>OY754329.1:150585961-155385961 GCA_963573305.1 Pyrrhosoma nymphula | reverse complement strand
TAATAAATATATTACATTTTCGAGGTCTTCATTGTTTAATTAACCATTTTAAATACCATGCCTGTACATATAAGAAAGGTTCCAGGGAATACTTAACGGAAATCCAGTAGAATAGTTTAGTACTTCTATTACAGCCATTTGTAATTTTTGAAAGCATTATTTTTACAGCTGTTATCTTAATATTCATATTGTGCGTATTCAATCATGTATGTGATAATTGCGGTCTACGTTAAAATTAAATGAGAATTGTTCATAAAGGTGAAATAAAATCCAAGGATGGTTTTATGATGGATAGAAATTTTACATGACATGAAATAACAAGGAGAATAACTTAGGAACAGTGTAAGGGATGCTAATTTCAGCAGTCAAAATTATCCAAATGATTATATTACTACATAATTCATACATTCGGCTTAAAATTAAGAATTTAAACTTTGTTTTACTATTAATTGTTCACATACCTACTTCGAAATCTTCAAAATGTTTATAAAATAATTATTTTATAAACGTTTTGATTATGATGCGAGAAAATATTGCGCGGGTCCAGCTAGCAAATATGGATGCATAAACATCAACATCGTGTAGGCTAGTGGAAATTGTTTGTTGGCTATGAATAATTTAGGTAAATATTTTGGCGAAGGAGTTATGAAAAACGGCTTTTTATCTGCGTTGCAACAATTTGCACTGCATGGAAATTGCGGCCTTCAAAATAAACTGGCAGAAAATTAAAATAAGAGCTGCAGTTTAACGAGCATTCAGTACCAGTTACATTTTCTGATACCATTTTTGTTTTTGTTAAAGTAATTATTTTTGCTGCTATCAAAAATTGTTACGCTTATTCTTATTGTCTACTATTCTTACTTATGCTCTTTTTCCGGTGGTCATTGGTTTTGTGTAATATTAACGTGATTGGTTTATGTACTTAGCTGAGCTTCAAAGGGAGAATCTTAGGTGGCTTTCATATCCCCTTCCATTTTAGAACTCCGCTGTGCTCGTAATAATAAGATTTACAACGTGATTTTACTCCCTCTTTCTTTTTTTTCTACCGGCTACAAGCTTTGAAAGTCATTTTCGAGAGGCTTCATGTAGCAAATAAAAAGTGAGAATAATTATAAAAGAACTTCATTTCTTCTTATTAGAATCGATACCACCACATTAGCTCGTCTATGATTAATTTCATTTTCTATTCGAAAGTGAATGCCATGAAAAATATTCATGGGAGAAGGAAAATAAATATTTCTGCCGACAGAAACTTGTAATGTTATTTTTTTACTATTGATGATATTCTCTGCCGCGTTATTTTTATTTAAAATTATTAATATTTACCAAACTGCATATTATTGTTTCCGAGTTTTATGATGAATGCAATAACCTTTTGGAAGAATACTTTTTCTAATAGTAACGCGGCCCTCTTTGCCAATATTCATACGCAAGCTCACTTTTATATAATTATTTTTTCTCAGTTCAATTACAGCCCATTTATTCTCAGCTGGTGGTGCCCTTTGACCTCGTTCTTTCACCACCATGACCACAGAACTGAGATTGTTATAAAAAATCTGGCCATCTCAAAGTTTGCGAAGAAATGTTATCTACTTGGGTGAGTGTTAAAATCTCTTTGTAAAATGTCATTTTACAGCGTTTTTGAAAATGAAGTACCTTATATTTACCCTTCCGTATTATGTACCCATTTATGAAAATGAAGTGCTTTAACAGAGAATGTATGGATAAAAAGAAAATATTCTTGTATATCGAAAAATCTACTACTGTCTACTTCCTGCTATTGTGAATTTCCTGTCAGTAACTGCCAAGTCCGTCAACGTTTTCCCTGAATAAAAATGTCAACACATTTTACCATTGCGGAAATGTAATAAAGATAATGTAAATAGCGCACGGATACTGGCGGGAATTGTATTGGGGAAAACGAGCTATTTCCACCGAAGCTGCGAAATATTAAAATCACAAAATCAGAGTCTCCCGCAGGTCGCATCCCGATAGTGCATTGGGGAGAAAGGTCGGTCAGAAAGGCATATGCCATCGAAATGGGTCGAAGTCCTCGATCTCAAAGGGTCGATTGAAGCGAGTCGAATGCGGGAATGAAGTGAGTGTGATATCTCCGATTATCGACTCACGCGTGTGAACGAACAGGAACTGCGATGAGAAAAACATTCGATAGAGGACTTGGTCGAACGTAATCGGCTCTGTATTTGAGCTACTGGTAAGTAGGAGGTATTCTTGTAGAGTTAATATAGTGCGCATTGCGTTACTCAACCATGACCTTTTTTTTGCCAATCACGTATCATGTGTAAGGTTCCGCTTCCTTATATGGCATATACGTATGTTATTTTCGCTTTTTTGTCTGCAAATTTAAGTGGCTACAAAGAGGATTAGTCTCTTGTTATCGGAATGTTTGTGTGTAATGGTTTCCTCTCAATGCTAGCATTAACTTTCTAGATTTATACAACGATATTATGTGTCAACATTTTACGGTGAAGGTATTGTAAACAATGTCACGCATGTTTAAAAAAATGTTATTTCAATTTTCGTTTACTCGTGGTTTGAAGTACCTCGTTGAATGCCATATTTCAGTTGATAATGAACCAAAGTTTGTCATTGTTAGTAGTTTTGGTCATAGTCCTGAAAGCGGAAGCTCTGAGAAACGAAATCCACTAAAGACCTCAGCAAGAAAGCTTCATTGGGGAGCACTATTAGAAGGCGATGTCATTTCGAGTGTAATAGCTTTTCCAGGGCATATATATATTTACTGTGTATAGATATTTGGAAGGCCGTTACCCCAGAGCAATTTTATGCACGAACTCATGTGATCCAAACAAAATAGGTGAATTTGCATTTCACTATCGCCGTAGGCGTAGCATCAACTTTTATCATTATAAAGAGGCAGCTTCACCGACCAGCCATTAACTATGCTTAATATTATTTTATTGAGTACCTATCTGTAAAATGAAATAAATCCCAAATTTTGACATTAGAAACTTCATAACATATGTAAATAGTGGTATTAGATAGTGGTATTAGATAGTGGTATAAACCGCGACATTATTGAGGTAAACCGATCGTTTCTCTGAGAGAAATCAGAACAATTTGTTCCAGTAACGTCTCAAGAAGTTGTTCATCAAATGCACTCCAAAACTGCACCTTTAACTCATTATTAGGGTGAAACAAGTATACAATATATTCAAACTTGTAGTATTATCTCTTAAGTTAATGTCTCCAACCGACCTTTGAAAGTCTCTTTATGATACAGATAATGTGGCAAATAAGATAGAACAAGATCGAAGGGTAAGTATTTAATGAAAGTTGAAACCTTCACTCTTAGCTGGTGTTAGTAATTTATTTTGCCCTCCTCTTTCATGGACTAAAACATTTTCAATTTATTTTGCATGCTGATATATATCCTATAAACCCAAGCGAGTAATTCAAGGAATATAATTCATAGGTCTATCATTTTGCCAAAGGTTCTCTACTCATTTTCCTTTCCTAACATTTGAAATATAAATTTTTGGGGAAGCCTTGATAAAGTACCTTTCGTTTATTTTGTCTCATATGTTTTATCTTACAATTGTGCATATTGGTATCGATAATTTGGGAGTTTTCTTTTATATTCAACTATTTAGCCTAATTTATGAATATCTCAATAATATTCCCTTCCTAGAGTCATGAAAGGTGAGGTGGATCATTAAAATATTCCCAACTAATTACATCTGGCTTGTTTAATCAGAGCAATTTAATGGTCTTGGCAGTTCTACGTAGTAACTGTCAAAATCTACTCGTCTCATCTTATTTTATGCTAGGAAAAGCGGCTACACCAGTGTACCAAATGGATACTCACATTGTCAGTCTCCTGGCAGCCCTCAGACTCTGTCATATTCATTTGGCACAGCTTTGTATTTGTTTTTTTTTGTTTAACGTGCTTTGACGGCTAAGGTCATACCGCTTGACACAGCTTATGAAGCTAATTTCTGTAGGGTATGGTCAGTACTGATGATATTTTGAAACAAATAGGATGTTCTCAAGAGTAATCAAATACTTGTGTGGTAGAACTCTCGTTGCTGCCTTTGAAAATAAGTTCCTATCAATGAATTCTGGTTAAAAATTGTTTTTTCAGTAGTTGGAAATTAACACACACAATTTTTTTCCATCTGCTGTTGTGTGGAAAAATAACTTAACCTTAAAGTTTTCATGTTCTTTGTAACATTCCCGTATTGAATGACACTCCAGAGTAAATAAATAAGTGGACAATAGCTCAGTGAAACCACAGACGAAGGAATTAATAACGTCAATAGCATACAAAAGAATTATGTGATATTTGTCCAAATGATGATGGCACTTTAATGTCTATCGTATTACTAATTATAGTATCGTCATCTGATGTGTTTTCACATTTTACTTGTAAAACCACCGTAGCTCGCGGGCGTTTAGGATTAATCCGAAGCAAATTGGTCTTCAGAAATTTCCCACAAAGTAGAGGTTTCAACAATGCCTCAGTGTTTGAGTTTAGTTATTGACTGCGTTTGCATTCCAGCCCTGACCTCCAGCGGCCAAACCTGTCCCTATGGGTTGTTTTATCCTTCCTTGAGTACGACGGTGTTGAGTCGACAAAATATTAACATTAGGGTCGGAGGATTGCTTGGCGATAAACGATCATCAGTCCTTATGAAGACTGACGACTTTTCTGATGATTCCACATAAAATTAATGGTAAATATCTCCACTTTATTGCTGCGGAAAATGATGAAATTAAGCATTAATTAATAATGCTGTTCAAATGTTCGTGATGCAATGATGGTGTTCTGCGTTGAATTTTAAAATTATATGAGAGCGAAATACTAGCAATAAACTTATTTATGGCATCCATTTTAGAAGAAAAAAACAAAAATTTGTAGCCACCATTGTTGCATTTGAACGCTTTTTATGGCATATTTTATATATGCACCGTGATGTCTTATCGCGCTTTTATTACCTCTTAGGAGGATTTATTCAGAAGTAAGTGAGCAATAAACTGCTTAGGGAGATCCAGTGGTGCTAATGCAGTAAAATTGATCTTGAAATAACGCCATTTCGAATTAAGCATCTTGATGATAGTTATTCCTCGATAAGTGGTTGTTTCGGTAGTGGCTATAGGTTAACTTGAAAGAACCTTTCAGAATTCGTGGAATTATAAATTGTAGCTTGATTGCAAATTGTTGGACAACCTCTTTATCGACTGAATTTCACCTCCGAGAGAAAGAATGCTAACGAATTGCTAGTTCATTATTAGCGCTCCTATCGGGCAATCTTTTATTTCCGTCTTTGTAAAAACTATTTTATTTGTAATTGGGTTATTGTTAGTATTCATATCCATTTCCTATGTTCAGTAATGAAGAAAATTCGTGGCGGTGACCAGGAAATCACTATCGTGCCTAAATTGTACCGACGCCGTGAGTGCAGAGTGTTGGCCTCTATTGCCAGAGTCTCGCCTTCTTACGGCCTTCGTAATTATTTCGCTATTACTGACTCAGACTTATTTCTACGCAAGAGAACGAAATCCGTGTTAACACCACTCTGCGGGCAAGCATAATGTTAGGAAGGGAGGTTGCCCCGGGTTGCCAATAGGGGTCCCTCCGAGCTGGAAGCGGGACCCTTTCCTCGATCTGCGGGTCGGGGTTATCTCGACCTGGGGGGTTATTTTGAAATCTGACTTTAGTGAGAATACGTCATAAAATGTCACTTTTTCGTAGTTCAACTCCGCCACCCAGGCGGCGTGACCATCTTCGGATCTCAAGCGGTGAACTGCCGGTCATGTGCTGGTCTTTTAGACGATTCATCCGCTCTGATCCGTATCTTTCGACTCTTGATCCGTTTCATTATCTCCGCCTGCCATTTGTTCCATCTCACCTGTCATAAAGAACGTGACATGGAGCCACCATGTCCACTCCAGGAAGGAAGATCCACTTGAAGCTTGATTTGGAAAATAAACAAGGGCGCGAAAGATACAAACGATTTTAAATCGTATTGTTGTAATTTGCTAAACGTGAATAACTTCAGCATTTTCAATTGTAATATATTGGTCACTTGAAGGTATGCATTGTTTGAAATGCTTATGTTAATAATAGCTTGAATTATCTGTGTATATATTTCGTATCAATATTTCCCAAACAATGTTGCTGATACCTTTGTTTTCGTGTGCCTATCCGCCAGTGTATGGGGAATGGAATTCAGTTATTTATACCATAATTTCATAATTTTAACAAATATTGCCTTAAAATCTACGTTGTTGGTAAATATTTCCCGTGGTTGTGAATCGAATACTAATTAGATGCACTTAATTCTCTTAAATATTGAGTGATCGCTTACATGTCGCTTGTAGTTTTGACTGTATTTAGATTTTTGTGGTATGTACAGTGTAAGATATTTTCCGTAAGATGTTGAGCAATCTGGGTACTCGCTAGTCTCGGCATCTTTTATTTGATATAAGGTAATTGAAGCTTCGACAATTCACGAACCGTTCGTGAGCAGATCATTAAGAGAGGGAAACGGATCTCCCGCCTTTCCACTAAGAGTTACTAAAAAGGTGAGATTACAAAATAACCCCCTGTTCTTTCTCGCAGTTGCAGCCCAACTCACAGCACATGACCTCCGTTAAACATTTGGTAACGCAGTGGATACTAATATTAGCTGATTTATCTGAAAACATAGGCTCCAAAGTGCGTTCCTTACGTTACTTTGATCGTTTACTAATTGTAACGGAACTCCAACGTTATTTTAGCCTGGTTTGAGGAAGAACTCTTTAACAAAGAACTTAGTTAATAATTACCGAAGATTTCCATTTAAAAATGTTAAACGCACAGCGAAATATGAGGAATGCACGCCTCATTCAATATTTTCCGTGGAAGAAATGTATTGTAGCCAATGGACATTGGCTGCAATACATTTGGGCGAAGGGTCGAGATTATCCCTGGTCACTGGCCTAGGAAAGGAATTCCTTACCACGAGTGAGTTCCGTACTGAGGAATAGAATGGCTTAAATTACTCGTAGCAGGGAAAGCATTTCCCTCGCAAGGAAGGCTCCTTCGCGAAAGAGATAATATCACAACGTGATGGACGAGTGATATGGGGTGGAATATTTTGATGGCAGTTTTTTTATTCACTATTTTTTATGCTATGGCATAGAACATGGCCCCCTCTAATACAGGCCGGAACATGCAATTTGTCAACAGCGCTTTGAATGACGTCAGTGGTCCTACTGCATCGCCTGTGGTCCTGTTTTTTTTCTGCCAGCTGTCATCGTTTCGAGTAGGGATAGGACTGATGTGACTACCACGACAGACATCAGTTATGCTAATGTATAACATAGGGTTGCATCATTTGAGTAGTTATAATACCTATTTCGTATTTTTATACTATTTTGTTTTAGGCATATGTGAGAATTGGTATTGGCAAGTGAGTCGAGAGATGAACTTGGGCGATTTAATCTCACTGCATTTTCGATTAAACACGTTTTGCAGTCCAGGAAGGAATTTTAGGTTAGTTAAATAACTAAAGTTATGTAATTGAATGGCTGTCCAGAAGTATTAATTTAGAAATATATAGTCGCGACAGCTGACAGGGCTTCTCCAAGGTACGTTGTTGTTGAAATATGCATTAGGCTTTAACTTCAAAGGGGAAGCTTAACTTAAATATTGCAATCATCACAAAGGTATCTAATTAAACGGCTGTGAAAAGACAGGACCGTGTTAACACCTCCCTGGATGCACATCCGTCCCGGATAGTGAGAAAGCTAACAAAATAATTTTAAGGTTTTCGATTATCTTCTTGTAGCTATCACTAGGATTATTTCAGGAATGAAACAATTCAACGTTTCAAAACTTTACAACATTTATTTCAAAAGAAAAAGACATAAAATACATTATTTCACGTAATCAATACATCTTGAGTAATTAAACTTACAAGAAGCAGCTTCGTAGATCAAATAACTTCACTCTCAACTTGCACAGTGCAAACGATCATCAAAAGCTAAATTAAACTTCTGAATATGGAATAACTAAAAGCTGCTGTAAGTAATGCACTTGAATTCCAATCAGAAACAGTCACAATAATAACTAAGACGATGCAATTTTCCATAGATATACATTTTTAATCGATCCGGGTTTCGATGCACTGTATCATCATCAGGCTCGCAAAGAAACAGTCACGACACATCCTTGAGCAATAAAATTCACTGATGAATGATTTACAGAAATCGTTTTCAACGAGTTTTACAAGACTACCAAAGGCAAAAATATCTGTGGGGTAGCGTTCACCTTTTTGACATAAATCAAGTTTAAAAGGAACATATATTCAAATGTAAGCTTATACAATGAAACTATTTTACCCATTCACTGTCATTCACTATCACAGCCTTAGAAGCTACTCACTACTTACATTGCATGTTGCACTTCACAAAGCAAAGAACAGCACTTCACTTAATTATATTTCACTTCATTTTCACAAAAATGGGAAATGGGGCAATGTACTGAGGGAGGTGAACACGGAGTAGTAACATTGAACAAAGTAAAATCAGCACCAGGGGACAACTTTGGGCGATTTAACTGGTAACTTTGCACTTCACCGCTCTTATCCGTGAAAGTTGAACAGTGGAGGATATCCCGCTCAGCAAAAGGCTTGATGCAAACTACTGCGTTTGAAGGAGGATTCCAGTCCTTCCTAGGATTAGTCTTCAGCCACTGCTTTCTACTGCGTTCGTCTTTGGGGAATCGGAACACAGTCACATACCCCTCATTCTTGGTGGAGAGGTAGTTGCTTTTGCAACCTGGCACACAACAACGCCGGGGCATCTTTAATTTAAAAAAGAGAAGTTGTAGGAATAAACATCGTTTTGATAATCACAGCGAAGTGTAGTACATTTATAATTGTTTTTAGAATACCTGAGTAACATCAATTCTTAGACACATCAATAGACTCATGGAGTAGCCGTTGTTTTTCAATAAAAAACGACATTCATGTATACCATGGTAATTCATAAGACCCACCAAAAATAGCAATCATTGTTTACCCAATAATAATAATAATATTAGCATAAAAACAATATCTGCTAAATTCCCTACATATAATCTAAGTTGCATTTGTGTACTCTCAATTTCCCTCCGTAAGGGCCGGCCGGCGAGTAGTCGCATTGCTTTAGAAGAAATAATCGTAATTTTCCACCCTCAACTAACAGAGAATATCTTAATACTATTTTACTTACCTTTAGCCAAAACAATATACAAAAAAATAAGCCCTGCTCTGCCTTTTAATCTAGCATTTTCGTACTCTCAATATCATTCCATTAATGGCCGGCCAGCAAGTGATCGCAATGCTTTTGAAGAAATAATCGTGATTTTTCACCTTAAACTCACAGAAATTATCTTAAAACGAATTTACGTACCTTTAACCAACACAATGTACAAAAAATTAGTCCAGTTCTGCTTTTTTAACTAGTGAATTCATACGTTTTTAATCACACGGACACACTTCTCCCGTAAGACGCCATGCTTCCAAACAGCAACGATAGGACTAACACACAGCGTTGCCAAAATTCCATGTTCCGGCCTGTATTAGAAGAGGCCATGCATAGAATCAATAATGATAAACCTTAAACTATTGTTCAAGAGAAGCCAAACAATGGATTAACACGCATTGATTACCTAATGAAAGATGAAGTGAACACGTATATTGAAAAATACTTGGACGAATTGCCTCACATAAAAGTTGTTCTAATTCACTGTAGAGTGGATTCTAGATGACATACATGTTCAGTGAGGGCTATGCATAGATGTAGGTAATCGTAGGTATTTTAGAGTAATACATTTGACCTTCCGGCTGGACTTGATACATTTTTTTTCACGGTTGAAAGTCCAGAATACGTCTTATTTCGACCAGAAACTGATATTTCTCCATTAAATGTTTGATATGAATTATCTTTCTTGACGTGGCATATATATGGGAACATATTTAGCCTGCAACTCGACCATCATGTCAGGGGATTTTTAGATGGTATGTCAATGAATTTCCGCTGCATCTATAGTTCCTGTCTTACGTCAATTATTCTGCAAATTGTGTTTAAGAAAATGCACCCATGCTTCTTCGGAGCTTTTGCTCGGTACACTACTTTAGATATTCCGGGTATGAATCTTTAAGCGACTTGTTCAAATTTTTATAATGCCTCATTTTTTGAATTTATAGAATGCTCATTTTTGTATTTTTTTAAATGATCTGCTGTTGTGCTCCACTTATGCTGTCGAGAATATCTACTTATGCTCCCAATCATCGCTGGGTGACTGAGAGATAAATGGTGTTTTTAGTAATTCATTCCCTCTGGTTATTTTGTTCATTACTTTGGTTTGGGAGTGGTTTGATAGCGTAATGTCTCGTGAGCGTCTCGGAATCGTGTTTTGTTTCTATAGTGCAGCTATATCAGTGTATTGAGGGTAAATTGAAATAGTTTCTAGTTGGCGTATCACCTTAGTCTTAGCATTGGGTGGTCTGTTGAAGGAGAATTCGTGTATGCCTCTTTTGCTGCACCCTCTTACAGTTCCCCAAATGCCTCTCTAAGCCATTGCCAGTGAGTGAATGACCGGGGTGGGATTTTAATGTGTCGTAGCAGCTAAAAAAAACTACGCCGCCAGTCCAGTTAGGTCAGTTGCATCTCTAATTTTTATACCCTGTAGGAATGATTTCACCATCTTTTACATCCTTAGTATTTTACCACGTTTTTATTAGTTCGGTTTCCATCATGTCTGTCTGTCTATCCGGGTGGAATATTGCAACCGAGTTTAAACTAACTTCCCAATCTGCTAGAAACTTGAAATTTTAACCATAGCTCAGAAGTGGATGACAATGCAATATTAGCTATATACCTATTATAACAATTAATTGATTAATTAATTAACATATTTCCTAATGTGCTAGAAGAGGCTTGTAATTCTTTACCATAGCTCAGAAGTTGATGACAATGCAATGTTAGCTACATGTTATAACAATTAATTATTTAACGATTAATTAGTGATTTCAATTTTACATACTATCAGCTGAACAGAATCTGAAATACATCGGGAATTTCCTATGTGTCCCTGTTAGTCTCATCAAGAGGTATAAAATCGATTGGAAACTTCCACCCAGGCATGAGAATAAAAAGCAGAAAATAATTAATTAAAAAAAAATTAATATACCACGTTTTTAAAACGGACTAAAAATTATTAAATAATTTTCCCTGGGCCCTTCTAAATTTTTGAGGGTGAAGGCAGTAGATAATAGAAGTAGAAAATCCGGATGAATTCACAATCAATTTCAGTGCATTGAAAATGGTATTAATTGTGGGGGTTTGCTCAACGACGCCTGTGGGTCCCTTTACTCCTCCTTAATTATCATGGGTTACCTGCGCCCCACGTTTTTCTTTTGAAGTCTTACAAATATCTCCATAGCCACTAATAATTCACCCTTAAAAAGTTATAAGGGCCCAGGGAAAATTATTTAATGCTTTTTAGTCCATTTTAAAAATATGTTATCTTAATTTTTTTAAATTTAATTAATTATTTAGCCTGATACCTGTTCCCATTTTATTGGTATCAGCGTTTAAAATGTATATTCAATACCAACACGTTTGTTCTTGACACTGCGACATTATATTACAACTAAGTTGATGGTGGAGGTTGAGAATTGTGACTCGGTGCGGTCCATTCTTTGTTGAAATGAGTTTGCCTTAAGTGTTTACAGGTGGCAAAGTACCGCCTACTTTCTGATCCCTTGAAGTTACATTGTGTTTTTTTGCGCAGTCAGGATTTGCTCTCACCAATTCTGTCACGTCTAAATAGTTTTTATTGACTCGATATTCTCAGGCGTTACTTTGTAAAATGCCACATTGACAGAATCAAAACAAACTTTGTAAATTTTACAATGGATTTTATTCAAAACGTCTGGTATCATCGCATAAGCAGCATCTTTAGGTGGGGAGGGAAGACATCTTTAGAGGGAAACCGGTCGTATTGAATAAAATCCATTGTAAAATTTACAAAGTTTGTTTTGATTCTG
The DNA here is from genome assembly GCA_963573305.1 of Pyrrhosoma nymphula. Taxonomy (NCBI): domain Eukaryota; kingdom Metazoa; phylum Arthropoda; class Insecta; order Odonata; family Coenagrionidae; genus Pyrrhosoma; species Pyrrhosoma nymphula. The sequence continues at coordinate 155,373,899 of OY754329.1, read as the reverse complement.
TCAATAGTTTTTTCCCGGAAATATGTCTTCACATCCGGTATGGTGCTATTATGCTCACCCCTTCAACTAAAATCGAAGTCTTGCTTTGGTGCTTTCATTCCGCTAACAGACCAACTATCAAAATTTAAAAAAACCTACGATGCTCGAATATATTTTGGGTCACCCGTTCTGACGTTTCGTTAGAGAACAGAAGTCTATCGCGCATTGCGCAGGAGTTATGTAACATTTTCACAGATGTGGTTTACTGGTTTATAAATCGATGTATGTGCCAATGTTGAGCGAAATGTTAGAGCCGTGCTATACTGCGTAACTTATTACCGATGACTTTGTCACTTTGATCGCCCGAATTTTCGCAATGCTAATAGTTTCGTTCCTTTCTTAGACATTCCTTCTCGTTCAATAAAAGGAAATAGTCCAAAGATTTTCTCCTTTCGGTCCTCTCGTTCCATTGTGTCTCCCCTAGAATGAAGGTCAACGCCTTAGACCCTCGGGTAGATACCCTTCTCTCTTAAATCCTCAGGTAATGCACAGTTAATGATGGATTTTCATTAAATATTTTCTTCTTATAAATAAATTCGTAAAAATTATTTTATAACTGAAAATAAGCAATGCGGTATTAATTTTCCCTGTGCATCTGCTTACTGAACGACGGTGTTTATCTTAATTGTTAAATTGTTGAAAAATCACTCTCTCTTTCTCCTAACCACGTTGTAGCCACAATCAGGAGCTATTCTTTTGTTTAGCACTATTTCTATGTGTTCGTTTTCCATTTGTCACGCGGAAAACAGTGAATCTGGATTTTGACAATATTCAGGTTGTGTATTGACTTCTACCAAAGAAGTTTGTGTGCTTAAAGAGCACACAAAGGCACCAACATCTCACCACCACACAACACATCACCACCAAAAGTGGTACATCGAAAGATTGGTTTGCAGCAGCTCTCCATTCCACTTTCCTCTCTGCCATCTGCTTCATCCCTATATAATCATTTACTTTGACATCCTCAACGATTTCCTTAATGTATTGCATTCTTGGTATTTCTCTATAATTCTCCCCATTTATATCTCCTTCCAATATAATCTTCAATTGGCTATTGTGTCACAAAGTGTGTCCAATAAGCTTGCATGCACTTCTTTGCAAAGTGTTAATTTATGCTTCTTATCTCTCCGGCTCTTTGTAAGAATGTTTCGTTGGTGATTCTCTCCGTCCATTCCATCTTCATCATTCTTCGATAACACCACATCTCCATTGCTCTACAGTTCTCTCTGCAGCTGTTATTGTCCAGGCTTCACTGTTACATAAGAACATTCTCTGAATATATGATTTAATTAATTGCTTCCTTTCTTCCAGGTCTGTGTTACTAGCCGTCTGCAGGTTACTAGCTGACTGAATTCTGGTTGAATTCCTTCATTCCTTAAGCTATTCTGCTCATAATGTCTTTCTTGCTTCTTTCATTGCTGGTGATTTTGCTTCCCAGACAACAAAATTCTTCCTTTTGTGCAAGGTTTTGTAGTCCAAGTTTGGCAGTGATTTTGTCTTCTTGATTTCTCCCACAAACCATTACAGTGGTTTTCTTAACATTAATCTTAAAACTATGTTACTATATAATTCGTTCCATTTCATAATGAAATTCATAACGTAACCTTCTGCAGTTATTACTGGGAACAAATTCAGTTTTTGTTAAAATTAAATGCAAAGTACATTGAAAGCATGTTTTTTGTTAGTCTCAGAAACAGTATTTTTTTACAAAGTAATTGACAAATATTTCAGAGAAAAGATTCTCACGTCCAGAAATGAACTAGGTCTGGTAATATTTCTCTTGCACATACTCATCAGCATGAAGAGAGCCATCGCAGGAAAAGGTATTTCGCCTCGTTTCACGAGCATAATGAAAAAGAGTACACGGTATGGTGGTCTTGGAACTAATTCGTCACAAATGGCGGCCGCAAACTTTGCTTCTGTGCACTTAACAAACAATCTTAAGTCCGTTTTCGTACGATTAAAAAATATGACAACAGGACACATTATAGACTGAAGTACCGAAAATAAAATACATTCGAATCGTCACAAAATATTGGAAAAGGATAAAATACTTTGCACTATTCCACTGGAGAAATTTGATTTATTGAGTCGACATGTTTCACTGCACTGCAGCATCATCAGAACTGACATCAAGGCTGCAGTGGAATTAGTGGAATAGTGCAAAGTATTTTATCCTTTTCTACAATGGAATTCCACAAAGTATTGGTTGCCACCAATAACTTCGTTATAAAATATGCTTGTGCCTTCTCCACTATGACAGACTACGAAAGGGATGAGCAAAAGCTATGAATACCTGCCTATTTTAAATAGAGGAAATAATGTAGATACACTGGATTTATATGTTCACTTAAATAGAATAGAAGTGTTTCTCATGAGAACTTTAAAGCAGCAAAATGTAATGGGTAAAAAATTAAAAATATTGAGTGAATTTTGTAAATTGTAATTAATTTCCCTTAAAAAATTGATTACTTTTACTATTTGATGCTTCTTTCTCCAAATTTTTTAATGTATAGGTATCCGATGTTTTTGTGGTGGTAGACATCCGATCAATGCATAAAATGGTTTCTGCATTTAACAGAAACCAATATATTGTCATTGAGCCATTGTTTATTTTCCAGCATGTCAATATTTGATACTCACCTACAGAGTACTTGACCTTTCTTCCGTTCATAAGAATAACTTGTCCTCACGTGCCTCTCTTTCCTTCAAATTCTTTGGTACCTTTGATTCATTTCGTCCCTTTGAATCCTATGCAACGACTTTTCATTAAGGAGGTTCCGCCGCGACTGTGTGAGTCAAAACAAATACTAAATTCCACATTTTTGATATTTTGTCAAAAAAATCCTGCTTTCACTGTTGCAATGCGTTACCTATAGAAACCCTAAAGTAAGGCACAAAATATGCAGATTATTCCACGAATGTAATTTAAATGAGCACTTTTTTCCATTCATAGAAGCCGAATGCAGCACAATTTCCTACTATGACCGCATTTTGACTTCAGTTAGGTACGGCATTAATTCTTCAATAACTAGAAAAATAAGGAGGTAAGATGCCTGTATTTTATTTTTATTCAATTACTCCTGATTATTTCCTTCATTGAAACAATTTTCCACGAAAATGGCATTTGTATTGAATGGAAAAATACTATTTTCCCCGTGCTTCTCTCATTCTCCCATTGAAGACCATGTAATTTCAAGTTCAATTATAGAATAAAATAGCGTGGAAAGGTATTATTTTTTTGTTCATATCAGATAGAGAACAACTTTTTCTACAAGTAGACAGAATATGAATAAAATGACACTTAAGTCATTTTACGGTGGAACCACCTTAAGAACGAGAACTGTCCGTCATTCGGATGCGTTCGGATCTTGCTTCTTCATTGGATTCCTTCCAGAGGAGCGATCTTTTCGGAATGGCCCATTCCTATCCGTTAGCACCCGAGTCGATTTTAAGGGCGGTGTTTCGACTAGTGGTACATGGGAAGGGGAATCGGTCGTGGCGAAGAGTAAATAGCCGCAGTAAATGGCGCGAAGGGACGTCAGCGGTGTGACCACTTCCATCAGAAAACGAGGATGAGATGAGGTCGCAGACGGAGAAGGACCACTGCACCCTCACTACCACCTCCCTATCTTCTCGCTGAAGGACCTCCCCAATTGGAGACTGTCCTCTCTGTCAGCTTGAGCCACTTCGTGATGAAGCGTGACGAATAAAGGCCGCCACACACAGAATGCTATGCTGAGCGTGAGAACTGTTCTCGCAACGGACGTCCGCTATGTGCGCGCACACACCAGAAACTAACAATGCCGTGCTATGTAGCAATATGGCGGACAGCGTAAAACGCACTTCTCAGGTTTGACACTTGACTATTCCGTTAATATTGACGTCATTACAATGATGAATAATTTTATACACTGCGCATAGTGTGCAGAACTAATGTACGTAATTTAGTTGAAATTGCTCTTTTGTAAGTAGGTTAAAAATGTATTTGAGCTGGCAGTACGAAAGCGCTCATTAACCACAATAGATACTGCGCATTCGCCATGAAAGCTAAGCGAAGAGGAAATTGCCGGCCGAGCGATCCCTTGCGATATAGCACTAGGGAAGTTGGCATCGGTTCGCATGGTTCGCATTTGGTGTGAACGGACAGCGGGAAATCGGTTTACGGGCACGTAGCGAAAGCTGATAGCGCGCTTAGCATAGCATTTGGTGTGTGGCGGCCTTTAGGTGACAACCCGGAGAATGACAACCGTATTTGAAATGGTTTTAACGTTTTTTAAGAGACTGTGATTTTTTACCTTTAATCACTAATTTTCCATTGATTTTATATACATAAAATGTGAAACATGCGGAATGGCTAATTTTGCTTTCAAATAACAATCTCTCCCAAAATTGACACACGTGGTGCAGTACGAATGTGTTTCCACGAATTTCATCGTCGTATTTTCGGCGGTCACGAATATATTCATACGTGGCCTAGCACGGCATTAGTACTAGTTTAAAAGATGTATCCGCGTGGGTTGTGACTTCTTTGAAGTCCTCCGCTCCCTTGCGTTGCCGTCTTTGATGGACCGCAAGGGGTTAACATTTAGCTCCCTTGCATTCTCCTTAATTGCCATGGAAATTAGTAAGTCTGGGTAACGTTGCAGCCTGCTCATTGGTCTGGCAAGTCAAAGGTCCGTGGTTCCATTCCCGACCCAGGCCGATTTTTTCTCGTGGCCATTTTTCTCTTGGTAATTTCTGTCTCTCTCATCTCTTTGAATATAAATTGGCCATCCTTCTCAATCAATTTTATTTCCGATATTTTTTTCCGGTATTTGCCACTATATATTGGACAAATTCAAATAAAAAACAAAATTTCAATGATTTTGGTGGGATCCTTCCCACTAGGGGCCCGATTCTGATCTTCCACCAGTCAATGACTGGTGAAAGTTCCACCATTCGTTCATTGAACGACTCTTGATCCGTTCAATGAACGGTTCAATGACCCCCTCTGGAGAGCCGGACATCACAAACTTATGCCGATGTCCAACTTACCTCGAAAACGCGAACAAAACAATGTCTACCTTTCGCACGCTTACTTCCGTCGGAAAGTTTCCACCACGACACTAGCGACCAAGTGGATGACGGGTGGAAGGGAAGCTTGACTTTCCACCAGTCATTGAACGATGAACGATGTAGTGAACGACTCTATGGTGGAAGGTGGAACTTGATGACGTAGTGTCGGAAAGTCATGACGTTTTAGTGGAGACTAATGACTTTTTGGTGGAAAAGTTGAACATCGGGAAAGCATCAGAATCAGGCCCTAGATCTCTTTTCTGTTATCTGATTAGCACTTAGTTGCGTGGAGAAACTCTTGATAGAAAAATGGAGCCGATCCTAAATTTGGACTCGCGGACGATTGCTGGCGACAAATCGTACGATTCCTACGTCACGCAATATAATGTTGAGTGCAATCCACCGTTGAAGAGAAACTCTTAAGGAAGTTGAGACCATGGTATTTGTGCTTCAGCAATCGGCTCTATGTTTCGATCCGAAGCCACAACATAACACCCCCCTCATCCCCCACCGCGATAGCTCTACTCCGTCACTCATTAAGGCACTCCAGCTATCTGCATTTGTCGCAAAGATAAGGGAACGCTTGTATTTTTATGTATATTCTGCTTTTCGTACATAATGTTTTCCGTCGCAGGTAAGTGACTACTATCCTCAGAATGCCAATTGACGGTGAAGTGATTAGATAACTCCTCATTTGGTTCTGCCGTGTTGGAGACGAGCAGTGCTGCTGCACGCGCCTTCTCCTCAGCCGTGCGTCCGCGGCGTGTTTGTCTGTCCCCTCTCCTCCATCTCCCGTAGCCCAAGGCTTGTTCGTGGGGAAGTGGCGGGGGGTGTAAGGGGGGGCGAAGGAAAAAGGGTCGCTTGTTAGTCTCGCGGGGAAGGGGGGGCAATTGATGGGCAGCAGCGGAAGAATGATTTATAAGGGAAAGGGGCAGGGGAGGGCAGGGGGGGGTACCGTGGACTAGCGAGATGGGGGACTTCAAGTGTCGCCCGATTGATTAATGTGTCGGATGGCGACGCCCCGGGGGCACCAACACCACCGACGCCGCCGCCGGGAGGATAGAGACGACCGCCCCCCCCCCCTTGGGGGACGCGGGGGGCGAGGCGTCGGAGGAGGAGGTCGCGGTGGGGTGGGTTGGGGGGGGGGAGAGACGGTGGTCAAGAGGGGGGTCCGGTTTGGAGGTCCCCAAAGAGGGAAGAGGGGTCAAAGGAGGTGTGGAGGGTGGGGGGACGTGGGGGAGGGGCGGTGGTTTCACGAGGATTTGCACGGAAGAGGAGGTGGTGTGCAGACTGGGGGGTGGTGTTCCAAGTGTGTCCTCCGCCGTTGTGGGGGGGGATGGGAATTGGATTGTCGATGGAGGAGGGTTAAAGGGAGGGAATGGGGAGTTTGAATTTTTTAAATTTTTCTAACGCGGCTCCTACTCCCACTCTCATCTCCCCTTTCCGGTAAAGCGCCGCATCTCCCGGAGGAGGTGGAGAGCATATCCTCCGTCCGCGGGTGGGTGCGCGCCCGGAGCTATGTTGACTCGTCCCGGAGGATGGCGGGGGGAAGGTGGAGGGGGGGGGTCGCGGGAGGGTGGAGTGGGCGGGCCCTCTCTCTCTCTCTATGTGTGGGTGGGTGTGTGAGAGAGGGAGGAAGGGGGGCGGGGTTTTGTTTCGGACACTCCGGGAGGTGGGAGGGATGAGGGGGGAAGAAGGAGAAGAAGCGGGGGTGGGAGATTTCGGTTTTGAGAGCCGCGCCGTGGAGGTGTCTCCGGGTGTTCGTATGTGTTTGTGGGCGAGCAGGGTCGGGAGTGGGGAGGGAGGGAGGAAAGAGGTGGGCCGACGAGTGGGGGTGCACGGAAAGAAAAGGTTGGGCAATGTGAGCCAAGAATTGGAATAAAAGAGTTCTATCCGAATACATTCTGGGAAGCAATCCAACTCATAGGGTGGAGCATCCATTTTTGTTAGAACCGTCATACAGCTACAATGTATGGCATTTAGAGAACATTAGAGGAAATTAGAGGTAGGAAATATCGGGAAAATATATTGATATACAGCTGTGAATCGCGATCCTATAACGACAGTTGTGATCCTTCCGTGCCGTAGATAAACACGCGTCCTCTACTCCGTCGGCTCCTTTTTGACGATGCGAAATCATAGACGCTAATAAATACGAAAGCTAATTATTAACATTTGGTTAATGTGCCGAAGAGACTAACTCAGATTGTTGCTATTAACTCTGGCAAAATTCTATCCATTTTTTTCGTCACCCTGCTAAGTCATGCCAATCTATCTCAGAAATCAACTTGGAAAATGTTAAATTCTTACTGAGCTAAAAAAATTATAAACCACTAACAACGGTCTTTCTACGACCTCCATATTTCTGAAATGTACTTCGGCTCTATTAGACGAGTTGGTCCTCTGCTCCACGTATAGAAGTTCCGAGACTCCAAAGAGAGGGTTTTGAAGACCAAAAGTGAGACATTTGAGAAATGCTGAAGTTTATGCATTGGACATGAAAAGTAGGTACACCTAAGCTCATAAAGAGATGCTATATCGATTGGAGCTGAATTTGTAAGCAACTTTTTGTCATCCCACAAAAATCGGATGCCTCACCAAACATGTTTTCATTCAAAGTATGACACACTCGGTGTGTCTGTGTGTGGGGAGTAGGGGGAGGGGGGAGGTGGGGGGTGGAGCCGGGAGGGAAGTGGCACCGCAGACGGATTGGTGCAATGGAAGTGGCGGGGGGGCGGGGTGGGGCGAGTGAAGGGGTGGGGGAGGAAGTTTGCTGGAGGCTCTTCCTCGCACACGTTGAAAACGGAAACGGACCTTTAATTTTTTTATATCGATGCATGCATCTTCCCCTCACACTCCCCCATCCCCCCTTTGTCCTCGACCACCCCCTCCGTCCTCTTCTCCTACCTCCTGAAACCTTTCCACCGCATTTTCTCCCGTTCCCGTTTGTTTTCAAATCGCAAATCACAAGAATAGTCGAGGGCAGCAGCGGAAGGCTTTCCATGTAATTTCAGACGAGCCCCGCGCCATTTCGGTCGCCACACATTTCGATGTGTGTGTGTATGTGATGCGGGTGGCGTGGGAGGGCGTGAGTGTGTGGGTTTTTCTCTTCTTCGCTCTTTCCCTCGCTTATATGTGTGCTCTCGAAAATGGTGGAACATTCGCGCCTGAACATCACCCCGCTAACAGGAAACCAGCCATTAAAAAGGGAAAAGGATATGGATAAGAAACTGGAACAGAGAAAGGGCTGAGAGTCAACCGCGACGGAATGTCTTAGTGCCTCGTTCTGTTTTTTCTGTACTCACTAATTGCTCGTGGGAACAAAGAGTTTTCGTACCCATTTTATTAGAAACAGTACATATAATTATTCATAATTGCTTAACAATGGGCATTTTTTCCGTTTTACTATGTAAAAATAAAACCTATTGCAGTTATATACAGTTTTTTCGTGTAAAATTATTGTTTTATTATTCATTGTGTATTAATATGAATAAGATTTGCATTTGAAAAAGTAGACCATTTTAAATATTTAGGAGTAATTTTAACAAATGACAACTCGGTAGAGCCAGAAATACAAAACAGTTTAAACCTCGCCAACAGATGTCTGCATGCATGCAACCGAATTCTATCTTCTAAAGCCCTGTCGCACAAAACCAAAATTAGACTCTATAAAACAATAATATACCCAGTACTACCACGTACTACTCTACGGATTCCAAACGTGGAGGCTGTCGAAGAAGGATGAGAAAAAACTAATAGTGTTCGAGAATAAGATATTACGAAAAATCTATGGGCCCACATACGAAGAAGGACAATGGAGAAAAAAAATAACAGAGAAATCAGGAATCTATATAAACATCCAGACATAACAAGTGAAATAAACTCAAGAAGAATCAGATGGTCTGAACATATTCTAAGAAAAGAGGAGGGATGTCTGCTGAAGGAGATACTAAATGGGATTCCTGAAGGAAGAAGACCCAGGGGAAGACCACGACTAAGATGGTGGGACCAAGTGAGAACAGATATGCAAAAAATTGGAGCAACAGAAAGAGAGGCAGAAGATCGATCCAGGTGGAGGGGATTTGTTGATGGGGCTAAATATCGCCTAAGGTATAGATAGCCCTGGGAGTAAGAGTAAGTAAGAGTAATATGAATAAGATAACAAATTGATTGTTTCAGGATTGACTACGTGGAAGTGATATATATCCATTTTGAATAAAAAACTTCGTAATTTTCCACTCTTTACTTAAAAACTGCGACCGGTTTCATCTTTAAAAGGCATCTTCTGGCGCATTATGAAGCTTAGAGCCATCTATGTATGCCCAGAGAAAGTTAAAAAAAATTGCCGGGGGTTGGATTGCGATGGGGGAGAGGGGAGCAGGGTGGTTAGGGCATGGCAGAGTCAGGACAAAACAGGGAGTAAGAGTATTTTTATGCACATAGCAAGGGCTGAGGCCGAGTACTATTGGGAGTTGAGCAAAGAGTTGAAGTACACCGACCCCTTACGTAAATAATGTGGAGAGGTGGACAATTAGGAGAGGAAATAAAGGAAAGTGAATCGGGGGGAGGATTTTTAATTTTAATTTAAGGTGAACATGAAACGCAGTTAAGAAACCGGATGCGATTAATGAATGATTGTCGAAGGTTTATTTTTCGCCGTTACGATGGGACACGTCAGTTGCCCAGTTTCTCTTGTATCGTTTCCTTTATGAATTGTAGATATACAGAGCGGGGTCTGACTAACTCCTAGATATATTCCACGTGCCAAAGCGTCTGTCTACATTTCCTCCTGCGCATCGTGGATATTCATCTAGCATTCATTACACTATATGCAGAAAAGTGATTTGATAACTGTGTGTGTTTATGGACTACGCTCATGTTAACGTGCGTAGAGGTATAAGGAAGGATTTCGGAAGTTTGGCGATTGTGAGAGACATATTGTTACGTGGTGCTTGTTATATAAGTTTAAAACCAAAATTAATGCAGCAAGTGAACTAACTGGCTTTCTTATTAAACAACCTATTTATCAAGTCTTAAGGGCAGAATTCAAGGTAATTTGAAGATTGAGTATTATGCAGTCTCAGGGCAAGGGCCTAGCCACGTTGAAATACCGGTTCCCATCAGAACACCGAAGTTAAGCAATGTTGGGCCCAGACGGTGGTTGGATGGGTGACCCTCCTCCATACCTCGACCAGGCATGGATGCAGAGATGATACTCCCTCCATACCTATACCGGGAGGCCGGAGGGAGACCCAGACCGGGCCGGTTGGAGGGAGGACATCCTCTATACCTGGTACTGGGGTGAGGCCAATCCTCCATACCTCTACCGAGGTGCTCTTGTCCCCTGTCTGCAAGTGGCAGACAGGCATGGGGTTGGCACAATGGACCAAGAAAGGTCTAAGTGCCCGGGCTCCTGACGAAGGCCCCCCCAAACACAATCTAATCTAATCTAATTATTCAGTCTGATGGCTCCTAGAGATTTAAAATTAGTCAAGATAGCCCAATCAGTGAAAATATAAAGGATAAGGGAAGTGATGAATGTAGGAGTTCCAGGAGACTTGAAAATTCTGAAGGAAAAATCTAAAAAGCTGAAGGATATGATGAAGGAAGAGGAAAGTTGGGAATGAGAATGAAGCTGTGAATGTGGCTGGGTGAGAATGGGAAGCAAAATGTGTTCTTGTTAGTAATAAAAAACGTTAACTTAGACGGAGGAGATAGTTAATAAATTTATTTTAAAAATGAAACTTAATATAGTATGCGTAAGGAGAAGAAAACCTGAGGAAAGCGGATGCACGAAGAAGTTTAAACCGAACGGAAATGGACTGTGTGTAATGGTGTGGAGAGGAAAATTGGAAGGAATTTGGAAAGTGAAGTAAAGTCTGAAGGTGAAATTCTTTGAACTTTCCAAAGTACACGAGAAACAAAAATCGGAAAAATTGAACATGAAATACCTTAGCATTAAAAATGGCAGAGGAAATCGTTTAAACTTGGATGGAATGCGAAATATTCAGGAATGAACTTTGAAAAAGAATGAACTTAGAAAAAGAAAAAGTAGATTTGAAGGATATTTGAAAAATTAAAGATGAATTAGATCAGTATCAGTCACTAGAAAAGATAAACATGAAATCTCCCGTGTTTAACGTAATTAGTGCTGGAGATAATGCAGGAGGGCGTTAATCGCTCTAAAACGAGAATTTTGTTAACCTGGAGTGAGATATGGAGGAGAGGTTGTACCACTGGAATGGAGCAGAACAGTAACAATGCTTCCATGTACGGAAAAAAAGTAGAAGCTAGTTTGTCATAATTACACACGGATGGCGTTCATGAATCATAGGGCAAAGTTTTGCGTAATGCTTTTTGGAAAAAATTACGGGGCATCATTGAAACAAAATTAGAAGGGCAGCAACAGGGATTCTGGCGGAAGAGATGCACTACAGGCCTTACATTTTATTTTCGGATTGAATAGAAGGATCTTAGTGAATCCAGAAGCAGCCTGATTGGCATTTGAAGTTGAAATTTACAATGGATTTACAACGATGTAAAAAAGGTAACTGGCTAAAACAGAAAATTGAATTTAAATATGTATAATCATAGTTAAATAAATAGTTGAGTACATGTTGATGCTTATTAACGAAAGTGTATCATTTATCTTAAAGCAAGGGGCAGGTGGATGATCAACGAATTTAATGATAATATCGAAGGGGAGACACCAGTTTTAGTGTAAATGATCTTTATATAGAACTTGGACACATTTTAGATAATTCCTGGAGGTTAGCTGAAGAAGTTGTGAAAGCGTATGCTTAATGGCAACCATAACTGAGTTATGTTAGGTGTTAAGCTTTCCTGGGCCTCCGTAGCTTAGCAGCTTAGTACCTGGGTAGAGTAGCAATATGGAGAGTTAACTGGAGAAAAGTGAAATAAGCACTGGCGTGTTGAGAAAGAGTATTGATGGAGACTGACCCAAGATTTAACTTAGGAGTAACTGAGATAATGTAAGTTTGCAGAGGATAAGAAAACAAGGACACAAGGGCTGAGGCCTATGTAAGCAGAGGAAATAAAATGTACGTGAAATGTTTTTGTCATGTAAAGGGAATAGCTTGGCCGGTAATTTCCCGAATATATGTTTACTCCACGACAGACTTTGTAGGTCATTAGTCAGTTTAGTGCGGAGACAAACCAGAAACTGGGAGAGTGCTACGTAAAAGAGTTGACCTTAATTTTTCCCTTCGATCAGTTAGAAATTTCCACCCTAATTCCTACAACAATTCGGTAAAGTTTTTAAGTTTATCGTAACAACCTTTTACAAATTTTTCTGCTCTCCGTTGCATTCGATGTATTTCTGAGATTAGTCCTACTTCGTAAGGGTCCCATATGCTAGCGGAAAATTCCAAGTGAGGTCTCCAATTGAAATCAAAGAATAATGTTTTAAATGTTAAGTCATACATAAAATATGCCACACTGCTCTAATTCTTAAAATGCCATACAAATTAATACCAAAACCAAAGCGTTTTTCGACCGAAAATGGACGCTTCAGCCGATATTTCCCTGACTAAACCGAGGATTCGAGCGCAGGATTATAAAATGTCTCAAACTCAGGTATATCGACTTTTTGCATGGACAGCTTTCAGATTTGGATATATATTTGAAATGCGTTTAATTCTGCGGCTCAACTGAAAGCAATTACAAAATGAAACAAGTAGAAAACTCTACATTAACCTGAAAGTGTTCGTAATCGTAATGAATTGCTTATAGTTGGAAGTTATACAGCGAAAATATCGATTTTATGACTATAATTTCGGCAATGTGGTACTGCGGTCTCCCTCACAGTTGTGGCATAATTTTTTCCAGCACAACCCTTAATTTTTTGAGCGGCCCTGATGTTCCTGGGCATTATACTACCCATTCGGGCGCGATGAAAATGGAATTTACGCTGAGTTAAGCTTCAAGTACACGGGGCGTGTTTACAAGCTAACAAGCCGGCTTGTAAAAAGCCGGCGAGTCTGCGAGTACGCTAGTAGTCGAGTACACACAAAATTTCCCACTTGCTCAGTAGCCAACTAGTTGGCGTGTGGAAACCTCGTGTTGTCGTCTGCTGACCAATGCTACTAGCAACTTTTGCACAAGCTACTGTGAGTATACGTGGCTAGTTTACAAGCTAGCTCACTCAAAAGCCGGCGAGTGGAGTGTAAAGCCGCCGGCAGTTCAACTTTTTCCAGAGCGTTTTTACAAGCAGCTAACGGAGCGAGTGCATCGAGTACACTGGACTAGTTTACGAGCTGCTTGTGAAAAAGCCGGCTTGTAGCTTGTAAACTCGCCTCGTGTACCTGAGGCTTTAGCGTGGCCACGTGGCTCTTGGTCCAAAAGAATTCGTGACTTTGTTAATAATTATCGCACAGATTTGATTAAAACACCATTTTCATCAGCTCGTAAATTACGGGACGATGAGCTGCTCTGTTTCTCAATTTTTAGTTCAATTTAAAAAGTTATAAACTAAGGTGGAGTGTGGCTTGAGAGGTCACTCACTCCCTGCTGGGAAGGGTCTAGCGAGGACGAGAGAAGTTCCTAGGGCGACCTTCGAAATGAGGGTTACCGCTGCTCGCTGGGGGTTCGCCATGAGGTCCGAACAGGTAAAATTTTCGGCGGTCCCCGTTGAGTGCCCCCAAGCCGGAAACATAATTAATTTTCGGGATTAAGATGTGGAATCTATGCTACGTTTTTTTGCATGCTATTTAAGGTGGTTTGAGCGAGATAGTTCCCTAGCCATAATGGAGACCATATTAAAAATTAATTTTTGATTTCAGGGACTGTAATAAGTATGAAATAAATATTGTAATATTAATGTCGCAAATATATAGTTATACATGACACAGATACTCAGTTATTTTATAAATAAAGCTATATAAGTCTCTAACTTGATTCATTTTTTCCCGCCGTACGGCTGAAAAACCTACAAAACAGCAGTTTTTTGTGATTCTGTCAAAATTACTATGGTGAGTAATAGATTGTTTTTTTATAAATAGTTGAGAAAACATGAAATCTATACACTGTTTGTTTTTTGACGAAATCTAGGTGCTTACATTTTTTAATTTTTCAAATATTCTCCCTCTGGAGCGCACAGCCGTAATCTACCCCATGTAAGACAGCTTAAATGTTTAGGCAAATTGCTTGAAAATTAGTTCGGCAAGGGGTTGATACTTTGATATCATTGGAAAGATGGGAGTTTTTTCTTTAAAATGAGGACAAACTCATCAAATTCTAGATGAACTGATTTTTCGCTCAAACTACCTGAAACTTTCCATTCGCGGAATATTTTTTAGTAGTAACTATATTATTTAGCACTCGCTGAAAATTATATTTTCCTTCAGTTTTGCTCTCTTTTCAACCCATTACTGTTTAGCAATTATGTTGGTATGTCAGTTTTACGTTTTAATCTGGTGTGAAGCACATGATGTAAGAACCTTCGAACGAACGGGATTTTATTCCACATATGAACTCGGTTTCCGTGATGTGCGTTTTCCAAGTGAGTGCACTCATTTGGTTCGCTGTGCACGTAGTATTAAAAGCAAGAAAACAGCAGTCAATGGTGTATGACGCGCGTGAGGCTTGATTTCAAATGTTGCTGCTATGTTCAAAAATATGTGCTCGTTCTTTGAATTTACTTCGATTCTCTGGTATTTCGCGTTCTGCTGTTTCGCTTTTGTGTCGGCGGTGGCGTTGTTTGCAGCGTTACTTTTCGGAATAACGATTATAAGTCACTTGGAATCAAAATATTGGATCCGACAGGCGGACTAGTATTTCTGAGTTTTTTTGCAGAAATGTTCGTTTTTCCACCCTGATTCCATTAGAAGAATCAATACGTCCAAATGAGTCTTCGGTACGAAGGTGGCAAATGTTCGTCCCAATCAAATGTCATTCTCCCTCCAGTGTTTTTTTTTGCTGCATCGTAGCGTTTGAGGATTAAGTTCAGCGGGGAAAATAATCATAAAAAACTATATTTTATCTTGAATGGTGCTTTTTTGGCCAGAATATGTAGTTTGGAAAGTCATTTCTATTTTCCTTACTCTGCGAAAATGGTAACATTAGCTTGGCGTTTTTGAAGAACGCTGATAAATGCCTCGCCTTATTATAAAAATAATTCCTTAATATTCTTGTATGAGAGACACAGTAAAATCGTATGTTATTTCGTTAATACTGATTTGGGTAAAAAGCAATTTCGGTGAAATTCATATTTTCAAGTGCTTTAATTATAATGTAAATGTTTTTCAACTCCCCATCGTGGATGCTTCAAAATATATATATTATATCCTGTTGTATTTCAGAGTGCCATAATTTACAATTATTTTGCGGCAAAATATAAACAAGTCACGCCAATGAAGTACCAGCATTTAAAATGCATGTAAATTGAGTTTAAGTGGCATTTGCTAATGAGATGTCTTATGGATGGATACGTTAAAGATGTTTTTACCACTGGCATAATCGGAATACGGCTTGAATCACTTGAGGCTCCTCACCTGTCCGCCAATGCTAATCCTTTCTGTGATCTTTAAAAATGAAGCAGGTGTTTTTTTATTTATTTATGGAAACAATAAATGATAATGAGACTTGCTGAATCATTTAAATAGTGCCGTTTTATGCGCTACGCATGATCTCTGTTGGTCAAGTAGTGATGTTTACCCTGCGGGGAATTCAATCCTAAAGATTACGGATTTGAGTAAGAGGAGTTGTATCTTTTGGAAACATTCATTCGTGTACTTATTTTTTGAGGGCTTCAGGATATCAGTGGTCCACTCCAAAGTCAAGTAATATTCTCTTTGGAATGAATATGTCAGCAGCCGTTGGACCTTCAAACCTTTTAGATGTAATTTGAGACTGCGACTGGGTTACAGCGGCGTCGGCATTGGAAGACCCTCAAGTCGCCAAGGGGAGCAAAGTGGTTTAACGTCCCATTCGGCGCAAGGACCAATATCCTTGAATCGCAGTCCAATCAACATAAATGTTGGGATTCCAGTGGTGAACCTCCGCCAATTCGCCTGGAATCGAACCAGGCCCTCAGAATAGGAATCCATTACTCTAACCACAATGCGATTCGTCGTTCCAGGCGAACACACTTTGCTGATCTATGATTGCTTACCTATCTCTCGAGTTACCGCGGTTTGAATATTTAACCCTCGCCCTCTCGTTGTTTTTCTGGCGAACTTTTCTGGGGAGTCTTTTCTCTCCATTGCACCGATTCGAGTTTTTCACTCGGAAAAATTTACGTCGCTACAATGGGAATGAATACCACCTCTTGCCAAACAAGCTGTTTCCAAAACGAAAAGGCAGCCGAGGAAGAGCTTTCCTTTTTTTGCTCTACTCTGATATTAACCGTTGGAGAGGAAATTTTGTACGTGGTGCTTTGAATTTTGTTTCCTGATTAAAAATCAAACGGAATTTATACTGTTTGCTTCAGTTAGCACAAGAATAAGCACTCCGTTTCAGCTATGTCTGGCCTGTCAGCTCTCACCATTTTGAAACAATAATGCGTGATAATTTGCATTCAGGTGAGACGAATCAAATTGTATCCGTTTAGATTAATTTACATGTGTCTTTTAAACTTACTGGCTTATTTTAACACTAGGAGAACGGGAGTTTCGCACTACCTAGAAGGACGGGCAGGGATCATTTTGACCCATAAAGTTTTTCAGCATCAAATAGCAATCTCCCGGTACTTTATTTAATTCCACAAACGACAGTAAGAAGGCCTTATCTACACAGTAATAGCAATAAAAATATTTTTACTAATTAATTGTTTACAATAAATTTGAACAAACAATTTTCAGTATCCTCTTCAGCAATGCTTATTTTAGGCTATTCTAAAACATAACAGTTGTAATATAAAGACACCTAACTGAATAGTGTGCATATTTAGATAAATATCCTTTTATTTGATAATTTAATTTCACAAAAACTTATTCAATAAAAAAATTGTCTAAAAATCAAATTCATACACAGACATAAACATGTGCATATATTCGAAATGATGAAATATTACTTTTTGCACAACTTAGACATATAGTTATTTTTTCAGCACAGTTTCCAGAAACACTTCTATTGCATTGAGGACATACATTGGCAGGTTTATTTGTGCAATTTTTCATAATTTGATATTTTTTTCTTTTCTGATCCTTTGGGGTAGTGGCGTGCTTTTCTCGGGAATATGAAGGTATCGTTCCAATTGGCATCTCCAACACTTCTTCAACCAGTCTTTGAATATACTTCTTTCTACTTATTTTGCTATTAGTCGCTTCTATCTTGATGATTTTTATTTGCTATTTGTCACTTCTGCTATCTGCCTGGTAGCCACATTCCATTCTGGGAAAACCTCCGGTCCTAGGATACCTACGTGAGTGACGCATGCCGCCAGCCACTACGGCAGAGATCTAGTACACGGTCACCTGCGATAAAAGGAACCGACGCGAGACGGCAGAAAAAAAGCATACGGAAGGTTTGGCGAGTTTTTCTGCGTCCGAAAATGTACCCATTAATTGTAATAGGGAAAAAAAACAATAGGTTTTTCTTCTCTCACAAGAGCCAAAACTCTTTCCTCTTCTCTTACGGATCCTACGGAGTGATTTCCCTCTGCAGCAAAAGAATAGGGGATTCGGAAATGATTTTACAACTTGAGAACGGTGCATCCTCTAGACGGCTTTCGGAAGTAGTGTGCCGACACTTCCGCGACAAAAAAGGTCTGGGCGAACGTGCGTATCTCTAGTGAGAGGTCAAAACAATTTGGCCATTGATGGTCAGCACTATCCTTTTCCATTGTCGGACCACTGGCCGCTGTAACCTCTTCTTCTGGGAATGGAAGCAATGCTGATAACATTCCTATCACATAGCTGTTATATTTTATGATACATATTTTTAATAATAAAACGATAATAATCTACACAACGGCAGAAAGAAAGTGACATATTTTCAATCCTATTCCTCTGGCGATTTCAATTTTAAGTCAAATTCAAAGACGATTTGAAAGTAAAAATAATCCGTAATTTTGGAAAGCCGAAACCAAAAGAGCTCCGCTATCGACGAATGGCATTTAAATGAAATATAAAGGTAACAAGTACTGATCAAAGTGTGCGATAATATATTTTAAAATATGTAAATAAATATCAGTGATCAGTATCAGTGATAGGAGAAGAAAATGGTGAGAAAACCTGACTCTAATACAGAAAGAAGTAATCGGTCAAAATGACCAATATCCGTTCTTTCTAGGTATAAAATCAACTAAAAAATTAAGCAACAAAAATTACAAAATTTTCTTTCCATATTAGTAAATTATAAGCCAAAATTCACAAATTCACAAAATTTAAAAAGAATGTAATCACAAATAAGTAGTTAAATTTGATTTTAAACACGTGTTATGGGTCAAAATGACCCATCCCGTCCTTCTAGTGTTAATTCTTCCTCCTAATTATATTCACTACCTATTGCTGAAGTTACTGCTTTTCTTAATTTTGCTTCACTTGGTTCCTTCGTGTAGCTCTCCTCACGAATTTCTTACTATTTGGCATGAAAGTTTAAAAGTAATGCCTACAACGGGAAAACATGGTTCTTCATGTGCCACAATTACCTTCCCAGTCATTTTCTCTCATTCAGTCATCTCTTGATGGATATTACCATATTTACACATTTAGACATCCCTTCTTTCCACTATTTCTAATACTATTATTCATAATTTCCTCTGATCGGCAAAGACTTTTCCTTGACTGTGGCATTTGTTGATTTCTCTCCTGCTATATCTATCACCTTTTCAGTACTTCCCATATTTCCTTCAAGGTTCCCATCTTTTTGTTTTTGTTTAAGCTTGTATCAACTGACTCATGTTAATTCCTCCTCGTAGCTCTGGTTGAAACTCCCGCGTTTCTCTTACATGCCCTGATTTTTCTCAGCATTATTAAATTATTGTATTAAACTATGATCCTATTATGAGTCCTGATTAGTGTCTCTGGAGCTGTGCGATTTTTTAAAGCTCTTTGCCAAATATCTTTCCCTAACAGCAACGCAATTTAATGGATACCTCTCTGTGCCTCCTGGTATTTCCAATATAGTGGGAACGCCTGTTATGACATCTGAATTCAATGTGATAAATTATTTATTTTTCCTGCTCAACTGAACTGCTCTGAAACCGTGATCATTTCTTGTCTCTAACCCATACTCTCTCCTGTGCCATTTTCTGCCCTTCTACTATATTCCAATCCTCCGTCACCGATACGTTTTTCTTATCCAAGACTCTCTTCTTATTATTCTGCAAGTTGCTGGAACCTGTCATAAACGTTTTCCTCGCCTAAGAGGCACGCCAGAGCCAAATATAATTGTGTGGGATCCGCTTTAATTTCATCGTCTCCATCAACTAGTAGCCATCATTCCGAAGATTGATTTGCAGATGTGCTCTCCACTCCACCCTCTTCCCCGCCAACCGCTTCTTTTTCTTCGCTGGTTATTCTCTTCGTCCATTTGATCTTCATCATTCTTCGATAACACCACATCTACATTGCTCTGCAGTTCTCTCTTTAGCTGTTATTGCCCAGGCTTCACTGTCACTTAAGAACATTCTCTGAATACATGTTTCAAAAAAGTTCTTACTTCCATGGTTGTGTTACTAATTGTCATCAGGTTACTAGCTGTCTATTCTGGTAGAATGCCTTCATTCCTTAAGCTATTCTGCTCATAATGTCTTTCTTGCTTCTTTCATCGCTGGTGATTTTGCTTCCCAAACAACAAAATTCTTCCACTTGCGCTAATTTTTGTATTCCAATTTTGACAATGAATCTGTCTTCTTGATTTTTTCCACGAACCATAACCTTGGTTTTTTAACATTGATCGTCAAGTTAAATTTCTTCATAGTTTGGTCCATTTAGTTCAGCAGTCTCGTCAGACCTTCCTTCATCTGTGCAAGAACAGCTAAGTCATCAGAAAAGCGTAGAATGCTAACTTTTTCCATGAAACTTTATCCGTCTTTTGAGTTTTTCCTTTATTTCATTTTTGGTCTTCTTAATGCAAGCATTGAAGATCTTGGGTGACAAAACGCGTACTTGTCGAACTCGTTTCCTCTCTTCTGCTTTTCTTCTACTCTTCATATGGCCTGGAATATTGCTCTTTTGTCATTAAATTAAACTCCTATAGTCTTCAGTGTAGTCTGCATTCCATTTCAATCCACATTGTCAATTGCATTTTCTAGGTTGATGAAGAAAATATATGTGAGCTGCTCCTTTTGAACCCTCTTCTCTATGATCAGTCTTGTATTTCAATCTACTGTCTATTTGCACTTGTCCTCCTGTCTCCGAATTTTACATTTGATACGCCAGCTACATCTCGTACGAACTCTCGTGCTCTCGACCCCTCTCCGGAATCATTGCAAATAATAAATAAATAATAAATAAATATTTATTAGCTCTAGGTACAATACCCCTAAGAGCACCAATATTATAATTACAATTGTGGTGAGCTTAAACAACCAATATAGTATCAAACATAAACAATGAGTACAAACATATTTGAAAACATATAAATACAAGGATAATACAAAAATTATTATGCATATTCATATCACAAAATAACGAAAATAAACTAACAATAAAAGACATTTTAATGAAGATTGCACAATAACAAAGTAGGAAGCGGATGGTGATAAAGATATAACAATGCGAATTAGAAATTTATGTCTATATGTGAAAGGTAAGAAAAAAGTTTCGTTTTGAATGACTGCCTGTTTTTACTGTTCTTTAGGCCTATGGGGAGAAAATTCCATAATTTTGTGGATTTGACACGGAAAGAATTGTGGTATTTGGTGGTTCTATGGGCGGGGCAATATAAATCAGATGCTTCACTCCTTGTATTCATACTACGGGACTGAGGTTGGTGTATAAACATATCCATCAAATATTTAGGTTCTGTTACGGAAAATAAAGAGAACAGGAAGACGCTTAGCAAGTAATTACGCCTGCTCTTGACAGTTAACCAAGATAGTTGTTCCCTATACGAAGAAACATGTTCATCATAACGAAGGTTAAAAATGAATCTGATGCATGAATTTTGAATCATCTGTAGCTTGTCATTAAGCTCTTCTGATAGGTCACCAAAAACTAGAGTACAATAATCTAAATGGGGAAATGCTAGAGTTGTAACAATCAGCTTCCTAGTATGAGTCGGTAAGACGTATTTCTGGGTTTTGAGTTGGTAAAATACATCATAAGTACAAGTAAAGTACATAGTACATCATAAGTACATACAAAAATAAACAAACATATTCTCAATTAAAATTAAAACTTTTCATCAATATTTGTAATGGATTGAAAATAACAAATCTTTCCAGAGTTTTGAGTTTATACCTTTAATCTATTTGTGGCAAGGTTCGAAAGTATGATATTACGGAAGGAGCGCAAAGATTCGAGATCACTTGTCACCACCTACGTAAAATTAGTGTAACTTAACGTAAAATCATGATTGGAGTTGTTGACTTTGTTCATTTAATAGCATTTAAAATGGCTAATTGGATAAAATCACATCACAAAAAAAAACTAATTTCACTCATGCTAAACAAATTTGGGAGATTTTCATTTTTGGAAAATTGAAAAATGTGTTGATTTTCGGGAAAATGTTTAAACATCCTCGAAATTAGACGGTGAATGCCTACTGAATGAACTATGACTGGATAGAACTATGAATCCGAGAGAGAGGTTAAGAAGGTCGTCCACGGAGAGTTTCATGGAATTTCGGAAGCGGAAGAAATTACAAAAAGTTGATAGACGAGTTAGCGCCCTCCTTCTTCAAGTGAGTGCTGTTCACTGTGCGATCAAATGTCAATCGGAAGAGAAGACTTAACTCCACTCGTTGATGTAACCGACTACACCTGATAGTGTTTTTATTTTTGCCCAAAGGCATGACATAAGTATTCACCCGAGTGGAGAGGCGGTTGATTTTAAGGAGTGTCGGGATTTGTAGAGTGGTTGTGGAGGGTCGGGGTAATGATTTGGTTTTTCATGGGTGATTTGGGTTAAGGTTATGGAAGGGGGTTCCCGATAATTGATGGGGAAGGAAAGTGTTTCTTCCGTTTTTCTGTGCGAGGAAGAGCGCGGCATCTAAGCGGGGGAAAGGGGGGGTGTTTCGAGGAGAATGTCGTTGACAAAAAAATCCATCCTTCAAATTCTTTCTCAGGAGAGAGAGAGAGGAACCGCATACGAGGCCTCTCCTCCCCTGCCCCCCCACCTCCAACCCCCATAATACCCCACCCCCAACCCCCAGACCACGGTCGCCGCAAAACGACTTTCGCTTCCCTTCTTTTGTCTTCCCTCCGTCGGCCTTTCATTTTGATTCGTGCGCCCCTCGGCCGCCCCCCGCAAGAGGAGGGGCGGGAGGCCTCATTGCCTCCACTTGGCCCGCTCTCAATGACCCTTGGGCCCACAGGGGAAGGAAAAAGGGTTCGCGTCTCGGGGTACACGTTAGGAGGGAATACACTTCGCTTCTTGCTCCGAGGGACGCAATTGAATGTTTTCGTGTGAGGCGAAATGTTTGCACATGTGTGAATTGCGCTGCTATAATGTGTTTTAAAATTCCAGTGCCCTTTGTCTCAACCATAATACTGTAAATAAATGTACGAGAACTTTATCAAACCTTTTCGTAAATTACAAAAATGTCGGCATTTGCATAATGATATTGAATTTTACATGATTAAAACAATAAATCAAAAGTAGCTTCATTTTAGAATCTCGATGGAAAACCATCCAAAGAGCATAAAACATATGGTTTGTAGCGTATTGATTAATGAACATTAAGCCTGACATTAAAAAGGCGAATTCTTCAATATTATGGATCTCCGACTTAACTATGCGTCGTATAGGCCTTCACCATATCAGAGACCATGAAGAAGATGATGCCTTTTGAAATGTGGCTCCATGGACGCATTTGAAGGATCTCTTGGGTGTATCTTGATTGGGTTGCCACCACGAAATAATGTGTAAAATTCAACAACGGAAGTTATGCTATCGCGGACACATAATGATAGACGAATATAAATATTGACTTCTTCAGTTGACTCCCCAAGGGAAAGTTGAAGGAAGACGAGACTCTGGTAGAAGAAGAATATTCTGGCTTGCCAATCTGAGAAAGTTGTATGGAGAAGTATCGGTGGAACAATGCCGAGCTTCATCAAGCAAGCCAGACATCCCCAAGATGAAAGCTTACGCCCGGACCTTATAAGGTTGAAGAAAAAGAAGAGTTATTGGACATCTTTCAAATTCAATTTCAACTAAACATTGACTTAGTTTAGCAATACAATAAGATAAATATTTCGTGAAAACTGGGTGACTTTTGGCGAAGTTATCAACGAAACTCGGAAGTTATATTCTCTTACACATTGACTAAATGTATGTTTATAACTTAACTACATTTTTGGTGACTAAGATTTCGGATTTTCAACGTTTTCGCTCACCTTTTTGATACAATTTTGCGTTCCGTGCGAATTCAATTCACGCCCCGGAAGCGAAAGGCCGTTGGCGGAACGTCCGCTAAGAAGTTGTCCCTCAAAGGGGAGTTGCACACAAACGCCACCAGTCCCCCCCCTCCACTCACCCTTATCGCCAACCACCCCCCCACCCTACCCCCCCTCTAACACTTCTCCTTCCCCCCTTTCGCTTCTAATCGCTCATTTCGACCCTCATCACGATCTCCCAAACCTATTTTCATTTCCAATCAACGTCTGATCAATATTCGATGCCGGCGTTCCGATTTTAATTGGAAAGTCAAGTACAGTTTTAATTTGCCTCGGAATAACTTTTTCGGGGAAGCAATTTGTACGAGGGGGGCGAGTCGCAATCAGGAGGAGCGAGTCTTTGGGCGCGCGCGGCGGTAGCGGCGACGGGGGCGGGCTCAAATAATTTCCGACGCTCTGCCCCCCTCCGGCCCCCCGGCGGATCTCCTCCGCCCCCACGGACACTGCCCGCCGCCGCCCCTTCCGCGTGACCACTGCCCCCTCCTAAAGAGCGCGGTGCGGCGCCCAGAGGCGTGGCGGCGATTGTTAAGGTGCTTCCCCGCTGTGCTCGCCAGCGGCTCGTAAGCCGTTCGTGAGCCGCTCGTAGTTCGCTTGCGGGGAATCTATCTTCCCGTGAGTCCGAGCTTTCGACGGGCATTTGTGGCAGTGGCTCAGTAGTCATCGCGGCGGTATGTCCTCTCTAAATCTAGCTCGAGTTGTATTGAGCGGTGCGGCGTTAGTGTCTGGACGAGACGAAGGAGGAACGACGACGTTGGTGGCGGACGGAACTGTGAACAAAAAAACGAAGAGCTTATCCTCGACTTAAAAGAGTCATAGAAAACATTTGGATGTAACAAATATTTCATAAGAATATCACCGAATGATTTCAAGGACTTGATTATAAAAAATGCGACTCGACACGTATTAAAAAAGACAAAACGTATGCTCTCCCCGATTTCGGCGCTGGACTGGTGAGGTTATAGGTGGTATTTAATTAATTATAAATGAATCGAGTCGAATGAATGATATCATCCTCCCTCTTCCCACGATGCAGATGCTCACGAGCACACGCGACCAACGACGTCCTCTCCGCTACCGAGTTCACTCTCCGCGCTCGTCCATCCGAACGATTCGCTGCTGAGCAGCTCGCGAGCGCTTCTCGAGCGTCTCTCTGGCCCCTGGAGGCATAGCGCGCATAGTGCTCGCTAGTAGCTGGCTAGCCGCTCGCGAGCATGGAGTGTACCCACCTTAAAGGGAGGCGGGGGGGGGGGGGGGAAGAAGGGAAGGGGGAGAGCAGCACAAGAGTGAACGATCGACCCCTCCCCACTTCCCCTCCACCTACTGCCCGTCGCGTCCTAAAGAGGGATGGGGAGGTAGGGAGGAGAGGGAGGATGTGCCCTCCTCCTCCTCGTCCATCTCCTACCTCACCCTCTTTGCGAAATCCGTCCTGATTTCATGTTGACGGACGGACGGACCTCCCACTCTCTGACGACAACTACCCCCTCCCCCCTTACGCCTTCACCTCTCCTCCTCCTCCGACTAAACCTCCCCACCACCCCCCGCAACCCACTCCCTGCCCGTCCTGTTTTCTGTGTGTGTCGTTTCAAATATATCTTCTTTTTTCGGTAATTCGTTTTTCCCCCGGGAGAGAAAAAAAACGTCCAAATCGTTTTTTGTCTCGTAATTTCGTTATTTTTCTTTCTGTTCCCGTTACACCGTCTCTCTCTCTCTCCCCCCCTCTCTCCTCCCTCCCTCCCTCGCCCCCTCCTCACTCCGCGTAACCCTCCTCCTCCGTGTCCGGGCCCCTCCACCCCCACCAAAGGAATAAATGCCGAACCAACCCCCAACACACTCCTCCTCCGTCATTTCACGCTCTCCCGACCGAGCACCCACATACATACGCCTTCATCCTTGCCTCCCCCTCGCTCCGCGATGCTCGCATGTTCGTTCGGGGGTGTTTCAGAATGGCTCCTTGAGTTGATGGAAGACGTGATTTCAGGCATTTCACGTCTCGAGCCTCGTCCGCGATTGGTCGCCGACCTCAAGCGATAGTCAGATGTTTCCTCAAGCTAGCCTTCATTGGGGTCCAATGTTGATGGGTGCGAGCGGTTCATTTTGATTTGTTTACATAGCCAGTGTACGCATTTCTGATACGTTATCCACATCAGTCTTTGAAATTATGAATTATGCTGCATATAATTGTGATCGTTGACTCAATTATAGCTGCAAAAACGGCCGCTCTCCTTTTTTATGTTCTAATTAGATATGCGATCCTTGCGGATGTGACCGGTGCCGTTCTCCATATTTACTCTCAGCGCTCCGATTACTGGACAACATTGTTAATGCGTTAATGTTTGCAGATGGCGAACTTTGTTTTGGTTACTGAATATTAGGTTTGAATCAACGCTTTGGAGCCACCGCAATCGTGGCCGCTGGCCTTCGAATGCATGTGGGGAACTGCAGTTGAAGCGTACGCTTGAAGGCACCGTGGACTTGGCATCGTGGTCTCCAATCCCTTTATTACGGATCCATGAATATGCATATGGATCTAAATCTTCGGCACCACTGTACGAGCAGTAGTGTTGCCTAGCTTTCCATGGCACTGCAATCGGCATGGTTCGATTGTGTGTGTCAAAAAATGGCCGGTGTTAATAGGGAGGCCAATTCCGGTACCTTTATTTCCAGTATCTCCATTTGAACCACGGCCTTTCCTTCGGCATGGTTCGCTTGAGTGTGCCAAAAACGGCCGGTTTAATTGGGAGACCGATTCTGGTGCCTTTATTTCCAGTATATCCAATTGAATCATGGCCTTTCCTTATTAGAACCACTTTCTCTAGAGTGGCGGCGCTACAATCTCCTTGGTCCTGATTTTTCGGTGCATGCGGAATGTTTGGCAACACCCACTGGGGGCTAGTTTAGGATCCATATGTATATTCATACACGGAGCTATGGCAATGCAAACATTTTGATCCAGCACATATTCATTTCCAACCCCAACCTGTCGCGTAAGGTGCATTTCGTTCGTGCGGTGCGTTCGGCGCGTTCCCTGCGGTTCGGAGCGTTCCTTTTTACGTAAGGTGCATTCATAAAAGCCTAATTTCTCGGTGTTTCGTCGAGGAAACTGACTCTATTTTAATAATTGTCTCCGTAATGCCCTTACCCCCTTACTTGCCTATCTCGTTTCTGCGACACGAATGCATTGCTTCATCCACGATCTCTTGTTCTGAAGACTACAAATTTTCCTCTTCCTCTAAGCCTCTTTCGCCACATTCACCCTTGACTTTCCCCATTTCCCCATTCCTCCTTCACCATTCACTCCACCGTCGTAATCCAGCGCAGTCAGCGAAAATGTCATTCAATGATGAATCATCTAGGAATTTTCGTGCACAATCTCGACCTTCTCGGGTACCTACAACACACACGAGTGAAAACATTGAAATAGCCATGCATATATTATTGAGCACACTGGCAATGAGCCAAGTTTCACATCTCTTCAATCGGTAGGGGTCACCGTTATTTATCTTTTTCATGGAAACCGTAAAACGTGCTCGATAAAATGTTTACGTCACCATAGTGAGCTCCGTAGCTCCATAGCTCCGTAAGTAAGGAGTTGCAATCACGTGTCCAGTGGAGTGGGGGGTCCATATATACAGTCAACATCTCTAACCAAGCATTTTCTGGTATGAGTGTCAAGTGGCATGCGGATTTGGAAGAAAATGTAATTATAATGTAATAATAATTTGGTTAATTGAATAATGAACTGAAATAATATCACTCGATGCATTTCTTGTGCGCGGCGAGTGCCGCTAAGAATTAAATATGATTTAGGATTCTTGCCCTTGGCGTCGGAATGGTGAGAGTAATAGACACACAACTTCGAGTTTATACAAGAACATTTATTCACTTCAGGAATTACAATATTAGGGGAGATCGTTCGTGGCGGGAGCCAGAAGAAGTACAAAATACATGGCGAAGGAAAATATTGAGTACAGGGCGAAGGGTCTTAACAGTCAATGTAACACAGCTGTCACACACACAATGTGACCAGCTTCAACTAACAAACTAACTAACCCAAATACTAGCGGTGCTAGCTAATATATAGGGTCCTCCGCGGATCTTCCGCGTAGGAGGCGATAGAGGGGAGGAAGCGGGAAGTTTCCATAACTTGAAAACAAGGAGGGAAAATCCGGGAGATGCAAACAACTATTCTCCCGCGGGAAAAGGCTGAGGGCCAGGTGTGGAAGGTCTAAAGTGAAACTATATTCACTTTTTCAGTGAAAAACAGACAAATGGATCTCCCAAAAACAAGTAGTCAAAATAATCCCGCTCACAACACATTCATTTTATTTAAATCCTGTCTGTCACACGATACTAAAACCTATTTTATCAAACGTTTTGCCAAAATCTGATCATGGGACGCCGATATCAGGCAAAATATGCCAGAAATCACATCCCCATTTTTACTACAGAAGTCACGGGGTCGACTCCCGTTACACTCCGACACCCGTAATGACTCTGTGTGCAGTGCGATTAAAGAGGGCGGCGGTCTTCCGCCACCGCGTCCACCGCAACAACGCAACCACCGCGCCGAGGCACTCGAGCAATGCGTTTCATTGCATTGCTTCCGTACCCCTCTTTCACCTTGTTCGACTAATTATGTCTCCCCTCCCTCACCCCTACCCCCCCTCCCATCCCTTTCCGCTCGCCCGCTTGATGTATCTCCACAGCCACCCCACCCCCCTCCCCTTATCCCCCTCCCCTACCTCCCCCCAACACGACGACTTCCGGGTGCGCGGTCTTGAGACGGGCTGTGTCTTATTGGCGCCTTGCTCTCAAGTGAGTCAAGCACCCCTAGTGTCATCCACGCCAACTGTGGCGCCTCCGCTCACTGAATTGCGAAGAAATCACTTATCAGATCCCTGCTACTCTGGACTTCGCCCTCGGTTGGTTGTCTGGGGAGGTGACCGACAGCTACAACGTCATTTTCGGGCATTAGCGTGGAGGTGGGCAGGGTGTTGAGGGAAGAACGGTTCTGGGAGCAAGGCTAGAGGGAAAACCGGTGTCTATATTGGGCTACTCTCAACGCAAGGTGTCAAAGGGTTAGGAGTTATACACAAGTCTAGAATACCCTGAAGAATGTCTATCCACTGCCGGGATACGAACCAGGGCCCCCAGCATGGAAAGTCAGGGCCCTGGCCTCCGCACCAACAATCTCCTTCTCATTTGTGACTCGAGGTCTAGATTTTTTCCAGACCCTTAGTCTTTTTAACATACCTAACGTATTTCATTTCGCGTATATTTCACGTACAAATGTTACGGTTCTCTTGGCCTCAAACAACCGCTCAAGGTTCTGATAATAATGTTGCAGAATTTTGCTGCTAATGCGCCTCTGAAGCCACATCTGAATATGAATGCGTTCCGCCCCTATTTGTCCGCAGTCTGGCCGCGGCTGGCCCTGTGTCTGGTGGTGGGGGACCGGAATCTTCCCTCCCCACCTCTCAAACCCCCTCGGATGGATGGACTTGCCCCTTCCCGCCACCCCTTACCACCCATAAGTGCTCCTCCCAGAGTCAAATTATTCGGCTTCGTCTTCTTCTTCCCCGGCTCGTGTCTCCTAATGACTGGCTTCTCTATCGGTTATTGCAAATTATTACCGCGGCTATCGGTTACCGTGCAAGTGGGTGGGTGTCGATTTGCGGATTTGTATTTGAAGTGAGGCTTCTTTACGGGCGTCCCACCTCTGGTCTCGCGCCACCTGGGGACGAATTAAAAAAAAACATGTTTCTCAAATAATCGCGAGGGACAAGCGACGCATACTTCCATCACGGAATAATAATATAATAATAATAATAAATTTATTACTCCAAATTCTTAAATGTACAACTTTTGTAACAACAATGAAGGAGCTTTAGGTAGCTTCAGTGATAAAAACACCAGTGTGGAAGCTACCGTCCTTTATTTTAATGCAATGCTAGTCACACCAAAAATTTAATTTTAAATACATTATAAATATATATCATTAAATATAACACGTGGCAAAAACATATCTTGTGAAGAAATGTAGATACAAAAAAAGATAAATAGAGCATACAAGAAATTTTTTTTTTTACATGTTCGTCTCAGAAACTGACAAATAAACTAAAATATAACTTTTAGAACAAAAATATGACTTTTTTCTGAAGACAAAATAGAACAAAAATGCAAGAGTAAATATATATATATATATAATCATTGGAAGCTTTCACGAGCGTGAACACAAATATATAAAAACTTTGTCAAAAGTGTGACTAAAATGAGAACACATAAAAAAGACACTCACACGGGTTGTAAATTTTTCGGTGGATCGCCGCCACCTTCTTCAGCGAAAGGTATAGGAAGAATGAAGAGGAAATTTTTGGGATGGTGAGGGGAAGAGAGCAGTGAGGAGGGGAAAGGTGAAAAGTAAAGGAGGGGTGGAATGGAGGTAAGGGAAATGGAAAAGACGAAATGGTGAAGTTGCCATGACCAAGTTAAGAGACAGAAAGATACAAAGTTGAAGGTTGGGAGGGGAGAAGATGTTACAAAATTATAAGTACAATGTTGAAGGTTGGGGGAGGGGAGGATGTTTACAAATTAATGGGACCGGTTGAGGCCAGGTGGCTGGAGAGCGTTAAAATAAAATATACAAGCTTGTTCTAATGTTCTCAAAGTAATTGGAGTGGCTGTGGGGGGTAGAGAGGCCAGAACAGCTACATTGTAGCAATTATCAAATTTAGTGGTATGGGAAGCGGCATGAGTAGGGACAGCGTGAGAGAAGTTTTGGGAGGATGGGTTGCATGAGGCACGGTGATTATTTATCCTGATATTAAGTGGTGTACTACAAAGTCCAATATAAAAGGCCGGGCATAGCTTACAAAGAAGTATATACATAATGTTCGAGGTGGTACAGGAGGATGAGGAAACGGAAGGAAGATGAGAATTTATGAATTTATTCGGGAGTCGGTTCGTGGTAAATAATAAGCATGTTTTGCATCTAGGACGGTTACAAGGGGTGGCTGGAGTTTTGGATTGAATAACTGATTTTTTGAGAGGTTTCGTGGCCTTAAATAAGTTTGATAGGTTGGGGGGACGCTTATAAGTAACGGATGGACATTTAGGGAATAAATTAGTAGTTGTTGGGTTATTCGAAAGGATGGGAAATAATTCTTTAAGGAGGTGCTTTAGGGACTGTATGCCTGGGAATAATGTGGTGCAGATGGAAAGATTTTTAGGGTTTGAATCTGATGTTAGTTTAGGTTGGTAAGACTTTCTGAGTATTTTTTTATACAAAAGGGTATCAGGATATCCTCTGCGGAGAAGAGACTGGTGTAGGTTGGATAGGAAATGGTCAAGGGACTCCGGATTATTACAAATTCGATGACCTCTAATGGAAAGAGAGTATGGGAGAGAACGCTTTGTATGAGAGGGGTGACAGCTACTAAAGTGAAGGTATTGCTGTTTATTTGTGGGTTTAATATGGACAGAGGTACTAAATTTACAGTTGGATAAAGAGATGTCGACATCTAGGAAAGTTATTTGGGTGGAGGAGATATTAGAGGTGAAAGATACAGAGGATGATGCATTGAGAGAGGAAATGAAAGAAT
The DNA here is from genome assembly GCA_963573305.1 of Pyrrhosoma nymphula. NCBI lineage: Eukaryota > Metazoa > Arthropoda > Insecta > Odonata > Coenagrionidae > Pyrrhosoma > Pyrrhosoma nymphula. Next base: position 155,342,675 of record OY754329.1, on the reverse strand, counting down.
TTAGAGAGTCAATGCCATGTGGCCAAAGTAGGAAAATATCATCTATGTATCGGAGCCAGAGGAGAGGTTTTAAAAGGTTTTGAGAGAGGAAGTTCTGTTCGAGAAGACCGAGGAAAAGGTTGGCGTAAGAGGGACTGAATCTACTGCCCATGGTACAGCCCTTGGTTTGGAGGTAATGAAGATCATTGAAAGAGAAGGCATTATGGGTAAGAATAAAGTTGGAGAGTTCTACCAGGAAATCAGTACTAGGTACGTGAGGAGTGGGACGTTGACTTAGAAAATGGCGGACTGATTGTAGACCTTCTGAGTGGGGAATGGAAGTATAAAGTGAAGTTACGTCTATTGTGGCCATGAGAAGTGGTGTGTTATGGGGAAGTGAAATGGAATTGAGGAGGTTCAAAAATGGTACGTATCTTTAATGTACGAGGGTAGGGTGTGCACGTGGGGCTGCAGGTAATGGTCCACAAAAGCCGATATGCGTTCTGTTGGAGAAAAGCACGAAGAAACAATAGGACGGCCAGGGATGTTAGGTTTGTGGATTTTGGGAAGGATGTAGAAATGAGGGGTTTTGGGGTGAGGAATGGAGAGGATGGAAATGTCTTTTTTTGTTAGGCCTTCTGACTGACCTTTGCTAAGGAGGAGCGAGGCTAGCTCATCTGAAAAATCAAGGGTGGGATCGGAGGGGACAGGAATGTAGGAGGAGGAATCCGAAAGTTGTCTATTGACTTCATTAATATAGTCACTTGTGTTAAGCACGACCACCGTGGAACCTTTATCTGCCTGGGTAATGACTATTTCGGGATTTCGGATGAGTTGCTTAAGGGCCGACATTTCTTCTGTGGAAAGATTGGGTTTGGGTTTTAGGGAGTTAATATAGGATCGATTGGAAATTTTAGAAAGTAATTGTTTGGTGAAAATTTCGACAGGGTGATTTGAAGGAAGAGGCTTGGGTTCAAAGGATGAGGGAGGTTTGAAATTGGTAAGTGCGGGGTGAAGGGAGTTTGCACTGATTTGGGGTAAAGGTTGGGAGTTCCAGAATACTTTCCATTTTAAGTTTCGACAAAAATTAAGGGCATCAGTAAGAATATTAATGGGATTGACTTTGGGCGTAGGAGAAAAGGAGAGTCCTTTGCTCAACAAGGATAGTTCGGCCAGGCTTAGAGGCGTGGAGGAGAGGTTTGCTACCTCTTGTTGCGGTGGGGCAGATTGACTTTCAGCATTTTGGGAAGGGAGGGGGGAAGGGTCTTTGATTTGCGGGGTGCGCACTGGATACATCCGGGTCGTAGGTGGAGGTGGGGGTGAGAGACGTAAAAGGGTCGCTAAATCTGGTTTGAATAGGAAAAGTGGTGGTGGAGGTAAGCTATGCCCGGCCTTTTATATTGGACTTTGTAGTACACCACTTAATATCAGGATAAATAATCACCGTGCCTCATGCAACCCATCCTCCCAAAACTTCTCTCACGCTGTCCCTACTCATGCCGCTTCCCATACCACTAAATTTGATAATTTCTACAATGTAGCTGTTCTGGCCTCTCTACCCCCCACAGCCACTCCAATTACTTTGAGAACATTAGAACAAGCTTGTATATTTTATTTTAACGCTCTCCAGCCACCTGGCCTCAACCGGTCCCATTAATTTGTAAACATCCTCCCCTCCCCCAACCTTCAACATTGTACTTATAATTTTGTAACATCTTCTCCCCTCCCAACCTTCAACTTTGTATCTTTCTGTCTCTTAACTTGGTCATGGCAACTTCACCATTTCGTCTTTTCCATTTCCCTTACCTCCATTCCACCCCTCCTTTACTTTTCACCTTTCCCCTCCTCACTGCTCTCTTCCCCTCACCATCCCAAAAATTTCCTCTTCATTCTTCCTATACCTTTCGCTGAAGAAGGTGGCGGCGATCCACCGAAAAATTTACAACCCGTGTGAGTGTCTTTTTTATGTGTTCTCATTTTAGTCACACTTTTGACAAAGTTTTTATATATATATATATATATATATATATATATTTACTATTGCCCATATATTCACACACACATCAAAAAAGAACATTTATATCATGATGAGATGACAACCAATCTTTAGCCTTTTTACAAAAATTATTTATACTCTTTATCTGATTAATTGTACAAGGTAAATTATTAAAACTTTTAGGCCCTAAATAAAGAAATGATCTTTTAAATAAAGAAAGATTAGGCTTAGGAATTAAAAAATTACAATTCCTACGTAACTTATAGCCATGCTCATTTCCAGAAATTGCTGGAAAACTACCACTTCGCAAAAAAATAATTTAAAGTTTTGCAAACAAACATGTATCTTAACGGCAATAACTTAAGATTAACAAACAGAGGGTAAGAATGCTCAAAATGGTTGATATGCGATTCGTGGGAGGTGAAGTAGAGAGGTATGGCGGACAGAGTGAGTTGGGGTGGTGAGAGGGTAGAATGGGATGCAGGCGTTTGAGATGTGTGAATGGTTAAGATGTTGCTGTGGAGGAAGGGAGTGGAAGTGGAGTGCGGGGAAGAAGGGGAATGGATGCGAATGCGATGAAGTGAGAAAGAAATCGTGTGTAATGAAAGGTGCCTGTTAAAGTCTGGAAGATTTTAGTCTCTTCCACATATACCTAAGTAAGCCGGTGGATCACCTCTTATAATAAATTATATTTTTTTAGATTATTCCGGCGTTAACGTGCTGAATTTTGACATTAGAATTAAATCATGATGAATCGGATGTTGATGTAGTATCGTAGTATGTAGCGAAGGTTGAAATTTAAGTTTTATTTATTTGGGGTAGATAGCAAATTTTTCTTTCATCATAAATCTATTTGGTCACAATGTTTCTATCTTTCTTATTTTTCTTGCTATCGTATTTACAACCGTGCAAAATGTATTGAACGTAATGGAATATCACTTTGTTGGTAATGTAAGTTATTGTCTTCTGCTAAAGTTAATATTTCCACTGGCAAAATTTAAGCTTTTGATCTCAACTCCTTATTCTGTGAACATGGTGATATTCTTTTCTTAAGACTGTATTTTAAGTTTCATATGAATTGCTTGTATCGTATCCTCGCACATGACAAGGGGATAAGTGAAATGGGGAGAGTCTTGAATCTCAATTTCGCCCCAATTAATAATAAAGTTTTTTATCTCTACTTATGTCTATCTATCTTTCAAAAAATGCATCCAACCTTCCCCGAGTAAGTCGGGTGTTCGCTGGGTTAGTACGGACCTAAAGCCGACTTTGGGAATTAACAATTTTTAATGGAAATAACTTTTACAAAGACCACTTAAAAACACATGTAACACGTCCCGGGTTTCAACGGTTAATCGTCATCATCAGGTGATTTTCCGGGACAAGGTCTCCCTTTATATACTTTTCTGCAGTCAGAGGGGTTAGGGCACGGGAGGGGGGGATGGGGAGCTGATGAAGTATATTAAGGGAAGGAGAATGGGGGAGGGAAGCAACTGCATTGAGGATGGGCGATGCGGCAGGGAACCAATATTCGTTGATCAGCGTGACTCCAGGGTCAAACAACTTCTTTAAAATTTCTAATTGTTCCCGGGAGTTAAGCTCCCGGCCGTTACAAACACAAAATTTCTACCTCTAAGTCACTCATATGGTCATGATCATTTAAATGTTTACCAAAAGTACTTTTATTGTCATTGTTATTAAAATAAGCTTGGAAAAGTTCCCTGATCTTTAAATTTCTTGCCGACTGTCCCACGTAGACTTCGTTGCAGTCACTATACTCGAGGGAGTAGATTCCACTTTTGGGCAACGGATCAAATGAGTCTATGCACTTCACCAATACATTTTAAAGAGTCACTCGCAGTTTGAAAGTTATTCGGAACACGTCTTTTGGAATGGTGTTTGTAATATTTTTGGGAACACTGTCCTAGGTACGGAATGGAGACCCACCGTTTATCACTGCTACTTGAAGGCTTAGGGGTGTAGATTAAATTGATGACATTCCTACTCTGCTTTTTGGCAATTAGATTATCGATTAAACTAAAAGAGTAGCCGTTTTTAGCGGCAATCTGTTTTAAAATGCCAACTTCTCGGCTGAATTCTTCTTTTGACAATGGCAAATTTAGTAGCCGATGAATTAGGGAGTGAAATGGCATTAGGTTTTGTGTAAGGTGATGCCTTGAATCTATTGGGATAGCGTGATCAGTGTATGTGGGTTTCCGGTAAATGCACAATGAATGTCTATTGTATTTTAATGTGATTGACAATTCCAAGTAATTGAGTTTCTGTTCGGAATCTTACTCATTCGTAAAACAAATTTTGGGGTGGATGTTATTTAGGAATTTCTGAAAAACATCCTAATTGGCGATCCGAGCCGTCCCACAGTACTATGACATTGTCCACATATCTATACCAGTACCGTACACATTTCAGTAAAAAATTGCCTAAAGTAAAAACTTTCCTCACGAAAATGCGTTGTTAAGTGGTCTTTGTAAAAGTTATTTCCATTAAAAATTGTGAAAATATGGAGTAACACCAAATATTTAAAAAGAGAGTTTAATTTTTTTGGGAGTAAATATTTAATTTACTCCTTATTGTTACTAGGAAATAAATTAAAATCTGCCACAGTCCAAACTACGCTAATAAGATCATTCTACCAACATTTTCCCTTGTTTTCGATCGCATCATTGAAATCCTTACGGTTGGCTACCGAATTAAATTTTCTATTCGGATGCGAAAAGTTACATCATAGCATCCCTGGTCTCTTATTGGTTGGTTACTTATGCATTCCTTTTCTTATACGAATCAAAAAATAGATTCTGCTGAGAACGGTAAGGATTACATCAAGGGAACATTCATCGGTGGAAAGTTACGTGATATATGTGACCTCTACAAGAATGAAGTGTAAAAACATGTAAGATAAGATTAGGAAGAGGACAGTTGGATTCTCCGGCGACATTATTATGAAGGACAACAGTAAACTTGTAACACGAATTTTCAATCCTGTTTGTACGAGTAAGAATGGCGACCAGTGGCTAAAGAAAGGCATGGAAGAGATAAGGATAACGGAAGACATAACACAGGATAAAACTAAATTTATAAGATTGATACGAATCCTCAAGGGTTTCCGACAGAAGGAATGAAATAGCACGCGGACGCAAGAGAGGAGGTGAAAGCAAAGCGAAAGGAGGGACAATTTTTTTGAGAGAAAGAAAACAGGTGGAAAATAAAAAACGAGAAAGAATGCATTGGGTTAATTTGAAGGTCCTTTGGAAGAAGCCAAAGTTGAGGGAAGCCGAAGAAGAAGCCACGTCACAGCCGAGCGGACTGCTCGCTCGACTGTGAAGCAGATCTCGATTTATAACCCACGGATTTTGAGTGTAAGGTGTCCCTCCGCCGCCTCGAGTGATGGTGGCCCCTCAGTCTCCTCAGACACCTCTTAGAGATTGTGAGTGGCGCCCTGAAGTGGAACTTATTAGAAGAATGGAGTGTTGTTCGTGGGGTGAGAGAGGAAAATTCGTTTCGAATGCAGAACCAGCGTCCAGCCACCAGACGCCCCCACGAAAAGTCCTCGATTATTCCGATGACCGAGGGCAACCATAGATACCCGCTAGAATATGACTCGTCTCATGTCTACGTTCCGTTTTCACCTTGGGCTGACCATTCCGGCTGGGATTGCTGCATAATTTAAGCGCATCACTCCCAACTAGTGAGTATGTTCTAAACACTGCGCTCCGAGCTGGAGAGCACGACTCCGCTATGAACTGCAGAGCGGAGCAACCGGGCGAACCTTCGCCCCGGAGCGGAGAGCAGAGCCTCGGAGAATAGGACGCAGCAGCGAGGCAATCCCCCCCTCTGCCTCTGCTCCTCGCTTCCCGCGCTCCAAACGGGCGTGCTTCGGGCTCGGAGAAAAAGCGTGCTTAAGGTTCTTTGAGCGAGATATGTCGTCCGTTGCAAAATTCTGTCACCCGAGTTTGAAGACGAATATCTCATAGATGGCTCAATCGATTTTAAAATGAAGTACATCACATTAAAGCTTGTTTATTTCTACGTTTATTGATGGTGCACAAAAATATTTACCGTTTATATTTATTTCAGTGTGTGCTTAAAAACAGAATTTTAGCGCATTTTTCCGGGTACCGGACGGATGCATCGCATGTACGGCTTCGTAATAACAACACGGATCAAGATATCGAAATTTCCTTTACAAATATTGTAGCAAAGATTTGTCTTAACAATTATACGAAGTTTCATATTATTTAATACATTATTATTTTAGTTATAGGTGCAAATTCACGGATCCGTTATTTTCCGTTCCGCGCATCCCTGAAAACCGCCGTTTGGACCTTATTCAAGCTCTCGAGTTCATCATCATGAATCAACTTATAAAATCTTGAAGGAATTCGTTGGTTAATTAATATCGATTAACATTTATTTTCGAAAAAGAGCGCGTTGAACTGCCAGGAGCCTGCACGGAAGAGAAAGGGAGAGGCGCGCGCTGATGCCCAGTCAGAGGGTTGTCCGTAAGGCGCGCGAGGGAGTCCACTACAAGAATTACCTGCGGGGGAAAACCAGTCGTCCTATCTCTGTGCATGAGTCATTTGGACTCGGTAAATAGTGGCAGAAAGGGTCATTTTTAAGAATGGTCATCAGTGTCATTTTAGATCTGTGTGGAAACATGTCCATATGCCTCCTCGTGCCAATTTTTCGGAGACGGAGTTAAGAATGGCTTTAAGCGCTATTTGTTTCTTTCGTTGAGAAGCCGAGAAATGTGGTGACAAAAGATATCCCTCATATCGTTATGCTTCTGAGTGCCTTTCGCCATTGGAGGTCCAAAGCCCTCACGGAAAAAGTTGATGGGAAGTGGTGAAAATATGCCCCTGGTTATATTTTGGTGAGTACAGCAATTTTTATCGTCTGCTACAGTATGTTATTTCAAGCGAAGTAGTTTTCCCCCGCCGGTAAATACTTCCCTCGCGCGCCGGACGGACAACCCTCTGACTGGGCAACAGCGCGCGCCTCTCCCTTTCCTTCCGTGCAGGCTCCTAGCAGTTAAACGCGCTCTTTTTCGAAAATAAATGTTAATCGATATTGATTAACCAACGAATTCCTTCAAGATTTTATAAGTTGATTCATGATGATGAACTCGAGAGCTTGAATAAGGTCCAAACGGCGGTTTTCAGGGATGCGCTGAACGGAAAATAACGGATCCGTGCATTTGTACCTATAACTAAAATAATAATGTATTAAATAATATGAATCTTCGTAAAATTGTTAAGACAAATCTTTGCTACAATATTTGTAAAGGAAATTTCGATATCTTGATCCGTGTTGTTATTACGAAGCCGTACATGCGATGCATCCGTCCGGTACCCGGAAAAATGCGCTAAAATTCTGTTTTTAAGCACACACTGAAATAAATATAAACGGTAAATATTTTTGTGCACCATCAATAAACGTAGAAATAAACAAGCTTTAATGTGATGTACTTCATTTTAAAATCGATTGAGCCATCTATGAGATATTCGTCTTCAAACTCGGGTGACAGAATTTTGCAACGGACAGTAGTCACAATGGAGACCATATTCGAATTTCATATTTTAATTTCAGCGTCTGTAAGAAGTATGAAGTACGTGTTGTAATAATAATGTTACAAAAATATACTTATATATGACAAAAATTCTCAGTAATTAAATTTATATGTTTACATAAATCTCTAACGCGACTCATTTTTTCACGCCGTACGGTTAAAACACCTTCACAACAGAAGGCTTTTTTTGCGATTCAGTAAACATTAATGCGGTGGGCAATAGTTAATTTTTTATAAATAGTTGAGAAAACATACAAAGTACACACCGTTAGTTTTTGGGCGTGTTAGAAATGCCTAATTTTTTCAATGTTCATCCTATGTGATATTTCCCTCAAACTACCTTAAGAAGGTGTCCTCGAGCAAACTTCCTCCCATCCGAAGCCTTTCCGAATCTAGAATCCGGTGGGCCCGAGCACGGAGCATCATCCATACACACTGAGCAAGGTTTCCAGCAGATTAGGTGAGCGTGATTGGATGCTTCTTACTCGTTATCACCGCGTCGCCATCAAGCGTGCCTCGCTTACTGTTTGGCAATTCTCGCGAATGTCAAAAGGGCCAGTGCCCGCTCGCGCCTAGTCTCAGTCTTTGGCGTCCGCTGCCACGGGGGTCTCTCTCTCTCTCTCCCTATTTGCGGCGATATTTGCGGCAAACGGGGGAGAAAGGGAAAGTCTCTGCCCCCGGGGGCGGGGGTGGGCTGAGCAGGGGGCGCCACCGGATACGAAACAGAACCGACGAAGATACAAAGGAATAAAATGGATGTTTTTTTTTGTTCTGGGATAGCGTTTGCGGGGTCGTGGGGCGGTGGGTTGGGGGGAATCCTTCCTCGTGCTGTCGTCCCGCCGTGTACGTATCTGTGTTCGCTTAGCAGTCATGTGTAATGCATTTTTCGCGAGCCACCCCCTCTCCCCCCCCCCCTCCACGCAGCGTCACACGTGTTCCACCCCACCCTCCCGCACCCGCCGCGCCGGCCGCTCACTGCTCCCACTCGGCAGCCGTCCTCCTCTCCGGCGCCTGTCTCTCCGGGTGCAGGGCGCGCCATAAATGTCGAATTGTAGTCGATTGTGATTGATTCTGCGGAGGCCGTCCGCGCGACAAGGCTTCCCCCCGTTCTGCCCCCTCCTTTCCCCGCCTCCTAGCCTCCCCTTTCCCCATTTCCCCTCCCGCACCCTACCGCACCTCCCACACCACACCCATCAAGCTCCGCGACGCTTCTATTCCCCCGTCCACTCCCAAGTCTTAGCACTCACGTCCTCGCGTATCACATCTTGAATCATCAGATATTTTCAGGGTGCTTGAATTTGTGGCCCGCACCTTATTCAGATTATAATTCATTGCTATCGACCTGTCTCTCTCACTCCGATATGGTGTAGGGTATTTGAGGATACCATCGTCTGTTAGATCTTGAGGCATTTTAATAGGCAGGAATTGTTGGAAAAGTACTAGCATATATTTCGGAAGTGTAGATCTGGCGAGACTCAATTGGCTCTCTTTGTTCATGGCATTTTAGTCTCGAATGAAATTACGTTTTAGAATGCTTTAGCATATTGCTCGAAACTCAAATATATTACTAATGTTTACGACTGAAGCGTGTCACTAAATGCTGTATAACTGATGTATACCTATATGGGGAGAACTAAATGATTACTTGGCTCATATCTTTGTGGCATAAATCAACTGCAGGAAAGCACCCAATCTAATGTTTGAGTTTCTTTTAAGGTTTTCACATGTATTCATTTTCTGAAGAATATTTTTCGGCTTCTCTATGAATTCTTGAAATTGCATTGCAACGTTTCACGTCTTCTGTTGGGCGCTCCGTCAGGAACTATTGAGTATTTTAATTTTGTGAGTCATGAAAATAAATCGTTACAAATGACGACATCTTGAAAGAATATATACCAATATCATATAAGCCCGGAAAGAAAAAATAAGCCACCAAGTATGTCCTTTAGCATTTCAATGGCTGATTGTCAGTAAAGGGGGTTGAAATCAACCGTCGCGTAAGCATCTCGCTAGGATTATGAATTTTCGGTATCTTATCGCTCGTATTTCTGTAGTAATGCCAATATGTGCGGAGGACCGGTCTGAGCCCATTTCCTTTGAAAGGTAGATCATCTTATTCCAAAGGAAGACTAGTCCACACCGTCCTTAAGATATGCACTTTGGCAAGGCTCGGGAGACTGCTTCGTCTTTCTGCGCCGTAAATGTTGTATTTTCAAAAACTAAATTATAAATAAGGCAATAAAAACTCGACCGTGGCAGGCTTCACTTCTTAGAAGTTAATTATATAAGTACTCATGATTAAAGACAAACTTAGTACTTTTTTACGATTTTTTTATTGTACGCATAGTACAATAAAATGTTTTGTAGAAAAGCACTAAGTATTATCATTAATCATAAGTACTGAAGTCAAGAAAGTTATTACCTAAGAGAACAACGAAAAAATGTCTCTAAAATGCAGAGATATTGGCGGAATTATTAATAACTATCGAAGTAACCCTCTTTCACACATACGGAAAATTAAATATGTTTACTTATTATTTAGTATTTAAGATATCACGATGCTAACCTGGGAGTCGATGGGATAGAGTTTATCTGTTTTGCAACGGTGCTGAAGGTTATAGAATCGCGGCTCGTAGCCGTTACACATTTCTTCAATACTTTTGATTTATTTTCTCAAGTACCTCTAAATGCCGTCCACTGAAGTTCGATATGGTATCTAATTAAAATGTTTCCTCACCCAGTTGTATGCCTCCGCTTAACATATGTAAATGAGATACCACATCCAAATCTTGGGCTTAATCAGCCAACCATTTATTTTTGTATACCATGATGTACATTGTTGTGTTCACACAAAAATGTCAACTTTCTATAATTTAGTGCGTGAATCGACGAGGGGCTGGATGTGGGGATGTGAATTTTAAAAGTTGCAATCTCGCCTCAATTAAGCCGACTTAATACTTTTATCGTTGATTCATTCTTTCTTTCCTTTCTTACCCTTCCCCCACCCCACCCCACTGACCCCACACGGCTCGAACAAATTCCTTCCACCCCCCGCCCTACACCGCACCTCTTGGCGTCATGTCTCTCGATTCAAGATAGAGAGGGGGCGGACGATCGACGCTTTCGTCCTTTGTTTCTGTCCCTCCCTCGAGAAAGCTCTTCATTCCTCTCCCTCTCTGCCGTCCTTGGAGATGCTGAAACCCCACCCCCTTCCGAAAGCATAAGAGGGAGGGAGAGACAAGGGACGACCCTTTTCACAGAGAGGGAGGAGAAAAAAAAGACGGAAATCTCTTTCGACGCTTCGGTTACATGACGACGGTCTCTCTCCAGAGGTGAGTAGTGATTCTCCTTCACAGATGGCCCCACCCCACCCCCCCTGCTTCCTCTCAATTTATTTATTCTGCTTCTTGCTCGATTAATTGACCTCAAATGCACCTCGAAACGCCCAAGTTGTTACGACCGCTGCCTCTCCCCCACGCCTCCTTACGAATGAGAGGGGGGTGGTGAGAGAAGGGGGGAGGGGAGTGAAGGGGGGGGGACATCTCGGTTCCCCACACCCTTCCCCCACTCCCCCCACTCTTCGAAATTAAAAAACAGTCAGTATCGCGAAATGGGGAGAGTTTTTTTTGACGACTCGTTGAAATTACCCTCTCGTGCATTTTGTAGTGTCCATCAATTATTCCACATTGAATATTAATAAATGACTGATGATCGTGATTATATTTATAATAATATTCCTTTAAAAAATGCCCCGCCAATATAATGTTCACACCGTTATTAATGTTTCCCTTACATAGAAGTTTATTTGTGTTTTCGCGACTAGTTCATTGGAACTTCATTGGCGTCGTGAATATGTTTTTGAGCAGTTGGAAACAGTTGCATGCGGATGCTTGTTCGATCAAAGTGTCTGTCTCGATAGCTCTGTTTCCGTGTTCACTAAATGTCCAAGTGTAAGGCAAAAGAGCAATTGGATGGTTGCCTAGTATTATTATTTTCTCGTTTTATTCGAGAGATTACATCACCGGGGGCCTTATTCAGGAAAGACTCGATCCTGATGATGTCGTCGGCGTGACATCACAGCCTCAACAAATCTCTACTTTTAAATGGCATTATTTGAAATTTTCGAGATTGTAGCGTAAAATGTCTGTCACTGTCGATGTTTGAAAATTTAGAGGTCTTTGTGAATAATAAATTTGGAGACCTGATTTGAGAAGGCTCCGCAGTAATGACACACGATCTATTCCAGAGCCGATTGAACATTTTAAGTGATGAGAAAAATTGGAAGGAGACTAGTGGTCAGCGGTTGAGTGAAGCCATCCTCTTGTGACGTCATGCAGCACACACGAACTGCGTTCGACTTCTTCGACACTGCGTTTGAAAGGATCTTTGGCGCACACGTCACTGAGTTAAATAAACTTAACATGATAGCGTTGTTAGCTGCATATCAAGGGATGAATTGTGGCTTATATCGTCGCTAATTGTGAGTACTACCACATTTTTTATCCATCAAGCCAATTCGTTTACAATCAAACGAAATTATATTCCTACCACCACTTTTCTTCAGGCCAGTGGCGCGCAACCTCTGGTACTCGTACCCTAAAAGGTACGTGGTTACCGGTGTAAGGGCACGTGAAAAAAACTGGAAAAGTGGGGGATTTAAGGCTGAAATAGCAGCGAGAATATTAATAGTAACCATTCTTTTACTATAAAGGGTGCGATATTTGGGAATGGATGGCTGAGGGTGACGCAAAGGGTTTGAGGGTCGCATGCAAATTGGGAAAGTTTGAGAACAGCTGATCTAACCCATCGAGCGAGATACAGTACGGATCGCATTTGGGTCACCTTCTCCGAATTTTTGAAAATCTCATCTCTTAGGAATCCTCAAAAGCTGATCGTCTTTTCACAGTATGATAGCCATGCTAAGTACACGAAACACATTCGTTGAATAAAATTAATTTCATAGTTACCTTAGGATTTTCCTTCATAGAAGAGCCTCTATTGTGCAAGACATGCCTTGGACAATACTATGTCAAGCCTGAACATTAGGTTATGCACTATCTGTTATCTTCTCGCAGTTGATACGAACGACTTTTTGATAAACTCTTGAATCGATTCAATCGATTTCAACGTGTATGCAGACAAACTTGTGAAGGGAGCTCTTGCAGATGGCGGCGGGATAAAGGTGGGATCGGAAGTGAGAAAACAAAAGCCATCAAGGACGCTGATGACTATGTGGTGATAACAGAGTGTAAAGGAGAGCTTCAGAAGATGATGGAAATAATCTGGACTAAGAGATAAGGGCATGAAATGAGAATTAATTGGAAGAAAATAAAGGTAATGAGAAAAGCAAAGACTGAAGGACCTTTAGATGAACGGCTTTAAGGAGAAATAGTACTACACGTAGATTCTACATCTACAAAATACCCTGCAAGCCACCTCAGGGGTGTGTGGCAGGGGGTGAGTAATCACCAACATGCATTACACTATACCCTAGAGTTAGTGTAACTACGACTAATGATGCATTATTATAAGTCGCTAATGCTTGTCACGAGGCGAAGCCTCTCAATCATGCACTACTACACTACAGATGTCATCACAATGGAGATGGACCGTCAATATACATGCATTCTACAACTACACAGATGGACAGTGACTCGTGACCCATGTAGAAAACATGCAAGGCGTGCTGTTAGTATGTACTAGGTAACAGATAAGGATTCAAGTATTAGGAGTACTACTACTACTAAGAGCTACACTACCTATCGACAAGCCTAGATGAAAGTCTCATTGGCAGCTGTTATGGTCCCTTATGGTTCGTGGGAAAAATGACATTTTAAACCTGTCCGTTCTGCAGTCTAGTTCCCTAATTTTACTCTCATGATCTGATCTACCGTAGTATGTCGGATTTCGTAAAATATTATCAACGTCGTCAGAGAATAGACCGGTTTGGTACTTACATAATAGATTGAGTCTAAATTTTAATCGACGGTCTGAAAGCTTTTCCCATCCCAGTTGCTGCAAAAGTTCAGTAACACTAACGAGACTATCATAACGGCCTTTAACGTATCTTGCCGATCTTCGCTGCACGCGTTCTAACTCAGTTTCCAAGCCTATCTCATAAGGATCCCAAATACTGGCGGCATATTCTAAGTGGGGTATAACGATGGAGAAGTAGCTGATTTCCCTAACTTTATCGTCGCACTTGCCAAGTGATTCAAGCCAAGTGATTCCTTCAAGTATATGGGAAATAAAATGACGCAGAACGTCAGTTGCATGGCAGAAATTAAAAGCAGAATAGTGTACGAGAAGGTAGCTTTTGGCAAGATCAATGAACTTGTATCCGCAAGGAACATTCAAACGGAAATCAAGAAAATATTTGCAAAATGCCTCATAATGAGCATTGTGTTGTATGGAATTTGAAGCTTGGACTTTGGAGTAGAGAGAGAAGCACTTGGATGGTTATGGAGCATGGCTCTGGCGAAAAATGGAGAGGATTGACTGAGGGATAAAATTAAGAATGAGGAGGCACTAAGCAGGATTGGAGAAGAAAGAGTAATTCTGAATGGAAGGCCAACTGGATAGGACGTAGTTGAAGTAGTAATGGTTTGCAGAAGCTAATAATAGGCGAGATGACAACTGACGAAGGAGTAGGTTCGGAATGCTGAAAGGTATTAAAGAGGAAGACATTACGTGGAGATGAAGTGAGAGGCCTTGTATAAATAGCTATGTAGCTACATGAAGCTAAAAATACATTTAGCTAAATATGAGCTACATGTATTTTTAAGTGTAAGCATAACCTGTTATTATTTGATGGTAGCCTTAAAACAGGTTCTCCTTCAAGGCTACCTAAATTTACTCAAAATTTGCTATTGAAATGTATTCTGTGTATGGAGTAATAATAAATTTTACTTTACTTACTTAATGGTTGTTGGATCGGTGGGAAAGGACCGAGTCATTTGGAGAGGATTGGGTGGGAGGAGAGAAACTCGGTGCTGGAATTAGCGTACTCGCAGGGAAATACGCCAAAGGATAGGATAGGTGTGTGGCCTGGCATCCGACGGCCGATTGCAGTTGAAGTACTCATCGCTTGGCGCTCAAGCAGGGATCAAGATTTCCCGTAAAATATCTGCCTCGGACGGAATTCGAACCCGGTCCCTCTCGATGGAGATACCGTAAACTGACACTTGTCTTACACCATGTAAACAAAACGTGGGTTTTTAGCGCCGTTCTCGGAGCCCGGTTGGCAACGCGACAGCCCGTCAAATGGAAAAAACTGTAATTTCGACCGCCGCTTCGGCCACCTATGTGGCTTTAGCTGTAGAATTAGGGTGCTAAAATCTTTGAAGGCTCCTTTCAACCATACATCATTTAAGCCATTCTGAACATGTACTGAGAAAGTTATTCCGAGCGTATTCTTTGAGAATATTCTGATAATATGCTGAGAATGTTCTGCTAATCATAGCGATATTCCACAGAGGAAAAATCATTCGCCTTGACCGGGATTCGAACCCGGATCCCTCGATTTCGCGCCGAGTGCTTTAACCAGTTAAGCTACCGAGGCGTCCTTCTCCCCTGTGGAAATTTTGGTGGCTTTATAGGAGCTTGGTGGCCAGAACTGCTAGACATACGGTGCCATTAGCAGTCCAAATCGTGTGCTAAGCGCCACAGTCCTCGAGGATAAAGCCATACATAGATCACATTGTGGTGTTCGCTCTTTGACTAATTTTGAGGAAACCGGGACTAGTCACGGTAGTTACCTTTATGGAGTCACCCACAAGTGCAAATAAGTGCGATATTCCACAAGAGAAAAATCATTCGCCTTGACCGGGATTTGAACCCACAGGGGAGGGAGAAAAAAATTTCCACAGGGGAGAAGGACGCCTCGGTAGCTTAACTGGTTAAAGCACTCGGCGCGAATCGAGGGATCCGGGTTCGAATCCCGGTCAAGGCGAATGATTTTTCCTCTGTGGAGTATCGCACTTCTGTGCACTTGCTGGTGACTCCGTAAAGGTAACTACCGTGGCTAGTCCCGGTATCCTCAAAATTACTGCTAATCATACTTGTAACGACATTTGGAGCTAATATTTAGCAACGTTAAAATAAGTACTTTTAATATTTTCAAGACATCGTTTGTTTCCTAGTCTTTATGTCATAACTCTATGTAGGACCCTTAAAATACTAATATTTAATTATAAATTCACTACATTATATATTTTGAGGAGCAAAATATTTAACAAAATATTTTTCAGGAAAACCTCTGAAAACGGCGGCAGCAAAAGTTGGAATCAATGGAGTATGAAAAAGATATCGTGACTCGCTAAAAATAAAGATACTTAAAAACGGCATGCGTTTAATTTTAACCAACCAAATTTTATGGTATCAATAGACATATTTTTTTGCTCTTTGCTTTCAAAATATCGTATATGCTGAGTATTTGCACTTATGATTTTACCGAAGCAGTTTATCTCCACAAGAATAATATAAGCAGTTTGTTAGCCAAGTTGGCTCAGCCCTATCGCAATTGAACTCTTATATGATATGAAATGGAACGCTATCCCTCTTTCTTATTCGTGCAAACTTTGGAATGCTTCATGTAGAGAATAAAAACGTACCTTCTTTGTAGAAAATTGCTTAACAGCTGTGGCATTCTAGAAAGACGTCAATAATGATAAGTATACTTTTGAGGTCATGTTATATTTCTGAGGTCATGTGGTGCGATCTCATTACGTCGATTTGTTGGAGGATGTAGGAGGACTACATGCATCATGCGTGGTAGTTTCAAGTCATTCATTGACTGTTAATATATGTAGTCTAGAGCCAATGCTGACGGTAACTGAGTCGTCCACCGGTTTGCGGTTAGGTATGGGTCGACCTCTAGATGGGGAGACTGTCTTTGAAATGAGCGAGTTCACTCAACGAATAAGCAGTCGTGGACAAAACGTGGCAATACCGTATTTATCCGAATATAAGCCGCACTTTTTTCTCCCGATTTTGGGGCCTCAAAATCGGGGTGCGGCTTACATTCGAGGCGCGGCTTAAATTAGAGAACTTTCTTATAAAATTGTAAAAATGACCGATTTGAGCAAACCAGCCATTCGGATTCACGCGAAAAAAAAAGCCACGGGGAAAGTAATAAGTAACGCTGAAAAAGGTGAAATTGGTGCACAATTTATTCATATATTAAAGGTAACATTGTGTCACAGTTACATAGTTAATGTAAAAACAGATATGAAATTCTAATGTCTATTACTGTCGGTAGTACGGGATGCACTAAAAAGGGTGCGGCTTAAATTCGCGTATTAACTTAATTCCCTGTTTGAGACCCCAAAAACGGGATGCGGCTTATATTCCAATGAAGGCTTATATTCGGAGAAATACGGTATCTAGATGCTGTAGGGGGCCATCCTTGCGTAATATTGCCCAAAAAGTCTAAGAGAACCCGTTGAAGATGCCGTGACTTGGTTAGTGGTTATACGCAACCTGGAGTAGGGGCTCGTCTTCCTCCTCCACGTCAGTTAAGAAAAGATCGCGTGGGTCGGAACAACGATACTCGCTACTTTTCAGGCAAGTTATACGTATTTTCCCAAACGGCTATACTACTGTGATATTAAAAAGTCAGCGGTAAGCCATATTGTTACTATCCCGAAGAGCAACATTTGTCTTGGTCTTTTCTTTAATTTTGGGATGTAAAAGAACGAGATGGAAACCTCTTTGAGTAAAATATTCTAGAGGTTAACTAACTCGGTTCTTCGTCAAGAAAGGAAGTCTGGGAAAATTCTACTTGCTGCTATGATAACCATTACCTTCTCTCTCGGAATACCCCCAACAGTGCTCCGCCCTCCTGCCCCCGGGGGGCCCTACCTCCCGGCCCTCACCCCGCTCCTCCGACACTGCCCGACTCCCACCGGAGTACCCACATGTATTGGTCCTTTCATTTTCGCCATCAATTTCAGAGCGGGATCATCAGCAGTCGTCCAGCCGAAGATTGATTTTCCGCAGCTCTCTACTCCACTCTGTTAAAAGTTTCATTCCCTCATAAGTCCTCATTTTATCGCCCCTCATAACTCGCATGGCGTATTCCATCCCTGGCCTTCCTCGGTGATTCTTTCCAATGATTTCTCCTTCCTCTAATGTTTTCAATATGCTGTCACGTCGCAGAATGCGTCGTCCAATGAATTTGCATCCTCTGCTGCGCAGTTGTCATTAAACTTCTTTTCTCGCCAACTCTTTGCAAGATATCTTCATTGGGGGTTCTCTCTAGCCATATGATCTTCACGAATCCATTTCATCTCCTTCAATAACGTCACATTTTCATCGCTTCTGATCTTCCCTATTCTCCCGAAGTTATCATCCAAGCGTCACTGCCGTATTACAGGATAACCTAAATCAATTATTGGAGCAGCTTTCGGGTGCGATGCTCCGCGTGACGTCTATATACTCGATAACAGTTTCTCCAGCTGCCATCCTGCTGGCGTCTTCTGGATCTGAAGGATATGGCTCATGAGTGCATGGACATCACGCTGGGGAACGCCCGAAAGCTGCTCCACTAATCAAACCCCGCGGTAAACTTCGTATCAACTTTGACCTAAATCCATGTTTTCATGAAGTGCTTCCTCACCTCCTAGATCATGTTGCTGGCTTTTGGTTGATAAGTACTCTTCTAAAATATCAAGGCTTTGCGAATAATTATGATTATCAAGTAGAAGAATCCTCAGCTGATCTCACAAGGGTAGTATTAGTATGCAAATGGTTTAGTTGAAAAGGGGCTAATGGGAATATTTGAGTCTCAAAAGAGACGAGGTGGTGCATCTTCAGTTTTTATTTACATTAATACCATAATATTTTAATACCGTAAGTTGTGGCCTGGGGCTCATAGCACAGTATACTTATAAGAGCCTCCTACTTAGGTATCATTTCGTCCTCTTCCCTTTCTTGGAACTTTGAAACTGTGAAAATATACTTGCTCATTATGAAGATTTTATTGCCGTAATCATTAGAAATTTATTTAAGGAAAATGAGCAATAATGAGTCGATGATAGTAAGATTTAGCGAGATTATCAGAATTTATGGTAGATGTTTCAAAATTATCTGAAGTGGTGTTTTTTTAGGGAATAAATGATGTTTAAGAATGATTCACAGCGTTTGAAAAAATTGTTTCGTCAAAAAAGTTATTTTGGTTAGATTTTTGAGGTTAAATGAACTGAAATGAAGAAATAAGCACGTTCTGAAGTGTACTTAGCACACTGACTTCCTTTTCTAGGACCTGGTCTTTAGTGATTGGTTTTGCCCATTTGAATTCAATTGTTCTCCAATTATTGGATCACGGCAGTGGCCAGAGTAAATATTTTCGATTGCTTTCCTTGCCTAGTTTGCAAAGACAACCAACACAAAAAAGAGCTCCAAAATTTTAATGGATAGATAGTACTTATTTTATTCTGGTATTTCCAATTCAATCACCTCAAAATATGTCAATTGTAAGAATGAAATCGTTGACGTGGTATCAATTTACAGTGAATTAGGATGATTTTCTGTGTTTTATACATTACTTATGGCGATTTTCACTGTGTAAGATAGAATTTATTGATAGTCATAGCTACTATCTTGGAAAACAGCATAGTGTTTCAATAGGAGTGAAGCCTTGGATTTAAAAATTAGATGGCTGAGAGCGATTGGTGTAGCAAGCGGTTTGTGCAATTATTTGTTGCATAATGGCAGAGAATTTGGCCTTAGCTATTTTGTTAGAATTTGAAACTAACATGAATTGTTAAAGGTAATCTATTAACTCATATTGCTACAGTTGAATTTCAGAAGGAATATTTTTACACAAGGACGCCGTACATCGTGATTAAATTTGTTAACTATTTGACGAATATTACGAAAAACTTGCAGGTCGCTAAGCCTGAAGGCATCACATTTAAAAAGAATAGCAGTGACGAAGACGATGTCTTTTCCTGTATGAAATCACCGTTTACTGAAAATTATTTCAAATTAAATGGCAATTACATTCTTAATTTTTCTGTTAAGATGTACTAAGCACTATATTAGAGCACTTTGCTGTTGTAAAACAAGTCCTCATCCAAGTTCACGTCACTATACGCATACACCGAACGTTTATTCTCCTTTTTGTATAGGCTCACAATCAGTCTTCGAGCCTTAATGGACGCTTCACCTCCATGTATAACTAATAATAATGCCTAAAGCCTCGGGCCATGGAGTATAGCTATCAATAATACTGAGGAAAAAGTAGGTGTAAATTTTGGAGGATAGCTTATTTGATCTATACAAATATTAATTGGTGAATGAGAATTCCCTGTGGTTGTTTATATTTTTGGAATTTGTATGTTATATATGTACCAACACTTCTGAAACAGAAGCTGTTGAATGTTTGTAGTCTTTGCATCCTAATTTCGAAACCGATTGGAAGTTCACCTTCATTTTGAGTGTGTTTGAGATTATCCCATGGAAAAAGCGATCGATTCTTACCATCTTAGGAAACAAAACATGTTCCTCATTACGTTATTTTTATTTTGGCCTCATCTGTTTATAGTAGTCTAAATAAATTAGGCTGTTTGGATTTATAATCACATTTTCCCTATTTTGACAATACAAAGTTGATGGACATCGTTAAGGGCCGGTTTTATACTACCTGGTTAACGCTAACCAGAAGATGATACACCATTTAACTTTACCTGCAGGTGGCTGAAATTACTGGTTACCTATCAGTCTGGTCTTATACAGAAGCTAACCAGAACTTTCAGCCACCTCTAGGTTAAGTTAAAGGCTGTATTATCTTCTGGTTAGCGTTAACAAGACATTATAAAACCGGCCTTAAGTTTTGGTGCTCGTAGCCTAGTACTGTTGTCGTGCTATTAAACAATAGGTAGTATCTAAATAGCTTCGTCAGAAATGTCACCGTCCAAGGGCTAATGTTATGGAAACATCAAGTAGTAAGCAGGCCGTGAATCACCACATTTAACTCACAGAGGGTAAAAATCACGTTCTTAGGCATTATCCACACTCACCACGGTGCTCTGTTAATGTGTGTGCATCGTGCACCACTTTATGAAGGAGACTCGAACCGGAGAATCGACGCGAGGCGATTGTTCGGCCATTTTGCCTCTTTTACTCCTCTATTTCTCGTGCTCTTATAAAACAAAAATCCTCATTCTCTGTCTGCCGTCACTCAATATATATTCCGATATCCTTCTCTGCTCGGAGCTGTATAAAGCCTGAATAAATGATTCGCGTATTCTATCGGAGAAATTAATGCGCAAACATCTTTTCTATGAAAAATTTATCGTCAAAAGGGGTATTTTGAGGAAAAACGCAGCATGACTGAGTACGAATTTTTTTTATGCATTTCAAATCTGCCAAATAAAAAAAAGCCGTCCTGCCTTTATAAATATAAAAATGTGAATGCGGAAAGAGAGAGAGAGAGAGAAAAAAGAGAGAGAGGTCCGGTTGGAAGCGAATCGAAATGCTAAAAAGAGAGCGGAAGAGAGGGAGGAAAAAAAATGTCCGCAAGCACATACGTACGTACGTACATCGCTTGAATCATTTATGAATTTAAATTAATGAAAAGTCGGGACTTTTAATCAAAATGAATTCATAAAAATCAACATGTCGTGGGGAAAGAGTCCATCTGAACAAACACGAGGGGACAAAAGGCCTCCCGCGCACGGCGCTGCGAGACCGGAGGAGGAGTTATAGGGTGGGAGGGGGTTATGTGGGGGGGGGGGGTGTATGGGGGTAGGGGGGGCAGGAGGATGGGTAGGCCACACTCATAATACACACATCCCGAAAGATAAAGAGAGGACTTGCGCTCGGGATCCGCTCATTCGCTGCATCAGTCGACCACGCAATGAAGTAAGTATACTCAAGTATGCACATCCAAATTGTAGCGTTACCGGGTAAATGTCCTCCCCTTTCAGGCACTTAAGACAATCTCCAGACGCTCCCGGCAAACAGTTCGTGCGTGCCCCTTCGCACGTAACAAGTCCTGTAACCTTCTTATTAGTTGCGTCGTTTGATACGAGGGGGGGCGCCACTTTTGATTGAAATCTCTCCTCTCGGGTGAGGAGAACAAAAAAGAGCGAAACAAGTGACGTCCGAATTTTCCTCAGCAGCCACATTTTGACGAAGACTCCCAACGTAAACAAAACTTATTTTCCTTCGATATTATGACTTTCAAGCCGGTAATTTTTTGTAAACACAAATTAATTGGTTGTTTTACGCGCTATTCTAAAAATGTTTATATTTTATTGCGACGCTTATAATTAATCGTTTCCAATTCCAAATGTTTCTTTGATTTTGGGTCAACAGATCCCATCTTGAAAATCTAAACAGATGCCTCGCAAATATTCGAAAACTTTGGTTCTGGGACGTATTTTGAAAGAATAAAATAAGCCTTAAATCTGTCTTCTTTGGAAGAATATTGTGTATCAATCTCCTTATATTTCTATGATAATTCACAAACGGTGCTATTCTCTTAAATATTTTTAAAAATCACCGTCTAAAGAGGGGAGAAACGTGTAGACATATCGCTGTTGAATCCTATCTGAGGAGTCATTAAAAGGAAAACAGTGGAAAACTAGGTATTCGGTGTGTGGTTTGGCACTCGGTACCTATTCGTGCCAAGGTCCAATTAGCAGCCATATAAAGAGCTAGGCAATAAATATAATAATATGTGTTTATTACTCCCAAAATATATACATAGAATACAATCTCAAAGATAGGGAGCTTTAGGTAACCTCGAAGGATAACCTGTGTTGAGGTTACCATCAACATAAATAAATAAATAAATGACAATACATTGCTTTTTAACATGAAAAAATATACTAACATTTAAAAAATATTTTTAACAAAATATGTATTCAACATTTTGATGGTTATATAGCCAATATCTAATATTAAAAAAAAGAAGATAGATTTGATGCATTTTTACAGACAGACGGTAGTAGGACTTTTGGCCCAATATATAAAAAAAATCGCCTAAACAAGAAAAAGTTGGCACTGGGCAACTAGCGACTGGAACATTAGCCATTGTTTTAAATACTTGAAATATGTATCATAGGTAATACCATAGAGTAAGTATATATAGAGGACTCACTGCACGCTTAAAAACCGTATATATGTTTTTGATGTAGTTCCGGAAGGATAACGTAGATGGCGATGGAGGAAATTTTGACAAATTTTTGAATTGGCTCGTTCAACAAGCCTGAAAATTAATATTCCTCTTTTCGGTTTAAATAAATGTATACTTACTCTATGGTAATCCAAATATTTTTACTTCTCTTCTGGTACTCTGCTGCCTCCTAATTTTTTCAATGTTTATGATTCCGCTAAAATAATCTTGCATTACATCGTAATTCTACCAACAACCAAAAATCTAGCACTATATGAAGATTAAGAATGTCTTAGTGTGCTATGATATTCGATCCTCCTGCCCTTTGAACATTTGGGTCATGTGTACTGATGTATAAAATAGAATGGTCACCTATGCAACCCTTTTAACTCCCTAAGGGCCCCTGGGTGAGGTTGGCGGGGCGTCTCGAATGATCCTGGACGTATCCTATGGCGTCAATAGCTTGCATCATCCTCTCTCCCCGGCCGGCGTTTAGTGCTGATAACATCGATGAGGTGCGAAATCGAATATTGAAAATGGAGCACCCAATAAGGGGCCGCGTGGACTGTTCTTGTCTTGCGGGGACTTGGCCCTCATCTCGAGGCCCTTAATAATTTTTAAGGGCTAAGGTCTCCTTCCGTCTGCGAAAGCATGTTTCTAGTGACCAGGGTAATAGCATAAATTTTACGGTGTGAATGTAGCACTCATTAAGGGACTTAGGGTTTGTCTGGGACTCGGCCCCCATGTCACCGACCCCACTTAAAAGTAAGGGGATCTTCTACCCCTTGTAACAGTTTCAATGCAATATCTCTCACAGCGTTGTGAACCCATGGTCAGAACTATTGTGAAACACCTTCAGCATGCGGACCGGGGCCTGGGAGTATTTAGGGGCCTAAAAACACATCAATTCACCCACTAGGAAAGGAAGTCTTGTTTCATTTACTCCAATATAGATTTCGTTGCATTAACTCAAACGATATACTGAATCCAAGGGTTACAAAGGGCATTAGGTTCTGGGCCCCGGGATTACTGATACTCCCGGATATCTTTATCCTTTCAATGGTTTACACCATAAATCGCCAACAGTGCTAAAAATCTTTCATACGCAATATTCGGTCACTTCAGTAAAGACATTTCAAGCTCCCTAGGGAGAAATGACCAAGTGTATATATTTCATGTAGTTCCTCGTCCGTATAGGTTTTATGCGAAATTTCATGATTATCGATTCATTTGTTTACGCATGATGACGTAACACAAAAATGAGCACGGTGCTTCTTGACCAAAGGATCAGGGCCTTACCTTACGCATATAACGGAGCTTTCTTTTACTCCCGCAAAGGTTGGGGTTCTAGGGCATATCAGCTTCCTTCAGAGCTCTAGTACCTTGCTTTGGGTTTAAAGGTTTCTCTTATGAATTTTCAACATTGTGCACAATTCCAGTACAACAAAATACCTACTACAACCGAAGGGCTCACTTTGAGGCCCTGGAGGCCCTGGAATCCTACTCGCATAGTCTATTAGTCCTTCTGTGTCCTATGAAACATGTGCTCCAAATTGTGCAGGAATCCGTCAAGGGGTGCGGAAGTGTATGTCGTTCGAAGATACAGAATTTCAATTTGGTATGAAACTAAAATTTACTTTGCACAGATATTGCATCTATTTGTTAGTTGATGACTTACAGAAAATAAAAAAACAGAATATATTGTTAGTAAAATGGAGCATGGAATTACTTTTATCGTTTTGACACGTGGAATTTGGAAAAAAAATTGCGAGCGTCGAAAAAAAAAAATCAATGGGCGCAGGGCGGATGACGTCACTGGTATTACTGCTGCTGACCATTACCGCATACTACTGCCCGCTATAGGTACTGCGTTTTTTTGAATGAAAAGTGCTACAGAAGTAGGTAAGGACCGGATTAACTTGTAGATTATGGTATAATTCTAAATATACTGCGGCGAATCCATGACGATTCTGATGTAGGACATGAAAAGTAAAGCGTGCAAGACCTAGTTGAGTTTGAATTTTGGATATTATATTGATCCTAGCATCTATTTGGAATACTTTAGTCTTATAAGAGTAGCATATATCTGTTAGTAAACTTTATGCAAGTTAGTTCGACATCTTCACAATGGACTTCATATGATTCTGTCATTGCATTCACTACCAAGGAGGAAGGTGTACACATCCAAAATTACATGATAAGATGTAAAAGTTACCCACGCAAAAAAGTGTTCCACATTTTTGTCCTTAACTCCTAAATATTGAGCCAATAACGCAATCTTAACTATAATTAAATCATCAATACCACTAGACTTAAAACTGGTCACTTGGTTTTATTTTTCATATTCTATGACACACACCGCTGGACTTATTCCCGTTAAACTTTCGACGGGGTAGGGTGTTGCACCCTGGGCCGCACTAATATAAGGATTTTAGGCTTCTGATCACCACGAATTTCATGCACCGTTACAAACATTGACCTGAAATTCTAACATGGGGTTTCAGCCTTACAGTCTCAGGTAAAGGCGTTGGCATGTGTGTTGGCCGACTTTGTGTTGGATATTAAATTAACATAGGTTCCGACGCCATTAGAAAATTGATGGCGCGTTTGGGGTAGTAATAACAAAAAAGTTAGAAGTACGTCTTCCACTATTAACTCATGAAGTAGTAATTACGTTGTTTTACTGCTAATGGGAAATAAATTCCATGTGAATTGAAAATACTTTTCAAATAAGTACTCGTATTTCACGTGATCTGGCTACCTGAAAAGTTCACCTAGCTAAAAAAATGAAATGTTCCACCGGAAGCTGGTCGCATCCCGGAAAAGTACGAGCAATGCATAGGTTTCCGTGCAAATCAGGGTGCGTCGGCTAATTGTAAATAAAAATCCGGAATAACTTGCCATATCTACAGTTACTATATTTTTCCAATCACAGTAATACAACCGGGACTTTCACAGCAAGTATTATTAAAATCAGTAAACTCAATCGGCCAAACGGCAAATTCACCACTTCAAATTATATAATTATTTAATTTTAATAAAAAAAGTTAATTATAGGTATGGGATACATTTAAATAGACAGCGAGTTTCCTTAAAGATATTCACAGTTCTACTAATTCATAACAAAACGTATAAAAGGGAAATATCAGCCAAAAATAAATGATCACTATCATTAACTCTGAAAGCAGAACAGATTTCACATTTCTCAGATCCACGGTTCATTATGCATAAGTTGATTGAACTTACACATGGTAGAGAGGACGTTGTTACGATTTTACCGGATTTGGTTACTCACTTATCATTTCCGAGAATCAAACAAGGGAATAGGGATTATAAATCACAATTAGGTAGAACAGAACACATAAAAGATGCTCTAAATTGCTTACACACTGAAAACAACACATTTCTAAACCACAGACTCTTTCTCTGAAGCCAAAACAAAAACAACGTATTCGCGAGTGAATGTAAACAAGCACATGTTGTTATTATTATTCACCTGCCTATGCAAAGTAATTACAATTAAATGAGAGAACGTGATTACGTCCTGATAACAATAAAAGCTGCATATTCCCTACGATCACACAAAAGTCATAGTCTCACTAGAAGTAATTCTCTTTCTGTCGGGAGCACATCTCACTTGATGCAGTAACTAATACAAATGATACGCCTTCTAGTATTATTTATCTACATCGAATTAAGACCCAGCAAGCTACCCCCAGGGTGTGTGGCATGGGGTGAGTTATAAAACACTTGGACTACACTGTACCCTAATAAGGTTACTGAAGACTGTTTGTTAGTTATCAAAAACCTGCAAATACTTGACAGGAGTTGAAATTTCATCAAAAATCATTACACTGTACGTATGCTACCAATGTTATTGAAACTTGTATTAATTGTATTAATGTATTTTGCTACTACATAAATGCACATATATGAAACAGTGAAACAGGAAACATGGATGATGTGCTGTTACTACTAGATAACATATACATGGATACCATAATTAGGGAGCAAATCATACAATTAGCTACACTACCGTTAAACCTAATTAAAAGTCTCATCGGCAGCTGTTATGGTCTCTTATAGTTCGCGGGAAAATGGCATTTTAAACCTGTCTGTTCTTCTGTCTCTTTCCCTAATTTTATTCTTATGATCTGTTGTACTGAAGTATGTCGGGTTTCGTAAAATGTTATTGACAATATCTGAAAATAAATCTGTTTGGAACTTACATAAAAGATTAAGTCTAAATATTAATCGACGGTTTGAAAGCCATTCTCATCCCAGTGGTTGCAGGAGGCTTGTAACACTGAAGAAATCATCAAGACGGCCTATTACGTTTCTTTCCGATTTATGAGGCTTCTACCACGACACTGTCAATATAAAGGCACAAAAAGCTCGTAAATTGCTCATAATATTTCACAACAGACCAGCAACATAGCCTAACAGATTTGAAAATAAATCAGAATATGAAAAAACAATCTACACATCAATAAGATAGAATGCTGCTGCTGCTTTTAACTATAGAATGCTGCCGTGCACAGCTTACTCGTAATGAAAAAGAGCTGGTTAGCACCTTCCGGCACTCTATGATCAAGGAAATCACCTCACTTGCTCCTTCAATTTTTCCAAATAAAATCCTTACGAAACACTACAGTGTGTCAAAAAACGTGGCGTCGTAGAATAAGAAGAAATATTTAAAATGTGCATTTTGATCCAGAGGCAATACTAACTGAACTAGCCATACTTGAGAAAAGCATTTCCACCGGTGTTTTCAGCATTTTTGTCTGTTATCCCAGTTATAATTAAAGATTATAACTGGAATTGAATCGCCCGCGAGATACCGCAATATTCAGCACCGTCTCTAAACAAGAAAGGGGAATGGAAAAGATCCAACTACTGAAACAGTAGCACATTTGGTTCTGCTGAGCTTAGTGGCGCTATATGAATACCATTTGTCCGTTCCACGTTGGTCAGTCTTTCGTTCAAACCATACGATTTTCGAGCTATTATCTGTAATTGGTTAGTCGCTAGCGCCAGAACTTCGCCATCTCTCAACCTATAGAATTTTTGGATGTCGTCGACTTTGTTTATACATTGATTAACACACAAGAAATCTCTTTCTCCGCTGGACTTATGTATCTGGTTAGTGATCTAATTAAATGGTATTTTTAATAATATCTTTAAATTGCCTACACATTGACGCTTCTTCCGTCAGATCCAGTGTTTAGAACATCTCACATTTGGAAAAGTTCTTCATCTCGTAATTCCAATACATGGATGATTTAAGTAAGTTGAGTCATCATGACTTACATTCCTTCCTCGTATAGATCTCGTCTCTATTTCCTCCTTGATTATTGGATCTCGTCATCAACGTCAACCGCATTCCGCTCGTTCACTTCATTTGAAAACTTCTCAGGATCTTCATTATTTCTCTCCAAGTCGGCTATATTAACCTCTCCATCAATGCTGGCCCGTTCCCAGTTTTTTCGAGACCACGTCTTCCTGATTCGGCTTATATATTAGCAATCATTAAGTCTCTGATTTTCTTAACAACCATTTTCAATATCAATTTCGGCACAATAAATAAAAATCAGCAAAAAAACCAGTTTTATGTCGTTTCACTTTCAGTACAAACCACACATCTGTACTTCCGGGCTTTATTCCACTTCTGATATGTTTTTTATATTAAAAATTATTTTATCTTACTTTTCTTTGTCTTTTCGAGACGTCTTTTCACTTCGACTAACCAATCTTTATTTGGACCGCATATTTTTCAATTAACAACCTATTAATTTTTTGGTCGCTAGGTAATGATTTACATCAAGAAAAACAAGCAAAATGGCATACAGTGATACAACAAATGACAGAAACATAGTAAGTAATTTATTTGGAAATCCCTCGTTGGGATCTTCCATTACAGAATTAATGAAGACCTAAGTAAACGATTTTCACTAATTTAAAAAACAATTGCCAGTGGTTTCGACCTCAATGGGAATGCGTTTTAAATATAAAAAAAAGGCCACCGCTGAGATGGTTTTCGCTTTATATAGGTGGTGTTATGTGCCTGCAGGGGTGCATAAAACTTACTTCATGAAGGTAGCATAATTCAGTCAGCCTTACTGCCAATAGGCCAACTTTCTGAAGAAGCCCTGTAAGAACGCAATAGAGATTGTAAGCGGGTTACAGAGGGACACACTAGAAAATTCTCAAGGAGAAATGGAAGACTATATCCATATGCTGCCAATAACTTCAGATCCAGTGAACTCAAGCCTGAGAAAAATTCCCCAGAAAAAAAGGGAAAAACTCCACGTAAATGTCCTGAAATTATTGCAACAACCGGATGAATGTGTTCATAAGACAGATAATACGTCCGAAGATGAATGTTCCTCAGACTCTGATGAGAGTTTTGATTGCTTAGATGAAGCTAAATACTTTCGTAAATAATAATTTAAAAACTTTTAAACAATAACATTCCAATTCCTCTTCACGTTATACCTTTCAGAATTATTCTAATATTCTCTCAAATAGTGTTTATGATTATTATTATTTTCACAGAAAATATTTATATGCATTTTTTTTAGTTTTTAAACTTTATAGCATAGGTATACCTACTCAATTTCTCAGTGCAATTATATCCAGGTTTAAGGGCAATGGCTATTCTATGTACGTTAGATTTCAATAGTTCGCCTTGGTAGGAAAATTTCATTGTTGAAGTTCATTCAGGTTGGTTCATGGTAGGCAGATTTCACTAGCCAGAGGCTTTTCGCCTTAGTGCTATTATTGTAATATTATTTTTGCAATATTTTTAGAAAATCTGTAAATATTATTTGATTGAAATTATAAAATATTGAAACATCTTATGTATTAAGAAAATTCAGTTTCTGAACCTTTATCACTTAGCGGTCAATTCTGTCCAGTCGGGTTTAGAATCTGGACCACGGTGCGTCCCCTCTAAGTGGAAGGGGAGCACCCCTTTGTTGTTGCCCACTCCGTTGTTTACATTATGTAAACAAACAACTAGACGCGATAGTCTGGTGACGTCATCAAAAATAACAACACTTCTTTAGACATGGAAATTTTGGATAGTTTTGCTATTTTTCTGGCCATCGAAATATTTACTGCGTTTGGAATTGGACTTAAGTGAGTTGTTACACCCTCAACTTCTATTTCCACTTTTGATTTTCTTCAAACCGATAGCCGGTTCACCATATCCTATTAGGGGCATGAGTTAGTTTTCAGTATGAGGATTATGAACGATTTATTACTCGGTGCGAATCACTGTGGCTTTCAACGCACCACCTGAACATCAAATCTACCTACCACTGCGACTGCTACTACCTCTACCCATTCTACGAAAAGCACCCTCTCGATACCACCCTTTATTTCTGCCCTTCTTTCGTTCTCTCTCACACCGACAGATGGCAGCGCCGTCGTCGGATTCCATTCCTAATGGGAATGAAGAGAGCGACCCCTATCTCCATGAATAATAAATATTTCTCGCCGTCTTCGGACGGACCCAGAGTGAGAGAGGTGACGAGGAGGGAGGGGGTGGGGGAGGGAGGGGAGGTGCGAGACCATTGGAGGGGTGGGTGATGAGTTAAGTGGAGATGAGTTAAGGGGGAAGTGTTGCGGTTGGGCGGGAAGGGGAGGGAGACGGATGGAGTGGGAGGTAGCGGTAACCACGAGACTTTCTTACCTCGTGCCGTCTTCTTCGAGACGGCACGAGACCGAGGGCGTAAGTTGGAGACGAGAATTGACGCGATATCTCTCTTTGGCGAGTCGGGAAGAGACCAACAGCGCGAGCCTCGTGCAAATGTGATGAAGAGAAATGTATAAGACAACCCTCGTCGGTGCAGAGATTTCAAGGTGACAACTCGCCCATTAGTTAACCAAGGGTCGTCGTGATGGGGACTTGCCGGTGTTGGCAAGGGTATCGCGAGACGAGAAAAGAGACGAGACTAAGAGTCCGGAGAACGAGACAGACAAAAGTCTGATGCGATCTCGCGGCAACACTATTTGAGATCACGAGCCGTGAAGACGGGCAACTCTTCTGATGCTAACGGGAAGGGGGGCGTGGTCCTTGTTGGTATGTGGGCGGTTGTTGGAGGGGGCATTTTGAGGGGAATTGGAGGTGGAGGGGCGAAGTGAGGACAGTGTTGGGGGAGGGGGGTTGGGGGTAGTGTTGACGTGAGACACAGTGGTCGGTTGCGATGATAACATGACTGGAGAAATTTCGAAGAAAGGTAGATGCTAGGTTTACGGAGAAGGTTGTTCGTGGCCAAGGTAACTGAAGGTAGGGTTAGGGGCCATTCAAGTATTACGTAAGACGTTTTTGGGAGGGAGGGGGGTTGAGTTTTTCTTACGTTGCTTTACGTAGGGGGGTGAGGGGGTCCGAGACAATCTTACATAATATTTAATTTACTTCCGAGATCTTATTTTTATCAACTTTTTAAATTATCATCGGACGAAAAATTTAACTTTTTAAGATTACAGCTGAGGTAGTACGCCTGAATTAATGCTTAACTATAGAAAAAGGTATGATTAATTCCGTGTGTTCATTAGTTTGGAGACATCGCAGTTGTGAAGATCTAGTGTTTTGCGAGTTGCGAAATATCGAAAATCGTTATCGATATCTGACTGAAAATTCATATTTCTACGTTTCTCAAAAGGGCCTAGGATTTTGTAAAAAAGTTTCAAAAAGCGGAGGGGGTGAGTTGAAGTTTTGCACACTTGGACTCTTGGATCGGTCATGTATTGTTATTTATGTGAAACGTCGGCAAAGGAGCAGATGGAGTCACTAACCCGGACGGAAACCCGTGAACAATTTACTTATTTATGTGAATGCTTTCAAAAATTTAACACAGCTGAGGTAAGATTGGGAGGGGAGGGTTTCATGAAATCTTACGTTGTCTTACATGGGGGAGGTGAGGGTTCAAAATGTTGCCAAAATCATCTTACGTAATGCTTGAATGGCCCCAAAGAGAAGAGCTACCACCACTACCACGTAACGTATCGCGTGACTGCGTTCGTACTCCGTGTGATCCGTTACTGTGGTAAGAGCGATGTAAACAAAGTATTCGTTGATTCATTCATCTCTTTCTACGTACTTGTTTTGAGTGAATTTTTATTACCTTCGTAAATGGTTTTGCATGAGAGATATTTAAATTGAAGATGTGACGCTGTGCAAAATTTCTTACGATTTATTTCTTTCTTTAAAATGTCTTACGAAGCAATTGTCTTTCATCCATCCTTTTTTGCTTTGCGAACCACTGAGGCAGATTCATGTAATTTACTTTCAAGTTATTACATAGCTTAATTTATATTATAAGTTTTTTCTTGTCCCTCCGGTCGGCGCGCCGCGGCAATTTTACCGCAAATATATATTGCATTCCTATATTTAAGTGCAAGATATGTAATATGGTAATAAAAAAGGCTGATCAAGTTGTTACAGTTACATCTTTTATTGTTTGTCACTGAATGCACATTGTTAATCATCTTAGTTTATATCTAGGTGCTGTTAATCTTCCCATCTCATACATGTTGTCTCTTGACTACAATGCCTCCTACACACATTATTTGTACATCACTGGCACACAATTTTTGACCTGCAATTTTTATGCCACCTGCAAACATGGCATATTACTGGTTTAGGTGCTTCAGGAACCGGTTCCTTGTTTTTATATTTTCCTAAAATTTCTTTTATATCTTTGGTCAACTTCAAACTCTCTTCGATGTCACACAGCTACTGAATCGTCCGGTGGATAACTGATCCGGATATCGGAAATACTCCCTCCTATCATGAGAAATGAATACCAGGAGACACAGGCATTAAATACAAACGCTACCAAGTGGAGAGCTCAGAAACTAAAATATGCGGCAATTTGCCGCGGGCGCGCCCACCGGAGGGTTATGCTAGATGATAGCATTAACCTTCGATCGAAAATTCTCAATACACCGAAATGAGTGTGAAATTGTGTATCACCTGTAAAGTTATTCAACTTCGTGAGTAAATTCTTCTCGGGTTTGTCTCCTGCTAATTGTATGTAGTTATGTCCATTTAGAAACAAAGTTCCAAATTTACGTGAAAAGGTCACTAGACGATCGACGGGTGACAGGAGAGCTTACTCTTTTTCAAGAAGACATTCTGCAAGTGGACTCTTGACAGCCGTAACCTATGAAAAATAAACTCAATTGAGCTCAAGGTTCTTGTGATTCTCTTCAGAAAACCCCCAACAGCTTTGTAAACTGCTACATTGTGCAAACATTACCTACTGAGTGTGCAATATACAGCGAATAGATTTATCAATTGCACTTAAGCGTGCCGCCGCAGCTGTGGCAATTTTATATTTGTGCAGAACACTGGACGCCGCTGAGGATCTTTTTTACTATTTTATTCATTAAATGAATCTCGAGTGTAACTGACTGGTACCTAATCTATGAGAAAAATACGTGCTATAATTTCTCAACGAAAACAACTCTTTTAAAGTAATCAACTGAATGATATAAAATCCGTAAGAATGATGGCACAGTAAACAGTGAATTCATAGAGGGAGGTCACTTTCAGTTTGAAAATTATTTTTTGCATTTGATTTTTTATATTTAAAGTCCATATTTTTTAATAAAGTATGAAGAACATTTCAACAGCTCAAAAATCTCTAAATAAACCTTGAATTAATTTGATACTAGGCATATTACGGCTGAAACTCCGTAACAACTGTAAAGAGGCTGTCAAGTCAGATTCTCCGGGTTGCTGTCCAAAATCTCTGTGTCGATAAGGTCTTACAGCTGGTAACGAAGGCCTTTTCTCTAACATTTCGGCGAGGAAATGTCTGCGAAATCGGGGAGGCATTAAAAAAGTAAAGACTGATAGATGTATTTACACAATGAGTAAGTTATGCGTTTACTTTTTGGTGCAGGTGGTCGATCGTGTTTTGCCTCCGAAGCAACCAAACGCGTTCGGCGTTGACTTGAGAGTCCGTCACGACGAACCGAGAGGCATTGCTCGGAATTTCAGAAGTTCCTTATTCATCTTATTGCGCTCCCGTGAGAATCATGAGGAAGATTGCTGTTATGTTGCTTACTTTATGTCATACTCGTCAACAGTGTTTGAGACTATTTCATGTGACCCTTTCCGGTAGCCGGGCTTACCTGTTTAAGCATTCTTATATAGAACTGGTGCCTGTTTCGCAGGGCTACAAACTTACTGGTCACTAGCCGTAAAATGGAAATGGAGATATCGATTGCCAATGCACTTAGTAATGCTTGATCAGTGGATTATGAGATATTTCCATTCATGGGGTGTTGCTCAAGTCGGCGCAGATCGGAACACATCAGCCCACATGGACGACGATGAATCGAACGAAACGTTCGATACGGCGAAACACTGGCGAAACGTTCGATAACCTACATTTAAGTTACGTCCTGCATATTCACAAGGGTCACTGCTGATTAACTTTTAAACATTTAACGAGTGAGTTCAAGTTGAATACTTAAAAAGATAAGCTTCTTAACATAGAGTCATTAAGAATCAAGGGGTTAACTTAAGTGCATACTTGGCCAAAGCACAGCTCCCGGAATTAGTACTGATTGATGATTTGTGACTTGAAATTCTCTTTTTGAAGTACTGCGAAGTTAGTCCTGTATATGTCTTATCACATTCTTCGTGAGAAATCTAAAAAAACAATGTTACTCTTTTCACAAGTCTTCAATCAATACTAATTCAGATACCTTTGCTTTGGCTAATTTTGATCTTACAAATAACCACAGTTTTCATTTCCAAGGAGTTAATTAAGTTTGACGCCATTACCAAAAATTGAGTGCAACCCAATAATTGCGGATGCTATTATCGAAGACGTTTCTTCTCAATCGTAAATCAACTCTTGTGTGTTCCGTGTGCCAGAGTTAACGGCGGAGAGGAGTGGGGTAGGGTGTGAAGAGGGTTATGGGAGGGCAAAGGGGGAAGGGAAGGGTCTCCAAGAAATGAAAATGGTAGCTTCGCTTCGGCTGCTCTTGCCCACGTACCTTTGTAAGGAACGCCACGCCTATTCATCCGATGCTTCGTGCTTAATTACAAGTTAAACTTTCCCATGGCCTGCGCCCATGTTTTGACAGGGTGCCTTCAACAGCAACTCAGTCGTAGCTTCTACTACATTGTTCCCTCTATTTCTTACTTTTGGAATAAAAAGTATCTTTTCACGACAGTGTATGATCCATTCTAATGCCTAAAATATTTTTTGATCCAGGATATTTTCTTTTCGCAGTCATTCTCTCTTCAGTTTTCACGTTACTCACGCCATAAATTGTAAAGCATCCCTGAATCTATTTGATATACATTCCGTCTGAGACTTCATTTCATACTCACCCATTCAGCCATTACCTATGTCAGGTTTTCAGCTTTCGGTGACACCTACTTAGATTTGAATGAAGACAGTGAATCTTTCTCTTCAGAAAATAGTTTCTGATGAAGAAGAAGAATCTAGAAATCAGAATGATAGCGTGCTGTTTGAAACATCATTTAAATTTTTTGAGGTTGAGACTGCGAAATTCCGGCACTGTCGAGGCTTGGGCATTCCGAGGCTCGTTCCTGAATAGCTGTCCCCTCGTGTTGTCCCCTTCTCCCTTGCCTAAACCCTCTTTTTAACCGGACCTCCCATTTTATTTTCATCATGCACTAAGTTGTGTCAACGTGACTTCAACATAATCAAACTCGGATGTGACTCACTGACAATTCTGACCGTATATTCGTAATCAGCTACCTCAGAAAAAAACAATAACTACTTGTTCTCGAATTGATTGAACTACTAGGCTTTCATGTTTTGTCGATTTTTCTTCCCCCCCCCCCCCCCTACCCACCTCCCGAGGGGCGTAAAATCACGCGGCTCTGGGTTTTCAGGTGTTTGGCGGTCGACGCCTCACTCCCCTCCCCTCCCCCTCTCCCACTTTCCACTTGGGGGAGGGGAAGGGAGGGAAGGTCCCTCCCCTCCTTTCGAGTGGGAGGGAGAAGACGGGAGTGAACCCTCTCCCCTACAGAGGGTCATCTTCACGCCCTCTCGATATTCCCGATGGGGTGCCCCCCTTCCTCCCCCCCCCCGTCTCTCCTCACAGCTTCCGAGACTTACTGACTCCACTAAGACCCGGTTTTATAAGGTATGGTTAACTTCGCTTGGTGAATGACGCAAACCTAACAATAACTGCTATGCTATGGTTCTGGGAAGTACAAGTGTCTTTCGGTTAGTTGACTAGCCACTTTTACAAAATCCAGCTGTGACAAGAGTCGTCATCATCATAATAAATTGTCATCAACCCGAAGACTGGTTTGCAGCAGCTCTACATTTTACTCTCCTCTCCGCCAACCGCTTCAGTCCTGCTTAATTCTTTATTTTGACGTCCTTCATGATATGCCAAGTCTATTCCATCCTTGGTCTTCCTCTGTAGTTCCTTAAATCCCTCTTCTTTGTTTCCAAAACCTTATGTTTTGCTGAATTAGTCCCATCTGTTAGTTTCATTTTCTTCTCAAAGTGCTCATTTTATACATTTTCCCTCCCGCTCTTCCCAGTACTTTTTCATTGGCGATTACCCTGCTCCATTCTCCATTCATCATTCAGAACCGGAATTCCACTACATCCAATCTTCTTTGCTTTGCAGCAGTTATTAGATACTAACAAGGACGTTCAAATAAAAAGTATTCTTAATTTAAATTTTTTTCTGCATACTGCCTGCTTTCATCTTTTCGTGCCGCCATTCATCCCCAAGGTCTTTCTCACTAAGTTACGATTTTTACAGGGAACGATCAAAGTTATTTCCTATAACTTATTTTTTTTAATCCATAGGTGAATTCGCTAAATTTAAAACCCTATGTGTACTTAACTGTTTTCTTTTAATTGTCCATTCCACTTGGTTCACGACAATATTGTTTGTTTATTCGTTGATTTCATGGCCGAAGTTGTCGCCCTCATCCTTATAACCATCGCTTACATGAATTTCCCATTTTTATGAAATTACGTCCCGTTGAATCTGGGCATCACATTCTCAATCAATCAAGTTTACCTCTCCTTTTTCCCCACATTCTGTATTTTTCTCTTTCATAGCGGGCACGCTTTGGCAATATCATCAGTGGCAATCATATGGCAGCATCATTGATATCATCAATCTCCAGTCGGGTTTACGGTGGAGTGAAAAGTATTCGTGATTCTGGAGAAGATCGACAAAGAGGTGCCATAAAGAAATTATACTGGCTATTGCCACTAATATTGCTATGTCGTGGTTAGGCAAGTATCTAATGAAACGTTCCCTCGCACAGCAAATGAGATGCAGGCGTTGATATGTCGGGAGCAGCAGTGCGATGATCTTTACGTATGGACTTCTTGTGATCTCTGAGTGCAAGCTTCATTTCTTTATTTCTGCGGCACGACATAATTATACTGTGGTTACATTATGTACGTAATTTAAATTATATTTTACAGGCTACACTATTTTCTTTAAGGTGATTCGTGCAATGTTTAAAATGCGAGATTGGGTGATAAATGGGGGAAAATGGTACTTATCTATGTAGTGCCATTGTCACGAAAACATTTGCATGGAGTGAACTCCCTCGAGAAAATTGAACAGTAATAAAATTAATAAAGGGACTATTGCATCATATTTTATTTTTTGAATTTTTAGTAAATTACAACAATAATTAAGATAAAAAAGCATGGCTATGAAAAATGCTGTAATGCACGTGCCTCCTGTAGTTGGGAAAAGGTTTCATTAAAAATCATATTCGTCGATTAATTTCCATATTTTTGACCTGAATTTTATTCAACTTTATACAGGAGTCTTAGTTCTGAGATAGGTCACCTTTGCAAATAGTGTTTTATGAGGAATATTAACGAAAAGGTGGAATTTATTATTTGTTTTGACTCACAGAGTCGCGGTGGACCCATCATAAGTAACCATGGTTGTTGGAGTAATTTTTTAACGTCAACTCCATTCAATGTTATAGGCGCGCGCCCTCCAGAGTTAGCCTCCTCCCTTCCCCCCCAACGACTTCCCCCCTCCCGCTCTGAATAGAGGTTTCCCACGCGGCCCCCCTTTCCCTCCTCCCCTCTGTCCCCTGCCGCACTGTGCGATGACATTGCACCCCCTGCCTTGTGTGTGTGTGCGCTGACAATGAGATGGGGTTGTGTGTCTGCCGGAGACGCCGAACTAACCCTTCCTTCCTCTCCTCACGTCCGCCCGGTTGCCACAGAGCGTGCGTCTGACTGCCGCCGACGCGCCAACGAAACGTAGCGGCGTGCACCCGCACTGCTCCTCAGGTGACCTTCGTCGAATACACAATTAGAATTCTCGCGACGTTTTGCGAGTTTGGGAATGTTTTCAGAAGAGTTGGAATCGTTCTCCTCTCTCTCTCTCTTTGTTGAATAAAAAAAATCAGTTAACCCTTCTCCATTTTGTTTGCCTGATTCGATTTTCGTGATCCATCTTTTCGGATCCCCTTCCGAGATGCTGATAAATTAAGACAATACTGTAAGTAGGCAGTATTAGGAGCGAGGTCCATGTCCACGGTTCAGGTGCGTACGCATGCATGCCATTACATTGGTGGTGGAAACGGAGTGTATCTGACTTGCCGACATGAATTCGCATTAATTCCTGGAATTAACCGTCGTATTTCTGACCTGCCCACTCCATTTTGTAATCTCACCCCTTTTTAATGACTCTATCCGGGAAGGCGGGAGATCCGTTTTGCTCTCTTCATGATCGGCTCACGATCGGCAAAGGTCCGATGGTGGCTCCATGTCACGTTCCTGACGACAGGTGAGATGGAACTAATGAAATGCGGAGCCAAATGAAACGGATCAAGAGTCGAAAGATTCGGATCAAGAATCGAAAGAGTGGATGACTCAAATAAATAGACCGGCAGTTCACCGCTTGAGAGCCGAAGATGGTCACACCTACTGGATGCCGGAGTTGAACTACGAAGAATGACGTAATTTTCCACGTTTAATGACGTATTCTCACTAAAGTGAGATTGCAAAATAACCCCCAAGGAATCGGAACGAATTTGGAAAAAGAAAGCTGCCAATTTCGGACAAAATGAGATTCCCGTATTACTGTGACGATTAGGAACTTTCCCAAAATGGTTCTTTCAAGGAAATTACACTCCCGTGTTTCCAATTAATCATAATTACTCATTGTCCTTCTCAATTTTTCTTTTCCTTTGTTTAACTACCGTGCTTCATCTTTTCTAGTTTCCGCATTCACGGGAAGTTAGCGCATACCAAGGCAACTCACGTGCCACATTCACTCAAGTGATTGAATCTTGGCATTGCTCCCAGCTGAGAAACACATTATTAATTAGGAACATCTTGTGAGTTTGAAACTTGTTGAAAATGTTGAAGTTCCGTCTCAAGTATCTTACGTAAAATCAATTGGACATGGCACCTCTCCTCATCCAGGACATAATCATTTTCCTGGTTTTACAATTTAAAAAATGAATGAAACTTATGCTCTTGTGACAAACATTTATTTTTACAACATGGCAGGTTAAACATAAAGATTTATCTAGCACTTAAAATTATTAATATTTCATCTTTTAACGAGAAGTAATTTAAACTAATAAACAAGCATAGAATTTAAAGAAATCGCAAACTTTATATAAATTAGCTTAATGAGACAGACATACTCTAAATGTAAAGAGAATATCATGGATAAAGTATTAAGAATTTTGTCGTGGTTTTGGTCATGTTTTACATTGCTACCTATATTCTGTCAAGTTTCTGCCTCTCGGAAATAAAAGAAATAGCACGTTTCATTCAATGTTTCAATTTATGAGTTTGTCCCGTCGTCACCGCGGCGTGCCCCGGCACCAGTGTATGCGATGTCCGGTAAAGTTGGTGGTGTGAACACGGAGCATGCAAGAGATCTTCTCTTCTTCTCTCTCTGTTCCCTTCCTCCCCCCTGTCTCCGTGTCCCCTCCCCCACTGTCGCCCCCACCCCTGGTCTTCATTATTCTCCTCCCTCTCATTTCCCTCCCTCTCATTTAACCCTCCTCCACCGACGTCGCCTTTCCCTATCCCCCCACACCCCCCTCCCCATTCGCAGTTCTCAAATACCTTTTAACTGTTAAGTTGTATGGACGAAAGGAAAGTAACGTAATATTCCTTTCCATTTTGTGTGACTCACTAAAGTAAATTATACATTGAAAAGGTCCCATAATGAAATCATTAATATGCATGAAGGGGGCGTCCGTCGTGCGGGGGGAGGGTAGGGGGTTGATGAGCCCGGGCAAGGGGGAGGGAGGGCGGGGGGGGGGGGGGGTGCGCTGAGCGGTAGCGGCGGTGGAGGGAGGGAAAAGGGTTGAATGGGGCCGGAGGAAGAAGCAAGAGGCGGAGAGGGGCATTATTTGGTGTAATGAAATGAATTTATGCAGAGCTGTATGCTGAATATTTAGCATCCCATCAATATGCAAACAAGATTTAAAATAGAAATGAAGAGTCTGTGCATGTATATTCAGAACTCTCTTCCACCCTCCCGTCCCCCTCCCCCTTCTCCCCCTCCCTGAGTTGGGATTCGGGGGCGGGCACCACGCAGCCTTGGAGAGTGTGATGAGGTTGGAGGGTGGTGGAAGGGCGGAGGAGGGTGCTTGATGAGCGAGAGGCAACGGAGAGGAGGAGGAAAGCCTGCTTTTTTTCATAATGTCGCAGCGTGGCAGTTAATTAAAGTTGTGATTTGTGCAGATATTTCATTACCGGTATTATCATATCTACGACGCCTCCGACTTCTCTCCCCTCCCCCACCCCTCCCCGCCTCCGGTTTTTGCCCGGAGGGAGGGGACGGACGACGACGACGTCCCGAGTTTTCCGCGCCCCACCCTCCCTCCCCCCTCCCTCTCCTCTCGCCCGAAAGACTCACACTACTGCGCTCCTGTTCCCGCGCGCGACGACGTTCATCGCATCTTACTTATTCTTTATTTCTCTCGCCCCCCCCCCGCCCGCCCCCGCTGCCCTTTACCCTCCATGCACTCAATTGTTCAGGATGCACATTATAACGCCGGATGTTTTGATGAATCAATGAGGTTAAATTGGAATCGTCGATTTATTTATCATTTGACTTAAGAGAACAGATTCGCGAACAAATGCTTTTTCTTCAGGAATCTCTCATCCATCCTCCCATTTACTTTTTCAAATAGCTCCTCTCAAACTAATTAACAGTACCTTTTAAAATTAAAAAAAATCTAATCCTCGGCATACAACCACGAAACTTTTTCTAATAAAAATAAAATAAACAGGCATAAGTTCGCAATTTAAAAGAAAATAATATTTTTCAATAGCAATCACACGTTATATCACAGTCTTCACATATCTCATTGTGATGATTTTATGCTCTGCCGAAAACAGCGGTGAACTTCTAGGAAGCTGCCTCGGGAATAAATTCTTGGACCTAGAATCGAGTGGTATTAGTGGAATTTTAGTTGAACGTGCTTCGACGGCTACGGACATTTCGCACATGCTGCCTTCCACTTGCAGAGATAGGCGACGGCACTCGGGCGAATCGGACTTTGAATCGAACCAGTGGATAATTTCTTATGCGCAAACTCATAAGTTACCCCATGCTTAACTAAATTGCCTGGCATTTTTTTAAAGAATTTTTAATTGTCCGGTAAAGTATTGTACGAGACTAAATTTCAGCGGTGACCTGGAGGAAATTTTCTCTTATAACACTGAAAATATAAAATAGCAACAGATTTTTGCAAGGAAAAAGTTTTTTGACCCATTGTAAATAGTCGTCTTTACAACTTTTTAATATTGATTTCGTCAAAATGTAGCTCCACAGGGGACATTTTTTTTGCATATTTTTTAATGCGTGGTGCAGAATGGCCGTGGGCATCGGCACTCCAAATCCACTACTTCTACTTTTCTTCCCCCCCCCCTCCTCTGCTTCCCTCTCTGCTCCCACCACTACCCCCCCCCCTCTCCCCGTCTCTCGGATGCACCTCCTGGACCCATTATTGTGATCTTCAGGGACGCGCCTTATCGCCCACTTTGCCTCGACGACAGAAGCTTCTGGAACCTCGCTCGGGATTTACGCAGGTATTGCCACGGCGAGAAATGCACCCGAGCAGCCATTTAAGGAACTATGCAAACTATTTCCATCGAGTGATGTTATATCCATGTTGCCACATCAGCTCCGCGATCAGTGATAAGCTCCTAGATCTGAAAGTTAAATAGCTGTGAAATGTGGCAACAGTGGATTTTATATCAAGCGATGCTTGGCGATCGAAAGTTCTGGAAATGACACCCTGGACTGAGATTCGAACCATTGACCTTTGGGCCGATGCGCTGCTCCGGCAGAATCCTCGTGGCTACGTGGACATGTTGGAAATGATTCAAGGAAATAATTCGATATGTTTTGTGAGTTGGACCCGTTCTATCCTTATGCCCGTTTTTCGATTCCTGATCCATTTTGGCCCCATCGCAAAAGTTAGCCAAATAAAATCATCTTCGTTTGATCAGACGATCTTAGAAATAACGTACGACATTGATTGCATTCCGATTCTTCTGACATCAAGATATTTCGGGATAAAGAGCACCAAATTCTAAATCTAAGAAACCCATAATGTTGTCCGCGGAACGCTCTAGAATAATTTGGGGAGCGACAGAAACATGCCCGTCCCCGACTAACAGCAAGGCGTTTCAACAATGCACGTAGCCAGGTCTTATGATATTTAGTCTAATATTTTCCGGGCATAAAAACTAATGGCCATGCGCACTACCATATATAACTCTCTTACTGAATAACCGACTGTGTCATGTAATATACAAAAATCTCATTTACCATCGAAATAACATAAAGGCTACGGCATTTCGCGGTTAACGTTAACGGATACTATAAAACCGGGACTGCTTGTTATTTTTCTTTTGAGTATCTAATATCCGCTCGCTACTCCGTCATTCTCTCCGGACACTAGTTCCAGATGGAACGAGAAGAATACCTATTCCCTATTAATGCGTTTTACAGCCGTAGGCCTTGACTCCTTACATGAGTTCATTCTATGAAAAATTCGCGGTGTGTATGACGTGGGTGGCCGCAGTTTTAATCATCGAGATCAGTCGTTGGATTCATTCATCTGAGAGCGGTTGCCGAAGAGTGATCCAGTAGAAATCTGTGGCATTGACTGATGTACGTATTAATCAACAAGGATAAGTCTTGCAGCTAATTTATATGCGTGTTTATAATATTCTGCCCTAAATAAATAAGGTTTAGCTCCAAAATTGTGGGATATCTCAGTACTTAATGATTTATAAACGTATTCTGAGCGTCCTTATAACATGATAGAAGAGTAACTACTCTTCTGTGCATACGAATTTCTCATTGATAAACTATTACTAAAACACTAGTTTCGTGGTTGTTTTTATAACATTTTGTGGCTTTTTCGATCAATTAAATGCACGTATTATATTTTCGGATTTATTTATAAGAATAATTATATCCTCTTCATCCATTTCATGGTTTGAAGCTATGAAATAAAAAGTGAGTGTAGCAAGAGGAAATGACAGCGATGTGAGGGAAAGCGTAAAATACGTGCATAACAGGTTGTATAGGATTGCTTGAGTCCTGTTCGTATGGACGTCATTGCTAAATATTTTATGAACCTAAAAAATATATATTTTTTAAGTGTAGGTGTTAGGGGAATCTTTTTTTTAAGTAGGTATTTCTAAAATTATAAATAGGTTAAAGTTTTAGGAATAGTTTAATATTTAAGTACATATCGTTCAGGTTTCCGAGTAGTTTATATTGCTTCATTCAAGTATCGTGCGCCATAACGTTCAGTTTTCTCATGTGGCACAACGTTTCACTCCTCACCGAGGAGTCGTCTATACCTGAAGGCGCCTCCTGGATGAGAGGCGAAACGTTGTAGGTAGATGAAGCCAACAAACGCCATGGAAGCAGATAATAGAATGAAACTGAACTTAAAGTGAGAAGAAAAAGCCAGCAGGGTTGCCAAATCTCCGGGTTCTTCCCCGGCAGACACCCGAAGTCATGGACAAAGATTTTTAAGCTCTCCCAGCTTAAGGCGTTCTCCTCCACTTATAAATTTAAATTATTATAATATAAAATATTATTTTCATTATTTTTGTTAGCTACGATTCATCACTTTTATTCTTCCAATAT
Organism: Pyrrhosoma nymphula; assembly: GCA_963573305.1. NCBI lineage: Eukaryota > Metazoa > Arthropoda > Insecta > Odonata > Coenagrionidae > Pyrrhosoma > Pyrrhosoma nymphula. The sequence continues at coordinate 155,298,836 of OY754329.1, read as the reverse complement.
TATCTTATTTCATAACCTTAAATTTATTAATTACCTTTATTTCAAATTAATAATTTTGAATTTCCGTGAACATTTCATGTTTCATCGTGTACGCCTTTCCAAAACAACCTCTTGTCCGGTATTGGGTAAATGTGTGTTTTTTTACGATAAATTCGTTTGAAAACATTGTTTAAATTTTCATGTGCTTAAAAAATGTTCCTCCGAGAAAATTACTATACTAAAACTTTGTTGAAGAACTAGTGAAATTTTATAATGTTAAGGATAGCCATTCGTGTATAGCAGATAAAGTGTTGTCTATGTCTTTCAGTTTTTTTTGTTACAACATTGAAAATAATAAGTATTTATGAATTTTTGCTGTTTAATAATGCGACATATGCATTTCACTTGGTAATTTTTGTTTTATTTTTTGTAATTTTATTTCCTGGTATTTCGTGCTCTTTGACCGGGCGACTTCTGCAATCAACTGCGAGGTGAGGACTTTAACCTGCCGGCCCCGGTGGCGACGGGGTAAAGTCCTCGCCTGCTAACGCGAGGGTCGTGGGTTCGAGTACCGCCTGGGTCGGTTTTTCTCATGCCCAGGGCATGGGTGTTCTTGTCATGTTCTGGTGGTTCATCCCCTGAGAAACCTGAAGACAAGCTAATGTCTCATCAGGCATACGGACCGCCAGAATCGTTGGAGAGCAAAAAAAAACTCTTCAGTGTTGACAACTCTGCCCGGTAGTGATCACAATAGGCCCGTCATCTTTACTCACTGATCTTTACGCCATTCATAGGAATTTCTCCGGCCTGCGTGGGTTCCGAAATTTATTTTGTTTCATTCTTTTTGAACGCAGTGCAAGCTAAGTGCAAACGTAGTGCAAACGTTAACCTATAAAAAGGTGGAAACCAGTGCTTCCTCGAATTCCCTCAGCTCTTTGGTAACACGATAAGTTTGAAGTGATCGAAACAGCCCTGGTCTACCTTAAAGGCGGCTATAAACGTCTTCTAAAGTAGTAGCCTAATAAGTCGCTGGCAAGTAGTACTTTGGTGTGGAAGGCTGAAGGAGTCAATGGGGTTGTCTATCGGTACACTATTGACTATACTGTTAAAACTCTTACGGAAAATATCAATTTTACCTTCAATTTTGATATTTCGTCTATGCGAACCATATCACATGGCAACACCCGGGGAATCCTGATCTCTGGATTACAATCGGGATTACAAATCAAAACCTGACGTATAAATTTTGGTGCAGGAGAAGTTGTTGTTGGAAACACAAATATATATGCTTACATTGAGGTATTGGTAGTATTAATATAATAAAAAATAACTTGTGACTGCTCTTTTTTCAGTGATTAGGAATAAAATTATTCCAAAACTTGGTACGCTTTATAGCTGTATTTTATCTTTTATTTAATTTCTACACATTTTTTAAATTCCTCGAATTTCAGTGGAAATGGAGAAATGCGGCGTTTAGAACCATTTGTTATCGAAATATGGAAATTTCAATATTGCCACAATAGCTATTTACTGCCGTCGTTCTTATTTGCTGGAAATAAGGCAATGCAAGTCGAGTGGCGACGCACACCGGGATTCCCATTCAAACTCGAGACTTCCACAGAAGTCAATCCAAACACGCGTGAAGCCGTCGCCTCACGCGCCTCGCCCCGCCTCTCTTAGCTTTCCCGCCTCGCCGTTAGGAGACTCCAATCAACAGCTGCCTCCTCGTCTTTTATCTCTCTCCAGCATCCCTTCCCCCCGCCCCCCCCGACCCACCTCCCGTCCTCCGGGAGAGCAATAATTCAAGCGTCGCTCGATTGGCTCTCGAGAAATATCATTACGGCCTCGACAGTTTTGATTCATAATGGGGGATATGCTCTCATACGATATGTCGCCGCTGCTGTTTTGTTTTGCGCGCGTCTCGAGATGCGCCACTGGCATTTTTAGCTCATGAATTTTATCGATCTCAATAAATAATATAGGAGAGTTTTTAATACATATATAAGTAGGATATTTCAATGCATATTTCGTTTCGTCGTGGTGTGGGGCAAGTTTGAATTCTCGTGGTTGTCTGCTGAACATCTACAATCACTGATTAGTTGCCTTTCACACTTCAGTAAACAGCTTTTTTATAGACTGATAAGTAAAGATTTCTGATCTAATTTTTTATATTTTTCGTGAAATTTAATCATGGAGCGCTAATAAAAGAGGAAATGGGAATCCTTCGCTAAGAACTCTTTTGCGAAGAATCTCAGTTTCTGATATAAGTGACTGTCGAAACCGGATTTTATATATATATATATATATATATATATATATATATATATATATGTATTAAGTAACTGAATATTTATTGCCTTTATCATAACTTTTTATCATAATCTTTGAGCGCTGTGCTTGTTCAAGCTACATCTAAGTGTGCGATGCTAAGTAAATAAAACCCTCATTCCGAGTACACAAATTATGCATCTATCGAATTGAAAAATTAACACATTTATAATACTTGCAACTCTTTTCAATGAGTAAAGGATAATTTTCTGTACTTCTACGCTTCTTATTCCCTCTGTCACAACTTTTACTCGCCATGTACTTCTTCAGCTCGTTTCAGCATACCTACTGTCGTAAATAAAAACGAGTACATTTCCCCTCCCCCATATTCGCTCCTTTTTCAACGTTTCTTGGGTTGTTTCAATGCCTAATCAAATTTGACATAATCTTTCTGCCTCTTTTTACGTTAGCAACTACATCTGCATACTACTTTGGGAGCCACCAGAGGGGCTTTTAGCAGGGGGATGTTATGTATCGAGCCATGAAAAGGGAGGGAATAGAAAAAAGAATCTCTGATCCGCCATTTCTACCTGTCTTCGCATAACACTTCCCTAGCATGACTTTCAACTAATTTAGGTAACAAATATAATTTGCACTGATTATTCACCTAATTTCATGATTGTAACATTATCATAACCGTCGTGGTAGCAGCACTTTCTTAAGACATGCAGAACTAGAAATGCCAATGGAGTTTAAATGATAGATAGAGAGAAAATGTTATGGTCCAGTGATCGATAACAATGAATTGAGATCAATGCATACAAATGAAAATTTAAATAATCTAATTCAAGGAGAATGCATTGTTCGATTCATTTCGACTCAAAGGATGATGTGGCTTGGTCATTTACGGAGCATGGAAGCCTCATGATCCGTTATGAAACTCGATGATTGGATATCCACAGACGGAAGATAAAGAGGCGGGCCTCGCAAAAGATGGCAGGTTAGATTGGCAGAAGATCTGAGAAAGATGGGAGTGGGAAACAGTAGGAGGGTCGCTGCTGATAGATGCACCTGGAGGAGAGTCGTGAAGGAGACCAAAGGTCCTTGGCTGACTGCAGCGTCGGAGCAAGATAAAGAATAATACCACAATGTTCCCTACTACCCATTGGCTGAATTTATAAATCAGTGAAAGAGAAAAGAAATTCCTCTTGGAGCAGTGATTACAACCTTCGTCTTATACGTGCCAATCTCTCCTCCTGAATTCATTAATCCTTCGCGTCCATCTTTATAGTTGCTTGTTTTTCTGATAATTCTTCACCTTCTCTAGTTTATCCTTCAATTATTTTACCCTTCATCTCTTTTACGCGTTCTCCCAATGTCTTATATACGAAATAATTTACTTTCAGTGAATTTACCATTTATTCAACGGCTATCCTTCTTTTCTTTTACCTAACTGTCAACATAAATTTTTCAGGTCTTTCTGACTCTACGTTCTCGTATCCTTGCTGTAATTTACTGCTTTGTCAACAAAACTTCGTTATTTACTCTTTTCCTTCCCTAAATGTTACCCTTTGCTGCAATTCGATTTCTCGCATTCCTTCCTTACACTGATCATTTCTGTTCCAATGACGGTGTTTACTAGCCCGACTTATGTTTGGTGTTTAAATCGGGTTTCCGGGAACACGCGGCCTGAAACTGCTATATGCTGATATATGCTTCTTCCTAAATTAATAAGTAATAGTAATTCAGTGTATTTTCGGTTACGGTAACAGCAACAGAGTACGTCCATTGGGGTGCCGACGGTGGGTGGACTTGTATTCAGGTAGGCAGTGAAATAAGCGAGTTTAATCGACGAATAAACTGTCGTGGACAAATGCCACGGTATCTAGGGGGTATAAAGATGGTACCCTTGGTTACAGGGGCTTAAATTGGCTTATAATTTTGGCTAAAATTAAAAGTTAAAATTTTTCCAGCGTAATTGTGCATTAATACGTTCCTCCCTCATACGAGTGAGTCGGAGGCTCTCCGGCATCAGCTTATGTTAGATGAGGTGGACAGGACTGGTACAGAAAGTTTCGAAGACCTTTTACTCGTTCATGTCTATCGTCGTCATTATCTGTGGATACGAATCTCGACAACATTATTTCACAAAGGAGCTAAAATTTAACTCTAGGAGCGCATTGGAGCAAGGTTCAGAAAAAGGCATATTGTGTGCTATATTGCCCAAGAAGATTTTCTAAATAAATTAAAATATTCCTTGCACAAACACGTGTCTTAAACCTTGGTGTTGACACAGATGGTAGTCAAAAGTACTCCCCAGAAATTGGAACTAATCCATGTATCCATTTCAGCCACCAATTTGCAACGTTGGTGGGACGTAGTTTCCGTTCACGCGTTTACAGTTGCACATCTGGGCGCAATGACTATCTTTGACGACGCACAGGAATATGCCAATAATAGTGCATAGTTATAATTGGTTGTTTTATTCGTTCGGATACATGATAATGTCCGGTAAATGTTTCTCAAGGCGTATTCCATTCCGCAGTAATTTATTGACTCTATTGTCTGTAACTTTAAGCTTTTATATTTGGCCAATATTTATAATTTCCGGTGCTTAAATTCAATCCCGTGCAATTCATCGCAAATGCTCGTGGCACTACAGGGTACAGGTACTTTGACGCCAGCGGATCTACAAATGGATTCATATTGGTATAGATTGAGGATTGCCTGCAGATAGAGGAATCCAAAAAAATAGTTTGTTATTGATATCCGGTATTATATCAATCTTGCAGTTTGAAAGAATTCAAGCCGTCGTTATCAATCACGTGCAGTATTTATCTTATAAAGAACAATGAATAAACTCATTGAGTAGAAGTTGTGGTGCGGAATCCCCGAGTCCCATTCTTCACCGTGTTAATTTGTCAAATGTAGATAATTGTTTTTATTCAATAGGATTTACTTTCTTCTTAGTAGTAGCCTGTTCCTTTCACGCCTCCGTTTTCGCGCTAGTTTCTCCGGCCAGCCGATCGCTTGGCACAGTAATCAGCTTTTCTCATTCGCCGGTAGTGGGCATTGTAATCACGCGTGATCATTTAAAAAAAGGCAATGCGAAACAGCAATATTAGTGCCGCGCTATTGTTCTCGTGAAATGGGCGATTATTCTTTTTTTTGTGGTGGCCATTAGGAGATACCGAGAAAGAGGATCAAAATGGATGAAATCACCCTTTGGAAGATATCGCCCCCTTTAGGAAGGTGCGAGTGGAAGGGACGGGGGGGGGGGGGGTGGAGGTAGGGGATAAAGGGGTTAAGAGGCTGGAGGAGGTGTGGATGGGGAGGGGTATTCGCTCGTGGCGATGTGAACAGTTGGCGGGCAGGGTGTGGGGGAAGGGTCCACCGAACAAGAAGGGAAGGGCTGTAAGGAGAGGAGAAGAGGGTTTCGTGAGTTCATGCATGTCCCACGGCACAAGTTTCCCTAAGAGTTCTTCTGCGCAAGCCCAATAAATACTAAACCCACGTACCACAGTACAAGTTTCTTTGAGAGTTTTTATGCAAGTATACATATCGCAAAAAAAATATTCCGCGATTGCTCTTACGATACGATTCAATCCCCTCGATGCTAGGAACTCTGGGAGGAAATCATTGTCTTGATGGTGTTTGTTTGCGACCAACTCATAGTAATTGCTTCCATGCTTCACAAAAACATCTAACGTTCCAACTGTACACGGCGCCGCCAAATTTTGCTGCCGTGCAATTACACGAGCAACATGGCCGTTCAAGAAGAATATTTGTGAAATTGGTGAAATGTGCTAGTACAGTAGAGTCTCGGTTATCCGACCTTCGGTTATCCGACCTTCGGTTATCCGACCTACCATGTTATCCGACTGTCCACGTGCACAATAACAACTGTAATTTATTTATATTTCGTAGTTCACTGTACTGTAAGTACCTTCTATACAACATATTAATTACTTTGCCGTAAGTGCAGTCTTTCATATTATTACTTGTACGTCATATAAGTAAGACACATGTATTTGAAAAGTTTTCAATGTGCAAATTAAATTTAACAATTTTTTTACATTGTTTTTATTATTTTCCGTGTTATCCGACCAATCTCACTTATCCGACCTTGCCGCGGCCGGTTTAGGTCGGATAATCGAGACTCTACTGTAGTTAGCAACTAAGAGTATAGTTCCAAACTAAAACATTTGCTATTATTTTTAATTATACTTCTTCCCATAGGTGACGCTGGGGCTCTTTCCTTTGGTATTTCTGTTTGGCTATTGAGTAAAATATTTTTCGAGAAGATGGAGGTGATCCTAAAATTGGACTCGCACATAATTACGTCCGAGAAAGAGTGCGTTTCAAATGTCACACGATACAATATTTGTGCAAAGGCCGTCGTACAAGAGAATCTCAAGAGGCAGTGAGTGCCGACTCAACGCTGTTATTATTTGAAAGTGAGTAGTAGTTTCCGCCTCACAGAGGGGAGGCGCTGGCATTACAGAAATGCGATATGGTACGTGCCTCGTTCAGTAGATGGCGCTTAAGTAGGGTGAAGCATGAAAATTTTCACTCTTTGTAGTTGTTAATTTGCATTCCAATTTCGTACTTAAAAATGAACGACAAACGATATATATTGAATGAAAAGTATGCAGGAAAAATGATAATTAAAAAACAAAAATTATTGGATTAATAACAATTGATTACACAATGTTAAAAACGTGCTAGGGTTCTGCGTCAGATAAGAGTTGCGTTGTCATCACTCCGAAATGTTTTTCCTATATCTCACTCGGACAGCGGTGCTCTGAGGGAAACTTTGAGCCATGGCCGTAAGCAGACGTGAGTCTGAAAACGAACTCCCTCCCCCCGTACCTGCAGCCCTATTCCCCCTCCATACCTCCTCACCCGGTAATCCCACGGTCATGCCAGCTGGACCGCGCCACAAAGGTTTCAGCGTTTCACGGATGTGGGAGAGCAAGTGCTTGCCATTGCGCATGAACTACGGGTTGTATTGGACGATGTTTTTGATGGTTAGTTTTGCATTTCAAATATAAAACTTCGGGCTCAAGCATTGTGCCTTGTACATTCCCCGTTCTATGGGAGAAGAACAAGGAAGTAACGATACTTGCGCGTGGAATACTAATCTTCGGACTTAACAAGCAAAGTCTCTCCCCATCTCTTCTACTAAGCCGTCAGTTCACCAATCGGCGAAATACTTAATGACATTGAATGCCAATGGAACCCTTTTGGACCAATGTCGTAAAATTGCATTCATGTTCCATTGGTGAATTCAGTTTTTTAGGTTGTAAACGCGTAACGCTGGTGCACGGAAAGAAGATTCTTCTTCAATTCGAGGAAACACGGAGTGGCTTACGGTGGGAAGTAACTGCAATAGTGTTTAGTTCTTCAAGAAATTTGTGCACGAAAAAAATGTATGAATTTATTCAATAAGTTCCTCAGGATCAAGATAGTTGAAAATACCCGTTTCTTATAAAAATGAAATTAGCCTGATGCGAGCGATCTCCGCATTACAAAATAGAATGAAAATCATATTTACTTTAACTTCCATTCTCTTATGAATTGCGATTATAAATTCCATAAATTCCGGCAATTAAAAGGTGAGGTAGTTATTATTTTCAGTTCAAATATCATTTACTGTCAACAGAAAAAAATAACCAAATGCTCTGTTTATCAGCCCTCAGGAAATTTTCTTTCTTGAAAAAGCAAACCACTTAGTGGTGAATTAAAAGTCATGCTATAAATGAGGGAAGTACTAGGTTTGATAACAAAATACGTTTTTTTTTTAATTTCGCAGGTTGTACAAGTACAAACTGTCACAATTTTCTGTTGTTGTGTTGATAAACTAGTCCCTGATATATGTTGACAGTGGTTTCCATATTGGTTTTGTCACTTTATTGTTAGGAATTGAAAAGTTTACACCTATTTTGGTGTGCTCGGCGAATTTTTACTAATGGAAAAAATGAAACAAGAACTTGCATTAAATTTTGCTATAAGAACGAAATTAAGTGCATTACTGTATTGGAAAATATTTAATGTTTCTTTTGTGCGCGTCTTTATGCATTAGCCAAGTACATATTTAAAAGTGGTACAAACGTTTCCAAGAGGGTGATGATGACGTTGAAGATGACTAGCGCCCAGGACGCCCCAGCGCATTAAAAGCCGATAATAACGTTGAAAACATTCATGCCACCAGATCGTGCGATCAATCAGGTCAATAAGGAGTACGATCTGAAGGGTCTACGCCGTTTGCGCGAAGCAAACCGAAGAAACCACCCGGGTTTGTGGCGATATAACTCATGGCAATTGCATCATAATAATGCACCTACTCAAAAACCACTGCTTATTCGGGAATATTTGGTTAAAAACAACTTTTTTGTGACGCTTCGCCCTCTGTATTCGCTGGATATGCCCGCTTCGACTTCTTCCTATACCCTTACATAAAAAAACATTAAAAGCCGATGTTTTGTCAACATTGAGAAGTTAATATCAGAGTCACTGAAGGAGCTAAAAGTCATACCGAAAATTTCGTTCCAGAATGCTTTGAAGATTGTAAACGTTCTGGCACAAATGTATTTTATCTGATGGAGACTACTTTGATGGGACAAACTTAATATTGACGTTTAATTAAAGATAAAAAGAAAGAAAATTCTATGTATTTTTTATCGAAAAATGTACATGATGGTACAAATATTTCTCTACGTGATTACCCGCGTGCAATTATTGCAACTTCTTCTATAATATACGTGGATGAATTGCAACTACAGAGGAAATTAAATGGGTGGAAATAACTATCCTCTGAAATTCTTTAATCATGCAATGTGAACTTAAGTTTTCGTAAACTGTGATAATTTCATCTTCCTCAAGTTTTCCATCCCACTTTCCAAGCGCAGCGAACTGCTACATAATATTTAATATTGCACTGCAATTGCCGCAAAAATATTTCCTCGCTCAAAACATGGAAATATACCGTGGTCAAATCTCAAAGGTTCATAGTCACGTTTTCATCCACATCAGAGTATCTTCTTCAGAGTATCTTCTTCATCAGAGTATCTATCAGAGAGCCGTCGATGGTATCTTCAATGCCTGAATCCTCAATATCTGAATCCTCAATGTTCTATTGCCATTCCTAGTTTATCACTAAACTGTTGAAAAATTCCTCATTTTTGGCCCCCCTTTGGTTCCCCACATATATATGGTTGAATGAAATGACACGGCTTGGGTTTAACTGAATGTAGTGGGAGATGTCACTCGGATTGTAACCCTGGCCTGCAAGTTAGAGCCCAAATGTTGTAACCACTAGGCTAACCATTCTGTCTTCCTGGTTAGTGCCATGTGACGTATGAATGAGTGAATCTGCGTGTGATTTCTGTTTGTGTCCCCGAGCTGCCTAAGAGCTGTCGGGTGTTGCTTCATTGGTTTCAGCGTAATATGGAAGAGAAATTGCTCCACCGAGTGAATCACTTCGTATAGTACACATTGAATTAATTTCCGACTCTGGTTTCAGCCATGGTGCAGTCATTTCCAAGGTCCTTGCTAATCTTCCTACCACTCAAATTGATAATTTTGAGTCCTGCCCAATCAACTAGCAGGTGGTTAACGGATTTCATTTTAAACCTACTCTTCCCTGGTTACATAAATCATAGTAAGGAGTTATGCGGGTTTCAATGAAAAATAACCCTTAGACGTCTGATAATCGTCAATAAAATTCAATGTTACACAGAATACGACGAGGTAAGGCGTTCTATGATTCATCATAGTGCGCGGGTTTGCTGATGCTTACACATATCTTTACAATTAGGTATAAATGAAATCCCCTCCATAGATTACCTCTAAAAACCAGTAAAAGGTGTACTCTTCTTTGGTTTGTATTTTTAATTACGATATTACGATTTAAATGCGCCAGAAACTTAAATATTAATAGATTATCGAAGAGACTTGGTTTTCGGGCCATCTTCCGCGTCCATCCATAGTCTCTGGACCATATTTCACCGGCATTTCAGCTGGCTTCTTCTGGTCCGCTGAAGTGACCTGAAGGACTTCAGCGGACCTGAAGAAGCCAGCTGGAACGTTGGCGAAATATTGTCCTGAGAATATAGATAGACGTGGAAGATGGTCCGAAAACTAAGTCTCTACAAGCTAAAGGCTACGCGGAAGCCATCACGGAAACATCAATTGATGATCCCTAAAAACCATTGGAAAAGTCATAATAATGGGGATAAGAATGTGGCAGTTTGTTTATCTAAGGGTCCTTACTCTCTTTTTACCAACCAATCCACACCAGCTGCCGCTAATGCACTGAAGCTCGACTGAAAAACTCTACGTATATGCTATTTTTCAGTCTTTAAAAGTTGTGAAACATAAACTATTTTCTGACAACTCGCGCACAGTGATGACTCATATTGCAACCAATTATCTGATTCACATGGTCAGTTTTCTCGTACAATTCCAGGTTTACTTTGAGCGACAGCTTTTCGGTGATAAGGAAGGTGATAGCTTAAAAAGCCATCATTTTTCCTGTCATTACTCGGATTTTTTTGTAACTGCGGCCATTACCTCTGTAATTTTTATATTCCTCACTTAATTACGGTTCACACGTGACCACATTCCTAGTTTTCCGACGAATGCTCTGATTGGCTGCATTTCACATTCACGCACGTGTTCGTGGGCAGAAATAAGTATGGGCGCTGACACGATGGTGAACGGAATGGGATTTCGCGTCGATGCCCGTCATCTTGCAAATGATCTCATAACGGATCCATCGTTTGAGCATTCGTTGCCACTACCCCTGAACTTGAGCGCAAAAAATGACCGTGTGAATGAGACTTTCGTAATGGCGACAACCGTGTCATATTTCCTAATTTTGTCGCCCCGCACCGCCCAGCGTGCAATCGTCAACTGTCCACCACGTGGCGCCACCTGCTCCTTCTCCACTCGTAGGTGACCAAGGAGGTCACTGGGGAATTCACCACGTTTACCAATCGATCTCAGATCGATCTGACCGGATCAGCTCGGTATGGTAAACGGAGTGGGCTGGTCAGATCGATCTGAGAAGCGAGCCGAGTCAGCCCGCTTTCCCTAACCGGTCTGAGATCTCAGATCGATCCGAAGAGGTCGGAGCGTGGCGCTCATCGTTCTTCTTTTGGTTGCTGATGGTAAACAAAATATAATCGACGTTCTTTACGGCGTGACTTGTTGTAATAAGGGAAAGGAGAGAAGAGTGCGGCTGAAATACGCAAGAAATCTCAAAATAATTCGAACTACTGAAATCGATAGTTCATTATCGGTATTTTCAGACCGTGTTGGTAAACCAGGCAGTCTGAGTCAGCTCGTTACTGAACTTTCAGATCAGTCTGAACTCAGACCGATCTGAGATCGATTGGTAAACGTAGTGAGAGATTGAGTGGTGGGGGCGCTGTTGCAATAAGGGTACAAGTGTAGCGGGAGAGCCAAGCTGGCATGGGAAAAAAGGTACTCACGGAGTATGTGGGCGTGGCGCGTGTGCTTTGGTTGAGACGCTGACATTGATTTGAAGCTTACTTGAACTGCTCGATCCCGCGTTAATTATTACCCAGTTCTTATATTAAAATACTTTCTTTTTAACGATACTCCAATATTGCTTTTGAAATCAGTAAAACCTGAATGCTGTGTTATGATGAAAAATAAAGAATAAAACGGCTACCGTTCTGTGTTTTGACAAAATATTTTATCGTCACAAAAGAACATCAGTACTTTAAGGACTTTTTCGGAGTTCTCGATAAAAATATGTTTAAACGGTAGTTTGAGCAATGTAACTTGTTCTCGCTGCGTAAATATCTTTTATATTTATTAAATTATTAATGTTAAACTTGAGAGTGGCAGGCTTCATTTCGTAGAAGTTCATCATGTTAGCACCCATGAATCATGAAAATACTTATAGTAATGTAGTATAGTTAATAAAGTACTTATCTACAGATGTTTATGTGAACGACGCGTTTCACCGATTTACGGCATCGTCAGGCATAGAAAGTTTCATTCTATTATTACTAAGTTAGTTATAAATGTACACTTTAATTTTTATTTGAAAGCTAAATTTTTGTTTGAATAGAGGAATCAATTTTTTTTATTGTTTACTGTTTTCTTTATGCTGTGAGTGGCTTATTAAAAATAAGGGGTTAGTTGAAATATTTCGGAGAAAAGAATACATTGACGTAACTGGTCTTTAAAATATGATTTTAAAGATTTAATTAAACTGGCGATTATTGGACATTATTGATTAATTTAAAGTTGTCCGGCGTAATGTTGTATAGTTTCGTCCGCATGATCACTTTCAAGGAAGAGAAGCCCACCGCTTCAACGTGGATATATTTGAGCGGTGCTTTAGAGCCTCAATGGTACGGAGGCGTCCGCCTCTCCGCACCTCTCTCGCCTCTTTATTAGCGCGAGGATTCCGATTGCGTGGAGGGAGGGGGTGGGGATGGGAGGGGGTGGGAATGGGAGGGGGTGGGGATGGGAGGGGGTGGGAATGGGAGGGGGTGGGTATGGGAGGGGGTTGGGAGGTGGGAGGGGATGGAAGTGGAGACGACGTCGAAGAGAGGACTGACTCCCTGTCGCGCGGGTGACGAGACGAGGGGGGAGGGGACAGGGGGAATGGGAGGGAGAGGTAAAGAGGGGTGGGGGTGTTAAGGAGGGCGAAATGAGGGCCCGCTTGGAGCTTAGAATATGGCCGCATAAATTATAATCCCCGAATAGACAATCATGGCTCCTTTCATTCAAAGTAATTCAATGCACAGGAGCGGTTCGCGTCAAGGGTCGCTCCTCTTCCCCCTTCTCCCCTCCCCCCCCCCAGCGTCCCTCTGCCCCTCCCCCTTTCTATAATATATCCAGAAGTGAAGGGCGGCCCCGGGGGGTTGGTGGGGTGGGTGCTCTTGCTGGTCGGTCGACCGTCGGTGGGCGACTGCTGCTGCTTCTGCTGCACCCCTTAAAGGGGGATGGGGATCGGGGGGGAGGGGACCAACACGCACGCAAGCACGCAGTCAGTACCCTGGGGGTGAGATGTGAATCGGAGGACGCGCTGGGTGTGTTCACGACTGATTCGGGAGGAGGCCGTGTATGCGCCTATAGCCTGCTTGTCTTCGTCGTCGTGTGTCGTTGAGCGTGGCAGAGCAGCAGAGTGTTCAATGGCGGGCGTGCGTGTGCTCCCTCGTTCCCCACGCTCTACTTTCCCACGCACTGACTGACGGGTGCGAACGCACGAGCGTGGATTCTTCCACGCGAATTCATTTCCTTCCGAATCGACCTTGAGGTGGTGTTAGTGTTTCGGGGATGAGTCAAAGTCAGGACTCGGGAATTATGGGCAAAATAGTGGTGTATCAGTTCAAACTTATTGAATGATTTCGGCACGCATTGATCCCTCAACGATACCAATCATTAGGACGCCGTGATTTATCTCGAAATGTAATCATATGAATGTTTACTTCGCCGTTCTGTTTTCTAATTTTCAACTGTCGGGAAACTAAGAAGTGCACGCGAAGATGGAGGCCGAATTAATCAAGATTAAAATTACTCTGCGATTAATCAAAGTTCCTATTTTATTTTTCGCACCAATTTACTTTTGAAGTTGAAGCTTGGAATGTGAAGACACATTTCAGACCTGTCTTGACGATGGGCCACCCGGACGGAAGAGGCTACGTCACGCCTCTTGCAGTGAGACCGTCCACTTCGCTATGGTGTTGTAGCCTTGTCTTGGCGACTCGCATGGCACGGATGAAGGGTCACGCCCTTTGCGGGCGTGTACGAGTGCTTGTATCTCACCACCCCGTGTTGTGCTAGCTCGCTGACTGTGGTGGAAAACGAATTATCTCATCTCTATTTGTCGAGTGAAACCAAAACACAGACTTTGTATTTATCCTGATGACATGAAAATGGAGATATGCAATTTTGAGTAAAATTTCCAATGATAGCTCATACTCTTCGGAAAGCCCTACGGAAATACAAGATATGGCATCGCTGCGGAAAAGGCAGCTAATTAGTCATCCGTAACAGGTCCACTGTGTCCGAGGAGGAACATTGGAGACGGCAACGAAATGATGGTCTGATCCAACAACAACCGACACGCGTCGCAAATGACGGAGCAATCACCTCGGCGACCATTATGTAACCTGCCAGCTTATTGACCCCCCCCCCCAACAGGACGAATAGTCTCGCAAAACACATTGCGTGCCCACACTGTACTTTTCTTTTGATCTGACCTTGACGCAGTTTAAGCGAGATATCAATACACATAAAATTCATCGAATTCGGCCACGATGCATAGAAAGTATGTCATCTCTCTGAGAATACGGAATTTACACTGGCTGACCGCATTACTTTTCGAGATACGTCCGAAAAAATAGCAGAGCTGCTTTCCAAGGGACTAAGTACTACGGCTGTGTGTTCAAGAGAGGCACAATTTAAAAAATGTAGTTCTGTCCCTCAGAAATGTAACGGTAGTGCGTATTTAGTATGAGTTCTCAATTAATTTTTAGAGCAAATTGAATACTCACCTGAAGTTCTTTTTATATAATTGCAAAAGTCCTTCGCACCATCCCCGTTACTCTCCTGAGCGTTTCCAGAAATTCATGAATGAGACCCATCCACGTCATTCACGATTGATATTTAAATATTGCTCATAAGTTGCCTAATTAGCCGTGGTTCACTTGAGGGAACAGATTGCATCAATGTTTAGCGCTTGAGGAAATTGAGTTTGTGTGGTGTTTGAAGCAATGCCTCATCGGGACTTTTCATGTACAAACATCTGGAAACTGGGCAACCAACCTACCCGTATAGCAATATGATTCAAAATAAAAATGTAAAAGTGAGAACTACGAGAATAACCGAAAATCTACATGTACCATTGCACCATACAACAATTTTCCAGGAATCATTCATAGTATAATCGTGTCAGTTTTGGAATAAATTACCAGACAATATAAAAAACACCACCTCAATCAATGTATTCAGAAACCTACTATTTAACTATGTAAATGAAATTGAAAATGGAAACATAGAATAGGAATCAGACACAAGTAACCATAATATATGATACATTGTAGGTATAACAAATTGAATATTGAAAATTGATAATTGATGTAATAACCAAAAATTTTAAAAATATTCCTAATATCACCTGTATATTTGTCTGGATGTTATGTTATGATTTGGTATGTTTAGGTTTTCGGGTTTTTTATTTTTACATATATCATGTTTAGGTTTAAGGTATGATTGTTTTAAAATGTATGGTATGCAATATGTTAAGATAGTAAGATTGTTGTAATATGTTATGATGTAAACTACTGCCCCATAGGAGCATTCGCTCCAAGGTCAAGAAATATTTTTTCTATTGTATTCTATTCTATCCTATCGCTTCTTCAGTCCCCGGTTCGAATCACGACGTGGGCAGAGAATAGCGAGTGAGATCCTCACTTTGGTCCATTTCAAGGGGAGCCTTTCCAGCAAAGGAGGCATGTGCCTACACCGTCAGTGTCTGGTCGATGTGTCGTTGAGCTTTGAGTCTGTGGGCGCCTTTTGTCCAGAGCCGACTATTGCCAGGTTTCCCTCCGCCCTTCCGGCACTTCCACTACTGCTAACCTTCCTTCCCACCTCTCCTGATTGGCGCAAAAAATTCCTCGACCAGCAGTTGTCTGTCTCCCCGAGTCAACTGTTAAGGTAGTTTGAGCGAAAAATCACTTCACCTAGAATTTGATCAATTTGGCCTCATTTTAAATAAAAAAAACTCTCACCTTTCCAATGATATCAAAATATCAACCCCTTGCAGTGGCGGATACATATGGGGGGCGCGGGGGGCGCGCGCCCCCCCCCCCTTGCGGGGCCGCCCGCATTGCCGCCCGCGCCGCCCCCGCCAGTCAGCCCGCACGATATTCGTTCGTGTCTTTCGTCAGTCGACTCTGAGTCGAGTTATCGAGTACTTGCACTTTCTTATGTAGCACGCGCGCGCGTCTGCGCCATCGTATTTTATACGTTTCTGTCTGGCACATAGATAGCTAACCTACGAGAAAAATCGCAGCCATTCTATTGATCTCAATACGTTATTCTGCCTGGCATTTGTTCGAGAAAAGTCGCGAATATTCTACTGTTTGTATTTGTTCACACTCCTTAAAAGTTTGGAAGCGAACATTCTGGCACCGAATGTTCTCGAAACAACCGAGCTACATATATAAGGGAAGCAGAGTCGCTGCCAGGCGGTCAGTTTGAAAGCTACAATCGTCGCGATAACCTGCGCCCCCCCCTTGAGTTTTTTCTGTATCCGCCACTGACCCCTTGCCGAACTACTTTTCGAGCAATTTGTCTAAAAATATAAGTTGTTTTACATGGGATAGATTATGGTTGTACGCTTCAGAGGGAGAATATTAAAAAAAATTAGAAACTTATAGCACCTAGATTTCATCAAAAACTAACGGTGTATAGTTTGCATGTTTCCTCTACTATATGAATAAAATTTCCTATTACTCACCACAGTAATATTTACAGAATCGCAAAAAACCTGCTCTTTTGAAGAGTTTTCAGCCATAAGGCGGGAAAAAATGAGTCAAGTTAGAGACTTATGAAGCTTTATTTATTAAATACTGAGAATATTGGTCATATATATATCTGTATCATTGCGCCATTAATATTACAATATTTATTTCATACTTCTTACAGACGCTGAAATAAAAAAGTTAAATTAGAATATGGTCTCCAAAATGACTAGGGAACTATCTCGCTCAAACTACCATAAATACTACTTAAGCGCTGGATGAGTAGTTCTCAGTATGTCTGTTTTGTACCCCAAAGTTTTTCTATTATTTAATTCTTAAAGGAGGTTTCCTCAGGACTCCCTGAGTTAATTGAAATGGGAAATTGCACCTTTTTGTCAGTACCCAATAAAACAATATTATATCATCTGTAAATCTACCATATACACTGTAAGCTGAATTATATTAGCTTATAAATATTTAGATTCATCGGCGGATATAAATTTTATGATTAGATATTCCTGCTCGAGGTGCTGATTGCGGCACCGTTGAACTAATTCATTTTAATTTCAGCTGCCGCCGTTATTAGGCTCAATTAACTCACTAGGCTATGGTGGGTGTGTGATGCCTTTGAGTCAATACTGATAATTTTCCAAGGAATATACTCTAATTTTATCGGTTTTTCGAGAACATAACATTTAATTATGGTAGAGAGAATTTTCTTTTTCCACCTGCTTAGCCTATTCTTGCCATAAAGACCGTGTAACTTCAAGTTAAATTAGTGAAAATGATAAAGAGGAAAGGTTTTTTTTAACGTGGTCACATGGAGGACATCAATAGGAGGCTAAAATACGAATAAAATGAAGTTTGCTTCACTTTACTGTGGAACTTCTTCATTCAAAATAAATTATCTCGAAACTTCCTATTACGTACCTTTCCATCTCTGATACCGTGAACGGCTGCTTCCAGATTAAACTAGTGCCGTCGTATCGGGAATAGACCTTTCATTAGTGCGCCAATGCGAGTAATTCAAGTTCCCCATCGAAACCACGGAGAAATATGAGATAAGTATTGGGGTCAATTTCATGGATTACTCATTATAAATGCGATTCTCTTGAAAAGCAAAAGCCTCAAGTACTTGGGCCCGTCATTCGAGGCTATACCGATTGTTTACGTCATTTCCTTTTGAAATTAAACTTCATCAATATTTTTTTCTTTAGACCGACTCTGATATTTACATGGATGATGTCAATGTATCTGCTACAATTAGGGTGTTTATGGGATATAGTCGATGTCACGAAGCCCGCCTAGGATAACTCGTGAGTGTTTTTCTCTAAAATACATCTCAAAGGCATTACTGTTTCATGGGAACCAGTCAAAGGGTATTACCAAGATATTTTTTGTGAGATTTTATTTCTCTCGTTTTTTTTCTCAGAAATGTAAATTAAATCATGGAACATGCAACTAGTGGAAAAAATGGAAGTGGTTGTGAATTGGTTTGCCACTTCTACCTAGGAAAGTTTTCGCTCCTAAGTACGATAAAATTTTCGAGGTCGGTTGTAAAGTGGTCGAAGGCAATATTTAAGTAATAAAATTAGCTGTGGTTGGTTATGTGAAAATTGGAATGGTAGCTCGTATAAGAAATAATTATAATGATAATTGAAATGGTAATTGAAATTTTTATGTTGTTGAGTGATGTTGAAAGATACTGCAAGTAGAATACAATATTTCTAGGTCCCAGAAAGTTAAGTTCAAAATGAAAAGTAGGTGTGACAGACGAGCATCTTGACTAAATGGTGAAGTTGGGCAAGTATGGCTTTTGTTGTTTTTTTTGGGCACACTTTTCGTTTGGAAGTGTCGAAGTTAATGGTCTTTTTGGGCTGTCTGTTTAAGAGCGCATGTATAAAGAACGTAATTTTTCTTTTACAGCCATTTCGTAAAAAAATATGAATCTCTAGAGCCACTTTTTTTATAATTTTCGACATTAGTAATGTTCACGTAAGCATTTTTAAGTGATTTAAAAGGCCATTAAACGAACAACAATATGGCCTGAAATCCTATGGGTAATTGCCTAGGATAAACCCTAGGTGCAGGAGTGGAGCTGTCTTTGAGTGGGAGGAATATTTAAGTTTCTAAGAGTGAGTGAGTGCGTGCACGCGCGTGCATGTATACTTGAATCTTGTGCCAAATATCTTACTCATCACTATGCCAGTATATCTTCAATAGCCAATTGGCGTTTTATTTAGCATGATTAATTATGGTATGTTAAGTCATCTCCGCCCAGTCTTTCCGCGATATAGTTCCACTGGTATATGGCCGAGGGAACGCCAAAATAAAAATGAAAAATCGTCCGCTCGCCCGAGCGTCGAGGTAGCGTCAATGGAGCTTCCTTCACTCCTCGAGATAACGGAACGCCACCCGCGCTTCCCGAGGAAATATCCCGTGAGAGTGTAAACGGAAAGTGGCGGACTCTCAGCTTCGTTGACGATCCGTCCCCATCCGCGAACACTCCCCGAACGCTTTGTTGAGGAAGTGAAGGAAGCGTCGAACTTATATTTGACTCCGTTTGCGCTTAATTTTCATTTTGCAAGAATACAATGAAACATTAGCGTGATGTCTTCTCCGTGTAATTGCCTCCGTCCATCAAAATATATTGGAAGCGGTATTAATTGGTAATAGGTCTACAAAATTAACCAGCGTTCCGATGTTAAAGTCATTATGTATTTTTGTTGATGAACGACCTTGCATTTTAAAATAAATAAAGCGTTCACCTCGGAATCTTTAGGAAAACTAGGTGTAAAGATAAATGCCTTGAGTTGTTTCTTCCTTGAATGTAATGAAATGAAACTAAAGCATTTATTTAAACTGGATTATAGCAAAATATCTGTGAATCAGAGATTAAATTATGTCGAATTTTTGGTCTACAAAGTCTATTTTTCTAGATACGGCACCACTTGAATTTTATTAAACATGACTACATCGTTCATTAATCGCCTTAGTGTATTAAAGTTAGCTTTTGGTGGCTGTTTTTATTGCGTTTGTGTTATGTTTTTCTTGTATGAGACTATTTGTACTACTATTTCCTAAAACCAATAACTTATTGGATTTACGTATTTATATTATTCAAGTATGGCATGCGTAATTTGATAAAAAATATCAAAATAGGCGACAGACCCGAAGTAGCCGGCTAGTCGAGGGGGTAAAGGCACGAGTAAATAGCAGTAGTCGTAGGTTCGAGTATGGGCTATCTAGAATTTTTATTTTAGGTTTCAATAAATAAATTATAATTCATCACGATTCATAAATCGTATATATTCAAAGGAATGGGAGAATCGTAAATTTACCTTATATTTTCTTTTGAAGAAAAATGTATGGTACTCGGCAGCATTTACGTTTCGTTTGCGCTGAGAAAAGACGCTTGGTTTACTCCTTGTATGTTCCTCGCTACCTTTCTATATTCATGCACGCTACGCTCCCGTTCGAACCTCTCCCTTCGCCCTTCACCTTTGCTCCATTCACATTCCGATGGACACTCCTCGTATGTACGCTTCCCATTTGCTTACATTTCGTCAAGGATTGATTTTATTTTTTGACAACATATCTTTTATTACCTGATGAGAACATGGATTTTATTTTTTTAAGCAACCAAAAAAATACAGAGGCAGAAAAAAATACATAATTTGATTTATAAAATCACTAGAGATGGTAGTTGTACACAATTATAATAAAATAATTTTACATTACATTACATTATATTTTCATAATAAAATTAGAATAAGTAATATGTCGTTGATAGTTTCATTGAAGGGAGGATAGTTCCAAATTTTAGATCCTGAAACGGAGATAATCGGCATAGATGGTAAAATAATAATAAAGAAGAAATTGTTGGTAGTTATGAATACATATAGTAGATGGAATAGTATGGAATAGAACATTGCTGGAAGTCGTAGAAGGCCGGGATGTACAGGAAGATCTATATTTGTATAGTTCATGAGGGTAAATATATTTCGTTAAAGGTGAAATTAGAAAACATAAAAGAATTTTCTACGTTGAGTTGAACTGAACAGGCGTAATTGACGCAAGTATGACGAAACTTGATCAAATTTACAAAGTTCAGGAATGAAACAAACACAATTTTTAAGGTATATGTATTTTTTTATAACTTCTCGTTTAAATCACGGTAAACTGGTGAAAATTAATAAAAAATGGGAAAATGAGAGTAGAAACAAGGCCTTTTGAATGGCATGAGGAAGAAATTCCCTTTGAAATTTCAATCACTAAATCATTTTATTGACTCTGTTATATACTTCAACACTATGCATATTCCAAGAGACGTTACTTTTTAAAGCCAAAATGAAGTTGACAACCAAAATTTTGTATGAATTAACTTGTTATCTTTTCATATTAAAATTATTCATTGCGCCTTAGATGGATATAGTGAGGGGTATGCTTTCTAATGACACAGTACAATGCAAATTCTAGAAATATTAAAAGATTAGAGGAATTATGGTCATAAATAAAAATGCCTCAGCGGTGATAAATAAAAATTAAAAAAATCATTCGCGATGCTAAAGCTTTTTCATTTATGTGACGGTGTACATCATTATGAATTATTTGAGGGTTACATTCAAACTATTTCACGCGTTTCAGAAACCACAGATTATTATTAGGAGGAAAAATGACAGAAGGGAGAAATCGTTCATAGTTATGAAAACATGCTGTTATGCACTAATTTACATTAAAAATGTGTAGTTCAACTAACCAAACTTCATATAGGTGCTAAAATAATATTGAATGGCACCAACATGCAGAGATCCATAGGTAAAGTGGGCTGCGACAGCTGAGAGGAGAGGTATTAAATCCAGCGAAAAAGGCAGAAGAAACCACTATACCACGGCACATGAACGTATTGTGAAGTGGATGGGGATTACATGTGGAAAAATGGCAAAAACATCCCACTAAATTGACGAAATAAAAATGATTTATCTGTCAGCGCAGTAGAATTAAAAGACGCGTATAAGATGGCGTCCGTGGTGAGGAGCCGAAAGGACGTCAACAGGACAAAATGAAGTGTCACATTCTAGGAAAACAATATATTCTACCCGCGGCAAAGAGTGAGGGAGACCGCGTTAGCGTCCAAACACTCTAAAGCAACAAACTTTGTAAATGAATGTCGTGTCTTAACCAGCGCCAATTACAAGGGAAGTGAGTTCTTACTTTTTAAAAGGGGTCAGGAGATGCTGTTTGAAATCGTGTGACCGACTTACTGCTGATCGCCTCACTCTTCGAGGAATGGGGGAAGCAGTTGTGCATGAGGAGTTGGTAAGAGGAAAGTGTGGTGGACGAAGCCTCAACCGTGACTCCATTCCCCTTCGTCGGATGCTGAGGGAATAGTCTTTGGTAGACCAACTCCAAATGTCCAAATAAACACATAACCGAAAAACACAGTTCATGCCCGTGGGAGAGAGAGTGAATGTTTCAACCTAGTTTATCAATGCTATTGACTTGTTGGTACAATGAGATTAGCTATCGAAGCCTATGCCTTTTATTTTACTCACGTTAACTCTTTTGGGGGGGGTTGGAGGAAATTCCTCCTTCCCTCCCCCCAGGGATCCGCCGCTTTCTAGGGCTCTCTCTATTCGAGACTTTTCACTTACCTGCATGATCGATAATGGCCTAATACACGCCTATCGTTCGGTGTAGTAGACAACGTCTAGTTTCGAAATCAAGCCTTAATCGTTCAGGCGCATGATACAATAAAACTGTGCTTCTCAACCGGATTGTCGTTCCACAGAAATGTCTCGCAAAAGATATCCCAATGTGATAGTAACCTATTTTATACTAAGAGATTTAATAAAATAAGACTTTCGTGAATTATCAAGCGCAGCCCCAAAAATTTTCAATGTAGACCCGTAACATTGCATTTTTCAGGGAGGTGCACTATCAAATCGTGTTAATCTATGCTACCCTTTTTCTATGTTTTTCTCCTTGCTTCGCTATAACGCGGCCTTCTTTACACTCATTAACCATTACGTGAAAATCCGAGGAAGGCTTGGAGACACCTTGTACAGTGCTCATGTAATTATTTATAGCCTGCATCGACTACAGCTTCCCAAAATACTTTCATTCGTGTCAGGGGACTCTTTAATCGCCTTTTAATTTCTGGTTCTACCAAATATTTTGTTAAACCAATCAGAACATTCCACCAAGTCCCCGTCCCTCTTTTGGCATTGTTTCTTCATGTGTTTAGGACAAATACATCTATTGTTGCAGGGTCAATTAAATAAAAATATAAAGCAAGGGCCCTCCTCCTTGTTCCACGATTTATTGACAATTGCCACGCTATTCTGTCGACGGTATCAATTTAGCTTTATTGTAGAATAAAATTACCTCTCGATTTTTGTGTGAAACACTGCTCACATCGAATGATCTATGTAATGTAGAAGAATAACCACCCTCCTTGGTGTTGTAACATAAAAAAACATCAATGTTTGTTTATTGTATGCAAAGATACTTTAATGTTCTTCTCTTTGTTTAGAAGGAAACAAAGCTTGAGGATATTCGACCCGATTTGAACATAGTGTCCCAACGAGAGTTACATTTTTTGCTAGAAGATCCTCACGCAGTTCATTCCATTCTTATCTATTCTATTTTCCTAATCATTTCTTCCAAAACCCCATTGCTTCTCTACCCTCTTAGTTTCCATTGATCCTATTATTTTCTCTGCCGCACTTACTATGCCTGTTTATATACCTAACTTCCCGTCTTCCCTCGAATTTTCTCATTTACTTTACATCGGTATGCTTTTTTCCACTAGCTCCTGGTATTTCCTCCATTTGAACTTTTCAATTCTTCCACATTCCACCTCTTCATCCTCCCACATTTACAAAGCATTTTGAATCTAACATTACAGTTCATCATAACTAAGTCATGATCTGAGTTCGCATCCGCCCCTGGATAGCTTCGCGAGTTTTTTACACCGTTCCTAAATCTCTGCCTTACCATAATGTAGTCAACTTGTTATCTCTCGGTATCACCCGGCATTTTCCATGTGTACTTACACCTGCATGGGGTGATGTTTAAACCAAGTGTTTGTCACTATTAATTTATTTATTCTACAAAATACAACTGACTTTTCACCTTGATCATTTCTTCTTCCTAGCCCAAACCCTTCCACTGCTAATCCGTCCCTCCCTTCCCCACCACTGGATTACAGTCACCCATCACTATCAGGTTTTTCTTTCCCGGCACTAATTATTTCTTCTAGTTGCTCGTACACCCCTTCCACCTCTTCCTCCCTATGGTTGCTCGTAGGCATGTATACCTGGACCAGTGCGAAATTCGTCGGGCGTGCTTTTATTTCTACCTATAGTATCCTGTCGCTCACCAGTTCAGTGTTTATAATCCTAATCCCCAGTTTTGTATTCAGTGCCATAGTTACCACACGTTGACACCCATCTTCCCCACTGCAACTTGTAACTACCCTGTAACTATCACTCCAATAGTCTCCACTATCCTTCCATCTCACCTCGTACATCCCCTAGGCATCTATTTTTTCTTTCTCCCTTTCCTGATTAATATTTTCTAGATTCCCAGCCTTCATCATTGTCCTTACGTTCCAAGTTCTTCATTTTACCACTGCTTTCCTCCTCCTCTTTCTCTTCTTCTTCTCTCTCCTATTACTTGTATACTCTGATGGCATTGTTCTACAAGGATCTTGTGTGATGACGACCGCGGAGGCCTTGTCTCCCCCGCTGCTGGGCACGACACCCGCCCTATAGTGGGTGGTATCTCGTAGTTCTCAGGAATCAATTATCTTTGATTGACTTTCATATTCTGGGTGATTGATAGTTGGGAGGCCTTCCCGATCTCCGCTTCCCAACATTATTTTTAACGTGACACCATCATGTGAACTACCTTTCGTCTGGCTCCTACCCTTCAATCTATCTGGCATGCGTAACCATGAAGAGCAATAGTAATTGCCCCTTCCAGTCCGGATTTAGGGGTCATTGGTACGCGCAAGCCCTTCTACCGCTTCAAGGTTGTAGTTCAAGGGAAGGGTTGGTACAATACGCTTACCACGAACGAGTTGGCAATATTTACTCGGAAATAATTGATATAGCATTTATAAATTCCTATACGAACCCTAACACCAATACAATTGTAAATGAGTGAAATATTTTTTTCAGGCCGTAAAATAAGTATTCGTTAACATAGCAACTTTACTCTCAAACACTTTATGCTGGGCATTTTGTCATCATTATTTCATTAATTCACATTATTTAATATCGGAAATCATCAAAGAATAAAATATCAAAGAAACTACCGCTTATTATAGTTATCTTAATTTTTTATTAGTACGTTAAATTAGACTGTAGGCTTGCCCGGTGAATGATATGGACGAAGTCTTCTCGAAAGTGGCAGGCTTTCCATAGCCGACGTTTCGACGAGCAACTCGGTCAACTTCCTCTGGGTAAAGGGAGTGAGTTACACCCTGTTTTCCCTGAGGATGATTAACGAGTTGATCGCCGAAACGTCGGTTATGGAAAGCTTAGCCTCCGCTGCCACACCCGACAAGACGTCATCCAATTAAAGTACGTTTTGTAATTTAAAAATGTTGAGTTCATAGATTTCCTGCGGAGTAATGGACAGCATTTTGATAATTTCTCTAACTCCTTTATAAGTTCATCACATCAATCCCTAGCAATGTTTTATAAATGCTTTTTCTGATTATAAGTTTATCAAAATAAGTTAAATTTTACAAATTAATAAGATTACAGGACACAGTGGAGCAAAAGCCATGGACAACTCAGTCACTAGGAAAGTAAAAATCAACGAAGACGCGAAATGAAAGGTGGCGCAACAGACTCGAATGTTAACAGACTTGAGAACAAAGATTTTCGCGGTGGTCTATGATGAACTTCTTGATTTTTCGGGTTCTACCGCGGTGGTTGCTATGGTGATGACAACAGTTGAAGACGCTGGCAGTAGTGCCAGCGAAACTGTTGTCATCACCACAGCAACCAACGCGGTAGAACCCGAAAAATGAAGAAGTTCATATTAACAGATTACCTGATGCCATTTCCGCAAACGCTACCACCAGCTCTTTATGAATAACTTTCTGAGGAAAATGTTACCAGTTGATGAAATTTATTCTCAAATTCGTTGTGATATCGCTGAAGGTTATAAACTGTAATCAAACAAAACAATAAAATACGTTCGAAAATGTGTTTATGAGAATCCTGATGCAGTCATTTAACTCTGAGTATATTTTTTTGTTATCGTTTTCTTTCTAGATACTTTCTTTTGGATAAGTTGTTCTGAACTTGGCCCGGGTCTCTTATCTCTCGTTGCGCTACGATGTCTGATCAATCATTGATGTCGACTCCCTCATTCTCTGAACCAAGCCTTCTTCATTTTCCATCACTATCAATGCAATGTTTTCATCTTATATTATTCTTTCTTGTCCTTCATACGCAAGTTTTTACCCGATGTCAACAAGTGAGAGACATGACCAGGAAACTGTTTTCTTTGTTATTGATGCGTATGCATTACTACAGTTAATGTGCTCTTTTAAAACTTCAAGGTTTTGCTTGTTATAAAATTATTCCTTGCTTGGGATCATCCGAATTTGAGGGTAGTAGAGGAAAATTTCTTATCATGGTCCCCTATTAACACCTATGAAAGTGATAACTTTGTTTCTATAATTAAATGTTGCACAAAACTCTCAGCCTGGGTTTGACTCAGAGACGAGCGCAATCTTAATTTATATCGCCTTGAGGTGGTTGGAAAAATGAAGCAACTGCTAAAGGAAGGGGCAATCATAGTAGTAAGAATGTTGATTAATATTTACGAGGAATGCATCCACAGTACGAACGAATAATTTGCGGCTTGACCAACGTTATTTATAGTTGTGAACCGAATTGGCTCGTAAACCTTCGCGAGGGAATTTGTTTTGGCGCTGGGGACTAAAATCACGATATTTCAATGATTGCTCCGGTGATTATAAATTTCATGTCACGATCTTTTCATTTTTGACTTAGTTACTGCAAATTTCAGGAAAAGTGCGTTTTTCCAATATTTTCTAAGGAAAAATGAGCGATATCATTCGAACCAAGTTTATTTTATTACATTATACTTTAAAATTATGAAAGCCACTCATTCCTGGTGCGAAGGACGAAAATTATAAACGACCAGAGCTCCAAAGAAGATCTTATAAAGGGTACCTATAATTTAAAAAAATACGTATCAAAGCTTTTATTATTTTTAATTTGAAACTTATTTTTAATATTTCAATTTAAATGGGGGGAAGCAATAAGAAACTTTGTCGATTCGAAAATTGTCATGAATAATAATGAGGGAGAGCAATTTAAATTCCAATGTTAATGGGGAAGTCCGCTAAGATACTCATTAGAATAAAACCACCAAAGCCTTTATTTATGGCCGCATGGAAGCTGTTACGTTTCCAATCGCTAATGCGATCTCCACGCAACCGTATTCTAAATCAAATCGGTAATTAATATGATAATCACATGTATTATGTATTCAAATATGCTATAAGTGTTCCGGAAATCCAATCACGGAGCCGTCTCTCTATCTCTCCCTCCTCACCCCCCCCTTTAAATCCCCACCCCCCCCTTCCTGCAACCCCCTCCCCC
Organism: Pyrrhosoma nymphula; assembly: GCA_963573305.1. Classification (NCBI taxonomy): domain Eukaryota; kingdom Metazoa; phylum Arthropoda; class Insecta; order Odonata; family Coenagrionidae; genus Pyrrhosoma; species Pyrrhosoma nymphula. The sequence goes on along the minus strand of OY754329.1, from coordinate 155,271,421 downwards.
CCCCTCAACCCTCCCGCCTCCCGTCCATCTCCTCCTTTCTCGTGTCCGTCCACCTTCCAACGCGGAGAAAGGCGGGAATGAATAAATAAAAACAGCGCGTGGTGTCCGCGACGCCACCGCGAGAAACGTCTCCCCGTGTTTGTTGTAACTTGCGCATCTCGTCGTTCATCGACTTCTAAACCCTTTTTCAGTTGGTCGAAAGCCATCGCACTCAAACCGCTGTGCAATGAGACCAAATGCAAGATTGAAAAAATATATTTTATCCATTACTTTGTGGGAAAATGACCTATTAACAATTTTTAAAGAATAGTCAAAATCTAAGGTTTTACTCTTTCTCGACTAATCTCTACACATAAATAAACAATATTCACTCATAAAGCTACGTTTTCATGTGGCCGTTTTTGCGTCGTTGCGACGGTGCGTTGTGCGGTAAACAATTACCCCGTTTTCATGTCAGCGTCAGCATTCGTGCGGCAGCACCTCGTAAGGTATGATATTATTTAATAAATATACAATCGTTTATTGTAGCAATTTAACCTCTCAGGGTATTGGTATCATTATTCTTTAAATTGAGAAATGCGTTTGTAGGCTGTACGAGGCATATTATGATCGAAATTAACGATGCAATATTTCTAGCGACGAAAGGTAAACAAGGAAAATCCCTTACTTCGTACTTTATGAATAACTTTCAATAGTATATTTTAGCGTACATTGATAATACATATAAGCATTCCATTAAATCATTGATACCGTGCATGCTATTAATCTAACGTCAATTATTCGCGTAATAAGAACTTAATGTACAAATTTATCTCACAAACGACCCAGGCGATGAGGACACTGAATCACTTTACAAATATGTATCATAATTTACGATTTTTGTGCCAGTTTCCCCCCAAATTATGAAGTGCGACTTGATATATGTAAACAGTGACAGTTTTTGTGTGTATATAAGACCCTTGGGGACATTATGAAGTACCATATGCGCCTAAAATAACTAAAATCAGAGGCAAACATGTAATGCCATGCCGTGGTGACGCATTCTTGAGGATATAAAATGCCATATTTCTCGATTGTTCGCAATCTGCGTTGAGTATCTCACTTCTGATTGGCCGCGCAGTGTGCGTCAACGCAAAAACGGCCACATGAAAACGTACCTTTAGCCTATACTTCTATGATGCTCACAAAATCTCTGACGAGCCGTTTCTCTTTCAAGAATTCGACGCCTCTTTAATGACATTACTGTTGAACTAAGAATTGGGGGAATGAACATTTGCAAAAGCACAATGGCTTATTTTCGGGCACTTCTCTTACGTCAGACGTAAGTGGGCCTGATGATACAAGCAATACATTGGGAACATCTTCATTTGTTTTGCTTCGAGAAATCTTACAAGAAAAATCTTCCTAAACTTTTTAAATTCTTTATTTCTTGCTCCCTGAATCTCCTGGCTTAGCTTCCCAATCAGTATCAGAGCCTTTTTGATGGCAATATGACCATTAAGTAACATTTTGAAAACGTTTGGAGTGATGTAATACCTACTAGCAATATTTTTCTACAAAATAATTGACGTGTTTAATGGGCTTTAATATTTCTTGCAACATGCTTATTGATAAGGTGAACAACAGTCGTCCTTTAGGGAGGACAGTCCTTCTTTTGTAAGTTCTGTCATCCCTCGAAAAGTGTCCTCCTACATGTCCTCCATTTAGTTCTTTGAAGACTAATTTATAAATCTCTGTGCTCGGTCGATACCAAGCCGATCCGTTGCACGTGATGTGACGTATTTGTATTTGACATGATGATACATCAAGGCTTGGTCGGTACTGCGAGACGCGATTATTGGCGATTGTGAGACGCATGAGACTTTAAGAGAGCACGCCGTATGCAAGTGGCTTTGTTCTTCTTTTGTTTTTGATGGGTTTGTTACTTCTGATCTAAACACGACACGGCGCTTTTTGATTTTGTTTTTTTTTTACTATGACTTACGCGCGCAGAAGACTCATGGTAATTATTCTTTTCTCAGTGAATACTCTATCATACACACTACTATTCACGTTTTATCGATTCACTATCTATTTACTAATTCCCAAATATGTATAATTTTATTTACAAGTTCACAAAACACACTGAAGAAGTGTAAAATAATTAAAATTTAAAATTTAGTGGAGTTTATTTGGCAAATGAATTTTTGCTGTGATACATAAAAAACAATTGCTCTAAATCCATCATCTATACACAAACCAGAGATCGTAAAAATAGCTGTTTACCCTAGGGATAACGTCGAAAATTGAGGTTACCTGTACATTTTTAATGTAAAATTTTAAGTTATATAACTTTAAAAATAATTTTTATTTATTCAAAATGTAATGTGCTTGCACCTTTCGTGTAGTTCTAAATTTCATTTTTAATTTTTTACTTTCATTTACGGATGGAAAAATCAAAAATGAGGAAATGTCATTTCAACGATAAAGTGAAAAAGGAGTTTCCATTTCTCATATAAAAAAATCATACTATTGTTTTCAGCAATTTTTGTAGAGGAGTTTGTATTGCAGTTGGGGGCTGAGCAGCTATAACGAAACGCTTAACCACTAACAAATCTAAGCAATCATTTGATGCATCAGCATCCAGTTCTAGTAAGCATTCATCCAATAATGCCACAAATGTTTCTTTTATATACTATACACTTTTTTATTTTATTTCTGTCCTCCTCCTCATTGCAAAAAAATAATTTGTGTTCTCCTTTTCACTGTAAAAAAAAGTTGGTCACCTTATTATTGAAGCTAACCTTTTGATAATAGTAATGTGATGTTTTCAAATAATTCCCGATTGTCAAAAAATGCCAGGATGTGTTGCTGTTATGCGTACCTCCGAATACTGGTTTGGTTTGAGTTTGGTTTGGCTACCTGCTAAACCACTCCTGAGTGCATTGATTCCTCTGTGACACGATATCCGCATGAATTTTACTACAAAATTGCCACTCACTCAATACTAATTTATCAGCAAGAAGAAGCAAGCATTCAAGTGACCTCATTCAGGTGTGTAGGTTTGCTTAATTCCATCGTATAACATTCGACTAAGTCCGCTATTTCAACGATGTGAAATTCTTTTTATGCGAGGCCGCAAATGAAACAACTCTGAGTAGATGTTATTTTGTTTGGTGCGTTAGACACTTCCCCATCAACAGTAGTTGGTAGTTCACTTCAATTTAACATATTAAAAGAAAGTTATATGGACTTTATTCGCTGCATTTTGTTTTCTTTTTCTAATTAGTAGTCTATGATCTTATCAATAGATCTACTGTTGCTCCTTCAAACTGAAATCTGATTGACCTGCCATACGCGTTGAATTATTTCATTTTGCCAAAACACAGTGAATTTCCTCCTGTCTTCGATTGTTGGAATTCAGTATAATGGCACAGTAGAGGAAATGAGAAAATTTTCTTCTGAGGTATTAAGATCATTTGCAAACATTTGTTGGCATTCAATTTGTACTGTCCCATCAAAACCCCATTTCCTACTTAAGAAAAACTGTTTGAATTCCCGAGCTCAAAATTTTGATTCATTTTTCTGTGCTCCCAATAGAAAGAAATGCGGTGTGGCCAAAGATAACCTCAAGTCCATCGAACTCGAACCGCTGTAAGAGGTAATAAATACCACCATCACTGTCAATTTTCGTTACTTGTTTGCACACTTGTAGAAGGCTCTGTACTCATTGCCGCTGTCCCGATTTATGAAACGTTTCACGTATAAAAAGACGTATGAGTAGAGTGTCCGGAACACTATCGTAGGTGTTCATCGCGCGAAACGACATCTTGAGACTTGAACACTCTCACGCATGAGTTGAAAGGAATCGATGGAAGCGCTGTTCACTTTTATTGCTTGACCTCTTGTACTTGGCGCTGACTTGGCCGATGATCACCTCGCCTTCTATTGCTCCCGTCATTCCCTGGAAAGATCTAAATGTGATAGGAAAGATAAAGTCTAGGCTTCCTAGGCTTCTAAGAATGAGAAGAAAGATAAAGTCTAGGCTTCCTAGATTCAGAAAGTGATATTCTATCCCCCTGAAGTAAGATTTAGTGCTTTCCTGGCGTATTAACTTGGTGAAGCTTTCTCGGGTTTCCAACCGGGTGATGGTCTCCATGTAGACCGACGTTTCGATGTCTGACTCAGTCATCGTCATCAGGGCTGATGAAAGGATGTCAATGCTGCTTGTTTGTCGACTTATATATCCTAGAGTCGCAAGTTTCGCGGCGCTTGATTGTCCGTAGTGGAGGGAAAGGTGTTGGAGCCTCCTGATTGGCCGCTTTGATGTTTGTTCTTTCTGGCTTCTTTCACGTTTTTAGTATAGGTTTTCAGGCATTACTGAGTGAGTACCCTTGGTCCCTGTTGAAGTTTCGGTTCTCCATCCGGATTTCGATGGCTTCTTTGACTACTCGTTCCCAGTAGCCACCGGAGCGGGCGAGTAATCTTGCATCTTCGAATTTGATGGTGTGGTCCATGGAGATGCTGTGTTCTGCGATGGCTGATTTCTCTATTTGTCCAAGACGAAGGTACCGCCGGTGTTCTTTCAGCCTGGTTTAGATGGTCCGTCCAGTCTCCCCAATGTAGACTTCTCCGCAGTCACACGGAACCTGGTAGATGCCTGGCGTCTTTAGGCCAAGTTGGCCTTTGGCTGTAACGAGTAGTTCTCTGAGTTTTCCGGGTGGTTTGTGGATCACTTCAATCTTGTGCCTCGCCAGTATCCTGGATATTTTCCCTGAGACTGAGACACATACGGTAAGCAGTTCTATCCCCCTGTTACTTTTTTCTGCAGACATTCACTTTATTATTTAGGAGATAAGTAGATGTTTTCCTTGGAATGCTCTTTCTTTCAACTATATAAGATTAATTTTATTTTTAATACTCGATGAGGAATACTAAAGAAAAATGAGTAAATGAATCAGGACACAAGACATGAGTGAAACTTCTCCACTATATCTAAAAACCCTCATTGAAAACATTTAGCTATTATAGAAGGTTTGCGCATGTGTGCGCGTTCATTAAAAGATGCCTTTCCCTTGCATGGTGACACTGAATTCTCAGATAGTAGAATAATATTAGTTAAGAATTTTGGTTAAAGACCTTGTTAAGAGGTTTTTACTGCAGTATTTAATGGCATCTTTTACAATTTAATTCCAGCAAAAGTCTGGCCTAATTTTGTCATAAAGCGAGAAAAAATTAATGAAAATAAATTTATTTTATTCAGAGGTATTAACAGCAATCGAAGTTGCACACTTCTGCAAATTTTCCGAGCATACACAATTCTAATTTCTATTCAGTGGTTTTAGTGGCAAGTTTTCTTTCTTTTTTGATTTCGCACTGGTAACAGAAAAGCAGTCGGTATGTGTACCGGAACTCGCAGGATGTATTGAAGCCGAATATATTCCCAACCCTTTCAACCTCTACATTTATCGATTGCCTTTAACCGAGTCTAATCATCTTCAATCTCTCTCTTCTGCGTAACCCTCCCACCCCCACTCCCCCAACCCTATACCGTTTCGCGATGATTTTTATTGCATGATTCTTCGATTCATTGCGATTCCGATCAGGTGTCGTAAGACCAGTGGCCGAGCGTCCTTAAGATAGTTTGAGCGAAAAAACGCTTCACCTAGAATTTGATGAATTTGGCCTCATTTTTAAGAAAACAATTTCATCTTTTCAATAATATCAAAATATCAACCCCTTGCCGAACTACTTTTCGAGTAATTTTTCTACAAATGTAAGATGTTTTACATGGGATAGATTATGGCTGTACGCTCCAGAGGGAGAATATTGGAAAAATTAGGAACTTCTGACACTTAGAATTCGTCAAATTTTTCGTCGAATTTCGTCAAGGGGTGTAGATTTCATATTTTCTTAACTATTTATAAAAAAATAATCTATTAATCACCACAGTAACTTTTACAGAATCACAAAAAAACCTGCTGTTTTGAAGGGGTTTCAGCCGTAAGGCGGGAAAAAATGAGTCAAGTTAGAGACTTGTGTAGCTTTATTTATTTAAATACTGAGAATTTTAATCTTTTATAATTATATATTTGCGCCATTAATATTACAATATTTATTTCACTCTTCTTACAGACACTGAAGTCAAAAAATAAAATTAAAATATGGTCTCTATTATGACTAGGGAACTATCTCGCTCAAACCACCTTAAAGAAACATTCCTTTCAATTAAGACCCCAACCTGCTCCCCAACATTGAGAATCACCTCTTCCCTGCTGCACGCTCCGTGGTCCATTTGTCTCCCAGCATCCCCCTTTCTCCGTTTCCCGTTCTCCCGAGATTGTTCCGTGCAGTGCGCCGCTCAGCCGACAGGGGCGACGCAGGGGGTCGAACGCGTGCCCGGGAACTAGACGGCGCGCTTTTATTTTGGCATTGGCGGCGGAGATGGGAGATTTCCGTTCGAGGTGCTTAAGTCAGATCAACGCACACGAACCGCGCTGTGAGCGTGCGATACGTAAGAAACGCTATCGTTCTGTTTTCGCCCCATATATATTATTTATAGTAAAACAAAAAAATATATATTTATATATTTACTTTCCTATCCTTCCCCAACCTCAATGCCTTGTTGCTAGCTTATACTTTTATATTTATTTCCTTTCTTTATATATATGTATATATATATTTGTGTATATATATATATATATATAATTATAAATAGCAAAACGGATTCGTTCAAACTGCAAACTGCGAACTTGAATGAAAACGCTTTTTACCAAATAGTAAATATAAACTTTATATTATCCATCTTTGATATATTTCCTGAAAAATCAATGGAACAAGGACCACGGTGGCAGAAGAGATTACCGAAGCTCTTTCCTTCTCTCGAGCGCATCAACTCTGCTCCTGAGAGCGTAGAGCCCAAACAGTAACCAGGGTCTGAAACGAATGGAAAGCACCCGATGTTATTCGACATAAGCATTACAGATACATTACACAAAGATTACTGTCTATGATTCTCTGGAAAATTTTCAGAGGAAATAGGCAATAAATTAAGAGGAATAATATATATTAAAATAGTGTATTGTTAATGTAAAAAATTAAAATTACCTGGGAAACATCATTGAATTTAATTACCAATTACCTCGCGGTCGCTAAGGTACCTCCAACCTTGTTTTACAATTTCTCATTTTCTTCGAGCATTGTTAAGGATAGAAAACAAGATGCGCTTCCCGGGTCTGCCGTGTGTTCCTAGTGAGTTCTATCGAACTAAACCATTATGTATATGTATCTACTATGACATCGGATGCAGTCAAGATGCTTTTTCATGTTGGAGACCACTTACCTCTTGGAATATCTAAATATGTAATAACATTGGTTTTTAATCCTGGCAGTGTAGCTGTTATAACATGCCATTCCACTTTTCGGCATTAATTTTGAAAGTGAAAAATGGTTGCAGTCGCATAGCGTCACGTCAAGGAGAAAGAGTTGGCACATGGTAGCAGCAATAAGCAATCCTGCCAATATAATTGCAATCAGCGTGAAAATATGGAAAAGTCTCGGCCGTGCATTTTATGACAATAATTCCGATCCAAACAACACAATATCAATTATACGCTGATATTAGTGCAACCCAACAGAGAAGAATATCTAAATAATTGGATTGAGAGCCATTTGAGTGCAAATACTTAATGAGTTGAGTAAACACATTTAGTATTTTTAATTATATGTTTCTTCTTTTGGGTAAAAATTCAGTATTTTTCCGATTGATTCTTTAAGATAATAATCTTACACGTAAGGACCTTTTTAAGGACGTCGTAAGGTGTCTGTATTTGTAATCTTCACATGAGATTACTGCAGAGCTAAAAATCAAACAGTGTTAATTTTTCTAGAATTAATGGTGACCTGCATGAAGTAGGTATTCATTTCTCGGATTTCAGAATTATCCATTTTAAATTCTTCTGTCAAGCATGAAAATGAGACTCACTAAGCGTATATTTACGGTTATGCAATTGTTTCATATTCTGCATTATTCCAATCTGCTAACTTTATTAAGAAAACGCTACAGAAGCCGAGAGCAAGTTGAACAAAGTGCAAGCAAATACTTTATTGGTACATTTATTTTGGGAGACTAATTTGAGAACAGATAAAAAGAGTTGGGAGGTTAGGACTAGACAAGGCCATGCTCAAGTTATGAGCAACCAATTCATCCTGGATTCTGAGTTCATACCTACCTAGTTTATTCCATCACGCAGTGCGGCGAGGTTATATCCACCCGTGGTTCACCCGCGCCTTCAACCCTCCTCACCCTCCAGCAGCGTATACCTAGTGATGGAAAAATGTCGGTCAAAATCGATTTTTCGAGCAATCGATTTTCAATCGAAATGAAAAGCTCGACTTTTCAACATAAATCGAAATTTGTACCAAAAGATCGATTAATCGAAAAAAATCGACGGCTCTATTTGAAAAAAATACAGTTGGTACAAAAACATGTTTATTATTCATTCGGAAAACGCTCATATAACATATTTGAATAGTATAAAAAATCCCTAAAAATGTACTTAGAATAAATTCTTGAAAAATTAATAGTAAAAAATTACAAATGCACGCACAAAAAAGTTTGGGGATCACCGCTTGGAACCATTCGGCTTCACTAAAATTTTTAAGAAAGACCAACTGACTGAGATGCTTTCTTGATGGTCTAGGGCGTGCATTTCCAATTTTACCGGCCTTAGAGAAAAGTCTTTCACATGGGACGGATGGCGTTATCATACTCAGCTCTCTAAACGCGAAACGGTACTAAATGGTCAAGATCGAAGTTGAAAAATCGAGTTTGGATCGAAACTTGAAGATGAAGATCATGACTCGATCTCGATTTCCTCGATCTTTGAATATTGAAACTCGATTTTCGATTTTAATCGAAATCGATTTTTCCATCACTACTTACACCCTCCTGCAGTGCGGCTCCAAATGCAATCCTCCCATCAGCTGTCTAAGCTGTTCTCTCTCTCTCCGTTAGCTTGTAGCACTTTTTAACGAAGACTGTGGGTTTCCTTTGTTATTAAATTACTTCACGAATTAAATAACTCTGCGCAGAGACTAAAATGATCATTGCGTATTCGAGACGTAGCCTAACCAGAACAAAGTAGCATTTCGCTTACGATTTTTCATCTGAGAATCTTCTTACTATTAGCTTATTCTATAATGCTAGTCTCTATAACGCATGGCTATAAATATTTCATGTATGAACAACATGCAATCCGAAACAATCCGAACTAAGCAATCCGAATAATTAAGATGTATATTCTCGGTAACAAATCTCGGTCGCATTTTGAGCTCAACTTCGGCACGTCCGAGGGGGGGCTGAGAAAATCCCCAGGGTGGAAAACAAAGACCCCTTGTGCTGTGCGTACGAAAGGATTGGGATGTAAGAGTATTGGAGGTGGGGGAGGGTCCTATATGTGTCGCGGATGGGACTTAGTGGACTTCTATCACTTCTTCCTCTGTTGCGCAACCTCTGGTTACCCACCCACCACCTGGCTGAGAGTGATGAGGAAGAAAAAGGCTGTTAAATAATCATTGGCGAACAAGTTAGGGAGAGAAGGGAGGAAAGGGAGGCGTTTGAAAAGCATTACCGATGAGAGAAGTGACCTGGGAATATACATCTTTTAGGAGGCTCAGGGTTCACGCCTTCGGAGCAAGGCCCTTGGGTAGCTTCGGAGTTGGTCAAAATATGAAGATGGGGGAAGGGTTGAAGGATGGACAAGGGGAGGGCGACGTAATCTTGGAATGCAGTTTAAAAATACCTAATTCTTTTTTCTTCTTTGCTTCCAAGGTAGTGGAGGCCCTGACAGAGGAAGTTGACTGGTAACAAAGCAAAAGTCGTTCCCCACTACCACCTGTAGGCCAAAGTTGCAGGCGAAAGTGCATCTGGAATATTGTCATGTCATGATGAAATTGCTGCACATAAAGCACCTCTCACCGTCCAGGTATAGTTCCACATGAGGTGACGGGTAAACCTCAAACAGATTATTTGGAAAGGAGCAAATACCTTTTGAAGTATTGGGAGAAAAATAAATGCACATTTACTAATTTGTATGAAAAAAAATTGTTTAGTGGGGACATCAGTTGCCTCAGAACGCAGTGTCCTCAATTAATTATATCATCACTGATGAAAGGACACGGTTGTCTTCAGGATCTAATGAGGTTCTTTTTCTGGGAACCTAAGGTGATGAGTACGGGAATGAGTATGAGTAGGGGAATGTAGATTATTATTTATTTTATTTTGAAAAGTTATTGGAATACCATTCCATTGTAATGGAAATATATAGTTATTAATTGTTTGAATTAGAATTTATTACTGCAATTGCGATGTACTTAAATGGAATCTATTTATTTGAAACTTAAAAAAAAAAGAAATTATTTTTTGAACCTTATTTCTGGACTTTTTCCGTCATTTAGAATATTTTGTCGATTACTATTTGCTTTAGGCCAACTTTTTGGGCAAGATTTGATTAATGTTATGTATTTGATTTAGGTGTGACTGAGGAGAAACAGCCAGAAATAATCCAATATTCCGAAGTCGAGAGCTATTCTACCGCTGGATAGAGAACTTGAGCACTGATAGTGAAATATTTATTACCTGTGGAGGTTCGTGAGGTTTAATACGCTGGATCTATAGAATTCGTAATTGTGCTTGCGACTTAAAAATGGAGAAACAGCCAGAAATAATCCAATATTCCGAAGTCGAGAGCTATTCTACCGCTGGATAGAGAACTTGAGCACTGATAGTGAAATATTTATTACCTGTGGAGGTTCGTGAGGTTTAATGCGCTGGATTTATAGAATTCGTAAATGTGCTTGCGACTTAAAAATGAATTTGTGCACGCAGAAAAGAAACTGTCGCAATAATATAAGCAACAGTTCTTTCCATTTGAGAAAACGTTAGTGGGGACTTTTTGTGGATTAGGAAACCATTCACTTTGCATTCGTAACATGTATTCAGCGACTAGACTAGAGCGTGATAACTAATTTTCTATCTATAACGAATCTTACCTATACATAAATGTAAACTTCGAGAAATTATTCCATGTATTTTCACAATATTTTCATGAAAAATAGCTAGGTAAGTATGGCAAGCTAGGATATCGAGGCAGGCTTTGATCATATTCCGGATGAAATACCGGACTAATTAGGTCAGCTTAACGTTAAATTTAAATTAATTTATAAAAATAATCAGTAAAAAATACCGAATTACGAATTATAATGCGTCGGTACTACCATACCGGACTACAAGTAGTGCTTTAAAATACTTGTCGGTTAAATACCGGTATTTTTATAGGAAGTGCCTGTGCCTAGTTTGGAGTATAAAGTAAAAAAACTAAACATTTCTCGGAAAACTTTTATAACAAAATTTAACTTCACAGTCATTAACTATACATATTTTAAACTGTAGCCTGACTTGGTTCTCGGTGACAACATTTTATCAACCCTAGGTATTTTTAGCAATTCGATAAACATTGCGGTTAGTGATAAATCTATTTCAAATTATAAGTGAGAAAGCTTTTAACTACCAACGGGACACATATGTCCCAGTTAGATGCGACATATGTGCCGTCCCATAAGTACCAATGAGACATATGTGTCCCACCCATAAGTACGAATGGGACATATATGTCCCATTGGTACTTATGGGTACTTATAAAGGAGAAAAAAATGGTATTCTAAGGGTTACTTGCAGGATGTACACCATTACACATTTCTGACTGGCTATCTATACCTCCGAACTTTCCCATTACTTTTAAATTATGATGAGGCCATGGAAGTTACAGTGCATACAAAACGACATTTAATTTTAGAAAATTTGAATGTTTCAGGGTTGACTTCGTGGAAGTGATAGATATCCATTTTTAATTAAAAAATTTGTACTTTTCCACACTTTAAAACACACTAAAAAGTGGAAAAGTACAAAGTTTTTTTATTAAAAATGGATGTAGAAAATTTCTCAAAAAGTCTTTTGTTTTGTGGCTCATATTTTGGTATCATCAGAAATATGAGATCTTGTTTCTTCTCTCTGAGGCCACATTCAAAAAATGTATTGCGTTGTGATATCTCGCTCAACTTAAGAAATCCTATCGTAAAAATCAACCATAATCAGACTGCTCCAGTTCTCATTCCTGTGCTTTCAGCCCCACTGCGCGTCATTGCATGCGGGGGTAATGAGGGGGCCTAGTTCCGATCCCCGCCACCGGATGTCGTCGATTGGTCTCGCCCGTCATGGGGTTTGGGAAATCGGCGAATAGTGTTCCGTGGTGAGAGAAAAAAGTATTAGCAACCCAGTGTCCATTCCGGAAAGGTAATACGGATCAGTAGTACTACTTGTAATGTCGATTTAGCTGAGATTTAGCCAGGCATGGGCGGTACCTGTATAAATGCCAGTATATAAACGACGAGTATTTAGAAGCAATGATAGTACATACATAATCGGTAGTTCCGAAGCAATGTTATCGGCATACTGGTACTTTTTACGGTCTGTTTGTATTTATTATTTGGAAATTAAGGTAAATTTGACTTAATTAGTGCGAACGGTATTTTTTTGGAAATGGCAAAAGTTATTTCAAGTTATATAGATAATTACGCAAATATCATTCATTACCAAATATTTATAATCAACAGTTAGTGATGAATAATCTGTGCATCACCGCGAGTAACTTTCTTTCGAAATTCTATCACAACTCTTTTTGCCATGAATAATATATTGAATGCTGTTTGAACAATGCCATGTAGCATAATTTAAATTCACTTACTATAGATTCATAACATTATCTATCTTGGACGTTGTTACGCAATAGCTATTTGTATCAGCGACATGTCTCTTAACTCCTAGTTCATGAATACAGTCACGCTTAATAAAACTATGCATAATTTAGCGTGTTTTTTTTATTTAGAGCAAAGAATCTATCTTACATATTGCGCATTAACATTCAATTATTTTCCCTTAGAATTTGAGTGCTTTCACACCAGATGGCAGAGCTGCTCGCGTGTCGGTACCATATATTATATACTCTAATGTCGGTAACTTAGTCGGTACTTTGAAAAACAGAACCACCAGTCAGGGGCGGATCCAGGGAGCAATCTTGGGGTGGGGGAGGGGGACTTTGGAAAATTCGAATGAGGATAGTATGGGTATGTGCGTTCCTGCTCCGGCGTGCATATGTGAATCTTATGTTATTATGTTGATTGTCTATTTATTCTCTATCAACATTTTTAATCAATTGACAAAATATATTTAAGCACCTAACATACAACTATAAATATCAACACTCAACCCACAAACAGTTGACATAAATAATTGTATATATATATATATATATATATATATATATATATATATATATATATATATATATATATATATATATATATATATATATATATATATATATAAAGATTAATACCCTTCTTCAAAACTTGGACTCCTAGTCCTGGGTTCACGCCCTCGTGTCCAAATTTGCCCCTCAGCTAGCGTCCCCTCGGCTTCGTGGTTAACGGTGAGAGACGTCCCTCTCACCTCTTCCGCGTCACCAACCTCTCGGGGGTCAATGGTCATGGCAGTACAGGCACCCTGCGCTGATCCACCCTTGCCCTCTCCCCTCTGGAGCAGAGCTTCCAGCGGCAACCAAGCAAACTCGACAACTCCGTGGTGCACAACCTGCCACGAACACTCATTGTCAGTCATTTTGACTCCTCTACTATATACTGTATACACGGCCTCGCGCCTTTACCCCCCCCCCCTCTCCTGACGGCATTGTTGCTATCAAAACTCTTTTTCGCCATGCAGCCGCCAATATGGCGGATTTTTGCCTATTACAACATCTTATATTTTCTCATAACTATGCCTGTATAATTATGTTATGCCAATTAGCGGGGATCTATTTAACATCATTAGCTATGGGTTTGCGATATTCCACAGAGGAAAAATCATTCGCCTTGATCGGGATTCGAACCTGGATCCCTCGATTTCGGAGCATTCCAAGATATTTTACTTCTTAAAGTAAAGCCGAGGTTAAGAACTGTATTTATTTGAAGATAGCTTGGCTGTCGATAATTTTAAGGAGCTTATTTAAATCAAAATTATTTGGTATATTTTTACAACCAAAATAACGGATTTCACCTTTAAGGGATTTAGAAGAGGTAAGCAGGAGTTTTTCTAGTGCTAGCGAGCACATCAAAGTCTAGGAGCCCTGAATGGATTATTAATTTGTTTCACGGGAACTTATATGGTATGAACTACGAATGAAAAAGATACGCCTACGTCCGAGTTTCACACCGTTGGACTTCCTTTTTTATTTTATAATGGTATGTAACATTATGAATAATTTGAAGATAACAGGTTTGATTCACACGTTTTAAGACTTTTACGTGGAATTATGAGGAGGAAAAATAACGGATGGGAGATACCATGTATTGTTATGATGCAGTTATGCACTGAGGTATATTTAAAATATGTACTTAAACTCGCCATACTTCAACAGGAACTGTAACACTGTGAAATAAGTCATTGGCATGCAGAGATCCGTGAATATAGTAGGATTCGACAGCTGAGAGGATATATATAAAATTCGGCATGATAAATCATTATGCCCGGGCACTTGATCGTATTGTGAAGTGAAAGAGTGCTTTCTAGTAAACTCTAAGAAAACTAAAATCCAATTAGCCGACGAAACGACTATGATTAATCTGTCGCGTTGTAAAATAAAGAGACACGTTTACGTTGATACCCAAGGCGAGGAGCCAAAGGAGACGTCAATGGGACAAAACAAAGTGACACATTCATGGAACACGATTGATTCTTAGCGCGGTAAAGAGCGTATGAGCGTTAGGCAGTGATGACATATAACGAAGTAAAAGTAATTGAATTACTTATAACGATTGCGTTTTTGGTGATTTTTACTTGAAATAGATAAATTTTTCAAAAAGTAATTTTTACTGATAATCTACTTCGAAGCACGTTTGAGTACATAATCGTTACATTTTAACAATCGTAAGCGAAAGTTTGAAATTCTGAGTAGCTCGTATATTGAAAGTATCGAGAGGGAGTTTTAACTGCAGTGTAAATCCTGAGTAGAGTGCACCTGGCTAGCCCCTCTGCTCGTACACCTCTTCCCACGCAGGCTCTACGTGGTGTTGGATACGGTCGCCCAAGACCGAAGATGAACGCCTAGTGTAAAACGTTGAGGCAGGTTATAGGGCGGTAGTTCTTTGGATCGGACAAGTCTACCTTCTTAGGTATCAGAACCATGTGGCCATCAGTCAGCCAAGGTGGAACTTGTTCTTTGCCTGACAGAAAGGACGAGAAGTTTCTGTTGAAGTGCTTATGGGTGGAAGTAAACTTCTCCCTCAAGAAGTTTTTTACGGCATCCTTCCCTGGAGCCGAGAAGTTCTCCTTGCCAGAGAAGTCCTTCTACGCATCGTTTTCTATGACTTAAAGTGGTCCATCCAAGTCATGTAGGTGGTGGTCGCAAACTCTTTAAAGAGGCCTAGGGCCGGAGTGTCTCCGTTGAATGGCTTCGATATTTTATAGATTTCTTCCCAGAAATACATTGGACGGGTGGCGGAGTTTCTACGACAGGCGGAAGAGACGAGACAGGAGAAGTGAGCTCCCTCTCACGCTCCTACTCCTCTTGAGGAATTTTTTTGACCCGTGGTTAGCGCCCGTAACCTATCGACCGTGCCGCTTACCATTAAGCACCACGCTTTTATTCAGTATACGATGGGGAAATGTGAGCTGCGCGCTATACGCCAAACTTTGGGAGTAAACGTTCGCCTATATGTGATGTACTCTATCACACACTGAATTCTCGACGCCTGCCGCCGCGTCATTGTGACCTTTGCCCGTAGCTGATCCAGCCTTTTTGCTGCTTAGTCCTCCCAAGAGGCGTTCTTTTGGGAGTGAGCCATTACTTTGGCAGCAGCATACCCCACGCAGTTAACCGTCCAGAGGTCCGAAGTTTCCGTCAAGATTTCGTCTACAAGTCCATTCAACCGGGACAGGTGGTTACCATGGAGAGAGATCTTGAGGTTATTGTCTCTCTGTCTAGTTTGTCCTTCTTCATAGCTCACTACGCTAAATAATCGCGTTCGGAATTCCGAGTCAGCCTAACCAACTTCATTTCTATTTGTTGGAGGTACTGACATGGCAGTGGCTTTCAACTCAGCCGGTATAGAGGCTGCTTGTGTCGGGGAGGGTGGTCTGGTCGGTGGTGTATTCTTCATAACTTGAAGTTGGTGGAGTATTTCCTTTTTTTCGCAGATGGTTGGTATAATTGCACAAATTCTGCTGAGATAGGTGGTCGTGTTCGGGATGCATTTCACACCACAAAGAGTGCATCCTTGGCCATAAATCCCCTGCGATCGGGCTCGTTGGCAGCATAGCATGCACGAAGGTAGCCCCTTAGGGCTTCCGTCCACTGCATACGAGCTCCCTTCTTAGATATCGTACCATCATTGCCACACCCAAATGCCACAAGGGCCCCCATCAGAGAGCGGCCGGTGGTGTGTGGCTTGTCTGGTATACCTCTTTGGAACCAGTAATTACTACGTGTGGGATAGTTAGCCCTGCACGCACACGCCCTCCCATTCGACGGCAAAAGCCGTAACCAGGCAGGCTGGTGGACTTGCTTTCGTACCCTTATTACTCCGGCATATTATTATTTTATATCACCCAACATTCTGAAAGGCCTTTCCACTAGATACATATACTGTTGCGATTGGATGCGTGAAAAAATGCTCCTTCAAAATTGCATCGTGTAAGGAGGTTAAGTCGCACGAATATGTGAGCACGTCCACAAAATAGCCCTTGTTCTACTTGTGTGCATGGGTTCTCGGAAGTGACCATGCCTCGTTACGTGAACACGCATAAACATGCATCGAATTCGTGCGGGCATCTTATGAACAGGCCAAGAGAAATTCAACTCTGGTCAAGTCTCTCCTCCATAGCAGCACATTTCTAAATTACTATATCCTTTCTCAGCGTTATCTCGCACGTCACTAGTTTGCGTTGAAGTCCTCGGTTCGGCTCCCCTTCCATCCCTTCCATCCCTTCCCTCCCTCCACCCTCCCTAACTCCCTTTTGCCTCCATTGATTGATTCCATGTTCAGCGAGGGGAGAGGTCTTCTGATTAGTTCCTCACACATCTAGCTCTCCGTGGATTGAATCTCCGGCATTAAATTTCCGGTTTAAACGGCTGTCGTTTGCACTGACGAAATTGCCGACGTGCATTCCCACTACTGAAGAGTTACCATCGTCACTCTACGCTGAAATCTCAGGAATCATGGCGATCAAACCGAAGCAAGGAGATATTATCAAACAAAGTTAAAATTCCCGAATCTTTGTGAAGTTTTAAAATTTTCGAAATGGTTTTTTAAAACAATGGACACCCCTTCCTTGCTCATTCATCGAAGAAACACGTCATCCCTTTCCATTTGGGTTTTCCTTTTTGGATTATCATGCTCCACCGTTTCCGGTTTACCTCCCCTCGGCAGCAGCAGAGCTTACCATCGTAAGTAGACAGCGCTAGGAACTACCAGTACGATAGTTACGAGCACGCATTCATTAAATCATTCATTCACGCACGCATCGAGAAATTACCGGTCAAGTTAATCGTAAATTGGGATTTGTTAAAAGAGTACTTGGCAAGTGCGACGACAAAGTTAGGGAAATCAGCTACTTCTCCCTCGTTAGACCCCACTTAGAATATGCCGCCAGTATTTGGGATCCTTAGGAGATAGGCTTGGAAACTGAGTTAGAACGCGTGCAGCGAAGATTGGCAAGATACGTTAAAGGCCGTTACGTTAATCTCGTTAGTGTTACTGACCTTTTGCAGCAACTGGGATGGGAAACGCTTTTAGACCGTCGATTAAAATTTAGACTCAATCTATCATGTAAGTACCAAACCGGTCTATTCTCTGACGACGTTGATAATATTTTAAGAAATCCGACATACTACGGTAGATCAGATCATGAGAAAAGAATTAGAGAAATAGACTGCAGAACGGACGGATTTAAAATGTCATTTTTCCCACGAACGATAAGGGACCATAACAGCTGCCAATGAGACTTTTATCTAGGTTTGTCGTTAGGTAGTGTAGCTCTTAGTAGTAGTAGTACTCCTAATACTCGATACCTTATCTGTTACCTAGTACATACTAACAGCACGCCTCGCATGTTTTCTTCATGGGTCTTGAGTCTCTGTCCATCTGTGTAGTTGTAGAGTGCATGTATGTTGACGGTCCATCTCCATTGTGATGACGTCTGTAGTGTAGTGTTCCATGCTTGTGAGGCTTCGCCTCGTGACAGGCATTGGCGATTTTTGCTAGTGCATAGTTGGTCGTAGTTACACTAACTCAAGGGTATAGTGTAATGCATGTTGGTGATTACTCACCCCCTGCCACACACCCCTGAGCTGGCTTGCAGGGTATTTTGTAGATGTAGATTCACACGGCGATTTCACATCAATGTCTGATTTGGTTGGTAGTAAGAGTCCCGTGCCTACCCGTCTCCCCCTTCCACAGTAGTTTTTAATATCCCTCAGTTATGCGTATCCGTGCGTGACATGCTATTGGCCGTCACGAGTGAAATCGAACTCAAGTGTGTAGAATATCTGATTAATGAATATGTTTGGATCACAAAACTTCACGTCGAACGTTAGGCAGCATTACTCACGCAATTATATCATAATTATAAACATGAGTGTGTCATATTCTCAGGGTCAGGATTCTTGTAAAATACCACTGTTGCTCATTCTAAAGAAATAATTCAGTTTATTCAGTAATAACATGTACAGTAGCTTTTATTGCTACCTAATGCTTTAACGATACCACGTGATACTGTTTCAATACAATACCGAAAGGGGATAGAATCTGAAAGTTCCATTAAAAGGTTATATGTGGCCATGCTTCAATTTCATGATAGCGCTAGCCCTCTTTTTTGGTAGGTTACGACTTGATTGGCCAAGTGAAATTGATTTATGTTTCTATAGTCATGAAGGACCAGCTATTATGTTTTCTCCAATTCCATTTTGAAAGTGAAATTCAAATTAGTGTTTTCTCCTGCGTGTTTTTATTAACTCCTTTTACATACTTGACTGAATTGTTTGAGGTGCGTTGAAAAATGCATAAAATGTTGAACTGTGAGGCATTTTGCGAGTCTCATTCCTAAACTTATTTTCTTTACTTGTGGAATGAAAAGGAACAACTGATTGGGCATGAAATTCATTTATCAGTTAAGTATGTGCATCTTGGTCTTATATCGTAATCAAATTACTCTTTGTGAATACAGTGAAGAAATCATGTTGAACCCTTTCCTTTTTTATAGTCAAGTGTTTTTCAGTTTGTTTGCTTTTAAGCCCCTTTTCGTTATATGTGCATGTCTTTTATCTTCATCCTGTTTTATCCGAGAGACCACGCAAGAGCTCCCCTTCCCCTCTTCCCTCCTCCCTAACCTCCACCCCCTATTCCCCCCTCCCTTCCCCTACCCCCCATTCTCTCTTTTTGCGATCGAATTGAACGAACTGGCTCCAACGATTGACTGGCTGGTGCTCTCACGATGACAATTTTATTCTAATTCTTTCACGGATACGCCCGATATTTCACCGCATATTTAACGTCAGTCAAACCAATCGCCGATGCCTTAGCTTGATTATTTCACGGCCTTAAGTCTCTTAAAATTTCCTTTCTGTGTCACTCCACGTCAGCTTCAAAATGTCACGGAATAACATATACATTCATTTGCATTTGACACCGTTCAAATTTCTCATTTTATCCACATATCTGTCTGATTTAAAAGTCGAAATGTCGTCTGTATCTTCGCTTCAAGGCAGCTTCTTCCTGTTTTCGTCAGCATGTTTTCATCGAATTTAATGCTTCAATTAATAAATCTTTTCTTCTATCGATCAAAAATATATGCGAGGCATTTCCATGATCTTTCATGCCACTCTCTTGTAAAATTATATCCTTTGAGTTAATTGGAGATTTCCTGCTGATATTTCATATCTACTTTACATCGAGGGAAGGAATTCATATGATTTACTCCCAATACTGTGCCAGTATTGAATGTGGTTTGAAAATTTAAACATTTTATTCTGTGTTTATTCGTACTCCTTGGAGTTGATTCAGTTGGAACTACATATTATTGCAGAGTATTTAGGCCAACCATGGAATTGGGATCATCATATGGCATCTGTTTCTTCAAATCTAATAAATTGTTTGTAAAAATGCGATTAAGTGCGTATAAATTGTATTCGATGTCTGAAAAAAGTTGTATATCGTGCTTATTCCAATCTACATTAAATTATGAAATTGAATGTTTGGTAAGTGAACATAAAAAACACATTAAAACCCACATTAATCCTGCAAAAATGCGTAATAGAAGGTTTGCTTGACGAAATAGATTAGAATATTCTTACCTTTATTTGTAAATCGGACATTGTTTCCGTTCAACTCTTAACGTATTTAAGGTATTGAAATTCTTTGACGTTATGCATGGTGATTTTTCATCTATGCCTGATTCCGTATTTAATTATACACTGTGAAGAGGAAATTCATCATCAAATAATCCAAATTTAACTGTCAACAAGCACATTTTTTTAGCATGTCATCTGGAGGGATAATAAATATGACGCGTTTTAAATTGCTCCAAGAAATTGCCAATATTAGCGAAGGAGCATATTAATAATATAACTTGATGCTCAAAAATGCGTACTGCTCCGCAAGACTTAAAAAAAAGTGCTAAGAGAAAATAATAGATGAAAACGCTTAATTATTTTTGCCTTACGCAAGAAAACCTCAGGGTATGCGTTCAACTGTAGTCTTTGACAGCAGAAAGTGGCTAAGTAGTCACTAACCCTCAGAACAAGCACATTATACTACTTCTTTGAAAGTGTATACACTAAGGACGACAAAATGTTTAATGCAGACATCCTTGTAATTTGTAAACCGATGGCCGACATAATTATACAATGCGATGGGATAGTACGAAAACGAGGCTCGATTAAATGTAACAAGACCCCAGGCCCGAAAGATTATACCTGCACGTGTGCTCAAGGAGTTGTTCACATGATTCGCTCCATTTCTATAAATTATATTTAACAAAAGTCCTTATCCGAAGGTAGGGTACTACAAGACTCGAAAATAGTCGGTGGTACTTAAATATTTAAAAAAGGAAACGAATATGAATCCACCGGCCTACATTGTTCACATATCTATCTTTCAAGATTCTTCAGGACATAAAAATTAGTAACATCATAGCCTTTCCTGGATTATCTAAACTTCTTACACAGCATCCAGCACGGCTTTCAGGAGAGTTGATCCTGCGAATATTAGCTGGGACTCTTCCTCCATGATATTTTAAAAAATAGGTGAAGCGAAAAGTCAAGTTGACACGTAATTCCTGGATTTCAGGAAAGCATTTGACAAATTTCCTTATAAAATAAACTGATATTTAAATTAAAATCATGTGGGGTAAACGAAAAAGCAGTGAATTAGAAGTATTCTGACTGCCCGCAAACATAAAGTGGTATTCGACAGCGTTATTTCCAACATAATAAGAGTGACATCTGGCGTCAATGAAGCGGGATGGGCCCCTTAATTATATAAATGACAAATGATCTAGAGTAAGTAGCAAAATTAGATTTCTTTCAGACGATGCTGTCATTACCGAAACATTGCCACAGATGCTGACTTAGAAGAATTCCGAACTCAATAACATTTACTCGTGGTGTCTTGAGTGGGGACTCGAACTTAATCCTAGTAAATGCACTGTAGTAATTGTCTCACGCAGTAACACACCAATGCTATGTGTTAACCATATTAAAATTGTAAAAAAACCAAAGGTAATTATCTTGAATGTCTATGTATTTTTCTATTGAATGACTGTAAATTTACAATTATGTAATCAAAACAGAACTGTCAATCATTTAACGTCATGCATCATTGTTTATAGCCCTAAAGATGGATGAATAAAAATCCGAAACGTCGGAAAAAGTTAAAAATAAAAAATAATTATTTGACCTAAACTCATGACATTTGCACCATATAGAAAAAGAGGTTGAGAATAAATACCATTTGTCTTAAATACCTCATTTTTTAAATGATGGTTGACTCTTCATAGCCTTTTATTCTTAGAAGGCAACCTAAATCTCTTTTGCTAATGAAAATTAAAACTTTTAATGTATATGATGATGAAAGCCAATGAATTGCTTACTTAAGTCACTTTAGTGTAACTGATTCGCGAATTGGTGCGGTAAAATACATGCATTTTTTTCATCTCAGGCTCGTGAGTGCGTGCAATTTCGCGCTCAAATGGCATGACTCAAGGTCTCACGTGTTGTTCACCGTCGGTTGAGCGCATTCCCTAGGCGACATCATCATCATCACAGAGCGAGAAAGCTCCCCTTTCTTTTTCTTCCTCCCCCCCCACCCACCCGCCCCTTTGAATATATTGGTTCTCGCTCCGCGTAATGATTCCCGACGGGGCGCTCCTTTCTTTCGTGCACCACGCCACGCGCGTGCTTTCTCTCTGTCTCGCGTGCACAAACTGCGATCGCTTCCTTCACCTTGCAATCTCTCTCTTTCTGTCTGTCTGCCTGTCTCTCTCTCCCTCCGTGGTATCGCAGTGCATCCTGGTGGCTTTCAAAAGAACGACGTCCACTGGGAGAAAATCCAGTGTTGCCAACCGTGTGAAGCAGTAAAACATTTTCTGTCCCTGGAGCTTCTTTATATATTGCCAATCTCCTCAATTTTTTTTCTTTTTCCGAAGGGAATCCACTTTCAAAGCAGAGCTGTGTTTCTGTTTTCCACTGCTGTAAAATGAGCTCATAATCGTCAAGTGTGTTCTCCGTAATACCCGTGGAGCCATATGCGATGTGAAATGCATGAGCTTCCGTGTTCAATCGTCAATGCATCCTTCAGAGTCCTGCTCCCGAGGGCAAAATATAAGTTTAATTAATTGCATCTGTAAGCAAAAATATCCGCGCCATTTGCTCTGCAGAATGGAGCAGCGTGTATGAATTCCCACACTCATGAACATAAAGAAATCGTTCCGTGATTTTCCTAATTCTTCATTTTGGAGCTCATAAGCTCAACACAAAGATTGTTATGTCTTTGTCGTTTACCCCTAAACTATTTTCCCGAGGGTTTCAAAGGAACTTTTTAAAAGCTTTTTTCATGGGTCCTTCCAGCTACGCTTGAGGGAAACCGAATGCTTTTTCTGTAATATGCATAGTAGATTGAGTTTTACAGAAAGGGGATCTGTAATACCAAATGTAGTTTCATTGCTTTCTTTGGTTCGTGTTCTGTTTTAAGTATTCGTTTCTGTTATTGTTCTCTCTGCGGCGATCTCTATGGCTACTCTTGGGAAAATATATCCGGCAGTAAAATTTCTTAAGGCCGTTTTACACGGGGCACGTCATTGCGCAGGTTAGCACTGCA
Source organism: Pyrrhosoma nymphula (assembly GCA_963573305.1). Classification (NCBI taxonomy): domain Eukaryota; kingdom Metazoa; phylum Arthropoda; class Insecta; order Odonata; family Coenagrionidae; genus Pyrrhosoma; species Pyrrhosoma nymphula. Next base: position 155,247,958 of record OY754329.1, on the reverse strand, counting down.
TTCATTTCTCAATCTTGCGTGCAATAATTATTGCGCAGACGAATGCGTTACCTTTAGCGGTAGCTTTACACGGTGTTGGTAAGCAAGCATTCATGCACGAAATTTCGTCGTCTGTTGAGTGCGCGAGTAGCGAGTCACTTGTTAGAACAAAGAAGAAACGAAATTCTGTGCGCATCGTTGTTGACATGTTGTCACACGTCCTTGTGTGACCAGCTCAAACTTATTCCGCAAAGTACAACAAGCAACAACAACTGCACACAATGCAATCCACCAATACAACAAACACTTATCGTCACTCAGCTTCTTCCGGTCCCTACTACTGCGACATCTATCGGAAAAAAAATTGTTGAAATTGCGAGAATGCGAGCTCGGAATTAGAACAGGGGCTATTTTGCCATCTCGCGTTCATGCATTTGCGCATGCGTTCTAGCATTTCACCGCTTTACACGACGCAATTTGAAATGCACGTTCGAACATACATCAGATTGTGCAATTACGTGCCCCGTGTAAAACGGCCTTTATATTTACTCTATCCGTCTCAAGGGTTATTTTTATGATAAATTGGTAGGTAGGAAATTTTCTGATCTCAAAATATCCAGATGAAATATGTAAATGTATATATTTAAATGCCTTAAAATATACAAACTTCTATGAGTATATAATGCGAAAAATTCATTATACTCAAAATATTATATCCCAAAATTTCCTCAGAAGTGAATCGGGGAGGTTTAAATGAAAACTACCCTAGATCGCTTAGTTTCTTGGTTTCAACAAATTGGTGATAAACTTCATCATCTATAAGGATCTATTTGTCAGTTCCAATGAACCTAACAATCGAAATGTACGTGTGGATTGTGGGGGTAAATATTTTTAGCGGTATTTATTTCACTCATTGGGACGCTAGTCCACGAAGTTTTCGAGAAATATTGTGTATGTATACTATTAGTGACAATAACAAAAAACCCGTTGCAAAAATTACAATTCAAGATAACTCCGTTATTTCACATGCGCATAGGTTTAAGTGCGTCTGAATAAATTAAGCCTATTGAAAAATACGGTTTAGGCCAGTTAAAAATATTAGTCTATAGATCTTCTATCATGGTGCTTGATAGTTTGTACATCGCGGATGAGATTGGACAAGATTTATTACAAAGATTATATGATGATAACCTCGTCCCCATTTTACTCTCGGGCTATTAGAACTTAGAATCCAAGAAAACTCGTAATAAGCCTACTCCTCGGCACGATTTCATTGTTATCATTTGCATTCTGGAGGCATTTATAAACCCTCTCTAAAAATTGTCCAAGCATCATCGAAGCCCCTTCTTAATAATTTTACGGCCTCGTTATAAAGTACATTCGTGGGGTTGTTTTAATTTGCAACTGCTATGGAGTGATTATACGTTATTGTAAAATTCCAGTGCCCTCTACCTCAATCATAAAGGCGTAAACGAGTTTTCGATTACCATTCCTTAGATTCTCTGCTTAAATAAAATAGCATTCATCTCGGGCCACACGAAGGAAGTGAAACTTCTCCACAACTTTCAAGGACCTTTATTCAACTTATTTTGGTAAATTGCAACATGTTTGTGCAAGTGTGTTTGTGCATCAAAAAGTTCCATTATGAAATTGAATCATCTATTAATTCAACTATGAAAAATAAATATATAAATAATTTATATAATAACTTCATATAAGAATTATGGCGGAAGGCCCTCCTAAGAGGTTTTCAGTTTTCAGTAGAATTTATTGGACTATTTGTTAGATGAATTTTGCCAAATGATCGGCATAATCTAGTAACCAACTGTCTAAATAACTTTTTGGATACAAATTGACTTTTGAGGAAGTAATAAACCATCGAAGACATTCTAGACCTTTTCTAGACATTCCATCGTAGATCTCCGCGGTGTTGAGTCAAATGTTTCTACACTTTTGGGTATTCTTCTAATTTTTCATTGCGAATTTTTCTGCCTCGTCAACTACTGAAGGCTGATCAGAGAATCCATTGAGATAGACATAAAAAAAAGAAATGTCAATAGAGAAGACGGATACCGCCTAGTAGGCTCATGGAAAAAGATATACCGGGAAGACCAGAGGCAATCCTAGAACACTGAACGGTATAGAAGGCCTATATCAACGTGGTCAAAATGTAGTTGATGCACTTCGATCTGAAGACGTCCGCGAAACTCTTTGTCTTGAAAAACAGCTTGAGTGGTGAACGCCCGAGATTACAGAAATACTTCCTCAAGACAGTTACCATGCTTTGTTTTTGCTATTTGATATTTTGTTGCTAAGATTTTGTATTATTAACAGGCGATCAGATTGTGCAGAGGATCCGTGCTCGGCTTCGGCAGTGAAGGTTACAGGATTGCAGCTCATAGTGGTCGAAATTTTCCGATATTATCGACCTCAATTTTCTTTAATCTCCTTTCACTTAGCCTGCCATCGCTTTTACTATTCCCATTCTTAGATTCCAAGGCCAACTTTAACGACGCATTCGACATTTCGTGACGGTTTGTCACCACGTTACATGCTTATTAGTCGATTCACTTCGACTGAAATAACAGTAAAGGAGCGTTCTTAAGGAAGTTGCGTTTCAAAAGCACTGAATCGTCCGTCGCATGACTTGAGCGCTGTGCACTCGCTCAAATGGCCTTCGCACCCCGCGCGCCCGACGTGCCGATGGAGCTCTTCACACACGGCGAATTAGGGGCTCCGTTCCCTCGCCCCTGTCGGTGGCCGGCCCTGCTCCCTTTCATCGCCTCGCTCACTCGCCTGTAATCGCCTCCACTCCTCCCTCCCACACCCCTTCCCCCCACCAGCACCCAACATCTCCTTCTCTGTTTCAAACATCCTCCGAATTTGAAAAAAAAGGTCGGGCGGTTGGGTGGGAGTTATCCGATTATACGATTTCAATCTCTCCTCACGCCCTTTCGGGAGAAGGCTTCGGTGGCCCTCCGTGGAAATAAAAGGGGAATCCCTTCCCGGCAGCGGTGCTTTTATTTATTTAAATCTACTCTCCCAGGGATCCGAAAAAGGGTGCGTGTTGGGTGGTGGGGTGGGGACAAGGAAGGAAGGGGGTTGTGGCCGGGGGTGTGTACGGTGAAGGCGCCTGGGAGAGAGGAGGGAGATGACGGACTCTTATACTCTTTTTTTTATTCTGGGGCAAAGGCTGGAGGCGTTGGCGACCAATGAGTGAGGTGCGTGTTTTAACAAGGATAAAGAATGCTTGTAAGTTTCCACACAACTCCATGATTGATACCTGACCGGTTTCATCACTTACAATCAGTTACTTACTACCTTTGAGAATTATTTTTTACGTCAAAACTGTCGTCTGACGTTAGAATGACGTCGTGCGACTTGGTTTGTTTGTTAACCTTAAAGCGCGGGTCTTAAAAATATTTGTTTGTGACGAAAATGTTTTATCAAATGTTGCCTTTCCTTAGCTTTACTGACAACGTTGAACATTCGTGTGCTGCGAAACTTAAGAAGTATTTGTATTGCATTCCTTTTTTATTTGCGGCATTTCTATTAACTCGAGCTTCACGTTTTTAAGGTTGTTCAGTTCACCTCTGTCAATCTAACTTTGATGAAAAATAGAAAAACGATCAATAATAACTGCAACAAAAATAATAAACCTGTTAGGTCGGGAGTAAGATGTCCGTCAAACTGAAGTAGAATTCCCACTCATATATTCAGCGCACTACGTCACTTTATATTTCTTCTCTGCCATTTGCGTCACCGCTCGACTACCAAGATGTGAGTGACGAAGGTATATCGACACGCAATTACAGATAATGCCGAGACTTCCCTTAAGTGCTTCGCCGTAGAAAATCGTTGAGAAGCCCATGGAGTTATTCTCATTAACGAAAGCGACTTATTTTATTTGTCGCGCAACAGACGAGTCATATCTGGGGCCACTGGAGGGGTAGCAACGATCACAATTTATGAATACTTACTTAGTATTTTCTATCCTTTTTAAGATCAAATTTGGCATAGCAACGTCCCAAACATTCCGAAAAAATGAAGCGCCTTCTTCAAAACTTTTGTCGTGTTCCACCACTAAATTTGTTTCACAATGGAAAACTTTCAAAAACAGCAGAGAAATAAAAATTAGAAAGCAGTCATGACGTTGAAGTCAGTATTCTCAAATGAGAGTCTGTAGCCTGCCGATTTCCCCACCTTCATCTCTGCTGTTGGTTCAAAATAAGCAAATGTTTCCCTCCATTTCACCCGTTGTTCATACCGGCCACCTCTAGCCAGCCAGCTTTGTATCCTCCTCCTCCACTCACTGAATAGAATATGAGAGAATTTCAATTCATTGGGAAGCACTTTGATGTCGATGATGATGACGCATTATTACCCAGATAGTCCATATTTTCATCTCTGTAGGTTGTTAAGTTTTGGAAGCAAGGGGGAGAAAAACCCCCTGCAATGCTACAAAACGTAATGTTATTAACAAGGGTTAAAGAAGTGATGCCCACAAAGTGGACTCAGGCTTAGTACGCCCTATTTAAAATAAAGGCTAAACAAGATTGTATTCAACTATGGAGGTATCACTCTCTTTGTAGTTGCATGTAAGATCTTCTATTCTATGCTATCTCAAAACAATCACCAGTTTTGCGGTGGAAATCGGAGGCGAGTATCAGTTTCGGGGCTTTCGGCCAGGAAGAGGCACTAAAAATCATATTTTCACAGCTCACCAAACAATTGATTAATTCCATGATTTCTTTAAAATAGAAAATTATGAATTGCATGTGCTACAGACAGTTAACCCTCGAGAGTTAGAGTTTACCTAGGAAGCTGATTATGTTGGCAAAAATGACGTTTACTAATAATGGCGCCAGATGCCAGTAGCCAGTATCAGGGAAATTAAGTTGGTGAATTCACGTTCAAAGAGGAGTGTGAAAGGGAGATGCATTATCTGTAGTTTTACTTAACTTAACCCTAAATACATGAAACGGAAGTAAAAAGTGTTACAATATGTTAAATTAAGCAAGTACACTTCTATGCAGATGACATTGCACTGATAGCCCGCGGTACAACATTGATTAAAGAAATTTTCAAGTAGTACAAAATGAGGGAAGGTATTTAGATCTGAAAGCAAGCAAAAGTAAGACTAATTATACGAAGGTGATAGCATCCAAGGGGAAAAGATCTTAATGGGAATTTGCAAATAGGGGACTACTCATTCGAAGCGGCACATACACACGGCTGAAATCGAAAAAAGGTGGCCAACAATCAAAAGATTCTTTTTTTCTAAGTAACTTCGTATGGTCATACTTACTCGATTGATTGTTGCATGAGGTATTTGAAATATAATGTTTTGTGAGACTAATTTTTTTTTCATTTCTAATGCATTAATGATATACTTACACTCATATTTCAACGAATTTAGCAAAAAATGGCAACCTTTAAGTTTTTATGAAAATCACCGAAGTCATCCTTGCACAGAACCTATTGCTCTTTTGATTTGGGATAAAAATAATACTGATCAATAGCCCATTTTTGCCTATAAGGTATCATAGCTGTCATATGTGTTAGGCCCAGTTTTATAATTTATGGTTAACGTTAACCAACAGTTTGTGTAGGTGTTATGTTAATGCCGTGGTTCTTGAGACCTTTGGTAACTTAGATCATAGCATTATCACGGGTAGTTGACTTGACCATTAAAGTCGAGAATGTAGGTCCATCCGCAGTGGTTCTCATGTCAAGAAACAATTTTACCAGTCATCATAAAACCGGGTCTAAATGTTACTTGTAGTGCTGTCAGGAAACAAAATGGTGGATACTGTTTCAAATCAGTTTTTCGCTCAAAGAGGACTTGCCGGGACAAATAGGTCCCCTCGCGAGATACGACACACCTTCTTGCGGTGTTTCTAGGTTGACCATAAAAGCACCTTATAAATGTTAAAGCATTGCCATGATTCGCTCCACACAAGAGTGTGACGTGAGGTTTGTGGACTAATTTCACACTATAGTAAGGAAGAATTATTAGGGGATCGATGAGTGACAGCTGGTATTGTGTGAGCATCTGATTTTTGACAAGCTATCGCTCTCTCGAATTGTCTATGTGTAAGAAGTCTTCTCCGTCCAATCACCAAATGTTTTTTTCAATGTCGGCCCAACCACTTCCCATGAACTTCTCCACTATGCTTTCGCCAAATTGAACCCCCCCCGCATGCCCCCCCCCCCCCTTCCAATCCTCTCTCGCCTCTGAAGTCCACCTTGCTTGGCCTTCTCCACTATAATTGCGCCACAACACCCAGGTCAGCCACCGTCCTCCCGCTCGCTCGCCGTCTCATCCTCATCCATGCTCTTGCTATCGCTCGTCCTTTTCGCAGTCAACCGTTTGTTTCTTCGACGACCTCTGCTACACATTGCTTTCTCCTTTCGATCACCTACTTCGTTCAACGTTCAGGCCTCTGGCATTCTCCGCGCCAACCTGCCCTCAGTCTCACACCTGCTTATTTCCTCGAAAGAAATTAGGTAACTCTAAATTCCACAGTTATCTTACACCACTTATATTCTTATTTCATTCTCTTGGTTCAGTTTCCATTCCCACGACCTTCAATCCACGTCCCATGGACCTCAGTTATTGATTTAATGGTGGAAATAACTTCACCAGCGTGTTGAATATCAGATATTTTACCACGGCAAATAACTTGATTCAGAAGCACGAAAAATATCCTTTATTTTTTTTAAAGCGTAGCTAGGTTATATAAAAAAACTTCATTGTGTAGAAATAAAAAAATGCAAATATTTGAAAGAAATGCAATTCAAAGGACAATATAATAGCTACGGTGATCCTCCGTCGTCCATGACTGCCCCTCATCATGGCATCTAAAATCCCTGTTTTATTTCTTCATTAATCTCCACTATCCCTTCTGCTAGCGGTGACGGCACATTTCGTATCATATTTCTTTTTTCTCCACCCACCTTACAGGTCCTCTTAAGTCGGTTTTACCCGTGTTATTTCCTCAAGAATTTGGTGGTAGGTACTTATTTTTCAAAGTTGAGAAAAGTATGAATTCCACATTTTCAAATGTTCGATGTGGAGTATTAATTAGTGGGGTGCAGTTTCGGTTATCTGGAAGCCGTTGCAACTCGTTGACGGGAGTCGTCATATATATACAAATACCTCGGCGTCCCCCAGCACCGTGTGCAGGAAGTTGCATCAGTGGAGGAAACACACACCACCAAGTACAGACAGGCGCTCACAATGAGAAAAAGTCGGGATTTTTTAGCTCTCCAGCAAGAAAATGGTTCTGACCACGAACATGAATCTGGCCATGTCTAAGCCATTCAATAGGGAGACACTTCGTCCATAGGCCTCTTTAAGCAGTTCTTATAGATGGCGGTCACAGATGTGGATGGACCTCTTTCAGTCAAAGAAAGTGACTTGAAGAAGGCCTTCTCTGGGGAGAAAAATTCTCGGCTCCAGATTGTATCTCCCTCGCAATTTAGGTGGTAGAGGACTATTCAGTCTGGAGTGTCTCCACAACAGGGTTGTCCTGGGTACACCATGACGAGTGTTAAAAATCAGTGACCCCCTACTAATTCTCGTGATAGAGAGCGAAAGTGCAGGGGAGCAGGAGCGTTTCTCTTCTGTGCCTCAATGGGCAGCGGACGAAGCCGCTATGGACTTACTGTTAGACCTGTTATACGACGGAAGCAACGATGACACGCCCATCTTAAGCAGACGTCCTTGCTCAAGGCGAATACTGATAAGCCCATGCATGAATGTTTCTATCGAAACTTGGATAAGTATGGGTTATTGAAGGACCTGACGTTTGCCTTCCTACGCTCCGCAGGTCTTAAGACCGAGACCGAGGGTTACTTTCTCACGTGCCAGGATGGTGTCATAAACACACTCGTGTACCGCCACCTTGGTGGAGGCCGCGGACACGAGATGCAGGACGTACCGAACGCAGTCGGAGACTTAGAGGCACCTTCTCTTCGGCTGCAGTTATTACGCCAGGTCAGCGTATTTAGCTCGGCACAACGCGGCTCTGTGTGTGTTATGCTTTCACCTTTGACAGCATTATGGTATTGACGAGACCTGACGCTGAGGCGTTGAAACGCGTCATAAATAAATTGATTTGGTGGGTATTGCAACTTGTGGTCTTTAATTATAATGATGAATATTTATGTGATAAGTAATCATGTGCTTATAAGTCAACAGTCACAGTACACCGTGCCTCCTGAAGTGTTTCGTTTGTCTTACTATTGAAACCGCTTTCCTGTACACTATTTACATGGAAATGGACTAATTACCATGGAAACACAAGATATTCAGGTGTCATCTTGAAAATGAGTTACCGTGAGTCACATGGGTGACTATGGGGAGCAACTCAGTAGACATAGATACTAAAATTAGGTAGTCGTTCTTGTGAATATATAGTTGAGTATATTTTCTTGTTTTTCATAATATTATACAATCCTACCAATATTCGACCTAATTTATTCCTCTCAAAAACAAAGGGACCGCTACCTTTCATTCAATTGTAAATTTATGAGTTTTGTTATCATTTTCTTGGAGGCGTGCTTCTTTTCTCTGTTCCCTCTCTGTCGTCCCGACTCTCCCCCTCCCGTCTCCCTCCTCTCCCCTCTCCACTCCTCCGCCCCCCTCTCCGCCTCTTTGCCGTGCCGCACTTAAGAAGACTGCCTCCATCTTGCTTCGCTGGATTTGTAATGGAGATGAGGCAGTGAGCGCCTTCAGTGAGGCGGGGATCCTCGACACCATAGTTAACACATCAGGGGGTCGATTGTCAATGAGGGGGAGGGGAGGGAGGGAGGAGAAAAAGGGGGGAGGGGGCAAGCAGTGCCCCTTCTTCCCCTTGGGAGGATATAATCTAAAGACGCTCGGAACACCGTTTGCGGTCCACTATAACCTGACGGAGAGCTCATCTTCTGTGCTCCAATTCGCTACTGCATCAACCCTTTAGCTGTACAGGATCGTTTTTTGACACCACTGTGTTTGGAGGGTTAACAAATAGTAATGAATAAATAATTTAGACATGTAATTATAAAATATCTCTGGATCAAAATGTTTAATACTATAAATGGAAAATTAATTTTATCAGAACTTTTAAAAATAGCCACATTGCCACTTTTTCCGTAAAATATTCTAATTGCCTTAAATAAATAAAAATGCCTAATAGAGGCGGCCTATTGAACGGATGGATATGATGGAGACTTACGCGTGAGATCTGCGCAGTGGTATGACGTTGTGTGGCATAGCGTCCGTCTCGCCAGCGAGTGGCGTCCCTACCAGCGCAGCGGTCAGAAATTCAGTTGGGCTATGTACTAATTTGGTTTTCATTTAGCTGAGCGAAAGTTTATACCGAAAATGAATCACTGATGTTAACCAGCGATAACATTAAAGGCACTAAGTCAGCCGTAAACGCTTTAGAAGGGACAGTCTTTGACGAATCACTAAATGCGGAAAAGCACGCGGCCAGTGAACACCGCAGCATCTGGTTCTCAATCTTGCTTCCGTGCGAGAGTATCGACGAAGGGAGCTCATTTTGGTGCGCGGAGCTTTGGGAGCACGAACTTAAGCATCCACCAACATGAAAGAGGGAAAGATTAGCGCATTCATTGCACCGAACTCTTCGTCCTCATGTTGCATAACGCCTCCACAGGAAGTTAATGGTTTCCGCCTTTTTTGCTTTTCTCTCCTTTTCAAACCTTCCGCCTTGTTTTATGAAAATCCGATGCCGTGCGTCCAATTTAAAAATATTTATATTGAAATGGGTCTTTCCCTGTTCTCAGTTCACTTTTGTTGGATTTTACAAGTTTTCAAGTTTACAGCAAATTTTTTCGGGAACCAGAAGTTAATAATAGTCGCCTAAAAATATCTTTATTCGTTGCCATTCCCTAAAACTTCCTAGTGTGGTTCTCCCAAAATATCCCAATATCTTTTTTCCTAGCTTCCTGTTGCTGTTCGTATTGGTTCTTAAGATAGCTGCCCGTTTAAACTGACCTGTCCTGTTCCAATTGTTACTTCAGAAAATTGTCCGATTGGAAGGGCAGCTTCCTTGACAATGGTGGCTGCACCATGAATTAGCTTGTAATACCGTGAATCAAGTCGGACGTACAGGTCTGATGTGTCATGTCAGTACTTGGCAATTGCTGTGTCGTTGAGCACGTAGCCACTTGATGCAGTTTTCAAAATAACAGCACACCATATTATGAAATTCTCGTCAATTCCTTTAATAGAAAATAATTTGGCATTAGAATACATTAATTGATTTGAAAGTGAACATTTTTCAATTGATCTCAAATTAAATAGTTATAGGCATTTGATATTTTTTTTACCCTGAGAAATAGTCAACATTTTTTGTTAAAATAATGTTGGTTCATGAACTTTGCTTCCACTTGTCAAGGTATTTTAGAAAAATAATGTCCGCATTACCTGTATTTAAGTAGTTTTGGCAACCCTATCTCCGCCAAGAAAAACATTTCCTACCAAGTATTTGTTCAGTACATATTTTATTTCTGAAAGCAATCTATTCATCTTTGTGCTCAATAAATTTCTTGTACACTTCGTGACGCGAGACGTTTTGAACATTCGTTAAGCACTCAACGAAGACTTAATATTCTGAAACCAGCTGTGTAACAAATATTTGAAGAGCTAGTCTGGTGTTATCACCACATTTACGAAGGATTTAAACTTAAAAGCCGACAATGCTAACGGAAAATGACTTAATGAACCTCATAAACCCTGAAATATCCTGCTACCTGAAGGACAGACAAAAGAAGCACATTCCAATGGGCCAAGCACTATTCCAAACACGCAAGTTTTCCATGCTTGATAATAGGCAAAAATGAGCTCTGATGAGCATACATGTTTACTTGTTTCTGTGCATAGTACAACAAGTGCACGTATTGTTCTCTATTCAGAGGGAAAACGTGAGTTGCGACGAGCAGATTGGGTGGTGGCATCGCTTAGAAGTAGCTACGACAGAGGTCGTAAGGGAGGAGGACCCTAATTATCGTTTCGCATTTTTCAACAAAGTGTGACCTAGGATTTATACCATAGAAAGGCTGCTATATTTTTTACTTACAAATGTCCTCTCTTCTATCACAGCCTTGAGCAACCATTCGCTCCTCATTGGCACTTCCAACCGACTACTCTGCCTCCTCCTTCTTATCTCCTTCAAAGGTTTCCACTCCACGCCCACCATTCCCAGCACTTCCTCATTCATCTTTCTTTCCCTCCACCGCACCTTCTCCATTCTCCTCCACATCCTCATCTCAAACGCCATCAGCCTATCTATGTCCTCTGTTTCTCAGAGTCCACATTTCTGCCCCGTATAACTCTACACTCCATATTAAACTGTTCACCAGCTTCTTATTTATATCCTTACCCAAGGTTCCCGTAATCAACTCCCTCCTTTTTGCTAAAACATCGTTCGCTAGCGCTATTCTCCTTCCAATGTCTTTTCTGATCTGACAATTTCCTTCTAACGTACTACCCAAGTAATTAAAATGCTCTACTAGGTACAGTTAGTGACCTCCTACCCTTATGACCAGCCTTGCCTTCTTTGTCCTTGGAAATCTCATTATTTCTTTTTTATTTAGAAAAAATCACTCCAGATGACACTCACCGATTTTATTATGCATCTGACAATGCCTTGAATTCATACGATTATTGCTGTCAGCAAATCAATCGGACTCTACTATTTTGTACTCCTAATTTTATTCCCATATCTAGCTCTTCCATGCCTATTTGACCGCAATGGTCATTGGATTAATACTAAAAAGACAAAGGCGAAAATGGGTATTCTTGCCTTACCTCGCGACTACTGACGTAGCCAGGATCTCCTATGGGGAGCGGGGGAGTCCATATTGAGTATAAGTAGGGAGGGCAGGCGGGTGAAAGTTTTTGAATATCAGGAGAAAAATTGTATGAAGACAATTAATAGTAAAATTGCGACTGCAGTGTAACAAGAAGTTGTAATGCTTTCAGATGTAACTTCATGGAAATGCTTCATGATTGAAATGAAAAAATTGGGTGTGCTTAGGACCACACGCTGAAAGTGAAAACTTCCTTGACCGACTTATATTCCCATATAAATCTGAATAAAAAAGGAGAATAAGGTACAATTTTTAAAAAATGAATATTCCATACATGTAAATTTTATTTTTTGTTGACAAAATAGGTATTTATCTGAAAAATAGGTATTGTACATGCGTCTAAATAATATAACACTCATTTATATCTCTTATGTTAATTTTATTTCTATTGTAATTATTCTAATTAACAATTCTCATCATCATTGGTTACATCTTCAAATACCATTTCCTCATTTTCATCATTCTCTCGAATGTTATCTTCATTATTCTCATAAATAATTTTACTTATTTCATTACTATTTCTACAGAATTCTGGGAAAGAAACTATTGGCTTATGATAACTAAAGTAAATAATAACTTTTGAATTTCAAGATTCGGTAAAGAATACGAACAGGGAAACATGGTACGCGATTTAAACAGTGAAATTTTTCCCGCTTACCGCTTGTCCTACCATCTGGTGGCAGTTATGCGCACTGTTAGGACAGCGGTGCTGCCATCTGAGGACGGTATTGGAACTACGTCGCCAAAGCAAAAAGTACGGTACGATACGTGACGCGAGTTTTTTTTCCCCCCACCCCTCATGCCAAAAGTGTCCAATGTGCCAAAAGAAGTTATCATTTAAAAAAGTTTGCGAAATCCACGCGCCGATCCGGATCTTCATCTGACATGTGGTGCAACACCTCCACCTTGTAAAGGGTGAAACTTGTGTTTTTTTTTAAATGTCCGCAACTGTTGATCGAGGTACGCCCACTTCCAAGCTTGATGGATTTATTCGGCCGTGTTGCAGCCTCTTGGCCTAAACCCCTTCCACGGTCTCTTCTGATGTCCTTGGACGTCGAGATCGGGAACCATCTGTCTCACTATAACCTGTAGCCTTGAATTTTCCTAAACAGCAGTCTGCCAACCGTGACGTGTGTGACACTGGCTCTTGTTCCGGATGCCTCAGATTAAATTCAGCTGCAACGTCTCTACGAGAGAATCCTGTCTTCCACAGAGTAAAGTTTTCCCGGTCTTATCTTAAATCTTATAATTCATCTTAGAAATCGTGCGAGAAAATGTGTGCAAAACGTACCTGCAGAGAGACTTTGAAGAAACCCGCGCTGCTTGATGAGGACTATTAACATAGAAAAATATGGTAGCTGAATACGACTCGTAATTATCATGGAAAAAGGCGGATTTAAATGACCTCATGTTGTTTATTAGTGCACCTTCCTGGGTTTCGTGGCGAGGAGCGCAGAAAGAGGCGTTGAAGAAAGAGGTTTTGCTGGGAAGCTGAAGAGAGGAGGCGAGGAGAGGCGAGTGAGGAGCCAATGAAAAGAGACTGAAGCCCTCAAGTGCCTCCTCTCCCCCTCTCCGGGAGTTGAATTGGGGGTTTGGGGGGGGGGGTTGCGGGCGGCGATGCTCTTCTGTCTGTCCCTCTCTCGTGCGAAAGGGGTGTCCGATGCGGTCGGGGAAGGGGGTGAAGGGGGGGAAGCGGACTCGCGTGTTGGGGTGGGATTTGTTGGAGACGGGTGCTCTTCGGCGGTTGATGAATGCATGCGTGTTGCCTGTCTCACGGCGCAAGCTTTTATGAAGAGTATCTCTTAAACGACGGCCTTCACTGAGCATTGTAGCGTGTGGCATAAGAATCGCAAGATTTCTCGCGCGCAATTGTTTGAGAGCCTCATTTTTGGATTGGCTCAATTATTTCGGATTATAGTACTCATGCAACTACTGATAAGAAAGAAGGCCCAGCGCCAACCTAAGGATGAAAATGAAACAATGACATTTTCTTAATTAGCGACTAATAACTTTCGTTATTTTCATCTATTTCACAAGTATTGCTCTATCGACTACGCTCTCGAAGGTCTGTGTACTCCGTGTACAGAGGCGCTCTACTGAGGTTTACTTTGCGTCGGCGACATCAACTGAATGCAACCATGCGCCCTTTTTAGGCTTGGTCATGGACGAAAGCCATCTTGAAGAACGATACGATTTCTTTGTGGTGTTCCTCGCATCGTGGAGTCACACGGTGGAGCTGCCGTGCAAGAAATTGTGTGCGATATATTATGCGTCACTGTTGCAGAGAGGGACAAGGCCTATAAAGAGATCGCACAGTAAGAGTCATCTCGCGACTGATTGTGTGCTTTATTATATATTGTTGCAGTTGCGCCTCGGGACACGTTGGAGTCGCCAACACACGAACGGCACTCACGAGTCGGTTCGGCGGTCGTGGTCTTCTTCGTGTACCCCTTGCTCCATCGCCGAGGGAGGAGCAAGGGCCGGCATTTTTTCCCCCATGAAGAGGTGAGGGTTGTGCGAAGGTTGTAGAGGGGGGGAGGGGTTTAGGGAAGGGGTTTAGGGTGAAGCGAAAAGGGTTTATTCGAGGAGCAGTGGAAGAGGGGGGGTAGTAGGGGGAAAGGGAATGAATGGCTGGTCGGGCGGTGTTGTTCACGGAAGGAGTGGTCGCGGCCGATTCGGAGGGTGTGTGCGTGGGTGTGTGTATGCGTGCATGTTGGGCAGGGAGGGTGGGGGGGGGTGTGGGAGGTAAGAGGGTAGGGGTATGGGAAAAAAATGGGTTGGTGGTGGGGGTGGGGACATACATTCGGGGTAGGCTCGAGTGGCAGCCGGGGGTGGAGGGAAGCGGGGGTTTAAATATTTTTCCCTTCTCGTCCTCATCCCTTGGCGCTGCTGCTTGCTCTCCACCCCTCCCCTCCCTACCCCCTCTCCCTCCCCCTCATACACCCTCCCTCCCCCTTTGCGACGAACCCGATCAAATGACGAGGAAATAAGGGAACGTCCCGAACGGCCGTGATGAACACACTGATGATTTATTTCCTCGGGCGACATGTGGGGGGGTTGGCATGGGGAGGGTAAGGGGTTGCTGGACGGGGGTGCACGAAATGTAACTCCCTCCATTCCATTTTGCACGGCAAGGGCAATCCCCGCCACCAATCGCCCCACCCCATCCCGACAAAACCATTTCGCCCCTACCGCCTTGTGTTTTACACTCGGCGCGTTTTAGAACCTCTTTTGTCTCCCTTCTCATCTCCTTCCCTTTCGTCGGATTGAGCGGAAAGCGGACGAAATGGCGTGAAAAGACACGGCGCAAGAGTCACCACCGACGGTGGACCTTCATCTGTATGTATGTGTCCCCGGCTTCCTTGCGAATATATCTGCATCCCCACCGCTTAGCTCGTTGTTTCCGTTGACATCGGTTTCGACGTGAGGGTGCGTCTGCAACGACATCAAAGGGCTTCCAGAAATAAGTTGGTACTTCAGTAAATCGGAGGTATTCCAACATGACTGGAGTAAAGCCGGACGTGAAATTAATTTTTACGAAGCCGAATTGATCGCTAATGAAAACCGTGTTACTATTCTTTCGGCTGATGAGAGAATCCAACGAGATGACGAAAATAAATTAATTTCATCAGAGAAGACGGTTTGGTTTAGCAGTGCGTCTATGTTTTTAGAATAATTGAGATATTAATCGCTAGCATTGCGTAGGTTTATGAATGGTCTTAATCTACTGCGTATATTTGAGGCTAATTAAATCTCCGAAAACTTTTACATTGCATCTAAAACTCCGTGTGGTAGGTATATGTTAGATCACATTCATAACACGAGATATAGATATAGATTTCAAGACGATCTGGTTTAAAATGTAGTTTTTCCGCGTACAATTAGGGACCACAATAGATGTACTCGATGCCGCCAGTAATGATAATGGTATTGTTAGGTAGGCTTCTTGATTGTACCTTTTTTTAATTTTTAATTTTTGTATGGGATGCTTTTTTGATTACTTTGCTGCCTGTACTTTTGGAATCATTTTTGTATGTAAGCATAACTGAACTCTATGATAGAAATAGACTCCATGTTTCAGGCTTAACTTCCACAAAGTAAAGCCTGAAACGATTACTCATAACTGAACTCTAACAAATTTTCCCCGTGATATATGTACGAAGTTTCCTTATGAAATAGGTATCATAATAATAGTTTTAATAGTACATTTATCGCTCGTGACATCTCCCAACACGTACCTAACGTAACGGCATATTTTGTAAAATATCTAATGATTGCGTAAACGTGTGTTTGTCGCTCACTGCACTCCCGGTGTGGATTGAGCCCCCCCCTCCCTTACACACATCCTAAAGGTGGATTGAAAGGTACCACGAAGATTTAGATGAGAGACGGTTAGGCGGAGAAACAGTGAATAACTTAATTGGGCGGACGTTCATTCATCAGTCCTGCGATTGGTTGACTTCACCCCTCCATTCCACTCTGTCATTTGCTGACTCCTTTATTATTCCATTGTAGCACCTCTGTTTCACCTGACATATGTATGTGCCTCTTACTGCTTTTGATTGCTGGATTAATACATATGATTTAACCGTCTTGTGTGTTCGTGCTTCGGTCTTTATTATGGACCTTTCCTTTCTATTGCATTCCTTACAAATGCCTTGTTTCTCATTGTGTGACCTCGTTTTCCTGTTCAAGTTGCTCCCTATAGTATTATTTTTTACCATTCTCCTCTACACTTCATCGTTTATGATATTATCCGTCCACATGATCTTCCCATCCTCCTCTAGTAGAGAGTAGAGGTGTTCCCACTGCACAGAAAGCCATATCTATGAAAGATGTCCGCGGAAAGACCAATCCTCCAAACACTACCACTGCACACTTGAAAAGATGAATAGCGAACACCGGACCGGAGGTCGAACATGTCCAGCGTACAAGAGAACGAGAGAGCTGGAGATGGAGAAACTAGGTTATGGAGATTACAATAGACCAAGTAAATATGGCAAGATCACTAGCGATATTAAATGAGCTCGTAGTACGCTGGTAGTAGAACGCTGGACTTGGACATCATTTTGATTCAGGAACCATATTCCAGAATCGGGTGGATACTCTTCTCTGGAGTAGAAGTATATTATGACAATAGTGCAGGAAATATCTGGTGTTGCGTAGTAAAACTAAATCCCAAACTAAAAATAATAAAACTAAGCCAGTATACGGATAGTCATACAGTAGCCATTTTTAGAGGAGGAAGTACGATAGAATCCTTGTTGAGAACTTAATTAACCTGACCGGCGATCTTGACAGAATTATGGGGGCAATACAAAAAGCATGTGAAGCGTCAATTCCCAGAGCCACTGAGAGGGAGAAAAAAGTCTACTGGTGGACAGACACATTAACCAATGAAAGACTAGAATATCGAAGAGCTAAGAAAAACCTAAGCAAGGTGAGGAAAACCGACGCAATAAATAAAGAATATCTGCGAGTTATCTTTGTGCAAAAAAGATCTAAATACATAAAAAACATAAGACTAGCGAAAACACTGCGTGGGAGAAAACTATCGAAAACGGTAAAGAATACCCCTGGGGGTTAGTATGTAAAATTATGAGAGGTAAAAAGGCACCCACGATCCCAGGGACCATGGTACCACCAGGAGAGAGTTATACAACAACGCAAGAAGAAACAGCGCAGCTTCTGCTAGAGACGCTACTTCCAAATGACTCAATAGCCACGGACAATGAGGTGCAAAAACAAATCCGTAGGGAAAGCGAAGAAGAAAGCAGCGGAACGATGGTTTCGCCATTTATCGAAATGGAATTATATAATTCAGTAATGGCATCTAAAAACGGTAGAGCTCCCGGATACGATGGCCTAAAAGCAGATACACTTTAAAGATAGATTAGAATTTATTAGAATTAAAGATAGATTAGAATTTAGGATTAAGGAGGAATTATTAAATGTAATGAATAAAATGCTCTAAACGCGGAAATTCCCAAAAGAATGGAAGAAGGGAATTTGCGAAGTCTTTCCCAAGCCAGGTAAAAACCCCCACGACCCAAAATCTTGCCGACCAGTTACACTTCTCCCTACACTGGGAAAAGTAGCAGAGTGAATGATCTGCCAGAGGCTAACCAAATATATGAATGAAATCGAATACCTAAGTGAAAGACTACGGGTTTGTAGCGGGGAAGGGAACTGTTGACGCGATCTGCCAACTAATAACGGACATTGAAGGAACCCAAGAAAAGTATGCTTTAGGAAATTATCTGGATATATCAGGGGCGTTTGACCATGCATGGTGGCCCGCAATAATCAACGAACTGAAAGAAATGCAGTACCCAGTAAATATCTATGAACTAATTAAGGACTATTTCATGGAGAGGGAGGTAACCCTAGAACTCAATGGAACAGCAATCTCAAAGGAAGTAACAAAAGGATGCCCAGAAGGATCAGTCCTCGGACCAATCCTGTGGAATATTTTGTTTAATAACTTCCTGAATTTGGATCAGCATGAGAGAATAACGACAACAGCCTACGCAGATGACGGACTATTATTAATCAGAGGTGACATTAGACGAGAGGTGGAGACTAAAGGTGAAAGAGCGCTGGAAATTATAAGAGCATGGGAGGAAAGTAGGAAGATGGAGTTCTCCAATTCTAAAACTGTGGTGACGCTTATCAAAGGGAAGTTGAAAAGGAACCCGATAGTTAAAATGGGCGGAAGTAAAGTAAAATATAAAAGCAGAGTAAAATATCACAGTGTCGCGGTTGGGGAGAACTTCGATTTCTCCTAGCACTGCTCGAAGGTAATCAGAAAAATAAAGGAAGTCTTCCTTCCCTTGGTTCATCTGACCAAAGGTAACAGCGCCTACACAGCAAAATCCTTAAGGATATTGTATCTGTGACTAGCGCTACCTATTATATCTCATGGATGTGTAGCCTGGTGCGAGGAAATAACAAAGAATAAGAAAAGCAGGGATAAAATACTTCGAGTTCAAAGGCTAGCTCTCCTCCTAATATCAAAAGGCTACCGTACCATCTTCGCAGATGCATTATGCGTATTAATGGGTTGCATTCCTGCAGATTTAGTTATAAAAGGGAGAAGGCTAAGATACCAGGAGAAAATGAGGAAACGTGACACTAAGGAGAGCAGAAAAAGGATAAGAATTAGTATAATTCAGGAATGGCAGGAGAGATGGGAGAGGCCAACGAAGGGGAAAGAAAATTTTCAATACTTTTCACAGATACAGGAAAGATTAAATATAAGCCACTTTGAGAATAATTATTATCTCACCCAATAAATTACCGGCCTCAGTAACTTTGGTGCCAAATTAAGCCAATTGAAACTAAAAGATACAGGGAACTGCTGCCATTGTGGGGGAGTAAATGACGACGCCTCGCACACAATAACGTGTCCAGAATTTAAGGCCCAAAGAATTGAACTAAAAGCTGCCCTGCAGCATAGTAACTTGACTTGAATTCGATCAAATCTTGTAATAAGGCAAACATATCCAGTATATAAAAGAACAGCGGTGGAAATACTAAAAATAAAGAAAAATAAGGGATTGGAATGAAATCTTCCAAAAATGAAACAAAGATTTCACCCAAAAACTGAGAAAAATACCGAAAATCCCCTCACTTATGGCTTACGCCAAGGGGATCCCAGTATGAGCGGAGCTAATATGAGGACTAACCTCACATCCAAATCTAACAAGAACTATAATACAAAAGCAAGGAGTCAACCATTCCCCAATGACCATGAAGCGTTTAAGGTGGATGGAGAGGAGGGACAGCTGGCCAGGCAACTGGTATAAATGTGCAATTGAACGTTTGAACTCGACAAAGCAAAAACCATAAATGAAATGAAAGTGGCCCCTCGGACAGAGGCGAAGTGCCTGATTCCGAGGGGGGTGGAGGTGGTCCCGCGGGGGCATTGTCCCTCGAAACAGCTGCTCGGATGAGGTTGCTGCGCCTTCTGCATCTGTTTCTAATCTCAGATATATACTTAGTAAAAGTGAAGTCTCGGTCAATAGTGACACCGAGATACTTACCCGTAGGACGTCTGTTATCCGTTGATCCCACAGGTTGATGCTGATCCTTGGTGTATTTCCGGTGCTTCGGTCTATGAGCTTTGTCAGGAGGAGCTGCGATTTGTCTGCATTTGGCCGGAGATACTATTGGCGGTACCATTCCTCCAATTCCCCCGTAGCCTTTTTCAGTTTTCTCGCAGCTGCATCCGGATTCATCATCATAGTGCGGTGTCGTCGGTGTATTGCGTAAGCGTGATACCGTCTCTTACCGGTGTATCCCAGCAAAACAGGTTGATTAGTATCTGGGAAAGCACAGTCCCCTGGGGGACGCCCGACGTCAGCAGGAAAGTGTCGAAGAGACTATTGCCAAAGCGAACCTTGGCCAGGTGATCCCAAAGGAAGCTGTTGATGAGCCTGAGTAGGCTCGGTGAAACACCGAGCGTCCCTGACAGTTTGCTCATGAGGCCGTCATGCCACACGTTGTCGAAAACCATCTCGATATCCAAAAATTGGACCGTTGCGGGAACTCTTCGGTTTATGGCCTCGGTGTGCGTGCCTAGGGGTTAAGGAGCTCTACGAGTCGTCGAAAAGAGTTAGGAGCCACTGGAGTCGAGGATTCCCCTGCGCTGCGATTACATCTCGACGCGACGCGACGCGTAGCCGCCTTCTAACTATATCGCAATTTGGTCATAAAACCCTATCTCTTCCTCTTATTAGTAAACAATATGAGCTTGGTCTTGTCCGGGTTCTTCGTTAACCCTGTTTCGTTGCACCAGACAGTCATCCTGTCTAGGGCTTTTTGCATTAGGTCAGAGACGGTCTCAAGGTATTTGCCGGTAATGAGGATCGTCACGTCATCAGCTTATCCTTGAGTGTAGGCTCCAGTCTTCTTCAGCCTAGTTATGAGCCCATCAATCACCAGATTCCAAAAGAGTTGAGACAGTTGAGAGTTGAGACAGATTCCCCTCTCTGTGGCCATTCTCTGGTCATAGTCACCTCCATCGTGCTCTCTCTTAGGACAACTTTAACATTTCTCTCTTCCAACATGTGTCTGATCCAACTCACAATATGTGCGTGGACTCCATGTCTCCTGGCTGCAAGCAGATTTGGTCAAAGGATGTATTGTTGAAGGTTCCCTCTATGTTGATAGAAGTCCCTAATCCGTACATCCCGCATTGCAGAACTCCTTCTATCCTAGAAACTAGATAGTAGAGCACTGTCTCGTCTGACTTTCCTTTATGATAGGCATGTTTAACGGGTGTAGGGGATGGTCATTTAACGGTCCCTCTCTTATATACCTGTCCACTATTTTCTCCAATGCTTTGCACATGAAGGACATGAGACTGATACCTCTAAAGGAGTCAGCCTTGGTATAGTGGGTATTTCCTGGTTTGGGGATAAAGACAACTTTGGTGATCCTCCTGGTTTTTTGGACATATCCATATGCTAGGCAGGAGAGAAAAATTCTGACAATTGGTAGCAGTATTAGTTCCTGTCCCTCTTGCAAAAGTACCGGGAAGATGCCATCTTCTCCAGCGGACTTGTATGGGCTGAAACTTGTAATCGCCCATCTAGTAGCATTATACGTTACGATGCTGGAGGTCAGTCTCAATTCCGTCCGAGCCGGATGGATGGGAGACATCCTGTGATGCATCTCCTCACCTTCCAAGAAGCCTAGAAAGTGTGTCTCCAGCACAAGCTTTAATTATTCCTTGTCAGATGACGTGAAGCAACCCGAGGGAAGCAAAAGTGATCCCACCCCAACTTATGGGTCCTTTGAGATAACTTTATGAAATCTTCCGAGTAGTGGGATGGCCTCCATGCTTCCACAAAAAGTCTTCCAAGATTCTCGTTTGGAGCGTTTCATTGTCGCTTTGTACCTGCGCTGGGCAGCTTTGCAGTTGTCTCAGTCCTTAGGCAGTGTGGTCCTCTTTGCTTCATTAAAGAGCTTTCTGGTCTCCTTACTTACCTAGGAAGGAGTTTCTGCCCATGAGCACCTTGGCGCTCCACCACTTGGCCGCGATGTTGTCGTCTGCTACTAGAATGTCACCGTTTTATAACATTGACTGTCGAAACTATGGTCCAGTCTAGACGTGTTGTAGCTTGTTTCCCAATGTCAGTCTCCCTACGCTGCATTCAGTTGATCCCGGCTGGGAAAATCGCGGTCATGATTTCCGCCAAATGTACGTCTGTTTTCATGAGGCATTGCAGAGACATCGGTAGCAACCGTGTGAAATGTAATTATTGTGCCCAGAGTTTGTCACATGCCAAAGGGTGCACTACTAATATTAAGAACCACCTGAAGGCGAAGCATCCGAATGTCTATTTGCAAATAGTTAATGGAATAAAGGAGCTTTCTGATGCCGGAGAATCTCGCTCTATGCTCAGAGATAGTGACCAGAGTGTGGCTAATGTTGAGGGGCTTCTCCCCCCGCTTGAAACGGAAGCCCCAGATGGAAGTAGCAAGGCTGGTGCCCCACGACAAGGATCCGGCCAAGAGTTGCCCATATCTTCATTTCCTTATTCTACTACATCGCCGTCATCATCTCGCTCTCCGTCTCCTTTTACGGCGCCAACATCACCAGGTCTTTCTGGTTTAAGGTACGTGGCTTTGACTTCATGGTGATTCCACGATAACTGAGCTCCCCCTTCCCTTACATTAGTGTCAACTTTTTAAGCCGAGTTGTATTGTAAACATGCAGTCTGCGACAAGTTTTTGGGGCCGTCCGTTAATTATATTACGCTCCTGGTTTGATAAATTTCTTTCCCCTTCATAAAGTAGCGCAGCGGCGCAGTTCACAAGGCCTCTCCTATAATTTTTTCCTGGTTGTAATTTTACTAAAACTAATCATTCGTGGATTTTGTGTGCATTTCCTCGATGTTTGAAACTATTTTTTTTCGAGATAATCGGTTTTCATTTTTCGAACTCAGGCAACTCTTAATACCATTCGGCTTCAATTACAAAAAATTGGGAGGTGTATTTCGGAAAAAGGGGTATCCACCTAAGGAGGGTCTAAAAATCGTCTAATTTCATTGTTAATTTTAAAATCGCAATGTTTAAGTGCCAACCTCGCTGTGAGCAATGCTGTCAAATTTCCCCGCCTTCAGAAGTACGCGAGAAAATACCTCTGTATTCCTGCCACCTCCACAGCATCAGAGCGGTTCTTCAGCGATGCAGGAAACGTTGTGTTGGACGACCGACATCTACTCACCGACGAAAATGCGGAAATAAGAATTGTTTTATACCACAATAAAGAGTTGATGCTAAAATTGCAACGTGGAGATTTTTTCTCTCTTTAATAAAGAGGCCTTGTCCTACTCAATTACGGTTGACTCAATTCAATCTTCATTTAATAGCCACACCACACTGCCAACCGAGACATCTGCACAGTAGGGATGGCCTTAACTGTGACTTTATTGTCACCGCCTTAAATGTGACTGTTCCGTTACAATAACTGTGATTATAAAATGTGATTGCGATTACATTTTAGAATTGATACGGCATGGAAATGACAATCGCAATCACATATTAGGGGACTGG
The DNA here is from genome assembly GCA_963573305.1 of Pyrrhosoma nymphula. Classification (NCBI taxonomy): domain Eukaryota; kingdom Metazoa; phylum Arthropoda; class Insecta; order Odonata; family Coenagrionidae; genus Pyrrhosoma; species Pyrrhosoma nymphula. Next base: position 155,224,528 of record OY754329.1, on the reverse strand, counting down.
CCATGTCGGTACGTCAGCATTCCAGTAGTCCAACTGCACAATAAAAGAGAAAGACTCTTCGATCGAGTGATAAATAAATACTGTTTATTAAAAACTTTTGGAGATATATACCAATACGTATATATATGGCTGAGAAATGCAACCCTTCTCCTTAAATGGTAACTTGAAATGAAATTTTAAAAATGATAAACTTATTTCACAATTGTTTTCAAGAAATGCCTCAAACTGTATAAACAATTTAACATTTACATATAGAGGCTCTACTGGCAAAAAATAAAAATTTTAAGTAGGTAATTGCACAAAACTTTGGTATATAAATAAATGCTACTTTTGGTTTGAGACTAGAAGATTTACGTTTCTTACGTAATATCACATCTTAATAAAGAATTAAGAAATCAATTAAGGAAGAAAACATGCCAAACGCCAACGTCACTCTTTTTTCATGTATTTGGAATTCGCATTTAAATAGTGAATGGCGTTCACTTTATCATCACCCTATTTCTTCTTGAGGATGACCGACAGTCTGTGGTTACACACACACTTTTGGCTGCCTTGAGCAATAGGGTGGTTTCCTATTTTTTTGTTATTGCCTAAATCTGAAGTTTATAACCCCTGGAGTACGTATTTGAAGCCGTTCGATTTTTAAGTGGCGTTAAGTATTTTTCCTTATTAATTAAAAAGTGAAAAAATTCAACGGCGCGAAAACGCGACGGCAAACTATTGCATGCTGGTTAATCCTACGTGTGACGTCACAGGTACGTACGCAACTACCGCAATCTGCCGCTAGGTGTTTCGCCGCCGCTGCTTATCTGCAGACGACGTCCGCCGAGAAAGCTTTAATAATAATAATAAATTTATTGACAGGAAAAAAACCATTTACAAAAGTAAACTTGGTGTAAAATGGAAATGTCCCTTATTTATTAATTTAGCTGCTCTAGTCGCATAGAGAAACCTCATCAAAATAATGAAACACATTTATGGTTACGGTATGGGGAATGAAAATCGTATAATAATATATTCTCAAATTAATGGTGCTAGCTCCTATTTTTTAGGTAAAGTTAGTATGAAAAGCATGAAATAAACCATTTTGTTCGTATTCATTTCGAAATATTTCCCGCAAGCAAGCACGAAATTGTCACTTAATAACTATACTGAGAGCAGGTGCTACGCCGCAGCTATGATACGAGAATACACATTAATTTAATTCATTCACTTTGTCGAGGTGTCATTGCCAAAACATGAAAGTAGCAAAAAAAAGCTTACCGCCAATAGCATAATGGATGGCAAAATCTCGAAGCAAACTATGAATGATCAAATACTAAAACAACTAAAATGCGTTGATCACCCCTTACTGTGATCACAGACCATTAATGGGAACTCGTGATTCACTGCATCAGCTGATCAGCATCATATTCCCCAAGGAGTACCAGTAACATGCCTCCGAGAACATTGCTTTATAAAAATTGTTTTGTGCCGCAGTGTTACACAACAACGCAATTAGCGGTAGCAAGAAAGCTTACGTCGCGGTTCCACTAAGCGAGAAGAGGAGAATTTTGTGGTTCAAAGCTGTCAGAAGAGAGTACCTTGCTTTACTTCTCTGATTTCACCTGCACTAAACCGAACATCTTCTCTAAAGAACTCCACCACCATGGCCACATCCACTTTCGGTAGATTGTCCGTACATAACCAGTTTGAAAAGCCATTGAACTTGTTCTCATTAAACCTTGTGGCTTTGTATATCAGCAAAAGGAACTGATGATGAAAGGTAACTAATGGAATATGCAAGGTATGAATGATAGGAATGGTAAATGAAAGGAATAGAAGATGAGATAAAGGAAATGTTTGTCAAAACGAAAGTGATTAAAACGTAAACATCTAAGCCGGAACACCACAGAACGCGAAGTCACAGGTACGCAGTTTCGTTATTCATTTTACTGCGCATGCGACGCTTGCCGCGAAGAACGCCTTCGCGGTAGCTCTGTACTAGCAGGGAGCGTAGGAGCTTAGAAAACGTCTTTTAATGGCATGCTCAATGGAGGAGACTTTCCGAACTTTGAGCATTTTAATCGAGGTATATTAATACATGTTCACCAGATTTTAGGGACTCTGAAATACAATAGTAAGTACAGTCGAAGATAATTCCATATACCTCGCAATGTTGACTATCTACCTGTTACGTCATCATAGAAGCTGCCGCTGTCCCGCCATTTCCGAGCCTTTTCAAAGGAACTTAAATTTAACATTCAATTTTCTTGGAAACTAAGACTTTTTAATCCAAATAATTTGCGTGTAATGAATACGTTTCTGGTGGGGCACCTGTCGCAATTAATGAATTCTGTTTTCTTTGATGAAGGAAACTACCCTATTGGCGTACGCAAAATTCGCATTCCTCATACATGGCAGGGATCATGGTGTTCGAAATGCGATGTCTACCAGGAATTTCATAATTCGGCAACGCCACTTCCATTAATTCTTTAATCCCAACATCATCTACAATGCTGAATGGCTGCAAGTCAATTATGAATAATCTAAGTAGCTTCTGGTCAATGTACTGCTTTCTTTTGAGAGAGAACATTTTGGAACCAAAAGAAGGAATTGTTAATTGGCGTTGAACTGTGGTCGAAGAAGACGGACGTGGGAAGACGGCTGGCATTTGAAGGGAGTTATCATTACCATCATTACTTGTTGATGGAGTAGCTCTATCCATCGAAGTTACACAATCTCCGACATCTTCTGCCGGTGGATCATCTTCACAGGATAGTGTAACATTCTGCAATAAGCATATTGAAATTTATCAATATCTACGTATTTCGATTCACGGAGAATAGGACAATTTAATTACAGTAGATATTAGGAAATATAAAGGAAAATATCTCAAATATTTAGAGATAGAGGAGTAAATTTACTTTTCGTCTCAGACAAATAGTTTCACAAAACGATCTACATATAAGATCTCTACATGTAGATAGTTTTTGAAATTTGAAAGTTTGTTGAAATTTTGTGAAAGTTTTGTGTTGTATTCAATAGATGCATCTATTGAATATAACAGTGTGCTACGCAAGATTGAATATGTTGCAAGATACTATTTCTCCATTAACCACGGCAAAAAAGTTCCATATATCACTATTTTTTCTTCTTTTTTTCCATTCAATTGAACGCCTTAGACCTAAAACGTATGTATTAAGTATAAGCACCCCAGCTATTGCGCCTTGAGGACGATGGCAGGGCCACAGTGGGATGTTTGGAATTCTTGTTTTTCCTCAAGTTTGTGGTAGACGATACAGAAGTAGCGATCACGTTCAATCACAGTTAATACACAGTAGCAGTGTTAGCATTGTATTCGTTGGTTGTACTGGTGCAGTTGGTAGCAGCGGTAGCAGCCTGAGCTAAATCGGCTAAATTCACCGAATTCACAGTCACAGTGATTTCGATTATTTAGTCACAGGCTGTGATTGCTACTTTTCAGTATCGGTGATTCAATCACAGCGATATATCGCTCATCACTACTGCCCAGTTCATCGAGAGTCATCGATCGTCGTAATTCATCGGCATTCATCGATCATCGACATTCATCGATCATCGAAATTCATCGATCGTCGATATTCATCGATGATCGATGAATCGATGATCGATGACAGCCATCGTCATCGAAACATTTCGATGAAATTTTTTCATCGAAAATCGATGACCAAAATCGGTCATCGATGTAGCCTATTTAGAAGAGTGAAAAGTATATGCCGGTACTCAGACAATGTGACTTCGCCCGAAACTTTCCATTATTTTATGCCTTGCACCATCGAATTGGTGAATAGCGTTAAATCTAGCACTTAATCCCTTATACTGTTGGAAAAAGTGAGTCGTGCACCGTTGAGTTGAGTCCCTCAACCGTTCGTGTTACTGCTTCCCCACAATATATGGTGTGAGTTGGCATCACATCCGATAAAGAGGTCCCAATGCTTGACTCTACAATAGCTTACCAGTCATTCCAGTTCAGTCGAAGGTGGTGGGCCTGGAGCGTCATATGGTAAGTAGGAGGAGTATACGACCAACCTCCTCTCGTTTTCACCGCCCCCGAAACTTAGCGCAACAGCTCCCTGGTCCCTTGTGATAAATTCTCGTAAATGCATAGCACTTAACCTATAAACATAGATACAAGCTCTAGGTCTTTCTACTGTAGTATAAAGGAATAGTTTACCCATAGTCGTGTTTAAGCCCCTGACTTGACCCTGGAAAACCCGGGGTTCCTGAATCAAAGCTATTTTGACCTTATCTTCTGACAGGATCCTTTGCAGGACCTCCGAGGCAGCCTTACTATGCTGCAGGTTGACTTGGAGGCAGTGAATACCTGTTATGTGCGGCCACTTCGGCTCCAGGGGCCATTGGGGGCTTCCCCGGTCCCCCCGACCTACATAGGAAGGTCACTTCAGCTCTCTGCATACTCACGTTGAACTTGAAGGTAGGTCGAGACATGAAAGCCGCAGATGCTTCGTCCACCCACAGGACAAACCTTGTCCCGTGATCGGTCTCACACCTATCGTAGGGCCTACACAGGGAAGTTTTCTGCCCCGGTTTTGCCCTCTTGAGCCTCTCAATAAGGGCCTTGGTGTCGGGTCTGCTTGGTCTCGGGATCCACACCATTGTCCTTCTTCTTTTGATCAGGCTGTCGGCATCCACAACCTTGAACTTGATGTCCTCTAATGGCCCAATTAGGTTGACCTCTCTCAAGCCATGAGGCAGAGTAGTCGTTGGCACAGGCAAATTCAACTGCGCTGTTAATGTACCTGTTGGCCTCAAAAATTGGAACCTCCTGGTCTGCTGGGTATGTGTCCCAAAGTACTTCGAGCCTTGTCACAGCTAGCTAGCTTGTGCCATTCCTCCTTCATCATCACCTCTGGATAATTTTCAGGCACTATCGCCATCGTCTTCAGGTCCTTAGTGACCTGCGCGTAAGTGGACACTGTTCTAGCCCTTTTGGCGTCCTGAGATGCTATTGTTGGGGTGTCCCCTGGCGTCCTCCCCCTTTTCATAGATGATCTGTTCGAGGCCTCAGCAATATCCACACTACCTAGGAGCTCCACCGTTGGTCTTGCGTCCAGCAGTTCTTCCCAAGGCAGGGGGTATGCAGGGCCCCCCGAAGCTCTCTCAGCGCGCTCCCTCGCTCTCCGTTTCTTTCTTTTGGTCGCTCGGCCTGGCCTCCATTGAGAGATCTATTTTCCCCGAGATTCTTCCCAGTGATGTTGGAGGCTCCTGAGTCCAACTCCATTTCCTTGGTGGATTCTGGTGCCTCTTTTATGGTAGACTCAAATGAGTCTGAGGATATATTGTCATCCCTCATGGGTGCGGAGGAAAGGTCTAGAGGTGTGGGGTTCCCCAAAGGGTCCCCCAAGGTTAGGGGTAGGGAAGAGGAGGAGCGACCATTACGATCTCCATCAGGACTCTCCAATAGCTCTTCCTCCATTGTGAAGGATATTGGACTACATGAGCCCTTGGGTGGAGTCCACTTCTCAGCAGCCTCCGAGGGTTTGTTTTTGAAAGGTTCTATAAGAGTCCCACGAGTGGCTAGGGAGATAATGGGTCCGCCCATGTAGAGCCCCGCATACATGGGAAAGGCTAAATAAAACTGGTGGTATCCCTGTATACGGAGTCTCACCTGTTAACTACTTCTTGCCCTCCGTCTCGTGAATGCAGTCATCCTTGGCTCCGGAACGCATCGTGATGCTGGGAGCTCTTTATCGACCGCCAAGTCTAGATCCGTCATGTTCGGCTCAAAAACCAGGGGCACCTCGTGGAGGATGTGGCTATTCACTACGCATGACGGTCTAGGTGGATGTGGCGCAGCCATGCACAATCGACCCCCCAGGGATCACTTATTCCTCGCTCGCTAATGCCACCTTTAAAAACCGGATAAATTAATTAATTTTAAGTTTTAAACTCGACCAAGTGCCAACTTTATGTATTCCCTAGCCCTGGTGAACACTTTAGTTCATAACTTGGTGTATATTAGCTTTTATTCAATTTATGGGATATATTTAAGTCTGGATCACGAATATTTGTTACACACGAGATAATTATATTTGCTGTATATGAGGAAAGGAGTGATATAAATGAAGTAAAATAAGCAACATATTAACTATGGCTTATCATTGACTTAAACCGACCCATTCATTATTCGTCTAACCCGCTGTTGCAGTACCCTTTACCCTTTTTTATCCAGTTCTCCATTGCAGTAGCTTTGTTTAATAATTTCCAGCTGTGTTGAACACAGTACAGCAAATGACGAGTCGAAATTCAATATTTTGAGGCGCTTTCGTTTTATCGACTATGCATGCAGATCCGAAGCGTCAATTGAGATGGAGGGAAATATCGCAGTGTCCTCTTTGCAATAAACGTAAGTATATATGATTTTTATGGGATCGATGGAATCGTACAAGCTCTAATTGACGCGTTCTACTGATTGGATTCATTAAACGAGCTATAAGATTTTATTTCGTGTCTCGCGAACAAATGGCATGACTTCAATTAAGAGAGCCCACATCGTCTCGCCCAGCTGATAGACGTGGGGGGAAGCCAAACGGAAATGAGTCGGATAACAAAATCAAGCGAGTGGGGAGGTATGGGATTGGGCTCATTTAAAGTTTTGGCCATCTCTGAAATGTAAAAGCATGCTGTTTATTCCATCGCGGCGTCTTCTTTCGATATCGCTATTGCGAACAAACGCGATTCGTTACTTGACATCTGTTTGAGTTCCTTAGAGGGAACTATGCGAAGGCGTTCACTTATCCATTCCGCAAACCACTCGATCATAGCTAGAAGAACGGAAGTCGTCGATGTAGTTCACAGGGAATGTTGTACTTCCGAGCGCGTTAGGAGTGATCGTTTGGAGGTGACCGTGGTCCTCGGCGCCGTTCGGATATGAATGGGTAGGAGGGTGGGAGGATAGAAGGATGGGAGGATAGAAGGAGAGTGGGAGGATATGAGGGTGGGAGGGTGGAGAGGAACCCGGTGTCCGCATGTCAGCCAGCTCTTACCGAGGGGTCTGCAGTTTAACGTACCATCCGACGGACTGAGTAATGCACACTTTAAGTGCTCTCCGCGTAGCCCTTCATATTGGGTTTGGGATTCCGCTGTAAAATCTCTGCAGGGATACGAATGTGGAATCTCGAAATTGGAAGCCAGGGCTCACTCTAGCCAACACATATACTCAGATTTCAAGTAAATGACACGTTGAGGTGTTGGCTTTCGTATTTTAGAAAATGAGGTTAGGAAATGAGGTGGAAGATTTCGTATTGGACTGTCAGCATCATTACTTTTTTGGTGACGCTGGAATGTCAATGAGATGATACATTTTTGTTCGAGTTTTAATTCAAGTGAGCGAATGTAATAACTTAATTTATAAATTGTATAAATACTTAGATTTTGATGACTCTATTCCAAGATTAAAAGGTATCATACATTTTTGACGTAGGTACTTCTCAATGCAGTGGTCACAAAATAAGGGTTTGTCCATTAAATATACCAGGAAAAGCTATGTACTTTTCTCGAATGGAGAAGTAAGTCCCACATAAGTGATATTTGATTACGAAAAGATCAATTTTATGTCATCTTTCCCATGTAACTATTAGATAATAAAATATGGAAAAAAATTATCTAAGATTTTTCCGATAAATCTGATACATGCATTCATCGCGGGTATTCCACCAGGCAATAGGCTTCATGTCTGCCAACTATTTGGCAGATATGAAGCCTCTTATTTGGTGGAATACCCGTGAAAAATCTTAATAAGGAGATGCTTTTCAAATGATCACCTTATCGCCAAAGCAGGCCTTCCCCGGATGTGTCGCCACCTGCCGAATCCGCTTTGAGGCATTTTCACAGCTTATTCGCTTCTCGCTGGTACTCTCTTATACTCGAGTAGAAACAGATGTGGATCTTAGAACGGACATCCATCTAAATTACGATAAGCTGACGATAAAATCATAACTAAATACTTTTGAGGGTTCAGGAGTGTTTCTGCGTCGAGTGTTAAATTAAAGTAAATATCTATTTCGTATTCCATCCTCTATACATTATTGCAAGATTGTGTTTTTCCTGACGGAACTTGTGAAACTTTTAGGCATAGTGAGAGCAACACCTGACTTTTGCCCGTGGTTTATGACCAAGTAAGAAGAATTGAACGTGACAAAATCTTCTTCGTGAGTACTCATAGCAGTAAAAATTAACAGCTGTGGCTGTAAAGCCTGTTGGTAACTAAACATCTATCGATTCGTTCATTACGCTATGAATCGTAAGCTTACCAAAATGTAATCTAGGTTTGAATTAAAACTTTTCAATGTGAAGGATTTTTTTTAAATTGCAAGAGATATTTAATTGATTTTTCGATGTTTTGTTACAACAAAATGGAATTATCTTGCTGTGTTTTTCAGGAACAATTTTAACACATTTTCAATCCATAAAAAAGCTATAGTTAAAAAAAATAATTAAATTTGGCTTTTTTACGCCGAGATATTACATGTTTTGCGTTTAACGCTTGGCAATCAAAAACTGCAAATGACCTTATGCCTACAAAGAACAATCATTTACAAATTTATTGAAAATTAGAAAGAATAATCACTATCACATACATATCGTTTTTCTTCTAACGATTAACCCCGCCAAAACATAGGGGCTGAATCCAAACTTACGGAATCATTTGCTATTACTGCGATTTTATCCTCCCCAAAACGAGATTGTTAAAGGTTACTCCAAGTTCGCCGGATTTTTTATTCCTTGGAGATTTTAATTTCTTGAGTTCTGTAGCAGACAGAGAAGACCCATGTAACAAAGCCACTCATCAACTCTCCTCAATGACGTCATACTCGTGCATGGCTCTGCTTGCAGCTGCCTTCATTGCACCAGCGAATAGGGAAGTAGAGAGGATTGCACTGGCTTCAGGGGTCACCGATAAGGGGGGCAATAGCCCCCCCCCCCGGGGGAGAGGGTTGTGGCAACGCCCCTCGGCACCAGAAATTGGCATTTCGAAGAGTCATCGAAGAGTCGAAAAGGCTTTAGAATCAGGATATTGCAATAATATTCAGGCAATCCAATTTAGTTACAAAATCAAACTTTGGTTGCGTCAACTTCGGGCACGCAATCGCTGACGGCAATTTTATTCTTTGAAATATTTTATCCTCTGCACTTGTAAGAATTCATCCTCATCAGGGAATTAATTGCCTACGAAGGATGATGCGAACTGGATTGATTTCATTCAAACACGTCACAATTGTTCTGTAGAAAATTCTTCTAACTAAATGGCGATATACCATCATGGAGAATGTCAGTTGATGGTCTCAAGAGAGGTAATGAAATGGCGCCTCCAATTGGTCGAGTGATAAATGGAAAATATGGATGAAACTTAAGTGGAAAACCGGTTGTTAGCAAATTTACTTTATTCCCACGCATGTGTAGTGAGAAACATCCACACATGCAAATTGCATTTAAAGTTGAAAGTTACTTGGTAAAACATGGCGCTGGAAATCCCTTGAATTTTTACGCGCATTTTTTTCTGAATTTACTTCAATAGAAAGAGACTTCCTAGCTTGAGAAATATCATATTTCACTAACTCCTTCAACTAAAAGTATTCCTTTAATTTTTTAAAAACTCCCCCCTTGGGAGTCTTCAAATGTATGCTACTCCAGGCCCTTTTAAATAACTGAATGTAATTTTACGCGAGTTTTGTAATAGTTGTCTCCTTGATCTGGAGATAAGTCCGCGGAGCGTTGAGCAGAAGCGCCCCCTTTAAGGACCGTAAGCTGTCTTCTAAATGTGGAAATGTTTAACTATGCCCATTAACCCGTTATTATTCACTGTCTAGAAAATAGGTCGTGGCATAATAAAAATGGCGACTTTTTTCGAGCGATATTAGGACTATCTAGTCCTCTCTTACATAAAACTCTTTAACGAACACACGCAGCCATTCGCTGGGAGTTGAAATTCCTACCCAGGGGGAATTCGAACCCGTGAACCTTCGGTTGACAGGCAGGGACTTAGCCCCACCACCACCGGGGCTGGCCATAAAGGTCTCCACCCGCACCGGCATAAAGGAAAACGGGAAGATTTTGAACTCGTTCGATAGCTATTTCGAGAAAATTTCACTTTAGCAGCTTCATGCTAGGTTAAAGTTATTTCAGTAAATATCGGAAAATCTAGCCTTTTGCGAAAATAAAATTAATTGTGAATCAGTGTTTTTTGCGCCAATATTTCACATTGATCTTAGCGGAGACATTCAAAGCCGTTTTTGTTGTCACCATTGAATTTACAATAGTGGTCATAGTGGAATCTGTGGTGGAATATATAAGTAGTGAAAACACCATAAGAGACGCATAGCCAAGCCAGTGGATGCAATTAAACCGACTTGTGAGTTTACAGTACAGGTACCATTTGAAAGTCGAGAGCTTTGATAATCCAACATCATTAACTCGATATTCTCACGTGCAGCTTGGTAAAAATTCATTACGACAGAATCAGTTACTGCGATATTCCACAGAGGAAAAATTATTCGCCTTGACTGGGGTTAATCTGTGGAATATCGCACTTATGTGCACTTGCGGGTTACTCCGTATAAGGTTATACTGTGGTTATACCGTGGATAGTTCCGGTATCCTCAAAATTTGTCACTGAATCAGTTGTAAAAGTCATTGTAATTTGTACCTTTAGCCGGACCTTTATGCCGAAGGCGCAGTCCAACAGAGACCAACAGTCATTCACCTCTCCGTGCACCTGAAAAACGGTCAGCGAGTCTGCTACAACGAACACAACATACAAGATTGGTTACAAACTCCTCAAACGACCACGATGACAGTTTTTCTTCAAGCTTTGTGGTTTTCTTATTCAGTAAGTTCAATGTTTTTCACATCCGTTGAATTTTAATGGGTACCTTCTGCTAGTGATTAATATTTTGGGGATCAGGAGCGGATTTATTCAATTTACGTTATTTCGTGCGGGGAAACTCTACTCAGCAGTCAAACTATATCCTGTAACGGATTATTTTTGTCATGTGACTAGCAATCCTCCCTGTAAATCTCATTTCTGTGGCTGTCATCATGCTTACCAGACGTTTTAAAACCATGCCTACATCAACACTCTCTTCCTCAGTTTCACCAGCTTCCCCTTATGCTTCTGGTATTCAGGAAGAACATTTGTCAATCACCAGTCGTCATGTGAAGCTAGAATGAGGAGTAAGAGTTTAGCACATCGGTTGAATTCTTTTGGTAAACCTTGGGATAAGTAAGATAATTAAGATAAATGTTGGCCTGTCAGAGGAACTATGATGAATGCATTACTATACTCGAGGCATTTTCCTGCGCAATTCTTCAGAATTGACCCTACTGGCGCGCTCGAATTGGAAATTACATCCCTCCAAAGTTCCCTTTTAAAGGTTTGGGCTATTGATTGGGCAAAGTGAGAAAAACGGCCAAAAGTACAGCGGAAAAGCGGGTAAGATGTCATGTCGCGAGTGTGCTGATTTGAATGGGGGGAGCGTTGTGCCTGTGTGACACGGGAGAGCTTCGAGTAGGTGCTTGATTATGAGCTATCCTATCGGGCGAAGTGATTCTTCTTGTTTTCGCTTGTGTACACGTGCTGGGTATATTGCTTACGAGACATTACTCTTGCCCATCGCGCTCCCGCGAAAAAGCTTGATGCATGACGCACCGCGCATTCGGCCATCCGTCTTAATTCCCTCAGGTCTTTTTGGAAATCGTGTAAATGCGTTCGCTCAATAGAGAGACGAGAGATGGACGACCTTCATCTCTTTTTTTTACCCTCCAAGGCACACGAGGAATCTCCATGCATCCAACCACACGGCCTCAGAAATGGACGGGTCGTAACAGGCCCCCAATTTTGAAGCCAAAGTAACTTGATACTTGATCTAGTGCAAGACACTCCTTTTGCCGTACCTTGCCTTAGTGAGGTCAAGGACCCGACCTAGAGGGTTTCAAGCAATCACTGTTGTGCTGGTGATAAAATGTTGGTAGCAGGCGACCAACACTATCTTTAGGATCTTTTTATCCATTTTCGATTTCACGGCCGGAAAATTACTAATATGCGCATGGAGGTGAAGGAGGTGTACTTAAAAAGTAACAATGCGAGCACAAAAACCAACGTCGTTGGTCGGAATCTACCAGAACCTGCTTGAAGGGAGCAGTAGACTTGTACCGCATCCATAATGAGGTCTTGTGGCTAACGAGTATGATAGCGATCAAGCTTGATGGCCGGCATGCTGGTTCATAATTACGCGACACTGCAAAGCTGCCATATTAGCAAGCATCCTCGAACTTGTGCTGTAACAATTATAGTGTGGTATGGGGATAATAGAGTAATAATTGATACCGACGACTATTCTCCACGTTGTTTATTTGTTGTGCAAAGCCGCTGATTTCACAGTTGACCTCCATAGGTGTCTACACATTGCCCTACGAGTCGTTGCGGAGGCATGTGGCAGGTGGTGTCGGGATTCTAGTCATTAAAATGGGAGGAGATGGGTAAAAAGAGTTAAAATCGGGAGATGACGAAAGTGAGTTATATTTCAAAGGAGTCTCTTACTATCTCCCTTTGGTTTTTTTTGAAATCACTAACGGAGGGAGAGAAGAAGGAATTATTGTGCCCGTCGGTTTGGCAGTGTACCTACTTATTTTGTTTTGTCTCTTCTATCAGTTATTAAAATCGGCAGGGTTGATTTAAACCCACCTTGTGTCCCTGATGCTCGCGTAATCTTAACTTTTCAAATTATCATGACCTAGCTTCCGCGGTTTCCGTGTTTCTAGCTGCTCCCAACCTTGTCCTACCGACAGTTGTATTACACTCCTAGTTCGTCCGTAACAGTTTTTATAGTTGCGTTTGGCTTAACTCAGAATTTTTTTTTTAATTCTCTGGATTAAATCATTCCTTGCATGATCCCGATAGATATCTGCTTATTTGAGACGTGACCTTACCTGAGCATAATAACCTATCTCTTTCATATTTCCATTGGAAGACCTCCCTACAATTAGATCGATAAATCCAAGTGGTTAACCCAGCAATGCGCAACTCATAATCAGTTGCAACTACGGCTAGCTGCTTACCTACAATATGTTGTCATCCATTACGTGATGGAGGTATGTGATTATGGATGGACATTTTTGTCTAAATTTACTCTATTAAATAAACTGAGTAAAGAGGATGGACAGAATAGTACATAGGCAGTAGATTCAATTGTTATTACTTTTGCGTACAGGATCATGACCTCGAGAAAATCCTGCCCTGCCTGGGAATCGAACCAAGGACATTTTGATGATTCAATAAAAACTAGATGTTATGCCCAAGCAGTTCATCAGGGATATAAACGCAAGGGAATTAGAACTTCTAAGAAGAAAAACCGTAAGGTTTTTATTGTCTTGGACTATTCATTTAATCCCATAACAGCACATAATAGGTGCTAGGGTTTGCATATAAAGAAATTAATATGTGCCGTATTCTCGGCATATTTGAAGAATAATTACTATATTTAACTTTTCTATCATGCAATTCTATGTGCATACAAGTTTTTGCAGAAATATCTCGAGCAAATCTGGTGCTATATATGAGTGAGAATAAGAAATTTGAAACAAAATATTTGCAAACAAGTTATACATTCCATTTATAATTCATTTCTCCGTCTCCTAGGTGATGTTTTTAACTATTTTATTGGATTTCATTCAAAATATGGGGAATGTATTAAAATAAAAATATTTGTCAGTTTAATAAGATGCTTGAAAATATTGTTGTGAAATGCTTTCGAACGCTGAATGCCTATAGAGCGACGGTTATCTAAGGTCTAATTAGAAAACAAATGTCATTATGAGCTTCTCCCACGTGATTCTTTTTATCTCTCATATCTCGACTCGTATAAAGTTTTATTAAGGACTTTTCATGATTTTAAAATACTCCAGTGGACTATTTGACAAATTTTTGTCATATTTTATTATTTTATTAGCTTTAATTTTCAGTAAACTCTATAATCAAATGAATTTTTTGGTAGGCATGGTTAACTTTCTAGATCGAGTTCACGAGTTTCCGAGAGCCACGAAATATCACTTCTTAGTTCACTGGATTGATGCGGAATTAGGAAATCATCCGTTTTCAAATCCGCTGAGTCATTGTCTTGAATCCAGTGCATCCGGGCAAGCCGGCGGTCTCTCGTCCTCTTTTTAAACGCAGCCACACCCCTGTGCGAATAATCTCGTTTTCGCGTCGGTTATTCCAGTGTCAACCGAATGGTTTATTACGGTTTAGAAGTGTTCCGTCATCGTCACGCAAGTAATTGGTGGATTATGCGGCTGCTTAATGCACGGACGTAATGAATATCGAGTGAAAGCGGCAGTTGGAGGGGTAGTGGGTGTTTCGTACCCGCTCCCGCCAAAGGATCGTATCAGCGTTTTGGAATCTAGATTATGTTAATGCGGGCGTGTGATAGATTTGTTGATACCGCCTCGCGATGAATTAAAGCCAAAGGAAACACTCTACAATTGCATATTTATGATAATAAGCTGGAAATCTAGTGAGCTTTTTGTGCATATGAAATTCGAATTTACATTCCACCGTTTTTTTTTACAGATCCTTGGATGCAGAATTTTCAGTTTGCAGTAAACAACGGTGAACGGTCAGTGGAGTGCCTATTTAGCAATTCACTCTCACATTTTATCTTATCTTGTCATTTAAATTGAGATAAGTTTTACTTGGTGATCTCTCCGATCCAACAAGTGGAACTCTACGGGAAACATTAAACATACTCTTGGTCGATTCCATTTTCCTCTGGAAATTCATTCATTCATTCATGCGGGAAACTGTTCATGGGAAACTGTTAACTCAAAAACCTGGCATTGTTTTACTCAAAAAGTGGTTTCATCATTGATATACTTTTACTTTGAGAAGTAGTCTATTAAATTCAGGGATTTGGATCGCCGCACAAAGGAACTGGAAACAGAATTCTATTTTTCCTCCTGAAAGTCAATTGAAATACGATACTCGTATTTTTTATATAATTCAGTGAAATAATGTGAAATTTACTGAAAGTAAACATCACATTATAGTTCTAATATTGTTTACAAACATTTGGCGGTCGCCAGAATTTGACAATTGGGTTAAATAATTTTGATTTAATCCAGTTGTCAAATCACTTTATCGCAAAGAATAAAGGCGCGTACCATTAATGTTTTGGCTGCATGCGCCGGCGCATATTCGTAAAACCGTTGAAATAGATTTTATAACGTAAGTATTTGTTCTCTCTCACTTTTGCCATAATTTCATGCAAAATAAAATCAGATATTTCGAAGAATGAGCGGCAGAGTTAGGCGCCATAAGGCGCCTCCACTTCTCGGTAGAATTCAGTTTGAAGTCGAGCTTCCGTTCCGATTGCGCTTAGGGCATTTTTAATCATTGCTTAAAAACTATAACTATAATAAATAGAATGATATTACTTTCATATGGAAGCACTTCTTGGAAATAACATTATCATTCCATATTATTTTTCCCCAATTTTTGTTATCAAATTTGAGAAAGCTCTGAGTAATTTTAGTGGTGAACTATTGACCATATTGATTTGGTTATACTACTCGGTCATTTGATGACAAATTTGGGCGTTATTGCTCACCGGAAGACGAATAACATGGAATATTACATACTCATTTCATTCATATTTTAGCAGTTATTTCTCCAAATCCACCATCTATCATAGCAGTGTTTCGTACCACTAATGAATGAAACTCGTAGCAATAGTGACAACGTATTTTAACTCTCCTGATTGTTAACTTCCTTGCTGATTTGATGAAAAGAAATAGACCCTCCCCTTCAACAGCCTTTACCGAATGCTTTTGAATCTTCTTTTTCTTTATAACTTTTTTACTTAGACTTTCAGAAATAGTCGCTTTTCGCATAAAATTTAGCACTAGCAAGTTCACTCACTCAACCGAGGCTGAGCATTAAGTTTGCCTCTTGGAATTAGAAGCATTAAGCGTGTTAGATAAAATTTCAAGTGTAGAAAATGGATTGATTTTTTATGTTCGAGTTTCAGTAATCCTGGGATTCGATTCACTCAAAAGGGTAAAAGTTCCTTTGCTAACCTTGGTTTTACTTTTGGTTTAGAATTCAGTTTGAAGTCGAGCGTCCGTTCCGTTTGCGCTAATGGCATTTGTACATCTGTAATCTATCTGCGCGGCGGCAGCAAGGGTATTTGTGAAGAATTGTGCTATGTCAGGCCTATGAGTAGCCCGATTTGAAGTCGAAAGGGAGGCCTGGCAATTTAAGAAACTTTGCAATTCAGAAATAATTAAAAGCTATTTGCACTGTATCAGGATGGCATAAATAACACGTCAGGTTCACACTGTAGAGGCTTAAATATCACAATACCGGCGGGTAATACACGGTTAGGGCTTGACTCTCACGGACTGGCCCCGAAGGCTATCTTGTTCCAGTATTTATGCAGGTCTCTGGTTCTCGAACCTTCCCGATCTGTTGACCTTGGCGCCCCTCATGCCCGCTCCGCCGCCCGCGAACTTTCCTTGACTTGACCCATCCGCTACATCCCCCCTTCAGAAAAAACAAAGCCAAAAATTAGCAGCAAATATTTTCACTCTGCTACAACTGTAGTCGTTGCGCTGGGCGAACGATACGTCCATATCTCGTTCGGTATGTTGATTCTCTGGTATATTATATTGTGAGTGTGATTATATTTGGCAATGTCCAACAAGTGTTTTGTGTGTGATGGAGACATCAACGAATCCAGTGAAGATGTTTTAAGAATGACAGAAAAGGAATATAGTCACTTGTAGCTGCAAGTAAGGAAAGGAAAGACAACAAGTTCTCCCAGTTAAGTAGCTTGAAATCCCTCCTAGTTCACAATTGGGTAGATTAATTAAGCAGTTAAGAATAGATATCTTTAAGAGCGACAGGGAGAACATCATATTAGAACCCCACTATATTTCCAGGTCCGACAGAAACGATAAATTAAGAGAGATATTTTGCCGAACGGATAGGTATGGGAATTCGTTTTTCCCCCGAACAATAAGGGACTTTAATAAATGCTAGGCGTAATTTCATTAGAGCATTTCCTTTTTATATGTAAACGGCTGGTGCCCTAACACCCCCCGCCACACGCCTATTGAGGCGGCTTGCGGGGTAGTATGTAGATGTAGATGTAGAATTGATATAATAAAAACTGCACCAGAGCACAAAGCATTAAAGCTGATTTGCAGATGCTTTATCAACATCATATGAACCGACTGAAATGGTGAGCTCAAGGTCTTCACTAACAAAATTTCGATATCAAGAATCGCTGCTTTCTAAGAGCATACTCTGTAGAGAACCAGAAAAAGAAGGCTGTTGAAAGGCGGTGGTTTATAACGATCGTACATTAGCTACTATACAACAAACATGTATGAAGGTTGGTCTTGCGATGAATGACAAGTGGAGTGAAGAAGTTGTTAGTCGCCAGTCCTCCATAGTTGATTTAGTCACCGAAGAAGCTGTTTACGATGATGAATGCCAAGTGAATTTCATTATGCCTCTATATCTGAGTAAATAAACCAAATCTGATTACTACATTTCGAGAGAAATGGAAGAAATGTATTCGTTCATGGAAGAGAACATTAACTGCCAGTTTTCCATGGGTGAATTAATGGCCGAAGTGACCGGAAAAAACCAGATGCGAGAACTGTAAAATCAGAACCGGGTAAATAATATAGAGATCGCGTTACAGTGAAACCAGGATGCAACCGATTTTTGTTCCAATCAAGTTTCAGAGATTCAAGGTGCCAACTTTTGGATGAGGTTTGTAATCAAAATAAGGAAACAATATGACTGACGAGCGACTCCGGATTGTGAGAACATCTGCATCTATCATTCGGCAGGACATCTACAGTCATGTGTACGATACTAACACATACCCACCTGGTGATTACTTTCTTGAGGACGCGAATAGTGTTCCTCCATCCCTTATACTGTTCCTTCAGTAGGTAATCTTGAAATACGCAAAGAGCATATCCCACTTGTCCTTATCACTCAGTTTGCTGCCAGACAACGTGGCTGGGGGTAAAGGAGGAGCCAGATCTGAAGGGGTCGTGGATACCTTAATTCATCCTTACGTCGGCAGCTACAGCGAAAGGGATGTTAAAAATATAAAACGTATTTTTACATGATCAAATTTTTGTGAAAAAGTTTTTGTGAAAAAGAGAGTTAAACTCTTTAGAGTCTGTGAGTTAGTCTGAAAGTTGGGTTGAACTTACAATCATGCGAAACGAATTAATGAACGAAGGAAGAGGATTCAGTCCAGTGAATTACTTCAGCTGTCAAAGAGCTGGGTGTGTTTTGAGATCATTCTTTGATTTTGGACTTCCCGTTGACCTTAGGTATTCTTTCATAGACATTTTCCATGAAAAGATAAGCAATGACTGGAGACTGAGGGGAATCCATTGCTACTCCGTCAGCCTGCTGGTAGAAGTCGCGGTCATATTTATTCATATAAGTCGCGGTCATAATTCTCAGGAGATTCAATATCGACACTATCCACAAACCTATAGAAAAACTTGGAAAGCAACTCGTAAAAGTTAAGGACCCTACTGGCTTTATGACTCCTGGTGTCTATCAGACTTCTTGCGATTGTGGTCAAATCTACATGGGGGATACTGGAAGAACTATTGCTACGAGGCTTAAAGAACACCAGAGACATTTCAGGCTTCTTCGACAGCCCAAAAATCTGCTGTTGCTGAATCCAGCTCATTAGTTTTGACCAAATGATTAAATTGGAAAGCGCCTAGATTATTTTCACTTCCAACAGTTATTGGAATAGACTGGCCAAGGAAGGCATTGAGATCAGGCTGAGAAAGAATAATTTTAATCTTGACGCTGGTTTTCATCTTGGAATTCCATTTCAAAGATGATACGGAATAATAAAACGAAAACTCCTTTCCGTTGTCGTAAGTTTCAAATTTCACCCTCCGATCATTAAGAGTGGTTGAACCCAGATTATAAGCTTGCCGTACTTTCGTTCAACATTTACCCTGAAGACGATGTACAAGTCGTCCGTCGAAATGTCGGTACTCTTTGCCAAATTAACACGGTGGATATCCCGAGAAGAATTTACGCGAAGCAAACGCCCGGAAAGCATTACATCATTTTTTCAAATACCTAAACGCTGCTTGAAAAATGGAGGGGTAAAACTGATGGCAGGTGGAAAACTATTGTTGTGCCTTATGCTAACTAATTTTGATCCTTTATGTAGCCGAGCACACTAAATTTTAATGTACTATTTTATCGCGTTATACCTACTGGAAACTACTGCATGGCCTTATAAAATCGTATTTACCTAAACTTTTAATGATTTTTGCCCTAAAAGAGATATATGTGAAAAAAATAGTACCTATACTAAAACATGCCGAGATTATTAAAAAATCACATATTTTCGTAGACGTTTTATGAGGAAGTTTTCTTAGGGAAACTTTCAGATGATACTGACCACATTAGATATTTTTCCACAAATTGTGTAAGGAAGGGATGTTTTTTAAAACATGGGTGGGAAAGTTCAGCGCAACAAATGGCTCTCACAGTTCCAAATTACAACGCGATTGGATGTAAACAATGGCTGGCTTTGTGGTAAACTCTACGAGTTCACAGTTTGTTTCAATTTTACAACACTTCCCTCTTTGGATTTATTTTGCATTGTAAATCACTTATAGGATGGATGGGAGGTGAGGTAAGGGTTTTATGTGAGGGTTGGTGAGAATTGAGGGAAAGGAAGAGTTGACATTTGTCTTCGCTCAACAAAATGCGTCCAAGGGATCATTTTCATTTCATCGCTGCATCCGACGCACGAAGTAGATACTCAGTGTGTTGCTCTCCAAAAAGCCTCAAATGGGGATGGAGTAATTCTACTGCTGACAATCAAACCGGGGACCTGAGAACTGAAATTTGATACTCTTGACTCCCCATCATACGATTTTCTTCGCCCCAAATTTAGAAAAATCTATTTCATATTTAAAGCAAAGTTTAATAAATAGTTAAAATTCAGCACCTACACATGACGCCATTTTTCATACACCATTCTTAATTGTCCAAAATGAGTTCATGCATGACCGGAATTTTAACATTTAAAATTATAAAAATCTCAGTTTCACTATTCAATGAATATGCCGGGTAAATTGGTTCGGCGGCGGAGGAGATAGAAAAATAAATGCTAGAAAGGCAATGCGCCGTTCTAAGAACGCAAACGTGGTGTATCCCAAACCCGCCTCGAGTAGGAATGCTTCTTTGTCTAGATGATGTTTTTGGTCTAGGATTGTACGGTGCTGCTCCACCATAGAAGTCAGAGCTACCAAATAACCGAAGTATACTTATACCCAGAAATATTTACACCAAACATTCGAATAATTTCAGTTCTTATGAAAACGTACGGCTTGGTAATGGTATTCGATGGAAGTGCATTCGCAACTGCTCATATATTTTCGCTCAAATGTTCTCATTTCCTGAGAAATGCAGTTGGCAATACTACTTGGAACAAAGGCTTTCAATTTTTCAACAAGAAAATCAGCGGTCAGTTTAAACTGTGTGAACGTCCCTGCGTCTTAATTGTATGTAAAAAGTAATACTGCTTTCCTAGAACAGGTAAAGAAGTTGAACTTTTTATAACTGCTTCGATTCATAATATTATGAAACATTGTTGTGTTAAAGGACATAACATATCCAGAGTAGGCAAACTTAAGAACAAGATAACATATCCAGAGTAGGAAAAAATAGCAACATTCTTTCTCAGGACTGCTAATAATGCCTCCATAAAGGCTTATTTTTACGGACAGCATTCATTTTGGTCAAGTGATGAGCCTTTCTAACTTGAACGTTTAAGGGGGTGAAATGCAACCCAAAAATCCGACACAACACGCAATTCTAATTTAACTGATTAACTGAAGTTGCGCCTGACTCCACCAGTTTCAGAGGTTACATGCTCATAGTGTGGCCAAACTGCCGTCAAAGCATCATCTTCCCTGAGAAAGATGCGCAAGTTGAGTTTCAAAACGTCGGTTGGCATAGCGCAACATTTGCCCCGGAGGGAGACCCGCAAACATTTTCTGAAAATAATGTGAAAGAGAGATGCTGATCCACTCCGGTTATGCCACATATCAAGAGCACCGCGAGCATTTGGAGTCCATGCAAAGATAATTCGTGCAATAAAAAAATTCCCTTTCGGCATTGGCCCACAGGCGCAGGTAGATTTCTAAGTTCATATTTTTAGTAAAAACCTACTAGATAACAAAACGAGTAGCTTAATTGCACTCGGATGAAGTATGCGCGCAAGTTTCAGCGAAATCAACTTTATATTGGCCGAGTTGTAGCCAGATACGTATTTCCGCGCGCCACCTGGGTGGAAAAATTGTTTGATTCTGTAATATGATTCATTGGAGGCAAATAAGCACTGTTGTGCATGCATCAGCTTTAGATGGCGGCGGAAATCAACCAATGAGTGTATGTCTTTTGAAATAATGACATCAGGACGCTCTCTGCCGCTGACTAGCGCTGAATCACCGCAAAATATTCACCCCGACTGAAAGTTCCCGGGGTGGCCGCTTCCTTTCAAAACTGAAACCTCCCTCGGTGACTAGGGAGAAGTTATTTGTTCGTAAAGGCTCCATTTTATCGACATTTATTATTTCTGCGATATATTTTAGTTGTTTGGAATTTTATTTGTACTGAAACATACATTTATTAGCCTGCAATGCGTCTTGCAAGGCTGGGTAAGAATGAAATAAATGCGTAGCAACGGGAATGGCAAAAGCTCTAAAATTGCATAATATTTACGCGAGAAGTTCAAACTTCTCAGCTTATCGATCTAATAAGACAAACCGGTTAAATATATTATAAACTATGAAGATTTGGCTTCATTTTAGCCCAAAAAGCACACTCGTACCTCAATATTTCATATTTTAATGAGAAAAAGAAAATTGATCTACCCGGAAATATTTCGTATTTAAGGCAGTGTATTAATATACTATACTGTCCTATAGTGCAAGTGTTAAATATTTTATAAGGTTTTTGAAAATACAAATAGATAACATTTCCACCCCTTGAAATGACGGCTGGTGGTAAAAAAAAATGTTACGAACAAAAGTTGTAGATATTTTATTGACAATTTCAGATAACTTCAAACGGATTTTGCAATGTAAATAATAAGGGAGTTATCATTTTTTTGTCCTTCAACCCCTATTTTTTCGACCCCTTGAGCTAATTGTTGGTGCAATCGAAAAACTTTCGGAATAAAAGTCGTTTGCAATATCCTTTTTAATTATAATACACCTAAAACAATTCATTATGTTTTAAAGTAAGGGAGATATAGGGTTTTTTTCTTATTTTAAAACCCTCCCTTCTTCTACTCCTTTGGTCCGATTTTGCTCAATAACGAACTTGACCGAGATTTTGCACTTTTAGATTTTATGTATAAATCTGGAAGTCATTACTGAAAAATTACGGCAGTTAGTATGTTTACAAAAAAGTGAAAAGGCGCGAATAAATACATACAATCATAGGAAATGGAAATGGATATGAACACATAAAAGGACGAACACAGGGTTTGGTGGAGAAAATGAAAATGAGTCGAATCCAGACAGAAAAACTTTTTCACCTTACTCGGGATTCGAACCCGGATCTCCTGATTTCCGGCCAGGTATGCTACCAGTTACACCAGCAAGGCTACTTGTATGTGTACACTGCAATAGGTAGTCTTTTTTCGAAATTTACTTAAAAAGAAGGAAAACCGTACACATTTATACACCGTAACGAACGAATCTAAAGTGTAACACAGCTGTTGGCAGGACCAGGTCGGAAGCTGCAATACTGTGGTTCTCACCAAGTAGGTGTCGTGACAAATTCGGGTGACTTGTGGTATCATTGAGGTACAACTATTCATTGTGTACATAGGACTCTCATGGACTCTATGGTGTTGCCATGTTGGAAAATTTGGAAATCAATACTTAGGAGGCTCTAGAGACCACAAGCTACGATAAGAATAATAGCATATTTCCGACTAAACGAGTTTCAGGATGATAGTGAGGATTTATATGAACCCTAAATTGTATTTCTTTAATTGATGCCAGTGAAAAAACAACAGAGATATTCTGCCAAACAGTTAGGCACGAATACTATCTTTCCGCACGCTGTTAGTTACGTCTGCAAAAACTACGTAGCGAGACACAGTGGCACTCCGTCAGCGTGCTTCTCACTTTCGCCATTTCCCTCCCTCTCTGTCCATTCTCCTTATTCCGTCCCCATTTCATGGTTTGTGTCCCAGCACCCCCTGCCACACGCCCACGCGGTGGCACGCACGGTTTAGCATGTGGATGTAGAAGCGTCCCTAACCCCATCGCCTCCAAGTTTCCTGCCCTACCCTCCTCCCCCACCCCCTCTCCGACCTCCCCCGATGTGCAACCAATCCATTCTCACCACCCTCATTCGCGATTCCCCCCTCCACCACCTCATTTCGTCCCCCCTCCCCCCACGACAGGCCCCCATCTCCATCCCCCCCCAAAACCCACCCCTTCCTCGATCCCCCGCCTTCCTGCTTCTAGCCGTCGAGAGTGTCCAGCGGGGGCGACACTCGTATCGATTCCGCGGACGGACGCCGAGCGGGCGTCGGAGAACGGATATTTTCTCTCTCTCTCTCTCTTCCCCCTCCCCCTTTACCCCCCCCCCCCTCCCCCCCTCCTGCCACTCACTGCACGCACGTACTCGAGGTGGATCACGCACGCACACACATCTGCGCGAACGCACGAACGATTGCTCGCGGGAACACATATGCCGCCGCCCGGGACACTAAACCCCTCCTCTTCCCTCTCTTCCCCTCCCCTCCCTCGCACTTCGTCGCCGAGGGAGAGAATAAAAAACTCTCCCGTTCGGAGATGAAGGGGCGTGGGGAGGAGGAGGAGTGGGAAGCAGAACGCCCCCTGGACCCCTGATCCCCCCCCCTCTCAATCCGAAACCCGCGGCACATCTATTTGCACAACCCCTCTCTCACGACATCACCAAAACTTTGTGGATTTCGAGGCGTCAATCTTCTCCGTTTTAAACCTCCGTTTTAAAAGGATACGCACCTCTGTGTGTGTGTTCTCGGGTGACTGCTGGAAAGACGAACACATATGGCACGCTTGACCGTCACCCTCTCGTAGGCCGGCCGTCTCAAGAAAAAGATTGAATGCTCAAACTTCCTTCATTACTCCGGGGAGGGGGCAGGAATCTCCATTCCAAGGTGATTGCGGGAGAACGGGTGCTCTTCGAGAATGCTAAGGACGGCTTTGCTCACTAACTTTGACATCACACATTATTATTAATAACCATAGAATTGACGACTTCTATGGTAATCATAATGCAGCAGCAATTGTTAATTTGGAGTACATACACAATGATATTCCCGTATTAATTCAGTCTTTTCCTAGCCATTGTATCTGCACTAGTGCTCGACTATGACCGCTTTCTCCAACACGCGGAATTAAATCTTATTTATATCCAATAATAACTGGGTCCAACATGCACCACCCCTGGCTGCACTATACACAGGTCAATACAGTTCTGAGTATAGTACAGTGGCATACATTGGCACACACTGCGATAACGAGGAAGTCACAAAAAGAGAGTTGCTTTAAAGACGTGCATGCCCACAAGTGAGAAAAATTTAATGGCCCGCGCCTTGCTTCAGTTGCAGGAACAGAAAATGCAAATAACTACGTGAGATCATCATTAGCCATTCATTCCTAAGATTGGTTGAATGCAGTCCTCCTCTTTACCCTGTTTTCTAACTATTTCATACGCTTGTAGCCATTCTGCTCCATTTTCCGTTTTACTGTTTAATTATTTATGCTAATATTTGTTTACCTTTTATTTCACGAGAAATGTTTAAGAAGAACTTTGACTCCATGAGCACGTCTCTTGTTTCATTTTTAATCGCATCTCCGAAAGCTGTGCAGAGGTTGCGTTTTGTTCTTCAGGGTATCCGTGAATCATCGTCACGAAATTATGTTCCCGCTCTCATAGCAATAAGGTCACGTAGTTCCCTTTGTGTGTTCTTAATTGCCACATAGTCATCCGAGAACACACAGAAGTGACCTTCGTGTTCATCACTCAGTCCGATGGGCTGCAATTGTAACTTGCTTTGGTGAAAACATACGTTGACGTGAAATCAGTCAGTATTCTTCCTTAAACCTAAAAATACAGCGTTTAACAATGTCAATAATTTTCCTAAATTGGCGTTTCTCCAACGTTTATTTCTCTAAAAATACAAACCGTAGGGTTAATACTTTTACTTCATCTGAATGCACGCATTTCTTCCTCTCTCGTGTGTGGTTACTTTTCCTCAAATGACATTGATTTCTCGCAAATAATGTTGACCTTGTGGGACGAAAGCCAACATTTACTATAGCTGGTACCCCTGCATTTAAGTTTTTCACAACACGAAGCTTTCATTTCACCCACCTCACTAAATATTTGGCTGATCTGCATTACTCAGCAGGTTTTCTGAGATATAGCCACGTTCTTAATACATGGTTGAGGTTGCCTCTCTTTTATCACCGCTATGCTTCTTTCCATCCTATTTTTAAAACATAAATT
Source organism: Pyrrhosoma nymphula (assembly GCA_963573305.1). Lineage (NCBI taxonomy): Eukaryota > Metazoa > Arthropoda > Insecta > Odonata > Coenagrionidae > Pyrrhosoma > Pyrrhosoma nymphula. The sequence goes on along the minus strand of OY754329.1, from coordinate 155,198,898 downwards.
CGAACCTCAATATTTCTTTAGTCTTAGAAGGAATTGAAAATGCATTCTAGCATCCAGAAGATTATCAGATCATGGTCGCAATATTTTAAAATTATACACCCTTATAATGTGGCACTTATGCTTAGGTGGTGATGGGTAATTAAAGAGGTCTTGACGATGGTGGGATGATCAAAAGTAACCCCGAAGAATTGAAGGGAAATTGGTAAATACGCTAGGTTTGTAGCTCTAAACACTCTGTACTCTAGCATTATACCAATATTAATCCTGGGAAAGACTTCAATTACACCGTCGAATGGAATTTGGTAATACTTTGACCTTGTTACTTGCTATGGATATTGTAAGACTGCAAATTGACCCTAAATTAGCTCCTTTGTCGGGCAAACAAGGAACGACTAATCACTCCAAAGTGCTTCGTCGGCATCGAGAGGGCATATTTCACCGGTCGGTCCCTGACCGATGAACATTTTGCGACGGCGACAGGAGATAGCCAAGGAGATGCGGTGGGAATGCTATCTTTCGAATACGGCGAAAATAAAAAGGGTTGAGATTTAAAGAATCCTCTCATAATGAATTCATCTTAGCCCATTAATATCTAATATACTGATAGATGAAAAAATCCAGGGATTCACAGTGAGAGATGACGACTGGGTAGCTTAACTGGTAGAGCACTCAGCGCGAAATCGGAGGGTCTGGGTTCGAATCCCAGTCCAGGTGAATGATTTTTTCACTGTGAATTTCACACAATTGTGTGACTACTAGCGGGTGACTCCGTTAAAGTTACTGCGCGGCCAGTTCCGCAGTTCTTTGAATCTGATAGATGAAATAACAGGGCACATAAAATAAGGCATATTTCCACTTACTGTGTAAATGCGATAGATATCCATCATCAAGACAGAGAAATACTAAAGAAATGTATACGCTTTTTTTACTTCCGACTACGGTTTCGGCACGTTATTCTATCATCAGGGTGAAGTTCCACAAATGTCTCGGCGTTATGCATCGCAACATTGGGGGGGGGGGGGAGTTGAAGGGAGCGGTGGATGTGGAAAAACAAAGGGAAGATTCATGTAAGTGGATGCGGAGATGAGGGTGGGGGTTTATGGAAAATGTTTGGAAGTGATGTGTGAGGGAGGGTGGAGTAGGGTTTTGGGATGGTTCGAGGCCGAAATTCTTATGTCACAAGGGCTAGGAAGTCTGAGGTTTAGAAGAGGTGATTAGGCGACTATTATATCATTTAAAATTTGAGCGGTACTGTTAAAAAAATACCAGTTCTTGAAGAGAGGTGATAGGGAATGTTAAATCGACTGAAAAAGGGTTCCGCCTTGGAAACCATCAGATAAAAATCGTATGCAGACGATTCTGCTTATGAGGAAGATTTACAACGGCTTTTCTTAAAACGTCTCCGTCGTATCATTAAACTGAAAATGTATTCCGAAAAATATTTATATATGCACGAAATGCAATCACGCACATGCATAAAACATGTGTCACACCCAACATAACTTGAAATGGCGGCGAAGAAATGAAAGATGCAGCAACGCACACCGAAAGAGCATTGAGAGGATTACAGAAATGCGGAAGATAAGAATGATCTGGGGAAATTCACTCCTGGAGAAAAAAAAAGAAATAATATCAGAATTAAAGCAGCAGACAAACACAAGTGACGTTGTCAGTTAGACAAGAGAGCGGAGAAGAAGACACTGGCACGTCAGTGGAACGACGGAGGACAGGCAGGGCCGTCCTTAGGGATTGAGGGTCCCTGTCCAAACGGAAGTCCTAGGGGGCCTCCGAATTTTTCTTTCTATTGTTGATACGGTACAATTTCTTTCATACATGTTTCAAAGAAAGACGGAAATGATCCGACAAAATGGCTCATTATTTCAAGAAACTTAAAAAAAAAATATTTACCATGTTTAATGAGGAAAGCCTGGCACGACGCGTTTCACCAATCTTTGGCATAATCGATTATTCCACGGAGTGTCGAAACGCTCCGTGCCATAGAAATAAATCTCTGGAAGATTACCAAGTGTTTTTTATTCATTATGAATATCGACAACTTCCACCAGGTACAGTCTGAAACAGTTATATTTATAGGTAAGCCTACTGTAATTTAATGAAATGTATATAGGTACCTACATTTTTATGACCCATGTGACATTTTATCATTAAATAGTAACGAAAAAAAAACTTTTTACATCAAGATAACCTTGACGACATTTCACATATAAAATTACAAAGATGAACGAATGGTGCACATTATGAAATATCGACTTTTCTGGCCTTCATTTAATCTCTCTTATGTCATTTAACACTATAATGCCTGAAGATTGCGCACCCTCTTGGATGTCTGAAGGGTCATTTTTGACCCCCAGTGATTTTTGATTGTATTACACAGTGAATGCGTCGTTTATGTAGTATTTTTATGACTTCTGACATTTTAACGGATGATGATGACAATTTTCGGATTGAGTTAGGTTAGGCATAGACACAGCAAAAAATATGAAGAAAAAAATTTATTTCCAAAGTTACTAATAATTCTGCGAGACTTTGGAGGTAAGTAAAACTTAACAGTGAGGTATTTGTTGCTTGTTTTACATAAAAATAGACTTGCCCTTTCAGGAGCAACATTAACATTTGCAAGGTGAGATGTTGTTTAGGCAGTGATCAACCGCGTAAGTATCTTTGACAATGCATTGCTTACAGACAGATATTTTGCAAAATTTGCATGACTTACTACCCTTTGTACCTTTCTTACATAGCAATGTTATCTGACATTTCTAGCGAATGTTTGCTGTTTCAGGATCAGCACCGTCCAAATCGTCAGATGTAGTGAGAGGACCACCCTGTCGTGTGTCAGCGTTTTTCTGAACAAGTTCCTCGCCATGTTATAACAAAAATTCCCTTCTGGAAATTCAACAATGTTTGAGTTTCTTTTAGAGTACATGGGCGTTGATTCCAGCAAGATCTAGAATGTTTGAAAAGGTATGCACGGACCAACGTCTACAGGATGGTTTTACTACGTATTTTTGAGCTATCTGATCAACAACATTAACGCCATACTTGGTCTCGTTATAAAAAAACAACTGTTTCAGGTTTCATCTTTTCATCTGTACCAATCTGAACATTTGGGTGGAGTGAGCTCAAAAGGAGTACCTTTTTCTTGGTTTTCCCTTGATAATGTGTGACTGTCAGGTCATCATGCTTCAAAATTTGAGTGTTATGCAGAGGTAGTTTTGCCTTTTTCACTTCAGCTGGAACTAAGCATAGATTACTGACTTACTAGAACTGCAGCATGCCTAATGGGATTCAGCGTTCCAACAAGAATCGTGCCTTTGACCTTCATACTATTCACCAATGTGAGTGACGTGAAGAAGTTGTCACAGGTCACGTTATGCCTCTTATTGACATACTGGGATATCAATTTCTCAACAAAATAGTCACCCAGACGCTGGTTGTTGGCATGCATGCGATCTTTGCCTAGGTTAGGAAACGCATTCACCGTGTTCTTTGGTCAACAGACAACCAAAACGTTTGCCCATATTTGTCAGGTTTTACGGGCATGAACTGGAGGAACCTGCACCGGGATTTGAAGGGTTTCAAATGTTCATCAACACTTAAGTAAGGCCCTAGGATGTAGCAGGTTTCACAATTTACAATAAATTTGTTCCAAACCTCGGACATATAATGGCCTCGGTGGCGGTGGGGTAGAGTCCTCGCCTGCCAATCCGAAGGTCGCGGGTTCGAGTCCCGCCTGGGTAGGTTTCACCCGCACAGAGATGGATGGTTGTTATTGTTCAAGTTTGTTGTAAGAGAGGACCTAATGTTCCTAAATACACTTGATTAAATAAACACTCAATTATTATTACTATGAGAGCAAACTTATCATTTTGCAAGCGGTTGAGTCTAGTGGACCTGACGTCAAATCGTAAGATCCTCAGAATTTCTTCAAAGCGGTCCCGAGACATAGCTTTTCTGAATGATAGGAAAGCCATATTTCGAAGACCAGAGAGATCTTCGTGGCAAAGAATGGACACCAGTCGCTGGAAAAAAATTGCTGGAAACAGCCAAGTTGAAAAAGCAGAAGGTGTCAAAAATGACCCCTCCGGAATCAAAGGTAAAAGTACAAATTTCTTCGAAAGGATGGGGGCTACATAAAACATTTTTTGAGGGAATACTCAATGAGTGAAGTGAATAAAAGTCACAAATCAAAAATAACTTTGAAAAAGAATTGGGGGAAACAGCCACGTTGAAAAATCAAAAGGGGTCAAAAATTACCCCTCCGGCATTCTAGTGTTAAGTCTAAGTTATCAGCTAAATTTTTATGTACAGAGATTGGTGAATTAGATACGTGACTTTCTAAGTGATCGCAAGCAAAAAAAGTTATTGAGTATCAGCTCTGATATGGTAAGAGTAACATCCGGCGTCCCGCACGGAAGCGTGATCGGTTAATTTTTTATATAAATGACCTAATTTCTCGAGTTGGCAGTAACCGTAGATTATTTGCAGATGATGCAGTCATCTACCGCGAAATCGGTGAAGATGCGGGCTTAGAAGTTCTATCATCGAACCTAAATAACGTGAGCTCGTCGTACCAGGAGACGGGGCTTGAACTAAATCTTAGTAAATGCACAGCAGTAGACTTCTTGCGGAAGTCAATACACCAACCCCATGTTTACACTGTGGGCGGAGTAAACAAAGTCATCAGATGAAGTAAAATGTCTGGGAATTACCTTAAGGTGGTTCCACCGTAAAATGACTTTTCACCCACCTATTATAACATTCTCCTTTACACCGGCTGGCACCCTATGCCACACGCCCATGTGACGGCTTGCGCAGGGTGTTATAATATATGTAGGTGATAGGTGTAGATGACTACAAGATCTTTTAGGCGGTCTTGGGACATAGTATAATCTTGGGACATGCGGGATCTCAAATTTGTCTTAAATAATTTTAAGGTCGAGAAGCTTCCGTCAGCACCTGCAACACTTACAGGAATCGTTAAAACGATCCGCAATGCTATGCAAGTATTACGTAAAGATTCATTTTTTCAGGCCAGGGATAAAACTCCACTTATAGATTTCAACTGCTGGCTGATAGCTTTTCTGACACAATTCATTTCAATGTATTTAACTTATCAAATAGCTGCTTCCCATCAATGTGTCTAGAATCCCTGAAGGTTAACATTTTCTCTCAAGTTTTCAGTTACTCAACAATTCATTGTCATTTCGATATTTAAATTTTTTTAAGTCAAACAAAAAATTAAAAAAATACATTATCTTTGAAACTGCTCCAAACATTCTTTGAATGATGTAATAGTTTGGTCTACAAAGGTCGATAAAACAACTTAAATTAAAGTTATCTTGTGGAGAAATTTCTTTTACGCCATCATGACGTTCATTTTCATAGAATTTCCTTTATCAAGAAAACCTTACTTTGTGAAATCTGGAGTTGTATGCAATATACCCACTACGTTACGTTTCCCATTAAAAACTAACAAAAAGTGCCGAGTCCCATTCCGTAAGCGTGGCCCACAAGCACGGAGCCACTTCAGCTGGATTCTATTAGAAGGTGCGGGAAAGATCCGAAAAGTACGCATGTGTAAGATCGTCGGGATCGGGCGCACCTGCGTCATACACGCGAGCGCGGGTTTCCCCGCGCCGTCTGAAAGAGGCAAGCCCCGGCGCACAGTGGGAAATTTCGGGACCTGAGGCGACAAAACCCCGCTCTACAGTATGTGGGTGGATGACATGACATGTTTTTTTCTTCAAATACTCATCATTGCATGTAGTTTGGGGACCCACTGCGGAAAATGCAAGTTAGCTTTATATTGTAACGTGAGAGTTGATTGAACTAACCTCGAATTTGAAAATATGTTGAAACATCGTTGAATTGGCAATACAAAGGGGAAACTGCGAATTTTCCTCCAGAATGCTTGGAAATGAATGGTGTAACTTTGTAAAGAATATTTTTTTAAAATTTGAAGTTTAAGGTTTCGGTCAGTCAGCGAATAAGGCTGCAAATCACGCAGTCACGGATTTACATCACAGATCTACTTGGTTCACGTATATGGAAGTAAAAATAAATATTTTTCTTTGCAGATATTGAGGGTACGAAACATAGCTTCCTAACCATTGACCATAACCCCAAACTTTAAATTTCAATAAAATAATCTTTACAAAGTAACACCATTCATTTACAAGCATTCGGGAGGAAAATCATATAAAATATTTTCAAATTCGAGGATAGTTCAATCAACTCTCACGTAAAAATATAAAGCTAACTTGTATTTTCCGTAGCGGGTCCTTAAACTACATGCAATGCTGAGTATTTAAAGAAAAAAACATGTCATTTCATCCACCCACAAGCTGTAGAGCGGGGTTTTGTCGCCTGAGGACCCCACTGTGCGGCGGGGGCGGGGGGGGGGGGCATAGGCGTGGGGCCCAGTGCGGCGGCACCTGTCGCACTACCCTAGAGACGGCACTGAGGACAGGCACCCCCACATTGAAAGAGATAGCATTCCCCGTGGCAGGAGACCGATAGGAAGACCGCCAAAAATATGGAAAAACAACTGGAAATACACATCCCTAGATCAGGGCTAATTCCGGTAAAAAATGCGACTAGCCTAATGGAAGAAGAAAAAGAAAAATTTTAAGTAAAGAGTTCCAATTTGATGCTGAAGAGGGAGATTTGCTAAGCTGAGTCAAAAATTAAAGGAAATATCGCTGGGCGCAAACCACGTACTATTAGATTTCCTTTTGTAAATTCACGAGAGTGAATGCAAAATATTAATTAAGTAATTAATATTTTTAGTGGGAAATGAGGTATTATATATTTTATACTAAAAAGCAAATTATGCTGCTACGGTCGCCTAATGGTTTGACAGCAGTAGGAATTTCTTTTGGCGCAAAGTGGAATTTGTCTTATTACGGAACCACGCCCACCTCTTGTCTATATGGGCGTTGAAATTGATAAAGATTGGTTTTCAGCCATCCGGTGGGAGAAGTCAACAAATCCGAAGAAGGTTTCGTTTTATCAGGCACTTGTTGTGATCGCTTCATTATCTTGAAACATTCTCAATTTACTGAATCAATGGTCCAGTCATCCTGAATCCCACAGATGCACTCGTTTATTTGGACCGTAAGAGCGGAAGAAATCTTGAATTGGTGCCGGGTAAATATTGATGGACCGTCTCAATATTTATTTTAGTCAAATTTCTCGAAGTTTTGAGGAACCTGTTAAATGATTGGTTGAGGGGATGAAAGGCTTCACGCGTTCGCCCGAGCGAGCAAATGGGGCCCCCACCACCCCCGCCAGTCCCCCAACAAACCTCCCCCCCTCCCTCACCCCCCACTGCGGTCTCAACCCACCCCCAAAATGAAATGCTCCTCCCCCCCCCACTCCCCCAACCATGTCGCAAACGCTGTCCAAAATCATCCCCCTCCTCACTTCCCGGCTTTCTTTTTCTTTCTTTTTTATTTTCCTCTTCCTTTCATTATTTTATATAAACACACGCTAACGCATGTGCATATATGTACAGGCACTTCCAATGAAAAGTTACCACTTCAGAGCCGAAATTTTCTAAGTCCGGAGTTGACGGTGATTTGACAACGGTGATTGTACCTATTGATGTACCTATATGGAAACGCAGAACAGATACTCTGTCACCGGCGTAATCTTCTTCACCATCGAAACGTCAGAAATATTTTGTTAGCGCCCCTTCTATTTTTTTTATTTTACGTGTTTCCTTGTATAAAAAATCTTTGATTATGTATACATAATATTCCCAAACCTTTTACAGACACAAAGAAAACTTCGCTAATTGGCCAAAGAAAAAGAAAACATGATAATGATAATGAGAATTTATTTGATCGAGATTGAGACTGTTACAGTCCCTTCTTCTTAAAAGGGGGGGGGAAAGAAAAGTAACGTATTACAAGCACGAATTGCTCTTGTCTCTCATAAATTTTATCTTCTTCCCCCTGTAAAGTATTTAATATATATATATAATAAAATCAGCAGCGGGGGTGGTGGCCCTAAGGGGCCCCACCCCGTGGCCCCACCTCCCCCATTCCTAATCCGCTATGAGGGTAAGAGGCGATTCCTTACCGCCGCCCCCCGCCCCTCCAATCATAACATCTTCTTCCCCCTTTTAAATTCTTCCGTTCCGCTCGAGTTACCCCCTCCACCCTTCGCCTCCCCTCTTCTTTCCTCCCCTCTTCTTTCCTTCTTCACACATCCCCAGCGAGCGTGTCCTCGTCCCCCTTCCCCTCCCTTCCCCCCCCCCAATATTCTCCCCTCTCTTTTCGCTCACTCGCCTCCGGCTCTCCTCCCTCCCCCCCCCTACGCCTCCCCCTCCTGGCCTTCCTTCCAACCCCACGCCTCTCTCTCTCTCTTTCCTTTCATCCCAACACCCCGCCCTATCCCTCCCTCCAGTCCTTTTTAACGGGCCGGCTCCCCTTTTATCAAATCCTTACACTTCATCAGATAATAACTAACTCCAATTCACGCAGATATAAGTTTTCCTTTCGGCAAAGGGTTGGGAATGGGGAGGGGGTTGGGGGCGGGGGAGGAGAGAATCATCAGGTGAGAAAGAAGGAAGTTTCTGGGTAGGAGGGAGGGGTGTTGTGGAGCCTCGTCCCTTCCCGCCGTTGTTTCTTTTTTTTATTCCTTCCCTCTTCCCCGAACGAACGCACCCCTCTCGCCGCCGTCTCACTCAGCAGTGGAGTCTAAACCCTTTCCTCTCCCCCCCCTACCCTCCGTTCCCCCTCCCAACACCCCACAAACACCCCTTCCCCGGATTAAAACGGCTCACAGATTTCGCGTGTTTTCGGATTTCGTTACGCCGGCGCGTGAAAGTGGAAGAGAGCGCCTCTGCCCTCCCCACCCCCCGCCCCTTTTCCAAGGATGGGGGGGCGGTGGAGGGGGGAGGCGGTTTCTCTCTCTTGGCTCTCCCCACATCTCTCCCTGAATGAATCCCGCAACCGCCCCTGCTTCCTTCTCCCAATACGCACTCCATCCCTCTCCCTCTGTCTCTTCTCTTGCGTGGTCGCGCCCTTCTCCGAAAAGGTCACCCCCGCCCGAGACTTCGCCCCTCGCCACTGCACCCCGCTCACTTCACTCGGCGTGCACGATTGACGACACCCGGAACTACTTTTTGGCGTGGAACGTCTCATAAATCGGTTAGCACTGAGAGAAGCTACAGGCCGGCGGCGATGCAACTAAATTGTGTGTTACGAACATTATCTTCCGTAAGAGCCATAAGCCATCATTCGAAAGAAGAAAATTGAAGGGAAATAATCAGCGGTCACGTTGGAATTCATTTCATCATCATTCAAAGTAAAACGGGTGCCAAATTCGCGTATGAAATCACGGCTCTTCACCTTTGCACTGCAATGAGCTTAGTCCGTAGCATCATGGGTTAACGTGCCGTGATTTCCATAAGTTCCCGAACGTTTGAAAGAATTTCAATCCTTCTGTAAATTGGAATCACGAAACAAACTGAATTCTTTATTGAAGAAAAAACTTTATTCCGTTATTTCGAGACCTATTTTTGGCCATCAAGATAGCTAAAATTCATTAAATAAATTTTGAAGGCTATAAAAAAATCCAAATCCATAAATTTAAGGTTTTTCTGTGAATAAAATGTATTTTCTGATAATGTTAGCATTGGCCTTTGGTTTAAAGAATGAAACAATTCGTGTTCATGCCTTTGATGCAAGTGGAAAACTTTGTTCTGCGAATAAAAAAACACTTGCTTAGCCTATGGTAAATGTGGATACTGTTATAAAACTCTTATTCCTACCTACGATTGATATTTACGACAAACGCATTTAACATTTTAATGGAAACCTTTTGGCATTCCCCGTTTGGTATAAGTAATTTAAGTATGGTTATATGCGTGGCTATCCATATTTTTGCGCTGATATTTTATTTTTTTAGCCGTTGTGATCAGCAATTAATGATAGTTGTTTTAGAGTCCACATGCCCACCTACCACATATCTAATAAAAATAATATTATCCAATTAACAAAGGAATGGTGAAACTAATATTCAAAGTTCGAGTGGACCATACTTTCTTTATTATTGCCCATAAGTATAAGTAGTCAGAGGAGTAATGTCGGGTTGAAATACTGATATCTTATTTTTTATTATCCATACATATCAACTTTTGAAATGATATTCCGTTAAAACCTTCGCACACATTGACATAGTTGACATAAACTGACAGCCACTGAAGACTTTCCACCGTTTATGAGCTAACTAAGCAAGCCATTCTACGAATCTTACCATCACCGTTTGGTACCAATCACTTTCGATGCTTCGACCAATGTACTATAACACGAGGAAAAACCACCTTTTAGGAAATATCCAAATGGTGAACTATAAACTTGTTTTAAACTTGGTTGACGCTTTCAAATTTGCTCTTGCCCCCCGATTTGTTTATTTAAAAAAATATGAACCAAGGCCGAGTTTAAATATGATATTTTTGTAGTCCGCCTACTGTGTGCCGAGAGTCAACGGCTCCTCGCCGAGAAGAAGAAAAGAAGAGGTGGTGAAGATGGAGAGGGCAAACGACGCCTCCCACTCTACCACCTCACCTTACCTGCGTTTTGCTTCGAGATTCAGAGACGATCTTTACATCTCATGTAGTCACGGCATCAATAGTATTATAGGATTAGTCCCCGTGAGTAGTGGCTTCTTAAAAGTTAAGTTAAACGACCGAAGATAAGGGCTGAACACTATGGTGGCACTTATTCATAAAAATCGAGAAAAGTAATGTTTTTCTACCCCTAAAAGCAATCGATGTGGAATGTGAATTCAAGTGCTAAAGTCCTTTCACACTCAGCTATCGGCAACCCGTGCTCCAAGGGCCTTGAGTACTTTCAAAATAAATATTAATGTTTTTGGGCGATAAAAGCGCTCTTCCTATGCAGAAGGCTATAGTCAAGACCATTAGGAACGAAATGCCGTCGGCTTTTGCACAACCCTTTGTGCTTTTAAGATGTATATAGTCCCGCGCTGTTGGATCCACCCTCAGGGCGCCACCCAGAACCACTGCACCACCCAGGTTCAGCCCGCACCGTTCCCCTCCGAGACTCTACCCCTCTTATCCCCTCCCTGCCACGGTACCCGCACCCCCTCACCCAGTACGTCCAGAGGAAAGATCGTCATGCTATGAAATAAGTGGCACCCCTCTGAACACCTACTTCCATTCAATCCTGCTTTTAAGTGGCTTTGGTAAACAAGTAGTATGGTTAGCACATTAAGGTTTTAATTGAATGGGCAGTAAAATTAGTGTTGGTTCGATTCGCATTCCCGGTGATTTTATTTCCCCTTAGAAACTTCTAAAATCTACTTTAGTAATGTATCCTTTAAACCGTCTCCCTAATTTAAAAGAATTTTTATTCTAATAAAAAAATCATATCAGATACTACTTGATTATTTGGCTTGACATGCGTCTACTGCTACTACAACTGCTCCCTGAATGCTCTGGCAATACATGTTTAAACTTATTCTTAATCAACACCTATTTTCCCTTAAATAATGATCGAGGTATTTTTTTGGCTGGATAAGATGACCCTCGCTCTTCTGAAGTCTTAGCGGGGCCCTGAGTGCGAAAACATTATCACAGCAATTTTTTCATCCCAAAGACAGTCCTTTGATGAATGCCAAAACGCAATTTGATGCAACTACTCTGCAGAACAAATGCTGGATAATATATTGGCAAATCCAGTCCATTCAATCATGTTATTATTTGTTACTTTTGCAACATTCCCATCCGAGTCCCCTTCTAGTATCCGGTGTTATTGTCGTCATAATGGCCGTCAGCTATTGTTATTGTATTTATTTTTTCTGTCATTTGGCAGAATTCTCACTTTCCTCCCGAATCGGGCAATTGCTAAGGAAGGGATTTTCTTAAACTCCTTGAGAATGAAAGCTACATAGAGGTGTCTCAAATATAAATTCTTCCCAAGTATGGATGCTTTTTGATATAAGCGGTTGCTCAGCCTTTACAAAAAATGCAAAACGAAAATGGCATTCTGTTGCACTTACGCATTAAATGACAATGAAGCCGGTACGTAGAAAAATCAGTCATTTCTCTAATACATATAATGGGAGTAGATGCCTTTGAATGGATATCTGGAACCAGTGACTTCTAATGAAAAGCTATGGCTATTAAAATATGCATATAAATAGGGGTGTACGATTTACTTAAAAAATTTAACTCTCTGAGTAACCTTAAAATAATTAATTACCATCCAACTTCGCGGTGATTAGCTATTTGCCGTAAAACCACAAACAAATAAAAATACAAACAATCAAACCACAAAGCAAATTTTGCGTACATTCACCCGCGGGCAGCGAGAAATAGCTGCTGTGAAATGTATGATACACATTTACCGAAGATGGTTTTAGGGATTATAATTTTCATTGGTCGGTATTTCATTTTTACTTAAAAAACAGAAGGTCAATGAGATTGAAAAACAATGGAATTGAGTTAATTGTTACGATTCATCTTTTGAATTTCTGTTACTCATTCGTTTGAGACATAACTAGTGTGAGGAATGTTTTCAATGCCATGCACTCAGAGCTATATAATCAGTGATAATTGGAAGTATCATATTGGAAGACCTTGTGTATATTCTTTCAATGAAGGCAATCGGTAAACCAAATGTATTACGATACGAGAAAAAGATTAATTACCATATTTTCATTGCTTAAAATACAAGGGGGCTACAAATAAATGCTTCGCCACAGTTTTTTGCATGTGTTGCAAGACAAAATTAGGCAAGAAGAGAAGGTAAGGCAGTAATATGGGTTGGGTAAACATGCGATAGCAGAGAGAAATTGATTAAGTTCTGCATACAAAATGTCCTTGTCGCCACAAGCACACTGCTTGAATACCACTTGCGAAGAAGAAACACGTGGAGAATGCTAGGAGATAGAAGAAGATTTCAAATTTACAATATATAAGTGAAACAGCGATTTAGAAATCAAGTTATAGACTGCAATAGGGTGGTTATTGGCAGTGACCACAATTTGGTCATGATGAAATATCAGTTTAAGTTTAGAAAACGGAAGAGACGAAGAATTACGTGCAAGTTTAAAGACTGAGGGAAACAGAACATCTATTGGCTGATCAAAGCACTCTAGACCAAGCTGAAGAGGATGGAAGAGACTTACAATCAATAGAAGAGAGATGGTGAAAAAACAAGACAGGAATTATTAGTACAGGTGAAGATAAGGTAATGAGGAGAAATACGGAGAATAGGAAACCAAGGATGACACAGGGAGCCCTGGACCTAGTAGATGAAAGAAGAAAGTAAACAAAAACTTGAAAACTTCGGAAGGACAGCAGCTGTATAAAATAATAAGAAATTTTATCGGCCATAAAGCATAAAAGGCCTGAGAAAAAAGGATGATACTAATGTAAAGTGATGGAAGGCAATCTCTTCCAAAGAAAAATGGAAGCTGCTAACAGATCGGTAAGAAACTACAATTAAGAACATCCAATCAAAGGTAATGTCATTCGGAGTGAAGGAAATGAATGTTTATTGAAATTGAGGGCAAAGCGAAGAGAAAGAAAGAATACCCGAAAATACTAGCCAGCGGCAAGGCACTAAACCCCTGAATAATAGAGGATGAAGATCTGTAGATAAAGTATAGAAAGGATATTAGTATGCAGGAGTGAGAACTTTGAATAAGCAATACAGATTGATATGTGACATTTATTCAAGTGAGAAAATGTCAAGGGACTTCAAAAATAATGCAATAATTCCTATCCCTAAGAAGAAAAGAGTCAATAGTTGCGAAGACTTTATACCAATTATCCTTACACCACATGCATCGACATTTCTGACAATAATCATCTACAGGAGGATGAAACAGTAAGTGGAAGGATTCCCAAGTGAAGACCAATTCGGATTCAGGAAAAGTTGGGGAGCAAGTGAAGTTATTTTAACCCTGAGACTAATCATGGAGAAGAGGATTTAAAAGTACAACCCCACGTATATTTTCTTTATCGATCTGGAGAAAGCGTTTGACATTGTGAACTGTAATAGAATGCTAACCACACTGAAGAGCATAGGGGTGTCATTTAATGACAGAAGAGCAGTGATTCAGACCGTATGAGGAGAAGTTGGCAGTGATTAAATGTGGAGGAAATGCGAAGGAAGCAGAAGTGAGGAAAGGAGTACGACAAGGGTGCGCGTTGTCACCAATGATCTTCAATGTATACTCAATTGAAAAAGCCAGGAGTGAAATGAAAGAAAAATCAAAAACAGCAATGCAAGTGCGTGGAGGAAAAATCAGCATGCTACACCTTCTGATGACATTGTAGTTCTGAGAAGAAGGAAGATCTGACGAGAATGCTGAGCTGTAAGTACCGAACTATAAAGGTATATAGGTTGAAGATTAATATTAAGAGAACCAAGGTTTTGCTTTTTGAAAGAAATCAAGGAGACCGTTAAACATGGGGAGCAAAAACTCGCGTTAATGGAATATTTTTTTTCTGGGAAGCAGGATCACGAGCGATGGAAGAAGCAAGGAAGACATTGTGAGTAGAATAGCCCAAGCGAAGAAGGAATTCTAGCAGATGAAGAGGCTGCTGATAGCTGGTAACACGCGTCTAAGTAAGGAAGAACTTTATTCAAACATATATTTGGACCGTGATCTTATGTAGCAGTGAAGCCTGGAAGATAAAAACAGCAGCAGAGCGAAAGTGATAGAAAGCAATGTAGATGAGGCACTTCCGAAGAATGATGAAAATTGAATGAATGGAGAGAATTGACAAACGAAGAAGTCTTGTGAAGAGCTGGAGAGAAAATATGCACATAATGAACACTCTGAAAAGTAGGAGAGACAAACTTATTGGACACATTTTGCGACACAACAGCCTATTGAAAACAATATTCGAAGGAGGAATGAATGGGAAGAATTACAGAGGAAGACCAAGAACAAAATGCTTCAAGTAAATCATAAAGGACGTCAAAGTGAATAATTATAGGGATGAAGCAGATGGATCAGAGAGGAAAGTGAAATGGAGAGCTGCTGCATTGAACCAATCTTCGGATTGATGAACAGTGATGATTACTCCGCCAGGTACACATATGTAGCCTCCATTTGTACCCATTTATGAAACGTTTCGCGTCCAAACTGAAAGCCGCGCGACACAGCCAGCGGAAGCCCGTCGGGGGAAATAGGATGCTGCCCCCCCCCCACTCATCATCTTACCGCACGCCCTAATGCAATCTCCATCATGGCCACGCCACGTGCTTTGTTCTTCGGTGTTTTGTTCTCACGTGCACCGGGAATGTGAAAGGTGAAATATTTGAGAGTACCACCTTGAAAGTGAACATTATATTCTTCAATATACTGTACAAAAGTTTGACGACAAGCAGCGCGTTTTTTTCGACAGTATTTATTATTCAAAATCCCATGCGCTTGGCGGCGTCAAAACACTCCGTCATCGAAAATCCGGCTGGTGACGTCACGAAATGGTATCGCATACAACAATACGACGTATTTTCATTCCAACTTGAGCTGGTGAATAATATTTTATAGGGAAAATTACAGGGGAAATATTATTTTTTCATTCTATATTGTGTAAAATGATCTAGTGTGGATCGATCCAGGCCGTTGATACATAGGTATCTAAGCGGAGTGGTGGGTTAGATAGCCATTTAGATGTCCAATCACGTTTTCATTTTTTCCGCACTTTTGAAAGGCAATCATTGCATATGCATGCTTATTCTACCGGGAAACTTCTGCAGGTGGTAGGAGATGTATTTTCAAGCATTTGTTTGCAGTGGACACGGGGTCGTACCTCCTAACTCTTCGACGGCAACGCCGACCCACTATATTTTGTAGTTACCACGAGAACCTATTATAACGATGACGTATGCCGACTGAAGTGATCTGTAACTTGTCTCTCAGAGGTGAGTGCTCAATCAGATACGAATAATTCTTTCAGTGCTCTCGATCTCTCGGTTATCTCCTGATAATCTTCAAGATGGCACTCGAAATTATCGGCGTTTTCATTGCTTCAATCGATAATGGTCGCTGTTATTTGATGTTTTCGTGGAAACTTCAAATTGTGCTGCATAAAATGCTTGTTGCCATAGCTCCGTAAATAAGGATTGCAATACCACGTACATTAAAATAGAACTATTTGAAATCACGTGCCCTATCACCTCCATAAGTCTAGCAGATTCCACCTGAAATACCCCGCCTGTATCTTTGAGATGATTATAAAATTCACTTTTACGTACACTACTCAAGTACAGGGATATAATTTTATGCACGTCCAGCAGTGCATGCGATGGGGGCAAAGCGTTTGGCGCTAGTGCATACAGAAGGGTGCATTCTATCAGGGCCTCTTGGAGGGCACTCGTGGAAGAAGGGTGGTCTGGTGCACGGCCGCCAGGGTCTATTGGATTCAATTTGGGGGCCGCCATGAGGGAGGGTGGGGGGGAGAGCGTCAGGAAGAGAAGGAGTGGTGTTTGGTGAGAGAACCCTATATCTGCCAGGAATACTCTCTGCCTCTCTGCCACGTGGATGCCCCGCGAAAGGAATGAATCGAAAAATTGGAATGGGCGAATCCTACTCGACTTCTCTTTACCCGCTTACCCCCCCCCCCCCTGTTCATTGGTGTGGAGAGGGTTGGGGGGGGATCACTTCTCCCCTCCCCCCTTCCCCTAACCGACTACCAGCTCTCCTACTCCCAAACACCCCCCTCTCCACGATGATACTGCTCTCCTGCCCGGGAAATCCTTCCCCATACAAGGCCTTTCTTTTCTCTCCAATCGCCCACTCAACCCTTCTTTTGTGTGCTCATACACTACACTGCACTACCCTGCGGTCCCCTCTGTAAATATCACGAATTATATCACCAATTTCTAGTCCTAGGTTGGTCGCAAACTTCGAGTGCCAATCAGACGCTTTTGCGAGCTTATCTTCGATTTCGTCCGCGATTGCCGTTGACTATTTCTGATCTTGGGGCCGCTTCTTTATGTACAGCTAATATTTTAATGTAGGTGATGTTTGTATAGGTAAAAGTTTTAATTTTCCAATGTTTATGCCAAAAACTTCGTACATATTAATTATGCAGCATGTCATTGTAATTGCTGTCACAATTTAAGCAGCGAAAATGACCTCTCAATGTTTTAATCTTCAACGGATGACTCTGAGTTTGTCATCTTCGCCGTCCGCCATCTTTACCCGCGGCACTGTGACCAATCGGCAGAAGTCTTGAAACACCAGTGTATGAAGTTAGAAGTTGAGCATAGGCGAACGTAGCTTTGGGGACTGAAGGAGACGCATCATTGAGTCGTTGGGTGCTGCGGTTATGGTGGAAGCTCTCCGAAGAATGCATACAGCGCGCTGCCGTTGAAATTGACGAATGATGCTTGAAGCAATCGGTGGACAATCGGCGTAAAACACTCAATGCCATGAATTCCAGTCATGCCACGTGGTCCAATGAGCCCACGGAGTTCAAGACAAAAATAGGGTTTTTGAAAAAATATTAATGGAAAAATTGTTCTATGCAAATGTCATAGTACCTATGTAATAAAAATAAAAAAGAATTCAATGTGAATTCGAGGTAAGTTTTACATTCGGATGTTGTGAATTATTATCATTCTGGGGTTTACGGTGTTGTATGAGCAGGCATACAACTTGCCTGGCACATAACCTGATGCCTTGTAGCGAAGGAATATGCTATTTATTTTTAAACTGATCGATAAATATAAGATATAAGGATTTTCCGGTGAATACTTGTGATACTAACAAAAAATTTATAATAAAGAAAGAACGTCAACTAAAAACACAAATCTAAAATTATGGAGTGAGTAATTATTCGCGAAACCGGGAATCATTGAATGCGTTGATATCAGTTTGTGCAGAAGTTTTCGGAGGTCCACATAAAGGCTGTATTCTTATACTTTTTTAATTAATTAGTTGTAAGATGCGTCAAAAAGGTAGTCATATTAAATAATGATAATCTTGCCTTTATAGCTGTTTTAATGGGTGAATATCTCACCATCAGTAATAGGTAAACAAAAAGAATTTAAGAATATAACATGGCTTATTTCATGGTGACGAACGCAAAAAAAGTATTTTCGGAAGTAATTAAATTATTTTTAAAGGTAATTGATAAAACGCTAACTACACACCCTTAAATTTCTGACTGACGTGTGCGTCAAAACGTCTCATATTTTTTAATAATATTTCTCTTTGTCATACAACCGAACCATACCCCCATGATTTGTGGAATGGTGGGCTCAATTCTTCGGAAAATACTATGTGTAAATGTAGTGCAGCACGTGGCCGATAGTTTCGTGTGAAGCACGCTTTACAGTTGGCATGAGAACGCCGATCATCGGTGGCAACGGTGGAATACACCAATGGAAGAAAGGTTTGAAACTTGCCTCAATCAGTGAGGGACGCTCAATAAGATGTGTTTGTTTTGTTATGTTGTCACTCATGCTTGTGGTGGCTAAATTTCAAGATGGCAGCCGAATATTCGTAGAATTTTCAACTTTTATAGATTTATTTATGCTAAATTATATGCATAGCCTAAACTTCGAAAGTACTGGAGTTTCGACCTTATATCCATTAAATCATAAAATGCTTGAAATTACATCTATTAACATCTTTCCAGGAGTTAACGTTTATTCCTCCCAAAACACCCTGATCATGGCCTGCATCATGGCATATTTTGAAGAGAGTTGGCCTCAAAGATGGTTGAGAAAGATAAAAGTTGGGAAGCCACAATTCCTCTGGCCGTGGATGAAATTCTTACGAGGCCCTGGATAGGGTTGAATTCCTATTTTAATATTTTACGTATTTTTAGCAAAGCATTCAATTAACTAATAGAACCCAAGCATATAACTAAAGAGACGTGGGTATGCTACCTTAAAGACCTGAATATTGAAAAGAATATCGTTGCTGAGAGGAATGAGACACCAACCAATATTTACTATTAATGACCACGTAAAAATATATTTCTCGGATGTACAACTAGCGCTCCGACAACTGAACGACAGAAAAAGTCCAGGACTAGACAACATCCCGAATGAACTTCTCAAATATTGAGGAGAGCTTGATCAGTTAACGTTAGCTTTAGTCACATTAACGAAACTAATCAGTACTATTCTCGCCCACTGTATAATAAGTACTGGATAAATGAAGATCGAGCATCACCATTCTAATACTTAAGACGCGAGACAAGGAAATGCCAGAAAACAATAGAGGCATAAACTTAGCATATCCCTCAAAACTAACGACCAAAATTACGAAAAATAAAATAATCAGTATTATAACCTTCTCATGTGAACATCAATGGTTTAGATCAGGAAGATGCTGCACAGATGTAGACTTCGTTATAAGATAGATTACTGAAAAATCTCTCTGACACAATAAGCCTGCATTTAATTGTTTCATGTATCTAGAAAAGGCATTCGATCGGACCCAGTTGAGAGATATTTTACAATTAACTTTAAAAGAGGCAAATTCCACCTGACATGGTTAAGAAGATAGAAAATATATACAATTCCCATAAAGCACAAGCAAAAATCGATGGAGAGCAAACCGACATAATCCCAGGAGAAAGAGGAAGCTGATTGGGTGACTAGTTAAGCCCGCTTCTCTTCAAGATCAAAATGGACGAGATAATAAACCAAGTGCGTAGGCTAAGTGGTTACAAGATGGAAGACCGCAACATCACAATCTATGCTATGACAGCAACGCTGTACTTGTATCAGAAAACGAAGATGACTTCAAGAGGTTACTGCAAAGGTTCAATAAAATTGGTAAATCCTTGAAAATAACGATAACTGCCTCAAAGACAAAATGTTTCACAACGGCTAAAACACCTGCTTGATGCAAGTTCACTGATTGCGGAAATACTAAACAGCAGGAACTTAAATTTAAATACCTTGGCATAGAGTTGTCTGGATGTGGTGATGTGGAGTTCTAAGTCAGACAACAATCGACAAAAGCCTCAAAAATAGTTGGATGCTTGAACGCATTGAAATGAAAGAAGAGATACAGAGGGATAGAAGCAAAATCTAGAGTTTATAAAGCAATTATAAGACGTGTAATGACATATATGGTGGAGACTCGGCCAAACAGCGGGAGCAAAAAGGATGAGAACCTGGTGAGATGAGTGTACTTCGTATGACCACGGGTAAAACATTAATGGACAGATAAAAAATGGAGATATTTTAAAAACATTTGGTGTAACAACATAAACGAGTGGACTTTAAAAAGAAAGCACGAATGTAAATAACGCATAAATCGCATAAGTAAAGAAAGTGTATGAAAAGTAGCATGTGCTAAGTGACCGCTAGGAAAAACAAGCATACGATGACCAAAAAAGATGGTGTGATAACATTACCGGTGAACAAGGAAGGTAGGCGAGCGAAGGGACGAAGAAAAAATGGAAAATATGCCTACTACGTATATAGAAGGATGAAGACGAATATTTTTTCCACTCCTGAAAGGAAATTCCATTTCCTACCCTACATTGCGCAATAATAATGGCACTTTTGCTCTCTGTTTCATTCACTTTACATCGTGTTTGGTTACCCTAGCAACGACTTATTTACACCACTGAAAGTCTTACCCTATCGAAAAAGATAGATCGAAACGCCAAATTAGTATCATTAAAAAGGTGAAATAGATCTAAACAGATGTTCATTTGTAGATTTTATTCCTGACAGTGAAGATTGGTATTGGAAGCTCGAAATATTTCAGATAGTATTTTACCTGAAGTTGGTCGTTATAATTGGTGATGACATTTTAAAACTGTGGGAAAATAACAAGACCAATTCATTTCAATGGGAAGTTCTTTTAGTATATTTCAATGACCAATCATCAAAATTGGAGCCATCTACTTCGTGGAGCCCCTGCTCAATTTTAAGAAGTACTTTTCAATTAAAGATCAATCTGAACTTTCAATAAAAGCAGAAGAAATTAGACTCCTATGCATGCAATCGCCTTCGGCTCGGGTGGCAATATCACGCGGGATGCAAAGTTTTACTTCCCATCCCAGTAACGCAATATGCTATTCACGACACCAATGCACAAATAAATCATAGTTTTATCTCACGCAAAATTCAGCGGGCACTAAACGTGATGCTGAAATCATGCAGGCAGTTGGTTCCTGATCTTCTTCGATTCGTGCACCAATTGCTTTTCCCAAAATTGTGCATCTTTAATTGAAATAAGGCACGTCATTTATATTCGAACTGATAGTTCTAAGTTAGTTCTGCCTTAAAATTGATCGCTCTTACGATATGTCATCTCTCTCTCAACCTATTGCATTATTGTTTCGCCGAAGTCGCCGCGGCGTTTTCACGAGTGACGCTCGTTCCTATGGAAACACCAGCATCATGTCTATCATTAAGTGCACGTAGGCACGCGCTGTACACGCATTCATTCTGATTGCACGCTCTCCCTCCCTTCTCTCTCTCCATCGTCGGCCCCTTCGCGCTTTGCTTTGCTGAGAGAGCGAGAGAGAGAGGGTTGGGTTAGGGTTTTCGGGGCGTACGCGAATGTGTGCTTGACCCCCCCCCCCATCCCCCTTGGACAAGGGGGTGGCGGTGCTGCCCTGGCTTGCCCTTCCTCCTCCACACTCTCGCCGCCCTAGAGAGAGAGGGGGGGGGAGGGGGGAGAAGGGGAGGAAGGGAGAGGAGATGGAGGAAGACCTCTCGCCGTGCTCGTCCCAAATTACGGCCCCTCAATCAGTTTGCCCACGTCTCCATGGTAACGCACATAATGATCTTCAGTGCCCGTGGGTCTTCATGGACCGGACTCCCCCCCCCTCCCTCTTCCTCTCCCCCCATCTCCTCATTTCAGTTTCCACTTCCCCTCCTCCTCCTCACCCTCTCTCTCTCCGACACAGACCCAGTCAGTGTGCGTGCGTGTGTGTGAGTGCGTGCAACACATACACACTCACAGGGGTGATGGGAGGGGGGGGTAAGGCGAGGGGGGTTCAAATGAGGAGGGGAAGAGGGGGATGGGCCGGCGTCGGCGGACCCTTTCCCCCCCTTCTCACTCTCTTCTTCTCTCACGTCTCCATTTCCTCTTCTCTCCTCTCTCTCTCCCTTCTCCTTCTCTCTCTCTCCTCCGCAACACGGACCGGGGTCCAGTCCTTATACACACAAGCCCCCCCTCCCTCTTTCTATATAGCCCCCCCCCCCCTCACCGCTCCCGCACACCAACGGTCATGACTTTTAACTCTTTGCTCCTCTCCCTCCGTGCCTTTGCCAGGGCCATGGGATTGGTTTCGCATTTCGCATCGGCAATGTCTTGGTTCGTCATCGCCATTAGTCATTCAATCCTTAGATTGGTTTGACTGCAAGCCTTCCAATCATCCCCTGCAAACTCCCTTGTTCCCTCCTTTAAGGATGGTTTGGTGGTGTGGATTGGCAGGTAAACTCGCTTCCAGAGGAAAGATATTTTCTCTGAATATTAACCAAACTTTCACGGTCGAGTGTAACAATTATCGTGGCTGCGATTGGCTAGCGAGCGGGCACTCTACTTTCTCTGGCGCGGGGTATGCACATCTGCCGTGCGGCGTTCGCGACTCTGATGGCCTCCCTCTCCACTACTGCATCGCTTCTTCGAATCCTCACGGAGGGTGCTGCCGGCGGCGGGATGTCTTCATTGAGCGAACTAACGTGGCCTCCGACCGACGATACATTTGTAGCTCCTCTATATCTATGTGTATCTCATATCACCTCTTTTGTTCTTCACCCCGTCATGTATTCATTGTCCATCTGTATCTTCGTCGGACACTCCCCTCAACTGTGGTCCGAACTAACTCGCCATGTCTCAAAGTGTGACCGATCCTTTTGGACCTCATTTTTCCGATTGCGCTTCATATAGTTTCTTCTTCCTCTTATTTTCTTTGACACGGATTTAGATTTTATCCGTCCAATTGATCTTCAGCATCCACCTCTACCGTCAAGTTTTGAAATCCTTTCTCTCCTGTTCCGTTCTACCTATCAAATTTTCCATATCTCTGACTCACAAAGAACACAAAACTCCACATGACCACACAAAAGATGCCCTCTTGTTTTTGGCGCGGAATGGCCTTATTTGCTGAAAGAAGCGAATATTTGTGTCGAAATTTCTGACGAGACATCTGAAGTAGATATGTAATCTGAAAATCCACTTTAATTTCAATTTAAAATTTCACTTTCACAGGAGTAGCCATGAAGTTAAGGAAAAGAATGTATCCGATATCGTTTAATATGTGATGCAAAAGTAGGACATCTATTTATTTCCTTTCTCTCATTTAAAAACCCACGTGGGACATGATTTTAGCAATGAAAACTATTCTAGCACCTGCGGAAAGGCAAGGATTCACTTATATATATAATATTTTGTAGCTGCGGGTGATAAATTCATGAGATTTTTAGACGTCGAAGGGGCCAACCTTTTTTCTTGAGCCTCTTTTATGAATTCAATAGCTTCAACGCAATAGGTTTTCACTTACTAGTGTTGGATAATCAATTTAAATGTGCTTTATAAATTTTTCCAGAGAACCTGGCTACATCACGGTCCCAAGAACCTTACTTTTTGAAACAACATTGAGATTTACTGGTAAAATTTCTCCCTTTTATCAACCACCGACATGGTTTCGGCACGTTATGCCATCATCAGGGTTGACACAGTATTTCTTTATCTTCAAGATGGATCTATGGATATGTGTACATCGTTTACACATAGTCAGTGCCAATACTCATATGTTTTTGAAACGGATATCGTCATTATTCCCTTTGCACTCATCATATGCGTGCTGACTTTGAGTGATGCCCTAACCTTGCTGCTGATGCCCTGCATCTAGTAGAAATGTAATGTTTTAGTGAAGATAGTATTTACTCTGTAGTTTTTGCACCACTATTAGACTATTATTCGCCTCACACAATTGGCCTTCAATGTCAATATACACAACCAGGTTAAGTACACTACATTTGGTCACGACGATGAAATTACTCTCACACCAGCTTCTGTGTTCCTTTTCAGAAGGCAGCCGGACTGATCTTCGGGCGAATTTTTCGAGGGTTTGAAGGCATTAGGAACGGAAGGATATACTAAAGAGGGACTTATTTTGAGGATACCAGGACTAACCATGGTATTTACCTTTACGGAGTCACCCGCAAATGCACGTAAGTGCACTTGCGGTTGACTCCGTAATAAAATACTCCGTATTCCACAGACGAAGGCGAATGATTTTTCGTCTGTGGAATATCGCACAAAGAGGGACTTAAAAATTTTCTTTGTGGTCTGATTGAAGGGGGCACCAGTTTTCAAAGAATCCTAATTAAAATCCGTCATGCTAATTGACTCGGCGCGTTATTCTGGTTTCATGAGTGCACATTTGGAAATAAATAAACTTAGTAGTTTTCCACACGTTTTTATTTTTCCCCAACCAGTTTCAACGAATACTCGTCAATTTCAAGAGATTAATAAATGTATTATATTAAAAAATTATTACGAGTGAAAATTACGAGTATTCGTTGAAACTGGTTGGGGAAAAATAAAAAAAGTGTGGAAAACTACTAAGTTTATTTATTTCCAAATATGGAAAAGTTCCACTAAGTAAGCCCGTCGACGATTAATTTTATTCATGAGTGTACGCATAGAATCGCCACCGAATGCAGCCTCTGTGAATATTGAAGGTGATATTGTTCTAATGCGATAAATAATAGGCGTAATGTTATGTATTGTAACCGTATCTGTATTTTAACTGTTTAACTTTCGGGAGACAGCATTTTGGTAGAGGCTAGTTTTTTAATAGGCACTGAGACATTCTCTTGAGCAATTTCGCTGAGACTCCATTATCATCACGGACTGCTTATGTATATCACTCACTCAGTGATTCAAATCCGAATGTAGGTTTGTATAGTTGAGGGTAGAGCTCACCCCGGTGAATTAATTGAGCAAATGAATAGTTTTTTGCACCTCGGTCAATTGTTTACGAAAGATGGAAGGAATGATTATGGGATTGAAAAGTATGGAAATGCTGGAAAGAATGTCGTAGGAAGTGTTTGGAGCATATGAAGGAAAAAATGTTACCCCAAGAAAAAATACTTCAGATTTATGAAAGAGTGGTGTGAGATGAAGGGGTGGTGACCGCGAAAGTAATGGCTGAATGTGGTTGAAGAGACTCTTAAGAGAAAGAACATTATTACTCCTAAGACTAATATATGAAACAATATTTGAAAGCAACAGAAACCAAAATGTTAGGCATGAATAGGGCGTTATAGAAGAAATTATTAAAACAAAGCCGGTTTTTCAGTTCCCCGAAAAGGAATTCCTCGTCCATACCATCGTATATTATGACATTTATTTCATTTACTATGGCGTAATTTTCCTTCATGGTCTCCCTTATTTTTGGTCCTCTTTCTTCTTCTCCTCGATCTTCCTGTGTTGCAACTGCCACTCATGTAATTTACTTGTCGTCGGCTTACGCCTCGATGCTGACAGCCAAATCAAATAAAAAACCTGATAACCCATTCAACCGAGCGCTGTCGACATTTCGCGTGCAATCGTTCTTCCGGTAGGATTCAAGTCTTGAGCAACGGAGTCCGGGAACTTAGCGAAATGAATGGTCAGAATCGCTCTCGAACAGTTACGGGGTTCACGACCCCTTCAGTCCGACAGGTATTTTTACCTAATTGCGGATCGATCCTGCTTCACGCTTTCGGCATTATACCTCTCCCCACCTGCCCCTCCTTCCAGAAACCCTCCCTCCCCTCCCACCCCTCTTCAATTCCCTCTCCCCCCCTATCCCCCCTCCTCAGGAGCCCATTTCGCTTTCTCCGCGTCACTTCCCACGTGCTCAGAGCCCTTCCCCAACGCCCCTGCTGGCCGACCCAACCCCTGAACCCTTGAACCCCCTCCTCTCTAATCTAATGGCGGTCCTCCCCCGACCCCTTCTTACCTCCCCTCCTGCGGTCTCTCCTCTCCCCCCCCCTTGTGCAATTCAACGCCGACCTCCCCTCCAGGGGATCCCCTTCCCCCTTCAACAATTACCCTCCCCTCCCTCTCCACCTCCGTCCCCGGGGCAGCCGCCCCCGCCTCAGCCCAAATTCGGGGCCTGGGGCACCGACTTGTCATCCCTAATACCCGGGTTCGAATTCCGACAGTTACACTCGGAGATTTTTCAATTAATATTGATTTGACCCCAGTCCCTACTTAATATTGGCGGAGCGAGATTTTTCTCCCGTCATGATGGAGAACATATTTTCATTATATTTCCACTTTTAAACATTTTGAGAAGCACAAAATTAATACAGTGATATAAGTAACGAAAAAATGTTTTTGTGACCAAACTTCTCAGTATTTAGCAAATATGATAATTTTAAGCTTTACTTTCCTGTTCCACTCACCACGTGTACCGAATAGGCCGTCACAACTAGAGGATTTATTTTTGATTTTACAGAAAGTATGTAAACGGTTAATTAATTTGCTTACAAAAGTAATTGAGAATACACGAACTTTATTCGTTTCTGACATTGATCTTTACAAATATCTAAGCGCACGGCGACAACAAATCTCACGGAAAAGAGCTTCTAGAATTTGGCAAATTTCTTGAAAAGTAGATAAATAATTGGCATATGTATGGGAATTATTAATCAAATTATAGCTTTTCCTTCATGATGAGGTGAAACTCGGTGAATTGTATCTGTAGTTACATGTCGTTGAAACTATCTTAAATGCTGTGTGGTGAGCACTTGAACCGTGCAATGCCCTTCGGATGGTACGTTAAAAACAGCTTCCCCCCCTGGCGCCTGCCTGTCGTCATAAGCACGCCAGCACCGAAGATGGGTCTCTCTTTGCCATATATGTACTTACCCCAAATATCCCTCCTTCCCTGACCTGACCACGATGGCTCTAATGAGCTCGATCGGCTCCCCAAACAACCAATGCAAGGGACGGCACAGCGGCACGCAAGCCTGGGAAATCCTCTCAAGAAATACAAATTCCTGCCTGATTTTGCGAAAATAATACATGCGTTATGTTTAAAAGTGTAACCCTACCAGTTTAAAATGAGTATTAGGAAAAAAATGCTTCCATTTCTCAAAACACTGTAAGAGTATGGGAACAGCTATTTTACGCGCCTTTTCTAACAGGATTGGAGAGGGCCTATGCGAACATCAATCAGCTCCTCTAGAAAATCTGTGAAACTGTTTTAAGAATAATGCAGCTTCAAGAGGCAAAGCAGCTAGGTAAATGCGACCACCATGGAACCAAATGATAACCTGAGAAGAAAAATGATCTCGCACTTTGAATTTAATCGTTACAATCCGACACTAGCATTAAGGCAATTCTGTAATTGCTGGGCAATTCAGTTGGATAATTCTGGTGGTTGGCCTTTATAAAAGTTTAGCCCTTTAAAAATCACCGCTCCAACTGTCCGATTCAGTATTCTTTAGTCGGTTTTGATTCTATAAGTTCATTTTTAAGTTAAAGTATACTAATCACGTCGTTCCCATTCGAAGAAGGCACAGTCAAAAAACCCTTCACACTAGTTGTATCGTCTACGCGACTGGCTCTCTTTAAAAAATATCTTCCAAACTACTCCATCTTTGCGTAACTCTTTTGCTTCTGTAATATTCATACATTAATTTTCACACGTTGTCTTATTCTTGTGATTCCTCCTCGTGATAAGAGCCTCTTGCACCAAGTTCACGTTCCCGGTCCACTCCTTCCTCTATCAACCGCCAATCTGTTTCGCCATTCGACCCTCGTCTGTTCTCTGAACATGGCCTAGCCAACGAAACGAGTTTCTTTTGTACTTTTCCATCTCGCGAGCACTTCACATTCTTTCATCACCCTATCATTCCTAAGCCTATCCCTCTTGCTTTTCACGTCAATTCTTCTCAGACACCTCATTAGCAACAATCTATCATTTACCCTATCCTGGCTTACCTTAGTTTCGCTACATGCAGTTTGAACGAGATATCACTACGAATAAATTTCAAGGAATTTAGTATCCTTTTTAACCATCTCATATTTGAAATGATGCCATATTAACCATGAATTTGATATAAGCTACTTTTTGCTCTTCATTCTGAGATATTTTACCAAAAAATAGCAGCTGTTTTCGAATGTATTTGCTTCGGCTGTGCGCTCCAGAAAAACACTAAGGAAGTTATGACACATATATCGCATCGCATTAGTATATTGTTCGTGTATTTTTTCAATTTGTTAAAAAACAATTTTACTAGATTTACCACTTCTTTAAAAAATCACAAAAGAAACCCGCGATCTTGAAGGCGTTACCAACGTCCGGCGCGAAACAAATTAGTCTAGATCAGGGGTTCTCAAACTTTCATCCTTGAAACATATGGATCCTAAACTTGCCCCCAGTGGGTGTTGCCAAACATTCCGCATGCACCGAAAAATCAGGACCAAGCAGATTGTAGCGCTACCACTCGAGAGAAGGTGGTTCTGGTAAGGAAAGGCCGTAATTCAAATGGAGCCACTGGAAATAAAGGTACCGGAATTGGCCTCCCTATTAACACCGGCCATTTTTGACACACACAAGCGAACCATGCCAAAGGAAAGGACGTGATTCAAATGGAGCCACTGGAAATAAGGTACCGGAATTGGCCTCCCTATTAAGCCGGCCATTTTAAACAGACAGAAGGGGAACCATGCCGACTGCAGCGCGACCTATCTTTTGCAGAAAGCCAGACAACACTCCTGCCCGTACAGTGGAGACGAAGATTTATATCCATATGTATATTCATGCTTTCATCGTTCGCGGCACACTATTTCGCTATGATGAATATAGCGGTACATCATATTTACGGCATATTTTTTTGTCCAACAATTTCACGGCACAGTAATGTGCCGCGGCACACCCTTTGAGTAACCCTGGTCTAGATGATGCCATATAAACGTACCTATATTTTATTAAATACTGAGTGGCTCAGTCGTATTAAAAAACGTTTTTGCAACAGTACAACTGTTGTATTTACTCAAGGCTTCTTACAACTGATTAAATATTAAAAACAGTTTCAAATATGGTCTCCATTGCGACAAGAGAAATATTCGTTCTAAATACTTTCATTGGGGAGGAGTCCGCTTTTGCACGCAATCGAAAAGAAACCTTGGGAAGAAGAGGTAGTGCCCAAGTGCGAATTAAAGTTTAAGGGGAGAAAGATATATGTACATACATATGTGTGTGTGTGTGCCAATGTACATAAATGTATGAAATGAATAAAAAACGCGGGCGGTAAAGGATACGCGTGAGGGAGCACGGCCATAATTAGTAATTCCACCCCATGCGCGCGCGTTTGGTGAGGGAGAGAGAGAAACGGCGTTTGTTTTTATATTTATATACATATATTTTGGGTTTTTAGGTTTGAGGGGGGGGGAGGGAGGGGGTTGGGTGGGAAGGGTGACTCAGCCTCACGGCATCCGAGAGAGAAGTAATAAGTAAGTAAGTGACGAGGGAGGGGTGGGTGGGTGGTTGGGGTTTGGAGAGGGAGGGGGGGGGCGGGGGAGAGGGTCGGGGAAGGGGAGGCGAGCGAGGGGCATGGGCTCCTGATATTTTGGGGGATCGCTAAACAAATGAAAACGACGAGGGGCAAATTTACAGTCAAACGACTTGAAACGCGTGGATTTTGAGGGTCCGCCCGACCCCGACTGGCGGCGGCTTGCGTCGCTCCGCCCCCCGGGGAACTCTTTTCCGTTCGAGGTGCAGAAATTGTCGCGATTTGAAACGCATTTAAACTGCACTTGGGCGCGCACGAGTGACTCAAGAATGCGCGCGACGTTCGGTGACCTCTGCTCTCTGCTGGATGGAATTTAATGGAAGGGAACACATTCTTACTAATCCATGTATTTTGCCACATAGTAATTAAAAACATAATTTTATCCGTATTCGTCGCATTTACGGAAAATTACCTCAAAAGTAAGCAATCGTGGGTGCGATTATTGAAGTCCTTGTCTTTTCGAGGGTACGCCGATTCACTTATCGTCTTAAGCGTCCGGGGGCAACGGGAAAACAGGAAGAGCACGATAATTATCGTGCTCTTCTTATAATCAAATAAGTCAAGTAAAATGGTAAAAGGTAAAATTAATTTCGACGAATGAGCAGGGAGGATTGTCATTTGTTTTTATAATCATTTCAAAGTATAAAAAAATATCATGCTAATGCGTTCTAATTTTCTTTCGAATATAATCTAATTTAGTTCGGAATCAGCAGTTCACTTTTCACCGGTTCGTTACGATTCCAGGGGATGTCAGAACAGAGTTATGATGTAGTGTGTAGTGTAGACTCCAGGTGTAGTGTGAATGCATTCATGTAGTGCTATCTTTCTGGGTAAGATGGTTGCCTAAGCAACCGGGCACCTCCAAGACTCTCGTGGAATGGGTCAGGATCGGTTTTGGGTTTGCGAGTTCGTGGAAATGGTGCGGGTGTTGCGATAGGTGATGGGATAGGAAGGAAAAGGAAAGAGTATTTGTGTGAGGAGGTGCAGAGGAACCCGGCGTCAGCATTGGCCTGCTCTCTCAACGAAAGGGGACCGAATGGGGTTTTACGTCTCGTCTGACGGACGAACGGAGCAATGCATTAAAAGTGCCCTGCACAAATCACCTATATACCGAAATTTGAAACTGTGCCCTCGGGATGGAGAGCCGTACTCACTCCAGTCACTACGTCAAACTGAACACCTCGGACATATTGGCACGCGTAATCGGGTTCAGGCGTGGAAAGCACTCAAATTCCAGTTCTCGGTCCGTCGGACTTCCCGTCATAGCGTGTCCATTGTCTTTTAATGAAAGCAAACGACCGTCGTCATTCCCTGATTCCAAATCCTGATATCGAAGAGATCTCAGTAGTGAAATTCATGCTAAACACTTACACGAAGTAAAGCCTATAGCGTTGGAGTGTATACAGGAGTTAAATTCCATGCATGAGTTACGATGCTGGCCACTCGTAGCAGTAATCTATGTTCTCAACCTACTTAGAGATTGATAAGTCAGAATTCGCCGGTTAGGTCACTAGGGGAAGACGACCGACAACTGAGGTCATTTGCGCGATTTAGGACAGCCATGGGTTTATCAACGTAAGAATTATTTGGGAATATGCACGAGGAAGGGTGAAGAGAAACCCGCTGTCGGTTTTAGCATTCTATTAAGGAGAGGCACCCAAAGTTCTACAGTTTTACGTTCCGTTAGACGGACCGAGTACTTCTCCACCCAAAGGTGAGGGATTCTCCAGAAACATCTCCGCCACTGCTTCGACTCGAGCCGTGAGCCCTCGAGATGAGGGGTCAGTACTCAAGACTCGAAATCAACTTGAGCGCCGTCAACGTTTGTTCGAATTCAGGGAAGAGTAAAATATTACCAAGATTGAGACCCGCGTTATAAATCGTTACTACAATGGACATACGTCATCAAAGGGGTGGAAGTAACGAGAATGGCCCTAAAACTGGAATGTTAAATTGCGATGGAGGCATAATCCTCCTTCTCTGAGCCCATCACTACGAAGGATGGTCCACCCACCCCTGCGCCCCACTTAAAATGGATGCCTCTCTGCTGGACGCCTCGATTATGATATTTTGCCTGTGATGAAATTTAAGCTTAAGCTTATTTATGTCCAGACTCTATGCTCATGTTGTACCACGCGATCCGCCTCTTGGGTGTGTAAAAGAAAGTGTTCAGAAACGTGGATTTTTATGCGAAGGGAACAGATAAAGTGTTTGATGTGTAGGTATGCAGTTATGTTCTACAATATCCGGGAGTCGATCTTTGATATAATTGCATTTTTTTCTCCAGGGGAATCCATGAAGAAATCACACGAGCTGACCTCATTAATTTTTGCAATGTCGTTGAAAACATTTCGCAAGTTCACCAATCGGACACTTCTCCGGCAACGGTATGTATATTAAATTTATCCTTTTTCATAAATAGACGAACAACTACGGCTGTAAACATCGTGCTAGCATTAAAATTGCCGATGAAAGATCCAAATATAGTGTTGTTGATTTTAGCTAACTACAATTATAGGCCATTAACTTAAATTCCGACGCTAGAAAAAAATATTCAAACGCTCTGGCGCAATGAAGTCCGAGTCGCGTTGTATTAGTAATGTATTTTTTCAAATTTTAATGCCGTAAAATAAAAAAAAACTCTACCTTGAAATTCTGTTTGATTCCCACGGCTTTTCATTATCTGACCCGGAAATCAGTTTTTGGGCGCAAAATCTGTCCCTTAACAAACTTTACTAACGATTAGACGTCTATAAATCAATTACTTGAACCTAAAACCCACTAAAGATTGAATGTCATCAAAATCCTTAGAACTGTTTCCAAGATAAAATGTACATGTATTTATATAATTATTACTCATTTAAGAGTACAAGATTATATGTGGTTATGCGTGTTTTTTCAAGCTCATGTTTCGACCGCTGCTTTTGCGAGGGTTAAAGGAGTCTTCGCCTTGTTTATATTAATCGAGTGGTCTAGTTAATTATTTTAGTAATGGAGCTTTAGGATCTCGTCGGTGTCATAGGTAAACTCACGTCTCGCTCCATATCTGCAAGTGTGAAGTATTTACCATTTTTCTGCGTGTTAGGAAGGATTCCCGCTCTGGATCATTTCACGCTTAGTGATTCTATTTTTACACCAATGTGGCGTTCCTTGGTCAAATATTTCTTTGTCATGTCCCTAATTCTTACTGATCGTGTTAGTGTACGCCAGTACGGCTGGTGTCCTAACACCCCCCGCCACACGCCTATTGAGGTGGCTTGCGGGGTAGTATGTAGATGTAGATGTACTTGTGTGTATAGTTTTTTCTTTGACTTTCTCGTTGTACACTTACCCACCACCCCACTAACAGTTGGTAGTTGATTATCGCTGACACATTTATTAATCTAAAATGTGCGCAATAGAAGAGTTTTGAGAAAAGTTTGGCGCTCATTTCACAAGGCTACATGGATAGAGCAAATTCAAAACCGTAGAGCACTTGGTGTCCCAGCTTTGCCCCTCATGAACTGTAAAGTTCAGCTCTTATGCGTCGATTCGAAAGACTTCAAAATAAAAAGTGGATTAGTGTTTCAAAACATCTATGAACAGCTGCCGGAAATGGGCAGGGTTTTTGGTCAAACAATACTAAACATCGACCTAGATTCTCTTTCATCGGGTTTGGGCTGTATTTTTCCTATACTTCTGATTAATCTGATGGGTCTTCAGTCATAAAGCAAAATGTTAAAGCTGTGTTTCATTCTTTAAGTGTATTCTGGCATAGATTGAGCTCTAATCAAGGTCTGTAATTTGTATGAACGCTACTCAGTACATGGCTGAAACATACGCCGCATCACTTGCCCAAATTTCCTATTCCACTCGGAAACCCACGTGTTATCTCAGCGGTGCCTTCATTCGTCCTCCTTCAATTCAGGCATTCCTCTCATTGTATCTATCTCCCGTCCATTGTCTCAGCAACTCTGCGACGCAGGTCTTCATTGACCTCGTGAATTTTTGAAGGCGCTCGTTGTGTGGCGTGCCCAGACCGCGTCGTTGTGGATGATGGCAATGCGCCGTGTGCTCCCGCCACCCGCATGACAGGGAAGGTCATCTTGTTGCCGCTTTGCCCCTGCGCCCTTGCCCTTCGTTGTACAAATGTGCCTGTCTGAGCCCGGCGTCACAAAATCCGGCACAATTTTGACACCTGGTTCTTGATGTTCCCGGTTCAGTTGCGAATTATGGACGGCATGGCGTACGTTGTATGTACTTCGAGCGAGTCAAGGAATGAGAGTATGTCTGGAGAAGCAGAGATCGCAATAAAAAAAAGTATTCTCATCCAGACTTCATTGTATGGCAGTGACACTTGGTTATTCTTAGATAAATTATATGTAAATGCTGTATGCAGCGGGCAAGAGTAATCTGAGAAGTGTATTTGCTAAAATTAGGTGGGATGGGTTTAGGAATGAACGTAAGATCGTGGATTGGATGCTTCAGTGATGCTTCAGTATGTGGAGCATGCTTAGTTGGTTTGTCCACGTTGAGAGATGAGAGTCGAATTGTGAAATAGGTTTGTGAAAGAGGAATGAACAGTGTAAGAAAAAGGTGTGAGACCAATAAGGTGAATAAGGTTAAAGAGACTCTTGACAGAAGGAACATTATGAGTTACAATAACAAGAGAGCGTGTATGTAGCAATGTATCAAGATAACAGTAGTGCAAAGATGTATCTTGGGGGAAATAAAAGAGTCCATTTGATGGCAAGGGCGTTCTTTCACTGCGCCTACCCGCGTATACGTGGGTACGTGAGTTGTAGAATGATATGTTAAATGAATGGAGCGATTCCATGCAAACTCAGCCAAATGGACAAACAGTTGTTGCTACCCCACCTTTGGTTCTCACGCTTTTTGGCACGAAGGAATATTATGATATGAATCGACGTAATGCAAAATTATAACCCTTAGTATTATTATATTACTATCTAAAAATTTTAAAGATAGCAGCAAAAGTATGCCTGATCCTCTTTAAAATTTATTATATGAGTTTTTAGTGTCAAAACACGGTCAAATTTGAAAAATGGTAAAGTTAAAATGTTGTCAATGTTTTGAGTAGATTTTATGTAGTCATTTGTCAATAAAACAGTCATATTCTGGTTTTCTTATCACAAAAGTGTCATTACGTTCGAATTCTAATTACTCTCTTGACATTTATTGTAGTCAGATCTTGGAAATGCAGGACGTCATTTAGCGCTAACTTTAGACTTTCAATGTGTCACATTTTTGCCATTTATTATTATCGAGTGCTAATATTTTGCAAGACCTCTATTCGTGTCGTAACATTTCGCGGTGCTAATAATTATGGGAGTCAAAGGTCACCGAGCCACGACCCCTTTATATGTTTGCGTGGAATCTCCCAAAATCTTACCTCTGATTGGATGATTTTGGAATATTTACTCCAATCACGATAACAGTGACATTTTCATAACTTTACGAAGTCCCCAACCTTTTAATATATCTTCCTTCTATTGCCTTCCCTTGGTTCAGTTCATGCAATAACTCGAAAATCTGGATCTTGAAAAAGGAGTAGCAATAAAATTACAGTCGTTGAATAGGACATTTTCACGAAATATTAGGTGTTAATAGGTGCTTTTCAATGAGTATCAAATCTGAGTCGGAATATAAGAGGGCATGAATACTATAATGCGTATCATTTAATTAACTTTTACATTTTTCATTTTAAACGCTTAAATTCCTAGGCCTCATCATTGATGGAATGTATTTCACTTCTTACAGATACCTTGTGTGCCGAAAGCAAAGAAACGTAACGTCTCTTCTTCAGCCGAATAGATCCCTATGAAGACATCCATGAGGAACTGGGGAGTTGGGTTGATGAGGGGGCTGAACTTACTGGCTTCCCATTCCGAGGGCTCGGGTTCGAATCCTTTGAGTGACGTAGATTTTTCATGGGAATCCTGATCCTTAGTTGGGTGCATGAGTGGACTTAGAGAGCAGTGCTCCGGCCGTCGGATCGGACGTCAAACTGTGGTTCCCAGGGAACCTTAAAGAGTAGACTTATATCCACGCCAGGTCTCTCTTCTACCTTCCTCTGTTTCCCAAGTAAATCTTCCCTTGCCAACCTGCCCAACTGTCCTCTAAGGAGCAAATGATCCAAGTTTTTCGTTTCCCTCCACAGTAAACCAATCACACATCCGAAGAACTGTAATTCCGATGAATGACGGCGTTTGCATGAGATGGGGAAGGAGTTCATCCCAGCAGTGGGTGGACGAGTTCCCGTGCCTGCTGACCTAAGATCTAGCTTAAAGCCTGTTGTAAAATAGCGCTGGTGACGCACGCAGTGTCATTTGGCCAAGCACTCCACTCGGAACAGGTGATGGACGCCGTTATGCTTGCTGTTTCTACCGACGCAATACCTCGTAGCGCCGCCGTAGTCAACTTTTTGGACCATGTTGCTCTTGCCAAGGTTCAGTCTGCTTTGTGTCGTAACTACGGCCTCATAATTGCATAGCGTCCGCTGCCGGTGCAACGGGCGAGATGCGGTTTCAGGTCCAGAATCGAAGTAATGACGAAAGAGCTGCAAAAAAAACGAATCAATATCCAAGTCTTGAGGCGATGGAGTGAAAAAGATTAAACTTTGGGAAAAAACGTATTTATTACCCGTACACAGCCCAGCTCTTTCTAATTAATCCATTGCAAATTAATTGATTCGGAAATATTCAACATTTTTGGTGGAAGTATATTTTTTACTCATAATGATGAAAGAATTCTACGGTAACCTGGTCCTACTCCCTTGGT
Source organism: Pyrrhosoma nymphula (assembly GCA_963573305.1). Classification (NCBI taxonomy): domain Eukaryota; kingdom Metazoa; phylum Arthropoda; class Insecta; order Odonata; family Coenagrionidae; genus Pyrrhosoma; species Pyrrhosoma nymphula. The sequence goes on along the minus strand of OY754329.1, from coordinate 155,162,596 downwards.
TTGGAGGCTTCCGGGGTAGTTCTGATACAAAGAAAGAAGGGTTATTGAACAGCAACCAAGGAACCAACCCTGTTTATGTGGGGATATGTGAAAACGGGCGTGCGAAAGTCTTAGCAATGAGAATGTGTACAAATAGGAACAGAATTTTAGAAAACGTTTCAATGTTTCAATGACGGAATCTTTGGGACAAAACCTCAGAATAGGTGATCTTGTAAGTTGTTTTCTAATATTGTGGGGCTAATTCAAAATCAATAGCTAATTTGACTAATATGCACTAGGTAGTTGCAGCTAGATTGAGGAATAGTGACGGAGTAATGTCAACTTTTTGATGCTGCTTATTAAGCAGAAAAAAATCATTTAGAGATTTACTGAGTATTTTAAATGAGAGTGGAGACGTTTTGAAAAAGGTGATGGTGGAATTTTCCCGTCGCATGCCGCGAATTTTGAGTTAAGTATATATTGAGTATGAAGTGTTTTTCCTCTGTGGGAAGCAGTGAAGAAAAGGAATATAAAGTTTCTATTCTCTGATATGTCAATGACGCTGATGCTTTTCATTAAATTGCTTATCCAGGTAATTGTAAGGCAGACATTTTCTATTTAGCTCCGGATAATCTAATGGCGTAATTTTCTGTGCAGTAAATGTTTTTCTATCAACGGTTCTTTCTTTCTGGCACGCATTACTCGGGTTTGATTCCTCTGGGCTGTATTTTTCTCGTTCGAGTTTTTCATTTATCAAGGTATATATTTTATTAATGCAACGAATTGATTATAGAAATAAGAATGAAGTCATTATATTGGCTTAGTCCAAAAAAAGCTCTAGTGCTTTGGGACGTAGACTGGATTCTGTTTTAATGTCTCTTTGGTCCTCGTCCTTAACTTTGCTGATCTTTCACATCTAGTTCAAGCCTCATAATGAATCAAGGCAACAAAACAATACATTATCAGATCATACCTTTAATTTAATTTAGGAAATCGAGCATTTGGTGCAATAAAAGTAATCTGTTGAGTTCATATTGTGACGATAGAAATTGTTGTGTATATATGTAACCTACATTAATAGAAAAAAGTTCAAAGCAATTTTAACTGATTCATCATATTGCAGTGTGTTTTCCCTTGGCGTTAATGTCTGCAGTAATGTGTGTGACAAATATATTACTTTGGGGAAATCCGAATGATCTGGACCGAGTATTGTCGGCGGAGAAATTTCATGCCCTTAAAGTAAAAATTACCTATTTATAATATATTTAAATTACTCTCAGAGAAAACCGCATATCCTTTCATCTAATTCTTTTTCTTAAATGTTAATGTTTTTAAAAGCTATCATATAAGTAGAAAAATGAAATGTGAGCATGCTATTCGAACCTATCGTCTTTTATGCTCACGTATAAAAAAGAAGCCCCTCCACCACTCACATATTCACATACCGTATATCTGGAAGCGTTATGTACCCCTTAAATACGAGTTTGTGGACCAACAATGGGGTAGTAAAATGAAAACGCGGTGCTTTTATAGGTTATGTGGTGTTCGTCATTCATGGCACAGGAGTTAAGGCCCGCGGTTACCGGCCGATAGTCGATGGTTCACATCCAGGAGATGCTTTTCTGAGTCTACCAATCCAGACGCAATTTTGGTGATTTTGTGCCTACCAGATATTTCTTTCTGGCGTAGCTGCGCAGAACCCAGTATGTCGCCGTAATGTCTCTGCGCACGGCGCCCGTGTCAATGGGATGATTCTGGGCCCATGGCACTACCAAGCAAGTAAACAGGAATCCAGGATTCCAGAGGAAAAAAACGCACCCGGACTGCTAAGTTAGGCCATCTGGTTATCACTCGATGGCGCGATTTTAAAAATGTCCCTTTAAATACCGTATGCTACAAACTTTGGGTTCTTTGGGTTACGAAGGTTTGTTTTGAGGACCCAAGTACTCGAGGCATTCCTGAACTTTATTGGGAGTAAATTCTGTGGCAGAAGAAGCGATAGAGGTATTTCTACGATTCATCGGACGCAGATGTAAGACATTAGAAGAAGACTCGCTTTGGGTAGGAGGTGTCTATCTTGTCTGTAACTAGTAACTGACATTGGCAATATCATGGCGTGGAAACCTTTGAGGCAGCCGGCGACACTCGGTGGGCATTGCTCTGCAGCGAAACCGAGAAACAGCGCGTGCCCAGTGGCTGCGCTGTCGCAACCGCCGCCGACGCACCGCAGGCCGGGACTCACCGCAGAACCATCCGCTACCTCCCTCCTCCCACATGCCAAGGCCCTTCCTCCTCCCCGCTACTCACTCTGCCGAATGACTAGCGGTTGCACACGTGACATTCCTTGATTTCTGTCCCCCTCTCCCCCGCCCCCTCCCCGGCACACCCGACCGTTTCAACCCCCTCCAATACCCGGATAAGAAACTACGCACCCTTGTGAAGAGAAGGGCGATATTTCGCAAGGGGGTGGTTCGCTGGCACGGAGTGGAAAGGGATTCAAGTGCGCCTGAAAGGAAGAGTGAGGCATGAAATTAATACTTTTTCCCTTGAATACGTATTTGAATGCTGACTGACGATAGGGTAACTAGGACGGGAAAAACAATGTATAGGTGTAGCGAAACTTGGTGGTACTCGCATATGAAAATCATGACGCAAAGGAGAGGAAAGTATTCATGAGATGTTGGTTGAAACGGCCGAGCCTCTTTCCAGAGGACCCTGCGGGAGTCCTTCGATAACTTAGCCCGCTCATCAACGCTTGGATTACGGTCAGTGTCCTCTAATCCTCCGCTGGCGAGCGCCACCAAGTTTCGCTATACCTATAACGTTTGCAGGATGATCCAATTCGACACCATAATATATTCTTGACTCATGACCCGTTTGAAGAAAATGCGAATTCTTTCGGTCGTGAGCGCAACTACGATTCTTGCATGATTTAGAGCACGCACGTTTTTATCGGAATTGGGAACCTGTTGACCATTTGGAGAGTTGACGAAAATATCCGCGCAGTAATTATCGCGACTCCAATGTGCTAGCGTACTGATTTTCATTCCAAACAAATCATCCTCTCTTCGTATATTATGTCTAAGCCAAACAACTTACTTCGTGCAAATCCATGTGTTGCATGACAATAAATGACATAGACTGTTTAGTGCCTGTATCACTTCATTGAAAATGGGTATTTTACGTGTTGAAACCACCGATCGTTCGAAAGTAATCAATTGAAAATTAACTCAAAGTCCTTCATTACATTTAGCATTGTAGAGTGCAACCGGTGAAAACATATCTTGACATATGTGTGAAATATTGTCATGTATAGCATAAACCTTTATCTCTATGTGAGTGTGCGTCTTATCATGAATGGTATCGCCAAAAATGTTTAAAAAAAAGAAACGGGCGTGAGGCATAAATAGAGTCCGAGTAATTTAGTCATTGACAAAATTTCCTCTCTAATCGTAATTATGTACTAATCATCGTTCATTCAAAAATTCGCACGAAATCGCTGTGCGTCCTGGTTCCCTATTCAGAATTTTTCAAACCTCGAAAATGACGGAACTTGGGTCATTTCAAATTAGAGCATGCAAACATACGCGCAGGCTTACCTGCCGAAACTGAATCCCAATAAAAAGAACGCGGGAATTTGAAGTAAGCATCGAAGATTTTGTTTGCAGAGTGGTTTCTAAGATTAATCTGTTCAAACTTAACTGTGTAACATGAAGTTAGATGTTATAACCAATTTATATTTGTCATCAAATTGTAATTAGAAAACTTATCGGAAGTTTCACTTTAGAACATTATGCTTTTCCTCAATATGCCTATCGTTTCCGGGAATTTTATTTATCAGCAGTTTACAACGTAAAGTCGATTAAAAAAAGTAAGTGCCATTTTTCAAGTCAATATGTTATAAGGAAAACTCAAAAGGAAAAATATTCATTCACTACCCGTCTCTCTCATTACGTTTGAGATTAAAAATGACAGCTTAACCCGCTCTTATTAAGACAGATGGAGGGGGCGTCTATCTCAGATAAGATCATTTAATACTTGAGATTCGTCGAAGCTATGACGAAACGTTCACGACATTCTCGAGGTCGAGTTCTTCCAGAATAGGGTGGACAAGTACCGTTCCTTACTTGACAAGCTGGAGGGAGTGAATGATTTGTTTTAAACAGCAGCGAGTGGTGGATTGGTGAGGCGAGGGAGTTGAGAGGCGGACGCCAATCTTCTCGGGGTGTATTTGGGAGTTCAGTGTTTTCGCTCTCTTGAGTGGGGAATCTCTCCTCCTTCCCTTTCCACTTCCCCCCTCCCCTTCCTCCCCCACCTTCCACCCCTACGTCGGGCAGCGCCGCCCCCGGTGTCCGAGCGGACAATTGCCGCAGCGATAAAATAAACATGGAGTGGGATCCTTGTCTCTGGGACACCCGAGATGACCGTTGGGCTGAGGGGAGGGAAGGGAAGGGGCGAGGAGTGGGAAGGGAGGGGAGGGGGCGGAATGGGAGGGGAAGCCGTCTTTATGTCCATCTCTTCTACGAGAGAGAGAGAGAGACGAAAGGTTGGCATTCCTCCCCCCCCCCTCCCTGCATCAATGCCTGCATAATACTCTACGAGTCGCCGCTTGGGCGTGCGGCAGTGGGTGCCAGGACACTAGCCATGAGAAAGGGAGAGAATAGAAAAAAGCAATTGGAAGTTGGGAAGGACGAAGGGAGTGGATTTTACGGTTAAACTAAGTGTCTTAATGTCTCGCTCTGTTTTTGTTGTCTTCTCCTCCTGCGGTGTGCACGGAAAAAAAGGAATAGTTGCCGCAACCTGATGTATGGCTCTCCCAACCATAGACTAGTGAAATATTTCATCCAGCCATAACTACAGCTACTGTAGCCATAGCCTATAGCTATACACCCTATTGCTGCTGCAGGAATCCAATATGGCTGTGGCAACCATAGTTCCAGCTGAACTCTGTTGGTGTGCTAGCCCCAGATATTGCTGGGTCAGCCATAGTTAGAGGTGATCGGAGAGGATGCCTCAAATATACCCGTGTAGAAAAATTTTGCTTAGTAACTGGAATGGAACTGGGGTGTAACTGGTCTGTATTAAGACCTCTGTAACTGGGGTTTAACTGGGAATGAATTGAAACAAGCTCCACCCGAGTTGCACCCCAACTACAGACTAGCTGGAATGGAACATGGATATCTTGGCCTTGTCAAAATTTTGCCTTACTTCAAGACGTTAATCATCAATTCAGAACTTCCTTTTATCTTTGGAAATAAAATTTTTATTTACGTAGGTAAATTTTAACCATCGAAATAATTTCCTTTTTTGTTTCCCAAAATAAAAATGTTATTTATTATGCCAAAAAATGCAGATTCACATTATCAACATATAATATTTTGATTAATACTGCCAATTATTAATATCAACATGTGATATTAACAAACTACCCGACCGCATTGTTCGATTTATATCTCATATCTACCCATCTCATACCCACCTATGTCATGTCTAAAAAGACATGTTTCTAGAAGGTCGTACAAATCTGGCCATTCCCGAGCGTAAAAGTGACTGCGAGAACTAATTTTAAAATGTCAATGCCGTGATAGTTACCATATGAATACCATCCAATCGCGATAACAGTTATCAGACATTAATTAATTGAAATCTATGTTGCCACATAGGATGAATATTAAGTCAATATTAATGAGAATAAACAATATTATTTCCAATTACCATATGTTTTTACTTGTCGCTGTGGCTGTGACAGCTATAACTATATCCATGCAGCAGTTAGAGGGAATTGTCAGCCGAGCAACAGAGTATGGCTGGGGAGACCAGAGTGTCACGGTGTGGGCGAAGGGACACTAACTCTAGCTGCTGCAGCCATATTGCTCGTAGCAATGCACTATGGTCGTCTAGCAGCTGCACCACAGCATATTGTTCTGACATCACTTATCTTTGATACTCTACCAATACTGACACTATCAATATCACTATAGCTCCCCCAACCGTAGCTTATTTCCTTGTGTGGAGGGAATATCTGCACATACCATCACTTTCAAAATGAATGGCAAAAATCAATCTGCGCCACGTTCGCTGCGATTGCGTGAATACTCCCGACTCTCGTGTACCTTCTTTCAATAGTAAATGATCATCCTAGGAGAGATAAAACGGTGCATACATTATTTCCTTCCGCGGTCAAACTGTCTCTTTCAATCTCGAAAACCGAGAAAACAGTGTCTGAGGCGGAACAAGTGATTTTCACACAAGACAACAATCCCCTCCACAGTTTGCACGAAGCAGTCTTTTAAAGAAAATTCAGGATTGTAAAATTTACTTGGGCATCATACAACCCTTATCTTAACCCTATGGAAAATGTCAATAAGTAGGTGAGTTTGGCGCTCCATCACAGCTGTTGGATAGAAAACTATTTAAATGAGTATTGAGTAGGAGCACCAGAAAACTGTGGAATACAAACAAACAGAGACAGATGCAAATTTAGAAGAAATGGAGAGGAATGTAGGGCTAAAAACAAAGTAAAATTAGTAGGAAAAGAACTAGACAAAGTTGAAGAGTTGAACTAACAGGGAAGTTAAGCTACGTATTTTGCAAGGTAAGAGAGGAAAAGAAAATGTGACTAGAAAGAAATCATTATTTAATAGTGGAGGATCCCTGTTGATTCCAACGTGGGAAGAAGACATTGGTCTTGCTCTATAGGATAGAAAATCTTTCCAATTTATTGCTCAAAGCATGTGCCGCAGATATCAAACTTCTCAGAAGAATTGGAACGATAACTATAGCCGAAATATAGCTGGAGGAATAAATTTCAAGTTCTCTATTTGAGGGAGACGTAAACGATTCTTTTCCATGCACATACATGTGCATTATGTTGTGAAAACACCGGTAGCTAAGTTAACTGACAGCCATTGATGTCATAACATTTCAATAGGTTTTATGAAGTATTTATCTCGGTTTATATCAAGGTATACGTTTACAATTATGTCCCTTGTAATCTAACCTCGCCGGTTGTAACTGAATATTATTAGACTTAGAATAAATGCACCACGATGAAAACTAAATAATATTTCCAACCAGCGTCACTGATATTGCCATGAGTATATAATTCGTGTTGGTTTCCTTAAATCAGTGGTAAGCATATAGAACGAAGTATTTATAGAAATGGATTCACTTGTTTCGTTTGCCACTTTCATCTGAGTACAGGTAAACTATCTAAATATATTATATTTATGTAATTTTTCCTTTTAAATCACTATCAAAGACCATCCAAGGATGAAGTGTATCGCAATGTTAAGAAAATTACAAGACCTCATGTACCTGGGGTTTTTTTTTATTTTTTGCTACTGAATGGAATTTCTGCCTTTCTTAGAAGCCGGAACAAACTATTAATGCAAACCTTAAGCATCCCGTCACGCAGATAAAAGACACCCCAAGGACGAGGATGCATGCGTCTTTCGGGGTGGATTAGGGGTTCTTTGAAGAACCGGAAAGTCCAGAATCATAACAGAGAGATGTGAGGAGGAGTATTTTTTGAAGAATCAGGAAATCCTGGGTGCTAAAGGAATGCAGGTGTGTGTGACCTTACCACCAAGCGGTGTTCACTGAGTAGGAGACCAAGCCGCTGACGAACAATAATAGGCAGGAGTTCCCGTTGAAATTCAAAGGGTAAGAATATAACATATTTGTAAAGATAAACAATGTCGCTCATTAAATTAGTCATTTGCTTGCTTGAAAACACGTATTAAGAGACGTAAAAACGTCGGCACATTTTGTAAAAATGTTCTTCGTCAGTAACGCTATTTTATTTTGAATGAAAACCTTTTGAAACGTAATATGAAAAGCAGCTTTAAAAGTCAAAATAATACAGGCATTATAATCTAAGAGTTGTCGCAACAATGAACATTTGAGAGTTGCATGGTATTATGATGATATTGACGATACGTCATACGGACAACCAGAATCGTCGGAGAGTAAGAAAAAATTATCTTGAAGTCAACACTTAAGGTTTTGCATATTCATTCCCCAAGACTCAGCTGTCCCTAATGCATTCCTAGTTCAACAACAATCAACACAGGTAATTATTTTTACTACATTCGACAGTTCATCTAACTTCCTTGTGAAATGCATGGTCTCCGGGGTGAAATGGCGTGTGTTTTAACGCAACTTCATGCGTTCCTTTCTTTTTCAATGATAAGGCCTCTGAAACGCAATCACCACTCCACAAATTCGCCTGTTGCTTCAAATCGTAGATCTACTATTGCGTAGCTAGTGGTAGGCATAGAAGTATCTGAGTTGAGAACTTGCGAAAATGGTGTCATTGATAGCAATAGCACTAAACGTGGTACCGCCTTCAAGCGAATTAATCCCGGTACCATTCACTGAGCGAACTAAAAGTGGTTCTGTCTGTCGGCGAAACTAAATGGTCTCACCGTTCGCCAAATATTCGCCGGACGAAAGTGAAGCGACGCCTGTTGGTGAAGTTAGTGAACTCATTGCCTCCATCACCTTCACTGTCGTCAAGCTAAGAGGAGCAAGAATTTAAAATTTACGAAGTAGGCATTGTATTTTGGATATTTAGTTCAAACTCTGCGATTCGCTGTGTGGGGCAGTGAATCCTTCACTTAGTTCGCTAAAAGGAATAGTTCCTTCTGAATCTTTCTTTCGCGATATACCCATCTATATAAAAAACACCTATGGTATGATTGACTAATTGCTGTGAGTAAAATTTAAATAGAGATTACGCTAATGTTACTTATCCCGCATTTCAGCATCTAATCGTCTCGGAAGTAATTATCTCTTATTTTATCAAATTTACGGCATTTTTCAGTGAATGACGTGCTATGAAACCCACAATAGCTAATCCAAAGTCTTAAATAAAAAATTGCATAAAACAAATAACAGTCCTAAATGTCCGTAAAAGAATTTTGTATTAACCATATTCCTCCTCTATATCTTTACGCAGTAGGTACCTTATTCCGCTCTGTAGTTTAAAAAGTCCCGTTTGCAGAACTTTTGCTGTTGCTTTTAATACTATTGTACTCTGGTCGTTGGTCCACTAGAAGCATGCTACACATTAAGAGGTGTGGGTAATCCTCTTCATATCAACATTTTAATAGAAAGTCTTAAATTGATCATTTAATGAGAATGTAAATGCAAAATGTACAATTACCCATTCGAAGCCGATGTTCAGGTTGCCAAGAAAATTGAAATTGTTTAAATGTTAGAAAAATTAGTGATTTGTGAGTTAAAACGAAGTTCTTTGGCAGAATTGCGTGAGATAATCGGATAAATGAGTTTTCTTAAATGCCACATTTATTTAGCCGTCTTACGATGGAATTTTCCTTCCAATATTAAGCTCAAGGAAATTAAAACAGCAAAGGAGGAAGCATCTGCAATGAATTTGATGGTTTTCATATTGGGAGAAAAAGTTAAAAATGCCAAATGGTGTCAAAACAACCCCATAAAACTGGGGTTCTGATCTTTTGTAAACCTAATCCTTCTCCTTTACATTGATCCTGTTGTTTTCTTTGCTGCTTTTACTAATAAATTCTATATATTCACCCATCTATCCTCAATTTTTCCCATTTCCTTTCTTTTATCTATTCTCCTGTTAACAAGTTCCTGGTCTTCCGCCCTTTTCTTCCCATTTATCTGTTTCTAAGTTCTACCCCTTTATTATCCTACTTTTATATTTAACCTTTTGCGTTTAGTATCACATTTCATACCCTCTAAATAACGATACGATTCCGTATTCACTCCCGGAAAACTTGCGAGAGTTTGACACATCCTAAACCTCTCTCCGATCATCATATAATCAATTAAAAAAAACTATTATCGTGCATAAGATGATCTTGGACCCCCTCAACCCCCATTTGAGGCAAGGTAAGCAGAGCCCAATCCCCCATTTCCTCCAAAACACCTTACGTAATTCTTGAATGGCCCCTTTCCGAGACGTGAAAAGTCATGGTAGTGGTATTACATTCATCCACCGGTCAACACATCCTGTATCCGTCACGCTTTTCCAATCTCCCCTTCCCCAAGAGATACTACCCAACCACTACCCAACCCCTCCCTCCCCCCTACCTTCCCCCCTCCCTTCACCAGTTTTCTTTTTCCCTAGAGTCGGTGCTATGGTCTTCAACACTTCTTCCCCGGCCTCCAGGAGCCCACTTACCTAAGCCTTCATTTTTCTTTCTTTCACGAATGGAACAACAGACTTTTATGATCGATTGGCCGCCGATCTAGTACTCCATAGGGATTGAAGGGGCAGTCAATGATGACCGGCGTGAAATATGGCCTCTCTCGCTTAGGTCACTGGAGACATGAACGCCGTATTCGTAAAGAAATGAGACGATTTTTGGGTTCAAATATGTAGAAGGGGCGTTTCGAACCACCGCCGCGCCGGGGTGGGTTACAGCCTCGTGCTTTTACTTCCGAAAGCTTTGTTATGCGTTTCTACAACCGTCCTATGTACGAACAAGAGGGCACTAAACAAACTACATGCATTCCAGCTACGATGATTCACAGTCATAACTCGGTGCTATTTTCCAGGAGAGTTAAAAGTAAGTACAAAATTACAATAATCCTAATTTAATTACAAAAAAATGAGATAATTGCATCCATGAGACTTTTCAGCAGTTAAAAGGGAATGGTTTCAGTAGAAAATGACTCTTCTATTTGTTTATCGGTGAGAATGGCAATATGCCTTTCTCCATTTGGTTTTCCTTATTTAATTATCGCGCTTCATTTTCCTTTCTCATGTATCAGTTCACTCTGTAATATTTTGACCCAATGCTGGGGATTGAGTAGTTTCCTTAGCACTAGCTTTAACCCTGTTGGAGAAAGTCTTCATTATTGAGAAATTTTACTGCAGGTAGCCCTATTGTACGCCAAATAATGGTGTATGCTACTTTGCACACTGGTTCAACTCGAAGGGATTTTCCTTTACTTTTCACCTCCTCCTTCATACAGAAATGGTAGCTATCCTTTCATTAGTTTCCGTTATATATTTGATGAATTATTGATGCCTTATACATACGTCATGATAAAATTTCTAAAAAAAATACTTCATTTATATATGAAAATATTACATTTATACAATGAATAAGTTCCACCAAGTAACGCCTGAAACTAAAAAAAACAAACATTTCTTACCCGAGTCGCATAATTACACTCAGCTCTTTTTCTAACCCATACTCTGATGCTTTTTTGAATTCGGCGTCCATTGCTTTCTCCTCAAAATCCTTCTTAAATCTTTTAAACAAAAATTGAGAAATTTTAAAACCCTTTACCACGTTTGTCTTTGTTCGTATGATAATTTCCATCCCACAAGAGATTGACAATGTTTCAGATTGAATTCCACTGTGTATGGGTATTCCTTTGGAAGATAGATAGGTAGGTATTTTAGTTTCGGAAGTTCTGAAGTGAGTATTCACGTGTTTTTCGTTCTTTATTGTTAACCTTGTCAACAGGCCAGTTAATTCTTAAATTTTAGCTCTGCTGAAGTGAGGCTTCAAATCGAATCTGAATATAATGTGTACCTCTTCCACTTTTTTGGCCATCCATTTATAATAAATGTGAAAAGGCATTTGAGATAAATCATTTCACTCATGTGAATAGTTGAAGACATGGGGAAATTATTGGACTGATTTTTACTCCGAGTTACCTATAATTCCAACTATTATTTTCAAAAGAAACCCAAATCTAATAATTTTATATACCTCGTGAAGTCCACAAGTTCTTTATGCTGATGCTTATAGTCGTAAATTGTACCTCCCGGGGAAATGTTCAACGCAATAACCACGATCTCCATCGTTTGGCCTTCCATTTAATTTTAAACGGAGTGAGTAGCAAGTGTGTGAGTCTCATCCCGGGGAGGCGAGGCGGAATTCTGTTGGATGGTTTTAGGTTAAAAAATAATTTGGTTCAGGCAATGGAAAATCGCTCAAATTATTTTCTCCAAGATGGATTTAAATAGTTGAGAATTAAATCCTATCAACTACAGGACATAGCACACTGGGATGGAAATTTCTTCACATCTTTAAGGGAAAGACTAGCACGGATGCAATCATGCGAAATCCTTTTGCAAATTAGTAAACGTTAAAATCGGCAGTCGTCAATTCCAAATTGGTTTCAAATGGAGAGGAGAGCGGCAGCAAACCAATTTTTGATTGCTTTGCTGCATCTCTCTAATCCATTTTGATATTCCCTCTAATGTTTACATTTAAACATCGGTCACAACTTGCCTGATATATTCCATCCTTAGTTTCCCTTGACAATCCTTCCCTCTCATTTTTCCTCCCATTATTGTTTTCAAGAGGCCTCAGGATATGACCCTGTATACATGTATGTACCCAAACATATGCAGCATTAAGTGTCATAGTGACTAAAATATGCCCAATAAGTTTGCTCTTCTACTTTGAAATTTTAGTAGACATTTTTTCTCCTTAACCCATCGAGAGATACATTTTCTCCGTTCATTTTATCTTGAATATTATTCCCTTGCACCACGTCTGCATTGCCTCCTATCTCTCTTTCTCTGATGCTGGTGCTGTCTAGGCTTCACTAACATATAAGAAAATGCTGCAAATATATGTTTAAATACTTATACATGCTTTCTTATAATTTGTTAACAGATTCTTCTTATAGTAGAATACTTTCCTTGCTTTGGCTATTTTGCTCGCAGTATATTTCTTAATTTTTCAATCGCTGATGATATGGTAAGTTTTCCCTACTGCCTCGAAGTTTTTATTAGACTTTTTTCCTAATTGACTCATCGTTATTTTTTGGCTACTTTATCCATTCATTTTCTCTTCAACATTCTTCGGTAACAGCACACTTTCCATGCTTCCACTCTTCTTTGCTCTGCATATCCTATCGGTAAAGCCCTACTGTAATAATCCAAATATATTATATGCTTTATCAATTCTAAACTTATGTTACCAGCTATCAGCAGACTCTCTTTATGATGGAATACTTTCTTTGCTTTGGATACTGTGTTAGCTATAACTATCTTACTTCTGTCATCACTGGTGATACTGCTTTCCAAATTTCAAATTCCAGCATTCTTACAGTTTATGTAGTTTCGTGATTACTTTGACTTTTTGATTTTTTCCACAAACTATTATTTTGGTTTTCTTTAAATTGATATTAAGGTTGTTTTTCTTCGTAGTGTTTCTGGCACATCTGAGTTATCATAAGATCTATTTTCCCTGTCAATATTTTGATGCCATCAGCAAAGGCACATATGCTGACTGTCTCTCCTTGTACGTTCATGCCTGATTTTAATCCGTATTTAATATAAATATTAAAGAGGGCTCTTGCCATAGCACATTCCTTCCTCACTCTTTTCCTCACTTATACTTTTTTCCTCATTAGCAACTGTTTTACATGCATCTACCCTATATACTGCTCTTCTGTTTTCAAGTGACTCACCAATGCATTTAAATCTAGTCAGTATCCTGTTCCAACCCATATTTTCAAATTCTTTCCTCAGATCCAAGATAAAGCCAATGCACTAGGTATAATCGTTTTGAAACCTATTCATTATATGAATCATTAAGACTCGAATAGCTTTCCTCTTCTCCCTAAATTATCGAAGCCTAATTTCTCTCCATAAAGATGCTCTTTAGTCTTGTTTTGTCTTTTGATGTTCAATATTATGGGCAGCAATTATGATACATTAAGGCTTTTGTATTTAAATCTGTAATTCTCTCTACTTGTTTTTTACTAGGTTTAGAAGTGATTACGCATAATTAAAATCCATTGGAAATTTCCCATACACACAAAGGTAGCATTCCTCTGTAATATTTAGTCCAATTATTCCCTTCTGCTCACTTCAGCAATCCCGAGGAAATTATATCACGTCCTGGAGCATTTCTATCTCTTAAGGCCTTAACTGGAGCTTGAGGTTTTAATTTAGCAAAAGAATATATTTTTTCTGTCTGCCTTTATGCACAGTATTATCATCATTCAATGCTTTGTCTCTATGTCTTCAAGTATTGTTTCTATCGCCTCGTTTGTTTCAAAAACTTTCTAAAGAATTAAATTTCCTTCACTCCAAATAACATTGCATTTGGTGTGACATTTTTTGTGGAGTTTCTTATAGATCTGCCCGAAGCCTCAACTTTTCCCTTAGAGACGTAGTCTTGCATCTTCAATGTAAGTTTTTGAACCATTCTTACCTGGCCTTTTTTTCTTTTCGGTTAATCCTGTTCCTTACCATTTGATATAGCCGCTGTACTTCATTTGTATTCGAAATTTTTAGTTTTCTGTTTCCTCTTTGGAAGAGACTTAGGGCCACGGTAAAATGTTTTGGAAGAAAGGAAGAGGTGAAGAGGAGTTCGTAAAGAGATATGCAGGAGGATGTGCAAGGAGTTTAACAAGAGGGAAGGAGCGTAGGAGAAGACAAAGTGAGCATAAAAGTCATTGAAGAAAAGGCGGGGAATGATGATTTGGGGAAATTAGAGTGGGTTACATGATTTGGTACATTCCTGCTCTATGATACTGATGAAGTTTTCTCGGGTTTCCCACCAGGTCAAGTACTTGTTGACCAACGGTTCGATAGCTGCCTCTGCCATCGTCTTCATGCCCTGAGGACGATGGCAGAGGCAGCTATCGAAACCTTGGTCAACAAGTACTTGATCTGGTGGGAAACCCGAGAAAACTTCATCAGGAGTGGGTTACATATGCGCTGTCAGGAAAGAGAAACACAAAGACAACTAAGACGACATGGTGCGCAAAAAATACTGATCTATTATAAAGAGATGTTTGGTTGTTTATGGAGGGAGGGGATTGACAACGGAGATCATTTACACAATTGAGGACAGGCGGGAGGTGGTTGGCAGAAGAAGGATCACCATGGGGAAAGGAAATGGAGTTGAGGGAAAACCGGCGTCGGCATTATCCTACTCACTACGTAGGGCGCAGACCAAGGGGTCAAAGGTTTAACCTCCTATACGACGGGCGGATTACTGCACTTTAATTAAATTCTCTCCTCAAAGCTGTAAAGAAGAGATTGGTACTCCGCTGCCAAACCTCTATTTCTCTTTCTCTCTCTCTCTCTCTCCCTGCCGGCATACGGATCCGGATTCTTTTGAATAGTTAAGTGGTACCCTATCCACCGCTAAAACCAAACCCCATCCCTTAAAAATAGTTAATCGTTTTGGAAGCAATGTGTGTAAGAACTCCGCCATTTCGAATTTCACTCCTGGGCATGGTAAAAGAATGCTATATAAATGAGAAGGAGCTGGTGCCAAGGAGACTAGCTTGAAGGCTAGAAAAGTATTGCGAGAAATAAGTCAAGTAAGACAGACGGAAGACATAAAACGCTCAGTATGAAACATCTTAAATATCTAGGAAAGGTTCAAGGTAGATTTTAATGAAACTTTGAGTGGGGTTTATGAGGATGAAATTTTTTCTAGATACACCGCGGAGAAATGATCCTGATCACTACAAAGAGAGGTATGGCATGCAAAAAAGGTTATGGAAAACAAGTTTATAGTCGATCCGGACCAGAGTTTAGAATCGTTTACAGTCAGTAAATATTTTTTTATTTGAAGTTCAGTTTGTGTTGAAGATCGGAGGCAAGCCTTGGATTCATTGATCGTTCAATCCCAAGATCGGTTTATATCAGCCCTCCATCCTCGCCTTTCCGATGCTAGTTCCCTTACTCCATGGTGGTTCTTCTTGTGTACTTTCTTTTTTATTTGGTCTATGTACTTATGTATTTATCTTTTAGCTTCATCTTGGAACTTTTCCCTCTATATTTTCCTTCAATTATATCCGTCATAACTTCGCTGTGCCTCAGGGTGTGCCCAATCCATCTGGTTCTTCTTTTCTGTATAGTGTTCGGCCTTGGATGTTATTTCGGCAATGAGAAAATTAGTAGAAGGCGAACTAGAATACAATCAGGGTATGTTGTCTTACTTTGTTGACATTGAGAAGGTATTGGATAGGGTAAGTGGTAATAGTGGACTGATGGACGTTTTGCAGTAATTTGGGGATATATGGAGAAATGGACTATTATTCAGATACCATTGTAAAGCGTTGAAATCAAGGCGGCGGCCGCACACGGGATGGCAGCAATGGGTTGGGGGTGACCCCAGGGTGCCCACTTTAGTGCCTTATTCTTTATGACACAGCATGTGTCGACGAAATGGCGGGAGAGCCATTTGAGAACCGTGGTTTTGGGTTGAAATTCGGAGGAGAGATAGTGAATTTGGTTACATTCGCGAAGACCAATGGAAAACTTGCATATCATCGAAAATGTTGCCGTCGCTGAAAGATAGTAGAATCAGTAAAAGAGATATCTCAAGAACTCCGAAGAAGTAGAGGTAAAAGGTATCTTAGACGACCGAATACGGGATTTTTAAGCAAATAGGATCGGAGACATCTCAGAGGACAACTCTTACATGTCTTTCTCAGAGATTTTCATGGACTCGTGATTTTAATGCATTTTTTGGCGTTTTTCTTGTCCATATATGATCCTATCTGAGTAACTCAAGCTGAAATGTTACCTTTGATAAGTATTTTCAAATGTCGATGATTCATTAAATCTCTTCATCACTGTCCAAGATCCATGCTGACATAACGAATTGCGTCCGAAGTACCGTTTGAGTTGTAAAAAAAACTAGGTATGGAAATGTTTACTCAAAACACCACCGCCTCTACTGCCTGCTGCTGCCTCTCTGGAATGACGTCCACGACTCGGCTGCAGCGCCATCTGTCTGCAGCGCCCACGTGTCGTTTCACACTCCAGTGAGATGAGACTTCGGCGGCGTGACTCGTGCTTAGGAAATGTTTTCGTTCCATCATAAGGTCGTGATTGCGTCTCTTGCCCGCCTCGGAGAAATCCGAGCGTAGACGGCGATCCGCCGAGCGTCGTGTGTCCGTCTGTCTCGCGCGGATCATTCTCTCAGACGGAAATGGAGCTCCAGGACCCATTACTGCATCTTTTCTCGTCAAGGCTCTGCAAGGCGACGGTAAAAAGAGCGTACCTGGCTACTTCTGAGCTTACAACTCAGTGGCAACCAGTTACTGGTTCTCTCACCACGCCGACTCGTAGACGAATTCGGAATTCCCATGATCATTCATAAGAGTTCGTAGGAAAAGGGAAAGATATTTTTACCCCCAAGAATGGAAAGTCACATGTTACAATAAAAGAAATGGTTGGCTGATGAAATCTAAGAATTGGACGTGGTACCTATTCAATTTAATTAGATTCCGGGAAATTATCCACTTGATTAGTTGAGGCAGCTTTTTTAGTTGGATGCCTCATGCCAACTAGTTAGAGTTTTGAAGAAATTATAGAAATTATAAGTCGATCATTCTCATTGGAAATAAAACATAACCACTCTGAGCTTCGATCCTTCAACGATCAGCACTGTGGTTGAGCATTGAGCATCACCATCGGCTTATTTGTTGACTATGCAAACTCAGCCCCAAAATTTGAGGTAATAAGTTATTTCAAATGTAGTTAAAAGCTTCCCCGAAATATCAACCAATGTTCACTATTTTTTCCGTTTTCATGAAAAGTAATGCTAATGTTTTGGTGAAATTCAGTGAAAAACTATCCAGCTATTAATACCCTATAAACTATACTCCTATTAAGAGGATCTTCCAGCAACTGCCATCTAACGTAAAGGCCTCCGACCATCAAACGAGCTGGTTGTCTGATCCAACTATGTCCCTCGACTCTTCGCGACTGTTTTTGAGACCAATACTGTGATATGGAAGGCATCATAGGGAATATCTGTTTTAAATAGATTGTACAACCAAGCGCCTAAGAATTATTATCGATTGTAGCAGATATTCAGACCAATGTTGTGTTGCCAACAAAATTAGATGCCTCACCCAACCATTTTATTTTCATTGCATAGAAACGGATTTACAGAAATAAATGGAACTAGTTCTCCGACTAGTTTTTCCAAATAATCATGTTCCATGGCCGGAAAAATAATTTCTTTGCATTTTAAGATACAGTTAAGCGTAAAGATAAGACAATGAAACCTTTGTGCTCTGTTATAGCAAAATATTACAGTTTTCGCTGGCCACTCGTGGCTATGCCGATATCTCACGCTCTCCTTTTAACCTTGCTCCCTGCAAATACTGCTTACTGTGTCTTGTTGAGATAAAAATAGGCAGTCTTGATTTACGCTATCAACCTCATATCATATGTCAACCCCATGTCATCGTGTACAATCACTAAAAACGTAAACATTTTTCTCCATTCTCTTATTCAATATTACAGTGCGAATTTTACTCGCTGGCTTGTTTTACCCGAGTAAATACGGTCTATTCACGATAAATGACCACGAAGATCGTGCCATTGTTTTCTCCGTATTTCATATCTAATTATGTGTGTTCTCTACGAGCTTAGCGATAAAATAAATTGTCATTGACCGATGGAGTTTAACGTTGGGGAAGATAATCAACTATGATACGAATTGACACTAGAAGTGGGCGTAGGGACTAAATTGTTTACTTACATTCGTTACGGACCGTGGAATTTGGCCCACGCCCGTCTGTGGCAATTTGGTAATGGCTGATTTAACATGAGAGCTCTTTAATTCTTCGACAGAGATGGTTTTGGTGGCCGAACCGTTGTCACTCGGTGGTGAGTATGTCATCCACCACAAGGGTGGCACAAGCAGGTTGCTCATGACGACTGTGATTGTGTGAAGTGGTGCCGTAGGCAGAGGTAGCAGCACTGAAGGACTTCCAGTTGAGAGAGAGAGAGCTTTGGTATCATTGGTATGTTGTACGCACGGTCGTGTGGAATTACAGAAGTATTGGTATGCATATCGTGCTTTATTTATCTGGGTACTATAACCAGTGACTCTCAAAAGTAAACTGTGTGCATGTTTACAAATAATTATATATTACGTTTTTTAGGTTTCCAGACTTCTCAGGTCACATGGCATTGTGTAATCGTAGACCTTAAAATTAAGAAAAACGCAACAGGCGTGCCAGAGACGCTACTCGACTCCGAGATTTTCAGAATGAATGTCAGGACAGTGGGTTAGATAGATAGATTATTTGTAGGGGGGGGGCAGACACTTAGACCTTCATGGTCAGTTGTGCCAACCCCATGCCTGTCTGCCACATGCAAACAGGGTACAAGAGCGCCACGGTGTATTTATATATGGCCACCCATCCAACCTCCGTCCTGGCCCAACCTTGCTTAACTTCGGTGATCTTACGGGAAATGGTGTGTTAATGTGTCTGGGCTCTTTCCAGGACAGTGGGTTGCTACAACAATTACGTAGAACAATGCAGGCAATTCTATTACCGCGGCCACCCAATGTATGCTATGATAAAGGGGTTACACATTTCTAAGGCTGAGATACCAGTCATATGCAAATTCCTCCAGGGTGGTCCTGTGTCGAATGAGGACCTTCCTGCGATAATGAGGGTGGTTTGTAGCACTGGCTCTATATCCGCCCCCCTCCCTCTTCCATGAACCTTTCCGTTGACAATGCATTGTATGCGAGCGAATTTCGAACCCATGCCAAAGGGGCAACTGCACAGTGCACATTCACATGAATGGCCGCTCCTTTACCCTCGCTGCTCAAACACGCCCCGAATGTCTCAAGATTCTCGTAAGCGATATCCGAGCAAATGACTGCACCCGCCCGAGGGCCCCAATCGCCCAGCCGGATAACATCGCTCCATCATGCGCCTCCCTTAACGAATTTCTCGAGTTGTTAGCTAATAGCTGCTGTTTGAAAATTTAAATGCGTGAATTCAACAGAACTGGGTCTGAAGTTGGCTTCTCGGGCATTTTTTTCTGCATCAATAGACTGGTGGGACTTCTCATTCGTTCAGACTCACGCCGGAACTGGCTCAACTGACTGCCCATTCCCGCATTACATCGCTCGCCCTCCTCTTCCTTGCATTCCCATTATGTTCCTAATCTACGCGGACATTTTTCTCACTTGACCATTCAATGTCCGACTCGCGAAAAATCAATGTCCCAGTTCTCATTTCCTTAATTTTTTCAAAAAATAAAACCCTCGGTGAGGGTATGAAGCTGTCCGACGCGTGCAGCCCCCGCCGCCATAAATATCTTTTTTTGTGGAGTGGGTTTTTAGAAAGGGAGAGGGCGGGGGGTGGAGGAGAACTTCCGGTTCTCAAAGAGAATACCGCGTCCGCACGCATGAAATTTGCGAAGGAGGAAGAAGAGAGATTTGGACGGGGAAGGGGAGGGAGTGGGGGTAGAGAGGGAGGGTGGAACGCGTAGGGAAAAGCCGATTGTGATTTATTTATTACGTGTGGATAATTATTTTTTTTAGCAGAACGACTTCATTCCCAGAATAAGGATTTTCGGAATAATGACCAGGATATCTTTTTTCCGAGGTAGCATCGTATCTACAGATGAATTATTGCCGTCTCCCATGCTTTGGTGGAATATGGCTCTAAACGTTTCAATTATTTAAAACCGGAAGGGTTGTCGAACGGCAAACCTCGCCCCCCATCCCTCCCATCTTCCCCAACACCCACTCCACCCCCCCTTCATATGCCCCCCATAACAACTCTCCTTTCTCGCATCTGCGTACAACAGCTACAGAGTAGGTACGCACCCAACACAGGGACACAGGACACAGGTCCCACCCGACCAGCATCCTCGATGAATGCTTCTGAAACTCCGCAGTGCAAGCAGCGCGTTATGAAAGGGTCAGGGACTGTGCGATTATAAGCGTTATCGGACGGTTTCGTTCCAGTCGAACAGCGAATCGAACCGGAGCGGAGCCGACTGCCCCGTAGCGACCGGCAATCTCCAAGTGCTCCGGAGCGATGGAACGTGGGTTCTCTCAGTAGCTCCGCTCCGAAGCGGAGAGCAACTTGAGGCAGTGCTGTGCTTCGTGGTTAGGAATGGATTGTTTAGAATGAGGTTTCCGGTTCCGAGAGTCCGTTTTCTTTCCAACTCCATTTGAAGTGGTTAGGCAAAGAGGAAAATGAAACACAAATATGAGATGAGTCTAATACCACCGACAACGTAGCATTGGCCTTGGTAATCGGAGTAATCTGGGAAAATTGAACGAGAACTTCTACGATGGCTGTTTGGTCCGAGGCTCTCTCTTCAAACGTCATTTTCATCGCCTCTTTTCCATTAAACCAGTCGGGATCGCCACTCTGGAGAGGTATTCTAAAAGATAGGGTTGCGTAGTTTGGAGCTCCACTCCGAAATTAATTACTCTCAGAACCGAGCAGCTCGAATAATTACCATCATTGAAACGGTTTAAATAAAGATGCTGAAGCTCATTTTTCTTCAGGTTCGTTGTGATTCCATGCGCCACATTTGGTTCGGATTCTGACTGGGGGAAAAAACTGCTGTCTGAATTCCTATCGTGAAATTTGCTTGCGAATTGGGAGGCTAGAAAAACAGAGACGTCATTACTCCTTTTTCTTGAAGCCAATTACGCCATCACAGTCTTGCCTGTGTTTCCCTCCGTTCGCGTTTCATTTCAGTGGAATATCCACAAAAATCCACAGGAGGCAAAGCGAGGTTTGTGTCTAGTAGACCGCGTTTACCCTGCACGAATCTCTTTCCATGCCCCTATTTTCTAGCATCACTTCTCCATGCCTCATACAGTTCCCTTCAATCTTCGCGGTGACAGACGCCCATAAAGAGATTTACAGTTCGTCCGGTGACTGGGAATGACACTGCAGAGATTTGGAGTCTTTGAGGCACGGGCGCCCACTAGAGAGACGTGGGTAAGAACACTTCCAGGTTAGCCTATATTATGCAGAAATATTAATGTACTACTGCCTGGGTTTTAAAAAGTAAATCAACTTTTTCTAGTTTAAAAATAGTCGTTTGATATGTGGAGAACTGTCGTGTGTCTTTTCCGATGCCTTGGAACAGAATATTTGTCACAATGTTTATTTTCAAAAGCTTTTTCTATTTCACTGCAATTTTCTTGTTATATATCCGATTCATTAAATCGTCGCGTTTTTTCTGTCTTTGTAATTGATTTATCTGTCTATTTGCCTTCTATGCCATGTCTCCAATAAATAATACTGAGGCACATGATTAGAATGAGATGCTCCAGCTTTCTCCTAATTATTTACCATACATAACTATTTCTTTTGATACAACTGCGTATACGATAGATATCATTTTTCGTTTCATAACTCGTTAAACTCTCTACTCCACATAGCCAAGCGCTAATGTTTTGCGGATGCAGTGACAATTTTACGAGATGCTGCTCAAGATAAAATCAGGAAACAATACAGTCACCCCGTTTCAAGTCTCAAGCGATAGCCGTGAAATGGGAGTCACACCTTTGCTAATTCTCGCTCCCAGTCTTTCGACCATTCCAGGAGCAATGAGAACATTCAGCAATACCGCTTTATCCTGTGAGGTCTCAGAATGTAGGTAAACCAAAAACAAATCTGAGGTAGGCGTCAACAGTCTGACACAATGAACCAGAAGGTATGAGTGACTCAGGGACTCCCTAGGAGGAACTACATCAACCAAATGTAGGAGTCAACGGCAGTTTAAACAAAAATCCTTCAGATCTCTTACAACTCCATATTTTCAACAAACATGGGGTTCTTCGTCACTTATCGTTATCTTTTTCATCATCATCGACAGCGATCAATCCAAAGATTGTTTTTTTGGAACTTTACTCTCCAATTTTCAGACAATTTTCCAAATGTAAAATTTATTACAGGACAGATTGACGGATAAATATGGAGCTCCTATAGGAAAAGTGATTTTTTCCATATGATGTATCTATTAGAATAATACCATCCTGGTTAAAGACAATCTTAAGGCAATGCAACAAGAGAAGTTAAAGCCAAAGTTTATGCCAATCGTGAATCAGACGTTTTCTAAAAGCTATCGATGACATTAGCCTTATAGCATTAGCATCGATAGCCTTGAAAGGCTGCAAAAAAGGACCTCTCAGAAATTAATCTCGACTCCAAATTACGCATCTATTGCACATACCAGGCAATAAATGAGCAGGGTTTTATGATAAATCACGTGAGAATATTTTACACGCTGAGTTACTCCATCCAAGGTGTGAAAAATATAAATAACTCCTGTAACACCTGAATGCTAATGGATAGACCGTGTAAATCTCAGATGACTTTTTTTAGAAATTTCTTAAAGGGTTCTAATGCTCTCGAGTAATAAAAAGTAAATTTTTGACGATAATCAGTATTGGAATGTATTTGAATAATTTAATTTGTATTGGAATATGAAATAATGTCCGAACAATAGGGAAATTTCTCTTTGCTGATCAATATAAGGTTTGTATTCAATTTCAACCACCAATATATTTTTCAATTAGTCCAAATCGTTTTGCATAAATCCTCTGTGCATTGATGGAGCTACTATAACAAATAATCGCGCTTATTAATCTTTTCTCTCATAATTTTGTCAAAGGGGAAATCGTTATAATTTTCTAGAAATTCAAATACTTCTGCAATGGTTTAAGAGACTCCGCTGATATTGTTATGGAAAGAATTACAACCAATGCCAGTGAGTGTCGCCGGATATTTCTTTTGTGCCTCCACATCTCGTACATTGAATGCAATGCTGGGCGTCTTCAAATATCGCAGAGGAAGCTATTTTAAAAATCATGAGCGAGTGAAAAACTCAGATTATTAAAACCATTATTGGACGGTGGCAAGTATCCATGAACGAAGAAACACGGAGAAGACGGAGATATCACTTGGCGAGGGTGGACGAAGGGTGAGGGTGGCTTCCTGCGAAGGGTTCCGAGGATCACGCCGTAAGTTCAAGGGCGATGGGAGATGGCGGGGGGTGCTAAACACGGTTGGTCCACGTGCGCCAGATTCACCACCGATCTTCTGATGTGACTGAAGAGAGGGCAAGCGCAGGAGGGGCAAGTTCCGCCATGTCACACTTTGTTTTGATATACATCGATGTTGTTGCAGCTTCCGTTTGTTGGCTATTTTGGAGAATAGATCAACAACTGAGGACATTTTCCCATTAATAATATGTGGGTAGGATGGTTGAGAACAGGATTAGATGGGGTATTAGCTGGCTGAAGGGAGAAAATCTCGGTGATGGAAGGTGAAGGAGGTATTATTTGGGGAAGAGAGGAAGGCAGGACAGCTCTCCGTCGTCGGCATTAGCTTTCTCTGAACGTTAAGTGCCAAAAAGGTAAGTGAGCACGATTTCCCATCCGAGGGACGGGGTTCCACACTTGAAGTGATGTCTACATGGCTCCGAAGCTGCGATTGGGATTCATCTGAAAACCCCATCACACCTGAGATTCGAAGCCGAGCTCTTGGGATGGGAAGACACCACATAAATCGCATTCCACATGTCCCGTGCGTCCCTCCCTCTACCCAGTGCGATTTCACGCGTGCGTTTGAAAGCTGTTTTGAGTCATTAGGGTGTTACACCGCCAATAGAGAAACCAATACGTTCGATAAGCAAACCACTATACATGAAATAACAACCAGTGCCAATTTTTCTCGATCGAACGACATAATATCACTTTCAAATGTGTGTATATATCATAGAAATAGCCTCCAGTTAAAGCGAAAAATGCGAAAAGCACCATCACATAATAAACAGCAAAAATTATGGTAATTTTAACTTGTGAAACATTTTAAGATATTTGACGATATTATTGTAGCCATGAGCCTGGGCGTCTGTTCATGCTACTGAAATTATACACCTATGATGATGAAATAAAAAGAAGTAAAGTTAGCCATGTCGGAGTGAAGATACAATACCTCAATTTTTTTAAATCACTTTTTTTAGCGTGTGTGTGTCCGTTAAGCGTGTTGTGCAGAGGGGTGAAGAGAGGTAAAAGGGGAGGAGAGGTAAGGGGTGGGAACGCCGCGCCCAATTGGCCGCGGCGGCAGAGAAAGAAGGAATGCGCGGAGCGGATCGCTGCAATTTTTCCAAAACACCCGAAGCAGCAGTATTGCGAAAACGAATGAGTAAATTTGTCGCTGAATACACATCGAGGGAGAGAGAAAGGCATGCGAAAAAAAATGATGGGGACGAGGCGGTATGAAAAGGTGAAATGGTTGCTGGGGGACGTGAGAGAGTGTGTGGGGCGGATCTGGTCGCGCGCGCCGGTGTTCTAATGTGAATGAAGGAGGGGGGGGGGGGAAAGCGCAGGAGGGGGGGGGCAAGTTCCGCCATGGAGAGAGACTGCCCCCGCTCCCCGTTCCCCGTTCTCGGAGAGAGAGAAGGAACGGAGAAAGGGGGAAGGGGGTGGTGCTTCACCCTAGGAAGCGAAACGATGTGTGCTCGTGTGAAGGGGGAGGGAGGGGGAGTGGTTTTGCGTTTGAGCCTTCTCTCCCCCCTTCCTGCGCCCCCACCCCACCCACCTCCTACTTCTCCCCCACCAACTGAATCCCGCATATCTATCTCATCCATTCCACGAAGCTTGTTTGACAACAAGGGGTCGAGTCGACATCCTTCAAACCCACATTTTACCCTCTCTCTCTCTCTATCTACGAGTATATTTATGTGAATGCGAAGTATGTCATTTTTTTAGTGTCACGTTATTATAATTCATGTTTCATTTCCTTTGTTTTAAGAACTACGTATTTATTTATTTTTTTCAAGAATACTGATAAATGTATAGCTTAAACAAAGTCAAAGTCTATAAAGACGCATTAAGTAGAAACAAAGTTGAAACCTATAAAAAGACACATGGGTTTTGAATATTTCAGGGGATCGCCACCATCTTCTTCAATTTGAGGTAAATGAAGATTCTACTTATAGTTCTCGCTGGAGAAGGTGGTGACGATCCACCGAAATATTCAAAATCCATGTGAGTGCCTTTTTATCTGTTTCTACTGCGTATTGTTACCCTAGTGACGAATATTTTTATTCGTTCACCCTCGTGAAAACGTTTGACGTTTTTATATATATTACCTATATATCTCTATTAAATATGTGCACGGAAGTATCAAAAATCGCGATAAATAATAAGTGGAACCACTATGTATGGAGGGAGAAAGAATGGGATGGAGATTACATTACATTATGTGTGTATATATGTGCATCACTCTCTCCGCGTACCCCCCCCCGCATTTCGCTCCCCACCCCCGCGATCTCCCTCTCACTCCCCCGCCCCCAACGGCCTCCTCCTCGGGCCTTCCCCAGATGAACTATGCATGAAGATCAAACGGCAAGCACCTCCCCTCACCTCCTCTCCTTTCAACTCCTCATCCCTCGAAAGCGCGTCCGATGCCACTGCTGACCACTCCACCCTCCAATTCCCCCCCGCCCCCCATCACCCACCCCACCACTCCCCCGCCCGCCCCCATGCGATCCGATGTCGATTTCCCACTGAGCCCCTCTTTCTGCTACATAATTCAAGTCCATATCCAGTGAAATTTTCCCTCTCTCCCCCTTTTTTATATTTCGAATTCACTCTTTTCGTTCGCGTTCATTCCTCTCCACTTCGGATATGTGGGAGGAGGGAAAAAATCCCACATCACCGCCGCAGCCCCCCATTTTTTCCCTTCCCACCCCCACGTCACCCCTTTCTCACCCTCCCAGCATCAGAGCCGATGTTCGCGTCCAAGCGGGTGGGTGGGGTGGGGTTGGTAGAGAGTAAAAAAAGTGGTGGAGGCGCCGGGTCTGGAAAGGGATGGTGGAACGCCGGAGCTGCGTTTCGGTGAGAGGTGGTGCGCCCCGCGGACGGCGGCGAGAAGGTGGAGGCTGGCGGAGAGGGTGGATTACGATTTATATTTTTTCGTTCGGCGGCAGGGGTGGGCGCACATACACACGTTAGGGGTGGGAGTGTCGTTGAGGAGAAGCGGGGCGGACATGTCCTCTTCTCCGCACGCCACTACGACGGCGGAGGGGCGCATATCCCATCTCTCTAATAATGCGAGTCGCTTTGCCGCTGCCCCTACCCTCTGCCCCACCTCCCAATTCATACGACGTGCCCTACCTTAAGGTCGGTTTGGAATGATTGCAAGGCATAACATTTACTCAATCATTGTTAATTGTACTCCTATTTATGTCAGAATATATATATATTTTTAGATTTGTCCAAAATCGGAATGAAGGGCCGCTGGAGCTGTTAAAAATTTGGAAAATATGTACTAATTATTAATTTCTTAGCAAGTATAATATTTCCCGCATTTTCTTTGAATAGTTTTGGTGCTTTTCACTGTTTGGCTGGAATTTGAGCATGCCTCCATAGGTATTAAAAGTTTCGAAATCTCCTTCCTGGCACCACCTTGTACGCCAAAGAGAGATGACGCCCCCCTCCGATTCGTACTTGCTTTGCAACTCCGAGTCCACGGTGCGCTGTCCTCGTGGGCCTCTTAACGCGCAGAGTGCTCAATTTCATAATCATCCCGTCGTCATACCTGCTTGGGTGTTTTGGCGGATTCTGGGTGACATCTAAAGATTTTAAGAGATTGTGTTTTGAAATAGTTTTGCTATGGATGTGGAGTTGCAACTCCTAGCTTCAAAATCGTTAACGCAAATATACTGGCAGTGGCGGAGATATTTCTGTAAAATCTAGATCCCATCTTGGGTGCCCTGCGGAGTCCACTTCAATGCATAATTACTCCGGGCGTCAGATGGAACGCTAAACTTGATACCTCGTGTTGCCTTAGAAAAGAGTAAGCCAACTCTGACTCCGGGTTACTCTCGACTCTTTTTCCATTCTCCAAATGATCCTTTCCTTACTACCTCCTTTGCGGGGAAAATATCCTCAGCTTTATGCCTCCTCTATCACGTGTCTCCAATGGGCTAATTTCGGTATGAGAGTTTCCGTTATATTTATAGGTCGATAAAGGATTAAGTATGCAAATCCAGCAAACTTCAGTGGATGTATTGGAAAAATTATAAAATGTGATAACATCGATTTCTTATTCAAGGGTAGAGAAATGTACCTATCTACCTGTAAAGTAAACTCATGTCTTTTCGAAGGATCAGAAAAGGAATAATGCCAAGGGAATGAAAGAGGAGATTTTTACAGCGTGGCAAAATATATTGTGTGGCGATGAGAAATCTGTAAGGGAAACAAAGCGATAACATCCATAACATATGGCCAACTGATGTTAATATATTGACATGGAGAAGTATAGACTTAAAAAGGCTTCAAGTGGCAGAAATGAAGACTTGAGAGGGAAAGAATATAACGAAAAACAATAATTTTAACTATTCTTTAGCCTGTTATAACCCAAGGTTCACGTCAACTTCCTATTGCTCAAAACTTCTTTCCCTAATGGCATTCTTCCAATGTCTTTGTTACTGTGCCTACCTTCTTCTAACGTACTACCCAACTATTTAAACTGAAGTTTGCTCCAGTGTCTGCCCTCTTCCTTTAGTAACAAGCCTCGTCGTCTCTGACCAATAAAATCTCATTACTTTTGTTATCTCATGATTTAACCTCATTCCGTATATCCGGCAGTGATTTTCTAACGAATCTACCAAACCTTGTAATCCTTTCGATGATCAGCTAACTCACAATTGGTCGTCCACGAAGCTAACCAACTTTATCAGGTGGCCCCCTACTTATGCTAACATATGTAGCGCATCTGCCTTGGCATAAATATAAAAAACCTAAGGTTACAACGCACAGCCCTGTGTTACTCCACTGCCTATAGCTGTTAACCCATATTCTCAGTGCAACTTCCTCACTTTTGTCCTCTAGGACATGCATTTGTTTCGGATAAGTCTCTTATCTCGCCAATCTATTCCTATTTCCATGAGTATCTGCATTGGTTTTTCCCAAATAACTCATTAAAAAGCATTTTCAAAATTCAAAGGAGAATGTGGTAAATTTAAACATTAAAAATCAGATAAATTATCATAAATGGAGTCGCTATAAAAATGATCGATGGAAAACGATTCCAATGCTTTGGATACGTAACCAGAATAGAAAATGTAGAATGTTGGAAATGGCAGTAAACCGGTACAGCAGAAGCAAATTACTTGTAATGGTTTATGTCAAAGGTACACATATTTTTCAAAAAAAGAATACATAAATTATGCTTACCAATTATTCATTCAATAGAACTTTACTTTGCGCCAGTCATTAACTGCTATTTTGACCATGGTATCAATTTGTCTTGAGAATGACGCTGGGTGTTGAAACCTTGCTGTGTTGTCATAAGTGAAAAATTGTAAAAATACCTTAGTATTTAATAGGATCCATTATAGTCCCGTGTATAAGTTCCACTGAGTTAATCGGGAAACCTTCCATTTAACTGCTCATTCTCTCTTATTGACAATTCAAGAACATTCGCATGCTTAAAATCGTGCTCCATTGACTACTACTAGTATTTGTACTACTCATGGGCCCTCATGGACCAGTCTTCGTCACGAAATTCAGTAGTTTCAATTTAGGATAAGCGAAGACGAAACTTATCTCAAGTATGTCCGGAGAAATGTGATGGAATGCCAGCTGACGAATTGATGAAGCCACAACTTGGTACAAACGCTTAAATATTTTCATACTGAATCGAGTGTCATCGCCTCAGCACCATCTTCAGGTAGAAAAAACCAAGACGACGCTGAGGCGTTAAAGCACGTTGTACCATCAAAAAGTTTCATTGGATAAGTCCAAGTTTTTTGTGACAGTAATCTTAAAACAGATTTCGTTCGTCTACATATAGATGTTTAATAGGGCGTTTTAATTCAAGTGTTTTTACATTTTTAAATTTTAATTACCAACATACAAATCTTATGCAGATTGTCTTTTACCTAGAGCTATCAAACACGCGATGCATCCGAACTCACTTGTTTTGGTGAAAATTTACTCAAACATCCTCTTATAGCACTATAACCTCTACCTAGCCGGATTCTTAGAGAATACAGAGAAACTCAATGGACTCGGGATCGGAGGAAGGAGGCCCTGCCCACCTTGATGACAATGAGCGGGCCTCGTTGGCGAAGAGCATGGCTCTTGCAAAATGGTGCAGAAATGAAGAGTTGGGACTCAACTCCAAAGTTCAACCCCTCTTGATGAATAATTCCCTTCATCGGCATCAATGACTCCCTTTCGATGTCATTATTATAGTTTATTGGGTTTCACACACATATTTCATTATTGCAAAGGCCACGCGAAGCAGTCGTGACAAATAGAGTAATCTTGAAGTCGAGGCCGAGAAATCCACCCAATGGCAACCCATATTCCGTAACTTGTCACGGAATTTGGTTGTCTATCAACTCCAATCAGTAAATAGTAATTTTTCGTAGTATTGCACCACTAACCGTCCAGTTGACTGTTCTACGAAAGTAATCGCTTATTACCATCGTTTTAACCAAACTTGTAAATCGTTGAATGTGGCTTACAAAATAGCGATAGAAAGTCGTTTGGAATGATAACAACGCGACAGATGTCTCAAATACCTATATCGTAACGAGTTTGAAAATATTATGATGGATGTTTTGTAACTTCCATAACGATCGTTCCTATGGTGAAATTCGAGATCTACGTCATAGAGGATGGGAATACCGGGACCGTGCTATTTTGCTACTTTCTCTCGATGAATTTATTCATCGTTTCCGCCCTAATTTCCAAAATGCAATCCATTTGTAACTGAATCTATTTTTCAATTTGAAAGATAGATAAGTTACAATATAACCCCCTTTACTTATTTGCTAACATTACCCTATCTTTTACGGTGACGGTAAAGTCGATCAAGTTTGGTCGGTACTCTTTTCATCCGACCGTTTTGGTAAGCACATGGTCATGTTTAAATCGGCTTGGCTAAAAGCATATTCCATTTTACGAGAGGCCAAGAATCTATGCGTAAACATTCTCACCATTTTCCGGTAATGACCGTGAGGAACCATTCCCGCGTCGTTTTCTCTCCTCGTGGTCGTCCGAATTCTATCGCGTACCTGATATTGGTTTTTTCGCCCGAGAACGGCGATTTCGCATTTCGCCTTTCCTCTTTTCGTGCTCTTCCCCCCCCCCCCCCTCCCCATTTCGATTCGCCCTCCTCCTCCCTCCTCTTGTGTCCAACGGACGAACGGTTCGCGCACCGCCGCCATACGTCACGACCAAAACAGGGAATAATCCTGCCCTCTGTCTTTCCCCTTCCTGTGCACATGGTGCGTGGAGGCGGCGGCGGCTGTTGGAAGGGGGGCGCGCGTGCTAAACGTATCCAAGGAAGGAACACCCACTTCCAACTCCCTTTTCTCTCATTTAATTATCATTGATTAATTTTCTTATGTTTCTAGTTTATTAATCTATTCTTTTTCACGTTTACTTAATCAGCAATTATTATTTCCCATTGTGCAAGTTTCTCTGAAAGTTTCTCCGCAACAATATGTCGCACATAATTTCTCTGCCTATAACTCTTACCGCTCGTCCTCACGGTGTGAAGAATTCTAAGAGGAAATCATAGCGATCTCTTAAAAATACCGATTTGTGTCGAGGGACGCGTAGTTATTTCCGTGCTCCACCTCAATAATGGCCATAATGCACAGCAGAGGACATCACCGCGGAATAAGTTGAAGGTGTCTGCTTGCCACCTGCAGGGGCGCAACCGCACTCCTGCTGAGCACGTGCACTGAGAGTGCAGCCGCTCCGGAGCTGAGTCACGCGGAATATATTTGTGAAATGGATGAAAACAGCTCTTATTATTAGTTTATTAATACATTGATCTAAAGTTTTATTAGTTAAAATCCTTCCAACAAGTTTTTTTTGTGTCCTTCCTGATTTCAGACAGGTAGTCGCGTAATAACTAGAGCCGAAGTTAAAAGCGGACTCACTGACAAATGTGTACGATAAATCGTGCGTCACCTATGTCACGTGATACAATATTTATGCGACCGCGTCGTTCAAGAGAAACTCTCATAGACACTTGGTCCGTGGAAACTGAGCTTTATTATTATTTGTTTGTTCATTTATTTCCTTTTTAATTCTAGCAGTTTTAACAGAAATTTTTATCTGTTTCACTGCTGTATTCTATTTTCTTTTTTTTCTAATCGAATTCCTTTGTACTTAATGTGTGAAAATTCGTCATAAACATTGATGCAGTATGTTACGCTGGTTTATTTCCCTTAATGTGAGTGTTTTCCTGGAGTGGCTCCTTTCGTAAAATATATCAGCCTATCAGTTATCCTTGGGTTTTTCCACTTTCGTACATATCATTCAAACACTTAATTTTTTGTGCATCAATAAACTCCATTTAATCTGAAGGTTGGTTAGACCAGCCCTTTTTTCTTCCCTGTTCCTTGCTGACTCATGATCCTGTTGTAGCCCTCTTTACTGATTTTATTTTCCATGCTCCCTTTAACCTGGCCTATTTACTTGTGCCTTCACAGTGTGACGTTCCCCTTTCATTTGGTCCCTTACAAATTCGTTGTACCTATGTGTGTGGTCTATCCATCTGCATCTCGTCCCCTGAGATTTCTTCAAAAGTTTTCTTCCCTTCAATTCTTGTATATACTTCCTTTTTTCTGATGTAATCGGTCCATTTGATCTTCAGCGTCCACCACAAGCACGAAGTTTCTAAATCCTCTTCTCCTCTAGATTTCCAGTGGTCCAAGTTCCTGATCTGCGTGTCACATTTTCACCTAGTACATCTTTCATTGGTAATCCTATTTCTCTTTGAACACAAATATTGTTTTTTGTCATGAATAGTATCGTGGAATGAGCTTTTCCTCACTTATGCCAGTTTCTTCTTCCTTTCCATTAAATGCAGTTTCCGAGGTAGCGGAAAGGATTTCAGTTGATCTAGAACCTCTATTTGTAGCGTAATGACAACCTTCAGCTTCTCTCTTCCTTATTGTAGATGCATAAAAATTTTTATTATGTTCATAGTATATTTCGTGGATGCAAAATTATTCTACGTACATGTAACAATGACGAGGGGTTAGGTGGATGAAGGTCTACCTAGTCTCAGCCACCTTCCTATTGGACCGTTTATCTATCCACCTATACCCATCTATGAGTCTTCATGCTTGTTCTCCGTATGTTGTGTCCATCCTCCTCCCCCCCAAACCCTCTCCCCTCCCCCCATGAACTTCTCCCCCCTTACATCCCCTTCGCCATATCACTCCCGCCCAATGGTCGCACACATCGCTCGCGAGATCCATTCAATCCATTTACCGCACCGATTGGAATTCTCCCCCGCTTCCGCCCTCCCTATTTTGCATCTTTTTAGGGTTCTCCCTTGGCAATTTACATATCCCATTCGCAACCAAGTCCAAAGTATGCCCTTGTATTCCCCGATCTCAAAGCCAATCAATCTTTCTCATTCCCTCTACCCCCCTTTCCCCCCTTTGAATTCCCTCCTCCTCTCCCACAACTCCCTCGGTTCCGCTGTTTTAAAAAATTCGGGTCGTAGCTAACCTCCCACCCCATCAAAAACCTCCCTCCGTTTCAGAAATATTTATTCTTCCTATTTAACCTATGTTTAGTGAGAGAGAGAGAGCAAAAAAGTAACAGTACAGTCCGTGACGCAACTACGAGTATTTAGTGCGTAAGTGTCTTCTTGTGAGTCGAGTGTAAAATTTCAAAATTTTCTCAAACTCTTTTCCTCCGCATTGGTTTAGGTCAAAATTTGCAAATGAGTTGACTTCGGAATGTCATGCTCTCTGAGATAATTTCTTTAAATTCACATTTGGTGAAGAGTTCTCCCTTAAGTAATATGTTTACAGTTGATGCAAACTTCCGCCGTCTTTCCTGAAACATGTTTTGCTTACTCGTTGTTAAAATGTAAGAGATGTTGTACTCGGGGATAGCTTACCGCTACCGAGTGTGCTCACCGGGTTGCAGATGGTGGGTTGATCTTTACGTATAGAAGTTAGCTGCGAAATATGGGAGTTTACAAGGCGAATAAGCAGTCGAGGACAAAATTCAGCGGTATCTAGAGGGTGTAACACAGCTCAGAATTACTGCGAAAACCCGTGAAGATGCCGCGACTTAGCGAATGGCAACCGCCAACCAATAGATAGCCAGTAACCCGGAGAAGACGGCAGTGAAAGTGAAGACCGCGTGGATCGGTATAGTGACAATCATTACACCTTAGTCGCGGTAAGGTATTTACCTAAACGGCTGTAGTCCTGCGAGGTGGAAGGCAACGCGAGACCACCAGCTTACTACCCCGAGTAGATGTAGCTCTTCAACTATTTATCTTATATTTTTTGTGATAAAATACGTGATGGAATTCTCTCAAGTCAAATATTCCGGAGGTAAACTTTTCCTCCATTCGGATCTTCGGAGCGTATATTAGAGGTTTTGTGGAATGTAGGTGTCACAACTTGGATGTGGCCAGAAATCACAAATGAAATCGATTACAAGTTAAGTAACATTGTATTAAAATAGGGGAACCAAATAAGTAGGAACATCAAAAAGGCAGTTTTTTAATAGCCCGAGATAAAAAATTTGAAGCCTTTAATGAAACTAAAAAGAACTATTACGTAACAGTTTTTTTTAAATAACTGCAGCTGCAAATTTATAGCACTGACTTTTATTGTTTTTAACTAAATTTTTAACTATGTTGGTAACTCATTGCCGGAAAATATATGCATTATTTTAAGAATGATTAATATAAACATGTTTAAAAACAAAGGTATTTTGGAAATAACTCTAGGAATTATGTGTTTAGGCAGTTTGAGCGACATTTTTCTCTAGTCATAAGAGTGAACATAATCTAACTTTATTATGTTTGCAGCTGAAAGAAGCATTGAGTTAATATTATGA
The DNA here is from genome assembly GCA_963573305.1 of Pyrrhosoma nymphula. Lineage (NCBI taxonomy): Eukaryota > Metazoa > Arthropoda > Insecta > Odonata > Coenagrionidae > Pyrrhosoma > Pyrrhosoma nymphula. Next base: position 155,127,980 of record OY754329.1, on the reverse strand, counting down.
TATTATTGTTACAAAAACTTTGCTTTTTTCAATTTCAAGACAATTTTTTCACACCGTATGCTTAAAACGCCTCCACAACCGCAGATATTTTGCAATTTTGCAAAATACATTGCAGTGATTAATAATTTTTTTTTCAAAATCTGATACCTAAGAAATAACCATAATTTAATTTATGACGCAATCTATGCGTTTCAACCTACTCATTTCATAAATTAAGACACTCCTGAGTGCAAGGATGCACCGTATCCCACGGAAAACGGCATTTATGTTTTTTTTAATATCTTGAATGTATCATTCAGTATGAAAAGAATATCAATGTACATTGAGATGATGAGATACTTTGTAACATTATGCGGCCAAATTCATTGAATTGTGATTAAAGTGATATCCCGATCAAACTACATTAACTGAGAAAACATCTATGTCAATAATCACAAAGAGTTCATGGGAAAATATGTTTCAATTTATTTTCCAGGATGAGTTCAAATGAACATATTCTAGTGTCATAAAGTTACCCCAACCCCTGGGGGAAGTTTGTGACTAGTATAAAATTAATTAAAAAATAATAAGAGAAGTAAGATTAAAGGTAACTCCATAAAGTACAAGAAAATGATGAATGGTCTATACGCTATGTTGATAAATATAAAATGTTGAGGGAAATGTGATAAAATTTTAGACACTTGTAAAAAACTGATCAAATACCACGTTTTAAGGGGTAACCATGTTTCCTCACCATTTTCATATCCAAGGACTACCTGAGAGGGTGCATTAGTCAAGAAGTATTTTGGATTGATACCAGGAGCGTATGATGGCTTCGAGGCTATTGGCATCTTGAAACCCTATAAATGGAAATGAGAAGAATGGGTCAGGAGGTTTTAGGGATCAGCTAAACGAAATGGCCCGAAGAAGGGGATCTCTGGAGCAGCGACTACCGGATTATCCACTTTGGATCTACTAATGGAAACGCAAGTGTTGGTATAATACAAATATAATGGTAGGGGTATGTAGGTGAAAATAAATCTTCAACACAGTGAAAGGATAACTACGATTCGAAACAAAACCTAAGGACACGGTGGTGGCACAAGTACACATGTCCATGTCAGATAAAGGAGTAGACGATGAAGAAGAAATGTACGACGGAAAAGAAGAAGTGATAAGGAATGTGAAAGGGGATGAAAAAAATTACTCTAGGAGACTGGAATACGGTTGTAGGGGAAGGCCTAGAAGGAAAGACAATAGGGAAGTTATATGGTTTGGAGAAGCGGAAAGATAGGGGAGAGAGGTTGATTGAGTTTTGCGTACAAACTGGCCCTTTTGTCCCAAACTCATAGATACGAAACTGAGATACGACAGAAGATGATTTCAAATTATGAATTTACTACATATCAGCGGAAGAGCGTTTTATGAATCGAGTAAAAGATTGCAAGAGTCTTTCGGAGCTTAAGCTTCAAATCTTCTAGTGGGCACTTTCCCGAAATGTGTCAGTTGCAAAAAATGCCTATCTTTCCGTGTGAATATGATGACAATAAATTGTCAAAAAATAAACGGTGATTCGAAGGATCAGAAATTTATAAAAGAAATCTGAAACAACCTTAGCTCCTAAACCTATCTGCACCCTATCGGCGTTTGCTAATGCCCCTTCATATGAAGAACCCTAGAAAAGACAACCGTCAGAAGAGCAGAGACACCATTACCTATATCCAAAATGAACTGGATTAATTCTGATTAACATTTTGGCTGAGTGGCACCCAAAATAGGAAAACATCTGCACATCAATGGAACGATTATTTAAAAAAATTCCAAGTGGTTCTTCTGGTGGACTTCATATTCAACAATGTTAAAGATGGGTCTCAACTTTGCAAATCTGTCTGTTTTATCAAGTAAGGAGTTATCAGAAAGGGGAATCTTTTCCTTCATAGTTCTAAATCTATTTTGCTCATTGAACGGCGAACTAATTATACACCTTTATCCTCATATTGGGACCAGTACATATCCTACTGTGGGAGCACATTATATCTGGAATGGATAAAAATATGAATAAACATTTTTAAATCGGACATACTGATGTCAAAATCATGCCTATTATGGTCTTTTTACTTTTACTAATTACTTTTTGAGAAAAATATTATCTTTTCTAATACCTCATTATCAAGAAACAATGGAATATTTATGCTAATGACGAATCGTCGACCTTATTTTTTTATTTTTTCGTCATATTCTTGCTCTTAAGATAATGGACAAGAAGAAAATTTCACTTCAACATTTTTTTCCATTTTAGAAATGGATTTTTTATCAGAGAATTCGGTACCCATTTTCAAGCGCTTCGATAGTTTTGGTTCTTCTTCCGGTGCAATCATCCAGTTTTCCACTATTTCATCACAGCGATGCATTTATGAAGTTCCTACGATGTCATTCTTGATATAAACTTCAGTGATATTGTTGTCATCGATGTCTTCTTCGTCAGTCAGATTTCCGACACCCGGTGGTGTGTACACAACATCAGTTGCTTCATCCACAGAATACAATGTTTCGTCTAAAGTAGCCAAGATTTCTTGAAAAACAAAGCACTTCTTTCTCGATTCATTTAAAGTAATGACAATGTTTTTAATTATTTTTTCTCCTCTCAAAATATAATTGAAATTTGTAGATGTATATGGAATTATACTTACTTCGTCAGAAATAATTTCCTTCGTGAATATACTAACAGGAATAAGAAGAGAGAAAATGTTTTTTGTAACACGATCGTTTGAGTTCCTCCGTATATTACGTATCCTCGGAAGTAGGCGTGTAATACGTACCGAAATACGACTCTTAGTAATAGGATCGCCATTTTAGTTGGAGACGCTATAAGACGTGATTTCCTAGCATAATAATAACTGGCAGCTTCAGTGAAAAACTGTCTGTGAAATACAAGACAACTGCATGCGGCATTATATATTTGATCACTAAATAGTATAGATCAAATAAATGATACAACTTTGTTGCACTCGAGAGCAGGGAGTCCAAAAAAGTTATATGTAGTGCTTTCTTTGCCAAGGTAGCTATTTAGTTCTAACATGTATATGTTTCAATAGTGTGTGAATACCATTAATCATTTCATAGGGATATATAATGTGGGATGACCAAGGTTGCCAATCTTACCACACTAATATATTCAACTAACAAAATCCTTTCGTTCGAGACAAAATAACTGATTAAGTGAATTACTGTGTAACGTGGGGTATTTGGCACTATTTTTTAATTACTTCAAAGATTAATGAATATGAATTATGTTTTTATGTAAAATATTATTTGACTACCCTTCACAGAACTTGAATATGAGCAAACTTTAAAATAAATTACAAAAGAACAATGGTATGAATCAAAAAAATAAAACTGCATGAAAATAACTATCTTGGAAATGGATATAATAAAGAAAATATTGGCTACTCAGAAGAAAGTTATTTTGTAATTAACTAAAAAGAAAATGTGTTAAAATAACCTCCGGTGACAAAGAGCTTAGCTGCCGGGGATATAATTTCACAGTCTAGGCAAACAGTAAAAGTATTGTATTCATTGGGAACAAAGATTTTCATTTTTAAACATCGTCCTAGAGAGAAAGTTAAAAGAGCCGTGTTCCAGGTATGGGAGACAAGGATTTGTTTGTTAACCCCTCCGCTAGCAAATCAGGTGAAAACAACTGTCCAAGAAGATTTGATTGAATAATTAGGGAAAGAGTCTAATATGATAATAATAGCAGTAACAATAACGGTATAAGAATAGAAAATTGAAATAATATCGGCTGCCTTGCCTCTTCATGGGAGTTTTCCAATCTGAACGCAGGGAAAGATGCCTTCTAAACGAAATCGTGCAAGATGGAAAAGAGAAGTAGATTTGAGGTCAGGGTAATGCATCATACGCCCCATGTACCAGAATATTCTCTTAAGGATAGCAGATGGAGAACCTAGAGATTTTACAGTTAAGAAAGTGTAGGAATACGTGGCACTGCCTATCAAACATGCTGATTAGCTTATTTGCTGTTGTGCTTAACTATTTCTGTTTAGTGATGGAACTAAATCAGTAATGAAAGGCATCTGAGACCCCTCTTGTAGGTACACGCATGATTGTGGATACACAGTTTTTGGACGCTTGGACGCGCCTTAATTTATATCGTATATGTTTCTCAGTCGTTTGCCCTTGCAATGAAGGAGAAGAGCTCAGGTGAAAGAGGAGGAGCAGGAGGGCTGTATATTAGAACTAATTTTTCTATGGTGATCTTAGTTCCAAATTAGCTGAAAACTTCATGTTTCCAGTTTTTTCTTGTCTCATGGTGACTATATATGTCTTTGATATATACCATTGATAACTTTCTCAAACCGTTATTTTGGTTTTATTCACACTAATATTCAAGTTGTGTTTCTTATTTGTTTTTTCAAGCTGTTCTGAATCTTCGTTGGATGTTTCTTCTTAGCCAGAGTTGCCGTGGCAGGTGCTCATGAGAGACGAATTTGGTTTTGATTTAAACACAGGTTCCAAACCAAATTCTCAATGTAAATATAATCAACTGAATGGGCTGCGTATTCTTTATTTGTATACGTTCAAGAATGGGTGCGATGGTGTGTGAGGGCCCTAGTTACAAAGGAGAGTATGTCGGGAGCGGATAAATTAGTGAGATTAGTGGATACATTGTATAAAACTACCTGTTATTCGAGGAAATTATGTGATTATTTGTAAATTTTCAAATTTGTGGGCTGAGGTGAAGTCATTCAGTTGGAAGAAAGCATTAAGGAACTGAAAAAGAACTGTTTCTTTGTGTAGGCTGGCAGTTACAAGTTATTAATAAGAAAGGAAATAGGCAAGGTTTCCGTCTCTGGCATTTAGGTTTAGCAGTTGGTCACATCATTTATCTGAGTATGTCCTACAACCGACTCCGTATTTTCTAATCAATGTTATAGCTAATGATCTGTAAAATACTCTTTCTGTTTATTTGATAGTCATTAAAAAAGCTGAACCAGATTTTCACCGCAAAATGCCTCCATATTTACCTGCATGATGGTATTCTGCTTGCATTTCTCGCCACGTGGGGGATGTAAATGCGTCTCTGGACAACTATAGAATTTAATATACAAACCATACATTGTAGACGCTAAGCAATATATTAATACAGCCCTAATTTCAGATGTGACTGCATCGCTTAAACTAATCACGAAGCACCGCAGATTATCGCATTATTCGTCGGTCAGAGTCCGGACAATACGCCGCCATGGTCAAATTATTTTGTTTGTTACAGGGTTTGGGAGAAATTTAATCCAGTTGAACGATACGAAAATAGTGACTATTATGAAATCCAACCAAGCTGTGATGAGTTCGATTCCAGCCTAAGCACGACACATCTCCAGACGGAGTGCGAGAGATGGCGGGCGGTGAGTGAAAGGTTATTCATTCGGAAAAAGAGGGAATATGTGTTGGTTGACCACTTAGGGAATACCTACCGAATTCATTGTAAAATATTTGCGTTTTTACATGCTTGGTAGTAGAATGTAGCATGTATGGGCATATTAGAATCAATTTTGCATTTAATGTTAATACAATTCTATGAAAAACATGGTTTTCAATAATTTAATAGCACTTGACCGGCGCTCCGTGACCTTAACGCAACCTCTAATTCAAAATCCCACTGCCGCCTCTACACACTGCAACTGCAGGAGCGAGCGAGTGTTTTGACTTGGGAGGACGCTGAGAGGAAGGATCGAACTCCATCGCTTGCCCTTCATCCTAATCACTGTCTCCTTCCGCTTCCTCCCTCCACCACCCCCCCCTCCAACCTATTCCCCACGCCCTACCCCCCCAACCCCTCCCTTCCCCCCAACGCTCCTATTCCCGGGTACTCATGAATCAAATCAATTCCAGCCCACGAACCCTTCCAGCCATCCGTCCGGCTCTCATACATTTTCTCTCTCTCCTGTTTCCACGTCCACCTCAATAGTTCCAAACCTATCTTACGCATCTCTTTCAATATAGGAGCCTCCCTCCCAAGCCCTCCCCCCCCCCCCCGCCCTCCCTCCCTCCGCCCCCCACCCCCAACAATCCTCACTCAGATGAACTCAACCCACGGCGCCATTCGCCCTTACCTGCTGGCGACCCCTCTCCCCAAACCGCCCCCCCCCCCAGCGGCGCCTGCACCTGCCCCACCCCGTAACCTCTTCTGCCCCGCTCAATACAATCGCCACCACCCCCCTGGGCCATTTGCCCGCCCCCCCCAAATCCCTCATTCCTCGCCCCCCCTCGGCCCCACTTCGGACGACACCTCCAGCGTCGGAGGGACCGTGTCCACCAGACACCACCACCTTCGAAGCGCCGCTCTCTTGCCACCGGGATTCTCATTCGTCTCCGATTTAAACCTTTTAAGCGTACATTTAAATCCAAAGTGGGATGCGGGGTCCTAAGGCAGTGCGTGCATTATAACTTACATTAGATCCGACCGCATTGCTTTAAATAAAAATCAAATCGGCCGGGAAAAACCGTAGCGGGAATTTCAATCCTTACGATAAAATTCAAAGACTTGTTTCTTAAAAGTGAGACTAGTCCACGGATGGAGTTATCGTTACATGCTGGCCTTTTGCTGGGTCTGGCCAATGGGATGGGCTGGGAGTTAATGGGCTAAGTGAATGGGCTGGGAGTGAATGGCCTAAGCATGCGTCACAAAAAGTCGTGCCACGAAAATGTGGAGAAATGGTTTACGTAGTGACTTTTATTTTTGTTAATAGTGACATTTGTTGATGGTACTAAAAACAATAGAAAAATTCTCCTTTTACACATTTACCGAATATAAGTAATTTCCCTTTCTATTTTGTTGCTGAAATGTCATCTTAATGACAAAGTACCAGTTGTTGCCAAGAATACGCGTTCAACTTGGCAAGAAAAATAGAAGAATTGCGGCTCATAGCAACGGTTATTTCGGTGTTTTTATTCTCCCTTTTTTCCAACTTTTCCAATCCAATTGGATCCAAATGATGAATAACCATTTATAAACCTAACCCATAGCTCCGATTGTAGTTTCTGGGTGGAGAGGATACCCCCTTTGAGTTACACCAGTTAAAGATTAGAAAAATAAGGAGCCATTCTTGGTACTTACCGTAGCAGTTCCCTTGGCTAGAAGAAATAACCGGCCTTTGATCTTTGAAAGAGAAAGTATTGCGTTACAGAATCAATTCTGATAATTTGAAGAGAAAGTTAGAGGGGGGATTTGGAAGGTGATTTCTACTCCATAGGAAGTAGAGTATAGACTGCAAACCTTCTTAGTGAGGATTAAATGCGTGCAGTGAAGTTACATCCACCGTAATCATCATGACACTTTTGTAAGAGGGAATTTTTTACTGTGTGTATGATGTCAAGAACATTATAAGAGTCGCGAGTTTGAAGACTCGGACTCAGCTTACCGCTACCGAATGCGTCCACTGGCTTTCGGATATATTGTAAATATTTAAATATTGACGTTAGCTGCAAAATAAGCGAGGTTACTCGATTAATAAGCAGTTGTGGACAAAATGTGGCGGATGTAGGGGGCCATCCTTGGGTAAGATGGCTTAAATATGAGGCGGAAACACTGAAGATTCCCTGACTTGGCTGTCTTTACTGTCACCCACTAATAGGCAGTCAGTAACCCGAAGGAGGGGGCATGCAGCCCTCCTTCATAAGAGTAACGTTGGTCACCAAGTGGGTCGGTACAGAGACATTCGTCACAATATAGGCACGGTAAATTATTTCCCTAAACGGCCGTAGTACTGCAAGGTGCAAGGCAACTGGAATTCACCAGCTTATTATCCCGAGGAGAAGTAGCTCTTCAACTATTTCTATGAAATGTTTTCTAATGAAATACGCGATGGAATTATTTCTAGTAATATATTACGTAGTTAAACCAGTCCGCCATTCGGATCTCCGGGCGGGGACTGCTCGAGAGGGTAAATCAGTCAAGAACGATAAGCAGCTTTTTAGGATTGGTACCTGGAATGCAAGATCGCTTCGGGGCTGTGGACGGCTTTAAAACGTGAAAATGGAAATGAGAACAATGAGTCAGGATGTTTCAGGTATTAGTGAAATAAAATGACCCGAAGAAGGGAACTTCAGGAGCGGAAGATACCGGAATATCCACTCTGGATCTACGAATAGAAACAAAGGTGCTGGTATGGTACTCAGGAAAATTAGCAATAAGAAATTGAAAATCTATCTTCAATACAGTGAAAGGATGGTTCGATTAGAAACAAAACCTAAGGATACGGTGGTTGTACACATTCACACATCAGATAACAAAGAAGACTACGTGGAAGAAATTTGCTAGGGAATAGAAGAAGTTTTATAGAATGTAAAAGGAGATGAAAACTCAATAATTATTGGAGTCTAGAATGCTATTGTAGATGAAGGCCAAGAAGTTGTGACAGTAGAGAATTGTTGTTTTGGAAAACGTTACGATGGGGAAGAGATATTGATGCGTAAAACAAATGGCCTTGTCATTGTAATGGCACGTTTAACACTTCGGATTGGACGTTTTTCACTTTGGATTGCTCGACGTCTTTCATCGAGACGGTTCGTTCGTTCGACCCATCTCAACACCAAGTTTCTCTCCACTGCTCTCCACTTCCCCTTATCCTCCTTCTCTCACCCTTCATTGAACTCACATGTTCATAGTATTTCTAATAAATATTTTGAAAACACTTTATCAGCTGAAGCAATTCAGACACCTAATACCTTTTCCGCTACGCCAAAAGCTGGTAACCTCTTTAGTTTTACCCCATACAGATTACTGCTCGCTGGTGTTCACAAATATATAAAAAGAACAAATTACCATACTACAAAGATTACAGAATTGTTGTATACGATATATATATATATATGATATATCACGCGATGAACATGCCAGCCCGTATTATGGGATGTTAAATTGGTTAAAAATTGAAGAAAGACGTATGCTGCAAATGGGTGTATTTATTTTTAAATTATTAAATGTAAAGATTCCATTGTATTTATAAATCAATATGTATATAATAAGGATAAAAAAGCGAATTACTAGAAATAATACGAACTTAATAATAACATGCCATAGAACAACTACATACAATAATTCATTTTATGTAACATCGTATAAATTGTGGAATTCTCTTCCTCAGAATATAAAGACGTTGACATCTGTGTATGCATTCAAGAGAGCTCTGAAACAGTATTTATGTTCTAAATATTAGTATATAAAATGTAACATTTACTCTATTCTTTGTTTTTTTGTAAATTATTTAATATTAGTGGCTGTTTATACAAAGCATTGTAAGTGTTGTGCCTTTAATCTTTTTATGTAATTTTTCAGAGACAATATCAACCTCTAATATTGTCTCCTGCATGTCATTATGTAGCTACTACTTTGCGTTGTTTTTGTAAATCTTATCAGCAGCTTAAAATATAAATAAATGTAAAAACGTGTACTTGTGCTCCATGGGATTATATAGTCCCAGAGTTAATAAACTTTATCTTATCTTATCTTCATAGCGCACGTGGCCTCATTTTTTGGTTCTCCCTGCGAAATATTAATGAAGCTATATCTAACATTGGCCTGCACTTATAACTGAAGGTGATCAATGACCGAGTGGAGTGACATTTAACGCACTCTTTTAAAAATCTTTATTTGTTCGTCAAGGCATTTAAACGCTATCAGTTGTCGGCTCGCCTACCTCAGATGGACTGTTTATGAATGACGAGATTAGTGATGAAAATCAGTTTATCAGGTGTTTCAGGTGATGCTATTAAAATTAATCCATGCCTAGTGTAAAGTACTCATCCCTGCATAATGACTCGGAAGCGTGATCAGAGCCAGAAATGAATGTTAATTTCAACCCCACGTGTGCGCGAGAAATAACCAGCTCTAATGGAGTTCTCGCCCTCGGAGGTAATATTTCAAATTATTAAGTAGCCAGAAGTTTCAAATGACATGAAGGAGACTATTTCAGGCGCTTCGATAATCCGATTTACTCCCTGCGAACGGCAAAGAACAAGGGATATTGGCGTTTACGTAGGTTGCAGCACGTTCAGTGACTCGATGCGTTTGGTTTTAGGGAAAAGAAGAGGCACTTGGGTGTGTTTTGGTTTACGGTACAGAGTATCGATAGGTATCGCTTACGAGTGATTTGGAAACACCTTTAATTACGATTATTCTACGCATTGTTTTCTTTCGCTCACCGCAAGCCGTGGTAAGGATTCAGCTTAGTTTTCTACATATATTCACTCCGCTAACCGAATTATTCCTCCAGCTAACCGAATTATTCTTGCATAAGGCTTCATTTTAACATTCTACGTAATTTGCATGGTTTATTTTTTCCATGAACTCCTTCCGTATAATTTTTTCCCGCAATATTTGGATAAATAATGACAACCGAGATGGAATAAATTACCTATTAATTATCCATCAGTAGCATTTCGTAATACTACTGTTGGGGAATATTTATAGATTAAGGCACGTCTAGATGAAAGACAGTAAAAAGTGTCTTAGACTAACACATACGCAAGCCCTTAACTCCTTTAATGATTTCATTTTTCAGCTCAACATACATCCCACCGCTCTTCATTTTTTTCCTTAGACATAAGTTTCGGCGATAGTTTCAATTATTTTACAAAAGAAGATGGGATAATTTAAATACGAAGTATATTGATCTAAAAAGTTTAGCGTAGTATGTATAAATAAAACCGGCCTCAACTACCTCCTTTACTTCCAATAATTTCCCTACACCTTCCATTTTTACGATTCTGCGTCCCAGCACATTCTTAAGTGCTCACCAGCTCTGCTCGCTATCTGTTTTGAGGAACGCTGCTCATTCCGCTGGCTTCGTAACGAACGGAAAGCGACTGCTCCACTGCGATGAGCAAAGTGAGCAGTCGCTGCTCTCGCGGCAGAACTTTTGAAAAGCGGGAGCGCTCTCACGGAGAGGACAAGACGACCCGTCGTGACGTCATCGTGTTCTCATCTTCTTCTCTTCCCCTCTCCTCCCCCTCCCCTCCCTCCCCCTCCCCCCCTCCATCCCGCGTGCCTCACTTCCGAAGCGCGTAAACGCTTGCGGTGTCGGTTTTCGGCACACGTCTTAACGCCCCGGGCAAAATCCAAAATCCGTCCATTTTTGCATCTTAATCCCAGACTCTCCCTTCAACCCCCCCTCGGAGGGACCGCTGTCATCCGTATAATCCCACTCTACACGGTTCGTATATTCGCCTCTCACCCCCGCAATCATCCGTCTCCGCCCCCAAAATGTTTCCCTTCCTTCTCCTCCTTGCTGCCCCCCCCCTTCCTCCCTCCCCCGCGCCCCCTCCCTCCTCCCCACCACCCCCCCGCGGTCGACCCCCGAATACCAATGCTGGTGCTAAAGATGGGAATGCGAGTGTCCTCGTCAGCGCGACACACTTCCTGACGAAGAGTGACGAATACTGACTGCGTTGTGCACGGAAAGCTCAACATCATGGGAAACCTGGTATTAAAAGAGAATCAGTTGAAGATCAGCCATGTTTTAAAATTCTTACGTCACCTTTTTAACCCTCCGGTGGGCACGCCAAATTCACTCCCACGTGTGGGCGCATTTTACCGCAAAAATTGCATTCCTATATTTAAGGGAGAGATAATTTACTAATGAAAAAGGTTGATTAAGTTGTTACAGTTACACCTTTTATTGTTTGACACTGATTGTACATAACTAAACATCTTAGTTTATATCTAGGTCCTGTTCATCTTATCCATCCATGTCCATCTCATACATGCTGTCTCTTGACGACAATGCCTCCTACACACATTATTTTTACATCGCTGGCACACAGTTTTTGACCTGCAATTTTTATGCCACCTACAAACATGGCACATTACTGGATTAGGTGCTTCAGGAACCGGTTCCTTGTTCTTATATTTTCCTCAAATTTCTTTTATATCTTTAGTCAAACTCTCTTCGATGCCACACAGCTACTGAAACGTCCGGTTAATAATTGATCCGGATATCGGAAATACTCCCTCCTATCATGAAAAATGAATACCTGGAGACACAAGCACTAAATACAACCGGTACCAAATGGAGAGCTCAGAAACTAAAATATGCGGTGCGCCCACCGGAGGGTTAAGATACTGTGATATTTCAATAAAAACTAAGGTTTCTGGTGTAACTTTATGTAATTGGCACACGCCACTAAATGAATTTTTACTTTGTTTCCACGCTTTTTTGTTTCCTAAATAATTAAATGTGGAATAAACAAAGAAAAAATTCATTTAGTGACCCGTGATACTTCATTTTTAAACGTTAATTTTCAATTTTCGACGTATTCCATGTATTTATTTTAAATAACTGATATATTCCGTATGGCAACCTTAGCATTTCAATACATACTCTCACCAGAATAGATTGTGGAGGAGAATTAAGGAAGTGCGACTCACGGAAAGGAAGAGGAACGAGCAAGTACTCAGCATGGAGAGTGAGGAGAAGAAACTGCTGGGAGGAGATTAAGAGAAGGCAGCGTAGATGGTTGGACGAGGTGTAATGAGGAGCAAGGGAATGATTAAGGCCATGGTAGAGGGTAGGAAGTTGGGCAAGCGGGGAAGGGGATGAAAGACAAGTGAGCCCATGCATTATGGACGGGGTTAGGAGACATAAAGGGTATGCCTAGCCGACCTTCTTATGAATAATAATTAATATACCTTAGGTCATCTTAGACATTATTTTCAGTCTCTATCTCTCATTAAGTATTCCCTAAATTAAATCTCCTTTTAATCATTTTTTTCACCTCACCAACTGGCATTTATAGCTCATTAGAGAAAGATAGAAGCAGGTTAACTAATTTACTCCGTGGAAAAGACACGAGGAACACACACGCAAGGCTGTTAAGAGCACCCATCGCTGGGCATATGACTGTCCTGGGGTATTGAGGTCTCATTTTGAGACGAGTTGAAACCAATCGGTAGATAGTGGTGAGTGATCCCAATTGTCAAAGCACCTTTGATGGCGGCGCAACTGACCCTCCACACACCTCCCTCCACTGTTTTGCGGGATTTTAGAAGTTCGGTAGCTCATAACTTAAAATAGACCACTGCGCAGCGCCAACAACTTTTGCGAGAGTTATACTACCGCGTTAAACCCGAGTCGAAACTGCACCAGAGCAAGAGTATAACTTATTAACTTACCTTTCATGTGCTTATAATTCCAGCCTTCTATTTCGAATCATTCGATGAGTGAAAACATTTTCCTAACCTTGACGTTGGCCTTCAGTTCAATAATTCAGAAAAAAAATTTATAAGAAACACAGAATTTTGCCGCTTTGGGAAGGACATTCCTTTGAATAATAGAAGCTATTGAAAGGAACAAGGCTGCAGGTACAAATGAAAATAAAGATGATTCATGAAAGCATAGTGCATTACGGTTATGAAGTTTAAACTGCAAGAAGAAAAGGCCATCACCTTTGTTCCACTGCCCACCGTAAAATTCACGGTATGGCGAAACCACCAGGACTATTTTACAACAGGATCTGATCCATTTGATTAACCATCTTGTTTATTGAAACATTTGATGTAAAAACAGACCATAGGAGAGGCGACCCCTTTTTCATCACCACCCTCTCATTTCCCAAGCTCTTCTCAGATATCATGTTGCAGAATGAAATTAATCCGCGACAGTTGAGTTTTAAAATGGAAACGAATAATGCCACCAATATCTCTGGATATGATGGAGATCATTGTAGTTGTCTGAGTTAATATCAAAAGGGCAGGTACCATGAATGTTTTTTTTTACAAATTGCTAGAAGTAAATTGAAATGTACCTACACTCGAGTGCTAGTCTATCAGCGTATTAAATGGAATTTTCAGAGAGGAAGCGAGAAGCCCTGAAGAATAATTTAGTGTAGCTCCTAGTATTTGGAGACACTCCCAGGAGTGAAGACAAAGGAACACACTTGCAAAGAGGAAAAGAAATTTTAGTCGTTGTAACACTTGATGATTTTCCCGAAATTTTGCATGACATTCCTTGGAGAATGATCTCCCTCGAAGTTATATAATAAGTTATTTCTTATCAGTTAAATAGAAAAGGTAATACAGCGATATATTGTTAAACGAGGCAATTGTTAAGTCATGAAGCCATAAAAACAACTTCGAAGGTAACAAGAAGACTAACGGCAGAAACACTCCAAAGCAGATAAAGAATGCAGCGGTGAAACTGCTTTATATTCATTGTATAAATATGGAGTGTCTCTGTAAATCACTTGTACCACTCAGAGTAAAAAAGTTGCAAAAAATGCGTCAAATGCTTTTGAATGAAGATCGTAATTTGATGTATTATAAAGGATAAATATAGATAGAAAACAAGAATTATTTAAAACTTCGCAGAGACTTTTTCTGTAAAAAACGTCAAATTGACTAAATAATGGAAATCTAAGGTTAATGCATTCCTAATTGTTTTCAAGTTTCTGACCAACCAGTAGCATATGCTGAAACGGAGCTGAATTAGGTAAGCATTAAAAGGGTCGGAAAATGCTTTTTTTTTTAATAATTGGCGAATAAATAGGTGATAGGTTGCTTGTTAGAGCTATTCGTAGGGGAACTGAACATCGTCTTGGAGTTTCAATTATATCTTTATGGGGTAGAGTAGATGACGAAGTCATTGCCATGTATCGGATGCTGTAGGAATGGGACTTCATGGAGATAGTTCAAGTATGCCATTGCGAAATGACAGCAACAAACACAGGGATCTTGAATTCCTTCTGCGTTTTATCAGAACTACTGTTGAAAAGGTTTTTCTACTTTACAGTTGACCATGTCCATGAAATCATTCTACGTTATGTCTCCGACTAAAAATAAGAAAAACCTTCCGTCTACAATTTTGATCTCCACAAGTTGTTTCGGGACGAGTGGCCTCGAATAAGCAATGAAACTTTCAACCTTGGTTATGCCACGCTGGCGTAATGGATAAGACCACTTAAACGCTACGGGGATATTCTGCCTCACGACCTGTCGCCCATTGGGATTTGGACAATCATTCTTCTTAACTCTAGTACATCATTGATGTGCATCATAAGGCGTTTCAGATGAACAAATTCACGCAAAGTAAATGCTAAATACTGACTGAAAATGTTTCTATTTCGTGAGAAGTTTCCCTCATATGCGGAAGAAGAAAGTGTAATTCCTGACTAGTGTGAATATGTAGTGTACTTACATGGAGGCTTGGATTACGGGGGTCACTTATAATTCTCGCTCCTGGACGATATTTGCTTATAAACATCCTTTTCAAAACAGCAAGTCCGAGAGTGCCATAAGTTGCTTGGCACCGAACAAATCTCGAATCAACATTCAGTGCCTCGCCCCACCAGCTGCACCAATAGGTTTTTTTATAGAGATTTACAGATAAAGGCAACAAACAACTGGTGGTAGAAGTTTTGGAAAAATGTTTTTAAAGCTTTATTTAAAGTCAAATAAACTTTTTTTTTAAGTTTAAATTTCTTCCAAAATATGTATTATTGCAATGGAATTTTTTTATTGGACCCAGTTAAGTGGCAGAGTTGCCGGGCACAGAAAGGGACTGAAGGTCGTAAATCAACAGAAACTTGTCAACAATTCTGTAAAAAAAAACTGGATGGAATTGATGTAGGCGTGTAGCTAATGATTAGGAAACATTTTATTTCAGAATAATATATTTGCAAAGCAGTGTCTGATTATCATTGTAAATCTCCGGACAACTATGGAGGAATTGCTCAGACTTGAGGAAATCAATTCAATAGTAAGGAGCATTTAAATTATACCTTACAAGTATTTTTTTGCCATCATATATTTTAATTTGCCATATAGATAATTCACCGAGTGCGAGACAAGATAATGCGGCACGTGAAAGCGAACTTCGGGCGTTGGCTTCGGGTGCGTCTTGAGTGGCAAGCGCTTTCTTTCGGTGCTGTCGTATGTCGTATTGGGGCTACGGAGCAGAAACTGAAAACGTTTTAGCTGAAACATAGAAATTGTGTAACAAGTCGTAAGTAATAACGGCAAAGCAGTAAAAAGCAACGAGTGCTGCGTATTCACCAGAAGTACTTAGAAAACTGCGACGAATACCGAATTTTCAAAACTTTGCGTGCAATGCGGTCTTTCCTTTATCCGAATAAAATCATTTTTAGCACATTTCATTTTCTATCCAAGTGGAAGAAAATTAGGGGATACCCCAAAATAATGATAAAATTAAAAATGAGGAACACCCAGGTGGGTAGAGTGCGCATCGGTGTCTTTTGTCATGGAAACGGGATCTCCGGAAGAATTGTGGTTTAGAGAGGTCAGCGTGCATGTACACGTTGATGTTGCTTTGATGACTTTCATCTAAAGCATTCGTCTACTTATAGGCCTCGCTAAGAATTTATTCGATTTGTCATCATATAAATAGTGGATGGAGGTTTTTACATGGTTTTGTTACATGGTTTTTAAAACTTGATATCTCTTGTTTGTTTGGGTAAAATCTTTCAATCAATTTTTCACCCACTTCCATCAAATCGATTTTCTTGAAAATATACGTAAATGTCTATTTTAAAACACAATACAAGTTTGGGTAAAATCTTTCAATCAATTTTTCACCCACTTCCATCAAATCGATTTTCTTGAAACTATACGTAAATGTCTATTTTTAAACACAATACAATAATTTCTTAATTTAAGCAAAAAATATAAAATATAAACATTCATTTAACCCCAAAAAGTTCAAAACTGATGATCTCAGGCCTGACCTCGTGGAAATTATGGATATCCATGATGAGAAAACCACCTTTGTTATTTCCACAGACTTTATTACGCTGGCACGACGCGCCTTTCACCACACTGTGGCATACTGATGTGCATGTGCATGACTGAGTGGCCCCATAGTATCCCGAGGCCCCTGGGCTCGGGCCCGGTCGGCCCCGTCCTTAATACGGCAATGTATACCATAGCATTCTTCAGTTGGTACGAGTCTGGGCCATACTTGCAAAGCGGAGCGGACAGCTAGTACGCAAATGTGGTGGAGGATTGAGTCAAACAAATGAGTGACGGCAGATGTCACGGTAGAATCTCTAGTAAATACGTGATGAACTGAAATTCCGTCAACTAAAGAGAAGTGTATTAGGCCGTGTGAAAGCTTTGTTAAAGTTTTAAAACTATGCACTCAACATATAAAAAATGGGTAATCACATGCAGTCCAAAATAAAATATTATGGAACCAGGCGTGGCTAATTTTTCGTGATTTCCTCCACGTCGAAACATCCTCGTATGACAGTTTCGTCGGTGATTCAGCAGGCGTCTTTAGGTGTGAAGACACCTGCTGAAACGGCGGCGAAGCTGTCGTCTAAGATGTATCGACGCGGAGGAACTCTCGGAAAATTATCCGGACGTCTATTCCACCACCACTCCGCGGAAGCCTTCATCAATATATTATGGAACCAGACTACCAAGGTATCGGCTTACTAGGTCATTTTCAAAGGCATGAACGAGACTTTTTAGGTCGGAAACTTGGTCTCGGCAATTTCGGTTAAGTTTTGGAAAGAAGGCTTCTGCGGAGTGGACTCGATGAGAATGCTATTCCGCGTGAGTTCATCATGGTCGCCGATATGTTACGCAAACGTTCCAGTTTTCATTTTCAGGTGTAAAGAAACAAGAGGGAACGACAGCGAAACTTGTCGTCTGCAATGATGAATTAACGGGGGAGAATTCTCATCAGTAAAATTTAGTTGTGG
Organism: Pyrrhosoma nymphula; assembly: GCA_963573305.1. Lineage (NCBI taxonomy): Eukaryota > Metazoa > Arthropoda > Insecta > Odonata > Coenagrionidae > Pyrrhosoma > Pyrrhosoma nymphula. The sequence continues at coordinate 155,110,265 of OY754329.1, read as the reverse complement.
GCAACACTTAAAGTTTACCCAATTTTATGTGAATCATGAAGTGCCTACCACAATGTTCCACCCGAAAACATAAATTTTGAAAGATCATTCTCGGCCCTTTGCCATTCGTCACCAGGAGAACAAGGCTTAAGCGTCAGCCATTCTTCTATCACCGACGATGACGGCTTGGGCGTCGAAACGTCGCAATTTAATTTGTTTATGTGTCCTTTCTACGTGTTTCTGTTTTCTTTTTAAAGTACCTATATCAGTATATTGTATATGTTTGTACATCGTCACCGAGTTGAGTTATTTGAGCGTTGGCATCCACCTTTCTCAAGACAAAGAGAAGTAATGAGAATGAGTCACCACCGAATACAACCGAACCACCACCGAATATATACCACCGAAATATGGGAAGTTTTAATTTATAAGTGTCTTTCGCTTGTTTCTATATTTTTATCGACCACCCTCTTGGCATATTATATATATATATATATATAATATTTAGTGTGTGTGTGTGTATATATATATATATATATATATATAAGGTGAAATTTTTTCTGTCTGGATTCGACGCATTTTCATCTTCCCCACCAAACCTTGTGTTCGTCCTTTTATGTGTTCCTATCCCTTTCCATTTCCTATGATTGTATGAATTTATTCGCGCCTTTGAGCGTCTGATTTTCGAATGGATGAGTATATATATATATATATATATATATATATATATATATATATATATATATATATATATATATGTATGTATATATATAAAAGGAAATAAAGGAAATAAATACAAAAATATAAGCTAGCAACAAGGCGTTGAGGTTGGGGAAGGATATGAAAGTACATCAGTGGACACTCACTGGCAGATGATCCATGACGACACCGGTGTCCACTGCTCTGTAGTGAATCTCCTCCAGCTGAAGAAGATTCCTTAGCCCGAAAGCTACCCTAAGCAGTGGACACCGATGTCGTCATGGATCATCTGCCAGTGAGTTTCCACTGATTTACTTTCATATCCTTCCCCAACCTCAACGCCTTGTTGCTAGCTTATATTTTTATATTTATTTCCTTTTCTTTTGATATATATATATTGTCAATCAAGGAAATTTACACGTGGTGAAAATACATCCAATAAGGAGTCACAGGCGTGACAAGTAAAAAATATAGTGACACAAACAAAAGAAACTCACACGAACGGTTTAATTTTCGACGACGCTCTGCCGTCTTCTTCTGAATTGGAGAGAGTACTCACGCTTACACTTTTTTACTTGTCACGGCTGTGACTCCTTATTGGATATATGTATATATATAATATATTTATCACAAACCCCTTCAAGGGCGTGGAGAGTGTTGCCCTCCCGTTCTCGTTTTGCTGCTCCTAGTGTGTGGTGCACGGACGGCCGGCCCTGCCGAGGGCACTAAGTAGGCCGTGGCGGTGTAAGAGGAGGGGGCAAAAGATGGACGCGCTCTCCCGGGGGCGGCGGCGGCGGTGTGACGGGGGCAGGGGGGGGGATCAGCGTTAGTGTCGGCTTCCGAAGGGGTCGAAAGGGAGAGGGGTGCATGGCAGGGGGTGGCGGTGGCGTTTTGCGCGTGGTTTATTTGGCGGCAGGGGGGGGGTACAGGGGGGGGGTTGAGATCGAGGGACAGGCGTGGAGGGGGCGCGTTAGTGGAGAGAGTGAGAGAGAGGAGCAGGGGTGGCAGGAGATGAAACGAGAGTAAGGATTGGCAGCGGGAGGGTGGATTTTTTCCGGGAGGGGATAAGACTGATTTTTTTATTTCCGAAGCGACGTGGTGGTCTGGGTGTTCGTTGGGGGGGGGTGGGGATGGGGGGTGGGGGGGTGGGGATAGAGAGAGTTGGGAAAGGGGGGAATGGTGGGGGGGGTGGGCGTTTTGAGGTTATGGCGTCGGATCGGGAGAGAGGTGTCCGTTGCGAATAAAAAAAATGAAGGTTGATTGAGGAGCGGGTGGGGGGGGGCGAGGGGAGGATGGTTGTCCGAAGGGCTCTTTTTTTTTAATGTTCGATTTTTTTATAATTTTATTCTGCGGGAGGGTGGCTGTTTCATTGGAGGGGGGAGGATTTTTCGGGAGAGAAGGAAGGGAGGGGGAGGTTTGTGTTTGTCGCTTCGCGCGGTGTGTATCGCAGCTTCCCCCTGACCACGCTCTCCCTCCTCTTCTTCCTTCATCCCTCCCCCTCTCCTTATTCCCACCCCCCACTCCCTCTCGGAGAAACGGAGGGTTGCGCCGGCGATGGGGGGGCAGGCGAGGAGGAGGTGTGGCGTGGCCGTGGTGCGGCCGTGGTGCGGCCGTGGGGTGCGGGCAGAGGGTGAAGGAGAGAGGCCCCCGAGTTTTTTCCCCGGGAAAAAGAGGGACTAGTGTGCTGGGAGTAGTGAGAGAGGATTCGGGAGTGGGATGGCGCGAGAGAGACCACCTCCCCCTCGCGATGGACCTCTCTCTCTCTCTCTCTCACCGATTCTTTCCTATTCGATTCCTCCCCCATCCCCATCCCCATCCCCCACCTCATCCCGCACCTCGCTTTTTCCGATCTATCGCCCTCCCCTCTCCCAACCCTCACTCTTTCGAAAAACAAAAACCTTTCCCTCTTCCATTCCCCAATCCTCTCTCTCCCACCGCCGTGGCCGTGCGTCCACCGTTTCCTTCTCGAATCGATATCTTTTACCCCGAATTCGCGTGCTATGAAATTGATGGCATTGAATAACACCTCTTCCGTTTCGGGAGGAGCAAAATGAGGATCCTCACAGCAATGATGATGCACTTCTTCATGTGGCATTCTTCGATTGGAGAAGGCCTTAGGTGGAGTGAAATGAAAATTGATGTCTGAAATGCTTGAAAAAGTATTAACTAATTACAATGGTGTAGTATTAATCCACCAGTATGATAATCAAGTCACTAAATTGAAAAAGAAGGACGGAAAAATGCTAGAAAAGAAAAAGTAAACGGAGGAGCTGGAGAAGGATCCACCAGTTTCAATGAAATTCTTCAACATAAACCTAGGATATTCAAAGAACTGCGAAACTGGCCGCGCAGTAACTTTAACTGAGTCACCCGCTGGTGGTCACACAATTGTGTGAAATTCACAGTGAAAAAATCATTCGCCTGGACTGGGATTCGAACCCAGACCCCCCCGATTTCGCGCCTAAATTCAAAGTGAGTGATGACGCCTGGGTAGCTTAACTGGTAGAGTACTCGGCGCGCAATCGGGGGGTCTGGGTTCGAATCCCAGTCCAGGCGAATGATTTTTTCACTGTGAATTTCACACAATTCTAGGATATTCAGTCAAAAATGCCAATTAAATGGTAATCAAATAATTAAAGTGAATGGAGAAGAAATCAAAATGCTTTATTTAGCCGAAGATATCGCAGTCACAGCTGAGAAACTACGAGACCTGCGAGCATCCTTGAACACAATTGATTTAGAATTATATAAATAAAACATGTAGATTTACGGGAAGAAAACAAACATGTGAGGAAGAAAGAGGTTGAATGCAAACAAGGAGAGGTTCCTCTATTACAAGGAGAGGTTCCAGAACAAGTTGAATCTTTCACCTACCTCGGAAGCTGTATGGCCTGAGATGGAAGAGCTCAACTGATATCAAGCCAAAAATTATTCTGTGATGAAAGATGTGTTTTGAGAAAATAGAATTACCCGCGAGTAAGCAGCAAGTGTAAACGTTCTTACTAAATGTTGCGCTATATCCCTCAATGACAGACCATTAGAAAGCAGGTATGGGTAAGAATTGGAGGCTTTAGATTCTCGGTGTCGAATTCGCATGATCAGGATAAAATGAATGAATGTGAACAGAAACTCCGGAGTCTGGAGTGGAAGAGTTGTCACGGAGAAAACCAAATGTAACACTAATATTAATAAGACTAGTGCCGGGAGCATAGATCGCAATTTGGGGATCACGTGGAAGAGTCACAGAGGATAGGCCAGGTGAAACGTAAGATCCGAACGGGCATAAAATTAATTAGCAGGGTATAATTAGGGGGAGGGCGCAGTCGATCAGTTGTGAGATTGAATGACTGATGATGATGATAAGAAGCGGTGGCATGAGCCTCTCCTCCGTCATGGGCCGCCGCCGCGAGGAGAGGAAGGATCACGCAGGGCATTCACTGCGGCCGGACCTGCTCCTTAACCCTTTCCTTACGCGGTGGAAATACACCTCTTCATGGAATACGACAAATATCGGGAACTTCGGGACTGGATAGGTGTCACTGGAGATCCAGCATACGTTTGGGAAACGACCCTCATCGCCAATGCCGAGTCATTGATTGTATTGAGAAAGCTGGACTTTTTAATTTAATTCGACCATGCCATACAATACACACCACAACATACATGCTTGTAAACTTAATATTTGTAATATTTTTTAAGAGTATTTTTTCAGAAACACCGACGCAGACTGAGGGGATTTGTAACAAAAAGATGCTCAATGAAAGCTGAGGAGAAGATGGAACAAAATGATTGGACTCATACCGCGACAACAAAACAATGTAGGAAGGAGAATTACAAGTGAAGAATCACCGAGGAACACCAAAGATGGAAAACATCAGTCGAATCACGAACGTCGTCAAAGTGAAGAGTTATGCGTGGGATTGAAACGGTTGGCTGAGAGGAGAGTGGGGTGGGGGGAGCTGCAGCAGCATTCGCGTTGATGATTGCCGATGATTTTTCTGACTTTATAAAAAGTTGATTGGGCGAGGTGCAAAATGACCTTTAGTTGCCGATGCACTCACACCTCTACAATCTACACCTGCCTTTTTTACTACACCCCAATGCATTCCCACCCTATGCCCAGCCGTCCATCCGTTTCCTTCCGGAATCGATATCTTTACCCCGAATTCACGCTCTCTGTCCCCATCCCAATGTCCTCCCAACCCCCTGTCCTCCCAATACCCCTCCTTCCCCCCCGCCCCTGTCCCGCGCAAACGGATGTGCCAAACTGATAAAAATGTGCATTCGACGTTTGGCGCGGGGTTGGAGGGGGGAAGAGGAGTGGTAGGATGTGGGGGATAATACCTTCCCTCCATCCTCAATCCTTGCTCGCTTTGCTAGAGACAAGTTTTTCCGAAGCACAACCTTCTTCTAGAGTTCCTTTGCAACAATATTTGTCGTAAATGAAAAGGAAAACTTTGTTATATTCCACCAATTTATTCTCAGGTACAACTAGTTTCCACGCAGCGGCGTCATCTTCAGGTACTTACCTGAAGATGACGTCGAAACTAGTTGTACCTGAGAATAAATTGGTGGATTATAACAAAGTTTTCCTTTTCATTTAAGATAAAATGAACTTCCACAAGGTTGAGCCTGAGACGATGGAGAACAATATTTGTCTTAATACTCAATTTCTCGTACGACAACTCTTACCGTTCGGAGCGAGAAGCTCAGAAAGGAAATAGCAACGAACTTCAAAGTAGCGTTTGCTGACGACCGTCTGTTAAAATGGTTTAAAATTACTTCGTATTTCTGCTAATTTAATGGAGCCACTGCCAAGGGAACTGCGGGAGCACTGATGTAGTTGCACTCGGTAGCTGATAATTGATTATTTTTATGTGTAGTGTACGAAGGGCCGAAACACGTTTCCCCCAAAAAGCGTCTCACGCTAACACGTACTTGAATGAGCTGCGAGGAGCTCCGGGGTTCGATTTTGTGGGGAGGGGAGAGTGGGGGAGGGGGCTGGCGCCTCAAGAGAGGGGAGGGGTGCATATGGGAGTGGGGATGTGGCTTGGGAGGGGAGGACGGGATTTAACATGGCAAGGGGAAAGTGAATGCCAGGCGATGAATGAAATAACAGGGGCAGTAACGGTTTACAAATAATTAGAAACAGTTTTCACGAGTAAAGTGGAAATACCGCTCAAGAAATACAGTATAGAGTGAAATTTACTGCAATATATAACTTTGCAGAAAAGGATCTTAGTAAGAAGTATACCAGAAGTATAAACAGAAAGTAATCCATGTGTGTAGGTATTCATTTTAATGTATGGCTCCAAAAAGGGGAATAGAAAGCAAAATGACAGAAGCAGAATTGACATTCTTCAGAAAATCTTCTTGAACTTCGTATTCTTAATGCTTCTTATTCTGCTGAAGATAAGTTATTGATTTTTTAATAATCAATCTTATAATATTGTACTACTCATAATTTAAGAGAGTTCCTAAAATTATGAGGAGTACCTATTTTATCACACAAAATTAAGTGTATCAACTATAATTTGAATTACATGGGACAAACATCGCAATACTCAAATGAACGGATTGCTGAGCATAAATCCGACATTAAAAACAAGAGAAAAATTTGTGCTCTGGCTCAACATGTCGGAAGTGACATGCACTCATTCGACTTTGCTAACACTTAAATAAAAGACCTTGGAAATATATTATTTAAAGACTCATTAAATGATTTATTTTAATAAACATGTACCCAAAGACAATAGATGGACGGGAAGCGTCACTGACGCTTTTTTGTATTTGAACCGCACGTTTCACTAATAATTTTTATGCTTTTTTTTTAATCTTTGATATTTTTACTTATATTTTCATGAGGTACATATAGAACAACGAAGTTATCGTTGCGTAATTTTTTACAATAAGATATACTTAGGACGGCTGTTTGCCATTTTATTCCTCGTTGCATTCGGTGGCATTGCTTCATAATGTTGGCCTTTTCATCTCCCTCACATCGTTAACTATTGGTTTGCATTAATTGACGCGAGTCACTTGACATTCATGTGATGCTTAGTGACCTTTTATTATTATCCTGATTTGCATATCTATGGATGCATAGTCATGGTTTTAAAAATTGAACTTTGACTCAAATACCGAGAAAAAGTCAGTAACGAATATTTGCATGCGTCTATGTCACATGCTATTAATTACTTGTAAAAGATGGTAATAGATTGTATGCGTAGCAAGATTCTGTCTATAATTGAAAGTTTGAGAGTACCTATAGCATGCAACCAAACTGCGACGTCACGGGCTCTATTCGTTGAAATCGACAGTCATGTAGTTCATCTTCCTTTGCTTGTATTCCTAGAAAAAGACCAATGACAAGGGCCAATGCTCTGTTACAAATACAAAGAATTTAGCCATACCTCATTTTTTGCACTTCAACCAGGATTATAAGAGATTCTATCCAAATGTTCCCGAAATTTGTACGTCGCGTCCGAACGACTAGAGTTAGTACGAATGAGTACGAATGAATATACGACGGCACGCCTCCAGTTGCCAGTATAGATATATACATCCCTTGTATCCCAAGTGGCTTCCTTCTTGATGAACGTTTTTGTTAAATGAGAGAACGTTTTCATCGTTGCGTGTTACTTCCATTGCGATTTCGCGATGACGACGGATGTAAGAAATCAGCGCTTTAGCTTTAAGTTTGGCTTCAAATCTTTGGAAAAACCATTGCAGATACACATAAAATGTCCGGGCAAGCATTTGGAGACAATACTTAGGGCCAGACTCAAACCTACGTGTGGTTGAAATGTTTTTAAAATAGTCAAATATCGGCTGAAAATTATGAACGTTCAGGATGGCCATATATCAGCATTACGCCTGAAAATGTTGCTGTTGTCGAGACTGCGGTTATGGATGATCAAAGGCCATCCATGTTGTCTGTTGCATTGTGGGACTACCGTGCGGCTGTTAGAGGATTTTGGTCGACAAACTCAACATGACGTGGTATAATGCTAAGTTCGTGCCGCGGCTGCTAAGTGATGACAAGAAAGTCTGTAGGAACCATGACTACAGTTTTCCCTCCACCTGGCCTCTGCTAGTAGGCACGATGTAGCCCCGTGCTACTTTATTTGGTTCCCTGAGATGAAAGTCAAGAGGCTGAAGATTTGAGACAAATGAGGAAATTGAAGTGGAATCGCAGGTGACGCTGAACTACCTCACGAAAAAGGACTACCAGATGGTATTCAGTTTTAGGAAGGAGCGCTGGGAGTAATTTTCAATATTTCTAAAGAGGAGTACCTACTTTGGAGGTAATGGCAGTAAATAAGATCCGGATATGGCGTAATTTTATTTGTTGATGAATTTCAGGAACTTTTGGGTAGCACTTCGTATTCCCACAACCCAATCATTCTCGTTACCAGGGTGTCTGGCCTCTGATAAATATCTGCATCTAGGATGTAGCACTGAACGCGAGCTCAAAATTACCTTCATCTGAATTCTCTATCCAGAGGGTAGTGAAAAGTATTTCCTTTGGAGACAGTGGACTGACCGGAATGTCTATCCTCCCATTCTCACATGACTGAGTGCGCGGAATAAAGAAGGCAAGTCAGCATCTGTCCCAATTAGGCGTCATGTGGAAAGCTGTAAAACATTTTGGCTCTTTGAAAAATACTCTTTGAAACCATCTGTTTGCAATTTGTCTGTCATTGCATTCGAAAATCAACAGTAAAACGAGACAATAAAAAGTTGTTAACTTTGTTCAAAACAAAATATTTTCTGATTGCAGTTCCTTGTCTTGTAAAATATGAATATCAAACAAGGCATAATAGGAATTTGCTTTATTGCATTTTTTATTGATTCGTGCGTAAAGTCAGACAATTCTAGTCATAGAGTGTTCTTCTCAGCTATTCATCAACTAGAAATTTTGGATAGTGATGTTACATTTTTTCTTGAAACTAGAGAAGATTAATGCAAAACCTTCCTCTTTCCGTCGGTGTAAGCATTGGAATACATCAAACTTAAATTTATCCCAACAAACGCGGCCATATCCTTATTATTATCATGTACCGTGTACTTTAATTAAGCACGATGGACTCATAGTTCATATTTGCAGCTAATTACAAAAAAGTGACAGAAAAACGTTATTCTCTGGAATTGAAAAAAAGTTGTACTAATGGTAAGGGGCTGCAAGCGCAGAAAATATTTCTTTCGCTCATTACAGATGATTCATTTCCTAAAAGTTTTATACAACCACTTGAATTTGGCAATAGCAAGTGGCTTATATAGCGAGGTGATGTTCAAAGAAAACAAAAATAGCTAGTTGAGAAAAGAAGAAACGCATCAAGCAAAGTGGAAGAATCGGTGGGAATGATGTGTGATTTGAAACCCTCGTCGAACCGTGAAAGTCAAAATAGCCAACGTACAGCATAAAGGGTAGCACCACTAAGGGCTCGGAAAAAGAAAATTTACTTAACGCATAAGTATTTAACAAATATTTTCCACCAAGTGGAGATTCCTGGGAAGTAATAGTGTCACAAATGATTAAGCGCCTGCAGTTGCCGGAAAGGCAACGTGCTGGACCTAATCCAATGGTCGTTAGTTTGAATCCCACCTGGGGAATGAATATTGAGCTTGTCTTAGGATCAATCGGATAAAGTATGAGTGGTATACAACCTTAGCTTATAGCTTTCAGAACTCGTTAAAAACCCATGCCACATGCTGCACAAATGATAATAAAACATAAGGGGTCACATGACCCCTAGTCGACCTTCTGAACATGGCGAAACTCCCATCCTCTTAGTGTTAAGCAGGGCTAACATTATGTCCCATTCGCTTTGCTAGCTTTCTACCATGGTATTCTATTACAATAATTATTTCATCATTTTAATTATTTATTAAGGTAGTCTTTTTGCAAACAAAGGTTTATTAAGTTACAAAGTACCTTAATAAATATTGGTGGAAATATGCATTGTGTTTTTTTTTCCTTCAGTGATAATGGATTTCCACATTGTTAAAGCTGAAAACATTGAATATGGAAGAGTTGAGAGTTGAATACTGAGAATGGTTCATGATAGTGGAGTGAATTGCGTGAGAGGACGGGGAAGACTGAGTAAGTTATGGGTGAATTTTGTGGAATAGGCTGTTGAGAGAACACCTATTAGAACTCTTAAGAACTGGAGGGGGGTGTATGAGTGTGAATTAAGCAAAGAAGCATGCAAGAATAGGGCAATATGGAAGATTTTATTAGAAAAGTCAGTTTTTTTAGGCTTAATACCTGAAATTAGGCTCTTTTGATTCTACCTACCCCAAAAGGTCGTAATGGGTATATGTTAATTTTATATTTGCATATTTATACATTATTTTTTTAGCTTTAGTTAGCCTGAACGATCTTTTCTCCCTTTTTGTTGACTGCTATTGGTAACTACATTTGAAATTTCAGGATTGGAAAGGTTAGAACACGATGCCATTATTTTCAAGTCTAGTTGTGTATTTTATTGAATTTAATTGTTTTTACGTGAAGATTAATACAACTAACGGACGGTAGCATCGGAGAGCAAAATCTAGATTTTCAAAGCTTTTAAATTCTCTTGCACTCAATCTTTGTGGCGACTCTTTGGTCAGCTTAAATTGTAAAATGTAGGAGTGTCATGGGATTGCTATTGGTTGATATTACCGTACAGAAAATCAACTAAAATGTCCCCCACTCACGTCTGTCAATGGCTAGTGTCCTGCCACTTCCTCCCAGCAGTTTTCTCCAGTCATGACTTGAACAGTAATGTGTAGGTAGGGATAAAAACCTTCTTAATCACGCATCACTGGATATAAATACGGTGTAATCGGAAAGCTATTTCTACATAATAAAGGGTAGAAAAACGTGAAATTCAGAAAAAAATACTTTCTTCAACCAATATGTCTCAGGAAAGCATTATTGTATTTTAAAAATTCTATTTTTCAAATATTATTATTATGAATAGGTCCCGTTTTTAGTTCAGAAGAGAACTGAGATTCTAATACAAGAAGCAATCTCAAATTTGAAAAAATATCATTAACACTAGAACCCCGAAACCGGTCATTTTGACCGGTTTTGAAAATCATAACACTGCAGTTGCCATTGTAAACTATGCAGTATGCTGAAATTTTGTGACTTTCATTTTTTTATTGAAATGTCTTAGAGCCCCTAGTATGAACCATAAAGCCCTTATCATTTACGAGGAATACACTTTACTCCCTTCAACCCCTGAACCGGTCATTTTGACCGGTATTGTGTGGTTCTGTGGATCTGTGAATTGTTGTAGTTTAACTTCCAATTGTTAATATACTCCATTCCTGTGAATAGGCATATAATTTTTGGCTACTGTGCTCATCAACTGGTGTTACATTTGGCAATTAAATAATAAACTCGAAGAATGCCTACCATTAGGAGCCTCAGAACTTACATTTAGAATGAAATGATGCCAGAAAAGTATGTTCGTCCTTCGTTGCCGAGGGTGTACTTTATAACATTGTCTGCGGAAAGTTTCATTTAGGATATTTGCTTGGCAAGATTTAGGCAAAGATTTCATGATTCTTACCCTTTTTGTGATGAGGACGCAGTTGATGGAGCAAGTGCATCAATTACCACACAAGGTAGTATTTTTATTTCTATATATTATGCATTATTTTGTTAATAGAAAAGTACAAAATTTTACTAGAATAGCATTGCCCTTCTCTCAATGGCTCTCAAGGCAGCTCGGTATTGACACCTGGTGTGTTTCACTTGATGAGTTGGACGCATTCTTACGCGAAGCCCTCGGTGCCAGGTCTCTGGAGATCGCGGAGATGTGGTCCAAGAAGTGGGGTCCAGGCGTGTTTGGGGAAACGATGAGCAACGACCGGTTTGCTGAGATAATGCTATATATTCGCTTGGACGAAAAGTCATCCTCATCACAGCGCCTCCAAAAATACAAATTTGCGATCAATTTCGCACTCGTGGAATAAATTCATAGAATACTGCTACTTGTGTTATGTGCCGGGAACTTTCCTCACTGCCAACGAGCAGTTGTACCCAACAAAGTGTCGTCGCCCATTCCTGTAGTACATGACTAATAAGCCGGATAAATTTGGTATAAAGTTTTGGCTATTGGTAGATGTGGAATCCAAGTACCTCTGCCAAGGATTTCCTTATATGGGTAAAGATGAAAGGCGACCACAAGATGAATCACTTCCAGAATACGAGTTATGAAGTTGAGTGAACGATATCTACACAAAGGACGTAACATTAATACCGATAATTTATTTACATCACTAAAGCTTGATAACTGAAGAGTTGTAATACCTCTCTCGTTGGAACTATGAAGCGAGTCAGGAGGGAAGTACTTATAGTGGTCAAATAGATGCGTGAACCATTGTACAAAACAACGCTTTTTACTACAAATGATGAAACTCTCAGCTTACCAAGGAAAAGTAAAGAAGAATGTGCTAATACTAAGCACCACGCACCCAGACATATTAATTAGGGACGATCAGAAAACGTTTCCAGAATACATTTCATTTTACAGCACAACAAAACACGCTGTTGATGTATAAGACCGAATGTGAAGAAAATATTCCGTACGCAGTGGAACGCGAAGATAGCCAATTCACTTGCTGTTCAATATCCTCCATTTAGCAGCAATCAATTCGTAGATAGCGTTTCGAGAAGTCACAGGGAAAAAAATTAGTAGGCAAAACTTCACCCTGCAGCTAGCAGATGATTTGAGGGCAGCCACTACGGCATTTAGATCACATTACGTTGTTGGCGATAGTCAGAAAATATCCGGAAAGAAGAGGCGGACATGCTAGATTGGATATAGTTGATAAAACAAAACTAGCAATTTTTAGCAAGGTGATTTTTGCAACAGCTGCCAAAAGCGGGTGTGTGGATCATGCACAGGCTTAGAATAAAAGAACCTAACCTGAATGGTGTGCGTTGAAGCAGGTGCTATACAGATATCCTAATATTTGAAACAATACTGGTCTCGTTGCTGTACTCCTGAATTAAAATTATTGAAGTGTTTCCTTTTTCCTTGTAGTAAATACATTTTAGTGTAACTTGATTCTGCAAAGTGCCCACTATAATTTACATTATATTTTTACTCACGAGAGGAATAAAAATCAAAGAGTACAATTTACAATAATTGAGGTTTTTCAACTGTACCCAAAATAATCTTTGCTTTGTTACCCAAAATACTGTGTACCCATAATAATAAGCTTTGATAAAATATTCTATTAGCTATCTAAATATCCATCCATTACTTACCATTTTTGAAAACGCTTCCTATCTCCTAATGTACTCATAACCGCTAAAATAATAAATGAAATGCCAAATATTAATACGTAAACGGTAGACAACCAAGTTTAAGTCTAAAAACATTTGCTTGATTCATTTTCTGAACATAAAAATTGTACGTTTTTATCTAAATCAAGACACATAAGAAGAATAAAAACAAAATATCTTCGTAAATAGAGGAAAAAATACTACCGTTCAAAATGACCGGTTCCGGGGTTGTAGGTATGGCCTAAGTTGCCGGGGTTCTAGTTTTAATAATTTGGATGTCCAAAACGAGGCATTATTAGTCAAGTAAAATTGTGCCATACTAAAGTGTTAATTGAGCCAAAAATAATATATTGAGCCTAAAAACTTATGGCAGAGCAGTAATTGTGTCAAAAGACTAGCTTCTTAGATAACTCGTCATAAAGATCCATTTCGTTGGAGGAATTCTTTAAAAACTTGTGTAAGAAGTGCAAAACTATATTCACTACAAAAGTAACTAATGAAACTGTAATCAATTACATGCAAGAGTGTAATGTGTAATTTTATGGAATAAAAATTCTACGAAAAAGCATTTTTCGACTGGTTTTACGTTCATCCAAAAATCTCTTAATGGTTAGCCCGGTACGTTAACCACTTATCCATTGTTTGGATTCAATAACACTGGCAAAAATTTTGCCATCAATATTTTTTTAAAAAGCTTACCAGGCATGGTGACCAATTTGGGCTTACCCTCCTCAAGCTACTTGCTGACAGTGAAGGTCGACTATTTATTTTGAGCCACAGTGAAGACTGAAGTCGGGGGTATCTTGTTTGAATAGAACTCCTTTGCTCTAGTGAGACAATATACATTTGCGATTTTTACATATGCACTACAGTGCAACTCTTTCATTTCTTTGGGACCTTCGGCTGAAACCTTTCTCATACTTTTGTGGTTTTCCGAAGCCTGATATAGTATTATATATTTTTAGTGCCTTGAAGCTAATTCTCGGGTACCTCAATATATCACGTGGTCTCTTACGTAAGATGTTCACCCTGACATTATGAAACTACTCTATTCTCCTCTTTTTGATTAGTTTGTATTTCTTAGCTGTGCATATGGCACTTAAACATTTTCAAATTAAAGTCGTTATTCTCATTCGTTTATATCGTAGCAGACAAGTAATTAGCACCGGAGAATAGCAGTCTAAAATTCAGAGTCACAGAAAAGCACTTCAAGATTTTTAGCTTTTTACTTCACCAGTTTTGTTGACAGTTGTTTTTATAACTTTTCGATGTATCCTGTTTCAAAATCAGGACCTTAATTTTCTGATATCAATTTCTCTCATCTCTGTCACACCGTTAATTATACTTTAATAAGGAATAGATATTGGCTGCCAGCAGCAACCCTGACTGTAGGCATCGCGAAACATGGTGGCACTCACCAGAGGGGGTGTTCGAGTCCACTGAGCGTGAATCAACCATTTTGTAGCGGACAGAGATACTGAAGGGAGAGGGGACCTCTGGAGAGAGAGGGAGAGAAAGAGTGATAAATACCCCTGGAGGGACCCTCGACCCCTTTGCCACATCTGTCTTGTACGTTTTCCTCTTCAGAAATGAGTGCCACCAAGTTTCGCTACCCCTACCAGCTATAAATTCCCAGAGGAAATGATAGAGAAAAAGTTCATTGAAGGGAGAGAGAAAAAGAGGCTCAAGAGTAATCTGATGACGAAGAATCAGTCATAAATTATCAAGATTTGTAAACTGAGCTGCTGCTATTTCTTGTACTGAGGACTATAATTGTTAGAGAGAACCTTTTCACTTGAGGAAAATATACAACACGCTGAAGAAAAAATGTTTCCTGAAGAAATAAAAGAATGGCTGGCAATAACATCGTCACTTAACTTTTCAGGCCTAAAGATGAGGTGAACAATGCTACTTCTCTCTTTGAGTAAGAGCATTTTCCTGGATTATGGAATTAAAAACTTATTTGTACAATGTACGACCCTGTAGACTGTAAAACATTGAGCTTTCCAATGAATGTGAGTTAAGGTATTTCATTGGAACCTTGTATCTCAAGGGTTTTAGAGATGGGGGAGGAGGAAGATAACATATATGAGGAATACCAATGGTACTGGTGTTGAAGGTATATTCATTTAGCAATGTCATGTAATACACTCCGATTTCTGCTGTGTAACCAGTGGTTTGATGATTACCGTGACGGAGAGAAATTGAAGGTAATTTGTGCCCTATTTGCATGAAGAAAGTAGTTGGCGAGATTAATTTGTAACTGCTAAAATCGTATTCACCCTATAAATGTTTGTTGCTGATGATCAACTCTATGCTGTTAGAGGGATATACTCATTAAGACAGATTTTCCCCTCAAAATCTGCAAAATATTGCGTCACTGTATTTGCCAGTGTAGATGTGAAACCAATATATTCATGTTACTTTGAAGGGAACGCAGAAGTTCAGCCATTGGAGTCAAACGACGAGAGGACTGCATGAGATGTGATAGACAAGAGACTAGCTAAGCCACAGGGAAAAAACATCGTCCAAGCAACTAGGAATTGCCCAAATAGTTTGTCAAAGCCCATTTCGAAATCCAAAAAGCAGGGAATTTAAATCCTGTCTATACCGACTCTGTTTCTTTCTATAAGTGTTGTCATCACTGAAATCGCATTCCGAGTTTCCATATCCTTCCTAAAACCAAAATGGTTGTCACCTAAGCAGTGATTGCTCAACTGTTTGCCTTTTATTAATTTTTCTAAGTAAAATTTCGGCTGTGAGTGAAATTAGACTAATTGTTCCGAACTCCTTGCATTCGAACGCTTTCTTCTTCTACGGGACAGGTATCAAGACTGTTTTGACGAAATATGCTGTCCAAATTCCTTCCTTGTAGATCCTACGAATAAGCTCGAAGAAAGATCTTCTTCCCTCGCTACCCAAACTCTTCAGTAACTCCGAATGTATATTATCTACTCTCAAAGCTTTCCTTGCCTTCATCTCTCGTAATATTCTCTATTTTGCCGTCGAGTATCTTCCACCCAAGGTTATCCTTAGCTATTGTTCTCTCCATTCTATAATTCGCTATCGTACGGCTTCTCCACGTATTCTCTCCATGAATTTTCTCTCTTCTCCAGCCTGGAAATATTCCTGTGAGATTAATATCTCCCCTGTTTTTTCCTTAACCTATGGCATTGTTTGCCCTCTCTTACCGCCCTATAACCTTTTATCTTTAGCGTATAGCGCACCCACTTTCCCATATTTCTGTAGTTTTTTCATTTCCTCGCATTGTCTTTTCACCAGTTTTCTTTCACCCGATTGGTTGCTGGCCAAAGTTTGTTATTTAATTCCTTATTCCTACACTTGCCTAGTTTAGTCCTGGCGAGTTTCCACATCTATCTCTCTTCTATTTTCCTAATCATATCTTTTGTGACCAATTACTTCATTATCCATCCCTTTTCCATTGATCATATTGCTTCCTCTCCCTGGTCTTACTACTCCTGTTTTTATATTTCCCTTCTTTCCTCGATTGTACCCATTTGCTTTGCTTCACCTAAGTTCCATTCCACCAGCTCTTGATATTCCTTCCTTTTCAACCCTTTCAATGCTTCCACGTTCCACCTTTTCATTTTTTCATTTTCACAAAGCCTTTGAATCTGACATAATAGTTGATCATAAATTAATTATGATCTGAGTCCATAGCTGTTGCCTGAAAGCTATTTTTTGGCGCAGCTCCTAATTCTCTTGCCTTTCAGTGATAATTTCATATCTCCCTGTATCCCCCGGCATTTTCCATGGTTATCTACGCCTTGGGTGATGTTCAAACCAAGTGTTTGTCACTACTAGTTTATTTCTTTTACAAAGTTCACCTGCCTTCTCACCACGGCCATTTCTTGTCCCGAGCCCTTGCCCTCCCCCTTCTAATCCATCCCTCCCTTCCCCCACCACCGCATTCCAGTCACCCATCACTATCAGGTTTTTCTTTCCCGGGACTTATCTAATTATATCTTCTAGTTGCTCGTACACCCCATCCACCTCTTCCTCCCTAAGGTTACTTGTAAGCATGCACACCTGGATCAATTACGAAATACGTCGGTCGGGCATTTATTTAAACCAGAAATATCCTGTCGTTCACCCGTTCAATGTTTACTGCTCTCTTCCCAGGCAGGATTTCAAATTGGATGCTTAAAGGTTAATGCGGGTCTGTGTGGCAAATTTTAGGGCACCTAATGCGTTCAATGGTTCCAGAAATATCGTGATCAGTCAGTCAGTGAATCAATCACATTTTCCTTTAATATACCGGGTGTTCCTGGAGCAATCTGCATAACCTTTGGAGGTGATAAGGTGCGCTGGGTCGGAAATCCTTATTTACAGAGCTGTGGCCGCGCAGGCATTTAGTCCAGAACATTTAGAAGTTGCCATGCAAACGCGGAATAACGGTAATATAATTAGGTGGCATATTGAAAATGAGCTGCCATCAGCGTCGGTCGCGTCCAAGACGAGACGAGTGACCACTCCTCTCCTGCCCCTCCACCCCCCTTTCCTCCCTTGCCCCCCCCCCCCCACACCTCTCCTCCTCCCTTCTCTCTCCCTCGGGACCGCATTGGAATTCATGCTCTCTCACCCCCGCCTCAGAAGACGATGATGGGAATTATTCATGGGATACGGTGGCGCCCCTTCAATGCCTCTTAACCGCAGCTCATGTAAGTTTAATGACCGACCTGGCGATCGCTGGACCGCGCCCACGAAGGGGAAGCAGAGACGGCGACGGAAGATTCGCCGCCGCAGACCATGATGATCGCTCAGCGGAAGAGTGCTCGGTCGATCAGGAGTGAATGACAGACTCCCATCTTCTCTTCCTTCTATATCTTCGTTCTCGGCTCGTCCAATCCCTCTTTTGGGCGCATCTTTCAAATCAGACGATGACAATGGGGAACCAAGACGAGAACTGCGATGTTACGATTAATGAGTGGAGTGATTTCGTTCGTTCGCGTGCGCAAGCACGATGCGTGAGTGACGTTGAGTCGGCATCGCGCATGCGCCGGGCACGGGTGGACTTGTTCGGCTCGGGAGAAAGTTTCCGCGGGGCAATCGCGACTATAACGATGCACTGACTCGCACTAATTTTGATGCCAAACAAAACATCTCGAATAGATTGGTCTAATGAGGTCAAAAATAACGCCTTGTACAATGGTATCATGTAAAAAATATGTAATTAAATTTTAAGTAAAATTTCAGACATCGGTCCATCACCACCGAAAAACTCTGAGAGGAACTAAAGGAGGGAGAGCCATCGCGGTGCATGAGGGCACCTAGTTAGCGATCATCGATCAGTGGCACTTACAATTAGTCCTCGGGGTCGGGGAAGTGTACAAAATGTTTGATCGGCACAATACTTTTTTTCTCCGTGGGCACAATGCGTCACATTTTTGTTAATATTCATATTTGGGCCAAATTATTTTTCATTTTTTTTTAAAGGAAGTGAAAATATATAATCGGTATTCACTCTCAAAGGACTTCTTTGATATTTCCTTCAATGCCTAATTTGCCCTTTTCTTAGAATTTTTGTATCCTGAAAGTCACAGTCACGTTTTTTAGTCTAATGTACTCCATGTAAAACAACCATTCCTGGTAAGACCTAGATCAAATATTAAAAATGTGTGTCGATTATAGTGTTTGATAACATTATTTCGAGCTATTTGCCAGAAAAGGCAATTATAAATACTCTATACCGTGAAAAAAATAGAGAGTGGAGTACCATAAAATTCCATGAAAGAGTGGAGGAAGATACCATCTGAAATTGTTGCCTCGACTTCCCGTCGTGTTCCGTTGAGTTTCCTCTCGAGGAAAAGCCACGCACTTCGACTTCCTGATGATCTTTCCAGTTACCCCTTACAGTTGGTTAAACCCTAGATTCGATTTTGTTCTAGACTGTTGAATGGGAATGGATTGGGGTGAATTATACTCATAAAATGTTTCACTCATAAAAATACTGTAAATTGGCTTAAAACGTGGAAGAGCTTAGTAAAGTCTTCTCGGGTCAGCCACCGGGTAAAGCTTTCAAAAAGCCTTTAAAAGCCTTATCCGATGGCAGACCCGAGAAAATTTTACTAATATTATTCGCCGGGAAAGCCTAAGATCTTTAGTGGAATAGCTTGTTAGCTGGATTTTATGATTCTGAAGATTCAAAAATGCTGAATGAAATTCCAAATTCAACGTGGACACCACACGCGAAAATCATGGGTTTCACTTTCTGCTCTGGTCAATAACATCTCTGAGAAAGATTCTGTTGTTGTCGGGAAAGTACTTCACTGCCCACTTTTGCCCTGGGAGCTCGACATTCGCTGGAGCCGGGTTTAAAAAAGCAAGTCGCGAGATTTATCTTCACGCAAAAAAATGAACACCAAGTGTTGTCACCAAGTGAAAATATCAATTGTTTGTAACCTGCTATCCAGTTGTACTGAAAGCCTGAAGTTATCGCTGTTAGGTTATTTGCGAATAATAATACTTCAATTTTGGGTGTGGCTTAACGTGGCTTCACCACAGTGTAAGTCAAATGTCATTTTAATATATATATATAAAACTTCCAGGAGAATCACTCGGGTGATAAATATACAATATGCCAAGAGGGTGGCCGATAAAAATATACACACGGAAAAAAGAAACACTTACAAATAAAAACTTCCGATATTTCGGTGAAGACTAGCTCCACCTTTCTCAAGGTTTAAAGTAGGAAGTATTCCTACTTTAAACCTTGAGAAAGGTGGAGCTAGTCTTCACCGAAATATCGGAAGTTTTTATTTGTAAGTGTTTCTTTTTTCCGTGTGTATATTTTTATCGGCCACCCTCTTGGCATATTGTATATATATATATATATATATATATATATATATATATATATATATATATATATATATATATATATATATATATATATATATATATATATATACAATATGCCACATAAAAAGGAGTCATAAAAAGAATATATAATATATTCTTTTTATGACTCCTGACCTTTTTATCAAACCACTTTTCATTCATGGGCAGGAGGAAGTTGAAAACTAAGCGTGCCTAGAATGTTGGCACCACACGCCTTGCCCCTAAACGCCATGACTCCTGGAGCTTGGAGCTGTGCACATGAGCACCAAAACCCATTCTTTATTCACTTCATATATCTGCACTGGAAAACATTTAACTGCGATCCATACGAAGCGGGAGTGACGACCAGTGGGGTAAATGCTCTTTTTTTATCATTTTCACTACGCTTCCGCGTTGCTGGAATAATTTGGATTAAATATTTACATTTTTAGTTAAGTTCATGAAGCCTTCACTAATTTCCCGTGCTTTTGATTAAAAAAATTTTTCATTCAAATTTTCGCTGTAATTCATGTTTTAAAAAACGGGTGTTTTTCTTGGAAAAATATTAAATTTTTAATCAACACCGTTTATGCAAAAATGAAATGAGTGCCTGATGAAATATTATTGTGAGATGTATAGGGACATTATGTAAAGTATCGTATAGTGAACACTTTGGAGCATTTTATTCGAGAAATGAGTGATGACGAGCAATGATTTGGAGTTGCTACTGGGAATCTGATTCCCGAGGACGAGAAAAAATGACTCCGAATAGTTTATTTATACGCACACACATCATGCTTTAGTGGTTCAATCTTCCTTTAACTCAATATTCACCTTCTCAAAAGAAAACAAATGCTGCTTCATTACTTTTCTCCCATCACTTTTCATTTTATTTCCTCCCTCTTCGGGCTGGTCGCACCATGTCCTGCTACGTTGTTTCGGTTAGAGTCTTGGTTTTAAGAAATATCTCATAAGAAAGGATACGTGCGGCCATGACTCTACCCGAAACTAGGACCGTGACCAGACATTGTGCAACCAGTCCTTAGAGTTTTCAAATGGGCCATATGACTACTTCTCAGGCCTAACGCATTCACCCATTCAGACAATCATTTCCACGGCAAAGATATTCACGAAAACCACATGGAAGGAAATCATTTCAACTTTGGTAATCTCTTCTCTCCATAGTTTTCCGGGTTAGCTGCGTCATGTTTTATTCAGATGACTATGGAGAGAACTGCAATCCAGCGCTGCGAAAGCTTCAAACAGAAATTCGGTAATCTCTATTAACTTCAACGTATTGGATGTGCCCTGACTCCTACATTTTGCTGAGACGGCAAATGTAGTGAATCGTCCGATGAGAAGCACATTCATGATATTTTCAAGCATTTCTAATAGTAATGCTGCTGGAAAAGATCAGAATATAATTTCTTCTACTTTAATAAAGTTATACAATTCCTATTTTCACGAATTTGTTCTCTTTTTCGGCTCACTCACCGTACATGATACTATTTTCCACTTAATCCTTTTTCCATTCATATTGAAAAAAGGTTGTTTTCATTATATTTTTATAATTTGGACGTTCTTTTAATTCCGGTGTCTCAGGTGTAACTTTATGGAAATTGCTTTGCATTGTGAATGAGAAGCAGTAACGTTGTAATTCCACATTTATTTATTGGAAACGACCTAGGTTTTGACGTTGCACGTAATCATCAGGTCACCAGTGGAATACAAATACATGTGGAATCACAAAGTTACTGCTTCCCAATCACGACGTTATTATAATACTCGTATGCTACAATTGTGTGCTATTATTTTCATGATGTCAAATAATTGAATGTGTTATTCTTTAGTTCACGAGATGGGTATCATTTTAATGAAACTACTTGACAATGTCACAGTCATGAGTGAGCTTTCAAACGAGTAGGACGTGCCCGGGTGCTTCTCTGACGAAAGGCAAGTGCCATAGTGATGTGACCAGTTCGATCAACAGCATAAGTGTGTTCAACTGCGAGTGTGACTTCGCACGCTGTCCCAGAGTAACAGTGATCCACACAAAGTTGGTGCTACTGTTAAAAATGGTAACTTGCAATGTTTTTAATGCGAGTGTGCGAAAGCGTCAACTGAAGATTAGTTGCAGTGAATGTGGAACCCAGTGCCATGCCAACTGTGTACAAATGTCTAAAGAAGATATTGAGTTTCTCATCGCTGAGAAATTGGCGTTGCCCTCACTTTGCTGAGGAAAGACGCAAGAACATGTCAGTAGCGTCAGTGGAGGACACAGGATCTGCAAATATTTCGCAGATTATAAACTTACTAGAAGAAGCGAAGAAGGATAAGAAACGCATGGAAGTGGACTTAAACAAGGCAATTGAATGTGTGCACGAGAGATTAGAGGAAAATACCAAAGTTCTACAAGAAAATTCTGCGCAAATTAGTGAGTATTTAACTACGATCGATTTGCTTAGAAAAGAAAATATAAATTTAAAATTTCGAGTGAGTGAATTGGAAGAGAGGTTAGATGACCACGAAAAAGTCTCTTGCGCCAATGACCTTGAAATACATGGCTTTCCCGAGGCACCTAGATGCCCTCGGCGTGGAAATAAAGGACGATTTGGTGGACTCATACCACCGCCTTGGAAATACACGAGAAGGAGGGCCACGTGGCATTGTGGTCAAATTCGTCCATAGGCACACAAAAGAAGAGGTTCTTCGAAAGAGGCGAGTGAAGAGGAACCTTTCTACCCGGCACTTGGGCTCGGCAACGGACACAACCCGATTTACGTGAATGAAAGCCTGAGCCCAGCACGGAGGAGACTCTTCGCTGCCGCGCGAGAAGTGAAAAAAGGAAAGGGATACAAATATTTATGGTTGCAACATGGGGCAATACTCATGAGGAAAAAAGAGAATGGCCAGGTGATTACTCTTCAATCCACTGATGACCTGGAGAAACTGTAAGCACCTTATGAGTGATCTATGTATGTATAATATTTCTCTTTTACTAACAAAATGCTTAATACCGTTGATGACTCAAATTTAAATGTTGACAGTATCTATGTTTTACATCAAAATATAAAAAGTCTTAGAGCGAATTTTGATAATTTCACATGTCGCAATTTATTAATTTTTTCTCTCTCAAGGTTTTTTTTGTTACGCGTCGTTAATTGTATTCTTCAAATAAATTTGTTTGACAAAATTATGAATTTCTGTTTAAATGAGACTACTTTATCCTTATTCTTAAAATGGCTCAAAGTTGTGAAGAATACTGGTCAATTCAAGAAGTTGGTGCCTGTGGTAATATTAAGATAATACATCAAAACATAATGAGTTTACGAGCAAATTTTGATAATTTTATATTACATTATTTCATTCAAGTATTCTACCAGCTGATTGGTAGGTTCTTGGACAGTCCCCATTCTGCATCCCACCTCAGAGACATTGTCTCGCTTTCCCTCCTAAGAATGGCCCGTTATTAGATCCCTCTTCAATTCTTCATATCTTCGACCTCCTCTTATTTCGTCCAGAATTCCTATCCTCTTCCTTCCTCTCCCACGCTTCCCCAGTGTTCTCCCCTCTATCACTCTCTTCAACATGCCCTCTCCTCTCAAAACCTCCTCCATCCATCTCTTCTGCCTTCTCCGAACCTCTGCCACAAGCTTCCTCTCCTCTCCGACCATATCCATACCTCCTCGTTCGTCTTTCTCGCCATCCAGCTAACCTTCTCCATCCTTCTCCAAACCCACATCTCAAACGCCTCAAGCCTACGCACATCCTCCCTTCGCAATGACCAAGTTTCCGACCCATATAGCGCCACGCTCCATATTAAAGTTTTCACCAGCCTCTTCTTCACGTCTCTTCTCAGACCCCCCCTCATCAATTCCCTTCTCTTCGAAAATGCTTCTTTAGCGAGCGCAATTCTGCATCTGATGTCCTTACCACTAAACCCATTCGCCTCCAAAATACTACCCAGATACGTAAACTGCTCGACCTGCTCTATCTTCTGCCCTCCCACCCTTATATTCAGCCCCGCCTTCTTACTTCTAGAAAATCTCATTACTTTCATTTTCTTGTGATTGATCTTCATCCCATACTTTTCGCACTGCACCTCTAATGCATTCACCATTGACTGTAACCCCTTGGCCGACTGACTAACCAATGCTTGATCATCTGCAAATCTCACTGATTTTATCAGCTCCCCTCCTACCTTTATTCCTACAGCCTCCTCCCCCCAAGCCTCCCTTACCATATCTTCTGAATACACATTAAAAAGCAACGGCGATAGTGGGCACCCTTGCCTCACTCCCCGTCCTATCGTGGCCCATCCCGATTCTCCATTGGCTACCCTAACCTGCGCAGTCTGATTCATATACAAATTTCGAATCAGACGCCTGTCCCTCCAATCGACCCCTAATTTCTTCAACACTCTCATTAATTTCGTCCATTCCACCCGATCGAACGCCTTCTCGAAATCTACGAAGCATGCAAAAACATCCTGCCCATACTCTAGGTTTCTTTCTACTAGCGTCCTCATCACCGCTATAGCGTCTCGCGTTCCCGTCCCTCTCCTAAACCCGAACTGGTCGTCACCCAGGTATTCATTTGCCTTCTTCTCTAGCCTTCTGTTTAGAATCCTCAGAACTACTTTGGCCGCGTGGGATATTAAGCTTATTGTCCTATAGTCTTCGCAAGTTTTTGCCTTACTCTTCTTCGGTATAGGAATTAGTACAGTCTTCGCGAAGTCTTCCGGCCACACTCCATCCTCATAAATCTTACGAATTAGCGCAAAAAGTTTTCCTCTTCCGTTCTTCCCCATGCTCTTTAAAAACTCTGCAGGTATGTCATCTATTACCACCGCCTTATTCCTTTTCATGTCTCGTAGAGCTCTTTCGATTTCGCTATCTAGGATACTTGGTCCGATGCCATCTCTGTCGATATCGTCTTCCCTTTCTATATCTAACCTATTGGGCCTTATTTCTTTACCATACAGCTCTTCAACATACTCCTTCCACCTCTCCTGGATCTCTCTCGGTTCTACGATTACCTTTCCCGTCTTGTCTGTTATCGTTGTAATTCCCCTTCCCTTATTACCACCCGTCAGTTCCTTTACTTTCCTATATAATGCATCTGCTCTTCCCTCTTTTTGGTATTTCTCTAACGCGTCGATCTGTTCTCTCCACCACGCCTCTCTTGCTTTCTTTGTTTCTCTTCTAAGCCTGTTATTAAATTCTCGGTATTTTCTCTTACCTAGCTTTGAGTTTACACTCTTCCATTTCCTTCTCTCCTCCATCTCCCTGATCATCTCCTTCGTGATCCAAATTTAAAGTGCACTCGTCACATAATAATTTTGTTAGAAATATGGAATAATGACTATGGAGTAATCATACTAATATATAAAAATTGAATGGTGTCTGTCTGTCTGTCTGTTGCTCAATCACGCAAACACTACTGAACCGATTGAGCTGAAATTTTGTATGTAGTTAAAAAATGTACCGGGATGAAACATAGGCTATATTAAAAATCTGTCAGGGCCCTCAGAGGCCCCCCTGGGGGTCCCTTGTGGTCCATGCTTAGCATTGGGTTAGGTGCAGTGGTTTTATTTTTTGCTTTTAAAAATTACTTTCACTCTAGATAGAGGGCGGGAATTTTTTTTATTGGATGGCTGAATAAATGAAGTTTCTAATTCTTTCAATCGATTTTCTTTTACGCTTCGTAATTCTCTGAAAATTATGTTTATAGCTGAAAAATCTCACATTTTTCTCTGAAATCAACAATAGCATATTTCCTTGACAACCAGAGATTTGAATTTCAAAGGATATTCACGCATCTGGCATTTAAGTTTTCCTGCCGGCCCATGATAGCGCGTAGAAAGAAAATATGTGTAGGAAGGGCCCCATGATAGATTGCTTCGGGGGGTAATCGATAAATTCAATGCATATTTACAGGTTTACTCCTCAATGTCTATTCTCCAAGTAGCTCTCATAAGGGAACTGCATACGAGAGAACACTTATGTATAAAAAGATACACATAAAGGAATTAAACGTGGAAGAATATTTACGTGCAGCGAATAATAATGTTAATAATGCCTCTGTTGCTACAACAAATACGGCGTCGTTTATTATATTTTAATACTCAGATGAATTACACGTAGTGGAACCGTCTGCCTCTCATTACGATTGCGAACTATTTTTTAGACCAATTGCCACATAAACTTTACGAGTTATTTGAATGTACTTAAACGTGTTAAAATGCAGTTTACTTACATTGACTCAATCATCGAGTAACCTATTCGAGTTTCTCACTTGCCTCTGTGTTTCCCCTCCTTGGACTTAAAAATATATCCATAAACATGCCTTATAGAATAAAGGGTAACCTTTTGAAAAAAATTTCTAAAGCATGAGGAATGTCTTCTTTGCGATAAAATGAGTCCTTGCATGAAAAACGACAAAGGTTAGCCTTGGATGCTCAAAGATATGCCTACCAGCAATCTCATGATAATATCCCCGTGGTGTTTCTCGGATTACGCTAAGAACCGCACAAATTTCATCCTAACCAAACCTACTGACGGGTAACCAGTTAAAAATCTGGTTCAAATATTGAGCCATTTGTTTCGAAACTTCAATCTGTTTTAAGATGGCGGAAATTATAATTGTGTCACTACATGCTTCTTACCCATAAGAAGAACGGATATTCTGCGCAATAGACGTCATCGGTGCATGAAAATTGGCAAGTGCACTAAGACTGATCACCATAGATTTTTAATTTTGTAACCAATGATTATGATTTAGGAAACAATGAATATAGTCACCCTTTATAGGAAAAATAAACATCGCTGCTATTAAAAATGCTCCTTTTGACGTTGTCAACCGCTGGATTATACTCTACTCTCCTATCCTGATTAAGATACTCAACGCACTTATCAACGGTGAATGGCGGAACTCAATTAAGTCATTGAATGCAAATATATTTATGTACACAAGGGAAGTGCTCAAGCTGTTATTCACTCAGAAGACGGCTCAAGAGAACCTGAGGGACGAGGTCACCGTCTATCAACCTAGATACTATTTATTAAGTAGCAATGAGTCTTCATGGCCCATTATTGGATTTCCCGTGCATTAAAGAGGACAAACAATCACTCAACTCTCCGTGCACGAAAGGGAAAACGAACGAATCACAACAAACAAGAGAGGATACGAACACCTCAAATGATCACGCTGACAGTATTCTTCAGGTTTTGTGGTTTTCTTATAAAATAAGTTCAATGTTTTTCACATCCGTTGAAGTTCAACGGGTACCTTTAGCTAGTGGCTTATACATGCATAGGATATAATCATTTTTTTAAATGTAACAATAATTATAGAGCTGGAGGAGTTATTGTATATGTACTTGAAACTTATCCTTGTCTGTCAAATATGTTATCCGAACTGTCATCTGCTGATAGCGTAAAATAATTATTGAATTAAAATCAAATGTATCACTAACTGTTGTAGCTATATATATACTTCAGTTCCAGTCAATTAATGATTTTTTTCAAGAATTGCAAAGTGTACTAGATGGCTCTAGAGTTATGTTCTAGGTCGTAATGTTATTGTTATTGGCGACATAAATTTGTCTTCTGAGCCAGTGTGATAATATTTATCAATATCAAACGATAATGGCGAGTTATGGCCTTGAACAATTAATATGTACTCCTACAAGGATCTCTAAATGCACTGAGTCGTGTATTGACCATACATTCTATAGGAGTAGAGATAATTTTGAATGCGTAGGAAAAGCGCTAGATCTAGGTATAACTGATCATCACCCAATATTATGCGATTTAAAACTGAATGCAAGAATTGAATGTGAAAAGATGATTGATGAGTCTCTTGTAAAAAAATTGATCTCCATTCCTTGTGTGAATATTTTCGTCAATGTACCTGGGATGATGAGTATAAACAAACAAATGTTACCAAAGATTATGTAGTTTTTCTAGAAATAATTGAACGAGATATTGATTGTGCCAAGTTTATTACTAAAATAATAAATAAGTATAGGAAGATAAAACCGTGGATAACAAAGGATTTATGCAACAGAATTTCTAAAAGAAATATTTTACATAAAAAAATGAGAATTCAACCTTATAATGAGAAATTGAAACGCTACTATAATTCTTATAAGGCCTGTCTCGATTATGACATTGCTAAGCGCAAAGAGTCGTATTATATGAGACTTTTTTCAAATAAATCAGCAAAACAATGGAGAACTTTGAATGACATATTAGGTAGGGACCGGACGGGAAACAATATTGAAAAGATACAATCACCTGAAAATGGTAATTTGTTGTTTCGTGCTCAAGATATAGCAAATGAATTCAACAAATATTTTAGCGACGTTGTACAGAGGCTGACTTGCGAGTCTACTAATTACGGTCATTGCATTGAAAAAGAGTATGAGCAATGGTTTCCAAGCTGTGTTATAATACAATCGTTGTATATGTTTCCGGCAGATTTTGATAAGTTTAGTAATATTATTAAAGTAATGAAGCCCAAAGAATCAATGGTTTATGACAGAATCAGTGTCAATACAATTAAAGCGGTAAATGAATTCATTGCACTAGTTGTTACATATATTGCAAATTTAAGTATGATAATGGGTGAATTTCCAAAACAGTTAAAAACTGCTGTTACAGTTCAAATTTTCAAAAAAGGTGACAAAACAAATTATTGTAATTATAGACCTGTTTTTTCTAAAGTTTTAGAAAAAATATTAAAATTCGACTGTTAAATTTTCTAAAAACTAACAAGTTCTTTAGCGATAGGCAATTAGGATTTTTAAAAGGTAAAAACACTGAAGATGCATTTTTACAGTTATGCTCTGATATCTTTGATGGACTCAATAATAATAAGAGAGCAGCAGGCCTGTTTGTCGATATAACAAAAGCTTTCTATTGCATAGATCATGCTTTATTATTGAAAAGATTAATGCAAGCTGGGATAAGAGGAGTCGCAAATGACTGGTTCCGGAGTTACCCAACTGGGAGAACCCAGTATGTGAAAATCAATGATAGTTATAGCCAAGATACTTCTCTTTCTTGTGGGGTCCCCCAGGGCTCAGCCCTTTGGCCTATACTGTTCGTTATATATGTAAACAATTTCAATACTGGAATATTCAACGGTAAATTAACATCCTTTGCGGATGATAGGGCTTTGGTGTATGCATCGAGTATTATGTGTGGTATTTACTCACAAATGCAAAGTGATCTTCATTAAATAAAAGTCTGGTTTAGTATGAATAGATTGGTGTCAAGTGAAAAAACTAAATATGTTATATTTAATTTAAAAAGGAAATTTTTCATTCAACAGAGTGTTTATTATAGAGTCTAAGGTGTAATAATGAAAGAAACTACTCCATATGTTTTCAAATTGAGTAAGTTATTTTTAGAAGATATCTTGGAATAATAATAGATGAAAACATCACCTGGAGATTGCATGTCAACAAAATGAAATTGGAAATGTTATCCATGTTAAGGAGATTCTTTCTGTTACGATATGTATGTCCATTAACAGTTGTTCGTTCCGTCTATTGTACTCTGGTTGATTCCAGATTGCAGTATGGCATTTCCTGTTGGGGAGGAGCCTATATTACCGATATGAAGCCTCTACAGATTGCCCAAAAGAAACTTATAAGAGTGATATTCAAACAGTCAAGTACTCAGCACTCATTGCCTTTATTCAAAAATCTTGATGTACTACCACTAAGGTATTTATTTGTCTTTAAGGTGCTCAAGATATTTTATATTCGTGGTGGAAACAGAACAAATCCAATTGAATACTCAAGTAAGTTAAGATCAAAACACGATATTTCTTGGAAATATATTCAGATATATATACAGAAATATAAGGAATATCGCACTTTAGATATTTTTTTGTTAGGCTCAGGCATTGAAATGCCTAAGCCCAGTAACGAAGCCTTTAAACAAACATACACATACCTTGCGCCAAAGTTGTTCTGCTCCCTCCCTATTGAACTGTGGGAACAAAACTCCACGGCTGTATTTCTGCACAAATTAAAACAATGGCTTCTATACAAGGAGAGTGATGAATTGGAAAAATAATTAAAAGTTGTTGTGTGATCTTCCTGATTTTGAATCTGTATTTTCTTTTGTCTTTGTTACATGCTACTACTGTTATATTTTTACTTGTCAACTGTACAAACTTTGATGAAAATTTAAAATTAAAATTGCTCAACTACTAGGTAAAAAGTGAGTACGTATTAGCACCAGCCGCTGCCTTCGAACATTGATGATGGTAAACTCCAACGCAGGCTATACTCTGGGGTACCCCTTAAATAGTATATGTGTATTAACTGTACTTTTGTATTATTTAAGGTGGAATAAAATTATTGCTATTATTATTATGTCTCACGAACCAAGGAATATGCTGATACAACTGTAGTCGTGAACGTCCATTAGTATTATAATGTTAATTATATTTTATTTCAAGAGGGGAATAATGTGCTGTTGAAATCCAGTCAGTTATGCAGATAGTAGAAAGCAATGATTTCTTTCATCTTCCGTGTCAGAGCAACGCATGCATGGGTTAACTTAGCCATGTCATTGTAGCTAGTTGACGGAAAATCTTCGATTGAAAAGGGAACTTTGCTCTCTCGTCAAAAAAGATTGCTTTGTTGATTTCCTTGTGTGTATTTCTATGCTCTCTCCTCCAATCTTTTTGAAGTCACAAATATTAATAATAATATCTTATATTCCATTTACATAGAATTTACAGTCCAATATAGTACAATTTTAACAAATACATTGAATATAGGTACCCCAGAGGAAAACCTGTTTAGGGGTTACCATTATGAATAATTATAATACGGCAGAGCAGGTGCTATTTCTTGCTTATAAGTTACATTATTATATTAGTGAACAGTTGTTAAATCTTTACATAATTTGGCGCATTCATATTCTAGAGAACCCACATGCAGATAAATTAATCTCATGACTATTCAAAACTAACACCCAAATATACACACAATTTTAAATATGCATGGGTATGTATATATTCACATACATACACAAAATAAAGTACTGATAAGATCATACTCACACAACTCATTTGCCCATTTCAGTAAATATAATTTAATATAATTTTATATAACCTTTTTAAGTAAAAATTCAACTTCCTCATTGCACATTAGCCATTGTTTTACCCTTTTAATGAATCCAAATTCCGTGTTTACCTTGGCCACGTCATTTAGCAGTGAACGAAATAATTTTTGTCCCAAGCATTGACATGATTGCCGAAAAATTTAATTGTTAGGGCTTGGAATTTCAAAAAATTTATCTCTCCTACATTTCAGTGGCAAGCATTTTTAGCGTATCTTGGCCATCTTGAAGTAAGGAAGGGAGCACCCGGCGAGAAGCGATCGTCATCGTCACGTGATAATGGGTCCCCCGCTCTTACCTGTTCGCGTAACAAAGAGTTATGCAGAGGTGAGATGTCAAAGGGACACTAACTTGTCAGTTGACATCGTGTTATACAATGCACTGAATGCCGTCGCGCGGTAGATACTGGCTATTGGGACAGATTTTGGGGATATCTGATGAATTGAGGAACCTGAAGCAATGAGCCGCCTCAAGTAAATTATTTAAGTATTGGACCTATACCTGATGGGTCGGCTTAGTCTTTTAGTTCCAATTTTCTAATTAAGCTATAACTTTGTTAATTTATTACTATCAAAGGGATCCGGCTTCACACGGGAAGCTGCGAATTGATAGCAACGATAATGCATAAAGGGACCGGGCCAATGTCGAGAACTTGACATTTTTCGGCTTAAAAAAAGCTCATACGCGACATGAAATTTGAGGTTTAGTTTCTAGAATATTTTTAATGGTATATTACAGAGGTATTTCAGAAGAAGAGAAAAATTGTATAAGAAATATCTATTTGATAAGATTATTATAGTCTGAGTCCAGGAATAATGATAAATAATATTAATAAGGGCAAGATAATGATGCCCGTTGAATTTCAGCGGGAGAAGTCATTTTCCTTTATCATCATAAGAATCAATGTGACGTGGTAAATGCAGGTGCTATCTATCAACCAATTACAGCTTGTAGCGAATTTGGAGTGAAAAATATTTTGGTAAATTCTCACTGAAATTCACTTATATTAATAGATTTTAAAAAATCTTATAAATAGTGTACAATGTATGTATATGTACGGATGCATGCTGGCGTAAAACTAAAAAATGAGATGAAGTACCAATTCTAAATGTTAAAGATTATTAAATGTCTTCTACGCACAGATAACTGGCTACTTTTTATGTAATAATGATATCCAGTTTGACCTCTTTTCGTCCTATTTTCTCGGAAAAATAAATGTGCCTATGTAGCACGATTTTAAATTCTAATTCTCAGAATATTTTAATGGTATATTCTATAAACATGCCAGAAGCATAAAAATACAAAATTTAGGTACTTACTTTTTTATTAATGTGATTACATAGTGCGGCCATAATTAATGCTAATAAGGTTGCCCATCAAAGTTCAGCAGGAGAGATAAAACTTGAAAGCCATTTTACGTGATTATAAGAATCAATGTGACGTGCTAAATGCAGATACTCTGTAAAAGCTATTAATCGCAAATGGAGATGTTGAGGTAAACAATACACGTATGTACTGAATTCACACTGAAATTTGAATCTGAACACTTAAATTATTTATTCAATATAATGTAAACCATAAAAGGTCTGGGGCATCAAGGCTGGTTCTTCCGTCTCTATGAGGTAGCTACAGCTAAATTAAGCGAATGGAAAGAAGCAATACTATTCTCGTACGTATCAAGTTAGAGGTCGCTAAGGTTCGGACTACTTCGGAAGTTAGCGAAAGATTCCACCATGTGGTGACGTAATGCCAAAAACATCAACGCGAGGAAGAAAAAAACAAGTATGACATTATTTAGGTTGCAAACAATGAAGTAAACAATCATTATCAATATGGTATTAGTTCAATAAATATCACCCACAACCCGTATGAGTGAATGGTGCTAATTTATCTTTTTTAGGTAAATGTTGAGTGCACAACGATATCTGTATTACTTTAATTTCTTTTATCACCCTTGAAATGTAGTTATATCGATTATACTTAGATAGTTACATATACATCTGCAAAATACTCTGCAAACCACCTCAAGGGTGTGTGGCAAGGGGTGAGTAGCCACCAACATGTATTACACTATACACTAATGTTAGTGTAACTACGACTATTGATGCATTAGCATAAATCGCTAATGCTTGTCATGAGGCGTAGCCTGACTAGCATGCGCTACACTATAGATTACGAACACAGTGACGTAGGTGAAACAACTTCTAGATATTGAAGTAAGCAATACAAATTATTACCTTGGAGCCAGTCTAATCAATATCTATCCCTACTACTGAATTCAAACTAAGATCATCAACTCCTCGATTCTATAAGAATAATGCCTTTCACACAAAATATTATAGACACGTAAGTTAACTAACTAACTTGCAATTAAATGGTATTACTGAAAAACTCCAACGCCAAAGTTTCAATTTTTAGTCAACAATATCCGAAATGTCGTATTTTCACACTCAAATAATCCATGCATATGGCTTAGCGTGGCATTGAAATCAGCGATGTACTAGCTACGAGTTAGCTACGTGACAGATAAATGAATATTAGTGTATTCTTTTTCCGTAGCTAAGGTGAATCCTAGCGGGTAATTCACTAACCCGGGACCGGAATAAAAATCGAAGCGATAGTCGCTATAGAGCGACCACTATTAAGAACTAGAATTGACATTTGGAAAGAAATAAACTTTGTAGTTTTCCACATGTTTTTTATTTTTTCCGCAACCGGTTTCAACGAATACTCTTCATTTTCAAGAGGTTAAGAAACATCAAAGCGATCAGTCACTCACATTTATGCCATGGACAAAAGGAGAAGGGGAGGGGTGGAGGGATTAGGAAGAGAGGGAAGTAAGGTGGTTACAAGCTTACTCAGAAGGAGCAAGGTCTGTGATTTGAGACCATAATTGAGGAGGAAGGGGATCAAAAATGTATTTTAACACTTGCGTTACGTTGATGACGTGATGTGTATTTGGAGTGGTAGCATAAGACAGCTAGATCAGCCCATGGTTGTTTTAAGTTTGCTACATCCTTCCATTCAATTCACAGTGGAAGTAGGGGTAAAAACTCTGAATTTTTTAGATTTAAGTGTGACATTAAATGACAATATTGACATGTAACTGCGTCGAATAAATATACCTAAGTATTTTAACGTCTGTACCTAAGTATTTTAACCTCCATGGCAAGAGGTCTTTGGCACTTGTAGTCCCTGGGTTATTCAACAAATTATCTATGTCAATGCATGACATTAATAGCGTATCTGTTCTTAAAAAATCACTAAAAGAGTGGCTCATAGGCT
The DNA here is from genome assembly GCA_963573305.1 of Pyrrhosoma nymphula. NCBI lineage: Eukaryota > Metazoa > Arthropoda > Insecta > Odonata > Coenagrionidae > Pyrrhosoma > Pyrrhosoma nymphula. The sequence goes on along the minus strand of OY754329.1, from coordinate 155,076,023 downwards.
AATATTGAAAAGCTCCGAAATTGTCCAAAACGCTACACAGCGAAAAAAAATATTTTTTAAAACTAAATGCACCTGCTGACAAGCCGCTTCGGCTTAGCAGGACCTCAACTGCACTATTATTATTTTTTTCTCTCCATATTTATTTATTTTTTTCATTATTGATAGATAGTAATTTTCTATGTGATTGCAACACAACATTGTAAACTTGGAACATGCTGTTAAGCATCAGCTTAGCAGGACAATACTGGATAAAATCATTCATAATGACTAGAAAAAAGAAAGTATACTTGTAACTATGTAAGTTGTAATATTTTCCAATGTAACCCAACCAAAGGGAAATTGCTGAATGTAAGCTATTTGCATATTAATAAACCGATATTTATTGAAAAAAATAGCCACAATTTTTCTATACTCCGAAAAAATAGTTTTACTGATGTTGTGATTCCAAATACTTCAAACCATCACTATTGTCAAAAATTGGCGGCTTTTCATTCAATGATTTATTGTTTAACTTCTACCCCCCTCGCGCAAATAGAATTTGACAAAGTATTGAGAACCATCAAACGAATAGCTTACCGCAGCGTCTACGTTGAGGCTCTTATGGAAAAACTTCTGCAAAGAAGACTCAGAAAACAAGCAGTTATGTCATCCACCAACCTCACTCAAGTGCAGTTAAAATAAATCCAATATATTTATATTATACATGGTGTATCGGAAAACGCGTAGGAACATCAGTTAATTTATATTTGAAACTTGATAGAAGTCTTAGAAGTTTATACCAAAAGGTGTCCTATGTGATCCGCATTCTAATAAAGTTAAAGTCGGCTTAATAATAATGTATTTTCAACATTTCTTACGGCAAATATGATTTGGCAATGAATATGGTGTGAATTTTCGTCATGGCTAGTAAATTAATAGACTGCATCGAAATGCTTGGAAAAATCATTATGGAACTGAATGAATGAATGAATTAATGAATGGTTTATTGATGCTCTGGGAAACCCATAAGAGCAAAAAAAAGAAAAGAATATAAGTACAGAAAACATTCTGCTCAAAATACAATAATTATGAAATAAGCATAGCATAAACACAAGAGCAATTGAAAACAAAGGTTCTAACAGAAATCAAATTAATCAACACAAAGATTCTTAGATTTCAAAACAACAGTGCTACTGTTTTAAATATTCGTACAATTTCCTCTTAAAAGATTTCGGAGTGGAGGAGCATTTTATTGAGGGAGGTAATGAATTCCAAAACTTGGATGCTATAATCGGGAAGGAATTTAGGTATTGGTTGGTACGGGCTTGGGGTATGTGGAGAAGGTTTAGGTCTGCCAGAGTTCTTCTGACGGAAACAGTAGTTCTGAGGGTGAATAGGTTGTAGAGGTATTCAGGCATATGAATATGAAAGAGGGAGAACAGAAAACACCCCAGGAAGTAGTTCCTTCGGGAGCCAAGAGGCAGCCACTTCAAGGCAGCGAAGTAATCAGAAACATGGTCATATCTGCGAAGATCGAATATAAATCTAATGCAGCTGTTAATTAATCGCTGGATACGTATTTCGAGAACATTTGTTAAATCGATATACACTAGTATACAATAATCTATAATTGGAAAAATCAATGAGGTTGCAAGTGAAATTCTTGTGTGAACAGGTAAATTTTTCTTTTGAAGCTTTAGTGAATAGAGAATTTTATTTCCCTTATTACACATTTCCAATAACTGCACTTTTATAGAGGAATATTTTATCGATAGAAAAATTTTTAAACTTACGGTATGCAGCATTCGGACTCGTGTATTCCCTTTCCCACATTTTTATTCCCTTGAGGAATGCGACTCATAGCCTTGGCCACTTATTTAACCTGGCAACAGATTAACAGATGGCCAACAGCGATTGTGCTCAGGAAAAGACTTTTCCATATTAAATGAATTATCGGGAGTCCAATGGAAAGCAACAAAACCCATTCAAATGTTTAAAAAAATTTAAAAAGAAATAGTAGTTATGCCTTGAAAGTTTTTTACCAGGATAAAAATCTTACAATCCCGTTTGTAATGCACGTCAGTACGTGGAAAATATTCATTATTATTTGACATTAGGCTTAATTTTATAATCTCCCGCCGAAGGAACTCTAAGGAAAGGAAAGGAAGGACGCGACATCAAATTACAAATATTTCTCAAAAATAATCACTACATAGCATCAAATCACAAATATTTCTCAGGTCATTCTGGGGTAAGAATAAAAACTCACATTTCCCCTCTTTGAATAAGTAGAGCAAATCAAATATGAAACATTTAATCTTACTGCAGCTGTTAACATCAAACAACAAATGTAGTCATCATTACATCGTTAATTTAAAGAATTACCTATTGGTTTTTAAATGATTCATCATTTTCTTTTGTAATCATGCTCGCGTTCTCAAAGTCAATAAAGGTGGTTGTCATAATCTTGGAAAGGAAAGAAGAAACGCATAAACCACGCGGTGAAACTTAATTTCTCTAAGTGTTATACTGTTACATGATTATTAATGGGAGAAAGATAAAAACTTGATCTTTCGCGCATACTCTAGTCCAACTCTCACCTTAGTGGTTGAATAAAAAAATATTTTAAATTCGTAACATAGGATGTCTTGCGGTGTATTTCTTATCGATTCCCATGCTATTTCGGATTGGAAACAAAAATCCTTTCTGGACTCCAACTCGGTTCAATTTTCTATATTTTCGATGTTTTAGGTAGTTGGAACAACGCCATCCCACTTGCCGAATTTCAAGTCCGTAGACCAACTGGGGGTGCCTCAATTAAGTAGTCCTTATAAACTTGATGTAAATTTCGTCATATCACTTACTCAAAGGCTTTGTTAATAATTCTTAACTTCTCTGTAATTAACAAAATGTACATCTTTGAGGCCTTAACTTGATATATTTGTTTTACGCCATTAGCTGAAAATTCCATCGCATCGGAAGGTTATTTTGTCCTAGAGTAGGTACAAAGGTTTTTTTTACATAAAAACTGTTGAAGTGAGCAAGAAATTTGTTTGTAAAAATAATAGAGAAAACATAAGACGCACTGCAAGATTTTTTACACAATTTTTTCATAGGAACTTCTTCATTATTTCAGATAAGAACTCTTTGGAGCACAAGGCCATACTTATGTATCACGAATAAAGTCTTCAATTTTTGGCAAATATCTCGAAAGGAAGTGTAATACTTGGCTGATAGTTTTGTTTCACTAGATATATGAGGTATTTTTTTCTTTAAATTAGATCAAATTATTAAGTTTTAGGTGATTCAAATTACCTTTTTTTTCAAATATATAGTCAATCAAGTACTATTGGTGCGGATGAAGTTATGATTACTTGAAAAGCTTATGATGGTTATGATAGTCGAATACCGTGCGTGCCCTAAAGAGGGCACAGCACTGTTACAGGTTAAAACTCTAGAGTGAACTTATGAAATAAACATCTTAATAGTATCTTGTTTCGATGATAAAACAATTGGACTTGTGACATCACCAGGAGAAGAATGAAATAGGTCCAAATCATTCAAACCATAAAACCCCCAAAGGAAATAATAAAAACGCAAAGCGCTCTTGGACCTTGCAAACGATATCGCAATTCACTTAGCGTGCTACTGTATACATCTCCTGTCTTTATCTGTGTGTCTTCAACGGAATATATTTGACTCCCTGTCTGTTTTCATCGCAGTCAATAACGTAGCTTTTGAAGGAGAAATTTGAGTCTCTGTGCAAGTTTGTCTCCCTTATTTCGACTGCGATAAGAAAAGACCAATTTTATAAAAACTAATAGATCTTACAATAAATAATAACAATAGATGTGTACACAGACAGAGTGATGGACAAGGGAGCCCTCACCTTGTGTTTGAGAGCCCACAACCTCCCCCACCTCCCCTGCCCCTCCCCCTGGCCACCGTGTGAACGTGTGGCTTGCATGTGAGTGTGTGTGTGTCTGTGCGTTTGGGAGGCCGTGCATAATTCATGGCGCTCTCCTAATGCACCGAATGAAAAAATTGGGAGGTGTGTTTGAGGGAGGGGGGGATGGTGTTAGGGGGGAGGTGAGAGGGGGGTGTGGGAGGGGGTGGGAGGTGGGACAGACGGACGGATACGAGAGAGCGCGAGAGGGAGGGGGCGTGTGCACCACCAACACACGCAGACACGCGCACCATTCGCCCCGACATTCGCGATGGGATTGAAGGGGGGGGGGGTGGGAGGGTGGGAGGGAAAATGGGGTGGTGGGCTGAGAGGAGGGGGGGATGGGAGTGGGGGGAAGGGAGGAGAGAGCGCATAAAAATTGCGCCGCCTCGGGATACGTAAATGTATTCAATTTTTTTCCTTCGGTACCTACTCCCTTTTTGTCGATTTTCATTCTTTTTTTAAATTCGTGAGTGGAAGGGCAAATGGTTAGGACTAGTACATGACAGTCGGCTGGGATTTTTCGTGATCCCCTCCCCCCCCCACCCTCTGCTATACGGCCTGAGTCTCACTCGTCCACGAGGGAAGAGAGAAACCCAAACCCTCCCCCCACAGACCTCTCCCACCCTCTCTCTTATACTCTCGTGGCTCACCCTCCCCAGCATCACCAGCGGAAGCATACACACACCAACACACACATGCTCCACACCCCCTGCACACGTATCAAACCCCTTTTGCTCTTCCTCCTCCCACCCCCTCATCCTCCTCCTCGCGAGTCCTCTCGCGCCCGTCTAACGTCCCCCAACCACCCCCTGCCTCACCCCCCCCTTCCCATCCACCACCCCCCCTCCCCATACCCTTTTGTTGCGAGGTGAGGCTTTTTTGAGGCATTTATTTTCCTCTCTCTCTCTCTCTTTCGGTTTGTATTTTTTTTACCCCGTGGATTAACCAATAAAATCCGGTGCGCGGCCAAGGGGGAGGCGGTGGGTGGACGGGAGAAGGAGGCGGGGGGGCGGGGGCGGGGTTGGGGGGCAGGAAAGAGAGTCCGGTTTTAAAAAAACCGTCCATTGGGGTGGGTGGATTTTTCATTGGGGGTGGGGTGTGGTGTTGGCCACAGAGCGGGAAGGTGATCGTGTCGCTGGAGTGAGGAATGGATAGCGATGTGTGTTTCGGCCGATGCTCGTCTGCTTGTGCATGCAGCCCCGCTCCGTGTGCAGCGGGAGAAAAATACAAATGAACGGCTCCTAAATATAAATGAAGAAATATGGCAACTACGAGAGAGGAATCTCCCCTTCCCCCCCCCCCTTTTATTCCCCCCTTTCCCCCCCGACCTCCTCCCGCACCCTCCTCCTCTTCTGTTTTGTGCAGAGAGATGGGATGTGTGATGGGGGCGGGACTGCCTCCCTTACGCCTCCGCTCCCCAACCCCATCCCCACGCCTCCTCCACCCTCCCGGCGGTCAATCGGAAACTGACGGCCGAACGGAGCCCTGGCATGAAAAATACGGGGGCCGCACTTTTTTCATCTTTCATTGTCTTCGTGTGTGCGCGCTCTCGTGTGTTTTGTTTTTTTTTATATATCATGCGACAAAGCGCCTCTCTCCCCCCACCCCCTACCCCCCATTATTCCCTCCCCCTCTGCCCCGATGCTCTCTCCCAATCGCATTGCCGTCGCGCTTTCTCCTCAACCCCCCCGCCCCCCCTGACGCCCCTCATTCCTAACACACATGACCCCCCCCCTCATTGCCTCAGCCCTCTTTTTGCGGACGCCACCCACCCCTTGCTCTCCGGCCCTTTCTTTTTTCGGGACCCCACACCTAATTCGACCTTCTCCTCTCATTTCGCCCTTCCCCAACCCACCCCTCACAATCGCCCCCGCCCCACTCCCTCCCTTCACCCTCCTCCTCCACTCTCCACCTCCCTCTCCCTTCCCCCACCCCAACCTCCCCCCCCCACACCTTCCACACACACACACACAATGCTACGCCGAAAAAGAAAAGGCTGAATAACGAAACCAAAGAATTGGATGTGGTGTCCCATTTGGATATATTTTCTAGGTTGCCTTCATATTAACGGAGTTAGCTATGTCAGTCGGATGACACATCCGACTTCAGTGGAAAGCATTTTTGAATAAATTAAATAAAGTAAGAGGTCGATTTGTATTCCTTTTAGCCCCGTCGATGATACCTATCGGGTGAAAAATTCTGCATGGTTCTGAGCCGCGACTTTACTCAACACAACGCATCCATTTGATCAGCTCCTCCTTTATGGGAAGTGCAACATATCCAACGAATAAGGTGTAATATCGTCAATATTTGATAAATCTGCGAAAAAGGGTTGTTGGGAGTGTTACCAATGACTCAATCGAAAATAAATTCATTTCCAAGAATGTTTCTCCTTTTTCTGATTTGAGTAAGATTCCAATCCATTGGTATAATTCTCCTTGAAAACTGTCCAATATTTACTGCGCTGAAAAAATATAGAAACCTCTCAGCTGGTTCTTCCATAGACCACATATTGCTGAAATGCTTTCCTGCGTTGGCTGTCTGGCCCAACTTGACCTTGCACCCTGGACTCCTATTGAGCGTTCTAAAGACCATTACTACGTTATGGCAGACGACTAGATGTCGTCTTAATTAGATGCGGGTGTTCGGGCTAACTTAATGCTAACCAATGAAAATGGAATGCTTCATCCAACCCATTTTCCTTCCAGTGCAACCTTCTTACCCTCCCCACCCCTCTTCTTTCCCCCTTCACCTCCCTTTCCCCCCCACTCCCCCCACCCTCGCCGTGGAGAGCAGTTTTACAAAACGCGACCCCGTCTCGCCGTTTCGTTTCAAAGGTGGGTCCGAAGGTGGAATTATGTGTCGGGGGGTGGGGAGGTCTCGGCATGTATAACACGTCTATGGATATGCATTGTATGTGTGTGGATGTATTCGTGTGTGCAGCTGCACAGCTCCTCTCCCGGAAAAGTGGGGATGGACGTTTTATTTATGCAAACCGCATAAGATAACCGTGGAAATGAATATTTCCGGCTGTGCTCCCTCGGAACAATCTTGATTAAAAATCGATCGCCAGCACCTTTCCCGCTTTGCACCACCCCTCCTCCTCCCCATCACCTCCTCTCCGTATGTGTGTGTATGTGCGCGTGCACCAGTGGTGTGGTGAGGCCACTCGTTCATTCCCGCGCGCGACGCCGAGAGAGAAAAAAATTAAAAAAATGCACCGTGGAATTGCGAGAGTGCTTACGGGGAGAGATTGGTGGGGGAGGGGGCGGGAAGGGGATGGGGAGAGAGGGAGGAAGGGGGTGGTGGGAGGTTAGGATTTCAATTCCTTTTGTCGGTGCGTGTGCTTGGCTGTGCTCAATCGCGACGTGAGGGATAGTTTTCGCGGCGGTGACGGTCGAATACATTTTGCGTCGGCACCAAGATGTGCCGCAGAGATATAAACAATTTCTCTCTTGAGGTTTAATCCAAGTTCAAACCAAGGATTTCCCTTCTGATTGCTCATAGAAGAGTGAATGTTCAATGGTGGAAATCCGTGCTTCTCAAAATAAAATCGCCGAATATTTGTGTTCACCTTTCTTATGACTGTTGCTCACGGTAAAATTTCCCAGAAAACAGTTTTATAAAAATTTGTATTGAAAGTTTTGTGAAACCGTACTTGCTTGCTCACGGTTCTCACGGTAAAACTGTTCATAAAACCGCAATGTCCTGCCGTCTATGAGACGGTTTGCGAACAGGTGAAGTGATAAATGCACTCTCTATTTGGATGACTGTTAGGTTAAAAACTATATGTATTGTTCATTTACTTACTTTCTGATCACACTCAACGGTGCTAAGGCTCTAACGCATTCTTCTAACAAGAAGGTTACTGCCTCAACGTTCCATGAACTTCCAGCCATGTTTGTTTACGTTTTCCTTGTCTGTCGTCCCACGGATACGACATTATTATCAACGCGATGAACGGAACGTCTCATTGGTTGTTGCATAAAACGGTTTTATGGAAATAGAACCTGTCCTATTCCATAAAACGTTTTATAAAACGGTTTTATCGTTAGCAAGATCATTTTTATAAAATTAGTCGATTTTATAAAACGTTTTACCGAAAATTTTACCGTGAGCAACAGGCACCCTCAGCTATACCCTCTGCTATACAGCTATACCCTTCGCATTTCTCTTCTAAACTATGGCTTAAGGCGTGCTTCTATTGCCGCTGTTTTTATTTTCTCAGCGTAGGCTTAAATTATTTCAAAACGAATGTTTTTTTTTTTTTCTAAAATTCCAATGGGAATCCTTCTTCGCTGAAAGATCAAGAGCCACAATACTGTAAGTTTTACGTCACATTAGGCTAAATAACCATCATATATATTATTACAGAAAGGTCTTTTTCTGTCATTCCGTATATGCTCCGTTAATACTGCACCTACAATGATAAATGAGGTATCATTTTAAACGTTGAACCACCTGCTTCTGACGAAAAATACAATCTCAATCTCAAATTTCACTATTTACTTTGACTTAAAAGTTTCGATAAACTCTCTTGTCTGTATTGTATTCATATGTTTTGTATATTTTTGCAAGAAAACAAGTAAAAAGTAAGTACTTTATGATACACCTTCTTCTCTATTTAATACCCAATTACACCGTTTCCTTAACATATTTATTCCCTGATAGCGTGAATGTGCGAAATTTTCGCACGGGTTACCTAGTATACCTTCATCTTCGACTGAGCCAACCTTTTCATTTTTTCTCTTTTCAATTAATACGTGTGATTATTACCTTTCAATATGTAGTCGTAAGCTATTATATTTATTGCAATTAAATACATTTTTTGTAGTTCCATTTTTTCGGCTTACGGTATTTTTTCAGTTAACTTATTAAGTCCCAAGCTCTTAAAAATTACTTATCCGCTGAAATATTTGGTGAATTCAGTCGCATTAGCCCCAATTATGGTTAAAAATAGGTTTTGATTTTTTTAAAACATTTTTTAAACAAACTATATAAAATGTTTCGCTTTCGCAACTTTGGGAATTAGGGGTAGCAAAAATAGAGTGCAGCAGACTTTTCAAAGTTTTCATTTTATTCAAAGGTTTTTTACCACGTTAATACTTTACATATTTATTTAATAAAACATATTTTTAAAAACAACTCTTATTTTTTGAACTTGCTTTATCTGTAAAAAATGTGTTGTTACATTTGATATCACTGATATTTATAAAAATCTTCAAAACAATTTGTGTGTGCTGGCACCTTACATTTTTTGCCCTGGTACACTTTGCAAATGACACATTCAACACTTCTTCCTTTTACTTTCATCAGTATGCACTATTATGTGTCCTATATTGTCCAAGCTTAGAGATGTTGGTAGATTTTCCTGTGATGGCCTTTCAAAACAGCTTTTCGAAGTTTTCTCAGTTTCTAATTTCGTATCTCCATTATCAGTTATTTCAGATTCTCCTCTCTCACTTTGCAACAATTAAAGTACCAAATTTGATCTATAATTCAACAGGAAAATGTCAGAGTCAATAGGTATTTTGTAAATTTTCCATGAATTTACCATTGCGCTATCCAGTGTGTTTATAAAAAGGGGCCACCACCACTTTTTTTCCTTTTATTTTAATTTTATAATTCGATAATTCATTATCATGAAAGTCTACACCTCCCATCCTTTTGTTGTAGTAACTAATAATATTTGGCTGGGGTAATGAATACATTTTTTTGTTTTACGGTTATACGGTTACATTGTTTTTACTTACTATTTTAGCGTTCCCACATGAGTTGCCGCTGTGACTACGGCATTTTCATGCCATCGTACCACAAATATCTTGTTCGATTCGTCAAACGCTGAGTCATACGAACCTTTCTTGTCTAATCTCACGTCTTTGGTTGCTTTCAAGGGACAATTGGAAATCCGGTTCTCCCGTAAGTCCCAGTGGAAACAAACCCTTATGTGAAAGGATTGACAGTAGTGCATGACTAGTTAAGAAATTGTCAAAATAGATTTTGTGATCCTTTGGATTTTTAACAACGCTTAGTAAATTTGCTATCCCTCTTTCTTCAAGATTAAGGCCATCATTAGGTTTAGAAGTTCCACCATATTACAGACGAAATTGGTAGAAAAAGCCACACGAAGATACCAAGCTCCACAGCTTAAACCCAAATCTAATAGGCTTCCTACGAATAAACATTTTACATGAATGACGTCCATAATAAGTTACCAGCTGCTCATCTATTGAGATGCTTTGTGAAAAGATTACGAATTATATGAAATTTTGATTGAATTTTTTTAAATAGTGTCTGAACCTTTGCAAACTTATCATTCAAATCATGTGCGTCATTGTCAGAAAAATGAATGTATGTGCTTCTTTATTTCTTGAAATCTATTACGAGATTAAGCTTCTCTGACAATTTTGACCTTCTTAACAGGGTCTGTGCTCCAATAAAATCAGGACTAAGATAGAGTATGATACCCGTCAAAAGGAGAATACAAAAAACCTTTCTGAGATCGTCACGGGTAATTGAAAAGTCATGGTTGTTTTTATAACGAGAATATTTAATTGAATAGGTGATTATCATATTCATCACCTTGCCATCAAAATATAAGGATTCATTTGGGGTCAAATCGCCTCATGAGCATTTTAACATCTTCCGAGATTCTACTTCGTAGCACTGAGAGAATGATTCAAACCTAGGCATGCGTCTCACCCACTTCAGAGGCTTTTTCTCCAAGACCGAATATTTTAGGAAATGATTTAGCAGATCAAAATAAGATAAAATTCATTTCGACATGTGTCCAAAAATGCACCGTTACCCAGATATCTGCCTGTACGCGTTTTTCACGGAAACCGCACTAAATAAAAAACTATCTTAGATAAAAACTTTAAATTTGGTTTATCTGTTGATGGTAATGTTTAAAACTAGCCAGGGATATTTAATTATTTTCTGATACACCGTTTCAAAATGGCGGCCAATCAAACTTTTTAATCCTTAATATCATTGCACACAGAAGTCGTATGAGAGAACACTTACGTGCAACGAATAGTAATGGTAATCATGCCTCTTTTGCTACAACTAACATGGCGCTGTTTATCATCGTATAATACTCAGACATATTACACGTAGTGGAATCATCTGCCACTCATTAAGATTGCGAACTGTTTTTAGACCAATTCCCACATCATAAACGTGACAAAATATTTATATGTTTAAAAGTGATCAAGTGCAGTTAACTTACATTCACTCAATCATCGAGTTGCCTATTCAAGACTCTCACTCGCCGCTGTGTTTTCCCTCCTTGGACTTAAAATTATATCCATCAACATGCCTAACAGAAAAAAAGTAAAAATTCGAAAAAAACTTCTAAAGCAAGAGGAATGTTTTCATTGCGAGAATATGTCCCCTGTTTTGGCAGCTGTAAATGCTACTTTTGGCGTTGTAAACCATTAGATTGTACCCTACTCTCCAACCCTGATTAAAATACTCAACGTACATATCAAAGTTGAATAGTGCAACTCATTTAACCCTAGTCCGGGCAAGCTAATTCACCTACGTAACCGGTCGCGCTGAGCCTAAAAGGCTAACCTATTAAAATAATAGTACCACAAATAAATAGCAGCGTAATTTTTTAGTTTATATTTATTTACTATAATTGTAACACAATCTAGACATTTTCATATAATTTTCATAATAATTCCACGTTAAAGTGCATTTGTTTATCATTAGGTTTTACAATTATCACGTATGACAGTAAAAGAGCTTTGCTCTTTACATATGTTTTTTTACATCTCTTGCAAAACTGTTTTTGCATCCTACTCTTTTTGGATGGACACATATAACACCTTTTTCGTGGGTTAACCGTTTCAGCAGCAGGTTTTTCCGAGGAGGTATTAAATACTGCCATTCCCCTTTTTGATACCTGATGCAATCCCAAAATACTCCTAGATTAAATTTGAGGTTTTATCATAGTCTCAGCCACACCACACAATGTCGACAGCAATGCCGCACACATCTATTCCATTCATGAAATAAACGAAAGACCAACGATTTGATTTTCTTTTACTCATGTATTCATAAATAAGTTGCTCTAATGAGTCCACCTTTTTTATCATTATAATACAATATTATATCTGGTTTACCATTCTCAGAGATAACTCTAGCGTGGTGCATTGTTGAAAGGAGAATTATACTTTTTTCCTTCTTGGGCACATATAATACAAGTGTGGCATCTTTGGTGAACCCAAAAACTGAGGAATTCTCTTCTTTTGCTCGGCTGGGGAGAAATTGAGCAGGAATAAACCTTTTATTTTCTCACGGTACCTACCATAGTTAGGCCATTAGACAGAAGAGTTGTAGCTAAGTCCAGGTCAGTGAAATAATTATCGCAAGTAATATTGCGATTCGTTCCATTGAACATTTATCTCAACGATAAAACAAATGATGATCCCAAGTTATGTGCCCTTCTTTCAACTTTGCCCAAGTATGGTATGCCGTACAAAGGATAGAATGTTTTTGAGTCACAAAGCCACCATGTTTTCATTCCGTATTTGTCAGGTTTCGAATGCATATATTTCCTGAAAGGGCACAGACCACGGAAGGGCACTAGTTACTCATCAACTGTCAAATTTACCCCCGGAATATAATATTTCTTCAGTTTAGCATATAATTTTTCCCATAAGTCTCGAATACGGGCAATCTTATCTTTGTTTCTACGCTCATTTCGCGTATTTTTGTCATCAAACCGCAAAAATCTTATTAAAAAATTAAATATATTTAGACTCATTGTAGCTCTAAAAATTGGTGGTCCATATATTTTATCCCAGAGTGATTCATAATTACAACTATTAGATTTTAGGCAGACACCAGCAGCTAATAAGAACCCAATGAACGCATATATTTCCCTCCTATCGCATGGCTGCCAATTTCTTTGCTTTGATGATTGCTCGCGAACGCGCGTCATTTCAATGTTTGTATGGTTTACAATTGAATCTATCATAGATGGAGTCATGAAAAGTATGAATGAATCCCTAGGATCCTCTAGTACTAGTGCTGGGAGAAAGGATAACCTTACCCACGGGGCCTTTTATTATGTTGCATTGCCGACTTCGTCCTGTTGGATGGGCAGCAGATGACCACATAGTGCCGTCTTTTCCTACGTACTCCACTGTGCTCAGAACTTCATCATCGTCAGAATCATCGGATCCCTCAAGTACGTCATCCTCTTCCGAGGCCTCATTTTAATAATCGTCACCGGAACAGGATGAAATCGAAGCATCATCAGTAATATCGTCATCTTCATCAATGACTGGATCCTCCAAAATTTTTAGAATATCTCGCTCACTGATTGATATTATTCTGAAAAACATAGAAGCCGTGCAAAATTTGCTTTGAAAAAAAATAAAAACGATTTTCTGAAACAATTCTCAATCATGTATCCTCTTACCTTCCAACAGAGCTAGTTTCGCGGAACGTGATGGACAAAATAGTTCCCTTCTATTCGTCGTATGATGAATTTTTACTGAAATAGTTACTGAAATAAATTACTATTTCAAGTGGGACTGGGTGATGATGGAGGCCTCCTTAACTTGAGAACTCTGGATGGTGAGGGAAAGGAGGTACAGTCCCAACTCCCGCGTCCGTTTGTCCTATGTCTTTCCGCCCTCTGTCCACTTAAACCCTTAGTTCCCCCTTCCCCCGCCGCTTCACTCGCCTTCTTCCCACCCCCACTTACCGCCGCCCACCCCCTCGCCCGCACTCTCCGCCCCTCCCTTAGCCTTCCCCCTCCTCCTCCCACTCCCTAACGCCTTGGTGGAAACCTATATATCCATGAGGAAACGGAAGAGTCTTTGAACATGATTATGCCACAGTGTGGTGAAACGCGTCGTGCCAAAGAAATAAATCTGTGGAAGATTACCAAGTGTTTTTATTCATTATGAATATCGAGAACTTCCACCATATCCAGTCCGAAACAGTTATATTTAGGGATAAATAACTTCGGCTCTCAGTTTTGATAGATGTGTGCACCGTAAATGAAAGTCTCTTTTTCAGACTTTACTCTTTGCCGTCATTTTTCCGGAGGAAATGAGCTGATGTAAATTGATGGAGTTTAACATTTATTTTAGGTAGAATACTAAACACGTTTGTGTCTCTTGACATACTTTCATGAGAGTGATATTTCCCTATTACGTGTTTCATTTTAGAATTTTGTTATGTATCAGGTTCATCAGAATCAACTCTTGCGACGCAAATAAATGTGAATTCGTCGTCGCGATTGCACTGGCAGAGGTAGGTAGACGGAACCGAACGAAAATAAGTAACTACAGCCTTAGAATGAGATTGGTTTCCAACAGGAACATTTTTATCACAAAATATATAACAAATCAAGTAAGTCCGTAGGCTAGGTACCGTGAAATTTTTGTATTGTCTAGGGATTGGAAAATCGATTTCGATTTTCGATTAAATCGAAGTCGACTTTTTGTTTTTAAAAACCGATCAAAATCGATTCTAGCCGATCGATTTTCGATTTTTAGCTTGCTAGCTAAAGCTAGCGTTTGAATTTTGCCAATCGAGCTGCGCCAGTTCGTAACCGCCCTTCAGTCGACCGCAAGTCCAACTCCAATCCACTACAAGCTTGGAAGGAGATTGAGGGAGAATATCCCCACGTATATACAAATCAGCCAGCAGGATTTTATCTATAGTTGCCTCTACCGTGCCGTGTGAGCGACCATTTTCTCACGCCGGGTTAATTGCAACTCGGGTGCAAAATTGATTATTCGGAGAACATTTAAATATGTGAGTTTTCTTAAGGTCCATCCCTGAGGAACACTGGTTCCACGGCTTTGCAAACAAATAAATAAAATTCTGTTTTTCATTTTTCATGCCCACTTTTCAATATAGAAAACTTATTTTAACTAAACTATATGTAATTTGCTTGTTATATTACCTATGTGTTTATAAGTATCTGTTATGAATTATTGCTTCCCTGTATATCTTATTAATATCTTTAAAATAATATATTGTATTAATAAATGTAACTGTATTCGGTTCTTATCCCTAGTGCTCCCATTAACCCATATTTTACATTTTATTACAACAGCACATCCGTTTTCCAGCAGACAATTACTTTACTATGTGTCAATATCGATTTCGATTTTTCGATTATTTTGGGAAAAAATCGAATTTTTAGAAAATCGATTTTTTAAACCAAAATCGAAAGTCGATTAATCGAAAATCGATTCTGGATTTAAATTTCTAATCCCTAGTATTGTCAGCATGCCTTCGGTAGAGGATCTCTTCCATGTGTTCTCGGTGGCGACCGAAATGAAAGAGAGCTGCAACCATCTACCTGCAACTCTCTCATATTTTGAGTGAGGAGATCGGGCTCATTGCATTACATAACACGCACACCCACGGAAGATGTACCTATCATTTATGAAGAATTGAATACAAAATATTACAAAAGGTGGACGTAAGTATTAACACCTGGTATATTATCGATATATGGTTCCGTCTTCATTGGTCGTTCATTCCTAAGATTGGTTGACTGCAGCTCTTCCTCCTCCTTCCCTATCAAATGCAAATTCCCTTACTCCCTGGTAGATATTCTTGCGCATCTTTCTCACTATTTTGTCTACCAATTAATCCCTTGGACCTCCTCTTGGGACTTTTCTCTCTCATTTTCCTTCAATTACATTCCTCACCGAATCTGAATAATCATCATGAATGTTTTTTTCAGGTTCGGCTATTCTACGATTTATGTCCGCTGTACGCCTTCCGTCCTCCATAATGGTACTTTCGATGTACCTAGGTGAAGGAATCCTATTGCTCGAACTTTTCTCCTCTTATTTATTGTGACTTCTGCATTCGGCTTCTCTCTCCCGCTCACAAGTCTTCTCCTTATTTATTTGCATGCTATATTCATAAAGCACTTGGTCCATTGAGTTCAGTGATCTTTGAATGCCATCACTATTTACTGCTACAACTGCGATCTCATCTTCGAAGTGGAGCATGATTATTTCTTCTCCGTTAATTTCATTCAGTCCCATTGTTTGTGCTTCTCTTATTGCCTCCTTCAATTATATGTTGAACAGTGCTGGTGATAGACAGGATTCTTGTCTGACTCCTTTTTTGATTTCAGCGTGTATTTTTCTTCCGTATCTCATTCGCATTGTGGCTCATAGCTACATGTATAGTTGGTAAATTATTCTTCTGTCGTTGTAATCCATTCCGAGTTTTTCCATCAGCCTCAATATCGTGTTCCATTCAACGTTGTCGAAGGCTTTTTACAAGTCCACAAATTCCACTTTTTCGAAGTCCACAAATTCCAGTAGTAGCTTGTGCACATGTATCGTTTTCCCTTATCATTACTCTAATTCAAAATGTGGCCTCTCTTTTTCCTCTTTTCTTCCTAAATACGAACTGGTTTTTTCGAGAGATTTTCTTCAATCTTCCTTACCATCCTTTGTCTTATTATTCGCGCAAGTATGTTTGACGCATGTGTCACCGGACTCAAGGTTCGGTGCTCCCCACGTTTCTAATTCCTTGTTATCTTAGGTATCGCAATCATTACACTCTTCTGAAAGTCCTTCGGATATATTCCTCTTGCGTAGCTATCTTTAGATTATTCCTTACAGGTTGTCCTTGTCTTTGCTCCCAAGCACCTTGATGATTTCTCCGTTGATGTTGTCTTCACCAGGCGCCTTGACATTTTTCAGATCATTCACTGCTCTTTCGAGTTCGCTTTTCAGTATGTCTTGGCCCCGGATCTCTTCATCCACCTCGCCCTCGTCTTTCATTAGGTTTTCTTCCAGCGGCCTCGGCCCTTGGTACAGTTCTTCTATGCATTTCTTCTATCTATTCCCAATGTCTTCACCCTTTATCAGTATATTCCCGTTCACATCTCTGATGTTGTCGCTTTTCGCTTTCCTCTATCCGAAGTGCCTCTAGGTAGGTTTCCCTTGCCACACACCTTAGTGGTGGCTTGCACGGTATTTTGTAGATGCAGATGTACGTTAATTTTTTATGCAATTTTTCACCCCATAATTTCATCAATTGCAATGAAACCATTTGAAGTTAGTAGGTACATTGAAAGTAGATATTATCCGTCTTTCCGCATTACCGATTTATGCTTATGCATAATTAGTCGTAGTTACACTAACTTTAGGGTATAGTGTAATGCATGTTGGTGAATACTCACCCCCTGCCACACACCCCTGTGGTGGCATGCAGGGTATTTTGTAGATGTAGATGTAAGTTATATCGCCTTTGGGTGATTCCCACGGCACGCGCGATGAGCTCAGACGCTAGGCGTTCGCCTTTTGTTATCTTCTTTCTCTCACTTTGATTTTTCGCGGCGCTGGGAATGTGATATTTTTTTATTTTAGGGGGGCGGAGAGGGGGGGGGGCAGGGAGGATGGGGGCAGGGAGGATGGGGGCAGGGAGGATGGGGGCAGGGAGGGTTTGGTTGAGGCGGCCGTCGAGGTAGCATGAGGCGCGGAATGATCGAGTGTTTCGCGGATCGCCCGTCTGCAGCGCTGCAAACAAGTCTCGGGTCACCAGGTGTTTTTCGGAGCCCTTCTCGAATGTTTATGCGGGTTCGTCAAAACGCGAGCTAATCTACTCCGGGCTCCCCTTTTTTTCGCTTTAAAAATCACGGGATTATAAATTGCGAGGGCGATAAATCTTCACCTCAATGCATTCAAAAGTTTCAATCTAATAAGTTCAGCATTTTTATGGGACTTCGCATATATCGGTGTCGGCTTTTGTGTCGCTTCGCGTCAAGTAGCGAGACATTGCACTGGCGGTGGATTCGCTTAAAAAATAAAAACTTTCAGCCTAGTGAGCAATAAGATGATGGACGATCGCATTCGTAAATCAGTATTGTACGTGGCCACTGTTGATTAGGCTTTATATAATTACATCACACCACCTTGTAGATAGTGATGTAAAAGACCCGGGTATTTATAAATTGAGGTAAATACCCTGGGCACTTATTTACCTGGGTAAATGCTTAAAATTCATAAATACCCGGGTATTTATGATTTACACGATAATCACAACCCATATTTGGCTAACACCTCATCAGACATTTATTTTGGTAGTTTTTACCTATTATTATAATCTTTTAAGATTATTTTAAAAGGACAAAAATGTAGCCAATTGTGGCAACATTAAAATTTTATCAATTATTTCGCAATTTCAAGAGTTAACTATTTGGTTTAACAACCTTATGGTGAGTAAATTTCTTGAGTACCTTGATCACTCTGAAATATTATGTATCTTATCGTTCTCATTATTGCTGTTGCTAGTCGTAGAAGAAGAGTTGTATGATGATTCCAACTTCTTCCTATTCTTTTGTCGGACTGTCCACTTAATTCCCGTCCAATTTTTTTATGGATTTATCTGTTTCTCCTTTTCTTTTCGATTTTGATACTGTCAAGTAGTCACCAGTTCTGCGCTAAATAAGCGACTTTTGGCAGCTTTTTGTGCATTCAAAATATTTATTCTCTTATTATGGATCCAGCTGTACGTACTGAATATCCTTTCCGTGGCGACTGACGTGACAGGGGCCCCTTAAACTCTTACAGCCACATCAGGCAACTGACAATTTCCTCTCAAACCCCCACCACCATAATATAGGGCTTATATCATTCCTTGTCTCTGATACACCGGCCAATCGTCGTCGTATCGTCGCCAATGGACCTCTTTATCTCTGTACTCTGCTATATTTTTGTGAATATCAACAGCACTCAAACCCATGTGGTAACCAACTTCACAAATTAAAGTCATTTCAACGACAGTTCTTCAGGCCTCAATTTGCAACCCTGTGCAGCAGATCAGCAGTAAAATTAATTTGGCCAACACCAAATTTTTTCCTCATCACAAATATGGTAAACACCTATTTCTCTTTAGCCTTTTGAAGAGGGAACGCTGGAATATCTTTATTTAAAGTTATCTGCATAATCATTATCATCTCTCATCATTAATTCTCGTCGGCGCAGTAACGAAATTATGACGCCTTGTAGTGACTGTTTAGGAAACGGATGACTTAGTACACGACTTTGGTGGCGAGAATGTAGCGCGAGAATTTAGGGGTAAACAAGTGAAAATCGTTGACGGAAGAGGATTTTCTAGTGTTCTTGGGGATTTATTTTCACTTGGGCTAAATCCAACTGAACAGAATCTCCGATTAGTGGATTACCGACCTCCATTTTAGCTTTCCTTGTTTATCGGCGCTCCATTCACCGCGACTGTTACACCAGGATATAACACTGATTGCACTTTTTGCTTAATCCTACACCTGGTGAGCCTAGAACCACGTTTAATATTAATAAACTGAATTGGACAAGGTAAAATTGTACTTATAGCTGGATCTAACTATGACCTAATGATAATACTGCAACCATAATTAAATCATTCAACTTGTGCACTATATAAATTGTTAAATTGCAATAATAATGTGAAAATTTAACCGTAACAAATTCTAACCGTTTATGATACATGTATATTGAAACTGTTAAAATTGGTCTTTCCAATTGTAAATTTGTGAAAATACTTTCAACCTTTAAAAAAGATTAATGAAGAGGGGTAAACAAATTTGTATATACCCTCGTAAATAAAACAAATTTCTATTTTACAGACTATAAAATACGACCATTGATGTACCACTTTTCAGGAGACGATGACATATAAAATAAAAACAGAGCATCGATACATCTTTGGTCCTCTAAAATTGCTTCTTCATATTAAGAACCTATATGAAAGGCAAGATACACCGCTGCATTGGACACAACTCATACGCACATACTGAATCTTCCGATTGGTTTCGTGAATTTCAGTTTAATCGTGCTTCCGTCCCCGTTGTAGCAGGTCACGTTGATAACGTTTTCCATTTTAACCCATTTCCGGCCAAAGTTGCTAAAACGCAGCATTATTATTAACTCCAAAAAAATTGTTTTATAGTACTTGTATGCATACCACTTTCTCCTCATTCGACAAATAAAGGTTAAAACTGATTTTTAGTGGGATTTGTATAAGTTTTTCATAACCGTTTCAAGTTGAAAAAAATATTCAGCATCTCCGAATTTTCAAGACAAGTGTTTTCAAGATGAAGGTGTTTTCATGATGAATGAGAAGCAGCAACTTTGTAATTCCACATGTATTTATTGGAAACGACCTAGGTTTCGACGTAGTACGTCATCATCAGCTACGACTACCTGATGATGACGTGCTACGTCGAAACCTAGGTCGTTTCCAATAAATACATGTGGAATTAGGAAGTTACTGCTTCTCATTCACAATGCTAACCAAACTCCATAAAGTTACGCCTGAGACAACGGAGTGTTTTCATGAGTAGTACCAATCCCTTTATTGTATGTTTCATTCATCCTTATATTTGTCAAACTCTCAATTAATTAGTCTGCACGCTTGTTTTAAGTCAGAAAGCGTAAATGATGCGAATTTTGTATTTCGAATATAATGTTGCGTTTTCGCAACTTTGGCGGCTCGGAGCTCTTCGGCATGATTCAACCTTGATGATGGTTGGGTCATTTCTGGCAAAGTCTATTCAAAGCAATGTATCAAGCAATGCGTTTTTGTGATGCAGAATTAAAGTTTCTTGTATATTACATTGTTTCATGTAACCTGCGAAATAATTCATTCCAAAATCCACACAGACTAAATGAGCTCGGAACTTGGTCGGGAGCGCGGTGCTATTTCTTTGATTCCGTCGACATTCAATGGGCACAAGACATTGTTATTTTCAGTTATCTTGAAAGTACATACTATCATTAGCTTTGGTTTATTACTCCATATTGACCATCAGAAGAACCATATCTTCACCACAAAAAAACCTTGGGGAAGTTACATAAGTTAAAAAATGAATTATCAACATGGTAAAGCTTATATTAGTTTGCTAAAAATGCCTCTGCTCTATTTTTCGTTGCATTAGATGAATTCAGACAAAAGAAGAGCATCCTCTGTTCAGGAAATATTGGAGATAATAGAAGAACCAGCAGGTCAAGAGATTGATGCTGTCTACATACCGCCAGGAGTGGACAACCACACCGAAGAAGGAAATATTGATGAAAATGAGGTTGGAGATTTAAATGTTGACGTTGGCATCACCGGAATTTTCGAAATGCATGACGAGACATCAGGTGTAATGAGCGATGAAGGTCCTCTTTCAAAACGCCCGAGAAAAGGTACTGGTGCTTTTCATAAAACTCATTTCACAAAAGTTGCGTTGTCTCTTAAGTGGAGGAAGCAATTGGATGCAGCATTTCAGTCTTTTCCTATTTCTATAGAGCCTGAAGGTTGTGAAAAAAATAAAATAATGAACTGGGTGGTCTGTCGTCTCCAATTCAAATTTTTCAGAATTTTTTTTTTCAATTTTGTGATAGAAAATATTTTATTCTTTTCAAATAAATATGCCGTTCACCGCCACAGGCATGGTTTTTGCCTACCAATGTCAAATCTTAGGAAATTCCTGGGCTTTTTGATTCTCTCAGGCTACCATCGACTTCCCCAACAAGATATGCATTGGTCAAAATACGTAGATAAACGCGTGGAGTTGGTTTACAATTCAATAAGCCGAAATAAATTTAGAGCTATAAAAGAAAATCTCCACTTGTCTGATAATTCTTGCCTGTATAAAAATGACAGATTTGCAAAGTTAAGACCCCTGTTTGATGAATTGAGTACGAAATCTGTGTAATTTGGCGTATTTGTCCATAATTTATGAATTGACGAACAAATGGCTCCTTATTTTGGGCGCCACAGTGTAAAAATGATCATTAGAAACAAACCTATCAGATTTGGTTTCAAACTTTGGTGCTTATGTTCATTCGATGGATATTTATTTAAGGTTTTACTGTATGGTGGTGCGAAGGGAAATGACTTTGACTCAATCCTAGGCTCTGGAGATTGTGTCATTTTGGAATTACTCAAGGTTGTCCTCTCATCATCGCATATTTTCCGATAACTTTTTTCATCATACAAATTATTTAGTGTTTTGAAAGAAAAGGTTTTTTTTCCAGGGGCACCATCCGAGAAAACTGAACTGAAAAATGCCCATTGGAAGACACTAAAGCAATCGAGAAAAAGCCCAGAGGATCCTGGGACAGGCATTCGATGAAGATGAGAGTCTTTCTATTGATCGATGGAATAATAACTCGGTAGTCACAGTAGCCAGCAATACATATTCCGCGCTTCCACTGGGTACTGCAAATCGTTTTATCAGGAAAGACAAAAAAGAAATAGCCATAACTCAGCCTCGTGTGATTGGGGGAGTATAATAAGTACATGGGTGGTGTGCAAACTACCGAACTAGAATTCGAGGAAAAAATTGTGGTGGCCCTTGCTTATTAATTTATTAGCAGTAGGTACTTGCACTAACTCGCGAAAATTGTACATATTATGCAACGAAAGCCATATGTCGCTAGTAGATTTCAAATCATGCCTTGCCGTCGCGATTCTCAAAGGTGATGTGAATGGACTTGGAGATTATCAGGAACCACAATACGGTTATCATCCTACCACCCAAAATGGGAGGCCATATCTGTTATCACTGCCCCGTGACGTTAGAAATGACATGGTAGGCCATATTGTAGAAAAAAGTGGGACTAGAAGGAGATGTCGGCAGTGTAAAAGCCAGAATATATTCCAATTTCGAAAATGCTGTGCTCCCCTGAACCCAAAACGCTTTACTGTATTTCATAAATAGTAAGTAATTTTTGTACTTCAACCTGTAATGAGCATGGTTACATTTCAAAATTGTGAAATAAAATGAACTTCTGGGAAAATATTCGCATTTTTAATGACTAATTTATTTTAAAACATATAATATATTAGGAATTAGAATTTAAAGTGAAGATAACAATATATTTTGATTGGCTATATAAATTTTAAGGATGTTCTAACCATTCAAATATGAGGTAATAAGTTTCACGTAACATAAAGAAGCGAAGGAAAGTATCTGACACTAAAAACAGCACAGCTGTCAGAGATGACAATTTAGGTCAATGCAGGTTGCATAACTATCCATAGAATATTCTATTCTGTTAAAATTACGAAAACGCATCATTAATTTTTTGTCATATCCAAATTTTTCTGGAGGCCAATTTTTTCAAGTCGTTAAAATTAGTGCGTACTTCTGTAAAATAAAAAGAAAGAAACAGAAATATTTCAGTATTTATCAACTCGGCCGGTATAACTTAATTAGTGAATGGCAAACTTGATTTTGGCCTTCGTTGTTAAAAGATAATTTATAGAATAGTGTCAACTAGGTCCACAAAATTCTTGATCGTCAGAAATATTGCACTGAATCCCTCAGAACTAACTGGAAAAGCAATTCTCCCCATTTTATGTCTACTAACACTGGAGAGCAATGAGGTTGAGCACGCTTACACTGATGAAGATGTCTCCGTTATAGGGTGGGAGGACAAGCGGAATGTAGTGATAATTATATATACATATAATTATCAGTAAATCCCGAACAAGATCCGACTATGGGAGTGAAATTATTGATGGTGCTCACCGGAGAGGATGTGGAAACATTTACAAACCGAAAGCCATTGAAAAATAAAATGGCGGGAATTGATCATTTCGAGCAAATGTCTTATTTCTCGATTGACAGAAAGAAACTGAATTGATGTATAACATTAAGACTCCACATCTGTCACCTGTTATTAGTAAATAATTACTTCCTTCTCATAAAATCATATCCCAAAAGATCTCTTCATAAGCACCGCTTTTCCATTATTAAGTCTTTAATGAATCGGGGTCATTCGGACTCTCCCCTCCAACAGCATATCTGCTCTCCTTCCTTCCATCCCAGCCCCGACAGAAATCTGGGCTTGTCGAGGCAATTTCCCGACCATGGTGATATTAGAGAGTTCTTAATTTATAGGAAAAACATCTTTCCGTAAATTTACTGTGGGACACCCTCACAGTTTGTTCCATTTGGTATGAAATAAAATGTGTAAAATGTTATTGTCAACAGATAAAGGAAATATTAGCCGAATCGCACTCAAATGTTTTAAATTTCGGCATTTATAGCTGTTTTCCGGTCATTTCTAGTGATTGCGGATCACTGGGCGTTTATAATTGCTTTTCTATCATTCTCTTGTTTCCCCAAATTACGGCTCCGCGCGTGAGTTCACGCTGATTAACCCTATAAGAGGCGTTCACTACCATTCCTGGGCAGCATTTCGTACAAAATAGTTAGACTGGTGTCCTGAGATTCCTATAACACCTGGTTTTATAATCCATTCAGGCTGAGTAAACTCCTTTTTAATTTTAAAGACGAGTATGACCTACTAGATAAGAGTGGTATTTATGTTTTCTCCTGCAACGATTTTAAAAGTGTTTACGTTGGACAAACTGGGAGGAATTTTAAAGTGAGATGTGAAGAGCAGAAGACGAGCATGGCAAAAAAAATACTGTAAATCTTTTTTCGCGGAGCATTTAATTGAGACTGAACATAAGAGTGATTTTAAACTCCTTATTTTTCATGTTAATGACAAAGCTGGGTTTTTAGAACAGTTAGAAATATCCTCTAAACTGCATTCCCATGGTGCTTCCCACCTAAATTATTTAATCTATGTGCGACCTTCACCGTTCATGTAATTTCTTGTCTCAACTATGCCCCAGTCTCCATGAAAATTCCACTGCCTTATCTCTTCTCAAATCGCCTCCTCTACCTCCCCTTTCTCCCCCTCCCTCTCCTACCTCCCCATCTCCTAAAAAAACAAATGAGTATATAAGAGGCTTGAGACTCTGAATATATGCTATCTTGTAAATGATGCTCATGCGTTGAAACCGCGGTCGATCTACTGAATTGTGTGGAAAGACAAAGTGTCAAGTAACTAGTTAAAGGCACAGAAGAGCACGAAATATTAATCCATTTATTCATGTATCTTAACCCAATTTTGATTCCTCTCGACATCTATGGTAATGGTAATGAACTGTACTGCAATCTTACTGTGCGCATGCAATGCATTGTGTAATAGAATTAAACTTATGCGCAAAAGCAATGGAAGATTTTAAAATGGAAGCGAATGGTACCGACAGAATTTACATAATCAAATATGATGAGAATCATTGTATTGGCTCTACGTTACCACCTTATGGCGAGTTGCCAGGGATCATTTTTATGAAATGCGAAAAGTAAATTTAAATGAATGCCCTTGTGCAGGACTAGCAGTGAAAGATGAAGAATTAATTAAGAGAATTCGCAAAACCAACAAGAATATTTTGGTGTAACTCGAAGCATTTGGAGGCACTCCCTGAGGTGCAGATAACCAAAGAAGTCTTTTAGCCAAAAACATCGATTGGAAATGAAAAAGAAATTTACCTATGTCCTTTCAGCAATTGATTATCTTTCCGAAATAGCATATGCTCTCCCTTTAAGAATAATCTATCACAACGGAGATAAGTTGTTTCTAGTCTCTTAAGATGAAATGGAATTCCGGGGTATATTCATCAACTGGGGAATTGCTTACGACATCAAGGCAAGAAAACTTCTCCGAATGTAACTAGAAAAATAAAATTTATTACCGCGAGGAAACTTTTAAAAACCACAGACTAAACAGAAATCAACACGATCCGAGTTTCAATATCATCATCAGGTGATTCTAAAGCAGGAAATTGATCCATTATATACCAAATAGTAAATTACTTTACGTTTCAGTAAATTATTGTATACATTTTTAAGTAAGCATTCCCCTACTCATCCTTCTTTGTCACTCCCATTTATATAATTATACTTACTCTCTGGTATGTAAGGGATCTGTTTTGTGCCTTCAAATCACCTGATGGATGATGCTTATGCATTGAAACGAGGGTCCTGGTGATGTTTTCTTATTCTGTAGTTTGTAAAAGTTTCCTCTGGGTAGTAAATTTAGTGATGAAATACCACACAGTTTGTGAATAACGTGTTTTATTTTTATAAACATGGTGAAAAACGCTCTTCAGCTTCTTTTTTATACCCTTACCCAGATCCTCGTCTATTTCTCCTTTTAAAACCACCTACTTTTACGACCACCCTCGCTTTCTTTGTCCCAGAAAATCTCATTAATTTTGCTTACTTATGATTTATCTAATTTTCGTAATTCCTTAACTGATTTTCTAATGTATCTACTAAATTATGTAATTCATTTATCAGCTGCTCTCCTACTTTCATTCAAACATCTAACTCTCCCCATGTCTCCCTTACCATTTCCTCTGCATACATGCTAAATAGCCAAGGCTACAACCAGCACCCGTGCCATACCCCGCGCCCTATAATTTGCCACCTTGGTTCTCCGTCAGCCACTCTGTCGTGCGCCCTCTTGGCCAAACATAAGTTTCGGGTGGGTCTCTTATCTCGCCAATATATTGCTATTTTCATGAGTACCTGCATTAGTTTTTTACCCAATTAATCATGTCGAACTCCTTTTTTGAGCTCCACCAAGCAAGCAAAAACTGTTTATACTACTCTGCACTCATCTCTGCAATCGCATACCGAGTTGCCTTCCCCTTCCTGGACCCAAAATGTCCTCAAACAAACTAAAGTCCTCTGGCAATATTACTTCTTTGTAAATACTAAAAATAAGTTTTTAAAAAGTCGCCTTCCCGAACATGCCTGCATTCTTCAGTGACTCCGAAGGGATTTTATCTACTCCTAATGCTTTCATTGCCTTCATCTCTCGTAGTGCCTTC
Organism: Pyrrhosoma nymphula; assembly: GCA_963573305.1. NCBI lineage: Eukaryota > Metazoa > Arthropoda > Insecta > Odonata > Coenagrionidae > Pyrrhosoma > Pyrrhosoma nymphula. The sequence goes on along the minus strand of OY754329.1, from coordinate 155,049,403 downwards.
TCTATTTCGCTGTTGAGTATCTCCAGGCATAGGTTATTCATGACAATTGTTTTCTCATTTCCTCTATCTATTTACACAGGCCTATTACTGCAGTCCTATAGCTATTCCCCGAATAAGTTCTCTCCAGCTATCCTCGGTGTTTTTCCGTTCTCGCACGCGGATTGGATCGCCGATTGCAAACGTCGCCACACATCAAGCACACCTCCGTCCGTCTGGACCGTCATCGAATCTCCGATCTTTAATTCCACCCAATTTGGTGAAGGTACTTGTTTCCGAAGAATCTTTAGTATATTCATATTAGGTGGTATGTAGTTTTTATGGTTGATTGAATTTGTTTATATGATTTACTGACATCCTGTATGTTCTTTTATGCCTAAAATTATGTTCCAAAAAAAGAAGCCTTAATCGATGTGACAAAAGTTTACAAAACAAGATGGCGGAACTTTCAACGCGCGATATACTCCTAGATAGCACCTCCAGGGTACGTATATGATTTTCAACCTCCTTTGGGTGGGTGGTGGGGGCGGGTGGTGCTCAGAATGGAGAGGAGGGGTGAGGGGGGGAGGGGTTTCAGGGGTGGGATAGAATTTCAGCGCCCGCGCCTGGTCGTGAGTCCGGGAGGGAGGGAAGAAGTGACATTCTCTCCCTCCCTCCCTTCCCCCCTTCCCCCTTCCCCTTTGGATTTGATGGATTCTTTCCCGTCGGAACTCTTGATGTTCCTTCGTATGTTTTTTCCATCCCGCCGGGGCTGTGCTCTGTGAAATGACCGGTTAAGGGCGACAAAATGAGGGGAGGAGGGCCCCCCCCCCCCTAGTTTCTCCCAACAGCGATGTCCGGTCAACAGGAAAAGCAGAGTGATCGATCAGCGAGGAGAGTTTATGGTGGGGGGCGGGGGTGGGGTGGTGGGGGGGAAGGGGATGAGGGATTTGGGGGATGGGGGGACGTTTGGTTGTTTCGAAGGATACACGTGAAGACTGAGGGCATGGCATCTGTTTCTCTTAAAAAAAAAGTGTCCGTTGTCTGTCGAAACAATTTTCTACACGCGTTGCAACATTTTAAAAGAAAACTGACAGATATTCGTTTTAATTCAATTTATTATGAAATTACTTGAATACAGCACCGATTGCAACCTAGTTGTGGCAGGTTTTGTGATTCGCCAGCGTCCACAGGTGAGGTCATTTTTCTCCTCACAACACCACCACAGTGACTTAGAAGAAATCTTGGATATTATTAACCTAGTACATCACGGTCTTACTAGAAACACTTATGCCTTAAAATGGTAATAAATATATAACTAGATTCAAGTTTTCAAGTTTTCAATTGTTGAGGTTTACGAAGGGTATGAGGATGAGTTATTGAACAGTTACCGGTATATAATACATCAGCGTAAGTTGTGACACCAGGTTTGTGTTTCCAAGTGGTATCCAGTGCGCGTTTTCTCGTATATATATATTTTCCTCCCTAATCTTGATCCACTTCAAGTTTTCTGCTATCGTTCAGTTTATTTTCGTATAGGTTTAATGCTATTCATTATTCCTAACCATCTCTCCCAGTAGCCATCTGTTCGACAGCGAATCTTTCTTGCTTTGGTCCCATTTGTCTGTTCTAGAGAATCAGTGTAGGAGTAAATTAATGTCCACCCTGTCGAGGCCAACCCCTCTCTAGATACAATACATGAACCCCGTTTGAGTCTCCCTATGTAGTCCTCACAATCAATTTGTCACATTTCATCTTCTGTCTTGGTAATTTTTAACAAAATGCACGGCTTTTCTAAGCATTTTTTTAAACTGCAAATGTTAAATGTTTTCCATATTCTAATGCTTGCAGCTTATTCAAGATATGGACATGCGACGATGAAGTCAAATGTGCCTGCCTCTTTTTAGTCCGAGGAACCTATTACTCGCTCGATAAACCCCACTTCTTAAATGCAGTGCCGCAAATTTTCCGTTCATGTTTTCCCTTCGAGAGGGGAGGGATCGAACTGGCGCGGTGGCTAGATTGCTGGCTTCGCAACTAGAGAGCCCGAGTTCAGACCACCGAGGTGTTTTCACTATGGTTTTGGTCCCTATTTGGATGCTGTATGGGGACCACTTCAAATGCTGTAGGCACTCAGCCCGTCGGACAGGACGTTGAGCAGTGAAAACCTTGGCGCCCTTCGTGAAAAATTGGAGAATTCTGAAGACGGATGTTTCTCCCCCCATCCTCCGTTCTCCACATTTCCCCTCACGGTAACCTACTCACCTTATCTAAATGGTACAAGTGACCGTATTTATGCCTCACCTTTCTAAATAACCAACCAATTCACGATTGAGCTGAAGTTACGGTAATGCCTACGTGATATGACTTCAACAGCTGCACATGCATCTACTCCCCTCGCCCCGTAGATGAGACGTTTGCGTGTTTTCTTTTAAAAAAAGCGTATTTTGGAGTATTTTATAATTGAGTTTGAGTTCCCACTCAATGAACCAAGAATCGGAAAATTGGCGTAGTGAATATGAAGAGAAAATCTCTCGAAGTCCGATCTTTATTTCACTCCGCTTTCTCAGTGAGTGATTCAGATTTACTGCGAATTCTGTAATTTATGTCGTTGATATTAAGACTGTGTTAAGGCTGTAACTACTTTCTTCGACTACCACTTATTTCAATGCTATCATCAATCTCGGCGCCGGCCACGGTGGTGAAGGGGTAACGTTCTCGCCTACCAACCCAAAGGTCGCGTGATCGAGTCCCGCCTTCGTGTTTTCTTTTCCCATCCAGAGCATGGTTGTGTGTGTTGTCTAAATAGGTATAATAAATAGGTAGTAATTGGCGAAAAGCTGTTACCTATAAAGAAATTATTATCACTATCCATTTTTACTATGTTCTTCCTTGAACTACGACCTTGACGTGGTTGAAGGGCTTGTGTGTTCCAATGACCCCTAGAGCTGGACTGGCAGGGGAAAGTACTATTGCTCCTGGTAGGGCCACCCATGCCAGATAAGTCGAAGGATAGGAGCCAGACGAAAGGTAGTTCCGTGATCTGTTCCGCGATCGTCATCACACGAAATCCTTGCACAGCGTCATCATCGGCGGATACAAGGGATAGGAGGGAGAAAAAGAAGAAAAAGAGAAAGAGGAGGAGGAAAACAGCGGTAAAAATAGGAACTAGGAACGTAAGGACCATGATGAGGGCCGGGAAGCTTGAAAATATTAAGCAGAAGATGGAAAAAGGAAAAATAGATGCTTTGGGATTGTGCGAGGTGAGATGGAAGGATAGCGGGGACTATTGGAGTGATAGCTACAGGGTAATCTATAGTGGGGAAGATGAGAGTCAACGTGGGGTAGGCATGGTACTGAACACAAAATTGGGGCTGAGGGTGGTAAACATTGAACAGGTGAGCGACAGGATACTAGTGGTAGAAATAAAAGCGAGCCCGACGAATTTCTTACTGGTCCAGGTTTACACGCCTACGAGCAACCATAAGGAGGAAGAGGTGCAAGAACAAGTAGAAGCAATAACTAGAGGAGTGCCGGGAAATAAAAATCTGATAGTGATTGGTGACTGGAATTTAGTGGTGGGGGAAGGGAGGGACGGATTAGAAGTGGAAGGGTTTGGGCTAGGAAGAAGAAATGATCGCGGTGAAAAGGCAGTTGAATTTTGTAAAAGAAATAAATTATTAGTGACAAACACTTGGTTTAAACATCACCCCAGGCGTAGGTACACATGGAAAATGCCGGGTGATACTGGGAGATACGAAATAGATTACCTAAAGGTCAGGCAGAGATATAGGAACAGTGTAAAAAACACCCGTAGCTATCCAGGGGCGGATGCGGACTCAGATCATAACTTGGTGATGATAAAGTTAGATTCAAAAGGCTTTGTAAAGGTAGAAGTATAAGGAGGTGGAACCTTGAAGCATTGAAAGGGTTGAAGAGAAGAGAATGCTAAAAGCTCGTAGAAAAGAACATAGGTGAAGTAAAACGGGTGGTAACAATAGAGATAAAATGGGAGATTATAAAACCAGGCATCGCAAGAGCGGCAGAGAAAACAATAGGAACGGTGGAAAAGAAGTGGGTTAAGAAGCAGAGGGTTACGGAAGAAATGATAAAGAAAATGGAGAGGGATATGGAAAAACGTCATCACCGACGTAGGCAAGAGGAAGTACACGGAATTGAATAATAAACTCCGGCGAGTGACCAATCGGGCAAAAGAAAACTGGTGGAAGGGACAATGCGAGGAAATAGAAAAGATGCAGGAGGAGGGGGAAGTGGGCGCTTTGTACGCCAAGGGGAATATGTTATCGGGTGGTAAGAGAGGGTAAACAATACCAAAATCGGACAGGAAGATATCCAGGAAAGATGGAGATAATACGTAGAGGAGCTATATGAAAGCGAGAATAGACCCCTTAGCCTATATCTAGAGGATGAAGGAACAATATATAAGGATAACCTAGGACCAGAGTTACTTGACAACGAAATTGAGAGGGTACACTTAAGAGAGATTAAGGGTATAAAAGCCGTGGGAACCGATAACGTACCTTCGGAGCTACTGAAGAATCTAGGTAGTAAGGGGAGAAAATCGTTTTTCGAACTTATTCGCAGGATCTACGAGGAAGGAGTATGGCCAGAGGATTTCGTGAAAACAGTATTAATACCTATCCCGAAGAAGAAGAAAGCGTCAGAATGCGAGGAGTATAGAACAATCAGTTTAATTTCGCACGCAGCAAAAGTGTTGCTTAGAATACTAAATAGATGGTTGGAGAGCAGAGCAAAGTGCTATTTAGGCGATGACCAATTTGGGTTTAGGAAGGTGAGGGGAACCAGAGATGCGATTGCGGTAATGAGGACACTTATAGATAGAAACATAGAGCATAATCAGGATGTTTTCGCTTGTTTTATAGATTTAGAAAAGGCGTTTGACATAGTAAACTGGGAGAAACTAATGCAGATACTGGGGAAAATGGGAATAGATTGGCGTGATAGGAGACTCATCCGAAACTTATATATGGGGCAGAGGGCTCAGGTCCGGGTAGCTGAGGGTGAATTAGGGTGGGCGGTTATAGGTCGCGGGGTGCGGCAAGGGTTCCTGCCCGTTGTCGCCTTGACTTTTTAACGTCTATGCTGAGGAAATGGTAAGAGAGGCATAGTATGAGCTAGATGTGGGGATTAAAGTAGGAGGCCAGCAGATAAAGTCGGTTAGATTCGCTGACGACCAGGCGTAGGTCAGTTGGTCATCGAAGGGATTGCAAACTTTAGTAGATGCACTGGAAATGCAGTGCGAGAAATACGGGATGAAGATTAATAATAAGAAAACAAAAGTAATGAGATTCTCTAGGACAAAGAAAGCGAAACTAGTGATAAGAGTAGAAAGTCACAAACTGGAGCAAGTAGAACAATTTAATTACTTGGGTAGTACGCTAGAATAAACAGGAGATAGTAGCAAAGACATTAGGAGGAGAATAGCGCTAGCGAAGGAAGCGTTCAATAATAGAAGGGAGCTGATGACGGGGACCTTAAGTAAGGATGTAAAAAAGAGGCTGGTGAAGAGCTTGATATGGAGTGTGGAGTTGTATGGGGCAGAAACGTGTACCTTGAGAAAGTAAGACGAAAAAAGGCGGAAGGCTTTCGAGATGTGGGTGTGGAGGAGGATGGAGAAGGTGCGTTGAACGGAAAGGAAGACAAACAGGGAAGTGCTTGACATGGTGGGCGAGGTGAGGAAACTTATAGACGAGATTAGGGGAAGACAGGGTAAGTTGCTGGAAGGGGTAATGAGGGACAATGGTTTGCTGAAGGCCGTGATAGAGGGTAGGATGTTGGGTAAGTGGGGAAGGAAGATGACGGGGACCTTAAGTAAGGATGTAAAAAAGAGGCTGGTGAAGAGCTTGATATGGAGTGTGGAGTTGTATGGGGCAGAAACGTGTACCTTGAGAAAGTAAGACGAAAATAGGCGGAAGGCTTTCGAGATGTGGGTGTGGAGGAGGATGGAGAAGGTGCGTTGAACGGAAAGGAAGACAAACAAGGAAGTGCTTGACATGGTGGGCGAGGTGAGGAAACTTATAGACGAGATTAGGGGAAGACAGGGTAAGTGGCTGGAAGGGGTAATGAGGGACAATGGTTCGCTGAAGGCCGTGATAGAGGGTAGGATGTTGGGTAAGTGGGGAAGGAAGAGAATCGGTTTTATGGACGGGATGAAGAAAGGTAGGACTTATGCTGAGATGAAGAAAGAAATACTAAAGGTAGAAAGGGCACGGCACGTGAAAGAGTTCGTTGGATATTCTCTGACTTTCATCATAACCTACCTCTAACCGGGAGATTACTCTAATGAATGAATCCATTTCCAAGGAGTTACTGAGTTCTACTCTAAACGGTGCACGAACGATATGACAGCGTTTTAAGAGGATGAATAGCCATTTGGCAAGATAGGAATAGGCGAAAGAAAAGAAATGAGAACAATCGAGGAAAGATGTGAGAATAAATAATAGGAATATTCCTATTATTTATAAAATCGGCAGAGAAAAAAATAAGAGGAATGGAACCTTAAGTTACATGTGATACAAAATAAAGAACTTTAAGCCAATGAACACCAATATTTCCAACATATTCATTCTGTGAATAACTTGGAAGTAACCATACTCTTCCCAAGTTCAAACGATTGAATAATCGAAGACATTTGTGCCAGTGAGATAAAAATCATTCTAAAAGATGAGTGCTTAAGACAGCTGGAAAAGTAGTTCTCGGTTCGAATTGGATTGCAAAAGTATCCGGTACTAAAATAGGTGGATTTTGAAGTATCAGTGAGAGTCGATACGCAAGAATTGTAGGGAAAGTTTATTCCTTGATGTGAAATGACTTTATGCCGATAAACTGATACAGCAGATTTTCTCTTGTCCATTATTCTCATAATACTTTAGCCCCCTTAGGCATGGCAACTCATGATCTCTAAATAAATAAGAGGTAAGAATCGACAAATGTCGTCTATTATGGCCGCTAGTTTTTCTGTGATTTTATGCATCGATGATTGAAATCATCGCTGAAATGCAACGGTGAAGTTCCTTCCCTTCCGTGTATTTTTTCAAACTATTGTTCAATACTCTGTAAGCTCTAAAAATTGTGATTTTTAAATTGAAAACTGAATCATTCACCCGCTTTCCTATCATTTACACTGTCTTTTCAATTGATTTAGTAAATGAAAATAATAGCGTATGTTTTCAGTGACCTAAACCTCCTGATACAATTATGACCAAGTATTCAAACAACAGGGAATATATATTTGAATATCTTCATCATCCTCTGCTCTACAGCCCGGTGTGGGCCTTGGCTTCCTCAGTTACATGCCCCCATTCGGCTCTCCTTCTTGCTTTCTCTCTCCATCTTCCAATCCCCATTGTCTTCAGGTCCTCTTCAACATCTTGCAGCCATCTTTTGCGTGGTCTACCTCTCCTCCTACTCCCTTCCATCTGCTATTTATTAACAATTTGGGCAATCTATACTCTTCCATCCTTTCCACATGGCCCAACCATGAGAGTCGCAATGACTTTGAGAACCTAACCATATCCTTCTCTTCCAATATTTCATTTATTTCATAGTTCAAACAAATTCTCCACGTTTCTCCTTCTTTTACTGGGCCATAGATTCTCCTTATTATTTTCCTTTCAAATCTTCTTAATGTTTCTTCATCTTGTTTGGATAGTACCTATGTCTTAGCTCCTTATGTTAATACTGTTCTTATCAATGTTTTATAAATTTTCAATTTAGTTTTCCTGGACAGAAGAGTTGATTCAAAGAGTAAATTTGCAAAATAGGCCTTGTTACCTTGCATTACCCTTTGATTTATCTCCTCAGATTTATTTTCATTATTTACTATTAATCCAAGGTAGGTAAATTTTCTGACGTCCTCAAAGTCGTAATTCCCAATAATTAGGTTTTGTAGCTCTTGTTTGTCCTGTGAAGAAGACATTTTCAAGTATTTGGTCTTATCTTCATGTACATTGAGGCCCATTCTTTTCCCAATATCTTCAATGATAACAAACATTTCTTTAATATCCTTTACACTTCTTGCTATCAGAGCAATGTCATCAACATATGCAAAACCTTGTTTGGATTTATAAACAATAGTTCCCCTTAATTTCAATTCTTTCATTGCCTTGTGCAAAACAAAGTTAAATAGCATAGCCTTGTCTTACCCCTGAGGTCACCTCAACAGCGCTGCTTGTTCTAACCAAAACAAAGGCATTACATTGGTATTCCTTCAGTGATATCTCAACCAAATATTTGAATATACTATTGATTAAAGTATCATACAGTCTAAGCTACCAACCTTTGCGTAGCTAAGACTTAATTGTATTAAAAGTTAATCCTTCGGGAATCAATTTTGATTAAAGGCATTACTTAAGATTCTAACATATTTTTGCACTGCAGTTTTTGCTAAGTTCAGAAATAACTTGCCTTCACGGAAAATTCTTTCCTCACTCACTGCCAGCATGCATTTAAGTACCATGAAATGTATACTTTTTACTCTATTCGGCCGATAAGTTGCCAACTGACCGGAGCCGGTTTATCCTGGGCCACACGCTTAGCAGCGCTAACGCCGGAACACTTCGCCGCTGTGGCCCGGAGAGGATGTCGTCAAACACCCCGTCCTCTGGTGACGAACCCCTCGTGACTAGGAAGCTGGTCGGTAGAGGGATGGGTGGGAGGGGACATACATTTAGGAGTCGGGATTGATTGGGGAGCATATGGTCATTACATATTCAGTTGCTGGACTCAAGGTAATTTCAAATTGTTCTCAAAAGTTCCACTTCTTTCGGTTTTTTTTGCAAATTTGGAGTAAAATTACTGAATTGGTTATGAGCAGATAAATGTTTTGTAGAACTACATTTTCCATTTCCTTTGATAAAACTAAATTTTCGGCTATTGTGTCCTATTTAATGTATTTCACAGCCGTCATACACCTCTGTAGACACCTCTTTTATCCAAATACTTGTCTTCCGAGTAAAAGATAATCTTTTCCCGATGTGAAGACGCAATAGAAGGGCATTGCGCGTATTTCCGTTCGTATAATTATTTGTGATTTGTTAGACACGTCCATCAAAAGAGGTAATGCATACCTTTTTTTAAATTCAATGGTATCAGGCGAAATATGATGGAACTCCTTCATGATAGTTCAAAAAGGAAAGACAATGGCAGGTTCCACAGACATTTTATTGGCGACTGGTTTCGATACAAGGTATCATCATCAGGCCCTAAGGCACTGTGGATAAAAGAGGTGTCTACAAAGTGCAGTACGACGGCTGTGAAATACATTACATAGGACACGATAGCCTATAATTTAGTTTTATCAAAGGAAATGGGAAATGAAATTCTGCAAAATATTTTTCTGCTCATAACCAATTCAGTAATTTTACTCCACATTTGCAAAAAAACGAAAGAATTGGAACTTTTGAGAACAATTTGAAATTACCTTGAGTCCAGCAACTGAATATGTAATGACCATATGTTCCCCAATGTGCCTGATGATGATACCTTGTATCTAAACCGGTCGCCAATAAAATACCTGTGGAACCTGCCATTGTCTTTCCTTTTTGAACAATCATACCTTTTTTATTTTCCTTGCTCCAGCGGGGTGGGCCTTATTGCTTTCTTTCTTCTAAAATTTTCGATCACTTTTTAATGCAATGAAATCATTGTTCTTTATAACCGCTTCTAGAGGCAATGGAAGGTTTCTTGAAAATAAGTATCTTTAAGATAATAATAAGTCTTTATCACATTTGCTAACGGGAATTGGTATATTAACTAATCTACTAAATATTCCTATAAAAGAGGCTAATTTATGCTCATGAAGGTGATGGGAGTCATTTGGGAAAATTTAGTCAATTAGTGATGACTTTCTAAAAGTGGAAAATTAGTGGTCACCGTTTTTAATAGCAGTGCCTACAGGTATGTTTGTTTAAAATGGCAATGGACATCTAGCGTATTCTATTGTAAAATTATTTTTTGTGGTGAGGAAGTTAATCATAGTAAAAAAAATTGATTCCGTAAATTGCGCGTACACTTAAAATGAATGTCATCTGCGTTTTGAAACCAGCAGTACTTGTTTTTAAAATATGGATGATACGAATCGAACAGATTGGTTTCCAAGTTATTCACAAAAAATATCATCTAAAATTGGTGATATTGGTTCCCCAGGGCAGGGTTCGTCGTAAATTGATAAAATCAACCATTACAGACAAAATTGCTTTCATTCAACCATAACTATAGCACTGACTTATTATCTTTTTTTAATTTTGATATCACTTGCTTTTTATTAAGTCAAGAGCAAGGCTGGAGACTCCTTTTGCAGGGTCAGATGTAAACAAGTTAGTTATATACGTCAAAAGATAATGATTAATGTAGGATGATTTTTTTGGCCAATGCTACGTTTTGTTCATTTTGAAAAACTCAAAGTTTCGCTTCTCTTACTGGAAGCGTCATCAAGAGTATGAACGCTTCCGGTAAGAGAAGCGAAACGTAGAGTTTTTCAAGATAAATAAAACGCAGCATTTTTCGAATACATCATCCTACATAGACAAGAAAATCTGTGAAAGCCTTCAAACAAAAATATTTGGATTAGCATTGGGAGGGGGGCTGATTAGAAAAAGCCTATCGGCCTAATCCGAAGAATTCCTAATGAAGTACTGGGGATTAAATGCTGAATGTATTCATAATAATTGATTCAATTTAGTTGCGGTTTAATGACAGTGTGCTGTAGCATGAGAGAAAACAAGTCTAATGGGTATTTTCTACTTAAATGAGTTTTTTGAAGTTCATAAAATTTAGGAAATAATCAGTTACGTAAGGAACATATCAATTGCATTGATCACAGCTTCACATTCCCCAGTGTATTATTAGATAGTAAACATAGGAGGTAGGGTCTCGTTGTAGCACCATAAACACTTCATTTTCCTGCTGCTGCCTGTGTATTCCAAACTTAGAATGATTCCCTCCACATTCTTAAAGGCTTGGCTTGTGATCCCTTTCCTACTGGTAGCTTGTCTCTGACGATTCTTAAAATTCTACTTTCATGCATTCTTGTGATATACTTGTTCCATTCCTGTCGTATTGTCCGCGTCCACTCGTTTATCGGTTGTATCTTTAGTTGTTCTCAATTATGTTCGCTGCGTACTCTTCCCCTTAACGTCTTCCCACGCATCTTCTTCGGTGTTCTCATCTCCTCTCTTTATAGCATCTGTGTTGTTTTGCGCGGTTCTGCCCGTGTCTCAGCTGCATACGTAAGAATTGGTCGTGTCACAGATTTATATAATCTTTTCTCAACTTTCTTACTGAAATATATTTGTTTTTCCAAATGATACATTTCAGCGAACCCGATAATTTAGTAGCTTTTAATGTTTGATGATTTCTCCTGTTCTCCAAACATGCCACAACTTATACTGTTTATTCCGAGGGAATTGAAGATAAATACTTAGTACCGGGACTAGCACGGAATGTGGCACATAAATACTTAGTCAATAAATTCATTGTTGACTTCCAACTTACAATTCAAAGGCTCTTTACTTATCGCCATGCATTTTGTCTTCTTTGTCAATATTTTTGTATTATGTTTCCTGCAGGCTTGCGTCATCTTCATCGTCTCTGCAATTGGTCTTCCGTTTCTGCAATCAAGACTGCATCGTTAGCATAGCATGCTATATTGATCTCTGCATCAAGAATCCTGTATCCTCTTTTAGTTTTCACCTCTCTGAGTACGTCATTCATAACTAAATTAAATGGTAGCAGACTTAGTGAGCCCCTTGTCTTATCCCTGTATCTGTCTTTATAGGTCCTAAACATTTTCCATTTACTTTGACTGTCACTTCGTTGTCGGTGTATATTGCTCTTATCAGGTTTATGATAAAATCCGGAATTTTACTCTTTCGTTGTGTAGTCAATACATTTTTAACGCGTCTGTCGAACGCCTTTTGTTTAGGTCTACGAAGCATAATTTCGCTGGCTTCCTATCGTAGGTAAGGGGAAGAAAAAATACCACACAAGAAGATGCAAAGTGTGTGCTTCAAGAAAAATTAGGAAGAAGACGAGATATGTGTGCTCATCTTGCGGTGTTCCACTTCACAAAGGAAAATGTTTCATGGAGTATCACACAAAGAAGAAATACTAAAATTATTTGTGAGTATTACGTTCAAAGTTCCATTAAAAAATTTAAATTTATAAGAAATTTATGAAAATTTTACTGAAGCAATGCATGTTCAAAAACTAAACTTTAAAAATCCGCCGGGAACGGAGGGTTAAACCCCATTTAAATACCCCGGTACGCAACGTGTTAACTAATATAGCCTTTTCGACTTACTGTTGCATTATGTAGAGATCGTCAGTGCATGATCTTCCACTTATACGAAAGCCATGTTGTTCACCTGTGAGTGAAATTACTTAATTTATTCTCGAAGTTATTAGTTTTATTGTTATCTTACGTCCTGTGTCTATTAGTGCTTAGCTACGGTAGTTATCATGCATCTTTCTATCGCCTGTTTTGAATACCGGTATGATTATTCCTCTTTTCCAGCTTTTAAGGTTTTAGTGGTGATTGAAAACATTTTGCCATAGTTTATTTAATTCATATACTAACCAATGAAGTCTTCTCTTCTTTCTAGCCGGGTCAGGAAGGCCATTTCTGCCAACATTTTTATGGCTATCTTTTCCGTCGTCCACAGGGTTATCTGGAAACCCGAGAAGACTTAATCAGCCAAGTTCACCGGGAAAATACCAAATCCTTCATCTATTAACCCTTCACCTCCATATTTCCACAACTCGTTGTATATTCCATTATCCCTTGGTGATTTTCTATTTTTTTAACGTATCCACAACTTGTGTAACAATGTCTTTATGTATTTTCTGTTTTTAATTCATTAGTCTTTTGTCTTCCACTTGTTCATTGTCACCTTGCCTTGATAGATATAAGTTTTTAAAGAAGTTCTCCCAAACGTCTGATTCTATATTACTTATCTGAACAAATTCTTTCATGTTTGCTTTGCTATTTCTTATCACTATCCTTACCTGGTGCGTCTACGTTACGCGTCTACGTTATCCTTACCTGGTGGGAGCGTGGTGGCCTAGTGGGTATAGCGCTTGACTATTGATCGAAGGGTCCCGGGTTCAAATCCGGGTTCAAATCCGGGTTCAAATCCGAGTTCAAATCCGGTTCAAAGCCTTTGGATGCCCCTGAACAAAAAAATCCTCGGAATTCGAGGTGGCCCAGGGAAAGGAACTAGTCCCCCTACCCTGAAAGTGTGAAATTCACATATCTGTGGCTTAGTCCGGGTTGAACTCTACCCTCAAATATCCAAACCAACCTTCGGGTTGAATCACTGAGTGAGTGAGTGATCCTTACCTGTTTTTGAGTTTCGTATAAATCACTTTCTTAAGGATTTGAGATCCTTTTCAATAATTTTCTTTTATTCTTTTGATTTTGTTGTTTATCTTATTTCGTACTTGTATGATATTTCTTTCTGATATGACTTTCGTATGATACTCCATTCAAGTTTGTTTTTCTATTTGCACTTTAACGAATGAGCGCTTTTCTTTTTTCTTCACTCAACTTCACTCACTTTTCGTCACTGTTTGACCTCATGTGTGAAGCTCGGTATTTTTGCTATAGTATTTTTGTTTGTTATTATTTTAGCCCCTAATGTCTCCTTTGCACTCTCTTTGATGCTGTAATGCTTTTAATGTTATTAGGCCTCTCTAGCATTTTCTGTTTGTCTCTTCTCAAATAACTATCTAATACCTTCCCCTTATATTATCTCTTTCTTAAATATTTCTTCTTGATATATGTACATAGCTCCCGAGTGTTCAAACATTCCTCACATATTAGCATGTAATCACTTCTGTTTTGAATTACTATGCTATTTAATTTTTCGGATTTCGTAAACACTAAATTTGGCTGCACCTCCGCTGCCTAGATAACGCAGATTACTTGTTGAGCCGATGATTTCCAGTGGCATGGAGCGTGTTGAATAGTCATAGATGTGCAGTCCACTGCCCAAAAACTCTTCATTTGACTCACTGCTGAAGGAAAGGTCACAGTCAGTTGTTAGGCTGAGGATCGACTCAAGGAACAGAGGTGAATGTGGAGTTAACTTGTATCCGTTATTGAGTTGTCTCATTTCCGTATCGGAAAAGGAATGGTTTGTTAAACTAATCACTTCAAGGTTAAAGTCATTATGTGCGTAAATTTTATCAGGTAAATTGATTTTAAAATGAATGTTTATAGTCTCCACAAAGTTACGCCTGATACCATCTCCTATGATCTTAATTCCAACTTGGAAATAGCCTTCTGCCCGCTGTTAAAAATCAAGCGGGCCGTAGGTTGCCTGCTCCGTTGTTTGACTCAGTAACTCGGTAATTAATCCACACAACTGTATTGTAGTTTGATTTTGCCTGAAACCTCACCAATTGCTTAATTTGAAATCAAAGAACATCGCGTTCAGAGTGACGCACGGCTGGCCGTATTCCCAGGTTGCGAGGTGAGGAGGAAGATCCTCCGCTTAGTCGATCACACTAAATATTTGGGCTTCAGCGAGACCTTGAGTGCCTTTCAGCACCTGGGTACTCATTCAAGAAGGACTTGGCACGGCCGAACTTCGGAAAAATCCCCCTCTGTGTGTGTGTGTGACGTCACAGCCCCCCCCCCCCCAATAAATCTCAATTTTTGAATGCCGTATTTGAAATTTTAAGAGGCTGTTACGTCGAAATTTTGGTACCTTCGAGGTTTGGAATTTCTGAGGCGTGTAAATCTGTGATTGTTCACTATGATTTAAAGTGGTGTAATGATTTACCAACGTACAATGAAGAAAAATGGCAACATTACGTCAACGGTACGCCTTACAGTGTTTATCCTACAGCCTCTAGTTCATTCGCTATCATCCTACATCAAAGATACCTACCATTTCCTTGATCGCCTCCTTTCCACCCCAACCCCAAGGATTCAGACACCATGATGGTCCCCATCGACGTCACCTCCATCTACAAATTCATCCCCCACTCAAGTCAATTATATTTACCAATTAATTGTTCTGTCAAGCACTTGCAGACATATTTGTGATTCATGAGACATTCGGTCAACTACTGCGCTAAATAGCCAAGAATTCGTTGGAAATTTAAGAAAAAAGACGCTTCCAGGACTAGGAATAAAACCATGAACATCTGGCATGCATATGAATTGAAGGCCTGAGAGCCAAAGTAATACAAGCAACATTTACACGAAAAACTATATAAGTGCATATGTTCTAAGTTGGTACCGTTGGTCACCGCTAGGTTCATTTCATTCAAGTATTCTATCAACTGAATGGTAGGTTCTTGGACAGTCTCCATTCTGTATCCCAATTTCAAAGACATTGTCTCGCTTTCCCTCCTAAGAATGTCCCGCCATTAGATCCCTCTTCAATTCTTCATATCTTCTACTTCCTCTTATTTCGTCCAGAATTCCCATCCTCTTCCACGCTTACCACTCTATCTCTCTCTTCAACATGCCCTCTCCTCTCAACACCTCCTCCATCCATCTCCTCTGCCTTCTCCGAACCTCTGCCACAAGTTTCCTCTTCTCTCCAACCATATCCAATACCTCCTCGTTCGTCTTCCGCGCCACCCAGCTCACCTTCTCCATCCTTCTCCAAACCCATATCTCAAACGCCTCAAGTCTACGCACATCCTCCCTTCGCAATGACCAAGTTTCCGACCCATATAGCACCACGCTCCATATTAAAGTTTTCACCATCCTTTTCTTTACGTCTCTTCTCAGACCCCCACCTCATCAATTCCCTTTGAAAATGCTTCTTTAGCGAGCGCAATTCTGCATCTGATGTCCTTACCACTAAACTCATTCTCCTCCAAACTAGTACCCCGATACGTAAACTGCTCGAACTGCTCTATCTTCTGCCCTCACACCATTATATTAATTCCCCGCCTTCTTACTTCTAGAAAATCTCATCACTTTCGTTTTTTTGCGGTTGATCTTCATCCCATATTTTCTCACTGCACCTCTAACGCATTCACTATTGACTGTAACCCCTTGACAGACTGACTAACCAATGCTTAATCATCTGCAAATCTCATTGATTTTATCAGCTGCCCTCTTACCTTTATTCTTACCTCCTCCTCCCCCTATGTCTTCCTTACCATTTCTTCTGAATACTCGTTAAAAAGCAACGGCGATGGTGGGCACCCCTGCCGCACTCCCCATCCTATCGTGGCCCATCCCGATTCTCCATCGGCTACCCTAACCTGCGTCGTCTAGTTCATATACAAATTCCGAATCAGACGCCTATCCCTCCAATCAACCCCTAATTTCTTCAACACTCCCATTAATTTCGTCCAGTCCACTTTATCAAACACCTTCTCGAAATCTACGAAGTATCCAAAACATCCTGCCCATAATCTAGGTTTCTTTCTACTAGCGTCCTCATCACCGCTATAGCGTATCGCGTTCCTGTCCCTCTTCTAAACTCGAACTGGTCGTCACCCAGGTATTAATTTGCCTTCTTCTCTAGGCGTCTGTTTATAATTCTCAGAACTATTTTGGCCGCGTGGGATATTAAGCTTATTTTCCTATAGTCTCCGCACGTTTTTTCCCTTGCTCTTCTTTGATATAGGATTTAGTGCAGTCTTCGTGAAGTCTTCCGGCCACACTTCATCGTCATAAATCCTACGAATAAGCGCAAAAAATGTTCCTCTTCCGTTCTTCCCCGGAAGGGGAATGTGTGAAGGGAACTTGTTCAAATTGTGAAGTTGTGCAACTTTTCAGAGCCAAGTTGAAGAATATATTCAAGTACTAACGGATAAGATTTTAAAAGTTCGGGGAATTTACCGAT
This sequence comes from Pyrrhosoma nymphula, assembly GCA_963573305.1. Classification (NCBI taxonomy): domain Eukaryota; kingdom Metazoa; phylum Arthropoda; class Insecta; order Odonata; family Coenagrionidae; genus Pyrrhosoma; species Pyrrhosoma nymphula. Next base: position 155,032,568 of record OY754329.1, on the reverse strand, counting down.
AAAAATTAACACGTTCAGAACTTCACGAGCAATTGTAACGGTATCTTGATTTTTCACCTAGAAACAGAGCGAAAGCTACATATTAGACACCAAGAAGAGAAGGGAGGACTGAAGGTCGGAACAGGCATCAACATATTAGAAAGGAAAAACAGATAGAAAACCGCGGTCATACATCATATCGGACTGTCGAAGCAGTATACTTCCATGAAGTACTATCCTCATAGCACCAAGATAAGAATCCAATTGCTTATGAAATTCAGCACTCCCGCCACTATACGAGTTTTAACGTCATTGCATTACATTGTAATAAAATAAATAGTGACTCAAAATGTTCAGTGCTCAATTCAAAGTGACTCAATGTACGAGTACTCAAAATTTATACCTTACTATTAAAAATAAAATTCATGAAATTATCAGAAAAAGTGTAATATCTTAAATTTGGTCTGAATCTGTAAACTTTTCTGTGATCCATTTTTTAACCTTCATTTCATATGGTTGTGCAGGATTGCTTAATTGATGCAATTTAATTATGACAAAAATGTTGTTGGAAGCACTTTCGTCTGCTTTAGTATTCCTACCGAATTATAATAAACATTTTTATCGATTATTATCAACCGGGACGATAATTATTTCATTTGACAATGCTGGGAGTATTTTCCCGAAATTTATAATTTTTCCAGAAAAAAAAACTGAAAAATAACCATTTTTCAGGTATTCGAAATTGCCGGAAATTTTTTACCACTACCCCTCGCCTACATGACGCTTTGACGCATTGTCAAATGATAAGGAATTTACGTGGCTTACTTGCGTTAAAAAGAAAATAAAGTCTGCAGTATGCATATGCTACTCCTTGACTTGTCCTCTTACATGTTAAGTACCAAATAAATATTGCATGCCGTGGGCAATGATGGCCTTAGAACAGAGCATCTGCGTACTTCACGCGAACCTCGTCGAAAAAAGTACATAATTAAGGATGTAATTGTCGCAATTTTCTCCTTAATTCCCTCAAGAAAAGCAATGTGTTTACCAAGAGTGTCGATTGTTCGACTTTTCAAGAGAACGCCCGGGTTTTCATTAGTTGGTGCATTCAACCACTGACCTTTGATCTATCTTGGATCATCAGAAGAAATGTTTACTTTCTTCTCCGGAGGTAATTAGCTGTTATTTACTCCAGAGTACAATACAAAATTAAAGGGAGTCTCCAATAGCCGTAAACAATTGGCACCACTCGTCAGAGATCACTAACCTTGCTGTGTTGGTTTGCCGGGATGGGACTTCCTCAGCAGAGACCAACCCCAGCCTCTCCACCAGAATACCCTCCTCCTGTGATGGTTTACGGGAAGGATGCTTCCACGCCAGTGACCAACACAACCGCATTCACACAACCCAGATAGGATCCTCTGCTAGGCTAACGGGACCCCGCTAAGGATACTTAGAGTTATAACCTGGGATCCTTCGTAAGGCTAATGAAACCCTACTACGGTGCCTGGTAATTAACACAACCACACACACACACACTCACAAGCACTCAAAATCACTCATTCACACACTCAAATGGGCCCAACTTCTGAGAGAAACTGCTCCAAAAGAGCGCGGTAATAATCTTGCAAGCAGGAACGGACAAGGGTGAGGGAGACTCCCGTTAATTTTTTATTTGTCTAGCCGTAAGAGCTCACCCCATTATTGTTACTCCAGAGTAGTTATTAATTTTTCCCTCAAACAATTGTCAGATTGTCAGAAATATTTTTGGGGAGTGCCAAACTTATTTGTGGATCACTAGGGATTCGTGGAGTCCCGGTTGAGAAACACTGAACTACGAGAAACCCAGTTGAATCAAAGTGTTCATGACGGTAGTTTTAGCATTCTTTTGCTTCAATTATGCATTCAAAATCAGGCCTGGTAGTGATGAATGGCTTACGAATGTTATTTTAATGAAAATTCCCGGAAAAGTCCGTCGTTTTGCAAAAATGGTGTCAAATAAATGCATGAAAAATTCTTTAAAAAAGAAATTTAAAAATGCTCCATTTAACAAAATTTGTGAAGATTTTCGTTAAAACCACAAGTCCAAGGTTTTTAACAATATCTTAAAGATTTTTTACCTCGCTCTAGTTATAACCCAGATTCCCTGGATATATTCCAATCCTCATTACACCAATCCATTCTCCGACGACATTATATTGCATAAACCTATTCCAATGCAAAACATCTTGACTCATATATTGAAATCAAGATACCAGTTAATATTGATGGTAGAATTATGCTTAAAAATTGTAAACACTCACCATAAAACAAGGAGTTCAATTCTGATTTAATATATTTTTTTGCGAAAGCAACAAATATTTATTTAGCAAAATCACTGAATAAACAATCGTATGACCGCGGACACTTGCTGCAAAGAGGCTGCTAATGCGAGGAAGGGTCCAGGTACCTGCTTCCCGGATTCCGAGGGAAAGGCTTGACCCCCGCTGCGTTGGGTCCCGAAAGGTAGAAGCTGTGTACCTGTGAGCGCAATAAAGGGGAGGGGGAAGTATAGGGTCGCAAATATGCGACGTTCGTTCGTTTGCGTAGAAAAATCTCCGTCGTATATTTTCTACGTTCGTCTTACTGGTCAGAAATTCTACTGTCGTATATTTATGACGTTCGTAGCGAAAGGGTTAATGGGAGATCCAATCCTAAGCAGAAAAAATCACAAATATTTTTATAATATTTTAACTAAATATCTTGATTGGGGACTGTAGGTGGAATGTGTAATAAAAATGCTTTTAACCCGTTGCACTGGGTGATGAAACATTTTAAAGAAAGTAGTAATAAGAGGAGGTAGAAGATATGAAGAATTGAAGAGGGGTCTAATAACGGGCCATCCTTAGGAGGGAAAGCGAGACAATTTCTATTAGGTTGGGATACAAAATGGGGACTGTACAAGAACCTACCAATCAGCTGGTAGAATACTTGAATGAATGAGTGTAGCCACCAAAGAGAAAACACACGAAGGAGTACTTCGCCCAACTCTAGAATACGCGGTAACTGCATGGCACCCGCATGAAGAGGGGTTTGGAGAAAGTAAAAAGATAGGCGTTGGGATGCATATTGAGCAGGCATAATAGGGAAGAGAGTGTTACGGATGTGCTGGGTATTCTGGGCTGGAAGAAAGGGGAAAAAAGTATGGGCTGTGTGCAATGTTCAAACTAGTAGAGGACGCATGGGGGGAATTACGCGACAAAACAAAGGAATCGACGTTTATGGGAAAGAACGACTATTCCTACTAAATTAAACAGAGAATGCAAAAATTTGTTGATTTCTAAACGGAACAATTAAGGAATTGAAACAATTAACTAGAGAGCTATTTGATACCTTCCCAACAAGTGTGAATGTTGCGGCGTAGGTTGGCTTCCTGTGCACTTCGATCTGGGGATGCTCGGAGGAAACCGGGCGAAACTGTTGTCAAAAATCAACATGAACCCGGAGGAAACCCGAACAACAAAAAAGCCGTCAAGTGTGAATGTATTCATGCTAAGATATGATGCTACATTTTCTGAATAATTCTGTTTGATCCTGATCATAGATTTCCATAATACTCAAATTAATCGATTGTGGCGATACTCGGTGGAAATTGAAGATAGAATTCATCATGACAAAAAAAAACAGTACAAAAATCCACTATTTATTTGAATGTTGTCGACCGGTTTCGACGCCTAAAGCGTCATTTACAAGAGCCTTGCCCGCTTCGGAGGCGGCGGGGTAACGTCCACGCCTGCTAACCCGAAGATCGCGGGTTCGAGTCCCGCCTGGGGAGGATTTTTCACCCCCCAGGGCATGGTTGTGTATGCTCGTCCATTGTTAATTGTTAATACCCCGATATAAAGGCCAATTAGTGCTGTTTTCGGTGGTTCTTGAAAATAAATAAATAATTACACTATTTTTATTTTAATGCTTTGTAAGATTCTTAATATGATGCTAACAGGATAACCAACTTTATGCACAGACCTTGAATAATTGCACTTATTAAGATAATAAATACCTAAATACATAAAATAAAGTGTCGATTCTTAAACAACCTTGACAAAAAAATAGTTTTCTCAGTATGCCAACTACAGCTGACTGATCTGACTTAGAATTGACTTTTCTGAGCGGTATAAACGACTAACGATGGAACAGTAAAAATTATGTCCATTAGGGCTTCCGCGTAACTTACTCAAAATATGAGCATTTCTCCTTTGTTTCTCTGTCACATGTGTGAAAACCTTCTGTAATCAGCCTTGTACTAGTTTTCATCGTGAAGGCCATTTCAGAGTCATTTATTTGTTCGTTTGTCCGCCGCCACTTCCTTTCAACAAGCTCAATGATTGGATGGCCTCAAACATTGGATAATGCCTCAGTATTCCCAGAACGTCTATAAAAATGAACAATTGCACCTACAGTGGCTTGTCAACACTTACAAGGAACGATTAGGACAGAGAAGGGTTTCACTGCCAAATTTATGTAAATAATAAATCGAAATTTCATGGTTTAGTATCGACTGTGTAACCTTGTTCTATCACCGGTTACAAACTGCAACCTCCTGGCATTTATCACTTCATGGTTTTTTTCCGGAACTCTTCTCTGCGTAGCTACGCCCTTTTCCTCCAAGAATAGAGAGGAAATCCTAAGCAAAAGTTGTTAGCTAATCTCGTATCTTCCACCAAGTTAGGAGTTCTATTATGGCTAAGCTCTCGTGTTTACGTACTTTCCCTTCTCCTCACTTATTCGTGCATTTTACCACTTGAATTATTTTCTAGAGGCACATGCCTACTCTCATATTCTCCCTCTACCCACTCCCAAGTATTTGATCCCTTTCTGCTGATTTTTATAATATAATTTGAAGCAACTTATCTGCGGCATAGAATGACAATTCTAGATCTTATCGGCCTTTTGTTAAGATGACGCATAACCCAATATGTTGATTTCATCTCCCTTCATTTTAAAATCTTGGATACGCTTTCATCTGCTGCTTTTATTACTTCCTGTAAGTATATGCTTAAAATAACTCTGGTGACCTGTCCTTGTCTTGACTGGTCCTTGTCTAACCGGTATTTCAATTTTGTGTTTATGTTATTTCCATCTTCCATGTGTGTAGTTACAATTTAGTTGATCTAGAACTGATAGCTCATTTCTCTGTTGCTTAAATCCATGTCCAGAATTTCTATTACTTTGTACATCATTTTCCTGAAGTACTAGGAGTTAGAGTTAGAGTCAGAGTTATTTTAAGCATAGGAGACTATTTGTAATGGCTTGTCTGCATGAATATATTATCTTAGAAAATTCTTCAACAAAATATGTCTTCTCTCGTTTTCTTGTTCTTCCCAAATCCAAATTTCTTTATCGAGATGTTTTCCTCTAGTTTCTTTTGGTTATTCTTCTCATTTTCTGTGTTTGAATTGTATAAGCGCGTGAAAATAAGCCCGCTGGACGTTTCTGATCGTATCTCTCCCGGCCCTCGTTTTATCCTGTACTGCGACAGTTACACTCATCATGAAAGTTTTCGGCAGATCTCCACTATCAGAACAACACTGAAATATTCTAAACATGGTATCCTTTGTTTTATCTCCCAGCAACACCAACTTTTTTCTCGCCTGCAGCCATGACGAAATGTGATGGTGGACTGATCTCAATGATCTGTGCCACCATTGCCTTCTGGTGTAACTGCCGCATGTCGGCAGTGGGGTTGATATTTGAAAAATATATTTCATCTGGGGTTCAAATTATGGATGGTAGAGCGGCACTCTTTTACTAAGGTAGTAATCATTACTCCAGTCAATCTACCCAAAGATCGGTTGAAACCATTCATCCATTCTACACTACAGCTCTTCAGCTTTTACGCTCTAGTAGCTCTTTTGTTTCATACTCCGAGGGACCTGTCGTTTAACATCTCAACCCTATATTAGTCCATCTGGACTGATACTCCTCTCCCATTGGTTCCGAACCCGTGTATCCGATTGGGGGAATATTTTAGCTCCGAATTAGTTTATGTGGAGGAATGTAATCACGTCTTATATTCAATTCATGGTTACATCTTTTAGGAAGAATAAAGTGGTGATTTCCTGTTGTCTTCAAAACACAAGTAATGTGGCCCTAAGGATTATTGGTCCAGTGAAAGAGTATTGTAATTTTCACAGGGTATCTATTCTGGATAATGTTCACAAGGTGTTTCGACGAGATATCACGTCAACGTCAGGTGTCCTAATTCAAATATTCAAGATCGGGAGTAAGTCAATACCTAGAGGTTGGGAGTTCAGAGAGGGTAGTGGAGGGTGGTGGAATGGGGGTGGGAGTGAAGGGTCTAATAATGGGGACAAAGTCTCAGTCCCGATGGGTGAAGGTCTCATCTTTATTTGGGTGCGCAAAGGGTTCAGAATTAAAGAGATAAGGAAAAAACAGAGGTGGAATAATCCATGTAAGAGAGTTGCCAATGTTGCCATGAGTTGCCAATTTTCGTTATTCTGAACGATTCCTCGAGATGTTCCGAAAGGAAAGAGCAGTTTTTTTCAGTCTTCAGAGAAACCTTTTGATTCGAAATAAAGGGTATCAGGGATCGAGGTCGTGGAGTGTGAACATTCCCTGAAGTCATAAAGCGATGCCGAGTCCACATTCCTCACATCCTTTGAAATGTTCTCTCATCCTGGTTTTCAAATGTCTTCCCGTTCGACCCAAAGTCTAGCCTATGACCGCAGCCCTAAGCTACCTCGGGCCCTAATTACTTATAATAATGATAAACTAGCAATCTTTATTCGCTCTGAATGCGTGCTTCATAAAGTGAGAGCAGGTTGGGGGTTTTAGTGGGGTGGTCGGGGTGAAACAGCTAGCGGCAGCGCGGACGGTAAGCGGAGGAACGGAAAAAATTGGCATTTTTTATTCCAGAGGCCACGGAGGAAGTTAGCGAGTGCTGGGCAAGAGAGTGAGCCGGTACAAACAGACATACATACACACATTACATACATATATACATATATATCTGCACACACGTGTATGTGTCGTAGGGAGGGGGGTTGGGTTTTTGAGCATTTGCGTGAGTGTACGGCCTCTGCGTTAGCGACGGAGGGTGGAGGGGGGGGAGGGAGGGGAGAAAGGGAATAAGGGAAGCTTTGCGATTTTTTCCAATTAGCCGAGCGTGTGGCGGTGGTGTCGAGGGGATGTGGGATGCGAAGGGAGGGGGAGGAAGGGGTAGAGGGGAAGGGGGAGGGAAGGGGGCAATGGTTTGAGCGCTATTATCATTCACGATTAGCTGCAGAGACAGAGTCCAGTTTTTCATTCGGTGTGGGGGAGAGAGAGAGAGGAAAGCGCGGCGCCGGTTGTTATTTTTTTCCAACGCTTTTTTTTACTCCCCATCACAACCTCGCCCTCCCCCACCTCCCTCGCCCCTCCCCGAAGGGGGTGGAGATGGAAAAAGAGCGAGTATTTTTTTAAACCGGGGGAGAGGTGAGGTGGGGGTGGGGAGGAGGAGGAGGTATGGTGTGGCAAAGGTATTGTCCACGGGGGTTATTCCTGTGTGGGGTGGGAGGCGAGGGGGCTATTGGACGGCTGGGAGTGTTTTCTGCCCCCCCCCCCTCCCAACCCCCAGATGTCTAAAAGTCTCGGGGCGGCCCAGCGTGCGTCTCCCGTGCGTTGCCGTGCTTCACCGCTCTCTCCGCGTTTCGTGACCACCCCACCCCACCCCACCGCGTGAATGGTTTTGCGGGAGAGGAAAGGGAATGCCATCGGCCCTCATTTTCCCGGATATGTCATATTTCGTTCCAGTGAAACTCCTTCACGGACGTTCCGCCGCTAGTATTTCGCCGCCTTGGGTGATTTATTCCATCCATGTGACGAAACAACGTCACGTAATCATAGAAGCGAGAAAGGGGAAGGGATAAGGCTGGCTCTGCAAGAGGAGATCAAAGAAGATGAAGGTTGGAAATATCGGAAAGGTATTGGAAATCAGTGAGCCGCCATCCTGTGACCTTAAGTACTGCAGCTGAACACGGATCCTGAACACTAACTGCTCTTCAGTTAACAATGTGGAAACATAGTGAGTAAATAGGTAACAAATCATTTAAATGTGTTTTTAATACGGAGAAGAAGCTAATTCATATTCTGTTCAGCCTGTTCTGACGTACACTTCCGCAGGGCTTGAAATGACCTGAAGAAGCCTGCAGGATAGCAAGGCGAAATATCGTCGAGAAGAAATGGAACGACGCGGCTGATTTATATTAATTGATTTGTGCATTTTCCAAAGCCACCGGAAAAAGTTCATTTGGCCTTTTGCATTGGGGCAATTCACATTGATAGCAATGGACGAGTACTCACAGCCATGCCCTGAGTGGTAAAAAATCCACCCAAGTGGGACTCGGACTCACGAAGTTAGCGAAGTGGACTTTACCACATCGCGCGATTGATTTACACAAAGAAGTTTTCCTCATTGTTTTGCTATATTGTGCCAATCCTTAGGCAAAATTCTGGGGAGGGGGAAGTCCAGTTCAGTTTATTATTTTAGCGTCAAGGGATTTATTATCTTGCCTTTTAAAACTCCCACACTTTGCGATGACTCTCACACAGAAGTGCAAACTGTTTGTAATTTCCGAAAAATGTAATCGAGTCCTTCGTAACTAGAGAAGACGTTCGTTTTCTTTCTGTCCCGAGACACGGACGCTAGTTTTCACTCTGCCCGTATTCTCGCTGTCCGGGAGAGATTCATACGTGCTCAAAATTCGGGCTCTTATGATTTTAAATGTACTTATCATAGTTTTAACCTGTAGTAAAATAACCTGTGGTCATTTAATCTCATGTGGTAGACAAGCCTGTAAATCTCAGCCATGGCAACCCCACTGTCTCGAGTTCGAATTCTTTCTCGGGAAATACTCTGGTCATGTGGTCAGATACAGCCTTATCAATACGGGGACCTAAAAACAGAAGTTTACTTTAATTTGATAACTCACTCACCATAAACTAAAACCATACTTAAAATCCATCCAAGTTCTTTCTATAATAATATGGGTTTATTTTAATACGACCGACTCCATCGGATGGCCACCTGATGATTTCGTTTATTCGACGAATACGACCGTATTAAGTATATTACGTTCTGTAAAATTTACATTTTTTCCTTTGCCAACGTCATGAGGTTTCACAAAATTGAAACAGAAACTATAGGAATTAAATAATACAATAACTTATGTGATCTAACGGATAGGAGTCCTCAGAAGTCCTATTTTTTTACCTAAATGTCTTCATTTTCAGGGAAAGAAGGGTAGGCAGCGCTAGCTGGTAGGGGGGTGGATGGGGGAAGTGAAAGGCCCCATTCCAGCATCTCATGTGTCTCCGTGAGCATGGAAAAGTGAGGTTGGTTGGGGTGGAGGGGGCGGAGGGAGTAGTGGGAGGTGGGGGAGGGAGAGGGAGGAGTGGTTGGGTGAGTTCGATTTTTTCGCATTTTTGAGCCGAGATTGTACGTGAACTGCGACGCGAACGTCCATGCATGCGCATGTATATACGTATTCATGTGCGTTCCGACTGGGCGCGACGAATTCACTCCAGATCAAAGCGACCTTTTTTTTATTTTCGAAAATAAGTGTCGCGCAAGGGAACCGCTGCTGCTGCTCTGTTGTTTTATTTCCAGCGTCCCCTCATGTTTATGTGGTCCGTCGCCGACGGTCGCGTGAGCTTCCATCCAAGATGGAAGAGGACGAATGTGCTGAAATGTATGTCGGTGTGCACATTTTCGGTCGAAGGGCAAACTAGGAGATGGCAGTAGTTTGATCAGTTTTGAGTCAATGATGACCGAGGGGAATTGAAAGATCGATTGACGCTCATGTTGCGGATAGCGTTTTCTGTTGTCTTTTGCATGTTAATTTTGACTGGAGGAGGGCACTGCATCAAGAATAGTTCTTGGCCTCAGTAATACCACGTTGCAAGGTACGATGCTCGGAGAAGCTATAAGTAAACCTTAATGGATGATTTCTGTGTGCAAGACAAATGTTGATGGAGCATCATTGGGCAAAGCGACCGGGTGATGTCGGTAGCGGTGAATAATGAAGCGCCGTGAATGGAAAGTGTGAGGTCTAGGAGATGCCGGGTGTCGGTTCCCGGGGGAACGGGAGCAGGGGAATGCATCCCCCCCGCCCCTGTGGATGATTCCGCGATAAGCAAGCCAACAGTGCTCTCGCCGTATCAACTGAGAATCCCGTAGACTCCCAGAATTTGGAAATATTATTTTTTTAATCTCCCACTCCAACAAGAATTGAGCAAGGCGTCATTCTCTCAGTTTTCAGTTTAAACACATATTTACAAACCCATCATGCTGTTGTTCCCTTTCAGCATGATCAGAGTCGAAAAAGTGATACTTCCCAGTGTTTTGCCTAGAAAACTGACTCGGTTTCTATAATCTCTTCCACACTGCCCTGTTCCCCCATGCCTCCTCCTTCGCCACTACCTACTTCCTGCTTTGCTTCATACGCGGTCTCTCGTCCTTAGGCTTCTAATGTTCCTTCTGCATTCACATCTTCATCAGAGTAACTATTAGAGCTCTTTAAAGAGTTAACACATTACTATAATAGGTGTACAGCATCAGGTATGGTCACTCAAATGATGACGTGTTAGCATTTAAGCCTGTGAATGAATAAAATGTTGTGTGGAATATAATCAAGCGTCCTTTCTTGCCTTGGGAGCGGGGCAGGTAGGTGGTACTCCTTGAGATCAACTCTTTAGGAGTGGCCACCCTAGAGGTAGAAGGGGGTTGCCGCCCTCATTTGTCGTGGGGCGCGAGAGGTGTCCGTCGAGGCGTCCGGCTCTTCGCCCCCGCCCGTCTCGAACGCCGCCTCCTTCCCGCCCCCAATCGGAGGCACGGGAGGCGGGAGAGGGTGGGCCTGCACGTCTCTCTCCCGTCAAACTATTGATTCTCCTCGATCACTCCGTGACGCAGGAAACGAGCGGCAAGTGCTTTTGCTCCCTATCTCTCACACCCGCCCGGCGACGGACGTCCCAGTGGAAGGAGAGTAGGCGCGGAAGGGGAAGCAGGGGGGATCGGTGATTTGGGGAGGAGGCGGTCCGTGTGAGGCCGTCCGTGGGAGCTCGTTTCAACAGGGGAGGGGAAAGGAGCGGTGTCAGCCTCGAGCACAGTGCGATTTTTAAAAATATTTTGCTGTGAATGGAATGTCACATGATGAGGATGGTCAGCCAGCATACAGGAAGGTTTTTGCCTCTCTGTGCCGGGGTCGGCGAAGTCTCTGTCCTCTCCTTAGTTCGTTCGCAATTGTTCACACAAAAAAAGAACTAACTTCCGGTACTTTGACATTGATGGCCCAGAGTAAAGATCCCTTGTATATAGTCAATCATTATCACGTATGTACTGTTGTCCGAAAAATGACAGAATAGTATCGCCTCTTTTGCGCATGTTATGAAGGCCAACAACATTTCTCACTTACCACCTGCCTCTCTCACAGACCGGGAAAGCAGCACTCTCACGGTGCAGAATCACCCAGACCCGAATTCAGGTCCAGTCCAACAATTCTTAGCGTCGATGGTCGATCGGGAACCGGTGTTACAGTCGTGGCTGGCCGTTTCCTTCAAGGCTGAGTGCGGCCTTAGTTTCCTACGTCCCCTGTGGGAAGATCTATGCACTCTTTTAAGTCCATGATCATCCCGTTCTGCATTATGCCAGCCGCGAAGAACACACGCGGACTGGGCTCAAGGACGAAATTTGGAATCCGAGGATGACAACTGTGCGTCATTTTATTTGCCTTTATTATAGTAACCATTGGTCAAATTTCAATACATTTATGCACGATTATAATTCCACTCCATTAAGACTTTAAAAATATGCATAAACATTCATAAGTATAGCTTTTATAACGTTAATGAGATTTCACGAAACGCCTTGAGCTTTGGCTACGCTTCTGCTCCGAGTGATGGTTTTCCAGAGTGCTATTAAGTCCTCTGACTTCCTGTACAAGCCATTCCGCAGGGAAACAACAATTATTACAATTCACGTTGATACGAACAATATTCTAGAGTTGAGTATACAATTAATAAACAATGTATGCACCGGATATTATCACTTAGTGAAAGCCCCCGGTGGCGACGGGGTATCGTCCTCGCCTGCCAATTCGAGGGTCGCGGGTTCGAGTCCCGCATGAGTGGATTTTCCTCCACCCAGGGTGTTTTTTTTCACATGGGTTTTTGTGTTCGTCTGTTGTCGATGTTACATGTAAGAGGTAAGAGGCCATTGCGAGCTGTTTTCCGGGTAGTTTAAATAATGAAAAAAATATAATTATAAAAAGTAATAAAATCTTCTCCAACGGGGCTCTTGCGAGTATGCATAAATAATTTAAATCTGATGCCATCAGAGTATTTGTAGAAGATTTGAAGGCATAGTGTGTAGTGTGGAGAAGAGGAAGTGGACGGAGGGTGCGAGAGGGAGTTTGGCGGCGGTGAGAGTGCGATGGTGGGAAATGGCTCGCCGTTGTTGTTTTCGTTGTCGTCGTCGCCGTTGGCCCTTTTCTGTTGTGCCCTCACGCGGGGGGCTGGAGAAGTGGGGAGGGTGGGAGGGAAGGGGAGGGTGGGAGGGGAGGGTTAGGGGCGGCGAAGGGATGGGATGGTGGCCTCTGCCTCCGAGCCGCGGGTCCGTCGGAACTTGGGTGACGGGCGTCGTCAGAATCTGGGGGGGGGGGGGGGAGTGGAAGGGGTTTTACCACTTCAGATCAGTTTGGGAGAGGGATAAATAATAACGGCTTAAATGCGCTCTCTCCTAAATCAGAAAACGGGGAGGGGGTGGGGAACAAGCGTAGCCCCCCCTCATCCAGGGGTCCGAGGGGGAGGTGGGGGTCCGAGGGGGATGTCCGTCGCTCCTCCTGTGCTATACGGCGCGGGGGGCATTTTTTTCTCCAGCGCGTCATTCTCCCGCGACGCGACGCTAGCTCTCGCGCCCCCACCCCCCCCCCGGTTTGTGTGGGCGGGGGAGGGTGGGGGTGGAGGGGACGGTGGTGTTGGAGAGTGAGGATGGGAAGGGGGTGGGTGTGCCCCTGGTATGTGCGCCTCGCTAACGGGTGGGAGAGGGGAATGCTGGGAAGGAGGGTGGCTGGCGGTGGGGGCCGTTTGGTGTCCTGCACGGGGGCGTTAGAGGTCGTAAGCAGCGGCGGTGGCAGAAAGAGAAGCCCCCCACCCTGACCCATCCCCGCCCCCCGCAGTCCATCCCGCACTGCGTTCGTGTGTGGGTCTGCACGTATGGAACGATGTAAGCGCGCTCTTTGGTCCGTGCAAGGGGCGGCGGCGGAGGTGGGGCCAGGGGGGGGGGGCGGGCAAACGGTGCTTTTGTCCCGAGGCGTGGGAAGGGCTCGGCCGATTTTTGGGCGGGGGGGGGGGGCGGCTTGGTGTATGCAATCCCCCCGAAAAAATATTCCATTTTACGTCGCCCGGAGGTTCAAGAGGGGGGGAAGGAGGGGGTGGGGGTGGAGCACCCTCCCCTTCCCCCCTTCCGATTCCCCTCCCTCGCCCCAACGGTCTCTCCCAGAAATAAATTATGCATCTCGTTTTTTTCACTCTGATTGAGTTGAGGCTTCGGTTCCGCTGAGCGGATAACGTCCGGAGTGAGGGAGGTTGTTTCGGAGGCGGAGGGGGCTTGGGGGCTGTGGGGGTGGGTGGGGGTGGGGTGGAGGAGGAGCGGGAGGAAGCCCGCTCACTGCCCATCGTCCATTTCCAGGACGGCGGCCATTACTGGAGTGCCTCCGAGACGGACACGAGAAGCTCCAGCGCGCATCGAGCAAATAAATAAATCCCTGCCAATAGTTCTTCGCATGTATTTCAGGACAGAGTTCAGTTTCAGAAGGAATCTACGTGACTTCTGGAAGTGATGTGCGACAGGTATTGTGATATTTCAAGCATTTATATGTCTGACTGGACGTGGCGTCGTAACTCCTTTCCTACGCGGAGCTGTTGCCACGAAAATTTAGCAGTTGGCATGAAAACACCGAATGACGTTTATTATATACTGATTGAAGAGATCTTCAACATGTCTAATACATAAGATTTGTAGCAATGTTTAAATGTTTTCTCTCCTATTAATGGTAGCACATTTTCAGTATGCCGATACTCGGCGTCTTCATGACAGTTAAATAATGTGCTGAATAAATTTATTTACGTTGCCGTATCTACCTAATTAAGGAGTTGCGACCCCATGTTCATTTTTATAAAAATTCTTGGAATCACCCTTTCCCAATCGCCTTAATTAATTCTCGTAGATTAACACTTGACACACCCTGTGTATGTGCAAACTGGCTGCCCGTACCTTTCTTATTTGTGCAGAAAACCTTAAGAAATGCAATCCAGAGGAAGATGTGGCGGCTGGAGTACTGGCTTCCCATGCTGTGTGCTCAGATTTGAATCCCGATTAGACGCTAAAGCGGTGTGGTGAACTCTGGTGCTTGTCATTAAGAGAGCAGTCTAACGCCGAGTTTCTCTCCACACTTCCTCCATCCCCAAATCATCCTTCCCTACCCAACTACCCTCATTGGCGCAAATTGCGTCAATTGTAGGTTGCATCCCCTAAGTAACCAACTACCCAAGCTACTGAGCTAAGACGTTTATACTTATCGAAGATTCCCCAATATTCTTTGTAATCATGCTTCAACAACTTGGAAGAAATTAGAAAATATAAGCTTTTTGGTGTCGATCTTCAAAATTGCTGAGAGATTACTGAGACAGGAATCGAACCTGGACCCTTTACCACGCAACGTTGCACTCTGCCTGTTCTCCATCGTTTGCACGACTAATTCCTACGGCTGAGGCCGTTCATTAAGAGGCAAGTGGCACAGTTGCATTATCTGAGATACATAATATATTGAAAGACGGTGTTCTTGCCCTCAAATTTAAGACACGCGTAGCCAAGTAGGAATACGGCAAATAATATTGGCAAATGAGATCGAATCAATTGCAAAATAGGCCGACTGGCGATGCACAAACACGGCGGGTTAATGGGACTGAGAGGAAGAAAGAATGGGGAGCTCAAGGATCAATGTGAGTTCAGGCAGTGCCCACACCTGCTACGGTAGATGATCCTACGATCGCCCTCTACTGCCCTTCACTTTTGTTTTGTGGTTGAACTTATGGTGACATGAGCTTGCTTCTTAGTGCTGACTAGACTTGAAGTTACGTGGGGGGTCTCGGAGGGCCCCTAACAGTGGAGAAGGGTCTCGGAGTAGATATGCAATGTGGACTGACGGTGAAATACAACGGGAAAGTGTTTGACTAAAACAGAGCGTTAAGAAAGAAACTGTAACTTCTGGGAAGTAATAGGGGATGTGATTTTAGAACTTTTTTTTCAATGAACTTGGGGTCGCAACTCCTTAGTTATGGAGTAATGGCAACGCAAGCATTGGATTGAGCATATTTTGCAAATACCAAGTTATCGCCGAATTTCTACTAATATTTGCGTCAAGTCTTGAAAATAAGTGAACATAAACACGAATGAAAAAATTGAAATAAGCATTCACATCTTATCGAGCACCACCGAGACTTGTTTCATATCTTTTCAATCGGAAGAAGCCATTGTTATCGTAGAGTCGTCAATGTTGCGGGGTGACCCCCCCCCCCAGGGCAACGGAACTTCGCCCACCCTCTTGCCGCTTCCCTCACGAACCCTCCATGCATTCGCCGTGGTGCATGGAGAGCACGCCTTTCACATACCTTTCAGTCTTCATATAAACCTTACGCGATGCACGACGGGTGGGTGATGGGAGGGGTGGCCGGGCCTATACCCTTTATACCCCCGCCCCTAGAACACCCCCTCCCCCCGGTTATCTCCTTGGCATTCACACTCTGCACGCACCTCCCCCCCTCTCCAGCGGTCGCAAAATCAACAACGCGCGGCGGTGGGACGACTGCGGCCCCGGACAGGGGTTCCCACGCGCTCGCATTCATTGTTGCTCGTTGTGTCATCGGGGCACCGCCCCCCCCCCCCAACCCCCCCTGGCCCCGTGTCGTGCCGCGGGCCGCGAGAGTCGCCTCGGCCCTGGCGCGGGCAGGAATGGAAGGGGCGGATACATTCCGCGACTTGGCTTCCATTCACTCGGCTGCCGCCCCCCCCGGATTTACCCCGAAAAAGTGCCCCGACCACCCCCGCCCTCCTCTCCCTACCCCCAATCCACGCACAAAACCCCTCCCCCTCCCCACCGCGTCCCTTTTTTATTGCGCGCCCATTTTTGACGTGGCGTCATCTGATAACATTGCAAACCGAAGGTACGCCGCTGAAAAAAAATCCCTTCGCATTGTTATTCGGAAAAAAAAGAATACATCTCGGAAACGCAGTGGCGATCCGCTCTCCTTATCGATTGGCTCAGTCTTGTCGGTGACGTGAGAGGCGCGCCTCGGCGCAGTTTGGGAAGCGCATTCGAAAAGAATCACGGGAGTGAGAGAGAGAGCGGTGGCGGCGTTTGACGGCGAAGAAGGCGCGCGCCTCTCTCTCCGGTCCAGTCCTTGCTGCTTTTGGAATTGGTCACTTTCCGAGGTGTTCTCAAACCACGTACCACCAAGTTTTGAATCCAATGAATTATACCTCATCGTGAACGAAAAACACTTTCTCGAAATATCACCGTCTCATGATACCGAATCATCCATCGGCCAATTACAGCATTATGTTTCGAGATCATCATCATCATCATCATAATTGGTGCATCTGTCCGTAGACAGGATTCAAGGGTAGTGTTGTCTCGACAACATTCTGTCCTGGGCCTCTCTCTTCATCTCCGCATAACTCCTTCCTTCTTTTATATCCCTCAGCATTCCGTACCTCCTCCTTCCTCTTCCTCTCTTCCCTCCTATTTTCCCTTCTATTATTTTTTTCTGTGGGCAGTTATTCCTTAAAATATGTCCTATCCATTTTGCCTTTCTCTTTTTAATTTCTCTCAGTATACCTCTTTCTTCTCCAATCCTCCTTAGCACTTCTTCATTCGTGATCTTATCTTTCCATCCAATCTTCTCCATTCTTTGCCATAGCCACATTTCAAAGCTTTCTAAGTACATACTTTTCTTCTCTCTTCTTCAACGTCCACGTTTCGCATCCATACAGCACAATGCTCCATATAAAGCATTTTTCAAATCTTTTCCTAATATCCATCTTTATGTTCCTTGCTGTCACCAGTTCCTTAATCTTGCTATATGCTACTTTTCCTTGCCCAATTCTGCTTTTAATTTCTTCTCAACTAATAATATTGGCCAAATAACATAGAAACTGTTTTCCGTGGGGTGGGATGTGGTTCGGCTGTTTGCTCCAGACAGACATATTCTAAAAATGAGGAAGTTCTTGCTCACAAATCATTTCAGAAATGTAACTGTGAGTAGTATGTTCCACAGTCATTTAAAAAAATCAATTTCTATCTCATCTTTCATCATTTTATTAATTCGCAAAGAACTTCGGTCATAAAGACGTTTTAAGCGCGCAGCATGAAAGAAATAAGTCAAATGTGTATATTTTTTAATTATTGAAAATCATAGTCTTAAAGAATTGGGTTTGTCGGTTCATAGAGGCACAGCGAAAGTGGAAAATCTGTACTAGTTTATCACTCATTAAGATTCGCTACAGTATCGTTTCTTCATCAATAGTATGCATCATTAGTATGCATCAAAGTTTCTTTTATCAATAGAAGCGTATTGCTCCATACGGACGACCACCCTTTCTTTCTTCACTTGCCTCTCCTGCACTTTCCCTATGTTCATGAAAGTTTTCCGATATCACTTTTGCCAACAATTCTAGTGTCCCAGATTTCCCAGCATATTCCATTTATTCTCTCACCTCAAAATTTCTCTCTTCGTACGAACCTTCAAACCTCTTACCATTTTTTCTGAGAATTGACTTTTTAATGCATTGTCTGGCCACGAAATCCGTCACATTTGATTCTTATTCTAAAACCTTCAGGTCTTTAAGGAAAGAAGGTTTTTATCTTTTATCTATAGTATTATTTTGATAAGCAGTGTGCTGTCACAGCCGCTTTTGAGTTCCTACCTAACTTTATGCGACTCTTAATTTAACTACACTAAATTCTTTGGATTACATTTTTGACTTAATGTACAGATATAAGGCATAGGAAATTGATGGGATTAATGCATGGAAAATCTGCATGAGCGACACGAAGTAATACTAGAGAATAAATTCCGAAATTATGAGGGCGAGGTGGGAGCAAGGGAATGAGGCTCATCAACAAATGCGAGAGGGAAGTGAAAGAGCTGAAGAAATTTAGGACACCCGAAACAGACAATATCAAACTATAAATAGATAAGACAGTGAAAAAAAATGCATAAGATTAATATAGAGAGATACATAAGGGAAAATGTAATGATATGATTGTAATGATTAAAGTGCCGAAGGAAATGAGGACCTATATATGTGATGATCACAGGACTGAGCTTGATTTTAACATACTTAAGAGAAAAGTCAGCCGAAGAACGGAAGAGAAGCTTTGAGGACGCCTCTAGGACAACCAATTCTGATAAGAGGAACAACGGAACGAGAGATAGGTAGTCTTAGGATTCAATCGGACAGGGATGTAGCTTATCACCAGCGCTGTTCAACATATACCTGGCAGAGCTACTTAAAGAATGTTTTTGTGAAAGCTAGTTTATGTTTTAATAATGCGCTTCCTCACTGCCAAGCTTACGTTGTTAGCTGTTAGGACACTCTTCTTCTAGTAAAATATCTTCTTCGCTCATGAAGCCCTGTGCCTTTCTTGCTTCTACCATCGCCGGTAATCCTACTTCCCAGATAGCAAAATTAAGGAAGCACTACGTACTTCACTGGTCCATCGAGACATGGACCGCGTCCGGTGTATTGGGGGACGCAATCAGCAGCAGCAACTCCGTCTGGGCAAAGTTAAGGTTTGCCTAGATATACAGTTATATGCCTGAACCTGAGGTTATAGGCAAAGTGATATTCTTGAAGATTCTATTTTGGTGCGGGAGAAACTTAAGAACGGGTTTAGATACTCACTTGATACAGAGTAAGGAGCGCTTGGTTGTGGAACGTAATACCCAGTCCAGACGACCATCGTAAGCACTCACCAACGTAACCTGCGGGCATACGCTCACCCTCGACTCCTCAAATTACTCTGGTAGATATCTAGGATTCGAAATCGCTCCCTGAGAACAACACCCTTCCCAGGACCCAATTTCATCAGGCGATTCAACCACAGAAGACGTCCGGTGGTCAGAGACTCGATGAGGTGGATCAACAGAGGGCCAACAGGTAGGTTGAAGTGCCTCAGGAGTCAGACCAAGGAACTCCACCAAGAGTAATCAATCCTAACTTTGTGCTGCCTTCTGCAGCAATCGAAACGAGCAATATGCAAGCAAGCAGCTAGTTTTGAACGAAATTACAGTTGCTGCGATGTTCGGAAACTTTCGAAATGATTTTAAAAAAACAGCCGTCGTTTCTCTTAAGCCATTCATCAAAATAACACTTTACCCTTCTCCATTTTATTTGCCTTATTCGAATATCGTTCTTCATCTTTTGATGTTTATCTCCCCGAGTCAGTAGCAGAGTTTACCATGGTACGTTATCAGAGTTTGGAAATACTATTGCAATCATTACCAATGCGAGTTCATCCGGCATTTAGCGCTGGCGATGGTACGGTGGTAGCTGTAGTTACAGGTCGGCGTGAACGGGACTTAAATGAAGTGTGGGTGCGCCACCGCTCCTGTCCTCCGCTAACCCCACCTCTCCTCCACTGCACACCCCCACTGCCCACCCCACCCGATCCTTATCCCTCACTTTATTTTTTCATACATCCAGGCGTCGTCCCTTTTAAACCCGCGGAGTGAGACCTCTTCTGTCGCCATTTTTAATCACCGCTTCAGTTTTTGCAAATGACCGTACACGTGTATAGCAGTGTTTTACCCTGGACATCATTCTTGGGCTTTAATGAACTCGAGAGGGAGAGAGGGAAGGGGGTGGGGGGAGGGAGGAGGGAGGAGGGAGGAGGAAAAGGGGGAGGAGGAAATGGGGGGTGGGGGAAGGCTCCCTCTCCCATATACGAGGGAGAGGGGGGAGGCGTCGTGTCGAATTTTTAAAACTCGCCGTTCATCATCGTGGGGGTGGGGCGCGCTTTCCGACGAGCGAAGCAAAACCACCCCCCACCAACCCCACCCCCTACCCACCCTCCCCCTCTCCTCTAACCTCCCCTCCCCTTCCCCCCCTCCCCCGCATAAAGCCCCTCTCTTTCCACCTACCTCCCTCTACCTCTTTTGCATCCTTTCCTATCTTGACCCCGGCGCCTCCTCCTCCTCCCCACCTCCCGATTCCCCTCCTCCCACACCTCACCACCCCACCCCACCCCATCACGAGTCCCCACCCTTCCCTCCCTCTCCTTACAACGTCCTCCCCCACCCCTCCCCTCCCTCGTGACGTGCGACTAGATTTCAAGGAGGCAAGCTACAATGTGAGTCGAAACTATACGCTATTTTTTATTTAAAAAATACCTCTCTTACTGTCATTCTTATCAA
Source organism: Pyrrhosoma nymphula (assembly GCA_963573305.1). NCBI lineage: Eukaryota > Metazoa > Arthropoda > Insecta > Odonata > Coenagrionidae > Pyrrhosoma > Pyrrhosoma nymphula. The sequence continues at coordinate 155,012,078 of OY754329.1, read as the reverse complement.
TTAGAGAAAAGCTCAATTCACACAGTGCACATATTATTTGACTTGCCATATTCATTGACATATTTCTCATCGAGATTTTCTCATCTAGCTATGGAAGTCCACTGCAGCGCCGTTTCCATTGAATTAGCGAATTTTTAATGCGATTAGTGAACTAACTTGCCAATAATAACTCGATAAAAATCGTGCGTAAGTTACTACATTTTATTACCAATCATATTCGCGGGAGAATCTGCTTCTTATAAGCAGTTTTCGTTCAAATATTATTTATGTGTAAGAATACTATATTTTCTCCCATGTTTCACCCCGTCCGCACTTAGCACCATGCCATTCCGTGTCTAATTTACGAGTGAAATATCACGGAGAGGTATGACTTTGTTGCTGATGTAAAACAAGGGACTCGTTTTTCTATAAGTTGCTAGAATATGAAGAATTTACTTGAAAGTCGTTGTAAGGTGTAACCCCATCAGTTTTCCACTTCTAACTGCACCTTAGGCTAGCATGGGCCACGGCCGCCAGCCCACCCACGCCCCTGCCGTCACGACAAGAGCTGCTTGCCCACAATCCGTGTCCTTTGACATCCAGTTGCCCGCGATTTCCCCTTTTTCCTTTAATTTCCAATGCACGCTTCGGTTATGGCGGCGCGCGGGGGTACGGAACCGTATGAATCCGTATTCATGAATATGGCTAGGTTTGCCCACGGGAATACATCCGTCGCACAGTGGGCGAAATCCAGGACCTAGGCGGAAAAAAGTGGGAAAACCGACTTTATGGTAGGGGCAATTTTAGGCTTAAAACTTATCCCTAGATAGTGGGAGGGGGGCCTTATACGCTCGAAAGGTCACTATCCTCTGAATAATATCACCGATAGGGCCAGTCAAAGTAACCCTTTCTGCTCAGAATAGTTTTCCTCCATGCTCAGCTTCATTTTGACAGTGAAAGTGAAGAGCTCGCAGTTTGGTGCTTAGTGATACAAATTATTTTATTCAGCTCGGATATTTATTTTAAATGTATGTACTATGATTTAACTCCATTATTATTATTCTCTTGTCCATTTATAATTTTTGTTCATACTTTTAAGCAACCCTTGTAAAATTTCATGTTTTTTTAGTTTTCTTATATTTGATTGGTCTTATAAAGTGAGTCTCAACTAATCACAAGTCTATTCAAGTGAGAACGTATACAAAGGCTATTCCTTATCACGGATGTGTAGGGATTTAGTGCGGAATAAATTCTGTGGTGATCTTTTAGTTGCCATGCCAAGCGCTCCCGTTACGCACGGAGAGCTTTGCCAGCTTCTTCACGGCAGCACCGAGACGAAGCATTCTCTGTTGGCTTACGTGATCCAGAAATTAAAGTTAGGCGAGTGCTCCTCAAAAAGTGAAGGACATTTTTACAGATAGCACGAGTGTAGATTCAGGACTATCATCGTTCAAGGGAAGACCCAAAAAAATATTCCACCGATGTACAGACAGAGGTAAACGGGAGAACGTGCGGTAATTATGAGAATCGCACCCTTAAGAAGAAATCGCCTTCGCGGCCCAGCGTACTCTTCATGTATCTGGGAATAGGGACGTTGCGACTCTGCTAAAATAAGTTGCACAAACCACCACCCGCCGAGCTACTAAAGTGAAAAGGGTATACAAATCGTCTCCATTACCATCAGCACCATACACCGGAGAGGAAGCATTAGCGTTCTTTGTCAAGAACAAGCTCACAAAATCGCATTAGGAATGGGGCAAAGGAGAGAAAATGTAATATTTATCCATCCTACGATGCACAGAGAAAGATTAAATTGGAACGCTTTCGTCCAAAAGAATGCACAAAAGTTACAGAAAGATTTGCTGCAGTGAAATTGCAATCTTTCGTGGACCACACGATCACACGCATTGCGCAAGAGCAGAAATATGTTCTCACCGACATTGCACAATCGGCAGAAAAGCAATGTCTTATGGTGTGAGAACCAAGGCTTTCGCGGTGCTCCAAGTTGAACTTCTTCATCTTCCGGGTGCACTACTGCGTTGGCTGTTGTGGTGTTCACCACAACAACCAACGCGGTAGTGCACTTGGAAGATGAAGAAGTTCAACAATATTTATGGTATTTTAATGGGGTTGTGATGGTGGCAGTGGTCAGAGCGAATATAAACAACGCTACGAAACTTCGGTCAGCGCTCAAAGCGATTCATTCATTTTCGAAATTTCCCTAGTGCCCCTGAAACTTTGCCCAATGCAGCGAGGAGGGGAGAACAGGCAAGTTTTATGGTAAAATCTACGACCATCCTCCACAAAATTCCGCCGACCAATTAAAATACTCTTCGAGAAAGAGGCAAAAAAATATGATTCAAAGGGAAATAGAGTGGGTTGAAAATGAAATAAAATCTCTTAGGCCAACGAAGATCAACGTTAACGGAGCAGCGCTTTCAGTGACACCACATCTGGTGATGACGATGGTGGATGGAAAAGTATGCAGTGCCATGACAGGAAGTTCATCCCAGACGTGTTACGTGTGTGGAGCCAAGCCCACCCAAATGAACAAAATAGAATCTTATAGGATAACAGAATCGGACCCTGCTTCTTATCGTTTTGGACTTTCGGTACTTCATGCATGGATTAGTGTTTTTGAGTGTCAAATTCATATTTCTTATAGGGTTGAAATAAGAAAATGGCAAGTGAGGACGGCAGAAGAAAAGGCCTCTTATAAAAAGAGAAACGGCTAATTATAGAACGTTCTCGTTTAGAAATGGGCCTCTTTGTTGACAACCCTAATCCTGACGGTAGCGGAACCTCAAATGATGGGAATACGGTGAGGCGTTTCTTCCAAAATCCAGAACTCTTGTCTATAATAACAAATATTAACTTAAATTTGATTCAACGATGTGGAATAATTTTAAAAACCATATCGACAGGGTTCCCAATAAACTCAGATAAATTTAATTTGTATGCTCTTGATACAGCAAATCCTTATGTAAAATTGTATCCCTGGTATTTCATGCCTGCAAGTGTCCATAAAGTACTTATACACGGCACCCAAATAATTTATTCAGCTATTATTTCTCTTGGTCAGCTGTCAGAAGAAGCACAGGAAGCAAGAAACAAGAATATAAAATATATCGGAATAGACATGCTAGGAAGACATCTCGCGCCGCAAATATTGAAGATGTGCTCAATATGCTGCTATTTTCTTCAGATCCAGCCATCTCTTCTATACGCCAAAAAGCTAAAAGGAAGAAAAACGGGTTACCTGCAGACGTTTTGGAGTTATTAAAAGAACCAGACGTCTTTATCTCCGGAGAAAAATAAAGAGGATGAGATTATTGACAGTGAGAGCTCCGCGAAGTCTGATCTTGAATAGGCATCACTATTGATAAATAACAGTGGATAATTATTCTGCCTTGTGAAATTACTTATAGTTGAAAATAATATTCTTTGTTAGCATACTTCTACAGTGAGTTGCTGTTATTCAAAAATATTCATTCCTTATTGTCTTCCTTTGAATTACTTGTGACCACGCTTATTAAGATCGTCCATTAGCATACCGAATTTCGGTATTAGTTCTGTTTAGCAATGTAATGGTTGGAAGTTAAAGATTAAAAAGTGTTCAAATTTGTATTTTGTTCCCTCTTCTTCACCTAAATCGATAACACGGAACCAAGTATGAGCGGCTCGAATTTGTTAAGACAGGCATTAATGGTTAGCTCCTTCCTTAGTCCCAAAAACCTTCATAAATCCTTTCCCTCTCCCCAATCAAAAGACCATTCATCTATCGGATTATGAAAAACTTAAGACGGGGGCATAGACCTGGGGACTTCGGGTAAGAAAAAGGAAGAATATTCGTCTTACAGCCGAGAGGCTAATAGCCATTGCCAAACCACGAGGTTTGGGCCTGTCGTTCAGTTTCCTAAAAATATTGATTATAAGTTAAAACGCAGTTTGCAATCAACAAATATTTTGTAAATCAATATAAATAGATACATTCCATATGTAGATTGACAGATAAAATGATATAGAGCATTTCGTGATCTAAAATATATAAAAAAATATTTTTTTTCGCCTAGATTGGGCATTTATCCCACTGTGCGTCGGTTGCGTTCAACTTGATTCCCACTTATGAGAAGTTGAACTCAACCGTCATAATCAAATCGATAACCGTAATAATATTTTACATAACAAAAGACTAGACAATATTTCCTTACCTCTCTTTTTCAATATGCAAAATGCGTCTATCCTTATTCATGGAAAAAACTTCCTTTTCTGTTCGCTTCTGATCTAAGTAATGATTGTATCATTCATTTGCTGCATTCTTTTTGTTCATATGCTTTATTTTAATACTCTTAAAAATAAGTAGGTAATTCATCATTGGTTGCGATAAAAGGCATATGTGGTATGACGTTTCCTCTCTCTTAACTTTTCCGTTCTATTTCTCCTTCTACTGCAACGAACAATAATCAAGCTGTCTTAATCCAACCGACCATCTGCCCTTCACTTGTTAATATGATATTTTTATTTTCAGCATCAATTTTGACATTAGACGACAAACGAATCGGCAAGGTTAAATTATGTACACCAAACATTTCTTCACAACTGTGAAAGTACAAGAGGCCTTCGGAAAGGGCATAATGTGCTATTCGAAAAATGAAGGTAGGTACCTATAGGTATGGAGTAAAATGAACTACCATTTCATAGTAAATGAGGTCATCATAAAAGAGAATATGGTCGCCAAGTACGGGTATAAAATAACTTGTCTCAGCCTGTGTAAAATTACGCTAGCTAGAAATAAAATAGTTCAAGATAAATCCGCGAGTTGGTTCATTTGTGATCGTTCTGTGGAAAAACGAGAAATAAACTGAAATCATAGGAATTTTAAAAATAATTTTCGGGATTTGATTGGCGAGGTATTGAAGAGGAGTGAATTTCAGGGAAAATTTACAAACGTCCCCGGAATAAGAAAGTGCTCGCATGAAGGGAGGAGGTAAGATGGTGGTTGAGCGTCAAATTCTTCAATTCAAAGGAGTCCAGGGGGTATATTCTGTATGTTCTCGGAATTTCCGAGCCTCGGAAGTGACGAAAATTTGACGTCACAGACTCTAAAATTTCTAATAGGGCCATTCAAAAGTTGAGATTTGTCGGGGGAAGTGACGCCACATTCACGGATTTTCCGAGGTTCGACCATGTGGATTTCACTAGTCGAACGAGTAAGGACTCCACACGGTCGAACCTCGGAAAATCCGTGAATGTGGCGTCACTTCCCCCGACAAATCTCAACTTTTGAATGGCCCTATTTGAAATTTTAAAGGCTGTGACGTCAAAATTTCGTCACTTTCAAGACTCGGAAATTCCAAGAACATACAGAATAGCCCCCCAGAATGCCAACCACGGAACGCTCCGAAAATTCTCGAAATTTGACCCGCGACGCGCGAGAAGACAGGCGATCCGCGCAATGAACAGTCTACTAGTGCTTGCGTCGAGAGAACTTTACCTGGCCGTGTTTTTTTCCTGCATTCCGTCCAGGGCCCGGTGATCGCCAGGGGGGGGGGGGAGATGTCCCGCCCCTTTGCCCCACCACACCCCCTCGCCCCGCGTGACGCAATCATAATGGCGGCTTCGGGCGGTGTGTAGGAGGGGGGGGGGGGAGGGGCTGACGAAAGACCTTTTATCCCTTGCGAGCCTCTCTCCTACGCCTATAAGGGTTTTCCGGCGTGTTTGATGTTATTGGCGCAAAAAAATGAAAGGAGTAAATTGCCAGCTTACCTCCTGTCATATCATCGGTGTCATTGAAGCGTTCGCGCTGTCTCGATTAAGTTCATTACGTCAGCGGGAGACGACTCCGGATATTCTTCGCTCGTTAAAATGGCACCCTCCCGCCTCCAACCCCACCCCCTTGTGTGTGGGGGTGGAGGTAACCCCACCCCCCCCTTCGTGGGTCAACCCCGCTCCATACCACCCTCTTGGAGGAACGCCGCCGCTCCAATGCCTTCATCGAGAGTTCGCGCGGTCTCAAACTTCACTGACATTTATTTGCCTTGAATTGCAGTGGTCACCTGAGGTCGGCGTGTTCCAGAGGCCCTGGGAGCTAATGGGGTCCTGGCACCATGTTGTCCTTGCACCTCGCATGTTGACTCTTGTTTTATTAAGTCCGTTATGTGCGATTGTGTTAATAACTTGGCAGCCTTAGTAGAGTCACTTCAGCTCTGCGAAGGATCCCAGGTTATAACCCACGAATCCTTAGCGGGGTCCCATTAGCCTTACAAAGGTTTCCAATTGGGTTGTGTTTGTGTGTCTGTGGTGGTCCATGGCGAGGAAATAATTTTCCCGTAAACTACCACAGGAGGGTATTCTGGTGGAGAGGCTGTGGTTGGTCCCTGTTACAGAGTCCCCATTCCCGCAAACCAACACAGTAAGTGTTTGATTTTTGACGAGTGGTGCTTATATTTTACAGCCATTGGAGAAATTTCTTTTCTGGTTAATCTATAGAGGCCGTAGAGCTCAACTGCCTTGATTTTATTATGTCCGGTTAATGTTTACCCCAAGATGACGTAGTCTTTTCGTTAATTTGATGTTGCCCGAGAGTTCAGGTTTGGTAGGTGATGTCAGACAGTTCGTTGAATGAGCTCCATTGATGGGAGGATATATCTCATCTTCGGTTTTCATGCCGAGAAAATATTGAAACCTGTGACTTTAAAAACCGAGTGATAGTGGGTCATTGGTTAATTTTAACTATAAAATAAGAATTGTTGTTTTATTTGTTTCTTCTTGCATAACAATTTTTCATCTGATTTTATTTATTTATTCTCTTTTTATTTATTGGACACTCACTTCATATTTGCGTCAAAATTGAAAGAATGGTTCTCGAAAATTGGAAAAATCCATCAATGTATTTCGTTCGTTCCCTGATGTGGTATCTTTTGAGATAATTGACCTTTTGCATTGGTTCCTTCCGTAGGCCTTCTTGGAAGGATATGTTCAAAATTTCTATCCATTATAACCTTATTTTAATAGTGTAACATTCCATCTTCTGTTTCACTCGTCCCTGCTATCAACAAACTCGCAACACTTTGAAAATATGAGAATTATAATTGAAGGATATGCTAACTAATTTTCTACTGTTCAAAGTATTTTATTTAATTGTGAATACTAACGTTCAGACCTTCAACGATATAAAGCCAACTGCAGTTAAGTTAACTTTTTAAGCGTATTTGAACACTTGAAGGCTTTTTTCAACAGCTGGGTTGTGGATTTGACACGAGGTGTCTACTAAGGCGTTTCTAAATCCAATTTCCAGTGTTATTACTATCAACATGCGTTTTATCCAACCGCCATGACCACTAGTGATTTTCCTTCGTCTTTTAAAAAGCGCTTTCTATCGTGAAAAGTTGTGTTTCCTGATTGAGAGAATTATTTAATGTGGCAATTTTCCATACTATAATCGGTTTTCCCGTCCTGCATGCCATCCCGTATGAAACCTCCATCCGATCGCTTTCAAATTCATACAATAGCATCAGCTGTCATCAATCCGAAAATTGTTTTGCTGCAGCTCTTCTTCCCGACCTCCATTCATCTAACGATTCCATTCCTTCACACAATGTTCATTCAAACGTCCCTCATGACTTGCCTACCATAGTGAACCCTTGGTATTATTCCTCCGTGTGTCTACTCATGCATTTCTCCTTACATTACATGGTTTGTTCTTTTTTCCTTCTAAGAGTTTTCATTAAACATCTATTCACCTCAACTTTCCTTGGACTTCTTCAATAGTGATGAGGTACGTCCATCTGATCTTCGTCATTATCTTCTGTAATGGCTTTCGGGTTCTGCTGCATCTATGTTTGTTGAACTCGACCTTTCGCATTCATTACAGGCTCAATTCAGGAATCTAGATTTTCATCACTCTTCGAAAACATCACATTCCCGTATCATCCAATCTCCTTTTCTCTGCATCCGTCATCGTCCAAGCTTCAATGTCAAATGCTGGTATCCTCCATACATATGTCTGTTTCTATGAAGTGCTTAATTATTTACATGCTTGTGCGGTGGCTGTTAGAAGACCCTTCCTCTGAGTGAATGCCTTCGTTGCTCGGGCTATTCTGCTCATAATGTCTTTCTTAATTCTTCCATCGCTGGAGGCCCTACTTCCCATGGAGCATTATTCTCGATTCTAACCAATGAATTACCAATTATTTACTTGGATATAATTCAATATTCATATAACCTAAGTATAAATGGAATTTTACTTTTTCATTTCTTAGTAATTTTTACGATATTTGGCAATTATGTGTGTGATGTCATATAGAAATGCAAATCTCACTGGGCTGCCGCAGCGTTAATGACTGTTGTATGTTCTACAAGTGCGTAGTATCCATGCAATATGTTGACTCTAGGTATGATTAAAAGTAAAAGAGAGGTGCTATTTCGCACTCGTCCGGCCACACCTTGAATATGCAGCGAGCATATGGGATCCGGTGCAGAAAGACTTAGTCCGGGAACTTAATAAAATACAAAGGAAAGCTGCGCGATTCGTCAAAAACTGCCACGGGCGTACAGACAGCGTCACGCAGATGTTAAACGAATAAGGCTGGGAGCCGCTAGAGACTCGGAGGCTGCGCGCTAGGCTTAGATTACTTGAACAATTGAGAATAGATATCTTTAAGAGCGACACGGAGAACATCATATTATAACCCCACTATATTTCCAGGTCCGACAGAAACGATAAATTAAGAGAGATATTTTGCCGAACGGATAGCTATGGGAATTCGTTTTTCCCCCGAACAATAAGGGAATATAATAAATGCTAGGCGTAATTTCATTAGAGCGTGTCCATTTTATATGTAAACGGCTGGTGTCCTAACACCCCCCACCACACGCCTATTGAGGCGGCTTGCGGGGTAATATGTAGATGTAGATGATTGTTCAAGCGCTCAACGAGCGAATCGCTTTCATCGCTGTCAGCAATTTCTTCTACTTTGACTTTGTGTTGGAGATTTCTACGCCTGAGGCTGTTATGGGACGAGGGTTTTTCCTCGTTTTGCGCTTATTTCCTCATGATCCTCATGCCACTCTGCTGGGGATGAAAAAAATACTACCTCTCTTCTGTGCAGAAGAATCGGAAGCAATCTCTATATATATAAATGGGAATGTGCGTTTATTTATTTGTTGTTTGGATGTTTGAAATGTTTCACCACTTCCAGGTGTCGGACACCCATCAACTTATACTCATATTAATCGTCTTGATGAGCTGATTTAAAAAAATGCCAAATGTTTGTTTTATTTAAAATATGTTAATTTATTTATATATGTTTTTCAGTGACTTTCATAATAAAAACACATATAGCTGGTTTTTGGCTTCGTTCAGACCTTTTTTCAATTGAAAAATTTTTATTTGATATAAAAGTCGTACAAAATCGAGTGAAGTACCAATAGAAAGAAAATTGATCAGAAATTTTTATTTATATAACCTAATGTTGTTTTCCAATCGAAATGGTGAAAAAATAAATAAAATGTGTCGATATTTAGCCGACGTTTTGCGTTTTTTAGTCCTAAAACCACGCTAATTGTTGAAGCCGAGATAACGTATATTTTGGTTCACTCTGGGGGGGTTATTTTGTAACCTCACCTTTTTAATGACTCTTTGCGGGAAGGCGGGAGACCGGTTTCGCTCTCTTAATTATCGGCTCAAGATCAACCAAGCTCCGAAGGTGGCTCCATTTCACGTTCCTTACGACAGGTGTTATGGAGCTAATGAAAGTCGGAGACAAATGAAACGGATCAAGAGTCGAAAGAGCTGGTGAGTCAAGGAAAAGACCGGCGGATCACCACTTGAGAGCCGAAGATGGTCACGCCGCCTGGGTGGTGGAGTGGAACTACGAAAAATTACGTAATTTTTCGTATTTTATGACGTATTCCTACTTAAGTAAGATTACAAAATAACCCCCCTGAACTAATTAAGGAACAAAGAAATGACTACAACTACTAAATACCTACCGTAATACTGTTTTAGTAGCAACAGAATGTGTAACAAGATATTAACTGGCTATTAGTCTTTAAAATTCGTGAGCGCTGAAGGTTTCCATGAATAACGGTGTTAGGATTTGTGAAAACAAGGTGTGATTAACTTGTTAAAATATACTTAGCTAAATTTCTCACGCATTTAATTTTACGGAAATTTTGATGACCATATGAAATACAAAATGTAGTACATTTTACTTCCTACGACTTTACCACAAGTACGAGAGAAAGCACATGATATTACTGAGGAGCGAAAATTCTTTTAACCGTGAAAACTAATTTAAAGGGATTATTTTTACACAATAACATTTGCTCACATAAGAAAAGCTTTGATTCGGTGTAAAGGTTTCTTATTTTCCCTTTATTAAGGTGTATGTTTCACCTCATCCTATCCATGGGCGGTTAATGAATAGTTTGTGGTATACTTAATGGTATTTGCAATTTACACGTCCCATCATAGGGGTACCTTATGAAACAGTTATAACTTTTTCTTCTTTCCGCTGAATTTCAACGTTCACCCTCCACTAGTATTACTATAATTTTGGTAACTTTCTTTACTGTTTTTTTTTCGATTGATGTGCTCGTTTGATTCAGAATGTTATTTCCTGTTAGTGAAGTCTGTTCGGGGTCTCCACGGGGCCAAACTCTGCATTTCTGCTGACGTTTCGATGCAAGAGTCTTCCATCGTCAACAGGGCATGAATCCGGTGGAGAACCCGATCAGACTTCACTTACAGCATACGCCCTGAGTGTGCCAAATCATTCTTCATGTCATTTCCTGTTTTATGCTATTTGGGGAATCAAGACGCTTGTATCAATGAAATCCCTAGCGTTTCCTCAAGGCTTGCGCACGACCCAGTAGAATGACTTGTCACTGACTGCAGCAACCTCTTCAAGTATAGAAAAGCTTTTCAAATTAACATTTGAAGTAATTAAAATTAGTTTCACTGTCTTGTTTTATTCGCACATAACAATCCTCTTGATTTTTTGTGGTATAAAAATATTTTTGCTGTAACGTGTAAGCAAGTTTAATTTAATATTAGCATATTTAGGTATACACATTCATTGATATCTCTAAACTATGTGTTTAATTTACATTGATATTGGTACTTTTTTGGATATCGGTACCTTTGTACTTTTCACCACGTAAATCTCCCTCTGGGAGAAAGGCACTGCGCCTTGCAAAACGTTTTTCTTTTCAAAAAAGCAGCCTTCTTCACCCTTACCAAAACATCAGCCACGGGTTTAAAACGATAGGTGGGCTATCTTTTAGAGATACACAGTGAAAATGTTTTTCGCTCTAATCAAAGCCTCCCTACCAAGTGAGCCTAATCCTCTAAAAACTTGCTGAGCGCCCTCTCGTACTTCCACCTCATGCTCCTGCTCTGTCTAGTGGTGCCTTATATTTATAATACAAGGCACCACTTGCATTGTATTTTGTATCTTATAATATTTAATCATTTACACAGCGATTTTACATTTTCCGTTGCATTACTGTAATTCAGGAGATCTTAAACAGTTTTTAAAACGATTTTACCGTAAAAAAATACCCTAAATAGAATAAAAATATATTATTTAAGCGAGTACACTTTGCATGTGATATGGCTTTACGTTACACCAATTGGTTATTATGTTTCATAACAGCACTTTCGACGATGTATGACGATTTATGAATATCTAATTTCCCTGGGCAAGTCACTGGCCTTTGGAGCATGTGCAAGGGAGACACGCCCGCTTCGGTTGACGTTGTCCCCAATGAAAGCAATAGCGAGGCGCTTGACACTATACACGGAAAGTCAGCCGTTATAGACCGGAAAGCGTAGGTCTCGTCTTCCTGAATAAAATGAATTGCAACCATGTGCATTTTTATGATACTGATAATGAATGCGGATATCCGGAAGAAATAAAACTACTCAACTTTCATTTTCTTGCCTCTTTAATACGTAGCAGTGAAACACAGAAACACCTTTCGTCTCTTATCCTTTGCCTATCTAAAGCTCTGCCGTAAATTGGCCTTTTCGCCACAGTAGTTCCTTAAACGTGAGTGAGTGTGTTTTTCACGAGGACATTTCACGAGGTAATCGGGCTCCAAAAATCAAAAGCCACGATTTGAAGCAAATGGTGTTCGTAGCGAAGGCGACTTTGCGTCTTAATAGCTTTAAAGGCATCCGTTTACATTCTTTGCTGATGAAGATAATCCTTAGAAAAAACACTCCTTCACCTTTATGCGTGTCCAATGGAGCTCGGAGTTGAATAGAGTGTTGTGTGTGACGTTTTACGGAAGGATACCTATCCAATCGTCAAGCGTTGTGTTCGTCCGCCTGGGACGTCTAACTGTGAAGGACTACTTGATGCCTACTCATGTGAATATGACCAACTTGCGATTTCGCCAGAGCAGACGTTCTCCCGCATTGAAACAGGTAACGTGTGACCAGGAAATTTCGCTATCCTATGTATAATACATAAGTTTCTCTGAGATGGCTTAGTTATACCTTCATTAAACTCAACACTACGAGACCACGATGCCTCCAAAATCAGAAGTGGGACACAACCAACGTTACAGACGAAGATTCCGTGAAGGAGGAGTGATCACGGCTCACCGAGATGACATGCCGCACGACGAATCCTGTTCTTCCAGCTGCATCCGTACATCTAGTTGTGGCAGCCTACAGTCCTGACGAGAACAAGTTGTTCTCGTCAGGACCAACAACGACGAGTTGATTGTCACCCTGAAGACTTGGTGACAGGATTCTGTTTTCGAGCCACTACATTGAGGTAAGATTGGCATTTTATTTTTTGGGACTCAGAGGAAGCTTGCATGAGTGACAAGACATTTTGTTCAAATGTCTAACTTGAATTTTACAAGCTATTGGTGTAATTCAATTGAGTGATGTAAGTCTCGTGAATTTTCACTGAATGGGAGGCCAATAAGCGATTTATTATAAAATGCATCGTTGTTATTGGTTGTTCGAACATAAATTCTCCAATTTAATTGCATGATTTAAGTACTCCTTTCTGAGAGCTTGTGTTTGTGTGACGATAAAAGTCAGAAATTGGTGCCAGTATATCTGTGCGGCAATGCAAAAGACGTCATAGTTACGTCTGAGAAGGCACAGCGAAACACCGTTTCGCACGTCAAAATATTGGTACTTGTGGCATAAAAATGCCGCTTTCCAACACGCGAAAAACAGATTATGAAGAACTAAAGTCGATTCACATTAATATTCGCCATTAGCTCCAATTGGAGGGTATAAAAGGATCATACTTATTGCCAAAATCTAGGGAAATTGAGCTCTACGGCCTCTTTAACTGACAAGTTATAAAAATCTCCAATGGCCGTAATAAATTGACACCACTCATCAAAATTAAACCACAATTGCTGTGCTGGTTTGCGGGAAAAGAGCAATTCCACACCAGTCACCAATCACTTGGTGGAAATTGTGGTGTAATTTTGACGAGTTGTGCCAATTTATTACGGCCATTAGAAATGTTTATACCTTGTCACGAAACTTAGTGCCATTTTCTTGAGGAGTGTTTATCACAAGAAAAAGTGTCGAACGAATTGAAATTTCTTTGTTTCCTAAAAAAATAGTAATTTTTTGCAAGGCATAAAAATTCGCTGAATTTAACTCGTCTTAATACATGTGAACTAAGTTACGCATAGATAAAATAGTGGGCTGATTGTTATCTAATACCTATCGTTGGAGAGCTGTATAGCTACTCTTTTATAAGGAAGAATTGATGCTCGTAATGTAGTTAAGGGAATAGTCACGGAAAGACTGATTCCTGCTGGGAAATTAACATTTTAATTGCATTTGGGACATCAGCTAATAAGTAATGTGTACCAATCTCCCAAGCATATTAATAGCGTTTTGAATAATGGTACGATGGTGTAGAACGCTATGCATACTTTTTTGTTAGTTCCGTTACTGGTGATATTGGAATTTGAATATAGAAGAGAAATTGTATTCTTTTTGTTTTCAGGTTTGTAAGTGACTGGTGATAACTATGCGAATTGTTTAACCTCCGAAATCTCAAGTAACCGCTCGAATGACGACTCGTTAGTTTATCTCCCGAAGGTACATCAGAACACTGTGCTGTTCGAGAAATGAATTACGATATCCTAAAGAGAGGGATAAGCCATCCGTGAATGTCATACGTCTTTTGCCTACCCAGTCACGTGTGGAAGGAGACCAGTGAAAATAAAATTGGTCACATGGAATATGCGAGGATATTCGGGCATTAAACCGCCAAACAGTAACAGAGCCATGTTCCCCGCATCGGCGGCCTCTTGTCAGCCTCTGTCGCGGCGGGTTGAGTCTTGTCACCTGCTGAGCCGTTGTTCAGGTGCTCGGGACCCGCCTGGGTGGGTTTCCTCAGGCCGAGGCATGAATGCTTACCTGATTCATAATGAATTCAATTCAAGAAGGAACAGTTTAGTCTTCATGTCGCTCAAGTAAACACTCTGTTGTTGCTACGTTCGTAAATTGTGTGATTTGAGACGTTTAACCGTTGAAGTTACTAGCTCCTGTCGTTCTGCGGAGTATAACTATAAACAAATGACGGTGGAAGAGTATCGCTCGAGTTGGTGTTGAGAGTGGAGTTATCGCCTCTCGCTCCTCTGACCCTGGGGTTTGGGGTCCCTGGTGGGGGTGGGTATCCTTTTTGAGACAGTTCCAACCCTAGCATGTTATCGTGTGAGAGTATCCTATTATCATGCTCACGATCCAGAATCCGTGGTAAAAGTAAAGTATTTTGAGTATTTTCGAGTCTATCTTCTGGGGATCAAGTTCGTTATCCTTATTAATTCCAGTGAAATTTTATCAATATGGCATGACTCTTAACACACTGTGCAGTATGCAAATATTGATAGTTTTGAAACGCAGCTTAATAAAGTTAAATGCATAGCATATGCGCATTACTCCTACTGTTAAAGAAAAATTTTTTTAACGGTTACTCGTCACTAAAAATCGAGATGAAGTCTAAAAAGAAAATTTCATCATTAAATATTTCGTCTATTACTGCGACCAAGTGCGTCCACCTGGTTTCCGATGGTGGGTTTATTATTAGATATAGAGGTTAGCTGCGAAATAAGCGAGTTTTAATGACGAATAAGAAGTCGAGGAAAACATCGGCGGCATCTAGAGGGTAGGGGACCATCTTTGGGTAAACCGGCTCAGAAATGCTGCGAAAATCCGTGAAGATGCCGTGACTTGGCGAATGACTGTCGCCACCTAAAAGGCACCCGGAGAAGGAAGGGGGCAGCAGCCCTCTTTCATATCAGTGAAGATGGAGACTGAGTGGGTCGTGCAGCTACACTCATTAAACTATTGGGCGTGGTAAGATTTTTTATAAAGGTCTGTAGTACTGCGAGATGGATGGCAACGGGAATGCACCATCTTATTAATCCGATGAGAAGAAGCAGCTCTTCAACTATTTCTCTGCTATTTTATGCTAAAAGACGTGATGTAATTCTCACGAATAAAAAATATCCGGAGGTTAACTAGTCCGCCATTCGGATCCCCGGGCGGGGACTACTCGAGAGGGTACATCAATCAAGAACGATAAGCAGCTTTTTAAAATTGGTACCTGGAATGTAAGAATGTGAACGGCCCCGTTTAATTCTAAGGAGTGGTTGAAGAAAAAGTAGTTAGCCAAGCAAAAGTTGGATATTTTTGCATCAGTCTAATATTTTTATCTTAATCGCTTTTTTTATAGATTGATAATGCCGTTTCAGTTATTTTATATTCTCAGGTTGAATCTCAGCATCGAATTCTGAACCTAAGAAGCCCAGAATGTCATCTACATAATGTTCATGAAAATGTAGTGAATATTATTTCCGACTCACATGAAGTCGTATCACGTAATAAACACCTGTGTTAGTTTCGAGGGGGCACTATGACCTCGGGTGTCCGTTTCTTAGCCGCGCTTCCCCCATTGCGAAATCTTGCTGTGCAACAGTTTGGGAAACAATTTTCTTAGGATAACCACAATTGAACTCGAGGGAAAGGAAGCCACCCCAACACCAAACTGCAGGATCTCCCCATTGGTTCATCCAGAGGAGCATTGGATAGCATTTCTCTAAGTTCACACTATAAGATCGGCCACTTCTATACTTACCAGGTCATCAAATCATCCTCTTTGACTTGACGTACACGTATGGGAAGGGCAAGTCGATGAACTACCAAATTTGCTACCACTGTCTCTGTTGAGTGGCAGGCTTCTGCCTATTACTCCCATAAAGAGACCGAGGATTCATGTATTTTGCCCAATGAGAGATCAATGGAATGGACTAATGACGGATGAGATTCGTTCTCACGTAGAGATTAAGTCTAATTCTAAGTATTTGAAAGGCACTACTTATCCCGAGAACTAGGTTTCCGTAACGAATTCAAGATAGATATTTTATCCCTACATTACTCCCTCCCAACGGGAAACCTACCGTATACTTGAAAGAAGAATATTTTCCCATATTTGTACACATGGGTCATTACGTACTACCGGTTGAGATTTTTTCCTAATTTACACTTAGGTTTAAATATATAGTTAAAATCTAATATGATAAATGTAATTTTATAAAAAAGTAGAACTTAAATATTTGCCAAGGTCAATCTCACTTAAGATATTAATATGACAAAAACATCCGTATCTGAGGTGGTATTCGAACCTACCTTTTGGTACCTTTATCGTACCAGCCCATAATCATAGGCATCGGGCTACCACGCTCGGATTCTGGAATAAAAGCAAAAGAGAAGTCAATTATGAAAACATAAAGCCATTGAACATATGGTTCTAAAAAATGCACATCGATGCATTAGTATTTCATACAACAAGTGTAAAAACTTAATATTTTCGATGATTAAACATAATCTGAGTTTTAAACAAGCATTTGGTTCCATGCAAAGCAACAAGTAACTCGCGGCTCTTTTTTTAAAGTTCAAAGAGTTTTTTATTTTCACAAGTACAGCAAAAATATTGGAACTTTTAATACCACGTTAAGAGTCTGGAATAAAATCAAAAGAGAAGTCAATTATGAAAACATAAAGCTATTGAACATGTGGTTCTAAAAAATGCATATCGATGAGTTAGTATAACATATAACAAGTGTAAAAAAATTAATATTTTCTATGATTAAATCTAATCTGAGTTTTAAACAAACATTTGGTTTCATGCAAAGCAACAAGTAACTCGCGGATCTTTTTTTAAAGTTCAAAGATATTTTATTTTCACAAGTACAGCGAAAATATTGGAACTTTTAACACCACGTTAAGTGTTTTAGAAACAACGTTCAAACATACTGGGGGACTTTGCCAACCTATTCCTGGTTTTTCGATTTTACCATTGATAAATTGTCGATGAATTCATCGATTCCTCTACTGAGGGCAGTAAATCAAAATAAGTAAGTTGATTTTTACTAAAAATATTGCTTCGTCACGTAATGCAGCAGAAAACATTTGTGCGATGCAATTCGTTTCCCTGCTTCTATCTTCATCAAAACATGAGTAGTGTCGGTAGCCGCAATGCCGAGCATTCCGTCTCTGCCACTGAACTCCAAAGATTGTTCATTGCCCATTAAGAGAGATCTGAGTATTCGGAAGGTAGCATTGCCATTTAAATCGCGCAATAAGGTGCACAGACCATTTTCCCCTCTCAGCGTCACTATTCTCGCCGCGTCGGTTTTCAAATACACACCAGCGTTAGAAACATTTGCATGTCAACATGATTCTAGCTCGGTCCGAGTCGCGACGTAAACAGAACTTCCCTGATTTAATTTTGCTGTTGACTGCACATAAAATATTACCAATTCCTATTTTCTTCAATCCTTACTGTCTGCTTTCACTCCCTCTCTCTCTCTTCTTCCTCATATCTTAGATTCCGTGACAAAATTTCGTAGCGCTTCTTCTTCCCTTTCTATTATCCCTTTTGGGATTTGCGTTTCTTCGTAAGATTTTTCAGTTCCTTCTCTGGTGGTGAAAGGTTAGATGTGGAATGTCGTTAAAAAAATATCTTCAAAAAGCACCAAGTCTCAATAAAGGGAGAGAATTTTATTTTCATTGAATAAAATCAATTTCAGTTTCTGCAGGGACGGACGAAATCCGCGGCCATGAAATAAAATTAAACCCGCGGGTTTATGCTTTTAGGCACAATTTTCTAGCCGTTGAGTTTTCTAATGAAACTTTCATCAGCCGAGGGCATCGCATGCAAAACCTTCGGCGGTCAAACACTGACAGGACCCGGGGAGTAGACCCTTCATCTATCTCTCATAGCGGCAAAAACCGACCCGAAAATAATACTCCTTAATATTATTGTGGAGTTTCGGATATTATCCTCCCATGTATCTGATAGAATCGCCATTAACCAAAAATCGATTCAATGCATTTAACCATGAAGCTAACGGTGCAGTGTAGTCGCTATTCATAGGCATGTAAAGTTTTTTCAATCTACATCTACACACTACTCTGCGTGCCACCACTAAGGAGTTTGGCAGGGGGTGTGCGGACACCAGTCATGTAAAGTGGTGGGAATAGGAAAAAGGAATTGGAAGAAGGAAAGGAAGAAAGAGAAATGTATGGCAAAGGAGTATCTCCGTCCCTTAATCATAAACAGCGCGTGGGAAGAGGAGGGTTTATTTAATCTACGAGTTCGGTATTGCGTTGTTCTTATCAAGTCACTTCTGTAACTTCTTGAGATATAGAAACCATGTCACAACTAATGCCCTTGACCATTGTATTTGTGGCCAGTTGGAAAGTCGAGTATCCAATTCACTATTTTTCGTCTACTCCACATGATTTTAATTTTAATATTACTTATTTGTGAGGAACCACGCCAAATTCTTACTTTGAATCCAGGAATTAGGCGTCCATTTGCTTTGCTAGGGGAGCGTGGTGGCCTTGTGGTGGGTAGAGCGCTTGGCTACTGATCGAAGGGTCCCGGGGTCAAATCCGGGTGAAGCCTTTGGACGCCCCCGAACAAAATAAAAATCCTCGGAGTGCGAGGTGGCCCAGGGAAAGGAACTGGCCCCCCCTACCCTGAATGTGTGAAATTCACACGCCTGTGGCTTAGTCCGGGGTGAGTTCTACCCTCAACTATCCAAACCAACCTTCGGGTTGAATTACTGAGTGAGTGAGTGTTGCTTTGCTATATATCATGGAGGAAAAGTAGTTTGTTTCTTTTATAAAATATTAGAGCGACATTTTCTAAAGTTCAGTCTTGTGCTACTTTACTTTTGGATAGCGTTTGGAGAGCTGGGTGAATATGACCGGCTTAACCCCTTGAGCACGCGATCGTGTAGTTCCTCTGGACCGTGGGACTTTTAACATTTAGCCAAGCGCAATTGTTCAAGTATTCCATCGCGCTACATAATTGTGTCCCCCATGGGTTCATCAATTAAAATTGGTCCTGCATAATTTTTTTCTGATTATATTATTTTACATGATCAGGTGACTTAGTAAGGACTTATTATAATTATTCGTGACACAATCAAGTGAAAATTATCAATTGATACAAAAATTTTAAAACACATTGTATGCTTATGAATTCACAACCACATTTTCTTGCATTATCGGAATAATATTCCTTAATTGCGAGATGGCTAAGCATGATGTTGATAGGTGAATAATATCACCATGAAAACGATATGGATTTCATGAACGTATTTCAACAAGCCACCGGTTATCGTATTCAATAATTAGATGTACGGAACATGGTCCAAAGTTCTGTAAGACAACTTGAAATTATGTCACTGAAATGGGAAGTTTCCATTCATTTGTTTTTTCTTTGAAAAACGATGGTAAAGCATTGTGCCTCGAGTGCTGGTAATTCGTCATGCGAGCCCATAAATCGAGGAGATTTCCGACAGTTATGCTTTATTGGAATTACCTGATGCAAATATGCTTACGTTTTGGTAAAGCCTCCGAAGGGAAGGTTTTTTTTTTGAAGTTCCGGCACATTCTACGCCTTGTTATTCCATTAAGGCATTAATTTCCTCTTTTCCCGAAGCCATCGTCCTGACGTGCCTTGGGCCGTCCATTTTTCACGTCTGCAATATTTATCGCAAAAGAGTCGAGCGAGAAGAGTGTTTCGGCGTATGGGAGGGTGGGTGGGAGGGAGGGGGTCCGTTGGGAGAGGGGAGAGGGAAGAGTATCCAAACCGGTGTAGAATGCCGAGTGTACAAATCGAAAACGCATGTAAGAGTGTGTATAAGGGGTGCGAAGAGTGTGGCGGGGGCCGTAAAAATCGCGAGTCTCCGGGAAAGAGTTATCTCGCGACAAATGGACACGGCGGGATCAAGGAAGGCAATGGAAAATAAAAAAAAACATATCGAGCACAAAAAACGACGGAGAGTTTTCAATACTTTTCGAAAAACATGGCTGTTTCGCGCTAATACAATGACCATGCGTCTTTATTTGCCCCGTTGGACGAGAGAGGTTATTAATGAAAGTTCCCTAAATGTCCGTCCCTGTTCTTCGGTCGGCCATTACTCTGCTTTCCAATCAAAGCTTTCACAAATGGATTAAGAAACATGATCCCTTTTATCAGCGGCCGGGCCCATCCGTCCGAGCGTCGCACGGACCCGATGAAAAAAGGCCGGCCCTGCACGGTAGGGGGGGTGGGCAGGGGGGAGGGGGGTGTGGAAGGGAACTCAAAGCCATGGTGGGGAACACACGGACACCCCAGAAATATACATTTACGCATGTAACAACCATTTAACTTGAAGTTACCGGCTTTGTGCCTTAACGAGAGCTGATGAGGAGTACGTGTTCGACCATCAAACTCATATTGTTTCTTGTTTCCCTGGAAATCGGATATTGGGGATTTATCACGCTACAAATCTCGTTGCGAATATAATGTCCCGGGGGGTTAGTATTCATCAGCAATCTGCGGCGAAAATTGGGAAGGTAAAGCTATTTCCATATGGATGTTCCACGTTACGTCAGTATTTTAATTGCGTTGTGGATTTTAGCCGATATATACAGAAGTCTCAGTTATAAGGATATTTGGGTACAATTGTGATTTGAATTCCATAATTAGACGACAGGAAACTCCACGCATCGAAAATGGCCTTTCGCCTTAATCCCTGCTCTCTGACATTCGCGAAGTAGATGATAGGTGTGTAACTATTTTCCGGGAGCAACATGCGTGTGAATTTGTGAGTCAAAGCAACATTGCATCAATCCCATGATTGCCCGTTCGTTTAAAGTAAATAATTTTCCATGTTTCCCTTTCCTACGTATTTTAAATCAAACTGGTATCGTCGAACATCGAGTGGGAAATGTTCGGATTGTTATCCATGAATGAATGAGCGTTGGTTGTTCGCATTATGCCGTCCAGGGTCTCCTGTGGAATCGCGTGCAATGCGCGGATGTAAATGCAATGAAGGAGAGATGAGGCAAAAACTAAGTATTACGCAAAAGCATTCACAAAGAAGTGTTGCCCTATGTGGTTCAGAATGACATCGGGTCTTGAACGGATAAGATCAGGAACGATGAGGCGTGTAGAAGGATGGAAAAGGAGAAAACCATACAATGGAGAGTTACTGTCAGGTGGACAAAGGTCCAGATTGAGAGAACGTACATTGAGAGCAGGATTGTGCAATACCCGGTTTTTTAAACCCAACAGTCCCGGTTTGGTAAACCGTGTTTTTTATTACTATGTTTTTGGTTTTTTAAATGTTTTTTTTTCATTAGTTATTCTAGATTTTTTGTGTGTTTTAACAATTTGTCTCTTTTGGGTTTATTGCTTGCAATTATCGTATTTTGGATTAATTTCATAGATTATTTATTGCTTATGATATTTACAAATAAAAAAGTGTTAGTTACCAGATGGTTACCGTGTCCAAATTTTGTTTCTGCTTTTTATATATTTTATATAAATTTATAATTGGAATGTTTCGGATATGAGAGAAGTATTTGCTGTGACTAATGATTGTAAATGGATGTATATAATTTTGATATTCCACAGAGGAAAAATCATTCAACTTGACCGTGGAATCCTGTTTCGTGGAAAATCGCACTTATATGTGCACTTGCGGGGTGACTCCGTAAAAGGTAATACCGTGGCTAGTCCCGGTATCCTCAAAATTGGATTTTTATAATTGTTGTGCACTGGCAAGTACACTGAGATAGTAAATCGAATGCAATATGAATTTTCAAATTCATATTTTTCAAAGGGCTCGAATTTTGTTGCACTTAGGCGCGCCGGCAGCTACCTACCTGTTAGGTTAGCTTATATTGCTATTATGGATAGAGGCCTTCTTGAGGGGGTATTTCGAATTGGAAACAAACTTTCAGGCAAATCCTGTGTCACCTCCAGCGTACCACAGGATAGTGTGTTTTGTCCCCCTGTTTCCTATGCTGTACGAATGACCTTCCCGAATCTATCAACTCACATATTCGCTTATTCTACGGTAACTGGATTCGGTACATAGGGAAATCAACGACGATGGTAACCGTGACGTCCTACAGAATGACATCCAAAAGGATTAAAACTGAGTGGTTACCAACGAACTGGGTATAAGTATTGCAAAAATAAAATACATTACCCTCTCTAATAATTGTACGAGTGCGACCAGGAACTATAATATCATAGGAGAATAAATCAAACCGTGATTTACAAATCGCGATCAAAAAGTTATAATCGTAAATATTTCGGGGTATAAAAATTGAAAGCTCAAAAGACCAACGCTAACAAGTAGGTACCTACTCATTTATTAAAAGGGGTATAAAAGATTGGATCCAGCTGACAGATTAATTTTTTAGTCCTTTCCTAAATTTCTCAAATCTTTTATGAGTAGATGTTTAAAATTTCTTAGAAAAATTAATCCTTCAAGTTTATTTATATGTGTCATTTCATATATTTTGTTTTATTGTGATGTTATTATTCTTTTCATTGCCCCCCAGCAGATGCCTACTTGCAATGTAACCAGAAAATAAATAAATATTTTAAAATGAAGTCGGTTAGGTATTGGTTTGGCATCCCCTTACAGATTCAAAATTCTCATTTTCAAATATGTTAGTTTCCAGTGTCCCGACGCACAGTGGGACCGATTGGAAAAAAGCTGGCGAAAATTAATTACTCTGTCTTTTCCGGTTTTAAATGCGTTTTTTTATGTTCTTATGAAACTTTGAGTTGTTTAACTTGATTTCACCATTATTATTTCGGTATCTCTTATGCGATTTGTGAAAAAAATTAAATATAATAACTTCAAACCAGCAATAAAAGCTTTCTTTACTCGTTCGACGGTTCAGAATCCCTGTTGAGCATTTCTTCGAATATTAAGTAAGAATTATAAGTATAACAACTGGAGTAGAATTTGATTATCCATTAAAAAGAGTGCAAATAAATATTTAAAATTTTAGATTTAATGTACAATAATTCATTATTTATTCATTAATGAATGCGCGGACTGGGTAGAATTGAAAACATCTACTTGATAATGACCATAAAATCATACTATGAGATCTCCTTGCGTCAAATATTTCCATCCTTACGTTATCCAAAATATATTTCCAAAATTAGGTAATTCTATTGTATAGTCGAAACATATTTATCATTTAAAAGTTTCTTTAAACATTTTTTCTACGCTTATGTAAGAAAAACATTCGCTAAAATCTCAGTACATAAAAGGTATAAGAAGCTAGCAAATAAATTTTAACTCTTGGTTAATTTAGTATAGTTGGCTATATTTCGACATTTATTGTGGAAAAACTATTTTTTCATATGAAGTTAAGATTAAATTACTCATACGAGCCCATTACGAACACTAACAATGCGTAAATCAATTGTTATTTTCACTCCATTAATTCCTCCTCCGATGATACGTCATCAATCTCCGAGTCGTCATCATTTTCTTCATCCTCATAGGCTAGTAACCTAGACACCTCTGGGTCAAAATCTTCTTTCGATGTCCTTCTTCTGAATGAAATGGAGGATATCAAGGGATCGGAAGTAAGGAGCAACCTCCGAAATGCATCTCCATTTGTTACCTCCCTCGAAGCTTTTCGTGTGTGATGCTCCCGGAATTATCTCATGTCCTTATTTCTCTGCTTCTAGGGCCTCTTTCGAAAGCTGTCCGATGGGAAGTATCCTTCGCGATATCTGCGCCATGAATTAATAGCTTGTGCTTAGTGGTTGGCTTGTAATAAATACCAAGGGTATTGCTTCACGTATAATTTGGCGGTCTGGAGGCATTATTCGCTAAATTCACAGTGGTTTAGCGTGTGTCTACTTGAAATAGCTTTCAGAATGTGTGAAAGCCTTGGAATAAATTGTTCATTTGTCCCTGAACATAAAAAATGGTCCCTTCAGTCCCAACTTGATGGCAAAAGAAATGCGATGTTTTGTAATTAAAACATGATTGACCAAGAATTAAAAGTTGTTGCATTCATTAATAGAATGAATTATTTTGCATTACTATCTCCATTTAGGCCAAATGTTTTTACCAAGTACTCGATCACGAAATGTTTCTTATCACTTGTTTATAGCCCTTTTTTGTAAACGAATTTCTTATGAAGCTGTAGCCGCGTAACTTTTCTACTCTCCATGACTTAATATAATTAAAAATGTATAAACTAAAAAGTGAAAGAGAAATTTAACGGTAAATCACTACCCTCGGCAGTAATATTAGGATGATAACATATTTTTATGGATAATAAAAATAAATTAACTCTGAAAATAATCCGGAATTTGTTTATAAAATTTTTAATATCGCTTACCATCAAGGCCACAAACTACTTCTGGTGTTTTCGGGGCACTAAATCTCCCTAAGATGGATGGAATTTATTCGTCAGGAGAAACTGTTCCTCAAGGCGAGCTATTTTAGGAAAAGGCGAGTAAAAATATTTTTTTCTAAAAACCCATTCGTGTTGCACAACTTGGATCACTTTCAGTAGATATTCTCTGGACACACTCGCAAAGACAGCTGATGAATACAATACGTGAATGCAACCAGAAAATCCCCCAACCAATTACAGCGATGGGTTCCGTTAGTTTGTGTAAGCGGCAACAAGGGTGGTCAAAAGGAGGCAAGATAGTTGTAAAGGAGATCCGTGGAGAGTTACCAGAGGATTAGAGTAAAAAGAATGGACTGTTGAGCTTGTGCACGACAACGACCTCCCTCTGCCCGCCCCCACTCCCCCCCCCCCCCCCCCCCCCCCGCCACGGAACGCCTTGTGCCTGTGGCCGATCTAGAGGTCATAAGAACACTGTTTAGAGAATTTAAATCATACACTGTCTTCAATTTCGTCTCTCCTGTCTAATTCTCCTGTAAACTTTAGGGCCAAATTGTTAACGGGGACGAAAATATGTGACAAGTAGGGATGGGTGATTATCATAAAATAATCGATATTTGGTAAATCGATTAATAGTAAGCAGCCGATTAATCGCGCCAGATTTATTGATTTTATTAATCGATACATCGATTAATCGATTCGATTATGACAACATACAAAACGTAGCTTGCGAGGTTATGGTCCCTCCATAAATAAAGTAAAATAATTTCTTGTAAATTTTGTAAGGTTAATGTTATCATGAGTGCCAATTGTAAAAATCTAGATGAACATCAAAGGAGGCGTGTCATGGAACAGAGTTGGGAAAAATTTCTTAACTTAATTAAAAATTTGGACGATTGCCAAATGCTTATAGGAGCTGAAGCGAAAATTGTAATTTTTATAAGTGGGATTTTATTTTATTTTTATTTTTTTAAGATAACCGCATACAGCAGGGTGCCATTTTATAGTGGTCAGGTAACAATACATACATTTGAGGACATATACAAGCAAATTTAACAAGAAGAAACAAGAATCAAATTTATGAAAACGAAAAAAAAACAAGAAAAATGACAGGAACATCTAGTTAGGTGACAGATACGAAAGAGAACGGCTTATAAAGGATTTAATTGGAAGTGCAAAGGGATCAATGTGTGTGGAGGGAAGAAGTTCATTAGAGAGGAGAGGCGGAAGAAAAGAGAACGTTTGGGAAACGAAAGTCTAGGAATGGGCTTATGGAGTAAAGGATGAGAACGAGTGGGGCGGGATGGAACTTTGAAATAGATACAGGAGAGCAATTCAGGGCAGTCGATGGCGGAATATAGAATATTAATTAATAAGTTTTAAGTCTGCTGTGAGTTTATGGGTGGTGAGATGAGGGATGGAGAGGGAGGAGAGAATAGCATCGGTGGACATGTTACGAAAATGTGGTAATCTATTTTTAACTATTTTAGCGAAGAAATTGCAGACACAGTTCAGGGAGGAGAGATTAGTTTGTGGAGAGATAGACCAGATGGGACAAGAATAGGTAGGAATTGGAAGAATGATAGAAGAAAAGAAAGTTCGAAGTGCTCGGGGGTCATTGATTTCGGTGAAACGATAGAGGAGGCCTAAGATACTGGTAAGGCGGCTTCTCAAATCAGATTGAATCAGTCTCATCTCGGAAAAGAGTATCTCTGATGGAACTGATGTTGCTACTTTTGGCAGGTACTTCCCGGCTACCTGATATAAGTGAAGGTTTCATTGACTCCCACACTGAAAAAGGATTCAAGTGGTGACCATCGACGGGTCGGTTGAGGATTTGCCGTAACTTAAATGGTGTCCGACCGGAGACACCTTCATTATACAGGGTTCCCTGTGATGCTGTTTCAGTGTCATGAAAGCTCCAGAGGTCATTTGATGGTGCTGCATCACGCTCAGCGTGTGAAAAACATCTGCAAGACGTTCACCTGATCCTCCTCGTGAAACATCTCAGCCAGCACAGCGATGACGGTGCTCATGGCAATGACTTCAGCGATCGGGCTCTTGAAGTGCAGTTTTTTTAACTTGGCCCAGCACCATGGCGATTGCATAGTGCTTTCTGGACTCCATAGGATCGAACCGACGCGACGGTCCAGCTCCGACAGACTCACACGTTCCACTAGCCTGTCTCCTTGCGGAAGCTGTATCAGATGTATGCTCCGAAATTGAAAATCGAAGTAAATGCCAGAGAAATGAAATAACATAGCATATCACAAGAGGAAGTAATGGTCGCGTTAACTTCACCTGTTTAAGCAATTTCACGAGCGGAATGACCTTGCTGACTGTAGTAACTTTATCCGCGCAGATTTTCGTCGTCACTTTAGCAAATGGTTTCAGCACGGATATGAAGACATGGACGGTGCTCAGCATCGCACCGCTCAGCAACATCACGTCCCCATAGTCGAGCAGCACCTTGGCTACTACGGGTGACAACCCTACGAACCGAAAAAGCATCTCGTAGGTTGAGGACCACTGGGTAGCGCTCGACTGGATGAGGTGTAGGACGGTACCCTCTGCCTTACCTTGAGAGTACTGAATACGTCTCAATGCATCACTTGCATTGACACTGTGGTGAAATAAAGTTACTATATCCTTATTTTTTTTAATTATATCTAGGGCTCCAGGAACATGCTCCTCGTTAGTCTTTTTATTGATTGATTTTTTTATTTATTATGAAAATAATACACGACTATGCCTGGCGAAGCGACATCTGACACATGACACTTGAGAGGCCAGCAAAAGGTGGTGGCGTGTAGAGTTACGTCATGCGCATTCTACCTTTAATGGCGTCGTCGCGCAGAGTTCAGCCACAGTTGAATTTTCGAATTGAAGACAAACGTGAGACGCCGAAACCATCACAGTTCACTAGACAAAAATTTCCGAAATAATCGATAATCGATCAAATTAATCGGGTGTAAAATCGATATCAATAATCGTTGCATAAATCGATTCCAAATTTTCGATTATTCGACCAAAATAATTGATTATTAGATTAATCGATATCGTAATCGCCCATCACTAGTGACAAGAGTATTCTCAATTTTTTGCCTATTCAGTTACATCCTTTAATAGGTATGGGTGATATAGGCGTATAACAAATATTATTTACTGAAGATGCTAAACTGAAATTTCTTTCCGTGTATATTTCCAAATTAAAACATTTCTCCATATAGAGACAAATGGCGGCCCCCGCGGTAGCGACGAAGCCACCGGGACAGTTTCGAAGAAACATAGATGGCAAAATTAAAGCTGCAAAAATCTGCATGAATTTTCTTCTGAAAACTGTTATATAGACTTTACCCTATCATACAGTATGGATAACTCCATGTCGGCAGATGTGGATGAAAACGATAATTGCAATTTAAACTTAAATTTAACGTAAAAACATCACTTTCTGAATAAAAATCTCAATACGTTAAAGCAAACGTTAAAGAAAATTAAACTAAACTCATATCATACGGAAAAACAGTTTTATTTTTTGTAAAATTTAAAAAATACAAAATAGTGCATAGAACATTTTCAAATAAGATAAGAACATTTATGTTTTTGAAGCGAAAGTTATGGCAGCAAAAATCACACTGATATGCTATACTTTGACAGGTCGTACACATTATCCTAACGTATTCTACGCTCCGTGTCGTATACGTATTGAAGAGCACATAATCAATAATATTTATTATCTATTTCGGCTGCTTTACGTGAACTTAATTTTTCGACTTTTGGTCAGCTCTTTTGAATTTGGTCCCACTGTGCGACGCTCATTACTTTTTGCTCCAATAATGATTATATTTAATGATGATTCGGTAATCAAAATACCTCTAAACCAGCTTACTCGCTATTGGGGTATTCAACGTTAATTTCCCAACGTGCTTTGCCCTTGAACTCCCAGATTTCGATCATATTTGCATGACGAATTCCGTTTTTAAACATTGCTGGCCCTACTCAATATAGTAAAATATACATCCGTTGCCTAGTTAAGGGAGTATGATAAATTGAGCTCCCCGTAAATTTATGTTTGATTTTCCTTCGGTATCTCCGCAAAAACTATGCTCATGTTAGGGCACAAGTACTTGAGTGAAAGAGAAAGAAACGGCGCATAATACTTTGATGCCAATAGTTGAAGATTTTTCAATTTGGTGTATCATTGACTACTTTGAAATTTTCAAAATAGTCATGTGTTTTTCTTCTTCCATTTTGTATGTGCAAAGATCCTTTTTACCCACGCATCAAAAATGTTTTCGAGAATAAAAAGGCGGGGATGTATTTTTGAAAATGATTATATTTACTATCGTATATTATATTTTATATATCTCTATCAACTATTTTTAATGAGTTAAAATGCAATGGAAAGTGAAATTATTTTATATATATTTTTACATCCAGCAGCAAAAATACCATGTAGCAATACCGTTGGTGCCCCGTCTGTTACATGCAAAAGAGTTGGCAGTACACCCGGTGAAACAATGGGGACCAACAATACGTGAGGAACTCGTGGGAGCTAGGAAGAGAAGTTCGGTTGTTGTTGACTTACGTGAGAGGAGAGAGGATGTTTTTTCGAGAACGGCAACTTGGTGAAGAGGAAGAGAGAGTTTTATTAAAAGGTGTACTCTGAAGAAAAGGACGAGTGGGGACGCCCAACGGGTGAAGACGACCCAACCGACGGCAGGGAGAGAGGGAAGATCGCCGGAGAAGACAACCCAGTGCCGCCATTCTCCACTTGACATCGGCCCCAGTAGTGCACGACCGGGGGAAACTGCCGGACTACTAAACAACCCCAGTAAATTTAAGCAGGACCACGGTTCATAAAAAAAAGAGAAAGGTAGGTTACAACCAAATATGGCCAAAGGTGCCAAAATGCGCCAATGCGTTTTATATAATTGACATTTTTAGGACGTCAATTTTTTCAGTTTCTTTTCTAGCATATATTGAGAGAGAACATAAATACCAAGCTTATATTTTTGCGTAATTTTAAACTTGGTCGTAAATAGATGAATCTGTAGCGTGTGGCGAGAAATGAATACGCCAACTTTCCTCAACTCTCTTTATTCTGTCAAAACAGGCAAAAGTGGAGACTGAGCGATCATGAAGGACTCATGTCGCTTATATATCATAGGCAACGGTTCGCGAATGTTCTACATGTTTTATTTTGAAAACCTCTTAGGTGAAATTGGTCTTTTCTGCATCGCCGTGTCAGTCAAACGGTGCCGCTCGAGAAGCCGTTCGATCGCCTAAAACCCTAAAAAGCTAGACTATGTAACTAGACGTGTTTCAAAGTAGCGTCTCTTACTCAATGACACTTGACTGGATCTTCCCGTCCTGCAAGCTGTGCCTACTTAGTTTACCTAGTTTTCCGCAAGTTTTCGCGTAACCCACATCAATCTGAGCATCGTGCTTCCGGTTTTTTATATGAACCTTGCACGTTAGTTTTACGTAGTCAACCTATTGGGGTCATTTTTAGTTCGTAATAATTACATATATTTAACAATACAAGACTATTTTACCGCGTGGAATTTAGCGACATTTTCTTTTAATGATGGTACTTGTAAAGCATTTTAGCGCATATGTTATTACGATAACCTCTCGCCGGTGTCAGGAATATTATTCATATACAAAATGCAAGTATTCATATCAAAGGAGATTATAATTACATCGTAAAGGAGATGGGATCGCATCGTATAGGAGGCTATACAGATCCGACTCCACAGTAATAATTACAACAACAGGGACACCGGCTACAGGCTCAGTAATGCCTGCGATTATTTCACCAGACAGAGAGCCGATGAACAAGGACGTGACAGAGAGAGTTTGCGCCAAATAAAAAGAGCACGGAAGCAGCCACCGACTACGTGGCCACCGGACGCAGTGAAAATAAAGCAGACAAGTAGGAAAATTGGAAGTTTGAATTCTTGGATCCCTGAAGTCTAGTGGCGAGTCGCTCTTCAAAACGTTGGATGTATAGGAGAACCTCACCCGTTGTGTGAAACCTAAAAGCTCTTCATTCACATTATTCGCTGGGAAAGCCTGGAGTGACACATAACTGCACATATTTCGCTATTCGCTCGTTAGAAAAAAATTCCGCCATATTCACACTGCTATGGGACTTTAATTTGCTGAATCTCTTGCTCAAAATCATGAATCCTGAGGAAATTATTAGAATCATTAGTGAAATTAAATCAAACGATGAAGATGATAGTAGTAGGTATGCAGACTGCATTCCTAATTTCTGTAACGGTCTTCCTTGGTGGGCAATAAACAAACACTTACGAACTCGCGTATAATAAATACATATATATATATTGAAACAACAAAATGAAACATATACATACAATAGGTCACTCCACCGTCTTCTGCCATTCACTAGCAACACACAGTAAGTTAAAAAAAACACTTTCTTCTCGTATCGTTCGTTCCACTGGGGTGCGAAGGAGAGACTGCATGTAGGAGCTCCTCTGTCCTTCGAAGAACACTCCCGGCGGCGACGTTACCGCCTCCTTAAATTATTTTCCTGGAAGTTCGCTGGCAGGTTTTCAAAATGCGATGTACCGCGATACCGTTGAACGGTACATACTCCTCTCCCCATCGGTCTAGGCCCACGTGGGTTTCTTGATGAGTTTTACATGATGAGGCTCTTTGGCTGTGGAGTCATTGCAAAAAATACATTAGTAACAAAAATATGAAATCACATACTTAAAAAAAATAGAAAAACTCAAGTTTCCCTTGAATGAAAAGGTTTGAGTTGTGACACATGCGCTCTGGTCACAAATTCGCCTGTGTTGACATCTGCCAGTCCCACAGTTACCGGAGTGAGGAAGCGTTGGATTATCACCGGTCCTTTCCATCGAAAACTAAGTTTCGCTGCCCGTTGATCAGACTCTTTACTAAGTGGATGGGATCTATATAACACCATATCACCAACCTTATATGGGTGCTAACCTCTGTTTTTATCATACGCTCTCTGTGCTTTGCGCCTCGCAGCTAGTAAATTATTCTTCGCTCTGTCCCACTTCTCCCTTATATCGCTAGTGGTCGGGCGGTTTGGTAACAGGTCATTTAAATGCCATAAGTTGGACAAAGGATCATTCGGTCGGTACGTGAACAGTAATTCAAATGGCGCGTAGTTATGCGATTCATGTCGAGCTGAGTTGAAGGCTATTTGTAACCACGGTAGATGTCTATCCCATGTCGTCTGCGAATGTGCGTGGTACGCTATTAGAGCAGAGCGTAAGTTTCTATTAAAACGCTCCGCGTGTGACGGTTTGGGATAATATGGCGTTGTGGTGAAATGGTTGATACCATTTGAGAAACAGAAATTTTTTAAATTCCGAGACGTAAATTGCGAACCGTTATCGGAGACAATTTTTTAGGGAATGCCAAAGTTCTGGAAAATAATCGACTGTAATGAATTTGTTACCGTTTGAGTGGTAGCACGTTTCAACGGTATTAGCCAAACAAATTTACTAAATGCGTGTACGCAAACCAGAATCATGGAATTTCCGGTCTTCGTTCTCGGGAATTTTCCCACAAAATCTATAAAGATTTTTTCCATGGGACGTTCCGCTACATCCGAAGATAATAACCCAAATTGGGTTTTCTGGGCCGGTTTGCTTAAGGAACAAAGCTTACACCCTTTTACCCTCTCTTTTATATCCCTATTCATGCCCTTCCATGAAAAACATTGTCTTATTTTTTGAATGGTCTTATGAATTCCTAGATGCCCCCCAACTGGGGATATATGATAGTATTCAAAAACCATGGGTATTAATTTTGGGGGTAGTACGACTTTTGGTTTATTAGTCCTCGTATTCTCACAATACAAAGTTCGTTCTATCATGGTTAACCCTTTCGGAGCATTCCCGCCTTCTAGGTTCTCAATTATATTTTTCAATTCGTCGTCTTGCATTCGATGCTGCCGAATTTCTTGAAAAGCTAGAGGAAAGTGCACGGTTAAGGCATTAATCTGTGGTGCCTCGTGACCGTTAGTGCACTCCTGACTGTCGGCATCAAACATTCGCGATAGTGTGTCGGCCACAATATTTTGAGTTCCTTTTATGTGCCGCACTTCAAATTTTAATGAAGAAATACGCATAATCCACCTACCAATTTTACCTAATTGTCTAGGATGTGCCAGTAACCAAGACAGAGCTTGATTATATGTTTCTAATAGAAACTCCGAATGCTCTAGGTAATCTCGAAATTTATCTATGCCGAATACTACGGCCAAACATTCGAGTTCATACACTGACGATGCTCTCCGCTCCTGTGGTGTTAATGAGCGCGAAGCAAAACCGATAGGTTGTCTTAAACCGTCGACCTCTTGCGAGAGCACAGCTCCTAAACCCATTGAGGACGCATCCGTCTGCAATATAAATTGTTTTGTAAAATCGGGTATACGGAGGACAGGAGGTTGCATAATTGCTTCTTTAAGCCTCTCGAAAGCCAGTTCCTGCTCTTCGCTCCATTTAAATTTCACTCCTTGCTTTCTTAAACGATTTAATGGGACCGCTAGCTGGGATAAGTTAGGTGTGAACTTACTGTAAAAATTCACCATCCCAATGAAGCGTGCAATGCCTTTCACGTTTTTGGGCGGTTTGTAATCCCGAATAGCCTTAGTTCTCTCTGGATCGATCCGTATTCCATTTGATGACACCAGATGTCCTAAAAATGATATTTCATTCACCGCAAATTTTTTTTTTCGGGGTTGACGGTAAGTTTGGCAGTTCTTAGGCGTTTCAGTACTTCGGTTAAATGACGAATGTGCTCCTCAAAACTATTAGAAAATACAACCAAATCATCTAAGTAATTATACACGTGCTCAAACTTAATGTCATTGAAAATACTATCCAATAAACGGGTGAGTACCTGCGCTCCCGTCGCCATTCCAAAAGGTACTCTGGTAAACTGGTATAGATTCCATGGTACACAAAAACTAGTTAGATATTTCGATTCCTCAGCTAAAGGTATCTGATGGTAGGCCGAGTTAAGATCAAAAATTGTAAAGTACCTTAGCTTTACCAAACCAGTTGAATGCTGTATGCAAATCGGGAATTGGTACGGATTCTATTTCAATATTCTGATTTAATTTTCGGTAGTCGATCACTAAACTGTGTTTATTTCCCGGCTTAGGGACCAGAAACGCCGGGCTGGAGAATTGCGATATTGATGGTTCAATGACACCTTTTTCCAACAAATCGTTGATCTCTTTGCGCAATATATCCATTTTAGGAGGACCGATGCGGTAGGGGTGTGATTTAATTATCTTGCTATTGGTAAGTCTAATCTCGTATTGCATTATATCGGTTAGTCCCAATTTCGGAGTGAGTACGTCGCAAAACCTTTCGTAAAGTCCAATTATTGCCTTACAGTGGTCCTCATGCCCTGATAGATGGTTCAAATTGGGAATCTTTTGTTTATCCTAAAAAAACATTTCTTTAGTGTGTTCGGAGATCACCTCCGCTCCCGTTTCCCCACAAAATGGTACATAATCCTTTTTTGCAAAGGAAAAATAGATAAATCTATTCCTAACATCTATGACCATCTGTGTCTTAGATATTAAATCAGTTCCTAAGATCAATTCTTGCCCTAAATTCTCAGCGACTAAAAACGAGAAAGTCCATGAAAATCCATTAATTTTTAACTTGAAAATGACACTGTATTGTATTTGGAGCTCTTCATTAGATGCCGTTAAACAAGTAATATTACAGGTTTCTATCCGTTTGATACATTTAAGCTGTTTTAATTTATAAAATAAACAAAAAGAAATTACACTTCGGACAGAACCGGAATCAATAAGGGCCTTAATTAGAGTGCCATTTATATCGACCTCTACCTCAGGAATAACCCGCTTGGTTATACCTCTTATGCTCCGGCAATAGATTCTGTTGTGAGTCCCTTTCAACTTCCTTCCTGTCTGACGAGGTTTTATTCTTGCCTTCTCGGAAACCCCCTCGCGGTTCCCGGGCCGTATTCGTTTAAATTACCACGATACTGCCAAGTCGAACCCTGTCTACCAACTCCACGGTATTCTCGGTTACGTGATATATATTCATGGTTACCTCTCGCACTGAATGAAGGCGGGGGTTGGTTGTATATTCCACTCATAAAAGGTGGATTATAACCAAACTCAGGGTTACTTATCCGATCCGGTAGGGGTGGAGGTTGATATACTTTGCACCTCTCTTGAATGTCTTCGATCTCCCTCCCAAATTGCAACAATTCAGAAAAATTTAGTACCTTCTTTCCCATTATGTGTTGCAAATATGACGGATTGAGGTTCTCACAGGCTAACTGTAGTAGCTCAGTTTCACTAATGGGGCATTGAAGTCTCCGATTCATCGTTCGTAGGACTGTTACGTACTCATCGATCCTTTCACCTTCCCCCTGAGTCCTGCAAAATATGTCTCTCTTTAAACGGATATAATAACCCACTGGCAGGAAAGCCTTACGAATTTCTTTGACAAAATCATCCCATGATTTCACGTTAAATTGATTGGAAATAAACCACTGCAACGCCTTTGGGCCCAGTATTTCAGGTATCAGTTTCCACATTTCTGATTTTTCTACCCTTCGACTCTCTCGAAACAACTCAGCTTTTTCTATGAATAGATTTACACTTTCGCCGGCGTTTCCTTCAAATTTTAATCCCCATCTTGATAGGTCTTGACCCAATTCCGTTAGTGCTTTCCGTGCTTGGTTTTCCACTTCACTGAGTCTAATTTCATCTCCCTCATCGTTATTAGCTTCATTTCCTTTCGACTCTTCACCCCGTGGCCTTTCTGATTCACGTTTATCTAACTCCCTCACGTATTCTCGTAACTCCGTACGCAAGTCGTCCAAGGTTCCTTCTTGCTTGAGCTTAAAACGCCGCGCAAAATCAATCGCCTGTTCCTTCGTCAATTCATCTATCCAGCTAGTGCCGGAGGGAAGACCGCTACGTGCCATAACGCGAAATCTACTCTAAATTTCACTAAACAACGGGAAAAAAGGAAAGGATTTCTTCTTGCCGCTGAGGTCCGCCAGGGCTTTAAGGTTATAAGGATGGACCATGGAAGGGAGCCAAAGGACCAGACAACGACAAGCTAATCTAACCACGCTCTGCTACCATTTGTAACGGTCTTCCTTGGTGGGCAATAAACAAACACTTACGAACTCGCGTATAATAAATACATATATATATTGAAACAACAAAATGAAACATATACATACAATAGGTAACTCCACCGTCTTCTGCCATTCACTAGCAACACACAGTAAGTTAAAAAAAACACTTTCTTCTCGTATCGTTCGTTCCACTGGGGTGCGAAGGAGAGACTGCATGTAGGAGCTCGTCTGTCCTTCGAAGAAAACTCCCG
Source organism: Pyrrhosoma nymphula (assembly GCA_963573305.1). Classification (NCBI taxonomy): domain Eukaryota; kingdom Metazoa; phylum Arthropoda; class Insecta; order Odonata; family Coenagrionidae; genus Pyrrhosoma; species Pyrrhosoma nymphula. The sequence continues at coordinate 154,975,949 of OY754329.1, read as the reverse complement.
GCGGCGACGTTACCGCCTCCTTAAATTATTTTCCTGGAAGTTCGCTGGCGGGTTTTCAAAATGCGATGTACCGCGATACCGTTGAACGGTACATTTCCACCTTGCAGCTTTCGTTGAATGAGGCAAATTACGCCGAACGTAGCCGAGGCATCAAATGTCTAACAAGAGTTTTAAGTAAAAAAAATATTTCAATCATATTGAATGATGGTCATATTTTACTTCCTTAACTTCCTCTTAGTCTTGAGCAATTGTGAGAATAGTAGATAGACGATCGCAAGCCTTCTCTGCGGTAAAGAAAAAGATTTCTTCTGACATGCTCCACAGTGCGCTCATTCTCTTACATTCCAGAGGTAATTTTGGGTCTAAGATAACTCACCTTTCTTACTACTGAATCCGGTTTGTCCCATTTCTTCTTTAAAACTACATCAACTACGAGGAATACATTCAATTCTCGTGCGATATCTCCAACGGTCATATTTGTATTAGTCTTTTTTGACGCACAGTTTCTCCTCCCCTAGCTTCCATTTCGTCGTAATCTTTGAGAGGGAACTCGGTAACCGTTCGGAGTTCTCACTGTGTTCACCTCCGCTGACGACAGATGTACATCTACATCTAAATCTACATTATCTACATCTACATATTACCCCGCAATCCGCCTCAATAGGCGTGTGGCGGGGGGGGTGTTAGGACACCAGCCGTTTACATATAAAAAGGAAACGCTCTAATGAAATTACGCCTAGCATTTATTAAAGTCCCTTATTGTTCGGGGGAAAAACGAATTCCCATACCTATCCGTTCGGCAAAATATCTCTCTTAATTTATCGTTTCTGTCGGACCTGGAAATATAGTGGGGTTCTAATATGATGTTCTCCGTATCGCTCTTAAAGATATCTATTCTTAATTGATCAAGTAATCTAAGCCTAGCGCGCAGCCTCCGAGTCTCTAGCGGCTCCCAGCCTAATTCGTTTAACATCTTTGTAACGCTGTCTGTACGCCCGTAGCAGTTTTTGACGAATGGCGCAGCTTTCCTTTGTATTTTATTAAGTTCCCGGAAGAAGTCTTTCTGCACCAGATCCCATATGCTCGCTGCATATTCAAGGTGCGGCCCGATGTAATGATTGACTCACGAAATTCACATTCAATCTTCGCCGCAACTTTCTTGTTTGCATCGCCTCAACTTTTCTCGAAGAATCCCTCACCTTATCCCCCCCCACGCTCGAAGCCAGCGAGAGTCTTTATGCCGGGCAATGGGTCGAACGCCGCGAATAAGTCCGTCTTCATGCCGGGCAATGGGTCGAACGCCGCGAATAAGTCAGACTTCATGCCGGGGGTCGGTTGGATGCCAGGGTTGACAATCTGCTCCCTGGGAGGCTGGTGTGTCGAGCGGGTTCCATTGGGGAGCGGTGCGATGTGTTCAAAGTAGCCGAAAAATGCACTCTTTCTCCACAGTCTCTCGAGAAAACGAATCGCTTAACGTGCCCCGAAATTGAAGGGTTAAGGGCGCACGCCGCGCGGCATGACGGTTGCCTTGACGACAGCTCTTGTGTCTCGGATAAAGAGAGAAAGACAGATGCATGGTACTAACACATACACTAGTACCATGGACATATGTATTCGCGTAAACCCTCGTGGGTTCCGTAAGGATGGGAGGGAGAGGTCTTGCCACTTTCCCCCACCCCTCCCTCCGGCGAGAAATCCTCCCAACTAACGGGCCCCTAAGGAGGTTCCGCCGCAACTGTGTGAGTCAAAACAAATACTAAATTCCACATTTTTTATATTTTGTCAAAAAAATCCTGCTTTCACTGATTCAATGCGCTACCTATAGAAACCCAAAAGTAAGGTACAAAATATGCAGATTATTTCACGAATGTATTTTAAATGAGCACTTTTTCCAGCCATAGGAGCCGACTGCAGCGCCATTTCCTACGAATTACCGCATCATGACTTCAATTACGGCAGTAATTCCCTCATAACTAAAAAAATAAGGTGGTAAGATGCCTATATTTTATTTCTATTCAACTTCTCCGAATTATTTCCTTCTTAGAGACAGTTTTCCACGAAAATGGCATTTGTATTTTATGGAAAAATACTATTTTCCCCGTGTTTCTCTCATTCCCCCCATTGAACACCATGTAATTTCAAGTTCAATTATAGAATAAAATAGCGTGGATAGGTATTATTTTGTTTTTCATATCAGATAGAGGATAACTTTTTTTACAAGCAGATAGAATATGAATAAAATAACATTTAAGTCATTTTACGGTGGAACCACCTTAAAATAGTTTGAGCGAGATATTTCCCTAGTCATAATGGAGACCATATTCGAATTTTATTTTTGTACTCCAGCGTCTGTAAGAAATGTAAGGTAAATATTTTAGTATTGATGGCGCAAAAGTACAGCTATAAATGTTAAAAATTCTCAGCAATCAAATAAATATATCCTCATAAGTCTCTAACTTGACTCATTTTTTTTACGCCGTACGGTGAAAACGCCTTCTCAACAGGTTTTTTGCCATTCTGTAAAAATGATTACGACGAGGAAATGGCTATACTGGATTGATTTGATACTAATACATCAAGGTAGTTTCGTTCTATCATATTCTGAAGTTTGATTAACGGGTGTTAGCATGTGGGTGAGCTACAGGGCTTGAAATATCGTTCAAATTACGCATGTGAAGGATATTTTGGTGAGCTCGAAAACTATCGGTTGTTGGAATAAAACGAAATAAGTATCAGACTAATCAAAAGCTCCAATTTTCATCCGATAACTGGCGAGGTTCCATTTACTTTGGCTGGACCAGCATTGAGCAGTAACGCGTCGCGCTAGTGAAAATTTGTTATAATGCTGTAAAATTCTTGATGTAATGGTATGGATATGAAACAAAAAATCGGTGGGGGTCGAGCACACCACACGTGCTCAACTCGCGTGTGATGTCACTTACGTTTTATTTATTTTGTTTATTGAACCCAATGTGAAAGGCCTTCGTTGCTGTTATTAGTGTTTTAATAAACTATAAGTAAAACCATTCAATCACTTGATTAAACCTAAAAATCTGAGGACTGGTTAGAGAAATGAATATGCCAGGTGTAGCAGAATATGAAACAGGATCTGGGGGGTTATTTTTTAATCTCACTTAAGTGAGAATACGTCATAAAATGCTGAAAATTACGTCATTTTTCGTAGTTCAACTCCGCCACCCAGGTGGCGTGACCATATTTGGCTCTGAAGAGGTGAACTGTCGGTCTATTCATTTGATTCATCCGCTCTTTCGACTCTTGATCCGTTTCATTTGGCTCTGCATTTAATTAGTTCCATCTCATCTGTCCTTAGGAACGTTAAATGGAGCCACCATTGCACTTTGTCTGATCGTGAGCCGATCATTAAGAGAGCGAAACGGATCTCCCGCTTTCCGGCAAAGAGTCATTAAAAAGGACGGAGGTTATTTTGTAATTTGACCCAGCGGAACATGACGTCGCACATCGCTCCTTGGGGGTTATTTTGTAATTTTACCTCACTGAACATGACATCACGAATCACTCCTTATATGGAGAATACTTCTGAAAGTGGAGTTGTAAACCGTGTACGCCAGACGGTGACACTATCGCCTCTTTCATTTCGGCCGAGAATGGTTCATTTCCCAGTTTTTTCGGTCGTGGAATTGAGCTTCAAAATCGCCTGCTAAATGCTACGCAAGTAGCCACCCAATATTGGGCATATAATGGTCCAATATCGTTTGCCAATTCTCCAATGTTGGCCCAATGTCGGCAGCTGACATTGGCCCAATTTCATAATGATAACATTTGGCGTCGTACAGCCAATATTGGCTACCAATATTGGTCTGATACCATCAGCTAAGATTTACCCAATATTGTGCCAATATTCACCCGATTTTATTAGCCAATGTTGGCCCAATGTCAGTAAGTGATATTAGACCAGTGTCATAATAATAACATTTGACGTCATTTAGCTATTATTGGCTGCCAATATTGGACCAAAATTAACATAGAAGATTCACTCAGTACAAGGAATAAATTTAATTTCTCATTTCTAATTCTTACTCGAAGGATAAAAACAGAACATAGGAGTAGCCTCGGATCAACTGTTTTCGCATTGGTTCACCATGAATCCAACTCTATGTGATTTTGCGTGAAGTGTTGCCCCTGCACGCAAGCACAATTTAATGGCAGAACTGAAATGTTATCGGAAAAGAGTAATTCGTGGTGAAGTGGTTGATAATTGTATTAGCTCGCCACAAAAAAGCAACAACATACAATATACCTAACAATTGAGATGCCACAGGATAAGTAAAATTGACATAAGAATTACCAGGGTGGAAGCCACTCCATATAAAGACTTGAGATTATACATGACCCGAACCCAATTGCCTCCGTTTTCAGGGCTCATGTCTGAACACACACTTTGCCTTATGACGTTAAAGCCACTCACTAGGTATCACATGGATCTAGAACTGTTTGTCAAAGAATGTATGAAATAAGAAGCAGATGATTAGAATGAAATAATTATTTTAATCAGCTTTCATATAATGAATAAAAATGTAAATACAAGAAGTTTTATAACGTAAATTAATAGTAAGACGTCAACTACTACAGTAGTCCCTTCCTTCATCCTCACACTCTTGCGTCTGATGCACTCCTCCTCCCTCTCAATTATGAGATGCCAGCCTCAATCCCACCTTGACATATCTCAGTTGAAGCAGGATGTGCTCATCGGATGCCAGCTAGAAATATAACTTTTAACAAGTCACTTTAAGTTGACCACAACATTTATAGCTGAGAATACTAAAAATGGATAAGTGAAGCTTACTATGAAACGAGGAACACAATGAAACAAATAAAGGACATAATTCGCGATTCAAGCACATATTCAAAAAATAGTAGAAATGGAAATTAAAAATTGACACTCATTGCACTCAATAAGTTTTTCATCTATCCCACTAACAATAAGCAACAAACTAAATATACTCACAAGAAATCTACCCTGAAATAAACTCACAAGAAAAGAGAACAAGATATTGTCAGAAATTCTTATACTGACAATCACATAGAGAATTAACTCCTAGATTGAAAATTTTGACCCACATCGCCAATGCTTAGTGCCCAATGACGAATTACGAATTTTACAACGGCACCCTCCATTGAACAGTTTAGATGAAGACTGGCGAAAATAGAACAAATAGTTTCACTACTGTGATATTTTGAAATAATACTGTTACCCACAGGCAATAATAACCTTCCAATTTTACACCGACTGTCGTTAAAAACTTGAGTTTCTCCACGACTTTGTAACGGAAATCCGAATTATATTCTTCTTTCTCCAAGCTGTTTGATTTTTTTAACTCATGAATAACTTCATTTCCAAGGAAAATAATGTTGGGTGGTGATATTTTCGAACCAATAATCACTAGACTGATGCCCTAGATACAAGGTGCATATATCAACAAATCAAGACTCCAAAAATACGAGGTATGAGGTTAAATTGACTAACTGATACACATATATGTTACAAGCTTTCTCCTCATATCAATATAAATAAATACTCTCAGTGCTATATCACATAAAATATACGAGTTAATTACATTTCGACGATGAAATACTCCTCAATTCTTACAAAACACACTACATGAAAATACACCGGTAAATTTAAGTAAAATAATTGGACAGAATATGCAAGGATAAACGCCAAATAGCAAATCTGAGGGAACATTTTTTAAAGGGGGTGCCGTTTCTTAAAATACGATGGAGAGTTTTTAATAATAGATAATAATAGCAGCAAAAACCTACCTTGAATCGGTTAAGTATTCCGATGTCCTTCCTTGAACGTCCCTTATTCAGCATGAATTGCGAAGAGCACTTCAGAACAAAAGCAATGCACGTCCAACCTCGAGTCGCAGAAACGGGAAAAGTGACGATGGCTTTAACACGTTGCACCAGGGAATATATAACCAATATGTTTTGTGAATATTTTATATCTGCTGTAGCAAAACGTGTTGCTATGTTCGATCACGTTGTAAGCAAGCTAAATATCGTTTCTCATTTGTAAGCCTCTTGACCTCAAGGTAGTTAAAACTGCATTTTTCAAAAGACAAAATTCTCGTCCGGGTTTCCAGCATAGGTTTTGAACACCTTAAAATTTTCGTCGTCAAGATCGTCGTCGTCACATAGGTTTCGCCGAATATACGTGCTTTAAAGGGTCGGTTGATCCATGTCTGATTACAATGTTTTAGGTTTCGGCTAGAGCCACGATTTTTCAAAAGAATATTACACATTTCCGTGACTCTAATCACCACTAACACCGCAACTAGGCCAAAGAGAGGCTCTTACAGATCAACTCACATTACTCAGAGCAGAGGAGTAGCCCGGGTTTCAAGTATTTCGTTATACATCTGACAGTCATTTCTGCAAATTTGGCAATGAATTAAATAAGTCTTAGTAAGATGGACTTACCATTAATTGTTACATTTTTAATGGGTTTGCAACTCCTCTGTTACAACTTCACAAAATCGTGTAGTAACCACATTTTTTGTGGATATATTTGGTCCTGCTGGTCAATCATGAAAGCATGTGGGCTTCATAATATTATGGGTTTCATGAGGTAGCTTCTCTTTGCCTCTATAATTGCATTATTATTTAACTAAACTGTGTATTTCTTCGAACGTACAAGGAGGAATACCAATCATAGAATCATTAGGTAGCAGTTTAGTCATGAATGGAAATAGCATTACAGAGCCCTTCCTCCCCCCCTCCCCTCAATCACGTGGCTATCAAGAAGGGAATGGCGGTTAGTTCAGGCATCAGCTACCATGAGCCCAGGGTCGGATTAAGAGAGGTGAATTTTAGTCGAATAATGGATGATTATTGGCAATTGACATTAGACCAATATCAGCAGGTGATATTGTTCCAATATAGGCCGCCAATATCGGGCAAACATTGGCAAATGATGGCAAAAATGGGCCGATATGCCGTCATAGAGCCAACAATGGGTCAATATTCAGCCGAAATTCATTGCTACTTGGTGTAGGCGATTTGGCGCGGCTGTCGTTTCCGAATTTGTAGAAATCCCGCATAATTGGCAAGTTGAGTTTGCTGTTATTGTTTATGAAAAGTACTTACTTAATATTTTTGTCCAAGTGCTATGATGCAACCTCTGTAACTCAATAGCTTTTCCACTTTTACGTATTTCCGAGTTCCATGATTGTCTTTTAAAGTCAACTGTGACGCCGTCATGGGTAGTGGCAACTCCGTGAGTACTTCGAGAACGGAGTAGCTCAAATGAGTCATTCATTTGAGTTGGTGCTCTTCCGAAAGAGCTGTTTCGGAAGTGGAATTACAATATAACCCCCTAAAAGGAAATGAGCCAGCAGGGTAGGGTAATGAAGGGCTGCAGTCAACCAATCTTAGGATTGAATGACTTGTAGTGACGCCGGGAGATGTCACCGCGTGCTTGACGATGTGGGGTGGGGGAGGGAAACAGAGTGTTGTCCTTCTTAACTCGGTGCGGAGACACTCGCGGCGCTGCGTGTTAAATAAGCGAAGCAGAGTGGTCCCGTGAGAGGCAGGGGGGGTAGAGCCCCTGGACCGCGTGTTGATCATAAAGTGTGATTTTAACGATGTTCAGGCCGAGAGGTGCAAAGTAGCGCCAGTCTCTTTGTCCCCAACCCCCAGAAGCAAAAACTAACTCACTCCTACACCCTCCCCTCCCTTTAAAAATGTGAATACCCCCGGCGCCAACCTACCCCCCTCTCCTTCCGCCCCCTCCCCCTACCATCCACCCCGAGAGGAGAGGTGTATTTTCACAAGCCATTAATTCTCATTCATTCCCATTAAAAATTGCGACCGAACTGACCCCAGCGCGCGCGCGGCAGCAAAATGTTTTTTTAAAAGCGGTGGGTGGAGAAAATTTGTTACAACAAAAAATATATATATTTATTTTTCGGGGAACAGACCCGGCTGGTATTGCAATACAGGCCGATGGCCATCAAGGTATCTTCCACCTGAAGTGCGTTCTAATGTTAATATCTCCATAACTGTCCGGGAGTTGAATGAAATATTGTCCTGGGAATGTGTTCCAAATGTTTGCGGAAAAATGCGCGACCCCTCCACCTTTGATTCGAGTAGTTCTCTCCCTCTCTTTAAAATTAGATTTTTTCCTCGCCTCTTATTTCTGCGTGCTGGGAAAACATGAAATAACTTGTGCAATAAAAGCCAGAGAATTTTGAGAGTGATATACGGTGAGATAAAGACATTAAACATTATAATATTCTCAGGAATTTGGAGACTGCGAAATTAAGTAACTTATTGCAGTTAGTCGTTAATCTTCTTGCAAAATGCTCGGTTACTAATTCTACTGATGAGCATTGAGAGTTAGGGCTTGTTTCGACTGGTTTTGCTGTCTGTCATGTCATACACACGCACCAGAATACTACCAGAATATTCATGAATGAACTCTTTCCCTTTCTACCTTTCATCGTTCCAAATGCGAAGTAATATCTAGGCTTTTTATACCTTATTGCTAAGGTTTTAGACAAATTTACCAGAGACTACGTTTCTGTTCCCAAAGATCTCATCGCTAGATTAATACAATTATTTACAAAATTAGCCTCACCGAAAATATTTTCTGGAATGGCTTTTGAAAAATACGATGTCATATAAATATTTGTTTAAACCTTTGCTACAGTGAAATCTAATGTCTTAAAGTTTGTGAGATAAATATTGTAATTTCTTTCATGTTGCATCTATGGAGGAGTCAGACTCGGCAGGATAAGTTTCAAAGTTACTTTTTCCCACAGCTTACAAGCGCACTCATCTCAGTACTTAGGTAATCCATTGCTCTTATTTTTTCATTTTAATTTCAATATCACTTCAGCTCATTGTCAGCGACAGTGGAACTTTTTCTCCAGAATTGAATTTGCTAATGGAAACGCATGGCTCCTCTTCGAAGCATTGAAATAAACTGTAATATTTTGTTTTGCTTCTTCATTTACTTATTCTTAATTTTCCGAGAAAATTTGAACCATATTTTAACAGTCCATTTATAGTTAATGAACGCTGAAATCGGAATGCTTTCACAATTTGCATGCAATGTCATGGTTCGCGTAATATTATTGTTGTATTCTTCTCCCTCTCGATCCCAGATCGAGGATACCGAGGGATACGCGTTCGAGTCCCGGTCAGGGTGAATGATTTTTCCTCTGTGGAATTCCTCACCTATATACGTGACTAATCCCGGTATCCTCAAAATAGCGAGAACCTCATTGCGTTCAAAGTATTCATTTGTTTTCATCAGCTCCTCTCCACTTCTCTCTCCTCTTTGCCATCAACTTCATTCCTGCATAATTATTTACTTTAACCTCGTCGACTGTGGCGCTACCAAGTGCCACGCTTTGGGGTGCTTTGTAAAATTGCATGTCGAACAGTTTTGAACACCTTGCTTCTTTTAAGTCCACAAAATCCACGTGGTCTAACGACGGCTCGTTAACATTCTGGATCTCTTGATCTGGTTAGGATTCTGGTCTAGGCTGGAGCATTAAGTTCTGATCTTAATATGGAGTATCTTTTTTCATCTTCTTCCAACGTATCCTTTAGAATCCCAATCTGCAATAATTTTCCGCTTTCAAGTTTCTCTAGGTACTCTTTTCGTCTCTTCACTCTTTCTTCATTTTCAATAACAATTACATATTCTTCACTCCCTTATTGCCTTCAATGGAGCGTTCTTTGGAGTATTTTCTTACATTTATGTAAGCAGGTTCAACATTTCCCTGGAAGAGTTTGCCTTCCACCTCTTCACATATCTTTTCTATCCATTTTGTCTCTGGCCTTCTTGCTTTACGGCTGATCGTATATCTTATTATTACAGACAAATGTGATCTTTCTTCTATTTTCTAAAGTTTTGTACTTAGTTCTTTCATCTGTTAGGACCAGTACTTCCTGTGTAATCCATGACTTCCAATTTTTTTTGTTTTTTTTCCTTCTTCCTATTTTTTCTTCCACTGCATCAACTATTTCTCTTTTTATCTATTTCCATATCTTTTCGATGAATGAATCGATGGCATTCTATTAGAGCCTAGTATAAGATATTCTATTAGAGCCTAGTATAGAGATAAGTATCCTATCCATCATCAAAACTAATTGAAATACTGTTACTAATGGCATGACTCATACCGTATGTGCATATATTAAGGACGCCAAACAACAGATTACCTCGGAAACATCTCAAATTTAGACCATCTGGGAAACGAGATATGCGGACGACTGAGGAAACGATGGAGGGACTTGTTTCCAACCTTAAGCGGCCAAAGGGTCTAATCCAAAAACTGTTTTTGCCATTGATAAGAGTCTTCATTTTAACGTCATTCATGATGTACTCTGTATATTCCATCTTTTGTGTTCCTCGGTAATCTTTTTTATTCATTTCTCCTTCCATCATCGTTTCCATGTTGCTGTTGTGTCGCAAGATGTGCCCAATAACTTTGTGTCACATTCTCAGAGCTTTCTTCAAACATTCTTCTCTCCAACATTACATCAAACTTCTTCATTTTTATTTATCTTCATCTATTTCATCTTCACCTTTCTTCTAGAACGCCACATTTCCATGGCTTCCGTTTATCTTTTTTATGCAGCTATTTCTGCCGAAACTTCACTTCTATATGAGAGTATGCATTAAATATATACGTCCCTAGCTTGTGTTTTTGGCCATTCATCGACTCTTCTTCTGGTAGAATGTATTCTTTGCTTGGGCTATTCTGGTCGCTATATCGTTCTCAGTCCCTACATCCCTAGTATTCCTACTTCCTGAGCAGCAAAATTCTCCCACTTTCTCAAAAGTTTACTCAAGAGGATTCCATGACGTCTTCCAACAAAAATCATATTTGAGAAAAAATCTGGTGAGATAAGTCTCCTCGGAATGATTGTGTTGCGATTTCCCGTTGCCTTCCTCCTCCCAGTGCCACACCCATTTACGTAAATGCCTCATTACGCATGTAATGTTATGAGTGTTTCCATACCCAATGACCCACATGGTGTCCGCCTACACTCATATAAAACAGTGCTGCTGCTCTCTCCTTCAGGCTTGTGGCCGCACATTGGCAGGTGGTAGCCATTGGCCAAGTCGCGACGTCTTCATCTTAGCACTTTTATGCCATGTTTCACAAGGAAGGCTCCGTGCACCCACTAGATACCGCTCCTTTGTCCATGGCCGCTTATTCGCCTAGTAAACTTTCTTACTCCGCCGATAACCTCTGAATCTAGCAGTCGAACCACCATCCTCGACAATGGATGCAATCTGTAGATATAAGCTAGTCTGTAGATGATAGTACTTACAAATATAACTCTAGGAGAAATGCTCGTTGATTCTCAAGGGCAGATATAAACGTCAAATATTTTATAGTAGGTCTATTCAAACAGAAGAGAAAACGACTTCTCATTTATCATCTTAAGATTTTTTAATCAGTGGAAATTTCCAGATTTTTCGCTTAATGATGCATAGCATTAAGCAATTTTACTGAAATTGTTTATTCATAAAACAGTAAAACTAAAAAAGTATTTCAGTTTCGCCATGGGAGGCGTGGAGAATATCGTTATAAGTATATTTTCCCTACAGATTGTTTGAGCCAGATTTTCTTCCAGTACCAATATGACCCCATGTTAGAATATTCATTTAAAATAAATACCATATACCAAATATACTATTTATGTTTTTCCCGGTGAATAATATTTAGGTATTCTTCTCGGGCTTTGCACCAGGCAATTGGCTTCATATTGGCCGACGTTTCAGAAAACGACTTGTTTTCCATTTTCAAGGCGTGTTGCTCTCACTGTGTAGGATTATACACTGAACTGAATTGACCGTTTGACGAGTTCAACAATTAAGCTCGGGTGTCGTCTGATTGGCTGATGTTCCTTTGAAATCTCTTCTGTTCTTTTCTTATATTTTTCATGCAATTTATTATAGGTGCCCAAGTATTGCTAAGATGAAAGCCAGTATCCCGATTGAAATGTTTTGGATTTAGGCGAATTTCGATGGCTTCCTTGATTATGCGGTCCCAGTAGCGTTGTGAGTGGCAAAGAATTTTTGCATCTCCCCATCGAATGTCATGATCTTGATTGATGCCGCCCCGCCACTGCCGACTTCTCTGGTTGCGCTAATCTAAAATACCTTCGGTGCTCTCTCAGCCTCGTCTCAACCGTTCCGTTTGTCTCCCCCACATATATTTTTCCGCACTCACATGGAATCTGGGAAACTCCTGGTGTCTTCAGGCCGATAAGATCCTTCGCCTTCACCAGTCGGTGCCTTAATTTAGGTAGTGGTAGGTGGATAGTTTGAATGTTATACCGTCGTAGAATGCGGTGGATCTTGCCCGATATGGTTGAAACATAAGGGATAAAAGCTTTGGCCAATGGTTTTTGACCAAATATATGTGGGGAAGACAGGCCGAACGGTTGAGACGAGGCTGAGAGAGCACCGAAGGCATTTTAGATTAGCGCAATCAGAGACAACCACTTAAATGGAAGAAGTCACCACCTCGCCTCCAATAAGCAGGGCATCTTAACCACCTTGATACATCGGGAAAAAATGGTAGCAGATGCAGAAAGTCTTCCCTCTAAATTGGAACATCGGAAAACTACGTTCAAACGCAATGGATTTATGGGCAGAAATTTTCACTTGGCCTTGAAAAGAACCGTCGGAATAAATATGCGACCGGAAAAAGATCATGAAAAGCCATTGGAAAGAGCCTGCATTCCCTATAACTCTACTATCTCGGGAAAAATAGGAAGAATTTCACAAAAATACAACATTCAGACGATCCATAGACCTCCAGGGAAAATTCAAGATCGGCTCGTAAGAGTAAAGGACAACCTCGGCCTCAGAGAGCCTGTAGTGCATAGCATCTCTTGTGAGTGTGGCCTCGCCTACATTGGAGATACAGCACGTACGGTGGAAACCAGAATTAAGGAGCACAAGAGACATATAAGACTATTTCAACCCGAAAAATCGGCCTTGGCAGAGCATAGTCTCGATTATGCGCACTCCATAAATTTTAACGGCACCAAAATCCTTTGCCGTTCAAATGGATACTGGGATCGTTTATTGAAAGAGGCTATCGAGGTAAGTTTGGAGAAGAAGAAGCTAAATCGAAACTCTGGGCAGTATATCAGCCAAATATGGTGACCACTGCTCAGTAAACTTATACGGTCGCGGATACAATTCAAAATCAAACCGCCTTGAACGAGACGGTCAACAATGGGTTTTCAACAGCTCTTGGCCAGCTATAAAACCATGGACCAAACATGGCAATCAGTCTCAGCCCTGATGACGATGGGGGAGTCACTCGTCGAAACGTTAGCCTTTAAAAGCCTTACCCGGTGGCAAACTTGAGAATATTTTACTAAGACAACTGACCTCCTTCGAACCGAAAAAGGTGGGCACCCGGACTTGTTTCAGAGATTTGTTGCCCATCCACTATGAGGAATACCTCGGGTGGCTATCTTACAAGATGACATCAGAATTGGAGGAAAAGTTAAATAAGAACATGACCAAAGGCTGTCACTGTTACTGACGAAGCTGAGGAGCGCCAATCTTACCGTCAACCCTGCTAAATATCAATACGGGTTGCCAGAAATTACTTTCCTGGGACATCACCTGTCAGCAAAAAGGAATTCGTCCAACAGAGTTGAAACCGTCAGTGGTTCTGATCTCCATCAACTCGAGAAGAAGTAAGAAGCTTTCTGGTGCTTGTTAACTTCTCTGCACGTACGAGATGCACTACCACCGTTGTATTTAAATTTGTAGACCCCGCTTTGAATTTACGTTAGAACACGGACTTTCGTCTTGAAAAGTTAGTTAGCGGTATTCAATACACAGTGGACCACCATGTTGTGCTTGGAGGGTGCTCTCGCAACCTTTAACGTTATTCTGTAAATATAGGGAATTGCGGTGAAGGCGGAAGGCTCCTTTCTTTATTCCATTGTTAGGTTGACGTCCCTTTTCAGGAGGAACCCCATTTTTCTTTCTTCCTGGAATGAAGCTTTTTGGATCACGTCACTGTGTTAGCTAATTGCCTTTCCGCGTTTTCTTTTTCCATGAAAGTTCTATTACAGATTTTGAGGGCTCGTCTGAACATATTTGTAAATATAGGTGTTTTCTGTTGGGAGTGGTGGTGGTAAGATTCTGGAAGACATTAGAAGAATTTAACTAGAAGAACTTTCAAGTAGGACGTCCAAATACGGCAAGCGATAATTATCCTCTATCTCCATCTTATGGATTCTTGTTCTTTTCATTCTGATTATTGAGATGTCTCAGGGACTTAGTTTCCTTTGTCTGTTCTACCAAATGAAGGTGTCATTGACTTATATTTATAACAGCTTCGTTTTTTTCCACAAGATTGTAGAGCTTTTTATTTGATTTTTTCTTGAGGATCATTTCGGAATTCGCTGTATTTTTCACGGAGGTACTGCCCGCAAATGGTCTAAGTAGTCTCGCAGGATGTCTTGCCAATTTTTGTGTCGCGGAGTCTACAGCGCTGACCGCAGCGCTGGGCGGAGTGGTGTGCCGTCCTTATATACTTCAGGAAGACGACACAACCGTGGTGACTTCAGGGCCGGCCTCATGAGTCTTTTTCTTCCTCCGGTCAAATAGAAGTCTTGTAGAGAATGCATTTTGTTTGCCGTTGTGTCCATGTAGTAGGGAACGACTTAAACTCCCTGTAAGTATCGGTCATATAGAGACTGGATATTTTACTTTGGTAGTCGCCCGTCACCAAAAATACTGCAGCGTTACCTTTTTCCACCGGAAGGTTCAGCAGGCAGTCGTTTTCCGTGAGCTCTTTTACCACCATCCTCTCTTCCTTATTGATGCTGGTATTAGGGGACATTTCCTTAAGCTAGATGCGTCAGACGTCTTCCCGAGTGCCGCCAGCTTTTGGTTTCTTAAGCTTGCCAACGTCATCATCCACTTCTATGACGTCTTCTTCGCGAATTCTGCTGGACAGGATGGCGTAATTTGAGGCATTGGACAATCGGGAGAAGAAAGCTTTCCTCAGATCGTAGCCGCTGAAGTCAACTACTCTGTGGTCCTTTCCAGGATCATCGCCTTTTGAGCGTCGGCGCTGCTTGATGTGAAGATTGTACAATTCGTCCACTCGTTTCTCCCTCATCATTAAGGAGATGGTGAGTGCGGAATCCCAAGTGATTTTCCTTTCCACCTCCGTCGAAGTGACCGCAACCACCGAGGAAAGAAGTGTCTCTCAGCCTGCTCGGCGCGGCGGCGAATCAAGACGACTATGGGGGCGGCAGAATGGAGGCGTTTCGTTGGTGTAGGGAGGAGGAGGGGACTGAGTGGGTTTTGGGAGCAGGAGTCGAAAGACTATGCTTATTATTTATTATTTCGGGGGAGGGGAACGGGGGTGAGAAACTGTCTCGAGGGATGTGTGAGGGCGTCCTGTGTGGGGCGTTTGCAGGGGGAGGGGGAAGGTGGGGGGGTGGGTGGAGAGAGAAGGACAAGTGGCTGAAGTGGCCTGTGGAAAAGTGGAGTTGGTGGGGAACGCGGGGGATCAAGTGTTACGAGTATGAAAGTTAAAGCGGTTCCACCGAAAGTTGCGTACTTAACTACTTGTCATTTTAATTATACTCTTGCTACGTGAAGAAAAGCCTGTCCTCCCATTTGATATGAGCGATGACATCTTATGTACCTTCCCAGCATTTTTGTCGCAAATTGAACTCGAAATTCCATAGTGCCCAATGTGATAATGGCTAAAACTCGAGGGTAAATAATATTTTCTATATACATATTAAGACATGCGTTTTTGTGCGAAAACTGATTAAAAGAAGGAAATTCTACCTGGCAATTGAATAGTCATACCAACTGCGTATCCATCTACATATTTGTAATTCTGAGCGAAAGACTCCAGGAACTGACGAAACATTTGTTGGTAATAAAATGTTAACCAATTACAAATAGCGCTACAGTCGGCTCTTTTTTTCTTGAAAAAGTGTTCGTTAAAAATACATTCGTCAAATAATCAGCAAGTTTAGAATTTTAAATGTTTTTTCTGACAGCTAAAGCGTGTCACGAGTGAGTGCAGCATTTTTTGAACAACAGCAACGAAAAAATGGAATTCAGAATATGTATTCGATCAGTCACGTCAAAACCTCCTTGACTAACTAGTAGTGATATATTTCCCTACTCTAAATAGAGACTATAAAAATTTCCTTTAAAGTTTTAGTAGTTTTAAGAAGCATTATGAAAATGGAAATATAAATGCTTAAAAAACTGTTTGATTTACGATTGAACTCTTTAGTAATATATGCATAAATACATAAATCTAAATAAGGACTGAGTATGACTTTTTTGAATTACGCATAATAATATGAAAGCCTTCAAAACTGAGTTTTTTATACGTTTTTATGATGCGTATTACGGTGAGTTAGAGATTTATATTTTAAAATAATTAATAAAGCATACAAGCTACACACCGTTACATTTCTTACGCATTCTGTGAGTCATTGGTTCCTCAATTTTTTTTTAAATTATGTGTCACAGTAGCGAAAAACCATACCATTTACCGCGGTATACTGCTTCCAACTTTTGATAAATAACTATCTCGTGAAGTATTTATTGCGACAAGTGGATGATATTCTGATATCATTAGAAAGGCGAGGTTTTATTTCTTTATTCGGAGTGAAAGTCCATAGAAATATAATTGTATGCGTTTCTCAAAGTGCGTGCCTTAATTCGAGGGGAAGGTGTGCGGTAGATGGGGCAGGGGTTGGTGTTGGGATGGGAGGGGGTTTCAGGGGGGGCGGGGAAGGGGGAGGGGAGGAGAGGGGAAGGGGAGCGGCGGACAGGTATTTGGTACTCTACGATAGGAGTGTTGTGAGAGGCAGGGAGTGGGAGGGGGGGCGGGGAGAGGGGGTTACGGGGCTGGGGGTGGGAGGTGAGTTGGGTAGGGGGGGGCTGGTTCGTGAGTCCCACAGCTCTCTCTCACTCGATTTGGATCGAGACTGGATTACGGATTCGCTGGCATCGCTTGGACAGCCTTCCATCACACTCCCTCTTATTCCCTTTCTCGCCCGGAAAAAATGGCGATGAGGGATTTACCCTTTTTCCTTTTTTTTGCCTCCAATTATTCCGCGCGTCGAATGCTGAGGCCTGTCCCCCCCCCCCCCCAGCCAATTTTCGTACCCTTGCACCCCTCCCCCACCCTCTTCCAACCCTTCCCCAGGGACCACTCTCCTACTCCCTCCCATCCTACTCCCCACACCACACCACCAGTTTCCGGCGCCACCCCTGTCTTCTCCACTGGCCGCCCCGGGCCTTTACCGCCGGCCCTGCCGCCGCGAGGGCGACCTCTCCTGCTCCGAGCGCGCCAGCCGCCGGGTGCGACCTCTCTCCTCGTCGCCGCAAAACGTCTCTGCCGTCGCTCGGCGACGTCCTCGTGGAATGCGTTTGACAACTGCCACCGCTCAAAGTTTATGCCCGGGTCAGACTACCATCGTGCGCACTAACGTCACCTGCCAACATCAAGGAGGTTTGATATGCATTAGATGGTCCTGTTTTGGAAAGGATGACACGGCGAATGAATGACCTGCAGACTGACCTCGTGGTCATTTGAAACCCGCGGGTGAGATTTCTACCAGAGTACCCGGGCACCCGTCGATCCTACTGCTGACCACTGGGCAAAGTTTGAAAGCCCGGTTACGTGGGTGTTCAGGCTAAACCCGGTAGCTAGGGTTTACATGCTTTGCCCAGGTATCATAAGGATGGATAGATAACTAATTGCCATCAAGGAACGGTTCGGTTGGCGATCGTGTTTTGATTCTCTCTCCCGAATTGTAGTTGCATTGCCATTGTGGATATATAAGCACTGAATCAAGTTGATGTTACAGTTGTTGAAGTTGGTGAAATTGTAGTTATTGTATATGTATGTTTGAGGAAAGTATGGTCACTTCATTGTGACGAAAGTTGACTAACAAAGGTGGTGAAATACTGTCAACAAGTAAGTCCTCTAAGCTGCACATCCAGTATATTGTAACCTACTAGGCCGTCATTCATTCACATTGCCCCTTGAGTTACCGTCGTAATTACGTGTTTCAACCTCCAAGTACACGACAAATAATTGAGGAGCAAGCAGTTTACTAGATTAAAATTAGAATTACTGCATGCCTGAGGCTTAATTGAAACTTTCAAAATTTTCTCAGATCAAATTCTTTCGTCATGCTTCAGCTTTGCTCATTCATCAACACAACAAATATAAATCGCTTACACCAAGTTACACCTGACATTACGGATTGCACCAATAAACCAATCTACCCTTCTTAATTCCATTTATCTTATTTCGTTACCGTGCTACATATTTCTCCGTGACTCCAGCGCTTACCACTGTTAGACGGCAGCGTTATGGAATTACGAATTACACGCGTGCGGACGTGCGTTGTTACAGTGATTGTAGCTCAACGCACAAACGCAAGCAGGGGCGTTTGTAGTGAACGCGGGGAATTATGGCTAGCGATGGTTCTTGCCATGAATATACATACGGATCTAAATCTTCGGCACCACTGTACGGGCAAAGGTGTTGCCTAGCTTTCCACAAAAGATAGGTCGCGCTGCAGTCGGCATGGTTCCGCTTCTGTGCGTCAAAAATGGTCGGTTTAATTGGGTGGCCAATTCCGGTACCATTATTTCCAGTATCTCCATTTGAATCACGGCCTTTCTTTATTAGAGCCACCTTCTCTAGAGTGGCGGCGCTATAATCTACTTGGTCCTGATTTTTTGGTGCATGCGGAATGTTTGGCAACACCCACTGGGGGCAAGTTTAGGATCCATATGTATATTCATGGTCCTTGCGATGGTCGGTTAAGTTGGTGGCGTGCACGGGGCTTTGAAGAGTGGAGAGTGGAAACAAGTGAAGCAAGCGAGGTGGCTGCTATGGGTGGAGGAGGAGGTGAGTGACGAGTGGAATGGCCGTGCGCTCGGAGGCGAGATCGCGATTAATTGCCAAGTATTACTGTATCGAGTGACGTCTCGGCTGTGAAGGTGGAAGTGGGGGGGTGGGGATTGTAGGGGCGGGAGAGGGTGGGGGGGAGGTAAAGGGAGGAGGAGGAGGTGGTCATGGGAGTGATGTGCCGCGGAGGCAGCCAATGGGAATCGACGCGCAGGAATCCGTCGTAAACACGAAATGGACGACAATCAGACAAATGGCTTTATTTTGGGGAAAAAATACGGATTCCGTGCTTCACCCTCCTCCTCTCCTCTCCATTTGATCCCAGAGTCGATACATTTTAAAACGAGAAGACTACTGAACCCATTCCGACGGAAAAAAAGTAATGGACCTCGCGAATCTGATATTTGCCGCCCCCGTGAGCTCAGAGGTGGTGTTCTTGACAAATTTTTCACTCGCGTTGGGAATGAAACCGAAGCCGTTTTCACAAGTAAACCTTCTACAATGATATATTGCATTAAGTTCCTTTCCTCGTTTGATGTCGCAAATCAACGTTACGGTGTTTCAGTAGTTTATTTTCCCACGTTTCATGTAGTCACTGCAGAAAATTTCAACATTAATCTCTCTTCGTTGAACATCTTAAATTTTCTCCCATGCTCGGCTTCATTCATCTTGAAGAGTCACTGACAAAAGCGTCTTTCGCGGGGCGTGATACATATTTATTCTCCTCAAGATTCTCACACCCTCTCTTTGGAGTGAGGTGATTTCAAATGAGTCGCTCGATTTTTAATTTGATCAATATTTATTGTAAATTTACGAGTAGGAATTGTTTAACATACCTCACTGCCTTTGCTGCATAAAGGAAGGTATATAAAGTTTCTGCGCGGATCTGACGTAGGAGGGCCCTTTAGACTATTTTGCTATAGGTACTGTTATTCAGCCTTCAGTTCTTCATACAGCGAACTTTGCTAACAGTTTTGTACAGCATGCAAATTTATCATCGACAGTACAGTAGTGTAGAATCTGCCACCAGAAGTAGAACGACATCTTCAGCCGAAAAAGCTGACTTGCGTCCTGAGGAAGTGCTCATCTAAAGAAAGCAAATCTTGGTCCGTGTGAGAGTCAAACAATATGGAAAAGCTATTAGGAATAAGGGTGTTGATTGGACATCATATGCTTGAAGAATATATCCTAGAGAATGATAGCCACCAATATTTTAGCTTAAATAGAAAAACATACCAGAGGGTCTATTCTCTAACTCGAAGCATCGGAGCTTTCTGTCGAAAAGATGCTTCAATAAACTACTTGCTCCCATCGGTATTCTCTATCATGGAAGCTACCGGAGAAAGAGGAAGCAGAAGCTACCGGTAGCATATTAGACTCCCACCCGTATTCTGTAAATGTCACGAAGCTACTTCCGTAGCCCCAATAAGCTCCCACGGTAGCCTCACGAAGCACGGACTCCGAATACCCTGCTTAAATATTGGTCATTTTATAACGTATATCTATCTATAATTATCCAACGCACGGGTATGTTTCTTACATTTTTTAAATGCGCAGTTTTGGCACTTTCCCTGGGTTAGTTTGTTATTTTCGCCATTGGCGGGATTTTTCACAAAAAAGATATGAAATGGAGTGACGGAAAGCCATATTTACCTTCGGTGAGTTACGTGATTCCAGCCCATAATGGGTTACTTAGTGGGCCGTGTATCAACTTCGCAATTTCTTTTTAAAAGCTTCATCTTCGTACATTATTTAAATGATTTGAAGCAACGAGTAATTGACGAAAGAAAATAGCGCGAATCATATGGAATCATATAATTGACATGAACCCTAATTCCCGAATATATTTACGAACAATCATACTTCAATTGATCAAAACAGCCAAGATGAACGTCGTGCGTTCGTATTTACATAATTGTTCACGAGATTATGCGAGCGAAAATTAGAATTTTAGAATTTTGCTCGCAACATTTTTAATGCGTGGAATTTTTCGCTAAACACGGTGCACGAACATCTTCACCGTCTAAATCGGTCTAAAAACAGGTTTCACCAGTTTTATCCACGGAAAAACATTGAGACGAGCTTTCCTATTGGTTTCTAAGAATGACGTCACCAGAAATGAAGTTTCCGTGGATTTGGTTTAAAAATATATTCATTCCCGCCTTTCGTCAAACTTCTCTCTACTTCCTTTTACGTTCTTGAGAAAGCTCCCGCGAGTTAGAGAATACGGTTGGAAGCCAATTCTGGTAGCTTATTCGAAGCAACCGCATCGGTAGCTTCGAGACAGAGAATAGCCCCCCAGTATGCACTTAGTACGAATTTCAAAGTGCCTTTCACTTGTGAGCGGCTTAATCAGTTAAATGGCATTTTTTCACAGCGGCCACTTTTTTACCAGAAGGAGAAGTATGCACAGTTGGACAAAAAAGGAGTGTATGCCTACACTCATACGCAACAATTGTGGAGAAATGTACCTACATAGATGAAATTGGACGGAAATTTAAAAGCATAGTTAAAGAGCAAAGAAACTAAAGAATAATACATGCAATTGATTAGTAATCTTAGAATACTTTAATATTTTAGCCATCTTCTATAACAATGAATCTCAGCGCCAGTGATCGACAATTAATCCATGAAGATAATTCTGCTTGAAATAATTGTTGCCGCTTAATTGTTTACCTCATCTGGT
Source organism: Pyrrhosoma nymphula (assembly GCA_963573305.1). Lineage (NCBI taxonomy): Eukaryota > Metazoa > Arthropoda > Insecta > Odonata > Coenagrionidae > Pyrrhosoma > Pyrrhosoma nymphula. The sequence continues at coordinate 154,954,307 of OY754329.1, read as the reverse complement.
TCACAATAGAACCTCCATTGGGATTTCACTTGTTTATTCTGTTCAAAACGTTTTAAAATAAGTGCGTTAGCTGATATTAGTGAAGGTAATTATCTTTTTCGGTAAATCAATACCAGTTTCATGTATGGAAGATAGCCATCGAAATATGTTCCCATCTATTTTCCATTTAAGATGCCATATTTTCGCTAAAAATTAAGATCTGAAACACATTTTACCAATAATGGAGATGACATAAAATTTGCTAGGTTTTGTGTATTTAACTAAATTTTTCGTATCTCTCAAAATAAAAAAGTTATTCTAAAAATTATTTTTGACGAATAAACATTTGGACAATTTCACTTACCATCTTGGAAATTGGAAGTGATACCTATGCTTAAATTTCGGCAGAAAAAGAAAGATACAAAGCTTAAGTGCAACTTAGATCAGTTTTATTCCAATTATTGTGTGAAATATACAGTGGAAAATATATATTGAACCGGGATTCGAACCCAGACCCCTCGTTAAGTCACTAGACCAGTTAAGCTACAAAGGCATCCTCTACAGCGCCACGAGAGCACCTGAGTAGCTTAACTAATTAAAGCCCTCGGCGCGAAATCGAGGGGATATGGGTTCGAATCCCAGTCCAGGTGAATGTTTTTTTTTTAAATGTGAAATTCACACAACAGTGTGACCATCAGCGGGGTGACGCCGTTAACGTTACTGCGCAGCCAGTTCCGAATCATTTTTTCTTCGGCAGTAATGCTGAATGCCACTGCTTTTGGGCGTTTTCATGGAAACTGTATAATTCATCTGAAAAAATGTTTGCGTTGCCATAGCTCCGTAACCAAGGAGTTGCGACCCCATGTTCATAGGACAAAAAATGGTCAAAATCTCTTTTCCCTTACTCCAGAAGTTACGCGACTTCCTCATGAAACACTGTGTACAGGGTGCTTCAGGAGGAATCTTTGTAACTTCAGGAGGTGGATAAGGGGGATGATTTAAGCATATTTTGTCATATGAGCATGGGGTCGCAACTCCTTGGTTACTGAGGTAGGGCAACGCTTGCATTTTGTCAGAAGCATTCTGCAGTTACCATGAAAACGCCCAAAAGCAGTTGTGTTCAATGATGGTAAAGAAATAAAACTTGTGCGTGTTGTATTTTAGATTTGTATCTTACTTTTGCTGTTAAAATATTGGTGCATTCCTCCCAATTTTCAAGATAACAACCAAAATTGTGAAAACATTTCTTCTTAAAAATTAATTGTTTTTTATTTTTTTTAATTTTAGGAGATACGAAAAGCATTTACGAAACAAAAGAATTGGAAAGTTTGTTTTCTTTGTACACGCGGCAAAATTATTTTTCTATCTTTACTTTTAGTGGATATAAGGCATCTTTAACTATACCGTTACATGAGCTCTTTGATCTATAGCTCTCTCTCTCTCTCTCATGCTTGTAATTGCAATTCATTTACCGAAAAAGACAATTAGCTTTATCAATATAACTTTACAAACTTCTTTAATATAAATCGAAAAGACTAATCAATCAAAAAAACCCGGATTGAGGCTATTTTTTTGTGGGCTGAAGGAAGTAAACCATCAACCCGTTACAAGGTAGTCAAACATTGATTATCACCATGGATTGATTGTCGATCACATGCGTTGAGAGTCATTGTTTAAGAATCTGATTGTACTTATTAATCCTTCTAACCTCAATCAATCAATCGCATTAGCATACGCTGAGTACCCATTCGTTTTGATGAGAAATTAAGACTTGATTTAGCATATCAAGTGAAATTGCTGACGATTCAAGTAACAGATGCCATTCATTTTCTTTTTCGCGCTTTCGTTCGTCGGAAACGCGGTTTCGAGGAACAAGTTAGGAACATCAGTCAGTCATTCGTCCGCTTCCCGTGGAGATCAATTCACCGTGATTCTTGAGAACTGCACGACCCGAGATGGACTATTTATGACTTGCTTCGGATGCGGTGGCGTCTCTCTCTTATGTCTTCAAAATGCATATTTAGCAGGAACTGAAACCCAAAGACAAACCGCGGCGACATCAGTTTGACACCTTTGAGGTGCTGCTGGAGTGAATCGAGCAGATCGACAGAGTTCCTTTCCGAATCCGAATTTGCTGCAATTTCTCGGTAGATGTCCTCATCGTGAGAAAGGAATTTAATTTCGCTGCTCATTCCGGAGTCAATGTCATTAATTCAAGGAAGAATTCGCCGAGAGCTGCGCAGTCTGCGTAGATGCCATGACCTGCGCAATCATCTCAATGTTGCCATACCAAGACCTAGAACTGAAATTTTTAGACAGAGCTATCTTTTCTTTGGGCCCAAAAAATATTGTGTATTACCAAAATATATTGTAAACATTAGAAGCGAAGTTAAATATTGTAGCAGTCTGAAGAAATGGTTGTTTGATATTGAGGATGTATCTAATTTATTTTTGAAAAAAGAGTATGTAAATATGAAACTAATACTTATTATGTTTGCATTTATCAATTTTTGAACTGACGGATCAACTTCATTTATTTTTTAGCTTATTGTAAGATTTAGTCAATTGCCAATCTGTTTACTGAAAGATCAACTTTATTTGTTTGTTTGGCGAAATGTAATATTTTGGTTATGTTAAAACTTATATGTATTGCATGTAGGTAGACCAGTTTGAAAGAGAGTGATTAATTGCTTGTCTTGTGAAAACACAGAGTTAATATGCTTTGGTTCAAAGAACGATCGAGTCGGTTACCCCACAGCGGTCATTTTCCTAAGGGGTAACTATGTTCCCCACTAATTTGCTGTTTCATTGCTGATGTAATTATTTATTGTCCAGGAATAAATTTTTTATTATTATCACTATTATTATATAGTAAATGAAAGAAGGACCGATCACGCTTTCCTAGTAATGCGGAACAAATGCCATTGATACAATTGTTTTGTTTACGATCAGATAGAAAGTCATTTATTGAAGTTACTACTTTGTTTAATCAGTTTGGGTGTAGTTTTAATATCAGTTTGTCGTAAGAAACCTTGTCAAATCCTTGTCTTGAAATCCAAGATTTATGCCTCAACTTTCCGTTGCATCTGATTTTATCATGTCGTGGAGGAAGAGCCCTAAATGGATTTCGCGAGTTCCACTTTTCCGCATGCCGCATGCATGACTACTGTGGGGTAAGTTCGGTTTGTCCAAAACAATCGACGGGTGCCCATATATCGCCCCCATCCCTGTCCTCCGGGGGTGGCGAGAAGAATGCGGACCCCTTGGCTGACGTGGCTGGCGCGCGAATACTAGTAAATATGACCAGTCGAGAGGCGTATGGGGGCGTGAGGGGGTTGGACGGAGATGTAATGGCGGGAGAGCACGCTAGCGCTCGGCCGTTAAAAATTGTTTATGTCCGAAGAAAGGAACGTTCCCGGCCTCGAAGCTGCGATTTGCTGAGGCGTCCGCCGTTCGTTGGCGGCCAAGGAGTGGTGGCATTTCGCTCAATTACGGCGACGTGGTCGGGGCGGAGGAATTCCTTCACGTTGGGGGTAGTACATTCTTAAGCGCGGTTGCTCGACCAGATGAATTTCCCTGCAGTTGTATAACTTAATAGTCCTGTTTTTGAGCTGAATAGTGAAGAGCGCCGATTGTGCGATCTGAGCCAGTAGACATATCAGCGTTGGAAACGTTAATGTTCAGAGTAAAATGTTTTTACACTCTTCGTCAAAGTGTTGTATGTCTCTAAACTGAAATTTCTTACTCGTTAATAGGCGTTAGAAATAAGCGTTAAAATATAATTCTCTTCTGAACGATGATTTTTCTTGTTGGCAACAAAATTTTCCACTGTGCAGTTGTCGCGAATTTTGTCCCATCAATTTTAAAACACACTACGTCCTACGATTAGCGATTAATTTACTACAAATTATGATTCCTGAAATTATGATTATGATCCCAAAATTCTAATAATACAAAATCTACAGCCGTCAGATAATGCAGCATCGTTATTCTCAGGATACTTGATAATAGAAAAGGCGGAGACCCGAAAAATGAGGGAAGAACTGGTAACTGGAAAGTAGGAATTAGCATTCTAAATAGTTGGATGTTTTAGCAGCTTCAACAGCCACTGGGCATTAAGGGGCGTTTACGTTGGAGTCCAATCATTCGGATAATCCTAAAATGTGGTGGCAGAGGAAAGAGAATTGGAAGGAGGGAAATTTGTGTCCAAATCTTCTTGCAAAGTGTAAGTAATATTATTGAGAAAGTATGAACCTGAACATTATTAATTTTTTCTGAAACTTTCATAATAATTTGGTAGTACGTATATCCAGACCGATTTGAAGCGTCATTTTAAAGTGTTTAATCTTCAATACAACTAAATGAATGTGTAACAAAAATAACTCTGTTAACGTTCATTGAGGTTTTTGCGGACATGAATATAAAAGTTCGTGAGTCAAAAGTGTAGCAATAAATGATACCTTCTAATGAATAATTTCATTTTCGCAACAAACTGCATGAACAGGAGGAAGGATAAGGATTCATTTTTTTTACTTTTCTTCTGCTGAAGAAGGAGGTCGCGCTCTTCCGAATAAATTCTAAGCATGACTTCTTGAAGCGAACACTTCTTACGTATGGGGATAATCTCGCGAAAGCGTAGCATCACGCGAATCCTGGACGGAATTTCCGTGTAGAACATATTTCATTCGTACATTTGAATATGAAATATTTAAACTAAAAGGTTCGGACATACTTGGTTCAAAATGAGGCCAAATTATCATAAACTTTAATGTTTCCAATCGTAGATATTCTCTCTATCGATCGATAACTTTTAAAATTTTTATCAAAAGGTGGTTCCACCGTAAAAGGACATTAATGGCTTTAGTAATATCCTGGGTTCTTATAGAGAAACACGTCCTCTATCTGATATGGAACACAGAATCTTACCTTTCCAAACTATTTTTCTCGCTAATTGAACTTACAATTACATGGTGAAAAAAAGAATGATTCTATCTAATACAAATGCCATTTTCACGGAAAACCGTTTAGAAGAAGCGATAACACCCCTGAAACTGATTAAAAATAATACAGATTACTCTTACCGCCTTATTTTTTGAGTAATTAAACTGTTAAACAAAAATGTACATTGGAATTCTTTCCCTGATCAAAATAGCTGATCTACCCTAATTTTGGGTCGAGAAAAACGAATATGACATCCGATTTTGGTTGTTAGCTCTAGTTTTCCAAATATACTAATTTCAAGTAGAAATACTAAAAATACACTTCGAAATTCTTTCTCTTCTGAAAGTAGCTAAACTATCCTAATTTTGGGTCAAGAGAGTGACATAAGATATTGATTAGTTTAGTTGTCATTAGATTCTGGTTTTATAGCTTCGCTAACCTCAAATAAAAGGGCTTATTCACGCAAACGTCTTCTCTTTGATAGTCGCTTGTACTCCTTTTCTGGGTCGTCTCTTGCCACTGTCCAACAGTAGTCCGCAAGCATAGAAGTGTTGCATTTTCCCTGATACCTTTCTTCCATTTGAGAAACAGGCCCCTGATGAAAACGCTCTACATGTTCGTCACTTACAGCACCGCAGTTGTCAGGGAAGAAGTCCAGGTGAGAATGGAGTTTAAGTGAAATGTTGCAGCCTAATTAATGGTACTTTTCTAGAAGATTATTCACAATGGCAACGTATTTGTTAACTCTTCGATTTCCCAAGAAGCCATTCACAACATCTTTTAATGCTTCCCAAGCTGCTTTTTCACGGCCCTGGAGAAATTGATCGAAGTTTTCATCTTCAAGAAGATGACGAATCTGATGGCCGATGAAGATACCTTCTTAAACTACAGCATCACTGATCTTTGGAAATAGTCCTCTGAGGGAATGAAAAGCTTCTCCGCCCTGTTACATCCCCTTAACAAAGTTCTTCATTAATCCAAGTTTTATGTGTAGAGGTAGATAAACAATTTTGTTTCTTTCTACCTGAGGATCATGCTGGAGATTTTTCTCACAGGGGTAGAGACATTCCTTTGGGTGCCAGACATTTACCTTGTAGTGAGATGACCTAGTCCGAGTGTCCCATTGACACAGGAAACAGCAGAACTTTGTATATCCCAACTGCATGTTCAGCAATATTGCAATGACCTTCAAGTCTCCATAGATCTGCCACGGTTGGTGTACCTAATTGCTGTCAAAAGTTATTTCATATTTTCATGAGTTTCTTTCATGTGGACAGCATGGCCTATTGGAACTGAAGGAAGGGAATTTTCATTGCGTAAAAATACAGCTTTTAAACTTATCTTTGAAGAATCAATGAATAGTCTCCAGTCCTTTGGATTGTACTCCAAATGTAAAGCTGTCATCAAGCCACTCACGTTGCAGTATGCAAAAATAGTATTTTCCTTTCTAAAGTACTGACTCAAATCTTTTTGCCGAATCCTGTACACAGACACTTTGACATTTGGTTGTAGAAGATTTCGTTCTTGAAGCCTTGATGCCAGGAGCTCTGCTTTGTCTTTAGATAGGTCCAAGTCTCTAATTAAATTACTTAATTCAGCCTGGCTAAACCTTTATGGCTCACTGGTTAGTTCATTTTCAGGTACAAAATCAGAATCCTTTGAAGATGAAGGATGAGGTGATTTCTCCCTTTCACAGTCTTCGTCTACATCTGACTGCTGAGTGTACTCTTCCGGAGGGAGTGGTACGGGCAGATCGTCTCCATGTGCAACTGGTTGAATGGCTGATGGGATGTTGGGGTATTCTACAGTCCGCTTCTTTTCTCTGGACATGCCATGCTAGAGAGGGGGGGGTATCATGCAGAAATAGTAATCGTTTATGTGATTTAAAGGTTCTCTCCAAATGATTGGGATGGCAAACAGTATTGAACGAACATTTTTGTTTAACCATACATATAAGTTCACAGAACATGTATTGCAGATTGTATGCGGTGCCCAGGACATGTCCCGATCTCCTAATTACATCCCAAATAGTGGTGATATGATTGGAGTAATTTGACGTTTCTGTAGAGAAATTGTCACCGCACCACATACATGACATAAATTGTCAGGAGAGTTCTGACAATTACGTGGCATCCTGGATTCTATCTAACCCAAAATAAAAACAAAAACTTAATTTTTTTAAGAATAAATTTACACACAAACAAAATGAAACTCATTATAATTCAAAACCTGAAACCAGCTTTATAGGTTGAATGTCACAAAACATTAGCAAGAATGAAAAATTTCTCAGAACACTAGCAAGAATGACAAATTTCACAAAACATTAGCGAGCATGACTAATGATTCCACCTTTCAGTTGTGCTAAGATTATCTTGAGACTCCAAATTTTCCTACTAGTTATTAAAATTATCCTTAACTCATCACTGTTGAGCTCAGATGTGCTAACACAATCTCCAAGTGTCAAATTTCGTAAAAATTATCCTTATAACTTTAACAGGCCAAGTTTTATATCTGAAAACCAAGAGCTGACTGAAAGTTTTAAATGTCATTTTCGTTTTTTCCATGATGAAATGAATCAGAAATAGCTATTTTCAAGTCGGAAAGATTTCCACTGTTGACCAGTGTTATCTAATAAATGCGATAATTGAAGTCAAAATGTGATAATTCCATAGAAACTGCTTCAAGAAGCGCTTCAGTTGGTGCCTATGGCCACAAAAAAATTGTTCATTAAAAATATATTGATGAAAAAACAAGCAAATTTTCTATTTTATTTTTACTGTCATTAGCTAACACATGTCATCAGCGAAAACAGATTTTTTAAACGAATTCACGAAATCATCTTTTAAACGAAACACACCACCCTATAACGTATATATACTCGGCCACCACACGATCAGATACCTTGAAAATGGCACTGAGTTGCCGAAACCTGGGTCTGTTTTTTCGTAAATAAAGTGTGGAATTTACCAAGTGATTTTTCAATATGCAAATTTTAAAAAACTTTGGAATTGAGCACTTGTTTAGACTCACACAGTCGCGGTGGAAACTCCTTAACGGGAATTATTTATGCAAATTAGAGCTTTTTTCACTTTTGTTGCCATGGAGTTTTTGCATTGTTACCGAGGCTCTCCGTATGCTGTGCAGGATACAAAAGCTACATTAAAAGGAAATTTAACTTTCGCGTCGCTTTGCTGTAATTGCTTTTAACAACATAATACCTTCTCTTTTCATGATTTACAATGTATTATGTTACTTTATGCATTATTATGTGGGTACACACATATTAATGTAAATTTACGCTTTTCGAATTGTGAATAAATCCACTTCTTATGAATCTCGCGAAAGCCTACCGTCACGTGACACCCGACTCCCGGACGGATAGAGAAGCAACTGTTTCGGTCAGACAACTGTTTCAAATAACTGTTTCAAACAATAGGTTAGTTTCGTGATCATACCGCAACCGCGACATTGCGCTCTGTGCTGTTCAGCGGCAAATGATATAAGCTGAAACTGACTGTTTCGGCTTCTATTGTCTTCCTGCTGCACTGCACGTGTGGCTCTTTGTTGATGTATTGATCTACAATTGGTTGTATCCACAATCTGTTGTAGGCGGTAGTTGGTTTATTCAGTCAACACTTGGATGAGAGGGTGGTCCCTGCTCGGAAAACCCGCTTACCAGGTGGCTTATCAACAAATCTCTGAAAGCACAGAACGTATTTTAATGGAATTCACCACACAGCCCCATATTACGCCATAGACTCTCACTAAGAAAGCTTTTAAAAAATAAAGGCTAACTGGCATTTTCATTTAAAATATATGAATTCTCAATACCACTGACTCAATGACTCAATTCAAGATATCTCTTAAACCACTGAATGTATCGCATGCATTGATTCAACCTAGCCTTTTTATATAAAAATCGATAAAAGCCATACATTCCGGATAATAAGTCGGATTCCCGAGCAATATTATGAAAATCATGGCAATTAACGAGGACTTCATGGAGGTATTTTTATTTCAGGAATTAAAAATATGATCAACTATACATGAGTGTCCCATTGATCGTGTGTTATTTTTGACGTATAATTTCAGACGCTTTCTTTCGTGCCACATGGATGAAATTTGGTACCTGGGTAGAAAAAGATCCAGTCCACTGTTGAGTGTGAGCAAAGTTTGATAAATATTACCTTTTGACCCCAGAAATAGGGTCCAACCAAAAATCTAAATTTTTCCTTATGGGCTTTCAATGTTAAATTATTCTAAATACAGATTTTCTTTGCGAAACTTTCAATATCTAGGATTTTAAGCACGAGTAACACGATGAAAGAACTTTCAAGTTGGAAAATGCAGCCGTGACCCCTGAAAGGGCACAGTCAAGGTTACAGGGGTGACGAAAAGCGAATCGCCAATACAAACCTGTCGAATCATAAAATTAAATAGGTGCTAATATCGATGGTAAGGTCTTCAGATTCTTTTTGTCATCCCTTGACCTTCAAAGGTCATTCAAGGGTCACAGGGGTGGCAAAAAAAGAATCGGAGCTACAAACATATCGAATCATAGGTTTAAAAAGGTGCCACGATTGATGGTAAGACCTTCAGATCCCTCTTGTCATCCCTTGATCTTCAAGGGTCACTCCGGGGTCTAAGGTCACAGAGGTGACGAATAAAGAATAGTGACTACAAACCTGTGGAATCATAGGTTTAAAAAGGTGCCACGATTGATGGTAAGGTCTTCAGACCCCTCGAAAGAAAGTGTCTGAAATTATAGATAAAAAATGACACACGATCAATGGGACACTGTATTTACGACCAAGAGACAGGGACAACATTGAGTGTATATATAAACTTCGTCACGAGGGCGACTAAAAGAAAAAAACACATAAAAAGACACACGGGTTTTGTAAATTTTTCGGTGGATCGCCGCTACCTTCTTGAGCGAGAGGCAAAGGAAGAAAAAATAATAAATAAATATATATATATATATATATATATATATATATATATATTAAACAACACACTATTGAAGAAAATGATTATATCAGGCCTGACCTCGTGGTAATTATGGATATCCATGTTGAAGTTATAATCGCCATTTTCAAGAGTAGGTCAATGGTTACTCCCGTGCTGTTTAGTTACTCTATAGTGGATGGTATATGCCATAGCTGGAGACGTAAGCGATTGATGAGCTTATGACAACGTGGTTTTCAAGGAATTTTTAAAAATTAACTTACCCAACATGTGTGATTTCTTCAAGAATTTTCCTAAAGAAATATTTACCATCTAATCAGCCTCCAAATTCTCTATAAATATAAATTATTCCTGAAATTTACTCCGACTTCGGTAAGTGTGCTTATTTTCGCTTTGGATTTACCAACTGCCACACCTGTGGCTATATAGCTGATAGCAATGCACATAAAATTATTTGTGTATTTAAAAGAATTTCCTCCGACTCTTTGACCAAAGACCATTGCACTAAAAATGTTTGTCGTCAGAGGAAGAGATTTTTATTCACTGAAGAGATTTTTATACACAAAAACAAGTGAAAAATACAAATCACCTTGGTTATTTCTCACCCACCTCTGTAGCGACTTTATTGGATCAGATGAAAGGATTGGTCTCCAACAGTCAGTAATCTATGGTTGGTTTTTATACATGATCTGTAGTATAACTGATAAAAACACTACAAAACACCCAGCTTTTCTGCGATCAAACCAGCTTGTGACTTCATATTATTTTTTAGGTGATGTCTCATATCCAAGTTCGTATAATAAGTATTTGCACACGACTCACCCGATAAGTATGCGGACATTCATTAAACAAAAAGGCCATGCATCAATACGGACGGGCGTTCCCTTTGTGGCACGGATGCCATCTTGCAGTCGGCCAGCTCTCCATCGGCGCAATTTACCCGTTGCTGGTGCCCTCCTTACTCCTAATTGACCGTGCGCCTAGCTGCCGTAAATTGCACCCGTGCTCGGTCGGCTCTTTCGCTGTCGATTTGAGGAGGTTTTATTGGCCGGGGCCGAGCCATAAGATATTCCTCGCGGCCCTGTCCGCGTAAAGAAGTCGACCTCCTTCGAACGGTGCGCGGGAATGCTTCTCAAATGAGGAGGCAGAGGAAGTCTGGGGACCGCTCCCGCCCCGGGAGAGGTGCAGCAGCGAAATAATTATATATAAATTGCAGCGCTCCGGTCGTGCGAATGGGCCTTGCGGGACCCTCGTGCTCTCGAAGTGTTTATCGCTTCGCAGCGGCGTTTCACATAATTATAAATAAAACGAGGTAGTTTCTTTGAATGACAAAAGAGGGAACGCATTTAAGTCTCACTCCTCCTTGCCTCACCGAACTGTGATCGTGGAGTTATGATCCTGCTCCTCTTTCTCCACCCCCTCCCTCCCTCCCCGCCATTTGTCCTACATCCCCCCTCCTCCGAGGTGCAAGTTACTACCGATCCCTCCCCCCATCCACCTTGGGCCCTTATTCATAATTTCCCCCCTCTCCCCCACGCCCATTTCCCTCCCCCCCCCCCTCCCCTCTACCCCTCCCCGGACCCCTGCCTGATCTCCCTCCCTTATCATAGAGCGTAGTTCACACCGAAAAAATGGTCTGGCGAGGCATCCAATTTTTATTGTGAAGCAAAACGTTTCCTGAGATATGTAATTTTTCCGGCCTTGTCCTATCGACTTGATCCTGCCCAAAGTTCTCCATCCGCAGCTGGCTTGTGAGAGTTTAGTTTCCTTGCTAATTATTACATAGAATTGATAGAGAATAGATTAGGAGAATATAATAATGGCTTTAATAGAACCTAGGACCTGATTCTGATGCTTTCCCGATGTTCATCTTTTCCACCAAAACGTCATGACTTTCCGACACTACGACATCATGTTCCACCTTCCACCATAGAATCGTTCACTACATCGTTCATCGTTCAATGACTGGTGGAAAGTCAAGCTTCCCTTCCACCCGTCATCCACTTGGTGGAACAGCGCTAGTGTCGTGGTGGAAACTTTCCAACGGAAGTAAGCGTGCGGAAGGTAGACATTGTTTTGTTCGCGTTTTCGAGGTAAGTTGGACATCGGCATAAGTTTGTGACGTTCTGTTCTCCAGAGGGGGTCATTGAGTCGTTCATTGAACGAATCAAGAGTCGTTCAGTGAACGAATGGTGGAACTTATCACCAGTCATTGACTGGTGGAAGATCATAATCGGGCCCCTAGTCCAAAGGACTGTAGGTTCAACAAATGAAACATTACATGGTACGTTCTCCCATAACTTATGTTTTTCTATTCTGATTTACCCTTGGGGTGGTGGATAGAGGTGACAAAATAAGAATGATATGCCGTCGAAAAAATCCGAAACAATGACTACAACAAAAACATAACGAAAGACAATGATCTTCTCGACCACGTCCCTTTTCAACATTTTTCTATTCCCATTCCCTAATCTCTACTTCTCGACAGCCGCTCTCTCTCAGCATACCTTTCCGTGGGACCTTGCAGTGGCTCGCAGAATAGTAAGTGGACGAAGGTGAATATGCAAGCAATGAACGTAACCTATGGACTCGGGAGCCATTTTTCCCGTAGGTAACTTAACGCGTTCAATATCTATCGGAAGCCACCTTCCCACCCTGCGTCCGGAGGAATGATATTCGACGCATTCCCTCTTGAATTCTTCAGAGGAGTGGTTGGAGGGAGACAATTAAAACCATGCACCTGCGCAGGAAGGGGATATAGGGGTAGAGTCTCAAAGGGGAAGTGTATGGTGTGGGCTTTACCTCGGTGGTGAAGACTTTTAACTAGGTTTGTCGATAGGTAGTGCAACTCTTAGTAGTACTAGTACTTCCTAATACTTGCATCCTTATCTGCTACTTAGTACTAGCAGCACGCCGTACAGGTCTACAGTATAACTCTTGAGTCTCTGTCCGTATATGTAGTTGCAAAATACTTAGGTATATACAGTCGGTCCCTCTAACATTGGGAGCATAACTGCAGTGAAGTGCATGCTTGTGAGGCTTCACTTCATGAGAAGCATTAGCGACTTATGCTTATGCATCAATAGTCGTAGTTACACTAACTATAGGGTATAGTGCAATGCATGTTGGTGAATACTCACCCCATGCCATACACCCTTGAGGTGGCTTGCAGGGTATTTTGTTGATGTAGATGTATACGTGGTGCAGGGTGGCGCACTGGGGGTGGTTCAAACTGCGCGGAACCACATCTAAGGCGCGCAAAGAGATACGTAAAGCACTACGAAAAAAGTCTTCAATATTTCATTTTACATAACTGTAATGCTTACCTCGCCCGCTAACTCGTATAGGCATTTTGTTTCGAGCACGGGTGCTCGATAACTAAAAGTGACGGGAACACTTGAAACCTCACTCCACATCGATCATTTTGAGAGTTTGAATACATTGCTTTTATCAATTTCGAAAAATAATTGCCATTCTGATGCTCATTTAATAGATAAGATATTTCTAGATAAGATAGTAGATAAGATATTTAATGGAGAAATATCTTATCTGGTTAATCTATAGAGGCCGTAGAGCTCATCTACCTTGATTTGGCTCATTTAGTATTTGGGATAAAATTCCTCGGAAGACCTCATTTCTTCACCCAAAGGTGTCCTCATTCCTTGCGGAAGCCAGTTGGAAGCCCCGGTGAGGAGATGTCCAAGCTGCGGTTGTAGGCGGGGGGAGGGGAATGGGGAGAGGGGTCGGTGGGGAAGGGTAGGAGGGCGTGGCCCTCAAGAAAAGCCGGTGAAGCGTAAGTAAGACGGGCTGTGGGAGTTGGGTCGGCGTGGCGCACAGCACGAGCACTGATTTAAAATGCATTTCGGAGAGTGAGCGTAGGGGAGGGGCAATCAGTTTTCCTTAATCCCCATTCCATCCGACACACCCTCCCCGGGGTTCACGCCTCTCCCCACCCCCCCCCCCCCAACTGCCCCCCTTTCCTCCTCGCGCCGACCTCATTATTTGCCAGTCGCCCGTGACGACAAGACTACCACCATTAACCAGGAGATTCCATCGCGACAGCGTGAGTTATAGTAATTAATAAATTCCACCTTTTTAATAATGCCGAATGCAAAAATACTTATTTCGCTGTCTATCAGCCATTTATCTGACTGATTATCTGAAGATACTAGACTTTATCAGGTGAATAGTAGAAAGAAAGGTCTTAGGATGAAAGAGTTGGAGGTGGTCTTGGGATGAAAGAGTTGGAGGTGGTCTTGGGATGAAAGAGTTGGAGGTGGTCTTGGGATGAAAGAGTTGGAGGTGGTCTTGGGATGAAAGAGTTGGAGGTGTTAAGGCTGGGACACAATCAACGTTAGCGTGTGACGGGAACCGTGAACCGTATTACGTGGGACCGGAAATTTCAACCACCGGACACAATCGACGTCACGGTGCACCTCCCGTGAAAATTGACTGTCGTAAGCGCAACGGCGAATTCGGGATATTTTAAGGTAAACTGTGAGCCAAAAATACCGTTTATCTTGTATTCACGCATTTATAGACACTAAGCAGCGTGGCACTGACTCTTGGTTAAGAAGATGGCTGGAGAAACTCGCGAAATATTTTGAAAGCTTCAAATAAAAGCTAAATATGGACTGGACGTCCGCCATTTTCTCAATTTGTGTCTTCTGACTTCTGTGGTCCTGATTGGTTCTCCGTGTACGGGAAACGTGGAGAGATGAAAATTGCCCATCTCTCACGTACACGTACTCCCGGGACACGTTGGCTATGTCCGTCCCCGGTACTTTCCCGCTAGCCATCTCTACACGTATTCCCGTCAACGGCTCGCGTCACACGTTAACGTTGATTGTGTCCCAGCCTTTACTTTGCTCCATTAAGGCCGCATCTCGGGTATGTCGCGACCATTTGGATTCACTGCACTGAAAAATATAATGTGCGAAATAATTCAAATACAAGTGAAACTCGGTCGCTTCTTTGATAACTGCCACAAACGAACAGAAGTTGTGGCACAAATGATGAAAGGAGTTGGTTGGGAGGCACTGGAGAAGCTCATCGTCGGGGGTTGGTTTTCGGAGGCGTATCTTATATCATTTCTTCATTTCTGACAAACTGCTGGAGGAAACTTTAGAAGACATCGGGGGGATAAAAGTGGGAGGTGAGAGAATAAAACCCATCAAATATGCTGATGACCAGGCTATAATAGCAGAGAATGAAAAGAACTTCCGGAAATGATGGAAAGAATGAGGATGAAAAGTGAAGACAACGGAATGAGAATAAACAGCAATAAAACTAAGGTAATGAGAAAAGCGAAGACAGAAGGGCCCTTAAATATATGGCTGGAGGAAGAAAAATTAAAAAAAGTAAGTTCTTTCAAGTACCTGGGAAGTATAGTTATACAGAGTGGCAACTGTACTGAAGAAATTAAAAGCAGAATTGGGCAAGGAAAAGGCATTTAGCAAGATTAAGGAACTGGTGACAGCAAGGAAAATCAAGATGGATATTAGGAAAAGATTTTCAAAATACTTTATATGGAGCATTGTGTTGTATGGATGCGAAACGTGGACGTTGAAGAAGAGAGAAGGAAATAACTTAGAAAGCTTTGAAATGTGGCTATGGCGAAGAATGGAGAAGATTGGATGGAAAGATAAGATCACGAATGAAGAAGTGCTAAGGAGGATTGGAGAAGAAAGAAGTGTACTGAGAGAAATTAAAAAGAGAAAGGCAAATGGATAGGACATATTTTAAGGAATAACTGCCTACAGAAAATAATAATAGAAGGAAAAATAGAAGGGAAGAGAGGAAGAGTAAGGAGGAGGTACGGAATTCTGAGGGATATAAAAGAAGGAAGGAGTTATGCGGAGATGAAGAGAGAGGCCCAGGACAGAATGCTGTGGAGACAACGCTACCGTTGAAACCCGTCTGCGGACAGATGCAGCAATGATTATGATGATCATCTGCTTCGTCGCTGATTTTTTCTTCTACCCTTCGGAGTCGTTTAAGGGCTGTATTTATATTTTTCAAACGCTTTCTTGTGCCTTTAATTTACAAAAAGTTCGTCATTGAGAGGTATTTATTTCTGTTAGGATCTTCCGGAATTCCTCTGCTTGTTTACTGGGATCCGCAATATGTTCTCCATCAGGTCCAATGAGTGGGTGACATTGCGGTCGCAATTGTCCTGTCAGCTATGTTAAATTTCACCTGAAGTTTCTGCCATCCTTGTAATCTAGTCACTGACATTTATGCTACGCACTTTTTTCCATTTTGTTCAATTATTTCCTTCCTGATGGTGGATTTTGTCTTATTCCACGTCCATGTCTCTCGTTTGTATCCCCTCTCGATATAATTTTCTTTTGTTCTCGATCATACTGACGATATGTGGAGGTAAGAGTGGTGGGTATGGGTCCATCGTCATGCTCGGAATGCCTTCAGCTGCTACGAAAAATGCTCCTTAAAGAGCGTGATTTTCAGTGCCTACATCATCCATCATCTGCATTTCTTCCATGGAGAACGTTCCTTCCAATTTGGTGTCGTTAAACGCCTCACTATCCGTTTTCTTATAATTCAGACTAAGTAACCCGTGCGAAAATTTCGCACTTTCACGCTATCAGGGAATAAGTATGTTAAGGAAATGGTGTAATTGGGTTTTAAATAGAGAAGAAGGTGTATCATAAAGTACTTTCTTTATACTTGTTTTCTTGCAAAAATATACAAAACATACGAATACAATACAGGCAAGAGAGTTTATCGAAACTTTTAAGTCAAATTAATGGGTAAATAGTGATATTTGAGATTGAGATAGTATTTTTCGTCAGAAGCCGGTGATTCAACGTTTAAAATGATACCTCATTTATCACTGTAGGTGCAGTAATATCGGAGAATATACGGAATGACAGAAAAAGACCTTTCTGTAATAATACATATGATGGATGGCATTCCTCCTCGCGGGAGAGTGATCAAACAAAAGGAGAAAGAAAAGGAAAGGTGATACTTGTTGGTGGTGAAGAACTTTGAATGTGACGTCACCCACGTATGTTATGTCTGCTGATACAATGGCGTGGATTGGATTTGTGCTCTCGTATCCTACAGTTGTGGGGGGAAAGAATATTTAGCCTCTCCTCCGGATTTTGCTACAGATAATCTTAAAGAGCCTTCCCCTTAGTGTTGGTATGATAATCTCTACAAGTGATGCGGCCTACGTAGTTGAAGATGTGGTTAGATAGAGTTGTGTTGTGAGATAGACAGTGTTAGTTTCGAGTACACAGTCAAACTAGTATCTTATTTTACTACACCCTTATGCGGGCCAATGCCATCGGTCAACTGCTGATGGTATTAAAAAGTTTTTTTATAATAATCCTTAATAAAGGAGCCGAGAGGTACGAAGACTTTATCGCAATAAGCCTTACTGGGTATGCATAGTAAATTCTGGCCAGAAAAATCTACTGAAGAATAGAACAGAATAAACAGATAAAATATTTCTCCAATGGCCGTAAAATATATGCACCACTCGTCAAAAAAAAATTAAATACTTACTGTGTTGGTTTGCGGGAATGAGGTTCCACAACAGGGACCAACCACAGCCTCTCCACCAGAATACCCTCCTGTGGTAGTTTACGGGAAAAGAATTTCCTCGCCAGGGACTACCACAGACACACACACACAACCCAATTGGAATCCTTTGTAGGCTAATGAGACCTAGCTAAGGATTCCTGGGTTATAACCTGGGATCCTTCGGAGAGCTGTAGTGACTCTACTAAGGCTGCCAAGTTATTAACACAACCACACACGCAATCACACAAAACACTCACTCACGCACACAGCAGGGTCCCAGATTTCTGGGAGAACAGCTCAAAAAAAGAGCGTTGTCAAATAGAAAAACAACAAACAGGGAACGAGGGTGAAATTCGCCCGAAATTCGGGCGAATTTCACCCTCGTTCCCTGCTGTGTGCGTGAGTGAGTGTTTTGTGTGATTGCGTGTGTGGTTGTGTTAATAACTTGGCAGCCTTAGTAGAGTCACTACAGCTCTCCGAAGGATCCCAGGTTATAACCCAGGAATCCTTAGCTAGGTGTCATTAGCCTACAAAGGATTCCAATTGGGTTGTGTGTGTGTGTGTCTGTGGTAGTCCCTGGCGAGGAAATTATTTTCCCGTAAACTACCACAGGAGGGTATTCTGGTGGAGAGGCTGTGGTTGGTCCCTGTTGTGGAACCTCATTCCCGCAAACCAACACAGTAAGTATTTAATTTTTTTTTTGACGAGTGGTGCATATATTTTACGGCCATTGGAGAAATATTTTATCTGTTTAATCTATAGAGGCCGTAGAGCTCATCTACCTTGATTTAATAGAACAGAAGATGAAAGAATACCTGGATGAAGACCAGTGTGGTTTCGGGAAAATTAGGGATAAGAGTGAAGTTATTATATAAATGAGACTTTTAATAGCGGAAAGGATGCATAATGGATGCACAAATCTAATTCTTCGACTTGAAAAAAGCTTATCTCTGTGCGGATTCGAATAGAATAATCACTGCAATGAGGAGCGTAAGAGTTTCAATGTAGTAAAACAGCATGTTGACTGCCTGTCACGGATAATTTTCATCATTTACGTTGAAAAAGTTAAGAATTGAGGTAAACGAAATATAAAAAAGAGGAATGCGCTCTCACTGAGAGACGATTATCATATAACTCTTTGTTGATGACAGCAGTTTTGGTGGTTCAAGTTGGTGCGGTAACAATAGTATTTGCTTTGCATTCAAGGTTCTCGGGGTCGAATCACGAAGGTGGCGCGGTTTTATCGGTGGAATCTCGAAAACTTGGTGCCTTTTGTTAAAATTTGGCTGTAGCGACGTACGCCGGTTTTCCCTCCACACTTCGTCATTCATCCACTGGTCACTCAACCCTATGATTGGTTGACCGCAGCGCTGCATCCTTCCCTATCTAACGCGAGCTCCCACACTCCCTGTTAGTTCTTCTTATGTATTTACTCTCCTGTGAATATTTGGACTGGGCATTTCTCCCTTGGGACTTCATCTATTTTTCCTTCAATAAAAATTCATCACAAACCCATTGTTCCTCAGTCAGATCCATCTGATTCTTCTTTTCTGTTTCTTGTTTCGTATTACCCATTTCCTCTTCCATTCTTCTGTATGTATTTCATCTCTTACTTTATACGTCCCCTTAAGGTTCAGCATACACCTCCATCACCTGGTTTCGTTTGATCCTACTTTTTTCTGGTCCGATTTTCCATGATCCGTGATCTTCATTTCCATGTTCCGTGATCTTCATCCCTCCTAGGTGTTTATTCAGGGTAAGGAACATGTGGAAATCACTTGGTGCGACGTCGAGGCTGTACGGAGGATGCCCAAACACTTTCCACCCAAACTTCGAGATCAGTTCCTGCGTCTGACTAGCCGTATGCGGTCGCGCGTTGTCGTGATGAAATGAGACCCCCTTCGTCAGCTTTCCTGAACGTTTGTTCTTGATGGCGTGCCGAAGCTTTTGTAATGTGTGGCAGTATCTTTCCTTATTGATAGTGGTTCCCCGGGGCATGAAATCCACCAGCAATAATCCTCACCCTGAAGAAACACCTAGGAGGGATGAAGATCGCGACGGACGACGAGGTGCAAGAGGAGGTCAACGCCTTCGCAAAGCGGACGGAAGCTGGTATGACGACGGTATTCAAAAGTTCATCATGCGGATGAGGAAAATCATCGAGCGCCAGGGTGACTACATCGAAAAATAGCTGAAGCCATGACCTTTCCAACGATGTATCCAACAATGTAAATAAATGTAATTTTCTATGACAAAAAAAATTGGAGACCTTACTTTTAAGTCTGCCCTCGTATTAAATTACGTTTTCAGTGTTGCTTTTACATAATATAAATTCACAATGTCATGTAAATATACTTTTTCTGCTTGGAACTGGATTGAACTGTGGAATCCTCAAGTAGAAATGTTCTAGTTACCTGTTACAGCAGTAATCAAACCATCAATTTTACTTCAATGTTACAGCTATTTTTCGAGCATGTAAATAATATTTTTGTTTCTATGTAAATTTTGCATTACGTTTGCATTTTGTTTTTATTTAATAACTATTCAAAATGTCATGTACTTTACGTATTTGTTGCTTTTAGGGGTATGTACACAGAGCATTGAATAAATCTCTTCTCTCTCCCTCACTTTGGCACACATAATTTCGTATTCCTCACTAACCTACGTAAGAGTACTGAAGAAACCATCCCTTACACATATAAATATTCCCCCTCGTTTAGAGATTCTATCCCGACTATAAACATAGAACTGAGTAGGAAAGATTTCATTTTTTTTAATGTCCAAGTGAAGCCACGATTCCGTACCTATTACCAGATCCGCGGTTTACGGGCATCTAACATCGTGGTAAAGTCCTCACTTTTGTTTAGGAAGCTTCGACAATTTACCAGGAGAACTCGTAAAACCATACCTTTTTTGTTTCTAGATGGCCTTTTATCATCCTCGTCACGAGGCACCTCATTCTGTCTGCTGTCACTCATTAAATCTGTTGTCGAGCTTCTCTCCCTTCTCTCCCTCTTCTCCCTTCTTTCACTTCCCCTTCCCCCACACTTCACCCCAAACACGTCACTTGGCCAATTTTTAGCTTCACTTTGGATTCCATTTACATCAGTACACCCACTCCTCTTATTCTCAATGTTAGTTTCCCGACAGCAATGATTAAACCACATCATTTTATAGCTTTCCAAAATTTACAAACTATTTATATTCAGATGCAAGCCGTCTCTTCCCAGGTCAGTTTCTTTTACCCAACAATTAGGATCCAAAAACTACAGTCCCTGCTTCATTCATAGCCAGCCATTACCTTATTTAATATAATTTGCTCTCCACTGTATCTTCGTATTCCGGGTGAATGCCTTTGGGAATTATACACTATCAATAATATAATTGTTGCACTTTTCTCCTTAAATTCCTAAATTGTTCATACTTTTTGGGAGCACGAAACTTTTATTTTTATATCACTTATTTGTGGGCTTCATTGGATACAAACCATAGCCAAACAAACCATAGGTTGAGAAACACTGACGGAGACAACACCTTATTGAACAAAAGTGCTCATGACGGTCGTTTTATAATTTTCATGCTGCAGATATGCAAATATTACACCTTCATCGGCAAAGTGCTTCCCGGAAAATCTCAGCAGGGAATCCCCCACCGCGCGCACAGAGGCATTGGTGCCCCCGTGCACCTTCTACTCACCCCTTTCGTAGGTTACATGCGGCCACTCCCCCCTTACCCTGCTCTTAGCCCTTTTGCCCCTTGCTGTTCCCTTTGTGCCTTTCAAGGAAACGTGGAGTGAGGTGGTCAGTGAAGAGACAGACCTTTCGTAACAAATGTACAATATCTTTCAAGTAAGTTCTCTACCATGCTCTTGTCCATTCCAAATTGAATTATGGATTAGAGTTTTGGGAGGCGCATATTTTGATTGAGGCACATTAAATCCTGCTTTCATTCTTGAAAAAAAGGTCACTAAATTTATGACTCTGAAATATAAATTTGAACATTCGTATCCATTATTTGCAAATCTGAGATTGCTTTCCTTACAGCACATGTACTTGTAATTTTCAAGGTAATGAAATTATTTTATATTATGAGTGCAATATGAAAACGTATCTGGAAGCACATTTAACGTCAATTTAACAAGGGCCAATGTTACACTAATTAGACCAAATTTAGTTTTAAGCAATCCTTTTTTATATAGGCCCAAAGCTTTATAATATGTTCCCCATAAAAAATAAAATATTTGAAACGTTGTAAAAAAAATTCTTACAGCTGGCTAAGTCTTGGATTACCTGAGAAAGATATTATTAGATTATTCTGAAAATATTACACTTTATTCTTCATTTATGTAGCAAGATTTTCAAAAGGTAATTGCAATCATTATCGTGTTATAAATTTGTTAATTAATTCTTAATATATATAATGATTATGAAAAAAACTAAATATCTTATTGTGTTAAATATAAAAGTTTTTGATGCTGTTTGCTTCAGCGTAGGTTTTCCTTAGAGGCAACCTAGCTTTCATGAATATGAAATTAATCTAACTCGTCAATTTTGTAGTTGAAATCAATAAATGTATTATTAGATATTAGAGCTTCATTCTCACCTAGCTGTGGCGGATGATGCTGGGCCGATCCTCTTTATCTGCGCTACCAGTGCCTTCTTCTGAGACTGGTGCCTCTCCCCGGTGGTGCTGCGTATAGGCATAGCGAAACTTGATGGCACTCAACAGCGGAGAGTTTGAGGTTCCAGAGGGCGAATTAATCGTTAAAGAGCGGGCAGGGGTACCGCAGGGCTCAGTTAGGGACCTATAGAGAGAACCTAAACACCTCCTCTCTTGTATGCTCTCCTCTCCCTCACGTCATTCTCTGCACAAGCGAGTGCCACCAAGTTTTTCTACACCTACAGTTAGGATGTAGGAGTCATTCTTAGTTGTCTTCTTCCGGAAAATCAGGAATGTTTTTTACAAAAATTGAAAATATTTGCCATCGCTGGGATTTGGATCGGGAACCCTCACCATTGCATTCGGGCACTCTTACCCCTAGACTAACTCTGCCCCCATGTGGTAAATGTAGGCATTACAATTAAAAAAAAAAAGAACTGGAAATATTCTAGTTCTAAATTTAACTGAGAAAATGCCAGATTAATATTTGCTAAATTAATCGTGCGTAGTATGGATGGAAGTGCCCTTCTGGCAAAACATACAAATGTGAAGAAACACTGCCACCGATGTGGTCCAGAAGGGATTCACGAATCACTGCCTTAGAAGCCGGGATACATGGCCGGCCCTGAAGTCGGCAACAGGTTCCAGGAGATGGCAAATTTGGTTAGTGAGGGGTCGAAGACAAAAAAAAGAGGCAATGGCATTTCATTTTGGAATAAAACACTGATAAAGGAACCGGGGTTGAGGGGGGGGATTCAACATGCCAATGGAGAATATAAATCAGAAAAATCCAAAGTAATGAGACATTTGGGAAATAATATTCAAAGAAAATATTACAGTAGCATGACTAAAGCATCAGGATATATCAATTGGATACATTGGCAGCATTATCTAGGAAAATAGATGCACCTTTGGATTCTGGAAGGAAAAATGCTATGGCAAAAGCTGCATTATGAAAGGATAGAACTTGTGGCAGAAATCTGAAGGAAAAATGTTGAGATAAGATTAGAGAAGTGTGACGTTGAATGGAAGCGAAAATAAGTGCTTGGTGGAGAGATAAAACTTTATTTGTCAGAAATGAGACAGGAAAAGGATGGAAAAGGCTCCAAGAATCTTCGCTCTGTGAAACACTACATCTGTGGAGCAGATAAAAGCGATAAGAGAGATTTACTTACAAAGAAACAGGTTTATTATTGATTTCTTCCGGTGCTACTTTCACGATTAAAACAAGAGCATAACAAGATGCTAATTATGGCTGAACACAACTTACTACTCTCTCCCCTCCCTCACTCAAAGTCCCTGTTTCATACACCATTTCTTTTTATGGCTGGTGTTTTAGCATACCCCCTTGCAGCGGTTTGCGGGGTACTACTTACATGTGGACGCAGATTTCTAAGGTCTCCTGTAATTTATTTAGCATTATTGATTTTTACTGTCTATATTTTTTTATCCTGTTCAACCAGTTAGCGAAGGTTATTTCATGAGCCATAAGATTTTCCATTTTAAATTTCCTTCCTCACACCATGCATTTTCCCATCGACATATCTGCCCACTTCCCTGCCTGATATCATCCCAGTTAACATGCTTATCCTTCATCTCCGTATTCCTCACTTCCCTATAATTCTACCTTCACCTACAGTACTCAACACCGCCGCTTCTCCGATCACCAGTTCCATTCAACTTCTTTGCCTCCCCCTTATCTCCTCCACCAACTTCATTTCTTCCTCCTGATATGCCGAGGAAGTCAAAGGAAGAAGCTTTTACGGGAGAATTATAAATAAGTGAATAGTCACAATGCAACAATTTTACTATGCATAGGCATAATTAACCACGCTTTTGGGTCCTACCTTCATTCTTTCGTAAGTTTTTCGATCATTCATCAACCACGGAATTCGTGTGAGGGAAGTACACGAAGAAGTCTAAATAAAACATGTGATCGTACGCCACGGCAATGTTTAATCAAATATTCCCGAGTATGATTGGTACGGAGACTTCCGCGGTGATTTGATGAATTGCTTTTATTCGGGTTTCTCCCACTTTGATTCATTTTGTGGAGAAAGAGTAAATTCTGCAGCTCATTCAGGACCTGACGACGCAAGCTGGAATGCAAGTGAAACGGTTGCCCATAAAATGAATCAACTCGGGAGAAACCCGAAAAAAACCAATTCAATTCCCGGGTGTCATGATGAATCCTCTCGAATTCTTTCAGGATTCACATGAAATTTTATGAAGAATACATTTGTTTCTTTGCACTTTGTTACTACAATACTCCCTATAAATTGTGCAACAACTCACACAAGCTAAAATTTCAGTTTTGTATTTAAAAAATAATGATCCGAAAACTAGTTTAAATTCACAAATACATGAATTTCGTTAGAGGTGCAGTGCGAAAAGTATGGGATGAAGATCAACCACAAGAAAACGAAAGTGATGAGATTGTGTAGAAGTAAGAAGGCAAGGCTGAATATAAGGGTGGGAGGGCAGAAGATAGAGCAGGTCGAGCAGTTTACGTATCTGGGTAGTAATTTGAAGGAGAATGGGTTTAGTGGTAAGGACATCAGATGCAGAATTGCGCTCGCTAAAGAAGCATTTTCGAAGGGAAGGGAATTGATGAAGGGGGGTCTGAGAAGAGACGTAAAGAAGAGACTGGTGAAAACTTTAATATGGAGCGTGGCGGTATATGGGTTGGAAACTTGGTCATTGCGAAGGGAGGATGTGCGTAGACTTACGGCGTTTGAGATGTGGGTTTGGAGAAGGATGGAGAAGGTTAGCTGGATGGCGAGAAAGACGAACGAGGAGATATTGGATATGGTTGGAGAGGAGAGGAAGCTTGTGGTGGAGGTTCGGAGAAGGCAGAAGAGATGGATGGAGGAGGTTTTGAGAGGAGAGGGCATATTGAAGAAAGTCATAGAGGGGAGAACACTGGGGAAGCGTGGAAGAGGATGGGAATTCTGGACGAAATAAGAGGAAGTAGAAGATATGAAGAATTGAAGAGGGATCTAATGGCGGGACATCCTTAGGAGGGAAAGCGAGACAATGTCTATGAGGTTGGGACGCAGAATGGGGACTTTCCAAGAACCTACCAATCAGCTGGTAGAATACTTGAATGAATGAACATGAATTTCATTATTGTCTTGTCATCACTGCCATAAGCATTTATAAGGGACTCTCAGAAACTCCACTTGTATTTCATCAGAAAAGACAATTCATCATATCACTGCAAATCTGAGATTAAATTAACCCAATATGTTGTATGAGGATATGAATGCTCTTCAATAATCTGCATGGTAAAATTCATTCGAACTGATTTAGGAATTCCTTCACTTTGCGAAGTGCGAAGATCTCACTTTTTCGGATTAAAAACAAAAAAGTGGTACATGACGAAGAATATATTCTGTAATTAATTTCTAACGGGTGAGTGGATAGAGCAGAATCGAATGGATTGCTGTAATCGTAAACAATAATACTAGCTTGACTACAGCTTCACGTTTTCTCACAATGCTAAGTATGAGGAGAAGTAGACCAAACTTCATAAATTATTGCTTTTTAGGCTGAAAATAAATAATGTCAACTCACAGTTCTATATCTTTCACCGTAATATGAAAACATACAAAGTCCTATGCATGATAGACTACATGAATAAGTAACAGACGTCCATAAAATACAAGTTCGCAGGTTTCCGCGGCGTTGATCAAATGATTTCAACATTTCTCGGGTTGCATCCGCGTCAGTTATCATTCAGCACAACAGTTTCGCCAGCTATCCTGCTGGCGTCCTCAGGTGAAGGAAAGTGATCCTTCACCTGAGGACGCCAGCAGGATAGCTGGCGAAACTTTTGTGCTGAATGACAACTGACGCGGATGCAACCCGAAAAATGTTGAAATCGTCCATAAAATACCTTGATAGTCCTTTCTGAGCTCATGTTCAAAGGATAGATATCAGAGAGGAATAAGTCAAGATATTTCCTTATGAACTAGCCATACTTGTAACAGCAGATGATTCGTCAATTAGAGCACTGAGGAATTGGTGGCACATAAAGCTGTATGAATCGTAAAACACAATGAAGGTGAGGAGTTTGAAATAATGTAAACACGCGGTTATGTTTTTTTAATTTCCTCAATATGTTCACGCCAGGATGGAAATCCTATACGCTACGCGCAGCTTAAACATCGAAAAATGATAAATACCTGAGTGTACTCCTATTCCGCAGGTATTTTCAGATAATGTTGTTTACATTTCTCATTCGTGAGCTTAAGAAACACTATTGTCAGTAGCCATTTGCAGCAGTCTGGGTCGGGTATTTTGTTTACATTAGATCGTCTTTTGTTTTAGGACTACCCCGTCCCGTCATTGGCAACCGGAAATAAGCGGGAATCGAACCAAAATGTTTTCATACACATCACCATCACCTCACATCACCTTGCCACCACCGGGTCGTGGAACTTCCACCCCCCCCCCCCCCCAGCCCCAGGGGCCCCCCCCAGCTGCTATAGAATCGCTAACACCGGTGCTGATGTCTAACACCGGTGATGTTTATCACCGGTGTTAGACATCATCCGAATTACATAATAAAACCTCAGAATCTCTTGATTTCAGTGAATCATTATTTTTAAATAAACTTCCTTTAAATAAACAATTAAGCCCACCGTTCTGGGCCCATAACGTAGAGAGATAAACGCAGGTTAAAATTCCAAAAACGTTATATTTATATGAAACCAAGTCGAAAAAATCATCAATTAATGACAACAAAATGAATGAATCATGGCTACGTATGCACAGTAAAAAAAAATAACAATAACAGCTAATTCCAATTCAAAATATTCATCCAAACTCGCTACAGCATCATATTTTCCACAATATCTCTCTAAATCGCGCACATCCTCCGTCCTTGCCCATTTCTTGAAAATAATCCTTCCAACAGCTTTCCCACGTTTCTCTGGGAATTAAAGCAAACCCCAAAGATCACCGCTTCAAAAGTCGCCAGCCTCTGATCACTAAAGGTTTAGTTTCACTAATCTAACAACCTTCAACCCATTCCAAATACATAACACGAAAACTACGTGGTGCACACTCTTACGTCACCGCGAAACTTAAGAGATAACTGCTTCAAAACAAAGATGGCAGAAATAAATGTAATTTTGGCATTATCGGTGAACGGTGAAGATTAAGTTGACGGAGAGAATCACGAAAGAATAAGTCCCACTAAGAGTTGGGGGAAAGAGATGAAAAATGTGGAAAGTGAAGAAGCAAAGTTACTGGGCACTGGGCATATCCTGCGACGCAATAGTCTTTTGAAAAATTTACTTGTATGGGAAATCAATTGAAAAAAAATATCGAGGGAGACAAAGGAGTAATAATGCGTAGAGCAAGTTATGAAGGATGACTATGAGAAAAGTGAAAAATATTGAAATTAAATAGTTAGGTATTGTAATAGTGGAGTAGATAGTTGCAGAGAACCTATCTTCAGATTGACGGCTGCTGATGATTGTACACCCGTTTCATCTCTTGCTTAGTATTTTCTTGATCACCTGTAGCGTTGAGTTCGCAGTCCATATCACCATTCTTCTCCCTCCTGTGTTTCTTTTTCTGTAACTGATCTCTCTCTACGGAGCAATCTTGCCCAGGAGATCCCAGTTGAGAGCCTGGTGCGTAAGTGTTGCCGCGAGATCCGAGACTTCCTCGTCTCGTCGTCTTCGATACAAGACTCAAGACGATACCGGTTTCATTTTTGGCAAGACAAGTACACCGCCACAAGACTCCCGAAAATCTCATGAGAAATTGGTGAAGGGCAAAAAATAAATCAACCCTCGGCAACGCAAAGAATTCTCCGTGATAACTAGCGTTGGACTAAATAATAATAATTTATTGCTTCCTTTTTGTACAGTATTTTTCAACAAATTTTAAACAATAGATGGAAGCTTTAGGTTATCTCTAAGATACCTGTGTGGGGGTAATCAAAAGTTACCGGGCAAAATAGAAAATTAGCAAAAAGAATATACGTACAGTACCAAGTTGACATCAGTGCTACACTTCATAATATCACTATTTACAAAGCTGTTTCTGGTTAAAGAAACAATCTCATGAGAACTATTGAAAATTATTTTAATATCATCCAATTGGAAGAGCAACATTTTGACTTGTCTTAAAAACAACATATCCTTTTTTCATTTCTACATCCTGTGGAAGTAGGTTAAAGACTTTTGGTGCTAAATAAACAAAACTTCACTGGAATGTGGTAATATATGGATTGAGTACAAAAGTTCCATTTGTATTGTCTTGCCACTACACCAAGCAAATTACCACTCCGCATATAAGTATTTTTCAATACTTTATTTATACTATATGTTATTATATTATTATAATATATTTACAATACTTTATATATACTATTTATATTACATATATAATAGCGTGCAGGCAAAATTTTCAGGTCGCGAAAAGTGTAACAGTGTGATGGAATCGGTTTTTAAAAGTAGTTGTTCTTTTATTCTTTTCTGGAGGACCATATCTTAGAAAGCGATGTCTAAACTAATTGTATCTAAATTTGCGATTTTCCAGCATTAATAAGTGCATGATATATTTTCCGAATGTTTTACTCTCCAAACGAGAGTTAAAAATCTCGCCGAATGATACCTATACTGACACTATGAGCGTGACTTTGAGTAATAAACTCCCTAGTTGTTCACTAACGTTTTATATGTTTTGGGTAACGTAGTTAGCGACTAAATTATATCGTTAGAAGATATTGCTACAATCCCTAGGGGCATGTCTAGTGAGATATAATTCAATAAGCTGAAATATACGGGCTCGACCATCCGATTTGTAGCGTGTCTATTGGACCAGCCAAAGGTCGTGAGTTCGTAGCTCACCTCCTCGTCCTATAATACTGTGCTTATCTGAAATAGCGCGATGTATCTTCTTTAATGTGTTACGAATATAATGTGTACCACTTTCGCTAACCCTTCCTCATACACACCATTCTTCTATCATGCACACTGTGCATGACGGAGGCATGGTGCTTTAAACACTGTCCATTGCTTATACTTGACTGATAAAGGCTTTACTTCGTAGAAGTTATCTGTACTCATAATTGACATAGCTTAGTACTTTTCTACAACATTTTAGATAGTACTTTTCTACAACCTATAAACCCTGACGACGCCGGGGGTTTTATATTTTGTAAACCTGACGTTGCCGTAAAGCGGCGAAATGCGTCGTGCTATGATAAAATGTTGTAGAAAAGCACTAAGCTATGTCAATTATGAGTACTGTGCATTGCAATATTTAAAGACTCTGACCACTTAGTTAAATATATTATTTAAGGCAATGAATTATTTTTGGTGGACACTTATTGCTCAAGCTAATTGCCTTATTTACGAGCTATGTATTTTTTAAATATCATTATTGAGGATATGTCCTACTTGATAATATATCCTTGGCATTGTTTTGAAATAAACAATTTTCTGTCGCCAATTATTCGAAGTTGTGTTGGGAAGTTTAGCTGCGAATGAAATTCGTGGGGGACTTCGACGTCAGAAGAAACGATATTGACTTCACATCGGTTTGCCAATGCACCTTTTTTTCACGACAACTCTTTTCGACAAACTTCATTTCGACTGGAATGGGTAACTGTAGTCAGTTTGAATGCAATGGTTTGTTTTCATTTCCCTTGCGTAGACACCAACAAATGATCTTGGCTGGCCATATGTGTTGTATAATATATCCAATTCTAAGGGAAAGTCATTGGGATTTTCTTTGTGGCACTTTTTCTAAAGAAAAGTGTATGTCTCAGAACAAAATGGTCTACATAGTTCTTTTATGAAAAGGAATAATTTATTAGCAATTTGCGCTGAGGGTTTTTCGGAAGGAGTATTCCAAATATACGGTAACTTGGAAGGATGCCACTACGTGGAGTATCCAGGGAATGTTATTAGACATATTGAATTATTTTAACTAGTTTTTCTAATGGTCTACTAATGTAAAATTGAAAATAAATACGTGTGCCAGAAGAGCGTTTAGGTAATATTTTTCCTTTCTCACGCGGAGCGTTAATATTCAATAGTTTGTTATGGCGTCCAAATGAATAAAATATACGGAGAATGAAGCGTTGTGCGTGAGAAAAATAAAAAAACTAGGATAAATAAAAAAAATAGGATTCGGTATTTAAGGTGGTTTGAGCGAGATAGTTCCCTAGTCATAATGGAGACCATATCCAAATTTTATTTTCTTATTTCAGCGTCTGTAAGAAGTATGAAATAAATATTTTAGTATTAATGGCGCAAAGATATAGTTATATACGACAAAAATACTCCGTAATTAAATAAGTAAAGCTACATAAGTTTCTAACTTGACTCATTTTTTCCCGCCGTACGGCTGAAAACCATTCAAAGCAGCAGGTTTTTTTGCGGTTCTGCAATAGTTACTGAGGTGATTAATAGATTATTTTTATAAATAGTTGAGAAAACATGTAATCTACACAGCGTTAGTTTTTTGACGAAATTTAGGTGCTAGAAGTTCCTAATTTTTTAATTGTTCTCCCTCTGGAGCGCATACCCATAATCTATCTCATGTAAAACAGATTACCTTTTCAGGCAAATTGCTCGAAAAGTAGTTCGAAGAGAGGTTAATATTTTGATACCATTGGAAAGATGAGAGTTTTTTCTTTAAAATGAGGATCGTCAAATTCTAGGTGAAGTGAATTTTCGCTCAAACTACCTTAAGAAACGGGAATGAAGGTTGAGCTTTTCCTCACACAGCTTTAAATTTGTTTTCTGAAGTTTATTGACCTCTCCTCAAATAAGAAGGTGAAAGATGAAGAAATAAGAATTTAGCGAGTCAACTGCGTTCACAAGACTTCCAGTGATTTTGATAAAAATGGGATCGGTAATTTTCCGAGTAAAATGCTACCAATCCTAATCACTGTGTAATTCCAAGGTTGCCCACTTATCCTTCTACTCCTGGAGGATGGAGACAAACTGAAGAATCAAGATCGGGAGGAGTAGTGGTGGGAAGACGACAGTTCATAGCAAGAACCTTATAAGAGGACGTTTATCTCCTACTTCGATCGTGTTATCAACGGCCGCGAAAGAAATCAAGTTCCAACTAGAGTGGCTGCAACCGCGTGGGAGGCCAAAAATTTCTAGTCTTAAAATGATTGTGTTAAATGGCTTTTGCGGGGCGAGTTTGAGTGGAAGGAGGGAAGAAACTGTGTAGGAGAGATGTGTATATGCTAGAGAAGCAACTACTCGATCGCTGCGCTACGTACAGTGGATAAGAGGAAACGGCATTTTTTCACAAGATGGCGGAGAGGAAAACTCGCACTTCTCAGGTTTGAAAGTTTCCCATTCCTAGAGTAAATGATGCATTGTTGTGTTGAACGTATTTTACAAATGCGCAAGGTTTGCATAATAAGTGAGGTGAATTTGGTTCCAATATCTCTGTTAAAAGTGGGTGAAATTACGAAAACGCTGGCGGGACGAAAGCTCACATTTACCGAGGCCTCCCTCGCAACACCAGCGCATTAACTGGCGACCCGTAATTTGAGCAAATGACGATCGGAAGCGCACCAAGATTTCCGTCCTCATTGTAAGGTTCATGGTTCATAGGTGACTCCAAGGAAAGGGATCTTTGACATGACAAGCATATTGTAACATGAACTTTTCACTGCTGCTCTCTTCAAAACACCACACTGCATAAGCTCTCCGCTTATTTCATTCCCTACGCAATTGGCACAGCACTTAAAAGCAGATCTGGAGCAGAGTTGATGTCCGCCAGGCAATCAAAAGAACTTCGATAATCGCATCCACGATTGTGGATTTTGTGTTGATGTTCAGGGAAGTAGTAAAAGTGGATACGGTGAAGTTTTTGTTACTCTATGAAAACTATCTTGTGTTTTTCACTCGCATTTTGAACGAATTACATCACTATAGACAAAGCACATGGTGGTGACTGTTGTGAATATACAGAATAACACCTACCGACAGATTACCGAACGTCTCGCCTGCTAGCACCGAGTAAAAGCATGATTTTTTTCGACTTTATTACTTTGATGGTTTCATTGCATTAACGTCACAAGTTCATTAAATTTTATTTTCATTTATTCAAATTAAATTTTGATGCATATCTAAGTTATTTTTCCTGGTATAATTACAACATTCTAAAATATTTTTATTCTATCAAAAATCTCTGGTCATGAAGTATTGCGAACCCCTCTTTTCCTTTTTCGAGTCACTATGTCCAGCTCAAAAACTAGCTGTTCTTATATCACAAAAGTACTCATTAATTTTTCTTTTGAGAACTCGTACGAGACTTGAGATCGAGACCCGATTTCGGAAAACGAGACTGAGACAAGACTGACCCCATGTCTCGTCTCGTAGCAACACTGCTGCTGCGCAACATTTTGCATCTTAATTTCATGACGCTGCGGGTGCTTGAGAAATGTAATGTAAAAATAAATGGAGTAGTTTGGCCGCTGCCGTCTGCATCCTACGCCGCCGTGACTCTTCCGTAGTTACTCTCGGCATGGTTCAGAAGCTGCCATTCTCCTACCAGCTACTCAGCCGCCATCCTCGGCCCTTGGTGGTCACTTTAATCCCCACAGGGAAACGATCTGCATATTACCCCGTTAACTGCCGCCAAATAGGCGTGTGTCAGGCGGCGTTTGGTCACCAGCCGTGGAAAAACGAAGGGAGTACTAAATTGAATTAGAAGACGGAGAGGACGAAAGTGAAGTGCATGCTAAGGGAGTCTTGTTCTGTTTTTTTATATGTAGTCGCTAGTGGTACGAGGGAAGAATGAATTTTTGTACCGATCAGCTCGGTAGAGTATATCACAAAGTGCAGGCGATCTCCACTACAATAGGGAGTCAAGCATATCTTTTACCAAATTTAAACGGGGACGATGAATCTTCCGTTAATAATTTCATTGAATGCTTGAGGATCACTGGTCATCTTAATGCTCGGACGGAGACCCAAACCATGTGTGTCGCGCGATTACGTCTCAGTAGTCTGGCCGCTGAATACGTTACCGCTAATTCATATATTTTGGATAGCTTTGAAAAACTTTCACCTAGTCTTAAGCGTAGATTTTCAGTTTGACTTTCTCCCATCCCCCTCGAGCGTGTTTACGACTTGCGTGCGTCCCCTTGAGTCAGTCAGTGAGTTCCCCACAAGACTTCGGAAAATCATTCGCCAACTAGAGAAACTTTCCCGGACCCAAATTCTGAGTCTACAAAAGCCACCACAGACCACAGAATTTTATCTCAATTCTGTCGGGACTGCGAGAAGAGTTAGGGCGTTTCGTCTTGGTTCGAGGTCCGAAAAATATTCTTGAGATGGAAGAGGTTGCATTAAGGGAGTAGAACACAGATCAGCAACTGAGTGGTTGAGAGTTAAGTTTATTACATTTTGGACGCAGATGCACTGAGCACACGGGAGCCCTTGGGGATGGCGGTCGGATAGGCAATAGGCACGGGTCAAGCTCTTCAGGAAGACCTGCAGCAGGATGGGGAGGTGCGAATCAAGAGTGGATGCAGACCGCCAAGGGTTGGGTACTGGTAAAATGGACTCCGCCAGGTTTGGCTGGACCTCCTCTACTTATACCCGAATTAGGGTGCAAAGGTTGATCAGAGGGCGGCGCTAGGGGGAGGGACGAGTGCGCCAGATAAGGATGATCTCAGGAACATCCGTGACCGCTCCAGTTCCACCCCCACACGACAGACACTATAATGCAGCGCCGTTCGTATGTATTTTCTCCCGAAAAGCCTCAAGTCAAACTGCGATTCCGCCACCACACTTGCATTTCCCTTTTCCCCTCTCTTTCGAGTGGAGATGACCATTGGCACTGTATCGTCATCACGCCAAGAGCCGCATGAGCACTTCCCATGCTCTTGGGTACTTAATGGATGGGACATCATACATAAACGCGTGCTTGAGCTCTAAAAGTCGGAAGGAAGATCTATCTCCATCTTCCTTGAGTCTTTTGCCATTACATTGTAACCATTTTCGTGAGAATGATTTTGAAATTTGGAAATGCGCCTTACGATGATCATCGGAATGCACCGTCTTAGCGATTATAACGAGAACACGGTGTGTTCATGGAGATGACGGTGTAGATGCTCTGACTCTAGCCACGAGTAAACCTGGGTTCGATTTTATTAATATTTAGAGGATAAGAATCGTTTATTTATGGTGCCCGAGTAAAGAATCCATATCCATGTTCTGGTTGGAAATACTTAGATGTTCTAGTGTCTTATGCCACGTGCCACGTACTATAAGTATTCCCAACTTTTGAGTGTGCTTTTTAAATAAATCATTAATTTCGAAGTGCTATGTTGTTCATCAATGCTTTGTAGTGAATATATCTCAACGGAAAATGGTGATGGTTTTGAGAAATTATTTTCTGGCGGTTTTTCAAAGACTTTATCCACAGATAACGACACCGCTGTCTTTAGTGATGCTTTACCTGAAACAAATCAGTATTTACTATTTATTTTACTTTGCTAAATATGACAGAGATGGTTAGGATTTTTGATGAAGTGTAGAGAGATAGAAAGTATTTAACTAAATTTAGGAGTGGTACAAGTAATTAGGAGTTCTGAATGAGAAAATATTGTAAAATAGTCCATCAAGACCTATTTTTCAGTGCTTCAATGAATCATTCCTACTAAGAGCCTTCCGAGGACGCTGCGGATGACTTTACCTCATCCAACTTCATCTCGAGGTCTGGAGTGACAATTTTGTGTTCATCGGCAGATTTTGGAAATGGCATACTTCTGACGGGAGACTTCTCATAAATCGGTACAAATGTGTGGCAGGTAGTGATGCAACGGAATTATGTACACGATACATTTCTTCTGTAGTCGGCTAGAAAAACGGAAATCCTAAAGATCCACGTGCCATTCGAAAGAAGAAGGCTGAAAGAGTAAAAGAGACGGTCATCTGGGAATTGATGACGCTATCATACGGAGGGAAATGGTAGCCAAGAATGGGCTTAATGTCACGTGACGTCGCAAGCGTAAAGTTAGCGTAACTCGACGATGCATGACGCGCGAGGAGTTCAATAGTGGGTTCCACTGAAGGCTTTTAGATATTTCTTTGAGGGTGAAAAGCTCGAAATAAATAATTTTTTATATAATTTCTTTCTTTTTAAAAGCAGAGATTTGATTCGTGAATAGTTATTCACTACAGGTGGTGCGCAAGGACGCAACGGAGAGAAGACCGTTCGAGAAATGAGCGCCTAACAGGTTGGCCCGCGGACACTCCCTATCTTTGCTCCTCGACGACTTTTTGAAAACGGCGTGTTTTTTGTGAAATGCGGAGGGAATTCGTGAGCGGTGAGGTCACGTGCGCAGGTGAGTCGCTGCGGGAGGGGTGGGAGGGTGGGATGGAAGGAGGGGGAGGTGGGAGGAAGTGGGAGGAAGGGGGAGGAGGACCGAAAGAGGGGAGGGGGCATTTTTTTTCGAGGGGGTGGAGGGGAGGGAGGGAGAGGAAGAGAGGAGAGAGGAAGAGGAGGAGGTCTCTCCGGCGAGAGGGGGCGTGGCCTCGAGCGGGGGATGAGGCTGACGCGAAGTGATTGGTCGACGGGGCGGAGGAAGGCAGTGCTTGCGAAGGTGGCGTCACGGGCGCATTAATAAATGTATTTACGAGCCTTCAATTTTTATGCTTACTCAATAATTCCACCCCCCTTTTTTTCCTCGGCCTCCTCGTTCCGCGGAAACAAATCCGTCCGGCCCCCAGAAAACACGGAGCCGCCACCTCCGCCCCCAACCCCACCCCCCTCCTACTCTCTCTCTTCCGCGGGAAAACCTATTCCCGCCCATCGGGGGGCAAAAAATAAAATGTTGAAGGGAATAGAAACGCCCCCATTTCGCCTCCGCTGCCTCCTCTTCTCCGCCCCACCCACCCCCTTTCGGAGCCCGTCTGCCCCCGCCCCCGGAATAGCTCCGTCCCCTTCCCTGCCTCCACCTCCACACCCACCGTACAACGCCCATCCCGACGCTCGCAACCCCTTCGCCTAATTTCCCATGGCATCCCTCTCTCTCCACTGCCACCCCTAATGCTCTCTCTCTCTTCTCTCCCTTCCGCAGCCGCCCCTGCAATTCTCCCGATATCAGGTCCTCGTCCCAACCCCCTCTAACAATCCTCCTCGCGGGCACCCCCCCCCCTTCGCTACAACCACCTCACACCCACCCAAATACACACGGACTCGCACGCGGCCAGAGTGAGTTCACATCGGCCCCCAAATCGCCATTTTCCTTCCTTCCGTCCACCTCCACCTCCTCCACCTCCTCCACCTCCACCACACCCTCCCCCAGTGCTCACACAATCACCCCCCCCACCTCCTCTTCTTCTTTCTGCCTCTCTCTCTCTCGAATTCCCCGATATATCGATCAAACCCGCACCCATCCACCCTCTCTTATTCCAGCCCCCCCCCACTCTCCTCCCTCCCTCTCTATCTTGCGACTCCCTCCTACTGCCTCCCTCCCTCCCCCAACCCCCTTGAGCTCTTCTTTCTAAAAATAAAAAAAAACCCTCTCCACTCCCCCCCACACCTAAACGCGCTCTCTCCAGCACACCATAGATTTATGACCGCCCCTTCCTCTCCTTTTGTCTCGATCCGCTAATTTAAAGTATTTTTTATTAAAATTACAATATGTTGTCTGCTCGCGTCTTTTCCCTCTGCACCACCGCCGGGCAGGATGGCTGAATTTATTTATTATGTCACTCTCTCACGCGCCTTTGATTTTCCCGAGAAAAAAATTGACGTTTATTATCTTTGAAAATTTACTTTTTTTCCCCCCTCTGCATTCCATGCGATGAAGCGGCCTACTAGTAGCTGAGGCAGTTGCTTCTGTCGCGCGAGCGTTCGCGCGGTTTCTTTTGCTTCGACGTTAAAACGCGGTGGAAGTTCTCGCAAAAGAGATTATTTTCCTGTAAATACGTCTTTGGCTCCAACGCGTTGGACATTTATCTTGGAAATTTGATTGTTTGGTTGCCATGTCTCGTTCCATAAGATTTGCAAGGCGTTTTTATTTCCATAAATTGGGGCTTTGTTTGAGCGTGATGCAGTTGTGGGAAGGATTAAACGGTTTTACCACTTTTTTTAGTAGTGATATTTCTAAGTATTTATCTCCTTCCTCCCAATATCCCTGTTTGTGTCTGTGATATGTTATGATAGAGGACACTTCAGATGTATAAATTTATCATACAACCAGTACTCTTATATGGAGCGGAAGTCTGGACACTTACCAAAACAAATGATAGGAGACTTATAGTCTCTGAAAATAAGATATTACGTAGAGTGTTTGGACCAGTTGAAGAAAACGGAGAATAAGGAATAATCGGGAACTTAGAGCACTATATAAGGACCCTGACATAGTAGCACTGGTAAAAAGCAAAAGATTGAGATGGCTGGGACATGTGCAAAGAAGAGGGGAAGACCAGTTAGTGGAAAAGGTATGGACGGGACAACCAGTAGGGAGGAGACCACTAGGTAGACCAAGGCTCAGATGGAGTGACCAGGTGAAGGGGGATATAAGGAGACTAGGATGGGATCTGGAGATGGCAGAAGACAGACATCAGTGGAGGCAACTTGTTTGGCGAGGACAAAAATCACTTGGGATTTGCATGGCCACAGGAGTAAGTAAGTAAGATATGTTATGATAATAGTATGAGTCTCTATTAACGGTAGCTCCGAGTTGTTCATGAACACGCATTAGTTTCCTGTCCGCGACAGTCGGATCATCGTATTTGTTATTGGGCCATAGTGGCGTGATAAAGTAATCGCCTAGTAGTTTGGAGGTTTTGGGTTGGAGACCCGCGTGGGATTGTTTTTCTTACATCGCTAATTGTATTAACCATCCATTTTTTACGGGCCGATGTCCTGTGTCACTGTCTGTTTAATTTAATTATATTCATGGGCCGGGGAGGCCCTGGGGTAGACGTGTTTGACTTTCAATCTGAGGCTCACAGGTTCGTTTTTATAGGGACGGCAAATATTTTCCTGATTTAAAAACATATACAAATGGAACTGTCTCTGAATTCCTGAATTGAACTGCTTCTCTTCC
This sequence comes from Pyrrhosoma nymphula, assembly GCA_963573305.1. Lineage (NCBI taxonomy): Eukaryota > Metazoa > Arthropoda > Insecta > Odonata > Coenagrionidae > Pyrrhosoma > Pyrrhosoma nymphula. Next base: position 154,916,146 of record OY754329.1, on the reverse strand, counting down.
TGCAGATTCTGCTGCCTCCCTGCAGGAAGGCAGCAGAAGGCACTTCAGGCACAGAAGCGGCAGTATCTGCTGAGGACACTGGCAGATAAAGAAGCTCGGTCTAGTATCAAGTGCCTCAGCTTCGGGCGAGAGTGAAATTCACGGAATCGGTCTCAGTATTGTGACGTGGAAGGCAACGGGAAACCACATTACACTCTGGTGTGTTAGGATAATAATATTAGTTTATGGAAACCACATTTTTCTCCCTATAAGATGCAATGCCTTACATTCACCAATATACATGATGGCATTCCTCCCGGTAAATATCCCGGAGGTAAAGTGAAGGTGTTCTGGAGGTACGGGATTCCAGAGATCTGATTGGAGAACTATTGGGAGGGGAACATAAGTCAGAGTGGACAAACGCAGGATAGAAACATGACGCTTGAGTTCTTTCGAGGTGAGCGGGATGTTGGAGGATGCGAAGATGGGTTGGTGGGAGTCAGCGAGATAAAGTGGACGGGGGCAGGCGATGGATGACGAGTGAAACATTCAGGTGACAACCAGAGGATCGCAGCATTACACTGAAGATAGAATGAAGAGTCAAAGAGTGAAGTCGGTCTGGCAGTAAAGCGATAGGATCGTGATGGTGAAGCCGGAAGGTGAGGCCATGGAACCGTGGTAGTGCAGACGTACATGCCGACGTCCAGCCATACAAAAGGAGAAATTAAAGAAGTTTACGAGCAAATGGAAGAGGTACTCGGAACAGTGAAGGGAAAATAGAACCTCATCATGATGGGTGACGGGAACGTAGTGTTGGGAGAGGGAAAAGAGGGACGCAGCGCAGAGAATTTTGAGCTGGGGAAAACGAAACTCCAAAGGAGAAAAGGGGAGACAGGAAAGGAGAAAGTTTAGTGGACATCTGCAATTAGAAAAAATATGGTGGTAGCTAACACTATCTTCAAGCAACAACGGCTCAGAATGTTCATATGGAAGATGCCAGGGGATAGAAGCAGGTACCAAATCGACTACATACTTGTCAGAGTGAGATAACAGCACCAAGAGAAGCAATGCAAGATCTACCCCGGTGCAGATGCAGATATAAATAGTGATGGCAACCTAGCACTCATGAAGAGACGCCTTCGATACAAGAAAATAAAGGAGATAAAACATGAACCAAGATGGAACCCGAAAAATTAGGGACGAATATGAGCTGATTACGACAAATACTAGGGACTTGTAGAAGAAAGAAAAAATACAAGAACTCCAGAATCTAAGGTGATGCAATCCTCTTTAGGAAGATAAGGAACCAAGTCACGGAACTAAGGTTTCGACACATGGGGGCTTCTATCTATGCATACTACCCTGCGAGCCAACGTATAGGTTTCTTGCTGGGGATGATAGGACATCTGCATTGTAAAAAGGAAGGAAAAGTGAAAAGAAAATCGAAATTGGAAAGGATGAAATAAAATTGTCTGCTAGCGGTTTGTCTTTTTTAAGTCTCGCTCTATTTTCCGTATAGTCTCAAGGGAATCATGGCATGAGGAATTGTCAACCAGTCCATCCTGCAGTCTCTCTTATTTTGTAGCTTCCATCACTTCTAAGACATAGTGCAGGGTCAAAATTATTCTTTTTGGACTACCCTGAAACTCACCGGTTCTGAACTTATCAAGTTATTAAAGCGTACCGTGTAGTCTCCCATTCTCTAGCAGCTATCAACCAATTCCTTCCATCAGCTGTGTGGCACTTTCTGTTTGCTCGTATCAGCTTTTAATGAGTCGTGCGGTTTCCCTTTGTATTTTTTTGTTATGCGAATCAAATCTTGCTGTACTGGGTCCCTAAATTTTCTCGTTGGATTCGAGACGTGGACTAATCAGAGTGATACAGCATCTCTTTCACTTTTTCAGCTGAGAACCCTCCTATAATTCGCTTGATAAATCCTAGGGTTTATTAAGGAGCGCCGCAAATGTGCATCCCCTACACTAGCTCTGAACCTGCGGCAATTCCCAGGTGTTTTGACTCCATCAGACTCCTTTATATTTACTCCTTCCACTTTATATACACATGGTTTTGGTGTGATCTCATTCATAAGAGGTGCATAGCACATGTATTATTATTATTACGCTCGTGTCAAGACACCACGTCTTAACGTTGCTAAAGCCGATGAGAAAACTTCAAGGCCGAATTTTGGCAATTCTTCGAGAGACGAAGGCATCTTCAGCGAGCAATCTAATTTTGCATGTTGCTCTACAATTAATGTAATTTGTATAAATGAGGAGTAACAACCTTACTAAAGAATAAATCTTGAACTTTTCGACAGAATTTTATTTTCTCTTCTGAATATTTCCCATTTTCAATTCTGCGGAAAAGTAAACGATTTATTCATTAGTATTGACACTAAACACTTCCACGAAGTGAAGCCTGAAGCAGTAGACGAAAAACATGTCGCCGATCATACTTCTTCGTAGGACACTACATTTCACTGCTACCATATCGGAACTACTAACTTCGAATACTACTTTTTCTTTGCGATCAATTATAAATTCACATATCCAACTCATACTTAATTCGTTTAGACAGAATCAAAACAAACTTTGTAAATTTTACAATGGATTTTATTCAATACAACCGCTTTCATCGCATAAGCGACATCTTCAGGAGGAAAGGATAGAACCTGAAGATGTCGCTTATGCGATGAAACCGGTCGTATTGGGTAAAGTTCATTGTAAAATTTACAAAGTTTGTTTTGATTCTCTTAATATGGAATTTTACAAAGTAACGCCTGAGAATATCGAGTTCATTAATTCGTTTAACCTACATGATTTAAATTTGAATATTTGCTTTTGAGAGGAACCTTGTTAATTGCTATATTGAAGTCCAATAGGTTGTCAACTAGCCTTTCCGCTTCACCTGCCCTTTGGATATTATGGAAGAATAGCCCAAGTTGGATTTCGCAAGATTTACTTTTCCGCAACCCGTGCTGGCTCCTGTGGAAGAAGTTTCAATTATCTAAGAAGACCATGATATTGTGATTAAAAATCGTGCATTATTACGAATATAAGATGGTAAAATCATGGGATTCGTTTGATTGTTTAACTTTCTCCATTCATCCACGGATCCCTCTCCATTTCATATACGACAGTTTTTGTTTTTGATCCTAATGATCGGCGTGTTCTCGGTGTGGAAGATTTAATGCTATTCTCTGTGATTGCAACACTTTTAAGTTGTTTCATGAATAAATCCCTGTGAATTATGAAATTTCATATTGTGGTACTACGGAGGCAATATTTTACTAAGTATTTTTCTAAATATGTATATATACTTCTCCGGTCCCTTCACTTTTTCCAATGGTTGATTTCTATTGGTTTTGTAAACGTGAGCAGAAGTGTATTAGCTTACCAAATTACTGCAGTAGATTAGATTGTGAGCATAAAATAAGGGAATAACACAACATATGAACAGATTTCAAATATAATTTTTTCTAATATTTTCTTTTCTGGAGATAGATATAAGTTATTAAGAATAGTCAAGAAGAAGAGAAATTTTGAGTGTTCAAGATGAAAAATTACCTGCTTATTTTTTACACGAATGAGACTATTGGCCATTATAGCTGCTCTTACGACTAAAAGTAAGTTCTTCAACGTGTACTAGAGCGAATTACTTCATTTTCTTTCTAATGCTTCTGTATAAGTATTCTAATTTCTATTCTTACAGCACTTCTCGCATGCTTCCTGTATAGCTCAGGTATATATTTGCATGTAAATGCATTCGTAGAAAGCAATAATGCTCGTAGTTTCTATAACTTCAGTGGCATATAGTGTGGCGTATTTTGGTGAAAACTCACCTTCTACAACCTTGAATTTGCTTGCGGGGAAAATAGAAGATGTGGACGTGGGTTCTGTGGGTAATGCGGTGGTTTCCATGATGAAGACGAGAAGCGTGACGTGACACGAAGAGAGACTGATGAGACCAATTGGTGGATGGTTTTGAACGTTGAGTTAGTTGTTTTCTAAATGCTCGACGGATGGAGGCTATTCACCGAGACTTCTTTGAATTCGCTGGAAGGTTCCTTCGTGTTGCGAGGACGGTGGTTAAAGAGTCGCTCGTCCTGGGTTCACAGAGCTTCCTTCTCTGTTCGACGATCGAATGGCCGATAGCCCTTGCTCAGTGCCGATGCAGGACATACTTGGAGGGATGAACAATGAACGAACTAGTTTATTCGATCTACAGACAATATCTGCATCTACGTATGTCCTAGCAATCTGCCTCAGGACCGTGTGGTAGGGGCTGGCAGGGCCCATGCATGGCCGTGCAAATGGGATAGATGGAAAAGGGAAAAGGATTTGACAGAGGGAAAGGACGATATTGGATTGTATGCTTGTGGCACATTGGATTGCCTTATTGTCTTATTCTCATCTTCTTAATGTAGTCATTAACCATGCGTGGGAAAAGTAATTTTTGTTCCAATCATAATTTTGCTAGGGTATCCCTTAATTTTTTTTAAATAGCTTTTATCAGTTTTGGCGATAAATTGCGAGGTCGAAACATCATCCCACGTGTCTTCCTGAAGCCCACGTGATCTGAATGTTTCCATTACCTAAACTTAACTTCTGGTGTGGTTTCCCAGTCTCTTGTGGCTCCCAACATAGTCCTACCATCAGCTCGGTTACATCCTCCGTTCGCATGTGACAGTTTGTAAATAAGTGTGCTGTTTTGACAAATTCACGCATCAAATGTGTCTTGCCGATATTTAAAATGCTCGCGAGTTGTGGTCAAACCTGAGCCAAGTATCATATCAATGCCAAATGAACGCATGCTCAATACCTACGAGGTGGAATGAGCATATTGAATGGTACATTTATACATAAGCAATTACGGCTAGCGAAATTTTGGGAGGTCAAGCTTTGCACCCTCGTCGGACGATATGGGAAGTTTTCTAGCGTTAGTTAGTTTTTCATACTTATTAACCATGTGCAATTTTCTGGTGAAGTCCAACGATAAAAATATGGCATTTCTCTTCGTCGATGGGGACGAATTATTCTACAATCAAATAGAAGTATGAAATTTTTGCTCAAATTTGTATCTCCGGCGGCCATTTATCAAGTCTAAATATGTTTATGTCCATTTTTTCCCTGTTTGACATAACAAAAGTCCTTAGCGACACCCGCGGGAGGGGGCGGAGGATATTTCACGGGGCATCCCAACATTGGCTCTCGTTTCCCTATCGAGTGATATTTTCCAAAAGGCCATGAAAATATGCGATCAGCTTCCCCGCCCCCCTCGACGCCCGAACATGCATCAAGAAACAATTCTCTCCGGAGTGTTAACCGCTCCACTTACTCGGCTCGAATGTGCGTCGCACGTCAATTGTTTTCGATCCCTCGCATTCCGATTACATCCGCTCGCCGATTGATACCTACTCGGCCGAAGGCGCCGCGAGCGACATATTAAGAGGCGATCGCTTTTGTGAAATTTGTGCGCGCAAGGAGTTTGATCGATGGCCGCCACTCCGCGTTGTTCCGCAGAATAAAAAATTCCTCCTTATTCCCCGATGAGTGGAAACCGTCTCTTAATTGGCAGACAGGTGACGAGAGGCGTTAATTGACAGCCCATATCTTTAATTCCTCCGTTCCGCTGTCTGCTTTCCAAGATGGACACTCATGAAACCCTGCGGATTTCCGTCTATTTCAAACTTGACAGCCTTGCTTGATCATATTTGCATACCTTCGGCCGTGGAATCCGATGGCACTCCAAATGAGATCAGAGTACAAATCGGGCTTTTTCTACCTTCTTCCTAATTCATTCGCTGTGTCTGTGAAAGGAACGTCACTTGATTGGAAATAAAATGAATTCCTATATTTTTTTCACAGTATGCCATCCATGAATATGGATATGGATTTAAAACTTTCTCTATCGGCTGTTGCCTGACCCTCCGTAAACAAACAGATATCACTACCCGCACGGTTGCAGCGCCGCCACCCGCGAGAAGGTGGTAGATACTAATAATACAATCGCCGATAATTGAAGTTGAAAAGTTGAAAAATATTTATTGTTCAGGACAAAAAATCAAAAAGAACAAAGATAATAATAAAACAATTTGCAGGCACAATCTTTTACAAGTACAAAAGGACAAACTTTTCATCATTTCAAACTTTTCAAGTACAAAAGGAAAAACTTTTTATCATTTTATAAATGTAAATTAACACAAAAAACTCATGTATTAATAACTAACAATATAAAAATGATACAACGAGTAAGGAACCATAATAACATGAACACAAATTTGAAGAAAAAAAAATAAAAAAAGAGTAACTTATGTTATACCCGGGAAAGTAAATAATCATGGTATTTCATTTTAAATGCTTTAACAGATCTACAATTTTTAATATCAGTTGGCATCTTATTCCATATGTGACAAGCTGTTACAAGAAATGATTTATTATATGCTGTGGTGCGATGCCCTGGAAAATACAATTGATTAGGATCAGACCTAGTGGAGATTGTGGAGACAGAGGGACAACTAAGGAACAAATCATGCAGATACTTGGTTGATTTGTTTTTAAATAGAACAAACAAAAAGGATCCCAGAAGGTATTCTCTACGGGATTTGACGTTGAGCCATCTTAGTTTTTTATAATAGGGGGTGATGTGGACTTCCCTGCGAAGGTCAAAAATGAACCTAAGGCAGGAGTTTAAGGCCCGGTGAAGTTTGAGGTTATTTTCTTCGTTGAGGTCGTTATAAACAAGACAGCAATAATCTATTACAGAGAAAATAAGCGACGATATAAGTGTTTTTCTAGTATTAAAAGGAAGTAAGTTTATGTGAACTTTTAACTGGTAAAGTATAGAATGAATTTTGTTAGAAATATTATTTACATGACAATCCCATGATAAGTTAGCAGTCAACGTAATCCCTAGGTTATTTACATTACTGGAGTATGGAATAGGGATACCATTAACCACGATACTGGTAGTCGTAATGTGGCTTATGTTACGTAGTATCCTGGAACTACCGATAATAATAGCCTTAGTTTTACTTGAGTTTAGGATGAAGTCGTGACGCGTGGCCCACTCGGTTATTTTATAAATGTCTTCATTAATTTTTGATGCTGCCTCGTCAATTTCATATGGCCAACAGCTGCGATAAATTTGGAGGTCGTCGGCATAGAGCATGTAACTGGTGTGCTTAAGACATTTAGGAAGGTCGAGTATGTACAGAGAGAATAATAGGGGGCCAAGGACAGACCCTTGGGGTACACCAGTGGTGACTGCTGCCCAAGTTGAGAGATTACCTTGACTATCTCTCACTGCTTGATAACGGCCAACTAAGTAAGAGTAGAACCAATTTAGCACGGAGCACGAGAAGTTAAGTTTTTTCAGTTTCTCAAGTAGTATAGTGTGGTTTACTCGATCGAAAGCCTTACTAAAATCAAATAATACCAGCACTGTCACCATTTTTTTGTCTATGGCGTGACTTAAGTCGTCCGTTATTTTTATTAAAGCAGACTGAGTGGAGAAGTTATTACGAAATCCCGATCGAAATGGGTCAAAACTGTTTTCCTGGGAAAGTCATTCAATTACTTGCGAATGGACGATACGTTCTAGAGCTTTGGAGATGGTGCACAGTATAGAGATTGGTCTGTAATCAGATGGGTTTGAAGGATTTTTGACCTTTTTTATTGGTATTACCAAAGAGGACTTCCATTGGGTAGGAAACTTGCAGGATAGTAGTGAATGGTTAAGAAGGTCAAGAATAAATGGCATAGTGACCTTTTAAGACTTGTTTATCATGGTATATGATATCTCATCCACACCAGTAGAGTTGGATTTGGACCGAAAGATAAATTTATTTAGCATTTCGGGAGTAATAAACTGAAAATAGAAATTTTGGTCAGAAAACGGTACAGCGGGATCGAGAAAGTTAGGTGGAGGAGAATAAAGAGGAGAGTTATCTTGATCAGTGTTTACTAGACATGTCAAATAAGTATTAAGTTCATCCACTGTGAGATTAGAGGCCAAAGAAATTTGCCGGCTTCGGACTATTCGGACATGATAACATGAAATAAATGACCAAATGTATAACAAATCACGCTCCATCAACTTCATCAGATGTGAATTACTTATTACGGTCAAAATAGTTAAATTTCCCGGCGATTGTATTCACGTTTGAATCGCCGCCTGTCCGTATTAGTACCACCTTCTCGCGGGTAGCGGCGCTGCAACCGTGCGGGTCGTGATATCTTCTCATTGTTTACGGAGGGTCAGGCAACATCCAGGCAACAGCCGTCGGAGAAAGTTTTAAACCATATCCATATTCATGATGCTATCTCTTGGCGTAACAAATTATTAATTATGAACATATTTTTTTCTCTGTCAAGCAAATGGTGTGCCCAGAGATGGTCCTGTCTATCACTTCCCCGTTCACGCGGGAATTTTTAACAACTTTTACTTCAATAGTTATTTTTTTCGATTTTCAGTCCCTAAGTACCCTTCTCTCCCTTCACAGAGGGAACAGAAATAAGGAGAATCTTACCCGATGTTCTCGTCTTTTCTGTTCCCTCGTCCAAGATTGCCTGGTGATCTCCCATTTCCACTTGTCGTCACTCTTCAAATCCCTTCGAGTCATCGTTTCTCCATTCCTATTTTCTATCCTTTTACCTTCATCTCCATCCTTTCCGTATCCAACACTTCCGCGTTGCTTTTGATCACCACCCATCTCACTATTTACATCTTTTTCCACACCCTCACCTTTTATCATCCAGACTACCATCATAGAGTAAGGATATACGTAGAGGACATTATGTGGCGGCACCATTGTATTTTGGTAATGGGAATCGCGCACGGCGGCCATAGTGAAAATATGCTCAAGGATAATTCGTAGCAACTCAAACGGTTATGACTTCTCATACATTAACAAATGGCTCAGAAATTAACGCTCAAAAAAACATTTTTGTAAAAGTGATTATAATGAAAGTGCAAGCATACGACTATTAACGTATGGTTTTGTAATGAAAAAGAAACATCTAGGGAAGTTGACACTTAACGCTTCTACACGTTTAAGTCGTAATGTTCGAAATTTGTAATGGATTGGGTGGATGTAAATTTTTTTAAATACTCGTTATATATGTATATTGATTTCAAGTATCGCATTTTTGGCGGGTACGGCTCAAATCATAGCACAGTTTGTGCGATCAAGAATAAGCGTAATTAGGTTCTACATGAGCTCATAGCCTTCTCACAGCCTCCAAAGGGTCAAATGCATGTGTCCTTGTTACGCCTAACGGCTTTTAACACATACGTGCCGCGTGTAAGCCACACCTGAAGACAACGCTAAAATTAGTCAATTTTGACACTTTTCCACTGTCACTGCCACGATACCACTCAATGCCAATATTAAGCACTTCCTATCCATCCGACGACCCACAGCGCCCACTCAGCATGCATGAATCTATCCTCGGATATGCTCGCTGTACCTCCATTAAGCTAAGCCAATTTTCACCCTCACATTTTCTCACTCAACATCTTACACAGGTTGCTGCGTTTATTCCACCTCTTGTTCTTCCGCTACAGTTATTCTCACTAATTCTTCCTTTCATTAGTTTCTCGCACTGTTATGCACGTGCAATGTTATGTCTGTCCACTGAACTGGTCTCTTTTTGCTCCAGTTTCTGTTGACCAAGACAGAGGAGGACTTTGTTCCTTCGATGTTTTCTACAAACCATGATATTTTGTTTATTTGCTTGCATTTACAATCAAAATATCTTGTCAATTTTAGCAATGCAACTCAGAAGTCTCCTCAGATCGTGTTTCTTCTATTCCATAATTGCTATTTCACATGTAGTGTGCTTATTTATTTCTCCATGCACATGAATGCATGTTTTTAATCGTAAGTTCATTTCAATCATTATTCTTCCATACAAAAGTTTGGGATAAAAGATCGGTGACGATGAACCTTAGGCTACATGCACGTGTTTACGGGATTCAAATCCTCCCAGTTGTTGGCACCGTGGACTACCCTTGCCTTACTCCGCTCCGTAATTCGCTTCTTCCGCGCTTAAGCTGTATTTAGTCGCCACCAACTATATGTCACCAACATGCGCTGCCAACTTTATACAGCCCGTATACTATTATTCCATCGTTAAATGACACTCCTATAATCCTATGGACACATTCTATTCTAATGCTTACGGGTGAATTCGATCACTTCAACAAAAACGAACAAAATTACAGCCAGAAATAGTTTTATTATGTTACGTCACATTCTGTGGGTGGGTCAATAAATGTTCTTTACAAAAAAATGAGTTCAAAAAGATAGCAATTAATGGTAAAATTAAAATAAAGATTATTCCAAATTGTCAATAGAAGCGAAGGAAATAGACTTATATGTAATGAATTACGGTCATCCAGGTGATCATCTTATTGGGAGAAGATTTTAATCTTGTGAACACGTGTGCGTTGCCCGAAGCTCACACTTGGACTATTGGAAACACTTCAACTTTTAACCTCGGATAACACTCACGTGTTCAAGAGATTAAAACCTTCTCCCAATAAGATGTTCACCTGGATGACCACAATGCATGCATAGAAGGAGTCTATTTCCTTCGCTTCTATTGACAATTTGGATTAATCTTTAAATAAAAAAACAAACGAGTTTTGGACAAAATTTGTAAGCAGTCATTTTTTCTATAGTTTTTTGATGAAATTGCAATATTTAAACGTTTATTTACATATTATTACCGAATAATTGCTTTCTTCCCTTTGCTCCAACATATTTCTCATGGTGCCACGTTTTACACGACTGGCCTTTTTGTTTTCATTGCTATATCTGCTAAAACTAAAATTACTGGAGGAAAGGTGTGATTTTTGGCGTCGGGAGAGATCAGAACGATTTGATTCAACGCCTTCATGATGGGGTAATGACGGAAAACAGATTATCCCGCATTGACAAAGGTAACATCTTCCATGGCAGTAGACCGATAGGAGGACCAGCGAAAATATGGGAAGACAGGTGGCAATCCATCTCCCAAGATCAGGAATAATTTTCAGATAAAAACAAGCGGCTCAACAATTTTAAGAAGTCAAAGAAATGTGTGAAAGGCGATTGAATTTCCCTTCAGAAAATCGAGAGGGCTATTGTGATGAATGAGACCAGATGGAAAGAATAATTTCATTCGGTGAATGAAGGCCTCTGATTGGCACGAGGAGAGAGCCCTTCTCTTGGCGCTCGGGGGAATGGTTTGAATGTAAATCGGTTTACTTGAGAACCGGCAAGGGAAACCGGTTCAGGCACATTGTTTTAACGTAAACAGATAGCATTTTATCCATTGCAAAGGGATAAGAGATTTTTTAATTTCTAATGGATACAAATGTGTTAGGTGATGAATAAAATAAAGCGATGAATACCAAACTGTCCACTGAAAATACCTTGGGGCTTCATTGCATACAGGATCTGTCGCAAAAGTATCGAGAAAAATTTTTTTTCAGACAATTTATTGCCAATAAACGTACAAACACTTAATATTCTTCAAAATACGGCCCTTGAGCGTTAATACACTTTTGGTAGCGTTTCTCCCACTCTTGGAAGGCACCCTGGAAGGCAGAAGACGGAACCCCCTTAAGGCTCTGCGTCGAAGCTGTTTTCACCCCATCTAACGTCACCAATTGGCGTCCTTTTAGGCTTCGCTTGATGCGGGGAACAAAAAGAAGTCCGGTGGTGCTAAGTCCACGTTTTGTCGCCCGTCACTACTCTCTCAAAAAAACGAGGTTCACTATCACTGCGTTCCAAGACGTCCTGAGAAATCCGAACCCGAGTTTCCCTTTGTTCATCTGTTAACACTTTTGGTACCATTTTGGCACAAATCTTCCGCATTTGCAAATCGCCCGTCACAATGCGATGAACTGTCTTTTGTCATGTTGCACTTCTCCGCTATTAAGCGGACACTGTGACGACGATCAGACTGTAACACTTCCCTCACTTTCGTGACGTTGTCATCAGTTTTGGAAGTTGACGGTCGTCCAACGTGCACATCGACTTCAATTGATTCCCGGCCGTTTTGGAATTGTTTGTGTCACTCGTAAACTCTTGCCTGTGACATGGCTTCATCTCCGAAGGCTTCCCGAATCATGGCCAGGGTCTCGATACCGGTTTTTTTTTCAGCCGAATGCAGAATTTGATGGCTGCCCGCTGTTCCAGCAAACGTTGCATCTTGATTTCCGACGCGACGGCAAAACACACTTTGCGCGGATCACTGTGCTAGCTCTACCGTTTCTTGGAGAGACCTGAGCAGCGGCGCGTTTGGTAGCTGCGACTCCCCCCTACCATCCCCATTACTCGGCGCATCCCATTAACCCTTCTAGCGCAGTCAGGAATTTTTTTCTCGATACTTTTGCGACAGACCCTGTATGTGTCGTCTTCAGGTGCAATGAGGTGTGGTGGAAAGTAAGAAGGTAGGGTGAAAAGGAATATTGCGACTCGAAGGGATAATTTTCATCAAACTATATCGCCCTCGTCTGGTCAGTTAGAGAATTGTATGAATAATAGAGCAGAATACTGCACGTTGTGAGACTCGAACCTCCATCTCGCTTATTTGCACCACTGCACTACACCATTAGTTCCACAGAATGAAATAATAGACATATACATTATTCTCTTTGCATCACAACAACCTCTCCCTTTAAATACATAAGGGGAATGAAAATTTGATGCTAAGATGCTGCAGGGGATACTTTGCATCACTTCTGAAATGAAATTACCCCTATGAATTAATAAATTCAATGATGATATTTTAAACAAAAATTAACTAATGATTATAATTTTATAATATTAAATCATGGAAACGAATACGGTTTATTGTAATGTGATGGTCCGTGCCGTTTTTACGTCCATGTTTTTCAAAAACTCTGAAAAATTATGCGAAGTGTCCTCATTCTATGGTAGTTCATGAGTTAAATGGAGGGAATATGTATCCTCAGAAGGTGGTAAAGGGACAACATCTCCAGAACAAAATCGGATTCGCCCCAACCTAAGAAGCTTTTCCCATCAAATCCCACGCCCCCACGTGACTATATTAGGAACCCCTTGCGCCTGGATTCATAACTTCCGGTACACCTTAAACAAACAGGCCATTGTAGAGTGGTACAGCGCCCTCTATATATACCCACCACATTAACCTTCCGCCTCCTCTCTTCCTAGAACCTTCCTCCCCCATCCCATTTCTGCATTTGTACATATTATGAACCCCACGTCCTCATTGCATGCACCCGAAGATTATGCAAAAGGGCCCAAGTGCGTATTTTGTAAATTTTTCAGTCCATTCAGCGTGCTAAGAGGTTTACTTCATATTGCTCATCTCTACTTGACTCCTTTGGGTTTCAAATCACTTTGGAGGAATCGGTGAATAGGGTGAAGGGGAAACAAAAAGTGCAGAATGTAAAACATTTTTTGTGCGTTTTCAAGGGTGCACAGCATAAGGGTAAAAAGGTCTGTTTTACGGATGACCGGAGCGCTTAATCCGATTAGTCACGGACGAAAGGGGAAGGCTTGACCGGAAGCGAGGAAAGAGAATGGTGAGATATGCTGCGGGCGCGTGTGTTGAGACAAGCGAGCTTAGAAATGGTGATCGCAATGGAGGTGACGCAATGTGAGCGGTGAGCAAGATATTTCAAGGGCGAATGATTGTAGGCTGTGCCGAATGAGTGGATGAGTTGCGAGTGCCAGAGAAGAGGATTGATAGGTGGAGTGAAACGGACCAATGAAAGACAAGGGGGAGAGGCGTCTGCATCTTCGTGGTACCCTGCAAGTCACTCCAAGGTGTTTGGCGGGGGATGATGAAACCTCACCATGATGATGCACTTACCGTCGAACACTCTACCCGCCAGCTATTATCCATGTTATGTCTACATACCTACAGTTATGTTAGATTGAGTAGGTAGTGTGGAACGGATTCCACATGCAATGTGGCTTATAGCAGACATTCGACTCATGTCAGATAGACATTGATCTAATACCTGATGCTCGGGGATCATTTGCTGAAGATAAGTTACGCTGGCAAGCAATACGTGCAAAAATACTAGTAATATTCACAAATAAAATTTTCATCCCATGCAGAAATTGAAAATAAAAAAATAAAAAGTACAAAAACCCTGCTACCTACCTTTACCCTTTATTGGTGGCATCGATCATGGCAATTGTGGTCTCTAATCGTACGCGGAAAAAATGGCATTGTCTTATTCATCCTATCTATAACATACATGATATCCTATCCATCTTGCAACCTATCTCTCAAATGTTATGCATATGATCAAACCTACATGTATATGGCATTCCCTGATTGGTTGCGAACTCATCAGCTTTTTTCGACGGTCATCACTGTCGTGTCATGCGCTACTTTCACTCTCCCGCCCTCTGAAGTCAATTACAATTTGTTGTCAGTGTTGCCTGTGCCATGTGCTTCTGTTCTTTTGCCTACCCCTTCCGCGCCTGACTTCCCTTCCCTAGCGTCACGCTTAATGCAGAAGACCACCACCTTAAGTCTTGTTACCACTGTTATGAGAACACGGGGGTTATTTTGTAATCTAACTCAAGTGAGAATACGTAAAAAATGTGGAAAATTACGTCATTTCTCGTAGTTCCACTCCGCCACCCAGGCAGCGTGGCCTCCTTAAGTTCTCAAGTGGTGGACTGCCGGTCTTTTCCTTGACTCAACAGCTCTTTCCCGTAACCCACTGGCTCTTTCTACTCTTGATCCGTATCTTATGACTCTTGATACGTCTTATTTCCTCTGCCTTCCATCTCACAATTCATAAGGAACATGAAATGGAACCACCATCATTTCCACGGACCTTGGCCGATCGTCAGCCGATCATTAAGAGAGCGAAATGGGTCTCCTGCCTTCCCGCAAAGACTCATTAAAAAGGTGAGATTACAAAATAACCTCTCTGGGGGGGGGGGAGGGGTTATTCTGTAATTCCACTTCCGAAATAGCTCTTTCGGAAGAGGACCAAGTCAATTGAACGATCCATTTGATCTACTCCGCTCTCGAAATACCCTTTTGGAAGCCCAATTCGACGACAAAAAGAACTGGAAATTAACCATTCTCGGCAGAAATGAACGATTCGATGGTCTCGCTGTCTGGCGGGCACGGTTTAGGACTCCTTTTTTCGGTAGTATTCGTCATATAAGGAGCGATCCGTGACGTCATGTTCCGTGAGGTTAAATTACCGAATAACCCCCTAGGTTAGCGCTTCAGGGGTCGATTTCATAACTCGACGGATGACCACGCGAGCTAAAGGGTCCATAAAGGGAAGTCGTAAAGAAAAATCATCGAATGCAACGGGGTTGTCAATTGACAGCGCATTTCGCACTTGTTTCTCTTGTACTCGGGAGCTTAATTTTGATGCTCGCATTTGTTTGGAATTTTTTAATAAAACAATTATATATATGCCTGCGAAATTGAAGTTTATTTTCTTACGAGTATTAAAAACTACCCATGGTGCTTGCTAAATTAATTTTTAACTATTTGTAATTCTAAGTCTTTTCCGGACTGAAACTGAAACATTAGTAAAATTTTATTGCTGATTTAATCAACATAGCGAGCTGAGAATAGGTATTAAAAGACTATCTTCTGTGTTTTATTCCTCCTTCGAATTCTTCACTGGAAAAACAACACGTGAAATGGAGTATTTCGAACCGGTGATTAAATTATCTGATCTTCATCAAATGGCAAATGTTAGGTACTTGGGGCTCACCATTTTGTTAAACAATAACATGCCTTTGATGGAATATTTTCTTCTTTCATAATGAACAAAGCAGTGCTCTTCCACATACATGTACTACAAAGAATTTGACGCTTTATTTATCATGACTATTGAGAACTTCCATCATGTCCAGTTTGAAGCATTTCTACTTTCAGGTCTCTTTTTCCTCATCACATCCTAAAACCACTTACAAAAACAGAACTTTCCCTCAGAAATAAAGCTTTCAGTGGTTTAAAAGACCGGTAATTACATATAAATCAGCTTAAATTCATGCGAGACATATAACCCAAATCCTACGCCCAGAGTTATGTGTAAACGTTACCTATGAAACGTGCAAATACCTCAGCATGTGGCTTCATACAGTCATTAATAAGAATATACATTGATAATTAATGTGCTTTGGAAAATTCACAGCATACACATATTTTCCCGAAGGGTCATCGATTAACCTTAATGATTTTTTAAAAATCACAAGTTCTGCTCCATCGTCAAATATAATACAATTACTAACATTTTTTTATCCCTTCTAGCATCTACTGCTTTTCAATGGCATTCATTCAATTTCCTGTGGTATATCTATTTTCATTCAGTTACAGCATTTTAAAATTATTCCCACTTTTTATTCAGACTGGCATTTAAATGAAGGAATAATCTTCGCTATGTACAAACTATTGTATTGCCTCTTAAGCAGAATGCTAATTATTGATTACCAGTCTTGTACGAAGATTGGGTAATTCATTCATGGAAATCCCATTCAATATGCGAGAATACGAATAAATAAAAATATGACTGTGATGGAAAAATCAAATGAATAAATAATTCAAAAAAACACCATGTATTTCATAAATACACTCAACTATTCCTTAACTAGAACATTAATAACTAAGCTGAGGACGTTTAGGCACTAAAAATTTCAAAATAGGCACTTAAAATAGGCGCTTAAAATATTTTTTAATCGAACATATGAAAACAAAAATTAAAGAAACCGATAAATCGACGTAAGTTCAATTATTAACTTTGATCCAAAGAGTTGGTCGATACCAGTAACAGCTGTCACTATTCTGGAAGCACCTCTAGTGGAATAACGGATTCATTAAGATTAAATTTGAAGGATCCAAGAAATGAATTAATGGCATCACTCACAAGTTAAAAAACTCGAAGTCACTCAATACAGAACGGCCACACGGCCATGACTTTACCCAAGGCTCTAGTATAGTCTTCTTACCCAAGTCTAAAAAAAACCATACGAGCTTCGGCTTGGAAATTTTAGGCTTGGGAACCTAGTATAAATGAAAAACTTAAACTTTGTGGTTCCACAATGATAATTTTATTTGAACGACCCGGGTATCGATGTACTATAACGTCATCTCCAGGTGGCTTTACCTTTGGCTTAACCTTTGGCTTTGGAACCAGATTGATACTCACACAAGAATTTGGAACCTTGTCGAAGAAACCAAATTGCAGGCTTGGGATCCTCAACCAAGAAACCCACCCGTGGCTGGTATTGCACGGCAATTGGGCGCGACCCCTACGGCGATGGGGTTACGGGTTCAAATGCCTGAACTGGTAGTGACAATGTCACCATGGGCCAACGCAATATACTAAAAATGTCTACGTAAAACAAACAGGACGACAAACAACAGTATGCATTTGGCGCCACCATAGCAACATTCTCAACGTTGTTCATTTTTTCATATTTTTAGGGCCGTATATGCTCGCTATGAAAAACCATATATACTTTTTAGAGGGTTGAAATCATTCTCTTTATAATGAAAATGATCCGAAAGAAATTCCAGAGGGTCTTTTCTTGTAAAAGCAGGGAGAAAATACCCTATTTTTGGCATTTTTACAAAAAGTGTCATATTTTGACTCGATTTTTAAAATAATGGAAATCACTAGGAAGATGAAATATTATATTCATAAACCATGTTTTGATATGTTATCATGTTCAAAGTTTCACGTTGGTTATACCTTTACTTCCTGAAATATAAAAAGCCAAAATTTTAATTTTTTTCGATCCGCAATTTTTTGGGCCAGTTCACCCTGAATTTTCTAGGAGGAGGTCACTTTTACAGTTATTTTTATTATGTTTTTAATAAAGTGCAAAACTTTGTACAAGATAGCCAATTTTTATTTCTTTTATCAAAATATCTCCTGAAATACTATGCCTCAAAGTTACCGAAATCTCATAATCATACTGAAGAAGGCTGCGGCACGGGGTAAAACAAATTACAATAACCACAAGTATACCATCGGCGAAAGTAAAACTTTACAATTGTTTCTTGGGGATATGTGTGAATGTCCATACAAAATTTCATGGAAATCCGTGATGGTCGAGCGGGGACCACCGGACCACTTGGCATTGAATGGCCCAATAGTGTACCTCTAAGTGGGTGGAAAAGACGTTCGAACTGATGTATCGGAGGTGCACATTATTCTTGTCACATAGGTACCTCACGTATTTCAATAATTTTATCTGCAGAGTATAATGCAGTATTTAGTCATGTTCCCCATAATATCAATACTGGCAGTGAAGGCAGATCAACTTCAGGCAGTATGCCTGAAGTTCATCTGCCTTTAAACTCAGCAATATTGAGTGGTACTTTCAAAAACAAGTTTTTGGCAATTGAAACTATCGCATGCACGCATCACGTAAAATTACCATTGTTGTTTTTCTACTCTTTGTATAATAATACTTTGGATGATTTTTCTTGATGCATGTTTAATGACATTATTTCAACTTTGATAGATTATAGATAGATAGGCAAAAAGGAACTGAAATAACAGACAAGCTCTGCACTAAAGAGAAGTTTGGCAACGTTGAAAAGAATATTGCTTTTTTAGGCCCTTAAATAGGCGATACCAGCAGAAAAAGGCATAAATAGGTAAAATAGGCATTTTAGGCCGTAACAAATCGCTTTTATTTCGCCATAAATTATCCTAAATGAACTTATAACTTCATAAAATTGGTTTTCTGAGTAAAAGAAAAAATAGGCATTTTAGGCAATGTCCTCAGCTTAGTAATAACCACTTAATCTAAGAGGAATCCACATTTTCACTTACTTCATTCATGCATCAATCCAATTCCAATGCATTTCGATCATTGTTCGTGCAATCCTAAGATTGGTTGGCTGCAGTCCTCCAACCTTCCCTATCTAAAGGCCGTTTTAAACGTCGCAACTATTTGCGCAATTTTATGCACAGCAGTCGCAAGAACGCGGGCACGGAATAAGAGCTGGGTCTATTTTCTCATCAGTCGTTTATGCATTTTCGCACGCGTTGCATACTCCATCAATTCACCGCTTTACACGACGCAATTTTCCATGCACATTCATTCATAGGTCAGATTGTGCAATAAATTATCTCGTGTACAACAGCCTTAATGCTAGTTCCCGCACTCCCTGGTAGTAGTTATTTTCGTGTGCTTGCCTTCCTCTTCATTTGATTAAAATTTATTTATCTCTTGGCCTTACTCTTGAAACTCTCCCCTCGATTTTTCCTTCAATTGCATTCCTCACAAATCCATTGAACCTTATAGTGTGCGCCCAATCCATCTGGTTCATCTTTCCGCTATTGAGATCCAAATGATTCTCTTTTCTTCTACTCTTATATGTACATTTCGTTTCTTACCTTATCCGTCCATTTCATGTTCAGCCTCCAGCACCACGTCTCCAAAGCCAATAATCCTTTCTGGTCTCCTTTGCTATTGGCCCATGTTTCCGATCCACGCTACGTGCCACGCTCCACACAGATATTTACCAGGTACCATTGCCTCGTTGGTAGTCCAATCTTCTTCGAGCATAGCGTTCGCCTTTTCACCATGAACGCCGGTTGGACGTCTTCCGTCCCAAGTGATGGTGCTTCCAAGGTATGGGAAAGGAATCCACTTGCTCTAATTTCTCTCCTCTTAGAATGACTTCTGCATTCAGCTTCTCTGTTTTGCGTGGTACGATTTTGGTTTTCTTTTTATTTGTTTTCATGTTATATTCATAAAGTATTTGGTCCATTGTGTTCAGTGATCTTTGAATGTAATCACGATTTTCTGCGATAACTGCGACGTCATCTGTAAAACGAAGCTTCTTTATTTTTCTGCTCCGTTGATCTAAATTCCTTTCAATCCCATTTATTGTGTTTCTCTTATTGCTTCCTTCAAGTGTATGCTGATCAATTATGGTGAGATGCTGCATCCTATTCTAACTCCATTGCTATTTTTAGCTCTATTTTCCATTCGTCTTTTAATTGTTTTTTGGTGACTTGCTTCTTGTAAACTTGATAGATTATTATTTTGGCGTTGCAGTCCATTCCAAATTACTTACTTATTGCGACTTATTGCGACTTATTCACGTGTATCGTTTCTCTACTATTACTCTAAGGCTGAGTATGGCCTCCCTCGTTCCTCAGTTTTTCCTACATTCGAATTGGTTTTCAGATAGGTTGTCTTCAATTACGAGTATTTTTTCTGCACTTCGGAATATTATCGGCGTAAGTATTTTTGATGCATGTGACACCAAGCACAAGTTTGGTGCTACTAACATTTCCTCGTCGTTGTATCCTTCGGCATCGCAATTATTTCGCTCTCCCCCGAAAGTCCTCCAGTAGTATTCCACTTTCATTTAGTTGCCATTATTCTAATGATATCAAATACCAGCCACTTGTTGAAATATTTTTTGAGATATTTTCCAAAAAATAGAAGTCGTTTTTTGTACAAATGACACGAATGTACGCTTCCGAAAAGGGAACTATAAGGAAGTTCTATCTTACAGATCGCTACTTGAATGCAGTCATCTGTAGTTCATATCTTTTCTCAATCATTCAGAAATAAATGTAGAAAAATTCGTAATTTCTAAGAAAACTCAAAATTAAACCTTCAGTTATGAAGACGTTTTCAGCGTACAGAGTGAACTAAATAAGTCAAAGCCTCAATTATATAGATGTATTTTATAGTTAATTACTGACAAGTTCGGTCATATAAAACAAAGTTATTGCGTCACCGATTATACTGTACATAATTTCTTCAAGGTGGATGGGGAGGAGAGGGGAATGGGTAAATTAGGGGAGGCCGAGACGCGGGCCGCGCGCGACGTCACACGTGCACCTCCGCCCCCAACTGCCCCTCCCATGCCACGGGGGCCGACCGACAGAGGCCCTTGCAAAGCAAGGAATCCATCGGGAACAGTTAGTGCCGGGGCAAGGTGCTTTTCATCCTTCATGTAGGCTGAATGGAGAAATAATTGAACGCTTTGGCGATTTTATTTATAACTTGGCCCTAAGTTGACCAAGATAGGTATATGTGAAGTACAAGAGGCGAGTGAATTCTGGATGAAAAGTCGTTGGCAGCATATCAAGGAATGAGTGCTTGTCTAAGGAGGCAAAAACCGCGCTGCGTGGTATTATTCACCTCTTTATTTGTAGTGAAACTTGGGAAAGATTAGCGTAAGAGTAGTCTAATTGGAGTGAGTGTGGGATGCCTAAGAAGTGTTTGTGGTAAAAGTGGGAGAGATATTTTTTTAAAGGGGGGAGAGATGTGGGACGCTGGTGGTCACGGAATGCCTTTGCCTTCACTCTCCAGCGTCTCCGTGCCACATTTCACGCTAGTGCGTTCCAATTCTCACCCTTTTCCTGGCCAACACCTAATTAGATGGATTGGACAGGGACCTTATTAGTGAGAGGGTTTGACAATTGTTTACCCCTCTTTATTCAAACTTTTATACATACAATAGGCATTTAGGTTATACTTTGTTTTAGCTGTAATGCAGTTTTGTGTTTTAAGGACTTTGCTTAACATTCATTATTATATACAAATAATAGGCAACGCGTATATGTGCCACATTCGGCCTTCGCGTTTTCTTATTTTTTTCCTTCATTCATCTTCCTTGCCGTTCTTGTTTCTCTCCATTTTCATTTTAATTCCTACATTTTTACTTTCATCATTTCTCCTCAGGTAGCGGTTGTGTAATCTTAATTAGTTCTTTATGTTTTTTGTTCTTCAGGCAGAATAGCACTAATTCCCTCCACAAATCTACTCTATTTTCCATTTCTAAAATAAGTTTTATCCGCCAGACCTCAAATTTTACACAATCTTTAACGTGGTGTTTGATCGTATCTTCAACCAGGCATTCATCGCATTGTCCATCCTCAGTTTTTCCAATTTTCTTTTCGTAAGCTTTACACTCACCGTGGCCGGATAATATTTATGCTGTTATCGATGCGTGTTCAAATTTCATCTTCTTTCTGTCTGTAATGGTCGGGATGAACTCTTGTGTGTGCCGTCCCTTTGTTGAATTAATACATTCTTCGTTACAGCTGTCTTAAGTGATTTTCCTTAGTTCTTTCTTAACCTACTTATTTGTCCATATTCCTCTATTGTGAGTAATTTTCCCAGGTATATTGTTTCTCCATATTGTTTGAATTCATATCTCGCCTTCTTTTCCATGATGATGTATTTTAGTGTTGGTTCAAGTGCAATAACGGCTAGGACATCAGAGCCTACAGTCGCGTGACTGGAATCAAGCAAGTTCTTTGGGCTTCGCAGAGTTTTCTGTGCATTCGACTTAAATCGACTCTCCGTCCATACATTACAATGGGTTTAACCACCCCATTTTAGAATTGTTGGATAGACTGATTTCCATAGTACCTTCATAGGTACCTACATAGTACCTGTAGTACTTTCGCATTGCGTGAAAAATTTTCTTGATTTAGGAGGTCAAATGGTTGGTGTGGGCTTGGAACGTCAACTTTTCATCCATAAGTACTCCCAAGTATTTAAAGTAAGGGCTTCTTCTTAGTTGTTTCCCATTCATTTTAACGGTCGAATTCCGGATTAACTTGTTTCGAAAGACTACGTATTTGCTTTTCTTGGACGACAATATGAGCTTCTTGAGTTTGGCCCATTTCTCAATTGCTCTCAACGATCGATTAGCTTTTTTCTCAAGTGTCTTCCTTGAATTTCCTTTTATTATGATAACCGTATCGTCCGCATAGGCTATGACTTCGCAGTCTTCTGGAAAATATTCTCTTAGGAGGGAGTTCATGAGTAGGTTCCGCACAAGAGGGCTCAGTACTGATCCTTGTGGGCAGCCTTTGCTTGCATTTTTTCTACAGTTTCCGTTTTTTATTTTAGATAGATTTTACGATCCGAGAAATAGCTTTTAAAAATATTGATAATTTTTTTTTGGAAATGTGAGAAATTTCATTTCTTTTATGGCAGAGGGCCACCATACCGAATCAAAGGCCACTGTTATATCTATGAAGTAGCCCAAGGCGTATTACATTTTGTTTTCGTCTATCACGGTTCTTAGTAGTCGAAGGATGGTTTCTTCTGCGTTTCGTCCTCTGTAAAGTCCATATCTCCGGTCATGATAAAAATTTTCCAGTCTGATATTTTCTTTGAGTTTCATTTTGATCATACTTTCAAAGATTTTTTCAAGTTCGGACAATAAAGTAATTGGGCGGAATGATCTAGTTTCTGTAACGTTTTTATCTTTGGATGTAAGGATACTGATGATATTACCCTCCTTCCAACACTTGGGGAAGCATCCAAAGTATAAGTAATTATTTTTTATAGAGAGCAGGGCACTTTCCAGCATTGGTGCGAGTTTTGTAATAACTACCCCAGGTATTTCGTCAGGTCCAGGTGATTTGTTTCTTTTGATGTCAGATATTGCTATTTGAACTTCATGAAGTGTAAATGGTGGTGCGTCGACCCCTCCTGGACTTTCTTCATATTCCTTTCTCGTGTCCTTGTGTACTTCTTCACCTTCCTCGTCGTCCGGCAGCAGTGAGGTCAACATTCTTAATTAAGAAATGATTGAGCCATGACGAAGTATGGATTGGTCGCTCCAGTAATGGATGTAAATCAATGGAGAGAACGCTTCGTTGGTTTGGTCATGTTGAGAGAATGGGCAAGTGTCGAATAACGAAAACTGCTCCATGATGGAGGAGAGTGTGTGAGATGAAGGGGTAGTGAGACCGAGAAAGTCATGGGTGAACGTACTGTAAAAGACTCTGAAGAGGAGGGGTGTCCTTCTATGATGGATCTGTCCTCCGACCGGTTTCCTCTTAAACTGCTCCCTTCATGCTGCTCTGTCCTGCTCTGCGTCCCTCACCTCTTAACAAACTCCGGCTCATCGTTATGCCCATCATCATCATGCTATATCTTCTTCTTCCTCTCCTTCCCTCAATTTTTCCTTCCGTTATCATTTTTGAGAAGGAAGTCTTTCCTCAGGATGTGTCCCATCCAGTTCGCTCTCCTCTTTCATAATGCTTTCATTAGATATATTTAACTATGTCTGGCGATATGTGGAGGAACATCATTATTAACTTAAGTAAAAACAACTTAGTAAAGTCCACGAAATATTATTATGCTCTCATACTGTTTCTTTTCTCATTTATTCTTTTCAGCTATTCCTCATTTTTCACTAAAGGACTTCATTTGATCCTTTCCATTCTTCGCCATAGCCACATTTCAAATCTATATAGATATTTATCCTCTTTCCTCCTGACTGTCCATGTTTCTGCTCCATGAAACACTACACTCCATATTAAACATTTTGCATTTTTTTTCTTAAACCTATGTTAATTGATTTGGTAGTCAGTAGTTCCTTAACTATACTGAATATTGTCTTTCCCTGAGTGATTGTACTTCTTATTTCCAAAAATTTCTTTTCCATTTGATCGTACTTCTGAGGTATTTATATTTGTTCTAGTCTTTCTCCATCAATAATCTCCTTTTGAACTCTTTCCTCTTTTGCTGCCGTCATTACTTTGATTTGCTTAATGTTTACTTTCATTCCAAAATATTTTTCTACTCTCTCGATTTTATCCGTCATTTCCTGTAATTGTTTATCACTCTCCGCTATTACCACCTGATCATCTGCATATTGTATAATGTTCACTTTTTCTACTCCAACCAGAATTCCACCAACAACTTTTATGGCTTTTTCAATTAGTTCTTCACTGTAGATGTGAAATAGTTTTAGAGACAAGCAGCAACCTTGTCTCACTCCATTCCCTATGTTGATTTCCTCTGTTTCTTCTTTCTCCACTCGTACCACTACTTTTAGTACAGTTATTTAATGAATCTTTTGTTTCTTCAATCAATTCGGCGAAAATGAAGGCTTGGCCGTCGAAACGTCTTTAGTTTATTTGAGTCCATTTTACGTGTTCCTGTGTTTTTCAAGTCTATCGGTCAAGATATTTTTACTGAATGTATAGGACCGGTTGCTTCTTCATTGCGTTAGAAGTGAGTAGTAGCTACTGCCCTAGGTGTTACTGATGGTCAGGAAGGGAAGGGAGGTGAGGACTGGAAAGTGGAGAGGGAACTAGGACGGATCTTCAGGGTAACAACGTTTCGCCAGGTTAGCTATGGACGGGAAAAGTTTTAAGTAGGAAGGAGTTCTTGAAGAGAGAGAAATGTAACAGTCTTTCAATGCTGAAGGCAATTATAGTTGTGACAATTGGACAGAAGTAACGCATTGAATAAATGCAATACATTGATGTCGTGTTTGGAATAAGGTTTTAGAATACCAAATTATTGACATTTTTATAATTCTCAGCTCTGTGTTCAGTGCAGAGAAAAGCCAGCTAGCTTTTTAAGATTCCACACATTATGTTTGATATAAATATGCTCCTCTATGTCTTAGTAAATACGTCTTGTGCCTTTTGATCTTGGCAAGAGATCCGTTTTAAGATACTCAAATGCATGTCTTCCAGTCCATAACGCGATTATTAAGTGATGCAGTTTCTTATCCTGCCATCTGGTGATTTCAATCGTTCCATGCTAGGGAAACTTGTAAGGGGAACCACCTTAAGATAAGGTCCAACCTCCCCATTCACTAGCACCATGGAAACATTGCTTCCCACTCGACCTAACGTCCCGACTTGGGCGATGGGATCGAATTCGAACGATGAAGGGATTATCATTATCCTTTATTCGCCCTCCGAGTTATTTTGCCCTCCAATCTTCGGCCAAAAGCATCCAGCAAAGAGGATGAAGTGACCTTAGCGCTCCTACCACGTGTTTAAGTCACTAAACCCCTCTACATAATGCCAAAAATGTTTGTCATTCAATTAAGTGACGTGGAACTTAGGGTTTGGAGGCGTGATGCTCCGCGCGTTAGTTTGCCATTCTTCGACGGCTGAGGCTATTTCGTAATTGCAGAAGATCCTCCTCCTATTTTATTTATTTATTTAAAATATTGTTCACATACAGCAGTAGCGCCAATTTAAAGAAAACATAAACATAAACATGACAGAGGACAAAAATACAATAACAACAAAAATCAAGAACGCTGAGCCCAAGATGGAAAGGGGAAATATGTAATTTGTTGACAGGTGGGACATAGCTTGGGTGGTGAAATGGTTACATGATAAATAAAAAGCATCGACAGTGTGAGGGAGTGAATTAAGAAGGGAGGAGAGGCGAAATAAAGGTGAGCGCTGGGTGAGTGATATCCTAGCGGGAAGAGGCAGGTGGAGTAGTGAATGCGTGCGGGTGGATCGAGTTGGTATCCTAAAGTTGAAGAGAGAAAGCAGTTCAGGGCAGTCAATGGTCGAGTTAAGGGTGTTGTGGAGGAGTTTTAAATCAGTTTCATGTCTGTGGTTTTGGAGATTAGAAATGGAAAGAGAAGACAGAATAGCATTTCAGGACATATTACGGAAATGTGGGACTCTGTGTTTGACTATTTTGGCAAAGAAATGGGGGATGCAATCAAGGGATTTTAGATTAGTCGGGGCTGATATGGACCATATTGGGGAGCAATACGATACAACGGGAAGAACAATTGTTGAGAAGTAGGAATGGAGTGCTCTGGGATCTTTTATTTCTGTGAAGCGGTAAAGAAGGCCTAATAGGCCCATATCCGAATTCGAGTGGAGCCCATCGATGTTCATTCGGTTTAGTGATCGAGGTGGTGCCGTCTCTGGTGTTCCTATCGCGTCGTTCGTTGCCCGAGCACTCGGGTCGCAGTGCACGTCATTATTACGTCTCAATTCGCAGCGCACCAAAATGTGTCGTTCATGTTCACGACCTTTTATATTTTTGGACTTGCCTCGATCGACGCGAGGCTTTGAAAAAACGCCATTTTTACCGCTCGAGTGAATGTCTCGCTCGTTCGAAATAAAAAAACGCGTCCACCGCAAATAAATGCATGTGAAGGGAAGCGGGCGGGGAGGGCGCTGCCGAGATCACAATCCCCTAATGCAATATTTCGACTCCTCCCGGACGCTGTGGATGCATGATTCATACTTGTCCTTATGCCGCTCGCAAAACAAAACAGAAACGCCTTCGCTTCCGTTCACCTCGCATGGAGGAGCGGTTTCCGCTTGCAAGCTCTGTCAGCGGCGTTTCGCAACAGCTTCCGCCGCTCTCGCCGTCCATCTTGAAAAAGATGCCCACCTGCAGCCCAAAAGCAACCAAACCCTCCCTCCTCCCCCTCCCCCCTCCCCCAGCTCCCTTTTACAATGCTTTTTGAAGTGACTCTTGTCACACGTTCCGTCATTCTCTTGGGACAGCCAAGGGTTACTCGGCGCCTTCTCTAAAATGACGGAATTTTGATGTCACTACCCGGAAAAATTTTAAAATAATGCCATCTTAAAGTTTATATTTATCGTGACTGTGACCTTGCATCCACGGCATTGTCGAGACGGATTCCATTTTGATTGAGGCCAGCAGTTCCATCTGTCTCATCTTAATGCCAGCAGTTGGATCATCATGGAATTGGTAGCATCACGAAAAGATATTAAATGGAAACGTTTGTCGAGCGTATCGGAAAACTCTTCGTCTGAAATGAGCCGCGATTATGTGACAGTGAATGCCGAAGCATATCCTTGACACCAGTTGCTCATTTGTTGAGAGAAACCTCAGCCACAAATTAGGAATTAAAACCACGCGTTTACATCCGTGAAACGTGGAGAAGTGGATAACTCCATTAGCGGTTATTATTTCCACCAAAGGTCACTCAGTTTTTCCTCATTCTTATCCTCATCGCTCATTTTTCTATCATTTTCTTTACAGATAATTCAATACCGCCATTCAAAGGGTACATACAATGTTCAATGAATTCAGGTGCATGCATGAACATGCTGCCATTTACGAAAAAATTCAATGACACTCCTTGAAAATAGTGGAGAAGTTTCACTATTGTCGTGTGCCCTGAGAGACGGAGGCGTTTTCTCCGGCCGTTGCGCGAGAACACGCCCCCACCCTCCACCCCTCCAAACCCCCCCCCTCCTCCCGGAGGAAATGAATAACGCGAGGGCAGCGATGGGAAATAAAAATGCCGGAATGGAGCTATGAAGAGATAAGGGCTGACTGGGGGTGGGTGGGGGAGGCGGAGGGGGGCCAATGATGCTGGGAGAGGGATACCAAGTGAACCCCTGGATATGTATATAGGTATATTTATACATACATAATGTACGTGTATATATGTTGTTTTTTTTGACATCACACGCGAGTCCGGAAACGCTTGAATATGAGAAGAGTTCCGCGGAACGGGAGAGAGCAATGCATGCGTGCTTAAAATAAGCCAAACCCCCGCGCCTACCGCCCCCCCCCCAACCCACTCTCCGAACAAAATATGACAAGAGGCGGAGTTATTGTACGAAGCCGCCGCTACTGCTGCCCTCTTTTGGGATGATTTGGCGGGAGGATGGAGAGCGCGGCCAGAAAATAAAATAAAAAAGTAAAAACATTCCCAGGGACGGAAAATCGTGGAAGCGGGCGAAATACGGAACATCATCCTCTCTCTCTGCCCTCCCCAGGCCGTTTTTCCTCCTCCCCCCACCGCCCCCGCTCGCATTTCGCCAAATCCTTTATCTTCCTCCACCCCTCCCAATCCCTACACTGATGCACCCCCCCTCCACCTACTCCCACGCAGTTGTTTTCGTTACCGCAACCATTGGCAGGGGGTGGGAGGGGGAGGTTTTGGGGGGAGGGCGGGAGGGGGCAAAGGGCGGAGAGGGCGAGTGAGACGATGGTCGGCCCCTTTCTGCTCCAGCGAACACTTAGCAAAGCACACGAGAGGTGGACGGAGGTCGGAGGCGAACTAGAAACTGGATCACGACTCATTTTCCCTTCCCCCCCCCATTCTGCACCCGCGCGTGTATTGTTTTCGCCGCTTGAAACTCATATGACTGACTCTTCATCGTGTAATTTCCCGTTTTGACGTCACTCGGATGCGCATTTGTTGCCGCGCGGAGTTAACCGAGGGCAAGAAGCGAGAGGTGCGCGACTCCTCCACTGCCGCCCCTGCCCCTCTCATCTTTCCGCGGCCATTCTATTCGGATCGCCGCTTTCTCTCCGCAGGGCTCTCAGCGTTTCCCCTCTCTCCTCTTAATTCTTTTGACTCCTCTGAATATTTAAACTTTCCGTGGATTCCAGTCGATTTCAGATTCGCGAGCCTAACTTGACGTAGCTTTGCATGACAATTTAGAATGGACCAGAATCGCCCCACGGCATTACATTGCTTCCGGAATGGAAAATAAAAACTCGGGGATTTGGTGCCTCACGTTGGTCTCTGTTTTAAGATGCTTAACTATTTTTGAACGAGAGTAACTGGAATATCAGTATATTTCACTTTATTTCCACAAGTGATGTATTTTTAAGTAACGGAGTGGCTAACGAAGACCTTTTCTTTCGCCACCTGCTTCCAATGTGTCACTTCATGTACATAAAAATTAATAACAGGCATTTACTAGAAGTATTTATACTTCTTATATGCTCCTCGTGCAATCTTTAGAATTATCTCTCCATGGCGTCAAATGCATATATATAATCCGGAGTGCGATACTTATGACATAAAAACAGTATATTATCGATACATTTTTGTGGTCTCCGGGTCTATAACTTTCCGATAGATCTCCTCGTTTTCCTTCAAAAAAAAGACTCGCGCATCTGAGGAAGGACGAAACACTATAACTCTGGATACGATAACGGTGGAAGTTTTCAAAATTATCATCATGGACGCGTAAGAAAAAGCACTCCACGTTGTAGATCAAGAGGTAGCGGGCAATGTCTATTCATCAAGGAGTGTCTATTCATTCGGCACGAGCCACAGTGATGCTAACAATTTTATATTTTCTCTAATATGCGAGTTGTACAAGTACATCTTGCACAGGTTTTGGTTGCATGCGTGATCTCTTAGTTTCATGCTATTCGTCCTATTCCATCATCTTCTTTCGACGTGCTACCTTTTATAATTGCTCTCAATGCTTTTTCTTCTAGTTCTGACTCTCGGATAATGCTTTAGTCCTCTTCGCTTGTTTGACTTTTGAGCAGAATCATCCAATCAGTCTCTTCCTCTTTCTCTAATCTTGTGGTTTCATCTTTCGTCCTTACTTTCTCTCCTCTAATTTGTCAGCCGCAACTGACTGTAGCTGTCTCGCATATCTTAGTGTCGCTCTTCCAGTACTTCCTAAGTGATCGCCTGTAGTTCACGCGCATCTTTCTTCGTGAATATGGGATTATGCGTCGAAGACCATTCCGCCATCTTCCTCTGCTTGTAACGTTTCATCCTCTCTGCCACAGTCACATCTCAATGGCGGCGTACGAAATTTCTTTTTTGCTAAGTTTCTCTCTCAGGGTTTTCCACCCCAAGCGAAAAACAGAGATGGAAGAGGTTCTATTCTTCAGATTTAACTGACGATGACAATCTGCGTGCCAAAGCGTTGCGTAGGCCGATTTTGATTAAGTCACAATAGAGAACAGATAACTTTCCTAAGTGTGTTACTCTGCGTGAAATCATGTGCATTTATCTTTTTCCACAATGGACTGCTCCTATTTTTGCGGATTTTCTTGAGTTTTATATCTTTCTTCCTACTGTGACGAAGAATCTACATTTGGTGAAATCACGTATATAAGTTTCGAGCTTTGCATAATCCTGTCTAGTATTTGATGTTTCACCGGTAGGTCTTAATGGACGTTTGACATCCCCCTAGTAATCCTTAATGAATTGATCTGTTTCTTCACGTGATCTCTTTCTTCAGTTCAACAAGAGTTCTTCAGATTCCCCCTGCCACAAACCCTTGAGGTGGCTTTCAGGGTATTTTGTAGATGTATAATATTTTCTTCAACCTCTTCATTCGATCGAAAACGGCCATTCCTTGGTTTCCCTCTTCACTGGCATTCTCTCCTTCAAAACGGCCCTCAAGTTCCCGTTTCCAACTCACTGCTTGGATTGTGCCCTCCTCAGCATTCACATGCATTGATAGTTTTGGTCATTTTGGTGGAGTTTCCTGGTCGCAGTCCTCCGGCATTTAAACCTACAGGTCAATCCACCTAACTCAGTATCTACCCCACACAGTGGCCGATAGTCTTGCCAAGAGTTGTCCCCAAGGGGTAAATCCCTAATGTCCTAGGCTCCTGAGAAGGGGATCTGTATCCTGAGAGCGAGTCAGAATCCTAGCCAATTGCTGGGCAATCGCGCGGAACGGACAGAATATGAGTGGTTTCTTTCTTCATCCTGTCCTCACCATCCGCAACTCTGTGCCCATCTTCAATGCCCGTGTCGTGAAGGTTCTTCTTCACTCGGGTTGGTACATGGACGTATGTACCGGTGTCACTTTGTGAGTCAAAACAAATATTGTATTCCGTCTTTTCATTTTTATCGTTTAAAAAATAATGCAATCGTCACTGTTAGCCTTTAAAAAACTAAACTCAAATGAAAAATATGAATATAAGTTGATAATAATTATATAATGAATACTTTTTCCATTCAAAGGAGATGACTTCAGTGCGATTTCCATTGAATTATCGCATTTTTACTTCATAAAAAGCAATATTGTGATACTAGCAAGAAAATATAAAGGTCAGGTGTCAACATTTCGATACCATTCTATTTCTAGGAATATTCTCTTTTAATTTACAGTGTTTCGCAAAAATTGCATTTATATAAAATAGAAACAAGTAGTTTGTCCTCATATTTCTCCCATTATCGCTTTCAACAACATGTAATATCGAATTTAGTTTGCTATAAAATGGCATGGAAATTTTGCATTTTTTCATTTCAAAGAGAGTACACGTTTCTTCGGAGACTATCCAGAATAAGAAGTAAGAGACACTCAAGTAGTGCGACGATCGTCCCACCTTGGCAGCCACCGAGTCTTGTCCTCAGTTAGCTTCATTCTAATGAAAGGGGGATTTTTTTATTCTCAGAGTTTGGTACATGGATGAGCCACCTCTTACCTCAGGGCTCGAACTGGCACGTGTGCCGGATCTCGAAGTTCCGGTCGCCCGCCTCTTGATCTCAGACTTCACGATAGTAAGAAGGAGAATGTGTGCCACTGGCCATAAGGATTACTCCGGACTGGGATTTTCTGATAAACACTCTTTAAGTTTCCCGAAAGTTCTCTCTTCAAATGAGCTCCGAAACCGCCCTGCTTTGCGTGGCAAAGCACGTGCGTCTTCCAAGGGGGTTGTGGAGTGGATTAGGTAGCCTGGAGTATCGAGGGCGCCTGAGGGCCGGCCCCTCGCGCCACCCACATGGCCCTCTTACCTCACGGGGCCCCCGTGGAGCCAGGGCTCTTCCGTTCCCCTCTCCCTCGAGTGGCCACCCGGGGGTTGACGGGGAAATGAAACCGGAGATGCGAGCGACGCACACGCCATCTGTGACCTATCACCGCAATCTCAGCCCTTCTCGAAGCAGCGAAGAGTCAGGGAGGCCAGCTTCCCCCCCCCCCCCCCCACCCACCCCAAGCATCAAGAACCTCCGATGGAGGAGAGGATATGACGAACAAAAAAGAACCGTGACAGCGTGCACCATATTGATTATCCCCCTTTCCCCGTATAGATTACCACAACGTAACTTTTTAACAAATAGAGCTGCATTATCTTTGAAGATATAAATCTATAGCTAATTATTGCAGAGTGCTGCTCTTCTTTTGGCCGCAGCATTCATAGCGATCGAGTAATATGCCTTATATTAATGAGGAATAAAAGCGTCTGATTTGCTTATTTTTTTACCTGCATTACGCCAGTCTCGAGATAGACAGAAAATGAACATTTCAGGAGGCGTTATCATTACATAAATTGCTTTTCTATGCATGAGCATAGACACCCGCTCAGCTAGTGAACGGGAAGGGTACTTGAAACAATGCCAATATTGAAAGAGGAATTTTCTCGCCACAAACTGCATCGAGGGGGGTCAAGGTGGTGTGGAGGGGTAGTGCCTTTAGTACAGGTTCAACCTGACACTGGTCCCCACACACCACTAGGGGTTTAGCTGAGAGGTGGCCGACGAGCCACCTTGAGGATGCTATCTCAAGACCGTCCGTGATGCAGTGCTGAGTGAGAGACAACACTGCAGCGTGGTGATGAGCCACGTCCTGCACGAGGTGGCCCTGCTCATACTGAACACGGAGGATCTAGACTGGGAAGTCGATAAACATCCCTGGTGGTGGAAAACAGCAGCCTCCAGTACTGGCATGGGGCCGAAGATGGTATGAGTCGGTAGGGCCCATGGCCGGACATCATCTGGCGGAGCTGAAGGGCAGCGGTACGGCAGATGAACTGTGGGGGCAGACAGGGCTCCAAGTGATGGCAAATACAGCCTGTCTAGGAGATGAAGACTCCGAAATCAAAGTACCCGGTCCTCCAGGTTGGGAGTTTAGCATAGAGTTAACAACCCTATCTTAGAAAACAACCTTTTTACGGATACAGAATATATGCCTCGGAATAGGACTGGAATTAAGGAACAGACCCGGCGAACGAATGGACTGAGTAAGGTTAAAGGAAACATATATCTAGTCACATGGAATGTACAAACTATGAGAAAACCAGGTGCATTAAGACAGTTGAAAAACAAACTAGTAAAATACAAAATAAAAATTGCAGCATTACAGGAAATGAGATGGTCAGGAAATGGAATAATGCAATCAGGAGATCACATCGTCTTATACAGTGGAGGAAACAATGGAAGGAATGGAACAGGTTTCATCATAGAAAAATGTATTAAACCTGCCATCTTAAAATTCAATCCTGT
This sequence comes from Pyrrhosoma nymphula, assembly GCA_963573305.1. Taxonomy (NCBI): domain Eukaryota; kingdom Metazoa; phylum Arthropoda; class Insecta; order Odonata; family Coenagrionidae; genus Pyrrhosoma; species Pyrrhosoma nymphula. The sequence continues at coordinate 154,882,439 of OY754329.1, read as the reverse complement.
TAACGATCGAATTTGCTCCCTTCGACTAAAAGCTAGGTTTTTCAACATAACAATATTTTCTATATATGCACCTACAGACGACACTGAGGAGGACGTTAAAGATGAATTTTATAGTAAACTAGAGGAAGAGTATGGAAAAATATCTAATCATGATGTCAAAATAATTTGTGGAGACTTAAATGCCAAGATTGGCAGGGAGGAGCAATTCAGAGAAACAATAGGGAAAGAAAGCCTTCATCTACAAAGCAACAATAATAGATGGCGTGTGATCGACTTTGCCACAAGCAAGAACATGGTAGTTAGGCGTACTTGGCTGCAGAGAAAAGATATTAATAAAGCCACATGGTGCTCACCAGATGGCAAAACATGCAACCAGATTGACCACGTACTCATAGAGAAAAGACACGCAACGGACATACTTGAAGTGAGCAGTTGCAGAGGTGCCGACTGGGACTCAGATCACTACTTAGTAAGAATAAAGTATAGGCAAAAGATTGATGCAGTTAGAACAAACAAGAGAACCATGAATGAGAGATATGATGTTGAAAAATGAATCAAAGATGAAGATAAGAAAGAAGAGTACCAAATAAAAATAGCCACTAGTCTTCAGGAAACAAAAAAGAGTGGGAGGGAAGTGATCTAGAAGGACAATGGAATATTATGAAAAAAGCGATAAGAAAAACAGCTAAGGAAGTAGTTGGTAACATTCAAAGAAAAAAAAGGGAAGAGTGGTATGACAATGATTGTGCGTTAGCAATTGAAGAACGAAACCTAGCCAGAAAGAAAATGCTTCAAAAAAGAACAAGACAAACAGTCAATGACTACAGGCAAAAAAGGAGGATTGCATCTAGAGAATGCAGAGGAAGAAAAGAATATTCGCGAAACAAAATATCACAGAACTAGAAAATATGAGTGATAAAAGAGAAATAAGGAAATTTTATCAGAGAGTGAAAGAAACAAAAAAGGGTTTTGAGCCTATCTCTGTTTTCTGCAAAGACTTAGATGTAAATCTCATAGGAGACAAAAAGAACATAATAGCCAGATGGTGAGACCATTTTGAACAGCAGTTAAACAGGAATGAAAGCGATGTATTAACACAAGTGAATGTAAATGAAAAAGGAATTGCGGACTTAGAAGAAGACTATGAGAAAAGTGAAATTACCCGGAGCCCAAGTATGGAGGAAGTCATAAAAGCAATTAAAAAACTAAAAAATAACAAGGCTCCAGGGTAGGATAGTATAACTGCTGAAATGGTAAAAATGGCGGAACAGCTGTAGAACAACATATACATGAGATCATTAAACTTATATGGAAAGAAGATAAAATGCCTGAAGACTGGAACATGGGAATCATATATCCTGTCCACAAGAAAGGTGATAAATCTAAATGTGAGAACTACAGGCCAATAACACTACTTAGTATAGCATACAAAATTTTTAGCAATATTCTAGCTTCAAGACTCGAACCGTTCATTGAACAAAAAGTTGGAGATTATCAATGTGGTTTTCGGAAGAATCGTTCTACCACTGATCAGATTTTTATTATGAGACAAATATACGAGAAGTGTTATGAACACAACATAGAAGTACATAGCCTATTTATAGATTACAAGCAGGCTTTTGATTCTGTCAAAAGGAGTGCACTATATGACGTCATGAAAGAATTTCACATCCCCTCTAAATTAATAAACCTCATTAAAATTACACTAGACAATACTAAAAGCAAAGTTAAAGTGAATGGAGAACTATCATCTCAGTTTGAAGTCAAAAGAGGAGTCAAACAAGGAGATGCATTATCATCAATGTTATTGATATTGGCTTTGGAGAAAGCAATAAGACAGCTCCCAATAAATCCTGGAGGAACAATAATGAACCGACATACACAATGTGTTGCCTATACTGATGACCTGGCTTTAGTCTCAAGAAACAAACACTCAATGGAAGAGATTTTTATTTCTATTGAAGCCGCATCAGAAACACTGGGATTAAAAATAATTGGAGATAAAACTAAATACTTGAAAATGGAAAGAAATGAAGAAAAAACTAGAGAACCAACAATAAAAATTAACAACAAACATTTTCAAAGAGTGGAAAGCTTCAGATATCTGGGATCCTTGCTAACAGCAAAAAATCAGATTTCCCTTGAAATTCAAGACAGGTTACACATAGGTAATAAATGCTATTATGCACTGCAGCCTATTTTCAGGTCAAGAAATATTTCAAGAAACACCAAAATAATCATATACAAGACAGTGCTAAGACCTGTTGTCCTCTATGCCTCTGAAACATGGACACTAACAGTTAAACAAGAAGAAATAATCAGAAGATTGGAAAGAAAGATTCTCAGAAGAATATACGGTGCCGTGATAGATGCAGGAATATGGAGAATAAGAACAAATGCTGAAGTCTATGAACAATATGGTGAACCAGACATCATATCAGTTATAAAGCAAGGAATACTTCGTTGGGCTGGCCATGTGCAACGCATGGAGGAAAGCAGGGCAGTCAAAAAGGTTTTCAATGGCACTCCAGGAGGGAGAAGAAGCAGAGGAAGACCACGAAAGCGGTGGCTTAATGATGTAGAGACAGACTTGAGAAAACTGGGAGTCAGGAGATGGAGGCGTGTTTCGGAAGATAAAGAAGAATGGGGTCAGATCGTTCTGAAGACCAGAGCCCTACATGGGCTGTAGCGCCAATAATGATGATGATGAAACTGCATCGAGGCTAAACGGGGAGCACCAATATGGCGTCCAAGCCGCGCCCACCTCACAGGTTTAGGTATTGGCCACCGCCATTAGGCTATTTCTCTGTGTCATCTATAAAGCTCAATGCAGTCCCCACCAGCCAACATTCTGCCTCGAAAGAAGAGCAGAGAACACAGCGACCAACTCTCCTCTTCCCACGACACGCTAGTCCGCCACCCGAATCATTTCGGCCTCGCTTCGAACTTGAACCCGGGGGGGTGGGAGAGCCTTTTGGAGGAGATGGAGACCTCTGAACGCGACTGCTTGAGGCGTATCAGCAAAATGAGCGATGCTTCTATTTGCCCTTTCAGAGTCCCCTTTTTGCTCGTCAATCCCTCGGTCACTTGTCTCAAAAAAATTGAGAATTCGATCGAAGAAACTTCAGCTGCCAAAAATAATATTTGAATATTGAAACTTTTGACGACGTTTCATTGTTGAACGCACTCATTTACGGTGTCACGAAAAAAGGGCACAGCGAAAAAAGCGCACTGCGAAGAAAGCGCACAGTTAACCCCACGAACATGAGTTTTAGAGAATGTAGAGAGGGAAAACATTTCTGGCATACCTACGTCACGCAAGATGGCAACGAAGCGTAAAGCAAAATACTGATTAAAGCGCCGCCACACGGAAAGATACGGAACTTTCAACACCAACTCACGCTTTCTTCGCACATATATATGCGCTTTATTCACTGTGCGCTTTTTTCGCATAATCTCATTTACGACACAGAGCGTGGAAGAAAGGGTTCTGTCCAATACAAGGCGTCGCACTTGAGCGCGCACAGACCCCGACGAGTGGAATGATTTAATGTGCGCTGGCGAAACGTTCATTAACCTTCCAGTAGGACTTACATTAAAGTGGGTGAAATTCGCCATGAAAAAAATCATTGGACTTGACCGGGATTCGAATCCGGATCGGTGGTGAGGTGCGTTAGCTATTTACACCAACAAGCAATCTTAATGCAATGCGAATGTCTGTGGAAGTTTATACGAACAAGATATTCTCATCTCCAAGATATCTCATCGAAGTACAGGATACGTTGTCGTGTCACAGTCGCGGAGAGCAACTTGTTTTTAAAACCCCCGCTGAAAACGTAAAAAAAACAATGAGATCCGGGTTCGAATCCCGGTAGAGGTAAATGATTTTTTTAAATCGCAAATTTCACTCTCTTCACTGCACATCTTTGCACGCGTGCGAGTGACTGCATACCACATAATATATGCCATCGCAACGGTTGGAAAATTGTCAACCTAGGTAGGTAAAATTCAGTTGGGACATGGTAGTCGCGGCCGAATTTTAACAGGCAACTCTAATAATAGGTCCAAACGACTGATTTTCTAGCTGGGGGGTTATTTTGTAATCTCACTTTAGTGAGAATACGTCAAAAAATGTTACTTTTTCGTAGTTCAACTCCGCCACCCAGGCGGCGCGGCGTGACCATCTTCGGATCTCAAGCGGTGAACTGCCCGTCATGTGCAGGTCTTTTAGTCGATTCATCCGCTCTGATCCGTATCTTTTGACTCTTGATCCGTTTCATTATCTCCGCCTGCCATTAGTTCCATCTCACCTGTCATAAAGAACGTGACATGGAGCCACCATCGTTACCACTTGAAGCTTGAGTTGGAAAATAAACAAGGGCGCGAAAGATATAAACAATTTTAAATCGTATTGTTGTAATTTGCTAAACGTGAAGAACTTCAGCATTTTCAACTCCAATATATTGGGCACTTGAAGGTATGCTTTGTTTGAATCGCTTATGTAATTATTAGCTTGAATTATCTGTGTATATATTTCGTATCAATATTTCCCAAACAATGTTGCTGATACCTTTGTTTTCGTGTGCCTATCCGCCAGTGTATGGAGAATGGAATTCAGTTATTTATACCATAATTTCATAATTTTAACAAATACCTATTGCCTTAAAATCTACGTTCTTGGTAGATATTTACCGTGCTTGTGAATCGAACATAAATTAGATGCACTTAATTTATTTTAAACATTGAGTGATCGCTTACATGTCGTTTGTAGTTTTGACTGTATTTAGATTTTCGTGGTATGTACAGTGTAAGATATCTTTCGTAAGATGTTGAGCAATCTGGGTATTCGCTAGTCTCGGCATCTTTTATTTGATATAAGGTAATTGAAGCTTCGACAATTCACGAACCGTTCGTGAGCCGATCATTAAGAGAGGGAAACGGATCTCCCGCCTTCCCGCAAAGAGTCATTAAAAAGGTGAGATTAAAAAATAATCCCCCTGATTTTAAAAACTTAACACTATCCATGATCGACGCCTTTACGAGAAATTAACCAAAAAATACTATCGCTGCCATGCGATTATTAACGTTTCGGTTAAACTCGATTTTCTGTGGCTATGTCTCAGGTAGTCGCAAGTTGGGTGGGGCCCAAGCTCGCATATATGCGTCACAGCCTTAAATAAAATAGGATTTATCAAGCGAATAGTAGGAAGGTCCTCGGTTGAAAAAGTGAAGGAGAGGTGCTACTTAGCTCTGGTTAGGCCACGCCACGAATACGCCGTGAGCATTTGGGACCCTGGACAGAAAGATTTGATTCGTAAAATAAATTAAATACAAAGGAAAGCTGTGTAGTTCGTTAAAAGCTGCTACGAGCGAACAAAGAGTGTTTCACTACTTTCAGAGGGATTAAGTTGGGAACCACTACCAAATCTGGGACTACACGCTAGGCTTCGATTGCTTGAGTAGTTGTGTTTCAGTGTGACACGGAAAATATCATTTCAACGCCGCTCTACATCTCTAGGTCGGACAGGAAAGATAAAATAAGACAGATACATTGCCGAACAGGCAGGTAAAAGCATTATTTCTTTCCACGCATAGTAAGTGACCATAATTGAAACTAAGATCCACTGAAAATTTTTTTTATCTTCAAGGACACTTCACCTTTTCACCCACCTATAACATTCTACTTACCACGTTTCCACGGATTCTGGTGTCCTAACACCCCCTGCTTTACCCCCCATGCGGCGGCTCGCTGGGTAGTATGTAGATGTGGACGTAAACAGGCGCACCGGTCTTTGTGACATAGTCGCTCAGAGTCTGACATACCTCCGCATATCTAACTAATTTAAATAAAAGAGAAATGCGTCATCGAATAAACATCCAAGTTTTCATATTTACTACTTCGTATGACATAACCAGAAAACTTTGGAATTATAAAAAAAGCAATTTTAAATTGTGCTGAACATCAGTTATCAAATGCATTAAATAGTCAGCAAATGGGTTTATGTTTGAAAAACAAAAATATTTTTTCCATGTGTACTATGTACTTAATTGACCTTATTTCATATATTCACAATAACTTATCCCATGCATTTACAATATATATGATAAATAGCTATTTGACCTATTCAAGAGACAAAATGTACAGGAAATAATGCATAAATTTAACATAAAAAGCAATGCGCTAACAAGAGAACTTAAAAAGGCATGAACTTTAGATTCGTTTGAATTCGATGAAATGCTTGCAAAAATTTACCAATTCTTTCACAAAAAGCATACTGATTTTTTTTACATAGACCGGTATTTTTATCGCGTTGGCTGCCTTTACTGACCCTTAATGTGCTTGATTAGTTTACCGAGTCCTTTGCTTGATTTTAACTCACATATTTCCATAATGTCAAAGCATATTTTTCAATCCACGCGCTTTGAAATTAGCTTTTGCACCTATTCATTCTCAATCAGTATCCTTTAGGAAATTGTCCTTACAAAAGAATAAGAAAATAATTTCTTTGAGCATTGGTCCCTGATGTATCCAAAATATGTAGGGCAAGGGCCTAGCCACGTTGAAACACCGGTTCCCATCAGAACACCGAAGTTAAGCAACGTTGGGCCCGGACGGTGGTTGGATGGGTGACCCTCCTCCATACCTCGACCAGGCATGGATGGAGAGATGATACTCCCTCCATACCTATACCGGGAGGCTGGAGGGAGACCCAGACCGGGCCGGTTGGAGGGAGGACATCCTCTATACCTGGTACTGGGGCGAGGCAGGGTGAAGCTAATCCTCCATACCTCTACCGAGGTGCTCTTGTCCCCTGTCTGCAAGTGGCAGACAGGCATGGGGTTGGCACAATGGACCAAGAAAGGTCTACGTGCCCGGGCTCTGGACGAAGGCCCCCCCAACAACAATCTAATATAATATATCCAAAATATCTAAGAAATAATTTGTATACATATTTAAAGCTCCAGGAAAAACATCAGTCGTAAGAAATGATTGCATTCCGCATCTGTTCCTTCGCGAAGTGGCATACATAATCATGCTACCCAGATGAATTTCACAAAAGACCCTATAAGTTAATGCAACACCTAGGCCTATAATTTATTCAATTTATACTTAAACAGTCACACATAGATGGTACTCATTCTAAATATAAGCACATAAATTAACTACTTCGTAGGAAATTCCCGGCAAACGAAAATCTTGCAACAGCAACGTATTTTTGCCGTGATTTGGCTACTGGAGAGACCGGTGTACTGTGTAGAATGACTTCGGCTATAATGGTGACTAACATCCTCTCATTTCACATAACTCGACCCAAAGACTGAGTAGTGGCTTATGTCATATTGAGTAAAGGAGCACGTACTTGCTCACTAAGTTACCAAACGGGTAGGTCGCTCTCATGATATTGTTTCAGTGGCATTATTGACCGGTGAGAACGATTCCATCGCATCACGTCGTGAAAACTGTGACCTCGTGAACAATACCCGTTTGTGAGCATATCTTTGAGTTCCTCAGACGAGTGATAAGGAGTGATTGGCGCACACGTCCAAATGACTGGAAACATATCTTCTCCCTCCTCCTGCATTGACGTACGAATGATATTTTCACAAAAGCTTTGAACAAAGGGTTTTTTGGAAAATATTACAGATTTTAATGGTGAAAAGAACATCACAGCAAGATTAGCTTCACTATATGACATTCATGTGAACGTTAGTGGATAAAGATTATTACTTTTTGCATGAAGATAATTGGGGCAAATAATTTTTTTGTGTGAGTTGAAATTACTGTAAAAATGACATTGGTGCGGTAAACGTTTAGATTTCATGCCATATTGTTGTCGGAAAGTGAGATGGATTTTCAGCGCAGCTTTTGCCACATGTAGTTTTATTTATCACGATCAAGTATTCGTTACAGAGTAGCATCTTCAGGTCTCTCTGCATCGAAACCATGGTTGTGGTAAATTGAAAAAACATGTGGAAAAAGCTGTGCTGAAAATTCATCCAAATTTCCTACTATGAAAGACTTCCACAAAGTTACGCCCGATACCATTTCTTATATTTTAGTCCTAAAATATATTAGATTTATATAGGATTGGCATGCATGGAATAGGTTTAATACAAATAGATTTGTGAAAGAATTCATCATCATTGGTGCATCTGTCCGTGGACAGGTTTCAACGGTTGCGTTGTCTCTATAGCATTCTGTCCTGGGCCTCTCTCTTCATCTCCGCATCTCCTTCCTTCTTTTATATCCCTCAGCATTCCGTACCTCCTCCTTCTTCTTCCTCTCTTCCCTTCTTTTTTCCCTTCTATTATTATTTTCTGTAGGCAGTTATTCCTTAAAATATGTCCTATCCATTTTGTCTTTCTCTTTTTAATTTCTCTCAGTATACTTCTTTCTTCTCCAATCCTCCTTAGCACTTCTTCATTCGTGATCTTATTCTTCCATCCAATCTTCTCCATTCTTCGCCATAGCCACATTTCAAAGCTTTGTAAGTACTCTTCTTCTCTCTTCTTCAACGTCCACGTTTCGCATCCATACAGCACAATGCTCCACATTTTGCAAATCTTTTCCTAATATCCATCTTGATGTTCCTTGCTGTCACCAGTTCCTTAATCTTGCTAAATGCTACTTTTCCTTGCCCAATTCTGCTTTTAATTACTTCAGTACAGTTGCCACTCTGTGTAACTATACTTCCCAGGTACTTGAAATAACTTACTTGTTTTAATTTTTCTTCCTCCAGCCATATATTTAAGGGCCCTTCTGTCTTCGCTATTCTCATTACCTTAGTTTTATTGCTGTTTATTCTCATTCCGTAGTCTTCACTTTTCTTCCTCATTCTTTCCATCATTTCCGGAAGTTCTTTTCATTCTCTGCTATTATAGCCTGGTCATCAGCATATTTCATGGGTTTTATTCTCTCACCTCCCACTTTTATCCCCCCGATGTCTTCTAAAGCTTCTTCCAGCAGTTTGTCAGCATACAAGTTAAAGAGACATGGTGACAGACAGCAACCCTGCCTAACTCCTCTTCCTATTGTGGTTTCCTTTGTTTCCTCGTCCCCAATTCTTACCGAAACTTTCTGATGGATGTACATCTGCTTTATTAATCTTCTATCCTTCCAGTCTATATCTATCTCTCTCAGAAGATCTAATAAGATATCCCATCTGACCCTATCAAATGCCTTTTCATAATCAATAAAGCATTATCCCACGGTTCAACTCTGATACCCTTTCTGTTAACATCCTCATACATCCAATAGCATCTCTCGTTCCTCTGCCCTTGCAGAAACCGAACTGGTCTTCCTCTAATTTTTCTTCTATTTTCCTTCTCATTCTTTCCAATATAACTTTGAAAGAATTAAGCCGGAGTAAATAATGAGGTACCTTGACCACTACAAGTAACATAAGTCGGAACGCGGTGTGTCTCTGAGACCTCCAAAGCTATATAAAAGTCGTTTTAAAAATATCCTTGTTGGGGTACAAAACAAATGTTTATCACATATTTGTTTAAGTATGTTTCGGGAAGGTACAGAATAAATCTGATCCGATTAATTCATAGTTTCAACGGTATTTCAAGAAATATATGCTTTGGTTTTGTCCGACCTCGCGCGCCTTTTAAGGTTTAATCGGTTTGTTACCAAAATAAATTACACATATCCAGTGATTTTTGTGTTTCAACAATTATTCTAAAAAGCCCTTCTTTTGCAGTTTCTCCCATATTTTTTGGTGTTTCTCTAGGAGCATGTGTTCCTGTTTCGTCAAAGTAAATTAAAACTCATTAGGCTATGATGTAGGTCCCAGCTCGTATTTTATTCTCATCCTGGATGTACTCGTGGCTAAAAAAAATGACAATAGTAAGTAGTGTGCAGCTCATGGATATGCTCAATGTTTTCAGGACTGAATCGTTGCCGAGCAGTATTTTTTCCATTTGTATGGAGTTGGTTGGTTATAATGGGAGGTGGCTGAGGTCATTAATGCCCTGACAGATGAGTGGGTTTGTCGTGGAGAGAAGTAACACCGGGTGGGGGGGAGGGGAAGAAAACCGTCGTTGGAATTAGCCTACGCCTAACTTAAGGAGGTTCCGCCGCGACTGTGTGAGTCAAAACAAATACTAAATTCCACATTTTTGATATTTTGTCCAAAAAATCCTGCTTTCACTGATGAAATGCGTTACCTATAGAAACCCAAAAGTGAGGAACAAAATTTTCAGATTATTCTACGAATGTATATTAAATGAGCACTTTTTTCCAGCCATAGGAGCCGACTGCAGCGCCATTTCCTACGAATTACCGCATTTTGACTTCAATGACGGCAGTAATTCCCTAATAACTAAAAAAATAAGGTGGTAAGATGCCTACATTACATTTTGTTCAATTTCTCTGGATTATTTCCTTCTTATAAATAGTTTTTCGCAAAAATGGCATTTATATTTCAAGGAAAAATACAATTTTTCCCCGTGTATCTCTCATAATCCCATTGAACACCATGTAATTTCAAGTTCAATTAGGAAGTAATATAGCGTGGAAAGGTATTATTTTGTTGTTCATATTAGATAGAGGACAACGTTTTCTACAAGTAGACAGAATATGAATAAAATGACATTGAAGTCATTTTACGGTGGAACCAACTTAAGGTAACTTGACTGAGATAGTTCCTTAGTCATGATAGAGACCATATTCGAATATTATTCTTAAATTTAAGCGTCTGTAAGAAGTTGAAGGCTGCATTATTTCGGGTGTTTCACCGTGTCGTTGTTTTTGTGACATCAGTTTCGCCTGCGTTCCAGCAGGCGTCTTCAGGTCGGAAGTGATGATGCCAGTAATTGACCGCCTTATATAGACCCTATAACAACGGACGCGGTGAAACACCCGAAAGAATGCAGTCTTCAACTTCTACGAACCGCGGAAGCCTTTGAACCAGTCTGTAAGAAATATAAAGTAAATATTGTAATATTAATGTTGCAAAAATATAACTTCATGTGTCAAAAATTCTCAGAAGTTAAATAAATATAAGCACATAAGTCTCTAACTTGACTCTTTTATTCACGACGTACGGCTAAAATAACTTCAAAACAGCAGGGATTATTTGCGACTCTGTACAAAGTAATGTGGTGAGTAATTGATTAATTTATATGAATTGTTGAAAAAAGGTACAATCTACTCGCCGTTAGTCCTTTGACGAAATCTAGGTGTTAGAAGTTCCTAATTTTTTCAATATATTCTCCCAATAGAGCGCGCAGCCGTAATCTATCCCATGCAAAACAGCTTACATTTTCAGGCTATGTGCTCGAAAAGTAGTTCGACAAGGGGTTAATATTTTGATATCATTAAAAAGATGGGATTTTTTTCTTCATAATGACGTCAAATTCATCAAATTCTAGGTGAATTGATTCATCGCTCAAAGTACCTTAACGTGCCAAAGGGAAGGGGCGCCAACGATTTTAACGCTCAACGATTCAGGACAATTCCTCTCCACGTAGCACGAACTAAGCATCGGGATTCCGCATAAGTACCTCCTCCACTGCCTAGACTCTTCCTGGGGCGCCTAATTGGAAAGACAAACTAGCCAGCCGAATCCCCTTCTTCTGCATAATTTATATTCTTTAATAACATAAGGGGAGCGTGGTGGCCTAGTGGGTAGAGCGCTTGGCTACTGATCGAAGGGTCCCGGGTTCAAATCCGGGTGAAGCCTTTGAACGCCCCCGAACAAAAATATCCTCGGGGTGCGAGGTGGCTCAGGAAAAGAAACTGGCCCCCTTACCCTGAATGTGTGAATTTCACACGTCAGTGGCTTAGTCCGTGGTGAGCTCTACCCTAAACTATCCAAACCAACCTTCGGGTTGAATCACTGAGTGAATAACATTAGAAACCTCTTAGAAGAGTCTCCCGCCATCCACCATTTGTAGGAAACCTCCCTGGCTAGTGAACGAGTTGGCACTGTGACCCAACTGAATGTAACATTGACTCTTCACGAGTGTTGTAAAGACGATGGGATGTGGGACTGACTACTTGGCGAATACTCATATTGAAAATGGATGGTACACTCCTTAGATGTTGTGTCGATTGGAGCTGACGTTCAAAGCAACTCTATGTTAACCAGCAAAAATTGGATGCTTACCAAAACTATTTTTTCCGATGTTAAGTCCTTGTTCTCTACTTTGCACTGGATACTTCTTGGTGGACTACCTCGACAGTACACAGAGTTCTTCGTGCTCACCCCCAGGAAACGAATTCTATGATCTAACAAGTGCTGACACTAAGGAAAGAAAAAACGCCTCATATGTATTATCACGGTTATTTATATATGTTGGAAATATGCTCTCGGCTATATTTCATTTTCTTTGTTCTTTTGTCCTTCGTGCATTTGCCTTTAGCTTTGTAACTCACCAATTAATTAAAATGCTTTTAGTACTCTTATTGCTTAAAATTTAACAATTAATATCTAAGTTTATATGACATTTCTAGCAATAAATGCCATGGACACAATCAATGACATAATGGGTATATAGTTTTGAAAAAAAGAGGACTTATCGCATGCATTAAACAGTATTCATCGAATTAATAATGCTGGCTGAACCGAATATTTTCAATTGTACCGGAAAAATCGTGATAATTAATTTCTGCTGTAAATAAATATTTTTTTCCAGAATGAAAATATAAATAACTAAAGAGAGTCTTAATTGAATAAACAAAGCAAGAACTGAGCAACGCACTATCTCTCTAGGCCAAGAAAGTACATTATTAACGGCGATGCATCGGATGGACGTCGTCGGCCCATTTTTACAATCAAAAGCCCCTGGGGAAGGGGACATTTTTTTCAATTGCGAAGATTTTAACGCGTGTAACGCGCTGGGACTCATAAAATAACAATCGACGAATCAATTTCGAAAAAGTTCTGGAAAATTGGTTCTATGAACCAATTACCCTCTTCCTTTGGTTTTTCCATCATTTATGATATCATTTTGGCACGGAGGCTTTTTTTTCTGCTGCTCTCGCAGGGGGTTAGAGAGCGCAGGAGGAGGAATAACATGTCACTAAAAAAATTACATTTTCCCCGTAAAAAAGGGAGGGAATTAATACTTATATCTAATTGTTTCGATCCGTCATGAATTTTTCAGCTCTTCATTCCTTTCTCACAATTGTTTTCCCCGCTTCATCGAATTAATGATTCAAAAGAGCCGTGTGTATCAGAGTCGCCTTTTCATTCGCCAGCTTCCGTATTCCCAGCATTTCGCCCTCCTCCTACACCCGCTATGCCCCTCCCCCTTTCATCCCCCCCTTCCCTTCCATCCCGTCTCCTCCTTTTCAAACCCCCCACCCCCTAACTAACCCCCGACACCCACCCACACCATATTTCCATCTCCCCGCATGACATTTTCGGAGAGTGAACCGAAAATAAAATTTGATTCACCCACGGCAGCACGGGAGCAAAAAAATAATAATGATAAATAATAAACCTCGACGAAAACAGAAGAAACAAAAGTAATTTGGCCGAAACTTCGGAACGCGAGAGAGAAACGTGAAGAGAAAAATCTCGAAGCGAACACACATTCATTCGGACGGACGTGTTCTCGTGTATTGGACGCCCTCTGTCTCTATATGTGTGTGCGTGCGCGCGAGTGTTTTTGTTTCCTTATTTCTTTATCATTTTTGTTTTTCCATTTTCCCCCAATCGCTCGTTGGAGTCCACCCCCCTTCCCTCTTCATCTCCTCCCCCCCCCACCCTACGTTCGCTTCTTTTCCTTCTCCCGATCAATGTTTGCCTAAATTTCGATGTGTAATCACAAAAATTACCCATCGGCTTGATTAGCCTTAGTTGTTTGTCTCGCGTAAACATCATATCGCGATTGGAAAAATTGGGTGTCTGTGTGTGTTATATGGGGGGTGGTGGTGGAGGTGGGGGGGAGGTGGGAGACGGGGGGGAGGGAAGGGGTGAGGAGAAACAGGCGTAAAAAAAAGAAGAAAGGGGTGAATCCCTCTACACTATATTCATTGAACGAAAAGGAAACAACAATGTGTTTGTCGGAGATACCGACCGACTCCCCCTCTCACCCCCCTCCCTTACACCCCCCTCCTCCCCCCCGCCCACCTCTCTCTTCCCTCCCTCCTTCCCCACCCAATCCAGCTCTTTCTGTCCGAGAGATTTTTTTCACTGCGTCGAGTGGCGCGATGCCTCGAAACGTATTTTGGCTGAGGGGGGGGTGGGGTGGGAGGGTGGGGGAGGGAGTCGTGTAGAGACCCTTGGATACGTGTGGTGGAGGGTGGGTGCTGTGAGGAGGAGGTGGAAGGGGAGGAGGGTGGGGCGGGACGTTCGGAGGTCCGGGAGGAGGTTTTTATTTTTTATTTGAGGCGCGCTCTGGCGTGCCGGTGGATTGGCGTGGCTATGGTGGGGCGAGGCAAATGGCTGCAGAAATACAAATTCATTTTAATGCCAAATGAACGACGATTTCCTTTACGGATCGTCGAAACGGTCACCCCGAGCGTGAGGGAACGGCAAGAGCACACACAGAGACGAGCGTGTGTCCGGTGAGAGCAGCTCCCGGGCTCCAATCATTTATATGAAGCCGTCGTGCGTGGGTGGGTGGATGGGAGGGTGGGTGAGAGGGTGGATGGGTGGGAGGGTGGATGGGAGGAGTCCCCGAAAGTGAGAGGTCCCCGAGAGAGAGAGGGAGGGAGTCCAAAGGTCGGTGGCGCGTTCTCGGCGCGGAGATGGAATTCGCCGCGTGTGCACGGCCGTGCACCGCGCACTCGGCCGTGCGGCGCACGCCCGCCCGTACACAGAGCCGCGCAGACAGCCACGGAGAGCCAGAAAAATAAATACTTTGTAATCAGTAAGTTTTATTTTTTAAGTTGGAATCTATCCTAAGGGCTAACCCCTTCTCACCCCTAAAAATGCTTCCTCCTACCCTGAATTTTCCGCTTCTTCACTACTTTCATCTAAATATTCTTTCCACAGGATTTTCCCTGCATTGCTTCCTCTCCCCAACCCACCCACTGTCTTTCCAACAAATTTTTCTACTTTCTTCTTTCCTAGAAAATTTCCACTCCTTCCTCTTGTCCCATTCATCACATGCCTTCATCCACACTCTAATGAGATTCGCCGCAAACGAACCCAAACCCTTCCTCCACCGCTGACCCTCGCTAATCCCTCAACCGGACACCAATACCCAACCGGGTAAGAACTGGCGCGAACGTTAGACAAAGAGGTATTTGAGAACGCCTTGAACAAACCATTGAAATGTAGGGTCGTTGGTCTTGGCAAACCCTAAAGAGAGAGAGAGAGAGAACACTGGTTTGTGTTAACAAGATCATAAAGATGTGTAGGGGCTGAGGGAGCAGATATGAAGAGCGACTCAAGCGTAGAAGGACGCATTTCCAGGAGTTGCACGTGTATCTTTGTTTTTCCCGCAGTGAAAGAATTAAGAGTCGCTCCAACTTCTTAAAATCCGATAAAATATGAGAATATATAAATAAATGGTCTGGAGTTTGTAGACCGGATCTGACTTCGAGCAGATGCTAATGTTCTGGCGACAGAAAACAAACTGGCTTGGTGCAGAAATATTCTTTGCGTTATATGTTTTTACGATAAATATCATCCGAAAGTAAGGAATTCCACGCCTTGAATGAAAAGTTGAATTCCTTCAATTGAAATATACATGAGGTGGGAAAAGAAATAGTATTATCATTACATTATATTTTTTGTGCTGGAATCTTATATATTCCTCTCCCCCACGATACAGGCTTCCCTTCAATATAATATGTTGCTCCGCAGAAAGGTCATAGCAAATATTTTTACATAACCTCGGAAACAGTTACCATCTCTTTTCTACTTATATCATGTTCACTATTGAACGAAAAATTGAGTCACCAATGTCATTCTACGAACGCAGTTCCTGGTAAATTTGAAGTGCATGCATCGCTGTATATTAAAAAGTAATAATCCGTTCATTGTTTACCACCTTGAGAAAGAGCCACAACCTTTCGAAGCCCATCCTATTCACGGAAATATCCTTGTATTTTCAAAATCTAAACATATTAGGCATGTCGGCATGTGAAACCTCTTTTCGGCCGAACAAGAATCCCAAAATTAGCTTCGAAAGTCTCCCAAGGGGGTTGATTGAAAATCCAGAAAATAGGCAGAATATTAAAAAATATTGTTGTTACTGCCATAAATGTATGGGATTGGGCAATTTACAGTGACTCCGTAAAATATTCGATACAAAAAAATTGACCGGACTGGGATTCGATCCCGCGCCACATTATGGGGATTATTGGTCCAGCGCCTCTAACCGCTCTAACGGCCACGGATTCTGTTGACAAGCAATCGCATTACAAAAAGTTTATACGGAGGGAAATTCTTCAGTTGCGTTTTTCTCTCGAACTCAGGTTCAAATGGAAGAAAGCCGCGACACTTTTCCCGCATTCTCTCTATAGTTTCAGAAAATAATTGCATCATTTGGATCCCGAACATCAGTCACGCGATGTCTCCTTGTTAGTTACCTTTTTTCTTCTCTGTGGTTAAAACCATGAACCAAAACTGATTATTGAGGTTTCAAAAATTTTGAGATTTTGTTGCCAAGCGTTTTTAAAATTGTACTTCTCAGGGAAAATTTCTAAATATCTCTAAAGAAAAAAGTGAATGCCTACAGGAAGAAGTAACAGGATGAGAGATTATTTATTTAAATTCGGAATGGAAGAAGCACAAAATTCCGTCCGCGTAACGTTCCAACAATTTTGAAAGCTACAGGAGCCTAGAGCGTGAGTGCCCACGAAAAGTACGCAGGCACGTGATGGAATTCCGGTCCGCTCACACAAATTACGTCTTTTGAGAATCCCTTTCGGTGGCCAGTGCGAAACTTCCACCATGGTTCCGCGGCGATGGAGGGCACTTGGTACTGTACAGTGGGAACCATTTGGTGCTCGGTGTGAGCGCCAATTGGACGGACGCCTCGACGGCCTCGGATTTAGCCAGCCTCATCTCCGACCTTACCGCAACACGTTTGTTTTATATTTATTTCCAAATTATGTACTTAAAAATAGGTTTAAAAGAAAAAAATCATGTATGCTTACAAAACATTATTTGAAAACAATAGTGGTAAAGCGATGATGAAATACACAGGGCGAATTATGAAATTGCCTAAAAGCAAAGACTTGTAGCTGGGAGGAGGGTGGAGTGCAGAGCTGCAGCAAACCAATGTTTGTATTTATGACTGCCGTGATGATGCGTGAATAGTACACTGAAAAAACACTTTGGATATGAGAATCGTAGGTTTGGATGTCACACCCAAACCTGAGGTGAAGGAAAGGACTTGCCCATTCATTTGGATGTGTCATCCAAACGGAATTGGTGATGAGGTGTTGGATGTGCCAACTACTCCTTTGGTTGCTGTATCCAAAGAAGACGGACGAGTACTTTGGGTGTGAGAACCAAAGTGTTGGGTAACTCATCAGAGCAACGTTAGGACACCGAATGAAAACTTTAGATGACCAGCCCAAAGGCATGTGCCCCAACGTGAGACAACTTAACCTCAATAACATAAAGAAAGTTCAATGTTAATATGCACAGCAGCACTGTCGACAAAACATGATCTGAGAGTTTGAACATTGTTTGTAATAAGCACATAGAGATAACAATGGGAATCTGAAAAAGAACTCATAAGCAAAGGCTGGTACTGTAGGCATGAGAATTAACACAAAATGGCCGTGCAATTTCAGTGCAACTTGCCAGCGAACACCCGGATATAGGCTCCAAGTCCAGACTTCAATAGGAATGTCTTCGTCCCCTCGTCCATAATCTCTTCGAGCAGCAGGAAAACAGTGAAGCAGACGCGGCAGAAGAGTCACAACAAAGTTCGCCTGTTTTACCCAGAAAAAGTCCACACGTGTCGACGGCTCGCCCGGATGAACACGGAATTGCGGGTGCTATAGAGCTTCCTGAGAGCGCCACCAGAGCGCGCAACAATAGATTTGTATTTCGCACCTAAACCAGCAGAGTGCATCAACTACAACTTTGGGTCTCCCATCCAAATGACGTTGACTAGACGTGTTTGGTGTGACACTTTTTGCCTTTGGTTCTCACATCCAAATAATTAGTTCTGACGTCGTATCATTCTTGATAGCTCATCCAAACCTCCCCGCCCAAAAGAGCTTAGGGCGTAGCATCCAAACCTGTTCTCTCAGTGTATGAATACCTGATACTAAAACAGAATACTTTTGCCAATCACTTGGAAGCCATGGAGTCATGTCTGTCGTTAAATACAAAAGGTTTAGTCGAAAAACTGAAAGCCAGTGAGAGAAGAATTCTTAGACAAATCGTAGTTCTGGCACTGGAAAATGGAGAATTCCGGAGACAACACTGATTTGAACTTTAAATACAGATATAGAAGCTACGACTTTCTGTGCCACAAAAAATGATGTTTCGTTTTATATTATTGGCTTGTGGCAAGAATGCCACCTGTCAGACTGGCAATCCTCCTGTTCGCCTTCTGTAAAAACTGGGAATAACAGACAAGACGGACGGAATGTGAGAAAGATCCTGAAGAAAGTGGTCACCCGGTGCGAGGAAAGGTAGAAGATTGGAAAATGTTGGGCGAAGATCAGGGACCAACAGTTTAATGAGCGCCGTCCCAAGTAGGCCAAGCGTTCAAAAGAAGAAAGGTAGCATGAAAATAATGAATGCATTATTAAATGATAATGAATGGTAATAAAATGATCGGCTCCCTGCTATTGCCTAATTAAATCAACGTTCGTAACTCTAGAGTTAGTAAAAAATGACATTGTTTTCTAACGATTCGGTCATCAACCGAGAATTTTCCACGAAATTGAAATTTGAGGCTCTCTCATCGACCCTTAAGACAACGTGAGTTCGTATTAGTTGAGCGCGCCTCGAACACTGCAGTCTTACGAAAGAAATCGCTGCAGCACAGTATCAATCCAGTGGAAGAATAAAGATGTATGCTAATTATGAAGAAAACTACCCAAGAATCACTATAAATTATCTCCTCATGTGGTGAGGCACATTTTCAGAGCTGCAATAAAGATATTCGGATCTCTCAAGCGAATGGTTGGAGGGACGACGCCTGTGAAATAATGCATTAATTTCGGTTAACACATTTATTATCGAAGCAGCGAAAGTCGTCCGATAAAGCGGGATGATATATATGAGGCTCGTTGACGTGGTCTTAAGTTCAGGGCTGTATATCTAAAACAATGCCTTTGCGTAATCACCAAACATAGACGGTGTAAACTGAACTTAACCACATTATCCAGGTAAGCAGTATATTGATTCCCGGATTTGTTTACATAGTATATAGACATTAAAAAAGAACAATGTAAACATGGAAGTTTAAATGGTCTCAAAGCCACCACTATCAAAATAAATAACCACAATGCCTTATAACATCCAATATTTTGTAGCGCTATAATTTATTTTCATGTATTCATTCATTTAATACATGACCATTCGAAAAATATTTGTTCTCAATTTGGCGAAAAAGGGCCATTTTTCCATTTTTAATAACAACACGATTTACACTTATTTATTTTTCATGCAGTAAATAAAACAATTCAGGCACTAACAAAAAATATCTTTTAAACAAAGCTTTTTTGGTCCATTCAATTGACGACTATCCTCATTCCTTGAACTTTATTTTTATCAGTTAAGAAAACTAGATATGTCGTGTGTCGTTTTCATAAAATATGATTAGTACGTTGTATATGTGGTAGTAGTTAAAGAGCCATGAATAAGGGATGTGAATGCTTTTAATGCATCTTCAATGAATGGATCTGTTATTTTTTTCTGTAGAATCGTTGCATGTTTTTAAGAGTTCATGTAAACTACGCTCAGCCCATTAAATTATACCGCACGTTGTTTTGGACTGGACAGTCGTTCCGAAACAATGAATGACATGCAATACATAATGGAGATTTCAACAGCCGTCCCATCGATAGGACTTCCAACCGCTAGAAACATGAGTGTAGGCACGTGGACTCATGCCATCATCAGCAGGACAAGTTCAAATATCATGTCCTACACCTAATAGCTTCATCGACTTACAAAGGAGGGGATATTCTTCAGTGACTGGTAGAAAATATAAGCCCGCAAGTGGTAATAAAAATCGAAATTGTGCGGTTAGTTGTGTAGTATACCATGTAGTACTTCCTCAGGGTTGACTGATCTAGGATTGTGGGTGTTTAATTACTATTTCCTTAAAAAAAATTAGGTTGTCGAGTTTCCTCGATAGAACACTTGCAGCAACAAGAATCCTACATAAAACTGCCGGGAACTATTGCTCCAAAGAATCAAAATTATGAAAAATGGCTGCTCCAAAATTTCCCGATGCTGCTACTTTTCTCTTTATGAGAGCTAGTATTTCAATGCTGCTCGAAATTCAACGACAGTGACGAATGTGAGAGTGAACTAACTATGGTCAGTGGCGACTTTTTTTTAGCAAACATAATTTAAGTATGGTGACTTATACGAATGGTAAAATGGTACAAAAGGGTAAAATTGGCATTTATAGGCAGTAAAGTCTTACTTTCTTTTCATCAAAAATGGATTTAAAGCTTCATAAAATTAAGGAAAGAAATAGACTCTTTAGGAAATGACCTCAACTTAATAATCACTAATGCTGTCAAAGATATCAGCATGCTTAACCCACTCGTGGTGGCAATTAGCTAACATACAAGAATGAAATGAAGCAAAGGAATGAAAATGGCAAGCGTAGATTTGCATCATCTAGTTGGCCAGCACTTACTGATAAAAACAGAGCAAGGATTCATGTGCAACAGATCTTGTTCAACCCAAAATTCACTCTTTCCTCAGTACATTCAGTCTCGAGTAAAGATTACGACACAGGTATTATATATAATTCAATAACTTGGAGTTCAAAAGTACTTTAAATAACGCGTTTCATATCCAGTTATTCAAGAAATAGAAATTTTATGAGTTTTAATGTACAAGTACATATTGAATAACTGATTCCATGCACATTAACGGACGTTGTTATTTCCATTGAGTGGAATACTTTTTTTCTTTTATATATCTATGAACGCAATGAATTGATCAATATCAACTTTCATCGTTTCACCAACGAAACAGTAGCGTTGAGGGAAATCATTATCGGCAGTCTATAATCTGAAGACTTGTTTGCTACGCGCAGCAAAAACATTACGCAGTAGTTGATAGAGTAGAAAAAAATTAATACCGACCGACGTTTACCTAAAAATACAACAACAGGATAGAGTGTTATGTCTCAAAAGGAGTCAATGAAGTATGTATCTTCTAATTCAGAGTTTGCGTCAAACGATTTTGTCCCCAGCTCTTCTCCATCGGAAGCTTCAAGGCTAGGATCATCGGCTTGCCCTGAATGTGGTATTATTCCAGAAATTCATCCATCAATTGTTCCCTACATGTGATTTTCGTCAACATTTTTCAAGTTTCAGAGATAGATAAATGACTTAACTTTTGTGGCGAGATGAGACTTTAGTCTCTCCTCTTCCAGCTCTCAATGAGACGTCACACATCAACCTGAAGGGTGTACTCAGTTCATACATTAGCGCTCTTTAGCAGTTCCGAGGGAATTTCATCAGTCCTTTGGGTTTTGTCATCCCATAAATCTCTCGGCTACATCAATTTGAGACTAATATGGGGTATCCTTTTTCGTCTTCACTCTTAGTGTCATCACCTTCCAATATCCTGATATTAAAATGTTTAGAAGTGTCAAATTCTTTCTGGAAAATTTTTTATCCCTTCACTTTTTCAGCATTTTCTGAGATAATCTCATTACTTAACTTCAAATGACATAATCTATAATTGAGAGCTATGGGCAGTGTATTATTGAAGTTCCGTAGGCAGCTTCTTCTTTTAACTGTGAATTATTATATTGAACCTCTTTACAAAATTATTTCATTCATACTTCTCTGACCTTTCTGGCTCCATACCTTATCTCATTCCTTTCACTTTCACTCATTAGCTGCTCTTTTTTCGTTTTAAGATACTGCAATTCAATTTTTCTTAGAATGCCCAGTAATTTTAAAATAAACTTTACATTTCGATTTGCAACTTTCCTTCTTCCTGTTTTTTTTACTGGTCCTGAAAATATTGCAATAATTTCGGCAATTAGCCAACAAACAACTTTTTTTCTACATCTTTGTCAAAAACACTGTTATTTTTCAATATAGCTCCGGTTTCCCTCACACCAGCATGTTATGAAGGCAACAATCTATCAATATACGTAGCTAGGTATAGTGCGCTATAGTATCTGTGTTCCAGTACGTTCTTTATAGACTCTTACAATTTCCAACCGATTTACCCTCATATTTGGAACACTTACTACTTCCATATAGCAACCAATATCAAAAGGGTGATGATCCCTCCACCTCACCCTTTGGGGTTGTTTTATCCCATTATTGTTAACTTCTACTCCCTTGAGAAAGCGCTGAATTCAGTGCAGATTTTCCTTCATTTGCTTTTATGAAATTATTTTCTACCAAGATATTGGATGGTAATTTTCATTAAGGGACGGATAAAATAATTTATTATTTAATTGTTTCATCGAATTTTCCTATACTTTTGTCCTAAAAAATGTGTTTTCAGCTCCAAAATCATACATTTTTCTCTCATTTTGGTGGTAACCTGAGAAATTCACGCTTGTAACATTTGCTGTATCCTGATCCGGGTTTGAATCGCTGTCAAGTCAAATGATTTTTTGCGCGACTGCGTACC
The DNA here is from genome assembly GCA_963573305.1 of Pyrrhosoma nymphula. NCBI lineage: Eukaryota > Metazoa > Arthropoda > Insecta > Odonata > Coenagrionidae > Pyrrhosoma > Pyrrhosoma nymphula. The sequence goes on along the minus strand of OY754329.1, from coordinate 154,859,715 downwards.
TCATCCTTTGTGCAATTACAATGATTGGAAAAACTCCAAAATAGTCAATTTTTTCACTATTTCAAAGATAAAAATCTTAATTCTCTTGAAAATTTGGAATAGGCTTAAAAAAGGAATGTATACCTGAGGTATTTATGGCTTATGTAAATTAGCCAATAATAAAAAGCTGCAGTGATATTTCAGTTGGGGTTTTTACATCCAGACCTCTCCAAAGACTGCCACAAGTTATATCCGTTTTCCTCGTCACAGTGGGAGAATTCTTTTACCCCTCCGAAATTTTAATTTTTTTTCTCTTCTTCTTATTGAAATTCAGCGGTGACCGTATCCAGGGCCTATCTTAGCATTCCTATATATTATTTTCATATAAAATATTTTTATTTGTTTGTTATTTCATAACGTTGAACCTCTGAATTGTTCTGAAAATTTTGCACTCCAATATTTGATAGCACCAAGACAGGCATGGGGTGAATTATAAATGCCCTAGGTGCCCAAACGAGACTCCAGGGGTTGTAAGATGACTCTGAACAATACTTGTGCGTTCCTTTGGAGATATGCGCGCTGACCTTTTAGAGCTATTACAAGGTTCTGGAGTTCAGAGGTAAGGTTTGGCCCCTGACAGACCCTGAGCCCCTGAACGTTGCTCTCTATGATAACTCATAACCGATAAACTCTTAAACTTGTATCTTGCCATTCTGCATGCAGGTACATGATAACACTAGAAATATCAGGCCATATGAGAAAGGTCCCTAAGTGGACTTCCTGAAATAGAATTATTTTTTGTTTTAGAATATTGTTTATTGCTTATCTGCCCCCAAACCGGCGCTTTCAATAGTACGTCATAATTGTGGCTTTGTTGGTTAAGTTTTCATTTAGCAAGGATATCATTATATTGGAGATTTTTGTAGTAAGCAGGGTAACTTTGTAAAGCTAGTACCGGTATTTAACCGGTGAGTGTTTCAAAGCACTACTTGTGCCGCACCGGTAGTACCGACGCAGTATTGTCGGTATACCGGTATTTATGACTGTTTATTCCTGTAACTTTCTTGCAAATAAACGTAAGTCTGACCTAATATGTCCGCTACTTCCATAAAGTTATACAAGTAGATTTCAGTGCAGTAGATCATCACGAAAATGTCATCACCAATTATTTTGATTAATATTCAGTGGTATTTAATGTATGTCAATCGCCGCGAGTAACTTTCTTTCGAACTTGCATAGTGACTTAGTGTTAGTATGACATTTTGATTAAAACTGCCTTAGAGTATAATTCAAATTCACTTTGGGTGGAAGTACATCATTATCCATCTTGGGTGGTGCTACGCTTTGTGTTATTTATAACAGCGATGCCCTCTTAACATCTTTCTGGTCGATGGGCACCGTTGCGCTTGTTAAAACTACAGATAACTTTGCGTGTGTTCCAAAGTTTTTACCAAAATAAGATCAAAACCTTGATCTTCTAGGTTGCTATCCTTAGCTACCTATTTTTCATGAATACAATGTGAAAATACATGAAATCATTTCGAGAAGTTTTTCATTTTCGTATAGCTAAGATTCATTATAATAGTAAAATGAGTCATCACTTAACTGAATACATGTTGCGAATGCAAATTCAACTGTTTTCCAATCCTTGAAAAGTCTTTTATTCACCCAAGTTTTCTCAAATGGAAAAATAACTTTTGCTGATATCATTGTAATTTTTTCTTTTCTGCGAGCACAAATTCATTTTGAAGTCACAAACACTTATCAATCCTGTATATTCAGCGAGTTAAACCTCGCGAGTCCCCACAGTTAACTACTATTTCACGATCGGTGCTTAGGTTATCTATCCAGCAGCAGAATACCTCTCTGGTTTAGGATGTTGGAATATTTTGGGAAGGTTTTTCACAGTTACACAGAAATGAAGTCAATCAAATTATTTGTCGTCAAATTTTTTCCCAAAAGTTTTCCCAAAATATTTCTATCATGCAAACTACTAGGCAGTTCTAATCAAAGTGGAGGGGTGAAATTTTCAGGGAGTGTTCTTCTTAATCACCCAGTGAGTGGTTGGGGTGAAAAATATCCTCTGTAAAATCCCACTGTCTATTTAACACTTAATCAATGGCACAAAGACTTTAGGTGCAGGTTCCCATGTTAATCTCATGCTGCTTGCCAAGTAAATTTAGTTGTTGCGATGGTGAAAAAAAAATAACCTTTTTTCACCCAAAAACGTAACCTTCAGGCAATAATGGAACGTATAAGAAAAGTGAATTTGTATTTGTATCCTCGTATATCGGCACTTCCTATCAAATTCGAAATCCTCCATTCTCTTTGTTCTTCAGTCTCAACACTAATTCTTCTTGTCATTATTCGTCTCATATATTTCAGTCTTTGTTGTGTTCTTTATTCAGTTTCAACATTGTACCTTTTATGTAGTACCTCAAGTTGGTGAAATCTAAAAAATAGTGCAGGAAGTTTGGTTTATTTTTTTCATCTTGAATGCACGCAAAACTTAATCAGACCTGATGTTTTCATTCAGAAGATCCATAATAGAAATACTTCTGGTAAATAATTTATTTCGTAAACAAATCCCTTGAGTTTCGGCGTTGTCTAATAATAAGAATTTAAACTCATTTTTGTTCCTGGTCCTATTGGCTGCAACATAAAGCTGGACATGATTGAATACTGGAGAAGGCTGGTAAATGCTGACTTAACTGAATGACTCTCCTTGAGACTAATTGATGGTCATTTTAAATGAAAAAATTACCGGGAATTGTCTTCTGCTCAAGATCAAAGGTAGACTTGAATCACTCGGGACTAAATTAACTCTTGGTATGAAAACCTCATGACCCTTAGAAATAGAAATAGAAATGAGATTTATTATTCCGGGACAAAATGTCCCTTAGGAACATAATTGGTGAACATAATTTAGAGTCAGACCCTCAATTACAAGGAATATATCATATCATTGAATACATAGGTGATAAAAAATTAATAATACACATTTGGCATTATTGCCATAGAATGTAAATAGTAAATACAATAAAATGAAAAAGCAATCAAAAAAGACACCTCATAGGTGTTGCAGAAAACAATATTCAATTGAATTGGGACAGCGTTTTGTTACAATATTACAATACTATTGGAATGCAATAAGCAGAGACATCAAGAAAAAAACACTATAAATAATATATTGTAGGTGTTACACGAAGTAGCACATCCATTGACGCATATTAAACAATATTTCATAATATTCATTTTTAAACCTGTTGGCATTCGTACATTTTTTAATATCTTCGGGTAAGTGGTTCCATATATCACAAGAGTTGACATAGAAAGAATTTGCATAGACAGATGAACGGTATAGGGGTACATAGAGTTCTTCCATGTGGCACGTTGGGCGTTTATTTGTCGCAGCATTGTACAATACATTCTGATACAAGTATGTGGGGAATTTTGTAGTTATTACTATGTATATAAAAGTTGTTTGCCTTAATGGCTACCGCATAGCCGTATACCATGTTTGTAAAGACCATGCAGATAAATTATAACCAGTCTTGATCCATTTAGCTCTGAGTTGCGGATGAGCAAAACAATTGCCCCTAGCTTCTATTTCAACTCATAAGGTGGCAGAACTTAACTTTAAAAATTTAAAACTACGAATAACTGAGGTATTTTCAGCTAAATACCAGTTTGAAAAATCAATAGCTTATTCCACAGGCCTACATAATTCCATGGATTTTCAGCACGGCTGGTGTGAATTGTTCAGTTGCCTCTCTCGCCTGTTTTTTCCAACGAGCGTGTCTCAACTTAGCTCATGACTTATCATTTGATTTCGGATGGAGCCGATAAGGAAAAACCCAAGCGAGGGGAATATGCGTCTGCGGAGAGGCCTGGTTGGTGGGGGGAGAGTCAATTAATGAACTTCGGCACCTATTGGCAATTCTAATTACGCCGTGGCGAATAAACAGCCGAACGAGAGTTGCCGAGTTAAGTTCGGCAGGGGTGAGATCAAAGGGAAAGGGCGGGAGGGGGGTGGGGGTGAAAGGGGGGTAAGGGAGGGGAGTAACCCGAGAGGGGTGAGAAGAGGAACGCCCCCTGCTCTTCAGAGTTGGACAAACTACGCGCGCCAATGAAATTAGCAAAGTCTAAAACTATCGGTTAAACAATTAAACTGGCAACTACATTATCCTAAAAGCCACCCGCAGCCATTTTCAGTATATCGAGGTATTTGGCAGGTGGGTACTTAACCTGAGGGAGTGGGTGGGGGAGGAGGGACCGACTTGGCGCGAATCTGTTACAACTTCACCCTCCTCCGCAAACTTCGTGCCGTTGTCGGATTCAAAATAACCGCGGGAGACATAGGAATATGCATGCATGCACCGAAATAAATGGTAAAAAAAATGACGAAACTTAAAAATTGGATGTGGTTTTCCATTTAATTTAAGTCTGGGAAACCATCATTATTGGGTGATGCAGTTACTTTAATTGCACACCGCATCTCAATAAATAGAGAATATTCATAAGAAATTACAGAGTTTATAGGTTAATAATATGGAGAACAAGCCAGCTATGAGTCGCAAACCGGCATCTTTTATAACCATAGCTAAGCAAGTACCCCTTATAAAAGCTACTTTTTTAAATAAAACGAAATCTCAGTCACTAAATATATACACACCCTCACACGTGTCGCAAGTCACTTCATATACCCCGGATTTCTTCATGGGATCGTATGGGTCTTTGGCATTATTAAATATGTCCCTCAGTGTGAGTGGAGTGTAAAAAGTGACTTTATATTTGTCCCTGTGAAAGTTTCGAGCTGCTTTGTACGACTCCCGGCCAAGGGCCTGGGCTAGGTTACCGTATCTTGGCCGGGGATCGTACAAAGCAGCTCGAAACTTTCACAGAGACAAATATAAAGTCACTTTTTACACTCCACTCACACTGAGGGACATATTTAATAATGACAAAGACCCATACGATCCCATGAAGAAATCCGGGGTACATGAAGTGACTTGCGACACGTGTGAGGGTGTGTATATAGGTCAAACGGGGTGAAACTTTGAAATCCGCATCAATGAACATAAGAAGTGCTTTTCAAGCAGTGATCCCAAACCCCACCTTGCCAAACACTTGATAGAGGAGTCCCATAATACAAACTTTTACGTGAAGATCCTCCATCACGAGAAAAAGGGACGACGCCTGGACACCTTGGAACAGTGGGAGATTATCAATAGAAAGAAGAAGAAAATCAAACTTCTTATTTGTGTAGAATTTGATGTTCACTCCCCCATTCTATCCTTGTCCACCTGACAACCCAAACCTGTAATCCCTTCCCCCCTCCTCTTTCCTCTGCTTATCTCCACATTTCACAAGAACCCTCCCCCCCCACCCATTGGCCACACTCCCGAATCCTCGGGAATGTCACATGTCTCGTAACGGCACCCCCTCCCCTGTAATTCACCTTCAACCGTGCCTCCTCTTTCCTTACTACTACCTCCTTCATTTGTCAAGAATACCCCCCCTCTTTCCTTTGCAAATGTATAAATATTCCCATTGGAGACATGACTTGTGTAGACCTGATGATGACGCCCTAACAAACGTCGAAACACGTGTAGTGTAATATTTACATTAAAATTTAAGTGGGCAGAACAGTTACTGCAGTTTTATTTAAGTACTGCATTTTTTGGCATAGTAAATAACATTTTTGTTTTGGGATCCAAAAAAGGAAATTACTTCGATGTTTATAACTTTGCCCACGTAAATAAAAATTTTATAGCCAAAGATAAAAGGATTTTCTGAATTGATGATCAACGTTTTGAAGTAAGGCAAAATTTTGACAAGGGCAAGATATCCCAGTTCTATCCTAGCTGGTCTGTAGTTGGAGTGCAACTCGGGTGGAGCTTGTTCCCAGTTACAGGGGTCTTAGTACAGAACAGTTACACCCCAGTTCCATCCCAGTTACAGAGCAAAAGATTTCTACCTGGGTATATCTGAGGCATCCTCTCCGATCACCTCTACCTATGGCTGACCCAGCAATATCTGGAGCTAGCACACCAACAGAGCTCAGCTGGAACTATGCCTGCCACAGCCATAGTAGATTTCTGCAGCAGCAATAGGATGTTTAGCAATAGGCTATGGCTTACCGTAGCCATAAATATTGTTGGCTGTTATATTTCAATAGTCAATGGTTGGGAGAGCAATACATCCAGTTGCGGCAACCATTCCTTTTTTTCCGCGTTAATTTTCCATACGTCCCCTTCATAACATACGATTAAACGCTCATTTCTTCTTCTCTGCGCTATGGCCTTCTAAGGGCGAACGTAACATTAGCCAATCCATTCATTTTTTTAAATTTCCGCATCTTTTCTTCCTCTCCAATAATTTTTAATCCCTCCACTCTTCCTTCTACTCCTCTCTTCCGTCCACGTGTTATTTCCTTCTTCTTTGCCATCTCGCAGATAGCCATGAATATTCGCATCAGTTTTTTCATTTACTTCGTCGTGACTCCAAAGCCTCTCGTGGAGTAAACATTCGAGAAATTACCGGTCAAGCTAATCGTAAATTTGGATTTTTTAAAAGAGTACTTGGCAAGTGCGACGGTAAAGTTAGGGAAATCAGCTACTTCTCCCTCGTTAGACCCCACTTGGAATATGCTGCCAGTATTTGGGATCCTTATGAGATAGGCTTGGAAACTGAGTTAGAACGCGAGCAGCGAAGATCGGCAAGATACGTTAAAGGCCATTATAATAATCTCGTTAGTGTAACTGACCTTTTGCAGCAACTGGGATGGGAAACGCTTTTAGACCGTAGATTAAACTTTAGACTCAATCTATTATGTAAGTTCCAATCCGGTCTATTCTCTGACGACGTTGATAATGCCACACACACTAGTGGTGGCTCGCACGGTACTTCGTAGATGTAGATAATATTTTACGAAATCCGACATACTACGGTAGATCAGATCATGAGAGTAAAATTAGGGAACTAGACTGCAGAATGGACAGATTTAAAATGTCATTTTTCCCACGAACGATAAGGGACCATAACAGCTGCCAATGAGACTTTTATCTAGGTCTGTCGTTAGGTGGTGTAGCTCTTAGTAGTAGTAGTACTCCTAATACTTGAATCCTTTTCTGTTACCTAGTACTAAAAGCACGCCGTGCATGTTTTCTACATAAGTCTTGAGTCTCTGTCCATTTGTGTAGTTGCAAAATACATATATATTAAAGGTCCCTCTCCATTGTGATAATATCTGTAGTGAAGTAGTGCATGCTTGTGAGGCTTCGCCTCGTGACAAGCATTAGCGATTTACGCTAATGCATAATTATTCGTAGTTACACCAACTTTAGGGTATAGTGTAATACATGTTGGTGAATACTCACCCCCTGCCACGCACCCCTGTGGTGGCCTGCAGGGTATTTTGTAGATGTAGATGAAATACTTTTTTCCATTTACCCTCTTGCATCCCTTCTCTAAATCCACAGATGCATAATACACATATTGTTCACCCATGAACTTTTCATGTACTTGCTGAATTGAAAACAGCAGATCAGTACATCCCTTCCCAGGCATAAACTAACCCTGCACACCCCACATTATATAAATTGTAATATTTCTCAATCTTTCTAGCAGCAGTATTCCAAACACTTTTTGCCGGTATACTTAATTGACGAATTGCTCTGCAATTTTCACACTCGGCCTTCCCACCCTTTCCTTTGTGCAATGGAACTATTTAGCATTCTTCCAACTCTTCGGCACCACTTAAGTTTTCAAACATCGATTAATGATTCGCACACACGGTAAATAAGTGACTTCCACCAAAACTTCAACATTTCACTGGATATTATATATTTTACAGCAGCATTCACATTGTTCTATATTCTCACTGCCCTTACGACCTCATTCTTACTTATATCTGTTCTCTATTGAACTTCCCGCATTCTAATCCATAGAGCTATCCTTCATCGTCTGCAGTAGTATTGTATAAATCATCACAAAACTCCCTGGCATTGCATTCATCCCACACGATCTATTCTTCATTGCATTCATTTCCCAACCATACCCTTGCTTCACCCTTTTTTCCCATTTCCAAAAGAACTATTTATTCCCTTCGTAATCACTCGGCGTTTTCTTAGCCTCATTTACACACAATATTTCCATATTTCATTCCCAAAGTTTTTGCAATCATTCTTTTTCTATCTGTTAGCAGCGAATGCATTTTTTCATTCTTCCTAAGATTTGTCAGTAATCGATCTCTTATGTGCCTCTTTCTTTTCACTGACTGCAATTTTCACATCTTCATTCCACCAGGCATCGCCCTTCGTTTTCCCTACCACCCCTTTTTCACATACACTTGCAGCACATTCTAATGTGATTCTTTTCAAACGCCCCCACGCATCACTCACACTCCAGTTTCCAGGAAATTATCTCTGCTTCAAGGATAGAGCGCCCTCAAACATGCATTTATAGCGTATGCCTACCTCAATGTTCAACTAACTTTCCACTTTTACTCTCTCAACAACCTACGCACAACATATTTCCTTGGAACCCACTTTCTGAGTAAATTCACATAGGGCAACAAAATAGTGGTTTGTTCCACATTCCCCTCTCCTTAGAATTCTAATCCCCCGCACTAACCCTCTCTGTCTGTTATGAGCTCTGGAGCAATAGGCATCGGGGCAGGAACGTCAAGAGCGTCTACCGTAGCCAGCTGGGGACGATGTTCATGGAATGCCATCGACTTCATTTCCCAACGACGTAAATCGGGACGACGCGACGGCTTCCCTTCTGTGCAGAGGAAGAGGAAGGATGGCTCTCCGCTTCTACTTCCTGAGAAGCCCTTCGTTCCCTTGACAACAAGGAACACAATGAGCCGCTCTCCCTACATTGGGAAGCAGTTAACATGCAGAAGAAGAGCGAAAGGCTTGTCAAGGCCGATATAACATCTATCTTCTAGAATGGGACGAAGCAGTGGCAACTAAGGAGCAAAGTCATCAATTATGAGAGCTCAATGCCATCTGTATGCCACATTTCAGGGAACTGTATGAGTATACAATGCCAAACTTTGTCAAAGCCTGGTGGTCTGCCAAAATTATTTACTGAAAAGGAGTGGGGTTACTACTCCCTCCGTCTCGCAGAGGACAAGACAACATTTTTTGTAATTCGTTATCTCCCAAAGTCACCCCTACGGAACACACTGAGGAAGCACTAAAGGCCGTTTTACACGGTACATTTATTTGTGTAATCTATCGTGCGAACGCATGTATCAGGAAATTGTACCATGTAAAACGGCAAATTGAGCGAACGCTTGTGCGAATATATGAATGACTGAACGGAAAATAGAATCTGTTCTAATTCCATTCATACGATCATACAATTTCGGTCAGGTTTTATTCAACAGATGGCGCAGATATGGCGAAAACTGTGATGCCTGTGTTACGATTGAAAATAAAGTTGTTTATGTAAAGGATTAACACTTTCCTGTCGAATAATATGAGTAACTATTATCCTGTGTATATAATCTCTAGTTATTAAACTCTTCTCGGGCTCTCCACAGGTTTCAACTATTCATAAATGCCGACGTTACGAGAAACGACGATCGTCACTCATTCTCAATTGGCAAGAATTAAATACGTCGGCAGTTGTGAATAGTTTGAAACGGTGGAGAACCCGAGATGACTTAACTCAAAGTTGCTCAAATGTTTACATCGTCATTTCGTCGTGTTATTTGGTGTTCTGGTTTTTCAGAGTTATCGCGATCTTTGGGTTCATGTCCTTCTCCCCCAAAATTATGACTGATCGCGTCCTCTAGTTGAGTTCTAGATAACCCGCGTAATATAATAATAATCATTTTATTTCTGTTGGTTAGCAAGTTACATAGAAATCGTCAAAATAAAGGCATTAAAACTCTGGTACAAATACAAGGGAGGGAAATCCGGCGGGAAACGTCAATGACTTGTCGCACTAAAATCCAGAAGAGAAAAAACGAAACGGTACAAAGGTCAAATATAAAGCCAGAGAGAAGGGTCCGCAAGAGAGCTTTGTCTAAACCGAGAGAATAATCATTAGGCAGATGGTCGAGTCGAGGTTCTGAATTTCAGGTGATCAGATTTTCAAGGTGTTAAATATGCGAGTGAAACACAAACATGATAAACAAACCGCTCGCAAAGTCCGATCGATTTCTACCGCTAAATTGCATGGAAAATTGTGCGTTTGCACTCATAGTGTAAAGCGACATTCAGTCTGATTCATTCGTTCGTACAATATTTTCTTGTATTCTTGATTGTACATTAATTGGGAAAAAAAATGTACCGTGTAAAACGACCTTAAGTGACGAGGCATCAGTCTGTCAGTGTATAAGCATGCCATGAGTCGCCGTCTTCAGTCACGCTAATATGCGTTTGAGAGTGCTTGCAAAAACATCAGATTGACTCAATTACATACCAAGGGTAATATCTAATCTACTGGGATTGAAAGTGCCCGTCCATTTCGTCGAAAAGGGTTTGGGAGTACTCGCGTGCAATGAAAGCGCGTGGGACGAGCAGTCACACGAGGTGTGGATATGTACAGGTGCCGCTCCAAGTTTACATCCGCCTCACCGTGAACAGCGTACCTGTTTTGGAGCAGTAGTTAGCGCTAAGGCATTTGTCCCAGAAATTATTTGACAGTGAAAATACCTTGGGTGGCCGGTAGAGTGAATCTATGCTTTTCTGCTCAGCAAAGGTGACTCGGGCGTAGCCGTCTAGCCTATCTCTGGTACGAGGTAGTGACGGAATTTCATACTTTAGTATTACGACTCATTTTTGCGATAATTGTACCTACTATTTTTTCTTTCCGGTAGGATACATGAATTAAGATATATTGTGATAGAGATCCACGTTGCAATGTGTTAGCGCGTCACCTATTCATTGTGCAGCCGACGAAAAAATACATTGATGACGATATTATGTATAGACTACCTAGTGAAGCCTTTATGATTAATTTAATTGACGAAGTTAAGGAAGAAGAATGGCTCGATGAGAGGCTGTATCAACAGGAGCTGCTGGATGGGATGAACCCTCCTGGGATACGTCCACACTTGTCCTCACTCCGATTTGGTGCGAAGTTTATGCTGATCCGTAACATCAACAGAAAATAAGGTAAATGCAATGGGAACATGGCTCCAAATATGCCCCCTTCCCAGAAACTGAATCAACGCCAGGTTCACCAATGGTGCGCGAAAAGGGGAACTGGTGTTCATTCCGAGGATTACTCTCATCAACGAAGATGGATAGATGACTTTCAAGCTCCGAAGACGCCATTTTGCCTTCGATGCGACCACCGACAAAGCTCAAGGTCGATTTGTGCATCACCTTTGTACATACCTGTGTTATCCAGAGTTTTTTCACGGCCATATGAAAGACGCATTGTCAAGAAGCTTTTCCTAGTCCAACATTAAGGTAGTGATCTTCTCATTTCGGAAACTGGAAGAATGTGAAGGAACGGAAGTACTTTAAGAATATTGTGATCAGAGAAGTCATGTTGATAAGAACTCTGTTTTCGTTTGAATAAAATTCCGAAATAGGTTAGGTTTGTTTTCCAGCCACTGTTTTTCCTAAGTTATCAAATCAAAACACAACATATAAATATGTTTTCAAAGTAAGCACACCTCTTCTTTGACGATGAAGGCTGGTTGTGCTGGGGCCCGCCATGCTAAGTATTACATTTCAATGTCAACATTTTTAACGGCGGATTAACCATGAAAATGAGAATAATTCATGTGCATACTACCCTGCGAGCCGCCACGGAGGTGTTTGGCAGGGTGTGTTAGGGCACCATCTAATGGAAAAGGGGAGGTAATAGGGAAAAGGAGAAGACAGAGGTGAATTATATGTTAGCGAAATGTCTTAAGATAGTGTAACGCTGTTTTTATTATAATCACTGATGGTGCGAGGAAAGAAAGAATTATTTATACCTATCAGGTTGGCATTCTATCTTTCGTATTTTGTCGCTTCCAGCAGTTCTTAAGATATAACGCGGTATCAAAATAATATCCTCCGAGTCGCAATGAAACTCGTCTGATTTGAAATTTTCTAACAAGTAATATAAGCATAGCGTGCAGCCTTTAAATCTCTAACGGCTCCCAACCTAATCACGGTGGCGGCGGCATTATAACGGCTCCTACGCCAAAGTATTTAATACTTTTATGATTCAAATAGTTCTCATGCTAAGTTTGAAACGATCACTCTTGTTTCTTTACATATTTTAGGAGTGAAATAATGGTTAATTTAAAAAACACCCGTTCGCTGTTTAGTATCTTGCCGAGATTTATGTAAGAAACTGTTTTGGATTTGAGAAGTCATTGAAATTCGAAAAAAAAAGAATTTTAAAAGTTGATTTCTTCCAATTAAATTTAACCATTTTATTCGGCATATCAGTTCCTTCCAATTATGACACTACGTATCTGTAGTGACATTATGATTAGTATTACACGATAAGTCGTGTCACGAAGACATAACAAGATAGTCGTAGTTACACTAACTTTAGGGTATAGTGTATTGCACGTTGGTGAATACTAACCCCCTGCCACACACCCCTGAGGTGGCTTGCAGGGTATTTTGTAGATTTAGATGTAGTTGAATCATTCCTTCTGCTGTTTGTTCTCTCGTAACACTCTTTGTTCGCTCGTAGCAGACTTTAATGAAGCGTACGGCTTCCCTTTGTGTTTTTTTTAAATCGCAAATTAAATATTTCTATGCAAGGTTCCAAATGCTCGCGGCCCTCTTGAGATATGGCATAGCCAGAGCAAAGTACCCTCTCTACTTCACTTTTTCATCAGAAAACCCTCCTACTATTCACTTGATAAATCCTACTTTCTTTAACTTAACGCTGGAAATGTTTCGCATGTGCTTCCCCCACGTTAGATCTGACGTCAATGTGATTCCCAGGTATTAGACTTCATCTGTCTCCTTCATGTTAACCCCTCCCTCTGAATAACCTTGGTGTGAATTCTTCCGTAAGATGTGTAGGTACTGCAGTGCAAATACTAGGTTAATTTTGAGCCCAAGCTCACGACACAACGACTTAGCCGTTGCTGGGGTCCGATGAGAGCGGTAAATGTCGATGTCGGCATCGTCTGCAAATTCTCAGCATTAGACTCTTCGGCGTCTACCTCTAGATAAGCAAGTTTCGAAAGCCTCTATTTTCCTCTGTTCCAGCTTCCCGATGGTCCATATATCTGAGCCTTATAGCGCACCACGCCACTCGAATATTTTTGCAATCTCTTCCTTCGAGGTAGATGAACATGTCCATTTTTTCTAGCACTTCTCATTGCAGCGTAAAGCCTTCCTTCATCTTCTCCCTTCCAAATATGTTATATAGGATTTTCATGTTCTTCCAGTTAGTTTGCATGTGACATCCTTGTAGCACTGCATCCATTGCGTCCAGGTATACATACTTGCAGGTCATCTGGGTCCTCTGCTATGTCTTTGGTGAAACGAAGCAAGTTCATTATTTCTTCAATCACCGTAATTCCTTCTATTCATATTTCTTGTGCTTCTTAGACTGCTTCTTCCATATTATGTTAAGGATCTAATTTTTAAAGGTGAAACAACCAACATTAGTCCCCCCATGTGGCGGATAATGAGTTTTATCGACTGCTGCAATGATTTTTTCACGTAATTTCATTTTGTTTTTTCCACAAATTGTCGGCTATTCATGTAGCTTCTTGAAGAACAACCTGAATAAGATACACTTAGCAGGAGTCGCTTCCGTCAGTAAAGGGATCGGTTCATTGTTACCCAAGTAATGTCTGGGAACACAACACTCATTTTCTTTCCATACAGGTATTTCTTAATATTGTATTCAGGTTTTTGGTACTGCGATTAAATTATTTAATATTATGCGACAGTTTCGCCGTGCTATGCTGCCGGCTTCGTCGGGCTTTTGAGAACAACAATGGTCTTTTTTCAAAAAGTAAATAAACAATTCCAGCAGTTGATGATTTTGAGAAGTAAAAAAAATTAATTTCAAATAAGTCTCTTCCGGGTATAAGGAAGTTTATAACTATCATCTCTATCTCTCTGGTATCACTCTGCCGTGGCTGAGCACACTACGTTAGAGGAAGGTCACGCCATTGACATCGAGACGGCAAATACACAAAGAAAGCAGTTACTTTCCACGGATCATAAGGGAGGCGATTGAAATAGAAAAAAGACCAAATAAAATTAATAGAGAGGATAGTTATAAACTCTCTTATACCTGGAAGAGACTTATTCGAAATTAAGTTTTTTACTTCTCAAAATCAGCAACTGCTGGAATTGTTCATTTACTTTTTGAAAAAAAAGACCATTGTTGTTCTTAAAAGCCCGACGAAGCCGGCAGCATAGCACGGCGAAACTGTCGCATAATATTAAATAATTTAATCGCAGAACCAGAAACCTGAATGCCATAAACATGAGCTGCGAAAATCTACAAAAAAAGTTTATTTCTTAATATTGTTTGTTTTTTCTATTTTCTTGCTCTTACATATCTTACAATTTATGTATGTATTTTAGCTTGATTTCTTTGGTTGAAGGGGAACATTAGCTTCTTTCTCATTGGTTTTATCACACCCTCTTTTGCGCGGGTGTTTTCCTGCCGTTTAATTCTTTTGGAAATGGAGTGTACACAATATCACCGGCATTATTCCCACAAGTATGTTTATATGTTTTCATTTTTTCGTGCTACTGTTTCAATAGTACAATTTAGTTGATTTTATGAATTTTTAGCTCTATACTTAAATTGTCAGAACGAACTCTAAAGTGAGAAACAAATCTGATTTACTGTTTGCGTCAGTATTATCACTGTATTCTAAGGGGAAGAGAAGAGCGGTGGATCTGCTGCTGGAGCACACAGCACTTCATTCGTCGAGACTTGATCACGGAGAAGTCGCCTCGTGCACTTCGTGAGTGGGAGTGAGTGAGGCTCGTGATGGAACGTCGCCAATGTCCCGACAGGGTCTCGTCCGCTCTCCCCGTGGCATATGCGCCGGGGATACGTTGCTGCTTCGAGTCGCGAGGATGAATAAACGAATGCACACTGGGGTCCCATCTCGATATCCACTGGAGCCCCTCGCGCACGTCCTCCTCGTGGAACGTGACGTCTCTTCCTTCCATTGTCACGAGGTGCGTTCTTTTTTTTTTTCGCCCGCACACAGTTTGTACTTTTAAATAAGAGCATCATCCGTAACAACATATTCCCTCTCGGATTTTCAGAGGCGTTCACTGCGAGTCAGGGATCCGGAGTATGTGTGGCAGTTTTGTGTGCGAGGGGTTTGGGAGGGGGGTTGGGGGAGGGGTACGGCGGAGGATTGCGCTTTCAATAACGGCCAACAGAACCAACCAGTCCCCCTCACCCCCCCAGTCCGAATAAAAAAATGTAATGATAAGGACTTAACCGAACGTAACGAAGTGAACTTTGCCCACCACCCAGCTTGCCCCACCCACCCCCTCCCCGCCCCACCACCTATTCTACCTACGCCTCCAACTGACCCCCTTCCCAGCATGCCTCACACACGCCCCCCCCCCCCACTGCCGCCCACCTACAACCGCGCTCCCAGCGGCCACCCGAAAAACCGACCGCTACCGCTCCAATGCTCTATCCCTTCCACACCCGCCTCCATATCCCTCCAATTCCCATACGTACTGCAACGGCCTTTTGTCTACCCAATACTCGTATTATTCTTCACAGTTACGGAAACAAAGCGAAAAAGCAAAGCAAAAAGGAAACAAAATAATGGGTGCTGAGGAACAAAGAGGAGGGGGAGGGAGGAACGGACGTTCCCTTGGGACGTTTACCGTTCCCTCTGTTTTGTTAATTTCTGCTATCGCCACGGACTTTCTTCTTTTTTCACAGTCGGAATTTTTCCGGATTTTATTATTTTCCCCGGCGCTATCGACAATGCCTCTCTAATGCCAGCGGACAACACCGAGAGCAGTGCCCCACCCCCCCTGCCATACATCCATACACAAGCGCTCCTCCAACCCCCTCCACCCCACCCACCCCTCCGGCTCTCGTCCGCCAATCTCCCACACACACACGTACACATACTCAACTCCCCCCTCCCACCCACCCCCCCAATGTCCCCGTATCTTGGGTCCTCCTCCTCCTCTCCCGGTCTCCGATCCAACCGTCCGTCCCCGCCCGCCCTACGCTCTACGTCCTATTCTCTCCTCTTCTGCATCCCACCACCGCCGGAATTCATTTGTGACGCGTGGAGGTCGCCCGTCTCCACTGACTCGCGAGAATGGCAAACTTCCCTCTGGTTTCCCACCGGCTGAGGCTGCGCTTTAACAGCCCTGATGATCGGGGTCAACAGCCCTGATACACAATTAGACATATATATAAATAAATAAATATATATAGAAAAATATACATGCATACTCACCCATTACCCCATCCCCTTTCAGAGTAAGATTCGCAAGATTTTTATTCTCGGTAATATTAGTCTTAGAAAAAAGGACGGTTTTAGCATTTTTTCCAAACTGCCCTCTCCTTGCATACATCTTCCGCTTCTGTTGTTTCCATTTCATCAGACACGCTTTCTTATTCTTAAGACCCCTCTAATATTCCTCCTCCTCTGAAGAGTCTATTTGCAACCACATTCACCCCTCTCTGCCCACTCCTTCCTCCCTAACCACTCATTCCTCAATCATAAATCTGTTTCGCTATTTTACTCTCATCCATTCCCTTAACAAGTCCGAACAAACGAAGAACGCTCCTATCACACACATCCATTACCGAACCATCCATTCCTCTTTCCTTCGTCATTCGCTCATTTTTAGCCTTACTCCATCTACTTTTACATCAACTGTTTTATGCCTCATGCCTACTCCATTTAACCGACATTTATACCTGCACACCTCCACATGTTGCGTTACCATGCAGTTAAATGAGGAGGAGTGTGCAAACTGAGCACTGAAAGTGTTTCGTTGAGCTTAGGAAGCTCGCAGATTACGAAAGTACAGAAATGTACTTTTGTAAACAGCGATTTTGCCACATTATACAGACATTCATTCCTTGATATACTCCTCATAATACGTACCATTTAACAATATATGCCGCGATTACTTTTCTTTGAGCATTCGTACGCTTGCTATTGTCCTCGTCTTTCCTTCCACCTATCACTTACATTCGGCCGAAGTAACTGAAATCATCCTTTCGTAAAATTATTTCTCCACCAGCCCTGATGGCATTGCTGAATTCTCCTTCCGAAACAGCCAAGATGGAGAGCCGGAGGGCAGTGAGGAGGAGCCCAAGGGAAGAGGGAACAGCGAAGGAAGGATCTTCGAGAGATACTCACGCACTCCTCCCAAGGATCTTTTGGAGGTGACTCTGGTAAGGGGTTCCAGTCTTGAATCTTTGTTTTTTTGAACCCAGTTTGGTTGATTAATGCGCCTGCAGTTTTTTCGTGATACAATTTTCTTTTCCATGAAAAAATTAAACCTTTGAGAGAACTTAATTGACCACCTAGATTGACCCCTACCATGATGAGATGGAGTATTTCGATGATAAATAGAAAAGTTTGAATGTGCCGCTTCTGCGTTCGCATCTTCACGAAGTGGGAGTTTCTATTGCACTGCACCTCCGCCAAAAATCTTAATTGCATAATAGCCTATCTCAAAAGGCAAGTGGGTGAGTCATATTTAGAAGTCGTTCCGTTCCATCTCTTCTATTACCTTACTTACCTCATAAGTGACTCTTTTAATCCATGAATTGCGTACCGTAAATTTTCGGCATGATGATATTACTTTTTAAATTTAAGGGCAGAGTTCCCATGCGACTGGGCCTTTCCTATAACTCAAATAGATTCTTTCGCCGCGGACTATATGCGTAAGAACAACAAATATTAAACCTTTTTTTATATTATTTTCAAAAACTAATATGCATCAGCCGTCAATCCGAACGATAGTTGGGCGCAAATATTCACGGCACTGTCAGCTTTTGGAGATTTTGTACCGGACTTCGCTTAGATTCGCCGCTGTGCAGCTGTCCAATCTAACGAAGGTGAGAATTGGGTGGGAGAGATCACTCACAGCGCTGCCAGGCTCCCCCCACTTCCCCCCCATTTCCCACCCCTCCCTTCCTTCCATTCCTCCACCCGCGTCCCCATGGGCTCTTTGATTCGAGTGGTGGAATTCCGATCCCTACTTGAAATGATGTGGCTTAGCACAGGTACCTATGGAG
The DNA here is from genome assembly GCA_963573305.1 of Pyrrhosoma nymphula. Lineage (NCBI taxonomy): Eukaryota > Metazoa > Arthropoda > Insecta > Odonata > Coenagrionidae > Pyrrhosoma > Pyrrhosoma nymphula. The sequence goes on along the minus strand of OY754329.1, from coordinate 154,841,532 downwards.
GGAGGGTAGAGTGTGTTCGTCGAATGCCGAGATGGTACTTCAGCCCTTAATTATTCTTTTTATTCCCTAGAGTTAGTGATGACCCCACCTTATTATCTCTCTTTCACTATCTGTAGTTAGTTATTCGCAGATTGGTTTGCAGCAAGTCTCCATCCTCTTCTCTTGCACTGTGCCTTTTCACTTCGACAAAGCTGGTGCAGTTTACGCCTTCCATTACTTGATTTATCCCACCTTTTTAGGTATGAAGAATAGCACCACTTGAATAATGAGACGAGAACGGTGGCAGCGGGTATTATTTTCATTCTTCCCCGATCACCGCAGAACCACGGAGATGGGACTTTGCAGCTGCTTTCGGAGTCACAATGCTCTTACCGCGTCGCAGACTTTATTGAGCTCTCGACTTCGCGTTTAGCCTTGGTATCCATTTTATAACCGGATGGACCGGTCCGGTGGGAACCGGGTTCGATCCCAGCGCGCAGTGAGGCTTTTCTCCAGGCCACTCCAGTCTGCAATTGTGTGTTGCTCGGGGAAGTCTTTGAGGCTTCCAATTGTACACCTCGATTGTTCGAGCAAGGCCCTTGACCTCACCAGAAATTACTTCCTCGTGAGTTACATCTTCTTGCGCATGATTTCATTCTCCTCATTATCGTATGCACAGCTTTTCGGAGAAATAGGTTAATTCCATGGAGAATGGCAGAAAGAATGAATGAAAATGAACTCTCTTCAAATGTCACAATAATTTGCCGTTGCGATAAAACCATTGGCTTTGTATTTGTCCACACTTAAAATTTATTGCTGGCCATGCCAATCAGTGATTTTAAAATGGACGATTTGCTGGAAACATGGTACGTAATACATTATTCCATATATGAAGGAATGTGTTTTTTATGGCTTGGTTCCACAAAGTAAGTCCTGAATTAGTCACTTATATTTTGCCCTAACCCCCTCTCGCAGTCCAATTGCATCAAAAGTGTGGCTAAAATCGCTCGGTCCATTTCACAATCAGTTTAAATGAATTCAGGTTTTTCGTACTCTTGAAATATCTTTGACACCATCTCATTTAGTGATGGTGTTCATGCATAAATTGAACTAGTTTTGTGGGTGATAGATATTGATGAGCTCCTATCATAAACTTTTGAAAACTGCCATGGAAACTGTCATTTGAAATGGACTCCACAATAACGGTTGCGATTCATATTACAATCACCGGAAGGCTTCGGAACGCATTGGACGCTGTTGTTTCATACCTGCCTAGCTAGACCTTATCCTTTCTATGAAAAGAGATGTGAACAGCTTCCAGCAAACAAACCAAACGCTGGATGAAAAATAAGCCAAACCTTCTCCGTTTCAAAGTCTCTCATTCCCAGTTTCTTTTTTCTCTACCGCACAACACCTCAATAGTTTTATTCCTTTGGACGCCATAACTAGCTGAAGAACAATTAATACTCCACGCGAGCATATAAAAATATCTCACAAAAAATGAATAGTTGTAGGGGGACATGACTTTTTTATTCTTTCTTTAGATAACAATAAAAGCCAGCAAATAAATAAATCGATATGCCTAAAAATATGTCCGAAGTTTTGTTTGTAGCGACTTCTTTCCATTTGACCGTACATACATTTTGAAAACACCGTCCGAAAAATCGTTATCGCAATAAATTCATAAGTAGGACACCCACAAGTAAGTTGTTTATGGGGAGAGTTACCCCACGCCTAGGACAAACGTACGGCAAGTACACTCCGCTCCACTAAGTCGTTTGCGAAGAGTGACAACGCTCAACGGCCGCGTGAAGGGCCACACACACTTAAATACTCACACACAAAAAGGAAGTAAGTAAGGCCGGTCCTTGGGCTGAAAGCTCAGTAAGTCGAAATAGAGTATGCAAGGTTACCAGCCTCTGCAGTTACCACAACATATCCAGCTTTCCCTGCTAATGGTTACAGGGCTCCACCAATCAGTTTTGGCACGTTTTCGCCAGTAAACCATAAGATAAACCAAAACTTAGTAATACCCTAATATCCGCTTTCAATCTTATACTCGAGATAGGATTCCTTCTACAGGACTACCCTGAGATCCAGCATACCGTTGCCCGCGAGCCACCACCAGCCGAGGTTTATGCGGCGTGCTGACACAACGGGACGAATCTTAATATGTATCATGAATTACGTATTTTAATACTTAAGTATTTTAATATTTCAAACATCTTCAAAAACATTTAAGTCTACCATCCAATTCAGAAAGCCTATCGAATGGGAATTACTTTTTTTTAATTTTTTTGTTTCCATTGTATTTCCCTCGTGAAAAAGTAACCAACAATTGTCCAAGGCCAAATACAGTGTGTTTTAAGTGATGTACAACGTTTTGAGAAGTTTGCCCTTGTGATTAGGCTTCATGATGGCCAAAATATGCTTAAAGTTTCATGATTCCCTATTTACACCGGTAAGAACTAATGTCAATACCAAATTAATCAGAAGTAGGTATTGAAGATGCAAAATATAATCGTTCTACGTATATAAACTATGCATGATGAAAATATACCATCTCCTGCTTTCAGTGTCATTATAAATTCTTCCCAACTGCATTAATATGAATAAATACTAATGCATATGTATCTTGCTATGAACAAAATCTGGTTTATGCATCAACTAATACAAAAGAAAGAAAGAAATACTTTATCCTCCAATTTAAAATTTTAATTTACGATGACTGAATCGGGAGAAACAATGATGACGGCTGCCGTTGGAAATTCTTGGAAAGATTAAAATAAATCCGATTTGTCGTATATTTTTGTAAATTTAGTAAATACCTGACCACATAATGCAAAATTATCTCTATCATAAGCTACATTATAGATTTATAAGAGCAAGGTTTATTTTTTAGCAGAACAAGAACGTAATAAATCGCTTCACATTTAGGCATTTTAATTACTGGAAGAAGAAAGCATTGCGCACTAAAAAATGGAGGATTCCGTTTAAACGTATGGAAAATTAAAATACTCACCTGTGTTCGAACACGAAAAGTTTCGAACATTAAAACATCCCGGGACTTTCTATCATCTAGAAACCCAACGCAGTTAATAACATACCTCATGATCAAACCGCTTCGAATATAAAGAGGGGGACGGATGGGCAGTCAGAAAATTATATGTAAATAAATATTTAGAAGATAGATATAATGAGAAAAAGGTTACTTGGGCATGGTAAGGACATCTTCGACTTTGCAGCATACATTCAGGTTCCATCGTATATACATGGAATATACGCCAAATTTATGAAAATTGCCGTGAGTATAAATGAAATATAACTAATTTGATGCAGTTGACTAGGATTGGAATTTTATGAATCACAGAGAAAGAAAGTGAGATTACGACTTTATAGGGAGTTGTTGTGTGAGAATTTTGTAGGTATACTTCTTACCCCTAAGGCCATATTATTACGCTGCCCCACATAAATAGGATATTCGACCGCTCGCATTGAAAATAAAAGATATACGCTACTTAGATTTGGTTTCACCTCTCCATCTCGCACCAGTCGTGGCATTGACAGTGACATGGAAAGTAGCACAACCGAAAAAGGCAATATAATTGCACAAATGTAAATCGACAACTTTTTCATTCACACGTATCTAGGCAAATATGTCAAAGCACCCTGAACAGAGAACATAAACAGAGAAATCGTCACTTGGCACTTGCTCGTTCCACTAAAGAAAACATGTAAGGGATAATCAAATATAGCTGCAGTAGTGGAAAAATTCCGGAGGACTTAGAGAAGAGTGTAATAGTTGCAGTGCTGAAGAAAATAAGGACCGAGAAGTGCGAGAGTCAAAGAACGCTTGAGCTTGTCGTCATATGCATAAAGAAACACCAATTATAATCAGACGAAGGAAAGAGGAAAATCTGAAGAGAGCCTCCCGGGCATCCTATTTGAGTTCAGGAAGAACATAGGAACCAGAGAGTCCATACCTTTTGCACAGGAAGGATGATGCACATCACACACCGATACTACAGTATGTCCCATTCTATGACATGGGCAAGGCATTTGATGACGTGCAATGGAATAAGATATTTATACTGATAGAAATGGAGCATTGTGTTGTATGGATGCGAAACGTGGACGTTGAAGAAGAGAGAAGAAAAGTATGTACTTAGAGAGCTTTGAAATGTGGCTATGGCGAAGAATGGAGAAGATTGGATGGAAAGATAAGATCACGAATGAAGAAGTGCTGAGGAGGATTGGAGAAGAAAGAGGTATACTGAGAGAAATTAAAAAGCGAAAGGCAAAATGGATATGACATATTTTAAGGAATAACTGCCCACAGAAAATAATAATAGAAGGGAAAATAGGAGGGAAGAGAGGAAGAGGAAGGAGGAGGCACGGAATGCTGAGGGATATAAAAGAAGGAAGGAGTTATGCGGAGATGAAGAGAGAGGCCCAGGACAGAATGCTGTGGAGACAACGCTACCGTTGAAACCTGTCTACGGACAGATGCACCAATGGTGATGAGAAATAATAGAAATATATTACCATGATTGAAGAACAGTTCAATAACTGTATATAAACCATACTACTATGGTGAGAATGAATGATAGACTAAAAATAGAAGAAAAATAGAAGAAGAAGAAAGAAGAAGAAAAAATAAAGGAAACCAACAAAGGAGTTAGAAAAGAGTGCAACCTATCAACGGCATTTTTCAACACATGCCTGGAAAAAGCAGTCAAAGAAGCCTAAGAAACGAATGTCAAAAGAATGAAGGTGAGTGGAGAAGAAATCAGCTTGCTTCATGTTGCCGAGGCCATCGCAGTCATAGCAGAGAAACCTTACATGAGGAAGAGAGATTATGAAGGCAGACATTTCACTACAATGAGAGATGCTAGAAGAAGATTAATCCTTCACCTGTCATGGAAGCTACGTGTCATGGTTTAGAAAAGATTTAATGGTCATCAAACAAAGAATAGCTCGTAAGCCAAGAAATCATTCATTTTATTACTTGAAAACAGCTGTGGTTTTTGAGGAAAATTGAATCAACAAAGAGAAAGTAGTCCATGGAACCATTCGTATGGAGTGTTACGCTACATGGCTCAGAGACTTGGCCCATTGGAAACCTGGGGCAGAATAAAATAAAAGAGTCTTTCAAAAGTTGTGCTGGCGGTGGGTGCTGGAGGAAAAATGGACGGATAAGATTAGAAACGAGGGAAGAGTGCAGAGGAATATACGAGTAGATGATGATTCTACCATTTTTAAGGTTTTCCGCCGCGTGGTTCCATCTTCTGGACGATATTTCGCCAGCTATCCTGCAGGCTTCCTCAGGTTCAAGGCCACTTAGACCGGAGGAAGCCTGACCGGAAAACGGAAAAATCAACATCCATACAAGCCTCGCGAAAACCAACGTCAGAATAGACGAGTATAAAACCAGATGGAGCATTATGAGGGAGATGATGATGGTCCAGATGGATACGCTCTTCTACAGCGTACCCCGGATATGTAACAGAAGAGATGCAAGGGCATAAAGGAGTTAGGATAGAGTCACTAACCTTGGGGTTAAGTTACTAAAGATATTGGTTATTATTAATAACTGGCTGACACAAAGGACGAGCAATCTGATGCACTCGACGATGGACGAGAATTATCCATTTTTTCATCATCACTCAGGAGTTCAGATATTCCTTCAGGTGTATCTTCAAGACTAATTTTCGAAGTCACGATGTTTTTCTTTGCAGTTTTTAGTCTCTTCTTTTTCAGTTCTCGGAACTGGATCAAATCGTTGCTTTTTAAATGAACTCTCAAGTTAGTCGTATTATACGATCGAGAATTTTTTCCGCCACGAGACACACGTATATTACAAAGTTTACAAGATGCCTTATTGGGGTCATCATTTTTCACAACAAAATACTTCCACACATCTGACATTCTGACCACCACTTGTATCAGTCACACACACGTGATTGTGAGATTGTGAGGCTTAATATTGCAATACATAAGTGTATATTCGTGCTTGCACTCGTGAAAAATTAGGTTACGCTTTTGTACAGTTTTCAAAATACAGCGCCAACTAGTAGATTATATCAGAAGGTTGCAAACAACAAACAAGCGGACGAAGCAAAATATTCAATTGGGAGATATGCAGCAATTTTGTTGAAAACGTTAAGCTGGTGGAAAAATTATCGGATTTTGATCCTCCGATACCGATATGCCGAAAGCCGAATATCGGCCAGTATTTATATCGGAATTAATTATCGGCTCACCCCTAGTTTTTAATATATTTCAGTAAATATAATTATGATGTGTACTAATCGCGGTGCAGCATATAGCGTCGTTGTATTTTTTGTTTTCTCAACGTTCAACGAATACTAATTGCTATTTTACGGATTGTCCCAGGTTTGCTGGTAAAAATTTATGAAATCCAACCTCGCCTCCGACGAGACGGTTCCATCACTCGTCCTCTTCTCGCAGCTTCCCATCTCTCTCCGCGACTCCCGACCCCATCACGAACATACAGGAGCTTCACCCCATCCTTGCTGCACCCCAGTCGCCCTCCCTCCCAGCCAACCCACCCACCCACCTGGTGTCATTGGAGTGAAGGATTGGTGCTTTCCGAAGCTCGACGCGGCCGGGCGCGGCGTTGGCGGCGGGAGGACGGGGGAGGAGGAGTAGGACCAAAGGGGGAGAGGGTCATCGCTTATCCGAGCCTAGTCTCCCCACACGTGGATGGGGGAGGCGACGTTGTGCTCTGGCGAAGGGGAGGGGCTTTCAGGTCTCGTTGGGCGGAGGGTGGGCTGCATTGTTGCCCAGGGGGAAATGTGTGGGAGAGTATCTGCAGAAATGGGACCCGCAGACACACGTATGTGTGTGTTAGTGAGTGACTGTGCTTAAAAAATACTCCGGAAGAGGAGGGTTGCTGGGGTCGATTGGTGGGTGGGTGACGGATAGGAAAAGAAATCGGAAACAAAAGGAAATTCTACGACTACTTCTGCTTCCCTCTTTCTCTCTCCTTGGCGCTCGCTGCTAGGGGGATGGTGTCGCTCATTTTTTATGCATTTTTGCGCCGATTTTTTTGTGAGGCTGCAGCAGTAGATGTCCGCGGTCTTTGGGTGGGTGGGTGGGTGGCAAGGCGGGAGGCACTGGGGAAGTTGGGACGGGTGGGGGGGAGGAGAGTGGCTCAGGGCTGCCAACTTTCTCCCGCTGGAGATTAGAGGGCATACGGGTCAAAGGATAAAGGTATTCGAGGACGCTGGAACGGCCATGAATATCTTCATACTGCCTTGCGTTTTCTTACTGCTTGGCTCTCAGGTTTCCAAATAATTGTAGATTTCGATATTTAGGAGCCGTGACTGCTGAGGTTACATGACACTGTTAAAATGATTACCTAAATCCTAAGAAAAAGTCATGTGTGGCTCTGTGGATGCGGCCGTGGGTTAGAGGTGACCATAAACAACGTTCATGTGTGGAGCCAAGAGTGGGGACTCGAACTTAATCTGAGCAAATGTGCGGCGGTACATTTCTTGCGGAGGTCGTCCAACTATCCCCGTGTATATGCTGTGGATGGCGTTAAGATAAAGGCGACAGATGAAGTTAAGTATCTGGGAGTTACAATAACCTCAAACCTATCGTGGGGAACACATATAAGAAATATTTGTGGCAGAGCTCTGAAGAAGCTAGGATTCGTCAAGCGTATTGTGGGAAGATTCTCAGATGAAAAAGTAAAAGAGAGGTGCTATTTCGCACTCGTCCGGCCACACCTTGAATATGCAGCGAGCATATGGGATCCGGTGCAGAAAGACTTAGTCCGGGAACTTAATAAAATACAAAGGAAAGCTGCGCGATTCGTCAAAAACTGCTACGGGCGTACAGACAGCGTTACGCAGATGTTAAACGAATTAGGCTGGGAGCCGCTAGAGACACGGAGGCTGCGCGCTAGGCTTAGATTACTTGAGCAATTGAGAATAGATATCTTTCAGAGCGACACGGAGAACATCATATTAGAACCCCACTATATTTCCAGGTCCGACAGAAACGATAAATTAGGAGAGATATTTTGCCGAACGGATAGGTATGGGAATTCGTTTTTCCCCCGAACAATAAGGGACTTCAATAAATGCAAGGCGTAATTTCATAGAGCGTTTCCTTTTTATATGTAAACGGCTGGTGTCCTAACACCCCCCGCCACACGCCTATTGAGGCGGCTTGCGGGGTAGTATGTAGATGTAGATGTAGATGACTGTGTTCGAGAGTGTTGTAAGCTGCCTTCGTGGCGCGGCGGCCGACACCGCTTCACGCCCTCGTGCCTGTCTTTCATTGGTTTAACCGCGGGCATAGCGGCACTTATCGAATGGCAGTTCATTAGGTGGACTCTCTGTCTAACTTAAGGCCCACTCTTCGTTTCTATGTTGGCTTATCTGTAAGTATGGGCCAGTGACTGAAATGTTACTCAAGATTTATTATTTAAGTTTGATTTGTCACTGACAGATATTTTGTGCGCATATCCAATTTGTTGCAAAATCCGCCTAATAACCCATAGGAGTCGCGAGATGTGTCTACTGCGCGGAAAATTCCATTCACGAAACAAAAAACTGCACCCCAGCCCAGACTCCCGCATGCACGGCGTCAACTCAAGGTCTTGCTCGCATCGTAGTCGTGTACCTGATAGTAAGATACCTCATTTATTTCATTCCTATCATTCGTCACGAAGTTATTGAATCGGAATGCATCACCCTCGAAACGTTACATCGCAGTGTCCCTTTCTGTAACCCCTAATGTTGGACTGATTTGAAAGGCGTTCGTATACACGTCAAAACTCAAACAGCCGTGCCCGAGGCGGGTCTCGACACGGCGACCTTCGGGATGCCAGTACAGGGCGTTCCCGGCAGGATTACCATGTACGTCACGGCCAATCCCAGTGCCACAGTCACCTCATTTAGGAAAGGATTGGGAGTTTCAAATTTTGAATGCTTAAGGTAGTTTGAGCGAAAAATCACTTCACCTAGAATTTGATGAATTTGGCCTCATTTAAAGAAAAACCTCTCATCTTTCCAATGATATAAAAATATCAACCCCATGCCAAACTACTTTTCGAGCAATATTTCTGCAAACATAAGCTGTTTTACATGGAATAGATTACGGGTGTGCGCTCCAGAGGGAGAATATTGAAGGAAATAGGAATTTATAACACCTAGATTTCGTCAAAAAACTAACGGTGCATAGATTGCATGTTTTCTCAACTATTTATAAAAAATAGTCTATTACTCACCACAGTAATTTTTACAGAATCTCAAAAAAACCTGCCGGGTTGAAGGGTTTTCAGCCGTTCGGCGGGAAAAAATTAGTCAAGTTAGAGACATATGTAGCTTTATTCATTTAATTACCGAGATTATTGGGCATATATATATATATATATATATATATTTATTTCGTACTTCTTACAGACGCTGAAATCAAAGAATAAAATTTGAATATGGTCTCCACTATGACTAGAAAACTATCTCGCTCAAACCACCTTAAATGACGGGCATTTTTTAATTCCTCCAGTACAGTCCCGCGTTCAATGAGGACATGTCCGGGAAAATATGGGCGGTTGGCAGCCCCGGTTCTCTCTCACTCTCACTTAGACTATCATCGGTGCAATGTCGCCTCGCGCGCACGATATTGGCGAATGGTGTGAGTGTGTCAGGGAGAGAGTCTTCTGGGTCGAGATGTAAGGTAACAACCCACCACCAAACCTCCCCCGCTCCCCCAAGCCTCCCTCACCCCCCGCGGCCAATTCGCCATTTTCACGGAATCTGTCACGGCGCGGACGGGGATCGAGACTCGGGAGGGGTGGAGGACAAGTCTGCTCTGCACACTATCCGGGACTTGCGTGCATGAGCTAGAGTAGTGTCGCCATTACGGTCGCCGGGGGCGATGTGCAGACGACCCCAGCCGACGGCCCCCAAACCCCTCTCCCTCTCCACCTCCTCTCTCCCCTTCGATTGGGTGAACAGATCCGTAGAAGTAGTACGGGTTGGTTAGTAGGGGAGGGGGTACTGCGGAGGCACTGTGGATGTAGTATCCATCATCTATTCACTTGCGTATGGCATATGAAGACAATATTTATGAAATAGTACCTGCCCGAAAGTACATGCATGCATCGTAGAAGTATCACACACTCGTCATCGTGTGAATAAACGGTGCCACAAGTGAGGCGGCATTATGCATGGATACATTGAGAAGGAACACTTCACCTCCCATAGTAAGAACTAGGATATTACAATTTTCCACAGATAAAGTTTTAATCGACCCGGGTTTCGATGCACTGCATCAACATCAGGTGAGAGTAGCACTGTATCATCATCAGGTGATGATGATGCAGTGCATCGAAACCCGGGTCGATTTAAACTTTATCTGTGGAAAATTGTAATATCCTAGTTGTTATTATGTTCATATTCCACAACATCTCGCCTGATTCCTCCCTTTTTGTTCGCCTCCCATATCTCCTCTTCCCCCTTTTCCCACTCCTCTCTGACAATCTTACCACCACAAATTTTTTCCCCAAATGTCTCTCACCTTTAGACGCCCTCCTAACCTTTCCAGCATCATAAAAACTACAAAACGGCTGTCTAAACCCAACACCAGCAGCAAAACCGTACCCAACCCCTGCCATCGCGCGAGATGAAGAAAATTTGCCCTATCCTTATCACCGATCCCCTCCCCACTTAATTCTTCTCCTACCCACTTCCTTCCGTCCCCTATCTTTCTTGCACAATATTATTTACACCCTATTGTACAACTTATGCGATTCTTAATATGTCGGCCTCTCGACTATCGCTTTCAGTGTTAGGATGAACAGCCATCGGGAAAGTTGCAATCCTTCCTCCCAAAATGCCTCCTTCCCCGTCCCCACCCATACTTCCTCCCACAACCTCAGTTTCTATAAATTCCTCAGAGTAGGCGTCCTGGTTTTCCTCCCTCCCTCTGCCTCTCCCCTTCAATTCAAAACTATAGAGATGGCATGTATTTGGCTTTTTGCAACTAATAATACCCCTGGGTGCAATTTAGCCTCTCATCCCCTCCCGCTCGTTCCCCTCTTCTTCCTCTCCATACCCCTATCTCCCCCTCCGTCCCCCTCCTACCTTACCCCACTTCTTGTTCTCTGCCTCATAACAAGTAAGCTTCCTTCCTTCCTGTAAGAAAGGTTGCTAGCGGCAACCGAAATATTGAAACTGTGTATTGTGTCTATTCTCAGTGTTTCTACGTGTAATGCCACTTTAAAAAAGACTACAGGAAGTGACAAAATTCCCACAGAGTTCCTTAAGAATTCAGAAGGGAGGACTCTGGATAAGCTATAAATAGTTATTTGTGATATATATTCCACGTGTTGAATGTAATCGTCCCTATCCTGATAGGAAATGACCGAGAGATGCGAATACTTTAGAAAAATTAGTGATAATTCACATGAATCGAAACACCATGACCAGAACCATCTACAGTAGGGTGGAACAGAAGATGGAAGAAATCCTGGATAAAAACCAATTCCGCTTGAGGAAGGGTATGGGAACGAGAGAACCTATTTTAGCCCTGAGACTTGTCATAAAGAACAGGACTCTAAAGTAACAACCCAAATATACCTGCTTCGTTGACCGAAAGTAAGCACTTGGCAATGTGGATTAGAATAGAATGCTGACTACGCTGAAGAGCATAGGAGTGTCATCTAATAACGGAAGAGTAGTTAATATGCAGGCCATGCGAGGAACAGAAGGAAATGATTAAATGTGGCGGTAGTGCTGAGGAGGCAATAGTGAGGGGAGGTGTGCATCAAGGATGATATGTGTCACCCATGATCTTCAATATTTACATTGAGAAAGCAATTAATTAAATAAAAGAAAAATTAAAAACAGGAATACAAGTACATGGAGAAAAAATCCGCATGTTACGCTATGCTGATGACGTAGTAATTCCGTCAAAGAAGAATTAACATCTGAAGAGAACTCTGAACTGTGTGTAGTCAACACACTCTACACTGTGGATAAAACTACGAATAAATACACCTTGAATATTAATGTTAAGAAAACCAAGATTATGGTTGGAGGAAGAAATCAAGAACTCCGAATCACTCTCAAACTTGGACAGCAAAATGCGGTGCAATTGGAGAATTTCGTCATCTGGGAAACAGGATCACCAGCGATGGATGAATCAAGAAAGGTAATGTGAGCAGGATATCCCAATCTATGTGGATGACACGTTCATCATTCGCCCTCACGGAATTGAACAATTGCAACCGTTCCTGGAGCACATGAACGGCCGGTATCTGAACGTACGGTTCAACATGGAACTATATACCAGTTCTATACTATATACTAGGAGAGAGGGGGCGGTTGAACAAGAAATCATTGCATACCTTTGCAATGTTGATTTTCGCTTGTTTGACCATCAGAGCGTCAATTTTATTCCTTTTTTCCACCCTTTGTAATAACTTGGGGATGAAAACACTGGTGTGGCCACCTTCTAGCAGATGCTTCGCAAAATTTGAGGATGTGTCCTCCAATCGCAAGCATCTTACATGCTCCATGGCTCTTGTTTTAACCGATTGATCAGTGTGGCCGACGTGCACCGTATTGCATCCCGATGTATTACACTCCAGCTTGTACACGCCGGACTGTTGGAGCATTTCCTTCTTGTCTTTCCCGTTTCCAATGGGCTTTCATAGTTTCCTCTGAATTTAGTTGGCTATCTTAAGTTGGGTGGGTAGCAAGTTGGCCAGTCTGTATGATATGTCATCTAAGAAATATAGCTTACACCATTTCTGTGCATCTAAAGGTAAGGAATGTTAGCGCTGAAAACGTTTTTTTGCCTTATTTTTCTTCATAGTACTCTATCTACTAATTCAGCTCTGCCAGCATCACTGGAAACCCTTACTCGCCAGCTTCACTTCCCATCTTCCCACCCCACTAACACTCCCATTCTTCCCCTTCCCCACCCCCCACCCCCTAACGATTCGGTCAAAGGCTATCTATGAACGAAACCGAAGGTACTTCGACACATGGTTAGGCCACAGAGAGGTGATACGCGTGGTACCAAACAAATAAACCCGTGGAACTATTACAAATTCATTATGAATATCGACAACTTTCACCAAGCCCAGTCTGAAACACAAATTCAGACGAATTATGGAGGACGTTAAAGCGAAAAGCGGTTGAATGGTAGGAGAGTTGAATGGAGAGCCGCTGCAAAATAATCTTAGGATTGGGGAATGCTGATGATGATGGAGATAGTTTCAAAGCGTAGGCATTGTAAAAACCCCACTTTCTTTTGATCTTAATCCATAAAATTACTTCACATATTTTTAAACCAACTTTTTTATGGGCGACCAACGAAACATTTCAAGCCTCGTTTATAAGTATTATCTGACGGAAATATATACGTTATGCAATTAAACGACCACCTCTGATTGAGTCTGGGAGGTAACTAGCGGTTATCGCTTACATTTGGCTGTCATTCAACCCTTTTAAACAATGAAGTGTATTACCCTAATTTGAAAGAGGTGGAGTAATCCTTATTTAGAGGCATGTATTGGTTTAACTTCAATTTTATTGGGATATTGAGCAGTAACGGCTTCATTTCGCAGTCGTTTAAATATATTGCCTGCGGTTTTATAATCTCCAATCACACTTTGATACTGAGTGCAAATGCTAGCTCAAATTTTCTCTCTTATTATGGCATTCAATGTTCTTCTCACTTGACCGACTTAGAAATGTTAATAATCCGTAAACCCTACGGTTAACCAGCGCCAGATTTCTGACACGTATATGGCCAAATCTCTACCAAGTAAATGGATAGCAATGTATCATAAATAAAATTTTACATATTTAGCTGAGAGTATTTTTTGTCTATATAAGAGATAACTTGCACTTGGTAATATTCTGACAGTAATTTTGAATTTAATTACCTGGGAAGTATAGTTACACAGAGTGGCAACTGTACTGAAGAAATTAAAAGCAGAATAGGGCAAGGAAAATTAGCATTTAGCAAGATTAAGGAACTGGTGACAGCAAGGAACACCAAGATGGATATTAGGAAAAGATTTGCAAAATGCTTTATGTGGAGCATTGTGTTGTATGGATGCGAAACGTGGACGTTGAAGAAGAGAGAAGAAAAGTACTTAGAAAGCTTTGAAATGTGGCTATGGCGAAGAATGGAGAAGATTGGATGGAAAGATAAGATCACGAATGAAGAAGTGCTAAGGAGGATTGGAGAAGAAAGAAGTACACTGAGATAAATTAAAAAGAGAAAGGCAAAATGGATAGGACATATTTTAAGTAATAACTGCCTACAGAAAATAATAATAGAAGGGAAAATAGAAGGGAAGAGAGGAAGAGGAAGGAGGAGGCACGGAATGCTGAGGGATATAAAAGAAGGAAGGAGTTATGCGGAGATGAAGAGAGAGGCCCAGGACAGAATGCTGTAGAGACAACGCAACCGTTGAAACCTGTCCACGGACAGATGCACCAATGATGATGATGAATTTTGAAAGTACTCGAGATGTAAATAAGGCAAATCACACACTCAAATCATCTCAAATTCACTCTCTCTTAACTCGACTTCTTTCATTGGTATTAATTTTCTGGTTGAGGTTTTACCATAAAATATAGTTTTTTTTAGCATTTTCAGTTGATTTGAAGGATATAAGATGCAACTAATGTAGAAAAATTTCAATACTTATAACCGGCGTGAAATCCTCACCACTTGTCATGCGTCCCTCGAGTAGCAAGGAGCACGTTGAGTGACTCTTAAGAAGGGTTTAACGAGCTTAAAGGACCAAGGACTAGTATCAAAGCCCAACATTCACCTTTTAACTTAGTAGGAAACGTTATTTCACTCATCCATGCGTTAAGGAGATTAGAGAAAAAGATATTCAGATTAATTGGATGAAGAACTTAGGGCGAGTTTCTCATTACGTTGCGGAAATCATCACTATGTCAGTGCTAGTATTGGTTAACTGCAGCAACCCTCTATTCCCATTTCATGGTTTGTTATCTCACATTCTGGTCATTCTTCTTTCTTACGTATTTATTTATTTGGCCCATGCATTCATCAATAAGTGTTCTTCTTGTGATTCTCCCTTTTTCCCCTTCTATTGCATTTCCCACAAATCTTTTTTTGTCCCAAGGCCGTTTTTTTTACGATGATAGATATCACTCAATGTCTTCAATGTAAATTGGAGCAAGAAATGACGAGCCATGTAAAACGACAAATTGCATGATCGATTGCGCGATAGCATGGATTATGGCGCGCAGAACAGCTTCTGCTCTTCTAAAGGAATCAACAGTGTCAGGCGAGATGTGGTGGAACTATGCATTATCAATAATGAAAAGTAATCGTTATCGTACTGTCCACTTTTATTTTAAATTTAAAATACGTGTTTCGGCTTTTTTATTAAGCCATCTTCAGGTACAATGTTTGATTTCCAGTTCGAAGTGGTATTTATACATAATTTTCAACGGAAGCAGGGGTGAGAGGTTGGTTGGGCGGGTTTGGATTTTCCGGTGTTGAGGCGGAATGGAGGGGGGGAGAATGGGGTTCAAAACATTTTGTGAAGGATGATTAGGGGCCCCTATTCTGATCTTCCACCGGTCAATGACTGGTGGAAAGTTCCACCATTCGTTCATTGAACGACTCTTGAACCGTTCAATGAACGGCTCAATCACCCCCTCTGGAGAGCCGAACGTCACAAACTTATGCCGATTTCCAACTTACCTCGAAAACGCGAACATTACAATGTCTACCTTCCGCACGCTTACTTCCGTCGGAAAGTTTCCACCAAAACACTAGCGCTGTTCCACCAAGTGGATGACGGGTGGAAGGGAAGCTTGACTTTCCACCAGTCATTGAACGATGGACGATGTAGTGAACGATTCTATGGTGGAAGGTGGAACATGATGACATATTGTCGGAAAGTCATGACGTTTTGGTGGAAACTAATGACGTTTTGGTGGAAAAGTTGAACATCGGGAAAGCATCAGAATCAGGCCCAAGGTCATCCCAACGCCGTTCGTCATGTAGGTGGGGGAGGAAATTGGGGCTGCTGCTCTTATTCCACGCAGACATTTACACAATACCCTCGTATTGTTGTGCACAGAGGTACGTCATTCAAGTTGCTTGCAATAAGGCGGTCGTCCTCAGTACGTCGTGAACAACTGACTTAGAATGAGAAGAAGAGAAGCCGGTGGCGAGAGAAAGTAGAATTTTTAACCTAAAAGGCGTAAGAGGAAGGTCGCATACGTTCGGACCAATAATTTCCTCGTATAAAAATAATTTGGGAAATTGGCTTCAGAGGCGATGGAAATAATATTTGCGGAGGTATCTCAAGGGACGAAGGATTCAACCTTAGACCTTACTTGCTACTTCTCAACAAAGATAAAACAGTAGCCGTCTCCGCTCAATTTCTACGATGAAATTGCACATTCATACTCATCGTCTAAAGAGTGTGGTATTCCTTCTCGCAACATATAATTTCACTCTTTTATTTCCCAATCTGATTATTCTTTCAGCAGCACCATATCTATCTGCACGTCAAGCGGCGTCCGTGGCGAGTCCAATCCAATCTGGCTGCTCGTCATCGCCTCGTCATTCCAAATGCGCCTCTCGCCATATATTCTCCA
Source organism: Pyrrhosoma nymphula (assembly GCA_963573305.1). Classification (NCBI taxonomy): domain Eukaryota; kingdom Metazoa; phylum Arthropoda; class Insecta; order Odonata; family Coenagrionidae; genus Pyrrhosoma; species Pyrrhosoma nymphula. The sequence continues at coordinate 154,824,904 of OY754329.1, read as the reverse complement.
TCGATCACTTCATCTCTCCATTCGATCCTCTGCTCGCGTCTCAGCAGGGATGTGACCCGAAAAGGCACTTTATACGTTTCGTGCCGTACCTGGCAGGCACCCGAACTCGGAGTCCGAGCCTCGGCGTCGAAGGAGACACAACCCTTCACCGCGGGTGGTTTATGGCACCAACTGATCAGTCACACTATAGTTTAAATGTTAAACATAAATCACACAATTATGTTCGTCTTTGTGTAGCACTAGTCACGCTGATGAAAATGGTTTTTTCATCGCAGTCATACGATATATATTAACCAATTTATGTGCTTTAGTAATTTAATGTACATTAAACTAGCTTGGTTTACTAATTCACGTAAAATGGTTAATATCTATCGTATAACTGTGTTTAAAAAACTATTTTCATCTACGTGAACAGTGCAACACAAAGACGAATATAATTGTGTGATTAATGTTCAACTTTAATAAGTTATAAACTATAGTGTGACTGGTCAGTTGGTGCCATAAACTGGTCAGTTGGTTAAGGTTTGGGTCTCTTTCAAAGCAAAGGCTCTGGGTCCGAGTTCGGGTGCCTCCCAGGTACGGCACGAAACGTAAATTGCCTTTTCGGGTCACATCCCTGCGTCTCAGACGCCATTTCTAGAAGGCTTCCACTTCTCTCAATAATCAGCTGCTATCGACGGTCCATGTCTCTCTGGTCCAGAGTGGAGGCCTTCTCCTTTCCACTCGTGTCAATGTGGGTGGTACTCACCATTCGGCCTCATTGCGTCACAACCGTGCGTAGTTGCTTTCCATTCGTTTCAGACCATGCAGCAGAGAATCGAAAACCTTGGATAACACACTAAATACTGGACCTATTAGATGGAATAAGAAAGTACAAAAGCTCGGAAAGAGAAGAAGCGCAGTGTATGGTGTAAAATAGTAAGAAATGCGATCAGCCGTAAAAAGGGGAAGGCTAGAGAAGAATTGATTGGAAACTTATGTAAAGAGTTTGAGGGCAGTTTCTCCCTGGGAAAAAAGGAAGCGCTTTACAGAACTGTAAAGAGTAATTTCAAAAAACGCCCAAGTGGAGTGAAGAAAATGAAATTCTCATCAACAATGAAGACGAAGAGAAGAGATGGAAAGAGCACCTGGAGAAACATTATAGCGGCTAAAAATTGCATTGAAGATTTCTAGAGAATGCGGATACAACAGATGAAGAAGAAAAAGGATACTCCATATTAAGATTAGAATTTAATGCTGCTAGGAAAAACTTGAGAGAGATAAAAACGCCAGGGAGTGACGAAATGTCCACATTCCTTAAGAATGCAGGAGGGACGAGTGAATAAGCTTTACATATTTATATGTGATATCAATTCCAATGGACAAATGCCCATGGACATTAAAAAGAATGTAAAAGTCCCTATCTCGATGAAGAAAAGGGCCGAGACATGCGAAGTCTTTGTAAAAATAGTCTTAATGCACATGAATCGAAAAACTATCACCAGAACCATCTACAGTAGGGTGGAACAGAAGATGGAATAAATCCTGGATAAAAACCAATTCCGTTTCAGGAAGGGTATGGGAACGAGACAACCTATTTTAGCCATGAGCCTTGTCATAAAGAAAAGGACTCTAAAGTAACAACCCAAATATACCTGCTTCATTGACCTAAAGTAAGCACGTGGCAATGTGGATTAGAATAGAATGGTGACTACGCTGAAGAGCATTGGAGTGTCATTTAATAACGGAGGAGTAGTTAATGTGCAGGATATGCGAAGAACAGAAGGAAATGATTAAATGTGGCGGTAAGTGCTGAGGAGACATAAGTGAGGGAAGGTGTGCAACAAGGATGATATTTGTCACCCATGATCTTCAACATTTACATTGAAAAAGTAATTAATTAAATAAAAGAAAAATTAAAAACAGGAATACAAGTGCATGTAGAAAAAATCAGCGTGCTACGTTTTGCTGATGACGTAGCAATTTTGACAGAAAAGAAATTACAACTGAAGAGAATTCTGAACTGTGTGTAGTCCACACAGTTCATACTGAGGACAAAACTATGAAGAAATTCACCTTGAATATTAACGTTCATAAAGTCAAGATTATGGTTGGAGGAATAAGTCAAGAAGACCGAATCACTCTCAAACTTGGACAGCAAAATGCGGTGCAATTGGAGAATTTCGCCATCTGGGAAACAGGATCACCAGCGATGGATGAAGCTTGAAAGGTTTCTCAATCTAAGAAGGCATTCTACCAGAATAGGGGTCTGCTGACGGTTAGTAGCATAAGCCTGGAAGTAAGGAAGCACTTTGTCCAAGAATATATTCGGAGAATACTTTTATGGGGTATTGAAAGCTTGGCAATAACAGCTGCAGAGCAAAAGTGATTGTAAGCAAGGATAATGTGGTGTTATCAAAGAAAAATGAAGATTAAGTGGATGGAGAGAATCACCAAACACGATATCCAACGAAGATTTGAGGAGAAATGAAGTATATTGAATTATTTAAAGAAGATGCAAATTTACTGGAAATATTTGTCAACACAATACCTTATTGAATAAAGGGTGCTGGGTGAATGGAGTGCAAACGGGGATCATATATGAACAGAGGTGAAAAGAAAACAGTAATTTGGTGGGTGTGATAAAAAACATGAAGGCCTTGCCTTTCGCAGTTAAAATGAATTTGAAGTGAATTCAAAAGCCACCAAAACCTCTCCTCCTAATTACTCCGACTCGCCCGCCTGGCGTCTCTGAATCGATGGTCATCGTTTCTTAAACTAGCTCCATATTGGACTGCTTTGGCCTTTATTTGTCGAGTTGTTTCATAATATAGGACTAACCTAATGATTTCCTCGTTGATTTATTTTTAAAGATAATTCGACCCAGGTTTCGACAGATAACTATTATTTTTATGGTAAAGTATTCCAATTTAAATCCTATATTGATCCAGAATTGTAGGGCTAGGACAGTCCTACTTCCCTAGTGATAATGAATGTGAATTTTTTTTAAAATAACAATCTCTCTCATTTAAGAATAAGTGTGCGAATGGCAAGTATAAATACTTTGAGAAGTAAGTTTCATGTGAAAAGTAGTGTAGTGTGAAATGGTCTAATTTATAAGGAGTTTGATTTCTTGGAAAGGGCTCCTGAGTATCAAATATTTAGATTCTTGGTAGTCGACCGAAGACAGATACAAAGGTAGTTCACAACTGGTTAAACATTCAGTGATTTAGTTTTGAGAAATATATGATAATAACTTTTCAAGATCAAATCCAAGGACACTTACGCTGATCTTATTTCTTTTGAATAATCAATGTGAAGAGAAATTAAACCGTTAGAGAACCTCAGTTCCTTATTCACGAAAGATTCTATGCATTGCCCGCAGGCGAGTGAATACAAATATTAATATGAAGGACTCAACTATGCCTCTGTTTTCATAAGTGCTTCATATTCATGATTCGCACGTGACCACCGGGTTCTGCGACAAATCGGTCGGGTATTGCCCACTCAAGGTATGTAGGCGAGCAACAGAGGCGTCATCTTTTATACTCGGAACGAGAGGAGAATGAATATCCCAAATTGGCTTCGTCGGAGACTCGGCCGTGGGTTTCACTCGAAGAGGCGGCGAATGTGAATTGGACGGGTGTGTTGAGAGGTGCGAGGCGACTCGGGAGTAGAGATGTGCCACTCTGAAAATTACCTCGGTAATTTTCGTAAATTACCGTGGTATTGTTCGTAATTTACCGCGTCCCTTGTAAATTGCCGTAATTTTCTAGATAATTCACCTATGTTGGAGATAGTTTTTCATACAGATAAATTCCCAACATGTTCTTTTAAGCCAAGTTCACATTTCCTACGTGTTTAATTATAAATTGAGGCATGTACAACTTATTTTTGGAATATTTTACTTAAATCATAACATTATAAGATTCAAACTTTAGAATATTCTTCTTGAATATTTCTCATACTTTGACAAAAGAAAACCAGATTGCGTGTTGCTGCCGTAGTTCTTTTTACAATTTTAAAAATTTCTGATACATTAATGTTGTATACGAGGGTGGGGTGAAAAGTTCTCGGCCTGGCAATGAAAGACTGTAATTTTTATGTCAAAAATGCATTTATTTTTCTACTTAGTCCCCCTTCATGTCAATTCACCTTGTCCAACGTTTTTCAAATGAGTAGATTCCGTGACTGAAGTGCGATTCTGGTAGGTCTGCAAAATAACCATCTGCGGCTGCCATAGCATCTTCAGTGGACTCAAAACGTTTTCCAATCACAATTATTTTAAATGTGGGAATAGGTGGAAGTTAGAAGGTGCCAAATCTGGTGAATAGGATGAATTTTCCAATAATTTGGACTTCAAATCCCCCTAGTTTTCCCATTGCCAAAGCAACTTTGTGGGCAGGTGCATCCTGTTGAAAGATGATTTTCTTCTTTTGCAACCCAGGCCCCTTTTCACGTATTTTCTTATCCAGTTGGTCCAGAAGACTTGCGTTGTGTTCGCCATTTATTGTTATACCATTTGCAAGGTAATCGATAAGAATCGCTTTTGCATCCCAGAAAACACTGGCCATCAACTTTCCGGCGGATAAAATCGACTTCGCCTTATTTGGGGTAGGTCCGCCGGCTTCCACCCACTGCTTCGATGGATATTTAGTTTCTGGCGTGTAGTTGTGGACCTATTTCTCATTGACAGTAGCCAAGTAGAGCACAAAATTAGTTCGATTTTTTTTAAAACGGTACAAAAATTGTTGATAAATTTGTTTACGCACTTGCTTTCGGTCAGTATTTAACAAATGCAGCACTCAACATGCACGAATCTTTTTCATATTTCATTCTTCATGAAAAATGTACGCTACTCTTTCCTCTGATATGCCTATGGTTTCAGCTATTTCATACACCTTTAATCGCCGATCTTCAAATATCATATTGTTCACTTTCTCGATGTTTTCATTTGTGGTTACAGTTTTGGGACGTCCTTCACATGGTTCATCTTCAAGAGAAGTTCGGCCACGTTAAAATTCTGCCACCCATTTCTTAACTGTTGAAAATAAAGGAGCAGACTCCTTATAAACTTTCATCAACCTTTTATGAATATCCGTTGGCGATAAACCGTCCAAAACGAATAGTTTTATGACAGCACGATACTTCAGTTTATCCATTTGAACGAAACACACACAACACGTCTACTTCGAAAAGTCGTGTCAACAATACTATGTGGCAGCTCAAGTTGAAATTTGAAATACAATGTTGGGAAACGTGTACAAACATAAGAAAAACAAAATTTCATTGGTACTTACGCAATCTCTGTGTAAGGCCGAGAACTTTTCACCTTGCCCTCATAAGGTATGGTTTAAGCATGGTTATTCCCTTCCTATTGCTATTGGCTTTCTTATTTAACCACACATTTGCTGTTTAATACTTAAAACTAAAAAATACAAGAAAGTTACGGTAATTTTCGAAAATTACCGTAATTTACCGTGGTAATTTACCTCAGATGAAAATAATGGTAATTTTCCCCATCCCTACTCGGGATGCGTGGTCGTGGCGTGCGTCGTTGGCTGTTGGGGTGGCTGCGAGCCGCGTCGACCGTCCCGGAATTCGCACCGGCCTTAGGAAATGGCTTAGGTTCTCTTTCTCTCATCCGCTCCAGTGCTTTCTCGCATTGCATTCGTCAAAGAGAGAGCAAAGGAATCGCGGAGCAGATCGGGATCACCTTGCGACGTGCGACGGAGATTGAAATAACGTCGACACCTTGGGTTCAGTTTAAGTCAAATGATCAAATATGGAAAGCGTAAAACATTTTATACTGAATTTTGAATAGCTACTTCCGGCATGAATTTACTTTTTATACACCGCTCCTTTTGTCGAACTTAGCTCCAGTAGAATTAAATGATTTATTAGGCAGTGCAGGGTATGAAATGTTTAAAAATATTTCTGATTTCCCGTTAAAATACCTGCTTTTTATTATTATAAGGTTCCTTTTTCGATCAATATAACATATTACGAAATTTATTCCTTTATATCTACTGTCTCCCGCGACAGCCAAATTGAACACATGTATATTATATAATTAAATATACAAGAGATGGGAAACTCCGTGGATGACCAAAATAAGTCAGTTTGGCTTTTAAGCCATCATCTAAATTTCATCAACGAAATTATATAATCAATACAATTATTCATTTTTTTAATCGTTCATGCAATAGAAAAATCAACATTATTTATTTTTATTTTCATTTTATTTCGTAAAAGGTTATCATGAGACTCTTTCAGGAAAATATGTATTTTTTTAATTGCAGGGCGACAAGCGGACAGGTGATACTTGTTTTTATAACGTTAATACTCACATCACATAAAAATATCATGTCATTTTTTTAATAAACGAAACAATTTTAATTTCCCCATTCCTTGCTTCCTCTGAGACAGAGGCGATTCGTGTGACCGATGGAATGACATTTCGAAAGAGGGGAAATAGGGGGGAGGGGAGGGGCAGAAGATGGATCTTTTACTCAACCATGTCTGCCACTGCCAATATCTCCTTTTTCATCGAAATAAAATCTATAAATCGAGCTTTGACATTTTTTGTCGCGAGAGTAGTTTTGCATGGCACTGGAAGGGGTCGCTTGAAGGCCTCTCCGGGAGCAACCTGCAAATTGACCAGTTGAATGATTTCTTCCATCGGATCCCCGGGGTGTTTGTGGAGTGGAGGAGAGGTCCTTAAATTGATAAAAGCACTGAGAAAGACGTGTTACGGAAGACATCTTGGCAAGCCTAAGCGGGCGAGTAAATGGAAAGGGGTGAGCTGAATTTGTGTATCTAGGAATTGCCACAGCTAATGCCCCAGCGTGGATGAATCACGTGATTCGTGGCGCTGCATTAAAGGAACGAGGGCTTATCAAGCGATTATTAAGGTCTTAGGATGAAAGAAAGAGAGAGGCTCTTTTCTTCAAACACGACGCGAGCATTCGCGGCCCAGAGAAAGATTGACTTCGTGAAATAAATGAAATAGTTCAAGGATAGTTCCTCGCTTCGTTCGTTGGAGCGTTTTCTTATCGTCGCAAAGAACACTTTAGAAGTCCATAATGTTACGCCCACGAGATGCGACGCCTACGCTGTTCGTCAGAAAGTTCTTTGGTGGGTGGAATTCATAAGGTATGTCGAAAGAGTATCGTCAAATATTGTCAATGTATCTTTATAATTACAAAAGATTTATCTATGTAATTGCTTACAAACTAAGCAAATATAACATAACTCATATAACAACTATGGGCATGTGACATTTCCCGATGGAAATGGTAACGCAGGTGCCCTCATGCCCCTTGAGTGGAATATGAAAATAAGAATATTTGGCTACGCTATGAAGAATCCTGTGCTTCAAAGGAATACAGAATTGACTCATAGAATTTTTGCCTGGTAAGAGAAGCAATCATTGGAGGATAATATCGCTTTATTTATCTTTCTTGGAGCCGCAAAATCCCGCGCCTAAGTAATACTTGCCTGAATGGTTTTGACTCGGGACAATGCAGAGAGTGTAATATGGCCTGCACTTGGAACTACTAAAAGACACGGCCGCACTGTGTAGCTTCAAGTGCTGTCGTCTAGAGAAAATTCCATCTTCAGAAAGAAATACAAATCAGCCTCCTTTTAAAGGAAATACTCCGAAGGGTAAAGCAAATGTATTGTAATAAATTGAAAATCCATAAGTTATTGTAAAGGATTCCGCGGAGTTTTTTGATGAAGAGAATGGTTTTCCGGGTTTCCATCCGCGTTTACCCATTTTTGATGGAAAATATTTCGCCAGCGTTCCAGCTAGCTTCCTCAGGTCCGTTGGATTGCAGGGTTTCAATTCAATTTTCAATTCAATAAGTGTTTTATTCCACATTTGCAAACAAATTACACGAAATAGAAGAGTGTAACAAAACAAAATAACAAAGGCAGAGATAAAAACGCAAATGTGGACCGTAGTGTAGGCTTTCGCCTCTTCAGGGCAGGTATCACCTTTCACTGGAATGTTTTCACTGGATAGTTGTACGGGGAAGGCTTGACCTCGCATTTGCCCTGAGGACGACGGGAATCCCGCAAAAACCGTCGTCAGGTCGTAACAAGTAACAAATAAAGATAACAAATAATAAATAAATAAATAAAATATAACAGTTATAGACTCTGGAAAATTAATTTTGCTATAGATCTCTGGGATGGCACTGGGGATTCACTTGGTATGAGGGGTGTCACTGGAGAGGCTGCGGTTTACAACTCTTTTTCTTCTTTGGGATAAGCGGTAGGCCCGGCGTGATAGACAGGTGTTGAGGTGCAGGAACGTTGGGCCGGATCTCAGTCGGCGATAGATTGACGTCTGGGTGGTACAGGTGCATGTGGTCATTGATGAATCGCGGAGTGGAGTAGAGCTTGTTTTTGTTGGCCTTTGGTAGTGGGCCGCTGCCTCTGGACAGTAGATCTTGGAGTAGGTCCGGATTGTTGATGTCGATCCGACGAGCTGCGTTGCAACATAGACGGCAGGGCCTGTGGAGAATAGGTTCAGTATTATTAATCTTATAGACATCTTTGCTCCGAGTGCGGTAGTGCAGTCCGGAGACCTGTCGCAGGATCCGACGCTCCAGGGTGGCGTACGGCATCAAGTTCCGTCTTAAGGGGAGGAAGGCGAGGGCAGGGCACTCCATGACCGGCCTCACAAAAGCCCGGTACAAGAGCACGCAGCACCTCGCCGACACTCCACGCCCACCTGCGTGGACCGTGCGAATATGGTTGCTCCATCTGCTGCACCTCGCCCGGGTCTCCCTGATGTGTTTGATGAAGGTGAAGTTCCTGTCCACCGTGACTCCTAGGTATTTGGCTGCATCCGCTTCGTAGACACGCTGATTCCACAGTTGTATGCTGCATCTGGATGGTTTCTTACACAGTGGTTTACCGATGAGGAACTGGGTTTTCTATGCATTAGGTTTCATTCTCCATCATCGGAACCAGCATTCCACACTCGTTACCATTTTCGGTAGATGGTTTTTAGCTGTCCCGGGAGTTCTTCCTGTGCACCATAGTGACATATCGTCGGCGTATTGGCATAGCGTAACCGGATTCGGTCTTTCGTCCTTTGGCATGTCCAAGGCAGTATAGTGTGAATAGGAGGGGAGAAAGGACGGTTCATTGTGGGACTCCGGATTTGATGGGAAAGGGTGCTGAGAGATGGCTGCTCACTCTTACCCAGGCATCCCTATTTCTTAGGAAACTGCTGATGATGCTCATTAGGTTTGAGCCAACTCCTGGAATTAGTGACAGTTTATACAGTAGTCCGTCATGCCATACATTGTCGAATGTCCTTTATATGTCCGGGAAGCAGCAGTAAACCTGTTCGTGTTGATGGTCTCCATGGTGGTACCAGTGAGCAGAGCAAGCGGGTGTGTGGTGCATTGGTAAGGTCTGAAGCCAAATTAGTGCTGGGGCAGGACATCAATGTCTTCAAAGAAGTTAGTCATACGGCGTGTCAGTATTAGTTCAAACTATTTTCCACCGTACTCGCTAGGCTTATTGGCCTGTAGTTCCCAGCCCTGCTCCTGTTTTGCCAGGTTTGGCGATCATCACCATTGCTGTCTTCTTCTGTACGTTACGGTAGTAGCCCAGGGCGAGGAGCACGTTGAACATGTTCGTCAGAAGCAGTAAGGTGGAAGTAGCCTTTTTAAGGTAGAGGGTAGTTATTTTTCCCTCTCTGGGGGCCTTGCGCTTCTTAGGCATAGCATCCAAAATTTCATCTTTGGTGATAGGGTGTATGATGTCATCACGATCTTCCTTCATATCTTGTAGAGTTACCCTTAGTAATAGTGTTTCTTGGATGTCCTGATGGCGGGAGGTACAGCATTCAACTTGTTCCTCCAGGAGCGATGGGCCATCCATTGGAGAGTAGACTTCAGCTAACACCATCTTGAATTCTTCGGCCTGTTCCGAGGGTTCTGCAATTGGGTCTCCATTGGATCCAATGAAGGTATATTTGGTAGAGTTGTATTGCCCTGTAAGTATTTTGAACTTCCTCCAGAAGCCAGCACCATTCCGGTAGTCTAGTTCTTGGCATGCTTGCTGCCAGCTCATTTCCTTCTGTGCAATAACTTCTTTCTTGATGTTGGCATTTATTTTATTCCATTTCATCTTCACCCAGTGATCTCTAGTTCGGACCCACTGACGGTTCAGCGCCCTTTTGCTTTAAATACTCGCCAGTATGTGGGGTGGTAATGGCAGTCTGGAGGGGTCGATGGTGATCGTAGGTATGCTGTCCGCAGCTTCAGAGAAGGCGTCTTCGATTGTCTTCAGTGCGTTGTCAACGTCCGTGGTGGTCTTCATATTTCCAATGGTTTCTTTTCTCTGATGCACTGTCCCATTGAATTCTTCCCAGTTAGTCTTGCGGTAGTTTGGCCTGCCGAAGGTGTGGGGTGGAAGGCAGGTAGTGAGGGAGAAGGGGAAGGGAAAGGGGAGGTGGTCGAACGTGAAGCAGTCGTCCACGGTCACGTTTCCTGTGTATGCCACCAAAGATGACGACAGTATTGCGTGGCCAGGGACGGCGCATCAACACCGTATGCTGGTTGGGGAGGGAATGTCGAGCCTCACTAACGCGTTTCCTAATATCCAGTTTTCGAGGATCCTTCCTTTTGAGTTGGTGATGCTGTCTCCGTATGCAGTGTGTCTGGCGTTAAGATCTCCTAAAATTACAAATGGAAGGGAAAAATTACATAAATGATTAAACAGGCAGTGTAGTGTTGGGTCTGGAGTAGACCACTCAAACATGGATCGATCGACGTTGAAGACCGATTCTGGCTAAGGCGGCCTCATTTCCACCTGGAAGGCAAACCGATGGTACGTCCACACGTATGGAAGGAATATCTCTTCTAATTAGTTGGGTGGTGCCTCCCGATCTATTTCTTATCATGGGGGTGCCGAATTCCTGGAAAACGAAAGTTTTATAGGCGAATTCGTGCGCAGGAAGGTCTCCACCAGCCCAATGATAGAGACTTCCTTTGTCCTGATATTTTCTAGTACTATGAGCGTTTTACGCCCCAAGGCACCATTAATGTTGAGGAATGGAAAGGAGGAGGACTTATCTGCCATCGCGGGTTCGTGTGGAGTAGGTAGGCTTAATCCACGACGGGGTACACGGTGTTCCTGGAGAAAACAGGCGTCGCCGTCATGCCGAGGACCATTTTGGCTGCGTCGTCCACGATCCCTGCCACATGCTGTCGTTGTCCCGGGTGTAGTTTCGTGAATATCACCGACAGCATACGCAGCAAATCCCCCTTGGTGACGGTCTCACGGTTGTCGGTGGTACACATCTGGGCTGCTTGTAAAACAGCAGAGTCAACATGAACGGAGGCCGTGGCGGTGAGTGACTCCGAGTGCTGGGGGCGCCTAGGTCACCTCCTGTCCCCGGAGCTATGCCCACCGCCGCAGTTCCGGCAGTGCAACTGCTCCTCCGTTCAGGCACTGATCTATTGGGGACCGACACAGTGATCGAAACGGATAGGGCTATTGCACCCGCGGGCCGCGTGGCCATAGCCGTGACAACGGGTACACTGCATAGTTTGGGCTGGGGGGGAGGGGTTAGAGGCCTCGCAGTGATATTTGCGGCCCTACATCCTGATGCCGTCACGGAATATGTCTCTGAAGCATCCTGCATCGCTGGTAGAGACTCTCAGCAGCCTGGTTAGACGGTTGGTGGCAGCGCTAAGGACCCTCTTGACGTCTTCTACTGGGATCTCGAGTTGGCAAATGACTTCCCTAACTTCCTTTGTCGCTGTTGCATAGTCGACACCTCTTATGACAAATGAGATAATCGATTGTCTAGTAGAGTGGGTGGGTTGGGCAGAGGGCCTGGGCGGCGGAGAGGTAGGCTAGTGACCAGAATGGGTTCTCCGAAGGAATGGGCCAGCTTACTGTATTCCTTCGTTCGGAGGTTAATGCCCTGGTCGTCCATATGCACCCTGGCGGACTTTGAATGGGTGTTCCCCAGTACGTTGGCTGACGCCAGGGTGGGGAAAACCCTCTGCCAGTGCCTGTAGATGGCCTGTTGTGAGCAGAAACGGGGCAGGCGGCTGATGGTGGCCCAGTACAGGCTGAGTCGGGCGGAGCCATGGCCAGTAGTGGAGCTAAGAGGGGGCGGTCGAAAGGTTACTCGGGTGGCGGTCGGACGGGAGGTTTAGGGGTCGGGTAAGACAGGATGGGACGAGCGGGAGGAGGGAGTAGGCTGTATTGGTTGGGTCTCAATGAAAGTTGGGCGGAAACAGATGTTGGGATGGGTTGCCAAACCCTCTCCTGTTGGTGCCAGGAACGGGTTGCGTTCAGCGAGATGAGGAACGGGTCGTGCGAGCTCGTTCGGCGGACCAGAAAGAGGGGCAGGTTGAACTCGTTGATTTCCAGCCAAGGGCGCGCCGATTGGTTGGAATGGTTGGGTTGTTGGGGGTGGACTGCAGCGTTTATCACGGCTTACTGCCACGAAAGGCGAGCCGACAACGTTGGTGTCTAGTGAAAAGAGCTCCTTGTATTCCGCCGGAAGAGTATGGATATTGATTACAGGAAGTACAGCACCCTGGTCGGGTGCTGAGTGTCTCCCGTAAGGAGTGGAGGTGGTAGGATGTTGCCGTGAGGCGGTGGAATGATATACTAGGGGGAGGATAGGGCTGTGAGATGCGACAATGGTGTGCGTGGGAGACAAGGGGGGGGGGGCAAATGGTGCCGAAGGGGCACTGGCGTCTTCAAGGGTCTTAATATCTGCGTTTTCAGGACAGGAGCTTATACTGGAAAGGCAGATGCTGCCTAGCTCACTGAGTAGACTTGGGGATAGCTGAAGCTGCTGGGATAGGGGTCGGGGAGCGAAGGCTATCTGTGATGCCGAAAAAATGAGTAGGCACGTAAGAGAGGAAGGGTTGTAGAAGCTGGGTTGACCGTGACCGCAGCCGATGACTCAGGGGTGGTGAGGGAACTCTTAGCTGGTTACCAGCCTCCTACCATATCCTCCTACCATATCCTCCTACCATATCCTCCTACCATACCCTCATATTCCTTTATCCTTCTATTACCTTACCCTCCTATTCCCTTATCCTCCTACCATACCCTCATATTCCCTTATCCTCTTATTCCCTTATCCTCTTATTCCCTTATCCTACTATTCCCTTATCCTCGTATTCCCTTATCCTCGTATTCCCTTATCCTCCTATTCCCCTACCCTCCTATTCTCTTATCATCCTATTACCTTACCCTCCTATTCCCTTATCCTCCTACCATATCCTCCTATTGCTTTACCCTATCACCGTACTCTCATATCTCCTTATCCTCCTATACCCTTATCCTCCTATTCTCTTATCCTCCTATTCTCGTATCTATTACTTTACCCTCTTATTCCCTTGTCCTCCTACCTTATCCTCCTATTCCCTTATCGTTATAACATATCTTCATATTCCTTTATCCTCCTATTACCTTACTCTTCTATTCCCTTATCCTCCTATTCCCTTGTCACCCGATTTCTTTACTCTCCGAATCCTTTACCTTCCTACCCATATTAACTTTAAAGGGTGCAAATGACCCTAGTTGCCTCTTGCCTCCTCATATTATCACTCACTCAGCCTGAATACACTGTCAAATATTTTAACCGGCAGCCTCAGGATGGAAAACTCACCCTTTGATATTTTTCTATGGCTCAATGCAATTCCTTTTCACCCTAAGGAGAGATGATGAATGCATCTAAATGATTTAGATGCATTCCGCAATAAACAAGCTGTGGTTACGTCTTTTTTAGGAGAGTTAATGTGTTTCACAATACTTGCGTACAGGAACATTTTTGCAGAAGCATAGTGGATATAACTTCTTGGTTGGATATTTGGTTGGAGATTATCTGCGGCGTTGAGGACAGGTTGGCAAGGGAAGGATTGCTGAAAGAGAGGAGAGAAACTCGGTGTTGTCCCTAGCGCGCCTCTGCTTATAACGGAAAGCACAGTTTTAACGCTTCATCTGACGAAACAGCGCCTTGAATTGCCAATCTTCATCGTACCCAAGAAGGAATCGGGCTTCCACTGAAAAATCTCCGCCACTGACGGGGTTCGAACGGGGAAACTCGGGTTGGGAGTCTTTCCACTCCAAACACCAACTCTATTCCCGTGTTGCAAGGAATCAATGTTCCCGAGACGACTCAACGCCGTCGCCAAGCGTCGGAAGTATTCTCGAGCCGAACGACGAACTAGAGGAGTTATTCCCGACGTCTAATTCAGGTGAGTGGGCGTGAAAGTAAATTCTCAGGGATTTGGAGTTTGGAGCACGAATCACTCAATGTTTCTAGGATTTTCAGACAGTTGAGCGTCGTCGCCCTTGGAGCGAATTTTACTGCTGGAGTGGTTCGGCCCTTCGAATCGGCGAGCCCTTAATTGCGCGTCCAGCCTCTTCGAGTTATTACGACTCCTGAAAGTCCGTAAACACGTCACGTTGTCGACGATTGTGTGTTTGAAAAAGATAAAACGCAAACAGCAAGCGAAAGGAGGAAAGTGGTTGGGGGGAGCGGGTGGGAGGGAGGGAGGTGGTGGGAGAGGTGTGGAGGGGATAGGAGAGAGAGAGAGCGAAGCAAAACAACCTTCCCATGCATGAAGGATACGTGGCATCTAATTGCAATTTCGAGAGAGAGAGAGAAACAATAAAAAAAGAAGAAGAAAGCTTTTCATAAGCCATGACGTGGAACGAACTGGACTTGTTGATTGTAACAACAATAACGACGACAGCGGCAACCCCTTCCCCCCTCCGACACCGCCCAACCCACTCTCATGAGCCCCCCAACCACCCCCTTCGAAAGAGACCCCGCCCCCAATCGGGGCAGACTCCGAAAAATGTCCTCTCCCCGCTTTTGGACAGCGCCCCTATCGGCCGGCCGGTCCAACGAACGCAATTCGCACGAGGCGCTGCGAAAATGTTTCCACGTGGAGTTCTCTTCATCCTCGGCGTCGACTCACCGCCCCCGACCCTGCACGCTCGCCTGCGGCCCCCAACTGCCCCCTCAGGCCACCTCACCGATGTGAGGAGAGGAATAGTACTAGAGCGACCGCTCCGCGCACATAACTCAGGCGCTTCTTTTGTCTCGTGGGTGGTTGAAATTCCTCTGCTCTCATAGAGGATCAATCTTTAATTTGTATTTACCTGTCAATCGATCTCTTCTTGAAGTAGTTACTCCGACCTTCACTCCAACCCTACTACTCTCCCAATACCCGGGTATACTTTGTCTTCCAACTTGAAAATGACACGAGTTGTGGCAGCCATGATCTGTCAGAATTAAACTTCGCCAAGTTTACAATTTATTTCAGAAGGAATATCGCAAATGTTCACAAAGTGGAACCTGAAGTGATTTCACGAACACAATAGTTGCTCGCCCCTCTCTCTCTCTCTCCCTCCTCTGTTTTACGTATAATGCCCTCACTCGTCATCCCACCCACAAAGGGGGAACTCCCACCTCTCCTCTCACCGTCCTAACCTTCGTAGCAACCCCCTCCTCCCTCTCCCCCTACGCCCTCCGATACTCCTCTCCCTCTCCAATCCAGCGAGGAGGCATCCGAAAGATAGGCGCCCACCCACCCTCCCAATTCTTCTCACGGCAATTCGTCCGCCACCAACGTACACACCCCCAACCCTCTCCTCCCCTTCCACCCTCCTCCCCTTCCACCCTCCTCCCTCCCTCCCCCATATCCACCCGTCCGTGTCCATTTCCCTCTTCCCTACGCACATTCGTTCGCTGTTCCCTCCACAGGGCGGATGGACGGGGGTGGGACAGGGGGAGGAGGGCGCACACAAACGTATCCTTTCGTCCACCCGCCCCTTAAACCGCCTCGCTGCCTTCCGTTCTCACGTTCGGCCATCGAAACAATGCGACCTCTTCAATAGATGCATACACGCACACACACATATACATACATATATAGATATATGGGTGTGTTCGTAGCGTGTGCTTCTCCACCCCCTCACTCTACCACTCGCTGTGACCCAATGGAATCCGCTACATGCACAAAAAAACAAAGAGATGGTGGTGCTGGCAAAAGAGAATGGAATGAGGGAATGAATACATTCGCCTCTGAGCTAACAACGTTGGAAATATAACTGTCACCATGGTGAGGGGGCAGTGGGGTGGCGAGGACTGTGAAAGAAGCGATGATGGGGAAGCGTTTATTCATTTGTTTATTCGCCAATTTTTCCTGATCATCAAAAACGTGCTCCTTATCTTCTTCCTCTTAGCCAGCCCCTCCTAAAGGAGAGCTCGTTGCATCCGTTGTTGTTCCCTGACGCCATTCCCTGCTGAGATGACAACACCTGATCCTCCCGCGACGACCTCAAGTCAGTCGGATCTTAATTGCGCTCCTTGGGATTGACCTCGGGTCCGGAGAGTACGAGTCCTTCGGATTTTCCACCGCCATTTTCCATTTCCTCCAATGTTTCGATGTGCGACTTTCCGTTCTACTTCAGGGATGATCCCGGGATGCCTTTCTAAAGGCTTGCAGACCAGATCTGACGTAGTCCACCCATTGGGTATCCTCTAATGGCCCAGTCACCACGGCCCAGTAATTTATTGGAGGATGCGAAAGTTAACGCATGTTAAGGTACAAATTTCCGGGCAGCAGGTAGACATCCTTGCAGCCGGAAAAATGAAATGTTTCTTTCGGACGACTTCCTAGTGGTGAAGGGTTTATGCAACACCGAATACGAATGGAAAATATCGCATCTTGCTTTTATCATTTAGGTAGCGTAAGAAGGAAGCATGTGTTGTTCGGGGAATTGAAACGAGAGAATGCGGAAAATCTTCATTCCCCTCTTGTCTCTCACCGCGTGTCTCTTCCTAAAAAACAATGACGAGACATAAGAACGAACGCTCCGTGGCGTCAGAGAAAGTATGACGGAATGTTTTTCTATTGAGTTAGGAGAGCTTACGGACTCGGATAGTGCAGTTTCGCCCGCGGCAGTTTTAACATCGCCTTCAGCTCGTACACCCTTTTGTTCTCCACGGAGCTTGGGTAGCAAACGTTAGTCCAGTTTATTTCATTGACAGCGCCAGGACGTTTTGGCCGTTTCTATACCGTTCTCCCACGAACGATAAGGGACCATAACAGCTGCCAATGAGACTTTTATATAGGTTTGTCGTTAGGTAGTGTAGCTCTTAGTAGTAGTAGTACTCCTAATAATTGAACCCTTATCTGTTACCAAGTGCATACTAACAGCACGCTTTGCATGTTTTCTACATGGGTCTTCAGTCTCTGTCCAGCTGTGTAGTTGTAGAATGCATGTATATTAACGGTCCCTCTTCATTGTGATGACATCTGTAGTGTAGTGGTGCATTTTTGTGAGGCTTCGCCTCGTGACAAGCATTAGCGATTTATGCTAATGCATAATTAGTCGTAGTTACACTAACTCTACGGTATAGTGTAATGCATGTTGGTGATTATTCATCCCCTGCCACACACCCCTGAGGTGGTTTGCAGGGTATTTTGTAGATGTAGATGTATACTTCTTGATTAGATTCTATTTCACTTGAATTCATCTCACGATGC
Organism: Pyrrhosoma nymphula; assembly: GCA_963573305.1. Lineage (NCBI taxonomy): Eukaryota > Metazoa > Arthropoda > Insecta > Odonata > Coenagrionidae > Pyrrhosoma > Pyrrhosoma nymphula. Next base: position 154,807,361 of record OY754329.1, on the reverse strand, counting down.
GCATTTCAGAGAAAAGCGCATCTTATTTTTAGAAATGAAGATTCCGAGGAGGAGGAGGATGTTCAACTACGTCATCGCGAGCGACTTTGTATCAGAAACAATGTGATATATTTCGTAAATGGTGCGCATTGAATCCCTCAGCAGTGGACATCTTACCGAATCAAATCCCCAGCCCAGCGCACGAACAGGCTGGCAACGACGATTACTGTTCTGATGTGTAAATATTAATCCTTTGAGTTCCCGCCGAAATTCCATAAAGGTACCTTAAAAGTGCCAAGGGATTTTCATGAAAATTGCAGACTTTCAATAAAATGTCATTTAAAAGAATAATTTTTATAATAAATTAATGAAATTTGGGCAGTGAATATATAACATATTCCTATATTATATTATTGACCGTTTTTTTTTAATTTTTTTGCGATGGAAACAATATTCAATTAGTTAAATATGATAAGTTTTATTGCAAAATTTATTTCCATTATTAAAAAGCAATATTGCAAAATTTTACGTTTACGATGTAATAAGATTTATACATGTTCTCAAAGAATACTTATTGAATTTATCAAAGACCAAATTTTTAACGGCTTTGTCACTATTATTTGTTGAAAACAATGATTATCAAAAGAGCAAAATTTATGATCCCTTCAAGATTTAACCCAAAACTTTTGAAAAATGAATATCTTAAACCAGACAAATGGTAAAAACAGACAAAATGGGCTCTTGAGGAGGTTCAATTCCCATGTAAATCTCTATGATGCCTCAGGTGCGACGTTGCCAATGATATCAGGAAAATTAATGTGATGCTATGCAATATAAAAAGACATGTTTTTAAGCAGAAAAAGATACTACATTTAGTGATGGCAGTGATTTATCGATTTAGTTTAAAATAAATGTTATAAAAAGTATTTTCTTGAATTTCCGTTAGTAACGGAGCGCTTCTGATTTCATCTTCCTCACCCAGATGCAGACAAACGGTTTGCAGTATGATTTTAAAACGTATACAAAACGGTTTCCAAACGTTTCCCTCCATAACGGGTAGATTTAATTTGTTTTTAACTGAGTTTCATCGTTATTGTATTCACTTAAATATCTTTTGAACAAAATATTTTGAATTTTGCAAGGTAAATAGCGGTCGCCTACTAACTTTCGGATCTCAGGATATAGATCCATACATGCTGCGTTTTAAATTTGTTTTTGGTGAAAACATCGTACGCCTACTAACTTTCGGATCTCACGATATAGATCCATACATGCTGCGTTTTAAATTTGTTTTTGGTGAAAACATCGTAACTTTATCTCGATTACAAAGGGATTTATGTATTTCTGATGTGGCCAAATATTTTCGACGCGCCATGATTCCGCCGCTTGTTCTGTCCTGCCAGCTAACATATCGCGTGGAAGGGAGATTCTCGGTCGGAGAATGAGCTTGATACTTTAATTACTCTTGCTTCTTTGCTATCAAAGAGATCGTTTTTTGTATGACATTTAGTTGAGTCAGTAGTAATATATTTAAATAGATTATACTAGTTTCAAGAACTTGAATGATGAAAATACGTTAACACTGAAGCATTCGGCAAAAATATTCGACAGCCAAGAAAGAAGTGGTAAACGTCTTACGTTCCTTTCGGCAGAAAATGCGAATGAATTCGTACGAGGGATATTCTTATCCAGTACATGGCCTTTGACTGAGTGTATATTGGGTATTTCTCGAAATTCCGTTAAAAAAGTGCCATAAAACATCTGCATGAGAAGCGACCCGATGCGTCGGTGTAAGGGATCGGGTAAAGAAAGGGCGAATGCGTTTAGTTTCTCATCAGATTTCTATGCGTGAACAAGTGGTGTGTGGTGTGCAGAATAGTTCAACAGCACTGCGGAGTATCTTCCAGATCAATTTACTTCCAACAGTGTGCTATCGTCATGGCCGTAACTAAGAGGAGGAGAAAAGGGGAGAAGTTGAGAAGCCGTGAAAGAGAAATGGTGTTTAATGTGTTCCAATATTTCAACAAATCGCTCAATGTCGCTGAAGCCTGCAAAGATACTTCAAAAGACACTGGGTGCTCACAGTCGACTATCTACAGGGTAAGAAAGGAAACACCCCGCGGTGCATTGGTCACTCCTTCGAAAACGAAAAAAAAAAATAAACAACCGTATAAGAATGCGAGATTAGTGATGTATGATGATTTCGTAAGATCGGGACTTCGCAGGAAAGTTCATGAATCATTCATAAAAAATTTTCCTCCAACTCTGAAAACCATTCTAAAATCCGTACATATACAAAAATATCTTCCCAATTTCAAGAGGACCACGTTATACCGTCTTCTTGTTGACATAGGCTTCGTATAGAAACGCAGGGGCAGACGAAGCATGCTTATTAAAAGAGACGATATTATTCGTTGGCTTCATTTAAGACTGTTGAAAAAATATATGTGAGTATACCGTGAGTGAAGGGAGATTGTGTACACAGACGAGACGTGGATCAATGTTGGACAAACGATAAAGTTGGCTTTGCGCGATAAAGAAATAAATACACCTAATAAATACGTTTTTTGCTTAATCACTGTATCAAAATAATAAGTAAGTTTGTAGGTAAATCACTGAATCAAAAGACAATTACAATTGGTGACAGGTAATTGAGCAAACCCAAAAATGTTTCATGCTGGAATTATTTTCAAGAATGAAATTTCGTAGGTGGGTAGTGGGATATTTTGGAATTTCCTTGTTCGTTTGGATGGCTTAGCGTCTTATCCTACTTCCCAGAATTATGGCACCCTCAAATGTTTGGGAGGGAGGTTGGGTCTAGGGTAGCCTACGGGGTTGATGCTCCAGGTCAACCGCAGCGCCTATTCCCTCGTAGCTAAATAAAACTACAGTAGTTGTACTGTCCACTGTACTACAACACATGTTTCAACGCTTAGGGCGTCATCATCAGGTACGATGACATACCTGATGATGACGCCCTAAGCGTTGAAACACACCTCGTGTATTATTGTAAATTAAATATTAGTGGTCAGTACAATTACTGCAGTTTAATTTAATTACTGAAATGCTGTTCCACCACGTAACACTAGATACGGTCGAATCCATTCCTCCGATTCCCGTCTCAGGCTCTGAAAGATTGGAGTGTTTAGCCTAAGGCAAGGTAAGTAAAAGGACCTTGGCAATTGGCGAAAGGCCCGGGTACTCGAGGGACAATGAACGAGGATGGAGGTGGGGCTCAAGATGCTTATGGGGGGAGTAAAAGGGGAATCTTGAAAGGAGGAGGGAGAGACGGCGTCCAGTGATCCAGTCTGGATAAACCATGAAGGGTGATTCAGACATAGCAGTCGTGGCAAGGGAACGGGAAGTTTACTTAGTGTGGTATACTTTATCATCACATTAATATTTATGATAATAAGTAAAAAGGAAAAAATATTTACTCAAATGAGAAGTTCGATATAACTCTACAAAATATGATGAACAAGCCGCAATAAGAGATAATTATTTTTGATTTCCCTTACTCAAGGTCCCCAGAAGCGCTGACCCTTGAAGTCCCCCACCCCTTCCCACCATTTAGTGACCCCTTCCCACCATTTAGTACCTCAAGCAAAAAGGGGAGAGTCGACACCACTGGCGACCTTTGACATAAGTGTTTCTCACCCACAAATATCTCGTGGCATTATCGGAAAGTTTTTCCTTATTCAGGCATGGCAATGCCCCACATTTCCCCAGCATTCTCGAAAAAATCGATCCCTAACCTACATATTTACGAAAATATCTGTACTCTCGAAATCCATGGCATTGATAATGCTGTAAATTATCGACACGCGAGGTGAATTAAACTTATAATGAAGCGTTAAGAATTTAAAAAAATTCCATTTCATTATCAGCTTGTACCTATACGTAACCTACATTTTAAAAATACGGTATTTTGAAAACAAAATGTTTACTTTATATTCCGGTAATTCATGTAACCTTTACATTGCAAAATTTCATCTCCATGAGTATTATGTGCAAAATTAAACACTTCTTCAAAACTAAATAATTTTTGCGCGTAGTTATAAGTGGTTGCCTAAGTTGTCAGGATGCCGCCCACTGAGCGGAAGCTTGGCAACAGCGTTCTCCATAAGCCCTATACTGTCAACTAAATGTGGAACGCGCTATTGCTGAAATACATAACCTAAATGTTCAGAAAGGTTTTTGAAAACATTAATCAATTGTTTATAACAATTATGAAATGTTATAATTTTTATAACAATTACTGAATGTATAATGAAATCATGATCACAACTGATTTCCTCACATTTTGTGTGTTATGCAAGCGTTTTACATTTACTTAACAAAATTAAACTATTATCCTAATCAAATTTTGATTTAATCAAAAGAAAAATATAACAAAATCATTAATCCAAATTCACACGCATTCATCATTTCAAATTTTCTAGTACAAAGAGAGAAAGAGAAACTTCCTCTGCTTATAGCAAACATTTTTTTAATTTTACAATGATTCGTTCCACTCAAAAGTAATTTTCAATGTAGGTATATTCAACAAATTATGCTTGCTAATACCTTTAGAATGCAAGCCATTTTCACCTTTTACACTTAAGTGTGATACAGAGTCACACACCATCAAAAACTAATTCCCCAACGATGATGACGCTTATTGAGATAAGTAACGCAATAACCTGTGTTGGGATTTGGTCCCAACTAAACTTTCATCTATATACAGTTACTGGTGCGGGATGTTGTAATGCCTAAATATTTTATTGTAATGGTCCACAATGGGCTTGAACTAAGAGCATGGGTCACACTACGGGGAACTTTCGAGTTGTCAACAGGATAGAAAAATTTGAGCAAAATTTGAAATTGGTTACGGAAAAACATGTTTCTGAACATGGTGTCTCCAAGCATTTACTGTTGGACTAGTAACTAGAAATGCTGGGCTTAGTAATTATCCCCACATTCAAAATTTAACCAAGAAATGCTTTCATTTTTTGCCACAGTCGCCGGCTTCCAAAGTTTTGCTCTTGAATTCGGGGAGAGGATCTTGTGTGAGTGGAGATACTGCTCTGAATATCTATTTATTTCAGTGACCATTATCCTCAGGAGAGTATTGGTGAAAAAAAGACGAAAGTACACTATTGGTGCAGAATCATAGAGAGGAGCGTGCTTCAAACCTTGAACTTCGGCATACTGCTGACGCGGTGCGGTCTTCCCCATCTCTTTCACTCCAGTCGTCTTCACTCTCTTCGGTTTCCGATGACGAAGTTTCAGCATCACTAGTGTCTTCTTCCTCCACTGATTCGCTTCAATCAGATGAACGTTTTCGGAAATCACTGTCACTTGACATTTAACGGAACAAATCGCCGATATTTTTCTTTCTTTTCCGCACTTCACTCATCGTAGAGAAAAAAAAACTTTCGTTCGTATCACAAGGAAATAAGAAACGGTAATGGTGAATTTTCTTCTCACCAGTGAAATTTTTTAATGAAAAAGCTACGTATATGGCGAAATAGACTATGATACCTAAAGATAGAGGAAAGAATGCACATTTGTAAAATGTAAGAGGTTTGCATTGTAAGTGAAGTGATTTTGGTGTCGACACGTCTGTTGAAAGTGGGTGAAAATCGCGTTTTCGGTGGCGATGGCGTCGGCGAAAAACTTTCATCGTAAATAAAAATAAACTTTCGCTCGTATCACACGCAAATTTCGGTGGGAAATAAGAAACCTAGTTAGCATGCGTCTCTTGTTCACTCCTAAATGCAACTGCTTTAATATTATTAACACACAAGCTCTTGAAAACAATAATAGAAGGATAAATAGTTATGAAAAATCACAGGTAGAGAGCTGCAGTAAACTAATACTTAGATTTATGACTGCGGATGATGATAAAAAGGTCCTCACCGGAGTTTTATCTTTTTGTGTTATCCTATGCTTATTATGTATTTGATAATTTAAAATAGTAGTCACTGATATAACTTTTGTGGTGAAAGAAAATTCCTAATTTTTGCTGACTAACTGACATTATATCTTCCCTTTTTGATTAATATTTATTGTTCACCATTTCCTTATGGTTTACCTGAAAAGATGCAGCCGTAGTTACGCCGATACTTTATTTATACGTTTAATATCATAAAATGATCCTAATTTTTTACTTAATTTATTTTAAATCGTCTGAACCGAAGTGATATAAGTAATGCATCAGTAGCATTCTCATAATAATGTCATGTTTGCGTGGACGTGAAATGGACAATTGTATTGAGCTGGCACTTAAAGTTTTAATATTAAGTTGTTCCTTGAGGACGTTACATGATTTTACATTTACTCGCTGTTACATAAGCATTTCCATAATTTGGAATAATGGTACAAAGTTTTACATTTATACTAAGGCATTATACACAAAACCTGACGATAAGCTCCAAGTAAACTTCTTCGGAAAATTCGAAACTTTTTTCCTTCCTGGTGATCACTACTTCACTTTCTAACAAACCTCCATGCCGATCGCTCATCCTTCGTGTCCATCAAGATCGCAATTGCATTCTGTTCATCGGAGCCAAGTGAGTCTTCGTTCTAATCCGCCTTAACTTTTTTCAATCTGTATCCAGCTGACTAGCCTAGGAAACGGCCTATCCTTCCACGTGTACTCTCGCATTGACAACGTGCGAATATTTATTCATTCTCGTTGTCGGGTGCTTGCATGTCTCGGCGTTGGCGTTTAGCTAATCAAATGAGAGTGTGCGAATTCATAGGTTGGTGGGTTGGGTGGGCAGGGAAGTAGAGGTGTCTGGGTGGCTCATGGGATGTGGAGGGGAGCGGGGGACGACGGGGGGAATATATTTGGTCCTACTCTCCCTAAAAGAGAAAATAACTGGGTGTTCCTCACATACTTGATTGCATTAGACATTAAACCTGTTCTGTATTTTTATATCTAGTTACTCGTAAGGAGTGAAGTGTGGTGCATATCACTTTGCTCATTGCTAGTTTTTGATATTAAGATTGGTTGGCTGCAGCCCTCCGTTCTAACTCGTCTTCCAATCTAGCTCATTTCATACGCCCTTTTCACTCTTCTCCTTCGTTCCTCGTTTTACTTGCCCCGTGGTATTTGCGTCACGGTCTTCATAGTGTGACTATCCCTTCTACTATGTTTGTTATGAATTCGCCGAGTCCCAAAGTGTGGACCATATATGTTGACCTTGCCTCACTGTTAGCGCCCCATCTGGTTTTCTCAATTGTGTGAAATTCACAGTGAAAGAATCATTCGCCTGGACTGGGATTCGAACCCAGACCCCCCGATTTCACCCCCCGAGTGCTCTACCAGTTAAGTGGCGGCCAGTTCCGCAGTTCTTTGAATCTGGTTTTCTTCTCTTCTATTCTTCTTCGCACTCCCTCGCTTCTGACCTCATCCGTTCGTTTGATCTTCAGCATCCACCTCTAGTATTTAGTTTCCAAATCTTCCTATTCTCTTCTGGTCCACCTTCCCTGTGGTCATGTAGCTGGATCATAAAACACAATATCAGCTTAAACGAGCGCACTAGTAATGAATGAGTAAATGCCTTTTGAAGTAAAAATATCGTGAAAACTCTGTTGAAGGTTGACCTTCAATTTCAACTGATTTTCAGGACGCTGCCCATGAGAAATTATAAGTACTCAACGTGCCTAAGGTTAGCCTAAGGTTTAGCGGTGGCAAATCGTCTATCGAGTGCTTGCTATGAAATGGAGGGGGACTGGCGAAAGAGCATGCATTACCTTCCTCCCCCCACCCCCTCCACACCTTGGAAGGGTGGGCAGGGAGAGAAGGGGTTAGTCCGCACCGCGATCCCTCTAATTCCCCTACTTGCCCCTGCGCCAAACCAAAAAAATCGATCGTGGAAAAGTTTTCCCTTTTTGCGAAAAGTTGCATTATTTTGGCCACGGGTGTTTGCTCAGTAATTATTCCGCGAGGGTGGATTTCGCCGGGCGGAGGCACGGAGCGCAAAGAGGACAATGCGTGGAAAAAATATGTCGACGACGGCCGCGCTCTGGGGTTGCGCTCTTATTTTTTTAACTTTGTGGTCATTTTGAATGTTCCGTGAAGTGGGGAGGGTGGGGGCATTGAAAGGGGTCGCTGAAAGGGCCGCCAGCGATTGAAACCAGGGCCGCCGCCGCTCGCAGGAGGAGGAAGGAACGTGGGGGGGGGAGGAAAAAGATCACAAAACTTAATCGGGTAAAGGAGAAATTCGCATTTCACACCCCCATGCCCTCTCTCACTCTGCATCACTCCATCCATTGCGCCCTCCCCTCCCCCCGGCCCGCTCCCCCACCCCTCCCCCCCCCCGACCCTTTGCCTCCCACCCCCCATTTTCGGACTCATCTTCAACTGACCCCCGCTCGCGCCCAAATCCTTGGCGGGTGGTCTCACGCCGCCCCTCGCCGCATCCACCGTCGTTGTAGAGCGTGTGCGAAAGCTTATGGCCCCCAAAAGCTGGAAATTGTAGCAAGCGGAGGGGAGGGTGCCTCTAGGGGAAGGAACCTTGGTGGGGAAGTACAAGAGCGGTCCCTATTGAGGAAGGTGTTGGAGATGGAGGGCAGGCAACTGTGTTATCATAAGTAGACATTGGTCGACTGCAGCACTCCAGACTAACCTATCCCCTGCTGACTCATTTATGTCACTGTAATTATTCTATTTCATAGCTCATTTTATCTAGCCTACCTATTTGTCTCTCGGTCTTCCTCGTGGGATTTTTCCTTCTATTTTGTTCCTTATGTATTTGCTGCGTCTCAAAATTGTGGACTACCCATGTAGACCTTATCTTCTTCATATGGTTCCATATGACTTTATCCATTTCTACTCTTCTGAGCACTTACTCGCTTCTGGTCCTACTACTCAATTTTATCGTCGGCATCTGTCTGCGGCTCTACCTTTCTAAAGCCTCCATTCTTACTCGTATCAGCTCCAGCTTTCTGATGGTCCTTGTCTATGAGCCATGTGGCGCTAAACTCCACGCGATTGTTTCACTTGTTGTCTCCCTGTGCGTAGGCCTATGTTCCTTAAATGCTACAAATGTTTTTTCATCAAGTAAAAGTTCTTCTCTTGAGATATTCCCCGCTCGATGTGCTTCGGACTTTCTCCATTCCATGTCATGCCTTCCAAAAAACCTCAAGGTCAAGGATTGTTCCTGTTCCGGAACCACATCTTGTAACTTATGTAATGTTTTCCTTCAAATTCTCTTCCACATACGAGGATATTTCGTACTTACAGAATATTGGATGGTTTTATCTGGTTATCAATAAGTTAAAGTGAATTTTGAGATATATTTTTGTATGCTACGAAACAAAATGGCATAGGCTGATCTTATTCATTTTCTTTAGCAGTATCAGCACACTAGCCGTGACATAAGGTCTAGCTGCTGGCGGGCGGAGCCGGACCTTACCGCGAGTTGCTTTTCATTTTCGGTGACTCAAATGGACGCAAAAATGTTCCTTGTGATTTTTTGACATTCGAGTACGAATAATTTGTCGTATTTCGACGAATAAATAAAATATAATTATGCTTTAATTTAAAAAATGACAACAATCTCCATTTAGTTATATATCGTACGAAAACACCTCGTTCAACTTGGCCAAGTAGGTTTACTTCAAAACAATGATTTTATAAAACAAAATAGATATTTATCTTCTAATTGTAGGTACTGCAAGAGGTTCTGCCGCAATTTGCATTCGGAGTATTTTAGCGGAAATCAAAGGTGGATGTTTTTCGCGACATTAGTTCAAATTCGACCTGTTGATAATAGTTATCGCGTGAGAACGATGGAAATGGAGAGGAAGGGTGAAATTCGGAATGAGCGCGCTAGGTAAAATGACGCGCACCACCACTATAGTTGTGCGCCGCCCAAATATTGTGAGGGCCACTGCACCGCATGCACCACGCCCACGGCGCGCAGTGGAACAGGATCTCTATAAAGTGGCCGTAAGGTCAAAAATAAAGTTTGTAAATAGGGTATTCTCAGCGATAGGTTGGGGAGCCTTGACAGTATGAGGATCAAAAAATGCTACAAGCAGGTTGATACTTGCGTTCCTTGACAGATTATTCAGAGTGAAAGTGAGAGCCAAGCAGGTAACAAGAGCATTGAGAGAGAGAACACGGAAATTTGACTTATAATTTAAAGCTTAACAAAAATCAGTGTATTACACCAATTTGAATTGGGAAAAGGTATTCTTCTCCTGAAATTAGGTACCAAAATGTTATTTCATAAAAAATTATCATTATTGTATTTAGCATTGTTTATAGCATTGATACTTGTGGAAATTAAAAAAAAACGAAGCGGCGGCCTGGTGCACGCGGCAGTAGTCCACGCCAAAATAGGTATTTCATGGGAAGCTGCTACGCTAGCAGAAACGTTGAGTGGATTTAAGATCTTGCGTAAAACTATTGTTTAACTTGTAAACAAGGGGAAACATAGTGTGTAACCCCTAGGAATGATGTTAGTTTTTTTATATGGTTAAATTTAACATCGCTGCCTTCTTTTCCCTTAAGCAACCTCTAAATTAGTGATTTTTTCAGTCGTGATTGATCGAATCCCGAGATCAATTTCTCTTAAAAGATTGATCGATGAACTGGATCTCTCCAATGACCGAAGAGTTCATCTTTACCGATCACGATAGGAATGATTGTATGACATCAAGTATCGATCACGGGATGTGAGACCAGCCAAACAATAATGAGATAAAATAAAGAGATGACTCTGAAGTGCCAAAATTGATTGAAAGAAGTGTAATAAAAAACTAGGCACTAACATCAATCTATACCTACATTGCTAAAGTACACAAATCTATCAATAACCTTTCACTCAGGATGTAAACTGCCAAACTTAAAGTTCAAGAGCACCCATGTGTTTAATAACTTAATTTCAATTCGAATTGATTCCAAATTTTATATAATATTTGAAACAACGAACTAATTGCAGTCATCAGTCTTATCCGACTCTTACGAAGATTATGCAACACTTTAAACTCATCTCCTGTCAAAACACATTCATTAGGAGCGTAAGTATACCTAATAAATATTACTTTTTAATGTAAAATCATCAGCACAAGAACACACGCAATACATCACAGCATATATAGTAAATATAACATTGGTAATCTCTGAATTTCCTTAAATTACATTGTCACTTAAACACACGATAAACCTTCGTTTCAATACTCCCGACAAATATTACGTCTCTTGCAGAAATGAAACTTGTGATACCGACTGTAATTGGAAATTGAATTTAAGTGCTACAGTCGGATAAGTTGCTTTAAATTCTTACAGCCAAATGAAAACGTTGATCGGTTCAAACTACATTCCAAAATACAGTTTTGCAGCGTTCTATGCAACTATTTATCATTGGCTATAATAATGAGGATTGAATAATTTATGGTCCATAAAATATGTCACTCTTCAGTAGTTTTGTAATCGTAATAGATATTTATAATATTTTTCTCATTATGCTTAAGATCACATACCAAGAACGCTGTGTAAGAACAAAACAAACCTTCGAAGGTATTGCACAATTGTGCCTTCAATTGTTTTCGAATAATTACCAACAAGTCCACGAAAACCGGTACTAAACGAGGTAACTGTACATATCGGTCATGTTTACAGTATATACTCGATTTGCTTACTAGGGGGGAGCCTAGAGCCCCCGCGACGCGACGGCTCGCTTTGCTCGCCGTTGCCGTTTGGGGGCTTCGCCCTCAACGTCTGTGTGTTTTCAAAAAAAGTTGACTATGGAACCATGTTGCTAGCGAACTATAAGTGATAGAGAGTAAGGATAAGCATAAAGTTGTAAGCCTCGATGAGATTTAAGAAAAAATCCCAACAGATTTGAAACCCAACTGCTAGTCGACTATACTATACAGCCGCATGCGTGTTTAGAAGCTACAGTGGAAACACAGAAAAAAATCCAAATTTGGCGCCATTTTTCCAGCGAACTATAAGTGTTAGAGAGAAAGGATTGGCATAAAGGTAAGGACTTGATGAGATCTAAAAAAGCCGCCCAACAGATTCGAGATCAGACTCTTAGTTTAGCAGCTACGAGACGTGAGGGAAAGAAGCATTCGAAAATATCACATTGGCACCATAATGCCATAGAACTAACTACAAAAGAATCTGAGTTTTTGTTAATTATCCGTAAAGATCATGTCAAGGCGCATACCCCTGCCGACATTCAAGGTCGTATCTACACTGGTGAGGGCGTGAGGGATAGAAACATTAGAGAGTTTCACAAAAAGCAGACTTTGACACCATATTACCAGATAACTAAAAGGAATTGAAAAGAACGAACAGAATAAAGTTGTAGGCCTGAATGAGATCTAAAAATCCGCCCAACAGATTCGAGATCCGACTTCGAGTTTAGAAGCTACAGTCGACAAACAGCAAGTTTCACAAACATTCGAATTTGGCGCCATGTTACCAGCCAACAATTGGTAAAGACCAGGTATTTACTAAATACTTGCCAAGGGCATGTCAAGGCGCGTGCCCATGTCAAGTTTCAGTAATATTTGACAGTTTTAACAAAATTCGAATTTGGCACTATGCTACCAGAGTACTATAAGAGTTAGAAAAAAACAAAAAGCATGAAGATGTAGGTCACGATGAGATCTAAATCTCTGGAAAATAGATTTCAAATCAGAATCCTAGTTTAGGAGCTATAGTAAAAAAACCGCAAAAAAGTGGAAACTCTTCACTAAATGTTTTGTCTGGTAAGAAAACTACTAAGCGTAGAACACCAATGTGTTTTGCATGTATAAGAAAATTCAATTCCCCGTAATAGAAATTTCGTCAGATTTCAAATCCAACCCACCGTTCAAAAGACATGAAACGAGAACTGAAAGTCTACTTTTCGAAAAGTCTAAAAATCCACCATTTTTATTTTTTTGGGTCACTTCCGGTAAAATATTCCATGATTTCGGGATTTTTCCTCCGGTGAATTCTTTCAAGGAAGGTCCGTGAATAATTTCAGGCTCCTAGCTCGTCTGGAAGTGGTCGGAAATTTGTATACGTGAGTGAGTGAGTCACACATGCGGCTGTATAGGATTAGGAATCACGAATGGCCAGCGAGAGCAGCGTTCGTTACGACTTTGTATCAATCACGACTTTCCTGAGAGATTATTGATCGTAGGCAACTTGAACAAATCACTAGCTGGAATATCAATCAATCATGACCTTACACTCACGATCAATTGTGATTCACAAGTGGGAATGATAGGCGTGACCGAGATTTCTCAAAAGACCGACTTGGCCCATCACTAAAGTCTAAATATTAATCATTCTAGTAGTAATTCGTAGGAGTTCATTTGTTAACCCCACTTCCAATTTACATTACGATCCATTAATTCCAATTAACAATACTATGCTCCGACACATGTGAAACTCCGACGCATGTGTAACTTTTTCATCCTCAGTTATAACACCGTAGAGGCTACCGTGAAAATAATTCATAAACTATCTAAGGTTCCTAGAATGTACATCACTCGCTATCATTAGAAAAACTATGGCTATCGGATATGTTGAAAGAGTGTCGATGGGCAAACGAAATGTCGGCCACACACAGGTGCACACGCATCGAAGTGCGATATCTGAACTGATAGAGTGCCGAAGCATCCCTCAACACGCTTCCTCCATCCATCCACCATCTCACGCACGCTTAACAAGAGACACGCACAGTCAAACTCGAGAAAGAGGAAAGAAAATATATTTTACCCTCCCCCCATATCCACGCACCCCTCCCACCACGCCCTCCGAAATCGCTCCCCCTTCCGAGCTGCTGATCACTCAAGCGCCCAGCATCCTCCGCCCCAACGCCTCTCCCCCGGGCGACCATGGAGCCTCGCAATTCGATTTCCTCCCTCCCTTCATACCACCCCAAACAGCTCCACCCTCTCCCCCTACTCCTTCGGGATCTCCCCTCTGACTAGGGCCCCCCCTAACCCCCTCTCATTTTCCTCTACGTGTCCTTTCTTCATTCGACGCCGACTGTCCGCGAAGAATTTACATGCGTCCGGAATTTGGGCTCTCATTATATTTTTAGGCCACCTTATCATTCAATCATGGGAACTCTTTCAGGGCTTCGGACCGGGTTACCTTTCCCATGCTGGCCGTAATTCGTCAATGGGTCACTTTCCTATCACCTTGAGGCTCGTTGTTCATCAGTATCAATAGCCCTGGGGACGATAGGAATGTCTTCCATGGAAGCGTCGCCCAGTGGGATGAAATCGAAAAAGGCCGGACAGAATCCCTAAAACGCTTGTTTCATTTCGAAAGTTGAAACTATGTATGATCATTAATCAATTGATGCACTTTTATACCTTTGTCATTAAATGAATTAGAAACATTGTTTACATTGAATTCCTCCACATTTTTTATCTGGAAGAGTAATAAACCACATATTAGTGAATTACGGAAACAATTTACTGTCTCAAATGCTACAATTATAGAAGGTGCAGTTCTCCGATAGATTTACCTTGAGCTGGATATTGTATGCAAGTTTCCTTTCTTCGAAAGCATTGCCATTCTAAATTTGGGTGCTCTTAACAGTTCACAAAAACTGTAACAATAAGCACACTGCAATCTGTATTTTTTTCCCGGAAAGTTGGGTAGGATGCAAGGTTTTTGGAAGGGATCTGGCTTAATATAACTCTTAATCGACGAAGACCATATTTATACATATTTATGCATAGACCTTTCAACAATATTCAGGAGAGAAGTTTACGTTGAAGTCTCAAACGTAGTATACAGTGCTAACTAGATTGGCCGATGTAGGCTTAGCTCACCTTGTGCTTATGATTAAGGCATCAGAGTTGAAAGTAAATTTGGGTGTTTTGAGGTTCTGTTCTTTGTCTTTTTACGGAATGGTACTGTTGACTCGTCTGGGCTATCATTATCTGATCCATCGCAGATGTATGAAGATCGTGGTGGTTTCCATTGGAACACTAAAAATATCGAACGCAGTTATGTCTTCTGACTAGGTCGGAAAGATTAATACCCTCTTATTGCTTTCCTTAACATAAGTTTTTGTAAACATTGCTATCGGTAATTGTAATACTTAGGTTTTCTCGTAGCCTCTGTATCCCGAGTCAAAATGAAGGGTATCGGATTAATACCATATGGTATCCGATGGGAAAGGACGAGAGGTGATTGACTCAAATCCCCCCATGGCGGAATTCTAAAGCTGCGTGCCTGCTATTTAGTCCACTTTCATGCGAAAACGTGCAAGATGCCTACCTTTCCGGGAGGGCCTACATTCCGGGTATGGTGTAACTTCAGGAATGGAAAAGCTGACTGGGTGCTTTCCCTCAATCTCTTTGGGTCCATACCTGGGATACCCAATCACCGCATCGCAAAATATGAGTATATATGTCATATTTGGTGGTCAATGATGAGATACACTAAATCAGTAAATTACCATAAGCTTTAATAGCAACTACATAAATAGGTACATAATTATAATTTGGTTTATCACAGCATAGTACAATCCATACGTCAATCTGTAATCAACGTTTAATAAAGACAGTAACGGCCTACATTAGAGAAAAATAGAAACATTATTGCACAAAATTCAAAAATATAAACATACATGCCGCAATTATTTGTATAAGGGACACTATATAAACTTGGTTACTTTGTGTAAGATAATTTGCACTGCTCTGTTCCCAATAACTAATGTGAGAGCTGGAGCCACTAGTACTCACAGTGCCAAACGAACTTATCTCCCTTGTGACACAGCTGACAATTAAGGAAGGATGATTCCCATATCCTCCATATCAATCAATAATAGGCTGCCTCCGCGATTCTATGTGATACTGAGGGAGACTCGGTTAAGGCTGTTCAAATATCAGGCTGTTATCTACCCTCTCCAACCTCCACTTTCACCTAGGTGGCTTCCACTAGTAGGGGGAGGTGGTGGGCATCCTTTCTGGGGCCTCCGAGGCCAACACTGGGTTGATGTGGCCGATGATCAAAGAAACGAGCGAAGCCGTTATTTCTATCGATTCAAATCGTAACCTCACGTCTCGTCTTTATTCAAGCCTGAATCACACGATCATTTTTTACGTCCCTTTTCAGGGTTAGCTCCAATAACAGCTCAAATGATAGCTTGAAAATGAAAGTTTACCCGAACACTTTCAGGGATAGCGGCAATGATAGGGATCCCTATCACTTTTTTCATCATTGAGCATTTCCTCTTTACCGTCCCTCAAGACATAGGTTACTCCATTATTTATACAATCAGAGTGCACGACCACAAATAACGAGTGTTGTGCTACGCGTAGCTTTTAATCATACTAACATTATAAACATTAGAGGACCGCGGAACGTTTGTAAAATGTCTCACATTAAAACGTGCTCATGGATCATGGAAGCAATTACATCTTTCAGTTTAGTTATTAAAGATAAAGATCTTTAAGGAAAGAGTGACGAGTGTGGAACCTTTCCGTTCTGGAACAACGACGGAAGACGTGAAGGCGAAAAGGAATGCCTTGCGCAACTAGTTTGGTGCAGAAGAGAGCGAATAAAATCTTCAATAAAGTGTAAATGTTCCACAGACAAGATCATAAACATGGATAAGCATTAATTAAAGTTTACCAATAAGTCTTTTTGTGGATGTTTGCCCACTCGATGGCACGCATTGGGCTCATCATTAGAAACTTGTTTTAGTGCCAAGAATGATATACCATCAGGCATACAAGACCAAAGTTCTCTACCGAAAGTAATATGCTAAACACGCAAATGAACTATCGGTTAGACAGAAATAGCCAATATAATGGCTGAAATGCAGTCGCCTCTATTTTACAATATCCTCCCGAATATATTGAATATGTCGTGTCCTTTCTAGATTTGTGAACTTACATTTTGGTATCATGACAGTTTGCTTTTTTTGAGAAAACATTTAACTTCCAGGAAGACCATTGAAACCCCCCCTATTGCCAAAAAAAACTACAGAGAATGTCGTGGTCGGTTAATTGATATGATAATGGTAATGAATGAGATTATACTCAATTACACTGAAAGAACAATAGCTGATTAGTTTCGAATATTCACAATAATGGTTCTATTCTAGAATATGAATGCATACAATCTTGATGAATGAGAAAAGAAAATCTCGCCTTGAAAATAAATTCCAGTATTTCGCATTACCTTCATTAAGCTTTATTCCCTTAATAGTTGTACACCAAATGGCAGTGCTGTTCGAGTATAGGTACTTTCAATACCGCTACCTCCGGTAGTACAGATTTCTAACAGGTACCGGTAGTACCGAAATAGAAAAAACGTTACCCGGTAGTATTGAATACCGGCATTTTTTACCCATCTCTAATGTGCATCATTCATGGTCCATTCACCATTAGATCGATTGGTAAGGGAAGGATAATGTAGAGAAAGGATGGAGAGTAACCCAAGGTGGGCGTTAGTCTGCTCTCCGCACGAAAGGCGCCAAGGAGTCCACGGTTGAACGTCTCATTCGACGGACCGTCTACTGCACCTTGAAGTGCTCTCCGCTTAGCCCTTTCAAGTAGGGATCGGGGCCCCATAGAAAAGTATATCCGCCACCGCCGGAATTGGAACCCGGGCCCACGGGATGAGAAGCCAGTGCTCGAACCCACACCCCTCACCACAATCCTTATAACGGTTATTTCCACATTATTTACACATTATGGGCCATCCAGAAGTTTAATGTCCGGAATTTCGGCTTTTCGAATTTGAAACCTTCATACACTTATCATTTGTTGAATTGGAAAGCCAGGATAATTGAAGTGGCACCCGAGGGCGACGCACTGTCCTCACAACTCGAAAGCCGTCACTTCGAATCCCGCCTTGTGTGTTGCCGTTGCGTTAATTTCAGTGACAACGTCTTCGACTCGACCCAACTTTTTTGGTGTCCCAATCGGTTGAACCCCTCGTATCGCTAGGGAAAATTGACCCTGACTAAATCTCCCCATCACTCATCTATTCTCGCGACTCCCTTAATAACTTCCCTGACCAGTTTTTTTATAAAAATGGTCAAGAAAAGGTCATATTTTTTAATTTCAAATTCAGAATCATTAGAGGGAGGCAAATCTGAAAATGTTTCCTTATTTTTTTATTTCAAAAAACTAATGATATATTAAATAATTTCTTAATGTTGCCCCTTAACTTAAGATAAATAGGCCACCTGCAATTCAGTAAAACTTTCCTTCCCGTAAACCTTAGTTAGACATCTAATGAGGAATGAATTTAGTTTATATTACTAATGTATATACTTGGTTGACAACGTTAATGTTAACTATTAATTTTAATCCATAGTACATACATCAAGAAACAACGTACAAACATTCATAAGAGTTAGGCAACCCGCATGACGACGACTCGCTCTGAAAATGTTATAACAAAATTCATTTTATGACAAAAATAAAGAAACTTTAATTCTTTTACTTGATTCTCTTTTAAGAGAGCTGGAATCCCTTTCCTCAGTGTTCCATACGAGTCAGTGGAATGTGAAGCGAGCAAATTGGGTAGATCTGGAGACGCATAAAAATTATCCGTAA
Source organism: Pyrrhosoma nymphula (assembly GCA_963573305.1). NCBI lineage: Eukaryota > Metazoa > Arthropoda > Insecta > Odonata > Coenagrionidae > Pyrrhosoma > Pyrrhosoma nymphula. The sequence goes on along the minus strand of OY754329.1, from coordinate 154,788,845 downwards.
TCAGGCAATATCATAGGCCAAATAATGGCTTCATTAGAGTCATCAACACTTTTGAGAATATGGGTAAATGGAGGAGTGGAGAAATAGATTTCCTTCCATAGGAGTTCGCGTTTGTTCTGTTTTGCGAGTGCACGAGGAATCGCCGAGCAAGGTGCTCTGAAGTGAACTTTAAGTCGGAGCATCTAAAAAAACCCGAAATGCCTCTCCTCGGAAACTTTCAGCACCAAAGAGTTAAAAAAGGTTAAACATGAGAAGGAGATTCGAGGTAATAAAGGTCTTCCTCCAAACTTCTCGTTTTTCGATCCGAAAGATTTGGTCCTCATTTTTGCGAGTGGAGGGGCAGTTGGGATTGGTGGGAGTGGCGTTTCGTCATGGGAGAAAAAAAATTGAAAGTCGCGGAGAGTGGATGGGTGGGTGGGTGGGGGATCGTTTCTCCCGGCGTAATAAATTGACGTTATGATTAGGCTTGACGTGTGAGGTTGGAGGGGGGGCGGGGCGGGGGAGTGTAGGGGAGAGAGCTCATGTGCTGTTCTGCTACATGGCCTCCTGTCATTTGAAAAAAAAAGAATTAAGGAAGGGTGGAGAGGAGTTGAAATAAATAAAAATGTACATATTAGAGGGAATGGAGGGTGGATGGGGGGAGGAGGACGTGAGACAATAGAGGTGCTGTGGTGGATGGTGGGGGAGGGAGGGAGGGGAGGGGGAAAGGGGTGTTCGGAATATCCGTTGCACGCTGATATCGGAGACGGATTGGAAGGTAGGTGGGGGAGGTAGCAGGGGGGTGGCAGGGGGGTAGGGCAGGGTAACGGGGGGGTGGAGCTGGAAGTGGACGAGGGGGGGAAAGTGTTCAGGCGGGGAGAGGGACTTGAGGGATTTGTGCGCGTTAGTTAAGGGCGCCGCGGTGAGGGAAGAGTCCGAATCACAATCACAACGTGTTCCTAGCGGATTTATCAATCAATTCATGGACGAGCGACGCAGAAGTGTTCAAAAGTTCAAAATCGTGCGAGAGGAGTGAACCGTGTTATGAAGCACTGAAGGTTATAATTTTTTCCCGCGGTGTGATGTGCGTGAAGTCTTCATGGGTTTTCCACCGTGCCAAGTATTGGACAGTTGACGTTTCGAAGGCAGACTCTGCCATCGTCATCTTGGCATTGAGTGAGTCGAGTCCTTCGACTCCCTGATAACCATGGCAGAGCCAGCCGTCGAAACGTCGACGGTCCAGTGCCTGACCTCGTGGAAAAGCCGTGAAGGCTTCGCTCACATATGGAGCACTATTAGGAATACTAGATGCAGATGGATAGTCCACTCTTTTGCGACACGGTGAATTTCTAAGAAAAGTAATGGTAGGGAAAGAACAGCGAGAAAGAGTGAGGGGCAATTCATTCATTGACCAGGTAAAAACAGGATGGAACAGGAGATGAAGAAAAGTATAAATGACTTAGTGGGGGGTAAGGTAGAATCTAGGGCTGAAGTCAACTATTCTTGGAATGGAACGCGACTTAATGATGGCAATGCTAGTTTCTGCACTATACAGAACCTGCCTCGCAATACCTACAGCACTAGGGGACACCCTTGTGATTTTACTTCCATAACTCCTGATAAACCGAGCTAAAACTATTGCCCATGCTTTTGTAACGAAAAGTATAGTATAAAGGATTTAAGGTTTTCCCGGCGAAATATATAAATTAAGGTTTCTTGGGTTTCACACCGGGTAAGATTTATAGGGGCGTATAGGGTAGGGCGTATATTGGCGAGACAGGAAGGACCATCGAGAAAAGAATCAAAGAGCATGAAAGAAGTATTAGGCTTTTTCAACCGGAAAAGTCTGCATTAGCAGACCATAGCCTTGATAATGGACATCGTGTCGATTTCCCAAATTCCACACTACTTTCCCGGGCGTCCAAATATTGGGAAAGAATAACGAAAGAAGCGATATTGATACAGATGGAGCAAAATAACATCAATAGAGACAACGGCTTCAACTTAAGTAGGACTTGGCGCCCAGTAATTGACGAAATTCAATGAACTTGTAACGGTTCCCACAACAATGGGTCATCTGTGGCTATATATAACCGCCAGAATCCTCGCTCAAACTCCTCGCTGAGTCAACCATCGAAACTTTGATACATTTTAAAAATCTTACCCGGTGTGAAACCCGGGAAACTTTCACTCTAAAGTATAGTATGTGGAAGAGTAAATCTAAAGGATGACATTTTGTTACAAAGAGATGTGTTCGATGAAGTGGAATTCTTCACTTACGTTAGAAGATGCACGACGTGGGGTGGTAGAGGTTCATTGGACACCAATCGAGGAACGGCTCAAGCCAAGAAAGCATTAATGATGAAAAAACAACTGTTGTGTTCTAAGAAAATAGGACAACAATGAGGAGTGAGTACGTTAAAAAATTCATGTGCATTGTTGCGCTCTTATGGCCGAGATACATGCTCCATTGGACCATTTGGAAGACGATACGGAATAGATTAGAGGTTTTTAAAGTCTGTTGCAAGAGGCGAGCGCTGGAGATCAAATGGATTAATAGGATCCGAAACGAGAGAGCCTACTAAAGAATAGAAAAGGAGAGAACCATATTTGGAGCACTATCAAAGGAAGACAAGATCCAGACGTATGGTAAACGCTCACTCGGAGTGACAACGAGCATCTAAGGAACACAGTGGAAGGGAAAATAGAAGGGGGAGAGAAACGAGTAAGGTCAAGAGCAAAATAAATACATAGGCCAGGCATAGTGAGGCATTAAACGAAATAGATACATGGCAAGAGCACAAAGGAGTCAGCAAATGCCGGCAGTGGCATAGAAAGGGCAAGATGGAATTACTGTTGATGACGCGGATGTTCCCAAAATGAATATCACAAATAGGCACATTTTTATTTTCTCTGGTTGTAGTGAAAACTCGGCTGTCGCTTGCCGGAGAGCTGTGAAAATTCTCACATGATAGGAATTTGAACCTATTTAAGGCATTTTATCACTTTTATTATTTGCTTGAACGTCAATTTAAGATCCATATTTGTCTCTACCTCAAAAATTTTCTAATGCAATACATTACAATGTAAAATAGCCTTCCAATTTTTACTCAGCATTCGGAAATAAGGGTGTTAAAGTGTTGTGTTGAGGTAAAATGAAAGCCAATCAGGAGTGTGCTTCATGCCTAAGCAAGACTACGAAATGAAGGATATGGAGGATTCATATGAAAATGTAAAAGCCTTATCAATTATGAAGAAATATTTGAATATTTCGGGGACATTTTAATATTTTATTTTAAATTTTTATCTTTATCCCTGCCCTGTCATTACTCAGCTTACATGGCGTTAAGAATAACACGAAAATATATTTTTGCTATGATGCAATGTCAGTTTTTCAAAACGCTGACAGTTAATTAGAGTAGTACAAAAACTCATCGCCTATGAGTTTCGGTCCAATTGAACGTGATATATCATATCAGCATTTGGATAGCTATTAATCATTTATGTTTCATCACAGAAAAAGAGATAATTCCAAATTTTAAAAAAATTGTTGTTTCCAATTTTTCGAGGAATTGGGGACACTATAATGACGGCGTACATTATTAATGCCTCGCACTTTGTTGACAGGGACGCCCGCGTAGTGATCGGATGGAGGGGAGGGGGGTGGGGTAGGTAGGGGGAGGGGGGAGGGTGAAGGAGGAGAGTGAGATTATCGGATGAAAGTCGGAGATTAAGAGAAGGCGTGCTCAGTGAATCATTTCCCCGGCCATTGGGATTGACATCTAAATGTGCTCCTCCTCCCCCATAACCTCTGTTCTTCTTGTGACTCTTCAGCACATTATGTTGCTGTTATGTGTTGAATTTCAGTCTCTTTAACCCTCAAATGGTGGGTGCGTCAAATTCACTCCCACGAGTGGGCGCGCCGCGGCAATGTTTCCGCAAAAATAAATAGCATTCCTATATTTAAGGGCAAGATAATTTACTAATAAAAAAAGGCTGATTAATTTGTTACAGTTACATATTTTATAGGTTGACACTGAATGTACATTGTTAATCATCTTAGTTCATATATAGGTCCTGTTCATCTTCCCATCTTGTACATGTTGTCTCTTGATTACAATGCCTCCTACATACATTATTTTTACATCACTGGCACACAATTTTTTACCTGCATTTTTATGCTACCTGCAAACATGGCATATTACTGGTATAGGTGCTTCATGAACCGGTTCCTTGTTCTTATATTTTCCTAAAATTTCTTATATATCTTTAGTCAAACGTCAAACTCTCTTCAACGTCACACAGCTACTGAAGCGTCCGGTGGATAATTGATCCGGATATCGGAAATACTCCCTCCTATCATGAAAAATGAATACCTGTCAAAAAAGACACAGGCATTAAATACAAACGGTACCAAATGGAGAGCTCAGGAACTAAAATATGCGGCAATTTGCCGCGGGCGCGCCCACCTATATCTATATTTAATCTATATTTACATGATACGTCTTCCATCTCTGTGTAAATGGGCGTATCGATGCCTGGCGGTGATTCAACGAATATTGTGTACACCTGGAATGTATTTATTGCTCGAGAGCATTGAAGTGTTCAGAACGGGACGTTCAAGCCATTCAAAAGAGGAATGTGAAAATATGAAAAAATAACGGCATTCCTGGAATTTATTTCGCCATTATACAAAAGTAGTGTTCGAAATTGAAAGAAAGAAGAGCGGTTTATAACGCTCTATACGGCGTCTTCCGATTCCCAATCTCCATTTTTCTCGGTCATTCTGTCGTGCCCCGAGTGGTCGGTGCGCGACAAATCGCACGCATAGTCCGAGTGGTTAGACAAGGCATAAAAGGGTTAAAACTCAACCGTCACGGAAGTTAAAGAATACTTTTATTCACAATCAGTACGGATACGTGCAGAGCCTTCGGCTGCTTGGAAGAATCTCCCCCTGAGTTGAAAAATTCAAGGGTTTAAATACCATTTTCGGGCAGCTTATTTTAGGATGGAAGAGGGGGGAGAGAACAAGGGGTTTGGGATGCAACTATAGCACCTCCCCCCCCCCCCCTACGTGGCAAAGGGTTGGTTTCAAGCAAAACCATAACCATTGGAGGAGGTCCCTCAAGTGGTATGGTGTGAAACATTTATGTGTTCTCACACCGTTTTGAGAAGACTTGAAGTGAACGCGAGTGCTATCATCTCATAAACAAGTTGTTCCGCTGGACCCCACCGAGACACAAGGGAGGGGGAGGATTATGTATGACATCCTCCCATGCATCTCTCCCAAAAGGGAAGGGAAATGGTTTCTGTCGTTCCCAGATGTCTAGACATGGGATGGACCACCTCTGTGTCCCGAGTAACTTACAATTCCATTCCTCATCTTTAAGACATTTGTTAACATCAAGGCGACAGATGAAGTGCAGTATCTAGGAGTTACGATAACTTCGGACCTATCGTGGGGAACACATATAAGAAATATTTGTGGCAGAGCTCTGAAGAAGCTAGGATTCGTCAAGCGTATTGTGGGAAGATTTTCGGATGAAAAAGTAAAAGAGAGGTGGTATTTCGCACTCGTCCGGCCACACCTTGAATATGCAGCGAGCATATGGGATCCGATGCAGAAAGACTTAATCCGGGAACTTATTAAAATACAAAGGAAAGCTGCGCGATTCGTCAAAAACAGCTACGGGCGTACAGACAGCGTTACACAGATGTTAAACAAATTAGGCTGGGAGCCGCTAGAGACTCGGAGGCTGCGCGCTAGGCTTAGATTGCTTGAGCAATTGAGAATAGATATCTTTAAGAGCGACACGGAAAACATCATATTAGAACCCCACTATATTTCCAGGTCCGACAGAAGCGATAAATTAGGAGAGATATTTTGCCGAACGGATAGGTATGGGAATTCGTTTTTCCCTCGAACAATAAGGGACTTTAATAAATGTTAGAGTAATTTCATTAGAGTGTTTCCTTTTTATATGCAAACGGCTGGGGTCCTAACACCCCCCGCCACACGCCTATTGAGGCGGCTTGCGGGGTAGTATGTAGATGTAGATGAAGACCTCTCCCTCTCTCTCATCCCCATTTTGCTATCCGTTCCATCGAGCGATTCCTTCCTCTTTTCCTTTTCCCAAATAGGGTTCCACAACAGGACTGGTTTTCGTAGGCTCTCATTTTCCATTCGTTGAACGAGGCCATACCATTGCAGCTGCTTTTTTCTTATTTCTTCGATGTGCGGGACGTCCATAACATCTCTGATTATTCTATTCTGAACTTTCTCCCGTCAAGATATTCCTGCGACTCTTCTCCAAAAATTCATCTCTACCGCTCTAAGAGTTCTTCACTTTTATGAGTTGTTGCAGGCTTAACTATGGTTTTGTGTATAATAATTATTATTTTATTCCTCATATGAATACATTGAATATACATTAATAGTAGTTCATTTAATGGAGGTACCCCTTAGTAAACAATGATTCCTGCTTTGGGGTTACCGGCTCTTTCACAGGTAAACATGGATTATCATACAAACTAATATAACATAAGTAGATCAAAAACACACTACGTGCCATTTTAGTACACTGAATACATAATATGGTGACATTGCTGTATTTAAATATTCACATGTGCATGTACTCAGGAGTTTTTTAGCAATATTTTGTAATATTAATAAATACAATAGAAAAATTTATGTAAACCTTGTACATATAATACATATACATTTACACAATATTTTTAATTAGATATTCTACCTCTTTCTGACTGAACAACCAGGCCCTAACGTTTTTAAAGAATTTAGCGTATTTTTTTAATAACGCAATGTTTTGAGGGAGTCCACATCCTAAGCTTGTTTTTCTTTGAAATTGTTTGTACTGTTAAGCAACGATATGGTCGTTCTAACTTGTGTGCATTGTTCTTGAATTTCTGTGTCTAGTGTTCCCTCTTCTATTTTTTTCTCCCTATACACTCATATTCTTGAGTGTGTCGTATATTCTGTCCAGTTTCAAGAATGAAGTCTCATTTTGTTCCACCTATGCATATATATTCTTTCTTTTTTTACTTACTCTTCTTTGACTCGATTCTCCATGGTTCCATGGGTATATGGTTACCACTTAATTTTACCTTACATGGTTACCACTTCATTCACCCTAATCTGTGATTCGAGTTAGAAAAGTGGTAAAGCATCCAACTGTCATCTTGTCCATAATCTGGCGATTTTTTTCAAGATACAATATTACGTGCTTTTCTTTGACTCGCTTTTTCGTAGTTCAATGGATCCATAGTTTCCACTTCATTTTACCTAAATACATTCGATTCCATTCGATTAAATACTCCCAAGTTCCCTAAATCCATTGGCATCACCCGCTCCTTTGTCCCATTCCATTTACTTTCTATGTGCTTCTCTTCTTCCCCAAACTTGTCCCTTCAAGTGCAAACCTTACCCCCACAGCCTTTTTGATATCACTTTCCTTCCCTCCGACCGCATGAAGCTCATAATCGTTCCAGCCATGCCTTTTGCCAGTGTTTAGAACCCATCAGCCCAATAAGGCGTTTGTTTTGTTCGAAAAATGTGTGTGATAACTTATCTTGAGAAGAAGAGCTTCACCGGAGACGACTGATCGCTCTCTTCGCTTCCAGACGGCACGAGTATTTGCGGACTTAAGAAGAGAGATCGTTCTTTAATGTAAGTACTTTGTACGTGGCTACGTTTTGATAATCAGTGTGATATGTATTAGGCATAGGGTATAGCCCGTCCGCGTTAACTTGGCCAACAATCAGTAGTCAATCGATATATATTTTGATAACTTGAACTCAGCTTAATTTAACTCAATTTTTGACGTCATAAAATTATTAAATTTTGCACAGGGCTGTCAGTGAAATTCAGGTGAAAATACAGTATTCCAGAGCTACCTTTGATATTATCGATATATTTTCTATAGAATCGATATATATATATATAAATTTAATTCGGCTTATTACATGCTTTTCTTTAACTAGCTTTTCCATGGATCCATGGTTACTTACATGGTTGCCACTTCATTTATAACTAAATAATAATAATCTAATGAAATACCCTTCCTATATTTTGATTCGAGGTGGAATAGTGATAAAACATCCGACTCTTGTACCGAGAAGCAATTAGGAAGTCGTCGCATCAACTCCACAACCTGGCGATTTAATTAAATCCATTTAAGGAAATTAGCCACACAAGGACAAGACCACAACGAAAAGTATGGGGCACGACCACATTTATATTTCGTACCTTAACTCTAGTTCACTATAAGATTTTCCAGATATTGTATATTGAAGCTCTCTATTCCATTGAATGCCAAAATCTTCATATTTAGTGAAATTTTGTCGATATCGAATATGAAAGAGCGCCCCATGCTTTTCTTTGTGGTCTTGTCATTGTGTCCGGCTAATTTTCTTGAATTGAATTTGATTATTTCCAGTACTAGGCTAAACTTTCATGCGCTTGAGAAAATATTTTTTTTTCTTTTTTAGTACAATGTTAAGATATTTATTTTTTAGATATTTTAGTGAAATTTTTTATTTTTATAAAAGCATGCTTAAAAATATTTCCATTTTTTAAATAATTATTTTCATTTCATAATCGGTACCTTTAGCTCCCACTTATGATATTCATCGATAATCTTGCGGGTTATATACTCAATAATCTTCATAACCCTGGGATACAATTACCTGATCGTCAGAGAAGCAGAGAGTAAACAAGTTCTTTTTCTCCATAGGGATTCCCATGGCGTCATTGTTTCTTTTCCTATATTTTAAAACTTACTCCAAGTATATGTTTTAAAAAAGTTGGTATTTCAATCTTTTGTCGGCTTAAAACTCCTGAGATGTTTTACTTTCCACTTTTATTCTCGTTTTATTTTCTTTGTAGATGTTTAATGGCATCCATTAGTTTATTTATATTTGTTTTCGAAAGGGCTTCCCAAAGTTTAATTTGAGGTCATATGCTTTTTCAGATCTAGGAATAGTCGATGTATTTCTTGGTCATATGCCTTATTTTTCTCAATAAGTTGTGTTACACAGTGAATGTCATCTACGGTGAATCTACCCGCTCGAAAGTCTGCTTGTTCTTCAGCCTCCATTTCCTTGTATTCTTTTTCCATTCTATTGTTTAGTATTTTCCATGTACTCTACTTATTGTACTGTTGACCGATTCTCCACGGTATTTGTCACAGACATTTTTATATCCTTTTTTATGTATTGTTGTAATATATGAAGTTGTCAACTAGAATATAAGGAAATGGAACCATACTTTAAAATTCCCGGTGTTATATCCCCTGGGCCCGGTGCTTCTCTATTTTTCAACCCTTTACTTGTATCTCTCACTTCACTTCATTCTATTTCAATTGGAGACATTGAGGTAGCTAAATTTTCAGGGTCTCCGTTGTTCTGAAATTCATCTCTATCTTCTGTAAGTAACCCAGCAAAAATTCCACTTTTCTACACTTATTGATGTTATTATGTATTTCTTTTTACTTTATCTGAGAGCTTTGAGAAACCACCAGCTTTCTAAGCTTTTGGGGGTTATTTTGTAATCTCACATTTTTAGTGGCTCTTAGTGGAAAGGCGGGAGATCCGTTTCCCTCTCTTAATGATCGGCTCACGAACGGTTCGTGAATTGTAGAAGCTTCAATTACCTTACATCAAATAAAAGATGCCGAGACTAGCGAATACCCAGATTGCTCAACATCTTACGTAAGATATCTTACACTGTACATACCACGAAAATCTAAATACAGTCAAAACTACAAGCGATATGTTCGCGATCACTCAATATTTTAAAAACATTAAGTGCATCTAATTAGTGTTCGATTCACAAGCACGGGAAATATCTACCAAGAACGTAGATTTTAAGGCAATATTTGTTAAAATTATGAAATTATGGTACAAATAACTGAATTCCATTCTCCATTCACTGGCGGATAGGCACACGAAAACAAAGGTATCAGAAACATTGTTTAGGAAATATTGATACGAAATATATACACAGATAATTCAAGCTAATAATAACATAAGCGATTCAAACAAAGCATACCTTCAAGTGCCAAATATATTGGAGTTGAAAATGATGATGTTCTTCGCGTTGTGCAAATGACAACAATGCGATTTGAAATCGTTTGTATCTTTCGCGCCCTTGTTTATTTTCCAACTCAAGCTTCAAGTGGAAACGATGGTGGCTCCATGTCACGTTCTTTATGACAGGTGAGATGGAACTAATGGCAGGCGGAGATAATGAAACGGATCAAGAGTCGAAAGATACGAATCAGAGCGGATGAATCGTCTAAAAGACCAGCACATGACCGGCAGTTCACCGCTTGAGATACGAAGATGGTCACGCCGCCTGGGTGGCGGAGTTGAACTACGAAAAAGTGAGATATTATGACGTATTCTCAATAAAGTGAGATTACAAAATAACCCTCCCTGTGTGGCTATGGAGGTGATAACATTTATTTTCCCATGTCTCATTTTTTTCAGCAAGAACAAAAAAGGAACATTCGTTCCCGGATGACTTCACATATAAGTAACAGGGTGTGTTTAGTTCATATTGGAGTGAGTGAGTGTTTTAGCTGGACTTATTACCGGTATCTTTCGCGCACTGTTGGCATTAGATTCATAAACAAATTGTGGTTTTAAAGAAGTTCCGTGTTGCGCTCGATTACAGAATACTTGAATATTTCCATACATTAGAAGAGCAATAATATCAAGTGTAATGGCCCTTTTGGACGAGGCACTTAAAGGCAAAGTTTGATGTACAGAAATTGAGAGAATGCAAGCATAAGAATATGGGCATTTTTCCTGTCTTTCGTTCAAGCATTCGCACAGTAATTATAGCAAGTCCTCGTTCTACACCACATAGTTTTCACTGCACATCCATCCATGCATCAGGCTGATCAGTAACGTGCCTCTTATGAAGCAGCCTTAATTGAGAATACCGATGCTAGCTACAATCCTTACGATGATATTCTTACGCAGGAAAGATAAAAACTTAGAAATGTATTGTAGAGGGAAGTTTGAGGAAATTATAAATATATAATGAGCGAGTTTTTTTTGCAGCTTAATGCCACTTCTCGCATCCCAAACGCCACTTTTCTTTATCATCCCAATCTCAAGGTTTTAATCCTCTTCTTCTCATTTCCAACTCGATATTTTCTTTTCATGTTTTCATAGGTCTTCCTCTTTTATTTCTTTCCACTGGAGTCCATTTCCAAACCATCGATGGTATTCTTTCCTCATTCATGCGTCTTAGATGTCTGTACCATTTAAATTGTCTGTCGTTTATTGTTTCTAAAATTGTTTTTTTGTTGACATTTTTTCCCTAATATAATTATTTGTTTCATGATCCAGCAGGGTTAAGTTACAGCATCTCCTCAATCATGACATTTCAGCCGACATTAATCTCTGAGACATACTTTTATCTAAAACCAAATCCTCAAATTACAAATGCAATGCTTAATAAATGGCAACTGTTGTTTCATTCCACGTAGTGCCCTTTAAAATCCGATTCTCAGTTAAAATAAATGAAGATTCGGAGCATGACGTATGAGGACAGTTTAGCAAGTGTATTTATACTCATTATAATGGTTATTATTTGCTATCAGTGAAATTCTCTCGGGCTTCCGACCAGGTCAGTTTCTCCATCTCTACAATAAATCAACAGCCCTGAGGACGATGGAAACATCTTCCATCGAAACGTCGGCGGAGATGGAGAACCTGTCCCAGATGAAAGTCCGAGAGAAATTCACTGCAATAATTAGCCGGGAAAGCATCTAATTTAACATAATCTGGTACTTCTGAAATATTACCTTCCGAGCCCCCGGCAAGGATAGGGTTTCATTGCCGTCATAATGGCCGGAGCTTTGGGAGTGGTTGGGCAGTATTCGCAGCCACGTCCGACGCCCATCGTATAGGTGGTGGTTTTACTGTAACCATGCAAGGCGTGTAGTAATATTTTCAGATACTAGATAAGGATACAAGCATCAGGTAGTAACTCAACAAACTAGATACACTAACTATTCACAAATCTAGTTAAAAGTCTCATTGGCAGCTGTTATGGTCCCTTATCGTTCTTGGGAAAAATTGCATTTTAAATCTGTCCGTTCTGCAGTCTAGTTCCCTAATTTTGTTCTCACGATCTGATCTACCGCAGTATGTCGGATTTCGTAAAATGTCATTAACGTCGTCACGCGACACCCCCCCCCCCCCCCCCCCATGCGACACGAGAGTTTACGACATTAAGTGATGTGCGCTGACAACTACGCGCATACGGAAGTGCCTTCTCACAGTCTCTCGACAGTCGACTGTACGACATTAGTGCGCTGGAACGCGGCACTCGTTCGGCGCCCAGACGACGCAGCCTGAAAGTTAATAGAAAGGGGATATGCCGAGGTCGTCGCAGCCTACGTAAGCTATCTCGCTTCTGATTGGCCGCGCAGCCGACGGCAACGCACGTTGGGATGTGAGGAAAGGTGGCTAAGCACGTCCGTAAGCGGCGGTGTCCGTCCGATTCACTTCCTCCCCCCTCTCCCTTCCCTTTTCCACCCCCCCCCCCCCTCTCACCCTCACCCCCCCCCCCACCCCTTCCGCCCTGACACCCCCGCATTGCCCATCATCAACATCCCCTGTCCTTCCGCTTCGCTCCACACCGCCCCTTGCGCCGCCATGCGGCGTGTCGCCGAAACCAAAGGCGGGCTCTCATCTCTTCCTACTCCTGACCTCCCCCCAATCCCCCTTCTCCCCCCCCCCTTCCCCAAGCCACCCCCGCCCCCCAAATCCCTCCCCATTACACCCCCTCACGCAACTCCTTGCAACACGTGCCACACCTACGGTTGCCAATTTCCAGGGCGCTCCAAGAGTGGAACTATATTCACCAAAAGTCCTAGGTTATAACCAATAATTATTGAAATATGTGAAGGTGGAATATTTCTCCGAAAAAGGTTGGGTAAAGCTCAAATAGGTTAAATCTGCATATGCATCTACAAAATATTCTGCAAGCAACCTCATGGGTGCGCGGCAGAGGGTGAGTTATCACCAACATCCATTATATTATACTACCTTGATAAAGTTAATGAAACTACGATTATTATAACATTACCATAAGCCTGCAAATTATCTGTGAGAAGGCGAATTTTCACCAACATGCGCTGCATACAAAATTGTATACACCACGTGCCTTTTTACTTCACAAAGGTGTTAAAACAATACAACAATAATAATTGAAGGGGTTAGTGGAAATAAGGTGAGAATAAGGTGGAGTATAATACCACCTCCCACCCACAACATGATGAGATGCGGGATAGCCCTCTTATTCCTCTCCAATTTTAGAAACTACTGAAAACACCTTTGATATTTTTATTGATTATGTTTCATTAAGGCTCTCCTGCATTCTAATAGTGGAAAAATTAAATAGTAAATAGTATAAAGTTCCTTATTATGCAGTTACTTCATTTCTGACCAAAATGTGGGATACCGCCTTTTTCCACTAAGCACTTCAATTGTTTTTCGCGTATTTCTCTGCCATTCATTTCGTGGTGCTACTTGTTATATTTAAGATCCAGGAATGTCCTGACAATAAGTTTACTGGCGACACATGGCATTTTCATTTGGTGCAACAAATAACTTTTTTCGATAAAAGGGTGGATAACCCCAATTCAGGAGACTTTTTCTCCCAATGGGTATAAATATATATATATAACTGTCGGTATTCTTCATACAGTTCCTAGATCTTAAATTGTATTGATTGTCAATATATATAAAATTATGAATAAAATATACTATTATAAATATAATCCTGGAATTGGGTGAGAATTTTTAGCATCTTCGTAACCTCCCGGATTGAAGAACCCTGCCCCGCTCTTATCAATTTTGAATAAAGAAATTGAAAATTTTCTTCCCAATATCGTTTCCCATCATCATAGTATTACAATCCTAGGATTGGTATATTGCAGCCCTCCATTTCGCCCTATCCCATTTCCTTCACTTCCCTATGGTTCTTCTTCCCCGTATCCCTCTTGACTTGCCCCAAGTATTTGTCTCTTGGTCTTCCTCTGGGGACTTTCCCTTCAATTTTTCCCTCCTTTATGCTACTTATGTACTCGTTGTGTCTCATGACATGGCCAACCCACCGTGTTCTTCTTTGGCGTATGGTGCTCCACAGTGCCCTTTCTTATCCAATTCTTCTGTATACCTCCTCGTTTCTCACCCTATCCGTCCATTTGATCTTTAGCATCCTCCTCCAGCCCCATGTCTCGAAGGCCTCTATTCTTTTCTGGACAGTTTTTCCAATGGTCCATGCTTCTGATCCGTAGAGTGCCACTGCCCACACGAATGTTTACACGTATTGTTTCCTTGTCTCCAGTCTTATACTCTTCGAGCAGAGTAGCAGCCTTTTGGCCATGAATGCCGTCTTAGATTGGGCTATTCGACGCTTGATGTCTGTCGTGCTTCTTCCATCCCAGGTAATGGTGCTCCCGAGGTAGGTGAATGATTCCACTTGCTCTAATCTTTCTCCTTTGAGGCAGACATCGGCCACTACTTTCTCTCTTCCACACACAAGTATCTTGGTTTTCTTCTTATTGACTTTCATGCTGTATTCCTGGAATACTTTTTCAATTGTGTTCAGTGAGTTCTGTAGGTCTTCCTCGCTTTCTGCTACGATCGCGATATCATCATCGAAGCGTAGCATGTTGATTTCTTCTCCATTCTCTTTGATTCCTTGTTCTTCTATTTCTTTTATTACTTCCTCCATGTACATATTGAAGAGTGCTGGTGACCGGTTACATCCTTGTCGGACCCCTTTGTTAATTTTTGCCTCCATATTTATTCCATCTTGCGTGCGTATTGTGGCCACCTGGTCCTTGTAGAGCTGATAGATGATTCTTCTGTCATTGTAGTCCAAGCCAAGTTTTTCCATAGTATTGAACATCATATTCCATTCGACATTATCGAATGCCTTCTCCAAGTCCACGAAGGCTTGCTCACGTGGTTACAATGCCTTGCTCACGTGGATCATTTTCTCTACCAGTAGTCTCAGGCATAGTAGTTTCCCAACGATTTATAAATTTTATCCGCGTGTCATGTGCTTCTTATGTCGTGGAGTACGCTAATGCATCACGACATCATGTAATTAAAATGATTGATACATGAAGGTAAACGAAACATTTGTTCACAATTAAACATTCTCTGGGTTTTTTGTAAATAAATTTGAAAAATTGTAAATGGTAAATAATGTTGGTAAATATAAATAATACATTGTAGAATTATTGCTGATAGTTCATTGGTGAACACGTTCAACGTAAGTCAAAATAATGCTTTCAACTTTATATATCCTGGAAATGTCTTCTTCTTTACATGGACCTCTCCAGGAATCGACCCTTGATGGGTTGGTAGCCCTATTCCCCCCACACCCCTGTCTTCCCCGCCCCCGGGAAGTGTTGCTCTGCCCCTCTCAACCCCCAAACCTTCCCCTCCCCACTTAGAGCGGCGAATTCATAATTGGAGAGTGCAACGAGGAACAGAGGCGGAGCATTTATATCCACCCCCGTTCGTGAATTACGCCCACTCACATTGACGGCTTCGATGCACGGCCCTCACAAGTTATTTGCATCGCAACCCTTTCTTTCTTTCCGATTTCCTCTTCTCCTCCCCTCACCCCCCCGTACCCCCCTTTCTGATTTGACTTTGACGTACCTCCCTCGACCACCCGTGGTAATCCAGACGGAACGAGAGTGCGGATTGAAGGTAAAGGCCCATTAGGTTTTTAATTGACTTTTACGCCGGAAATTCTCACGCGGCTTAGCAACGGTGTTTTAAAAATTTCGATCAGTGGACGATGTCGACTGACTTGAGTCTTGTTACCGAGTAATTGGTATGTATGTCTGTGATCATTTCAATTCTGAAAAATATTCTTCGGAACGCTATGATGCATGAGTCTCTAATCCTCTCAGGCCACTTCTGATGATTTCGGAATCTCAAGAAAATTAAATGTAATAGTTAATGAAGGAAATGACTCCCTTCGCTCTCTGCCCTCGACCAAGGCACGGTGAGAGTGGTGACGCGTCCCAACAGCACCAGGAACCAACCAATCTTAGAATTTAATGAATAAGGTTAATTAGGAAAAAATTCATTTGGGTATTCTACCAGTTGATTGGGAAGTTCTTTAACAGTCCTTTTCGTAACATCCCAGTTTCTTGGGCAACTTCTCATTTTCTTTCGTATAAATGGCACACCACCAAATTACTCTTTCATTTGTCTCTGTCTTTCAAAATCCCAGTGTGGGTCTTTCCGACTTTTTTGAAAATGTTAGTTGATGGGACATGTTAAGTACAGCATAATGCCGAATACTCGAGGTCAAAGCATAGCCTAGTTTCCGAAATAAAAATTCGCCAATTATTCGAAATCTGAACGCCGCGAAAAACGGACTGAAAAGAGCCGTGTCCCAGTCTGACGTCACAGCTGCCGTCGAGAGCCGGAGAGTCCCATGAATGGGCTCGGGAAATCACGGTGGCGTGCACGGTGAACTGCGAATCGGGGGCAAAATTGATTTGTCGATGTTTCTAGTGAGTGAAAAATCAAATAGAATTGATTTCTTATTAAAGCTACTAGGAAAAAATTAATATATTCCTCAAAATAATTTTGCAGCGGATAAACAGGGAATTCCATGTAATACTCCCAATGGTATGGAGAACATGTTGTTGAAAGCTAGAAGAAAAAACCCCAGGGACATCTCACGATACACTGTGGAATTTGAATTCAAGGATTGCTTCCATTTAGGTCAAACATTGCACGACACTTCCCTGAATTAGATTAGTGATAGTATTGTAAAATGCTCAATGAATATCCAATCCTTACCCCGGTGCAAAACATGCTCGTTATCCAAAACATGGGTCTCAGAGACCCAATCCACATTTATCTGCTTAAAAAGCGATATAAAAAATAAGTAGAAACCCTTTTCGTTCGAAAACAAATTAAATGCACAAAGGTGACAATAGTTCATTTTGTTCAATACCTATATGGGATACTCATAAATTTTGTGAGGTAGAAATATTAAGTAGGTGAAACAAGATGAGTGAATCCCGGTATTTCACCTCGTCGTTCGCCATTCTGATTCGCGTTGAGGAGGTCAATGGAGGAGGATAAATGGACTGTTAATTAGTTACATGTAACTAAGAAACATTCTAAGACAGCCAAATACTGCTGAAGATCAAGAACTACTGTGCATTATCTGCTTCTTATGTCAGCCTTCAAGTGCAAATTCTTACTTCGCTACCCTGAAAAAGTACCCGAATGCAACTTTACCATTAACGTCACAAAGAAGAAGCAGAGATAACCATTTCGGTGGGATTAATACTGATAATGGTGCATGAGCATTATCGATAGTGTTTTAGTCTTAATCATTTACGTATATCTTAAATTCCCTTTGCATAACGGTGATTTTCGTACTTCCCTCGGCCTTAGACAATCATAATAAAGTGCAAAGTGCAACTCGTCTCACGCAAAAAAGGTAATATTTATTGCTATCGCGTTTGAACAGCTGTTATCTTCACAAATCGCATACACAAGGAAAAGAAAAAATGCTTCTTATATTTTTGGGAAAAACTGTGAAGTTTTTAAAAAAAATTCCTTTTCGGCATTGGCCCACAGGCGCAGGTAGATTTCGAAGTTCATATTTTTAATAAATACAAGATAAACAACGCGAATAGCTTAATTGGACTCAGGTGAAGTATGCGCTCAAGTTTCATTGCAATCAACTTGATATTGGCCGAGTTGTAACCAGATATTGCCGCGCGCCACCTGGGCAGTAAAATAGTGTGATTCTGTAACATAATACAATGGAGGCAAATAAGCACTGTAGTACATGCATGAGCTTTAGATGGCGGCGGAAATCAACCAATGAGTACATATATTTTGAAATCATGACGTCAGGACGCTCTCTGCCGCTGACTAGCGCTGAATCGCCGCAAAATATTCACCCCGACTGAAAGTTCCAGGGGCGGCCGCTTCCTTTCAAAACTGAAACCTCCCTCGGTGACTAGCGAGATGTTATTTGTTTGTGTAGGCTCCATTTTATCGACGATTATTATTTCTGCGATATATTTTAGATGCTGGAATTTTATTTGTAGTGAAACATAAATTTATTAGCTTGCAATGCGTATTGCAAGGCCGGGTAACAATGAAATAAATGCGTAGCAATGGAAATGACAAAAACTCAAAAAATTGCATAATATTTACGCGAAAAGTTTAAACTTCTCAGTGTACCGGTCGATTGAGACAAATCGGTTAAATAAATTATAAACTATGTAGATTTAACTTCAATTTAGTTCAAAAAGCAAACTCGTATCTCAATTATTTCATATTTTAATGAGAAAAAGAAAATTGATCTACTCGGAAATTTTTCGTATATAAGGCATTGCTAAAAGACTATAGTTACTTAGGTGGCAATTCAAACCGTAAGAGGTTTTTGGCCTCGTCAACCGCTTGTCTCCACCTCGACCTGTCCTGCATGGTATATTCATTCTCTCCTATTTTCCTCCTCATGTCCCTCAGCATCTGGTCGGTCCACCTCAGTCTTGGTCTTCCTGGAGGTCTTTTTCCAAATGGTCTCCCCTTCATTATGGTTTTAAATAATGAACTATCCTCTCTTCTATTTACATGACCCGCCCATCTCAGTCTTCTACATTTTGCTTCTGCCACGATGTCTGCTTCCTTGTAGAGTTCTCTTAGCTCCTTTTTCTCCTAATTCGCCACTGTTCCTCTTCTTTCATTGGTCCATATACTGTCCTAAGTATTTTATTTTCAAAGGTGATAAGTTTCTTTTCCGTCTTTTAACTGATTGCCCATATCTCTGAGCCATATAGGACTACTGGCCTTTTTATTGTTTTGTAGACTGTTTCTTTAGTCTTTCTTGATAGAATTTTGTTCCTTAATATTTTTTGTAATGCCCAATAGCATTTGTTTCCATTTAAAACTCTTGTTTCTATTTCAGTTTCTTCATTTTTGTATTGGTCAATAGTGACACCGAGGTACTTAAAATACTTACTTCTTTGAAATTTGTGCGTGTTAACTGCCAAGTTGGCTATTCCTTCTGGGTTTCGTCCTACTTTTAGATGTTTGTTTTTTTCTTCATTTACTTCTAGCCCCACTAGTCTTGCTTGAGATAGCAATTCCATAGCCAGGTTTTTGAAGCTAACCTCGTCTTCTGCTAGCAAGGTGACGTCATCTGCGAATGCCAGTACATTGACTTTGGTGCCCACTAACAAGCTTTCATTTAACTTTTTTGTTTTTCTCAGTGTTACTTCTATTGCCAAATTAAACAGTAGTGGTGACAAACCGTCTCCTTGTCGGACTCCTGTATTTACTTTGAAAGTTTCTGAAAATTTTTTATTTATTTTAACCTTACATTTCGATTCATCTATGCACAATGCACATTCCTGCCAGTCTAGTTAGCTTTTCAGGTATGCCCTCTACTCTTAGTCTGTCCCATAACTGTTCACGTTTTATACTGTCGTATGCTTTTTTAAACTCTACGAAACAGATTTATTGTATTCCCAATATTTGGACAGTGCCATTTTTAAAATGAACAATTGGTCCGTTGTGGATTTCCCTCTTCTAAAACCAGCTTGATGCTCCCCTAGTATTTCTTCTGAGTAACCTGTTAGCTTATTACATATGTTTTTGGATAGAATTTTGTATGTAGTGTTAAGGATTTTCCTCTATAGTTGTTGCAGTTCTATTTGTCTCCTTTCTTGTGTATGGGCACTACAACTGCTACCTTCCATTCTTCCGGCAACTTTTCTTCTTTCCAAATTCCCAAGATAAGTTTATGAATTTCTTCCAGTAATGTTTTCCCACCGCACTTCTGGGCTTCGATTTCGACTGAAACTTTGTTATTGAGAAGGGAGGATGTGCGTAGACTTGAGGCGTTTGAGATGTGGGTTTGGAGAAGGATGGAGAAGGTTAGCTAGATGGCGAGAAAGACGAACGGGGAGGTATTGGATATGGCCGGAGAGGAGAGGAAGCTTGTGGCAGAGGTTCGGAGAAGGCAGAAGAGATGGATGGAGGAGTTTTGAGAGGAGAAGGCATGTTGAAGAGAGTGATAGAGGGGAGAACACTGGGGAAGCGTGGAAGAGGAAGGAAGAGGATAGGAATTCTGGACGAAATAAGAGGAGGTGGAAGATAAGAAGAATTGAAGAGGGATCTGATAGCGCGCCATCCTTAGGAGGGAAAGCGAGACAATGTCTATGTGGTTGGGATGCAGAATGGGGATTGTCCAAGATCCTACCAATCAGCTGGTAGAATACTTGAGTAAGAAATGTTGATATACGGAACAGGGTGAGTAATCTCTGTCAGCCCCGTAGACACCGTCACTGACTCGGCCTCCACGGGAATCTCCGAAGTCCGCTTCATCTGCTCCACTCCAGAGTTCAGTCCCGACTGACGACTGCCTGACAACCCTCCTTCTTCCTCGGCAATTCTATCCTCTTCTCTTCTTCTCCGAGGTGACCTCTCTCGGCGAGGTCGTGCGTCAGCCCCAAGACAAGTGGGGCCTAAAAAAGGCGCACTTTCCCCGTTACAGGGTGAAAAGCAATCGGTAAAATTATAGGGTCATCAGTCAATCTTTCAGATAGTGTGTGTAAGATATATTCAAGAATAATCAATTTAAAACCTAAGGTTGTGAAAAGAATGCAGCGGAACCGTCTACCCAGAAATGTCTTTGAATACATTCCTTTTCACTGGTCATCGCATTTTGGTCAACCAAGGCTTCAGGAACAATTTGCGTATCTTAATCCGTTAATAAATGCTCCATCCTAATCCATGAAAATGAAGATAATGCCTTGACGACATTGCTCGATTTGGGGATATAGGTCATCCTGCGTTGAATTCTAGTCCTTAAGTTCATTAGAGCGTATGGATATGTAGTGCCAGACGCTTGTTATTTTTCTCCTACTTGGAGGATATATTATCCTTCGATGATTTTTGCTTGATCTGCCTGATCAGAGAACTTATTGGCCCGTAGGCTCATGGAAACTTACAGCGCTGTTACACGATGAAGTCAAAAATTTTGCTTCATATATTCTGATAAGCTTACTCTATGGTTGTCGGCCACAGAAAATGGAGTGCAATTGCAATTACTTCTTGCTAGCATGATCAACCTTACTTTTTCGATGTATCTGGCAATCTTAAAGTTGAAATTTTGTCATTATTAATCATTTAATTTGGTAATTTGTAAATTATGCATAGTTTTCAAATATCATTGCATTTTTCTGAATTCTCCGGGCTAATTAAGTGGATAATCTACTTATCATTCAGACAATAATGCCTGGCTCAATGCGCCCCTTGTCTCCTTTCCTTACTTCTCCTCCGTCAGTTCTTCACTTTCTCTGCCTTTTCATGCTAATTTTCCCCGCCAAAGGTCCTTCGTGATTTTATCCACGGAAATTTACTGCATTTTCTGTTGTCTCTTATTTATCTGTTGTCAAAATCTTCATTCATCCTCTTTGATGTCATCCGCGATTCCAAATGTCTGTGGCTGTGATGTGTGCATTTTTGCATTAGGTAGGTAGGCTTAGTACTTGCGTGACATCGTTCAAGGGTTTCAACTGGAACCGAAGGTAATAACTCTCGGTTCAGATTTTATTGTTTGAGAACAAAGCGCTCTTATGAAACTAATATTTTTCGGTTATATAAAAAATCCAAGGCACTAACTATTGCTCGCCAAAATCCGTATTGATCTGAATAAATGGGCTGTTGGCGATAATGGCTTTTCTATAAAACAGTCCGTTAGTATTTCACTGCGGAAGATTAGCGCAAGAAAAATTTCGGCGTTTAATTATTTGGACTGTTTATTCCCTCTCTCTCTCTCTCTTTGAAATAATATCATTCAAAGCTGAAAAAGGCAATTGGCTCCGAATGAAACCACGGCGTTCTTTTCCTCAGAGCCACTTCCTCCATCCCTCCATTTCCCTCCACATCCCTCCCTCCCCTTCCCCCATGTCCAGGACGCCAGGCGCACTCAAAACCCTCCCCTCCCCCCCTCCCAATCACTTCCTCCCCCCCACCCCCACCCCTCCCCCGCCCACAACCACAACAATAGCGCTTTCCGAATGACCTGTGCGAGCCCAACGGCTATGATTTTTGCCAAAACGGATTCTGCGGAATAACAATTGGGCGCGCCGTGAAAATTGCGTTTCCCTTCAACTTTTTTCCGACGCCATAGGAGAGGGCGGGGGTGGGGGGGGGAAGGAGGGAGAGGGGTTGATAAGGGTAGGGTGGGGGGGGGGTTTACCCCACCTTTTCTCCACTTTTTTTATTATCTCCATAGGAAGCGCGGTCATCGTGTATGTAACAGTGAGAGGGAGAAATGTTTGGAGAAATGGTTGGCTGGGGGATGAGTCGGGGGGTGGAGGGGGAGAAAGGGGGTTTGGGGGGGGAGAGGGGGGGAGGAGAGAGGTGGGGCAATTAAGCATGATACCGAGTTTGCGCTCGGGATGTTTTTTTAACGAGGGCGGGGGGGAAGGGAGAGGAGGGGGAGGGTGAAAAAGGGGGGGGTGGGGCGCCGATAGGTATTAGGGGGGGGAGGGTTTGGCTGGATGAGGGAAGGGGGGGGGGAGATAGGGAGGAGCGAATAAGAGAGTGTTTCGTAGCGGAATGGCATAAAAGGGGGAGGGGATGGGAGGGAGGTGGTAGGGAGGGGGAGAATGGAACCGAAGACTCCAAATCTGGGATGCAAAATACGATGTGTAGAAATGCTTGCTCTGTGTGCATGTGTGTGTGATCCAGAGAATCGAACCGGAACGACGCTCTCTCTCCTATCCTATCTTCATGGCCTGGCCGTTGAGTGACCAGGAATGTCTCCTTCTCTGACTGCTGTCTGCCTTCTTCAGGCGAATGACTCCCATCTCCGTTGGCTCTTTCTTGGTCTTAAATAGTAGATAGCGGGGAGACTTTCACTAGAAAACCATCAGCTTCTAATAATTATTTCCCTGGAGGGAATCTGCAGCATCCAGGCTGGCTGTGGGACGCTTGCATTGGTCCAACGGTCTAACTTGGATCTCGGCGAGGTAGCTGATTGGCTAGTTTTCTGAATCAGCTTCATTGTCGAAGAATCATTTCCCATCTCGGAGACGTTATCACATTGACCACGCCCCAAAATCATCAGAAATTCAGAGTTCTGCACCATTTTCATTTGCTAGAGGGTAGAATTCGTACTGAGTGGCAGACAGGGCATAGACCTTGAATTTTCTTCGCCTTGTGCCGTAGCTTAGCATCTTTGTGTGCGCTGCGTGATCTGCGCGACTTGTGAGTAAGAGAGTGGAGGCAAGACGACCATATGATCACGACTGAGATCAGAGTGCTTGTCGAAGAAAAAAAAAATATCAGAACCCAAGAAAGAAAGATGAGGCAGCCAGGCACAAGAAGCTACGATAACAAATAATAAGAGAATCCAAAAAGACCATGGCAAAGCTGATTGCATGCTTCTGCGACGAAATCGACGACAGTATGAAGAAAGGAAACACCAATAAATACGGCGTTCAATCTCGCAACGTGACCAAAAGTACTGCAGTAAAAGATAAACAGAAAAATTTCAAAGGCGCCAAAAGAAAAAATTGAATGCATCGTTAATCTACTCAGGCAGGCATCAGGAACCACAAGTGATGGAAATCAACCATGGCATTGCCTTGAATCTCTAAAGCTGACTGCTGAAATTACAGGTGCGGAAAAAAATGGCTTTTGATGCAATGAGGCTGGCCTCTGAATCTAACACAGTGTAATAGGCGAAAATCCGCCATATTGGCGACCGCATTCCGAGCAAAATATTTGATAACAATACCTAGGAGAAAAGCGAGCAAATGGCGGATCGTGAAGTGGAAGTTGGATGGTTACACAACATTCTCGGGGGAGGAAGAATAACAAAAATACCGCCAGGAGGGGTTATTAAGGCAGCACGCCGCAGCATGCCTGGGGCAGTCGAAATTACCTAGCGGCAGCCGGAAGCTCTGCTCCAGGAGGGCAGTCTACATTACTTAGTTGCCGCCGGAGGCTCTGCTCCAAGGGAGATCAAAAGTAAATCCGCGCAGAGTAACTGTTGCTGCTATAACCATTGACCGGAGAGATTAGTGACGCCAGAGAAGTGAGAAGGACGACCTCAAATCTTCCCTGTTAACCACAAAGGGAAGGAAGAGCAAACAAAAGGGACACCACAATTGGAGTCGAGGGCATAAAACCAGGACCAAGGGTCCGAATTGTAAGTAAAAGTATTAATCTTTCTATTGGTGTTCTATGTCAATTGTTTGGGTTTTGAGTGTTTCTATTGATAATTATATATGTCAAGTTTTTGGGATTTTTTGAGGGTTGATATTAGTGTAACAAGTCAAGCGTTTGGGGTTATGAATGTTGCTATTGATATTTATATGTCAAGGGCTTAAAATATTGGATACCGATAGAGAGTAATACCAATGAGAAATAAATACTTTTGTTAAAAGGATAATAAACGAAACAAAAGTCCTTAAATTATAAAGGGATGGGAGATTTTTAAATCGTTGTGTTATTAATTTCCTCGAAGTTTTAAAGCCAGAGGAAGAAGGGAAAATAAATATGTTACAACAGGGACCATTGGCATGAAGAACTTAAAATATAGAAAGCTGTTTCAGATAGGTCAATGCTGGTTCTCGTAAACCTGGTAAGTATATTAGTATCTTCTATTTAGCTTTGAGCAATGGGAAGGACGTACCTGGTCAAAGGAATGACCTATATTGGTCCATTTGGCTGTGGCGGCAGTTGACCTGGTCATCTAACAGCCCTCCTCCTCGGAAGCCTCTCGCTCCTATGCGGTGATAGAGATAGCCTCTCGTCAAGCGACAGTCGAGGAATCCCAACCAGCCACAAGAACGGCGAAGACGTCATTTTTTATCGCTCTCCTTAGTTTCTGGATCCGGCCCTCTCTCCCGGGTAAGCGCGGCCGTGCGCTTCCCCCAACTTTTATAATTCATTTTGCCTTATTTCCCTGTTTCCTTCCAATCAGAAATCCAATCTATTTAGCAGTTCCACAACCCAGCTGATGTGTAAATACGTTTTGTATTCTGATTCAATGCACAGTTTCCTTTACGTGAAGGGGTGTTTATTTTACTATAGAGTAAGTATACTTTAAGTATACACTTACTCTATGATTTTACTTACATTGTCCACCAACGACACGATAGGGGAGAGGAAGATCGCGCTGAACAGCATATCTCAGCTTTTATGCTTGAACGAAGATTTCATCCGATGATTCTCCGTCGACACCCGAGGATTTATTGAGCGCTTCACGAGGAAGAAACCGAGAGAGTTGTAACCTACAAGGATTGATTCCGGTGAAAAATCTTGACCAAGAGCATACATTCCAATTCTGTGTAAAGATTCTGTTGCATATGAAGCAATGAGAAGAATTGTTGCCGACTTTGATCTATTCGTCATCTGCATTGATGAAAAAAAGATGCCAATTCTTAAACATTTATTTTTATGAATGCATACATTTGTGTTAGATCAGTTTTATTTCTACGTAGCGGATGCTTTTCATTATATATCCATTCAATTGACTATTTCTAATAGAATGAAGTGAAAGTTCGATCATACTTGAACCGTGTCAGAAAACGGGCGACCTTATTCGCGAGTCTAGTCTCTGGTATTGTGGGAAGAGGAACGCAATGTGACACTAACTGACAGTGCAAGCCTTCGGACTAGAGGGTGCAATCTACCTATGATAGCCAGAGTCTTCTGGATGGCCGTTCTCAACACTACTCCCTCATAGGGTTGAGTCGTCGCATATATTTCCACTATGGGAATTGAGAATTCCGCCATCTTTGTTCAAACGTCTCCATTGAGTCTTATGGGGGAAAGTGAGATTAACTTAATTTTTGCATAAAAACGCGATTTCCGTCGCATTTTTGGTGATCATTAATTAAAATCAATAGTTTGGACCTATTAGGAACATTTTACCAATAATTAATTAATTGGAAATCGTGAAAAATTACAAATTAAACGCCCATCATTCAAGTTTTGATTCTTTTCACGGGATGTTTTTCCGGCTACGAAACTTATTATATTTTAGTGTTGAACGGGTTAAGTCATTCCAAAAGTACTATTACCACTCTCATGGCTATTATAGCGATGCTTAGTCTTCAAAGGAATAATTACAGAATTTAGTAGAGTTAAATATCAGCTGAAATACTAGGGCGAAAGATATTTCGCATATAATTTCCGAGTAAACTTCCGTGAAAACAGTGTAATGAAAATAATCTGAAGAACTTAATAAAAAGTCTGGTCAATTTAAGCACTGACAAATCGGAAATATTACCCTTCCCCAAATAAAAAAAACGAGGACAGCAGAATTTATACAATCAATATCAACTTTCTCTTCGAAGTTGAGTAAAACAAATAAGTAACGTACTTACAATAACTACCAGCATGTAAGAAAGTACTGAACAATGTAAACATCATTTGTGCTTTACTAAAAATGAACCATACAGTATGTTTACTATAGGAACAACAGGGTTCGGAGCCAACAGTAAAAAGGCCATTTAACAAAGGAAACCACAAGCTACCACACACATAATGGACCTACAGTACATGAGAGTTGTACCATTGATGTATGTGTACTATCTAGTGTATTATCGGCAATCCAAAGGACTCTGATGATAGCTACACTTATCTCTCCAAAGGCTGAAATATTCTCGTGAAAATTCAGAGTTACGTTTTCCATTGTAAGCGAAGAAAGCAGTCATAATACCACTTTAGCTAAAGGTTGCACCATTGCGTAAATATGCATCGATTCCCTCATAATCTCTTGATTTTAATATCTACGGAAGTCTATTTCAACTTATATGGTTTCAATATCGCCATTAGGAAGAACATTTTCCCGTAGATCACCATGGAGCTCGATACGTCGCTGTGCATGGAGCTCCCAGTGTCCCAAGCCAAACTCCACCGCAAATTATAAAAATCGTTTTATTTCGGGGTCACCAAAGGTCGCAGAAAATCTCTTATTATTCACTCTCTAGAGACTTCGGTAATTCTCGTGTGTGAAGATGAAACACTTGTATCTTCAGGTTTCAATATTCACTTCTTACAACCATGAATGTGAAAATTTGACTGAAATCAGAGTATAGCATTATGCTGTATTACCATACAAGTAGTAATAAAACGATACAAAATGAAGTCGAAAGAAATGAATACGTCAGTCATGATAAGTCAAAAGTAAAAAAGTTTTTTATTGGTCATTATAAACTTATATTTCTCAACTTAAAACCAACAGATTTTGTATCAGATTGACTTCGGTATTTTTCAGGGTAGGGTGGGCATTTTTTGTTTAATTTATTTAAATTTAACCTCTCATTTGATGTTATTAAGAACGAACTGGAGCAAATTAAATGCACATATTGCTTCATTCCCCAATCATTTGAGAATGATCATGAGAAGTTCAACTTTCGGTTATTAAAAAAGCTCCTCTAAATTTTGATCAGTTTTCTTTCGATATAAGCCCCATTTACGGTGGTTATACTCTAAACCCAGCACTGCATCTGTATGACTGACAAAAGCGACGAATTAAGAGCAATTCACTGCCACACTGCTAGGTCTCTGTCCATATATGTAGTTGAATAAAAAAATTGGTAGCATACCTAGAGTGTAGTGCATGCTTGTGAGGCTTCGCCTCCTGACAAGCATTAGCGATTTATGCCAATGCATCAATAGTCGTAGTTGCACTAACTTTAATAGGGTATAGTGCAATGCATGTTGTTCACTACTAACAAGGAGACATCGCGTGACTGATGTTCGGGATCCAAACGAGGCAATTATTTTCTGCAACTATAGAGAGAATGCGGGAAAAGTATCATGGCTTTCTTCCACGTAGGCCCGGGTTCTAGAGAAAAACGCTATTAATGAATCTTCCCCCGTATAAATACTTTAAAGTTCGCGATTCTCTCAGCAGACTTTGTAGCGCAGTGGGTTGAGGCGCTGAGCCGATTATCCTCATATGGTGGCTGGGGTTCGATCCCAGCTTGCGGCAGTTTTTTTTCTTTCGAAAATTTTACGAAATTACTCTAAATTGCCCACTCCCATACATTTACGGCAGTAGCAACAATTTTTTTTTTAATTTTCAGCCTATTTGCTGGATTTTCAATCAATCCGCTTGGGAGATTTTCGAAGCTAATTTCGGGATTCTTGTTTTGCCAAAAAGAGGCTACATATGCTGACAGACCTAATATGTTTAGATTTTGAAAATACACGGATACTTCCGTGAATAGGATGGTCTTCGATTGGTCGTGGGTCTTTCTCAAGGCCGTAAACAATGAACGGATTATTATTTTTTAATTAGCAACGATGTACTCACTTAAAATTTCCCAGGTGCCGCGCTCGAGTAATGACATTTGTCATCCGAAAGTATGCAATTCCACGCCATGAATGAATAGTTAAATTCCTTCCATTGAAATAAACATGAGGTGGGAAAAGAAATAGTGTTATCGTTACGTCATATTTTATTGTAGTGGAATATCTCCCTCTCCCCCACGGTACAGGCTTTACAGGCTATATAATATGTTGCTCCGCAAAAAGGTCATAGCAAACTTTTTATACATAACCTCAGAAATAGTTACCATCTCTTTTTTAACTATATCATGTTCACTATTGAACAAGAAATAGAGTTACAGAGTATTTGGGTGTTAAAATATATTAGAATTGAAAAAATCGTTGTTTTATATTATAAATTAACGAAGATAAAACTTTTGGATTGGATAATATGATTTCAGCCAACTGTGCGTGGACACTAGCGACAAATGTTTTTTATTTTAGAACTCGCATCGGCAACTATGGACCGCAGGTTTTTTTTATAATCCACTAGCCGAAATATCTCCACGTAACTGCGCGAAAGTCAATAAATTTTTCACAATTATGTTAAATATTTTGGTAAAATATTGACCCTTTTTTATTTTCGAAAAGTTAAACATTTGAAAAAGAATTTTTTTAAACTAATTTTTAAAACTAATACAAAATATTTTGTACATTTAGGAGGTTATTCCACTTTACAAATTTTGAACAACCGACACCAATGCGTTGTGACGTTAATTTGAAATAGGCTTTCTATTTCGGCGATCGCGTCATTGGCACGTGTGCTCTGATAACATTTCACTTCAACACTGAAATGTGAGTTGCAGATGCGAACTCACCGACCTATGGAATGCATTTTCCGTGGCTACATTATCTGTCTACCACTCACTAGTCACTCCAAATATCTAAATGAAAGGAATGTTTATTTTTTATCTTTGGCCAAGTTTTTGGGACTCGACTGTGCACCGTTATTGAAAGTGTGTCTTTTGACAAAAAGTTCCTACTCACATTTGGATATGACGGATATATGATTGGAAAAGCATGCATTTTTGTGGGCAAGTGCTTGCAACTAATTAAGACTGAAAGTAACCGTTTTTTTGTGGGCAGTAGTGGCATTCTTATTAAAATGTTTTGACTCGGGCAAAGTCGGTTTTTGCCTTCCCCATCACTTTTCTTCGAAATGGAATGCCTTTTCGTCATACGAAGGCCATAATTCGCCCACTCTCTAAGGAGGTGGGCGAATATGGCTTGTAGTAACTTTATAATCATTAATCAATCACAAAACACACGCATCATCCGCAGAGGGAATGGAGAAATCATGAAATCAAAAGCCGTATAAGATTGTTTCATGAATAAATGTAATTTTGGGATTATTAAAGGTGCATGGGAAAAACTGTTTACACTATTACCATGTGCTACTTTCCTGACAGCTCGATCTCCAACTTCTGATGTTTTTCCATCGGTAATGCATCCATTAACTTACGCCCAAGGGTGTGATCCTCCGGAATGGAATTAATGTGAAGAATGCAACATCAATCCAGTGTCCCCCCCTTGAGTGAATAAACGCAAAAGTTTAAAACAAATGCAACTGACAAACTTAGCAGAGGGCATGTTAGTGCATCGAAACGATTCCTTACATCCCTATAAAAGTAGCTGTTACATCGTAAGAAAATTAAATATCTCGTGCACACCATAAATAATGAAGACGAAATGCAGACACGGAAGCTGTTAAAATGCAACAAAGAAACAGACATACAGATGTCCTTTACCACTTGTCACCTTTGCCCTTCTCTCCTCTTCAAATTATCCTTCATTAACCTCTCTCTGCCCAAGTCCATTGTGTTCCCTCTCATAACAAACTAAAATGCCTACAGCTCCGTATGTTTCAGCCTGGCTGAAGAAAATCCGCTTTTACGCCGGAAACACCGCCCTATGCACCACACACATTGAATTTCTCACCAAATTCCTTTCGGTTGGACTCTTGTCCAATGGCCTCGCAATTAACCCCTACCATTAATCCATGTTTGCCATTCCTCCTGCACTTCATCAGCGTTCCCACATATTTCATCAATATATTTCAGTTGAATCCACCCGCCTTGGACTATGTCAGTACGCCAGCTTGCTCAACTCCCAACAACAAAACCTCGACTTTTTTATTCAAATTTATTTTTTTTACTCCCCAAAAACATTTCTCCTCGTCAACTGTATACCTTCAAGTAAGATTTCACGCTTTCCCGGCGAATTGCAGTGATGAAGTCTTTTTGGGTGGCAGCATTTCATTCACTCACCCGGTGTAGAGCCCGAGAAGAGTTCATCACTGTATACTTTCAGATTCCTACAAAAAACTGTCGGCTGTTCAAAGGTAAAATATATATAATCAGAACCGGTCGAGCGAGGGAATGCGACCTTCTTGCTCAATAGATAGACGTTGAGAGAAGGTCTCTAGGAAAATGAACATCGATAAACAGTCGGTGATGACAGCGTCCTTTCGGCGTCGCTGTTCGGGTTCTGCTCGAGATGTTTCACTCTTTTGGTCCACTCTGTGAGGCTTACTCCTGATCCTCAGCGGGTGACATGCATTTGCGCGGAAAATAAGCTCTGTCCGCTACGCATCGCATAAGATATCTTGGTTCTGAGCAGATATTCCGGCTGCCAACAATGAACGTGGTATATTTAAGATTGAAAACAATAAAATTTCATCCTAGATGCAACAAAGGTATGATGGATTCCGCATAACTAAGGTTTAGGAAAGAAGAAGAAGGCTCATACAACATGGGCGAGAATTAATACGAGTGTGAGAGCGAGTGTTTACCAGGCCAAAACATGGGACAAAATAATAATGGACTACCAAAGCTATCACGAGTACAAAGCGGCTTCTCAGGAAAATATTTATTGAAATTTCAGACGCAATTGGGTATTACCAGCATGCCTAAGTGAGAAAAGTGCTTTAAATAGAGATACTTGGTGCATCTTGAAAACAAAGAACGAAATGAACGAATATACAAGTATACAAAAGTTGGGGGAGTATAGTGGTGAAATATTGAAAAATGTGTACATTTCAGGTAAACATTTAAAACATCTACAAAAAACGAAAGTGAAAGCCTACGGAAAGAGACTGAAGGATGAAAGAGCAACAAATTTAACTTCTGAAATTCCCAGATTGCCATTTGCGGAGCGCTTTAGAAAACTTTCGGAGCGACAGATAGGTATGAGCATACACACAAACAAACACATCTTCGACTATAATCATTAAACGGAGTCAAATCCGAATATTTTTTACTTAATTTTTTATTAAAAATAACTAATGAATTCTTCAATAATTTCTGAATGTTGCCCCTAAACTTAAAGATAATTAGGCCACCTGAATATCAGTATAACTTTGCCCGAGTATACTCGGGCGCGTCAGGGAAGCGGTTAAGAAGACTTATCACGCAATGAGCAGTCGTATGGCGGACACTACCTGTTGGTTTCTATTGAGAGAGACTATGTGCGCGAGGAGAAATAATTTCCCCGTCAGAATGCACTCTCAGGTGGGGCCACATGATTATTATTCGCCGCCCCCCAAGGCAGCAGCCGTGCTCTTTGTATTTGTGCGAGTGGGTGGGTGGGGGTGGAAGGTGTGGAGGCTGGCGCCTCCTGGCGCCGCTTTGATGAGGGGCGGAGGGTCCCCACCCTCCCCTCAAACCTCCCACCCACACCCCCTTCCCCTCCCATCCCTGAATGCGCTCTAATTTGGCGCTTAATTTTAAGAGTTCCGCAATGAATTCCATTCGAAATGACGGCTGCACAAAACATCACTGGCCAATCACATTTCGACTGCTTTTTGTTTCGTCCGAGAGTTCCGCGGCGGCGGCAGGAGTAGCCAAGTGCTCAATGAGAAGTACATCGTGGCGCGCAGTAAAAACCACAAATTAGTCCTCCGTGGCCGGAGGGGCGATGCGTTGTTTTCCTAATTATTCCGAGGAATTGGAAACGAGCCGTTGCTCACGAACAAAGGCTCATAGAAATTTTTCGGAAACTGGGTGGTAATTGTGACCTGAAGAATGACCAGCTTTGCATGCTGATTTTGCTGTCTCTCTATTCATTTTATAAGGAGCGTGGTCGCCTAGTGGGTTGAGCGCTTGGCTACTGATCGAAGGGTCCCGGGTTCAAATCCGGGTGAAGCCTTTGGACGCCCCCGAACAAAAAAAAAACCTCGGAGTGCGAGCTGGCCAAGGGAAAGGAACTGAAACCCCCTACCCTGGCCCCCTTACCCTGAATGTGTGAAATTCACTCGCCTGTGGCTTAGTCCGGGGTGAGCTCTACCCTCAACTATCCCAACTATCCTCTACCCTTCGGGTTGAATCACTGAGTGAGTGATTTCTTTTATACTGCCGTAGAAAAATTATATTTGAGAAATTAAGTTCGCTACGGGTCCTAACGCTAATTCTAAGCGTGTTATGGGACCCCTGATTTTCTTCACACTCCGTCAATTTTCGAGTCCTTTTTTTCACGCGCTAGTCTTCTCCGTCTTTGGAGCAGGGATGCTTTACTTGGCAGACAGCAGAGGTCCTCTGCGGCCATCGAGGGCACGGGGGTTATTCGGAAAGGGAATCTTTGTGATGAGAGTAATGGAGGAAGGGTGGGGGGAAACACAAATCAGCCAACTCTTTAACGAAAGGCACCAAAGGGGTCAACGGTTTGACGTACCATTCGACGGACGGGGTACTACACTTTGAAGAGCTCTCCACACAGCCAATAAGGGATCGGGATTTCTCTCCGTATCTCCTCCTCCACCGTTGGGATTCGAACTCGGGCCCTTTGGGAACGGGAAAGCTCACCAGTCAAGTCACCTTCACTGACCGGGACCCCATTTGCGGAGAATATGGAATCCCTTTTTTTCTCGTCACGTGACTTGGCCCCCACCTCGCGTGATCTCCTCCTATTACCTACATTCGGCGATATCTCAATCCGTTTCATCTGCGGCGGCATTACCTCCCCTACCATCCGCCAGAGGCGCGCGCGTGATACAGGGCAGTAGTAGTTATGTGCGCTCACTTTATCTCGTGGCCGTCCGTAATTAGACACGGTGGGAGGACTTAACGGCAATTAACGGCCGCTCTGCCAAAACATTGACGCTTTCCCTTTTGGACTCTTAGCGCGCTTCAATTATTTGCCGTCAATAAACTCGGGATACCCCCCTATTTCCCCTCCCCATCTCCCACCCCCCCTGTTCCCCCTACCCCTACCTACAACCCCATCCCCTCCGCCCCGCCCCCCCCCCACCCCCACCCGCGTATTCGCGAGAGCCTCTTCCGTGATGAGGTGCACTCGCAATTGTTCGTAACAATTTGTTGAGCATTTTTATCATCTAAAGTGCAACGGAGGCATGTTTATCGCTCCATTATCTCGCATGGGGGAAAATACGCTTTATTACAGATGAATCAGCATTCTTAATTAACCGCGAGGTCTAACTCAATTCTGCCGCAATAATTTAAAGTGAGCCATTTAAGTTGCACATACGGGGCAATGTAATAACCACTTATTCCAGTTTCATTAGGCGAATGCAATTCCGGCTCAATTAACATCCTTTTTGCCTCATTTTATACGCGCAATGGCAGTTCGAATATTTGCTGATTTGTGACTCGTTCATCGCCAGATTGCAGTTTATTCAAGTCGTGGTGGAAGCACTAATTGATGAAATATTGTTTACTCCTCCATATCGGTAACCTTACTAGAAATTTTAAAATCAGTCAGCATCTGTGTCACTTATAAGTTGAATCTAACATGTCTTTCCGTTTTATACCTTGATGAAACCGAGGTGGTGTATTGCTTAAGTAAGAATATAGAAAGCTTTACCACTCATAAACCGATCAAACGTAAATTATTCCTGACATTGTGAATTAAATTTATATTTCATAATAAATCCATCTAAAGCCCTTGGAGGGGCAAGTCCTTCGTGTCAGTCATCATCCGAAAAATGGGGGGAGATTATATAATGTGTTGAAGGGCAATTCAGCAATTCATATAACGCATTATCTCTTATCCAAGGGAGTTTGGAGACCGTATTTCCTATCACACACTAAATAAGGGAAAATATACTTTCTTTGAAAAAAAATTATTTTCCTTTTGTTCTACGTTTTTTATATGATTACCCTACTAATTATTCCCAAACTCCTCAAAGATTACAAAAAATTATCAAAATTCTCCAAGATTGTTTCATGGAAGCCATAACTACAATAGCATTTCATTCAGTAGCTTGAAACACATGTAAAATTATCCGTGGTATTTCTAAAATGTCTGCCAGACGCTGCCAACGTCCTGCACTTGAACGTAAATAGTTGTCGATAACATAATTTCTACACCATACACCATAAGCATGCCTACCATTCTTAATGGGTGTGGCATATCTGATATCGCCTTATTCACGTCGATAAGGGACAGAGAAGATATTAGATAAAATCCTGATATGATTCTCAAAATTAGTGAAAATCGATCATAGACATAAGAAACTGCTTCGCAACATAAATTGAAGTGAGAGCTCCATCGATCATGAAAGTAAGATAGCTAAATCTAGCGAATCGCGTAGAATAGGTGCTCATTTTTTTAATTTAAAGCATTTTCTAAGGACAGTCAATTTCTGATATTCATGTTACTGTTCATGTGCCAATAGACTTAGAAAAGAAACTAATCATCCCTATCCCAAAGAAGATAAGAGCTGAGAGATGAGAATAATTTGGAACTATTAATCCTACTGCACATGGATAAAAAAGGTCTGACCGATATAATCTAGAGAATAATGGAAGATTTCTTGGATGAAGACCAATCTTGTTTCAGGAAAAGTGGGAGAACGAAAGAATCTATTTATCCGAGAAACTTCTCATATAGAAGAGGATGCAAGAAGGCTAGCTCATATATGTGTGCTTAAGTGACTTAGAGATAAACATTTGGCAGTGTGAATTGGGACGGAATGCTGAATACACTTAAGATCATAGGAGTGTCATTTAATGACAGAATATTAGTATGCAGGCTGATTGAAGAACAGCTGACAGTAATTAAATATGTCGGTAATGCGGAGGCAGCAGAAGTAAGAAGATAGTAAGGAAAATACGTGCTCTCTCTTCAACAATTTCCAGCTTTTACGATTAATAAAGTGAAGGAAAAATGAAAACCAGGAGTATACGAGCATGAAGAGAGAGTGAGGTTTGTGGAAGATCTGCCAATTCCTGGGAGAGAAGAAATAATTATGAATGCTGAAGAAATACAGCCTGAAGATAAATGTCAAGAAAACCAAAATTATGGTTTTTAAAAGGAACCAAAAGACAAAGTCACTATTAAAAATGGGCAACAGAAGCAATATCAAGTGAAAGAATCTTTCAAACTCACTAGTGATTGAAGAAGCCATAAGGATGCAGCGAGCGAAGTATCGCACGCCAAGGAGGCTTTCTGCCCTTTCAATATACGGATCACATATTTGGAGCATGCTCTTGTACAGCGGAGAATCTTACAACAATAACATCTGCAGAGCATAAGAGACCGGAAGCGATGGAGGAGACTGATGTAATCGAAGAATGATGATCACAAAATGAAAGAAGAAAATCGCCGATGAAGAAGTCCAACGAACAGTTGGAGAGAAAAAACGTATAATGAAAACTTAAGAAGAATTAGAGACAAACTTATTGCGCTCAGAAATCAATACAACAGCCTCTTGAAAAACATTATGCAAGATGATGTGAAAGGGAAGAATTTTTTAGTAAGATCAAAGATGGAATATGCGAAACAAATTAAAAATATCAGTAAAGTGAAGAGTGAAGAGATGGAGAAATGAGGCGTAGAGGGAGAAGTGTGGATTGGAGAGTGCTTCAGCAGATCAATCTTCGGATTCACGGCTGCCGATGATAAGGAGACGAAGAGAAATGGTTCTCCTTTCCACAGCCCGGTTCGAAATCCCTTTACGGCTGGGGCTTTAACACGGTCTCTCGCTGAATGTAACACGGAGAAGGAGGAAATAAAAAAAAAACTTGAACGACTGAACTCCACTTCATAATATATTGAAATGATCCAGGTATCGACACTTCATCTTCAAGTTCAGACCTAAAGATGCCACAAAGTGTCAAAATGCGGGTCGTTTCAATTACAATCATAAAGTGGAGTTCACCGAGTTAGTTTTCGTCATCTTCGTGACGGATAACTTCCACAATGAAAGCCTGAAACCTTTTCCTCTGCAGTAAGAAGAGTTCGATTCCTCGGCCAGCGCTAAACATCAAACGCCGAATCTCTTTCACTTTTATT
Organism: Pyrrhosoma nymphula; assembly: GCA_963573305.1. Lineage (NCBI taxonomy): Eukaryota > Metazoa > Arthropoda > Insecta > Odonata > Coenagrionidae > Pyrrhosoma > Pyrrhosoma nymphula. Next base: position 154,752,209 of record OY754329.1, on the reverse strand, counting down.
TATACCTCTCACTACAGATCAATAGTGACAAAAACTTTAGGAAAATGTTCTTATTACTAAAGCCCGTTTAACAACTTTCAATTTTCCTGAACAGGAAACATTGAACAAGAAAAGTTGAATATCAAACCGGGTCATAGATGATTCAATACAACTTTTCAAGAATGCTTGACCAAGAAGGTGTACTCCAGGCCGTGGTGTTGGCACTAGAATGGTGTTCAGGGCAGATAACTGTTCACTTATCTGACCCGAAGAAGGCAGCTCGAGTCGAGCATCGAAACGTCGAACAATTCGCAGCCCTTCCCCGGTGGAAGAACCAAGAAGAGTTTTTGCTGCAGGCGAAGGGTCGTCCAGATAGTCACTCTTGCACGTTCGCTGAAACTAAGTTTACCAAAAAGAATGAGTTCTAAATTACTGCTAGAAAATTTTCATGCCATGATTCTACGATTTTCCCGAAAAAAATCGTTCATATTAAGATATTAAAATAATGCAAGGACAAATAAAACAAGAGGGATATGGTAAACTGTATCTCCCGAGTTTCGGCCGCATGCTTCCAGAGATTCGATCCGATGGCTCTACCGACGAATGATTCTCCATCGTTTGGGAATCATATCCAATGTTTATTTGTATTTTCCAACTCTTGGAATGACCTCCGGACGTTTGTCTCCAGTTCGAGTGATTTTTTTGACGCGGGTATTCATAATATTCTTCCCGAGGTTCTTATTTATGCGCAAATACTATTATTATTTACAGATATCCAGCCGGACATAGTATTTTGGGCGGAAATAATTCCAGAAAAGGAGAGTGCCCCCTTATCGCCGGCAGTATTTATACGGTAAGTTCGTATATTAAATGCTTAATGTGTCTGCAATTACGCCTTATAAGTATGAAGCACTATAGCGAATGATTATCAGAATGGACGACTAGAAGTGGGCGGAGCATAGAACTTTCTTTTTCATGCTGTAGGTGGCAGTGTTCGATTTGTGGGAAACATCGCGAGACCTCACTGTTTACTGGTAGCAACAGGTTGTTAACAGTAACTTGTAATAACATGGATATCCTCGTGTGGATAACGTGGGGTAAATCGCTAGAAGAGTTTTTAAAAACTTTAGTTTTGGCTCATGTTTGACGTATATCGGAAAGGAAGGAAGCCAACGCATGATAAAGGAAGGTTATCGTCTTTTTATATGCGGCTACATGGAGGCCTATTCTGAATCGGGGCGTGCTATTCCACGCTCGACCTTATTATACCTTTATATGTAAACGGCATTATATGTAAACGGCTGGTGTCCTAACACCCCCCGCCACACGCCTATTGAGGCGGCTTGCGGGGTAGTATGTAGATGTAGATACCTCAAGTCCGTATTCTGAATCGAGCCGGGCAATAAACAGCTCGGGATAACTAGTGTTTGTTTTGATGTTGTCTTTGCCCGTCTCTTCCGGCATGAAAATTTTTCAGAACGGTAATTAGAAATTTCATCAGCTAATGAGAAGCAAGCTGGCGTTCTAGCTTCGATGAAATATTCATTCCCTCTTATAATCTATGAATTTTTTTACCTCTTAAATAGATAAAATTATAAATATAATACTTTTTATGTATTATAAGCTATAACTTTTAGCTTACAAGCTCGAAGCAATATATTCCACATATTCTATAAAATGACTTACGATAATATTATGGCGGAGCGGTGAATGCTAATGCGAGTCTACTGCTGTAATAAGATTTTAACATTACATTTAAAAAAATAATTATGTAAATAATGCCTGCGATCTCAAGTATTAAATAATGTATGGATTTTCCTCTTTCCCTGCACCAATTTTGTGATAGTAGTGAACCTTATTAGCTATCGGCGAGTCGCATACCTCATGTTGACATTTGTATTTTTGTGACTAGCTGTTTTGATATGCAAGTACCGCAAGTATTCCTTCGGTCGAGAACTATCAACATTGTAATACATTTTATTCTACTCTGTGGTTTCTTATTCAACTGGCAGTAATGGCCTGGGAGTTCTCATTGACTGTTGTTAAAGTTTGTCGTAGCATTGACGCGAAGGTAAATGTAAGCGAGAGATGGGCATAGAAAAATGTTAATATCGGTCTCAGTTGAAATGATACAGAAATAATTTTACTGTCTTTATAATTGTTGAGGATTGACTATTTATCAAACACCTGAGGTTTTTGTGGGTAATGAAAATTTTATGAATTAATCTCCCTGAAGAATACCCCATTTACGTGATGTTTCACGGGGCGACATTGGACTTCTTGTTGATTTTTACTTAAGTTTACCATTACGATACACTAAAGTGGTGTGCTCTTATTATTTAAACCCTAGTTTACTTGTACGTACATTGCTTGGGAAATTCTAAAATTATAACCAAGATTTTTGTAGTGTTCGTCTTCCCTATAAGAAGGAATAAGCGATGGGAAACATACGTTTGTGCTGGCAAATTGCATTCCGGAATATGAAATTATTCTATTGTATATTATAATGTTATCCTGTGGTCAGAAGCAATTATATATTACGTTCAATTCATAATGGGAAATAATCTGCAACTGAAGGGCAGATAGATGATAGTTTTCTTATTGCAAATATATCGGTCTCCGTTGAAATGATGCAGAAACAATTTTACTGCCTTTATAATTGTTGAAGATTAGCTATTACGTAAACATCTAAGGTTTTAGTAGGAAATGACAACTTAATGAATTAGTTTGAAGAACCCATTTTAAGTGAATTTTTACCATTTTCATAGGGTGAAATTGTACTTGTTTGAGTTGATTTTTACTTAAGTTTACCATTACGATTCGTCTAAGCAAATGACGTTTGAATACATTTAGCGTGCCGTTTTAAATTATACCCTCGTATACTTGTGCGTACATATATGCTTTGAAATATCTTTGATTATAGCGGAGGCACAGTCTAAACTATCGACGTTTAATCTCCGCTTTCGCCACACCAGCCTAAACATCTTTTTCACCCAGTTAAAACTAACGTATTGCCATGAAATCCATGTCAGTTATCATGCCAAGTATGCGCATTTATAAAAACTTTTCACTCTGCGAATTAACCCATTTCCATGTGTCAAGCTGGAGAAGTGCGTTTTTCCCTCTCCGCCATCCGTGAGAAAGGGTCGAGCTATTGAGAATAGCCGGGTATCAAAGGCTGAGCAATAATATTTCGACTGTGACCGGTGCTATCCGCCATTAAGAATACCGAAGAGCCACTGGGTCTCCAGAATCGTGAAAATAGATACTTTTCGCGCTATTCTGACGAATAGCTCGGCCTTATTTTCATTCAGAATAGGCCCCATGAAAGATGTTTGGACAAGCATTCTCGACGAGGACGTGGTTGTGAAAGCGAGGTAAGAAAGTAATGCATAAATGGAAATAAATAATCTTAGGGCATGATTGGAAGGATGAAGGATTTTAATCGGCGTTGCCCTAAAATTTCCTCGCGGAAATCCACCTCTCTGAATTTGAGTGAACACACCCTCATGTGCTGGGATATTTTTCTATTTGCTCTGTCGTCACGCCGTATCTTCACCTCCCAAAGTTTTCTCAAATGTTTGTCCTTTGGAAACGAATGCAACGATATCTTAGACGTAAATGCACTACTCTTGCACCCGGGTACCACACAATACTGCACCATCGCAAAGTAATGCGCTTTCTCAACCAAGAAGGAACGAGAGCTTCAATCACAAACGGACGATAAACACACGAGTCAAGCCGGACATGGTAAACTTGGTGGCATGTTTCCCACAAATCTGCTGCATCGGTCACGTGACCCTCGCTGTGCCGTTTATGGGCGGAGCCAAGTCCAGTCGTCCATTGAATGATTTATGAATGCATGCTAAAGTATCACATTGAAAGTTAAAATTAAATTCTACGTAAGAGATGGCATCCTTGTTTTTCTTTCGTCATCAGGAATGTGTAATCGTGAAACACACTCGAAATATCACTTCCTCGATTTACATACACGTTATTGAATCGAAATCAAAGCAGCATTTCCGTGTTGAGAAGTGTATTTTTGAAATCAAGCAAAGATGGTTTATTTAATAATATCATAAAATAAGATGTGTTTCCGCGTGGAACTTAACCCCACGCGTGGGCCATCATACGGCCGTTCCCCTGGAATATATCGCCATTGGTTGAGACGCTTCAAGACCACTCACGCTTCGTGAGAATTAAGAATCGGCCGTGACAAGTGGGGTTTGATGGCAACGACGAAAGACTAAGAGGTTTCAAGGCGATAGGCACGCCGCAATGACGTTTTATGACGTGATACCCATTCGAAATATCTATATTAATAATTTCTCATGGCATTTGACGTAGAATTTGATAGTGTGAAACAGGCCTAGCAGAATAGTGGAATTAATCCAAATCAAAATTGAATCAGACTTAATTCTGTCGTGCTCTTCTGCATGCCTTTGACCATTTATTTGACCGTTTACACTGCCTGAGACTGAAGATGTAAATTGGAAAAGGTCAAGGGGATTGGGTGAATAGATGTACATGGTACTATTTTATTTACTTGTGGCTTATTTACTTCTTCGAATCTTTAAATGTAGCAAGTTGATACTCAATGGGTACCTTGCGAGGCCTAAATTCATGACAAGTGCATTTCAGGATCCCTATTACTTTTGGTTATGGTAATATGAAAGCAAAGATAAACTGCGCAATGGAAGGACTCAAAATATAATGTTGGTTTGGGTATGCAGTCTGTTTGTACTTCACAAACGTTCATTCATCGTGTTCTCTAAGTAAATTTGTTTTTTGCCGGCACCCTTTCCAGCTAGCTGCTCAATATTGTATTCGCCTCTCTTTTTGAGACTTACTTCTTGTAAAAGACGTTTGTCAGATGATTCTCAAACTCAAGTATTTTACCCATGGTATGATTGACAATGCAAGAGAAAGGAATATTTTTGCGAATTGTGGTGTAAAAAAGAAAACTGATTCATATGAGATAGTAAGCTTATTAATTTATTAATTTTGATTCTCTGTTGAGACTAGTATGATTACTGTAGTTGATCGTCTATATTCTATCAAGACATTTTTTTAAACTTTCTTGTAAAATATATTAGATAAGAAATCGTTAATTTACTGATCATCTCGCAGTGACTGTAGATATTGTAGTGTGTCAAAGAGTGTGCTCGTCGTCAGAATAAGATGGACTAACCCTTTGTGATTAATTAATTATCGTGGTGCTGGAAGATATTGCCCGTTGAATATCCAAAGGGAAGAAAAAAGCCAATAAAATTGTTGCATTGGGTTGAATGAATTCTTGCCATTAAAGAGACATTCGCAATGCATTCCACCCACGCAGCCGTCACTAAGGGCACATGGAGAGGAGCTTGGGCGAAGCAATAATCCCTACCAAAATCTCACTGTAGTTCTTGGATATAGATCATTTAATGAGATTCCACCGCCAGAGTGTGGATCACAATAAATACTGAACTCCACCTTTTCGTTCGCATTGTTTAAAAAGTGTTGCTCAAACTGAGCACTTGCCCTAGCCAATAAAAAATCAATATTTAGGTACAAGATGCGCAGAACATTCCACGGTTATATTTTAACGAGCACTTTGTTCCAGCCATACAAGTCTTTGTTCCAGACCATATAACGACATTTTAATTAAAGTAACGCATTTTGACGTCATTTCTTGCTGCAATTAAATGATAGCTCAAAAATTAACAATAGCAATTATTTCGTTGTTATGAGCCAAATGAAAGGAAATATACATTATCTGAAATGAAATCGACGAATGCTAATATTACGAGTGACCGACGTTCATCTGGAAATTGCGTTATTCCCCAGACAACTTTCTACATTTGGAAATGAGAGTGGCAATTTTTTTATATTTTGTCGCTCGATGATTTTGTTTCTTATAGCAGTAAAAGCTGTAGAAATATTCTTTTATAAATATACGATTCTATTCTACGATATGTATTTGCCAATATATTTCACTTTGGGGCATCTGGAGCCCCTAGGGCCTCTCTAATTCAGTCTTTTAATCCTTTTAGGTCCTAAGGATCATATTTGCCGAATTTTGTTCGATTTCGTTTAGGGGTATGAAAGTCTATATCGTTCAAACATAAAGAATTTCAATTTTATATATTATAGTGAACATTTATGATTCTGCCAGCTGAAGTGCCCGACATCGCACGTCAACTAATCATATGTTTAGTGCAGTTGCAAGGCATTAGTGAAAACTGTGAAAATAGAACCTGGATCAAGTAATATATCCCATTTTTTCTCAGTAAATTATGTTGTCTATGTTACTCAGTTAAATTTAGGTACTCTATTACTCTAGTACTCTAACCACTATCCATGCTTATTATTTTGTCAAAATGAATCTTAATTTCATATATAATTGGCGGTAAAATGAAAACTATTCAACTTTCTTAGGTACGGAGCCAATCTCACCTGAGCCGTCTCAAGACCGAGACTCTTGAATACTCAGATCCTTGCAACAGTTGCAATATATATACTGATACATAAAATACGTAGTTTTCAGTAATCTTGAACCCCTCAAAAGCCCGTTTCACACGATACTAGATCCAGCACAAGACATACTTAGTATGCTAGCTGGTACTTGATGTTGACGACGGAACCCAGTTTTATAGAAAACTTGATAGAAGATTTCACATGATCATTGAACTTGTGCTTGCGATGAAGTGGTACTGTCGTCCACTGTTGCGAACTGTTAAAAGAAAATGGAAAATCTCCATGAAAGAAGACGACTGTTGGCTTCTGCAGTAATAGCAGGGGTTGTCGAAACATTTTCACCGCACATTTTCACCGCCAAAGAGTGCGTGACACCCGCGATAAAGTGAGGCGCTGATTTTAAAAAAGTGAAGATCGCACTGCGACTGTAAAAGCTAACCGCATCAATTACGTAATCAAGTAGCCCAGCGAGTATAGTAGCAATCATGCTTGTTAGCCAGCACGCTGGTTCTATATCACACGGTACGGAAAGCTATCATACTATCGATTATCCTCGACCTTGTGCTGTATCAAGTATCGTGTGAAACGGGCTTAACCCCGACTATTTTCCCAGGGGTGTGGCTGGGGAAGAGTCTTCTCGGATGATGTCAGACATCCCTAAGACATACCAAAGAGTAAGCATGTAAAATGGTTACTCTATGGACCTGCTAAGGTCAATTTCATGTATCCTTCTTTCTCCAGTAGAGGTTTAGTGCTGATTACCCCAAGGGTGTACGAAATCGAATCGTGGAAAGTGGCCGCAGGGGTTGTTGGAGGCTCGGCCCTCATCACAACGCCCATTCTCATTCATGAGGGCTATGTCCCTGTCCCCTCGACGAAAGTTTCTCCTATGAAATGTTTTTCCATGACTCCCGTGTCGCCGACCTCGCTTAACCCCTTGCTACAGTTTCATTTCAATATCTCCAACAGAATTGTAAACCTGTGGTCAGAAATATTGTCAAACTCATTTTATCACGCATATTGGGGCCCTGGGGGTAGTTGGTGGCTTAAAAAACACATCGCCCCACCCGCTGGGAAAAGAAGTCTAGTATCATCTAACCCTATTAATATTTCGTTGTATTTACTCAAACATGTATTCAATCCGAAGGTTAATATAAGCTTCAGGTTTTGGGCCTTGGAATTGATCAGGGCACTACCCTTATACCTGTGCTCCTGGATGTCATTATCCTTTCAAAGGTTTACTACACAAATCACATACAGGGTTTGAAATTCATCTTATGCAAAATTCTGCCATACCTGTTGAGCCATTTGAGGCCACATGGAGCCAAAGGACAAAAAACCGCAAAATATTATAATTATCTGTTCATTAGATTTTCATCATGTTGACACTCTAAAGTGCCTATGTTGCGGCCTTTTATAGACATGTCTTTCCCAATGCTATTGCTTACCTATGTGCAAACTTTCAGAATAATAAACTAATCAGTTTGTATATTGCGACCTTATTGAAGAAGGAGCATCCGGTTCCGGGTTCCTGAGTCTATCAGAGCACTTTCCTTTATATTTATTATCTTTGAGTGTGAGCTCTCGGGTCTAGATACCACTATAAAGGATTAATGGCAATATCTCCATCATTAGGCTAAATCCCAGTTGAGCAACACCCTTTAACCATCCGAGGGCTCCTTTTGGGGTCCATGGGGTCCAAAGAGTGAGTCGTGTACATCCCAAGTCCTTACCAGGGCTATCATGTACATACCAAGGTATAACATTTCAAGAGATCGGTCCATGAATTCAGATCTTATAAGGTAACAAACACGCCGCTTGTCTGGGGTCCCATGGCCGATCAGTGCCCCACATTTACTTCTGAGCTTAAGGACCTTATTGTGGATTCAAAGTTTTAAAATAAACACTTCCAGCATCGTGTGAAATATACTGGTAATATTTAACCATTTTTGTCTAACTATACGTAATTCTGACATTCTAGAGCACACAGCGGTCCCACTTAAGTTTCAGTGGCGCCATTTGCTTCGAAGTTAGTAGAGTTTTATACTTTTTACAGAAACTTCGCAGTTTTTTTAATACAAGTATGTAGGTATCAGCAAACTGTTAAAAATAAATCTGTCTTTCTTACTTTAAATGCGCAAGTTAATAGATTGAAAATTAATAGAATACCAAGCGCTCAAATATATACAATCAGTTTTACGTGCCAAAAACCGTACCTTACTGCAAATTAAATGTTGTAAAAGTGCAGCTAAGTGGACATATATTATTTAATTTACATCAGTTAACGTAAAAATAAGCAAGTTTTCATGTTCATTATACTGCATAAAATCATGTTTTCTCGTTTAGAAGATATAGCATCTCAAACCGACTACAAACCGAGGTACCTCGAATCATTTCACAGACAGTGATAATACTACCCCTTAAACTAACTGCAGCAAGATGATCACAGAACATATTCGACAATCCCCACACAACAAAAGCTGAAGAGGAAATGGCTACGCGAGGAGCTTAAACTCAACGCTAAACCATAATTCCATAGGTTTAACTTTCTCCGGACTAAAGCCACCGGAGCTAAGGTCGGTCAGCGCTAATAGAAGAGGACGCTATATGAATACGGGTACAACGTAATCGCCGGTCGAAAAACTTCTTAAAACTGCCTTGGACGGCGCCTTCCTTTCCTGCCCTGGGGGGTTATCCGGGAATGTCGATTAGGTGACATTTACTTCATCACTTCCCTCATTTTGAGAAATGCGTCATCAATCTCGACGAAGATGGCGCCCACGGCTCATTTGGCAGTTCTTCGTTCACGGACCGACTCAAAACCGAAGCTTCCGTGTCGACCGTAATTTTTCGGTGGACGGCGCAGGCGTCGCGACGGGAATTAAAGAGCATCATGGGAAATCCCCCCCGCCACGTCTCCGCAGCCGAGCTTTTCAAGCGCTTTCCGTTAGTGTTTTGTTTATTGTTTTGGCGGTATTTGAGAGTCAAGTAAGTAATGCTTATTTACTTCTAACATATTTTCATAATTCGAGGTTGATTAATGACAATCCCGGCGTTTATACTTATAAAAATCCTCGTATTTAATCTATTTCATGCTTTCATAGTTGTATACCTAGTGGAAAATCAGTCTTCTTCGTAGAAATAATTATTATTTCCATGCTAATGGGTATGATCTACGCAATCAGAATATCACTCATGCAACAGTGATTTCATTTGAAAATACTATTTGGATGCCTTGCGTTTGAGTTACTTAAAAAAGAATTCCTTTCCCTGTTGAGTTTCAAAGATATCTCAGCATGCCGTTGACGCTCATGTGATTGGAAGTTATTTTCGACTTGCGCACATGTTGGACGCATATATTAAAAGAGTTTCGTACGAATTATTTTTCATGGATAACCTTCCATCCGTTAATATTTCATAGACATGGATGACTGGGCTTTGGAAGCTGCAATTGCGAGGCGGCGTAGGAATGAGGAGGAAGAAATACTGATTGTGAGAGAAAATGCGATGAGGAGAAATAGGTTGAGACAGTTAAGAGATGGTGCAGATCCATTTGCCTCGCGGGAGAACGTTTTTGTGGGACTTTACCGGCTAACAAAGGACATGGTGAGGGCGCTAGTGGAGGGCTTGGCCTGAGCCAAGTGAGCGTGAGCCGAGCAATACAAGAGGTTACTCATGCCCTAAATAACCGCAACATTGTCAGAAAATGGATAGAATTGGTGCCTATGATTAATTAGAACTAAATTTTTCTGCCTCTACTAGTAAAACGTACGTACAAAAATAAATATTACTACGGAACTGGATAATGATGATAACGTTATTAACAACCTCAACCGCCGTCAATTAATTAAATCCATGTATTCATGACATAAAACATTGATGAATGATTTCAGGCTTTCCCGGCGAAGATTTATATCAGGGATCTTTCGGGGTTTGCACCGGGTAGTTAGGTCCATGGCGGCCGACTCACCTCTGCCCTGAGGACGATGCTCGACTCGAGCATCGAAACGTCGGCCGCCATGGACCTAACTACCCGGTGCAAACCCCGAAAGATCCCTGATATACATAAAACATTGTTTAACTCTTCTATGTAAACACAAAAATAAATGCTAAATTATACATAATTCATAATCCTAGGTTGGAAACTCACAGCCTTCAGTGTTTTCCATTTCTGCAATTTCTCTATACCGCCAAATTTCTACAAAAACAAATGCGAAACTCGTAGCGGTGCGCTAAAAACGGAACACAAAACTGAGCCAACGGCTCTGACATCAACTCATAGATTCGTTCAAAATGTCGTTCGATTGAGTCTTTTTGCCGTTCATTGAATGCCTCAATGAATGAGTAACGACATTATGACCGACGACATTCCCGAATAACCCCCCTGGGGGCCGATTCTATAACTTGGCTGACGTTCGAACGTTAGGGATCCGTTCACCTTCGGTCGAGCTCAATTTATTCGAGTGATGACCAACGAGCGATTCTATAAGGGCGATCGTTCAGCAGAACGTCGAACGTTGCGGCGTTGTCGGATTTACAGCATAGTTCGCACTTGTTTCTCTTCTACGCATGCGCAATTAGCTGACATTGGAGTGACTGCACTTGTTTTGAATAATTTTGAAAAATATTAATTTAAATAAGCATTGCAATGTCTGAATAATTGAACATTACTTCCTAACGAGTACTGTAAACACCCTAAATGCGTTCTCATTGGATTAATTATTTCCTAATTACTTGTCATTCTATGACTTCAACGGATGTAATGTCGTCTGCTTAGATTGGCATAGACGTCTGCTTGAATTGCCTCTTATATTTCAATTACACTCCAATCGTCTTTACTGGATTCTGAAACACTATATATTTCAGACGGGTGATCAAAATTTACAAGCTTATCATCAGCAACATTCTAAAAAATAATGTATTTCAATGACATCGGTCTCCTTTCGTTCGAAACATTTCGTATTCCACTACAAATACAACGCTTTCTCTCGTAAATGAACCTTGTCGTGGATTAAAAGATAAATAGTAGTTATCTAAATAATGAAGACAGAAATGGACATTTTCCACTAACAGACCAGTGCATTTTTATTGGTGGAAAATTTCAATTTCTGCCTTAACTATGTTGAAAGTCCACGACATATCACGGCTGAAACTTCTCGTCATCTAAATAAATTAATGCTCTATGGTTCACTTCAAAGATAATGTTCCAAAACAACACTCAGACGTATATATAACACCTTGGTATATAACTTCGGACATGAATTGATAAGGATATTCATTGATACTTAAATACTATCATCTAGCTAGTTCCCATAATTAACGTACCTACTACTCAACCTTCAATACCATTTAAACACAACTTTCTTCCCATGAAATCGAATAGAAATAGTATATAACTCACTTTTACAAGACCGGTCACCGTCTGTCTAGAGCTTACATGCAGCATATATGATTACCTACCTTGAGATATACAATTGTCAGCTTTTAATTACTTCCACTATTTCGAGATCTCAAGGCACACACAGCAGAACTCAAATAAAGGAACAATACTTGCTAATGACATCACGTCGAGTAAATGAAAAGATAAATTTTGAGATGGCAAAATTTACTAAATGAAGCATAATGAAACGAGATACATTGCATGAGTAGACAAAACAATCATCACCCTTTCACTTGGACGTAAACAACCACACTCACAATTTAAGATACTCTAAAATAACACAGTAATCCCTGCCCAGGACAAATCAAAATGCCTATTGCTAATTAGTCATTACCTGCTTTAAACGCAAACGGATTAATTATTTCAAAAAAATCACATTGAACACAACAATGCAATGAAATCACTTAGGGTGCCACAATTCCCTGAATGAAGAATAATGAAACACTACACTGTTTATCCTTTCACTGAGACGTAAATAACCACATTTACAAGTCAAGAGCAATACACGAGTCACCAACTTCAATTCACATAGATAACACGTCTTTAGTCAATATGTGAAAACAACGAAATGATTGCTGTTACGTCTTCTCCAACACTTACTACGTATTTGTAACATTTGTAATACCATTTCTGTCATAACACATTATTTAAAGAGAACAAGTCTAGCTAATTAACGTAAATATATCACCACTTAGACACACGCAATCCAGCGCAGAACATAAATAACAATTGTCACCACTGGCATGTCTCAATGTACACAGTCTAAACACTCGATAAACCTTCGTTCAAAAGTTATCACAAAAAATGACACGGTTGTTTCTTGTAAATCGAAACCTTAGTGATGCAAACTTCATTTAAAACTTTAAATTAAATGCTCCACTGGGATAATTTTCTTTAAATCGCCACAGCTAAAAACACAACACAAGACGTCCGTTCGAAACTATCTTCCAATATAACGACACACAGCATTCTATACCATAATTCACATTTGAAGTCCAAGAATAATATGTTTTAAGTGATTTGTAGCTCACAGAATACATCACACTGCGATACTTCTTCAAATATCATTCAAATGAAAAACCAAAACAAACTGTTCTTCGATCGACCATGGCCGCTTCGACAAGTATTTTGACGTCGAAGCCGAGGAGTCGTGCGTGAGGCAAAAAACGTTCGAACGTGAGTTATAGAATCGCGATCGGCAATTGTTCTCGATAGAATTCCCATAATCCAGCGGGAATGACTCTTTAACGATCGAACGTAAAGTTATGGAATCGGCCCCCTGGACGGAGACTTACGTGACTGTGAATACGGCCGTAAGATTTTTCAGTCATCCGATTCTAAAATTCCCAAGAAAAGCAGATGAAGAAACCTTAGAGTCGAATCCAATGCTTTTCTTATGGAGGTAAAAGTTGGTTAAAAAGGGCCCACGTGTGAGTCCTTGGGGCCCTTTGGATTTCTAATTTTAGCCCATTAATTTTTCTGGGCCCTAAGTTACATATGCACCAAATTTTGTTCGCATATGCGTCCAGGGGTGTGAAAGTCTAGAGCGTTCAAACAAACAAAACTTCAATTTTATAGATAAAACATTGCAAGTTTTTTTATATCTTTCTTTCATTTTTGCAATGCGATAATGGTTTCATCAAATTTTTATTCAATTTCCGATAAGTTGCGTGGACGGTTGCGTGAATTAAGTGACGCGCCATGAAAGGCGTCAGTTTCACCGATCCTCCTCGTTAGGGCGTGTGTGTTTTTTTTTACGTTCGCGTGTTTTGTATGTGTCTAAAGGAACCGAGTGGGTGGGGTGGGGAGGGAGAGGGGTCGGAGGGGTGAGAGGGAGGGGGAACACAGTCGAGGAGAGGAACGAGTCTTGGCTCTGAATGAACGTGAAACTCAGATTGTCGCTGTGAGGGCCGGGGGTGGAAGACCGCACTCAAGACGAAGAATGTGCATTTCGGAGCTGTGTGTTCTCCTCCTCTGGCGGCTACGGGAACTCTAACTGGATGTTGGGTCCACTGCTGTTGCTACCAAATACGGTTGGTTGCTGGGTCCAAGAGCATCATTGCCGTGAGACAGCAAATTACCGTGAGCAAGCATCTATATCCCCCCTACATCCGTCGTTCGGTATCGAGCCCTATTCAATCCTTCAGCACAATCATAAGGTCTGCAATAACTTTTCGTTGTTTGACTAATGTGTGGACTGAAGAAAACTCAAGTACTTAAGTGGTTTCAAGCCGGCTAAGACTAATTTATATCTTCCCAGACTGAGTAAAAATCATTTTTCGTTGCATGATGTGTCAAAGAGCGCGATCTAAACAATAATCACAACATTCATAATGAATATAGACACTTGGTAATCTTCCACAGATTTATTTATTTGACACGACGCGTTTCACCACACTGTGGCATAATCATGTGCCGTGATTATGCCTCATGATTATGCCACAGTGTGGTGAAACGCGTCGTGTCAAATAAATAAATCTGTGGAAGATTACCAAGTGTCTTTATTCATTATGAATATCGAGAACTTCCACCATATCCAGCCTGAAACAGTTGTATTTATTAATAATCACAATGGTAATATGTATCCTCTAATTTTCACGATTTATTTTCTATATATTCATGTCAACCGTCTTTCATTTAGGTCTTCAATCTTATAACTTACTTCATCAGGGTTACAAAACTTTATTCGTGTAAAAAGACGTTTCATCTTTTGCTTCACATCACTTTTGCAAAACCACGCCATTTTCCTTCAAAATTAATATTAAGTAAATTATAGAAAATACTGTGTCATCTGCGAAGAATAGTGGCGGATCCAGGGGGGGAGGGGGGGAATGGGGGAAATCCCCCCCCCCCCCAAGAAATCCTACGAGCAAAAGAAAATAATAGGATTTGATTGTAAACTTCATTTTACCAACAACAAAAAAGCATTGTTATGCTAGAAAAAAACATGCGTCTCTCTCCAACGAGCAAGAAGCGTGTTTTTCGATACCTAACGAATTGTTTCGAGCATTTCGAATTGGGCAGCGGGAGACCAGAATCCAACCGAGGGGAGATGAGTCACAGTTGAGGCTTCGTCTATCCCACTTTTGTCTTACCCACTTACTTGTATGCCCACGTCTCTTGCGAAGCTTCTTTCCCCATCGCCTAAAAAGTAAGGGATCTCTGGTGTGTTTCTGTCACTTTGTTTCAAAGAGCCTTCCCTGACCCCTTCAAAAGTAAGGGCTAATTTCCCTAGTAGCTGGCGCAGATTAGCACACGGTATTTTTTAAGTTCGTTGTTTGCTGACAGACTGTGAGCTTTTGGGTGGTAACGCGGTCTCATTCGCTCTTTGCCGCGCGTAGATGCAATTATGTTCCTTTAATGTGTCACATTGTTTTGTCCCGTTGACGTCTCTTTCGGCACTTAGTCTTGTGCGTCTACTTAGTGTCTTTTTTTTAATGCGCGGACAAATTAATCATTTTCGTTTCGCCAACTATGTGAATTTTAGTTTTACTGGAGTTTACCAGAATAACTCTTCGAAATAACCTTACGATCAAGTGCCTGGGCATAGTGATTTATTATGCTGGATTTGATTCTTGTCACTGCTGTCGCATCCTACTATATTCACGGATTTCTGCATGCCAGTGACTTATTTGACAGTAATACAGTACGTGTATGAAGTGTGGTAAGATTATGTGATATTTGCACTAATACATATAATGGAGATCTAAGAAGCGTCCCGCGTAAAATATATCTGCTCCTACCAGCTTCTTTTTTAATTATGCTTCAATTACTGAGGTAAGCATAATTCAAAAATAAGCTAGTAGGAGCAGATATATTTTACGCGGGACGCTTCTTAGATCTCCATTATATGTATTAGTGCAAATATCACGACGGGGCACCGTGGGGCATTTTTTGTAGGCCTCGATTTATACATTTCCGAAAAAATATTCTAATTGCTTTAAATGTCGTTTTAGTTAATTAGTCATTATCTCACCAAAAAGGATACAGCATTGAGATTGATTCATTTCCCAAATATGTGAGTGCAAAAAGTTAGGAAATTGCATAGTGAAACATTTTATTTCCGCCTGCTAAAACCCGATCTGAATGTGTTCATAATGTTCTATCCGAAATAAATTTTATGAATTTATAGAGCGTGAAGTTAATTCTCTTCAGCTACACCATTTTTGTTTGGAACTTCCCACTTTGATTTTTGAGTTTTGTCCAGCTTTTGATCAGCCTTTCCGATCACTGCGCGGTACGGAGCGGCGCGGCGTCTACGAGGGAGCATTCATTCATTCGCTCTTTCGTTCTTACCCTCGCGGGAGAGCAGTTGGGCGCATGCGCGGGGTTCGGATAAGGGATTGGCAAAAAGTAGTGGTCTTCGGTACTCCCGGGTAAAATATTTTCTATTTCGGTACAGCCGGGTACTATTATAAAACGGTTCTACCGGAGGAACCGGTGTGAAAAGTATCGATACACGACCAGCAATGCTATCTGGTGCACGAGCGTTCAACTGCTTCTTCAAAGATGGTTTGAGCGAGATAGATCCCTAGTCATAATGGAGACCATATTCAAATTTTATTTTTTCATTTCAGCGTCTGTCAGAAGTATGAAATAAATACTGTAATATTAACGGTGCAAAAATATAGTTATATATGACCAACATTCTCAGTAATTAAATAAATAAAGCTACATAAGTCTCCAACTTGACTCATTCTTTCCCACCATACGGCTGAAAACCCTTCAAAAAAGCAGGTTTTTTTTGCGATTCTGTAAAAATTACTGTGGGGAGTAACAGATTCTTTTTTATAAATAGTTGAGAAAACATGCTATCTGCACACCGTTAGTTTGTTGACGATATCTAGGTGTTATAAATTGCTATTTCCTTCAATATTCTCCCTCTGGAGCGCACAGCCGTAATTTATCCCATGTAAAACAGCCTACATTTTTAAGTAAATTACACGAAAAGTAGTTCGGCAAGGGGTTGATATTTTGATATAATTGGAGAGATGAGTTATTTCTTTAAAATGATGCCAAATTCATCAAATTCTAGGTGATGTGATTTTTCGCTCAAACTATCTCAAGGGAAAATAGTTGAATTGTGGGAATACATAATACTGGAATATATTTAAATAAACGGATAAATAAAAATACTGGAGCATAAAAAACTTTTCATGTTGCTATTTATTTAATTACGTTAGATATCACTTTACTTAAATATTACATCTGGAATTGGCATTTTTAGTAACAGATACTTATCCATAGGAAAGAATACTACAAACCTGCAGAAGATTTAAGGACAAGAATCAGTATTCAAATAACTAGTGTCATGCAGGTGTTATAGATTTTATAGTTGATTATCAGAATTCTAATCATGATCAGTAGTCTTCATTTTCGATCCAAATTGACCAAGAATCGCACATTTAAAATGTGCCTTTCAATTGGAGAGACAATGGCCTCAGAGCTATTTCGAAAAAATTGATATAAGTATTTCTTTCAAAGACTCTGTAAACAGTGATGCAATGGTTGTGGACGCGCGGATGATGAGTATATTCCTCCCTTTGATGCTTGGCAGCATATATCTTTATTAAATGGTTGAAATGACCCTGCTTCCCGAATATACCATTTTCCCTCCTTTCTCTCAAACTGGCCAGCTGGAAGGGGATCAGAAACACCATAAAAATCATTGAAAAGTGGAAGTCTTGAAAAGATTGTCCTTGATAAAATTACTATGGTCTGATCATCCCGGAGGCGTATTTGGCCCATAGGGTTGGAATCAGTTAATCAATTAAATGCACGTACGTTGGAATCACGGACCCTGCACACTCAGTTTCAATCAGGAATGTAATTCTATATGAAACTATCGGATATTTAAGTTTCAGACATTTTTAAAAGAAAGGTATGAGTCAAGAAAGAAATTCAACGATCGTTCACAAAAAGGTATTTAACATTATCCGGTCCGAAAAGCCACGGTGCCATTCAGCGACCAACTAACATTCTGAGCTCAGCTTCGGCACTTTCAAGGGGTCTGAGAAAACCCCAAGGGAGGTAAACAAGGCCCCTTTTGCTGTGCGTACGATAGGATTGGGAAGGGAGATTATTGGAGGAGGAGGAGATCTCCCGTGTCACGGGGCGGACCGTAGAGGAGACAGGGGCCATGAGGTGGACTTCTTCTATCTTTTCTGCCTTTATTGCGCACCCTTTGGCTAATGACCAACCACCTGGCTGACAATGATGAGGAAGAAAAAGGATGTTGTGAATTAATTTCCAAGCAAGCTGGAATAATACATAATAAATGTATAATGCTCTAAGACAAGTCCCGTGGAGCAAATAGAAATACAATGTTTCTTAGCAGTAGGGCAAACAAAAAAGTATATTCGTTACAGAAAAGGTCATCACTCTTTCTTCAAACTTACAAATACTAATATGAGAAGTAAGGAAAGACTTAGGAATGCTTGAATTACAAAAATAGAACTAAATATATGAAATTCTTTCATTATGAAAGAAACCAAAAGTATAAGACAGAAATGTGACAAAGCCGGAAGTAACACATGTAGTGGGTAACTCATGAATTGAATTAACTATTTATACTCAGTTCGTAGGAAAACACATATATTGAGATATTTACGCTAAATATTCCAACACACATTAATAAAATATGCATAACAATTTACTTTTAAAAGTTTCCAACGAGCGTCAAACTCTCAGATTAATTGGGATGGAATTCCAAAGATGAGAAGATGCCACAACAAAGAATTTATAAAAAGTAGAAGTTCTATGAGCTGGAAATACAAATTGACCAGGCTCGGATCTTTTCACCATTGCATGACATGTGGTTCTCTTTTGTGTCATTTCAATTAAATAGGACGGTTCGTTATTCTGGATTATAGTAATTAGAAATGATCCCAGTTGGCATTTCCGTGGAGTTGAAGTATCTAACCAGGCTAGTATTTTTAAGTATGGGGAAAGTTTGATAATTGAGCTTGCGACATAAAAATGAATTTGTGCGCGCATAGAAGCAACTGTTTCAATAATATCAGCAACAACAGCTCTTTCCATTTGAGAAAGCGTAGGTGACTAAATGACTTTTCGCTGATTAAGAAATAGTAAAATGACTTTGCACTCGCAACATGTATTCAGCGAAGCGCGAAACGAAACTATAACCTGACTAATACATGTCGTTTCCGAAGTGAAAACTAATTTTCAAATGAAACCGAATCTTAAATATACAGATAGGAAAAACTTTACGAACTTATTACATGTATTTCCACAGTATCCTCATGACACATTGGTAAGTATAGCAAGCTAGGATATCGAGCCAGGACCAAACACTTTTTCATTTCGGTAGATATCATCTCGAGAAATCAAGCAATGTGCATCCCTAGGATTAATTCATTTATCATATAGTTTCTTGAGTTTCAATCGGGAAAAATATTTTTGAAGAGGTCACAGCACTGAGAAATATGAAATGTATTATTACATATTTTACTGCGACGTCGGAACCTCGACTGGCTGCGTGGAGAAGGATACTATGTCAACGTTTATAACTGCAAGGGGATCTTGCGAATGTGGACCCACTAATTAGTCATCGTATGTTTGCTTTACGTAAAATATATTTCCATTCGTATGGAGTTTGAATACTCTCGGTTTGCGATTGGCTTCCTTAGTGCTGTCCAGTTGCCGAGAGATAGGGATTCCAATTAGTTTCCTCGTACGCCACATTTGGACGCAAATGAGTTTTTTGTTAATTTTTCCACCACTTACCAGTCATTGACTACACATGGAGAGGTTGGGGTGGAAAATACCCCAAGTTATATTTCGTTGTAGTCCTGATTTATTCATCATTTAACCTGATCCGCTGTTTTACCTAGAGCCTAAGCTCTCATTAAAAGCCTATAGCGCTGTTTCCAAGTAAATAAACATTTCTTTTGTTGAAATAGTGAAAAAATTGACTATCTTAGAGGAAAAATGCAATTTTTGGAAAAATCAACGGATAAATGAAATTCCTTTTCAAGAATTAAATACTCAGTTATTTCATTCATCCGATACATACATATATCATCCAAGCTAATATCATGAGTCAATGATGTCATGAGTCATGATCAAGCCATCATCCAAGCGTATATCATGAGTGCATGTCATTTAAAAATCAAAACCTGGGACATTTCTTATCCTTTAAGAGTCCCAGGGCCTACCAGTACATACATCCAGGGCACTGAAATGTCGTTTCCAATAATACCAGAATGCAACAAGGAACAAACAACCACGCCTCTCTGCCATAACAGTGCGCACATGGATGAGTCCTGCACACAACATTAATGTGAAGACCCAAAGTTAATTGCAAAAGAAAAACGTCACTTCCCGCGAATCATACGGAAAGCAATTGCAATCGGCGAGATTCCCAATGATTTCGACAGAGAAGCCAGTTATTCGCTGTCCAACGCATGGAAACGCGTTTTTCGTAGGAATGCATACAAAAATGACAACAACCAATCACAACGGATCCAACTCCAACGTATTATGTACATAAAACGGCCGAAAAACTGCATATTCACTTCATTTCACTTCCCTGAAGAAGCCGACGGCAACGCCGTTGAAACTGTAGTTCCAGCACAATGGACCTTCGTGGAGGGAAATACGGAAGGCCTAGTGCAAAAATTTATGATTTTGGAGATAAAAAACTCATATTTTAGGCGAAAATAAAGCAAATGCAATAATTAAAAACCAAATTCCCTCATTCATCCGATACTAAAATGTTAAGCCAATATCATGAGTGGAAGTAATTTTAGAAAGCAAAAAAATAAAGAAACATTTGCAGCATATCCAGTGCTTCTCTAGTGGAAATATTCTACAGCCATTGGAGGGCCCACTTCGGGGTCATTGGAGCATTTCTAATACAACCTATTCTCAACCCATCTGGGTTCTGAGGAATACGGGTGTCATATTCGGATGGAATCTGACAATGGGTTGGGATGTTTATAGTGCTCAAACAAACCGAATTTCTGAGGGAATTTCAGAACAATACTGCATTGTAACAGAAACACTTAGTTAAAATGTCCACACCAATTTTTATTCTACCTTATTCTATACTTTTTACAAAGTGTTTCTGTTACAATGCAGTCTGTGACAATTCTCCACAAACTTTCACCGGATACTTTAAAATCTGTCAGAACAACAGTTTCCGCCGCGACTACATCATGAAAACAGCACGGAAAGAAGAAAAACATTCTTTCGTGGTCTGAAATAAAATCCCCACTCACCCGACAGAAAATAGAGAGAAACCAAAGGCATATGCCACTCTCCCTTATGTGTCTGGTACTGCGAAAAAAATCTCCAAAGTTCTATCGAAGTACAACGTCGTATCGAGATTCACGTGCACAACGAAGACAGGGGACGTCCTCCTGAGGGCTAAAGACCCGCTTCCACGGAACCTCTACGGAGGAGTGTATGAAGTTTTGTGCAGCTGCGGGCATTTGTATGTAGGCCAGACATGTAGAGAATTAAAAATTCGCCTCCAGGAGCATCAAAGGGCTATTAGAAATAATATATACCGTATTTCTGAAATAGCCGAACACCATCTCAGCGGCTAAGCACTCATAATTTCTACTTTGAGGAAACGAAATTAATTTCGAGAGAAATACGCTGTTTCCCAAGATTAATCAGGGAGGCTAAAGAAATAGCGAAGAGACCGGCGAACATCAACCATGAAGACGGTTACTCATTGGGGAGTGATCTCAAACGGATTATTCAAATTTAAAAAATTCCGGCAACAATGGGAGTCCACTCTTATATATATATAAAGAAGAGCGAGTCGAATACCACAGTTAAGATAACTTGATGAAGCTGACAGAAGGACCAGCGAAATATTGTTTTTACAAAAGAAAAACAAACGCGGAATGAATCCCGAAAAAACAAATAATCAATATTGCATCCGCGGAAGCCTACGAGTTAAACCAAATTTCTGTTTTCTAGATATAGATTGTGTGATAGTGAACAAAAGTATTGATGTTGAAGCTGTTTTTTGACCCTTGGTGTTCAGTCATTCTATCCTTCACGCCCCCGATTACTTTCTCGTGTAAAACACGCTCACAGACCGCCACTCACGCGATGTCTTTTTCGGGTCATTTTTGGGCCAATGGAACGCACGGGCGTAAACATTTATTCAGCTGGTGCGGAAGTCGAGTGCTCCACGGAGTAAGCCCCGCTGGGCTACCCCGTCACCGATCCAATGAGATCCACCGCGCGAAACTGGAATTTGGTCTCGATGAAAGCTCCATTATCAAATCCGATTATCAGCTTTCGAAAATGAGTAAATCGAAGTAACCCACGGCTCGTTTTGCTCTCTCAACCTCAGTTCACCTCGGGACGCCCGGCAAGGCACCTGGACAATCCTGGCCTTCCTTCCCCCAATGCACCCCCAATGGACCCCTCATTTCCGAATTCCCCGTCCTCAGTCGTGGGTCCTCTGCACTCTAAGAGCGACTACACTCAGCTGGGCTTCGGATGCGCCATTCAACGATGATCACCGGGGGAGTTGCCACTGGGCCGCTCCATTCAATCAATAGTGTTTCAATCCTATTATAATATTGGTTGACTGCAGCACTCCATTCAATCCTTTGTCCCCTCATACCTAGAAATGGGAAAATTACCTTAATTTTCATCTGAGGTAAATTACCACGGTAAATTACGGTAATTTTCGAAAATTACCGTAATGTTCCTGTATTTTTTAGTTTTAAGTACTAAACAGCAAATGTATGGATAAATAAGAAAGCCAATAGCAATAGGATGGGAATAACCATGTTTAAACCATACCTAATACAACATTAATCTATTACAAATTTTTTAAATTGTAAAAAGAACTACGGCAGCAACACGCAATCTGGCTTTCTTTTGTCAAGGAATGAGAAATTTTCAATAAGAATAGTCTAAAGCTTGAATCTTATAATGTTATAATTTAAGTAAATCTTTCATTCATTTGAGACTTAGCGGGGCCTAAAGTGTTTTGTAAATGGCATTAATATGTATTAAATGTAAGATGCGCAATAAATTTCATATACATTTTTTTTTAGTAAAATATTCCAAAAATGAGTTTTACCTGCCTCAATTTATTATTAAACACGTAGGAAATGTGAACTTGGCTTCAAAGAACATGTTGGGAATTTATCTGTATGAAAAATTATCTCAAACATAGGTAACTTATCTCGAAAATTACGGTAATTTACAAGGGATGCGGTAAATTACGTAAAATACCGCGGTAATTTACGATAATCATTAATTCCTAATAACTGAACTAAATAAGACTGAAAATTAAAAGATATCAACAGTATCATCAAAATTTAACTTTTGTAAGTAGAAACTAACGTAATTCTATTTGTAAATTGGATCCAATAGTATTATTTCAGGAAAAATTGGTTATGTTGTTGTGTTTCATATTGAGCCACACTCGCTTCATGCAATGGCTTCATGTAATGCTTGCTCATCGGTTATTCTGTTTTATGTGACAACAACAGTTGTTTTTTCGTGATCAACGCTTACTTGGCTTGAGCTATTCTTCAATTGCAGTCCTAAGAACTTTTTCCATCCCATGTCATGACGCGTCTAACGTAAGTGAAGGATTCAAATCGTTCTCGAATATCTCCCTGAAGCTTTATGTCTGCATTTATCATCTTCCTCCCAAACACCCGGATTTTCGATGTTATTGGTTTTTTCTTCATACAGTTAGTATCTCCACTGCATTCAAGGATACTTGGAAGTATTTTCTCTTCTCCGCAGTCGCCCTGGGACCACTTAATTAAGAGTCCATCGCGAAGCCAAGCCTTCCTCTCTCTCTCTTGCTAAGAATCAAATGCGTACGTTCACTCACATTAATCCTTTGGCGATCAAATCAAAGGCATTTCGGTGCATTCATTTGTTGAACCGTCTTCGATTCCTTTTCCGAGTTTAGCGTGATGAAATGAGCGGAATAGAGGGAGGCGATGCTCGTTTGTTGGTCATTTTGAGGTGTCGGCCGATTTTTGATCGGTCACTCGTGGCGTTGAGGTCAGTTTGTTCGGTTGGAAATGGAAGTATATTGCATCTGGGAGGGAGAAATGGTGGCTGGAGTATCCCGGCATCGCCATTGGCCCGCTCTCAAAAGCGAAACTGGGGACTAAAGCCCAAGCCTGGGAAAGTACGGACAATGTAACCAAATCAGACCTATCCAGTGCATGGGGAAGAGAGTGAGTAAACATGTTTCTACGGAAAAATGTTTATAGTCAAGTATCTAAGCGAGTCTGAGCCATGTGATGCCACCAATTTTAATGTTTATAATGGTGGTGGCCTAGTGGGTAGAGCGCTTGGCTACTGATCGAAGGGTCCCGGGTTCAAATCCAGGTGAAGCCTTTGAACGCCCCCGAAAAAAAATCCTCGGAGTGCGAGGTGGCCCAGGGAGAGGAACTGGCCCCCCTACCCTGAATGTGTGAAATTCGCACACCCGTGGCTTAGTGCGTCTTCACCTGTGGCTTAGTCCGGGTTGCACTCTACCCTCAACTATCCAAACCAACCTTCGGGTTGAATCACTGAGTGAATGAGTGATACATTGCAACAATGTTTTTTATTACAAATTTATTCCCTAATTTTCTCGGTTAATCTGTATAGGTCGAGTACAAATGCTGTCCGAACTTTTCTAATCCAGAGCTTTACTGGGGACAGCAGTTAATCTATGAACGGTGCACCACACTTGAAGTGCTATTTCTCTCCCTTTATAAAACTCTCGAGTACGAACGGCAATTCCATCGAAGAATGTCCTGACCTCAGCTGGAGTTCAACCTCGGGTCCTCCGAATGGTAAGCCAATACTCCGCCCACCCCAACAATCGGATCCCAGGCGATGCAGCGGGTGGAGGAGGGATGATGGGGGTAGGGGAAGGGGGAGGAAAATTGGAGGGGGACGGGGAGCAAGGGAGGTAGGAAGGCGTTTAGGTTGAAATGGTTTGTGAGCAAGCTCTTCGGAATCACACCCCTGTAATTAGCGATTAAAATTAAATTCCTCATGA
The DNA here is from genome assembly GCA_963573305.1 of Pyrrhosoma nymphula. Taxonomy (NCBI): domain Eukaryota; kingdom Metazoa; phylum Arthropoda; class Insecta; order Odonata; family Coenagrionidae; genus Pyrrhosoma; species Pyrrhosoma nymphula. The sequence continues at coordinate 154,727,316 of OY754329.1, read as the reverse complement.
AACTCAATTAGCGGGAGGATTTTCTAATTACGGCCGATCGGTGGCGGTTTGAGCATTAGTGGGGGCGGGGAGGTTGGGGGTGGGGAGTGGGGGAGGGGGTGGAGGTGGGAGGGAGGAAGAGCGGATGTGAAATCGATGCATTCAGATGGGGGGGTGGGACGCCGGCGCTGCGTTGGGGGAGGGGAACGGGTGGGCGGTAAGGTGGGAAAATAACGCATTCGGGGGACAATGCATTTGCATCGCCCGCGCTCTCTCTCTCTCCCTCCCCTCCCACACCCCTCCCCTCCTACCCACTCCCCTCCCCTACCCTTTGCAAAGGTCCCTTCGAATAATGGGTAATGGGCGAACGAAAGAGAAGAAGGGAAAATTGGACATTCAAGTTTCCACAAGATCGTATTTATGTTCATGATCACGGTCCCGTTCGGCTGGACGGAGCTAGGATTGGCGAGCTATGAAGAGCACCTCCTGGGTCAACATCATTCCTAGGTCAACAAAGTTTGACTTTTAGTAACGGCGCGCCCAGGGTTTCAATAGCATCGCACAAGTGTAGCTGGTAAGGTGACGACACAATGAAAAATATTTCCGGAGCAACTGCAACTTTTTATACGCTAATATGAGTGGTTCAATCTTATATATGATGTCACTGGACAGGAAATGAACCAGGTTAATAATAATAACCCTCCGAGGTTATATCCTAAGTCTCATTCAAATTTCAGAAGCTAAGACGAAGGTTACTTCAAAGCCTTTAAAAATTGCGACCAATTTTTTAGAGCAAGCAAGAAAGCAATTCATCTCAACAAGTTGGGCAGTGTCTAAAACACGGGCGACACATTTATAAAGATAAATTTTCGAAAAGGCACGCAAATAAATTTACTCCTTTCATACGCATAATTTTGTGAATGATTAGTCACTACATTCACAGCTGCTGCAAAATTTGCTCGGTGTTTTGTTTGCGTTGTCATCACACCGTAGGTAATTAAGCAGTTTTGACCATGTGTCGCAATTGAAAAAATTACCACTTTTACCAGCACCTTACACATTTACCAGCTTAAAGCTACAAAAGACTGTCCTAACAAGAGAATCAGGAGTTTTAAATTTTTTCTCAATTAATAAGCCCTCTGTGAGGGTCTTTGAGTGGTCTCCATTGTGGCGCGCGGTCATCAAAGCAAGCTGGCGATTTCCAGGCCAACAAATGAACTGCAACTCCGACGCGGCCTCTTGCGCATCCAATGAAGTCCCTACCGCCACGGCACACCGACAATGACTTGTTCACATCTCGTTTCCGCGAAAGAATGCTCATGTTTTGTTGTTCATTTCTCCCCTTTCGTTTGTTCTAATTATAATGACGCATCGATTGATGGACATGTGTATATTGCTCATCACTAGCGAAGATCATTCTATTGCTGAAATGCTTGGCCGGCGTCAGTAGCCCGACGCTCGCGAAGCCTTTAACCCTCCGATAAACCTCATTAAAAAGAGGTTCCTTTTGTGAGTCAAAAGAAGCAAGCGGAGTTTCACCTTTTTGTTTGAATTGCTTAAAGATTCTGCTTTCACTGCTTACCTGCGTAAATAAATTATAACAAAATTGAGGTGCATAAAAGGCAGATTAGTGTACGAATAAACATATTTTAACTGGCACTTTTTACAGCCACATGAGCCTACTGCAACGAACTTTCTGTCGTATGAACGCATTCTGATTTCAGTTGTTGCAGTATTTTACTAATAACTCAACAAATACCATGGAAGGTGACTAAATTACATTAATATTCCATTTACTATGATTATTTGTTAACTTTGAATAGTTCTTCACGAAAATAGTGTTAAAGTTAAATGCAAAAATGCAGTTTCCTCCTTGTTTCATCCGATTTCGCATTTAACACAATGAAATTTCAAGTTTAACTGCAGAAAAAAAGCGTCGAAGGTTAGATTTAGTCGTTCATAATATGAAGAAAAGGTTAAGTTTTTCTATAGGTAGTCAGGATTAGAATGAAATGAAATTTTAGTCAATATTCTGTCGAACCATTTTTAAGGCTGAAAGGTGACGAATGCGTCTCCTTGACACATTGATAGCGAGACAATGGACGCGGGTCCAGATCCGTTTATCCGCGGTGTCAATCGATCAACAAAGTTAGAATAAAATAGATAGTAATCTGTGTACCTAAGGGAAAGTATGATAAGGCCTGGACATTTCGGCAGTTAAAGGATAAAGTATAAAGGGAGTGATATGTATTGTCAATTCCTACACCTGTTATGTAATATTTTCGATTTGTCTACATTTATAACCACGGGGATGAAGTGAAATTAATACGTGATATAAAATCCATCAGATCTACCTAATAGCTACTTACTTTTTCCTGTTGACTAAGGGCTAAGGTCTATTCATATTAAAATATTAGTTTTTTTTTTAATTTGCACAAGTTATCTCTTTTAAATTCACTTTTCTCGCATAAGCACCATGTTAATGCACCATTGAGTCTGCATTTTAATGAAATATTGTCGTAAGAAACCGCTTTGTACTTGCGATAGCTTTAACCATCCAGTATAATTTTTTCCAATTCATTTGTCTATATATCACTTATCCCTGTATTTTTCTTACCTTTGGAAGTCATTTGAGTATCAACCGTCTTTTTTAAACCTTGTTAACGTGGATTTCATCTTACCTGTGTTTAAATTGCTTGCATAGTGGCATTTTCTATTTTTTAATAGTGAATAAACCGAAAGCTTATGTTTCCACTCGACTTTGTCATACCCAACTGAGGCTGTCGAGTAAACCGCACAGGTGACAGTGGGACCAATGGAGGGAAACCTGGTGAAGCGTCTCGAGCTGAAAGATGGTGGCGACGCCGAAAGGGGTGTCCGCCGTCGTCATCGAGAATTTGACGTCGTTAGTTTATGTTAGAGATCTTATCTGAACTTTAAGGCTGTTGCGCCGGTGGGTCAGCTTCTCTTACCAGCGGGAAATCGAATAAAAATTTAATGGTGAAAAACGCGTGTTTTTGGTGGTTCCGACCCAGGAAAGCACTGTATTTTGGACCGGACCCTGGACGACCGGTTGCGACTCTTCCGTTTTCTCATCAATAGAACTCATCAACATCATCATCATCATCATCATTGGCGCTACAGCCCATGTAGGGCTCTGGCCTTCAGAACGATCTGCCCCCATTCATCTCTATCTTCCGCAACACGCCTCCATCTCCTGACTCCCAGTCTTCTCAAGTCAGTCTCTACGTCATCAAGCCACCGCTTTCGTGGTCTTCCTCTGCTTCTTCTCCCTCCTGGAGTGCCATTGAAAACCTTTTTGACTGCCCTGCTGTCCTCCATGCGTTGTACATGACCAGCCCAACGAAGTCTTCCTTACTTTATAACTGATATGATGTCTGGTTCACCATATTATTCATAGACTTCAGCATTTGTTCTTATTCTCCATAATACCTGCATCTATCACGGCACCGTATATTATTATGAAAATCTTTCTTTCCCATCTTCTGATTATTTCTTCTTGTATAACTGTTAGTGTCCATATTTCAGAGGCATAGAGGACAACAGGTCTTAGCACTGTCTTTTATATGATTATTTTGGTGTTTCTTGAAATATTTCTTGACCTGAAAATAGGCTGCAGTGCATAATAGCAGTTATTACCTATGTGTAATATGTCTTGAATTTCAAGGGAAAACTGATTTTTTGCTGTTAGCAAGGATCCCAGATATCTGAAGCTTTCCACTCTTTGAAAATGGTTGTTGTTAATTTTTATTGTTGGTTCTCTAGTTTTTTTCTTGATTTCTTTCCATTTTCAAGTATTTAGTTTTGTCTTCATTAATTTTTAATCCCAGTGTTTCTGATGCGGCTTCATTAGACATAAAACTCATCACATAAGACACATCTCTTCCATTCCGGCGTAGCCAACACCCTAGAAGAAATGCTTGTTTCGCGTTCGCCCCTTAGCCCCGAGAAATTACCGGTCAAGCTAATCGTAAATTGGGATTTGTTAAAAGAGTACTTGGCAAGTGCGACGATAAAGTTAGGGAAATCAGCTACTTCTCCCTCGTTAGACCCCACTTAGAATATGCCGCCAGTATTTGGGATCCTTATGAGATAGGCTTGGAAACTGAGTTAGAACGCATGCAGCGAAGATCGGCAAGATACGTTAAAGGCCGTTATGATAATCTCGTTAGTGTTACTGACCTTTTGCAGCAACTGGGATGGGAAACGCTTCGCAAGAGGATGGACGTTACACTCCGAGGTATTTTGAACAAGAACTACTCGTAAAGCTATAAAACCCGAAGATTCTTGCTAAATATTTGTGGAAAATTACACGTGTTATTTCTTCATCACTCATAAATCAGTAGTGAGCTGGAGGCTATATTTCAACAGATTTAATAATGAGTGTAGCGCTCAAGGGTGTAGTTACTATGAGTTTATGCTCAAGAGTTTCCAGTGCAGTTTCCGAACACAAGAGTAACACCATTCCATCGAGAGTCTATATCCTCTGCTTTGTACATAGTCCCACCCTCTTCTTCTTCTTCTGCCATATCCACTCATGGTAGACCGCAATCACATTTTCCATCGCTTCTCCATCTCATGCGGTGTGCATCAGCGACTGAACATCATCCAGCCCCGTCCACTGCTTTATATTTTCCATCCAACTTCTTTCATATTTCTTATCTATTCTTTTGTACATGATTTAAAAAAATATTTTTAATGTACGACTTATGAAAATAATGAGTCCATATTCTTCACATTTTCTTGCGATGCAACGTTGGTGTTCTTAGGCAAGGGAATAAAATTACAGGATTACCACTGTACTAGTCCCCCCCTATCAATTTCCTTATCACAGGGGTTCTAATAATTATTCTTTCACGCGGTCCTAAACACGCGACGTTATATACTTGTATCAGCCCGACACACAAAAGGTACCCTTCACTTTATCACTTCTTACCTTGAGAGAGATCCTTTCCTTTCGGTAGTCCTTGGCGGCAAAGGTTAATGGATTAATTCATGCACAAAAATGATACACTTGAACAGTACATATATTTATAATAACCCTTTTATTCTTCACTTAGGAAACAAATTCACTTTAGTTACTCAATTAATCAATATATGTTCCCTTCTCAAATATATTCGTATTAATTTAAAATGTTTGTTCTACTTCACCGGATATTGTACAAAGTGAATTCCGCCGATACTCTAAGCCCCAGTATCTGTTTATCGGATTCCTGGATCCTTCCTTAACACAGGACACTGGCGTTGGTAATTGCTGTCCAAAGCTACTTACTCCCGGCAAATTATCACTGCAAAAACTCTCGTATGACTTTCACTCGATAAACGTCTCTTGTGACTCCCTTGTTAAGAAGAAGCCTCGTTCCTTGTTTGACAATCCCTTTTATACTATCTCACCTCCCCTCCTGTATGTTCTAGAACATTCCAGGTTTTCTCCCCTTCTCTCGTATCTGATAGGCTATTTCCCTTTCATTATTATAAGTTTGTTTACCCCTTCCATCCTTTCTTTGCCTTGCAGCTGTCATAACACCTGGTGTTGTTTTAGTTTGTTTACGTAAACAGAAAATGGTATTGTTTAAAGTTGTTTTCATAACATAGACGGCATTGTTTTAGTTTGTTTACGTAAACAGAAAATGGTATTGTTTAAAGTTGTTTTCATAACATAGACGATATTGTTGCCTCGCGGTAGTACGTGTTCCCAAAATATACACAATGGCGTCCATAATCGTATACTTATGCCAACACGGCCAAAATGGCGTGTTACACCACCTTAAAAGGCAGAATTACCTATGTATTCCCATTTTCCATGAATTATTTTATGCTACCGTTATTATTTATTTGTTCCTCGTATAAGCTCACACACAAAATAAATTATTAAAAAATTCAAAACGAGGGACATAGGTGCCCCTTAGGATAACATCCTGTTTGGGGTTAACCGACTCTTCTTTGTCTTACACAATAGCACCAACGTAGAAAACAATATAAATCATTCACTGTGCCGAAACTTAAAAACCCCTTTACAAAAACTAATAATGGATACAAAAATACAAACAATAAGAAAATAAAAATGAAAAACATGTTGATTATGCCGGAACACATGACAGAATCTGATTAGAATCACTGCAATTCACAAAAATATTTTTTACAAAGATATGTTTTATATAATTGTGATACATAAATAATTTAACATGAGCCTTTTTTCAGCAAAAGATTCTAAAGTGAATTAATTACAAGCAAGCATGACATGAACAATGCAAAATGAAATAACACAAGTATCGCCACTCTATCCAAACAAAAGACCTTTACTCATTCCTTTTATCGCTGTGGCATTTATCATTATTCCCAAATTCAAATAGAATCACAGATGATCTTTTTCTTATTCGTTCATTTTGCGAAGAAGTAAAACGTTCCGTAGTTTGCCGGTATTTCTTTTCTTTTAAGTTCAATTTCTTTTTTGTGTTATTTTTTCGTTCTATGAACATGGTTGTTTACATTATTTCCTACCAGTTTCTGTTATTTGTTTAAATTATTTCTTAACACGTTGTTCACCGGGGTATTTAAAAGGGTTTTTAACACTCCGTTCCGGCGGATTTTTATAGCCTAGTATTTAAGTATAGCATATGGCGGATTTTTATAGCCTAGCCTTCAGCAAATTGTCATAACTTTCTTAAAAATTAAAAATGTTTAATGGAACTTTGATAGTAATACTCACAAATGGTTTTAGTATTTCTTCTTCGTGTGATACTCCGTGAAACATTTTCCTTTGTAGAGTGAAACACCGGATGAACACACATACCTCGTCTCCTTCCTGGTTTTTCTTGAAGCACACACTTTGCATCTTCTTGAGCGGTATTTTTTCTTCCCCTTTCCCACGATAGGAACGAGATGATGTTTACTTAGGCCTCTCGAGAAGAGATGTGGGTGATCCCTTGGAGGAACACGCTGCGTCGGCTCATCGTCGCTGTCATCCTCCGAAGATGACTCATCTGGCTCCTCTCTACTCGCTGCCCCACTCTTTGGCGGTCTGGAGCAGAAAGCCTTTGAATCGAATGCTATTTGATTCCGTTAGTGTTTTAAAAACTCTGAAAGCATTACAAATAGGACAATTAATAAGCCACAGCACTACTTTTTTTTGACCATTTCATTGTTTTTCTTATTATTGTATAGTACGATAAATACATATCCGTCCTGTCTACGCCTTTCATGAACTTATTGTTTTTCAAAATGGAGATAGGTTTTTTGATTGGCAGTCCTGTGATTCTATTTGTCAGTTGTGTGTTAGCCATCTTAGCGCTATGAATAGTGCTAATCATCCTCACTTGCCTTTTGTCTTTCAAAATCACCAGAAGCACTTCACCTTTACGAGAAAACGTGAACTGTCCCTTTTTCAATGTTTTCGACTCACTCTTCAAATGTGGCAGGGAGCCCTCCATTTGGCTTGATAGTTCCACAAACTCTTACTTTATTATCAAAGAGCAGTTCTGCTATTTTTACGCTGCTATAATAATTAATCTTGCTATACATGATCCCAAAGATTGATATGAGGCTGCAGAAGCGAAAGAATGTTTTTTGCTAACTATTTCCGTCGGCCGAATATATTTCTAAATTACTAATGTAGCCAGAATCACTTTCGCAAACCATACAAACTCGTAACCCATGCTTGATGATTTTGGCAGTATTATCGGTCTTGATTTTTAATCTTCCTCTCCACGAAATCATCGCTCCATCAAGTGATAGCTCCTGCTTTGTTTTATACACATTTTGAAATTTTTCTATGAAGTATTCCAATACTGGTCTTATTTTATTCAGCCTGTCCGTCGCACATAAAATGTCCTCGTTATCACTGAAATGCCATGCTTTCCAAATCTGTTCAAATCTGTTTCTCGTCAGTAATTCTCCAAATACATTCTATGCAATTAAAGGATCAGTGTTCCAAAAATCCTTCAGTGAATCTTTTCTCACTTGCCCCATTAGAGTCAAAATCGCGAAGAATGTTTTTTATTTCAGCAATGGTTATGTCTGACCACTTCCCTGTTTTTTGTGATTGTTTGTATTTATGCTGGTTTTGATGGTAATATAGTCTGTATTGAATGCACATCATTTCGAAAAAGTCATCGGCAACAAACAGTGAGACTACATCAAGGATACTGGTAGAATTTTCTGGTACACGTTTTACTCCAGTTTTGCCCAAGAATTACTCTAAATCCCACTCAGAATCTATTTTTTTCCATGTTGTACAGATTCCCGGTGAAGTATTGTCTTCGTTGGTACTTTTATCGGAGTCACTTTCACTTATCAAGAGAGGAGTGGTTCTTCTATTTCTGACCTTCGCTATGATATCGGAATCACTACCGCTTCGTCATATTCTAATGGCACATCTGACAAATCGTCGGCGCACTGATAAAATTTAAATATAATAAAGTTTCTTAGTATAAATAAATAATAAATAATTAAATAATTAAATTTCTTCCTCGCGCAAAGCACTCTCTTTCCTATGTGATGCCATTATATGTAACATTCCTGAAAAAATTTCGAAAAATACGGATTGAGATAATCCTCTCACAAGACAAACCCAACATCAAAATCACAATTCACCGGGACTCAAGGACACGAACTGCTAAAGACACATCGAGAGAAGGAACTGACCAGAGCCGTAAAAGAACAATGGTCGATTCGTTATTACCCCCCCACATTCTTTTCATAATGAATGTTTCCGTTGGAGCAGTGCAGAGCTGAGAGGGCATTCCATTAGCTTGAATGGGAACTTGAAGGCGAGGCAGATATGGTCCTCGAGGCGAAAGAGATAAGGTTCCTCGCAGATGGCTCGGCTAGGGCCATGTGAATAAACACTCGATAAATAACGAGGCAAGGAGTTGGGATATCCGAGGAAGAGATGAAAGAAATATTTCCTCCGAAATGAAGAGGGACGACGAATAAGTATCAATCTGTTGAAATTGAAGTTGCGCGCCATTAATGAAAACCAGTAAGGTATTTAAATACAGTTGAATGGCTAATATAATCTAAATTACCTACTTAACGATATCAAAAATTATTTTACAACTATTATTATTAAATAACGAAAGGCAAATGAAAAATTACCACCAAAAACGTAAATAATGATGATAAAAAGTTTAAAATGATGCTCCAAGATGGCGAGAATTCTCGTCATCCGTCCGCAAAGGATGGGATTTAAATTACGAGAATTCTCGCCATTTGTCCGCAACGTGCATCATATTATATATTGCACAACGGGGAGGAAAATCATTTGTTGTTAATTCTCCACTGGTTGCAATTTGATGCTTTGAAAGTATTAATTATACTTAATCCTAAAATTAAAGACGGAAGAATTCCAGGATGAGGAACAATTCAGAAAAAGGAATAGTATGGGAACGAGATTCTAGACGTGAAGGCTTCTTATGCGATGAATGATGCAAAACGACCAACCCATGTACATTGATGTGAGTAATTCCGGCTTGGGAGATATTTAAGAAAAAAATTAAAATGAAATTAACTTGAAGATTAAGGTTGAAAACAAAGAATGGCTTGCTGAAGCAACCAAAAACACTAGAAAGTCACCACTAGACTCGGTCAGCACAATATGGAACAATTGGGAATGAATCCACTAATTGGGAAGTAGGATCACAAGTGATGAAAGAAGCAGGAGAAGGATTTTATAAAGAGCTGAGAATCCAAAGAATAGAAAACATTCTATCAAAAAATTAGGCAACTAGCAGCTAGTAACATAACATTTGAGGTAAGGGAGACCTTGTTTATTCTCTACTCAAGCAGTATTCCACTACAAGGCAGTAAAGGTTGAGGGAAACGAAGAAGACTAGATGCAACAAAAATGTAGTACAAGGGCTGAGGAGGAAAAATGATTGATGAAGCTGAAAAAAGATGATGATTGAAGAGCTTAACGTTTTTCGCTTATTCAAAGTCATAAACCCCCTGAAAACTTTAATGGAAGTATAAAAAATTGGGGAGAATTTTCGAGGAAGCCCAGGAATGGATTACATCAAACATATAGTGACGGACGCTAAAATCAAGACTTCTGTTGGAATTTTAGAAGGAAAAAGAATAGAGTGGAGAGCTGCAGCAAACCAATCTTTGGTTGATAGCTGCTAATGATTCTAATATCCATTTAGTTTGGCTTAGTTACAGTGGAGGATGGTATGTGATAATTCCGGCAAGAGGTATTTATAGATTGTCATGCATGTTGGTGAAGTTTTATCCAACGATGCAATGAATAGCATGCTACTCAAAAAGCTTCGTATTGCTTGCTATATTTCTTAAGTTATGATTATTTTAGATTTATAATTTTGTATTGTCATTTCGTTTCATGCTTTATGTTGTGCAATGGAGCTCTTATTTCATTTGTGGTTGTTTCTTCTACCTTATCACGTTGAGTTATTTGTATTGATGGCAGAATATATCATCATCATGCCTTGTCTAGTTAACAATTTAATATTACCCCTGGACATTCAAATTTTTTTTTTCAAATTATATATAATTGAGGAATCATACGACAGTGTTATTGCGACAAATTTTTTTTAAGAGATTTTGTCCTTTGTGACCTAGGTACATTTTATTTTGTGGGGATGATATTTTTTTTACTGATGTAACTCGGCTTCTCTATTCCTCCTTTTTCCTGCATTTATCCATGTTGCTTAGTTAAAATATGACGCGCAGAGTATATATATATATATATAGTTTTCTTCTACCATCCAAATATTATTATCACATATCTTACACTCCCTGTTTTCCTATGCCTTTTTAATGCATATCTGGCAGCCTTCCTCCAAACGATTTCAATTTTTTTAATATGCCCTGTTTTTGAGGGTCCAATACAGTCGTAACATACTCAACAATTGGTCTTACAATTGTTCTGCACGCCAATTCCTTCGATGTATAGGTGTAGCGAAACTTGGTGCCACTCATTTGTGAACAGAATGCCGCAAAAGAAAAGGAAAGCATACATGAGATGTGGGATGAAGCGGCCGAGCATTTTTTCCAGAGAACCCTGCGGAAGTCCTTCGATATTTCTACCCGCTCATCAACGTTTGGTTTACGGTCAGTGTCCTCTAATCCTACGTTGGTGAGTGCCACCAAGTTTCGCTATACCAATAATATCACTCCCTTTGAGATATCGCTTGAGATAGTGGTGAGCTTTAGGCCTAACCGACTACGTAGTCAGGGCGTATGTATGACGCCTCGCAATGCCACTCAATACAACTGTAATCCATAGCATTTACTTACTATTCATGCTATAAGTAACTGCCCAAAGAAACAGAATAAGCGAGTACCCGGGCAATGACTCCCGGAACTACAGCGCTAAGCGACGAATGGAAATACTAAATGGGCAAATGTTTGGAAGACACCACGCACCATGCACCATAATTCCTTCCTCTGCTGTATCACTCGCCAGTGCGTACAAGTGCGATGATTCAGCAGAGGCACAATCATCCGCCCTCAGTGGGTCTCGAACCCGGTCGAGGAGGATGATTTTTCCTCAACGGAATCGTCGTACTACAAAGCCCAAGCTTCCATCAGAACAGCAAAACTTCTTGTAGGCCCGATACGAGTATTAATCCAACATTCTATGAGAAGCACAGGCTGATAAGTAGGGTTGTTCGAAAAAAATAAATAATTTTACTTCGGAATGCTATAGCGCGCAAATTTTGCCATTGGTATTCATTCATTCAAGTATTCTACCAGCTGATTGGTAGGTTCTTGGACAGTCCCCATTTTGTATCCCAACCTAATAGAAATTGTCTCGCATTCCCTCCTAAGGATGGCCCGTTATTAGATCCCTCTTCAATTCTTCATATCTTCTACCTCCTCTTATTTCGTCCAGAATTCCTATCCTCTTCCTTCCTCTCCCACGCTTCCCCAGTGTTCTCCCCTCTATCACTCTCTTCAACATGCCCTCTCCTCTCAAAACCTCCTCCATCCATCTCTTCTGCCTTCTCCGAACCTCTGCCACAAGCTTCCTCTCCTCTCCGACCATATCCAATACCTCCTCGTTCGTCTTTCTCGCCATCCAGCTAACCTTCTTCATCCTTCTCCAAACCCACATCTCAAAAAAAATAATATTTAAAAATTTTTATTTATATATCTTCCGGTCGCGCATTGCCGTTAAAGTTCGATAAAAATCGTTAATAACAATAAACTTTCAATGCTTTTTGCAAGTATGTAAGGGCGGTATGACTACAGTCCAATATCGCGAAAACGATTTTACAAGTAATTAAGAATGACTTAAAATTATATAAATTATATTTATATTATATATTTTGGTCGCGAAGCGCTATGGAATGTGATAAATTTGCGATTTTAGTAAAATTTCAAAGTTTTACATTTTATAACAAAGCTAATTGAGACGCTATAGTTACTTTCCTGTACCTAGAGGTGTTTAGAAAAAATTACAGTAAAATAATCCTCGTATTTTAATACTAACCGGTCGCGCAGCCGATTTAAAAAGTGACTAATTCTGCATTGGCCTTAGTTATTGTCGCGTTCCTTCGCGCGAACTTTCTATATGATTTTAAAATAAGATAAAAGTGTTACTTTTTGAATGCGAGCATAAGCCTGCTTCAGTAAAACTACTATTTTAATTCTTTTTGGCCGCGCAGCCGAATGAAATAGAGTTCCAATCACAAATATGGCGGTATTTTTCAAGTTAGATTTTGTGTGCAGTTCTTCGCTCATTTAGCTTTACAAAACGACCCAGAACTCATCACGGGGAGGTGGCTACACTTCAAGTTCCATCAACATCCTTACCAACCTACCATCCAATGATTAGGGTGTATTATTTACAACATTTGCAAGTTTAAAACATATACAAATTTACATTGTTTTTCTCTGTACTTTTTCTCCATTGTTTAAAACGCTACTCATTTTTGCCCATCACTACAAATTTATATTCAGATTTGTGCGAAAAGGTAGGCATGGCTGATCCTGACAATAATCTAACTCAGATGAAACCATCTCTATCACTGTGTCCACAGACTACACTGGAATCTTCTGCCACAAGCTTAACGCACCTCTCGACAGCTTGCGTATGACATGGAAATTTTTCTAAATCAATAACAGTCCTTAAGTCTGTTTACATACTGTTTTACTTCGTCATTAGTCAGTGCTCGTAACAAAGGAGGTTTAGTCAGATTACAAGTGTCCCATTGTATAATTTCGGTGTAGCCTGTTTAGGTTTGGTGGCATAAAAGGTGTAATATTATGATCTTCAGTAGTTGGTTGCCTTGCCATCAAGATTCGTCTGTACCCAAGCTCTCGAATGTGGCTTCTATCAGCAATGACCATCGCCTAAAGTAAACTTTCGAGATGGGCAAATTAAGCATTCCGTTGGATAACAGAGTCTATAACTTGAAGCAGCTCTTGTGGCAGATACCGTGTTGTTTGAATGGTCTGATAAATATGTTTTGGACCGTCAGTGAAATTCTTGTTTAACTTAATGGTAAACCACATAGGCATATACGACTTTAAAATAAAAGTTACCAATTGCCTCATATTTTCAGGACTCTTTACACTAATCTATAGGCACAAAACCCTGTTAGCGGTAGTGAGCCATCTTGAGTGTGACATAGGGCCATGGTACGGATTGAAAAATCTTTAGAACACGGCCCTGACTGGATGAATTTTGATATGTCTAGTAAATACAATTGGTATTTGCTGAGTATCTGTCTATCTACTTCAGGAATCACATAATAGGTAGGCTCAAATTCAATTACCGGTATCTTTTCACACCCAGGTAGATATTTTCCAATTGGTCCTGAATTACCTGTTGTCATACCATCTAAGTGCTTGAAAAGGTGACGGAATGGAAGTTCGTTGAAATGAAGAAGATAAACACTCCATTCCAAAGGTCTTCCCACATACAACTCATAACAGTGTCATCACATCCGATCACTTCTAATTTGTTAAGTGAGAAGTCATTTTCAGATCGGAAGTCGTACATATATACATAGCTCGTTTATACATGATAGATATAGATATACATAAATCGTAGCTCCAGGGCAGGGATTTCTTTTTCACACATGTAGTTAACACTTATTGGACACGCACAGGAATCTGGAGTTCTCCGCAAGTGCAGTCGTTAACAACAATCTGACATTTGCATGCACCAATGTCAAAAAGATAGGATATAGATACTTTTAAAAAGGAGACACTCTTGTTGTTTGTTTCAACAGCCAAGTTAAATCTCTCTTGAAAGCAGCAACGAAGAACATCCTAATGTGTTGGAAGCTTGTTGTTTAGTAAGTTCCACCGGTGGCCAAATGTAGGGCATTCAAAATCATTTCTAGTTATGACACCTACTCTTAAGTTCTGTGACGCATCCATCAAAGCAGTAATACACTAGAACTTGTAATCACCAACACCTAATGAAAAAGCACACGTTGCTAACTAAGTAGACAAGAGAACAGTCATGTACTAACACAGGAAAAACACCACATCCAGTACTGACTGAGGCCTACAGAAGACTGACAGTTGACAATAAAACAAAAAATGGCGGAAGGCGGACAGACGCGCGCGCAACCACAGAGAAAGTTCGAGCGCGCGCCTTCGTCTAGTCATACCGGGATTAGTCACTTTTAATGCGGCAGCGCGACCAGTTAGTAATAAAATATGAGGATTATTTTACTATACCTTTTTCTAAGCACCTCAAGACCGTACAGGAATGTAACTACTGTGTCTCCAATAGATTTATTATAAAATTGTTATAAAATGTAAAACTTTGAAATTTTACAAAAATCGCAAATTTATCACATATTCCATAGCGATGCGCGACCAAAATATATGATATAAATATAATTTATACAATTTTAAGTAATTTTTAAATACTTGTTAAAATCATTTACGCGATATTGGACTGTAGCCATTCCGCCCTTACATACTTGCAAAAAATATTGAAAGCTTATAGTTTTTAATGATTTTTATCGAACTTCAACGGCAATACACGACCGGTTGATATACAAATAAAAAGATTTTTAAACATTACTTTTTCTTGTCTATACCAATGGCAAATTTTGCACGCCACAGCATTCCGAAATCAAATAATTTAATTTTTTCGAACAACCCTACTGATTGGGCCTGCACCCGAAAATAAAAGATCATGTCAATGTCGTGGATCGGAGCGGATCTTGGCGTATGCTCGGAATTGTGAGGCGTCGTTGACGGGGCAAGAAGACTTAGGAGAGGGAGGATTTATCCTGAAATTATCTGATATCGCAGCGAGAGGAGATTGCATTCATTGCATAAATGGTGCAAGAAAATCAAAGGTCGCTCTCCCGTTCAGCACGGATCCGATGGACAGTTCGATTGAATTACGAGAAACACTTTTTAGACTTTTCGCCCTTGGAAGGGCGTTCACAACGGCTCGGAGCAGCGCTTCCTGTCGCCCCCCCACCCCACACCCCACTCCTCCCGGAGGTGGAGGGAGGTGTGGGGGGTGGGGAATAGTAATGAGTGGGAGGGTGGGGGGGGAGCGAGAGGCATGTAATGAGAGGGAATGGAAAGGCTATTGAGAGAAAAGAGAGAGATAATATATTGAGAGAGGAGGGTCGGGGAATTTCGAGATAAATGGCGAATTCTGTCACGGGCAGTTAATCGTCCGTTTCTGCCGCCCCTGCGGTCCATATAGATCCCGTGGGGGCGGGAGGAGGAGGGTCTGCCGCCCCCCACCCACCCACTCGCCAAAATGTTTGGGCGAGTGGCGATTCGCGGGCCGGGTTCTGCACGTGCGATGATGATGGGGGCGGGGGTGGGTGCACGGTGCGTTTGTGTGTGCACGGTGGGTGATGCTGGCTGGGAGGTGTGGAGTTGGAATGAACACAAAGTGATGTGTGTTTTGGGGGGGTGGGAGTGATGGGGGTGGGGGGGAGAGAGAAGTGAATACGAGAGAGAGAGGGAATTTCCGTTCATTAAATGCGACGATAATTCGGTTGGCCGCGCGCGGACCGCCGATTGAATCAACCGACACTACTAATCCTTGCCGATCGCTTTTTGATCGGATGTTAATCACCGACATCGATTTCCCGAATGCATAAGCGTTGCACGTTCTCGCTTTTTGGTCTTCTCCCCTTCCCCTCCTCCTCCCTCCCCTCCTCCCCTTCCCTCCTCCCTCCCCCACCCACCCAGCCCGTGCGTGAGTTCGCACTTCCCCGACGCGTGCCCCGTGTGCATCCCCCGCCACTGTTTGAACGTGCGGTCGTGCGTAGGGGTGGGGGAGGAGGGGGTGAGGTCACAGCATCCCGCGGCTGCAACTGGGATTTGGAGAGGGCGGAATATATGCGCTTCCCTCCTCTTTCATCGTTTTTGTTTTATTTGCGGGAGAAATTTTTGTTACCCACACCCCGTCCCTCCCCCCTCCCTTCCTCCCCCTCCTCCCCCACCTCTTCCTCCCCCTCCCCCATTCCCTTTACACTGTGGCGTCATTTCGCTGGCAAACCACACACATTCACATACACACTCACTTTTCAAGCACACGCAATATCCCACAGGATATCTGTGAGTCAGTCGCACGCGCCCGTGCTTTAGTGCGTGTGATTATGTGCGTGCGTAAGCGTGCACCGGGGTGCAGTGACTCTCCCCCCGCCCCCTCTCGTAGTTGCGATAAACGTCCCCTCTAGGGATGAGCAATCAAATCAAAATTATCGTCACCACCCTACCAATGAATCGGAAGACCGTCGTCGATGCAATAATTCGATGCCCATCGCCAACAGTCGCCCATCCGAAGTCGGGCTTGCTGAAGACTTCCACCCCACACTGCTAGCAGTCTTACTATGTTTAATAAGAGAAACTATCAAATCATCACACACCCTCGGATCATATGAATCCCAAACTATAATCCAGTCTAGGCCTATGAATTTTTTGGTCATAACTGTTAAAATAAAAAATGTGTTTTTATTACCTGCCTTGTTATTCCGTTGTGAATTAATCACGTGAAATGAAAGTTATGACTCATTACTATAATTTTAAACAGCTGATTACCTATTGTGTTCCAATGAACGGTTATGGTTTAGCCGAAAGCGGTTGCTTTGGGTGGGTCAGACAGTCTTTCAATGTCTTAGAGGGAAGGCTTTGGTGTTGCTCGAACATTCTCCCATTTTCGCGTGTGATTCCATGTTCTGAAAGCCTCTCTCTTGAATAGAAGCATGCAATTCTTTCCATTTATTTCTCCATCCAGTGTTGTTATTAAGGAGATTTCGTGACACAAAATTTGTCCAATAAATTATGCTCTTATTTCAACGTGTACCTTTTTTTCTTCGAACTTTCGTAGGACGTTTTAATTGGTGATTCTCTCTTTGCATTTCATCTTCATCATTCTTAGATGAAACAAATCTTTGAGCCTTCTCTAATCAGCAGCAGTATCTAAGAAATTGATCGATAGGACAGCGAATCGAAAACATGGGTTGCAATCATTAAGAAGGCTGATTTCAAAAATGAAAAATTCATCTACTGTTTTTTTTTTATTTTGATCATTAGGTCAATTTTCCCCTTTTCTTAATTCTCCTCTCACTCTTAAAAGAATTGTTCCTCGACCAGTCTTTGCTCGAAGTGCCCCCATTTGCCACTTTCATTCAACTCAACATCCTTACATGATACGATATGTACTATTGCACCGGTTAAAATCCTCGCTCACTCTCATATTATTCACGCTAGCGCTGTTAACATGGTTAACTCTTTCGCTGTCAAAAGATTTTGCGAAAGTTGATACACAATAACGCAAGTGTAGCATGTAATACAGCATGCAATATATTAGAATATACAGTATAGTACACAGCAGGAAATATTTGGAAAAGTACATATGTATTAGGAAAAGATTTTCAAAATTCTTTATATGGAGCATTGTGCTGAATGGATGCGAAACGTGGACGTTGAAGAAGAGAGAATAAAAGTACTTAGAAAGCTTTGAAATGTGGCTATGGCGAAGAATGGAGAAGATTGGATGGAAAGATAAGATCACGAATGAAGAAGTGCTAAGGAGGATTGGAGAAGAAAGATGTATACTTGGAGAAATTAAAAAGAGAAAGGCAAAATGGATAGGATATATTTTAAGGAATAACTGCCCACAGAAAATAATAATAGAAGGGAAAATAGAAGGGAAGAGAGGAAGAGGAAGGAGAAGGTACGGAATGCTGAGGGATATAAAAGAAGGAAGGAGTTATGCGGAGATGAAGAGAGAGGCCCAGGACAGAATGCTGTGGAGACAACACTACCGTTGAAACCTGTCTACGGACAGATGCGCCAATGATGATGACACAGTAGGGAATATGAAATGTTTTGCAATAGATCGATAGTGTAGTGCCTATCAATGTAGAATCGTGGTTTCAGATTTGATATATAAACAAAATTCTTTTCAGATCGTCAAAACAGAGGGAGAAAGAAAGGGATAGTGAAAACAAAAAATGGCAGAGCAAGGGAGTGTTGCGTGGGGTGGATGAGTGGTCGATTCCAAACGACAAATACTTGGACAGGACCGGTCGAACCCGGGACTTATAATACTGCGTGGGGATACTTTGAAATCGGGGCATGTGTGATACGATAGCTATCAAACAATTATAGTGATATCGATGCGGGTCCATATCGCCCATACCGATCGCCCCATCCCTTCAAGCAATGGGAGGACGGGTTGAAAATAATTTGTGGCTCTCTCTTTCACGCGGAGGGACAGGGGGGGTAAGGGGGGGCAGTCAGTGCCCCCACACCTCTCTCGCCACCCCCCTCCCCCCCGTGTAACGAATTCGGCTCATGAGCCCATGAGTGATATGCTTAAATTCGGGCGCATTGAAAAGGGTAATCACCTGAAACAATTGCGCCGCCTCTCTCTCTCTCTGCTATATATACACACACACACACACGCGTGCAACTAATGGCGCATTAATTATCGCCAATTAGCGGTTGCCGCCGTGAGTCGCATTTTTCCCCCGTGCTGGCGGGCCGTGCTTCCTGCCGCCGCCGCCCCCCCAATGAGGGAGGGGGGCGGCAAGGGGGCGGAGGAGGAAGAAGGAGAGAGAGAGAGAGACGATTAATTCGCGAACTTTTTGGCGGCGCCGTCATTTGTTCGACGAGCGCGGCGCTCTCTCCGGCGCTCTCTATTTTACAGCTCGAGGGAAAGTGGTCGCGAAAATCAGGACGAAGCTCATAAACCGAAAAACAAAATGACACGTAGCAATTTTACTGATCTCATTATTAAATTATTAACGTTTAGCCGGTTTGAAAAATAAAGTCAAAAATCATGTATTGCCCTGAGTAACGACGTTCATTTCTAAATTATGTTTTAGGCTATATCCAACGTACGCATAAAAACTATCATCACATTATACTTCTCCCTCCCAAATAAACATGGCACGCTAAAATAGTTGTATCTCTTGACATAATCTTTTAGTTTTTTAAGTGGACGTACCACCCATCCATAGTGTGTATGCATGTGGTAATTTGTAGTTAATCAGCATTCGCCTTTTGGTTTATTGTCCGAGCATCTTTTACAAAATTATTTATTTGCTATGGATAGCAAAAACTTGAAAGGAGGAGCCATACATGATGAACACCACTTTATTTTTCATTATGCAATATCCACAATAGTATTTACATATTTTAATTGTTTAATCCTTTATAAGTAAATTTCTTTTCTTTTTTTCTGAAGTTTTCTTTCATTATCGTCTTCTTCAAAACAATGTGAAATTATTTTCTTTTCAATTCTACTTTAGGAAAGTATTTCTTAAATTGTTTCCATTGTGTTAGTTAAATATAAATTTTAATGTTTCGTTTTAATATCAGGAGATCAAATTATAGCTTAAGTTGCCATCTACTCAAATGTTTATCCAAAATAGTTCGTAGACATTAAATAAATTTCATCTGGTAACTTGACATGGTGTCAATAATGAAAGTGCTTGTGCGCAGCATTTAGGAGACCAGAAAATCAAACTCATCTGTTGAAGTATCACGTCCTTTTGATGCAAAGGACTTGTCTCTTTGATTGTTCCTCAGCTTAAAAATCCTTGAGACAATTTACCGGTTACACTAGGTTTTAATGGAAATGAGTAAACATTCTCTTGATCTTTACATTTGAAAGGAATTATCTACCTTCGTTACATTGACGACATCTTCCTTCTATGGCCACATGGTATTAATTCTCTTAATTCTTTTATTTCCTCCCTCAACGCCTCCTCTCCCCTCTCCTTCACTTGATAAATTCCTCACTAACCTCCATCAATCTCTTCTTCGCAGAGGTTATCCAGAGCACCTTCTTAATAATAAAATCCTCAAAAAACCACATTCCCCCAAACTGCCTCCCACCAATAGCATTTCTCAACACAATATCTCCCTCTGTACCACCTACTTCCCTGTTGTCGACTCTCTTAGACGCATTATTAAAAACCTCTACCCTATCCTTTCTGACAACTTAACCACTTCTAAAATATTCCCTCAATGTCCCTCTCTCAGCTTCAGACGCTCAATCTATCCGCCATTTTTAAAATTACCAAACGTCTGTCCAAATCACTCAAACCCACCAAATCCTTTCCCACCCCGTGCAACCGCCCGCGATGCAAAACTTGCGCCATCCTCATCACCCAGCCCTTGCCGGAAAAGTTCCTCGCTTTTCCCCTCCATTCTGTTCTCTCACCCTCTTGCATCACACCTAACATTTTTTACATCCTCCACTGTCAATACTGGCCTTCTTTTTATATTGGCTTATCCACCACTCCTCTCAACATTAGAATGAATGGGCACCGCTCGTCTTGTAACGATTGCCCTTCCCTCTCTGTTTCTCTTCCTGTAACCATTCACGTCTCCTCCCACAACTCCACTTTCAATAACACTTTTAAAGTTGGTCTACTTGCTTCCATTCCCCCTTCTTCCTCTTCCCTTCAGCTCAAAGATCTTGAATCTTCTTGCATTTTGATCCACCAGGCTTTCTCGCCCCCGCCCTTTCACACTACTGTCTCCCTCCCCCTCATCTCATTTCTCCCTGCTTCCTCCACTCTCCTCTTCCTTTTGCTCCCCTTTATTCCTCTCTCCCCTCCGCTAGCCCTCTCCCAGCTCTTCCTCTTTCCCCTCCTTCCCCTCTTACACCTTCGTCTCCCCCTCTTTCCCCTCCCATACCTCAATCTCTATCCATTACCTCATTCCTACTCTTTACCTAGAGAAAGGTGGAAGCTACTTTCCACCGAAATATCGGAAGTTTTAATTTGTAAGTGTCCTTTGTTTGTTTGTTTCTATATTTTCATTGGCGACCCTCATGGCATATTATATATTTATCACCCGAGTGATTCTCCAAGAAGTTATATATATATATATATATATATATATATATATATATATATATATATATATATATATATATATATATATATATATTGTGACGGCTCGGGTCCGTCACAGATTTACGCCCCAACCACACCCTATTTACCCAGTCACCGCCCCCCACCCCACTCCTTGGCTCTGGAGTGTAGCACTTCGCCGCGCAGTTAAGTGCATCGGCTATGAGTGGTTTGGAGGGATTCATTTGACCATGTATCGGGATATGGCGTGCCTTACGCCATACCCCCCCCCTTTTCATCATGTGACCCCGGCGCCGAAAAGTATATAAAGACCGCGCAGGTGTCGCGGAGGCTCTCTTCGTTTTTTTTCCTCAATGAGGAGTGTTCGCCAGAGTGGTGACCAGTGGGCCGAAGAGGAGACGTTCTTCGTGCTTCGGGGCCAGGATCAGGCACGGTACATGGGTCCGATATAGATATCGGTCAATCCGTACAAGTATTTCCCGATCTACGAGGAAGCAAACCTATTGAAGTGCCGGAAAGTGCGCTCCTTTGCAGTTCCTCTTCAGGTCTACGCAGTCACGAAGGCCACACACCAGTCGATGAAAGAAGAAGGCCGGGACCAGTGAATCCTAGTTTCGGGTGAGTGCTACCCGGGAGCCAAATAATTCCGAACCCCCCCCATGACCTTCCCTTTTTCCCCCTCATGTGTTAATACCCAATCATCCAGCCCACCAACCCCGTTTTTTTTCGCGAGACCTTATTATTTTAAAACTAAATTTCATATGTGGACGTTTGTTCCGGCTTTTAATTGGCCACAGCTTGCGGGTAAGAGTCGGGAACCGTCACAATATATATATATATATATATATATATATATATATATATATATATATATATATATACTCTTTAACATAATAATGTACCAAAATTGTAAAGCATATTCAATTTATGTACAATGTGCACAAATAATTGTCATTGTAGTCCTGAAGAAACATGCATGAAAATGAGAACCGTCGGTAAAGATAAATGAAATAATTTAAAGTTAATACACTTAGGTATATCCCATGAAAGCAGAAGAAAAAAAAGAACAATTACCTCCTGAATAAAGAGGCCATGAGGAGGAGTCATCTAGGGATGTGAATGACGTGAGTTGCCATGGACGCGCCCGAGAGTTTGATGGAGGGAGTCTCTTCTTCTTTTTACCTTCTCCTCCCCTTCCTTCCCCCCTCCTTCCCCCCCTCCTTCCCACCCCTTCCCACCCACTCCCACAATCCCCTCCACTCACGTGCGAACGGCGGTTTGATTCTTTCGAATTTTGCTTCTCTTTTTCACTCCCTTTCATTCTACATCTGTCCGTGTTGAGGTGTGGCGGCGCTCTTTATTCGAAACGAGTGTGTGCTGTGTTCGTGCGTTGGCGTGCGTGCGTGTGCTTTGGTGTGCGTGTGCGAACCGCGAGAGGTGGCACCAGCGAGAATTCACATTTATATACACACACATATATAAATATATCCATCCGTTCTCGTCGTCGTAATTATTTCCGGTTTAAAAAAAGGGAACGGCTCGCTCTCTCTCTCTCTCATTCGGTGATTTTCTCATAATATAAATGATGAAAAGCTAATTATTTAATGGACAATATTCAACGGTTTAAATGCCGGAATAAATCGTTAATTCAATATTTTTCGTCGGCTAATCTCTTAAAAAATACCGTTCATAAAAAAAAGGAGCAGTCACTGAAATAATTCGCATCTCGCTTTCTCTCTCGCCACACAAATATATTTATAACCTGTTGAATTTAATTCGTAATTTCACGATCCCATATTATGTTTGAAAATGAGGCAGATGTGCGATTTCATTAAGTTTTTAAGTCTGAGACTACTCCGTGCAAGGTAGCAAGTGACGTAGTCGGCGATTGGTTAGCACGGATTTACTTATAAGACTGAGATTCCTATACGTAAGATTAAGTAATATTTATTTATTTATTTAAAACATTGTTCACGTACAGAAGTAGTGCCAATTTACAGTGAAACATTTGACAATAAACATGACAGAGGACAAAAATACAATAACAACATAAAAATCAACAACGCTGAGCCCAACATGGAAAGGGGAAATATTTAATTTGTTGACAGGTGGGACATAGCTTGGGTGGTGAAATGGTTACATGATAAATAAAAAGGATCGACAGTGTGAGGGAGTGAATTATGAAGAGAGGAGAGGCGAAATAATGGTGAGCGCTGGGTGAGTGATATCCTAGTGGGAAGAGGCAGGTGGAGTAGTGAATGCGTGCGGGTGGATCGAGTTGGTATCCTAAAGTTGAAGAGAGAAAGCAGTTCAGGGCAGTCAGTGGTCGAGTTAAGGGTGTTGTGGAGGAGTTTTAAATCAGTTTTAAGTCTGTCGTTTTGGATATTAGAAATGGAAAGAGAAGACAGAATACTATTAAGTAGAGATGATGCAGCATTCACAGAAAGTGTGCAAAGGGATTTGGTACAAGGAAGACACTGAATTTTTTAAATTGTTAATGTCTTGTACTGGTACGTAAAGCTTGTTTTTGTTACCACATGATACATTTATATCTTGAGTATAAATTCTATTTTTACTGGTCCGATCTTACATTTTTTATTTAAAATGAAATTCTAATGGAAAAAAAGACTAAATCTAACTTAATAAATCCTTTATTACCCTTTCAACCTTTAATGGTGAAGCACGATCAGTAATAGTGATTTGCTGCAGAAGTAACGACTTCAATATCAGTAGTTATTCCAAAAACCGTTGTCGCCATACTTCCCTTTCGAGTGTTCCTGCAAAGAAGGGCACTTCAAGCCCCCGTACACCGAATGCTATGCTAAGCGAGAGAACTGTTCTCGCAGCGGATGTCCACTATGTGTACGCACACACCAGAAGCTAACCGTACCGTGCTATGTAGCACGATGGCGATTTTTTTAGGTATTCAGTGAAACTCCACTTTTTTCCAAGATGGAGGAAAGCGTAAAACGCACTTTTCAGGTTTGACACTTGACTATTCCGTTAATATTAACGTAATTGCAATGATAAAATATTTTTTGCAATGCGCATAGTGTGCAGAACTAATTTACGTAATTTAGTTGAAATAGCTCCGTTGTAAGTAGGTTAAAAATGAATTTGGGCTGGAGCTAAGCGAAGAGGAAATTGCCGACCGAGCGATGCTCTGCGACATAGCGCTCGGGAAGTTCGCATCGTTTAGCATTGCTCGCATATGGTGTGAACGGACAGTGGGAAATCGCTATACGGTATCTTAAGATACATGGCGAAAGCTGGTAGCGCGCTTAGCGTAGCATTCGGTGTGTGGCGGTCTTTACTCTATTGATCCTTCTATCGTGTCACTGTCGATGCTATTGTTTCTTGACATTTATATGGTCCGAATTATTGTTCGTGCAATACATTCCTTCGTCTCGGATATCAGTGATGCGTCTTCAATGAAAGTTCCTGCCCGATTCCATTCTCCTGATCGTGAATGCACCTCGTACATATTTCCTGTACTTCTCGCTAGTATGATGCCAGTTAAGATGAATATTAAGGTAAGGAAAGGGAACAGAAATAGATAATTTGTCTCTCCTTAGATGCCAACGGAATGCAACAGTTAGTTGCTCGCCAAATGACTTGAGTATCTCAACTCAAGAGAAGCTAACAATCTCAAGGGGATCTCAATCTGCAGATCGCCCGGCGAGCCACCGCGTGGTCGTCTGGAAGTTTTGAACACCAGCTTCGATAAAGGAAGGGCAGAGGAATTGTAATGCAAAAAGGACGAAAGTCAAAAGGAAACCGAACTTTCTATAATATTTCTCGTTTCTCTGCATCCAAATGACGCGAGGAGAAACACCTGAGAAGTAATATGACGTTTTTCTACGTTGTTTGGTTTTCAATCTTCAAGCTTTTAAGTTAATAAGTGTTGTTCGGGCGACTTTCCTGTGGAAGAAATTTAAGATTTTCGAAGATCCACGCGGGTGAATCATTTTTTTTTAATTGTGCAAGGCGTTTAAATAAACTCGGTTAATGTTGGGGAAGGACGTAAGAGCTTTATACAATGTTATGAGTAGTATTAGCTGGTCAAAGCAGGCAGTACATCCACTGAAGACGATGCTAAACCTTGGCGGACATCAACATCGAGTGATGATACTCATGCCGAGGATCTCTGTGAACGAAAAAGTCGAAAGTTGACCGTCCCTGAAAAAGCGGAAGAGAAGTATAAGTTAGCGAACTCTTGGGTCAAACGATTTTGACTGAAAAAAATTAAATATGCATCAGGTGGCTGAAAAATTCATTCCACGGTTGCTCACATATGAGCACAAAGAAGCGTGTTGAGTTTTGTGAAGATCTTCGGAATTGAATAAATGAAGACGATAGTTTCCTCAGGAACATCATAGCAGGTGATGAGGCCTGGGTTGCATCAGTTTCACCCCAGCCACCCAGTTTCGAATAATCTGTGGTTTTTAGTGGGTCTAGTAATTTCCAAGTGATTCATATCCCTAGTGTTTCTAACTAGTCAAAACTATAATTCAATGCTAGCCATTCGCTTGATTATACGTATTATAGCTTCATTACTGTATAATGATGTGCCTAATTTTCGGATTCATAAATACCGTGTTTCTCCGAATATAAGCCGCACTTTTTTCCCGATTTTGTGGCCTCAAAATTGGGGTGCGGCTTACATTCGAGGTGCGGCTTAAATTCGAGAACTTTCTTTAAAAATCGTAAAAATGAGCGATTTGAGCAAACCAGCCATTCAGATTCACGCGGACGCCAGCTAAACTCGCCTAAGCCACGGGAAAAGTAAGAAATAACGCTGAAAAAGGTCAAATTGGTGCACCATTTATTCATATATTAAAGGATAATATAAGTAACATTGTGTCACAGTTACATAGGTAATGTAAAAACAGATATAAAATTCTACTGTAGGTAGTAAGGGATCCCCTAAAAAGGGTGCGGCTTAAATTTGCGTACAAACTTTTTTCCCAGTTTGAGACCCCAAAAACGGGGTGCGGCTTATATTCGAGTGCGGCTTATATTCGGAGAAATACGCTATATATGCACTCATTGTTGTAATTACACTCTATTCAGCATTTCATTTTTCAGATTTCCATACATTATTATCTCTGTTTTGCCTCATATATTCTATGTATTGCCATCCTTATTCATTATTTCAATTATTGCCTCTTTCATTATTGTTCTCAAGTAGGCATTACTACTGACAATTAGCCAACGAGATGTCACGCCCATATCAAAATGTTAACTAGTGCACACATGGTTGGTAGTAACAGTATGTTTAGTTATTAGAACTCATTTCAGCAGATGTTCTCTGGGTAATATGTTGTTGCGATCAAGTACCGACTTCTTTTAAGATTAACTCCATCGTATCATACGGATTACGAACAGGCTTTATCGCAGAAATCCGCTAATTCCTCAAAAGAACCACCACGCTTATTTTCATTCTATTTATCTTAGTAAATTAGAGACAATTAGTGCTTTTATTAGCGGAAATGAGGACCTAAGGTACAAAATTGCTTTGGTTAATGAAACAGTGACGAAGAGATGAGAATTGAAGTGGATCTCTGAGTGAAGTCTCGAAGAAAAGGTCAATAGCCTCGTGATGGTACAGGTGTACCATTACATTTTAATGTGATTACGTTGGACAGAGAGGAAGGACATTAGTAGGTTGGTACCGTGAACCGATTATTAGGAGAATGAGAGGCCGACAATAATTGAAATTGGCGTCTGGGGAAGGAGTTTTTGTTTGACAGAGGCATTATAGTGAGTGAGGGGGCGTTGAGAGTGAGCGGTCAGCGTTAGGCACTCAGTATTGAGTATTCGGCTGACAGTACTGAAAGGGTGCAGTGATTAATTCGCGGAGAACATTATATAGTCAATTGCAGATAGTTGGGCAGCCTGAGTACTACACAAGTGCGGGCAGAGCGAGTTGTACTACAGGATCGGGACAGAACCATCCTCGAGTTAATACACCAGACGTCTGCCGTAAATATATCTACTTGTGCTGACAAAATTAGTCCTAAGGGACAGTTTCTATATATTGTCAATAGAATTAAGAAATACATGTAGGAGGTAAAAAGTAAATTAGAGCGTTGAATTGAGTAATTAACGGAAGGATATTATTTGCATAAAGGAGAAGCCGGTAAATATTTGTTAAAATTGCCAAGGTTATATATTGTCTTTTGATAAATGTATAAAAATATTAATAAATAATATAATAAATAACTTGACTAATAATTAAATGTTCATGTTAAACTAAGAATGTGTCTAACGACAATTTCTTTGCCCAATGAACAGCCAGGGAAAAAGGTAATAAAATAAAAGATTAGTAAAGTTAAAATTTTATAGCATTTTCTACGCTTGATAGTTTGTGGCTGAATTTCGTGAGTCCTCATGATATTAGCAGAGAAAAAGAATACTCATTAAATTCTGTTATATCTCCCAGGCTTTCCCTTCTCTGTGCGTCTTGCTCAGTCTGAATGTGGAGCGTGGCATTGGCGTGGGGGCGATGCGGGCGACAAGCGCGGATGTTGCGACAAGTTGTTATGTCTCATCAGGTAATATTCCCATATCTTCAATTTTTCTTTTTTTACTATTTATCAATCTTTTTACTCCAAATATACTGTTTTCCCAATGGGAAACTCTTTAATGTGTATTCTCACAGTTCATTTAGCAACCCCAACTTTTCGATGTGATAGACTCTTTTGGAATTGTAGCACCAAGTTATTTCACAGAGACAAACTTTGAATTGTCTGGGATTTGAACATATATCTCAGTTAACTTTTAGGTGTATAAAGAATGTGGAGAAAGTGACTATTTCTTCACTGCCGCAGCAAAACTCGTTTGCCAATGCAGTGACAGAAGATCTAGTTGTTGCTTGAACAATTGTCATATGCTAAGCTTAATTCGCGATTTGTGCAAAACGCACAGGCTAAAATCACTACAGTATTTGCCCGACCAATAAACACGATTTGCCTGTCGAGTTATTTATAGGAGCTAAAAACAATATTGTCATTTCGCAATTCAGTTGTTCCTCCAACCTCAGAGTAAATAAAGGAAGAGCGCTCGTTGGAGCTGCAGCACAGTAGCTGTGAGCGGAGGATAACATTGAAGCCACGTGACTTCGGGTGAATTTACGGGAAATTCGATCCTGCGACTCCGTGTGTGATTCCCGTTGCAGTCGAAGATATGTCTCAAGGAAGCTTTGAAGACTAATCAACATGTCGTTAGTAATCCCCAGTAATGCATGAAAAGGGAAAACTAAGTTACGATATTTACATTTGAAATACGTCTTCCTTTCCGTCCTCCTCCACAACCACATCTCAAACGCCTGCAACATATTCTCATCTTCGTTTCCCAAAGTCCATTTGAATGCCCCATACATTGCTACACTCCATATTTAACTCTTAACCAGACTCTTCTTTATATCCTTGCCCAAGTTCCCCCTCAGCAGCTCCCTCCTATTCCTGAGCGCTTATTTCGCTAGTTCTATTCACCTCCTTATTCCTTAGCTACTATGCCCATATCCTAACAGCATAAAACCCAAGTAATTGATCTTACTTACTCTTACTCCTGGGGCCATTGAAAGCCAAGTGTGTCTTTGGCCTCACCAACAAGCCGTCTCCAAGCCCTTCAGTCCTTTGCCATCTCCAATTCTGCTCCCATCTTTCTCAAATCTTTATCTACTTGTCCTTTCCACCTCAATCTTGGTCTCCCTGGTGGTCTCCTCCCTTGAAGTCTTCCTTCCCATGCACTCTTTATCATCGAGTTTTCATCCCCCCGCAGCACATGGCCCAGCCAACTTAGTCTCTTGCTTCTGACTACTGCGACAATGTCTGGCCTGTTATACAGCTCTCTTATTTCTCGGTTTCATTTTATTCGCCGTTTGTCGCATTCTAAGGTAGGACCAAATATTCTTCTTAATACATTATTTTCAAAAGTAATTAGTTTCTTTTGTGACTCCTTTGTAAGGGTCCAAACCTCCGAGCTATATAGCAATACTGGCTGTACCATCATTTTACATATTCGAATTTTAGTGCCCCTCGACAGAAGTTTACTTTTTAAAAGCTTAATTAGACTCCAGGATGTTCTGTCTGCTGCTGTTATTCTGTTTAAAATTTCAGTCTCCTCCCTGTTGCCATGTGTTAAGGTTACTCCTAAACACTTGAATTGATTTGTTTTTTTTATTATTTATAATTCATGACTTCTATATTTTCTTCCTGTTCTTCAAGTTTGCTGATCTTAATTAAATTTGTCTTGCTTTCATAAACGTGCAGACAAACTTTGGCCGCTTCTTTTAGGAGTACATTAGTTAGTCTTATCACGTCTTCTTCGTTCTCTGTTATAATGGCTACATCGTCCGCAAAGGCTAACAGGTTGATTTCCTCTAGAAGGTAAGCTCCTCCTAGGGAATCGCTCGTTTTCTTTAGTGCTTCTTCTACTGCCATATTGAATAGTAGAGGAGAAAGTCCATCCCCGTGCCTAACTCCAGTATTTATGTCAAATATATCAGTATATTATTCGTCAACTTTTACTCTTCCTTTGGAGTTATTCACACATACCTTTCTCAAGTCAATTAGTTTCTTTGGTATCTTACCATTAACTTCCAGAGTTTTTTCATGTGTATTCTGTCATAAGCTTTACTGAAGTCTACAAAATATATGCACAAATCTTTATGGAATTCCCAGTACTATGAGGCCAGCTCCTTCATGTTAAATATTTGGTAAATTAGTTTGAAAGTACATAATTGATTTACTCTACTTATTCCAGCTGGTGCCTTCCTACTTTTATAACTAGCCTCGCTATATTAGTCCTTGAGAACGCCATTATTTTAGTTTTCTTATGATTTAGCTTCATTCCGTATTTCCTCCACTACTTTTGTAATGCATCTTGAATAGCTTATAATCCCTTCGATGATCGACTATCCAAAGCCTGGTCGTCCGCAAATCTTATCAACTTTATTAGCTGGCCTCCTACTCTTATTCCCACATCTAGCTTTTCCCATGCCTCTTTTATTATTTACTCGGCATAAATGATAAAACACAAGGCGTAAACGAGCACCCTTGTCTTACCCAGCGCCCTATAACTGCCTACCCTGATTCTCCATCAGCCACCCTCACCTTCCCCATCTGGGCCTCTATATATAAGTTTCGGATGGGCCTCCTATCTCTCCAATCTATTCCTATTTCCCATTCTATCAGCATTAGTTTTCCCAGTTGACTCTGTCAAACTCCTTTTCGAAATCCAAAAAGCAAGCAAAAACATCCTGATTGTATTCTATGTTTCTTTCTGTACCGTAATCGAATCTCGACTCCCCCCGTTCCGGAAACTACGTTAGTCATCGCTCAAGTAGTAACTTGCCATAGTCTCCAACCTTTTATCTACCATCTAAAGCTGTTACTATTTCTACGCATTGGACACGAAGAAAATTAAAAGGGACTTCATAAAGTACTTAATCAAGGTTTACCTGGTTAGCTTAAAAGAGAATGGAGCGGCTGGAGCAAACCAATCTTCTGAATGACGACTTTAAACGTTTAAATTATACTAGCGTTTTTCCTACAGCGAATCAGAAGTGATTTACAGTGCCAACGTTTATTTTATAATAGTTTACCGTTCGATGTATAACATATTAACATACGTCATTCCATCCTCGACTTCGAAGTACCTGGCCTGTCATCTCTGCGAATTGATTGAGTCCTCTCTTTCCTTTAATTTTTTTTGTTTACATTGCATTCCCTTAATTCAATTGATTCTCTACGTTCCTATGAATCATTTCCTTTATTTGATTCTTTCGGTCCTTCGTTCCTATGAATCCTTTCCTTGATTTTATTCCTTTAAGTCCTTCGAATCCTTTCGGTCCTTTGTTCCTATGAATCCTTTCCTTTATTTGATTCCTTTCATACCATTCGTTCCTTTCGGTCCTTTGGAACGAATCGGTCCATTGGAACGAAAATATTTCCAAAACCGGATTCGTTCCTTCTAGTTCCATCAGTGGATTCGTTCCAAAGGAACGAATCGTTTCGAAACGGCTCATCACTACTCTTCACTAGAATACCTGTCACCTGACTCCCAGAGACTCGCTCTCAACGTATTTCAATGTCGACGAAGGTAATCCTGGTATGCAAGCTATGCCCGATGACTAGCCATAAACCGAGAGTGTAGCATGAAGGGGGGAGCCCTTATCTGAGAGGCGTGGCCAGGGCCTCCGACAGGATCACAGACACATTATGCCTAATGAAAGGGATAATGCTTCTGTAAATTCAACATAGAGGGAGCCAGTGAAGGCAATCTCTATGATGTAAAAGTATTCACGAAAATATCATCCAAAATAATTGGTTTCCAATTAATTAACAAGCTTCAGGACTTTGATATTCAAGGGTCCACCAGTCCGACAGAGTCTTGAGTCTCGAAGCAGGTACGCCCATTTTAGGCCCATTAATTGTTGATAGAAGAGTAACTTCTATCAACTACAAATGGGCCTAAAATCTTGGGAAATAATTTGTATAAAAAAGTAATTAGGGAAAAAAAGGAAAGCGGAATCACTGAAAAAAACAAGGACAAAAAGAAAATACTCAAAAATGCCCACCGACAAATCACGCTAATACTAGGTAAAAGAGGATGAACAGTAAAATACACACACTCAATCACTCGCGTGAGTCGTTAACCAGTGACCCTCGTCAATATCACTCACGCGCACACTCAGGGTTTAGAGGGATTTCTCCTCTGACAACGACAGTGACCCACCAATTTCACAAAAGCACAATAAAAACAAAAGGTGAAGCATTTCGCTTGTTAAATCGTGGTCTTTTTAACTTTGCGCTGAAAATGAATCGTTTGTGTTTACCCAAGAATAGGTCTGAAGCCACGACGACTTCCAGGTATTTTATTTCATCCGATACATTTGTATTTACACCACAGTTTTTATAGATATGATATTGGCCTGGCTTCTTTTGCTAGAAGTGTACTTCATTTTATTCAATAAGATTTATCTCCAGGCCCCAGCCAAGGAAGCACGAGTGAACATTGCTAAGATTCGATAATAGAGACAAAAACTGCTTTTTTGACCCATTTAATTTTACCCCGTCTGAAGAATTGAATGTTGCCACCTTCGAAAATATTGAACTCTAGAATAAATATTATTTGTATAAATAAGGAGTGACAGTGGGCCAGTCACTCCTCCTTGTGGTACGCCGGATGTCACCCAAGCCCATGTCGGAACTAAGGCAGTCGATTACAACTTTTCGTTTGAGATAAATTAAAGGTCACGTATTCAATCTACAATTTTGTTGTCAACCACCCGTGATTGTAGTTATAGTTCCTATTAGTTCATGGTAGGGAACCATGTTGAATTCTTTCTTAAAATCAAATGTAATAATATGTTCGTATTACCTGATTTTAGGATATCGAGGAAGAAGAGCCCAGGCTAGGTTTCTGCAATCTTCTTTCCCGTAAGCCATTTTATTACTGAAAAAGTTAAGAAACTTTTTGTAATACAAACGATTCTTATGTGTTCGAGAATTTTGCTTGAAATCGAGGTTAACGATATGTGCTGGTAATTTTCTTGGTCTTGCCTGTTTCCGTTTTCAAGCACTCGAATGACATACCAGTGTTGGGGAGCATCACCTTCCGCATAGTGACTTGTTGGGTGATAAAGACCATTAAATCGAAAAGCAAAGAGCACAGCACCTTCGCCACCTGTCAAAATATTCTTCGGGTGTGGACAGCAGACAGGAGGCCCTTCTCATGTGACGTCACTCGCTCGGAGCGGCAATTTTTCATTAAAAAACTTCGCTAGAGAGTCCGAAGACGCAATTCTCTCGTTGCAGTTTCAATGCACACGGTGAGGAATCCGTTCCACCATTTTCTTTGCCCGTGACTCCTTTCGTGACTTGCCTCCGGCGACCTTCAACCTTTAGTGCCTCCCACGACTAGAGTCCATCCCTTAACCATTCAACTACCCCTTTCAATCCCTCTCCCCCCCCCGCCCTCCCCTTCCTCACGTCCGACTACTCCGAGATCTCCCTACCCCTCCCACCCCGAGTACTCCGTACCCCTCCCACCCCCTCCTTCTGCCGCTCGTTCCATTCCCTGATTGCCTCCCCTCCACCCCCTCCCAACCCCCCCTCCAACCCCCCCCTCCAACCCCCCCTCCCCAAACCTTCCTCCACCCGCTCCATCTAATTCGGGAGGAAATGAAGCCAACAGCTGAGTCTCGTATTATTTATGCAAATGAGCTCGCATCTCCGTTATTACAGTGATTAACTTGGAGCGGATGTGGAGTCAGTGTGGAGGGGAGGGGGGTTGGGGTTGGTGGGGGGGGTCGGAGGGGGAGGGGGGGTGGGTGGAGGGAGAGAGAGAGAGAGTAGCGTGGATGTTTGAGGGACATTATTGAAGCGGGTGGGGAGGGGTGGTTTGGAGAGGGATGGACCACCCACCCGTCCCCCCCATTTCCTCCTCGCCCACCTCCCCTTTTCCCCTGCCTCCAAGATGTTCCTAGGGGGTCGTGATTTATCCGAGCGGCTCGGAACGGTGTGAGTCGCTCATTACTCAAGTGAGCGGGAAAAGTGCTCATTGGGAATTACGCGAAGGAGCTGAAAATCTCATCCCGTGTTCGTGCGACCCTTTATTCGAAGAATGTTGTCTCCATCTTCCTCCGTCCACGCTGTGTCCGAAGGTGGAACGTGCTCGTTGCGAGGCTGTAGTTGTTCTGCAACGACGAGTTACCGTGGAATGATCTTAGGCTTTCCTGGATGATAGACTCCACGTGCATATCTCGGCTTCCACGACGGGTCTTCCTGTCGGGTACCATCGTCTTAACAGCTAGCTCTATCCGATGTGCCAATACTATCTCTCAGTAACGTCGAAAAACTCGTTTAATCACCGCTAACTGTATTACAACATTTCGTGGGATTCCATTACAAACCAAGCAATAAAAGAATTAATTCTAATCATTATTAACATGTTGAGAAAACCACCTTCATTATTTCCACAAAAACTTTATCGTTTTTATATAAAGTTTTGTGGAAATAACAAAGGTGGTTTTCTCAATATGGGTATCCATAATTTCAAAGAAGTCAGGCCTGATATCATCAGTTTCATTATTTACTGTTTGAAAAGTATGTAACAACAAATATTTCTCCCAGAATAGAAATGAAAGTTGAAGTTACCTCTTACTGGCCATGCGATTTTATGTTAAAAGTAGGCGCGTCTGGTGAAGGAAGGTATCTCGGGTGTTCCACCGGGTTAGAGGATCCATGTCAGCGGGCGTTTCGAAGAACGACTCGTTTTTCATCATCAGAGCTTCTGAATCTCATCAGGCGTTCTCTCTCATCATCGTCAGGCGTTCTTCATTATCAGGGCTTGATGATTAAGAGCGATTAGGGGCCTGATTCTGATGGTTTCCCGATGTTCAACTTTTCCACCAAAACGTCATTAGTTTCCACCAAAACGTCATGACTTTCCGACACTACGTCATCATGTTCCACCTTCCACCATAGAATCGTTCACTACATCGTTCAATGACTCGTGGAAAGTCAAGCTTCCCTTCCACCCGTCATCCACTTGGTGGAACAGCGCTAGTGTCGTGGTGGAAACTTTCCGACGGAAGAAAGCGTGCGGAAGGTAGACATTGTAATGTTCGCGTTTTCGAGGTAAGTTGGACATCGGCATAAGTTTGTGACGTTCGGCTCTCCAGAGGGGGTGATTGAGCCGTTCATTGAACGGAGCAAGAGTCGTTCAATGAACGAATGGTGGAACTTTCCACCAGTCATTGACTGGTGGAAGATCAGAATCGGGCCCCGGTTCTCGGAAATGTCGGCAGAAATGGAGACTCTTACCCGGCGGAACACCATTGAAACCTTCCTTAACGAGATTCACCATGATTGAACATGAGATCATCTAGGCATGTCTAGCTTGTTTCTTATTGTTTTTTTTTCTCTTTGCTCCTCGCCTATTCAGTGGAATTTATTCCGAATCGGCCGATTCAATTGTGGAAATTACTTGTGGCATTAGCATGATGTAAATAGATGTTTTGAACAAAGTGAAACAGTTAAGCGGAATCCATTGTGCCATTGGTTTGTTCTCCCCTCATGCGTTGCGCACGGAAATAATTAACAACGCGTGCATCCGTGTCCTTGGGATTTTGCAGGTATCATCAATGAAGAACCTTTGTTCCCAGCAACGCCAAATCTAATACACAAAATATTTAATGGATATACTACCTTGTTAAATATTAATCGAAGTCGACTCTTGGGATGTGAGTCTGCCATATAGCAGCCACCATTCTTGTCCAAGGTTCTTCTTGGTTGAGAATCAAATATTTCTGTAAACTTGAGTATGCATAAAGTCCTACGGAGTAATAAAGTTTCCACTAAGACATATATTTTCCGCGCATTTATCTCTATCTAATTCTTAAGGAAAATTGTTGGTCTTTATACCATTTCATTTGCGCTTAGTATCAGAAATAATAGTAAATATCGTTTCAGTTTGAAATCATTTTAAGCCTTCAGCTGAGAGATACGACTATTTGTTCCATTTTCGCGTTTTGACGACATTTTGAGAGATAACTTTCCCTAGAAATTTGAGACCTTTTGCCATTTTTAAAGGGCAATAAACTTCTCCCTTAATATTTTGTAAAATTATGTGATTTAATTGCACGCACGAGGAGCAATGTTCTGCACAGACGTCTCATCGGGGTTTTTGGTGTGGCATTTCGGTAGCCCGATCCCTTTTCGCAATGTTAAAGCGAACAGAAAGGTATTTGAGGGCGACGCATAAGCTCCTGTCATTCTGGCTGCAAGTAAATTAGACAGGCACTTAACACACAGAAGCATCCGCATAGGATGTTTAATTCCAGCATTACCATCAATACTACAATCGAGAGATTAATGAAAGAAGAAATACTGAGGGGGGAAAACATCAGGCAAATCATGAATAAGAGTTCAATGTGAAGACGGAAGGTTAGCAGATAGGATGGAGGTCTTTTTCCATAAAAGTATTACTACGCCTTCCGGATTGAATTCGACCTCTATGTGTCGCATCAATTTTGAATTGCCTTGAGGTATACTGGAAACGATTAAGTATTATTCGGAATACGGATTATCCTGTACACTATTGCGGCATCAGCACTAAGTAGAACCACGTCACTGATGTCATTAAAGCTTGTATGTAAAAGAACTAATTAGAACCAATAACGCTCCTCTGAGGTACCTCCAAGGATCTTTAACTTCACTGTATGTAACAACGTCCAAAACAACCCTTTGCTTGTGATCACTCAGGAACCCTCTTATCCAATACATAATGCCATTGTCTAGTGCATTAAGTCTCGTTCACAATAGTCTAACTCGGCGTAACCCGGCTTACTCCTGGCGCAACGCCGGAGATAATACCTTGAGAATAGCGTCTGCCTGTTCTAAACTTTGAGCCCAGCTCAACTTTCTCTTCATTTCAGCCAATATCATGGGCTGCTGCACTATCGATAGTCGGGAAGTAATTGATTTCTACACTCCATGGATTCTCATCCTTTCTCGTGCAGCTATACATATTTAAAATGGTTTATTATATTGGTTATTACAGTAGTTTTGTTGTGAATTCACCTGTGGATACGTTTAAAGCAAAAATGGAATCGGATAAGTTGATCGTGTTAGTGGGAAATAATCCTCACCAGTAGGTACAACAAACCTTCTATACTCATATGTATTTAGTTCAACGCACTATTTTATATCGATACTACATCTCGACTGAGCTGTTTCGCGGAACTCTCGAAACTCACGCTATCGATAGGCCTCATCTATCGATTGAAATATCGATTGTGGAAGTGGTGCGCAGTGATTGTTTATAAATGTCACGCACTGCTTCTCTTCCGGAGCGAGAATAAGCCGAGTTACGCCGTGTTAAGCTGTAGTGAACAAGCCTTTAGACTTCAGTTTCATTGGTACATTTTATTTTCACACTTGCAATGCTATTTACACACTTCCTATGCAAAACAAGCTATTTTTAAGTCCATAAATATAGCGTCATCTGTGATCCGAGATTAAAATGTAACTAGGCTCCACCTGATCCGAGCCAGGCTGTTCAACCCGTTATGAGCCAATGACTTGGTGATCAGGAGTCATCCAAGCAAGCAACTGGCGAGTGAGAGATTTAATGCCGGATTCACCGGTTAGCCTTTGTTATCCTTATCGGATTTGCGTTTGTTTAAAAAATGGCTGTATAATGTGCGCTTTTGTGCTAGAAGAGAGTTTTAACCCCTTTTACCATGTTAGGCTAATTAAGCCAACTTGGCAACGTCTAAACGGTGAACTAATACTCTAAACTCATATGAAACTCCCACCCTCAATGGGTAGAGTAGAATCTTCACTTGTGCTTAATAACACAGCATCATTACAAACACTTCACACCGGTCGATTTGTCTGACATTATTTTATTTTGTTCTCTGCATGAAGTAGCATCTCGTAGCATTCATAAATTAACAATATTATTAATATTATCCACTAGATGTGCCTATAACATTTTTCAGCATGTTTGCATGTTCATTTACGTAGCTCTCTCCCAGTTTCTAGTTATACTTCGCACTGTTCTCCTGACTGCCTTTTGGTCTGCGCCTAGCGGCCGGGGGAACGTGCGAGGTCCCGAATTGTGCTGGGACGAGTGCTGCATACCTGTTGTGGAATCACCCCGTGCCACACACCCTAGTGGTGGCTTGCACGGTACTTCGTAGATGTAGATGCAGATGATGCAGATGCAGATATGGGTTAGTTTTACCCTTTCTCGGTAAAAACAAAAGAAAGTGGTATTAAGATAGTAGTGTGTGCCAACGGTTCGTTCATTTTGTACCTCTACGTAACTGAAATCTTTAGATAAATGGGATTAAAATTATCATCGGATGCTTAGCTCACCTAAGTTGTAGAATCTCATCAATATACCCATAAAACGGTTTGAATCTTCTTTTTAAGAACCGTTGCCTTTCAAAATAAAAGGACGGGTGATGATATGCGGGGGTCGTCGCCTGGAATTGAGTCTAGGTCTCCCACAAAATTCTGCCTCTTACGCACACCCCGGTGTCTGTCACACTCCTCGATAAACCAGGTGTATTCTTTTGTTTCACAAAAATCTCATTCTCTCTCTCTTTTCTTTCCGTCTCTAAACGACGCGCATTGAGCCGAGACGTGGGTATCACTGGAAGGAGTCACGAGAGCTTGGATATTTGCCGGTGCGTACTTTCGTGAGCAACGGTGCACGCACGAGACGGAAAGCGATTTGGAGCGCAAATTATTCATACTCATCAACTCGGGCCAAAAGAGCCCCGCTCACCGACTCCATTCTGCCCAAAGTCAAACTAAAGCACACTCCCCCGAACTTCGCCTCCAACTCTGGCGCCCACATAACACAGCCCCCCTTCGACCCCTCCCTACCCACAAACCCTTGCGAGAGCCCCCTCGCACTCCCAACCCTTTCCCTCTCGCCATTCCCACGAGGAGTCTGGGGGGGGGGGGAGAGCTGTCCCTTCCACCCCCCCCTATCCCCTCCCCCACCACCTATCCCCTCCCCTCCGACCGTGCCCTAGAATCCATCCCTTTTCCCCAACCCCACCAGCCATTCGCCAGCAACCACCTCACTTCATATCCCTGGAATTGAAACTCGTGCTTGGGAGAGAGATAGAGAGGAAGCGGGACTGACCACTCACTGACTGCTTGGGTCCGATCCCTATGACGACTGTGGCCACGACGCGTGAATTAAATGCTCCAGAATTCTTCTTTTTGCATCGTCAGTCACACACACACGCGTGTGGTATTGAGTCCACGATTGTTCGCCGACTTAAAAAGCTCTATAAGCATCGAACGAGATCTACTCTTCGATGCTGTCCACGATTAACGTTGGCATAGTCGGTCACTCGGGGAGGCTCTTTTTGATTTGCTTACAAGGATATTGTGTTCCATTTCGAAATGTTTTCCGTCAATAGCTTCCATCAGATTAATTACGCCACATGATCATGATATTGCTGGCACGAATTAAGTGGATGAAAGCGACCCCTCCACCTTGAAGTTTGAAGTAGCTACAGGAGAGCTTCCCCATGGCGAATGAAGATCCTGCCCTGTTGAAGAATATCTTTCGCGGTACAGTGATCGTAGATGCGCGCGCCCTCTCAGGGGACTCGATGCCTCACAGAAGTGGGATATTCGGCTGGAGTACGGCATCTTCAATACGCTTTCTTCACGCCTTTTCAATTCATTCATCGTCAGGCTTTGGTGACATGTCGAGTATTTTTGTTACATAGTTAAACCTCATTATTGATGGTGCTGTGCTTTTATTCAAGGCTTTGGTGATGTTTAAATATTACCATTGAATGGTTATCGTCAGAAATTCTTGTCCAACATTTTTCGTTTGCGAACATAAAAAACGGTGCCCAGCCATATCCTCTCTCTCTCTATCTCGGCCTCCAACCCTCAACCCCAACCCACCCCCACCCCACCCCCACATCCATTCTCGATCTCACGTACCGTCCGTAATATTCCCCTTTTCCACCCCCTCTCCCGTCAGTGCCACACCCCCCCCTGAACTTGGACCGCATTGCCACCCCTTGCCCTCCCCCCTGAGGCGTCGCTACCCCCCTCCCCTCCCCACCCCCCACGTCCCCTGACGTAAGAGAGGGAGGGTAGGGAAGAAGGACGCGGCCCCTAATTAAGAAGAGGAGCTGTAATTAGCAGGCCCCGGATAATTAGCACGGGCCATCCCATAGGGTGCACCCAGAAATAATAACGCGGTCGGTAGGGGCGGGGGGGGTTGAGGATGGGGGAGACATAAATTAGTGCCTTGGTCGGGTGGCGCCGTGCAGGCGGGTTGAGAAGTGCCGGGGGCGGAGGGGGGGGGGGGGCTGCGGTCCCTTACCTCCCCCCCTAGCTCCCCCCCCCCACTTCACCCCCCTTACACACCGCTCCCGACCCTCACTCGATGCCTCTCATCGCCACTGGACTTGGTGTCTGCGACTTGTGTGCTTCCATCATGGACGGGGGATGGTGGCCTTAGAAGTTAACGAAGAGGTGTGCACGGATCCCACAACATCGTCTTGCTTGAAACCACATCCCACAAGGCACAAGTTTCTCTGAATGTTTCCATGCAACAGTGTATCGCACACAATTTCTTGCACGAAGATTCATACCTTGGGTTACCACAATATCCCACGGAACAACTTATTCACGGGTTTTCTGTGCAACAGCATATCTCACACAATTTCTCGTACTAACGTAATCTTACATCGCGTTCTTACGACGACTGTAAGCCTGGAAGCAAATCTTCAAAATGCAATCTACAGCCTACTTCATGCATAGTTATTACCTTTTTCCACATAATAAATGTAGTTAATGCCGACAGAACCGTAAAATATTGATCCTGAACGCATGTAGAGACAAGAATTGAGCTGATCAACGAGGAATATATTTGTGATATGGATTAAAATAGCGATTCACATTTGTTGTTAGCATGACAAATATGTTATTACTATTTGGTCCATTCCTTCTCTGCGGGTGGCGGTGGTTATCTTTCCGTATCTCTAATTGAATTTGCATAAAAACTCTCACGAATAATTGTTTAGATTCTAAATTCTGACTTGCAGATGATTTCCTTTGATAAATCGTGCGATTGACCACTGTGTCATGATAGAATATTCAGTGAAAACTTTCGTTTAAGAGATACACTCATGTTGGGGGACATGCGCTAATGGACCCTTTACTTCTAAAACCCGGGTCCCGTGGTCAAATTTGGATTCAGTTTTTGCACGTTTCATGCTAACACATTTCCTCCAAATTTTTGTACGAAACGACATGGTATTTCCACGGCGTGGTATATCTGTTGGGGTAGGCTGTACAGTGGGAATAGGCTGCGCAGGTTTAGTTAAAATTAAAAAGACGAAGATACGACAGCGAAGGTAATGGCGGACCTGGCCTTAGCCTCTTATGGTACCTACTTTTAGTTTTTTATTTTGCACGGGAATTTACATTTTTCCATGAACTCAACAAGAATAATAGCTGCCTAGGAGCTCTAGAATCTACTCAGAGTACTTAAGTAAGACAGTCTCACGAACCAAACTACTCACTCCAATCTAGCGAATACTTTCCTCCCTGAAGAGGCTAATGCCTATAGCGGGGCCCGCACTTACTGTTCTTGTCTTCTTTTGCTAAGTTTGTTCTTCCTATTCCTGTAATTGTTGGAATGAACACCTTTTGAATGGAAAAATTGAAGAGCGGATAGCGATGACCGATATTTGAAGGCCTCTGATTGGTTGGTTGCATACTTGAGAAGAGGTTCTTATAGAATGCTATAAATAACAAAAGTGGCCAAATCGTGTGGGAAGAGAGCAACGTCAGTGACTGTTTTAGAATTAGAGTATTTTGAAGAATAATACAAAAATGGTGCATTCGATGAGAAATGAGCCTAGTGAATAAGTATGCAAGAATGTACGTGCGGAAAATAAAATAAGTGACAGTGAGGTGGTTACCAGGCAGTGAGAGTATTGAAATATGGGAGAGTTCAATGTTTTTATGGATAAATGTGTGAGAGATGCATGCAGGGATAACGTCGGTGTAATGGTGGGTGATATAAGTGTGCGAGTTACGCATGTGATGCGGTGTTGCTGTCTGAGAGCCCACTTGAATTACAGGGACTCCTTCTGAAGGAGAAGGGATGGGTTGAGGGTGAATGCGTCACAGACCAGAGTGGTAGTTTATGTTAGGGAGAGTGATAAGAATTATTGTATGATGAGGGTAAATGATGAAGTAATTGAACAAAAAGACGATTTATTTTACCTCGGCCGAATAAGTGCTAAAGATGGAAGAATCGATGAAAAGATTATGAGGCGTACGAATTCCGGAGGGAAAGTCGTACGTTGTGTTTGGAGCATATTTAGAAATGAGTGTTTGTCTAGCCTCTTCAGACCTGAAGGCATACTTTTCACAAAAAAATTGCGTAGACTTCACTTTTACATAAAAACGGCCAAATATGTTTATTATACTTCAAATTTTGTCAATTCTTCGAGCAACAGTTAGCAAACTCG
This sequence comes from Pyrrhosoma nymphula, assembly GCA_963573305.1. Classification (NCBI taxonomy): domain Eukaryota; kingdom Metazoa; phylum Arthropoda; class Insecta; order Odonata; family Coenagrionidae; genus Pyrrhosoma; species Pyrrhosoma nymphula. The sequence continues at coordinate 154,684,977 of OY754329.1, read as the reverse complement.
GGTATCATACGATATATGATACATTCGGTCATCATCAAGACATTTCATTCAATACTTACTACATAGAAGATAACCGATTTTAAGTAATTTTATGAATGAACACGGAATTTTGCTTATTAATGCTAATCTTTATTTAAACATTGTGTGGTATATTTTAGTTTGGAACAAAAAATTACTATACTCCTACTGCGAAACAAATGAATGAGGTGGTGTGATGTTATGAAAATACTGAAACTTTTAAAAATATCAGCAAATATGAAAATGGTAGATAACTGTTGTAATACGAGCAATAACTTATTAGTAAGATAATGAGTATCTATAACTTATTTCCTAATTCTAAATTGTGATACTTTTGATACACGAAACGTGTAAAGAAAACATATGATGCATGATAAATTAAAAAACTATCTACATATATGCAAATATGAAATGAAAGATAATTGTAATAATGCGAACAATTTTAACCTAGTTGTTGTAAAGTAGTGGTATGGTGGCTTTGGAAGAGCAATTTCTTATAGGAACAAGGCTATATTCACTGGCAGCATCTAATGCCCCGTTTTCATTACTATCATTTCTATTATGGTAACTCCCAAACCGAGAAATGCTAGTGTGTAATGGAAACACCCAAAAACAGCTACTATGGTAACTAATCTTACTAGCTTTGACTTGACCACGTAGGTCATCTACCATGGTAAAATTTTTAAAATTGGAACGCAAGTAACGTAAAAATACGGGTAATAATGATGGGAAAACAGCATCTTTCAAGTTTCTTTGAATATGACTCGTCTATTTTATTTTAAACATCAATACTAGCAACTGCTCAGTCACGATACTAGCGAGTTACTCGAGTAAACATTTACAAAGACAAAGACGCGGTGTTAATGCCACACTTTGGTCATCGCGTTTACTCAAGGCAGAATTTGGGTGAGTTTTCCTAATTCCCTAGTTTTGCCTTTCCTGAGACAGAACGTTATTAGGTCTCTGCTGGTTAACTGGCTGGCGTCTTCCATCTCCAAAGATAATCTAATTCGCCATGTTTCGAACCAAGGACAATTTCCAATGTTTTATTGTGTCTTCTTCATCGCAGATGGTACACTTCCCGTCTTCGCTTTTGCCAATCTTCTTCAGGTAATTTTAGCAATCCCCATGTCCTGAGAGTGCTTGGGCCGTACTTTTGGTGTGTGCTATATCTATTTTCTTTCTGCCATAGATCATTGGAAAAATATCCCAGATGTGTTGGCCTTTTTCTGAGTTGCTCCATTCCAAGTTGCATTTTTCCTCTGTTATCTCTCTTAATCTCCGCTTTAGTTGACTTATTCGCGGGTATTCGTCGCGAATTAGCCTTATTCCCAAGTAAATTGTTTGGTTCTCCTTTTTAATTCATCTCTCGCCTTCTTTTCCCAAACAATGTATTTCAGCGGTAGCTCCATTGCAATTACTGCTAATGCATCTGTACTTGTTGTGGAGTAGCAGTGCGTCACAGGTAGCAGGCAGGATCGTTGTGTTTCAAGTAATTTTCGAAGAATTCTGCTATTTCCGGCTCGGTCTCCCCATACGGCACTTCCGTACATGACGTTGGATATTATCACCGCATTGTATACTTGCATCATGGATTTGTTGTCATAAAGAGTACGGCAGTATCTCCTAAAAGCATGGAAAATTTTCTTTATTTTGGCCGTTAGGTGGTTGGCATGTGCTTGAAAGTTTAGGCTCTCATCTACGTAAACACCGAGATATTTGAAGCTTTGGCTTCTCTTCATTTGTTTCTCATTCATTTTGATGCTGGGGTTTCTACTTAGCTTGTTTCCGAAAACCACAAATTTGTTTGTGACCGTGGAAAGCTTTAGCTTGCACTCGTGTGCCCAGTTTTCAACAATACGCATGCATATCATTGCCTTGTTTTCCATCTCCCTCCCCATGTTGGCTCTGACCAGAATTGCTGAGTCATCCACATAAGCAATTAGCTCACAGTTCTCTGGGAGGTTGCTTCTTAATGAACGGTTCATTACTAGGTTCCAGACCAGGAGTCCTAAAACAGAGTCCTGAGGGCATCCTTTTGTGGCTGTTTTCTGTGCTTCTTCGTGGTTGGTTTTAAGAAATATCTTTCTGTCTGTAAAATAACTCTTGAAAACATTGATTATATTTCTAGGTGCATTCATTCTTTTTAGATCAGCAATGGCAGTGGCCCACCATACGGAGTCGAAAGCTTCTTGGATATCTACGAAAATTCCAAGAACATAATTTTCCGTGCTTTCCTTGATGTAGTTTTTTAGCCTGAGAATTGCTTCTTCTATATTTCTTCCTTTTCTGAATCTGAATTGCCGATCATGGTACAGATTCACCATTCCAACAGCTTGCTCCAATTTGTTCTTGATCATTCTTTCCATGATCTTTCCAAGTTCAGGAAGTAGCGCTGTCGGCCGGTACGATTCCATATCTGCGATGTCTCGATCCTTCGATTTTAATATTGTAGCAAGGTGGTAAGTTTCTTTCCAGCACTTTGGTAAGTATCCAAAGAGCAGGCAATCATTTGCAATAGAGAGTAGTAAATCCTCAAGTAGCGGGCTCAGTTTTGTAATGACGATTCCAGGTATCCCGTCGTATTCTGGTACTTTGTTTTTCTTTATTCCCTCGATGGCGTTTTGTACTTCTTCAAGTGAGAATGGTGCTGCATCATCTCCGTCCGGTATATCATCGTATTGCTTTCTATCCCCCACATGGATTTCATCGTCCACCTCTTCGTCAGGTAAGATGGTGTTTAACATATTATCAAGGTGTTCTCTGAGTAGTGGGATGTATCCGTCCACATCTTGAGCTGTTCTTCGGGTGGTAGCCAACTTCAGCTTTTCGGAGAATATTTTATGAACAAAGCGCCACGCGTTCTCTCCAAAAGTATTTTGTACAACATTTTTCCAGCTTTGGTCTTGTTATGTGCGGGATATGTAACATGCGCCTAGAATGAAAAAAACAGATACCTTGAACAAGCACATATCGTCACGCGGACATTTAGAAAAAAACAGAAGGCCAAGAATACTGCAGCTAAACGTCAGCTAACAATACAAGGGTGTATTGACACTCAAAAGAAGGCTAAAACCGAAAAAGTCACTTTCATGCAGGATACGGTTAAAATGTGTCTTGAGGCAAATATACCCATAAACAAAATTGACCATCCTGCAGTTCGAGAATACCTGCAAAAGTAAGTAGGGCGTAGGCCTAGGACTTTTATTTACATTGCATAAGTCTGACTTACTGTACACTAAGGCCAAGAAATTGATGTATTATTCTGAGTGCGTAGCGGCATGTAGAGGACCTAGCCTAGGCCTAGCTAACTTAGCAGGAGTCTAGGCCCAGCTAACTTAGCATTCCGGTAGCCTAGGCCTAAAACTTGGCATCCCCCAACAGCCAAGCTAGGTTTATAATGTAGGCCTAGGCCTACTTGGATATTCCCAACACCATAATTAGGGGCAAAATAAACCTAGGCTGAGAGGTTCAATATAAATATTTTTCTTTTTAGGTACATTTGCGGCTCTGGTGATTTGCCTTGCGGTGACACAATGCGTAGGGATTATTTGCCTGGTTATGGAGAATTGATGAGAGAGAAAATAAAAGAGTCTGTAAAAGATAAGCCAGTAGTTGTCGTGGGTGATGAAACGTCAGATTCTCGAGGACGTTGAGTGTTTGCAGTTCTATTGAAAACTGTGACACCAACAGATACACAAGATGTGTTCCTTGCAAGCTGCAGTTTCTTGGATCAAGCAAATGGGACAACATGATGCCAAGCAATTGTTGACATGCTCAAACACTACGATGTTCAGTACAATAATGTAGTTGGTCTTGTCTCTGACTCGGCCAGGCACATGGCTGTTTGTTTTTCAGCAATGCGGACACCATGTGGAGGTTCCATCTCTTTCCCATGAATCAATAGCAATGGCATGATTTTCCCATTTTACGCCGGATAGTATTAGAAGTCCAAGGCAAGCACACCTTTCATCACGCGATGTTGGATGGCAATCACGTTCTCTTTTATAATGACTTTCTTTGATGATTCGTCGAATGAATAAATTTGTAAAAAGAGTAATTCGGTCAATCATATCAATAGTGATGAATTGATGGAAAGCATCACGATATGTGGAAAGCAAGAAAACTTTGGCCCCGGGGGAAATTTTGACAATGTTTTTAGCTGGAATCTTTCCAGCTTTCTTCCAAAGAGGGAACATTGACCACTTGGTCACCTTATCTTTTCCCGTGTAGAATCCTTTATCCCCGGAGGTCAGCTCATATTCAGAATATTTGCTTGCTTGCATTTGCTTCCTGTTCCGTGTCACTGTCGTGGTCACTCCTCACTATAGCTCCGCCGTCTTGCCGTCTGAAAAGTCACTCTCCACCTCCGGTGCTGGTCCTTGCTTCAGATGATCATCTTCTTCTTCGGAAATTTTCTGAAGGAATTTTGATATTTCATTTTCTCGTATTTTTTAAATCCTAATACAGAAAAATAAAACAAAATTTGTACACTTTTTCACAGACTTGATAATTGCCAATAAATTGCCTGGCGCACGGAGTGCACCAACGCGACTCATGTATCAAAAAAGTGTCTTTGTTGCCGTAAATTGTATCCCATGTATGTGAAACTCGGGTCTTACTTAATAAACATTACTGTAGGAAGACTTGAGGACGCAAGATGATTATAAACATAGACAAGAAAGTTACAAATAAAAATATCAACACTGGCGCACTCAGTGCGCCAGCGCGACTGCTCGAGGGTTAAACTAAATTTAAGCACATAATACAGGCTTACTTGTTAATTAGGCTGTCATATCATAATATTTTACATTATTATCAACATCAACATCCTTTTTAGGCATTTTAAATGTACAACACATTGAGTGCATGTACTGTATGGCATGTAACCTTGCTCCCGACATATTCAGTTGCATTGGAATATCTTCACTACTGCATTTTGGTCTGTTTTTAATAACATCTACCACATATTAATGTTAATAAAATTTTTGCTATATAAGTGCTATGAAACACACTTTTACATTTTATTTCTGCTACAAGCACACAAAATTATTGCTATATTTCCGTATCTCTAGATACAATGAGTTAAACTAAAGAACTACTTAATGACTATAGTTACACGTTCATCAGATATATTTACATGAATTTAGTCTTAAAATGCAGATTTTCTCTGTCATGTAATAGATTGTAAACACTCTGATTCAAAATCTATGGTAGTAAACAATATTTGATCCAGCCATGAACAACTTTAATCCAAACAAAAGACTACAATTTACACTTTCATCATTCTCCAAAAACAGCGAATTATATTTTTAAGCAATAAATAAATTCTTCTTCGTTTTTTTAATTTACTATGTGAAGAGACTTTTTCATCGTCACTACCTGAACTCAGAAAATGTTTTTCACTCGGTAACAATAGATCTATCACCTCTTTCGGCAAGCTCGATGTTTCCTCCATTGAAACTGGCAAGGAGTTCCAAATACAGGATTTTATGTGTGAAGTAATCTTGGAAATACGTCCTCATTGGCGGCCACTCGAGACCATTTTCTTGTAAAACGCTCGCCAAAGTTTCTTATTTCCTTATTTCGAGCCTCTTCTGTATTGCTTCTTCTGAGAGTTGTCCCATTGGAAGAATCGAGTCTTTTGCAATATCAGCTCCGTGCATAAGTATTGTATGCTCTGTTGGTGGCATATAATACCAAGGGATTAATTTCACAAATTGTTTGGCTGTCTCCCAGCACTAACTCCTAAATCCTTACTTTTATAATGGAGAGACCACACGAAATTGCCTTCAATATTATGGAGAACCTTTTAATGAGGCTAATGCTGATTCCTATAACATAAATAGCAATCGGTCAGAACCACTTACAAATTAAATGGCAAATGATAATAAAGAATAATGCTCTGAAACAGGAAACAATGATGTTGAAGGCAATATTTTTTCCATACCAATTATTGTAGATGATAGCGTGGGATTGTCAAAGAATCAGTTAGACGTGTTCCCATCGTTAATTTTCCCTTATCCAGGCCTCGAAACATCTAGAAACTATCCCATTTTTTTCTAAAAGAATTTGGCAGCTTAGCCTTTTTGTCTCTCAGTAGTTTTCTATGCGATATTTTTTAATATACATCTTTTTTTTCATGTAATGATTGATGCCCAGACTTCTATAGAATATTATGTTGCTGCAAACATGGAATATCGACGGGAGACATTTTTTAGGCAAGTATTTATTTAATCCTAAAAAGAGCTTGAAATCAAATAGAAATGATAAAAGGAATTTAAAGCAAATACTTACGCCCCAAAATATCAATATATTTGGTTCGACTCTGGAGATGTAAAATGAAAAAGGCACTAATACTGACAAATTCCTTCCGGAATTTCATTAAGACTTAAATCGTATTTTAATCAAAAGATCCCTAAACCTTTATAGCCAAGAATAGCACAAATGATTTTAAAACACATTCCTTTATAAAGCCACGAATGTACAAAATTAAATGAAATGAAACCACTAATGCCACCAAAAAAATATGTTATTATATTTAGATATCGGACATTGATACACACACGGATAAGAACCGAAGGACTAAGGTTTCAAGGATAGCTGCAGACACAAACAAGAAGAACTGTTCCACATTACACCAGAAATACAACTAAATGTGCACGTGCATATCAGTATTTAAATAAAACTACAGTAATGGTACTGTACACTTAAATATTAATGCAAATAATACACAACACGTGTTTCAACGTTCCTTAGGGCGTCATCATCAGGTCTGCATCAGACCTGATGATGACGCCCTAAGGAACGTCGAAACACGTGTTGTGTAATATTTACATTAAAATTTAAGTGGACAGTACAACTACTGTAGTTTTATTTAAATACAAAAACGATGTACCACCATATATCGCCCGACACTGTCGAATTTACACGTGCATATCGTTGGAGAAAAGAGAATATGCTCCAGAAAATATCCGCAACAAACCGCACGAAGGGCAGTGTCATAAAACGACCCTTTTCAGCAGGTCTTGAAGTAGTGAGAGGAAGTTGGGGTATTGAGAACGCTGATGCGAGAGTTTGTCTGTCCACGAGAGATGCACATTGCCTTCCGTAGGCGAAGTGCAGGACATATATGAAAACCCCGTGCATTCAAAGAAAGAAGTCTTTCAGTTTGACTCTCCTGGTGTCCCGCGATATGATTATGAGTAACATTTCTAGCATGGTTTATTTAAAAAATCTTTATGAGCGAGCGGAACCGAACTCAACCGCGCGCTCGAAAAAACAATGTAAAATTCGGGGACCAAATATGCGCAAGATTTTTCTTTAGATTCCAAATCTGGAAGCTTTGTAGAGTGGCGTGGTATGAGTTTCTCAGCGTAACCAAGCGGTACCAACTACTTTTTCTCAACAAATATGTAAGAAATTGACTAAAAATAGGCTCCGCCATTTTTTTTGTGTATCTGTGGTTTATAATAAAATAAAATCTTTAAAAAGTCATCAAATAAAAGAAAAAGAACCGTGTAATAAAATGGTATAGTTTTCTTTTCCATAACTCAATCCATTAAAGTGCAGCAAGAGGTTAAGTTTGGTAATTCACAGAGAAAATGGAAGGCGGAAGTTTTTTTGCAAATTTTTTTAAATTTGACCCCATATATATTGTTTATGTGCGAGTACAGGAAAAAATAAATGCGCCATGTCATGCACAAATTATTTGAGAATGTTGATTCGAAGTTTCAACTTCCGGACTAAAACAAAAATCGTTTTGGAGGTATTGGCCAGCTTTTATCGATTTCGGCACACTGTGCGCCGTTGCGATCTTTTTAAATGATGTAAGATTTAAACAGCTGTAGCAAGCGTACGCCTATTTGGAGCGCTGAGCCGCTCCTTGATTCAATTCTGTCGCTTAAATAATTCTGAAAGTAGTGCGATCAGTGGTTTGTATTATGGTATCACTAGAGGCATGAGGTATTTTTTCTATATACTTAATGATATAAAATTTATGGATTCTTTACTGTCAAGAAACTCGCATTTCGATTCGCATGTCACTTCAATGCGTCATCTTCGTATATCATTTAAATTATTTAAAGGACGAGTAACAAACTTGAACCAAATCGTATGAGTCGAACCATTGAATTATATCGATATTCCCACCTCCAATAATAAAAAAAGTCGTATTCCCACAGATTTTCGGTGGTTCATTTTACAAAATACAGCCAAGATGGACGTCGTGCGCTCGTATCATGCGATCATTCATGGGATCATGCGATCAAAAATAGAGCATGTACTAATTATTTAGGTCGAATGATGATGCGCATGACTTCTCGTGCGTGGAATTTTCCAAAGAAAGTGGTTTGAGCGAGATAGTTCCCTAGTCATAATGGAGACCATATTCACATTTTATTTTTTTATTTCAGCGTCTGTAAGAACTATGAAATAAATATTGTAATATTAATGGGGCAAAGATATAGTTATACATATATGACCAAAATTATCAGTAATTAAATTAATAAAGCAACTTGAGTCTCTAACTTGACTAATTTTTTCCCGCTGTACGGCTGAAAACCCTTCAAAACAGCAGGTTTTTTTTGCAATTCTGTAAAAATTACTGCGGTGAGTAATAGATTATTTTTTATAAATAGTTGAGAAAACATGCTATCTACAAACCGTTAGTTTTTTGACGAAACCTAGGTGCTAGAAGTTCCCTATTTGTTTAATATTCTCCCTCTGGAGCGCACAGCCATAATCTATCTTTCGTAAAACAGCTTATTTTATTAGGCAAATTGCACGAAAAGTAGTTCGGCAAGGGGTTGATATTGTGATATATTTGCAAATACGAGTTTTTTCTTTAAAATGAGGCCAAATTCATCAAATTCTAGTTGAAGTGATTTTTCGCTCAAACTACCTGAACACGATACATGAACCTCGTACGAATGATCACTCGCCGCGTCTGTCTGTCTGTCTATACATACTTCTTTGTCCACTCTTCGTACACCGGTGGCGTCGAATGGCGCCGTCGAATTGAGCCGTCGAATGGCGCTCTCCCCGCATCATCTCCTACTTTTGCGGCGACCGACCCTCGCCTCTCGGGCAAGGAGAACTCTCTGCGAGAGGCGGAGAGAGAGAAGGCGCTCCTCCGGGATGCTGCGTCAGGAGCCCTGGTCTCCCCTCCCCTCACTCCAGGGACGGAGGGGAACGAAAGGGAATGGGGTTTTTCTTCCCCCCGCCCCCTTCAATGGAAGGGGAGGACGGAGAGTGAGAGAGAGAGAGCGGCGCGCGTCGTCGGTCGGAGTGGGAGGGCCGGGTGGGCGAAGGTCGGGTGCGCACGTGTATATATATATTTGTATACATACATATAATATAGGCGAGGGCAGAAGAAGAAGAAGAATCCGGCTCGCTCCCCGCGCGGTTGAGGAAGGTCAGCCTCCAAAGAAACGGCGGCGCTGCGATCGAGGCGCCGCCCCCCAAACACCGGCAAAAAAGGGAAGCGGGAAACACGGGGGGGGAGGGAGGAAGAAGGGAAAAAAGGAAGGAAGGGGAAGTCCGTCCCAAGGGAAGAAGCATGCCAAGGGGGGGGGGGGGGGAGAGGGGTAGTTGGCGGGGAAGGGGGGGGGGGGCAGCGAGCAGTGTCGTCACGGGAAATGGGGGGGCTCGTTTTCTTTCCGGTCGCGAGATTTCGGCTTTCTCGCAGAAGGGGGGCGCTCAAGGACGCGGGAATAGTATATGCTCACGGTCGTGGAGAATATTATACTTGCTCTGTGGGAACGGAGAAAGGTATGCTGTCGGTCACATCCTTACGCGAATCCTATGGAATAAAACAATATGAATAAGGTCGGAGTTTTCTCGACTAGTTAACGCGTCACTCGGCTCAATTGTGACCAGCCTTCGGCTCAGGGGACGTAAGTCTGCCCCTTTGTCATATTGAATTTCTGAATAAGGCGAATGTTACTCGCGCTGTCTTTAACAAATCTGGAGTACACAGATCAGTGGTTGAGTAATTCAAGCAGTAAGAGAGGAGAGACTACCTTTCTCTGGCATGGAGCGCGAAGCAGGAATGATTTTGGGGGCCACGCCTACTTTGACGAAAACATTAGAAATCGCTGGGTTAATTCAACTGCACTAGACCCTCAGGACTCGAGAACAATCCGTTCCAGGAGGTCAACTCGACGCAATAGAATGACGATGGCCTATCACAAGTCAGGAAATCACGCATCTAGCCATCACACTTAATACCTCCAAGTTCTACAGTGCAGGGAACGCCAGGATGGAAACGAAGAAATATACAAACGAATCATCTCTCTACGTATGCTTCTCTTTATTCTCTCATACCCATCACCCAATTGTGCTCAAGCCAATTATCAGGGTCACTACTATCAGATGACCATATTCGCCTGCATCCCTCTTTCATTGCGACAGTTGAATTGTTACGGGCATTCACTTTCACATCAGTCCTCGGAAAATGTGGAAAAGTTACTCAACCTAACTCACCGAGTTCATGATCAATGATTCGATAGCGGCCAAAGTACATGAAGATGAAAATAGAGAGAAGATTAAGGAAAAGTTAGATTCCAATTTATGGAGTAGTTATTAAGTTTAGAAATTGCATGGTCTTCTAAAATCGTGTTGTGCTGCTAAAATAAAAAATTTATGTATCACCCTATTTTGCTAGGAAAACCAATTACTTTTTACCTGGAAATGGACTGCATTGCAATTCACAGGAAAAACAAGATCACTTTCTGATGAAGAAGTAATCAAAATAAGGGCCTTTTACAATAAAATTCAGTTGTTGTTGGAGAAATACCTCGAGAAGGTTTTAGGTGAGTGGGGGAAGGTGAAATGATAACATGGTGAAAGAGATATTCTTTCACCTGAGACAAAAAAAGCCGAAATTGCGCTTTACCGCTCCGATTTCGACCAAATTTAGAGGAAGTATTTTATTTTACTACATTGCTGGCCATTCCCAATTATTTTGCAAAACATGCATCCGTTGCTTTAGTTACGAGGCGATAAAAAATTTAGTTTCTCATAAATTCACGTTTTACTTTATCCTTGATATCTCTGGACATATGATTCTTATACCAGAAAACCAATTCTTTTTGAAAAATTCTACGCTGATATCTTATTATCATTTATTAAAACTTTTGCAATAGGGTAGTTTCCTTCATCAAAGAAAACAGAATTCATTTATTGCGACAGGTGCCCCAGCATAAACGTATTCATTACACGCAAATTATTTGGATTAAAAAGTCTTAGTTTACAAGTAAATTGAATGTTAATTTTAAGTTCATTTGAAAAGGCTCGGAAATGGCGGAACAGCGGCAGGTCTTATGATGACGTAACAGGTAGATAGTCAACATTGCGAGGTATATGGAATTGTCATCGACTGTACTTACTATAGTATTTCAGAGTCCCTAAAATCTGGCGAACATGTATTAATATACCTCGATCAAAATGCTCAAATTTCGGAAAGTCTCCTCCGTTGAGCATGCCATTAAAAGAAGTTTTCTAGGCTCCTACGCTACCTGCTAGTACAGAGCTACCGCGAAGGAGTTCTTCGCGGCAAGCGTCGCATGCGCAGTGAAATGAATAACGAAACTGCGTACCTGTGACTTCGCGTTCTGTGGTGTTCCGGCCTAGATGTTTACGTTTTGATCACTTTCGTTTTGACAAACATTTCCTTTATCTCATCTTCTATTCCTTTCATTTACCATTCCTATCATTCATACCTTGCATATTTCATTAGTTACCTTTCATCATCAGTTCCTTTTGCTGATATACAAAGCCACAATGTTTCATGAGAAGAAGTTCAATGGCTTTACAAACTGGTTTTGTACGGACAATCTACCGTAAGTGGATGTGGCCATGGTGGTGGAGTTCTTTAGAGAAGATGTTCGGTTTAGTGCAGGTGAAATCAGAGGAGTAAAGCAAGGTACTACTCTCTTCTGACAGCTTTTAACCACAAAATTCTCCTCTTCTCGATTAGTGGAACCGCGACGTAAGCTTTCTTGCTATCGCTAAATGTTGTTGTGTGACACTGCGGCACAAAACAATTTTTATAAAGCAATGTTCTCGGAGGCATGTTACTGGTACTCCTTGGAGAATATGATGCTGATCAGCTGATGCAGTGAATCACGAGTTCCCATCAATGGTCTGTGATCACGGTGAGGGGTGATCAACGCATTTTAGTTGTTTTAGTATTTGCTCATACATAGTTTGCTTCGAGATTTTGCCATCCATTATGCTATTGATGGTAAGCCTTTTTTGCTAATTTCATGTTCTGGCAATGACACCTCGACAAAGTGGATGAATTAAATTAATGTGTAATCGTATCATAGCTGCGGCGCAGCACCTGCTCTCCGTATAATTATTAAGTGACGATTTCGTGCTTGCTTGCGGGAAATATTTCGAAATGAATACGAACAAAATGGTTTATTTCATGCTTTTCATACTAACTTTACCTAAAAAATAGGAGCTAGCACCATTAATTTGAGAATATATTATACTATACGATTTTCATTCCCCATACCGTAACCATAAATGTTTCATTATTTTGATGAGGTTTCTCTATGCGACTAGAGCAGCTAAATTAATAAATAAAGCTCATTTCCATTTTACACCAAGTTTACTTTTGCAAATAGTTTTTTCCCGTCAATAAATTTATTATTATTACTAAAGCTTTCTCGGCGGACGTCGTCTGCAGATAAGCAGCGGCGGCGAACCACCTAGCGGCAGATTGCGGTAGTTGCGTACGTACCTGTGACGTCACACGTAGGATTAACCAGCATGCAATAGTTTGCCGTCGCGTTTTCGCGCCGTTGAATTTTTTCACTTTTTAATTGATAAGGAAAAATACTTAACGCCATTTAAAAATCGAACGGCTTCAAACACGTACTCCAGGGGTTATAAACTTCAGATCTAGGCAATAAAAAAAAAATAGGAAACCACCCTATTCAGTAGATTTATTTTTTTTTAAGATATGAAACGCATTTTTCTGTAAACATGTACCCCTCAGATCTTGCTCTTTTTTTATATTTAGTAGCTTGATACAATAGTTATCCATTCTTGAAGTTTTGTGATGGTAGTTTTCTTTTACGGGAGATATACATTTTAATATGTTGACTTGTTCGCTTTTTACCACGAAGTTTCGCGGTGGCTGGTGGTCTTATATCGGCGTGCAATTAAAAACCACTCTTGTATCATTTGAATTGAGAGGGCTGATTTAGAGCTGGAAACAAAGGATTAGAAAGAATGCAAAAATGCTGTTGTAGCGAGAGAACAAAATCCATCAAATATGCTGATGACCAGGCTATAATAGCAGAGAAGGAAGAAGAACTTCAGGAAATGATGGAAAGAATTAGGAAGAAAAGTGAAGACTACGGAATGAGAATAAACAGCAATAAAGCTAAGGTAATGAGAATAGCGAAGACAGAAGGGCCCTTAAATATATGGCTGGAGGAAGAAAAATTAAAACAAGCAAGTTCTTTCAAGTACCTGGGAAGTATAGTTACACAGAGTGGCAACTGTACTGAAGAAATTAAAAGCAGAATTGGGCAATGAAAAGTAGCATTTAGCAAGATTAAGGAACTGGTGACAGCAAGGAACATCAAGATGGATATTAGGAAAAGATTTGCAAAATGTGGAGCATTGTGTTGTATGGATGCGAAACGTGGACGTTGAAGAAGAGAGAATAAAAGTACTTAGAAAGCTTTGAAATGTGGCTATGGCGAAGAATGGAGAAGATTGGATGGAAAGATAAGATCACGAATGAAGAAGTGCTGAGGAGGATTGGAGAAGAAAGAAGTATACTGAGAGAAATGAAAAAGAGAAAGGCAAAATGGATAGGACATATTTTAAGGAATAACTGCCCACAGAAAATAATAATAGAAGGGAAAATAGAAGGGAAGAGAGGAAGAGGCAGGAGGAGGCACGGAATGCTGAGGAATATAAAAGAAGGAAGGAGCTATGTGGAGATGAAGAGAGAGGCCCAGGACAGAATGCTGTGGAGACAACGCTACCGTTGAAACCTGTCTACGGACAGATACACCAATGATGATGAGCGATTTCCACGTCTCATTGAATCCCAAATTTTTTTCTCGTGATTTGGCGAATTTTTAACACGTCACCGCTTTTTTTGCTTGCAACGAAATCACACGCACAGCCTCCAATTGTATGATATCTAGAACGGTACCGTAAGAAGAGTGAAACCATGAAAATGTATCCATGAAAAATCCATGAAAACAGTATCTATGCTACACTAGTCTACCAGAGTCTACTGTAGGTACCTGCCATTACATTCAAGCGCTACACTTTAAGCTCTTAGTAATAATAATAATAAATTTTATTCCACAACATCATGTACATTTTACATTAACATTGACCCATAACATTGGGAAAATAGGTACCCCTATGTAGAAGCTCCGTTTTGGGGTTACCGACTCGTATTTACTTGACAAAAAATAAATTGAATGTTTTGCAACATAAGTAATAATAACAAATTTGTGTTAACGCTGGTATAGTTATATACTGGAATTACATACAAAGTAACAGTTACATACAAAGTTATATAAGATATAGTCACATACAATGATAATTACCACTGATATGAGATCTACCATTTCATAAAATTTTTAAAATAAAATTGAAATATAATCAATAGAAAATAACCATTTTTTCACACTTCTACAAATTTTACATTCATTTTTTTATATTAGCAATATATTCCGGTATTGCACAAAATATTTTAGGCCCTAGGAATAAGTAACTGCGCTTAAAAGCTTCTGATCTAGGTCTAGGAATGGTCACATTACAATTGCTACGCAGCTCATGTACTCTTGGTGTTTTCCATTCACCACCACGATTATAAAAAATCCTAAGGACCTTATAGACAAATAAATGTCTTAAAGGTAAAATATTCATTTGTTTGAATAGTGGAAAGGAATACGTTTTATTTGGCGCCGGTAGCATAACCGAGTAACCATAATCACTGCCAATATCATGCATGACTATTATACTACGTACAAAATGGAATGCAACTCGCCTTTGGAAGCCGTTCGCAAGAAATATTGCGCTATAAGAAGTGTCCTCGATGACTTTAGAAATGAAATAACACTAGTTATTCTTTCCGTAAAATCCTATTGAACTAGCCTCCGAGATCGTGCAATTCCAAGTTTTACTGAATAATACCTGCGCACACCGTATGGCTGCCTGAGGCGCCGACTAGCATTCACGAATTCGGGAAATTATTAGTCCTTAAATTTTGTGAGACCTTCCTTTTCGTTTGGATGTCTCTCACTCAAGTTGTAATGCATTTCTTGCAAGTTTGAAAATCTCTTTCACTTGATAGATATTTCACCTCCATCACACTTTTCTCTTCAAATCTTCTCGGGATATTTTTCCGATAACAACTGAATTTTATTTTTAAAAGACCTTATTTTGATTAAGACTACATCAGAAAGCGTTTTACCATGTTTTCCCAGTGAAGTGCAAAACATTCCTTGTTCAGGTAAAAAGATTTCCAGGATTTCCTAATTAAATAGGGCAACACTTTTTGGATTTGAGCAGTGCAGCAGGATTTTCAAAGAACATCCAATTTCTAAACTTTTAAAATACATGGTGAGACGGAATTAACATTTCCTTAAACTGTCGAAGCATCTCTCTAATTTCATTTTCATATATTTACTTCGGAATCAGTGAACATTGTGTGTGTGTTAGGTTGAGTCTCTAGTCCACGTTTTCCAAGGACTAACTTAAGTAACGTAGCCCGTAACTATTCTACAACAGTGGGATGCAGGCGAAGAAAAGTATCTGATAGTAGTGACCCTTAGTAATTGGCGTGAGCACAAATCGGTGACTGGTACGGGAGAATAAAGAGAGGCATATGCAGACAGAAATTTATTTTAATGTCTCTCCGTTTCCATTCTGGCGTTCTCTGTACTATATATACCCCCTGCCACACACCCCTGAGGTGGCTTGCAGGGTATTTTGTAGATGTAGATATACAGGCGTCACCAGATCGCGGATTGAATTGGCGGGGAGAAGTAAACAAACCCATAGTTATTGATACTTACTTTACTTTACGCGATCAGGCCCAGAGGACCGCGCGATGATACAACTAAGGCTTTCCATTCTCTTCTGTCCTCTGCTATGTTCCGCCAGTTCGGCCAGGTTTCTAGCTGTTGCAAGTCTTCCCTTACTCCATCTATCCATCTCTTGCGAGGTCTCCCCACTGGTCTCCTTCCCTCTATTGTCATATCCATAGCCATCATAGGAAATCTTTCCCCACTCATTCTAACCACATGTCCAGCCCATTCCAATCTCCTACACCTTAACACTCCTATAATATTCAGTTCTTGATACAGATTGTATAATTCTTCATTATGTCGTCTTCTCCATTCTCCTGTTTCTAAATCAAGGACTGGGCCATAAACCTTCCTTAGTACTCTTCTTTCAAATATCGCTAATCGGTTCAGGTCTATGTTCCATATGCTCCATGATTGGCATCCATATTTTGATTATTAATAGTTATTGATGCTAAATAAATTGCCAATTGGCATAGTAAAAGTATACAGGTATACTTAGGAGTAAATATAAGATGTATAACAGAAGAGTCACATAAGCAAGCAGGTGCAGGAACTCGCGGGCACGCACAGACCCATACCCTCATACGAAGCTTCCAAAATCCCCCTAAGATTGCTCCCTGGACCCGCCCCTGCACTTACGGCACTACTAAGGGAACTCACAAAGAAGGCTCACAGAGTGAATCGACTAATCATCTACACTACCTCTCTAAAAACTTAATTATAAAGTCTCATTGGCAGCCGTCATAGTACCTTATCGTTTGCGGCAAAAATAGTTCTTTCGACCGGACGTTTTTGCAATTTATTGCCATAATTGTACTGCCATTATATAATATACCGTAGTATTTCTGGTGTCGTAAAATTTTTTTGGCTCCATCAGATAATATATCGGACTGGAACACAATTAAAAGCTTAAGACTATATTTTGATTTGTGAAAATTTGTTTTATGTAATGTGAGGGAAACATTTTGGTGGAAGTAATGGTGGTGTGGCGTCGAAAGAGAAACCGGACCTACACTTAAAAAAGACCTTGGAATTAAATGAAAGGCTGCCCCAGGCCCCAATTAACCTTAGTCCGTCGCTATAAAAAAAAATATTTTACATGAGATTAACTTGTAGGCTTCCGCAGATGTAATGTCGATTATTTCTTTTCTCGGGATTCATTCACTCGGGAGGACCAGCGAAATATTGTTTTACAAAAGAAAAACAAACGCGGAATGAATCCCGAAAAATAAATAATCTATTTTACATGAGTTTTATCTATCCTATTCCCTAAGAGTCAATTTTGTGGTTTACATATTATGAAGCTAATTATTTCACGGAGTTAAACGTTTTTGTCTGATTTCACGAAAAAATATTAAATTATCGCAAACGTGCCATGATTTAGACCCATACCTATACTGAGAGTAATTACTTGGATAAACAGTACTAATAGGATTAGGACTAGTAGTAGGATTAGAAGTGGGAGGGTTTGGGCTAGGAAGAAGAAATGATCGGGGTGAAAAGGCAGTTGAATTTTGCAGAAAAAATAAAATAATAGTGACAAACACTTACATCACCCCAGGCGTAGGTACACATGGAAAATTCCGGGTGATACTGGGGGATACCAAATTGATTATATAACGGTAAGGCAGAGATTTAGGAACAGTGTAAAATACTCGCGTAGCTATCCAGGGGCGGATGCGGACTCAGATCACAACTTGGTGATGATGAGCTGTGAGGTTGGATTCAAAAGGCTTTGTAAAGGTGGGAAGATAAAGAGGTGGAACCTTGAAGCATTGAAAGGGTTGGAAAGGAGGGAATACCAAGAGCTGGTAGAAAAGAACATAGGTGAAGCAAAGTAGATGGGGACAATAGAGAGAAGATGGAAGATTATAAAACTACTACTACTTTTTTTTAGTAATAATTTTTTACTTTAGTAATTATGTAGTTTTCAAAATTCATTATTCCACTTGAATAACTCATGTGTAGGAATGAATTCTCAAAGATGAGAGAACGGAGAGTTTGGAGATTCGGCGCCAGAGACGGATGCTGAAGATCAAATGGACGGGTGGGATCAGACATTCAGATCAGATCAGAAAGGAAACAAAGGAGGAAGCCACATGGGGAAGGCTCGAATACATGGGCCTGATGAAACAGAATATGAAACAGAAGAGCTAAGAGGACGCGAAAGGGTTAGCGGGAGAAAAGGTTGCCCGTAGAGCTCAACCAACCTTACAATGGAATGGCTGAGGATGATCCAAAATGCATCCAATTGCACCGCTGAGGTCGACTCCTGCCTTAACAAGGAAAAACTTCGACCCCATTAATTACTCGCCATATTTTTCGGAGCTCCTAAAACCATCCGGCATTTTTTTTAACTGCTCAATCGAATTCAACTCGTAATTAAACCTTATTTTCGTCCACGGATAGCTACCTTTTTTGTTGGAAGCCATTCGACGGGGGCTAAGGATGGCCCGGAAGTGAGCCCTTTCCATAATTACGGGGATTATCATCCCATCTGGCCCACTTGATCATCACGCTCCATCACGTCATCTCCTTCGTGATCCACGGTTTTCTAATTTTAGTTGCACTGACTACGCATACCGTTGCTTTCGCCGCTTCTACAATTCCATTTTTCAAACTTCCCCATTCATCTTCCATTGATCTAACTCCATGATCCTCACCCATTATCTCATCCACTTTCTCTCGATACTTCTTCTTAATTGCCCCAGTTAATGCCTCCGTATTCCACTTTCGTACCTTCCTTCCCATTCTTAACTTTTTCAGTTTTATCCGACATTTCATGACTAATAAGTTGTGGTCGGTGTCTGCATCAGCTCCTGGATAAGTATGCGAGTTTTTAACACTATTCCTGTATCTATGACGAACCATTATATAATCTATCTGGAACCTATCTGTGTCACCCGGCTTCTTCCAAGTATACTTACGTCGAGGATGATGTCTGAACCATGATTTGTAATCACTAGGTTATTTCTACGGCAAAACTCTACAGCTTTCTCGCCCCGGTCGTTTCTCCTTCCTAGCCCGTAATCGCCCTCCTCCCGCCCATCTCTTCCTTCACCCACCACCGCGTTCCAATCCCCCATTACTACCAAGTGCTTACTCCCAGGTGTCCTACCAATTATTTCCTCTTACTGATCGTAAACACCATCTACCTCCTCCTCATAGATTAGATGTAAGCATATAAACCTGGATTATAACTAAATTCGTTGGATCTGCCTTTAGTTCCACGACTATTATCCTATCACTCACCTGTTCTGCATACACTACTTTTCTACCTAGTTTCCTGTTCATTAGGAATGCAACCCCGCGCTGACTTTCATTCCCTCCACTATAAATTACTCTATAGTCGCCGCTCCAGTAATCCCCGTCATCCTTCCATATTACTTCACCCAGACCCATGATGTCTACACTCACCCTCTCCTTTTCTTGATTTATATTCTATAACTTCCCCGCCCTCAGCATAGTCCTAACATTCCATGTGCCTATTCTGATATTTTCGTTCCTCTTCTTTATCTTCTTTTCCACTGCTGCTACTACGTCTGAGCAAGGATTTCGTGTGATGACGACCGCAGGGGCCTTGCTCCCACCACTGCCGGGCACGACGCCCGGCCTTCTGGGCCTAGTCCCGTAGTTGCTAGGATTCATTATCACTTGAGAATTGTCCATAATTTCTAGGTTTTGGTTTTAATTGAGATAGCACTCCGTGGCCTTACTCAATATTTTTTAACGTGACACCATCACTTCAGAGGCCGCCTCACTGAGGTACAGACGCTGCGCGGACTACCATTCGTCTGTCTCCTAACCCTCGACCAATCTGGCATGGTTGACCCTACCAGGAGCCAGTGCAGCTCTAGGGGTCATCGGAGCACGCAAGCCCTTCCACCACGACAAGATTGTAGTCCAAGAGAAGGGTTATCAGAACTACGATAGAATAAAACCGTGAAAAATGTTGTGACTTTTCGCGGAGTAGGTACTTATTATCAATCGAAGTCAACATATTCCCCGAACATGAACAGTTTTACTTTCTGCTTGGTTGCCAATATGTCGTACTGTAAAGAAATCTAACAGTTAATTTAGAGAATAGTTGTTTAACTCCGGTTCTCAGAGTCTTAAGACGCATCGCATTGGAGTCAAATATTTTTCTGATTGTTACCGACCTTAAATTCCTTCGATCACCCCTCTCCCCCTTCTTCTAAGACTCCGTGACGGAATTTCGTAACACTCCCTTCCATCCTTTCCACCTTTTCGTGGCCATAGTCGCCACGTGCTTTGTTCGATTCAGTCTCGGAGGAGGGGAAGGCCCGCGATGAAGTTTCCAAACGAGCGATGGACAAATAGGCCGCCAAGGGAACGCGACTCGCGAAGTGTCCCTGACTGCACTCCTCTATTCGATCTCTTCCTCACGACGATCCAACACCTGGGCCATCCCGGCCAGCGCCACCGACAGCATCCGCGAAGGTGCAGCACATCCAATTGGTGGTATGGTGCCGCCTCTCATTCGGAGAAGGCTCCTCGCAATTCCCCAGGGGGTGGGGGGACGCAGCAACCCCCCCCCCCAACCCTGCTGTTGGCGCGGCGAGATGTGCGTCCCCCCTTTCACGTGATGCTGTGATTACTTTGTCATTTCCGGCCCCCGCCCCCCCCCCGCACTTCCCCTCGCGAGGCACTCGCACGATATATACATATATCCATATAAATACACCCATGCACGCCCGTGCCTGCGTGAATGCATGTACTTGTTCGTGTGTCCCTCTTTCTCTCCTCCTCGCGGCGTGCGTCCGTGTGCAGCGCGACGCACGCCTGGGCGACCAAAGAGCTGATCAGTGGAGCGTTGCCCCACCACCCTGCCCCCACCCCATCTGCGCCCCCAATTCGCCCTTTCGGGTGTGTGTGTTTGGTGTTGACGCGCGTTAGCGGAGGTGTTGAAGCGTCGCGGCCGCACCCCTCCCTCGATGTGTGCACGCATGGTGCAACTTTCCCTTCGAGTTCCTCTCGAACGACGCGGCGTGCTCAAATGTATCGCGTGACGTACGAATCGCACGGTTTCTCGCTCTCCGCAGTAATAATTGCATCGCTCTTCCCATTTCCTTTTTTCCCCCTTTTCCATGCCCTGGTGTCCTTACATCCCATGCCACACCCCCCCCCCCTGTGTGCGGGGCAATAAGTAGCTACTAACAGATTTCAATCTAAAAATGGATATTCTAGACCTTGAAGATATTCATCATTGCCGAAATGCGCCGATGAAATACACATACATTTCCACTGGAAAACTTAGGAGGTACTTTGAATCGAACCATGGACCTTTTACTTGCCGGGCTAATACGCATATTAATAATATAGTTTATTCTTCACAGATTTACATCCGATCTGAACAATTTTCATGAATCACATTGGAGCTCAAAAATTCATTTAAATTTAGTGTGCAAAGCATCAATTTAAGAAGAAAAGAATTACAATTTAATGAACAACAAGAAAAAAAACAACATGCCAAATGAATGGAATAAACATCATGAACAAAACACAATATAGAATATGGGATACGAAGCAAGTTGACACAATGAATTAAATATAAACAGGATTAAATGTTTTGGTACATTAATTTGAAATAAATAACAATGGAAAAATAAACCAAAATAGTGCAAGCCATACATGATTAAAGCATTGAAATGAATAAAAACAGCTTAGGTGGGGTAAGTTAGGTAAGAATATAATTTATTTTATTTTCATACCACGCTTCCCAGGTTCCTTATTACTCGTGGCACTTTTGAAGTATACTAATGGGACTAGATGTTATGCCATTGAGTTCCATCAAAGATGGCAACGCAAGGGAGAATAGGGCTTCCAAGAAATGCAGATGAAAATAAGAAATCCACATGCGAATCCAAAGTCCATATAGATATTTTTCTCGTGGCGATTTCCACGAATTAAAGTTCATTGTTGGTATGGATGTTAAAAACAGCCATTGGAGCAGTAAGCAAGCTTAAGGAGGTTCGGTCGGTTCACTCAACTTAAGAGAATTCGACGAAACTTGCTGGAAGTATTACTTATGTCGTCTTAAATCTACCTGATTTTTTTAGAAGTATTTACCGCAGGTTACTTAAGATATTTGATCGAGAAGTGGACAAAAAATTGCATGGGTTCTTATGGGAACACAAGGTACGAGTAGCATAATTCATCAAAAAGAACCTTTTTCTAGTTAAGAATAGGAAAAACAAAAATAATAAAAATAAAGTATAACAAATGATTTTCATACATTATTCTATTGATGATTTAAATTATTTTTGTTTTCCTTATTCTTAACTAGAAAACGTTCTTTTCGATGAATAAAGCTATTCGCACCTCGCGTTCCCATAAGAACCCATGTAAATTCATTCCCACTTACACATCAAATATCCTAAGAAATCTGCGGTAAATAATTTTGAAAAAAATCAGGTAGCTTTATGAAAACATAATTAATGCTTCCAGCAAGTTTCGTCGAATTCCCATTAAGTTGAGGGAAACCACCGAACATCCTTAACCTTGTGCCCGTCCCAAACCAGGATAAAAATGGTGAGGGATGACGTCAGGAAGGGCATCTGGACGTAAAAAATCAGCCAAAACCATGGATGAGATGTGAAAAGGAAAAAGGATAAACGGCTTAGGGCGTACCCCATGAAGCGAGTCACGCGGTCCTGTCGCCCGATGGATGCGAAAAGTGGACTTGGACTAAGTACCGGACCAAGGACGAGTTCGGCTAAAGAGGCGAGTCCATCGGAAGGAAAAAGTGTGTGTGTGTGTACCACCATCAGAATCGGATCGATGAACGTTGGCACCATGTATGGGAAGAGCACCTACTAGGGAGATAGCATATCTAATGAGGAGAAAAAAGCTGAAGTTTTTGTGCGTGCGTGAGACTAGGTGGAAGGGCGACAAAGCCAAGGAGCTGGCGGAAGGTATCTACTAACTCCTATACAGTGGGACGAACGTGAATGGTAGAAATGGAGTTGGAATCATCATCGACAATGAGATGAAGGGTGGAGTATTCGAGGTGTACCGGAAGAGTGATAGAACCATGAGCGTGAAATTTGAGATCGCAGGGAGTATGGCCACAGCGCAGCGGAGTGTCTAGGCCTAGCAGGTGGATTGTGACGAGGAAGATATAGATACCTTCTGGAGAGTCCTGGACCAAGTGGAAATGGGAATACAGGTCGGGGAGAGACTGTTTATCGAATCAGACTTTAATGGGCACGTTGAAAGGTGGCAAATCGGCGAGGAAAGTATATATGGGGGTTGGAGAACCGGGGATAGAAATGAAGAATGTGACAGACTTGTTGGGCATGCGGTGGTTTAGGCCAAGCCATTTCAAACACTTGGTTCAGGAAGAGAGAGATGAATATGTGATAATCTGCTGGAGCGGAGACAGAACAAGCCAGTTAGATTACATGCTGCGCCGGAGGGCATTCCTGAAAGAAGTTAGGAACTGCAAAGTTATCAATTGAGAAAGCTTATTGACACAGCAGCAATAGGTTGTGACAGATTGTTATGTTGAAGAGGAAAAAGGAATAAACAAAAAGGCAGGATTGTACGAGTGCTCCAAGAATCACGAGAACGATGGGGAAGAGTTACCATTGCGTTGCTATAGGTACATGCATACATTGCTTCGGAGAAATACTTGGAGGAACTTGTGCCTGGGAGGAACATGGTCTTAAGAATGTGGGGTGCTGTGCACACTCTGGTCACAAGGAAGGGGGTGGGGCAATGTTTTTAATAACGATATGAGGGTTTGTTCCCGCCTTCATTATAATTTACGGTTGGGGGAGAGAGAGGTGTGTTGAGGTTGGGTGGCGTGGGAGGGCGTCGTCGCGAGCCAAATGAGAGGTCAACTGGCGAGCGAGATTCTCCCTTGCCCACTTCTCTCTCTCTACATGGACTGCGGAAACATAGAGATTTACTTCCACCCTCCACTAGAAAACGACTTGTAGAAGCTCTGGTATTCACTATTCTTGACTATGGAAATATTGTTTCCACCAATATGCTTGCTATTTCAGCACTCAAAATGCAAAGGATCCAGAACGCTTGTGCAAGGTTTGTCTTTGATCTAAGTAAGGACTCTCACATCTCGGAATACTTTACAGCTTTTTCTTGGCTAAATATTGACAACAGACGCAAACATTCGGCTATATTACTTCTAAATAAAGACTTCTAACGAACTCCCCTGAATATCTCCCTACCAAATACCATCCGTAATCGTAATCTAAGAGCTAGTAACTCCATGCTCCGTGTACCATTACATCGTACAGATAAGTTTAGAGGGGCATTTTGGATATTTGCTCCATAATATGGAATACTCTACCTGAAACCATATGCACGATAAACAATTATAACTTTTTCAAATCCCGTTTACGTGACTACCTCACTAAACTACAGCATTATATTACTGCTCACTTTTAATTTTATTTATTTATATATTTTTGTTTGTTAATTTGTCACAATTCATTTGTTTATTTGATAATGTATGCACGTTCTATCTCTTGTGAGATACACTAAACTGACATTGTATTTTGTATGAATTGAATTTGTTAATGGTACTCTCGCAGGACTTTTTAGTCCTTTTGTACCTTCGACGAAATAAATAAATATCAAAATATCAAATATCTCTCTCTTTCTCTCTCTCTCCGGGCCCCCCATCCACCCCTCCCCTTTTCACCCCCTCTGTCCCCGTCCATTTCTCGAACGAGTTTTAGTTCCGGCGATCATTCTGGCGCGCAGTGGTGAGTTTCGAGCAGGTTGAAACAATACGGAACTATGGCGTAAAGTGTCAAATCGGTGATCTACGATGCCCAAAATTACGAGTGTGTTGTTCTCGGCGATAGTTCTCAACTCATTACTTCTTATTCGACTAGTAATGGAAAAAAGTGTTGTGGGAGGAGCGAAACGGCTGCAGCCGCGACAGTTTCGGTCAAGCAACTTTCAAATAACTGTTGCAAACAACAGGTTAGTTTAGTGATAGTGCCACAGCAGCGAAGTTACGCTCTGTGCTGTGCAGCGGCAAATGATATAAGCTGAAGCTGACTGTTTCGTCTTCTATTCTGTTCCAGTTTCATATCGCACGTGTGGCGGCAGCAACAGGATACTAATGGTAGAAATAAGGGCACGCCCGACGAATTTCGTACTGGTCCAGGTATAATTGCCTACTAGCAACCTTAGGGAGAAAGAGGTGTTGCGAGTCACTAAGTCACGTGACACAATAAATAAAGGTTCGACATTTTGATTTGCTTGAAACGCTCGGAGGGATAACTTAAGCGTCTGATTTGTCGATTATTGCAACCCCAATCGAGATACTCGACTCCATCAACGATACCCCGGTGTGAAAACCCGATCGGAAAGACTGCGAGAGATTTTTGCGAATGATTTCAATCCACCAAAATCAGGAAATCTTCGTGATTGTGCCACTTTACTCCTTTACTTACTAGATGGAAATTATCTCGAGCCGTTCAAACGCAACCCCACCTGGATAAGACCCGTTTAAATTAATTTGAAAATTAACTTTGGAATGCGTTCTTTATTACATTCATCTCCAAGGGATACGTTTTAGAGTTAAATGTTTCTTCTTACCACGGAGCCTGATATATATAACCTCAGGGAAATTAGTAACTCAACTCGGTTAGAGGTAAATAATATGCAATAAAATATTCAATGGTGACAACTTACTCGTGTTCGTGCTTGCGTTTCTCTCTCGCGAGACAAATCATTCTCTCGGGAAAACAGGTTCGCAACACGGAAATGGGGAACTTGCGCGCGTAAATAACTTTTAATCTTCCGATCCGAGAGATGGCACTACATTTACGACTCGCGCATGGAACGGCGGCGTCCGGCTGGGTTGGAATGATAGGGGGTGGGAGGGGTGACCAGAAGGAAATATATCAGAAGAATGCGAGGAGGAGGCGTGGGGAAAAAACCCTTTTCGTCTTTGAAGGCAGGAGCGCAAGCACACCGTTCCCAGAGGGCATTTATTCCCCGGGTTCGTATCCCGGCATCGGCGGAGACTTTTCGGAGCAGTTTCGGTCCCTACTACCACGAGACACCGCCAGTGCTGCCCGTCAGATGACACCGTGGTGCTCCCACTCTGCGCCTTTCCATTCGGGTTCCTCTCCACACCGCCACACCGTTACACCACCTCCACTTGCCAACATCACCAACGATGGTGCAATGTAGCAATGTCGTCGCGCACCTTCCCACGTGACCAATCACAAGTAAACAACAAAGCAAAATATGTGCATTAGTCGATGCATATATTTTCAATGAATTCTTTCGCGTCTAAGGAGTCGAATACAACAAGATTT
This sequence comes from Pyrrhosoma nymphula, assembly GCA_963573305.1. Taxonomy (NCBI): domain Eukaryota; kingdom Metazoa; phylum Arthropoda; class Insecta; order Odonata; family Coenagrionidae; genus Pyrrhosoma; species Pyrrhosoma nymphula. The sequence continues at coordinate 154,658,558 of OY754329.1, read as the reverse complement.
CCTTTGGATTGAGGGCTTTCAACTCTGAGTATTGGAGAATCAGCTAATGTCTAAAAAATAAAATAAGAAAAGGTACTTACATGTTATTACCGTTCCATCTACCCTGAGAGAACCCGCTTCTTAGTTGATAGTTTCTCACGAGAATGCCATTGATACAGATGAAGAAGTACAATTGTTCACCACGTGTCACCCATTCTCATCTTTAACATCGACCAATCAAGTTCATATCACTCAGAAGGCATGGTTTTTATAAGTACCCAGGATATGAATCAAATTATATAAACTCATTGCACGGTGCACCCACCTTAAGGTAGTTTGAACGAGGCATTAATACGTATAACATCCAACGAACATATCCCCTATAAAACAGAAAAAGCTCTCCTCCCTCAATAGAATTATTATTTAAAATGCATTAGAAAGTTCTGACGCACAGATTGGGTCAGAGGAGTGACGGCGTGTATCTCGTGTTTCTTAATTATGTTGAACAGTAAACGACACAGTTTCAGGCAATACTTTGTGGAAGTCAATCATACTGGGAGTAAAGGATTGAACACTGCAGCTTCCACTTAGATATTTATTTAACATTTGAATATTAAATTAATTTCTCATTGAAAACGTGTTTATAGCGTATGATGCATGGCAAAGAAGTCAAGATTAAGCCTCAAATATGTGTATTTAGTAGGAAAGCTAGATCAATTTTCAACACAGCTTTCTCTACATGTATTTTTATTTTTCTCGACCATGGTTTCGTTACAGAGGTTTCGTTACGTCGCACCATGGTTTCGCGTTCGATCTTTAGGTGTCAAAAGACAAACGAAACCATGATCGTGAAAGTTAAAACAACACGTGGAAAAAGATGTGCTGAAAATTCATCTAACTTTCCTACAGTGAAAGACTTCCACAAAGTTACGCCCGAAACCGTTTCTTATGTATGTGTTTAGTTAATTACTGAGAATTTCAGCCATTAAAATGATATTTCCGTGAAATCAATATTACTCTATTTTTTCATGCTTCTTTCAACTGCTTACAATTTTATATGGAATCCCGAATATGGTGTTCATTATTATGACTAAGTACTTGGTAAGTTATGCGTATTCATCGCCCAAACTGTCCTTTGACACTACTCTTGGTTCTCTTTTCTCTACTCAATCCCTCGCCGCCGCTGCAAGGACGACACCCACTCGGCCCAGAATGCAACGCGCCCCCGCTGTCTCTCTCGCATTCGAGGACTGCGTGACGTGTCGTCCCATTCAGATCACGTGATCCTCCGGAGGCATTGGTCCTCCCTCCGCTAGCAACGGTTCCTCTCTCTCATACATAAGGATGAAAAACTCACTCCGTCGGCAAAACGCGGTCGTGGAATGGGATCAGCTCATCGGCTTGAAATCACATTCCACTGAATAACTGCAGAGAAATAAAATATAGAATTGAAAACATTAATTTTAATGTTGCTGAGGCTCTACTCAGCTAAGTGCTACATTCCTACGCGCCATTTTCGTCTAACATCAATTGGCTCCACATCCGTTTGCTAATGGACTCACTCACCCTTTATAAAAGCGCCATCTATCTTTAGCTGGGAAAGCAAATCTTTCACACGGTCGGAAAGACGAGATGCAGGGATTTATTCCCCGTACAAGACAATAGAGTAGTTGAGCATTCAAGCCTACGACCAATAGGGTAGCGGCTTTCAAAGGCCTTTCGATGATGATGCCATCATGGATGAGAAGCAGCTGATAGTCATTGTTTTTCATTGTCACTTATTCGATGTTAAACGTTAAGTATTACATTCATGAATATACAAATGGATCCTAAACTTGGCTCCAGTGGGTGTTGCCAAACATTCCGCATGCACCGAAAAATCAGGACTAAGCAGATTGTAGCGCTGCCACTCTAGAGAAGGTTGTTCTAATAAGGAAAGGCCGTGATTCAAATGGAGATATTATAAATATAGGTACCGGATATTGGCCTCCCTATTAAACCGGCCATTTTTGACACACAAGCGGAGCCATGCCGACTGCAGCGCGACCTATCTTTTGCGGAAAGCTAGGCAACACCTTTGCCCGTACAGTGGTGCCGAAGATTTAGAACAATATGTATATTCATGATTACATTATTAAACATTTTAAAACTCAACTGTATAATCCAGAACGATTTCTGTTACACCTCCTACCATTCACCACGATATCATGACAAGGTTTATGGATCCAAGCTCAATTTTATCATATTTTGATGAGGGAAAGAAAAATGTTCTACGCGGAAAATTTTCGTTTATCCCATTAAATCCCATTAAAACACGATACCCTCTATGGACTCGAACCAAGGACAAAACATACAAAATATTATGACTGATTATTGTATTGTCATCCGAAAAACGTCTCTCTGTCAAATTTCAGAGCGACTGCTGGTCAGGAAGTGGGTCAAATCTTTATTACAAATTTTGTCCCAGACAGACGGGTGGAGCTAATTATCAGATTCATGTTTTTTACTCCAGATGGCAGGTTTCCTCACTCCACTCTTCTCTCAGCCAGACGCTTCGTGTCCCCGTACTTTCCGCCTATTTTGGTGTTGTCTAACATTTGCTTCCTTATCCTTCCCCTTCCCCGCTTTCCTTCCACCATTCCTTCTATACCCGTCGTCAGCAGACAATGTCTTCTCAGGGAATGTCCAATCCAATTCCTCTTTCTTCTTCGAATCGTCCTTTCAAATATTTCCGCGGACAGTTTGGGGCCATTATGGCTGCGATAAATGTTGCCTTAAGAAAATACTACTCTATCGCACTCGGTAGAACAGACTTGGCAATCGTATTTGTTCCTTTTAAGCTCAATAAAATACACCAGTAAGGTGGAAATGTCGGTAGGTTAACTCGCTAAAGCATCAGGCGCGATATCGAGAGATCCGGGATCGAGTCCCGGTGAAGCTGAATGATTTTTCCTCTGTGGAATTTCACACACAAGATGTTGGCAGTTGGGTTAGGGGATAGAGGGGCTAGGATGGGGAGGGCCTTGAAGATTGGGTGGTGGAGAGGAGGTCAAGACTGCCTTTTTGGTCCACGCGGTCATCCGGAGCGTGTTGAGTTCGATCTTGAAATTCGGCGAGTACTTTATGCATGGCTTGGAGTCTCCCGATGCCTAATACTGAAGGCTGGTATGGTCGCCGATTTAAGAAAAGCAACAGCAGTGAGTGGACTCATAAGAGTCGATTGGTTTGGAAAAACAGGTCTGAATATGGAATCAAAGTTTGAAATTCGATTCACATAAATGCGACTGTCAGAATGCTGAGGAAAGCAATTTCAGTCCACTGGGCACCACACACAAGCATCTAGAGCTGTTGATGGAAAACGGGGGAGGGGGGGGGGGGGGGGGGTCGCTGGATGCCTCGCGGGTGATAGACCTCTGGATAGACAACCAATCACAGCTACTACGGTTGGCTCCAAGCCCTCCAGGTCCCTGAGTGGTACCTACTTACAGATGTGCTGGCAGCACTTTCTTCCGGCTAGATCGCATTGTCCTAAGAGAGACTTATTAGCAGATTTGTGTTCATAACGATTCAGCAGAAGTACTCTTTTTAATGGCTAAGGCATATATGATTTTATGCATGATGTCACAGTAGTAAAAAAACTTATGATTATTCAACCATATTTGACCTTAAATTGCAGTATAATGACTAGTTTTGGGATTCCAGAACAGATATTTTCTACGCGCATGGCACCTCTTGTGGGGAAATTCAAGTCGAATGTCGAACATATTGAGAGACAGACCTATCTCATTGGTACATACCTTGTTCGATTTCCGAGGGTGGGAGTTGGGCGCAGATCAGACGTGTCTCCCTCAGATGTGCATGCGTGGGTCTAATGGAACGTGCGCCATTTGACCGACAAGTAAGTATATGACCGATCATTCTTGAGGCCTGTTGACTCTGCCGATTGGTTAGATCGTAAATGCCGCGTGGTCACGAAGTTCTTGACCCACTGAAACACTTAGCGCGCTCTCCTGGGTGGTTTATAAGTGCGTATCACGCGAACGATATGATCATAACTTTTATTGAGACTATTTTAAGCGGAGCGCTCATTGGCCCGTGGAGGGAGAGCCGGAGCTGACCAACTCCTCGAGGCTCGCACGGTTCTCTTCGGATGAAGTTTTTATCTTCACTAGCGGGTGGCGCGGGGAGTCGATCGGCGGTCGCCGGGGCAACTAGATGTGTGGCAGTAGGTGCCCGGGATCTCCGAATCTCGCTTCATCTCCAACATCTGCTCGGGGAAGCGAGGCCCGTGAACGTCGTCGGTTGTTTGGCCTGGAAATGCAGCGCACCCCCGCCGGCAGCGCTCCCGAAACGTATCCTGTACTATCCCTCGAATAATGGACGAGCTACATGAGGAATCAAATACACGCCGACAACTACGGTGTACCGAAGCAGAAGGAGGTGTTAGTCATCACACGAAATCCTTGCCCATCAGCAGAGGCAAGAGCAGCAGGCGAGAGGTGACGGGATGATACAGGAAGTCCTGGACCTAATAGACGAAAGATAAAATCCAAAAACTCGATAACAGAATAAGGACAGCAGATATATAGAATAAAAAGGAATACGATCAGCCGTAAAACAAGAAAGGCCAGAAGAGAATGGATGAAAAACTTATGCAATGAGTTGGAATGGCAATCTCACCCAGGGACAAGCTGAAGGCGCTTTCAGAACTGTAAGGAGTCACATCAACGAACGCCCAATATTAGATAATGTAATAAATAGTGAAGAAAACGAAATTCTTATTGAAAATGAAGAACAAGCGAAGTGGAAAGAGTACCTAAGGAAAATGTGGGTCGGAAAAGCATTGAATAACCAGGATACTTGCGAATAAAGGTACTGTGTGGATAATGAGAATTCTCCAAACATATATTTCTTTCACCAACCTAGAGAAAGCATTTGGCATGTGGATTGGAACAGAATGCTGACTACACTGAAGAGGATAGGAGTTCCATTTAAAGACAGAAAAACAACATGCAGGTTGTTTGAAGAACAGCTGGCAGTGATTAAATGTGGTGGATATACAGAGGAAGCAAAAGTGAGGAAAGGAGTACGACAAGGATGCGCGTTGTCACCAATTATCTTTAATGTATAGGAATTGAAAAAGCCAGGAGTGAAATGAAAGAAAAATTAAAAACAGGACTACATATGTGTGAGAAAAATCAACATGCTACGCTTTGCTGATGACATAGCAACTTTTGATGAGAATCAAGAAGATCTGACGTGAATTCTGAACTGTATGGATAGAACTATGAAGAAAATTATCTTGAAGATCAATGTTTAGAAAACCAAGGCTATAGTTTGTGGAAGAAATCAACACGACAAAATCACTGTCAAGCTAGGACAACAAAAACTTGCGGAAATGGAATAATTATTCTTCACGGGAAGCAGCATCGCCAGCGATGGAAGAAGCAAGATGGATATAATGAGCGGAAAAGTCAAAGCCAATAAGGCATTCTACCTGCAAGAGGAGTCTGGTGACAGCTATTGACACAAGTTTGGAAATATGGCAAGGTTCTTAGAGTAAGAACCTATACTCTAAGACTTATACTTGGTATACTCCAATAACCTTGGAAGTAAGGAATCTCTTCGTTAAGCATTTATTTGGAGCATAGTCTTGTATTGCTGTGAAGCCTGGACAATAATTTTTGCAGAACAAAGGAGGTTGGAAGCAATGGAGATGTGATGTTATCGATGAGTGATGGAGAGACGGAGAGAATCACTTACGAAAAAGTCCTATGAAGAGTTGGAGAGAAAAAGAGTGAAAAGAAAAGTCTGCGAATAAGGAGTGACAAAATCTTTGGGCACATTCTGCGACTCGACGTCCTATTGGAAACAATAAGGGAAGGAGAAATGAATGGAAAGAATTATTGAGGATGACCAAGAATGGAATACATTAGGCAAATCATGACTTAGGACGTCAAAGTAAATAATTATAATAAGGGAATGAAGCGGTTGGTTGAATGGAGAGGTACAGAGAAATCAATTTTCGGATTGATGAATGCCGATGATGATGATGACTTAAAATCAACAATCAACTCTACTTATTGTTGACATTATTTGGCTGGCAACGTTGCATGGTGGTCACTAATCATACGCGGAAAAAATTAAATTCTAAACCATTCAAACCTGCAGTAGGCATACCTCTCTAATATTATGCATGTGATTGAACCTACCATTGCAGCAATGAGTGTTTTTTATGTATTGTTTACTTCGCTGAAGAAGTATTACGCTTCAATTTTTTTCTTTTTCTCGGGAGTTTAAGTATGTTCTCTAATCCATACTTTGAAAGCGATTTCCATCTCAATTCTCCGAATTTGGGAAATATATTAAAGATATCGTTCCGGATAATCGCTCGTATCTGGGAGAAATATGAAGGATCTTACCATATTAATATGGAGTCTTGTGAAAGAAATAGATAACCGAAAAATTGAAATTCAAAATTTGTTGCAAATGACTGCTTAATAGCGTACCCGGTGCCTCCATGTGGTCATCATATTTCAACAATTATCTTCTCCACCCAATCGCTTCGTCCTATTATTTATCATTTTGGCCGTTGATAGTTTGCTTCAATCTCCTTATATGGAACTCCGTATTCAATTTTTTTTACTTTTCTCTGCTCAGTCTTTTTAATAATTTTTACCGTGATCCATGGATTCTTAAACATATTCGTGTCTATTGCTCTTATTGTTTTATTTGGCCTTCACTCCATATATATATATATCATACTTTCCAGCCATTCTTCATTAACCTCATCTCCTTATATCTTCGTTCATTTCTTTGGGGTAACTTATGATGTTATCTCCTTTCAGCTCCCATGAAAGCCTCTGCGTCCCACTTTTTTCTTCGTCTAATAAGGCAGTCATATCTTATAGCATATTTGTACACATAGTAAATAATGGTGTAGAAGGAGTAAAAATCATCATATCCTTGGAATATACGTGGATATTCGCTGCTGTTTCTCAATCTAAGCCCAGTGATAGTGTAATCAAGTTGATATCTCCCACAATTCTCCGGCCTTTTCCATACGTCCCCACGACTGTACTGGAGTCTGAACCAAGCTTATGTCATATTCGAACCGTTTGTCTCGACTTTCTAGCTCGGCCTCACCTCTGGCTAGCGGCCCGCAGGAGCATGACCCGGGGTGAGAATTGCATGCCTGGTGTGGACTCATCCCTTACCCTACTGTCCGTTGCAAAATTCCGTCACCCGAGTTTGAAGACTAATATCTCACAGATGGCTCAATCGATTTTAAAATGAAGTACATCACATTAAATCTTGTTTATTTCTGCGTTTATTGATGGTGTACAAAACATTTTACCGTTTATATCGATTTCAGTGTGTGCTTAAAAACAGAATTTTAGCGCATTTTCCCGGGTACCGGACGGATGCATCGCATTTTACGGCTTCGTAATAACAACACGGATCAAGATATCAAAATGTCCTGTTCAAATATTGTAGCAAAGATCTTTCCTAACAGTTATACGAAGATTCATATTACTTAATCGATTAGAATTTTAGTTATAGGTGAAAATGCCCGGATCCGTTATTTTACGTTCCCCGCATCCCTTAAAACAACCGTTTGGACCTTCTTCAAGCTCTCTAATTCATCGTCATGAATCCACTTATAAAATCTTTAAGGAATTCGTTGGTTAATTAATATCGATTAACATTTATTTTGGAGAAAGAGCGCGTTCAATTGCCAGGAGCATGCACGGAAGAGAAAGGGAGAGGCGCGCGCTGTTGCCCAGTCAGAGGGTTGTCCGTAAGTAGAGGGTGGCTTGCACGGTATTTCGAAGACATATCAATAGATGAATCTGGCATGTCTGGTCTCCCTATAACTGCCCTCTTCCGTCCCCAACCCTCCCATCCCCCCACCACCTCTCCCCCCCTCCACTCCATAGATTTGCTTCTCACCCAAGACTTCCCCCGTTCATTTTTTTTAGTTGATAACATTCTCCACTTACGCCTCTCTACCTGCAGGCGTATATCTTGATTATGAAAACTCCATTCGTCGAGGCTAATTTTTGTCCACCTCCAGCATCCGATCGTCATTTCCACACGCAGCATGCAGGATGCATTACAACAAATGAAAGTGCTAATCATACTCTTGACGCGAGTACGAACTTCTTTTGAACGAGGTTCTACGATGAAAGATAACGATTTGATAAATAATTCTAAGATTTCATTGTCCGACGGCCGGAGATATGGCAACGTCGCAGGTAAATATGGCGCGGAAAGTTTCAATAGGTTGCTGATATTTTTCGACCCTATTCTCTTATTACGAACGTCTCCTGAGTGTAATGGCTCCTTTCAAATTATGTTGTTCATCGATGTATTTCTTCTAAAATCAGTGCTGAGAAATCATGAGATATGTCTTGCTAGTAAACTCATATTTCGGAGTAAATAACCAAAGTGGCAATACGATGACGATAGAGCCGAAATTAACTGAATTCTAATTATAATCAATGAGAATGTATTCTGATGAATGCAGTCTAATTGCCTCTTTGTCATTTATTTCAATTGGAGGAATGAATTCCGAATATTCTGGCGATAAGGCGTGGAATTTATACATGATGCAGTTGGAGAGTTTAAAACCAATTTTCCACAGTTAAAAGTTTTTGAAAATACTTTATTACGACTTAAGTTTCAATGTTATTAACATCATCTTCAGGTTACCTGAAGATGATGTTAACAACATTGAAACCTAGGTCGTAATAGTCTTTTTTTTTACTTTTAACTGTGGAAAATTGCTTTAAAAGTCTCCAACCGCAATTGGAGGAATGCTTTTTGTCAATGGACGTGAAATAAAATCTCATCGTATGTGGATTGGGCGGTGGAGACTCTTCGCCGGCCACGGGTCAACATGTCCTTCCTCCCTTGCAATGTCGAATGTTGGATGAACACAATCACACGTATTACTTCTTAGGCTCTGAGTTTTCGGGTATTAGCCTGCCGAATTACTTCGAGGAATAAAAGTGAACCTCTAGATGCATAAAAAATAAATAACTACGGTCGACCCGTCTTCGTCGGTGGTTGGGTTCTCTGCTAAAAAAAAGTAGAAATAGAGGCAAAACAGTTCCTACCTTGGCTGTAGTATAGAAGTACACGCACGTTCGAGTACATACATATATCGCTTTCCCACGGAAGGAGAGACATTGGGGACGCAAACATACACACACACATAGGTGTATATATATATGTATCTCCCGTGTGTCTCCCTTCTCTATTTATCTCCTCCTCATCCCTCTTCACACCGACAGCATTTCTCGATCGCCGCATTACACAATGAACGAGAGCGCCATCATCCCCCTCCCTTTTCACCCCTTTCCTCCTCTCCCCCACGAAGCGCTCCCTCGAAATCAAACGGACACGACATAAACCCCTTTCCCCCTCAAACCCCCTACCCAAGACTCACACCCTCCCTTGTAACGACGCCCCCCCCACCCCCGCAAACCCCACTCAACTCGGCGAACAGAACCGATCCCATTCCGAATTTCAAACAGCCCCCTCCCCCATCCACCTCCTCCTTTATTACTCCCCAACCCCCTCCCCCCTTTTACTTCTTCCACAACCCCCCACCCCCACCCCCTTCCCCAGCCCGCCCCCCCCCGCCCCCTCAAGCCGCCGCGCATGCCCCTCTCGGTGGTTCTTCCTTCGGCCGCCAGAGCTCCGCCGCAAAGCGAGAGCGGGAGACAGAACTTCTCCCCTCCCCTCCCTCCTAACCCCTTCTTATCCTCTCCCACCCCTCCCTCCTTTTACCCTCCGCTCCTCTCCCTATTCCCAGGCGCTAACCCTTTCACCCCCCCTCCTTTAATTCCCCCTCCCCTCACTCCCCCCCCACACCTTTTGGTTCTCCTCCTCCAAGAGCGGCGACCCCCAGAGAGGGAGAAGTCCCGCCGCCGCCGTGTCAGTCAGTCGAGGGCCGGACGCCGAAGAGAGAGTACGCGTGCGGAAACACGCAGAGCGGACGATCGGCGCACGCGGAGGAATCCAACCGCCTAGGCGAGAAGAAGAGTTCTCTCTAGCTAGGAGGACGTCGTCCGTCTGCATCGGAGGAGAGAGAGAGTACGGAGGCTGCCGTGGGGACTACAAGAGTCAGCTGTTTTGTGTACGGCTGGCGCGTGGACGATCATTCGGAGGAAACCTCGTTGTTCTTCACGTGAACGGTCGCTGAGTTGTTCGTTTGCAGCACGGAACTAGAGGCGGCGACGGAAAGCCTCTCTCTCTGGAGGAAACTGCGCCTCAAACGAAACGGACAAGGCTCGTGCACCCTCGCCCCGCGACCACCCGTGGTGCTTGGTGTGCGCTTCTTGCGAGTGTGTTTCCGAACACACATTTGGTGAATCTTGTGCTCTCTCTCGTTCTCGATTTCTGCGCCCCCCCAATCCCCACCACCCTCTCGCGTCTCCCCCTTCGCGCCACCCTCAACGCCCTCTCGGACCCTCAGCCGGAACCCCCCCACTCCCCCCCCCGCCCGATTCAACCCTTCCTTTCCGAACCCCGCAACCGCACCCTCTCCTCTCCCCACCATACCTCCCCCTCCCCCCCCCGGTAGTCTCTCGCGGCGGGGGGTCTTTACACCCCTTTCCGCCAGCAGTTGGCGCCACTCGGACAATAGGTGGGGGGGGACTCCGCCCCTTAATACAGGAGGAGGACCCACGACGCACGCCCCGCCCACATCTCCTCTCTGCTCCCACAGAGGGAGTGACTGACTGACTGACTGTGTGTGTGTGTGTGTTCGACTCTGTGTGTGCGTGTGTGTTCCGAGTGTGGAGTGAGAGATAGAGAGAGAGGGAGGAATAAAGAGAGAGAGAGAGGTGGATTCGGCGCTCAGAGAGAGAGAGTGAGAGAGAGAGGGGCAACGCGCGCCGTCGTCACAGAGAGAGATCCACGCACATTATACTTACACGTTTCCCCCTCTCTCCCTCCCACCCTTCAAACCCTTCTCCTCAAAAAGGGCCGGCGTGGCCCAGTGTGTCCCCCGTGAGAGAGTTGCTGTGTGCCTGTCTGTGCGTTCGTGTGCCAGTTTGTGTATCCTTTCGTTATCTCTGTCTCCGCCCCCGCAGCGGTCAGAGGCCGAGCGAGAGAGAGAGAAGGGACGCGGAGGAAGAACGGACAAGGAACACCCTTTCTTCCCTTTGTGCCCTTTCGCCTGTTAAGGGAGATTCCACCGCCGCGTGCATTCGAGGACTCTATCGCACGTAATAAACACACTTCTCCACTCCCGACTGTTGGCCGACCTTTCGGTGGCACCCTCCGCGAAGGAAGCGGCAGTCGGGGAAGCACCGGGTGCGACACCTCCGCGCTTCTTGACCCACGGACGAGTCGGGGAGACGCGCGCGGCGCCGAGAAGAGACTGGACACGGAGGGCGCCGCGCCGCCCGGCACCCGACCCACCGCACCCGGGCCACGACGGCCGTCGCGTCGCCTCGGACGGCTGCCGCCTGCCAGGCGACGACCGCTCCCGCCGCCGGTGAGTGTTGATCACCACACACCGCTGCTCCCTCTCCTGCTTGACCACGCCGCGAATGCGACTCACACTCTTAGCGCTAGCGGACGGGGGCTGTTTTGGGATCCACTGCGACGGCATTACAGCAACGGTTGCCGCTCTGTAGCCGTATTACATTGACCGTTGACCTTTTCGTACCGAGACATCGACACTGATGGTGATTTCATTGTAGGAGAAGACAAGGCGAGGATTTTTATTGAAACAAGAGGGTCGTGGGATGTCATACATTTTTATAATCAACGATTTTGTCAAGGATTTAATTATAAGGCTAATAATTTTAATGATAAGCCTAAGGGTATTATTGAAACGCAGGGCTTTTTTGAAGCATAATGTCAGATATTTTCCTCTTCAGGGTAAACACTTTTTTTACTGTCAGGGCGTTTAATCGTGTAGGGTGATTCGGAATTATCGCTTGTAACACTTCGATGTCTCTTCAGCCAGGCGTATTTCGTACTTTGCGTCTTCGGTTGCACAGTTATTCATGAGAACTTTCCTCGTTAATTAATACTTTAAATGCGCTTCATAATATTCTAATTCGCGTGGTACAGTGGTTTGCCAACGTGAGTCAGGATGGCCGGGAACTGGAAGCACACGTCGCCGTGGTTACCCGATCAGGGCGACAGACATCGGTACGCGCGCTCTGCCGCGCGTTGCTCTCTTGTTTGCCCGGTGTCAATTTTCGCCTTCACGCGCGAGGCGCACACTCCCCCGAGCGCCGAGTTTCCCTCCCTGCTCCCGCATCCCTACACTCTCGGCGACTCCTTGCAGTTCGCTGTCTCCTCTAATTTTCGGCCACAATATTCACCGACCACACCGGGACCCACATTTCCCGTGTCAACATCTCACCGTATGTCATCGCACGGCTGTCTTCTCTCTACGGGGTCATTTCTGATTATTATAAGTCTTGAGCAGTCAGGTATTTTGGCCGGTGTGGTGGATTCGAAGGGGTAAATGGCAATTGGTTCGTGGTAATGGCGAGTTTGCAGTTTGGATTTTCGTATGTTAGGCGAGGAGGGTCTCGTCATATATCCCTCGAGGTTATATATTTGGGAGTTGATTTTTCGCGCAAGTTTCGATTTGCGACGGCGGTGTTTAGTGTTTATCGGGCGATTGATGCCAGCGAACCTTCCGCCGCCGCGTGGGTTGGGCTCTGCTTGACATTCCCTCCCCCCCTCTCCCCCTCCCGGCCAATTCGCTCTCGCTCGACTTAATTCCACTCCCGTCAACTCCTCAAGGGTTTCCTCTGCGACGGCCACGAGCGAACTGTGTGTGCGTGTGGTGATGTGCTGATGATGGATAGAACCGGGTTGAAGGGCCTTGACTGACTCGTAGGGGGGGATACACGCTAGGCACAGATTACTACAACAATTCAGATCCAAAGAGTATCAGGGCGACTCGGCGGGTATTATTATAACCCACTACATGTCTATGGCTCATAGGAATGACGGAAGAAGCAAGATGTGATGCCGAACGGACGGGTACATGAAAAAATTCCTTCCCACTTACCATAAGTTACCACTGCGAAAACAGCTTGGCAGTCCAGGGCCGTCCCTGTGGATTGATGGGCCCTGTGCAAACAATAGTCGGGGGCCCCCTTAACTTTGCATTCCCTTATTGATATAGTAGCATCTTTTAAGCATATTTTATGGAAAGAAGGAAATTAACCCACGAACTGGCTAATGGTTTCAAGAAATTTACATGTGTACTAACTAGTAGGTAATTTCGGGTTATTGGCGGGTTTCCCCGCGCGCCGTCTGCAAGGGGCAATCCCGGGCGTAGGGCCCAGTGCAGTTGCACCTGTCGCACTACCCTAGGGACGGCACTAATTGGAACTGAGACATTCCGTTAGCGCACGAATAACTCCTCCGATTCCTTTTTCCAATCAGTATGTCCCTCTTTCAAGGATGGTATCCTAACACCCCTTGCCATACGCCCGTGCGGCGGCTCGCAGGATTCAGTGTAGATGTCGACACGGCCGAGCGCGCGCGCCTCGTACCCTCTTAATTCCATTCATCGGTCTCTCATTTTATGTGTGCGAGGAAACGGAGGTCATTTTCGCCGTTGGTGGGTGGGAAGGGGAGGGTAATAAGGGAAGGATTATTCGGGGAATAGAGTGAGGTGTGAGGGAAACCCGGCGTCGGCACTAGATTGCCTCCAATAGTGTAGAACAGAGTAATCTTCCGTCCGGCGCATGGAGTCTCTTTGGAAGCGACGCCACGCCTTGCGATGCTCATTTAGAATCCCATTTGGCGGAAAGGGTGCGGCTCTTGAAATCCTCCTCTACACAGCACTATAAATGAATATCGGGATTAGACTGAAAAATTTTCGTCACTGCCGGGATTCGAACTGCCGACCCCTCGGTATAGAAAGCCAGCGCTCAGCCAACCGCACCATCTCGCGCATTCCATCGTGGATCTCCGGACCCGGCTTCAGAGCGCTTGCGTCGCCAGCAAAGCGTTCATGTCTCCAGATAGACGGAACGACATCTCTCACACGAGCTGTTTTTTTGTCTTTTGATCGGTTCGCGCATGAATATACATGTGGATCCTAAACTTACACCCAGTGGCTGTCGCCAAACATTCCGCATGCTCCGAAAAATTAGGACCAAGCAGACTGTTGCGCCGCCACTCTAGAGAAGATGGTTCTAATAAGGAAAGGCCGTGGTTCAAATGGAGATACTGGTAATAAAGGTACCGGAATTGGCCTCCCTATTAAACCGGACATTTTTGACACACAAACGGAACCATGCCGATTGCATCGCGACCTATCTTTTGCTGAAAGCTAGGCAACACTGCTGTCCGTACAATGGTGCCGAAGATTTAGATCCACATGACGTATATTCCATTGGTTCTCGTTTGAGAGACGTGGGGAGGGGCGGGAGAGCAATTGAAGTGAGACGAAGCGAGTCCGCATATGTTCCTCGCGTGGCATTCATTTGTTTCCGCGATTGATTCCTCCCTCCCTGACACGCGTGTGTCACGCCGAAGTTGGGTCAGTCTCCCCTTTATATATATTTAACCGGAGACATTGGCCTCCTGTCTGTAAAATGTACTCTCCTCGTTGGGCGCCAATAGTGGGCTCTAGCTACTAATTAATTACAGAATTAAATGACAGATCGACAATAGCAATAAAGAGACTTTGTGACTTCCACTGTTTGTTTGAAAAAGAACGACTGGTTTCGGCTGTCAAGCCATGTTGAGGTAAATATTGAAACATGTACCTGAAGACGGCTTGACAGCCGAAACCGGACGTCTTTTTCAAATAAACTGTGGAAGTCACAAAGTCTCTTCATTGCTTTTATGGAGTCCGTCCATCACGTCCTAGCTTCCAATTTCGATTTAATCACAGATCGAATTTCTTCGACCGCCACCCTCTGCTTATCCAATGGTGCGATTCTACTCATCGCTGCCAACTTACGCGTGATGCGAGTCGTCGGCGATTGAGTGTCGCGTAGCGCATTCGGCGGAGCACAGGGAGCGGAGTGGTTGGCAATCCCCCGATGCGCGCTTTAGCCGCGCGCCCGACCGTCCGTCCACGCTGCTGAGTCATCCTCCGGGGCGGGCGGCCGAAGGAGAGAGGTTCCCCCGGACCTCCCTCCTCCTGCCCCCCTCCACCCCCCGCCTCCCTCCTCCCTGGCCTTGCGTCACCTTCCCTCGCTGCGAACTCTTGAAAAACATTCCGCGCGCTAATTACGAATTTTTCCTCGCTCGATGACTCGGGAGGCTATAATGAGGAGGGAGTCGTAATTGAATGCGACGTTTCGTCACAGAATTATTATTCGTTTGCCCTTCTTAATTTGGTTAATAGCTTCGGTGCCCAAGTCTCGGTCCCGACGTCTCCTCGCTATAACTTAGTAGACGGCGGTCGTGGCTCATTGAGATCCTCCTCCTTCTTACCCTCCTCCCCCCACCCTGACGTCCCCTCTGCCCCCTCCCCCGCCCCCGGTACGGCATTCCCTCCTCCAGCGACTCTCTTGAGCGGGCGAATTCCGAGAACTGCGAGACTGCTGCCACACGCTCTCCCTTTCTCTCTCTATCTCTCTCTGCACTGCATTTGACGCGCCCACCAGAGAGACGTGAAGTTAGCCCACGGTTGGATATACGTATATCCGCTGCACCTGGGGTTCTCCCGGATTCTCCCATCTCTGAAAACGACATTGACTTTTAAAATCTCCTCCCGGATTGCGTATTCCCCTCCTCCCCATTCAACCTCTAATAACCATTTTAAAAGTCATTCATTTTAAATTCATTCTTGCTTGCTGAGATTTTCAAATATTGCTCACGTGTTACATTCTTCGAATCTCCCGTAAATCATCTTATCCTGATGATCTCCCATGAATCAACTTCTCAGAAGTTGGCAACCCTTGCTGCTCTCCGAAAGACTTGACGATGAGAAACGAAGTCTTCACGTTGCAGCGCGGCAGTAGAGGCAAAGAGGGAATATTGCCGCCCGACTAGCATCGTTTCACTTAGGGTTATCGAACACTTTCTCGCGAATAAATATCCGAGGGAACCGGAATATACGGCCGATGAAATCCTCCCGAAAGTACTTTCACACAAGAATGATATTCCTGGACGGGATGCAGTTCCGTGATTTTCGACGCTGTCGTGTATGAAGGGAGTCGTCCAGTGGCATTCCTTCATTTCCGCAAAACGTTCCCCACTGCCACTGTCTATCTATTCATCTATCGCTATTGAATACAACTCGATCGTCCAACATGCGGCAAAGAATCGGGCAATGGACACACGAACAGTTTCTAGATGTTGCCCACGGCAACCCGCGATCCCGATTGTGAGTGATCCCGCTCGGTTTGGGCAGGAGTGTTTAATTTCATTCCATGATGAGATGCGCGCGCTATTTTTTAAGCAATACTATCTTTTATTCCATTAGTACAACATTTACAGTATTAGCTTGGTCAATTTTAACAAATAGATGGAATATAGGTACCCCAGAGGAAAACCTATTTCAGGGTTAACATCATGAATAATTGTACAATGGTAGAGCAGGCGCTAATTCTTGCTTATCAGTTACATTATTATACTATTGATACAGTGATTAAATTTTTATGTCATTTTGTACGTTCATATTCTGGAGAACCCCTTCAGTCAGCACATACAGAGAAATTAATCTCACATTACTATTAAAAAATAACATCTACATCTATAAAATACCCTGCAAGACACCTCACCAACATGCATTACACTATACCCTAGAGCTAGTGTAACTACGACTAATTACGCATTAGCATAAATCGCTAATGCTTGTCACGAGGCGAAGCCTCACAAGCATGCACTACTACACTACAGATGTCATCACAATGGAGAGGGACCGTCAATATACATGCCTTCTACAACTACATAGATGGACAGAGACTCAAGACCCATGTAGAAAACATGCAAGGCGTGCTGTTACTATGTACTAGGTAACAGATAAGGATTCAAGTATTAGGAGTGCCACTACTACTAAGAGCTACACTACCTAACGACAAACCCAGATAAAAGTCTCATAAATATATACACACTATACACATGGATATGTATATATTCACATACACAAACATAATTACTTACATATAAGTTCATACTCATACACCTCATATGCCTATGTCCAAGTATTCTGTATTTTAATCAACTTTATCCCTGATTTTGTTTTTAAAATCATTCCGGCGATATTGGGGCGATGCCAGGCGAACCCGATAACTATCTTCAGGCGCAGCCTCCCAGCACGTGAATTGCTGAACACCCGAACTTGCATCGCCATCTGAATTCACGTAGTAGGCCTAAAGGACGTTTTACACGATGAAAGATATTGTACAAACGAATGTACGTGAGATTGTACGTTTGTCTCAGTGAAATTAGAACAGGTTCTATTTCCCGTGCAGGCATTGAGACATTCGCACAAGCGTCCATACAATTTGCCGCTTTACACGATACATTTTGCCTCATGCAAGAGTTCACGGAAGAGTTTGTACAAACAAATGTACCGTGTAAAACGGCCTTAAGACTGTTGATGTACTTATGGAGCATTGGAGGAGGGGGAAACATCTAATAGAGAGTTATTATGGCTGCTCAGTCTAGGCGAGTACCGTAATTATTTCTCGGAATGCAATGAATCTCAAATGATAGCTGCAGTAATTCATAAAACGTTTCAAGGCGATTTTATCGCAAGATAAGGACACGTAATATAAGAATGTCTTTTTTAAGTGAGGAGATATAGGTACATTTGTGGTTTATGCGGATCATATACCTCTCGAATAAATAGCACCTTGCGCAACTTGAAAATGGCAATTGGTTTTGTTTGCGAGGGAAGCACTTTAGCAGGAATATCCGAAGTTTGTGACTCACTGGCAAAGGAATCCATTCGTGATGTTTCCAAACAAGAATTTTCACATTTTCTTGAACGCTTAGATCACATGATAATGAGAAGCCACCGCCATCTCTTTTCTTACTTTGTGCCAAATCATCTCCTTATTTCATCCAATTTGGTTTTAGGTCGTGTTTTTTTGGTCAAGAATGCGGTGGAAATAAATTTACTGCAAGTTCATCCCAATGATTACCTTGAATGCCTCGCTAAAATAATACTGATACTTTATCAAGTGCATTAATTATTTTTCCTGATGACGAAGTGGTTCTTATGATGCGGAATTCGACTGTAAATAACTGTGATAACTTTTTGGAGCCTGGTCGTAAGGTGTGATGGCAGCGAGCGCCTCTTGTTTTTCGTGGTGAAAGTCAGAAGTGTTGTTTAGTGGCGCCTCATTGTGGTGCATTTCGGCTTTTGATTGGGCGTGATGGACTGACGCCGTCGTCGTCACTCCTGTGGGTCACGGCATATCTCCCTCCCGTGCGCGTCTATCACCGCGCTTGTTCCGTGGCGTACTCCTCGCCGTTGCGTGAACCGAAGACGGAGGAGACGCGGGGAAAGCCTAGGAAATCGCCTGCGTTTATAATTGTCACTTTTCCGTCAATTTCCTGCATTTATTCGCGTATGATTATCTAGGATGTCTCCTTCGCTTTGCCTGTGATTTGTTGCCCGTGATTGATTTGCCTCGCCAGGCTTCCATAAGGAAAGGTGGAGGGGTGGATTTAGTCTATGTTTTCGCGAAGTTCTCCTTGTGGTAACTGAAGACCTCTTTATTATTGTGGGAGCAGGAACATTAGGTCAATTCTTGGCTAACTGTTCTCTATCGAAGAGTCCTAAATGACAAAAATTTCGCCCAACGTAAATTAGCCCGTTCTGACGAAGTGGTGCGTTGAAAAAAAAAGAGATGCCTTGTGTGTGTGTGAATCGGTTGGTGATGGTCACTTGTACAGCCCTAGTGTTGAACATATCCTGGATCCGTTGGTACGCATGGTCCTGAATCGTGGATGTTATGACTCATAATGCATTAAGCTTAGCAGCTTTTACGAGCAAAAAGTGATTTGTGATTAACAGCGAGGCATGAAATTTTCCCATTGTTGACCGCGCATTGAACGGTGGGTGATAAATGACTCCTGGGGATAATAATTCCATAATTCTTGTCTCAATGCAAGGAAAGTGTAGTCGGGTCTCTTGTTTTTGTTCTTTGAATGAATTGTCTATTGTTCGGTAAACAATTACTGAAAAAAAGTCCCGAAGTGGTCTGTGTGTCTAATGGCCAAGTTTTATAACCTTATCGCGGTGTTACTAATTTCATTTATTGGGGCAAAAACTGGAGAGTAATAAACTTTATTACGTCTCTCTTCCTTCCTAGAGTATTTCAAAAACATAATCATTTCTAATTAAAAATTATTGATGTTGAAATGCAGTGGAGCGTGCGGCTATACATTTGTCCTCATAATGGCGGAATCGCTATCCTTGTAATGGCAGATATCGCTTCACAAAAATTAACTTATAATTTGTAGTTTGTTCTAGGGTAAAATGAAAAATGTTCTTTCTCATTCTCAATTGTGTATGTCATCCCTTACGTGACTGTTTCGTTTACTCCATGTGTACTTCTTGTTGCAGAGCCGATGGTAGATTTAAATTAATGAATGATCTAGTATTGATGGAGCATTTGAATCAGTATACAACACTATTTATTTAGCATTCCTCATTTTAAGTTTTCAATGCGTCCCTTAAGATTCTTGAACGGATGATGAATGAAAAACTCCTTCGAAGTAGCGTTTGTGGTGGACTTCCACCTTTCCCTAATCCTCTCCTAACGTCATAGGAGTGATCATCATCGCAATAATTTCTCTAACTCAGATGCAATCGAATTTTTTTAAATATTCGCGTTCAGGTTTTCATTGCATCTTCTCGAACCCGGTGTTGGTCGTGAACAAAGTCCCAATTGCATGTGTCGAATGGTAATACTCTTTTCTAATGCTCCTGTAATTTTGTTGCCAATTTCAGCAGATCCAGGAAGAGTGTTATCTCTTATGGGCGACGTTGAACAGTTGCTACCCTGTCGTGACCCTTGGCCCTCATTTACCCTGCTCCCTACCGAGAAATTCTCGAAAGCGTGTCCAGGCGTAGACTTCCGGAGGAGCAGTGACAGGTGGACAGGTAAATAAAATTCTGCTGGTTGATGCTTGATAGAGTGTTTTGTTAATTTTATCCATCCGTACTCTTGATCATGATATTAAGTGTTGCTAAATGTAATCACTTGCTTAAAATTCAAGTAAAACTTTTGGGTTTGGGCTGACATGTTTGAGCGAGCCCATCGACTAAACGAGAGACTTTTACTTCAACTATTGAAGGTTCTATTTTGTGGAATAACGATGGCATAATGGGGAAATAATGCACTTACAATTAGTAATATTCCACTGGATTTATTTTACTCGGGTAAAATAAACCCAGTGGAGTATTACTAAGTGCATTATTCAACCATTATGAGGGACTTTTTTAATGAATAATCCTTGCCTACGTCTTTTATGACACACTTCAATAATATCTATTATATGCCGTCAAATTAGTTCCGTTTGTATCTTTCTGGTTCGTCGGCAGTCTGCTTTCTTGACTGTCTGCGTAAGTCAAAAAACGGTGTCAAAAGTCCGTTTCCATGACGTTCTACAGGAAGTAAACGTCATGTTTTCTCGATTACGTACTTATATAAATGGTATACATCTATGGAATGGAGTTCTGTATGAAAAATATAACTTGTTTGGACTTAATGTCGAACTCTGGTCTCCCAATTATCGGTCAGGTGTGTTAAAACCACCGATCCATTTTAGTTCGAGAAGAATTCCGGCGGATGGGGTTTCATTCGGGCGAGATGCTCTCTCTCTCTCACCTGCCCTCTGCAGCGCAGGGGCCTTTGTCGTACTTGATGAGGTGCCCTCACGGTCAATAAGTACAGCATTGTTGCAACTGCCCCTGTTTTAAACCAATATAGCTGCGAAGAGTGCACAAGGGATTTGCAGTCACGCGCCCGAGGTACATTGATGTCAACCCAGTGGTTGAACCTGAGCAAAATATGGAAAGAGACCTGACAAAATTCTTTGGAGGAGACATATAAAAGCGTATCAGGCTTAACATTGTGGAAATACTTTATGTCCATTTTAAATAAAACAAAGTAGTAAATTTCCACACAGTATATTATCAACCACAAAATACAACACCGACCAAGGTTTCGGCACGTAATGTCATTCTCACCTTGAGAATGGCATTACGTGCCGAAACCTTGGTCGGTGTTGTATTTTGTGGTTGATAATATACTGTGTGGAAATTTACTACTTTGTTTTATTTAAAATGGTCTTTGGAGGAGGCTAATTAATTTGCTCATTAGTTAGTTTCAGCGTAACAGAATGTATAACTCACTCACCATGTCACTTTTTGTGGAATTACTTTCAAAGGAAGCAGTAATTAGGAGTGTTCAATACGTTTGTGAAAGCGTCACAATTTTTCCATAATTTCCAATGTTGCATCTATAAATTTATGTTTACACACATTTAGAAAAGTATGTGGCTATAAATCACAAATTATAAGAGAAAATTCAAAGAATTTTGCGGAATTAATATTTGGGTAGAATGCTTAAAATTCGCACGATAAACGGCCGTAACTCATGCAGCAGAAATTAATAAAATAACCCTTATATGCGTGTGTGTGAATTTTCACATTTTTGTCTGCCCTGCCTTTTACTTGCCATTAACCTCAGGAAACTAATGCAAGAAATAACATTCAATGCACCTGTACCAATAAGCATATTTTGTTTTGGGGGAAAAATAAGTCGTTTTGGCTAATTTCTCACTTACATTCCTCAATTTAGTTTTTACTTAAATTGATGCTAGTGTCTTACACGCTCAGGAGTGAGGTATATTTTCATCGAAGTCATTGGGATGTTTATATCACTTTGTAATGGCATCGCGCTGTATTGACAAATTGGAGGCCATCACTCTGAAATACGCCCACAATGATCGATGGAATTAGAATGCAAACTTTGGCGTTCCTTTCCGATTTCACAAAGATTACACCCTGGACAACGGTGCAGCGAATTTGGTTAGACTTGCCCATTGGTCAGAATGATTCAAAATTTCTTTTTTTCTTCAGATTCAAGAGATGAAGTGTTATTTCATTTATTAAATACAGAGCATGTATGGCAAGAGCCCTTACGCTCCAATGTTATACAATCGACATTGTGTAGATAAGCCTTTGGTCACATAGATCGGGACTTACCCTATAAAGCATTAATTTGGCGCAGTTTTGGAAATGTTTCAAGGAAACGTAATAATTTTTAGCAGCATTGTGTCAAAGGACTGAGCAAATAAACTGTGCTGGGGTCTCCGTGTTGGCTTGTGTTACTTTGACTCAGTTGTGCAATAAAAGTCGCTCTATCGCTGCCGAATGTAAATTGGCCTTTGATTGGAGGCGACGCAACAAATTTAACGTGGTAAAAGTTGCTGTGGCACCCGCGACAAAAATTAATTTATGTAATTATTGTCTCACAAGGTTAACAAAATTGCTATTCTTTTGTATGTTTTCTTGACGGGGTGCCAGTAAATTGATTTCGCATCTTCATTTGCGCACGGCTGCGGCGGTAATTCCTTCTCAATCTTGTTGTTCATATAATTCTCCTCTGTTCTTAAAATGTGGGATCGGAATCCATATTGTTTCCGCCAAACATTTGGTACTACGGCGCGTGGTCTTTTATTGTAATGTCTCAAGAGTGTTAGCATTCGTTATTTATTGTATTCCCCTGCATCAGTTATAAAATTCCTGTGCTACACCGAGTGTGGTGATCAGATCGGCAAAGTTTTCGCCTGGTTACTTTCTTGTCGTGAGCCCAAATATTCCATCGGCTTTTAATGTTTTTTTAACTTTGGATTCACGGAAATTATTGTATTATCTACGATTGCAGCTTATCGAAGGAGCACTGCGTTATAGCGTTAGTAGATGAAGTCCCGAAATCCCGAGAGTTTATCGAGAACGCTAAAGCCAACGTCAGTCAGTACTATTACGTCAATAAGTCAGTAGGTACATGGATAGCCAGCACCGTAGCGATCCTCGAAATAGACTTTGCAACTGCACCAGTTGAGTGAGTGCTTGCATGATGGCCGATTTACACACGTTGTACTGCGAGTGTATTAATAGCTCTCAGTCAGTTATTCAACCCGAAGGTTGGTTTGGATAGTTGAGGGTAGAGCTCAACCCGGACTAAGCCACAGGCGTGTGGATTTTAAAAATTCAGGCCAGTTCCTTTCCCTGGGTCACCTCGAACTCCGAGGATTTACGTTCGGGGGGCGTCCAAAGGCTTCACCCGGATTTGAACCCGGGTCCCTTTGATCAGTAGCCAAGCGCTCTACCCAGTAGGCCAACCACGGTAACTTAATCCACTGCATGTCTATGTGTCATTTTTTCTTCATTTACCCTGAGAGGAAATATGATTAGGCCATCAGTTATTATGCCTTAGGTAAGGTCTTGAATGCATATGAGGATGAAAAAAATTAATTTCTCTCTCAAACTAGGGCATCTTTTTTCGTCTAATAATGCTGAATGCTTAGGTAATTGTGGATAAGTGTACGATAATCGATGGACGGATGGAATTGGACGATGGTCTTTTGCGATAATCTGGTCAATGTTGTTTGCAATATCCGGTCGTCTTCACTCCTCTTTGAGGCAGATAAAATGTTGCATCTCAAAGAACGACCGATAACTCTATAATCGTTCTTTCCAGGATTCGTGCTTTTTAAAAATTGGTGCGCGGTATACATGTATGTTACCACTTCATTTTTTTCGCAGTCAATCATCCGG
This sequence comes from Pyrrhosoma nymphula, assembly GCA_963573305.1. NCBI lineage: Eukaryota > Metazoa > Arthropoda > Insecta > Odonata > Coenagrionidae > Pyrrhosoma > Pyrrhosoma nymphula. The sequence goes on along the minus strand of OY754329.1, from coordinate 154,634,821 downwards.
TGGGTGGTTTGCAACGCGGCATTCCGCAGTGGTGGGATCGGTGGTAAATTGCTCACGGCTAAGAAGGGCGTGGCACCCATTTCGGCCAGTGCTTCGTTTTTTTTTTCGCCCGTCCATTGTTCCCATTCCGACGTCGTTTGACGTCAGCGAGCCCCGGGGCGATATTTGCAACAAGGGCGGAGAAAAGTTGTATGGCTGTTTTCAAGTATAATTAAAACCGTTAAGTTATTTCAGAATATGAATTGCGGGCTGCGTATTGGTTTGGAGACGCAGCGGTTGTTCCTATCTTTTCGCGATTCTTAGTCTGCATTTCTGAGTTTTCTGTAATATCGTCGCCAAGAAATGATTGACAGATACGACGGGAATTTTCCTAACTCATAGTGTTCATAATTCAACATCTCGGTCATCCATCTAAAGATTGGCTTTGATGTTGCTTTCGATTCCAAATCAGCAAATAGTTTCGTTCGTGTCTCCACTTCGATGGCCTTTCGTTGCTTTTCTCACCCATCCCATTCTGGGACTTCCTCTGCTTTTTTTCCCAATCATTTCTCTCCTTCGAAGAGAGCATACTTCAAATGGGCTCTCGTGTCGACTAATGTGACCAATTTGTGTCCCTTCTTCTTTTGCACGTGGGTAGTTCTTGACTATTCTTAGAGGATCTACGAATTCTCTTCCATAGTAGTACTAAGTATTCATAAGTTTTATGTTTTACTCATGTTACTCATTTTTCTGTCCGGAAACGCCTCTGCCAAAGTGCGTCGTACATTTCATGTCGACGCAGCCGCATTGTGTCCTGGAGTCGTGACTAACAGTTAATGTTTTTCTCCTCCCTCCCTCCTTAAGTAGATCGAATGTTTGAAAGTTTCGCCATCTGTCCGAGAAATATTGCTCCATGCACTGGCTACGTATCTTAAAAGTCTTTACGATAAAGGTAGGAGGAATATAGTCAGGAATGGGAGGTTTATAAGAGATTGCGATTCGTATGCTCCGGTATTGGACCCGTGTGAAGGTAGCGTGCTTTTTGGGCGTGGAAACTTAAGAGTCAGTGAATGAGAGTCGAATAACTAAACAAATACGCATGCATATGTGTATGTATGTCTATCTGTTTATTAACATGCATACACATACATAGACATTGTACTGATAGACTTGATAAACATAGAAAAACGTGAGAAGGGCACTTACAAATAAACTTGGGACGTTTAGACAAGTGAAGCCGTCATCGTCCGGCGGCGGTTAGAGCCATAAATCTACCGCCGACGATGACGGCTTGACCGTCGAAACGTCTTAGTTTAATTTTTAGTGTCCTTTTTATGTTTTTCTGTGCTTATCAAGTCTATCAGTATATTGTCTTTGTGTGTGCATCTTCGCCGAGAGCATTTTCCTCCAAGAGATTATATGCGTGTATTATACTGGAGTGAATGGTGTGAGAGGAAGATGGTTGATCAAGAAAGTAATGAATGAAAGAGGTGGGAGATAATTTGAAGAGGAGGAGTATCAGGAGTCTTAAGAACGGGAGGGCGTGCATGAAGCCATCCGTGAATCTGGCAGGATCGAAGGTTGTACCTATACAGAAACCGGTCGGTACATCTACATCTACAAAATACCCTGCAAGCCACCTCAGGGGTGTGTGGCAGGGGGTGAGTATTCACCAACATGCATTACACTATGCCCTAAAGTTAGAGTAACGACGACTAATTATGCATTAGCATAAATCGCTAATGCTTGTCACGAGGCAAAGCATCACAAGCATGCACTACTACACTACAGATATTATCACAATGTAGAGGGACCATTAATATATATGTATTTTGCAACTACACAAATGGACAGAGACTCAAGACTTATGTAGAAAATATGCACGGCGTGCTGTTAGTACTAGGTAACAGATAAGGATTCAAGTATTAGGGAGTACTACTAAGAGCTACACTACCTAACGACAAACCTAGATAAAAGTCTCATTGGCAGCTGTTATGGTCCCTTATCGTTCGTGGGAAAAATGACATTTTAAATCTGTCCGTTCTGCAGTATAGATCCCTAATTCCCTTGTTTCCTAATGACAGTACGGAAGATAGAATTGAAGGTGAGCCAGGTGTCTAGGTCGTCAAACAACTACACCGGTAACACCGGAAATTGAGTTATTTTGACTGTGGCTGAAAGAGAACGACTTGATGGATATGAATGTAGTATGTATGAATGAGCTGTTGCTCCGCGGTGAATTGAGTGTCCCGGACAAAGGGTGTCTGACCGCTCTAGTCCTCCCGTCTTCAGCCGTCTCCGACCGCCTCTTGCCCTTCCCCCGAGGCGGCCCCCGGTCACCTCGCCGTCCGGCCCTCCGATTCTGCACCCCCCCCCCCCACAGGGACGTCGCCCCCTAAGTAGGCTCTCACTGTTTAGGGTTTTTCTGCTGCAATGGGTCTTCACAATAAGATGTCGTCAGTTCGAAGATTGGCTCGTCCTTACTCCTGCCGACAATTGTATTCCTGCATCACGTTTTCGCATTGACCTCCTTCGTAATTTACCTGATGTAATCCTGTCTTCGTCTTCCTCTGTAATTCTTCCATTTTTTTTCTCCTTACAGCATTGTTTCCAAGAGGCTGTTGTGTCTCCAAATGTGTCATTTTCTCTTATTCTGAAAATTTTCTTTGTGCATCCTTTCTCTCCTAACTCTTTGTAGGACATCCTCATTAGTGATTCCCTCCGTGTATTTGAACTTCAATCATTCTTTGATAACGCCACTTTGCTCCCATTTTTCTTTGCTCTGCAGCTCTTCTTATCCTCCAAACGCCGCTTCCACACAAGAGATTTGTTTTTATATCATGCTCATACGTTACAGAAGTTGGCCGAAGGAAAACATGCTTTTAGATGACTGAGCCTCAGAGCAGATGATTAAGTGAACTTCTCTCCGATACTGTCCCTAATCTGCGTCGCAGACATCAAATCTTATCTCGATCTCTTGTCAATTAAAAACTCGCGATCATATCCTGTACCTGCTGACTCGGAGAAATTAACTTCGCGCACCTATCTGTTATGTTGCTGTGAAAAGAGAACGTTCCTCTGTTAACTCGTGTCGTGGCGCGTCGCGAAGCCGTAGTATTGCAGTAGAAGTGATAAAAACCCTCGCTGGCTAGGAGAAACGAAGATACCTCTTAAGCGTGGTCAGCGTATCAGGAGCGATGCGTGTGGCGCCCATCTCTCGAGTGCGGCAATATACGCACTTTATAGGTCGACTATGCTTATGCACAAGTCGCGAAACATTTCAATGGCTAATGCGACCCGACAATGATTCCTCGACCACTCGTACACAAAAGTTCAACTCCCTTCATCCCCGTCTTAAAGATGATTTTCGATCTTAGCAAAAAGAAACGATATAATTGCGTAAAATACCGCCTTTACTGATCGGTTACCCGTTGACGAGGCCCAATTTCACAAATGAAAAAGTTTCTTGGTTTCCTTCCACAGATTTTTTTTCCTGGTACGACTTGTTTCGACACAGCGGTGTCATCATCTGGTACAAAGTTTTAACAATTTCGAAGAAGTATATATACTCTTAAGGGACTTGGTGGAAGATAGGAGAGGGGTGGGGGAGTAGGGGGTGTTGAGGAGGGGAAAAATACCGGGGGAGAGGTAAGGGGTGGTGTAGGAATCTAGAAAACACCCATGAAGGACACGTAAGTGTGTGGGAGAGGGGGAAGGGGGGGGGGGAGGTGTGTTGGTGGGGGGTGGGGTGGGTGGGCTTCATTTGTGAAATTCAACTTCCACATAGTTGAGCTTAAAACCATGGAACGAGGCCCAATTCGTCTACTTCATTGCTGTTCGCCGAAGTCTTCCTCCCATTTTGGTATTTGAAGTTCGAGAGAAATGAATCGCGTAAGTGGATAGATAGTTTAATGATTTATTAAGCGCTTAAAGGTTGGTGCGCATTTTAATTCGTACGATATATTCCAAAAGATATACCTAGTTTGTTTTTCTGATCACTCAAATACCCGTGATCGTCATTTTTTCGCGACCAACCACAGGAAATAGCATTACATTTCGTTTATATCATCATAATTTTATCGTTATGTATTTATTTGAAAGATTTGGTTTGCGACAGTGTTTCAGCTGGACGTTGTTAGTGGGTACAGTTGCATCAATCGGTAAACACCGCTGCTGCGCGACAGCGTAGTGGCCGCACTGCTCTCTCCCAGTGTGAAGTCGGGAATCGTCGAGGAAATAGAAGGCGCGCGTTTCCGTAAAATATTATCAGCGTCGTACGGTTTGATGCTCTCCCGGGGAACTATTTCCGTGAAGTTCTCTCGGAAATCCGACCGGTTCAAGTTCTCCATCTCCGCCGACGTTTCGACGGAAGACTTTTCCATCGAGTCCTCAGGGCTGTGGATGAAACAAAAGGCGCGCGACGATCAACAGCCCTGAGGACTCGATGGAGTGTCGTCATCGTGGGAGTGATAGCCATCGATCTGTTACAACTTTGATTCCTCCTCAGTTTCCCACAGTTCCACTTTTTCGTGCAATAGTACAAGTTACAGATCATTTCCATTATTTGATGCAGCGCCGCAAATATTTCGCATGTGTTTCTCCCTAGTTAGGTCTGATGTCAAGGTGGTTTCCAGGGAAAACGTCATCAAAATCCTTCATAATTATCCCTCACACTTTATAATTATGGCGCTACATTGATTTATTTCGTAAGAAATGTACTGTAGGGCATTTTATAAGGATAAGTTGGAGCACCTCAAGACACCACGAGTTAATATTGTTATGTCCAAAGAGAGAGCTTCTAGCACAGCATTAGTGGCAGTTTCTTGGTAGATGACAATATCGTCCTCAAAGAACGTCAGCAGTGGCAGAACATGCGTTCACTAATCCCGGGCATCAGATTATGATTGGTAAAGCAAAAGTCCTAGCCAAAGAAAAGCATTATTTCCCTCGCATCATCCGGGAGGCTATTGAAATTGAAAAAGTAGCAGACAATTTCAATAGAGATGATAGGCATAGACTAAGCACCGCTTGGAAAAGACTCATACGCAAAAGGGCACCAAAATCGGGGTCCTCGATGCTGATTGGTCGCGCCACTGGTAGGCCAACCTGAGGATGGTATATATAGAGGGCCATGTCCATCTGTCGGCACTCAGACCTGATCTGAAGATGTGGCCAGCATGGGCCACGAAACGTCATCTGAATAAAACTTGACGCAGCTAACCCGAAAAACAATGGAGAGAACTCGTCCTCAAAGAATCTAATTTTTCTGTATTAGGGTTAATGTCGTTTATATACCTAATTGAGGAATAACACCGAACACGCTTCCTTGGGGGACGCCGGATGTCACTTAAACCAATTTGGAACTAATACCTTCAATAACTACTGTTTGTTTGCTGTCAGAAAATCACGTATCAAATATTCTATTGTTTCGTCTACCCCACTGATTTTATTTGAATGTTAGGTGCTTCTGAGTAACCTTCATCAAATGCTTTCTTGAAATCCTGGAACAACGCGTAAACTTGCTTTTCCGCTTCGTCTGAAGTTAGAATATCATGGAGTAGGAGTCCAAGCAGGATTTTGCGAGATGTACTTTTCCAGAAACCGTGCTGACTACTGTGGGAGAAGCTTCGATTATCCAGGAAGGTCTTGATATGGAAAAAAGTATGTGTCCGAGAAACTTGCATGTTCGGGATATATGCCGGTAGATTCCAGGGTCTTTTCTTTTTTTAAATATTGAAGTTCCACCGACTATATTCGAGTCTTGTGGTACTCCACCTTCTGATAAGGACTTTTGTTTAGTATGATATATGTCATGTTATGCAAAGTTAGAGCAATTTTAAATAAACTCGATAGTTTCGGGCTTCACTTTGTGAAAATCCATTCTGGTGAATGGATTTCCATTCTATCCTCCGAGCAGAATTGGCAGTAGTTTATAGCTATTATGTCGATAGCATCCAAGATCCTGAAGGCACAGCTGCCATATTTGAGGATACGTGTAATAATATCGCGGCTCTGGAGCCCGCGCAAGCTCGTACCATCAAACTTTATCGACGGATTCGGAGTAACTTTTCGTATCCGAATTGAAAAATCGATTCGGTTGCTAACGGATCGTATTTCGAAATTTCAGGAGGAAATATTGTGAATATTTTGGTTGGAATGTTCACAATGACCCGGTTTGGAGACATTCCGTTCGAATGTGACGTAATTATAATAATTTTTAAATTGTACAGAGATTATAACCATGTGATACATGCATAATATAGAACCCGTCAAGGTCAGAATGCAGTTGAAATACTAAACAAACGACATCAAACAAAGTAACGTAAAAAGGGGATCATACAACTTTAGTTGTCACAGATTTATCACTCTCAAAGAACTCGCGGGTGGCCCCCAGAATGGGAAGGCTAGGAGAAGTTTTCCGAGCTTATTCATTAAAATGGGCATCTTGTTTTTCGCCGTAAGTTCATCACTTTTTTTATTTTATAGCACTAACACCATTGGGTTTGATCCCATTGCACATTGAACATATAATAAGGTTCATGGAAATAATTTCTGTGACTAGTATTGTATGGTTGCACGCGGGTTTAATTTCATTGATGGACAAATTTGTCCTTTAAATGAATCAAAACACACAATATGTAAACAAAGTACTGGTGGAAAGTAAAATCTGTTAAACAGAATGCGTAAATGCAATCGTTAGCATTCAATCGGGGAGCGTGGTGGCCTAGTGGGTGGAGCGCTTGGCTACTGATCGAAGGGTCCCGGGTTCAAATCCGGGTGAAGCCTTTGGACGACCCTGAATAGAAAAAATCCTCGGAGTGCGAGGTGGCCCAGGGAAAGGAACTGCCCCCTCTACCCTGAATGCGTGAAATTCACACGCCTTTGGCTTAGTCCGGGGTGAGCTCTACCCTCAACTATCCAAACCAACCTTTGGGTTGAATCACTGAGTGAGCATTCAATCGTAGGGCTCTGTTTTATTTTAAAAATAGTGTCGCAATAGAAGCACCCTAGAACAATATGCAATTCATAATTAAAGAGTACAGCTTTTCATGATAGTATAAGTGAAGCAGGACATCGGGAGATAGAGGGGGCGCTTAGGAGATAGCGGGATAAGTTTAGTTGGCTATCCAGGGCTCTCTCGTGTGTTCCGTAAACTGTTAACCGCAATTGACGGAATGATTCGAAGCGAAAGGGAACCTCGGGGTTAACCAACATGGTGGAATTCAAAGAACTGCGGAACTGGCCGCGCAGTAGCAGGTAGAGCATTCGGCGCGAAATCGGGGGGTCTGGGTTCGAATCCCAGTCCAGGCGAATGATTTTTTCACTGTGAATTTCACACAATAGTGTTAACATGGTGGAAGGTGGTAACGTGTTTGTGTTGCCATACCCAACTCCTCTCAAACGGTCCAGCCAGCCTCTCTCTCTCCCGCCTCGCTGTTTCCATCTCTCCCACCTCTCCTTCCCTCGATCTCCATCCGTCCCAGCATTCCCTATTTTCCATTCATTCACTCATTCCCCCCTTCTTCCCCCATTCCCTCCCAACCCTTCCCTTCTAACGCAGAGCGGATGACTTTCCAACTCAACCCTTCAATATCCTAAACCTGTATTTAAATGATAATCATTACGAATACATAATGAGTTTTCAAAGGCATCATTAATGGCGCTCTGCGGTTGTTTTTTTTGTTTCCTCACTCTGGTATTAAGAACCACTCTACCCTTTTAATGTCTTATAAAAATTCTTCGCATTATAATCGGAAATTATCGTCATATTTTAGCACCACAATTAAAAACTCGATTCGATTTATATTCAAAGGTTGCTTAATGTATTTATTGGCATATTTTAACGCTGAGTTAACGATTGTTTTATCTTGATAATATCTTATGAAGATTGGATGTAAAACGAGCAATTCTCAGACTCGGACACTTGACTAATGAATATTTCGGTGGCCACCGCGAACACGAGGACGCTCTCCTCCGTCGGCCCTCTTCTGTTTTTTTCTCGCTCCTGTGTGATGCCCTCTCTCTCTCTCTCGCTCTCTCCACGATTTGCATGTGGAATTGGTGCACTTAAGTACGCCCGCCCGATATCTATACATATACATATGTACGTGTGTGTCTTTATAAATTAGCAATTAATGCGAAACAGGTCGAAAGCAATAAGGGGGGAGGTCCAATCTGACTGTGGAGGAGGCGAATAACTTGACGACTCACCTTAAATGTTGAGCAGCAGCTCCGTTGTAATTATTTTCAGCTTTAAATGAATTTTTAACAACCAACCTGCACGGAATAAACTTATTCCCATTTCCAAGTGATTGCGGAGTGACGGGCGCGCAGTCCTGGGAAAGAGACGCAGCGGAGAAAGCTCACGAGGGAGAATATTTTGCGGCCACGAATCATGCGGAGGAATTCACAAAAGTCGCTCGGCCGTGTGCTTCGCATCATCATCGCCCCTCTCGTACTTGCTTGCTTGCGTGGCGCACTTCGCATCGTTATTGGCATTCACTCATATAATCCATCCGAGTGCCAAACACCTTAACTTAAGGTGGCTCGAGCGGTAATCGTGAGTCGTTGAAGGCACATTCTAATAACTTTTCATGCAAGTCGAAAAAAATATTCTTGGACCACATTTCACTTGAGTACACCTGTTTATACGCTGGAAATCGCCAACCATGCAGTATTGTATATGATGCAAGAGTTGTATTTCAAATTTTCGCCTTAATTAAAGCATTGTTTTGACTTGGATTTTCGGCGCAGAATTCGAAATTTACGAGAAAATCATATCTAAATACGCTTTTCTTACTCGGCATGATACCTTGATATTTGTTAGCAGCTATTATAATAATATGAAACGTATAATTTCGCATTTAGGAGAAAATCTGTACATAAGCAATCGAATTATTTCAAAATATATGCCGTGTACCATAAGAGTACTAGTTAAAATATCATTGAATTGCCAGGAAACCAAATCGGTAGCATGCAGTTTTTTTCACTTTTATCGATAGATATTACTAATAAGGACACGTATGCAAAGTTTCGCGCAAATCTGTACACATACAAAAATCGCTCCAGCTACCTTAAGGAGCCAGCCGTGGGTGGGTGTCTTACCCCCGTCTTTACTTTCGCAAATGACTGTGGTCGGTGCTTATTAGCATCCAGATTTTTATGTCGTTGGAAGCGAATAAAAAAAGTTGATTACACTCCCGAGTATCATTCCTTCATGGCGATTAGCATTCCTATTCGTAATTCCAAAGTTGATTGCTGCTTTAACTGTCATATAGAAAATGAGGGCTCGATCATGACTAGTGCTATAAATTATTTGAGTGTGTGGCGTTGCTTAGTAATTTCAGGCCACAAATATTAATTACCGCTCCGAATAGAAAGTGAGGGAAGTGTGCATTAATAGTATCACGATTCCATGAAGGCAGGCAGTTTGTGGACTGAGATTTATAGCTTTATTTCTTAACTCCTTTTAATAAAACCATAAATTATTAATACTTCCCGTTTCTGGAGAAAAAACCTGTCTTGATTATGATAATTAAAATTTTAGATAGGTTTATTGGAAGGTCACTACGTCCGATATGTACTTCCATAAGTGTTGTCTGTCTAGTGGGAAGTGCTAATCGGATGTCGTCGGAGGGTAGAAGGCTTCGAGCCGAGCCGTGGGTCTTTCGTCACGGCGGCCATCGGTGACCGAATACTCTTGTGATAACGAGCACAATGCTGGAATGCAGTGGATTGCAGGGAATTGAACGGTTTGGCATTCGGTCGACTAGAGTCTCTTCCGAAAGATTCCAGGAAAATCCGGTTTTAATCTTGAGCAAAAATTTTGAATTGCATCCACATTAGCGCGGGACTGGGACAGCATGCAAACATCTACAGCTGCGGATTGAAAGCAGGAGAAGCAGTATTTGCTGGCGGTGATAGGCCCCTACTTAGATACCTGTACACGACCCGTCAACGCGAGTAGGCGTATCAGCCAGTAGTTGCTGGATTTCTCTCCGGCTGGTTGTGGCTGCTACAGATGGGCTGGTCACACACCGGCTTACTTCCTCGTAGATCGCATTGTACTCTGTGATAAGAGAAACCTAGCCACAGACTTGTCCGTTGTCACTCAGCAGAGGTAAGAGTTAATGTTTAAATAATTTAAGATATTAGGGTAGCATGTGTTTAATGTTACTCTTGTAACTCAGTGGCATTAGTACTCTCATTCAGTGTTTCAACCCGAAGGTTAGTTTGGATTGCTGAGGGTAGAGCTCACCCCGGACTAAGCCACAGGCGTGTGAATTTCACACATACAGGGTAGGGGGGCCAGTTCCTTTCCCTGGGCCACCTCGCACTTCGGCGTTCCGGCTTCACCCGGATTTGAACCCGGGACCCTTTGATCAGTAGCCAAGCGCTCTACCCACTAGGCCACCACGCTCCCTGACTGCATTAGTAGTAGTAGCATTATATCTTATTAAATAACCAATATTTGTTCTTAAAATGAAATATAGTGTGACATATTTGGAGGTATGAAACGTTTTTTCATTTATTTAGCTTGTTTTTTTTTGCGAAACTCAACGCGAGAGAGGAACCCATCGAGAAGAGTCGAGTCACTTCCTCTTGAGCGGTCTTGTCCGTCTGACGCCGCGAGGGCCCTCTGTGAATGAAACCATCGAACCCTCGTGGCCTATCGGGTCAAATCAAAGAGCGAGCTCCGGTGTTCCCAGAGGAATGTGCCACCTCGTGGAATGCGACGGGGGTGGAAATCGGAAATGGGGGTGTAGCCCCCCCTTGACCAAGGGGGAGCGGCTCCCACCGCCCGCCCCCCGAGCGCGTTGCGTTACCGCAGAGCATTTACCTCTCCCCCATCGAGTTTATGGAAAGTTGCGGCGTGTCGCGTTTGACTCATTGAGTTGGCACGTTCATCTTCCCCGCTATTCAGTCAGTTGTCGCAGCGAGAATAATCCTACATACGCATGTATGTGTTCGTTACGTATATCCACGACCTGAAGGTTATGAAAATAAAGAAATGTCTTAATTCTATGTATACCATCCCTATCTATAGATTAACTTTATCATGCAATCATGCAACTGATTTGATTAATTAAAAACTTGCTTGAATGAGATTGTTTTTTTTATTCATAACAGAGATCATATTCGATGTTTTTATATAAGAAGGTGTTTGTGGCTTGGATTAAATACGATATTATTTATGACGAAAATAATTCGTTTAATAAGGCTCGAAGTCTTTGTAAATAACTAATTATTAATATTTGAAAATTTAACTTATTTTCTACACGCCGTACGGTAACTCCTTATTAACTAAGATTTTTTCCAATGTTATAACAAATACTGCGCTTGCTAATAATTAATTTTTAAGAAGAAATTTAGAAATCGTACGTACCAAGCGCCGTTATATTTCTGACGCCATCCATACCGTGGAACGTCCCCTTTTTTTCAAAAATCCCTCTCCGAGACGTGCGGCCGATCCGGATCCCAAGGAAACCAGCTTGTATTTATTTGACATTGTATCGCGACACGTAGTGAAATAAAAGGCTGCTATTTCCGTATCATTAAAAAGATCGGATCTTTTTCTTTATAACAAGGCTAAATGAATTGACCCCTATGAGTAGGCATATCTCGCTCTGACTACCTGCACCGTCCGTGCAGTATTCGGCATATCTATCCGCCCAATTGTTGGCTGGAGCGATGATTTTCAAGTTAATTTTCATGGTGGGAATCGCTTCGGTATTGAACGAAATATTAGGTGACAGATACTGCTGGTAAAGCTTAAGGCTGATTCAACGAGTTGAGTAACGAAATAAGTATATTCGAAAACTTCTGGCCATAGGTAATGAGGGGTAATCAGGGTGTCGGTTTGATTATTCGCAGGAAAGTGTCCTTGGCGTTCCAGTAAATGAGCACTTGGTCATAATATCGGCATCGGGGTTAGGATGGCGGTATCGGTCGAAAGGGGGTGGGGGTCAAAGGAAGAATCAGAAGATTAGGAAATGTCGGCTCGGGAATTTGGATGACACCGAGGAGACTACCTCAGAGACACCGACGAGACTAGCTCAGTGTTGTTTAAAAATCAACCTCATCTTCGGAAGGACTTAATTTTAACTACACTATAGTCGTAGATAAACTAGGAAAATGTGGAGGGATTCCAATTATTTTATATCATTTGGAGACAGAATTTAGTGCACTGTCCTCATCTAGAGCAGTTTCCGAGAAAGAGATGCAGATTCAGGCCTCGACGTGATGACGATACAATTAGACGTGTACTGCGTGAAAAATTGAAAGTTGTTGGGATGAGGCGGTGAGGAGCGTACGCAAGGTCCGAATGAAGGGAAATAAAGGGGTGGGTAAGGGGACAGGGAGTAGATACGACCGATGGCATTGTGGGCGAGGCCCAAGGGAAACGGAAATCAGCGGAAGAGAGTGACGAAGATTTCGAAAATGGAAAAAATTAGGAAAATTGAAGAGAACTGCGGAGTGAACTGTAGGGTAAATGCATGTGCGTGCGGTGACCATCGGGGAAAAGTGTATTACGTGAGCGATAATGAGGAGCCCAGAGGGAAATGGAGAACCTGAAAACATTTGACAGTGAGAGTGCATTGTGGAAAAGATACGGAGGACTAAACGGCGATCATTGTTGGAGATAGTGGTGGAATAAAGTGTTGTCGCAGCGAAACGGCTGCACCCGCAACGGTTCCGGTCAGACAACTGTTTCAAATAACTGTTGCAAACAACAGGTTAGTTTCGTGATCGTGCCGCAGCCACGACATTGCTCTTTGTGCTATACAGCTGCAACTGATAATAGCTGAAGCTGACTGTTTCGTCTTCTATTCGGTTCCAGCTGCACTGCGCGTGTGGCTGCGTTGCGGTAATAAAGCTACAATCTGTTGGATTTGAATCTGTTGCTGGCGGTTTCTGGTTTATTCAGCCTAGACGTCTGCCCATCGCTGCAGATAGAATAAGAACCGTGAAGTACCTCTCTTTCATGAATCCAAATGCAATTGAATGCATTTAATGAAAGATAACTTATTACATAGAATACAGAACTACTAGACATGTTCCAACAGCTGCAATCCATCGCCTGTTGTTAGGTGTGCTTCTAGCTGTTGCCCGTAACAGGGTGTTTCGCGGAACTGTTTCGTTTTGAAACTGTTTCGGTCGTGAAACAGTCGCAATGATACTGTTCTGTTCTTTTAATGCCACCACTAGTTTGAGGAAACAGGCGGAAACGGAAGCATGCGGTGCAATACTCTGGGAGGAATAGAAAAAAAGCTACTGGACAAGCAGACGTACTCTATCAGGCAGTTGAAGTGGGATGTTGGCTTTCTTACAAAAAGGTACGTCCGAATGCGGTTTTGAAGGAAGAGGAGTTTGGACGAGGAGAAGGGAGGTGACAGCTGGATATCACGAGTAGAAGCAGGAAGAAATTTGTGAAAGGCAATTGGATTGAAGACGTCTGATTGCAATATAGCAAGGAGAGTAGGCCCATTAAAATCAGGCCTTCTAGACAGTCGAATATGGAGAGGGGATGTTATTAATATCGAAAGTTGGGAGTAAATGGTGGGAAGGACTCAAAATAGGTCAAAAGAGCTTAGTTCTCGGTGTTAGGTCTAGAAAATGGCTCCTTTGTTCCATACTGCCCTATCCTTGTAAACCTCCTTCGCTTCTACGATGCCTAAGTACGCCTACTCGCTCTGCTTCATGCACGATTTTCATTTTGTGATATAAAGATGTCAGTAACAAAAGCTGACTTATTACTCCGACGAAGCGACCTTACCTGTTTCACCGGGTGTGTTTCTCTTGCATTGGGGTGCAGCATTTCGTTCCGTGTCGACCGGGCGGCCGTGCGTCGCGACGCGCCTTTCTCCGCGGGTGCCGAAAGTGAGCGGCCCGCCGCGCCGTATACTCTTGCCTCGAGGTGAACAAGAGCCGCACACGCGTTGCGCTGAAAGAAATGGTTGGGTGTTGCACCCAGAGTATTGGTCGTGACATTCAAAAATATTATTGCGGGGAGCCACACAATTGATTGTCTGCGTAGTTGAATGTCACATTTGAAGATAATATTTATAGATTATAAGATAGAAAATATTTAAGATAAGAAAGAGATAATATTTATCAGAAAAAATCTACTTCTGTAAGCCTAGTTCGTTAAACCTTCTGAGCACTTATCCTCTCAACCAACTGCTTCTTTGTCGACAACATGAAACATATTCACTACCTATATGTGAAGTAAAATATTATTTAGACTTGGTAAATATATGAAAGACGGTAACTTCTGGGTTTGATAATATTTCAACGAAAATTCACTCCATTTTCACGATTTTTTTTCTCATTCTTCTACAAAATCATGCCAATCTTTCGGTAAGATTCGATTTTTTTAATTCCCACACCCACTGCGCTAAAAAATTACAAATCTCTTTGAAATGTCATCAGACGCAACGTCTGCAATCTTGCTGAAATAATCTCTAGCTATCAAAAGCATTGGCTGTATGATGTAACTACATGTCCCAATATCCTCTTTTTGAGTGTTTTAATGGTCAATAATGTGTTGTAGAAGACAATTTAGCGAGTATCTGTTTGAAAGGAATGATACACTCTATTGCCCTAGATGTTGTATCGATTACAGCCTACACCAGCTTTTTGTTCTGCAACCAAAAAAACTGCTCTTATGCTTTTTTGGACTTTTTGGCATTTTTTATCAATAGGGACGTGAATTTCAAAAATGCCAAAGCCGCTAGCTCCTCACAAAGAGATCACAAAGTCCCAATACATTTGTTAAAAATGAATTTAGTGATTTATAACAAAATATATTCGCATTTGTAGTGAAGCAGTTTTTTTCGGTAATTGTATATAGGTGAAAACAGTGGAAACACTATGTAATCCACATCGATGTGTTAATGAATGAAATAAAAATACACAGTAATTGACGGCCCTTCTTCTCTTAATGAGAGAGTTCACAATTTCCTTAAAGAAATTCATCACTGAAAATTCAATTGTTTAACAAACACTTTTGACATGCAGGTCGTACTAACAAGCGTTCCAGGGCTCTTAAGGGCAAAACGGCGTGTGAAACAGGAGAGCAACATGGGCACAAAGAAGTTAGCATTAAGAATTAAATGGAGGGCCTGGCAGCAACCGATCAGACGATTGAATGATCGACGATACAGTATTGATACTAATGGACGATATAAAGATACGTGCTCGTGCAAAATTATAGCTAAAAGTAAGGTAAGGAGCCCTTTTATTTAATCTTTTACGAATACAACTATATTTTATGGGATCGCGTTTGTCTAAAGTTGGTTGGGTTCAAGTCCAGTGCCTTGTGGATCCTAGAGTAGTGCCGGACGGCCGCGTGTTCGTTAACTCCGCCTCGGGCGTGGATTTCGTATTTGTCACGGGAAGATCAGGGGTGTCAGGGAGTGGACTGCGAAATAATTCAGGATGAGTGAGAGGCACTACGACTGCCGGAGAGAAACACACGGCCTCGAAGTCCATTGACTCTGCACGCTCACCTTCGACTGGCGCGGCCTTCTGTCGCATCACAGGGCCAGCCGATACGCGTCAGTGCTGAAGGAGGGGTTAACTACCGAAGCGCACTGCCCGTAGACCACGGGGGGACTGAAATTAGGCGTATGGCAGGTGAGGCAAATGTCTCCTCTACATTGCAGGCCGTGTTCATCCGACGAAGTGCCTGGGGGTGTCCTTTTGGTCAATTTGCAGTTTCTTGTTGCTCATCGTACGATGTTTCCATGGCTGGGATTCCCGTCCCCCTTATACGTTTGCCTGAATTCACCCTTCGATAAGAGACGTAATGATTGGAGTTCTTGATCGCTTGGATTAATGCTGCCTGACGCGCTAAGTTCCTCATCCATTTCCACGGTGTGCATTATATTAAAAGCCTTGAACACCCGTCATGCATGATTTGATTTGCCGAGTCTCTCGAATCCCTTCTGATTGTGAGTCCAATGCTATTTATAATCGCGACAGCCTTTTTTGCTTCCATGCAATATTCTATGATTCCAACCTGCGGTGAAACTTGCCCGAACGAGAGGGTTCGGTTCCTCAGCTATGCCGAGTTGCGTCCATCCGCGTTGGAGGAATCATTGATCTAATGGAAATTAGAGGCTTACGTCCCGCAATGGAATAAAGTACACCTTTTGGGCGGTTTTTCGGAAAGTATCAAGTTTTCGCGCGTCTTTCATTTGCAACCGCTTAAGAGTGAATCACATTCCGCGTTCCATGAAGTTTGATAATTGTTTGGAAACTGAGAATTCGAATACTCGTTGCGGGAAGCTGCTATCGGGGAAATTTCACTAAAATTAGTTGTATTTTTGATGGAAACGATTATGTCGGTCTGGCCTACGGACAGAATGACAATAGTTTATTGAAGAAATAAAAATTAAATATTGCATCGAGCTATTGAAGTGTAGAGTGGTGTAGACAAGCAGTCGTCTCACTGACATAACACGAGGGTCATAATTTATTTTACCATATCGACTTTACTATTAATAGTATCAAGTTACATTTATTGTTGACACGTTCACCGGCGATGCGCTAATAAGTCAATGTTCCTGTTTCAGCATTTATCCAATTCCAGAATTTATTTGCCCAAGTTGAATTTTTTTAACCTACCCATAATTATTTCGTGATTGTGACATATGACAATCGTTAAAACCATTACTGCCATTTGTTAAGCTTTTCATTGATTCATGAGTGAATACGACCGAAGTTCGCTCAATTTTTTTTCTTCGCCATTGCTCCGTTATGATAAGAGTAATTGTATTAATTTGAGAATTGTGTCTTCTATCCATGCAGTTTTTAGCTCAAGTTTTCCCGACTTGCAATGGCAATGGTATGTACTGGTAAATTAGGAAAAATCTAAACGGCTTGATTTATAATGTACAGTGCTTAACGTCCCAGATTTCATCTTTTAAAACGAATAACTCCATATTTACCTCGCTTTCTATGAAGTTGAATGGATTAGTGGTTGTCCCTGAATTTCTAAAACAGTTTGCATACGACTTATGGCATAAATCTAACCTCTCATTTCCCCAAATACCCTGAAGATGACATTCCTAATTAATGTTCATTTGCCATTGGGTCGTAGAGGGAATGTATGTACGTAAAACATAAGAATAACAACGCACAGGGGTCACAATCAAGGAGGTTAAAATGAAATGGATGAGGTATGACCGTGAACGCTCATGGGCGAAAGTGAAGCAAGAATAGGGGTGCTTGGGAAGGGTTTTGTGCCGAGTAGGTGTTGCCAAACCAGTCACAAAACATCGCCTTGTCTGTGGTTTTTAACTTAGATTTGACAAAAATCGAACGCGACCGCCGGACACGTAAGCCAGAGGAAGGTCTAAACTGTGCCGGCTGCAATGGCGGAATTGGCTTCAAGAATCAAGTGGTATGTCGCCTCCATTTCTTTTCTAACCTCCTTGGTCGCGATGGCGCCTTGCTTCAAGAATAATCTCTTTTTCATGGCCGTGTTTCCTTAATATTGATTTGCATGCGCGTAAGCGTGTGGATGGCGTTAGCGTTTAATTTTTCACGCCAATCGGGAGCAGTATCCTTCCGAAATCCAGGCGTGTGGAGAGACACGGCAAGGCCAGCGAAACAACAAACACGTTGTGTTTTTGGAGGCTATGAAATGCAGGGAGTGGGGGAAGGAGGGGAAAGGGGGGGAGGGGAAAGGGGGGGGAGGGGAAGGGGGAGGGAGAGAGAGCAACATGTGAGTATAACGAGAGTGAAGGAGAGGAGGAGGAGATGTAGGGGAGGGAAGGAAGGGCGTCGAGACGGAAATGTTTTTTTATATTTTTTTTTAACCCTAAGCGGTCGGAGGAGGGTTGAGTTTTTTTTTTTTTGGGGGGGGAGGGGGAGGCGGGAAAAGAGCTTGAGGCGTTTAAGTAGTGGGTTTATACATATAAAGGATCAAAAAATTGTGGGGGGAAATATGAAAGGAATGGGCGCAAAAAAAAGAAAGAGAGCGGATGGAAATAAAAAATAAATTAAAAAAACTGCGATGAAAGTGAGGAGTGGGGGGAGGGGTTTGTTTGCGTCGAGGGGGAGGGGGGGTGGTGGTGGTGGTGGGGGGGGCAAAGGAGAAGGGGGATGATTGGAGGAGAAGAGAAAGGGAAGGGAAGACATTCCCCCTTCCATTTTCCAGTTTATTTCCTTTCCCGTTTTTCAGTAAAATTCTTGACACGGACGTTTTTGCGCCTCTCGGAATGAATGGAGAGAATGCAAGGTGACGGAAATCGTCTCGAAGGCGTTACGAAACTCCCGCTGTCAATCGTAGAAACGTCAAATAAGGATGAGAGAGAGAGAGAGATGGAAGGCTCGGAAAGAGGAGATTAAGTAAATAAGATGCTGGATAACATCAGAAGAAATACTTGAGCACGCAACCTCTACTACGCCCACTTCTCATTTTTTGGACGCAGCAAAATCTGAAATGGTGGATATTAATATTATTTACATTTTGTAAATGTGCGGAAGTGGTCCACTTAGATATTTATAAACTACTGCGCCGAAAGTCGCTGCACTTTCACGAAATATTTTTCTGGTTGTTCTGTTAAGTTATGTCAATCTTTTAGTTAAGGAGGTTCAGTGGTTTCACTCAACTTAAGAGAATTCGACGTAACATGCTGGAAGTATTACTTATGTTGTCTTAAATCTACCTGATTTTTTCAGAATTATTTACCGCAGATTACTTAAGATATTTGATCGAGAAGTGGACAAAAAAATTACGTGGGTTCTTATGGGAACACAATGTACGAGTAGCTTAATTTATCAAAAAGAACCTTTTTCTAGTTAAGAATAAGAAAAACAACAATAATAAAAATAAAGCATATCAAATGATTTTCATATATTATTCTATTAATGATTTAAATTATTTTTGTTTTTCTTATTCTTAACTAGAAAACGTTCTTTTCGATGAATAAAGCTAGTCGCACCTCGAGTTTCCATGAGAACCCATGTAATTTCATGCCCACTTCCACATCAAATATCCTACGAAATCAGTGGTAAATAATTTGGAAAAAATTCAGGTAGCTTTAGGAAAACATAATTAATGCTTCCAGCAAGTATCGTCGAATTCCCTCAAGTTGAGTGAAACCACCGAACGTCCTTAAGTTCAATAAGAAAAATGTCCAATGTTTTTTTTTATTATTTTATTAAAAGAAAATTCGTTGATACTTCACTACTGCCACTTTTCCTAATTTACCTGCTACGCACACGAAAGCGGAAACATTCTATAATTTTGGGAACTTTGAATAAGTTTCCTTGAAACTTATCGAGGAATTTCAATGATCCGTGAGTTCGCTATTCCTCCCCCCCCACCCTATCCCTCTTCCTTTTAGGGTGTGACCGATTGAGGCGGCCTTATTGTTAAATAAAAATAACCTCATAAAAACAATATTTTAATTATACTCCCATTACTTTCATATGCATTACGTCACGTTTTAATGTCTCATGTTCTCAGTGCATTTTATTATATTTTTTTCCATTGTTTTATGGTATCTTTGCCATTAAATGTCGTATCATCACATTTCTAATAAATTTAATTTGTGAAAGTAAATCATTCTATCTTCACTGATATGTCAAATTATTCAGACATTCGACAATCATTAGGAACATTAGTAATTCGATATGACATTTACATTCACTGTTGAACATTCAAGAGCGATAATCACAGTTGTTGGCTCACAACGGTCCATCTCCCACAACGTCCAAGGGCTAACTGCTAGATTTGATCGTCTTCATTAATAAATAATTGGCAAGTAAAATATTGCAAAAAAAGGTTTAGAGGGTAATGCGATGATGAAAACAAAATTTCTAAAGATGTAAGTGAATATGGCTATAAAAAAAGAAGAAAAATAATTCCCCCAGCAGGGAATCGAACACCACACCTTACGCTCCGCAGTCCACTACAAATACAAATAAATTTTAATATAATTAAGTCAGTGTGTATTTATGTGGTTTGTTAAAATTAATCGTTGGTCATAAGGAGTCTATGGACCAAATTTCAGATCGATTGGATCAGAGGGGAAGTGGGTTTATACTTACACAGACAGACAGTGTGAGCTAATGTAAGTGGAGTAAAAAGAGGCATGACCTTCTCATGGTACCAACATCATCTTCATCATCATTGGTGCATCTGTCCGTAGACAGGTTTCAACGGTAGCGTTGTCTCCACAGCAACTTCCGTCCTGGGCCTCTCTCTTCATCTCCGCATAACTCCTTCCTTCTTTTATATCCCTCAGCAATCCGTGCCTCCTCCTTCCTCTTCCTCTCTTCCCTTCTATTTTCCCTTACCAACATATTATCCAGTTATTCTCATGTCTTTTTGTGATACTTGTAAAAAAAATAGAATCCGTTTTCCATGGGGTATGTGACGGCTGTTCGCTACGAAGATACATTAGTAAAACAAGTGAGGACGGATCGCGTCAGAAATAAATCAGTGTATAGTCCGTATGCTTTTTCAATTATTAAAAAATAAATTATTACTCACCGTTACACTTTTTTGTTAGAATTACGAAAACATTCTTTGGCTGATAAGTCTTTTTCAGCGCTCGGCGCGAGACAACTTAAGTCAAGGTTCATATATAGGTATGTTAAGTTAGTATCTCTGAAGCTCAGTCTTGAAATATAAAGCTTTTGGGTCGATTATATCACCATATTAACTTCGTGCTTCATAACACTGCTTGCATTTAAAAATAATATGTGAATATTGCGGCTCGTGACTGGAGGTTATTGTGCGAAATTGTGCGTGTGAAACAATCATTCAAAACTCGGAAATATATTCGATCCTACCGTGTACCATTCAAAATAAAAAAATATGAAAAATAAAAATGAAGACGTCATCCTATAAATAAGCTATGGTATAATAATAATATAAATAAGTATGATTAAAACATCACGCTTAGCCTCCTGCGTAAAATAGTGTAGCTGGATTGAAATGGAGCTATAAGTTCGCAAGTGAGCTTATGTGAAATTAATTACATCTCGTAATATACTGAATTCAAAAACGTTGGAACATTATCGAGATTTAATTTGGAAAGTCAGATGTCTCATGGCAGGCACCATCCCACCCTCTTGCGGATCCGTATCCTCTTGATTTGTCAATGATTGCCTACTTGATACATACAGAGAGAACTCATCATGAGAAAATTGTCTGAATTTCTGAGAAAATGTTTAAATATCACCAAAATAAGAAAGTGAATGCCTACTGATAAGGGTAAGATGGTGAAAAAGAATCAAATAATGATTCTGATAAGCGTGGTAACAGTGTCATTCACGAAACCTTGAAAATCTCGGCAGAGCGACAGACTCTGGAAGTGACAGACGGTGGATGGATTCAAATCCTTCCACCAGAGTTCGGGCAATCAAATGGAAGTTGACGAATATTGTTGCGCCGTATCTCATGCTGCGGTTCATTTGTTTCATTCCATCGATTAATTTCAACTCTCGGTGGCGGCGAGGTAACGTCCTCGCCTGCTTACCCAACGGTCGCGGGTTCAAATCCCGCCTGGGGAGGATTTTTCACTTCCCAGAGCATGGTTGTTTGTGCTTGTCCACTGTTGAATGTCACTACCCCGATGTAAAGGCCAACTTAAGTGCTGTTTTTGGTGGAAATTAAATAATAAATAAAAAAAACTCGCGCACTTGCACGAGTCCATAAGAAGACATTTCACAGGATGTGCATTTGCAATACTTTTTCGGACGTTGTATGCAAGTGTTATAGACATGTCCCTCCCTCCCCCTTTCCCAGAAAACAGCACATCGACAACCCCAATCAAATCTTCCCTCTCTTCTCCGCCCCCTCCCCCTCAGGCCATGGGGGTGTGGGGGGGAGGAGCGACTAACTCCTATCCTCCCCACCCTTTGGGTTCATTCCCCATCGGATCGCATACAATGTGTTCCATATATATCTCCCCCATTTGCACCTCACACTTCTCTCCGTATATTGAAGAGGCATTAATACGAAATATATTTGGGGGCTGCGCGAAAAAATGAACGCCAAATTTCTTCCCATTTCGGGGGGGTTGTCGAATGGTATCCCTTTCTCTTATCTCCTCACAAGAAGCTCTTCTTTATTCGTCTCTCTTCTTTGTTTCCTTAACTGTTCCTCTCTCTCCCCCATTCACTCCTCAATCTTTATATAAAAAAAGATTGTTTGGTTAACGAGAGAATTCGGAAGCCCGGGCTAAACCTTACCCACTAAAATGTAGTCCGATAGGCACCTCCCTCCCCTCACCACTCCCCCTCGCACCTCCCCCCTCCATCTTTCTGCCCTTTCCTCCTCATGGGAACAGAGCATGGGCTTCAACTATTCTTCTACCGCCGACGAAGAAGGATTTGTTCCGATAATATTTGTAAGTGTCCTTATTACGTGTTCCCGTGTATTTGAGTTAAACAGAATGTGAAATAAAGCAGATAGGTGACACATAAAATGTTAGAGTGCGAATGGTGGTTTATATATATATATATATATATATATATATATATATATATATATATATATATATATATATATATATATATATATATATATATATATATACCTACCCAACTTCCCAGTCCCCAAACACGCCTCCACTCATAAATTCCGGTTTGACTCATGCTTCCACTTCACCAAACCTCCACGCCCTCCCCGACGACGCATCGAACACTCAGCTTAGGAACACTGAAATGTCCATCATCTGGCACTGAAAAGCCTTTTTCCCACTCGGTCTCAATGTAATTCATTAATTTCTCGTATTTTCTCTAGCCCTACATCTCCTCCGCCGCCCTACATTATTACTTTGTTGCACTCCCCCCGTCCACTAACTACACCCCCCCAGCCAGGTGCGACAACCTCCCAGTCCCTCCATTTAGCCAAACCTTCCCCTCACTTCCCCTCCTTTCCCGCTGCCCTTCCTTACCTAGTGGAGCAGTACTCTTCTGCTGAAGAAGTATCTCACCCCCTGTTAAGTATTTTATATGTATTTGTGTGTATGTGTATATATGTATATATTTCGTTCAGTGAGGAAAACGCTCTCGGCGACGATGTACATGCGTAGACATAAATGTACATACATAGATATATTTTTGTGTGTGTGCACATAGGATCGTTGTCAGACGAGTGTGTGGTTTGGGGAGGTGTCGCCGTGGTAATTCGCTCCGTATATATCTGGCACTCCGGACCTCTGACAAACTCTCCTTTTAGGCCTGCCAGCGCGTTCATTCGTCGTTCAAACTGTTGCGCCGTTGTATTTGCACTCGGTGAACGTTTCATTGTGCTCTCCGCTCCAAAGGCACGAAGGTGGTTAAGTGATTTCGTTAATTGCGGACGCGTCACTCTTGTTTTTTTAACAAAATAAAGTCGTGAACTGTATTCTTCCACGCCTCCGTGGAGGGTAATCTTTCGGAATTAATTTCCTTCGTGCCAAGAGCCTCTCCCACAGCAGCAGTTTGGAGGGTAGCATTTACCCCCCCCCCTTGGGGGAACGACAAGAACCCGCAATTGGCATCGCCCTCTGTGCCACATGGAGACGAAGTGAGCACCATATTCCCGCTCCGTGGTTTTATTTTGTGGTTTTATCAGGTATAGTTTAACTGTGGGCGATAGATTTATTTTTTTTACATAGTTGAGAAAGCGTACGAACTACAACGAACGCATTACTTTGCTGACGCGAACTGCGCGTTAGAACTTCGTTATTTTTTAAAGCAGTAGGTAATCTCTTGGCGGCTCTCGGCAGTGGAATTACATCACATGGAAAATGGCTTTTATCTCTTGGCTAATATATCCAAGATTATTGCGATAAGTGGCTGATGTTGAGACATCACTTGATAGATGATGTGCATTTATTAATAATGAGGCCGATTTCGTTTAATTCTACATGTAGGTAACACTTCACTCAGACTCCCTAGAAGGCGGTTGGCCATCGTTGAGTGCAGAGCTTAATTGAATGTATTAAATTGCATTTCCGCGTCGTTTCCTTTGATTGCATTTGGTTCTCCGTTGCAGCGTGCGTGGCCATGGCAACCCGTCAACAACTCGCCGTTGGGTGCATGTCCCGTCGTCGTCGCGGATCCAGTGCCGTGCGCATGCGCGTGGCAAAACCCTTTGATCGCACCGTCGGACCATACCGACCTCTCTTTCTCTCTCTCGCGTGAAGGGAACCACTTACGCCTCCTTCGACACAAACACAACACATGTGCGTGTGTGTGTATCAATTATGTATACTATGTATAAAGGGGGAAATCCGTATGCTTGTTTGGATTTTCGAAATGTTTGGCAACCTTCCAGAAGGACTAGGAAGTTGAATTTTGGCAGGAATACCGGCCGTCGCCTGAAACGGACGAAAAAAATGGTAAAAATTCCGAGCAAAAATTTAAACGGGTTGTTTTTACCCCATAATCCTAACTTTTAGCCCCATAAGAAAGTTATTTAATCGGTCAAGGGATTGCTTATTTTGCTTTTTTAAATGACTTGCACTAGACATTTTCACAGTCGGATGGCGAATAGACTGCAGTTTTTTTATTTTTACTCTCAATTTTTCTTTTACGCTTCGCTTATGTCTGAAATGTATGTTTTTGGCTCCAAAACAGTCCATTTATTTACTATTTCGACAGTGTAAATTTTGTTATTTCCTTGGAAACCGCAATATATACATAAACAGTTAAGGAAATGAATATTAACATAAATGCTATCAACAATATGTTGAGGTTGGGAAAGGGCCTTCTAATTACTGAATATATATGTGTATATTTATTTATTTGTTGCTTTGCTAAAAACTGCTACGACATAACTGAGAGCTGCTGGAAGGGAACTAGATTGGGAACTGCTGGAGACCCGGAGGCTACACTCAAGGCTAGTGTTAGTTGAAAAGCGAGCGATCCAGCGAGTTTATTATTATAACTAAACATGGCCTGAAGAATGTTATATTAACCCTTCACTTTATCTTTAGGACTGATAGAAATGGAAAAATACGATTGAAACAACGCCGAAGTTTTTAACCTAGTTATGGACGAAATAATAAAAAATATAAAAAACCTAAAAGGATATAGACTCGATGGAAATAATATAAATATTGTATGCTACGCAGACTATGCAATATCTACTAATTGCAGAAAAAGAAGATGATTTACTAAAGACTTTGATGGGATTCATGGAGTTAGGAAATAAATATAATATGGAAATAGCATCCAAAAACAATGGTAACATCAAAGGAACCAATCCGATGTAAACTACCACTAAACACGGACATCATTGATCAGGTAATGAAATTAAAATATTTAGGAACTGTTATAACTAGCTATGGGAATTTATATGATGAAGTAAATGAACAAATAACAAAAGCTGAAAGGATTGGGGGCTGCCTGAACAAAACAGTATGGAGAAATAAATAACTTCGAAAAGAAGCAAAAACAAGACTATACTACAAAGCAGTTATCAGACCTTTAATGACACATTCCATGGAAACTACAGCACAAACAATACAGCAAAACAGAGAATGCAGACCGCAGAAATGACTGTACTGAGAAAAATAGTGAACAAGACAAGATTAGATAGGATTTCTAACGAAATTATCAGATACCTATGTATTACACCTCCAATAACAGAATGGAAACGTAAAAAGAAAGAAGAATGGAATGAACATATTTCAAGAATGGACGACTCTAAGAATCGTCAAGAAAGCAAGGGACCGAATTTTAGTCGAAAAGAGGGGTCCAAATTGGTCGACCGCGCAAGAGATGGTTAATAGGTTGATGGTTAACTTCAGTTAGAAAAGGCATAATCATAAAGAACAGGCAAAAATGCCTTCGAAGAAGAAGAAGAAGACAATGCCGAAGTTATAGTAAAAAAATTCCTTCTTTCCACCTTCCATTAGTGACAGTAACAAGAACAAAGCGAGACCCTAAGAAGACTCTCTCTTTGAGTGCAATTCTCTTTCACAATGGCTGGTGTCCCAACGCCCACTGCCTCCAGTCTCTGCGTCGGCTCCGTAGGTGTGGAATACCAGAACTAACAGTTTATTAGTGCTACTTTCCATTTTTTGGGCCCGATTCCGCTTTCTATAATTGATCATTAAACCCAAGCTTCAAATTCTCCAAGCGTCTGAATGCATTTAAAGCCACTGCCAAAGTTACCAACGGAATTTCTAATGTTGACATGAGAGATAAAGGAATGATTTTGGAGATAAAATGGCAGTTTTTGAGCATGATGAAACAAAATAAATGAATCGAATACTGTATTCAGTTAGCCTTTTCTTCTGGTGAAAATTGAATAGGGGTGCTCTTCTAATCTTTAGTGTAACAACTTAAAAAGAGCCTGTGCACCGAATCCAATAATTTTCTTGTGGGTGTAAAATTCACCGGTTGTTGGGTAAAAACAACTCCATTGAATCTGGTTCGAGGTTCCAGGAGACATTGGGTCACGATCTGCATTCGTGCGAAATTTCAATTTTTTAACTCTCCCGAAAGTCCTTCAAATATTCTCTCTTGCAGTTATCAATCCTTAGATTGGTTTGAAAATAGACCTCCATTAATCTCTTTTCTGAGCTTTCCTCTTCGTTTCTTCATAGGATGTTGCACCAGCATCCTTCCTCACTTGCACCAGATATTGTTATCCCTTGGCCTCCCTCTGTGTCGTACCCTCCCTCCACCATTCCCTCTAACACACACTCTTCACTAGACTCAATTGTGTCTATGCAATATACAATGCCCCAACAATTCCGCTCTTCTTTTCACAATACTCTTCCATAGTTCATTCCCCTTCTCTCTCTCACTCTCTTAAACACCTCTTCATTTTAAACTCTGTCCATCCAACTGATTCTCAGCATTCGTCGATAACACCACACTTCTAAAGCATTTAATCTTCTTCTTTCTTCCTTTGCAATGGTCCAGGTTTCACATCCGTATAGAGCATTTCTCCACACGAAAACTTAAATCAATTTTTTCCTTATGTCTAGGCTGATGTTTCTTGCAGTAGAAAGTTTTTTCTTCTCGTTGAAAGCAATTTTAACCATGGATAACCATATATATTATTACAGAAAGGTCTTTTTCTGTCATTCCGTATCTGCTCCGTTAATACTGCACCTACAGCGATAAATGAGGTATTATTTTAAACGTTGAATCACCGGCTTCTGACGAAAAATACAATCTCAATCTCAAATTTCACTATTTACCCATTAATTTGACTTAAAAGTTTCGATAAACTCTCTTGCCTGTATTACATTCATGTGTTTTGTATATTTTTTCAAGAAAACAAGTATAAAGAAAGTACTTTATGATACACCTTCTCCTCTATTTAATGCCCAATTACACCGTTTCCTTAACATACTTATTCCCTGATAGCGTGAAAGTGCGAAAGTTTCGCACGGGTTACCTAGTCTATTTATAATTACTCTTTTGCTTTTTGCGTCACTTGTTATTATTGCCCCCAGATATTTGAATTCCTTGACCATTTGTATGTTTTTGCCTTGTATACTTAATTTACAATTAACATATCCCTCTTTACTGCAAACCATTCCTATTGTTGTTTTATTGTTAATTCTCATATTATATTTCTTTCCCCTTGTATCTTCCATATTTTTCACTTTACTTTGTAGTTCGTCTTCACTTTCTGCTAAGATCACCATGTCGTCCACCAATCTTAGCATGTCCACTTTAATTCCTTGTATCTTTACCCCTCCGCTTATCTTTTGGCGTATCTTTTGAATTGCTTCTTCTATGCACAGGTTAAATAGACAGGTGATAAGGCACATCCCTGTCTCACGCCTTTTTGGATCTCTACTTCTTCCCACTGGTTCCCATTTCTTATTACCGCTATTTAATTTACATATAGGTTCCATATAACCCTTCTATCCCTGAATTTAAACCCTATTTTCTTTAATAAGTTAAATAAGTGCTCCCATTTAACATTATCAAAAGCTTTTTCAATGTCAATGAAAGCCATGTATGTGTTTAGGTTATTGGCGATTCTCTTATCTAGCAGCGTCCTTATGGTTAGAATTGCTTCTCGAGCTACATCATATTGTGGAATTGTACAAAGTTTTTCTTTTGACATGTTCAGTATCTATCTTTAACCTTTTCATTTCTATCTTCAGGTTTTCCAGCTTCCCCCCTTTGAGTAGTGTTCTGACGTTCCATGTTCCTATTCTTCGTTCTCCTTTATTTCTCTTCCGCCGTAGACGTCCTTTAGCAGCTCCCTCCCGGAGATCCGAATGAGGGGCTATTTTATCTCCGGATTTAAATTTTACTGAAGAGTTTTCCATGGTGGTCCCTTTGCCTTTTGCATCCTATGCCGTTGATCCATCTGGATTCATCCCCCTTTAGAGGTGATTTCTCACCTCAAGGACATAAGGGTGCCCAGTACCCCTACCCGCTCGTCTGCCCTCATGTGAAGCCATTGACACTTGGTGGGGGGGGGGTCTCCTTATCTCGGGAGACACTCGGTCCCTACATTCGTTCGCCACTTGCTACGCAAGCGTTGACCATCACGGGGAGAGGTGAACGTTCGGGTTTTCCCTTCACCAGGAATAGGACCTTGCTGGCTTTTCCTAGTATCTCCGGTTCTTTTGGAGAGGAGAGATTAAAAAAATATTTAAAAATATATAAATATGACAAAGAAACACGCTAGCATTTAGCTTGACGGTCTACGGTCGAAGTCAAGATGCCGTTTGTCCGGACTACAGGAAACTCTTCCCTCAAATAATGATAAGGTCAACTATGTTTAAATCCACAGAGTATTTTATTCCTGGTATAGGATGGGTTTCCAGGTATTTTTTTACAATTAAATTTCAAATTCAATTTTATTACAGGTACCTGATGATGACGCCGTAGCGTTGAAACTAGTTGTACCAATAAAATACTCAGTGGATTTAAACATAGTTGGCCTTGTCAATATTTGAAAATGGACTTACACAAAGTTACGCCAGAACGGATTGAATTCAAACTCTTCCCTCTTAATTAAAACGTGTTGTATTTTCACGCCATTGATTTAAATACGCGATTGATTTTTTTCGCTGTTTATTGGAATATCTATATTGTTGTGTTTTTTATTGAAACAAACTAATATATATATATGGCCCTGCCTATGTCTACTGAGTCACATACTCGCCAAGGAATTCTACGGAATTATTCGAACCGAAGAAACGACTCGTCGCGATCGTAATAGAAAAAGTGAGTGGATTCATCTACATCTATCTACATCTACATACTACCCCGCAAGCCGCCTCAATAGGCGTGTGGCGGGGGGTGTTAGGACACCAGCCGTTTACAAATAAAAAGGAATCGCTCTAATGAAATTACGCCTAGCATTTATTGAAGTCCCTTATTGTTCGGGGGAAAAACGAATTCCCATACCTATCCGTTCGGCAATATATCTCTCTTAATTTATCGTTTCTGTCGGACCTGGAAATATAGTGGTGTTCTAATATGATGTTCTCCGTGTCGCTCTGAAAGATATCTATTCTCAATTGTTCAAGCAATCTAAGCCTAGCGCGCAGCCTCCGAGTCTCTAGCGGCTCCCAACCTAAAAACATTGGGTTGGAGGGGATTGGGAAACAAAAAAAGGATTGGGGGGAAACAGATGGAAAGAAGGCGATCACTGACACTCCCTCTCTACACCACGTGCTGCCCTGCACCAATTGGCTGATGGACCCAACTCCAAGCAAGGGAAGATCGAGGGTGTGAACGCTTTGTTGTTGTAAGCTGTGTGAATCGTGGTTTCCCAAAATGCTCTAGCCCGCGAGGAGATTAATGGAGAAGAAGGTTTTAAATATTGACATTATTAAAAGCATTTATTTGGTGATACTTCCATTTCTAACATTGTGTTAGTGAAACGTATTCAGTTAAAATACTATTCGTCTTTCCCCAAATTAATGTGTACTATGTAGTCGGAAAACAACCTGTAGGCCGCATGCGTCTTGAACTCCCAGCTTATAACTAAAACTATAAGTTAAATTACAGAGAGTTGGTCATGTATTTTTAAAAATTCTCAGCTTCCTTTTTTTCCCCCTACGTTTCGCCTTTTAATTCTAGCATCATTTAACGCTTTTTATCTTTGTATTATTATAATTTTTATGGTGCAAATGTCATGAGTTTTGGTAAAATAATATATTTTTTTTTTTTTAACTTTTGCCGACGTTTCGGATTTTTATCCCAATATTTAAAAAATAGGATCTCGCAACATAAAGCATCAATTTAGACCAAAGTTCAACTTCGTGCATTAGCAAATCATGCAATTACAAATAGTCACTCATTTATTTTCGAAGAAGCCAAAATTTTAGACTCGGAACCAAATTTATCAAAAAGATTATTCAAAGAAATGTACCATATATCCAGAAATAAAAAAGTTTCAATAAAAGAACAGACATTACTTATCATAGCAAAATTTATCATGATTTAATAAATGACACATAACTTTTCAACAAAGAAATTTTGGATCCAAGCAACCAAATTTAAAATTGTAAATAAATAAAAACAGCACCAAACTTTAAAGGTAACTATTGGTAACTATCTTGAATGTCTATGTCAATGTATTTTTCTATTGAATGACTGTAAATTTACCATTATGTAATCAAAACAGAACTGTCAAACATTTGACATCATGCATCATTGTTTCTAGCCCAGAAGATGGATGAATAAAAATCCGAAACGTCGGCAAAAGTTAAAAAAAAATATATATATTATTTGACCTAAACTAATGACATTTGCACCATATAGAAAAAGAGGTCGAGAATAAATACCATTTGAATTATAATTGTTATTAACTGTTTTACTTGCATTGTGCTGTTGCCCTATTGATGCTTTAATTAAAAGGCGAAACGTTGGCAAAAAAACAAAGTTGAGAATAAAAAAAACATGACTAACTCTCTATAATTTAACAAATACGTTAATTAAAAGGTCAATAACCAATTCAACGAAGTTAAACTAATGAATATGAATATGATATTCGTGTAGTTATTTTTTATTTTATGTTAATTCAGATTGATTGCAAAAATATGCATTCCATGTAATATTGGTAATGTATCTTAGTCAACCATTTGAAAACTGCATGTTGGTCTAGGTTGCCCATCAAAGTGGGATTTTAATTTGATACTCTGTCAATCTTATGGGTAAATAGACTTAAAATAGCCAATTCAGACTTGCGAGCCAGTTATCTAGGATCAATTTCCTGCTAGAATTATGAGATTTTCAGTTCCAGTTCTTCAAATACGATTTCAATTTTTGCTTTTTCTCGAACCTCATTTTTTGTTTCGCCGCACAGTTAAGCAGCGGGGATTGTTTTAGGTGATGCGGGTGCGGGAATTAATCTTCTTTTGAATCCTCTCCTGTTTTAAGCTAATGATTGTCCCTGCGCCCCTTCGTAACGAACGTATTCAAGGTATTCTAATTTTTACGAAACGGAACGTATTTTTTTGCTCCAGCGAACAGTTTCGTTGTTATGATAGTAATTAGTTTGCGCTGCGTCTCCCGCCGAATCAAAGTTATTTGCTCTTGGGTAATAAACTTGATAAACAGCCTTCTTAACACATTCATTTGTGAGCATAATAAAACTCCCTTGTGAGTAAATTGCAAACAACAAAGGCCAAAACGAGCGGAATTACAGTGGCCTTTTGAGGCGTGTAAATGTAAATATATATATATATATATATTTACGTATATAATATGTGTTAACACATCTTATGTGTTTCCTATTCTCTTTCTTTCACCCTCTGTTTGAACTGTATATGTATATATACATACATAAACACACACGTATACAACCACCTACGCACAAACAAGCACGTGACGATTTCCCCGGGTACTGCGGTAGCACATTAGCGTTTCCCTTGATCGAAAGATTTGCACGTAAATTTAATTCCGTTTGGGGAATTCGAGAGGTGACGGGGTTAAATGAGGGGGGGAGGGTGGGGGTACAAATTAGCAAAGAGAGGATGTATTTTCTTTTGTTTCATTCGTTTTGTGTTCTCCTCTCTCTCTCTCTCTTCGCACGCTAGGGATAGTACGACACAGGATATGGAAAGGGACTCTTTCGTCTGTTTCTCGCCTCTCTCCCCACTGACGCGATGCCTCGGGAGTGATA
Organism: Pyrrhosoma nymphula; assembly: GCA_963573305.1. Classification (NCBI taxonomy): domain Eukaryota; kingdom Metazoa; phylum Arthropoda; class Insecta; order Odonata; family Coenagrionidae; genus Pyrrhosoma; species Pyrrhosoma nymphula. Next base: position 154,602,765 of record OY754329.1, on the reverse strand, counting down.
ATTGATTCTGCGAGGAGTGAGTTGTCTGTGTTTGTCCACGCGCGTGTTTGTAATGTGTGGATGTGGTTTGCAGGGCCGTCGGGGGAAAGGGGGAGCGGGGGTTTAGGGGGCTGGAGGGGGGTAGAGGGAGGTGAGGAGGGAAGAGGGGAGGGAGGGCCGCCTATATTGTGACGACGAAGAAGAAATATTTTGAGTGGGCGTTGTTTATGTGACTTTGGGAGGGATATCGTGAAAGGCCATGTCCCGCTGCACGAATACCTCTGAAACACTAGGGCCGTATTTATAGTCGTTACCTAGCAGTCCCCTTATCCTTCCCCTGCCCAGCAGGCCCCTTGATTTGTGCGTCCTATAGTAAAAATTAAGGGAGCTGCTAGGTAGGGGATGGTTGGGGGTTAGATCTGGTAACTATGGACTACAAAGGGCGGGAAATGGAATTCACAGCTCAAATGTTTCAGTGGTGACGCTCGTGATCAACATGGATGCGGATAAATAAAGAGCCAGACGCCGAATGAAAACCGCAAAGATGGACGTTCGACGTGCAAATAGCTTCAACGGTGTGGAGAAGAAGATTTTGTGTGACCTGGTGTAGAAGCATAAAGATATAGTGGAAAGTAAGAAAACGGACGCAGTTTCCTGCCACAAGAAGAAGAAATTGTGGGGAAAAAAGATGCTGCGAGTGTATATGAACATCCTTGGAATGAGTCTGGCGTCATATCAGATATTTATCGATTAAGAGCAAATCTTACCGTTGATTTATTAACACCAAATCTTCGAAATTATTAATTTAAGGCTATGCACGTTCATTAGTCAGTTTAGTTATATCTTTTGTGTTATTTTTTCGATAAGGGGGTGGAGCATGCATCTCCTGCCAGAATTAGGAGAGGCTAAGGGGGCTGCTGGGGGTGGAAATTTGACTATAAATACCGTTCTTGACGAAGGGGCCTGCTAGGGGTTGTGGGACTGCTGGGTAACGACTATGAATTCGGTCCATAAGGTCCGTGCTCATAGTCGTGTCTTAATGTGGATGGAGCGATTTTTGTTTATGAACAGATTTGAGTGAAACTGTTCATGCGTGTCCTTATTAGTAATATCTATCGATAAAAGGAAAAAAAACTGCATGCTACCGATTTGGTTTTCTGGCAATTCAATGATATTTTAACAAGTAGATACTCTTATGACACACGGCATATATTTTGAAACAATTCGATAACTTATGTACAGATTTTCTCCTAAATGCGGCATAAAAAGTTTCATATTGTTATAATATCTGTTAAATATCAAGGTATCATGTCGAGTAAGAAAAACGTATTTAGATATGATTTTCTCTTACATTTCGAATTTCGTACCAAAAATCCAAGTCAAAACAATGTTTTAATTAAGGCGAAAAATGGAAATATAACTCTTGCATCATAATATATAGTACTGCATGTATGGTGATTTCCAACGTATTAACAGGTGTACTTGAGTGAAATGTGGTCCAAGAATATTTTTTCGACTTACTTGAAAAGTTATTAGAATGTGCACTCAACGACTCAGGATTACCACTCCGGCCACATTTAAGCATTTTACTCCACGAAGATCGTCTCATGCGCGAGCTTGACTTCAATCTTTGTTTCTTAGTCGTCAAATAAGGCGAGCTCGAGATTTTTTTGTGATAAGGTGAGCATCATCAAGATTGCCTTAATTCGGTACAATATTAACTTATTTCATGGTCTTCTCTCATTGTTGTCTTAAGCAATTGCTCAAGCACGTATGGTTTCATAGTCGCTGAATCTCGTCTTCTTTGTCGAGTAAGACAGCGAATAACCTCGTCTTCATCATGTCGACCTCGTCATAAGCACTCGATTTCGTCGTTTTTCTGCGGTAGATATTCTCGTCGATTGAAGTTGAGCCGTTAATGTATTGTATCTCTTGATTGCATCGATCGTCTAATATATTTATTTATCAGATGATATCGTTAAAAAAGTACGTATTATACAAGCTGAATAAAGTTAAACTTGAATACAACGGGAATAGATGATGAACTAATGGAATAATTTTCTAATTGAGAACACGATGGGAGATGCCCTTCGCCTGTATCCTGCAAATCATGCGTTAACTTTCACGCATTTGCTTGTGCTAACTTTATAACTAACGTGAATCCACCAACAAGTGTCACAAAAGGTCGATGTAAACTCGAGTTATCGGTGGTTTTAGGAACAAGAAAATGTACCATTCTAGTTGTGTTTCGGGGTTATTATGTTTTGCTTGATAGGAGTGCTTACGAGAAATTAAGCTGTATACGTGGTTAGTTTCGTAAGTGTTGTGCAATATTAGTGTACGAAGCATACGATATCATACAATGTCGAAGACGTGATGGATTTAGCGGCTTATGGTTTCTTTTAAATGTAGGCGTGTACATTTTCCCTCGTTGAAATAACTTGCATCATATGGATTTCAATAACAATCACTGATAGCTCGAACCAAGGAATATTTTCATCTTTATTAGAGAATTTACCCTTTTGTTGTTATCCACAGAGGCAATTATTATGATAGATCTGAGGTGAGTAACTAACTGGTTGTTACTATACGTTTCTTTATTAACGTGTTTTGGAAGTGAAAACTCTTATTGCAAGAAGATATATTTTGATTTATTGGCGGAGTAGATATATTTGTGCATGAGAATTGGTTGACTAACGTGCTAAATATATACATTTTGCAAGCATATCCCTCCAATAATTGAACTAGGATATTCTAACGTTCTGTGGGCACTGGGTATTTTTTAACTTGCCTTATGAAAAACTCATATATGACTTACTTATTTGTCTGTACAGTAGTCTAACTGTAATTAATATATGCAGATGATACTTCCTCGCTTATTAAAGCCGATCTGGCATCAAAACTAACCAATATGTACACTACATGTTGCTACCCAAGAAATGGAGTAGTGTGGTTCTTGTAATCAACTCACCCCTATGAAAAAAGACTGGATAAGTACCTACCGTTTCAAATAAAAATTCTCTTCCTGCATGCAGTACTGTAATCAAAGTGAACTCATCCAATATCAGAATATTACATGGTAAACATTTTCTGAGCATAATAATAAGTGTAGAACTCAGCTTGGCACCTCACGTTGACAGAGTATCGAAAAATAATGTCAACGGTCGTATAGATTTCCCATACGCTAGCTAACACTGTAGGACTCACCGCTCAAAAACTGCTATATTTTGGAAAGATACACTTCCAAATTTCAGTATTAAGTGTCTAGCCTTTAGTGCCATGTTTTTGGGACAAGGAAGTTATGCTAGAAAAGATTTCTTGCTCTAAAAGAGGAAAATTAAGGCATCAAGTACAATACATTGTAGAGCAGAAAAGAACCCCTGCTAAGGATTCATCAGATACTAACCTTTCCTTGTTTTTATGTACTTAAAGTATTACACTGCTGTGATATGCTTTTCAAACAGCACCCTTGCCTGACTCGTTACCACGGGTGTCGCTGGGTTTACTTCCTTATTTCTGATCGGAAGTTGCTTGGAGATTCTTTGTGACCATAAAAAGGTCGATCCCTAAGTGATTCTCGTAAACGATTACGTTCGAGAAAATGTGCGATTCCCGAGTGTCACACTGTGCAATATTCAATAAAGTCCGACGCTGAAGAGAAACTGTCGGAGAAATTGGCGTCCACTTCGGGGGAGTCGTCTACACCGCGTCCCCTCCCCCGCAGCCCGTTGTTTGCCCCCCCCCTTTACTCCCCCATCATTCCAACCCTCCCCCTTGCCTGACCCCCTCTTACTCCACAGGAGGTTGGTGAAATTAATAATCTTTCCAGAAGATTTAGTCTCGTTAGGCGACGATTCAAACAAGCGCGTAGCGATCGTGCGCGCTCCGCCTCATGCGCAACAATTGCCGTCCGATCTCATCTTATCGATCAAAACTTCTGAATGCAGTAAAGATAAATTCCTTTCGTATCCATTTATTTAATCAGGCGTATTGCCTCTCTCTTTGGCTCGTCTTAACTCCCGAGTCCCGCAGGACATCAGTGAAACGAAACTCTCCTTCCACTGCCTCAAAAGTATTCTGTCGAACAAAAGATGCTCTCGAATTGAATTGCATAAATAAACTATCAGGTATTTCGGAAACTAAACAATCTGAATGTTAAATGATGACATGTCGACGGACTCCAGTGGTGAGGAACAAGAAGAGTAAGTAAGTAAGTAAGTTTATTATTACTCCATACACTGAATACATTTCAATAGCAAATTTTGAGTAACTTTAGGTAGCCTTGAAGGAGAACCTGTTTTAAGGCTAACATCAAATAATAACAGGTTATGGTTACACTTAAAAATACATATATAGTTCATGTAGTGAGGCCTAGACAATTACTTAACAAAATGAGTGCGTACCTTAAGAAGCTACTAAGACTTATAGAGTTAATTATGACACATCAACAACAATATTTATAACACGTTTACAACAACATTACAACAATATTTCCTCTACACTCCCTTTGGTGAGAAGCCAAGAATGTACATTTTTCGAAAACATTTTCACAGACTTAGAATTAGTGCATGAATGGGGTAATAGATTGTATACCTTTGGTCCAACATACAAAAAACATCTTTTTAATATCGTCAAATTTGTTTTGGGTAAGGGTATACTTTTTTAACGCAGGGTAAAGGGAGAAGGCAGGCACAGAAATATTCCAGAGTTACCACTTCTAGTATAAAAACCCCATAGAAACCTTATAAATATATAAATGCCTCAATGGAAGCAAACCTAAATGAAGAAAGAGTGGGAAGGATCTTTCAAATCTATTCTTTTTCAAAATTACACGAATAACTCTTTTTTGTAAAAAAAACGGCAGGTTTCAAGGAATTTCTAATAAGCGCCACCCCAACAAAAAATGTCATAACTTAATCTGGATTGTACTAACGCGTTATGTATTATCCTCAAGTCCTCAAGAATGTGACGTCATTAACAGAAAAGTGGGGACGAGAGATGTGGAGGAAGGGGGGGGGGAAGAAGACCTTAGTGAACAGTGGTGGTGGATTCCATTCAATCTTGATAACTTCGTCAGCACGGGGGGAGTGAGTAAATTAGTCACCACTTCTCGCCTAGCTATCCAGGGCTCTCAAGGTCTCAAACCTCCGTCACGAGCTTCAAAATGCTCTCAGTTCGTAATTCACATACTACTAAAATTATGTTTTAAGTCTGAGCTTTCGATTCAAGTTCTCCTCTAATGGGTGGCGTGTTCACCGTCCGTGGCGTGTTTTGCTGTATCTGCGTTTGTTGCGCTATAGATATTGGCCTTATAATGCGCCGCTGACTCCTTCCCGCCCCCTTTTAAGTGCTGTTAAGTTGGCAGCTTTGCCTGTTCCCCGTGCTTTTCCCCCAAGGAGGTTAGAAAAGAAATGGAGGCGACATACCACTTGATTCTTGAAGCCAATTCCGCCATTGCTGTCGGCACAGTTTAGACCTTCCTCTGGCTTACGTGTCTGGCGGTCGCTTTTGTTTTTCGTCAAATCTAAGCTAAAAACCACAGACCAGGCGACGTTTTCTGACTGGTTTGGCAACTCCTACTCGGCACAAAACCCTTCCCAAGCACCCCTATTCTTGCTTCACTTTCGCCCATGAGCGTTCACGGTCATGCCTACTCCATTTCATTTTAACCCCCTTGTTTTCCCCTTCCACGCTCCCCTTCCCCTCCTCTCAACCACCTACCGGCGACTGCCACCAAGTTTCGCCAACACTGCAATCCGTGTGCAGCAGTTGCAGCTGCGTGAGGATGCACTCGACCGACAGCTGTGGGTGGGGCGGGGGTGTACTTCCGCCGATGTTCCTGCCCCCTTGACCCCCCCCCCCACCTCTCCACCCCCCTCCACCCTATCCCCTCCCACTCCCTCTCTCCTTTAGCCAATGAAGTTGTTCGCACGTTGATGGCGCCATCTAGGATATAATCGTCTTTTGCCAAACGTCGGCCATCAAGCTTTGTCAACCAGCGGTCACATTGAAGTGGGACTCTTAAAGATAACATAGGCGGTAATTATAAGCTATAACTGCCGTTTTCAACAAATTGCAGCGAGATTTTTTAAGATAAATGTCCTGACATTAATTCTTTTTGTCACGCTGAAAACTCTTCAAAGCACCGCAAACGGCAGCACTTGTCCTCATTGTTTTGCATCAGAGGGGCGATTCTGTATGTTCTCGGAATTTCCGAGCCTCGAAAGTGACGAAATTTTGACGTCACAGCCTCTAAAATTTCAAATAGGGACATTCAAAAGTTGAGATTTGTCGGAGGAAGTGACGTCTCATTCACGGATTTTCCGAGGTTCGACCACGTCGAGTCCTTACTGAATAAGGCCCCAGAACACGAATTCCTGTGTCGTTTTGTCCGTTGCCAAGCAACAGTTGAAGGTAATCGTAATTTTGTTTCGGTGGAGTAAACTTTTTCCCGGCTAATTGTTCACCCCGAACTGAGTTGTTGAAGTAATGTTTAAATGATTTGTGATTTAAATTTTTGTCGTCCATGTTTTTCCTGAATATGCCAACATACATATGCCCACCTGTCCCAGAAGCACTCTTAAGCCTTAATCCAGCTCCAAGTCGCGGTGTTAAAAGTATAGGTCACTGATTTAGGACATTTTCATAGCAACGCGTAAATGCTCCGTTTAAAATGTATGCGCCGCCATATCTCGTAAGTAAAGAGCCGGGAGACCCCGTGCATTGGAGAAGAAGAAATGCTTGAAATCAATCCCATTACATCCCTCAATCGATCTCTCACCCTGTGCATTTCGAGAAAACTCTTCGCCTACAACCGACTATTCCCTCCCCCCTTCCCTCCCCCCTTACCTCCCCCTGCCCTCCCCCTGCCCCCCCTTCCCTGGGGACTTTGCCCCTCCCCTCCATCCTCCCTCTCGCTTGTTTGCCTTTTCGGGATTAATGTTTCTTTCGAGAAAGACTTATTCCCTCACCTGTTCCGTTGGTGTGAATTCCCATGGTGCCCGTCGCCTCGACTCAAGATTCGTGAGAATAAAAGGAAGAGTACAAACATAAGTTATAAGTCTACAAGCAAATAAATATATAAGTATATATAAGCATATTTTTTTGAGTGCCAGGTGAGAACCATTGTGGGTGGGGGTGAGGGGAAGTTGAGACGGGGGGGGGGGGGAACGCGCCCTGAATGTGGATATATCCTGGTGGACCCTGAGAGCGACGATAAACTCCGAAAGAGCGGCCTCTCTCTCGCCCCTGTTTCAGCTGATCGTCGCAGACAGAGTCCTTCGCTCGTTAGAATGCACACAGAGGTCGGGGCGTCGTCGGTGCTTCTTGGATTGAGAACAGATACCTTCGCCATCTCTCAAACTGTGAGCGCGCCCCCACTGCCCCCCGCAATCATACCCTCCGCGTGGAGAGCGGTACTGACTGAAAGGGGAGGCGTTGGTGTGGGAGGGGGGGTCCCCCTCGCCCCCCTTGCCCCCCACGTACAAGCTGCGCATCGCCAAATATCCGCGTGCCTCCTCTTACAGCTCGTTTGAAAGATCGTGGCCCGTGGGCAGAAACCCTTTTTTTCACCTGGATGAGTCTATTTTCGTGAACGGCGCTCGCTGGGGGTTTTGGGAGAAAGTGACCATTCGCCATCGGGACACCATTCAGATCGCTTGCGTTCGCTGCCAACCTCACTGCTTCTGCCGTTTCCTTCTACTTAAGACATTTCAACTTTTAGTTTTATATTTTTATGATTAGGATATCATTAGTTCTTTATTCATTTTAGGTTAACGCTTCATATTTTTCGCAGTAGTTTTTCCTATTTTTTAACTTGTGCTTACATTGTTTCAGTAGTTTCTCCAATTAGTAATTTCAATTTTCTCATAATTTTTTGGTAGGTTAGCTTTTCATATTTTGTCAATAGTTCAAGTTAGGAATAAATTAGGGGTATTATTAACTTTATTTTCTTTGTAGTTTATACCCGCGTCTTTGTAATTAATTGCTCTCGTTAAGTAGTATTTTAGTGGTTATATTTTTTGAGATACCGTATCATTTCACCTTAAATTAGTTTTTTTCTATCTTTTGTTGCATAAATATTAGTAAGGATTAACTTAGGAATTAGTATATTTTACATAGATAGGTTTTTATCTAGGTATAACTTAGTATGGATTTCGCGTCCAAAGTGGTTTTACCGCGGTTTTCCCTCCCTTCCGAGTTGAACCCCTCTTTCTCTCGGTGCACAACGCCTCTCCCTCCCTCTCCGTGCATATCCTGGGTGCAGAGAGGAGTGGTGGTGGGGTGCTGCAGGGCGAAGAGACAGCGCCTCCGTCTCTCCTCTTCTTCACCTTCTTATTCTTTCTCCCGAGAGAGAGCGCGCATATCGAATGGGAGGGTCGGAGGGGGTCGGGGACGTTGGGGAGGTGTCACCGCAACAATCAATCCGACGCGACTCTGGGCAACAATGGGATCGCGCTCTTCTCTCGTCTCCTTCCTCCCCTTCCTCCTCCCCCCCCACCCCCCTTAAGTCCTCCACTCCCCGAACATCACTTGCATAGCACATAGAAGGGTTGCATCTCCCCCCCCCCCCCTGGAGAATTCCGCATACTCCCGGAATTGGATAACATTTTTTTTTTAATCTCAGGGCTTGAGACGTTTTTAATTCCATTTTAAGTTTGAATAAAAAATTCATCAAACATTATTCCCAGAATTATCGTTTACCCCGATTCGTAACTTTGGTTCAAACGCCAATTGATGCTAATATCACGGATTGTTTATATGTGTGTGTAAACCATCATTTCGTGACTTGTTTTATAAGAGCATGAAGCAGCGATCACAGTGGGACTGGCTCTTATTAGGGTATGGTCGATTTTGTTCAAATTAAATGTGAAATTAATGCTGCATATTTATTTACTGAGCGTTAGGCGGCGTTCGATGGAGAGTACTGCTTATTCAATGGTATGTACATAGTTGCAATCAAGATTTTAGCATTATCTCTCGGAATTTCTTTTTCTTGTAATGGTCCTCTCCGAAGTAAGTTGTCTCTTCCCCTCCCACGCATACCGACTCAACACAACACCACCCTTCCCCTCCCCCGTTAACGTCCGTTCCCAAGGCGACTATCTCTTTCTCAAACGAACGGCAACCCCTTCCATTCCTCCCCATTCCCTCCCCCAATACCCTACGTGGCAAAAGAAACTGGACAATGGGGTAGTTTCATTCATCAAAGAAATCAGAATTCATTAATTGCGATTCGTGGCCCACCATAAATGTATTAATTACCTACACGCAAATAATATGGATTAAAAAATAGCAGTTTACAAGAAAATTAAATGTTAATTTTAGGTTCACTTGAAAAAGCACAGAAACAGCGGGACTGCGGCAGCCATGTTGATGACGTCACACGCACGTATTTTACATTACGAGGTATATCGCCTCAACTAAAAATTGTATTTCATAATCCGTAAGCTCTGGTAAACATGCATTAATAATCGCCTTTTGAAACTTCTCATAGCTGGGAATGTCGCCACCGTTTAATTCATGCTACCAATAGTTTTATAACCTCCTACGCTCCCTGCTAGTCGTCTTTTGCTACCGCGAAGTCCTTTAAAGGCTTTCTTCGTGGAGAAAGTTCGTACATACCATGTGTAGAAGAATGAATAACGAAACCCGTGTACTTGTACCTGTGACTTCGTTTTCAGGCTCGCTCCGATTCATCTGCTTGTTTTTTGCTCACTCTCGCTGTTCCCAACATCTCATTTATTTCATCTTTCATTTATCATCCATTTCATCCCTAACGTCCATACCTGGGGGGTCATTTTGTAAGCTCACCTTTTTAATGACTCTTTGCGGGAAGGCTGGAGATCCGTTTCGCTCTCTTAATGATCGGCTCACGATCGGCCAAGGTCCGATGGTGGCTCCATTTCACGTTCATAACGACAGGTGATATGGAACTAATGAAAGGCGGAGCCAAATGAAACGGATCAAGAGTTGAAAGATACGGATCAAGAGTCGAAAGAGCGGATGAATCAAATAAATAGACTGGCAGTTCACCACTTGAGAGCCAAATATGTTCACGCCGCCTGGATGGCGGAGTTGAACAACGAAAAATTACGTCATTTTCCACATTTTATGACGCATTCTCACTTAAGTGAGATTACAAAATAACTCCCCTGGAATATTCCATCAGTTCCTTTTCAATATCAATGCCATGAACGTTTTACCGAAACTACCACTGTTTACGAGACGAGGAGGTTTTCGGAAAGCAAGCTCAATGACTTAAGAAACTGATTTTGTAAGAGGAAGTTAGGACAATTATTAATTAGGAAAATAACTTAACGTCAATTTGAAATCGAACGGCTTGAAATAAGTAATCCAGGGGCTTATAAACTTTCGATCAAGACAATAAAAAATGAGAAACTACCCTATTGGAAGAGGGGAAGGACGGAAGTGGCTCTCTACTAGATACTACTCTCTCTACTAGATACTCTCTACTAGATATTCGCTAGTATAATAGCTTTCCAGTATCGAGTGATAATGAACCAGCATGCTGGCTAGCCAGTATAATCGCTATCATACTGGCTGAGCTACTTGATTTCACAAGTGATGCTGTACTAGTTTGCTACCAGCTCCCAGCAGGACCTAGTAGCCGTCGACCAATCACGTTAGCTTCTACAAACGCAGTGCGGTCTTCGCTTTTTTTTATCAGCGCCTCACTTATTCGCGGGTGTTACGCACTCTTTGGTGGTGAAATCAATGTGCTGTGAATGTCTCAACAATCCCTGCTATTATTGCAGCAGCCGAAAGTCGCCTTATTTCATGGAAATCTTTCATTTTCTTTTAACAGTTCGTAACAGTGGACGACAGTACCGCTTCATCGCAAGCACAAGTTCAGTGATCGTGTGAAACCTTCTAGTACGGTTTCTATCATACTGGGTTCCGTCCTCAATATCAAGCACCAGATAGCATACTAGGTCTTGTGCTGGATCAAGCATCGTGTGTGAAACGGGCTTTAGAGTCTCGCTGTGTATCTTTGTTGCGGCTAATAGTGCGTAAAAAAAACCCTGAAACTCCTCTCGTATGAAATTTTGAAAGTGATCTCATCTAGCTCCTCAGTCTCTAGCGGACTCCTTCCATCGTCTCTGTAACACTTTCTGGTGCCCTCGCTCGATCTCCCAGCGCATCCTTTTTTACTCACAGTGAGATTGTTTGCCGAATCCATGTGTGCGTATGCACCGACCATCTCGACCCCTTTGGCTTTGGCATTTAAAGGCTGTGTCTGGCTGTGTCTCCTCATGCTTCCGCATCCGACCCGCCGCTTATTGCTCCCGCACTCGAGGAGCGGAGGCGCGGCTGCCGAACGAGGAGCCGCGTCCGCGTTCTCGCGGATATGCGGTGTATATTTAGTGACGTCGTCGAGGCTGTTGAACCCTAAAGGGTATACTCTCGCCCCGCGCCGTCCACGAATAGCGCGAATAGTATGTAGTGATGTCAGCCAGGGTTTCTTGGGGAGGTCCCCGTTCGAGTGATGACGGCGGCGCACGGCGGAAAAAGATGAGTGGCAACACATTGGCTTTCTCACGGCTTGTCTCCTTGCCCGTCTTGCTTATTGTTCCATTGTTTATGGTGTTGGATTTTGATGTGAATGAACAACATCTTACGTTTCGTTCTCGGTGTCATGTTAGGTTTTGCCGCGACTAATATTTGTGTACTTTCGAGGGCCTCGTGTGCAAAAACTATAAGGACTACAGGATATCTAAAACTACGACTGGATAGCCCGTTTTTTCGACTACCGGAAATGGTTTGTCGCGAGAAAGGGGGGATAGCGAGGTGACGTCACAGTGCTGCGCGGGGGGTCTAAATTCGGGCTCGTGTGGGCACGGCGCACGCTCAGTTCAGTTGTATCTCCGGAACGAGTCGGTCGATTTTAGTGATCGAGGTGTCTACGGAGAGCTGAGAACGTGAGTTAGACGTTAATAACACAAGAAATATAAAATTAACATTGGAAAGCAGAAATTTTAGCTATCGACCAATTGTTCATAGGTCAGCCATTTGTGCTTATGATTTCGATGAATAAATGTTTTGTATAGCGTAATTTTCTTCCTTTTATTTCAACTTTCTTTTTGACAAACAAAACAAAAGAATCTCCCAATAACGAGAGTAACGTATGTAATTTCGCATTCACGAAATAAATATCCGATGGGAGTATCAAGAATTCTCCCTGTATTTTTTTATTTCAATATTTGTATTTGAAATTATTGATGATGAATGATATTGAAGATATTGATGATGATATGCATGTTCAATCAAAGCGATGTTTTTTTATCAATTACTTTTTAAAGATATACACCTAAGAGGGTGGAATTCTTCTTGAAAACATCATTTGACTTGACCGGGGTTCGAACCCGGATATCTCAGTTTCCGGTCAGGTGTGTCAGCCAGTTACACTCAATGCGAATTTCAGCGGGGGTTTATTCTGGGAATAAAGATGGCTTGGTGGTGTAACTGACCGACAATTCGGAGATCCGGGTTCGAATCCTGGTCAAGGCAAATGATTTTTTCGTGGCGAATTTCACCCTCTTAGATGCACATATTTGCACCCATGCGCGTGAGTGCGTATCACATCGTTTGTGCCTTCGCAATGATAACAAAAACTGTCACTTTTTAAAGATTTATTAAACAATTATATTACTGTGAACAGCCAGGTGTGTTTTTTCCTTTGCGACAAATCCTCAATAATGAATAACTAATTGTCTTTCGCTCATAAGAGTGTTTAAGGTGAGTGAAGTATCTATGCCAATCGTATTTCCATCGAAGCGCAACATGAATGCCGTAAAGATTTGTTTCTCAGACAAGTATCTATCTCCTCCCGGTATTTGATTGAAGCCCTTGTTCCGTATGTAATGTTTCCGTTTTCCGTTATGGCGTCGAGGAAACGTATAACCTTCCTTCACAATCCGTAAATCTCCTCATGTACACATTTATAAAATTTCAGGCCAAGTTATTCCTCCTGTCACTACTCAAAAAGACTTGGGGGTTATATTTGACACTAACCTTCTCTTCCGTGAGCACATAAAAAAAACATTTCCTCTCGTGCTATATCTTTAGTTGGCTTAATTTTTCGCTATGGTGAGATAGCTGATCTAAATGATCTACGTACTTTTTAATTTGGCTGTGTTTCTCCAGTACTTGAATACTGCTCCCAAGTTTGGGCCACTGGGCCACACCTTCTACTCTAAAACTCCTTGAAAGACCAATGAATTCTTTTCTCTCCATAATCAGGCACCGACATATACAGTTTCGTAACTACTCCCTCGATAAATTAAGAACATCTCTAGGCATATCCTCCCTGACTGACCGCCGTGCCCTTCTCGACAGCAAATGTTTCATTAAAATAGTCAATGGAATCTATAGGCCATCGGAACTTCTTTCTCTTTTCTCCTTACGTGTTCCTTCACGAACTACAAGACTGAATGAGCTATTTCATTGCGTCAACCACCACGCGTCTCTCTGTCTCCAAACGGTCTTTTATCTACAGACTCCCATCTACGTGCAATGCTACGTTGAAAAGTGTCCCTGAATTCGATCCATTACATTCATTCCGTATCTGTAGCACTCCTCTCTCATCATAGATCTGCTCTCGTCTTTCGCTCCTTGTGTTTTAGGTTCCAATTTGTTCAGTGTTAAATTCTACTTCGTCATTAATTTATTTAATGGTTATTTGTTTTTGGTTCTTTGTTTTTTTAATTAATGTTGTTATTTTTCCATTGTAATTGATCTTGAGCTGTTTTTGGACGTGAATAATAAATTGCATTTCCCTGTTTTAAAACTCTAAAGATTAGCACTCCCTATCCTCAAAATATTAGCAGTTCTTGTACTCCCTAAAATAATGACAAAAGTTAAAGTTAAAAGTTTCCGTTGTTTTTTGATTCCGGAGGATTTTCTAGCGTAGTGATTGAAGACTTTTCAAATAGTGACATCAGATAGATTTATTTATAAATGTACGAGGCTAAAAAAACACTACGGAACCTTTTAATGACCGGGAGATTAATGTGATGGTTGCCTTCCACATCGCAGTACTGCGCCCGATTCCGTGAACTTCACTCTCGCCCGAAGCTGTTGATATATCTGACCGATCTTCTCGATCTTCGCCATCAGTGTCTTCCGCTGAGACTGCTGCCTCTAAACAGTGGTGCTACGTAGTTACGCTGTAGGAGTTATTTGTTAGTTATCCCTCTCAGGAATTTTCCGGTGATATAACAGAAAATAGTTTTTTTTCCAAATGCTGGAATACATTTGCCCTTGTCGAACCGGAGACCCTCAGCTCCCTAATCTGATTCTCTTACCCCTAGGCTACCTTAGCCCAGCCATTGCTTAGATAAATGCGATGGATATGCTGAATAGAAAGAGTGACCTCGTTGTTTCCCAACTACACCGTGTTATCTTAATCAATCGTACTAGAACGATCATGAACGATGTCACGCGAAAAAAGTGATCCGTAGTAGAAGTCACATTAATGAAAATACTGAGTGTTAAAAACATTTTTGGTTGCCCAAATTGATTGTTAAAATAATAAAAGGGTAAGAAACCTATGTATTTTAACAGCATTTCTTGATATAAAAATGTCTCTCATTTTGGGAGACTCATTTCAGGTAACATGATAAGCACATACAAGTACGAATGAAATGAACTGTAAATTTACAAAAAATCGTAATGTTTGTTGTAAAAAATATTCTTTACGAGGGATGTAGAATTTGTATACATGTCAATGTGCTAGATTTCATCCCTTCTAAAGATCTATCCCAGAAGAATATCGCCCGTATGGCGAAGGCTGTTGCATTTATTTGCAATGAATCACTCCAAATGTATATTTATGAATATGCGTTTTGTTCCTCGATGAACATCTTTGTTGCATACAGTTTTAAAAAAAATAGGAAATGAAAATTGAATATATCCCTCTCATATTATTGCGTTTCCTTCGTTAAACGTATTTCATGCCTGAGTAATGGCAGCCTCGGGCACTCGAAGGAAATACTATCTGCGTACTACAATAAGTTGCCGGCTCCACTGCTGGCCGCAAAACTTCCGCCCGGGAATAAGTCGGTCGAATACGCAGAAAGCTCAATCAATTTTTGACCAGGTGGCCAGGAGGAGTTTCAGAATAGAACCTTGTAAGCGTAGTGCAGCCAACTTCCTTAACGCGTGTCTTTCCCGTGTCCTCTACTGTCGCCGTCTTCCATCGTCATAGCCAATAAATCTCATATTCCCTTCGTGAAGTAGTCAGATTAAAACCCGAAATGTATATAATTATTTATCTCCTTCCCCGGATACATATTTAGGTGGTTATTAGTACATACATTCTTTTCCCACCACATATTATGCGCAGCATAATTAAATGCACGCAATGGCAATTCTAGCGAGAATTGCCTTCCTCTCGATGGATAATTACCGGTTTCCGACATGAAATCCCAGACAAAGCCACCATGAGTAATTTTATTGCAAGCAAATGCATAGAATTTATAATCATGCTCATGAATATAATAAAAGCGTTTATTTATAATTGTTTCCGTCATCTTTCGAATGGATCAATGCACTCAACAGGATTTATTGGAATTTAATGCAATGATTTGCGCAGTTTCCTGCTAATAAGGCAGAAATGGCAGATAATAACCTACTTGACAGAGCAAATCCGCAATCTCGTGAGTGGTTTCACCTCTCATGAATATGTGCACGGAGGTTTAGCGAAGGTACTTCATGCAGGAAATAATTATTGCTGGTGGTTTCCGGTTTGAAAGAACTGCGTAGAAAGGCTTATTACTGATCTTCACTCCACCATTATTTAAATCAACCTTTTCATGCTCAAGGAATGAAACAACTCAAGCTGTAATAGCGTTGATTTATCGATTAATTAAAGTCAGCGGTGACTCTACTGCTTTCACCTCATACCGTCGGGCGCCTGCTTGGGTCTCCTGAAGAAAAATAATTTATCAAGAGAAATTAAAGTGGAAGATTGAGATGGTATTTTTTAATGTCTTGCGTATTTCTGCGATACATTTAAAATCCTGCAGCCTAGTAAGAGAATCTAGAAACTGTTACGAAATTTTTGTGATTTCTGTATATTTATTCTTGAAAAGGGCTGATTCAAAATGCTGCTGAAAGTTGATTAACGAAAAATGTTAATTTTCAAATAACTGCGTGAATAAAACTTCATATCGCCGGTAATTTCAATGTTTTTCATTCATGCGCACATCCTTCTTGTTACAACCTACTCCTGCAAGTCGGTCATTATTTCCATCATTGGTCATTATTTCTGATCTTGGTCATTAAAAGTCATTATTATGCTAAAAAGTCACTAAAAGTCATTATTATACCGTATTTACTTGCATATAGGACAAGGTTTTTTGTCACTTTTATCCGCTTAAAAAATCGGGGATGTGCGCGAGCGAAGGATTCTTTGCTGTTTTTTTTGGTTCGTGTCAATGTCGAAATCAAAGTCACCTTTGTTGGATGGTGCGATAATAACATTGTATGACGGGTGACTTGCCGCTATTTTTGACTCTGTGTTATTGACTTTGTTCTTCTAGTCTGGAAAACGTTTCTGATGTAATCACATGATATTTATCACTCAACGAAGTAAATATTTTTTTTACTATTTTGTTACTGTACATTTCTAGTTAGGAAGTACGTGCAAGTTATTTTTTTTGGAAAGTGTTTTTTTTACTATGCATTACTTTCATGTGATTAAAGTTTTATTTGACACATTTTTTAATATGTCGTTCAATTACTCTCCCTCTTCAAAGGCACGATATGTACCAGGAAACATCAGAGCCCTGCATTCACTGCCAACTCCCCAACTGGCGGCCGACTGGACCCTATAAATCTCTTGCAATGCGCGAATTGAAGACGCGCGAGTACAAGATATGTTCGAATCGCGCATTTTACAGATTTTCATTGCTTAGTCGGCCAGTTGGCCGCCAGTTTGCAAGTTGGCGGAGAATGCAGGTCTCTAGGAAACATATACTCTAGTATGTTTGGCCGGTTTCAGTAAGGTTTTGGTTGTATTTGGTCAATTTTTGGTAATTTTTGGTCATTATTTGGTCGTTATTTGGGAAAAAATAAGTAACTTTTCCATTAAAACCAACTTGCAGCCTTGTAACCGCTTGCAGCCCTGTGTTGGTGTCGTGTGAATTCCCGCCTCGTCATCGCTGGCGTTGGACAAGGCTGCGCACCCATATTTTTCCATGATTGGAGGGGAGATGGTCCCCTCTTACAAATCTGCACCTCCGTCATGAAAAGTCCATGGATATTGTCGGTTCAACATATTTGCATTAACCTCGGCGTTGCAAGGGATCGCCAGGGACAAATAGGAGACAGAGAGAGGAGTTTTCGAGGAGTCAGGAAACGGAATGTCCATGTTTTACACTTGATATCAACATCCCATAACCCACTCTTTCATAGGGGCCTTCGTGGTGGCTGCGT
This sequence comes from Pyrrhosoma nymphula, assembly GCA_963573305.1. Classification (NCBI taxonomy): domain Eukaryota; kingdom Metazoa; phylum Arthropoda; class Insecta; order Odonata; family Coenagrionidae; genus Pyrrhosoma; species Pyrrhosoma nymphula. The sequence goes on along the minus strand of OY754329.1, from coordinate 154,585,326 downwards.
TAGCCCAATCCTTCCTACGATTTCGGGAAAAACGCAAGAAAAATGATAACGGGTAACGCTTCATGACAAGAGAGCTCGGCGTTTGCACTTGAAATATATGCCAGGTTATGGGCGCAATGACTTGATTAATTGTGAAGACTATTCCTCAAGTAGACATTAATACTACCCAATGTTTCATGGCCTCGGTTATTTTTCATGGCCATCGATGGCCTCGGTTATTTTATCCACGAGCATGTTTAAGTCTAAGGCTTCTTTTTCGGTCTGGGGATCATTGTCGATCCAGTCTGTTGAATTTGATTCACTCACGGTGCGCCACGGGGCATGGGGACGTGGAATGTGGATCCCGAGAGATGAAGGGGAGCAATATCAAGGTGACAAGAGCATTCGAAAAGCCCGGGCTAAACCTAGCCCATTGAATTAAAAGCCCAATAGCCACCTCTCTCTCCCCACCACTATCCATTCGCACTTACCCCCCCTTTCCTTCCTCTCTGCCCTTTCCTTCCCAAGGGAACAGAGCGGACTCATCATTCCTCTACCGCTGACGAAGGCGTCCTGACGCCGAAACGTACAAGTTTTATTTTGTGAGTGTCCTTTTTGCGTGTTTCTGTGTTTGTTTAGTGTATCACTGTTTTATTTATGCATGTGCATCGTCGCCGAGAGCGATTTTCTACCAAGACATTACATATATATATACATATATATAAATAAACTATGCCACAGGAGGGGCGGAATTAAATATAAACACATAAAAAAGAACACTCACACTATAAGTTGATATTTCGGTTGCTCTAGAACCTTTCTCAAAGATAGATGGATACAAAAAAGGTTTTTTTTTTGTATCCATCTATCTTTGAGAAAGGTTCTAGAGCAACCGAAATATCAACTTATGGTGTGAGTGTTCTTTTTTATGTGTTTATATTTAATTCCGCCCCACCTGTGGCATAGTTTATTTATATTATCGCGTGTGTGATTTTCCACGAACTCGTATATATATATATATATATATATATATATATATATATATATATATATATATATATAACTCTTGGTAGAAAATCGCTCTCGGCGACGATGCACATGCATAAATAAAACAGTGATACACTAGACAAACACAGAAACACGCAAAAAGGACACTCACAAAAGAAAACTTGGACGTTTCGGCGGTCAGGCCGCCTTATATAAATAAATAATAAAACTTACAGGAGGTAGGAGAAAGAGATATACATAAAGAATTTGTTCTTACGGGAACGTTTCGGACCTTTCGGTCATTCCTCAGCTTTAGAAGTATACGAGCGGAAGATACCCGTTGAAATTCAACGGGTGTGAAAAACATTAAACTTATTTTTTTATAATAAAACCACAAAGCCCGAAGAAAAACAGTATGCGTGGTCATTTGAGGAGTTCGTAACCTATCTTGTATGTTGTGTTCGTTGTAGTAGACACACTGACAGTTTCCCAGGTTCACGGAGAGATGAGTGACTATTGGTTCACTTTCATGCACGGGAAACCCAAAAATCGGCCTCGCAGACTCATTACTACTTAAATAGCAACGGTTGATAGACGGTCACCTCGTCCCTCCGGTCCTCTTGAGCCGTCTTCTGAGTGATTAACAGCTTGATCGCTTCCCTTGTGTACATACATATATTTGCATTCCATGACTTAATTCAACTATTCAACGTTGATATGTGCGTTGATTATCTTAATCAGGATTGGACAGTAGAGTACAATCCAGCGGTTGTCACGTAAAGAGGAGTAATGGCAGCAGAAGCAATGTTTATTTGACCTATGAATCCTCCATCAATGGGACTGCGCCTTCGGCATAGTCATAATCATTGGTTTCGGTTGCTAAATAAAACATTTATGGTGATTCTTAGTGCACTTGTCGATTTTCATGCACATATGGGTCTGTATTTGAACCAGATTTAGAGCTGGTTACCCGTCTGTATGTTGGGTAAGGATGAAATTTGTGCGGATCTTAGCGTAACCCGAGAAACACCACGGGGAGAATCTCATGAGATCGCTGGTGGGCATGTTTTTGACCATCAAGGTCTAACCTTTGTCGTTTTTCTTTCAAGGGCTCATTTTCTCGCAAATAAGACATGCATTTTGTCTCAAAAGATTTTTTCGAAAGGTTACTCTTTTTTCTATTAGGCATGTTGATGGATATATTTTTAAGTCCAAGGAACGGAAACATAGCGGCAAGTGAGAGTCTAGAATAGGCAACTCGATGATTGAGTGAATGTACCTAAGTTAACTGCACATTAACACTTTTAAACGTATAAATAATTCGTGACGTTACTGATGTGGGAATTGGTCTAAAAACAGTTCGCGAATGTACTGAGAGGCAGACGCTTTCACTATGTGTAATACACCTGAGTACTAAACGATAATAAACAACGCCGTGTTTGTTGTAGCAACAGAGGCATTATTACCATTGATATTCGCTGCACGTATATATTCTTTTAAGTCTGTAGTCTATTAATTCCTTTATGTGTAACGTTCACTACGTAAGTGTTCTCCCACATATATGCCCCTTTGAGAGCTACTTTGAGAGTAGACGTTGAAGAGTATACTTGTTAAATATGCATTGAATTTAACGATTACCCCCCGAAGTAATCTATCATGGGGGCCTTGGGACTCCAGGATCTTCTTATACGGATTTTGTTTCTACGTACTATCATGGGCCTGCAGGAAAGCGTGATATTAAAATGCTAGAGGCGTGAATATTCTATGAAAATGAAATCTCTGGTTGTCAAGGACATATGTTATTGTTGATTTCAGGGAAAATGTGAGATTTTTCAACTGAAAACATGAATTTCAGACAAATACGGAGCGTAGAAGAAAATCGATTGATAAAATTGGAAATTATATTGATTCAGCCATCCGATAAAAAAAATTCCAGCCCTATATCTTGAGTGAATGTACTTTTAAAAAGCAAAAATGAAACCACTGCACCGAACACAATGCTTAGCATGGACCATTAGGGGGGACCTTCGGGGGCCTTTGGGGACCCTTAGATATTTTTAATATAGCATATGATACAACCAAATATTTATTCTATCTACATGCCAAATTTCAGCTCAATCGGTCCAGTAGTTTTTGCGTGATGGAGCAACAGACAGACAGAGACCATAACATTTTTATACATATTAGTAAGGATCACACCCTTAACCCTGAAAAAATAGGGTTTCGGTTAATTGAACCCTACAGTGTTTGTTGTCTATCAGTGACAAACTCGTGTTCCAAATTTCATTAAAATCGGTCCTGTGGTTTAGGAGGAGATGTGGAACATACATACATACATACATACATACATACATACGTACATACATACATACATACATACATACATTGACTTTTATATATATAAAGATAAAGATATATATATATACAATTTACTTTTATTAATTTTAACATTCCCAATTCAAAAGGCCTATAGACTGATTTTGTGGCAAACTTAAATGAATAAAAGAAATGGAAAATAAAATTACTTCGTTGGCGACGCTCGAAAATTCAGCGGCGTCGGTGGAGAGGGCAGTTCTACCGTTGAAGCACGGTGGCTGAGAAGAGATTGGCCCAGCGCGAAGCGGCTGGACGGGGAGGGGTCGTCCTCCGACACCCACCCCCTCCGAACCAATCCCTACCCCCGCCTTCCAATCCCCTCTCCAGCGCACGCTGCCTGCCGCGGTGGTGGAAACTGCGTTTTTAATCACATTTTTCTGCTCGCCCTTCATAATCGAGGATTATCAGGTCATCAAATTTTTGGGAAAAATAAGATGTGGAATTTGTTTCCCTCGTTACCGTCACCAGTATTTTTTATTGTAAATTAACTTGTTAATGAACGATTATCTGATTTTAAGTTAATTAATCGCTTTGAAACTAATTAGATTTTTCTGATGTGCCGAGTGGTCGTTCCCCGATCCAAATTATGGAATTCAGGCGACGTTCACACCCTCCCAGCGGTGCCAAGGCGTAGATCGACTCCTGGTCCAGGTGGCTTTTCTCCGCGGCCAATTCCTCTGAGAATAGGTATGAGTTTTCTTCCGTGCCAACCGTAAGTTTACAAACCACACTGCCGGAGGCCTATCCTAGCGTGGTTAGTGATGGCATCGGATGATTCAGTCTCGTGGGTAGTGGCACTTTTTGAGGTCCTTAGGTTTGTATCCTTGATGAACTGTCATGAAAGAGTTGTCGTGGTTATCCTGCTACAACTGCCACTATACAGGGGGGTTATTTTGTAATCTCACTTTATTGAGAAAACGTCATAAAATCTCACTTTTCCGTAGTTCAACTCCGCCACCCAGGCGGCGTGACCATCTTCGGATCTCAAGCGGTGAACTGATGGTCATGTGCTGGTCTTTTAGACGATTCATCCGCTCTGATCCGTATCTTCTGACTCTTGATCCGTTTCATTATCTCCGCCTGCCATTAGTTCCATCTCACCTGTCATAAAAAACGTGACGTGGAGCCACCATCGTTTCCACTTGAAGCTTCAGTTGGAAAATAAACAAGGGTGCGAAAGATACAAACGATTTTAAATCATATTGTTTTAATTTTCCAAACGTGAAGAACTTCAGCATTTTCAACTCCAATATATTGGGCACTTGAAGGTGTGCTTTGTTTGAAATGCTTATGTTATTATTAGCTTGAATTATCTGTGTATATATTTCGTATCAATATTTCCCAAACAATGTTGCTGATACTTTTGTTTTCGTGTGCCTATCCGCCAGTGTTTGGAGAATGGAATTCAGTTATTTATGCCATAATTTCATAATTTCAACAAATATTGCCTCAAAATCTACGTTCTTGGTAGATATTTCCCGTGCTTGTGAATCGAACACTAATTAGATGCACTTAATTTTTTTTAAATATTGAGTGATCGCTTACATGTCGCTTGTAGTTTTGACTGTATTTAGATTTTCGTGGTATGTACAGTGTAAGATATCTTCCGTAAGATGTTGAGCATTCTGGGTAATCGCTAGTCTCGGCATCTTTTATTTGATATAAGGTAACTGAAGCTTCGACAATTCACGAACCGTTCGTGAGCCGATCATTAAGAGAGGGAAAAGGATCTCCCGCCTTTCCACTAATAGTCACTAAAAAGGTGAGATTACAAAATAACCCCCCAGCACAGAGGTATGCTCGTTGGGACAGCAACCGTGGTCTGATTCTTGGTCGAAGTGGATTATTTTCTTGTGGCGATTTAATTTGTAATTCGTTTGATGCGATGAGGAAAATTTATGCACATTCGCACCAGTCGACCAGTGTAACCATTAGCATCTTTTCTCTCACCAAAGCGTACACCGGACACTAATGTATGTACGAGGCAAAACTTGAATGCATTAAAGGTTCTACCGTCCTTCAATTATAAGTTACATTTTGCTCACGATTTGAGAAATTGTATTCCCTCTATTCACATTAAAGCGAGTAAACTTCGTCGGAAAAAACGTGTTTATAACAGGGAGGAGAGTGAAATGGAGATAAAAGTGGCAAAGCAGACTGAATGGTATTCTAGTTCTCCCGCATTCGAGCAAGACTGCGATCTTCACGATAAGATTTTCCGAGGTGGAGCCAACTCGGAATGAAGGGATGAGTTTTCACCAAACCCGTAGTGCATTCGATCTCGAATGGGAGTGCAGTGGGAGGGGAGAATGGCGGCTTAGCCTCGATGAGAAAGAACGTCTCTCCGGGATTAATTCCCAATTCACGGATGCAAACAAGTTGACGTACGTGTTTGAGAATGTATCATTTATATATTTGAGCGCATGCGCAGTAGCGTCGTCGAAGGATACCAAGTGCGTGGAAACGAATCGGGTGACCTCGCATTGTCTTGCGAGGCTGATCATTAATTAGCGGGCGATATCATTATCATGATTCCCTCATCTGCCGCCGTCGGCCTGTTGAGAACATCCTTGTGCCCGTGTGACTCCGGCGAAGGTCACGGGCAAGGAAAAGGGGGGGTGACCGCCCCCACACCCTCAACCCCACCACCCCTTGCCCCACGCTGCCCCTTTGGTGGGCGGGGATATCCCTTCGCAAGGGATAGCGCAAGGAAGGGATCGAATACCCCTCCGCCCCCGCGGTCCATTGTTTCCTAGTGCGTCTCAATTGAGAGCATATTCCCCCACGACTCGTCCGCGCCATGGCTTGGGAAACGTTCTGGCCGAGGTCCAATCCAGGCTCACCAACCACCTTTCGGTTCAGTCAGCGTTCATTTCAGCGATTTGTAAATACATAAAATACACAGCAGACACGAAAACGAGCAACGCAACAAAAAAATTACAAATGTGGACTCCTTTGTGGGCTATCGCCTCTTGTGGGAATGAATAGTGTCTGGTGCCGACCGATCACCTGGATTCATAACATACATATGTTACATTCCGTACGACTCACGGCCACACTTGCGATATAGAGCGGACGACTAGCGCTTGCACCGACATGTTTTAGAGAAACACTTCAAACGAAGGAATGACGGCAGCCGTCACCTGAAAAGGAAACCTGGCGAGAACGCGGAGAACAGAAATTTCATCAGCCAAAGAGAGGTTTATTTGACAACGTAGGAGAGTTTTTAAATGTAGTTATCATGGTTAAAAATGCTATAGTAATTAACAAGGGTACATATTTATTCAGTTATACCTACACGACCACTGGCTATGTTCACGTCCCATTAGACGCGTCATTAGTTTGTGACCACTTCCACGGCCTTTGAGTAAGTCTAGCCTCAATGCTAGCCCGCATCAACAATTTCACAGCCCCCTAGTCGGTCCAAGAGGTCGTGACGAAATCTCCTGCGTCCGATGAAGATCAAGTACGGGTAGCATACCTTTAAGTGGCGTGATACGCGGCCGCATGAAATGTTTGTGGCTCAGAATTAAAGGGACTGGGACTTATCGAGCGAATACTAGGAAGGGTCCTCGGATAAAAAATTGAAAGCAAAATGCTATTTCGCTCTTGTAAGAGGCCTAAGATAAGAGATGCATAATGAATGTCATTCTGGTTCCTTCTACATCATTCTGTTCATTATTCACGCTTTTAAGGACAAGCCCTGAAGATGTCAATAAAAAATTACGAAACGTTGGCTAAGTCCATGTGAGCGTTGATTACTTAAAAGAAAAAGGCCAACACTCCAAAAAAATATATTTACTATAATTTTGTGGTCGATTAAAGAGAAGAAGTTCTTATTAGTAATATCTATCGATAAAAGTGAAAAAAACTGCATGCTACCGATTTGGTTTCCTGACAATTCAATGATGTTTTAACAACTACTATTATGGCACTCGGCATATATTTTGAAACAATTCGAATACTTATGTACAGATTTTCTCCTAAATGCGAAATAAAAAGTTTCATATTATTATAATAGCTGCTGAAAAATATCAAGGTATAATGCCTAGTAAGAAAAGCGTATTTATATGTGATTGTCTCCTAAATTTCGAATTTCGCGCCGCAAATCCAATCAAAATTTAAAATATAAATGCTTTAATTAAGGCGAAATTTAAAAATATAACTCTTGCGTAATATACATTACTGCATGCATGGTGATTTCCAACGTATAAACAGGTGTACTTGAGTGAAATGTGGTCCAAGAATATGTTTTTCGTCTTACTTGAAATCTTGTTATTAGAATGTGCCTTCAACGACTCACGATTACCGCTCCAGCCACCTTAAGTAGTGAATGATATATTTTATCAATGAAAATATGATAGGTATTTTCTTTTATTGTGAGTCCAAACTTATTGGATTTAGTACCACCAGCGCAGCTCATAAATAACACTTGTAATTACTGGCATGGCATGATGAACACGGTCAATACACACGATGAACCTTCGTTTAAATATTACCACCAAAAATGACACCGATGTTTCTTACACATTGAAACTTTGTGATGCCAACTCTGATCAAAACTTGAAATTAAATGCTCTTGCCGAATAATTTGCTTTAAATCGTCGCACCTAAAAACCAAAACAATACGTGCGATTGAAAGTATCTTCGAGCGAATGTACGAGAAGGTATATTTTCTCAGTTATTCTTGCCCAAACAGCCTCTCCCTATTTTATATTGACGTTGGAGGAAAACGACAGAAGTTAAATTAATTGCAAAGGCGAGTTAGGAGACACGGGCCGAAGGAGGGGGATGTCCCGTCCATTCACGCCCCTATTCTATTCCCCTCCGAACGAGCTGCCTCTCCCTCCACCCCTCCCGCCTCCCCCCTCCTTCCCTCTTGCTCTTCCACGGAGTCACTCTTAACAACCAAAACTCTCTTTATGCCTCGTTTCCTAACATGGACATCTAATGTCTCCCAACCTACTTACGTTCCAATTAGCTACGTGTTACCCTAGTAACACTCTTGTTTCGTGACGTAGCGATTACAAACATTTGAGCTCCAATGAAAATCGACGCTCAACATTAAAAGGCACGCGGATTCTCACATTGTACCGAAGTGAAGATCTATTTGAAAGTTATGAGCGTGCATTACGGACTTAAGAATAGTATCGCATCATCGTAATTCAAATAGAAACACCTCATTACCATGTTTATGAACGACGTGCACGCCAACACTCGTTAAGCGGGGATTCCACGACGCGTTCCGTGTTTCAACTGTTTGGTGTTTTCCCATAGTTATTTCTTGCCCTGATTACTTTGCGTCCGTTTAAATTACAAAAATGTTACCGCGGTAGACGACTTACTTGGTTAGCTCAATGCTAGTAAGATAGTTGGAAGCCGTGCCGCCGCCTACGGCTGTACCGAAAGGTAGTACCACAAGGGCGCATGGTTACCTATTCCATTACAATTTTTAATTCTTCCTACTATTCATTTAATCCTACTGCTATAATTCGTGTGGTTCGGAAAATATTGGCTATTCAACGGAGGCCAGACGTAAATCCTTTCTTTTTTATTGCCAGAATGCAATGTATGTGAGGTGGCCCCGCGCTCTCCTACTTTTGTTCTCAAGTGATAATCGTAATTGAAGAGCCTAGGAAGGTACTTTTTTCGTAGATTTTCGTAGATTTTAATTTTGGTAAGTTTCTTTTTGGATTTATGGGATTTAACTAAACTTTTTTTAGCAACAGTTTCACCGTGCTATTCTGCCGGCTTCGTCTGGCATTCTAAATCAACAATGAATAATAAGAATAGAATAGAATAAAGTTTAAATAAATAAATAAACAAACTTAAGCGGTTATTATGTACAGCATGATTAATTAATACTTGAGTTTTTCAAAAGTCTTTTCCACGTATAAGGAAGTTTGTAGCCATCTTCTCTGTTTAGGTTGTTAGGTCTTTTTTCTATTTCAATGGCTTCCCTGATGATCCGTGGATAGTAGCTAATTTATTTACATAAAACTTTCGCCATTTTCATCTCTATACTGTGACCTTCTAAAAGTGTATGCTCAGCCACGGCAGAGTGATACCAATCTTTCTTCCGAATAGCCCGTTCGTGTTCCTTCAGTCTGCATCCTATGGCTCTCTTTGTCTGTCCAACATATGATTTTCCGCAGCTACCGAAAATTTCGTAAATGGCTTCGAACATTGTGGGATATAATGGATCTTTAGCTCCTCTAAGATGGTCATAAGCTTTGGAGGTGGTGTTAAATCTTGTTATGATGTTATGCTTCTTCATGATTTTACCTATGCGATCTGTTGTTCCCGCGATGTAAGGTAGCATAACATATCCCAAAGGCTTATATGTCTCTTTCTCCTTAGGCTTCTGATTTCTATCACTTTCAATTGCTAAAAACTGAAAGTTGCTGAAACTTTTGATAAAAAAGTTTAGTTTAATCGCAGAAATCCAAAAAGAAACTTACCAAAACTAGGTAGGTACTGTTGGCAATTATTTAATAATACTTTCATTGCATGTTATTCATTGCCTTATAGGAGAGTCGTTTTAGTACAACGCCGCCAATTGCTCGCAACTGCTCGTTAACTATTAGGAAAATGAATATTTTACCCTATTCTTCACATGCGATATTATTAAGCAGTGATCCATTATGATAGTCTCGTCTTTGATTTCCCGCGTACTCGCCCTAAGTTGTCACACTCTCTTTCGCTGAAAAACAGTGATTGATACTCGTATCAATCAGTAGAAGAGTAAATGAATAATCAACCTGCAACTCAATGAAATTCCATTTCGCAAAGTTTCCTTCACTGCCCTCTTGACTGACTTGAAAGTTGGATCATAAACATCGTATGGATTTTCAGAGGATATAATAAGCGGTTGAATCGGAAGGGATAAACGGGTGCGGTGGCGTTGGGTGTGGATGGCGCCACATTCATTCTTATGTAGTATGTACTCGTGTTCCGAGAAACCCCTCCCCTCCTACGCCTTGCGGCGGGGGACGTGGTGGGTGGGTGGGTGGGGTGGGGGGTGCTTTCTTGCCGGCGTGACGTCAGCGAGCTCTTCGCGGCATCAAAGAGTTAATTAGCGGTCACGTGGTCTCGCCTCCAACCCCTCCCCTCCGCCTCTTCTTTGGGTCGGACTCTCGCCTGGGCGCTGAGTCACTGAGAGAGGCGCTCGCCTCTTGGGCCAGACCGCCTCAAGGGAAGGGAGGCTCAAAGGAGAGGCGCTCCTCCCTCCCCCCTCCCTTGCACTGGAGGCCGGCTTCGGGTTGAGTCACTGGATCTCTTGGGCCAATTCTTCAAACCGACCATTATTAGTACGTGTGAGCGAGAGGTTACTTCGAGATGAACGCGTGGCCATGCACTGAGGGCAACACCGCGAACAGTGGGCGGAAATAGAAAAAAGCTGGCCAAAATGCAATATTTTGACTATTTTTGGAATATAAAAATGGTACACTCTAATTGAACAATACCTATGCTGCAGGTAACTATAGCTATTTAAAGTTTTGGAGCATCCGTTGAATCAGCAGGGGCCGTCAAAGTTGATAAAAAAATCATCAAAAACTTCATTCAACTCAGCATTTTCCGCAAAAATCAAGTTTCTACTTTCGCTTGTGAAGCGTTCATATGTTTTTATTTTGATTTTCAAACATATTTTCTGAAATATTACATGTTCACAAGTACCTAAAAACATTTAGAAGTGCTCTATTTTTTTTACAGATATTTCTCATAAAGTTGAAACATTCTTTATGTTAGCGACAGGAATAGATTTAAAAATGTGTACCATAAATCTACTAAATGGCGAAATCATCTTGCCCCAACGGCAAGTTTGCCCCCCCCCCCACCACTTGGGATAGGATATGTATAAGACGACAGGGCAGCCGCTTGGCGCGGTAATGAGCCGCGGAATTTCTTTATTTTGTTGTTGCTCGAATGAACGAACGGCGCGCCATAGTCTGTTGCGGACAAGTACGTAAAACCTGGAAGTGTGGTAAAAAATGTTTTAACTCTTGATTCGATGGTCATAGTGTAACCTTTCACGTATAAAGGGCTAGATTAACCTATTCCATCGACAGGTATCATAATCGTTGATGTACTGACGCGTGTGCAACATCTGACCAGACTTGTGTGTGCGGCGTAAATTTCCGCGCCGTGTTAACCGTGACTTTGATGAGCTAGCGCACTGATTTATTTTTTTTTAATTTTTTTTTTTTCCAGAAATTTTACTTTTTACGGTATTAATTCATGATATATGAATAACAATTGCTGGCATTTCAACTAAATAATCCGATGTCAGCCCACACTCACCGAAAACAGCAGAGGGAATTCAGAAGTCGACGGCGCGGTCATCTTGTCGGCTCAAAGAACAAAATCTTCCGCTCACGCATTCCCGTGGATGCTGCGTGGATGCGGCCCTGAACACGCCCACCTTCGCCTTCGATGTTCACAGTTCGCCAAGACGGCTCGCAGAAATTCATTTGTTTTAGTGGATGCTGTCACTTGCCATTGAATCACTATCCATATCGGGTTTCATTTGCTGAACGTTTCCCAACCCTCGCATTCTACGATCCATTGGTAGCCAATGGGAGCTAATGGCTTCCAATGTCTTTCCGTTGTATTGAGAGGGTGTCCATTATATGTCAATTCAAGCCAAACGTGCGCCATAAATTCGCCCATCTCCCCTTCTTTTTGAGCTCGGCGTGAGCAACCGTGAGCGGCCCATATGGTTCCATTCAAGAGGTCAGTGGACCAGAATGCGTTACTTGTATTACCGCTGGCCAAATATTATTTTATGAGCAAACATTTCCCTATAGTCTTAGATGACGGAAGAAATTATATATGTATATTTTTGTAAGAGTTGCAACAGATGACAGTTAAAAGTAAAATATATAGTGATAACCGTATGCATTTAGTTAAATTGGGTGTTACGATCAGAACTTGGGAATAGCTTGCAGACAACTTGAAAATATCAAACGTAGGTAACATCGAATTCGAGCTTAGCTCAATTTCACATCCATCACGCCTCCCAAAATATGATTCTACCACATATCTAGTCGGTAACATTCGGAATCGACTCCCAGTTGTCACTTCCCGGAAGCGTAGGAGCGTAAAATTCTCGCGTATAATATGCAGGTTGCATTTAACTGGTTTTTGAGCGTGATCTTCGTTCTTTTCTCATAAGATTCGCTAAACGACATCTATGCTATGCATCTGATAACCTCGAACCTATCGTGGGGAACACATATAAGAAATATTTGTGGCAGAGCTCTGAAGAAGCTAGGATTCGTCAAGCGTATTGTGGGAAGATTTTCAGATGAAAAAGTAAAAGAGAGGTGCTATTTCGCGCTCGTCCGGCCACACCTTGAATATGCAGCGAGCATATGGGATCAGGTGCAGAAAGACTTAATCCGGGAACTTAACCCTTTCCTGCCGGCGACTACGAAAGGAAAATGTTTTCCGTGCTACGGGTAGCTTGCGAAAATTTTAAACCTCGCTCTGCGAAGCACTTTTTTGGGGTGGAGTGGCCCAGGTACTCTCGTCCCTCCGATTTGGGACCCTACTTAACGGGGCGCCCGGCTGTTACCCCGGCCACTGGACTCGACCCTCCAACCCTTTCTTAGCGGGAGTCCACGGTCAACTCATTGCATTAGCAGTGTTTTTTAAAATTAAATATTGTCTATGATTTTTAACAGTTTACACTTATATAAGTATAACTTACATTTTTTTAAGCATTGTAGAATTTTAAACGGATTTCTAGCGTTAATAATAACAAAGTTAGGACTTTTCCATTTTTACAGCTAGTTAGGACGTCTCGAAATGTTCTTTGAATAAACCTCCAAATAATACTTCCCATCCTTCTTTTTGTCATTCGGGCTTTGGACCAACGTAGGCGAAGTTAAAAGTATGTTTTTACAATATACATTACCTAAAAATACCGGAATATGAGTAATTACTAAGGGGATCAATGAAGGAATCGGAAAATAGAGGACATATATTGTAAATAGGCATTCAGATTGTAACAAACACGTACGATATAGACAATAAAACGACAACATTTCTCGTTTTTACGTATTTTTCATCGCATATGAACACACAAGGCTTTCACACAAGTCAGTTAATAATAACACTAAAATTTCGTTTAAAAATTGCTTATGCACAGAAAAAAAACGAAGAATTCATTTCAAGGTATAAAAAATTGGAGTTTGCAATAAATTTTTCTTTGCAAAAATCATTGACAATTCAACCACTTCAACACGGATTCCTGCTATTATGAGGATCGTAAATGAGTAGGAGGGTCGGGCCTAATGGTCAAGGATTAGCTCTAAGGTCTCGCTAAGCTGGGTCTCAGGCAGGGCCTGAATGCCTCCGACCATTGCTACCTCAGCGGTCACTTCCCATCCCCCGCGACAGCTATAGCCGACGTCCGTTCGTTTGCGCTGAAAAACCCACGCCAGCTATAGCCGACGTTAGGTCGTTTGCGTATGAAAATGCTCGTCGGCTATGGCCGACGTCCGGCGCGAAAGGGTTAATAAAATACAAAGGAAAGCTGCGCGATTCGTCAAAAACTGCTACGGGCGTACAAACAGCGTTACACAGATGTTAAACGAATTAGGCTGGGAGCCGCTAGAGACTCGGAGGCTGCGCTCTAGGCTTAGATTGCTTGAGCAATTGAGAATAGATATCTTTAAGAGCGACACGGAGAACATCATATTAGAATCCCACTATATTTCCAGGTCCGACAGAAACGATAAATTAAGAGAGATATTTTGCCGAACGGATTGGTATGGGAATTCGTTTTTCCCCCGAACAATGAGGGACTTTAATAAATGCTAGGCGTCATTTCAAAAGAGCGTTTCCTTTTATATGTAAACGGCTGGTGTGCTAACACCCCTAGCGACACGCCTATTGAGGCGGCTTGCGGGGTGGTATGTAGGTGGTATGTAGGGATGTGTGCTTGGTGGGTAGTCAGTGTGCGCGAGCTGCCTTCTTGGAAATTCGATGAGGATCATCTCCCATTCGGGAACGAAAGTCACCTCTGCCTCCGAGTTATCTTTTGAACCCCTCAAGCGGCAGTGCGGGGGGGAAGGCAAAACATTCTTGGGCGATGTGCCGTCGTCGGAGGGGAAACACGTTTCTTTTCACAAGTTTTTTACGGCTCTCTCTGTCTGTCTGCACCCTTGCACACCAATATTCGCATTCACCGCCGACGACGAATGAAAGAGAATTGCCTCCGGTCGGCGGGGGTGGGGGGAGGGATTGGGGGCAGTTCGGGGAGAGCCCCCGTGGGGCTACACGGGGGCAGCAACAGTTTGCCCCATCTTCCTCCTCCCACCCTCGCCACAAACATCTCTCTTTCACTTCCTTCCGCAACCTTTCGGCAAAGAGAGGGAGAGCCAGCCTCACAGACAGTCACACACGCTCTTCAATTGATTGCACAACGGCAGCCCCTCCCAAGGAAACGCCCTCCCTCCTCACCCCGAAAAACGTCGCCACAACAATAAAAAAGCCCCTCTTCTTTCTTTCCCCCATCGCAGCGCTCACACCACTGCCTGCTACGATAGGGGAGGGGGAATGTAAAAGAGAAAAAGAACGCAGCATCCAGACTCACCCCCCCTCACTTCCGCCTGTCTTCGAAGGCTTATCTCCCCCTCCGTGGCGAGATGAACCGTGTCTTGGACCCCCCCCCCCCTTCCACCCTCCGCAGGTGGGTGTGGCGGGGGGAGTGGGAATGTGGGGGGGGGAGGGAAGGAAGGGGGGAATCCGAGAGCAACAGGTCCCTCCAATAGAACCCTCCTCTCTCTCTCGTCTTTTTATAAAATTCCTCCCCTTCGCTCCCCTGAACCCTCCCTCCTCCTCGCCGCGCTTTTATACACTACGCACCCGGAAGAGCGCCCGCCTCCTCCTCTCCTCCGCTACCCACCCCCGCACCCTTCCTCCTAAGATTGCGGAACACCATTCCCCCCCCCTTCTATCCCCACCCCTCTCAATTATCCCCGTTTCTTTATTCCGAGGAGCGGAGTGCCGTGAGCACGGCGTCCCGCTTTGAACAAGTGCGAGAAGAGTGTGCGGCGAAGAGGCCGAAGCGCGATTCATTCAGGAGACGGGCTTAAAATCTAATGCGATGATACGTGCCTCTGCTTGTCACCAGTTCTCCTTTACAATGCATTCTTCGCTTTAATGCGAACTCTTTCGCTAAATTGTGCGTGCATGTGATATCACGCGTGCCTCGGCCGTTCACGCAGACTGATCCGCCGCGCCGACCGACTCTTCCCTGGCCATAAGTTCGTCGTGTGAGCGAACCACAGTCTACTTTTGAACTACGATAGAGGTACTATTAGCGTAGGCAATGGTTTCTGGCATTTTAAATCCGTGCGAACAAAATTCGGTTGCAGTACGAGCTGGGAGAACGAATAGAAAGACGGCAGCACAGATTGTAAGTGGACTGAAGAGAAAGTAAGAGTTCTCCTGGACTTAATACGCCTGCCAATACATTCAGAAGGAGGATGCATTGGTGAAATTCATTCTAGACAAATATGTAATGTGGAATACCCGTGACATACCTAATGTTACAATATTTCCTATTGATGCTAGGATATGGTCGTGAATGCATACTGCCTGAGTAATGTATTCATGACTGCCGCTAGGTTTCAATGAAACGAAATATCCATCCTCTCCTTCAATTACAGGTTTTTCATCCTATTTCTCCAATCTATCGATGGTAACCCAAGGAGGTTTAAAGGAAATGGAGGAGGCATGACCGTGAACGCTCATGGGCGAAAGTGAAGCAAGAATAGGGGTGCTTGGTAAGGGTTTTGTGCCGAGTAGGTGTTGCCAAACCAGTCACAAAACATCGCCTTGTCCGTGGTTTTTAACTTAGATTTGACGAAAATCGAACGCGACCGCCGGACATGTAAGCCAGAGGAAGGTCTAAACTGTGCCGACTGCAATGGCGGAATTGGCTTCAAGAATCAAGTGGTATGTCGCCTCCATTTATTTTCTAACTTCCTTGTGGTAACCACGGTATTGCTGCAAGCGGGTGGGTTGCTTCAACTGTTTTTAAAATTTATTTTAGCGATTCTTCACCAGAAGTCACTACCATCTCTAACATGGTAAACGAAAAATCGTGTGAACGGAAGTCTGTAAGAGTCACTTCGCAAACCATCGGTCAACCCTATATGTGTGTGTGATGTAATCGAGGCATCCGTAGAGACGCGTGCAGTTCCCCGAAGGTCACCCTTCCGTAGTGGTGGTGTATAAGTGAAGCACATTTGGGTGTTCCTTGCTCTGTCGCCTCTCACCTAGACATAGGCCACTCTGAAAATTACCTCGGTAATTTTCGTAAAATACCGCGGTATTTTTCGTAATTTACCGCGTACCTTGTACATTAACGTAATTTTCTAGATAATTCACCTATGTTTGAGATAATTTTTCATACAGATAAAATCCCAACATGTTCTTTTAAGCCACGTTCACATTTCCTACGTGTTAAATAATAAATTGATTTATCATGTACAACTCATACATGTACAACTCATTTTTGGAAGATTTTACTTTTAGAATAGAGCTTTAGAATATTCTTCTTGAAAATTTCACATACTCTGACAAAAGAAAGCCAGATTGCGTGTTGCTGCCGTAGTTTTTTTTACAATTTTAAAAATTTCTAATACAATAATGTTGTATAAGGTATGGTTTAAGCATGGCTATTCCCTTCCTATTGCTATTGGCTTTCTTATTTGACCATATATTTGCTGTTTAATACATAAAACTGAAAAAATACAGGAAAATTACGGTAGTTTTCAAAAATTACCGTAATTTACCGTGGTAATTTGCCTCAGATGAAAATTGCGGTAATTCTCCCATCTCTACTCTCACCTACCAACTCTCTCTCTGTCTCTCGGAATGAAGACCGTTCTTATTCGCTCATCCTTGACGCGTCTCTCGCGCCCGCGTACCTCTACCTTTAACCAATTGGCATACAAAGACGGCGATTCGCCTGTCCCTTTCTTAAAATTTTTCCTGGTCTTGTTTGACGCACCTACGCCCTGATGTTTCGTAGAGTTAGTATTAGAATTGGGTTATTTGGTTCGTCGATGGCAAGGGTCATTCGCACCTGATGTTTCGTTATTTCGTTTTAGCAATGCTTTTTTGTCTTTCTTGATCATATTTCTCCGCTGATATTTGGTTACAGCAGATCGCATTTCACTTTGTATATCAAAGAGTTTTAAGTTGCTAACTCCGCGAGGTCGTTGGTATCCGTGAAAATTATCCACGTTCAGCGCCTCGCTTTCATTATAGCTCTTCTCTCTCCTGGTTTCCCTTTGCTAATACTTATAGCTGATGATTAGTCTCTGTTGGTATTGTAATGCTTAGTTAACACCACCGAGGATGTATTTTTTTCGTAGATCATTCGTCGCAGAAAAGATGTTTCTTAAGGGGGAATACCCTTCGCAGTACAGTTCCATTTCCGAGATTCTAAATCGAATGCTTGCTATTCCCCGTGAGATTGCTTCCGTCCGACTGAGCTGAATTCCAGCCGTGGCTGCTTGGTAGTGATTGGGCGGTGGTGCGGCGGCTGGGGCCTACGTCACCAACTCACTCGCTCAAGGGAAACTCATTAGCTGCATTGCGTTAGCACTTCGAAGTGACCGCTTCCTTCCCCTCCCACGCCCCCTCCCTCATCCACCCTCCCCTCTCCTCAAATGCTTCTCTTTTCTGATGTGACATCGAAATCAGCACGGATTGGGTGCTCTTGATTCGATGTACCCGAATTATACGTACCAACTCTTTCTTAAGGAGGTTGCGCCGCGAATGTGTGACTCAAAACAAATACTGAATTCCACATTTTTTATATTTTGTCAAAAAAATCCTGCTTTCATTGATGCAATGCGTTACCTATAGAAACCCAAATGGAAGGAACAAAATATGCAGATTATTCCACGAATGTATTTTAAATGAGCACTTTTTTCCAGCCATAGGAGCCGTCTGCAGTGCCATTTCCTACGAATTACCACATTTTGACTTCAATTACGGCATTAATTCTTCAATAACTAGACAAATATGGTGGTAAGATACCTGTATTTTATTTTTATTCAATTCCTCTGGATGTTTTCCTTCTTAGAGACAGTTTTCCACGAAAATGGCATTTGTATTTTATGGAAAAATACTATTTTTCCCCGTGTTTCTCTCATTCCCCCATTGAACACCATATAATTTCAAGTTCAATTATAGAATAAAATAGCGTGGAAAGGTATTATTTTGTTGTTCATATCAGACAACTTTTTCTACAAGTGGACAGAATATGAATAAAATGACATTTTAGTTATTTTACGGTGGAACCACCTCAATAGCACGGAAAGTAGACTAGGCGTCGCGACGTCAGCGTTTGTTTGTTCGACCGCTAGTGGTCCGTTCTGGGATCGATTCGCCCCTTCTCCGTCGTTTGTCCCCGTGAACCGGTCGCCGAGTGGCATCATGGGAATGACTAGAAGTTTTGTTTCTCTAGCGAGCTGCGAGATCGCGTGTGCTGCCCCCGGTGGACACGTCTCAGCTCGCATCCTTGCTCCGGCGCATTTTCGAGATTCTTATCCGTTAATTTTGGAAACTAACCAATGGGTGATAACGTATAGACGTTAATCTTTGTGAGTAACTCGTTCTTTTTATTATGTGCTTGTGTTTTCGCTGGACGATGCAGGACCGTCACAACTGATCTCGGATCCAGAAGATTTCCGTAAGTTGTCCACGTCCGGTGTCTCTCCTTCGTTAACCTTTCAGTTCAGTGTGGAAAGTTTTCCCTTGATGAATTCGATGGTCTTTATTTTAATGGAGAAAAGTTTTATCATTGAATTATTTCCTGAATATTTTGTCATTAATGTTTGGCCCATATTGTGAATTTCTCATTTATCATAATAAAAATTACCGGATAATTATTAATAGTTAATGATAGAAAACGACATCCAGTGGAGACAGGAGTTTGCATATTAGATCAATAGACATAAAAACAAAACAGAAAAATATTATGCTAAGATCGAGACTGTGAGGAGATATGGGTGAATTATTATTAGAATCTATGGACAAAGAAGATGAAAACAAAAACGATGAAGACGAAAATAAAACAAACAATTAACAACTTTCACCATGTTGTGAAATCATCCCTTTTAGGCATCCTACTTATGTTTTATATGCCCTACACTTGTGGAGCAGTAGTTCAGAAGTACTCCAGCTCGCAGTGTTGTATTATATATTTACACACATTGACGGATAGCAGTTAAGTCCCCACCCAAGTTAGCCTCATGACCTCAGGGCAATAAGGGTTAGGTCGCCAGGCATTCTGGGAAATTCGGTTGACGTAAGAATATCTCGTTGCTGGTTTGGTCGTGTCTAGCGTGTACGTACATTGAATTGCATGTTATGTATATTTTGGTGAAGTGTCGTTATCAATGGGACAATGCTTTATTTGCCAATGTAATAGTTTGATAATCCCCACGTCACACTTGCTGCTGATACTCCAATTAAAATGGAGGCACATTTTTTATAAAAGTACCTTGGTATCGTTGTTAATTTCACAGAGCATGTGATGGTGCCATGGTTGGCGAATCCGGTTGTACGGCTTAACCGTAATTTGGTGGGTTTTACAAAGCTACCAGTGAGTGACAAATTTTGAGGATACTAGGACTATCCACGGTATAACCTTACAAGGAGACACCCACAAGTGCACATAGGAAGTGCGATAATCCACAGAGGAACGTCAGACGCCTCGGTAGCTTTGGCTAAAGCACTCGGCGCGAAATCGAGGGATCCGGGTTCGAATCCCGGTCTGGGCGAATAATTTTTCCTCTGTGGAATATCGCACTAACCAGTGAGTGTTTTCCCTGCCAGTAGTTTTATACCGTAGTTCCCAAAAGTTACGCCTGACGATGTTCAGTTCAATGTTTCAAAATTCGCTCAGTAATCAACGGTTGTCATGCCCCGATTGCCTTTGATTGCACCGCCAATTGCCATTGCTCTGGTGAGGCGTCTTCAGGTGTGCCTTGAAGTGTCGAGAGCTCACTCGGACGCCTGAAGACGCGTCTAGGGCAGAAGAGGAGATGGGGGAATGGGAACTAACAGTGGTCCTCTTTTCTTGTGGGTTCAGCCTCCGAGCATCGTTGGCCGGCCAGCATCAGCAGCGGTGCGGCATCCGTGAGCACCTCGCCGGTGGTCGCGGTGGCGGCGGCGGCGGCTGAGGGCGGGGCCGAGGGCGGAGGGGCGGTCGCGCGATGCGGTGAGGCCTCCGAGACGGCCGAGGAAGCCCCCGGGGGCGGCAGGATGGAGAGGCGTCGCTCGGAGGGCTCGCCCCTGGGGGCGGGAGGGGGCGAAGAGGAGGAGGAGGGGGCGATGGAGGTGGGGCCGGAGGAGGAGGGGGTGAGGGGCGGGACCCGGGTGCCGGAGGAGGACATGGAGGCGGAGGAGGAGGAGGAGGAAGAGGAGGACGATGAGGACGAAGAGCGGGGGCTGCCGCACCCGGCGCCGCTCGACCTGCACACCAAGATGGAGCCACTGGTGAGTACCTACTCCGTGTATCACCCCTTCCCGCGCCGTGACAGGCAGACACCCTGGTGGGTGGTGTCACCACTCTCTTCTTCCCGCCTTTTTACGAGTGACAGGAGACTGACTCTGACCCTTTGCCGTTGCCCCCGTGTGTTACGAGGAGTTGGTGGTGTCCCACCGCCACTCCAAATGAGCACCGACTTCACCAACCTATTCCACCTTTACGTTTGTGCTGCTTTAAATATTTAGTCACTCATATCAATTCACGATTCAGTGATGGCATGTCTGAACTGATGAAAGACAATATTATACCACAAAATATGCAGATTATTCTTAGAATACATTTAGCACATGTTCCGGTCATGGGAGGCTACTGCAGCGCCATTTCTATTAAAATAACTCATTTTGACTACAGTTATTGCAGTTATTTACAAACAACTGAATATAATATGGTGGGAAGGTTCATAAAACCGCTTAGTGATTTAGTACCCGTATTTTTGACCGTGAAGTTGTAGGTAAGGTGAACAATTTTTTTGCTGGCGTACGAATTGTTTCTTGCTTTTTAAATTAAGCTTAGTTGAGCAATTGCACTTAAACGCTTTCAACATAAGTACAGTCTACTTCAAGCAAATCGATAATTGGTTTACATGTTCATTAAAAATCGTAACGTTCTTGAGGAAATATTAAAAGAACTTTGGGCTTTGTAGGAGGGTCTCGCTTTGCTGTCTAGGGGTCTCCGCCCCGCAGAACCCCCGCGACGTCTCGCTTTGCTCGCCGTCGCCGTTTAGGGTCTTCGCCCCCATCGTCTTTTATTATTATTATTTATTAGCACGGTCATGCTTAGGTTTTTCTCTCATCATATCGTCATTTTATTGCATTATTTCATCAGTTGTCATCTTTTTTTTGTTTTTAGTGGCTTTGCCGCTGCATGCATTTTCATTTCAATTCATTTCATTTATGGTTCATTTGTGAAACCTAGTATTTTCTATGAACGTAGGAGACCGTTGTCGAAGATGAAAGAAAGGAAGAAAGAGAAAAGAAAGGGGCGGGCCGTGCGTTGAGGGGGCCGATCACAAGGGGCTGGATACCGCAAGCTCTCGGCCCCTATTCTCACCGCCATTGCCCGCCCGGACCTATAAAGGTAATAATCAGAGAGAGAGAGAGACGTTGCGTGGGGTGATGAACTTAGAAGTATAGAACATTTTCCTTGATATTGCCATCTGCATCCAGAAGGAGCCCTTACTTGCCTCAGTGAGTGTTCTCGAAAAGCGGACTTTGGCACCATGTAGCCAGCGAACTATAGGTGATTGAGAGTAAGGAAAGGTATAAAGTTGTAGGCCTCGATGAGATATTAAAAAACCGTCAACAGATTTGAAATACGACTCATAGTTTTGAAGCTACAGCGAAAAACCGGGATAGTTTTCACTTAATTTTGTGTTTCCGGACCTCTGGCGAGAAAAATACGAAGCGCAGAACGACACGGAAAGTTGCATCTCTTAGATAATTCAATTCCCTATTACGAACTTTCGCTGTATATAGATCCAGATAAAGCGATATGACTTGCATATCGCTTTATCTCCGAAATACTTCCACTTTTTTGGGGTGAATGTGCTCTCATTCGTCTCGTCGGAGATTTCATCCTTGGTCGGCACGGCTCAAGTGCTCCGGGGGAAAGGGGGAGGGTAAGGGGGAGGTGTCATTGGGGGGAGGGGGGGGGGGTGTTCGTTACGAGAGTGTGTCGGCCGAGTGATAATGAGGGGCGCCAGTCGGATCGGGGCAGGGGGGGGGGGCGCTAATGAGGGGGTTGGTTGCCCCCCCCCCTCGTCGGAAGAGACCTTTGGGGGAAGGAGAGGGCAAGGAGGAGGAAGGCTGACGTGTGGCAGTCGATAACCCCGGCAGCATCGAATTCACCGTTGAATATCGAGAAAAGACGACTTAGGGGGTGTGATGGGGCTATTTCAGCTATTAATAGGAACACTCGTCCGCCGCAAAAAGAGTTGAGCAGCAATGAACATCTCAACGGAAATCACTTGGTGACGATGAGCAAGTCGGGAGAGGAACGACGCTATTCTCCAGTGTTCTTCTTCTTCGCTTATCGCCTGAGAGTTTTAGTCAGCAGCGAGAGCAGTTTTACGTAGAGCTTGTGCGAAAGCGTGTTGTTCGAGCGCAAAAACGTCGACTAGCGACGTGGGCGAGTCCACTTCACCCGCATGGGGGTATTAGGCCTGTGCGATTATTGAAAAAAATCGATATTGATCAATTATAAGAATAATTGGAAATGTGGTAGATTCAACTGTCGGGAATTGAAGAAATGACATTTAATTGAAGCCATTTCATTAATTGACAAAGGCCAATTAATTGACATTGAAATGGGTGTCAATTAATTGTCATTGCTCAGTTAATTAACATCAACCTATACATTTATAGGACTCAAATTTCAAAGGCTTTCTGTTGGCAATGAGAAGAATGAAATAACTCATTTGAAAAACAACAAAATAATTCAATCTGTTAGCTTTTATTAATTAATTAAAGGAATAGATCGCTATTTGAAGACAGGCAGATGAGCGTCTTCATCCGTCAGACACTGGCGTGTGTGCGAGCAGCAAGTCTATCAGCAACGTCGGGCATCGGCCGGCGTCGAGCAATAGCGAACAAGTTTAAACGCGAAATATGCAATCCAAAGCGAATCAATAATCGTCTATTAATCGATTACCGGACAATAATTGTGAATTTAATAACAATAGACAACTGAAAAACAATTGACACTTGAAAATAAATTGACAATCGATTCAATTAATCGAATAATCGCACAGGCCTACATGGGGGTGAAGGGCAAGTATCATTATCCCTTGAGACGTCGCGACGTGGTCGCCGCGACGCGTCGAGGCGATCACGTGCACTTGCTGGTTGATTTGAGCGACGTCAATTGCGCCCTGCGGATACGGGAATGCGTGTTTGCCGAGTAGATTGGAGGAGGGAAACCCGGCGTCGTCATTGGCCCTCTTTCTCTTTTACGAGAGGCGCCAAAAGAATCGTGCGGGCGGAGTGATTCTACTCATAAGTCCACTCCACGTGGCACCCGTGTAGGTTTCGGGATTCCACTGTGAAATGTCAGCCACTTCCAGGAATCAAACCCGGGCCCTCTAAACAGGGAGCCAGTATTCACTCCAGCTACCACAGCGCAGCACCATCCCCCTTGGGGCACAATGTCTTTGTCAGGGCACGAGGACTCCTTTGCGAGACTATAGTACTTGGTGTTTCTCGTTTTTCAATTTTTCACCAAAATTCGATTATACCCTCTAAAATTATTCCACGGGGCGAGGAAGCGAAAATTTGGTGCAATTGGTTAATGGTTAGATGTCGCTAGAGAGGCATTAAGCCAGAGAGGTTGGTTTATCCAAAGTCGAGAACACAAACACCGCTCCTGGGAGTAGCTCACAAGGAATTATCTCATTTTTTTCCGTGTGCGCCGCCGTTTGTCACGAATGAGCTGTTTTCGCGCGGCCTGCTGCTCTGATGCTGCGCGCAGCCGAAGCGCCACTCCGCTCCCGTCGGCCTGCAGCTTCTGGAGCCACGCTCGCTCGCAGTTGCATCTGCACCTCATGGAACGATCTCTAGTCGCTGGCTATACGCGCGGAGTTCTCCTGAAGCTCATGTTACCTTAGCTCTGAAGCATATTTTAATTGGATGAAATGGAATGTCGGTGGAAAAATGATGAATGCACGGTTTCCTGGTGTGTGTGGTCGAGTGGTTAGTGAGTGGGTGTGGGGGGAATCGATAAGAGTAACTGCAAGTGGCAACTTAAGAGGAAGGATTTGGTCCCGCGCCCTCCTTTGGAGGAGGACGGGGTCAGAGGGCGGGGAGTGAGGTTGTTGTCGAGAGGTTGAGATGGACTGTTATGGGGGGCTTTCCTTAAAATCTCGTTCGTTGATTCTCTTTCGATCATTTCTCTTTGCAAATCCAATAATTTAACTCCTTTTTTCTTCTGAAAGACTCAAGATTGCGGTGATCTGCCATGTCATTTAACAGCTCACATTCGTTTACCTGTTAGGTAGACAAACGATGGCATTTACTGTTTTTGCCATGTCAATTTTGTTACAAAGCAGTCAAACGTCCCTGTACACCACGGGAACCATACAGATTTGCGAATGGCCGAATGAGTTGGAGAATGCAGCATCAGTAATGGTGCACTGTGAAATCCACCACGCTGTTGAAACCCAGTGACGGAGACGAGGTCAAGACCGGAACACTCATCCCAGATCGTAGTTCTCGTGGCGAATTTTCGTTTCGATGCGCATCCTTTGATTCTGTTAGACTTCTGCAAGGATGAAGTGGTCTCCTCTGACCCCCGGCCCCCCTCCCTTTCCTCCAACCCTCCTGCTCAACCCACCCCACCGACAACTTTCCACCGCCAATCGCTGCTTTCATCGCTCATTATGCCATCATCAGTGTTGCCATTCATCGTTTTGGAAACACAAACCGTTCCCGCTCGCACGCGTGTCGACTCAATCGCGTGATGTTACTCAGTTGTTTTTCCGAACCCTTTCTCGCTCATCGACAATGTTGCTCCCGCGGAGACTTCTCCGTCGACATCGAATTCCCACTCCCGAGACATTTCCACGTCCCTCCCCGCATCCCCATCCACCCACAGCCTCCTCGACAAACGAGACGCCGAAACGCATTGGGCGGCGCCGAACTCGGAAATTCGCTCGCTTAAAATTCATACGTCTTTTGAAATATTCTGCGCGGCAAGTTATAATTTCTGCGAGTCGCCCCGTGGTGCTGGAGCCACTCGGCCGGCCTGCCGCGGCGTTGTCCGTCGAATCGTTGAAGGCGCGCGGCTTCTGACGAACATTACGTCGACCCTGTAGTTTGTTGAAATATTGGTCAGTCATAGTTGGTGTTTTTCATTTGCATAAGTCCGCTGCTCAATCGGCAACGCCTCAGTTACTTTTCCGTTCGTTTCAGACCCTGCCTGCGCCCTTCAAGTTGAGAGATCGCAAGCGGGAGAGTCGTTGTGTACTCGAAAAGAAAAGAACGCCGATTATCGCTTCGCCCATTGGATTGTTTGTGTTGACCTTTATTAAAGACGTCATAAAATGTAAATGTGAAGTTCTTAATTATTGTGTAGTGCAAAGGTTTTTATTTTAGTTTAAGCTAATTTTTTAGTACATTGCTTGATTGAAGTTTTTAACTATTTACGAAAAAATAAGCCTCATATTCATATTGTGTGCCTACTGAAAGCCACCTACCGACAGATTGGCGAACGATTCGCCAGCGCACGTTGCTCCATTCATCGTCGTTCGTTTGCGTTCTCTCGTCCTGTGTCCCCATCTGCACTCACTGCACTTTAATTGAAAAGTCTCATTGCTTGCGAAATTAGAGGGCAGTAGAAATTCCTTGAAGATCGCATCTTCTTCACATTCTCATTACCTCTCGAATATCATCTCTTTCGGTCGAATCGCGCGTCGCGGAACTCCCCACCTCTCTCCTTTCCCCGCTCTCGCTAAAGATGTCCTCTCGACGATCACGTCGCCTACCCCACCCACACCGGCCCCACACCGGCCCTTGTACGCGACGAAACACACATTGTTTAATCTGCCCCGAGCACCTCGTGTCTTCGTGCTTCGTGCACAACAGGTGTCATAAAGGCGTTTCGACGAGCGTTGATTTAATTTGAAAATGAACGCGATGACCGCAAGACGTACAATAAGGGATCATACTAATTCCGATAACTCAATCAAATGAAACTCCCATCCTCTTTAGGTAGAGTAGAATTTTCACTTGTGTTCAATAACACAACATCATTACTAACACTTCACACCGCTTGATATGTCCGGCATTATTTTATTTTGTTCTCTGCATGAAGTAGCATCTCGTAGCGTTCATAAATTAACAGTATTAGTAATAAAAGATCTTAGGCTTTCCCGGCGGATAATATTTGTAAAATCTTCTCGGGTTTGCCACCGGGTAAGGGTTTTAAAGGCCAACGTTTCAACGAGTGACTCCCTCATCGTCATCAGAGCTGAGATTTACGAGGGAGTCACTCGTGGAAACGTTGGCCTTTAAAAGCCTTACCCGGTGGCAAACCCGAGAAGATTTTACTAATATTAGTAATATTAACCATTTGATGTGTCTATAGCATTGTTCTGCATGTTTTAATGCTCATTTACGTATTACTCTCCCAGTTTCCGGTTGGACTGCGCACTGTTCTCCTGACTGCTTTTTGGCCTGCGCCTAGCGCCAGGGGGAGCGTGCGAGGTTCCGATTTGTGCTGGGGCGATTGCTGCATGCCTGGTGTGGAATCACCCCGTGCCAAACATCCTAGTGGTGGCTTGCACGGCACATCGTAGATGTAGTTGTCAATACATTGATCCTCGCCGTTACATTCCAATGGATATCGTCTCCGAGTCGGAGAGGGGTTTTAAAATAGCCGTCGAGGGGGGAATAGAGTTATGGGGGGGAGGAGGGAGGGGAGTGTAGGAACGGCAAGAAGTCTTGTGTGATATACTGAGTTGAAAGTGAAATTAGACAATATAAAAAAGGGACAAAGGAAAATAAAGCGGACGGGGGGGGAGGAGGGGTAAGGGGGGTTAATGAGATGAGGGACGCAAACAAGTGAGGGGTGGGTTGCGCTTGCCAAATCCCGGGGGCCCTCACCTCCACCCCCACCCTATACCCTCGGCGCCTAAATAATATCCCAAGGGGCAGAGTGACCGGGATTCGTCTTTTGCTCCGTTGTCCCCCACCCCCCTCACAAATACTTGAGCGCCGGGAATTCATGCTTTACGTTTCCGAATTCTTACCGCCCCCGCGCTCTGGAGGAGGCCTTGCCGCCTGCGGTCGAACACTACCCTGCGTCAAAAGAAATGAAAGGGAATAGGATTGGAAGAAGGAGAGGTAGAAGAGTGAAATTTATTTTATCTGGGAATGTTAAGTGTCTCGCTCGGTTTTCGTTGTATTGTCACCAATGGCGAGTGAGAAGTAGACATTTATGCACTTATCAATTCGGCTCCGTGTCTTCCCTTCTCTTGTAACTTCAGTCGGCTCTAGGGATGCACGGTGCGGGGTTGAAATAATGTCCTCCCGTGTCTTAGTGCTGGAACTCGCGTGCTGCGAATCTTTTTATTTTGCAAGTCCCAAGTCTTAAGCCCCAAACGAGTCGGCTCCCAAACGAGTCCTTCCATCAGCAGTGAAACGCTCTCTCATCGTTCGTGGTACTTTTTAACGAAGCGTGCGACTTTCTTTCGTATTTCATCTTGTCGGCGAATCAAATATTTTCGTGCAGAGTCCCAAATGCTCGCGGCGTTCTTAGGCCTCCCCTGTGCTCTGTCGGAGGGAGATCTTGTGGCGGTGAGGCAGCCTTGAAGGCATATGCAGTTTGCAGGTGAACGATCGGCATCAGTCGTGAAAGGGGAGACTTTATTATCCTATTTCTGATGTCGGGCGTCATTTAATAATGATATGCTCAACACCGATACAAGCTGGTTACCACGAAGTGCGAGTGACGGGGATGTTAGGATACTAGACATGAATGTAAATGGTCAAAGAATGGGAATTGGGAGGGAATAAAAATATAAATGTGTTGTGACGGATTATCGTTCGCTATGTTTTTGTTTCAACAGTGAATAGTTTATAATAAATATCAATTTTTGTGCCTGCATCAGTTCGACTGTGTTGCTTCTCTTATTTTGTCGATTTTTCTCCACTCTAGACGTAGTGCTGGCTTCACAGCCTGTTTTGCACCCTGACACTCAAGTGCTCTGAATTTTTGTTAGACGAGCGTGAAAGCCCCGAGTCTATATCTGCTTCTGATCAAGTAATTCCAATCAATAATCTCTATTCACTCAAAGTAGTTTTTCGGAAAACATGTGAATTTTTTGTTGTATTTTGTGATG
The DNA here is from genome assembly GCA_963573305.1 of Pyrrhosoma nymphula. Lineage (NCBI taxonomy): Eukaryota > Metazoa > Arthropoda > Insecta > Odonata > Coenagrionidae > Pyrrhosoma > Pyrrhosoma nymphula. The sequence continues at coordinate 154,556,566 of OY754329.1, read as the reverse complement.
ATTTTGGTTGTATCCTGTTGAGGTGTCGCTAGATGGAGGGACGAAGTGTCACCGTTAGTGCTCTTTTCCGTCCGTGGCGCTATTCGGCTCAATTGAAGACGCCTTGAATGTGTTTCTCCCGTAGCCCGGGAGTTAAGTTTACGCCCATGTATTTGACCCGCCACGCTTAAACGCTATCTATCAACATTATGGACGAGTCGTATTGAAACTGTGGGTTTACTCGAATACGTGTGGGGTTAATTCGAGTGGTCGTCTTTTTAAAGGACATGATAAACACCTTCTATCGGAATCTGCTATCATCAAAATGGTCTTCGGAAATCTAAAAAAAATGTGGAATTAATGTTTTGTAATTTTGAGTCTCAACTTTGGGCCATCTAAGATTTTGTGAGTAGCTCACTCGCTTCATTAGTTTTTGATAAAAATCTTGTAAAAATGCATTATTTATCGAATATTCGGCGATTCCAAGGCTTCTGTATTTAAAATATAGATTCAGGTGTGATATGGGGGAACCGTTCAATAATTGCAGGAACAAAACACTAGCAATTTTCCATTAATTAATTAATTAGTGGAAAACTGCTAGTGTTTGTTTCTGTAAATATGACTTATGTATTCTTCTCAATCCTATGTCTAACATTGTTTCACTGAATTGTTAATGCACGAGTTGTTCAGTAGCTTCACTTTAGCTTAAAAAAAATGTGAACATTGGCTTTTTTCTGCTTGTCGTATCGGAATGGTGTGTAGTTTTCTTTCTCAGCAGTATTTTCTAATCCCTTCATCACATCGTGGTGCTATTACCGCCGTATTTGGGGGAGTACTTGCCATTCGAAAGACATAAGCCTTTTATTTATCTCTGGTGATGTCGCAGGAATGAAAGTAAATTGTCTACGGCGGGTGTAACTTCTTTGTCGAACACCGCGTGCAGACATCAAAGGAGCGATTATATTTTTATCGGTTGCGTCTCAGGCGTTTAATCAGATTACGCTTTCAATGCGGCCCGATTCGTCTCAGTTGCTCTAACCCCTCTCCCTCCTCTCTGTCTACCGGCCATGAGCGTGCTTTCTGCTTCCCGCTACAAGACAACGCTCTCCTCTGTGTGTCCATTCGCATATTCGGAATCATTTTCTCCGAAATGCCCTTTTGGCGACGCAATCGCCTCATTAATGCTCTACGATTTCCCCTTTCCCTAACCCCCTTCCCTCGTTGAGCACCGGGAACCCCTAAAAGGGGTCTTTGCTCGCTATAAACTGAGGATTAACACTTAAATATGTTTGTCTGTATTTTTGTAGCGCTTGCATATTTGTCGCATAGTTATATTTTCTTAATCCTGGAGTTCTCATAATTCCCTTGCGATACATTCCCGAACACTCGTAGTGACGAACATCTCTTTACTCTTTTTCTCTCTCTCTCCCTGGTCAGGGTATAGAATGGAAAGACCTTCGCAATTGCAAGACGCCTGAACTCAATTGAAGCGAGCGCCCCCCTGACACGTCATGCCGGCCGACTGCCTTCCCCCTCACGGCCACTTGGGCCTCTCAGCAGGTCCGTAGTTGACGTGGAGACACTGTCTACGCAATGGAGGAGTTGGCGGCTGTAGCAAAATGGCAATTGGACAGACACCTAGGCGTCGTGTTTTTGCTTTCAGCCTAGTTAACGATTGGCTTCTAATAGTACTATCGTTAACCGTAAATCAAAGTCACGTTCACGATTTCGGTTCACTTCGGTTCACGATCGCCTGTGGAGTTAATTCGACAGTTGTCGTTCAAATTTGTTATTCTTTGGCTTCACAATCTCAAGCAAAATCTATTTCTATGGATCTAAGAAAAAAGACGATGCACTTTATTTTCGTAGCATCCGGTACGCGTGCGCTCAGAATAGTGTAAGGAAACGATGACGCTGACCAATTCCATTTTTATGTCAGCCGCTTATCATTGATGTGCTAGCCGTAGAAACGCTTCTTAATGTTTTAGAAGACTAGACTGACAAATTAATAACTATATTCAAGGCACTCGCTGCGCATGCGCTAGCGTCAGCGGAAAGGTTTGGCCTGGTTGATCTTCAAAGTTTGACGGTTGGCGTTGACTTTTCAACGCGATCGTCAACTCCTCCACGAACACGAATGAATTTGAAATTTCGGTCGAAGTGGAAGTTAAAATTGATGCATCATGTACTTTCTCGTCAAAAACTCGCTGTAACTTTTAGGTTCCTTAATTCGGATTGAAATCTGTGAACTTGATAGGGTTGATAGGTGGCGATAGATAAAGAAAGTGGATGGTATCGAAACAAATCTCAAAGTATTCTACATGTACATACTACCCCGCAAGCCGCCTCAATAGGCGTGTGGCGGGCGGTGTTAGGACACCAGCCGTTTACATATAAAAAGGAAACGCTCTAATGAAATTACGCCTAACATTTATTAAAGTCCCTTATTGTTCGGGGGGAAAAGGAATTCCCATACCTATCCGTTCGGCAAAATATCTCTCTTAATTTATCGTTTAAATAATTTATCGTTCACACTCTATAATATTTAGAATATTATAGAGTGTGAGCGCCTTTCTCTGTCTGCGAGGCATCTCATCTGCTCCCTCCTTCTCTCTTACTGGAGAGAGAGAGAGAGAGAGGGAGAGACTGTAGTGACGTATCGCAGACGCGCACTTCAAATTGTGTTTCCAGGAAACTCTGGAGTCAGTCTCTCTCTTGAGGAGGGCGCCCCCTCCCCTCCCCTCTCCCCCCCATCCCTCCCTCCTTCCCCTCTCTCCCCCCACTCCCCTCCCACTACACTCCCCTCTCACTGCACAATGAGTCGCCCTGCTCACTCATGGGTTTCTCTCCAAAGAATCGAACGAGGAATGGAAAACGAGGAAAAGGTGATTCGAAACGAAATTATAATTCCTGCGTCCACGAGACGTTTTTTTAAAGTCTTTGGAAAGGAAATGTCCCCTCATTTTAGTTTGCTAAAGGAATTAAAGGTTTATGCCTTTCTACATTTTTATTACCTTGTTTCATTATCGTGCTTTATATTTAGAAATGACTGAAGCGACGAAATGAAGAACGCGTACGGCAGATGTGATGGCTGCAAAAATACTTATTTCCATGTTCCGTAATGAAGTGATACTCTAAGGGATGCTTTCTAATCGGAGATTGCGCAGATCCGCGCACATCGTAGAACATAAAGTGAATACGCGAGCGCTTAATTCAAGTCGAAGATTGGAACGATCTGCGCTGTTAATGTGGTTTGAGCGAGATAGATCCCTAGTCATAGTGGAGACCATATTCAAATTTTATTCTTTGATTTCAGCGTCTGGAAGAAGTACGAAATAAATATTGTAATATTATGGGCGCAAAGATATAGTTGTATATGCCCAAAAGTCTCGGTAAATAAATAAATAAAGCTACATAAGTCTCTAATTTGACTCATTTTTTCCCACCGAACGGCTGAAAACCCTTCAAAACAGCAGGTTTTTTACGATTCTGTAGAAGTTACTGTGGTGAGTAATAGATTATTTTTTATAAATAGATGAGAAAACATGCAATCTACACACCGTTAGTTTTTTGACGAAATCTAGATGCTATAAGTTCCTAATTTTTTTAATATTCTCCCTCTGGAGCGTACAGCCATACTCTATCCCATGTAAAACAGCTTATATTTTTAGGCATATTGCTCGAAAAGTAGTTGGGCAAGGGGTTTCTATTTTGATATTATTGGAAATATGAGAGTTTTTTCTTTAAAATGATGCCAAATTCATCAAATTCTAGGTGAAGTGATTTTTCGCTCTAACTACCTTAACTTCACCTTCTTGTTGAGATCCCGGCATTGGGTTCTCTCCGTTTCTCCGCTCAAGTTGGTATTCACATTCCCCTCTCATTGCAATGCTATATCTATACTTCACTCGCCGAGACCTTGATCTATCCAGGATTTAGTTCGAAAATGAAGATAGAAAAAGGTTGCTCGTAAGATTCTTCACTACTTTTAAAGTATATCGCTGATATCGTGAATAAACGATATGTTAAGGTTTAAAAAATCGAGGGGAAAAAGTTCCGCTCAGTACTTGAACCCTCGTCCATCGCATTCAGAGTTGCGCACGTTACCGATCGATCTACCACGAACATGGCATTTAATGGCAATGCATAAAATTGTAAAGGGAACTCAAGATATGGCCTGAGAATGTCTGTAACCATCTTTAGGAATTTTTCGTTGCTGTTAGCTCACTATATTCTTATTTAGGGTCTTATTTGATTTGAAAACAATTGTTTGAAACCCACATCCAATCCGGCTTCACATTTTTGGCGGAGCCCAACACGGGAATTGGAAATTAAAATGAATACAAAGACTAGGCTCCGTGATTACAACGGTGTCCCGTATTCGCCTGGGATGTTAATTCATCGAAATTAGCTCATAAAGTTCTAAATGTTCCAACGATACAAATACCTATCAAATGTCAAGCACGAAAGGAATGGAATTCATTGTTTCAAAAATACGGTACAAAATTCCACTAATTATTTTATTTCTGTCGATCGGTTTCGACGACTAAATCGACATTTACAAGACAGAACAGAAGGAAAGAAGTTATGTACCGTGAATCCTATCTTCAATTTTCACAAAGTATCGACACAATCGATTAATTTGACTGAAGGAATGATTTATAAAAATGCAAAATTCATGAATGCATGTTATTATATAGCCCAGTGAATCTTAAATGTAAATGCGTAGTGACACCACAAGTCCGCCATTTGTTTCACGCGTCTGGCGGCGCGTAGAAAGTCGAGCAAAGCTAAACTTGGACGCGACGCGATGATGGACGAGCGTGGCGGAGGCACCTGATTGGCTGCGCGCGAAACGTTTCGCCTATTACGCGTGGAACGTCGGAATGTGCCGTTTACGCGCAATCCTCTCTCCTCCTTCCTATCCCTCTCTTTCAATATATCTCACCATGCCATCCCTCCTTCACGCCTAATGTCTCAAGGTGTCCCCCCCCCGCGGTGCGTCTCGCACTTCAGGTAGAGGAGATCTTTCCTATTCCCCACCCCCCTCCCCCAAGGCCACGGATATAAAGGTTCAGACAACTAGCGGCGACGGCCATTTTGTTGCGCCGAGCAGAAAGCTTTTACCGTCAATACGACTACACTTGCCGCATGATAACCACCTCCGTTACTTGCAATGAAAAAGTTTCCGTACAAATGCGTCAGTAGACTTTATAACATGTAGAATTTAATATTTGGGATTATAAAAACATGTGAATGAAGACATAACTAGCTGGCTTCAAATGCCATTTTGTTGCGCCGAGCAGAAAGCTTTTACCGTCAATACGACTACACTTGCCGCATGATAACCACCTCCGTTACTTGCAATGAAAAAGTTTCCGTAGAAATGCGTCAGTAGACTTTATAACATGTAGAATTTAATATTTGGGATTATAAAAACATGTGAATGAAGACATAACTAGCTGGCTTCAAATGAAAGGCGTTTCAGTACTAGACTGGGAATCTGAGGCAACAAAATGGTGGAGGCGTGACGTCAGCATAGCGTCGTCCAATGACGGCACGGGAAAGACGGCAAGGTGCTCTACAAAGGATGACGGAACCTTTCTTATCCATGACCTTGCCCTCACCCGCGCGACTTCAGCGCTTGCCACTGTCAAGTTGGCTGCGCCGGGAACTACCGAGTTACGATCGTGCGTCGACGCGCATTCCCGCAGCGATTTTGGCGCCACACGTTAATACAAGTGCGTGCGGATGGTGCGTGCGGTGGTGCGTGGTCTGAATAGGGGGTGGGGGGGGCATTAGAGTGGGGGTTTGAGGGGGAGGGAGGGAAGGAGGGGCTCAAGAGAGAGAGTGGATTACAGAGAGATGGGATGGACGCCACCCCCCCCCACAAATAGACCAAAGAGCGCCCTCTCTCTCTCTCTCTCTGTATCCCCTCCCTTCTCTCTCTGTCTGACCACCCCTTCCCCCACTCCTCCCCTCTCAGTCAGTGGCCATCAGCTCTCGCTCTAATTTCACGCCGCTCTGACTCAAATCTCCCCCCCCCCCCCACCCCCATCCTCCTCCACCTCTTAATTTCCCCACGCGCACATAGACTCACGCAGAACCACGCACACAGCATCCCCGGCTCTTATGGACCTCTCTCCTTCTCATCTCCTTCATCTTCCCTTCGCCCTATGCGCCTCGCTTTCATCTCTCCTCCCCCACTGCCGCCCCCGCAACAACCCCAAATCCACTCCACCCCCCCCACACCCCCACTCCGCCTCCGACTTCCACCTCTCTCACTACTCTCACTCGGACGGACGGCTGGTGGAGCGAGGTCATAATGATGGACCACATTCCATTTGTACTTAAAGACTGTAAACAGTAGTTTCGAAGAGCGTCAAGTAAATATAGGATAGTGTAACTTATAGTATTAGGCACGTAAAAACGTTTTGTTGTTTTATGCCCCTGAATTTCTCACAAAATTAAAAAAACATATTTATAAGACTTTTACAAGATTATTGTTTGACGCAGCTCACCGAAAACACCTTTAAATCGGGCCATTTTTTAAGTAATTTTTAAAAAATACCATGGTGAGTCATAAATTTATTTTATAATAATATTGAGAAATAATTCTAACCACGCGCCAATTCTGACGCGGGTTGTGCGTCAGATGGTGGCAAGCTTTTCTTAATAATTGTTCTCTGGAGCGCATTAGCTGGCGCTTATATTTCGTCGGAAAAAGCTCCTCAGTACCGCCTTCTCACTGTAAGCTCACTGACCTCTTGACCTCTTCGCCGTCTTCCACGTCTCGTGGGAAACAGCCGCATTTATTTGATTGGCAAATATTATACATCTCGTTTGTTTGATTGGCAATTACTAGATCTCTTAAAGAAGTGAGAGATGAGTGGCTGATATTTGGACATCGTTAGAGAGATGAGATATTTTTATCTCGAGTGCGGCCGAATGCTTTGAATTTCGTGCAAAATGGTGACTCGCTCTAACGAACTTTAGACGACTGTTTTCAAACCTAAGCGACCACATCGAAAATAGTCAATGCATTCAAGGCATACGTGCATTTATACTTAAGCCGAAAATATGAAGGTTTTTTTAATTGTTGCTCATTGTTGACCTGACGACGGCGGACAAAGACCGCCTAGCCTGACGGAGCTGAATGGCCGAGCGAAATTTTCACAAAAATATCAAGTTTAGAAACGAGAAAAGATATCGCAGGCGACGAAAATATATTTCAAACTTGCGAGAAAATGAATCTGGAATAAATCTGCACAAGAAGTTCTGTAAGCGCGTGTAAAAGCGCATTCAGAAGAGCTCCCTCTGCCTGTTCCTTTGCGAGAGCCGCACCTTTGCCGCGCTCCAACACACACGCGCTCATCTCTCCTTTGGAAAGGGCACGCGCGCGCGCCCCCGAACGACTCCTCCTTATGTAATGCGAACGAACACGCGTACGCACTCCCCATCATATCCATCCTCTCGCTGTCTTGGCTCGCTTGAGTGCGGCGACGGCGTTTGCCGACGCTTTGTATTTCATCCTCCGCGTCTACCCCTCGGGCCATCGTTTCCCCCTTCCGACGTTTCGCCCCGCGTGTCAGCGTCCCTCTCCCGCTTGGATTGCGCGGGCGACTCCCGCCCACAACCCTTCTCTCCGACCACCCGCGATGCAATCACATCCATCGCCCCCCACTGGACCCATCTCACCCGAGTGGATGCAATGAAGGGCAGCCCAGGGCGATTGGAATACTTACTGCTCTTACACCCTTATTTCCCTCGACATTGGCAAATACTCATCAATCCTAATATCTTGAAGGAGTGGCCGTTCGCGCATATTATAAGAGTTTCCTACCCCACCCACTCTCCCTCGCCACCCCTCTCTCTACCTATCTCGCGCCTACCCCTACCTACCCCCTCCCACCCTCCCTACCCACAGCATCCCCTTCAACGACCGCGAGGGTTTGTCAGGAATGTTATGTCGCTTATCCCCGTTACCTAGGGCTTGGCGGTTTTCCAATATGTTGGTTCCAATATCAATATTTTTTAATATCGAGATTCCAAAATCACAATTTTTTAACGACCAATACCAACCAATATCCTGGTTTGAATATTGGTGGTTAGAGAAACCAATATTTGTAATGTGAATATTGTTTATTGAAGAATCAGTATTTCCAATTGTAATAACATAGAAATATCTGAGGGAATGAAGCTTACATTGCTTTTCTTGTTTTATTAACAGACTTTTAAATATTTAACACGGCAGCATTTGCAAATCATTGTAAGCAAGATAATTTTACCTGTGAATATTGCAATGTTCAACATTTTCCAATATATCAGTATTTCATTTTTTCATTATTTCCAATATTACAATATTTCCAATATTCCAATATGCCAATATCTTCCAATACTCAATATTCCAGTACAGGTTATTGATACTGGTCCATTTTCAATATTTTAAGATATTTGATATTGATATTGGGATTCAAATACCGCCCAGCCCTACCCGTACCACCCACCCTACCCTTCACCCTTCCCTCCGCTGGCCAAGAATCACTCTTCTCTCGGCCACACCCTCCCCTACTTCCACCCCACCCCCCCCCCCCAACCCTACCCCCTTCCTTCCCTCCCCCACCCCCTAACCAACGGCGACCACGAATCGCTTACCTCCACATACTTGTGACTTCGCTCTCTTCTCGCATGACGCATTGCAATGTACCTATTGTGAACATGGGGAGCGCCTTCGCTGAGTGAGTTGCCCACATCCTCCCTCCCTCCTCCCCTCCCCTGCCCCCCCTCCTTTCCCCCCTCCTCCAAATTTCCCCTCGCTCCGTCGAGTCAATCCCGATTCTCTTCCAAAAGGTTGAGCCGAGGGGATGGGGAAAGAATAAATGCATCGCTCTAATGGGAATGATTGTGGGAGGGTGTTAAAATGTTTCAGTGGCTAAAATTTGGAATACGCTGAGCTGATTGCGACAGTTGAGTAGGGAAATTGATCTTCTATCCCGAGGTGTGTTGTTGCGAACGTGTAACCCCATCCGTTGAACACGTACGATGCATCTGATCGATATTTGCTCTAAGATGATAAACGTTAGATATGGGAGGCTGCCTCCATGGAAACTATTTTCCGTAATCATCGTTGCTCTTCAAGTCCTCAATAGATATACGCGATCCTCAATCAAATGCGAGTTTTATGCTCACAAATTGCACGATTCTCTACGATGGATGAAGTTGTCTCGTAAGAAGCCGTTTTTGTGTGATTATAACGGGCATGTTTTTATATTCAGCTTCACAAACGAAGCCAAAACTCTTCAGTTTCCGCATGAAATAATTTAAAATTTCAACCCCAAAACTTTCGCTATGCTCTTTGCTCTAGTTTTCGTAAACCCTTCCCTCTCTTCGTGTTTTCTGCTCTTTGCGTGGTATAATCCTCTTTGGCCTACACCATTATTCTCTACGTACATCTCTGGCACTAGGGCCATTTTATTCCGAAAACTGATTATCCACGCGAACTCTTACATTTACACTGCATTAAACCTTAGGATCCTGGAAAGTGTCCTAGCTAAGTATTTCGCCCTATACACTTTTTACCTGTGTGTTTGTGTCGTTTATATTTAAAAGGAAACTATCGGGCTCTAAATCTACCTTAATCTCTTTGGTGACCGAGCAAATAAAGCTGCATTGTCTAGTGATCTCACCGTCTTTAACTGGTACCCTTCTATTTTCATTCTCGCACATATCCACTTCCATTTTTGTGGTATGTACTTTTTCCTTCGACGTACCTATGTTCGAATGACGGGCATTGTGATCTCATTCGCCCCCCCCCCCTATCTACCCATGCATCTCGATTGCTTCGCTCGTTTGACGATGTCGAGGAAATGGATGAGGGTCGAGAAGCGAAGTAGATCTATGATAGAGGAGTGAATAAATAGTAAGGGGTGGACCGAGAATTTTATGGGTGAATTTGGCGGAATGTACTTTTAAGAGAAGGATATTAGGAGTCTTAAGAACAGGAGGGCGTGTATGAAGCATGAACTGTAATAAATAAAGTGTAACTAAGACAAAAGAGAAATGCGAGAATGGGACAGCATGGATGAATTTATTAAAGCATTGTCATCTTTGAAGGCCTTTCACCGAGAATTAGACTTTTTTGACCCCTAAAGGGAACGGCGTGATATGAGTGCATGTACCTATCATTCCCCATGGCCTGGTCCTGGATTCGCTGCCATTACTTGTGGTGCAGTCAAAGGAAGGGATAGGCTTCGAATACTAATACTTTCCGCACTGCTGTCTTCTCTTTTGTTTCAAAATAATAAATAAATGTAATTTTTCCGACTAAAACCTTTCTTTAAATTCACTGAGCAGTCGCGTGTCACGCTATTTTGAGTTTGGGCTGTTTGCCAGCTAGCCCCGAGCGCATTCCTCCTGATGACGGTTTATCGAATTCCTTTTAATATAACATAGACGGCCCCTGCCTTCTACGTGTGCTAAGTCACGCCCCTACGTATGTGACATGAAATTTTCGGTATGGAACTTAAACTCTGCTCTTCGTAAAAGTTTTCAGGAAATATTTCATGCGCTATTCTCTCACTACCAATGTTGCTTAACTGATGTTGTTAATGACTTCATATATCTCTCTGTTCTCCATGCGAGATGATTACAAAAGTAACTGTTGGCAACTGACAACTGCCATACCTCTGTGGATGGTATTAAAAAGTGTAAATGGTCAAGTTGCGTTGAACACCGAACTTTGGTTGGGATTGAGAAGTGACTGGTTAGATGTGACTTTAGGCGAAGAGAACGGTTTGCCACGAGTGGCCTCGGTGACCCTGGGCTAATCCGCCGTCGCGTGTGGATCAGCTCGAGCCGAATGAGAATCATCGCCGTTGCTGCTTTTGCTGTTTCCCGGCCCCTCCGTCTGCGAGCGGTGCTGAGGATGGGGATGAAGCAAAGAAGAAGGAGGGGAGGCGCTCACCACCCACCCCCCCCCCCTCCCCCTCCTTGTGAAGAGCGGGGGAGGGGGGAGGGGAATTGTGGCGGAATAGAGGGAGAATGAGTAAAGACGTGTGCCGGGTTAATTACGAGTTGTTATCTGCGATATACGAGAATGTCTGTGAAGAGGGAGTGGGTCGGTGGGTGGGTGGATGTGAGGCGTAGTGGGGGGGGGAGGGAGTGGTGGGGAGGGGGAAGGAGGGGAGGGCCGCTGGGCCGAAAAAACGGGGGCAGACCGCGACTGCGTGAGTCAAAGCAAATACTACCTACCCACTACATTCCACCCTCTCCTGTACATTGTCGAAAAAAATCTGCTCGGACTGATTTCGTCACGCGCAGCCATCATTAAATAATTAAAATATTAAGATTGCAGATTAGTCGAGGAATATATACTTTTTAAACTAAATTTTGTTTTTAAGGAATAGGAGCCGAATGAAGCGATAAATTAAAGGAACTGCCGCAGTTAAGAGTTAAATTACTGCAATAATTCGCGAACAGCTGAAACCATGCGATGAAATTATTTCTTAATTTTATCGAAATTCAAATGCCGCGGAGAATTTGGTTCTTGTGAACAGTTTTTAACGAAACTAGCGGTGACAAGAGATGGGAAAACGCTATTATCTATCATGTTCACCCATTCACGCATTCGACATCGCGCAATTATTGTAAAGGTAGGATTTTGTTGTTCATTTCATACAGAGGACGTGTTTTTTCTATTAAGCAGCCACAATGTGAATATGAAACTAATTTAATGGTTGAAATGGCATGGCAGTCGTTTTACGTGCCTTAGTATCCTCACATCTGTCGACGCGTGCTTTGGTTGGAGGGGGTGGAGGGGAGGGAAGGAATTGAGGGGGAGTTGAAAGGAGGGCTGGGTTGGTGCCGAGAAGAGGGTGGGGGGAGCAGAGAGAAAGGGTTTCGACCCCCATCATCGTGGGCGCCACAAACACCGCCCGCCCGCACGCAGTCCCTTTTCGCCCTTCAGGGGCCTCCAGTGACGACGAGGAACACGATCCCTTCCCCCTCCCTACTAATTCCCTCCCTCAGACCCCTACAAACCTCCCCGCCACAGTCGAATGTCGAAAAGAGTGGCATCTCAGGTTCGTTTTGCTCCCGTGAATGCGATTAATTGAGCTCCGTCTCCTCGACGCCCGTGTGTCGACCGTGGACCGCTGTAAGGAAATCCTCAAAAGGGGACGCAAGCCTCTTTCATTTCAGTTCGATCCTCAGCGGCGTCCCAAATTGAGGCTGCCTGCTTGCCTCAGTCTTTCCACTTCATGTCGAATGTCACCCTCGGGGACCGGCCCTCGACCTTCGACCCTCTTCTGCCCTACCAGGGCTGCCAACTAACCGCATTCGACATGTGGATTCCATGCGTTTTTCTAGGTCTAGGTAGAGCCGAGGATTAGGGGTCTTACTTCTAGATCCGTAAGAAGAGTTACACTTCAAAAAGTGAAATAGAGATGGTGCTTCACTCTGGTTAGGCCACATCACGAATACACCGCGAGCATTTGGGAACCGCTTGGGATTCTGAGGTTTCACGCCGCCAGCCTTAGATTGCTCGAACATAAGCCTCAAGTACACGGGGCGAGTTTACAAGCTAACAAGCCGGCGAGTACGCTAGTAGTCGAGTACACACAAAAGTTCCCACTTGCTCAGAAGCCAACTAGCTGGCGTGTGGAAACCACGTGTTGTCGTCTGCTGACCAATGCTATTAGCAACTTGTGCACAAGCTACTGTGAGTACACGTGGCTAGTTTACAAGCTAGCTCACTCAAAAGGCGGCGAGTGGAGTGTAAAGTCGCCGGCAATTCAACTTTTTCCAGAGCGTTTTTACAACCAGCTAACGGAGCGAGTGCATCGAGTACACTGGACTAGTTTACTAGCTGCTTGTGAAACAGCCGGCTTGTAGCTTGTAAACTTGCCTCGTGTACTTGAGGCTTTAATTCAGATGAGGCGAGTTTTAATACGACCCGGAGAATATTATTGTGAACCCTCGCTTCATCACTAGGACTGATGGATGAGACAAAATAAGAGAGATGATACACTGTCGAAGTGACATGTACTAAAGCCATTCTTTCCTCACGCACCTATAGCGATTTTAACAAAACGGAGTGTAGCAATGGCATAAGACCCACGATTGAAATGCAGTTCACCTCCGTCCTCCTCCCCCCCTCCTCCCTTCTATTTCCCCTCCCCCTACTCCCTTCCCTTCTATTTCCCCTCCCCCTACTCCACGGCTGGTGTCCTGACACCCCCTGCCACACACGCCTCTACGGTGGCACGCAAGAAGGTACCTAGATGTAGATGTGTGTGTGCGTGCCATTATTTGTTCCTGTTTGCCGTTTCCACCACGATGTTTTTGACGTGAATGTTTTTATAAAGCGGTACGGATGGGGGAGGGGATATTGGAGATGAAACAAAATCATGTATTCCAAACATTTCTCTATTATTCGGTAATTGAAGGAGGTATCCTAGCGGTCTCGATTCGATAGACTCGATAGGTTTAACGAATAAAAAAATCGACCATCCTACTTTTGATAACGTCATAATAGAAAGGAAATTGGACTCAAATTAAGGGTATATTCAATGATACGTATCACCGCCAGCGGGAAATTAGTGTAGCTCGACTTACAATGCGATGAGTAGAGTTTACCTTTGGGGTCATTTGAAAGCGTTTAGATAGATCCAAAGGGTTACACCTCGAAAACAGCTGAAGGTCAAGGTCAAGAAGGTTAAGAAAATACCAAATATTAAAGGTGTGAAAAGATTTTTTTTTAATTGAATCTCAGGAAATGTTTAAATATATCCAAGATAAGGAAGCAAATTCCTGGGGAAAGAGGTTTCAGGATGAAAGAGCATCTAATTCTGAATCTAGGAAGGCAGAACTGTCACCCACGGAACCTCCGAGAAAATTTAGAAACTTCATCCCCTACCCTGAAAGCGGGTGTTGGGATTTTTCATCCTAAGATGCCTTTTTGTTTATTTGTGTAATTTCATCTGTTCGCTTCAACACATGTACATCAGTGGAAGTTCTACGCAACGATGTTCTACCCACGGTAGTGTCACGGACTCTTGTTGTTCCATTGGAAGGACATTGTTCCTGCCATAAGAACTGCTCTGCGCTCCAATTTGGCTCTTCCATAAATTCCTCTCTCTCTCGGGTCCATTGTACGTTTTGAGATGATCCGCGTAGCACTCGCCTTAAACCGGACTCGTTGAGCCGTGATTCGTGTCGCGGGCGCCAAATCGTACCGCGTACGGGAGCTGTCGTGGTGTCGCTCGATGCACATGAAACGCAGCCCGCGTTCCATCACTCCCGAAGGTGAGGGGGTCGTGGGATCGAATCTCGCCGGTGGACGCGGACCACTCCAGTGTCGCCAACGCAGCGACGCGAATTGGTTCTCCTGCGAGAATGAATCATCGGTGTTGATGGAAATGGGTCAGCGCAAAAGGAAAACTCGTGGCTATCCGTGTCTCGATACCGCCACGCCTTGGAAAAGAATTGCTCAACGGTGAAAGGCGAGACGCGGGCGTCCTCCCACGACGCAGAGAGCAACTAAATGGCAACGCCATTAATGTCAGAAGAGCTAATAAGTAAATCTCAGAACTTTCCCCCGTGAAAAGATATCCCCCGCAATCGTGTTTTTAATGGACGTCATGTACGATTCCGATCATGGGAGAAAGCCGGTTCATTGTGGCAGCTCTGAAAGATTTAAGGGTTGAGGATTAAGGGGGGGGGGGCTTTGTCGGACTCTCGAACCCTCCCTCCACCCTCCCCCTTCCGCCCCCTATCGCTTTCTCCCGGGTCGGCGCAAATTAAGTTTCGCACGGAGCAGCAACGAACGCTTGGCAGCGGAGAGCACGAGTTGCGACATCCAAAGCACTGACGCGCATGCGCGGATGCATTCTCGTTGCGGTCCGCGTTTCTCGTCAGTGTATTATTCACCGCCGGATCACGTTTTCAATACTTTGTTGATATTTAATCTGAATTTTAATTTTTTTTAAATTTTTTCTTAAATTTTAATTTTTTTTTCTTTTTGCCATTCGATGATCGTATTACCTTTGTCAAATATTCATAACGTATTATTGACATTTTTCCATTCTTAAAATAAATGGAGGAGAGAAGATTGGAATATTCAAAGAACTCATGTGCTAGAGGAAAGACTCGTAGACAATTAATTTGAAGTTGCAGTAAGTATGCAAAAGTCTGCATCTCTCACGCTCTTTAGCGGATAAAACGAAATTTGGGTGAACATACTGGCCGGCTACATTATTTCCCTTCTCACTTCTTTTGAGGTTTTTACCTCTCTACTTCAAGAGGGGTTCATAGAAAGATATGAGAGTGTGGGCATCCAACCTACTCCCCTAACCACCGCACAATTTATCCCCTATCCACCCCCCCCCTACCTCCTTGTTTGTTCTCTTGTGAGTTTCCTATTCCCTTCCTCAGAGTGCATACCCCAAAACTTGAACATTTCGGTGTTTTAATCTTCCTCAAGAAAAGATTGAGACACCTTGTTTTGTTGGGGAGTTGGGGGTGGTTTATTGGCTCATAGAAACATTTCTTTAATTTTGTTTTTTTAAGTACAAATGTTTTCATTATAAATTTGAAAAAATCACCAAGCTTTTAGGACCCAAAACCTTCTCGCAAGAGACTTCTGGGGATACTTGGTAATGTTGAGGCGCAGATATCGAATGGTCTGAGGGAACTGTGTCCTCCCGAATATTTTTGGAAGCCAGTCCCTGGACACGGTTTCCCTTTTTATCTGTGGCACATTACGTGTGACTGTGAAGTCATCAGTTTCAAGCAGACTGGAGTAAACGTTGCCTGTGATATCCTCTACAACATCTCATTGTGATTGGGGCTTGTGCGAAAGATTATGACTTCTAAATGCGCAGAACTGCGATGCGCGGAGGGGAGAGTGCAATTGATTTGGAGAGGGGAAGGATCGGTCCGTTGAGAGTCATGCGAAGGCGAGGGGCGTTTGGTGAGGAATTAACAGTATTAGGAGAGTTCTTAACTGACTTATAAGTGAGTCACGGCATGAAAAGTATTTTGAGGAAAGAATTGAGGTTGACGACAAACGCACGTGGTATAATTGAAATCCAAAGGGATAATTAAGTTCTTCACTTATGGGTACAAGGAGTCGTAACATACACGATCAGGTCGAAAATGGGTTTGTGCGCAGGTCCGTAAGCTTCCTTACGCAATCTATACTTCACGCGGACGGAGTTGCGGCGCAAGTGAAAAATGTATTTCGTCGTCCGCGAATGGCTTAGCCGGAGTTATTCGTCGGAATAGTCAAAAAGGCAACTTCTCGGAAAATTATGCCATTATTCTTTTTATTAATTAATTTAATTAATTCAATTATTTTTATCTCTTGTGTCTGATTTTCTCTCCTGTATGATTGCAGCGTTTTTAATTGCTTAATTTAATAAGTTCCTAAGGATTGACTGAACATCATATGGTAATCGGTCTCTCTGACTGCCATCAGTTAGCGTCCTCACTTCCTGCAGCCGTATACGCAAATGTTTTGTTCTGTCTGTTGATGGTTAATCTGTACGACGCTTTAAGGCAGATATGTTGGTCAAAAATGTATGCAGGTATTGATCCTTCTTCTACTCGAGTTTGATGGAAGAGGCACCATGCTATGACGCGTTCCACTATTTGTGGTCTGCTGTCAAACTTCCGCTCCGTCGGTTTTCTTCCTGGCGACATAGGCAACCGATACTAACACCGCATCAATATGAATTTTCTGAAGTTTGCTCATGAGAAGACTTCTGGGGATATGATTTTTTGAGAAGTGAAGGACATATGCTTCTCTGGAATATTAAGTACAGCATATTTTCTCAAAAACTCGTATTTTTTAAATAAAAATAATTGCCCAAGTTAAATAATGAAATAGAAAATTTTCCATTATTTAAGTTTTATTTTTAAGTTTCATTTAAGGCACGCATCGATATTGTACAGCATGGGTTGGATGGGTTTTGACAGCACAGATGTCCATTTAAAAATGAGAGACATGGCTCGATTTTTTCCGATGAGGCCAAGGGCACGGCACATTACCGCGTCTTCAAGGAAGAGATGTTTTGTCTTTCGTCCGAGAGAGAAATTTTTCGATAGTACCGCGAGGGATTTGAGGGTGAATATACACGGTTTTGATACACGATGAAAGCATGGATTTGAGGGTGAGAAAAGCCACTGTCAAAGGTCAGCAGTGGAGTCTACTCTTCCCGTTTTGCTTGAGGCGCTGAATGGTTGGAAGGGGTCACAGTGGTAGATTTTAAGGGCCGGCGCACCTTGGACCCTTGAGTGAGGGGTATAAAAAAACATTACGTTACTGAGTCTGTTACCTTGTTTCACCAAATATGGTGAAAAAGTCAGTGCAAACATTCCCGACTTGTTCACCATATTTGGTAGATTCATTTGTAACTGTTCCAATCTCTTTTTTTCCTTTTTTCTTAGTGTGACGGATTTTAATGAGCTGAAAAAGTATGTAACACCCCTTAAATCTCACTTCCGATTGCCTCGCCACAGCCGCAATAGACGAAACACCCTCCATATTAAATCCAGAAGAAAGGCCATCTCTCCTCCCTTCTTCACCAGGAATCCCTTCTGCTTGCCCATACTCCCAGCTAAATACGGAACGCCTTGAAGCAATTTCATGAGGGTAGGTTTTGCGAAGATGACGAGTCCTGTCAGAGGGTCGTTCATTGCGTTGCAGCGGCACTGGTGGTGACCTCGAGGACTAGGATGACACCTCATCGTGAATGCGTCCCCAGCGCCCCATGTCACTTATTCACGATGCAACATATTTTGGACCAATTTTACTCCCGGAAGAGTGAGAGAGGTGGGCCGTCATTTGCATTCGACTTTTCTATAATTTAGTGCAACGGATAATTGCGTTTCTTTCCCGTTTGTTGCAATTGTCACGCGGTTCGATGATGATTGGGCCGCACGTCTGCAGTCTCGCGGGCCGCGCACGGGCGTCCGTCGTGCCATCTGGGGGCGCGCAAACACTGCCGAGGTCACTGTGCACGGTCCGTTCATTGCTTGTTTGTTCACGTGTGTAATGTCCGCTATCGTGCAGCGGGCACCAGGGTGTTGCCCGAATGAAAATAATTACTGCTCGAAATTGATTATTTTGAGGATACTCCATCGCAACTGTCTGAGTAAAAATAAAATAAATTCTATCTTTTTTTAATGCCAAATGAAAACGACTGCACTGGCTGATGATGTACTTTCTGCATTTAAACCTTTAAGGTGCTTGCGGTGTATATTGTTCGGCGAATACAGTTTTGAAGTGATACTAACGTCGTTTGAACAAAATTAACTTGTTTTAGGGTAACTTTGTGGAAAATGATTGTAATTTTTAAATAATTTGACTTTTACAAAGCCACTTTTTTCATTTAATAACATACACGACCCGGGTTTCGATGAGTAATCATCATCATTAGCCTGATGAAATGAAAAATGAAAAAGTGGTTTTATAAAAGTCAAATTATATTTGAAAAACGCCGTTTGACCTCAAGTCACAATTTTTCTAATTTCCGAAAAATCAAGATGGGTCGATGCCTTCATTTTATTGGAATTAGTTTTCCTGGAAACATTGGCTACTTAATACTAGTCTTCAGCGAAGGTTTAATTTGTTGCTGGTATGCACATAAAATTATTTTTTTTCCCCTCTCCTTCACTTACCCATTCTTGTTTCGAGTCTATTTGAGCTACAAAAGCTACGAAATGTGACATTTCTTCGTTTTACGATGGAAATGTACTTACTTGGCTCTCATTCCTTTTTAGTTTGACTAGTCGAATTAGTATGTTGACATGAAAGTGCTGCTACCCATCATCTGGCGGATGAAATGCATTTAGAATGGTAGTGTTAATAAATGACATTCTTGGTCTCATTGAAAAAGAAATTGTAGGAAAAAATTATATTCAACAATTAAGATGTGGAAATGTTGTTTTTCCGAGGGATAGAAAAAGCTATTACTTTTTCCCGGAAAGCGTTTCAAACCGTAATGTTGTGCTAATAATGAATAAAAAAAGGTGTTGCAAATTTGTGCGTAATGAAAAACCTACGCAATGAGCCTAACCGCTTCGGTGTGCTCGTGTAGTTATTGGGAAGCAGTGCGGGTGGGGGGGGAGGGGGTGGAGGTGAATGAAGGGGGTAGGGCAGGGCTGCAAGTCGGTCATTATTACCATTATTGGTCATTATTTCTGATATTGGTCATTAAAAGTCATTATTATGCTAAAAAGTCACTAAAAGTCATTATTATACTCTATTTACTTGCATATAGGACTAGGCTTTTTGTCACTTTTATCCGCTTAAAAAATCGGGGTCGTCCTATGTGCGCGAGCGAGGGATTCTTTGCCATTTTTTTGGGTTAGTGTCAAGGTCGAAATCAAAGTCACCTTTGTTGGATGGTGCGATAATAACATTGTATGACGGGTGACTTGTCGCTATTTTTGACTATATGTTTTTGACTTTGTTCTTCTAGTCTGGAAAACGTGTCTGATGTAATCACATGATATTTATCACTCAACGAAGTAAATATTTTACTATTTTGTTACCGTACATTTCTAGTTAGGAAGTACGTGCAAGTTATTTTTTTTGGAAAGTAAGATTCTTTTATTTTGCATTACTTTCATGTGAATAAAGTTTTATTTGACACATTTTTAATATGTCGTTCAATTACTTTCCCTCTTCAAAGGCACGATATGTACCAGGAAACATCAGAGCCCTGCATTCTCTGCCATCTCGCCAACTGGCAGCCGACTGGACCCTAAAAATCCCTTGCAATGCGCGAATTGAAGACGCGCGAGTACAAGATATGTGTGCGAATCGCGCATTTTACAGATTTTCATTGCTTAGTCGGCCAGTTGGCCGCCAGTTTGCGAGTTGGCGGAGAATGCAGGACTCTAGGAAAGATATACTCAAGTATGTTTCGCCGGTTTCAGTAAGGTTTTGGTTGTATTTGGTCAATTTTTGGTCATTATTTGGTCATTATTTGGTCATTATTTGGGCAAAAATGAGTCATTTTTCCATTAAAACCAACCGGTAGGACCGCTTGCAGCCCTGGGGTAGGGGCGTCGAATGAAGGGGGAAGGGGGGGTGAATGAAGGGAGTAGGGGGGGGGTGAAGGGGGGAGGGGGGTGAAAATGCATCCACAGTGGACTTCCTCATCCGTTTGCTGTTTGTTGTTCGGGGGGAGGGATAACGGGCAGGTGGGGGGGAGTGTTGTAAATCATGATCGCGTGCTTCCCATTCTCCTCTGTGCGCTTGAGAAGGAAGGGACTTGGTTACTAGGGCATCCGCCGTTGTGTTTATTTTCAGTTTTGGCGTCACATGTGGACCATGTAAATTTATCAATTAGGTACTCTCCCACCTTATTCGCCTCTTAACGTTTACCTGCGCATCGTTCCAATCATCGGTCTTCCCTTCGATCTCCGCGCGCTCTCTTCAAAGCTCGTGAGTGTACGGAGACAGAGCCCTCTTGTGATCTCGCATCAAAGCGCGGCCGTCGACGGAACGATAATAAAAGACGGGGGTGGGGCGAAGTGTTGCGTGAGTCATTTGTTTCCTCCCCCTTGCCCTCCCCTTTGGGGGGAAAAGGGGTTGTTGGGGGGGGGGGGGGGAAGGCGATTGCGTCACGCCGAGAGTCCCCCAATCACCCCCCGCCCCTTCCCCCACCCTCCCCCAATCGCCCTCATGCTCTCTTCTTACTTAGTTAGACGGCCAGCGGAGGCGTTTTCCTCGCGCGCGCTTCTTTAATACAAATTAATTCACAATTTCTTCCCATTTTAATCGTTTTCATCGTGTTGTGGAGAAAAAATGTGATTATTCCGACTGAGATTGCGAATTTTATGAATTTATCTTTAAATTTTGCAATTTATATGTTTATTACATGGTGGTAAATGATAGCAGTTTAATAGCAGTTGCGAAATGTGTGCTGCTCCTTTACACTCAATTCAGCGGTTACTCTAAATACATGCTTTTTTTTAAATCCTCCTGAATCGCCCGGAATTCTTTCTCGGAAAGATGTTCGAATAACTGAGCGTGACTGTATGGGGCAGATGACGAAGGAACCACCTCTCCACCCCGAGCCACCCCCCACCCCTCTCTTAGAGGGTTCAATAGAGAGAGAGAGGGTGAGGGGGTGAGGTTTCGTCCCAAACAATAAAACTCCGCTTCACCTCTCAAACATACTTTCTCCTTCGGTGAGGCACGTTTGAAATTCACGTTCCGAGTCCGGCGGTCGAGGATGTTACGTTCGCGTGCGGGGAAGACACGCGCGTGCTCCTCCTCATCCCATTGGCTGCTGCCAATCGGATATCGCCGGATTTCTGCGGCGGATGTCCACCTCCCCCACTCTTGGCTCAGAGGGGCCGTTTTCCAAGGGGGAGGGTGCTTTTGGTGGGGAGGAGGGGGCAGATGTGTGATGGCGGCGGACAGGGAAAGGAGGGGGGAGCGAGGGGGGTTTGGGTGGGTTAGGGGGGTGTCTAATGCTTCGCTCTCCCCCTCTCCAATGTATATATGTTCCTCCATCCCGTGAAGTGTGCATCCCTCCTCGTATATCCATCCTCTCCAACCGCCAATCTCTCTCCCTCCCCCCCCCCCAAAGATCATCCTCTCTCTCTACATCTGTCCACGTAAAGTCTCCTCCTTCTCCTCCACTCCCCCCGCCCCCCAACCAACCCCCGTCCGACCGTCTGTTGTCCTGTCATTTTTTTTTGTCCAAAATTAACATTTAGTTAAAAACATTCGGGAGTGTTTTCTATTCGAGGCATTGAAGTAAACTCGGATCGGAGCACGCCAGCGCTCTCTGGACAACGCGAGAGAAGACGAGTGGAGCGACGACGGGCTGGCGAACCGTATAAGGTGGTACTCACTGTAGAGCCACTGTCAAATTTTATGCTCATATTTAATGATTTCGTTGAAAAAAGATGCTTCAAAATGCATGCCTTTAACTATAGAGGACTTCTAAAACTTCGTTCGCGGATGTGGATACCGACGTTTTTTTCTTTTCAAGCGCCCTCCTGCGCACATAGCCTCTGCTCCCGATCAATTTTGCGCACGGGGAGCAGCCCCTGTGAAATGCACGGGGGGAAGCAATTGGGCAGCCGTGTTGTGAAGTGGCCGGCGCACTATGGCGAATGGAAAAAAAACTTATAGATGCATATTTTGGACTCCGTGTTCGGCAAAGGTTTGAGTGAAAATAGGCTAGATAGTCACGTGGTTAGAATGAGAAATTGAGGGATTGTAATAGCTCAATATGCACTGTTTTCTTAGTGGTAGTGCAGACTACGATCACAATTTAGAGCTAATTTAGTGAAATGCTCAATTCAAATAGTGAAAATAGGCTAGATAGTCACGTGGTTAGGATGAGAAATTGAGGGATTGTAATAGCTCAATATGCACTGTTTTCTTAGCGGTAGTGCAGACTACAATCTCAATTTAGAGCTAATTTAGTGAAATGCTAAATTCAAATAGTAAAAATGGGCGAGGGTATCAGGGAAATGAGTTCCTATAGAAGCCCTAGTTGAAGTATAATGGTGGAATACTACGAGATTGATGAAAATCAGTCGGTGGCGGGTGTTTTAGGGACTAGGTAGGGCGTTGATTAATCCTCCGTGAATGCGTGCGAGTCACTGGCTGAATATTGTTATTCGACGGATGTCGAGTTTGTCGATGTTTACGCCTCAGCGCCCGCCCCTCCCAAGGTCGTTCATCCGCGCGTCGCAGCCGCGATGACCTCTCGCATGTCCACGGCGTCTGTTTTGACGCCTCCCCGGATGAGAGGGCGTCTTGAATTCCGTCCGGACCTCTCTACGAATGTGGGCAACAATTTGAGATTTTACTTAATATTTCGCCGCTTATTTTTAATTTGTCGCAAAATAATATAGTGCGTGAATTCGACATGTTTTTTTGGCCTTAACTACTCGGATCTAGTCGATATCTTTCGTTTTCCCCGAATTCAGCGCGCTAGCTCTTCGGAGACGCGAGATGTGCTGTGTTAAAAGCATCGCTTCCGCCGATTATGGCGCCCAATGCTCGCCGCGGTGCCCTCGTGTCATTCACAGATCATATGCTCGGAAGAAAGAGACTAGATTTCCTTAAATCGCGTGAGTGGTCACGAAGTAATGGCGTCGAATAGAATCACGCGGCTAGCGTTGCATCTCCGTTTCCAAACTTGGTTCCCCACTCTGATTTCGAAGAAAAACCCTCGACAAAACTGTTCAATTGTAATAACCGCCGTCGGTAAATAAACGTGCTCTAATTGAATTAAGAGATGTATTGCGAAATGTGAAACACGTGCTGCATTTAAGCTAACGTTAAGGTGTTAGATCCAGGTTTGGTCATAAAACGTTGACTCTCTGAGACGGGATTTCGAACGATTAATCCCAGCTTGCAAGGCATTAATTTCTTTCTAAAAATTCCTTATTAACAAATACTTTCTCAAGAGAAGACTTCCACGTGAATGAGTGATTGCTCGCATACGAGATCCATCGGCACTCGCTCTTCCTCTCGCAATGTAGGTTGTTGTAATGTTCGACGGGTTTCCTTCGAGGCGTGTATAGCTCTCGCGAAAGCTTATGGCATTCAGATGCGTGGCGTTTGTGTTGTCCAAGTGTACAAATTGCATTTTTTAATGCACTCATGCATGGCACAAATACCATGTCTTCGCTTTCCCCTACATCCCTTTTTCCTACCCCTTCCACCAAACCTTACCCCTCCACGACGTATTCTCCTGCGCATCCGAACGCCATAAGCTTTCGAGAGAGCTGTACACATGGTACTAATACATTACCAATACATGTGTTAGTACCATGGCTGTACATGTATGTGGCCGTAGCCGTCCGAGCAAAGGAATAAGGAACGCGTTTGCCTGCCATGCCGCCCTTCAGGCTCGCCCCGGCCCTCTGGTACTCTCGGTGCGAACTGTTCATTTTCGCATGTGCACGGCCGACCACGAGCGAGCCATATATCTTCCAGAATTATCCCAATTCGTCTTCTTTCCCCTCTCCATGCGGTCGGCCGGCCATTGGCATTTCGGGCGATTTCGCACACACAGCGACGCTTCGAGCGGTATACTGCTGCTTACGGCTCTCTCAGTTTACATGTCCCCCGCCCCTCTGAATAATGGGCTCTTCACTCCCAACCCCCCCCCCCCTCACGCGCATATCCCGTGATGCAACTCTCGCGGAGAGTGAAATGCGATGATGCACGAATGGCGGGGGCATCCGGCACAAGAATCCTCCCCCCTCAGCCGCGGGGAGGCGCTCCGAGCGCCGCTGCCGCCTGCACGGTCATCTAGGGCGGCCGCATGGAAATACTGTAAATGCTCCTCTTAAGGGGGCGGCTGCTCGGTGGATTTAATTGGAGGTAATTTTCGAGCGAAGGCGAAATACCTTTCGGGATGTACGTCCATGTTTGAGAGTGTGCGTCGGTAGAGGGAAGGATTTTCCGCCGTCACTCTCGTGTTTATCTCTCGTCTCTCTGATTTCACTGGACCATTGGTCGGCCGTGTCAACACACTGTTTGCAAACCTGCCTCCGAAGCATTAGAAGAAATGTTTAGTTATCTTCAAAGCAGATAGTGGCTCTATGCATTGAATCTCAAAAGCAGTGACATTCGATCTTCTCATCGCTGCTTTTTCCTAGAAAATATTATATCCTGATTGCCTTTTTGACGTTAAGTATTTATATTCAAGATATATTAGATATCTCATTTTTTCTTCACCGTTTGTGAATTTTATTCCATTCTAGGGCCGTGTATTATATATATAATCTGGATGACGTTAACCGCAAGATGACGTAGTCTCGATCGCTACCTTCATGTTAAAAGTGAGTGAGGGTTTTGTGTAATGCAACAGACGGTTAATTGGAGCGAGCCATATCGATGGGAGAACGTATCAACGTCGGATTTTATACTCGGAGAAATTATTCACCAGAGATAATGAAAAAGGGCCGAAGTTTTCTTTACCTTGGCGTTTGGAGCGAATTGCACAAAGGAACGTCGCCTGCAGTTGATGCCATCCCTCCTTTACTCATCCTTTACTCCCCCTTTACTCCCCCTTTACTCCCCCTTTACTCCCCCTTTACTCCCCCTTTACTCCCCATTTACTCACCCTTTACTCACCCTTTACTCCCCATTTACTCCTCCCCGCGTTGCGTTGCACGCTCCGTCCTCGTTCGTCCGAATCCTCGCGCGTCGTGCGTACGAGCAACTAAAGCGTTTCCTTCCCTCCCACCCCACCACCCCCCACATCCCAATTACCCTCCTTCGCCCCGTTCACTCGCGAGGGCCACACACTATACACACAGACAGACCGAAATCCCTCCTCGCTCCCCAACAAACCCCTCGCTCGCTCTAACTCTATTTCTCTCCTTCCCCCTCTCGCTCCCCTTGAACAACCCTTTCTCCTTCCCTCCCCCCTCACTCCATCCCCCCCCCGGTACGCTTCCTTCTTGCCGCATCCCGAATTCATCATCTGTCGGGCGCCATTTCGGCGAATGCGATAATTAATTACCGGGCAAGCGCCTAACCCACTCTCCCTCGCACCTCTCTCTCGCTACCCTCCATCCCCCCCCTCCTCCCTACCCCCTGTCCACCCTCCTCCTCCTCCCCCTCATCAGGCTTAAACCTCCTCTCCCACTTCCCTTTTAACGGCCCCCACATCTCACCTCTCCCCTCCCTCCACTCATGCTCTCTCTCTCTCTGTGTGCCCTCTTCTCTTTATCACCCGGCGGCGGCCGGGACTAACCCTCCCACCACCCCCACGTCCCCTTCTCCCACCCCCTCCCATTCCTCTTCCCCGCCCTCGCACCGAACCTAGGGAGGGAGACTTCCCTTCCACCCCCAAACCCCCTCTCTTCATTCCCCCCGCACCACACACTCACCCACGCCCCAACATCTTCCCTCTCGTAACTCTCACCCTTCCCTCTCTCTCTCTGCTCTTCCATACCCTTCCCCTTCCCACCTCCCTCCCTCCCACTCCCCTTGCGGTTCGGGTTCAGTCGGCGGCCTGAGAAGAGCACTTGGCTTCCCTATGGATCGGAAGTTCGATCCCCGGCTGAGATTTTTCAGCGCAGTTCCGATCTCTGGTTGGGTTCCGCGTGGTGAGCACTTCAAGTGCATTTCGCCGACCGCCGAATGGGACGTCAAACTGTGGACCCCTTGGTGCCTCTCCGGCGCAGAGGATTCCAGAGCGGACGCCACCTTCATTCTTCCTTTCAACATCATGTTTCCCTCACCGACCTACCCACTCCCCCTCCGTCCGACCCCCTCCCAATAAATAGCCACCCCCCTCCCCTGCCCTCTCCAGACCACCCTCCCCTTCCCTCTCCTTCCACCCCCGCACCTTCGACTCCCGGCAACCGAACAGGATTTTTCCACCGGAGCCACTGCATCCGTACTCGTCCATTATCATTCGAGACGAGCGCTCCCCCTTAGCAGTACCACCCTCTTCTTAACCGTAACCTCCCCCTTAACTGTACCCCCTTTAACCATACCCTCCCTTTACCGTACCCCACCCACCCCTTATCCGAACCTGATGTTTGCGATCCGATCCACTCCTCATGTCCTCGGATTGGTCGACTGGTATGTCGTGGCCGATGCCGTGCTCCTCCAAATGCAGAGCTTCACCTGTATTTGGGCGGTGTGATACCGATGAAGTGGAGGAGCTATCATTCCACGTCGCGGTCGTTTCCCTTAATCTCACCCTCCCCCGCAGACAGGAAGCACTTTGATACCGGACCGATCTTCTTGTTCTGTGCAATCTGTGCTTACCGGTGAAAATGTTGTCTGGCACCAATGGTGCAGCGCCGCAGAGCCATGTGGGGCTTTCTCTTCATCGTCTCGTCTTGAGAGTTGTGGACGTTAGCGTTTTTTTTTTTCAAGAAAAAAGTATTCTCTCTTACCGAGTCTCAAACCTACGACGTGTTGGTCAGCTATCGAACCCGCAACACTGAATGACCTCAGTTGTCGAAATAACTGACGAACGCACGGTGTACGCTTTTGATGTTCCGCTGTTTCTTGCATTTCCATTTTTTCTCTCTGTCGCCCGCTCTTCCTCCCTCGCCTGGATCTCGCTCTCAGAACGGCCCTGAACCTGTGCAACCATTGTGTCTTCACTGCCCCCCCCTCTGAACCCCCACCGCCATGTGCAATCCAAGTTCGCGGACCGTGAGAGAACAGTCGCAGCTGTTTTGGCGCCGAGTTTCGTGACTCGCGGTTAGTGGATGATAAGGGAAGTCGATGACTGGTGGTGGTTATTGGGGGGTTGAGGGGTTGGACGTGGTGCGCTGAATACGCCCACAAACCACTGGAGAACCATTCCCCTTCTTCAATTGGCGCTCATCCCTTTATATCTTCCACCGCTTCGAGGCTTTTGACTTACATTTAACTTTGAGTTACGCCATCATGCGCTTGGATCGCCATCGCTGACGAAAGTTTTCTGAAAAATATTTGCCGTGAGTAACAAATTTCTTAAAATATAAATGAAAATAAAAAAACTTTGTCTTATTCTACCATTTTATTTTACGGTACGACTAGTTTCAACGCAGCGGCGTCATCTTCAGGAACAATTAGTTCTTTGTACCTGAAGATGACGCCGCTGCTTCGAAACTAGTCGTACCGTAAAATAAATTGGTGGAATAAAACAAAGTTTTCCTTTTCATTTATAAAATGAACTTCCACAAAGTTGAGCCTATTGAAACGATTGAGATTGTAAATTTATTTCTCAGATAATTGAGAAAGAATCCAAGCTAAACACTCGGTTAGACATCTGACTGTGTATATGCGTCCGAAGCTCGTCGCTCTTTTGTCAACAAGTGTGGGCTTCTCTGGAGAGCGCCCGTCCGAACAGAATCCCGTGAAAATTTATCCGCCCTTCATTATTTTACATCGTAATGTTATGCGGCAAGTGGCTGAAATTTTTCTATCATTATAAATATTAGATGCATTTGTC
Source organism: Pyrrhosoma nymphula (assembly GCA_963573305.1). Classification (NCBI taxonomy): domain Eukaryota; kingdom Metazoa; phylum Arthropoda; class Insecta; order Odonata; family Coenagrionidae; genus Pyrrhosoma; species Pyrrhosoma nymphula. The sequence continues at coordinate 154,528,631 of OY754329.1, read as the reverse complement.
TATTAATAGGCCATATTCATCGAAGTTTATGAGTGTTTTTATCTCGTTCAAACTACCTCAAATGAATAAGAATACTAAGATGTCAGGCCGACTACCAGTTGCGTTGAGAGAACGAGAATACCTGAGGCAAGGCCTTGCTCTTCACCACTCCAGGGCACTCACTTACAGTACATGTTGCCTCCTGTATTGGCTGGCAGCACGAGGGAATCTCCAGTTCACTCACGGCGCATGATCGATCCACTTCATTAAGGCCAGCGTCTAATATTCAGGCCTGCCGATACAGCATGTAGAATTAGGATTTCTTCTCGGCAGAATGTATTATGTTTGTGCACGAATGAGTTAGGGTGGCTGTCGGTACAGGTACAGATGGCTGTACCTTTGGAAAACGCGAAATTCGATCGTGGCTCACCGCCAGCGACCACATCTCCGTCTCCGCCGACTACGGCAACCATCGAATTCGGATATCAATCGACCAGATTCGAAGTTACAGAATTAACGAATCGCCAGGGACCAGTAATGAAAGAGGGAAATGACGAGATTGGATTGCGTGTTAACGGTGCACGTTACGATAACGCACTCCGTTTTTGTTTTGTCACTATTGGTGCTTGAGAAGGAGAAATGTTTGCGCCTATCAGCTCGCCATTGTATCTCTCGTGTTTTGTTGTATCTATTAGCTTTATAAATGTAGCGCTGTGTCAAAATAACATCCTCCGTGTCGTATTGAAACTCGTATTATCTGTGTTCTTCAAATAATCCTATCCTAGCGTACGGCATCCGAGTATCTAGCGTCTTCTAAGTCCTCCTAGTCCTTACTTCGCCTGTGTTTCTCTCCCTCTTCGCTCGGAGCAGTTTCATACGAAGCGTGCAGCATTCCTTCTCTCATTCGTATCACGCGATTCATATTCCTACGCGGGGTCCCTAATACTCGCGGCGTACTCTCTAGATTCGGTCTATCATCTCCTAGAGATGTAACATCTCTATTTCACTTTTTTCATCCGAGGACCTTCGTACTATTCACGCGGCAAATCATAAGTCTCTTTATTGCAAAACCACAATTGTTTCGCATGTACTTCCCCAACGATAGGCCTGAAGTTTTGGTAATACCGAGGAATTTGACTACATCTGACACGTCAACAATTCTTCCATTTTATAGTTATGGCGTTGGAATTTTCCAAAAAAGAAAAAGATTGCATCCAGATTTCGAATGGTTTTTCTTCTATATTCCTCCACCGGAATTTACTCCCTCCCGTTCCCCCCCTACCCCCCCCCCCCAATCACTCCCCCCCATGCCACTGTGTTTCGCCAGCTTCCAAATCCTCGCAGAGTCACCAAAGTGCCCTTCAAGTACCGCCGCCAAGAGGAAGAAAGAGGTGTATGTTGACTGCGTTTGTGCGTGCGTTGCCTTCTTTCCCTCTCTTCCCCTCCCCCTCCCACCCCCGCCCTCCCAAAAACGGATTTTCCGGATGCTTTTGTTTATTGCGCGGTGCTGCGGTGCACGTGGCGGGGGGGAGGAGGAGGGGGGGGCGAGATTCAGCGGCGGCTCGCGAAGTGAGTTTGTTTTTTTTTCCTTTACACATCTTCTCCCTGTAATCGCCGACTCATCTTCGCCACTCCGCCGATCACTTCCCTCCTCGAGTTGCCAACTCTCCCTGAATTAGAGAATACGATTTTCCAATCATTGCGATAGTACAAATTATGTGCTACGCAGCCACGCCCACTGGTGCAAGGATATACACCCAAAAAGGGTGAAATTCGCCATGAAAAAAAATCATGCGACTTGACCGGGATTTGAACCCGGATCTCCCAATTGCCGGTCAGTTGTTTTATCCAGTTACTCAAGAAAACCATCTTAATTCAAGGCGAAAAATCAGCGGGGTTTCATACAATATTCCAGCCCCCGGATTGAGACGTTTTCTGTTTATTCATTTTATTTCAATTTAACTCGCAATGCTCCAAGAACTGCAGATCAGGAGTTGTAACAGCCAACTCGTATAACAAAGGACGAACGTAAAATCACATCACGTGGGCGATGAAAAACATAGACGCAGGCGCGACTCGGAAGCGCAACCTAAGGACTCAGCCCCGCTGTCGCCAAAGCCCAATAACTCCCGCCTTAGCATTTAAATTGTAATAAATGAAACAATGTCAAATTCAAATAAATATATTTGAATATAGTTGGATGTTTCTTCGCGAATCAATTATCCCATAAATTCTTAATGTTTGCTATTAGATAAAAGTATTTAAAAATTTCATTATGCTTAACGTATTGAAAATTTCTTCATTTTCACTTGTGAATATTTTAAACATAATTACCCTTTGCTTAGTTGTGAATTGCGAAAATTGATAATCATTCGCATATTGAATATGTTCATGAATGCGGAGTTGGGGCATGCATTCTACGTGGTAGTTTGAATGACGCTTAGTACGTAATTTCCCAGGATATCGCGGAATTACTTGCATCTGGACCTCTTGACGCCAACAATTTGTGAGTTGGCAACCCTGTCTCTCCACCCCTACCACCACCTTCCCAGCAATTATTTTTTCTATTCCCCTCCCGCCGGCACGTAAGTGTATGAATTAAATCCTCCCCAACCCTTTCTTACCCATCCCTGCCCCCTCCTCCCCCATCTCAACAATGGAGCAGAAAGGGGGGGTGGGTGTTCCTCCATCTCCCCCCCTCTTCCTCTCCGATCATTCAATCCTCTTTTTTTTCTTTCATTTCGTTCACAAATAATCAATCGTTCAATCAAACCGAGTCTGCACACTCTCCGCCTCGTGCATGTTCTTCGCGCGTCCCTATCTCCTCCTCCTCCTCCCCTCCCCCTCACCCCCTACCCTCCCCCCCTCGCACCACAAATTCACGGGACTCCCCGCGACCACGCAGTCACTCAATATGAACGTCTCTCCCCTTCACCATCCCTCTCTACCCTTCATTCGTTTCGCCCAAGTTTTTGTACCAAACGACGCCTTCAATCCATTCGGTGCTCTGCACTGTGGTGCGCCAGACTGGCGCAACGGAAGTTTGTGCGCCCAAAATATTTCCCTTTAACTCTTTTTTAAGGTGGTTCCACCTTTAAATGACTTAAATGTCATTTTATTCATATTCTGCCTACTTGTAGAAAAATTTGAACTCTATCTGATATGAACAACAAAATAATACCTTTCCACGATATTTTATTCTATAATTGAACTTGAAATTACATGGTGTTCAATGGGGGAATTAGAGAACACGGAGAAAAATAGTATTTTTCCATAAAATATGAATGCTATTTTCGTGGAAAACTATTTATAAGAAGGAAATAATTCAGAGAAATTGAATAAATATGTAATATAGGCATCTTACCACCTTATTTTTTTAGTTCTTAGGGAATTTATGCCTTAATTGAAGTCAACATTCGGTAATTCGTAGGAGTTGGCACTGCAGTCGGCTCCTATGGCTGGAAAAAAGTGCTCATTTAAAATGCATTCGAGGAATAATCTGCAAATTTTGTTCCTTACTTTTTTGGGTTTCTATAGGTAACGCATTTCATCAGTGAAAGAAGGATTTTTTTTGATAAAATATAAAAAAATGTGAAATTTAGTATTTGTTTGGACTCACACAGTCGCGGCGGAACCTCCTAAAGTATGAGAGACACCTCCCATTCGAATGAGGAAGGCTGGAACAGTAAAATAAAGGAAGTGAAGTCTGATGTTTTCCCGGCGTATAGCGTCATGGAAGGCTATTCGGGTTTGCCACCGGGTCACTCCTCTCATTACTGCCGACGTTTCGGACCTCGAATCGAGATCCGTCCTCAGGGACTGAATCTGAAGGTCAGTCCTTGAGGACGGATCTCGACTCGAGTTCCAAAACGTCGGCAGCAATGAGAGTAGTAACCATGGGGGTTATTATGTAATCTCACTTTAGTGAGAATCTTTAGTGCTGGTCTTTTCGACGATTCATCCGCTCTGATCCGTATCTTTCGACTCTTGATCCGTTTCATTATCTCCGCCTGCCATTAGTTCCATCTCACCTGTCTTAAAGAAAGTGACATGGAGTCACCATCGTTTCCACTTGAAGCTTGAGTTGGAAAATAAACAAGGGCGCGAAAGATACAAACGATTTAAAATCGTATTGTTGTAATTTGCCAAACGTGAAGAACTTCAGCAATTTCAACTCCAATATATTAGGCACTTAAAGGTATGCTTTGTTTGAAATGCTTATGTTATTATTAGCTTGAATTATCTGTGTATATATTTCGTATCAATATTTCCCAAACAATGTTGCTGATACCTTTGTTTTCGTGTACCTATCCGCCAGTGTTTGGAGAATGGAATTCAGTTATTTATATCATAATTTCATAATTTTAACAAATATTTCCTCAAAATCTACGTTCTTGGTAGATATTTCCCGTGCTTGTGAATCGAACACTAGTTAGATGCACTCATTTTTCTTAAATATTGAGTGATCGCTTACATGTCGCTTGTAGTTTTCACTATATTTAGATTGTCGTGGTATGTACAGTGTAAGATATCTTCCGTAAGATGTTGAGCATTCTGGGTATTCGCTAGTCTCGTCATCTTTTATTTGATATAAGGTAATTGAAGCTTCGACAATTCACGAACCGTTCGTGAGCCGATCATTAAGAGAGGGAAATGGATCTCCCGCCTTTCCACTAAGAGTCACTAAATAGGTGAGATTACAAAATAACCCCCCAGTACTGACACTGCTGCCAAAGCCTTACGCAATCAACTGGCAGTACTGCGAAGTGACCAGTGACGTCAGTCAATTGATGACGTTTACTACTGTGAATTCTACTGCCTCTACTGCTGCTCTCGGGCTGCAGTAGCGGCAGTAAAGCCGTTGCTATGGCAACCATTACAGAATACTCAAATCAAATCTACAAAGAGAATAAATAAAATTTGAAGAGTTTCGAGCAACTGCTTCGCACATTTCAATATTTATATCGGTGAGAGCTAAAAGTGTAGATGCACTTAATTAGCTAACAGAATGTAATTAGCGTATATTAGTCTGTAGGACGCATTTTTTTGTCAAGTATGTAAGTTAATGAAATACCAGCTAATCGCACAGGTGAATATTTCACTAGAATGAAATCGTTAATGAAATTATGGGGGAGTGACGAACGTCAGAAGTGATACCAGTAGAAAAACAATTATTTTCGCTAATGAAAGCGACTTGTAAAATAGTAACCAAAAATTGATTTAGTGCCATGATTATTGTGGTTCATGTAATTATACTTGCCTCTTGCTAGAGCGGCAAATTAGCATAGTACCGGCATGTATTATAATTGTCGGGATACGTAATTTGCTGCATAAACCTAATTGTTAATGAAAATATTATGCGATGCAACCCTCAACAACCCATATCCTCCATCCATTTTTTGTTATCACTCTTGAAAACACTACATACAACTGGCCATGAAGAAAATCAGGGCTTGATAAATATGTTCGAAGACTTGCTTATAAGCCCAAGATTAAATATGCTTATTTTAAATTCGATAATTTAATTTATAACGGAGATTTGCTTACCAAAACCGGGGTTTTTTTCATGCTCGCGGAGCTGACGCGTATTTATATTTTGTTATCATCAGAGATGGTAACGAATTAGTATTTACGTAGAATGAAAGCAAGGCAATGAAAATTAGTGTTTAATTAGAATCCTCTTCATCAATGTCAATTGGATTAGCATTTAGATTTATCGTATTGAAAATCACTTATAAAAATTAATCACCATGCAATTAGGCCATATTAAATTTCATGCGGGCAGTAAGCCACTGCCGACCGTTCCGAAATTACATGCTACTGCAGCAGCGGCACTACTGATTCAAGTCCGGTTTTACGGCAGCACACACAGTACTTGGCAGCGAAATTCGGAACGGAAATATTTTTTTGTAACCATAATTTGTATCAATCATTTGTGGGAGTAAATAAAATATTGCTAATATTATTTTGGTCTCTATATCTATCTCTCTGCTCTTACGTCTGTCTTCTTGCCGTGAGTTTGCGCTGCCCCTCCTCCCCTCCCCATCCTCCCCCAACCCAATCCTCAGCATCGTCCCACGCGATCCGCTTACCTGCACACACTCTGGTTTGGACAATGCATTACTGTGCTGCGGATATTGCGGAGTGTAAAGCGGAGGAGGATTGCTAGATTGGCAGCAAAGATGCGTGTGCGACAAAAATGTCGGCGGTTATCCCCCTCCTCTAATTCCGAGCCCGTGTTCTCGCAATTGCTGCGCATCGAACGGCGCAATAAAATGCCCCGTGTGAAAATGCCTCAATACTTCGCCTCGATTTGCGTGCGTCGATGCACGGTTTCCTGACCGCTCCTCCTCGCCAACACTCATCCCACTAACAGAGAGCGGCAAAAGGCGATGATATGAGGGTGAATTACCACCTCCCCTCCCCCTCTCTGCCCCCCCCCCATTATACTGCGCCTTAATTAATTATTATCATGCATCTGACGATGAATTAGCGTTTGCATTAACAGCTTGAGATAATGTCGACCTTGAAATGTTATCCTTCTCTCACGCTTCCTTCCCTCCGCGAGGTGGATTCAATCTAATCGTTGAATAGCTTGAAAAATGGGATTGTTATTCGCGAGTACTCCGCATACTCTTTCCGTAAGTGCGTGTAGAATTCACTTCCTCCTCCCCCCCCCCCCCCACTTTCCTCCCCCCCCCTACCTGCCCCGGATCCCAAGGGGGGCAGGGGGGTCGGGTCGGGTTGGGTTGGCTGGGATCGTGTCAATGGGGCCGGGTTTGACTCTCGGCTGTGGTGAAGGAATCTCGATCCCCGCTCTGTCCGTCACGTGATGGGACGTCCGCCCCTGCCCCCCCTGCCCCTCGGCCAATTCGGCGAAGCAAGCAAGTACGTCGGCTGTCCCACGCGCGCTTCTCATTGGCACTGATCTCTCGGCTGTCGCTGCTGCGACTGAGCAACCGACAAACGATGGAACCCAGCGCAGGAGAGCGCTTAGCAATCGCTGGGCGTTCGTTTCGGGAGCAAGTCCCTTGAAACCCCGGAAGCACTCTCTCTCTTCCTTCACTTCGTCCGATCGCGCCCTTCACACGACGGCCCCGCGTGCTGCCCTCGTCTTCCAACACGGGGGGCCAACGTGCGCACGCGTGCCAGATGGCGTGCCTCCCGGCGCGCGCCACAGCTCGATTCAATGGCCCGCACAGCGACAATACCTCAAATGGTATTTATTTTCGACCTCTTTTTATATATGGTGCAAATGCCATGAGTTTAGATCAGTAATGTATATATTTTTTTTAACTTTTGCCGACGTTTCGGATTTTTATTTATCCATCTTCTGGGCTATAAACAAATGATACATGATGTCAAATGATTGACAGTTCTGTTTTGATTACATAATGGTTAATTTACAGCCATTAAATATAAAAATACATAGACATAGACATTCAAGATTGTTACCTTTAAAGTGCTGTTTTTATTTATTTACAATTTTAATTTGGTTGCTTGGATCCAAAATTTCTTTGTTGAAAAGTTATGTGTCATTTATTAAATTATGAAAAAGTTTGCTTAGATAAGTAATGTCTGTTCTTTTATTGCAACTTTTTTTTATTTCTGGATATATGGTACATTTCTTTGAATAATCTTTTTGATGAATTTGGTTCTGAGTCTAAAATTTTGGCTTCTTCGAAATTAAATGAGTGACTATTTGTAATAGCATGATTTGCTAATGCACAAAGTTGAACTTTAGTGTTTCTTGATGTTTTATTTTACAATACTCTGTTCGTGGCAAACGGTTGCGCAGAGATAAGAATGTAGCGACTCTGTGCCCCAAAGACAAATTTAATTTGCGTGTGTGCCCCAGGGGCGCTGTTTGTCCCCTCATGTGGTGGAAATCGAACGTGGCTGTACAGAGAAGCCTCTCAAGTGACTTCTTAAGTAATTACTAATCGAGCCGAAATTCTTAGTGGCTCATTTTTTAGCGCTGTTATTGGAGAGGTTGAAATCGAATCATTATTGAATATTTGTACAAGCTGATTGGTAGGTCTTGGACTGTCCTTCCCCTAGCTTCTCTACGTCTTGGAAATATTTTCGCTTACCTGCGCGTTTCTTGCTCGTCGTCGGATCTCCAAGTTCCTCACTCCTTCAAACCTCTCCTCATCTCGTCCTTTTTCTCATCCCCTCTCTTCCTCATGTTGCCACGCGTCCCAACCATACCCAACCCACCCTCCCTCTCCTCCGCACGTCCAACCGTCGTCGTTCCCCGCCCTCGTTCCCGCACTTTCCCTAAACTTCACCTCTCACCAACATATCCTCTTTCGTCTTCCTCGCCGCACACCTCTCTCTCTGTCTCTCTCCCTCTCCATCCTTATACAAACCCGCATCTCCAACATTATTCTACGCGCTTACTCTTATAAGTACGTAAATGACCAAGTTTCCAAAATATCGGTGAAAAAATGTCAACTAACTAAGCAACAAAATTCTGAACCTGCCGTCATGAGGCGTTTTCCTAATCAATAGGAGGGATCACTCAAAATTAAAAATCTAATTTGAACCGTTAGACGGAATAAAGTATGCATAAAACACACACCCACCAAATTTTGGTGTTTTTGATCGATTTTTACGGGAGATATACAGCCTTAAAAGTCGCCGCGGAGCTGTTACCACGCCCACCCCGCGAAACGTATTTCTATTGGCTGGCTCCAACCGTGACGTAGGAAGTCGCCCGGAGAGGCAGTGAAGGAACGGACTGCTGCTCAGACTTCAGAAGGCTGCTCAACGTTGAGTCGTCTACTGAATCTTACATCTTTCATAATTTAAAGCACAATGGCATTTGCATGTTAAAAAGCGTAAAAGTTACATTGAACAGTTATTTTATTATAACATAATAGCATAAACAAAGTCGCCGTGTTTCTCACCCATTGTTCATGTGTGGGTGAGAAACACGGCGAATTTGTTTATGTCATTATGTTATAATAAAATAATTGTTCAATGTAACATTTACGCTTTTTAACATGCAAGTGGCATTGTGCTTTAAATTAGGAAAGATATATGTAAGCTATACGAGGTATATGATGGTCTCAATTGACGGTAAAATATTTCTAGTGACGGAAGGAAAATAAAGTCAATCTCTCACCGTGTTTTAATTTTTCGGGATACCTTTATCGCGTCCCTGGTCTCCACGAGGTCGTTCCTGGCGCTTCGTTGCTTGCCTCAACAAAGGCCATTCTCGCCTTTTAAAAAATGTAAATTCGCTTTTATTACGGAGATTTCTCCTTTCGTAGAGCATAATAATAAGCATAATAGAAATGGTAAAAATTTAATTCCCTTGGAGCTCATAAATACTAAGGTCCTAAATGGGTGGGAATGCCTCGTAATCGTTTCCTGTGCTGGCTCCTCATTATTCCAACCTCAACGATTGCGTCCTTGAGCATTGTGATTTGTGGTTGTGCAATCCTCACTGCAATGAGTGAGAGAGAGAGAGTTAAGAATGGCTTATTATCAATCAACGCGAAGCATGTATTTTCTTTTATTGTTACGGCTTCAGAGATTTATGACGTCGTGATTCGTTTTTGCCTTTGTGTGTCTTGAATTGCTTTCCTTATTAAAATTTACTGCGAATTACAATTTGGTTGCGGGAATGTTAAGCATGTATCTTTATGCTCTTTTTTTAGTACGCCTTCTGATTCCGTCAGTGGCAAAATAAAGGAGATGGAGGATTTTCAAAGTAGTTGCCCTGCCATAGTATCTCTCAACAGATGGAAATGAAAGCTTATAAACGATGGTGAACCTCTCCCACGCACCTTTTTATATTGCCCCGATGAAAAGTTTATAAAACACCTTTCTGCTTAAACGGTAGCGAGACGATCCGCTTTATCCGTTCAGAGAAGTCAATCCTTCGCACAAAGATCCCCAAACATCCCTAAACGTGGAAGGATTTTATGTGCATTCCTCAATAAGTCATAATTAAAATGAATGACGAGTGGGTTTGAATGACGTAAAGCTAATAAATACAACTGTTTCAGGCTGGATATGGTGGAAGTTCTCGACATTCATAATAAACAAATCTGTGAAAGATTACCAAGTGTCTTTATTCATTATGAATGACGTAAAGCTGTTTGAACCCACAAGATCCTCATGTCGCTCCCTCCTTGCCGGGACTTGTCGCGCTATGACTTGAAACAAAGCAAGGGTTCTTGCGTCGCAGATTTGGGGTTGGGTCACTCTGCACCCGCGGGTCATTTTGGATCTCCTGGAGCGTGATTTCCCGGGAGGCGACATTCTCGTGATTAGGAGGCGATTCAGGGGGTGTAGGGGGGGGAATTCAGATGAAGTCAGGGAGTGGGTGCATTTATGCCAGCGTCTAAGACGATACATTCCTAACCTAACCGCGTTCTTGGGAACGTATCGCCTCATCGTATCTTCTTCTCTTCCAATCCAATCTTCTGCATTAACCTAGGCCATTTATGGTTGTTAGAGATTGGAGTTGAATCTATTGTTTTTGAACTTTCCAAACGGGTGACGAAAAGTAATTTTCTTTTAAAACTCATGCACGCTTATAGAAACCATTCCTTCTTAGCGGCTTTAGACAATTTATATTTTTTAAATGGCCACGAGGCTTAGAGGATGAAGCAGAACTAGTGTTCATTGGCTTTCCGTGTTAGTCTTACTTAGTGTTGTGGCCGCGGATGGTGTCAGCCTATCAGTCAATAACTTCATACCAACCTCTTTATCTTTCGTCTTTTGTCATCTAGGGGTTGAATTTGTAGCTTTTAGCATCTGAATATAAAAAAATAGATTCGGTTGCTAACGGGTAGAAAGAAGTTAAGTGCGACATTCCACAGAAGAAAAATCATTCGCCTTGACCGGGATCCGGGTTCGAATCCCAGTAAAGGCGAATGATTTTTCTTCTGTGGAATGTCGAACTTATGTGCACTTGCGAGTGACCCCAAAGAAGGTAAATACCGTGGCTAGTCCCGGTGTCCTCAAAATTGGGTGGAAGTTAGCCAATGCGGACGGAATCAATGAATAGTTATTGGGTAGAAAGTCAGTGCCACACTCGGGTGGTGTGGGAATTCCGCTCCACCGTGAAGTCCATGGCTGTTGTCGGTGCGAGACTTGCAGAGACAAGACAACCCCCCTTGCTGGTGCAAATTGACGCACGCCCTCCGTGTCGGCCCCGCAAACCGTGTTGGCCGATTGGACACGAGGGGTCGTGATGATGAAGCTGGAGCAGTGGGTGAGGCTGAACGAAGGCCCGCAAAGACCGGTTCAAGGTTTTCCCGGAGAGAGGGCGAGGGAGGGTGTGGAGACGGAGGAGAGAGGCGAAGTGAGTGTGCAATTGGATCGCAACCGCCCACACAACCTCTCGCCTCCTCCTCCGCCTCAATTAGCGCCCCATTCAACAGACGCCTCTTTCTCTCCCAGCAGGCATTGCGCGTGCGCGGTGCCATCCCTCCTCAGGCGACGAAAGGGCGCCTCGCGTCCTTCTTGAGGCGACCGCCGCCTCGGGGATTGAGGCCTTTCTCGTGGGCTTCTGTTACTTCTTGCTCCGAATAATAACTGCCCTCTGCACCCTTCGCGTGTGACTTGGTAGAGGGCCAATAGAGAGTCAAGTGACGGAGCATGAGGAACCTCCTTTCGGTCGTGTACACTTCGTGCTTTTGAGTGCTGTGTTGCCAAGATTATCGCGACCGTAGGTCAAGGCCACGTCATGTATTTACAGAGATTTCAGACGTCTCACTCGAGCGGTGCCCAAGGAGGTTAAAATGAGCCTCGTTGACGGGTGCCTTTCTCTCGCTCTCCTGCTTCACCCCCTCCCCCTCAGCACATTTGGCAACGTCTACCGAGAGCTCCTTCACCTCTGGGAAGCGGAAACGCCCGAACCGTTGCGAAGACGCCCGAAGCGGAAGTGCAGAGATATTTGAAATGGATTATAGTGGGCACTCGGACCCCCCCCCCCCTTATACTTATCTATGATGGTGTCGTCTTCTGGTAAGCGAGGGGAGGAATTCATTTCATTTAACATCATTCGTCTTACAATTCCAAGATTGGTTCACTGCATTCCTCCTCTCTGACCTCTGACCCCTGATAACTTCCTTAAGGCATTGTAGCTCTTCTGTTTACTTTCTCATCCATTGTATTCCCTCTCAAATTCGTTGGGTCTGCCGTTAAAGTGAGGCCTGTCTATCTGGACATTGCATTCATGATAATCATGCTTCTTATGGTTTTCTCCGATTTCATTCTTCTGCTCGCTTTCTTGATTCTGGTTTTATACGGCCATTTGATCTTCAGCATCCGCCTCCAGCGAAGCAAGTTTCTTCAGCCTTTACTCCCTTCTGTTCAAGCTCTCCAGTGGCCCATGTATATGCGCCAAATATCGCGAAACACTTCACACGGAAAAAAATCCTTTCAAGAAATGAGACACTCTAAAAGAAACTGGTCCAGCGGTTTGCCAATACCTCCTGGATTGGATCGTCCGTCGCGCCGACCGTGCCACTGGCATGAACATCCCACCGCTCCGCACTTACCTCGAAACTCGAGGAAAATTTCCACGAGAACAGCCAAGGCTCTCTCAACTACCCCCTGCTAGACTCCTTGTGGGACTAGGATTGATACTTAAATTTGACACCGCAGCCCCAAGTCCCTAACCCCTCATCTCAACCTCCTCCCTAGACCCTCCACTCCACCAATAACTCAAGGTAAGAAACCATTGTTAACCGGCTTCTCCTGTGACCCCTGCTCCCCCTAAACTTCACCATAAAATCATTTGTTTCTAGATGCACTTAGCAGAACTCCTTCATTATAGAGAACTTGTCGCACTCGACTATTTTTTTTAAGTTTTCGCGACTACGGTTACGTTGTTGAAAAAAACTATCGTACTTAATTCTGTAACATCAACAGGACCTCATCATTTTATACAAAAAATAACAAAACCTAGGTCGTAAAAAATAAAAATTAATTTATACGGGCACACTAACAATAAGTTACACACACATTGTCAATTCACCGAATGTTGAAGGGGAACCAGTTTTCTTGGTCTAACGCCGAGATTTAAACTCTAGTGGCTGCCTGCGTGGAGAGGAAGCGACGTGATGGGGCATGTAATTATGTGCGTATGCACTTCATTGTATTCAGTAACCTCGCTCCTTGGGGCCGATTTTATTACTTAACGTTCGAGCGTAAAAAAGTAATTTCCGCTTGGTTGTGGGTAATGTTTCGATTACATTGGATGATCGCGATTTTGTAACTTCAAGTTCGAACTTTTTTTGCCTCACGCTTGACTCTTCGGCTTCGGCATCAAAGTAGCGGCCATTATCGATCGAAGAACGGTTTGTTTTGGTTTTTAATTTGGATGATATTTTGAGTTGGCATCCCCAAGTTTCACTTGTACAAGGAACAAGGGTGTCATATTTGGTGATAATATAGTGGTCTTTAAGGTTCTCTCGCCAAATGATCATCAAACCCCCAAACCCCAGAGTTTCCCCAAGAATGTCCGCCATTTCACCTCCTCGTTACGCCGCGTCAGCTTATTTTCGATCTTCAATTGTTCGCACTTCGTCTCTCGAGGCTGGACGGCCGCCGTGACACATTGACGCCCAAGCGCCGTCCCCCCCTCTCCCTGATATGCCGCCTTCACACCACTTGCACGCTTGTACAATGCCAGCGCAAGCTACCGACGTGGATTTTCATCACTTACATTCGTTACATGGGTTACATTAGTAACTGTCCTGCCCTCTCCTGGAACTGCGGTGGACAAGGGAATGAATTAGCAATTTATTTCAAACGAAAATCGTGCATCCAGGAGTCCTTTTTGTAATATTCGCAATGGATTGAGGAACAAATGACACTCCTCCATGCTAATCGAAGAAAATAACACTTTATACTCCTCTCCATTTTGCTGGCCTAATTTGATTTTAGTGATTCATCTTTCCGATCCCTTCCTTTCCTTCAAGTTAAGCGCATGTAAGTACGCACGCTCTAGCCTACGCTGTGGTGCGTTGGTTTTATTTATTTATTTTTTATATTTTTTATTAAAAGGCAGAGAATTGGAACACCAATTCCCTCCCACTCCGTCTTCCCTTGAAAGGGTAGAGCGGAGTTCCTCTTTATTGTTCCAATTACAATAATAATTGGGGTACCTATTATTAAACCCCCAATTTTCTACATTTTACTTTTTTTAGCAATCGGTTCATATGTTTCTAGTGTACTTCAAGTTTCAATGTTTTTTAATTACATTTAATTTTACAAAGTGTATTACTATTTTAAAAAAAATTTATTTGGTTTTGTCCTTTGATTTCTTCATCGGGTGTCTTGCGATTTTATTTGCTTGCTTTGAAATTGTCATTTTCTTCTGAGTATTTCTATCACAAAGTTGTCTTCTTTCTTATTCCTCATTCTCAGCATTCTCACCATTCCTTCCACTTCTTTTTGTGGGAATGTGGGGCGCGCGGCCCCGGGCCTCGGTTGGCCTGCCCCAAGACTGCGATGGGCCGCACGGGTCGTAAAGGGCCGCTCCCTCTTGTTTCCTCTCCGTAGGGGCAGTGCGTGGCAGATAAAAGCATCGGAGGATGGGTTTGGATTGACGGGGGTTCGTGTAGGATATTGATGAGTAGATCCCCACTCCTCCCTTTCATCCCATTACGCGGTCATTCTGCTGAAATAAGTGTGCATAATCACTTCCCCCCCCCCTCACCCCCTAAAAATCCCCTTCCAGACAGAGACACGTACAAAGAAGGCCCTCCTCCTCGTGTGTCTGTCCCCCACCCCACCCCCTCATTCCACCCCCTCCCGCTCTTCTGCTCTCGCCAAAAAGTGCGGCGCGATCTGCCTGGAATTAGGGGTGGGCGATGTGTATTCGATTTGAGCCTCTATCGATACTTCCTCTCCGGTAATTGTTCGATATCGCACGTTTCCTGATTTTCGAGCTTGTCAATAATTTTGTTTCGATATTTGATTTGTTGTTCTACAAGTTGTCAGCCTAACTGAGTGAACTCTGGAAGAAATGGGTTGGGCGATGAAAAAAGTATTGGGTGTGGTATCCTGATGAAATAGATTCTGGGAAGCCATCTCATTAGTTGGATGTGGATGACATTTCATTCGAATGCCACGTCCAACTTCTTCGGTGGATAGCGTTTAAAAGAAATTGAGGGAAATGGTGGTCAATAATACGTATCGGAAGAATATTCGACCGCTACGAGCCGCCATCCTGTGCTGTTTGGTGCGTGAAACACCACGAATTTGGTGCGAGGTCGCGAGGCGAGATTTAAATACAACGGCGAGTCAACAAGGAATTTTGACGAAATAAAGAAAATAAGGATTAGAGTACTTTAATTTTCAAGAGAGTGAAATCGCTATGGAAATGAGACCAATGAAAGGAATGAAGATCAAAATTAAAATCTTCCTCGTGGAGTAAACTGAGTAGTGGAAAGCCGATCCGTGAATAAAAACAGTCAAAATTTTTCCAATTGAATCGCTTGGTTTCCCTCCTCTGCTGCTGCCACCAACCCATCCATCCCATCCCCCACCCCAGGGGAGTTATTTTGGAATCTCACTTTAGTGAGAATACGTCATAAAATGTCATTTTTTCGTAGTTCAACTCCGCCACCCAGGCGGCGTGACCATCTTCGGATCTCAAGCGGTGAACTGCCGGTCATGTGCTGGTCTTTTAGACGATTCATCCGCTCTGATCCGTATCTTTCGACTCTTGATCCGTTTCATTATCTCCGCTTGCCATTAGTTCCATCTCACCTGTCATAAAGAACGTGACATGGAGCCACCATCGTTTCCAATTGAAGCTTGAGTTGGAAAATAAACAAGGGCGCGAAAGATACAAACGATTTCAAATCGTATTGTTGTAATTTGCTAAACGTGAAGAACTTCAGCATTTTCAACTCCAATATATTGGGCACTTAAAGGTATGCTTTGTTTGAAATGCTTATGTTATTATTAGCTTGAATTATCTGTGTATATATTTCGTATCAATATTTCCCAAACAATGTTGCTGATACCTTTGTTTCCGTAAGCCTATCCGCCAGTGTATGGAGAATGGAATTCAGTTATTTATATCATAATTTCATAATTTTAACAAATATTTCCTCAAAATCTACGTTCTTGGTAGATATTTCCAGTGCTTGTGAATCGAACACTAATTAGATGCACTTAATTTTCTTTAATATTGAGTGATCGCTTACATGTTGCTTGTAGTTTTGACTGTATTTAGATTGTCGTGGTATGTACAGTGTAATATATCTTCCGTAAGATGTTGAGCAATCTGGGTATTCGCTAGTCTCGGCATCTTTTATTTGTTATAAGGTAATTGAAGCTTCGACAATTCACGAACCGTTCGCGAGCCGATCATTAAGAGAGGGAAACGGATCTCCCACCTTTCCACTAAGAGTCACTAAAAAGGTGAGATTACAAAATAACCCCCCTGACCTCTGACCTCCGGCTCCCGCCACCTCGCTACCGCACCGACCGAGTTGAAACATTAGGTAATGGAGGCGACATTCCGCTTGATTCTTGTATCCGCACTTAGAGTCAGCCTTCAGTTCAGGACACCCCACATCTCCTCGCCACTAAACCCTTACCCGTGCACCCTAGTTGTTCCTTTTTTCGCCCGTGAGCGTCCACGGACACGAGACTCCTCCGTGGACCGCATCTTGGACTCTGCGGCCATCCCTCCTTGCGCCTCACCGGCTCGCACGCCGTAGAACCGACCGCGGTAAAGTTCAATGCAAGATGGTAATTAACGAGATAAGATCATTTCTTTCGCTAATGAGCTCATTATCTCTCGAGATGAGGTCATCAACTACGCTAATGAGGCGTTTAGCTCCTAATGAGGTAATAATGAGCCCCCGAGTCCGTCCGTTGGGGGAGTGACTCTAGTGGGATGGGTAGGACAGACAGTCTCAGGCGCCGAAGGGGGGGATTCCGAGAGGGAGGGGGATATGACCCACCCCCCCCTCCCGTGCGTGATTCATGTAACACGGGCGCTCCCCATCCCATTCGGATTCCATGTCACGTGCGTGGCGCGCAGAATGTGAAAGACTCGACTCTGCCTTAGGAGGCGTTGAAATAAATAGCTCGACTGCACTGGAGAGGGCGATGTCTAGGAGATGTTCGTGTTTGGTTAAAAGTCCGCTCTTTTGGCATTAGAAGTGGGTTTCCCTTACTGTGACTTAATTTTCAGCATTGAATAATATATTGTCGCTACCGTTTCATCACATTTCAGTGAGAAATCCGGTTATGAATGTCCTCCATGTACTAATTAGTGCACCTCTGTCACATAGAAAATCTCATTAAATGATCGCGAACGGCAACATTTTTCCTCAAATGTTGCGTTACCATACATTATCCAGTAGATTTTTGTGAATTGCCAAGCATAAATTGAATAAATATGTATCATATGTCAATAACTATGCAGGAATAAGTTATGGCTTATATTTGATTATGAAATGAGCAGCTAAAGTTATCTTTAAGCGCATGTTCTGCAGTCATTTTTTTTATAGTTTGATCAAACAGGCTTGTAAATCGTGCGAATTGCAGAATTTAAAAGTGAAACATAAATCTAAGATTTTCTTGGATTGATCGGTCGAAAACTTGGAATAAAATAAAATTTTCTTCATATTTTGCCTGTCAAACGATACTCAAACCACTTTGTTCAAATTTTCTGGTAAAACTTTTGACTGTGGGACGTCACCAACTCGTCACCCACGCACCACGTTATACACCTATTGCGATTGTAAGGTTTTTACATCAATTGAGGAAATTTGAGCGAGATATCATCGCTTCACTTATATATTGAAGGAATTTGGTTTCATCTTTCCACTGATACAAAATATCAGTCTCTTACCGCAAAACTTTCTTTGTCAAATAAATCACTTTTTCAGGGGATTTGATACTGGTGTGCCTCCAAGAAATTTATTTTTTAATGAACATTTTCAGAAGCACATTTCGTATAAATCACTGTATTTACTTTTATAAATACGGCAAAGGATCTTCGTTTTTGAAGGCGTTTTCTACATAGGGCATGAAACAAATGAGTTATTTAAGAATCAAGTATGTAATACATGATTTAAATCATTTCAAAGAATTGTTTTCCATCATTAATCTCACTATATTTATTTCATGCTTCTTGAAACTGCTCGAGGTTGAAAATGAAATTCGAATGCGGTCTCAGCGATGTCTATAAAGAGAAGAATCTCGCTCAAACAACCGTAAGTAGGCGAGGCCTTACTCTGACGTATTCCGTGAGCACCCCTCCCTCCCTCTATGTACGTAAGTATGTGATTCGCCGTTCCACGCCCCACCAGCACCTTAGCGCCCTTTCGTGGGTATCGCCCCCTATAAAGGGCATCGCAGCAGTCTTCGCCTCTCACTAGATCCCAGTCATTGGCCGGGTGACGTTTCCTCGCGATCGAAGGCGATAGGTGACGCCACGTCATCAATCCCCCTCCGTGAATCGCACCCCGCACCGCGGTTTTTAATTGGTTCGCGGAATATCCGTCGCCTTCCCGAGACGCGTCCATTCCCTCTCCCCACCTCCTCTGCTAGTCCACCCTCCCCTCCTCCTCTCTCTCCCTCCCCCCCATTCTCCCTCTCCCGAATCCTAAATAACCCCTCCCTCCCCGATTGGCTGATACTTCCCTTCATCGTCCTCACACACTGACCTCTTCCGATGAATTTGTCGCTGCAACGTAGTCAAATGTTTCCTTTCTCGCCACGAAATAGTTTCCACGACGGAAATGCGAACTATGCATTCTATCCAGATGATTCCTCTTCATTACCTCTTATGTAATTGTTTATTATTCTCTTTCAGGAGACATAGGTCCATTAATATTTTTAACTATTTAATTTCTCTTTACCGACGCTTTGCATTTTTATTTATTTATTTATTACACTGATACTGCAATTACACATTGTCTGGTGGCAATATATCATTATTTTCGGTTGAAATAAAATTAATAACAAGGTTTAAAAAATTCATAAACCTACATACAACATCAAACACTCCTCTCGTTTTTTATGAGTAACATTTTTTTAACAATATTTACATTTCTTGGTAAAGGTTTTGTGAGTTCTTCTGGTAATTCATTCCATTCCAGGCCCCCACAATTAAAGGAGTATTTGGCAGCATTCGTTTTTTGCCTCCTTAATTTTAGTTTCAGCGGGTGGTCATTTTTTCCCAAAACATTTGGTGGTTCCCAGCCTCTTCTCCAATTCCAACCAGGCTGGATGTTTTGAGTAGCATTTAAACATTCCGAATAACCTAATTGCTTTCCTTCTATCTTGCAGTGGAGTCCACCCCAATTCTTCTAACATTCTGCTAACACTATCGGTATTTTTTTGTCTCCCCAAAACTTACCCTGCTGCCTTCCTTTAGACCTTTTCCAAGCTCTTTGCCTTTCCTTTATCATGGATACATGCTTATTCAGGACTCAGGGAGAGTTCCTTCTGAATGTTATGTATAATGGTGCCTTATTTGCTGTGTATTGTTTTCAGCAATAAATTTATTTAAATTTTTGTTATTGATTGAAACAATGAATAGCAACAGAGGTATCGTTAAACAATAAATTCAGAAGGAACCTTCTATGAGCACTGAAGAAGCGTATGTATAAAAATACGAAACGTTGGTAAAAAGAAATAAAATAATTAAAAATTTAATAGAACTATGCCTCCTGAAAGAAAAAAAATAATTGTATTCTATGGAAATAATTAACGGTTTAGGCAAATTTTATTGCCGAAATTCCTCATCTAAATCCTCGGGGGACCAATACCTATAGACTAAGAAACAGCGGTATGATAGCAAGTCATGAAAGAGATCGGAGACATTTTGATTAAAAGATTGGCCTATCTTCAACCTTAAATCGTCTGCTGTTTCCTTCGGAATGTCATTGTTTTCTGACAAATTCTCGTTTCCCAATTCGAATAATTCTTCTGCCAATAATAAGAAAGCGTTACTGGAAATTTTGGAGGACGATGACGGAGGAGCTGATATTCTTAATGATGACGAGGGTAGAAAATCGGGGGAGTATTCAATCTGGCCATTGGAACTCATGTCTTTGAAATGGAAGATGTACAGTTGGTTAGTGATTCACAACCTGTGCCTACATTACTTTTAAACTAATTATAAATTACGTTAAATTCTCATTTAAATTTTCTGGAGCTTGCTGGTAAAGTGAACATTTTCTAATTGTCATTATCTGCTATAAGATTTCGATAACCGTACCCAATGGTGGAGTATCAACCTGAAATGTTGCCTCATATTAAATACTTAGATTTATATTAAATTCAAAGGATTTTATGAATATTATTGGTCTGGAATAATCTAAATCATGGCCTCAACATGAAGTACGGTAATTATTCATGTGAAAACCTATACTCGCAATGTGCTGGCGCTTAAAACAGGCTAAACGGGTAACTTTTTGTTTTTTTTACTGATTTATTGTAAATTTGACAATCAAATAAATTATTTAAATTTTAATTACCCATGGATCACTCATGTGTTTCATCATGAACTCCGAATGCAATAGTGAAATTTAGGAACACGAGAAATGTAGGGTTTGATTTTCTCCCGGCGAATAGTTGGGGTAAATTCTTCACGGGTTTCCGTCCGGGTTAGTGGCTCCGTCTTCTCCTCTGCCGACGTTACGAAGGAAGACTTATTCTTCGTCATCAACGGCCCCGATGACGAATTTACTTAAACACGAGAAATGTTTTACTCCAATGGCCGTACATAGCTTACGGTCATTGGAGTAAAATATTTACTATCTTCTTACATTTGAGGCCGTAGACCTCTTTAACCTCATATTAATGTGAAATTTAGCCCAATAAACAGTATTACCCTATTAATTCAGAAGTATCTAACAATCTTGTAGGCTGATCACTATTTTTAGTAGTCAAAATACTAGTTGCAGTGAGTGGACCTGTCCATTGTGTACATCCATGAATCATTCGCTTCGGACTGTTCACTTAGAAATTCCGCCATATAACCACGGATGGCTCACTCCAGCTGACCCATGTCTAACCACGGGAGCGGCTGGAGCTTGTCGGCAGCGAAAGCGATTACGTCGTCAGGGACGTCTTCACTGCTATTGGGGGGGGCGCTCCGGAGAGGACCGCTCGGGAGCTCGCTAGTGGAACGCTCTGCGGCGTCCATTGGACCGCAGCCACCATCGTGCATGAATTCTAAAGTGATTGCCGCGGTCTTTTATCCTTAGGGAATTCAACCCGATTGCCTTTTACGTGTCAATAATGCACCTACCTACGTGTGTATTAAACGATAAATATAGAAATAGATGGAATCGGTGAGTTTCTTTCAGCTGAGGTCAGTGTTCCTTGATCATCGGAGCGCATCGAAATAGCTGGTGAATTCCTGGATATATTCGGTTTTCCGTTTAGTTATGTGATTGGGCCGTTTGGTGTGGGTTCTGTACCCACCGAGACGGATAATCTTCGCTACGAATTCACCTCTCTCCTATTCCAACTATTTCATGTTTCTCTAGAACAATTTCTATATTTTCGTGCGTAGCAGAGACATTTTTCCAAAACCACTTGATTGTAAATAATTACTTAGCTAAGTGTTTCACCGTAGGGCCAAGAGCAGCTGGATAGCTGTGAAACTCCGATTATCTCCCCTTACATCGTTGATACGCGATATCAATTCTTAACTTTAATACGGTTACGTCGACTCGTTATTCGAACCTTCCCTACCCAATTATATTTGTTTGAAATTCCTTCAAAATATCCCTTTTTGTAATGTTAAACTATCCCTTACCTTTCTTTATTGACGTATGTACAATAATAGTTCTCTTTGGTTCTCGAGCCTTGATCGACCAACGTTTTTCATTTAATAATAATAGTAATAATATTTATTGCTCTAGGAGTTGCTCTCCTTTTGAGCAGAAAGAAATTAATACAATACAATAATAATTTTTACAATACAATAATAAGATTGCAAAATGAACTGTAAATACATCTTTTATAAAATATTACTTAAAATGGATTGTAAGCAAGCTTATGAGTTCAGGATGGTATTGAAAAATATAACAATTTTGCAATATATAGTATATAACTATGCAATTTGCAATGCATAGAATACAACAGTTACTTATAATATATTTATGCAATGGTTACAATATGTTATATACTTACACAATAATTTCTTAAGCAATACATACTTATACAATATATACAACTGTATCTACAAATTATTATCACTGCCTAAAATGCTCCAAAGCCTCTCTCTCAACACTTTCATTAACTCACTACAATATATTACAATACTTATACAACAATTACTTAAGCAATATATAATTATTAAATATACAACTGTAGCTACAAATTATTATTACTCCCTATACGGCTCCAAGCTTCTTTCTGAACACTTTCAGTGATCGACTACAATATAATACAATACTTATATACAATAATTACTTTGGAAATATATAGTTTTACATTATACAACTGTAGCTACAAATATTTAATCAAAAATCATTTCTGATATAGCCATCGTTTAACTATCGATTCGTTACGGTATGTATCTCTGAAAATGCGTAATGGGGCGTACATTGCCGATGTCTAGACACTCTGTTGCCTAAATAGTTTTCTGTATATCTGTTGCCGGTCTTAACGTGACCTCTGGATCATGGCCACGGCTAAAAAGCCTTCTCTCAAAGCCGCCCTTCGGTCAATGACGTTGTTTTTCAGTTGCGACCGAATTGAATTCTTCCCTCGTCGACTCGGTGAAGGTTTCCACTGCGATTTTGAGTTTTCATCTCTCTCGCACCTTTCAGCAGATCCGCAAAAAACTCATCCGCTGGACGCGATGAAATCGGGGGGGGATCGGATACCTTGGGAGGGGAAGCTGGTCAGCTCTGCGTTGGCCTTCCATTGTGCTGTCTAATTAATCGTCTTTTATACAAAATGAATTCCCTCGCCTCTGCGTCCATTTTTTATCCGCTGATGAAATTTCTGTCACGCGGAGGGTCGCACAATCCACGCAGCGACCGCTTTCTCGCCACCCCCAACCCCGCCCCCCCCCCCCCCCAAACCCCCGCACCCCCAACCCACCCTGGAGGAGGAGCCGCGGGGGGCTAGATGTCGTGGACCACTCTTTCCCTGCCCCTCTTTGATCGCCCCGCAGAGTTTGACTCCCTTCGTCGTCGCCTCGATGCTAATGCGTATTTGCACGGCGAGGACAATGGTGTTTAAGTGTACCCTTGGGGGGGGGGGAGGTGGGGAAGGGGGGTGGCTTTGGGACGGTCGGCGGAAAGGGGAAGGAGAGGAGAGGAGGAGGGGAGGCGGAGTTCAAGCGGAGTCGGCGAAAGGAAAGTGGAAACTGGCGGGGGTGGTGTATGAAACACGACACAAGGTGTGTTTATTGCGTGAAATGTCCTCTCGTGCATCGGAAATGAGCATGACATGCCCGTGTATGACTTTATTCCATACACACACACACACACACACACACAAAGAATTCAATGCTCTATTATCCCGTAACCTCTCGTAACAACATCATAATAGCATTTAGCGAGTGCGCGGAAATTATACATCCAAGATAGCGATCGAGAGGGTTCTTTAATGTAGTTGTAACAGTTTAACATAAAATGTTATTTGGGGAAGATTTACGTGATGGACTGGCGAAGACAGCCGGTAGGCTGGTAGCAGGTGTCATACGTCATACTTTCATGACCTGTATTCCAATGTATATAGGTATGGAGCATTTTGGTTGTCTTTTCTCATTTGTCGATGCAATAACTGACGTGCATTCTCTCTCATATCACTCTGCTCTCTCTCTCTTGTCAATGTTTAAGAGAGCGTGGGTCGATTCAGTTGTTCATTCTTTTTTACGTTCACGATATTTGTATCTTTGCCAAAATACAGCGATGAAGTAGGTAGCTTAGGCCACGAAGGAAACAAATACCTTGGTCGGGAATCGAAATACTGACTTTTGGCTTGCCGGGCCAATGTGCGTCCGCTGCGACCACTAAGCTACCTGTTTCTTGTATTTTTTTTATCTTTTTTTTTCGTGGCGATCTTCGTCTTGTTTCTTTTCTGTTGCGTGAAGTGAGCAGTTCACCCGAGGAGCTTCCCGTGTTTGGCACACGGTGGCCCCACTGGCGACCACTCCGATAAGTGCGGCCCTCGATGCCGCTCTCTCGCAAATCGATTATTTCGGACGGCGAGACCTCTACCGCACCGCACCGGCCCGCACCGCACCCGCGGATGCCGAACCGTACAAGGCGAAGCGGTGCCGGCCGGAGTGATTCATCCTTTCGGGCGCGGAGAGGAAAGAGAAACGCGGCGACGTGTGCTGGAGGTCCTCTAGACGCCAGGATATTCGAAGATGCATAGTTCCTCTAGGGGGAGAGTGGGGGTGAGACTACTCAAATGGGGCACGCCCGTGTCTAATGGAGCTCGGGTTTGAATGGAACTACATTGCGTGACATTGAGAGAGGAGGGATTCCCATCCGACCGTCAACTTATGTGTTCTTGCGCGGGGGATTTATTTTTGAGAAACTCTACTTGACACTTCGGTTCGTGTAGGTAAGTATATCAATATCGAGAGCGATACGAAACGATAAAATGACGTCGCATTCCGGCAATGCTTCTGCAATGTTTTGCACTGCAGTCGTTACCACTTTGTGATTACTCTCTCTTCGTGTGACATTGAAAATACGGGAAGTTGGAGTTTGTTTTACTTATTACTCTTTTTAGTTGAAGCGCATTATTATTTTAGTATATACTTATAATTCGATATTTTGATATTAATCTACTTCTCACTGTTATGCCCTCGGTAGTCGTTGCCTCGCAACCAAAAACGGGAACACATGGGGAATTTAGTTTTATTCCTTTCGAGTGTTATTACTACCCATACCAGTTGCATTTGAAGCAAGTAGTTGGGGACTTAAGGTGGCTGGTCGGGTAATCGTTAGTCATTGAGAAATTTAGTTACTTAAATTTTAATGCTGGTTTAAAATTTAAATAATAGGTCGTAGTTGTACTATATTCTGTAGGAATGACTTATGTCTTAGGTATATTCTGAAATATTGTCCTTTAAATTTACACATTGCCATAAAAATTTGCTTAGATGCAGACTTGATTCATTTCTTAAGTCATTTTTGCGAAATTAATTTTCCGAAAACAGTTACACCCGTGGCCATAGAATTCAAAATAAGTATTTTAATGAAGATATATTATCACTCGAATGCGAACTAGTATTAAAATATGTTTCTATACATTATTTTATCTTTCGTTTTTAATCCGGCAACAGCGTCCATTTTGCAACACGCTGCAACACGTGTCTCTCCTTAGCATGTCCAGTACTTTTGTGTGCCACGTTGCCAACTTTACACCACATAGCCGCGCGCGACATTTGAAATTCTCGCATACATATTTTAAAATCGTATTTACGAAAAATTTCAGTCGATAGTGTTAAATGATTTTTTCAGAATAGATTTTAATTTATTAGAGCTACATTATATCAGTTTTTGGTTGAAATCTGTTCAGTAGGAATGGAGAAAGTGCGTAATTTATCCTATTGGAGTGGAGAGCGCCATAAGGCTCCATGTTAAAAGAATCTAAAATATCGCAAAAAGTATGTCGATGATCCCCCGTTATTTCTTCGATATTCCATAGATTATCCAAAAAGGAACATATTTGGAAATTTTTAAGAAAATCAGTTCACTTTGGTTTTTTAGACCAGCCACCTTAAGTTTCACGCGCGCGTTGCCCGTAGACATGTCGAATCGCTTCAGTGTCCGAATCTTCTCCTCTTCCGACTCGAAGCGTCGACCACCCCCTCGGATCCATTTGCGCATGCGCTCTCTGTCTCCCGATTCATTTCGAGCGCCGCGTCCCAAGGCAGAGGAAGGAGTTATCTACTAATAGCGAGCGGGCGCGAAAGCGATTGGAGCGAGACTGCACTACGTCTATGATGCCTACTAGGAATTAGAACTCATTTTGAAGATGAAGATCTCATCTTTCCAATGAAGCCAAAGTATCAAACGTTTATCGATCTACTTTTCCTAATATTGACCAAAACATAGAAGCCGTTTTCCATGGAATAAGGGTGAGGAAGATTTTTTAAAGGGGAATTCCTGAAGCAATGATCTCTTCAGAAATGTATTCGAGGGTAGTTTGCATAATTTCTCAATCATTAAGAAAGTTACCCTAATTATGTTTATTATATAAAAAAACCTCTCGTGAAGGCGTTTGCAGCGTGCGACGTGAAAGGAAATATGGCAAGGTGAAAACTTATGTATGTATTGAATTACTAAGAGTTGAGTTAGGTTAAAAAGAGTGTTTTGCATAATTTATATCGCCATATTTATTTACATGCTTCTTACAACTTCTTAAATTAAAAAAGGCCAAATAAGGACTTCATTATGATTTGGAAAAAAATAAAACCGTAAATGCGGAATGTAGGTATGCCCCGAAATGACCCGAGTTCTGTCTTCACCCCGATAGCATTTCCTTCGTCTGACACGCGCGTGCTATCCTCTGAGCTTGAAATCAAAAGTCGCACGGCCGTGTCCGAAGGGAGAAAAGTGTTTGGGGTTCCGGTGGATCGACTGTCACCTCATTCCGATGCCCCCGGTTCGAATCACGGGAGCGGTGGAGATTTTTCAGACGAATTATTTATCCCCACTCGGATTATCTCGTGGAAGGAGGGTGCTTCAAGGTCAGTGGTGCTCCGTCCGTCGATTCGATGGGACGTCAAACGGTGCACCCCATGGCTCCCATCGGCCAGGGCAGGCCAACGCCGGGTTTCTCTCCACCCTTCCTCCATTCCTTAAACCCAACCGGACGCGTATACGACCGTGATAGTGCCAAAGACCACCTCAGCTGTCGGCACCAGCGAATGCAAACCAATCCAAACCAAGTTATTTGCGAGTGGACATGAATCAATCATCTCTGCTGGTGGGCACCACTGGCAGAGATGATGGCTGCCCTCCCGAGAGAGTGTTGTGCCCCGTGATGAGAAAAAGAAAGAAATACTAGAGGTAGATAGGGCACGGCATGTGTAAGAGTCCATTGGATATTCTCTGACTTTCATCACAACCTACCTCTAACCGGTAGATTAGTGTAATGAATGAGATGCTCACGACTGCCGGACAAACAATGTGGCGTAGGAGTCGTATTGGGCGCACTGCGTCACCGTCTACGTGGCCAAACCTAAACTTTTGACGATATAAAGTGTTTTATCTATTTTACTTAATTTTTGGGCTAACGACTAGCCACAGTATTCCCTTTTCGGAGTTGCAGAAATTCCTCGGAGGAAAATTCATCCGCCTGTCCCGGGACTCGAACCCGGATCCCTCTTCAAAGCGCCGTGTGCTTTAGCAAGATAAGTAAAGCTTCCGAGGACGTCCTCCCAAGTGGATTGTCCAAGAGTTTTAATGCCTAACCTTCGACTCTTAAGGTGATTACGTTTTGGCAAACTTGATGGCCACCGCTGTTACGCCTCGGCAGCTTAACTTTCTGAAACACTCGGCGTTATAGTGAGAGAGATCCGGGTTCGAGTCCCGGTCAAGGAGGATGATTTGTCCTCGAGGTGGAATCTTGGCGCTATCGCGGGTGACTCAGTGAAGGAAGAAGACCCGCGGTTGCTCTTGAGAGGACGTGGAGTGTCCTTGGCGTGAAAGGAGGGAGGGTGTTGTAGGACGCAGTGTGGTGAGTGAGCGGCGAGTGGGCAGTGGTGCAGTGGTGTGCCCTGTGAGAAGCAGTTCCTGCCTCGTGGAAGGGAGGCGGCTCTTCGGAGGCCGGGATGTGAAACAGTCGCAAATGGGGGAAGGGGGGGAGAGGATAGATGAGAGCCTGCAACCAGAACCACCGCCCCTGCCCTCCTTCTGCCCTCCGTCGCGTCGCCAGGGGGGCTGCTGAAGGGCTTTCGTTCGTGCGGGCTAGGGGCAGGGGAGGGGAGGGGGTCGGGGGTGGGTGGGTGTGTGTAAGGGTCGACGCCGAGGCGAAAGGGGTTGTGTTGGATGGAGAGGGGGGGTGGTGGGGATGAAGGGGGGTGGTAGGAGGAGGGGTGGAGGAGGAGAGGGGGTTGATTGGGGTTGGCGTGGCAGCCGGCGAGTTGAGTCAGTGGATAATTATGATAATGAGTTTTCGTCGAAATGGAAGTCGCACGTGACGGCCGCATTGGAGAGAGGAGGGTCGTTGGGGGGGGGGGGAGGGGTTCGGGGTGGAAGGAGGGGAAAGGGTCTGCGGAGGAGGGGGGGGGAGAGAAAGGATCGCGAGGCGTTCGGGGGGGGGTGGGGGTGGCGAGGAAGTGGAGGGATGGAATTGGAATGGGGTTGGGAAGAGGAGGGGTGGGGGGTGTGGTAGGGTCGGAATAAGGGTTCGGGGCGCAGTCGAGGGGAAGGGGGATGAGGGGGTGTGCGTGGAGAAGGATTGGTGGCGGGGGGATGTTGTAAGCTGCGTTTAAAATCAAGAGAGTGGTTTAGTTTGCCTCGGAATCGAGGGATTGTTAATCGAACTCGCAGAACTGCAATCGAATCGCTATCGAGGCGAAGGTGGGCTCGACGCCGACGTAATCTTTTATCTGTTTGTTACGTCTCTTTAGTCACCGTCATACCTATTTTTCCCATTTTATCATTTGAAATAATTAAATCAACTCATTTGCTGTTTAATGGCAATATTTCTTTAAGATATGCACGGTCCTTAATTTGATCGCAGAACATCGATCCAAAAAGTTTTTAATCCTCTCTCTTGGCCAGCAATATAATGCAGGGCATTGTTAATGTGAAACTTATCATATTTTATGCTGGGTGGCATTCGGTGGCGACGTGGAGTCAGTCGCGCAAGTTAAGGACGTTGGGACGACGTGCGGACGTGAGAGTGGCGCCGTGCGTCGCTCGCTTCCAAAGAGGCGGCGTCGCTGAGCGTCGTGGGGTGTTAAACGGGGGGAGAGGACTCTCTTCACGCTTCTACGGCGTGCATTCACAACCAATTGCGAGTGTGGTTCCGCCGTAATATGACTGGAAGATCATACATTGCTGGCTACGCGCAGAAAAAACTAGTCTTCTGTTCGATATGAACGGCTAGATCATGCTCCCTCCGGGCCATTTTTGCACTCATTAAACGTAAAGTGGTGTCAAACATCAGACTGAGTGAAAAGTGGAAGAAAACTGTTATTTCCTCTCGAATAATAATTCCATTTTCTCAAAAATTTGTTCACAAGCACCGAATTGTGTAAGGAAAACGTTTCTTTAGCAGCAAATTCTCCCAGGAAGTGGAATATGGATAAAATTAAGGCTCTGATCGGTCTTAGATT
Source organism: Pyrrhosoma nymphula (assembly GCA_963573305.1). Lineage (NCBI taxonomy): Eukaryota > Metazoa > Arthropoda > Insecta > Odonata > Coenagrionidae > Pyrrhosoma > Pyrrhosoma nymphula. Next base: position 154,499,374 of record OY754329.1, on the reverse strand, counting down.
TTGAATCGTTAGCTTTTCACTTCGGGAACTACTGTCAGAATGCTTTCGTTAAAAAGAAATAGCGTGGAAAACGGCACCTTAGATGCATTAGTGATAATTAAAAATATTTTCGGCGCTTAAACTACATATATTACGCCTTAATGTTTGACAACTTTCGAAAATCTCATGTTGCTATCAAAGGAAATAAAGAAATAAATTGATTTCATCAGGATTGAAAGTTATACGACTGCTTTTATTAATCGTAAGATTATTTGAAATATTCAGTTAATGAGGTTTGAGAGGTAATCGTGAGTTATTGAGTGAACATTGTAATTACCCTTAAAGTAAGTCGAAAAAAGTCTACGACCACATTACATTTAATTTCTTCTGTTTATGCGGGGCCAATCACAATGCTGGCAGTAATGAAAATGGTACACGAATTTATATTTTATATTTTCCGCCTTCATCAAAGCCTATTATGACTTGGATTTTTGGCACGGTGTTCGAAATGTAACCTAAAACTCTTCTCTGAATACTTATATTGTCTCGGCATGATTCATTGATACATGTTAGCAACCATTACAATAATGTGAAACGTATTACTTCGCGATTAGGAGACAATCTGTGCATGTGTAATCGAATCAATTCAAAATATATGTCATGTGTCATAAGTCATCGTATAGCATTGCATTGCCAAGAAACCAAGCAGGCAGTTTTTTCGCTTTTACCTATAGATATATTACTAATAAGGACACGTATGCAAAGTTTCTCAAAAATCTGTCCATGAATAAAAGTCCCTATAATGGGTGAGTGGCAGCCGACATGACTTTCAATAAATGTGTTTCGATGTCATATTATTCGATGATATTCGGTAACAAAAGTCAATCATGACATGATTGAACACAAACTCAACTGTATATTCCAGAACGATTTCTTTGACCCCTAATCGGTACTCCAAATATATGGTATCCACCACGATACCGGGATAAGGATTATGAATCGGTGTTTACCTATGTCCACAGACATAAAGTTGATCCAATGAACTAGGTTATAATTACGTGTGCTTTAAGATAACTTTTGTCAGCTACTGCAGCATAAATGCAACACTAAGGAAAATGTTCCGTCCATTCCTCACAGTTTAGAATGTTAATTCAAAAGACGAAAGTTCCCTGTAAGTGCAGATTGGCGAACATGTCTTCGATGATTAGGTACCCATTTTGAATGTTTATACTCAAAGAGCAAAATCATTGTCTAAATATGTGTAATTCACCATTAAATCATTTTTATACAATCTCGATATTAAGCGCGATTCTCAAGGCTGTCAAACGTGTTATGAAATAAATGTCATGGAAAGAATAGCTCATAGTACTTTAGAAACTAAACTTTGGAACTTTAGAAACTAAACAGCAGCGAATGACAACCACGTGGGGTGGAGTGATTCACTCGAAAGGGTCGAATTGTAATCGCGGAGAAGAACAAGCGAATGAAAACTTATGCATAAATGAGCAGAGACGAATTAAAATCCCAGTTCTACCATTATGTATTGTACATCAAATCATCATCATCAACCAGCGTCATCATGGCGGCAAACGTACTCCTAATTACTTACGACAATACTTGAAAATATTTTTAGTACCATAATTCGATGACTTCTACTGATTTGGCGAGGAAAGTAATGGAAAGTAAACAATGTTTTCACGATCATATGATGCGGACAAATGCCATAGTATTGGATTATTATTGGGTCACGTGATTCGCTTCCCCGTCCGGCATTGAACGTGTTCACTGATTGGCTGCTTTTCTGCCACCTGCGGTGTTGTAATGGACGGACCAGAGAAGTAGAAATAGCCAACTGATTATGTTGACTCTTCGATGAATCCAGTCTCAATACAATAGAATCAATGAACTGAAAAAATATTTTTTTATTTGATAACGTTGATTGATAACGATAATTTTTTTGCTGAAGCTAAGGGTTGATATTAGTAAATTAGTGTATTATTAAAATTGCACCATTGGAAAGGCGAAAGTTTAGTCGGTATTATTGTTTATACGCACATAGTGGCGTGGAGTTCAATAAGGCAAGCTCGCCTTTCGGGAATGCCGGCGTCAAATCTCGTTGAGGGTCTGTGTCCCCGATTCCACTTCATTGGGAATGAGGGGGCGTGGTTTAAGGGGGGGGGTCTTGAGGAGAGGGGTCAGGGGAGGCAGTTTGTGGGTTGACAGGGGGTGGGTTGGAGGGGGTCTATCCCCCCCGTGGCGTGGAAGGGTAGAAGTGCCCAACCCCTTTGCCAATTCCCTTCCCCCCCAAGTGATTCTTCTTGTCAGTCGCTCGTGTTTTGTTCCTCGACGCTCCCTTGTGCGTGCGTAGGAGAGGGCTGCTGCAGGATTATCATAATGAGGGGAGATGCCCGGCCCCTGGGGGCAGGGGCAGGGGAATTAACGTGTGCGTGCTTGCAACTCGGATGGATGGGAGATTCGGGGGTGAAGGGCCGAATGATGCGAAGCCAACCCTCGGCCATTCCGATCGCACTCTTTCGTTGCTCCCGCCGACGCACAGTGGGAAATTTCGGGACCTCAGGCGACAAAACCCTGCTCTACAGCTTGTGGGTGAATGAAATGACTTGTTTTTTTTCTTTAAATACTCATCATTGCATGTAGTTTAAGGACCCGCTGCGGAAAATGCAGGTTAGCTTTATATATTTTTACGTGAGAGTTGATTGAATTAACCTCGAATTTGAAAATATGTTGAAACATCTTTGAATTGGCAGAATACAAAAGGGGAAACAGCGAATTTTCCTCCCGAATGCTTGGAAATGTATGGTGTTACTTTGTAATGATTATTTTTTTGAAATTAAAAGTTTAGGGTTATGGTCAATGGTTAGGAAGCTATGTTTCGTACCCACAATATCTGCCAAGAAAAAGATTTTACTTTCATAACGTGAACCAAGTAGATCTGTGATGTAAATCCGTGACTGCGTGATTTGCAGCCTTATTCGCTGACTGACCCAACCTAAAACTTTAAATTAAAAAAAAATAATCTTTACAAAGTAACACCATTTATTTCAAAGCATTCGGGAGGAAAATCCGCAGTTTCCCCTTTTGAATCCTGCCAATTCAAAGATGTTTCAACATATTTTCGAATTCGAGGTTAGTCCAATCAACTCTCACGTAAAAATAAAAAGCTAACCTGTATTTTCCGCAGCGGGTCCTTAAACTACATGCAATGATGAGTATTTGAAAAAAAACATGCCATTTCATCCACCCACAAGCTGTAGAGCGAGGTTTTGTCGCCTGAGGTCCCAAAATTTCCCACTGTGCGCCGTTGTGAGGGAAAGCGACGAACCAAACGAGGTCGCGGGTTCGAATCCCGCCGGTGGAGGATTTTCTCCTCCCTGGACATGGTTGTGTGTGTTGCCCTTTGTTATTGTTATATCGCCTGATGTAAAATGGCCCTCGGGGCTGTATTCAGGTTGATGAAATAAATAAAATAAAAAAATAAAATAAATGTCGCCTCTCCTAGATACACGCGGGAGGCCTGAGCACTCGAATTTCGTTCGTCATCTGTTTGCAAATAGTCAGCCTGAAATTTCCAACTCCCTTCACAAAAATTTGAACGGAAAATTGCTATGGTATGTGGGGCTTCGCTCGGTTACTACCTTCAATTATCTTTGAATAAGATAAGAAATTGTCTCTGATAGCTGCAGAAATTCTTAAAGAGCAGGAATTCGCTGTTATAAGGACAGGAAATCTAAAGACGCGTATTCCAGGTTAAAATATTTTTGGCGACCTTTCTGGATCACATGCCTCTCTCAAATAAATAGCACCTGGCGTGTCTAGAGATCGGAGGTCGGTCGTGTTGGGGAGGGAATGCTGAAATAGGTGTACATAGCTAAATAAAAAAATCACATGGCCAAAACAAGGTAAGTCTTCACCCTCTCTTTTATTAATTTGTTTCAAATGTTCTTTTTATTACATTCGATCTTGCGTCAGGACGTGTTTATCGATAAAGAAAGTGGTGGACATGCATATACTTATTAATCAAATTGCCTTGAATCCCTTGCTAAAGTAGTGCCAATGCTTTCCCAAACGCGGATACATTGTTTATAGATATTAAGTGACCCTTGAAATGAGGTTCATGGTTGGAAGTAACTGCCGAACGTTTTGGAAACTCGCCATGAGAAGATCACGACAGCAAGCGTAGTTCCCGCGCTTTTCCTCGGACTACTGAATACAAGCGGTAGTGTTCCGGCGTGTGCATCTCGGAGACATTATCTATGTCCAAAGTTTTATTGAAAATCGACCCAAAAACCGCAACCGCACGTGCAACTATCAAAGTTATCCGTCTGCTTTGAGTGACGCAGAGTCGGAAACGAAAGGAAAGCAATTCACTCTTGTGTTGTGCCAAGAGTATCGCACTAAAGCGAATGGAAAGCTTGCTCTCTATCTTGCATTTATATTCCCAATGCCCGTCAATGAATTCTTGGCAGCAGAAGTGAAGCAGCCATCAATGTAAGCATCGGCTTTTGGCTTACTACCTACTTCTCGGAAGTATGTCTCTACAAAAAAAAAACACTTGTAGACAACTTGGTTCCATATTCGTGCGGCAGACCATTTCCAACCCTATATCGTTCGAGTGCTAGGGAAGGCTTCGCAGTCAGGATGTGTTCGTCATTCAATTAATAACTGCCTTCTTTTTTCCGCAATCTTTATTTGCGACCGTGGTTTCAACGGCAACTGTCTGTTATAATATGACATTCACAGTCCATATCAATGTTGGTAATAAAAGACCCTAGAAAATACAAAGTGGTCCTCGACGATGTTCAAGCCGGCCTTTATTCGAGGTTGCATTCGGTCCGAGAGTTTTATATGCCACGGAAAAGATTTATTTTGGGCGCCGCATTTCGATGTACATACGAAGGCACGTCTTTGCAGGCATATCGGATTTCAGTAGGGGGGGAGTATCCGTCGTAGTACTGACTCCTCGTTCACCGGCAACACTTCCTTTGAGAAAACCGAGGAAAATTGCCATTTGCACTGCCTTCTTGATAAAATATTAGAATCTGATAGAAACTCAGAAAGTGGAAATGGTTGGTTACACGAATGTTACCAATCACTTTGAATCGTCCCGAGAGTTGGGATGTGGTAATACGTACCGAAGTGAAACGCTCCATTTAAAAAAAAGGGATAGATAGATCTAGGCATGTGTCACTACTCACTTAATTCAATATATCTGGGATCGTTACAAGACAAAAATCTCATCTTTAAAATTACGTAAAATTATTAGGCCCTCATCTCAATACTTTTCGCAGTAGGTACCTATTTGCCAAAAATAATAGAAGACATTTTCCTTGTCATGTGCTACGACTGTGCATTCCAGAGAGACATTGGAGCAAAACGAGTAAGTTCTGACGCACTGATCGCGTCAGAAAAGTAACGCCTTGTGTACTTCATACATTTACTCAATTATTTAGAATGATAAATATATTTATCTCCGTAAACGTTTTTGAATCGCGTAAAAATATCGGTCGTCAATGAGTTTTCTGTGTGTGGCGTAAAACAAAGTAGTCCATTTAAAGCCCCAAATGAGTATGTTTAGTTAATTACGTTGCAGTGGAGTCGTAAGATAACGTAGCATTTATGTTGACATGGCATTAACTGATAGTTTAGACCTTCATATATTACATCAGGCTCAATTAGTTGACATAGGCGTTATCGGTAGGCTCCTGCGAGAACGTATTCCACCGCTATTCATCGCGAGAAAATTCATTTAACTAGAGATTTTAAAAACTAGGCTGAAGAAATGCAACAGATGGAAAGCAAGACTTCACCGCTTGGTTTTCAATGAGAATTCTGTGACTCTGTGCCTTACCTCGCTATAACGCGTGGATAGGGCAGAGTCACGGGAGGGGTAACATAAAGATGGCGTGGTCGGCAGATAGCGCCCCCTAATGCCACATTCCATCGTCTACCTATTTATTCAATCCTCACTTCAGAGAAAAGTATGTTACGGCGGGGATCAGACAGTTTCCCTCGGTGTGGTCACTTCGCACCCTCCCCTCCACTCTTGTCCATTCCCCAGGAACGCAACAATGCAAGCAAGCATTGTCACTTCGACGTGGAGGAAGTCGCCCCTCAACCTGTTTCGTAGCCCGCGGTCCTTAATTCTAGCGACTTATTAAACGAGGAATATGTGTGGGCGATCTTTACGGGCGGCGATTATCGACAATGAATGCATCGGAGGCGCGACTGTGGCGGCGCTAGGGTCGCTGTCCTTTGCCGAAACTTGATTCGATAGCGAGCGGCCGAAACGTGCCCCGTCGTCCTCTTGCAAGCGATGGGTTGTATTTTTCTTCTTTTATTCGCTTTATTCTTTTATTCCTTTGAGCCTCCCTTCTACACTCCCCCTCCCTGCCCCCCCTAACCACACCCCCATACCCTTACCCCCCTCCTCCCCCAATCCCTCTTCACGTGACGCCGGGAAGTCGAAATTCGTGTGGACAAAAGCCAAAAAACTTCCCCATTCACTCTCCACAGCACAGCAATTATAGTTTGCGGAGAGCGCAATCAGCACTCGGCTAATAAAACTAATTTATGCATTCCCCCCTTTTCCATTTTCCTCTGCCCCATTCGACTCCGCCGCGCTCTCTCGTTCCCCATGCCCCATTTGACCGCTTCGCTCGCACGCACGCACGCACCGCTGTCCAGAAAAGAGTCAGAGAGAGGGTGAGGGTGGGGGGGAGCGAGAAGAAAGGGGGCGGGGGAGGACCCCCCCCCCCTCTTACCCTCTTCTTACCAACAATCGCATGTGCCCCTCACATCCCCTCTTTCACGTGACGGCGATTTTGCGGCCTGCCCCAGTGGGATGGGGGAGTTGCACCAGGGTGTGGGGGCGGGGGGGGGCGGGATTTTTTAATTTTAAAAAGGAAAGATTGACGGGTCAGGGGGGGAGGGGAGGAGAAGTGGACGCGCGCGCTATTTTTTCTCGACCTTTGCCCTGCGATCGGTGTTTGTTTTTTCGACTCTGCTTCCCGAGGCTGGCTGCAGTTGGTGGTGGAGGCGTCATTAAACGCGTGTCGCCACGACTGCATTCGTGCTCCTCCGTGTGAGTGCGCGTTGTTTCCGTCAATTGTTTGGTACGTTATTTTTAGTTCGGTGGAGAGCCGTGGTTTCGTTTTGGCGCGCTTAGTTTTTCGTCCTCGTGGCGAGTTAAAGAGGGATTTCGGCTGGAAAAGGGGGAGAAACAATGAATTAAGCAATAATTCGACGAAAAGAAAATGCAGAAGAGAGAGTGGAAATTAAAATGTGATGGAGCGGGAATGTTTGCGCTTCCGAAGCGAAAGAGAGAATTGAAACGGATTTATGCCGTGTCTTTCGTTCCTTTGTGAGCGCAAACTTGTGAACTCCCACGACCTCTTTCGGGTCGCGCCGGATACTAAATAGAGTTTGATTCAATTTGTGCTGCAATATTCTTTTTTCTGTATTTTTTTTATTTTCCAGGCTTCACTGCATGAGCACACAAGTGAATGTTCCCGGAATGTATTAAAATGAATTGCTTCCATACTTTAAAGCTTTTATTCTTTTAATTGTCTCGTCTTGTGATAGGAAGGTGTTATAACGATAGTACAATTACGCTTCCCATCTCTCTATTAAAACCTTTCAAGTCTCATATCCACTCACATTCATTTCTTTCCTTGACTATGCATCGCTAATTTTCTCTTTCTCTCTCCAGGTGTCATAATAATCGCATTTCCTGTTTTTGTTTCCCGCCTCGCTCATTTCAATCGCATTTCGACATTCCCGGGCGCGCCGTCTCTTTCTCAAAAGCGTACTGTCCTCTCCTCTCCAAGTTCAACACATTCGTACAACGTGGTCGAAATTGAAATTGTAAGTCGTGCATCTTCCCTCTTACACGTATTATTTCCCGTAAAATAAATCCCTCATTATTTTACTCGGTTCAATAGTTGGTACAATTACTCTTCTCATATTATTGTTCCCGCAACAAATTTCGTTCCAAACGCGTACCAAATATACTGTTTAACCAGCAATAACAAATCACATCCAACCGTAATATATGGTTGTAGTCTGTTTGAAATAGATGGCATCGGTGGTTACTTTTTCATAATGAAATACATAATCCTTGGATAAATTCGACAGTGTCGGGCGATATATGGTGGAACAGCATTTTAGTACCTAAATAAAACTACAGTAATTGTGCTGTCCACTTAAATTTCAATGGAAATAATACACAACACGTGTTTCAACGTTCCTTAGGGCATCATCATCAGGTCCGCACATCAGGTCTGATGTGCAGACCTGATGATGACGCCCTAAGGAACGTTGAAACACGTGTTGTGTATTATTTCCATTGAAATTTAAGTGGACAGCACAATTACTGTAGTTTTATTTAGGTACACATAATCCTTGGTTTTCCATTTAAACTTATTAAACTTACGGGTTTCATCGCATTGCAACTTCTTCAGTTGAACATTGCTGAAAATGAGATAGCAATATTTTATGTAAGGTACGTGAATATATCGCAACGCAATGAAACCCGGGTCGTAAGTTGAACACATTTAAATGGAAAACAAAGTGATTAAGTGTTTCATTATGCGGTCTGTTAATTTCTCTCCCTCTGGTTTCAAAGTTGTGTTTTTGAAATAATCCTTTCCACAAACCCTTCCAAGACCGATTCTCTGCTGCGCTGTCAACGGATCACTTTCTCCCATCTCGATTTCAATCGCCTTTGTTTTAACGATGTCTTCTTCTTTCCCTTTCTTCGTGCGGAAAGCGCGCTAGTCGTGATTTCGTCTTGGCGCGATTCGCGCCTTCCTCGGTAGTGATCGAAGCGTGCGTGTCGACGCCGTGTTCGTTGCGCACGCCTCTCTCTCGAGGCGGGAAGTGAGGCACAGTGAGGCAGGAGAGGCCGTGTCCTCCGCCTCGCCGCATTACCACTGTATGGAGTCATCCCACTTGGACCGTGTGGCGGTCTCTATCGATTGAGCGAACCGCGGGAATCCCAGTACGTGCGTCTTCACAACTCTTGCTTCTCGTCCTTCCTTCGAGGAGGGAGTAGCTAGTCGCCGCTAGGAGAAGGTTTGTGTGTGTGTACGTTTGACGTAATCGGGGAGGCATCTATCTCTAGCCATAATCGAGATTATGCTCAAATTTAATTTCATTATTCGAGCAGTTGAAAGAAGCGTGAAGTTTTCTCAGTAAACTGTGAGAAAAACCGTTAATGTTGCATGTACTTCTTCTTTTTCGGGAGAAAATAAAACCGCCAAATTTCACCTGCAAACGAAACAGTTGTTTTCATGTATTGAAACTAGGTAGCAGAAGACTACTACGAAACAGTTCAAATCACAGAGCCAGTGATGCCAACAGGAAAAAATAATAAACTGAATGCAATTGACAATATTATAAAATAGAACTAAGATCCTTCTAACTTCTAATATTTCAATTATAATTAGGTATGTCGAAAAAATTTGTTTCTTTTATGATTTAACGTCTCAGTTGTGGACTACGTTTACATATTTGATGGATTTACTTGACTCATTTGTTTCAGTATGCGCGCCGATTACACGCTTAACGAGCGAAGGTTTTGATGCGATTTGATGAATAAGTAGTATAACTGCGAGAAGAAAGTTTAATTAAAATAATTATTGTGCAAACATTCGTACTTCTCAACGTTACAATTTTTTTGCAACTACAGCTTGAGAACCTACGTGTTTTTTTTGCCATTGAATGCTTCCGTGGAGCACACAGCCGCGTCACATGTAATGAAAAGCGGTTTATTAATTTTTTGGCAAATATTTCGAATAGTAGTCCAATTGATGTCTGATGCTTCGATGGCATCAGAAGTGAGAAATATTTTCTTTAACATCGGAACCAAGTACATTGAATATGATATTCGGTGTCTGTCTCGCCTCAAATACGAAATTATTGCTTTGAGGCGAGTGTCTTCATTTTGACGGCAGTTAGGGGTAGGGGGGTGTGAAGGTGGCGTGTTGGGGGTGGATATGGGGGGGGGAATAAAAATACAAAATCCCCTCGTTTCCTTGAGAGAAACACACACTCCCGCGCTCCACCAGAATATGCTTTTGAGCGGACTAGGGGGGGGGGGGAGGGAGGGGAGGCTGGGAAAATAGGTTCGGGGAGGTTAAGGTGGGAGAATGGTGGGTGGCATTAGTTTGGTTGGTTCTACCTGAATCGTTTCCCACGCCACCTCCCCTTTCCCCCCTCCTCCGCCCCGCCGTCATGTGAAATGCCAGGTCAATCAGTGTGCCGGATTAATCGTAAATGGCCGCTTACGTCATTCAGTCCGCCTCGATCACGTCTCGGCCTCTTCGTTTTTATAGGCCTACCCTTGAAAGCCTTTCCCCCCCCCTCCCCTCCCCTCTCCTCCAAACCCCCCCCTCCCTCCGAGCAGTCAAGCCCCCCTCCCCATCATCCGCACCCCTGTTGTCGACTATGTTTCTTCCCCGCCACACCTCTCCTTCCCCTCAACATCCCCTTTTCCTCTCTGAGGAGTTTACGTTTGTGCCTTCCCCTTCCTCCTCCACAACAACAAGCTTCCCTTTGTTTTTATATCCCGTTCCGAATCAAAGCATTAGAATACTTATAAAGGATTTAAGGTTTTCCCGGCGAATAATCTGCTTGAAAGTTTCTCGGGTGTCACACAAGGTTTATTTATATGTATCAACGTTTCGATGGTTGACTCAGTCATAGTCATCAGGATAATGTTGGAAGAGAAGGAAAAACCCATCGCTAAGGCTTGCCTTCCTTATATATCATCTATATCTAACAAGATATCGAGGATATTAAAACGACACAGAGTGGAAACGATACATATACCGCCTGCTAAAATCAAAAATTTCATGGTCACCTTTAAGGACAACCTCGGCCTGAAAACAACAGGGGTATACCGTATACCATGCGAGTGTGGTTGGGCATATATTGGCGTGACAGGAAGGACCATCGAGAAAATAATTAAGGAGCATGAAAGAAGTATTAGGCTTTTTCAACCGGAGAAGTCTGCACTAGCAGAGCATAGCCTTGACCATGGACATCGTGTCGATTTCCCAAATTCCACACTACTTTCCCGGGCGTCCAAATATTGGGAAAGAATAACGAAAGAAGCGATATTGATACAGATGGAGCAAAATAATATCAATAGAGACAACGGCTTCAACTTAAGTAGGACTTGGCGCCCAGTAATTGAAGAAATTCGAAGAACGCGTAACGGCTTCCACAAAAATGTGGTATTTGTGGCTATATATAACCGCCAGCATCCTCGCTCGACTCATTATCCTGATGACGATGGCTGAGTCGACCATCGAAACGTTGATACAATTAAAAAATCTTACCCGGTGTGAAACCCGAGAAACTTTCACTCATATTAGAATACTTGTTCCGTCAATCTTTACCTCGGTCTTCTAATTGGTCTTCATTTATTACTTTATAATCTATCAAGCTCGTCATGAATTCTTTCTGTAAAGTAGGGAGAAATCCTTGGCTGCGGGGAAAGCAGTCTTCCTTTAGGGAATAAACCCTCAGCTAAATCCCGACCCTCCAAGTGCTCCATGGCAAGTTATCCGATGCCTTCGTGGCTCACCAGTGGAAAAAACTTTCTTACTCATTGTCAGAAAGCAATGAAATGGAATTGCCGTGTAACGATTTTTGTTTAACATTTTTTAAGTAATTACAATCCTAACTTTCTTTTTGCCCTTTCTGCAACGCACTTCATATTCGTTCACCGTATGGCAAGCTCTTAATTTGTGTGATCTCTCTCGCAGCTCTGGCAATTAATCGGTGGTTTGTGGCAGGGTTTATTTTGCTAAATGATGACGTAGTTTTTGCATGAGGTCCCAACTTCTTTTAAGGGCAATATATGGAAAGAAGCTGTGGAAAATGCGGCAATATTTACTCTTTACGCGTACAGTATCCTGCATTTTTCGTATTTAGATTTTTTAAATGTTTTTCCTCATTTTCAATATATTTGCTCTTTCATACTGAAATTTCATGTCATGGGAATACCTAAATCTACCGTCGTATCTAAAAATTCCTGTGGTCAAAGACGTGGCAGACTATTGATGAATGAATGCTATGCGATAACAAGATGTTCTGTTTTTTTTCATTCATATTTTCGCCGCGCGGCGCCGTGAGTCTTTTGTTCCTTTGCGTATCAATAGGGAAACATGACGATGAAAGACTATTTACTTTTACGTTCGTTTCCTCTCGTATGCAATTTTACATATACAATGACAAAATGTTGGTCGATCAACTTCCTTGTGCCTTATGGATGGTGAATTGCAAATTTACGGATTACGCAAAACAATAACAAGTATAAAGCCATTCCTATTACTTCACAATAATATTATATGATGGGGTAAACAAGCTAAAAATATGGTACCTTACAATGAGACCGATTCATCGATACCTATCGAAAAAGTGACTGCACTCCGAGTCGAAGCTGAAGGGCGAATCAGTTGAGGGGCTATCGAAATCTCCAAATAATACCATGGAGTACTTAGCTACGATTGCTCAATGCTCCCTCCACTTCCTTCCAATAAGTAACTATTTGGCGATTTATAGCGGCATTCAAAAGAATGCACCCCGTGCGGGTGTACCCACACACACGAGTGGAAGGCACGCGAGTCCAACTAGCGTGATTCCCGACTCGACGATGGAACCAATTCCCCCAACACCCCTTGACAATGCGCCGACGAGCAGGTGCTGGAGCAGGTTTCGAGTTGCTTCTAAGCGTCCAACGGAAAAACAAACCGCGAGCGTTTCAAAAGAATGCCAATTTAAAAGTCGAGTGTTGGTGAGACAGTGACGTCACGCTCGCGATATTTTCGAGATTCTGGTGCTATGGATTCCTTCTCGAGCGTCCCCTACTCCGTCCTCCCTTTCTCCCAAACAACAACGCGTGCACTTCGTGCTGTATCCATGCTTTGCACCTCTATTCCTCATCCCATTCAATCTCCCTCCCTCCCCTCCATTCCCCCTCCCTCCCATCCCTAACCGACCAAAATTCTTAAAAGGCCCTCTGCTTTCGCCTCAATCAGCTGCAATCCTTTCGACCGGAAATGAGTCCGAGGTCTATAAATATAAATTCGAGCCCTTGCACTGGAGATAAGACCCTCCCCGAGGGCCCTCTTTTTTACCCCCTCCCCCCACTGACCGTACTTGCCCCTCTGCCCACACGTCTGCGTCTGTTAAAACAAATTGTGACTTTTATCGCCGGCCCCGCTTGTCATTGACGAATAATGATACGTCTCTTATTTTTATAATCTTCCCACCCCTCCCACTCCACCCCTCCTCTCTCCTCCCCCCCCATCCCTCCCTCTCCCTAAACCCCCTTTGGAAAAGAAATCTCCCTCTCTCTCTCTCTCTCTGTCTCTCACGCGATACCACCCCATTCCCGCAATCATCTAAACCCCTCCCACCTTCCACCGACCCAACTCATTCCCTTCCTGCAATCATCATTTAATGCCTCTCCAACTCACTCCCCCCCTTCAATTTCTTCCCACCTGCCTCGCCCCCCCCCTCCTCCCCTATGCTCCACCTCCCCTTCCTTGCCCACCCCTGCCGCGAATATCAGCGCCCCTCCAAAGGATGAGTACGCACCGAAGTATGTCTGCGGGCGGACGGACATCCGATCGGCTTGTCGCGCCTCGTCCACCGACGGACGGGCGGAGGAGAAAGCTTTGCGTTGTCTTCGGCGAGTCGTTCTACAAGACGGTGCTTAAAATGTCCACTGTCTGCCGTGGTCACCGAAAATACGAGTTTGAGATAGACGTGACTACTCATAAAAATCAATTGATTCGACTTCATTACAAGTTGAGACATCTCATCTTTCGAATGAGGGTCTTTCCGAGATTTTGGGAAATATAAGAGGCAACATAGGATTTGGAGTAAAGCAATCTGTTGAAAACCCGAGGTCAAAGTGAAGCCTAGTTTCGGAGATAGTAATGCGCGAAAATAGTCGACATTTGAACCCCGCGAAAAACGGCCTGTAAGGGAGCGAGTCCCCGTCTGACGTCACTACTGGCTTCCGAGAGCCATCAGAAGAAGCCTTTGCCGTACCATATGAAGAAGGGCTCGGGCAATCCCGGTCGCGTGCATGGAGAACTGCGACATACAATTGATTCATGGATGTTTATAGAGAGTGAAAAATCAAATAGGTAAATATATCTTTGTAGAGCTACTTGGAAAACATACCTATTTTTGTTATAAAAAAAGTATCAGCGGTCAATCAGGAAATGTTATCCAGTACCCCCCAATGGTCGATAGAACCCTCGAAATTTCCTGTTAAACCCACGTTTTCCCAAATATTATTAATATTTCAAAATTCAACGTGATATATTTCAAGCATCAAATGTTCTTAAAATCTTTACAAACCTTTGCTTTCGTCGTGCGAGTATGGCTTTGCTGTGGTGAATTTCGTAAACTCAACAATATCGTTCAATTTAGATGGTTGTTGTTTATCTTAACTCTGGTCATTGCACATGGATATTTTTTTTCTGGCATGAGCAGTATTGGGTACAAATATTGCTGGGTGCCAGGTGGTAGGCACCAAGTACGACGTTTGCAGCCCTAATAATATTTCTTTGTTTGCCTAACGAGAGAAAAATAAGGAGCTTTTAGTTGAAGGCTATAAGAAAAAAGTCCGGGAGTGTATGGGATCCAGATAGATAAAATGCTGTGGCAAAAGTTGGGAAGTTCCTCATTACATGAAAATATCATGCACTAATCGCTTTCATTACGTGATAGGGACGTCGTCATCCAAAAGGGATAAGATATTTATGGATGTGTAAGCTCTTTAAAAAAAATTGGTATATCTGACGCTCAGATTCAGTCGAAAACATGACAGTGTGAATTGCGTGTATTTCTCAATTTTCTCTTAAAATCTATAAATCATCATAATACTTTTCATAATTTCGTATCGAAACCTTTGGTTATGTTGGTGGTTCTTTGGGTTTCCGACCGGGTCAAACTCTCCATTTCTGCCGACGTTTCGATGAATGAGTCGTTCATCATCTTCAGGGCATGTCGTGCAATGCAACTGGTCTTCGTTATATAGGCTTGGCTCCAGGTCAGGTGTCGTGGGATTGGTCCGCTGTTTCCTGCCTTCTTTCCCTAGCCTCTCGGATCCTTCTCAGCACTTGTTGTTCCTTAGGTTGTTAAGGTGTTTTCACCGTCCGGAGTTAAGACTAGTACGCAAAGGTTAGACATCAAGTTTATTAGGCATCGAGAAGTTGAGCTACGTAAGGCAGAGTTTTTGCGTCATTAACAGCTATTACTGTATTTACATCGTGCCTATCACCGCGACTTAAATTTAAAACCAAAATACGACGATTGTCACATTTATGACCGGAGACAAGTCTCGTTCGTACTTCCTTAAATGTCTTTCTTATCGTACTCTGGATCCGTGATGGAAAGCGTCTCCTCTGTTTGAGATGAACAACAACTGTCCTTCCTTTCTTTCCGACCTTTATTTGCGAATTGAACTCGATATTACATGGCGTTGAATGCAAGAATAGGTGGAACATGGAGAAAGTAATATTTTTCTACCCAATAAAGGTACATACCGTTTTAACGAAGAATTACTTATAAGAAACGAATACTCTTGGACCGTCGGATGGTAATGTAAGTTATGCTCCTGGCCATACATTTTTTGGGCGTTTAGTAAAAACTTCACTAATTGATGTGTAGATACTTGATTTCAGTGAAAATGGTGGCGCGGTTGGCTCCTGCAAAATGGGTTCATAGTTTCAAAAACATCGATGCGTTGTCTTTTCTGCTCTCAACTTTTTGGTCTTAGTTTTGCTTTCCAACGGATACGTCTATGAACAGTGGGAGGAGTGTCTCAACTCAAGTACGTCAACGGAAAAGTTAGCGCTCGTCTTTTGTTTCGCAGTCGCGTTGGGAGTGTCGTACTTTGAGGGTCTTGTGCGGGGATTGGAGGGGGAGTTGACGGGATGGGTTAGGGTACGTTTGATCGACCGCGAGAGACGTGGCGAAACGTTGTCCACTGAAAATGTGGACTTGTCTTACCCACCTGATACCCCTTCCGCCTTGCACTGAAGTTAATTTGGAAATATCGCCTGCAGTTGAGTATGAACGAACGAAGTGTGACTGCTGTAATTGCCAAACGCTTCCATTGATACACCTACAGCTCGTAAATCCTCGAAGCACGTTTTATTTTACTCACACAGGAGATATAAACTCCCCTGTAAAACGAAATAAAATAAAGATAATAATTATGCCATACCAGTAACCTACTAGGAGCTATAAAAAGCAAAATTTTACGCAGTTCCCGGGATAGTGCTCAAAGTTGGAATTTTTGTCATTGTTAAAAAAAAGCAGTTCTCACGGGTGTTTTGTCGTTTTTAATGCAGGAAGTAGAAAAAGATGACCGGATGAATTTACGGAATATCCGTAAAAATACAGGACTAACGGTGTATTACCGACACGTGTGTGCTTGAATGAGAAGCGTGTATTCAAATGTAAAATTTTCAAAGTACCTAGTTTATGTACAAATAGGAACAACGGGATGGAATTCTTAACCTCGTTTGTTTGAGAGAACGAAAGGAAGGAGTCATATATACGTGAAGGAAACAGGCCCAAGGGTGTCTGTGGCCGCCACGAATCCCCGCGTCCCCTCTCATTCGCCCTCTCGGATATGAAACCCCCTCCCCCCCCCAACCCTCCCCTCCCCCCTACCACCACCACCGACCACCCCCTCCCGTCGTTACTCTGTATACATTACTCATGCTATGGCCTATAATTTTATGCCATAAAATAAATCATCATTATTGGTGTCCGAGCCGACATAATGTGGAAGCCGAGGCGATGGGGGAGGGGGGGGCGTGTTTCGTTGGAGGGGGGATGGGGAAGGAGGGGAGGGGGAGAGAGGAAATGGAGGGGTAGACGCCCAGAATGCAACGCGCTCTGACGGGAGTGGGATGAAGTAGGGGGAAGGGCAGTGAAGGGGAGGGGTTTTAGGGATGTCTAAGGAGCGCTTCCATTGCGACTGTGTGTGAGACAAAACAAATACGGAGTGCTTTTCTTTTCAAGTCTATCAGTCTATACACTTACATATACGTACAATTACTAAATCTACTTTAACTTTTTTCTGGGTGTGGAGCAGGGTGACCAACTCTCCCGTATTTCCCGGGATCTCCCGTATTTGACCCTATTTTTTCACGATCTCCCGTCTCCCGTATTTTTTGTCTCTTTGGGTGAATTTCTTCCGTATTTTTTCGTCAAGCAAAATCATTCAGTTTCAATCATTTAAATTTTGCGCACACGGTCGAAATTCGTTTAAACGTTCGAGACCTGACGCAAATGATTCTATGTCGAGTTTTTTCTATCGATTATCTCGTTTAGGAATGACCAACCAATGAGTTTAAATCTCCTAATCTGTCAAATCTTTCTTTCTTTCGTTCTTTGTGTTGTCAGCTGGTGGTGCTTTGGCGTCATTTGGTTTCAATGGTTTTACTCTACATCAACTGTGAGCCGTATAGGGGAAAGAGTTTTTAATACAATAATGGGAGGTGTTGACGAAGCTACAACGCCACCAAAAAATAAAATGAAGTACATGCGTACATATCTTTCGAAATGGGAAAGTGTATATTCCTGGATTGGACCTGCACCGTCTAATTTTTTTACAAACACTGCATTGCTTATTTTCTTTTTTTGTGAAAATTTGCCGTGTTCTAAATCTTCCTTATTTTTGGTCAAGAATATAGAAATCTCCCTTATTTTCTTCAAAAATAGTTGGTAACCTTAGACTGTGGAGCCGTCTGAAGTAGCTACATATTTCGATCTTAGTTCTTGCGGTATTTACTATAAGCTCAGGGGGCTTTCTTTTTATCGCTATCCAATTCGCTTGACAATATTCGCATCCTCTAATCAGTTTTTCGAGAAAAAGTAATTTAGACTACGAAAATTCTGTTCTCCCACATTTTAAATCTATTTTCAAATATTGAACCGTGCGATTTCAAGTTAACGAAAAAATAGCAAGGAAAAGGGGTGCGATTTTTTTCTTCGTATGTGGCGGAGGACATGTTTTTTTATGAATTGTCAGCATATGAATATTTGCGCTTTCGACTCTGTGTGATCAATGGCTGCGGGAATACGATCCACGCGGACCGATTACCGTGTCCCTTCCAAGTGACGAAATAATTGGGTAAGAATTAGAATTTTTTTATTTGGGTACTTTCACGAAACAGTTAAACAAGGTGCAGCGTGCAATGTAAGTACAGGTTTGGCTATTTACTAATACCATATTGAGGCTAGTTGTAGTTTTCTTACTGATTATCGATATGAGAAATGTGGCAGTGGTGGGACGAAGAACTCGTCTGTTGAAATTGAGGTTGCGGGTTCGATTCCCGCCTGAGTGGAATATTCACTAAAAGGAGCGTGAGTATTTATCTCGACGTGATTTTGTTTATGATAAAAATGCCTTCATTGCATAAATACATTCGAAATGCTTCTAAACTACGTGGCTTAGATTTAAATAAGTTAAATGCATGAATGGTGTATGTAGACCACATTTCGCTCATAAAGAGGTGTATTTATTTTTTGTTGATAATGGGGGCGTTTACCATATTTTTTAATTGCCGAATCTGATAGAGTTTGTAAAATAAAAAGACTCGTATTTTTCCGTTTTTTGATTCGTCACCTATTTTCTCGAGTTTTAAGCGACGAAAAACTGATGTTCTTAATCCTATCGCTGGAATGGGTGTGGTGAGACTTCTTACGTCATTCATTCGTCCACAGCTCCGTCACCCAATCAAAATCCTCCCCTCCCCAACTCCACCCCCACTCCACTCCCCAAAACAGCCAACGAGGGGAGGTGGGTGACGTAGAAGTCTCAGCGCAGCTCATTCTATAGGCGTCGCGTTTTGCGTATTTTAATTTTCAATTTATTAGGGAATGGCTTCGATCAAAAGGTTTGTCGGGTCTGCCGCTTGATGATCAGTTTAGCCTGACGTTTTGGTGACCTCTACTGGTCACTTCTTCAAGAGGGAATTGATGCCCCCGTTGCCGGTGAGGGATATATAACTGGCCGGCAAACGGGGACATCAATTCCCTCTTGAAGAAGTGACCAGTAGAGGTCACCAAAACGTCAGGCTAAACCTGATCATCACGCGGCAGGCCCGAAAAACCTTTTGATCACCATGAGCCGCGAAAGCTTCAATGAACAATTTTGAATGGCTACGATTTGAAGATTGATATTTTCACTTTAATTCACTTTTGTTTCCGCCCTACGATTTCGTGAATAAAGTAGCAATTGCGGTTCCGAGTAAACGCCCCATTGGCCTGTCTGCCCTGGTTTGCTGGGAATCAAATGCTCGAATGTTTTTTTCACATTATGAGATTGAACCAACTTACAAGGGGTGAGTGGGGGGGGAAAGGGGGGGAAGGGGGGGAGTTAAAGGGGGAAGGGGGGGTGTTCGTCCGTCGCGTCGTCCGGCGTATTTGCTGCGCGATGGGTTTCCAAGAAGAGGGGCGCTTAGGGGGAGGGGGGGATGGAGAGGGGGGCGAAGCGCTGGAGATGGATTGACGGTCGGTTTGCGCGTGTGTTGCAATAAAGTGGCCCCCTCTCGCTGCGCTTTGTAAATGGATGGATTGGCCTGGCAGGGGTGTGTAGGGGGGGAGAAGGGGAGGTGAGGTGCGGCCAAGTAATAGTCACGCGGAATGCAGTGTGCTTGCCGTGCTCTGTGCCCAAACGAAATGCACGCGCATGTGTCCGCCTGCCTCCTCCACTATAATGCCTATCTATTTTTATGTCACGTATCTACACATTATCATCACCAGTATCCGTTAATGCGAAGATCGGTTTGCTGCATCTATCCTCTCAGCTAACCGCTGTATTCAAATTATTATACATTTTTGCCTTTAATAATAATTTGCCGAAATGCAATCCATTCCTGACCTTCTTCCCAGTCACTGCTCCTCACTTGTATTATTGTTTTCCGGAGGTCGTTGCGTCGCGTAATTCGTTCTTTGAGAGTTGCTCTCCCGATGTCCTGGCTTCAATCCATTTCAAGAGCGTTCTACAAATATAGATTTCATTGAAGTGCATCCTTAATTTCATGCTGATTGTTTGCACGGTCTTCTTCTCGTAGAATGCTGTCTTTGCTTGGGCTTTTTTGCTTCATTCTTGGCTTTTTCCATCGCCGATGGTGATCCTATTGCTGAGGTGTTGCTCAGGGGGGTTATTCCGTATGACCTCTAAAATTCCGAACCTCTACAGTGACGTACTTTGGACGTCACAGACTCGGAAACTTCAAATATGGCCATTTCAAAAGTTGGAATATGTCCAGGGGGCTGCGACGTCAAATCCTCGGATTTTCCAAGGTTCGACCGTGTCCGAGCCCTTACTGAATAGGGCACCTGGTAGCGAAATTATTTCGTTCTCGCTCACCTCTGCTTCCGCGTGTCCGCTGACCTAAGAGTGGCTCAGATCAGCCTTCCTCCCGCATCGACAATGCACGGCAGACAGTCGGACACGTTTTCTCCTCCTCCCCCCCTACCCCCCCTTCAACCCCCCCTTCTCTAAGCGAGGCGGCGCGGTGGAAAAGAAGCGCTGCCTTCTTCGATTGGTTGGAGCAAAACACTGCCGGATTAACGCCCGGTGCGAAAGGGGCATTTCCGCCTCCCCGAATCGATTCTGGGCTAATTAATGGCCGATGGAGGAGGGCTAGGGGTTGAAATCGACCGCTTGGTCAGTCGGAAATAAGATGGTATTGCCTGGGAGATAGATTGCCCCCGCCCATGTTGTGGGTGTGGGGGCGGCGTGGCATGTGTGGCGTGGCGGGGTCACATTTCGCTCGTAAGGGGGGAGAGTGTAAAGGGGGAGATTGCAGCACCCCCTTTCGAAACACGAGCGAGGAGTGCGAAGGGTGGTGGACTTTGGCGTGGCGAGGAGCTGGTGGCGCCTCTCGTGGGGTGTGGTGAAGTCCGGGCCGGGCGTGTGTGTCTGTTATCGTGACTATGGTTGGCCATTCCTGGAATGTTGATTTCAGGAGCGAGAATTACTCGATTTTAAGGAGGTTCCGCCGCGACTGTGTGAGTCAAAACAAATACTAAATTCCACATTTTTTATATTTTGTCCAAAAAAATCCTGCTTTCTCTGATGAAATTCGTTACCTACAGAAACCAAAAGTAAAGTAGAAAAAATGCAGATTATTCCACGAATGTATTTTAAATGAGCACTTTTTTCCAGCCCTATAGGCCGACTGCAGTGCCATTTCCTACGAATTACCGCATTTTGACTTCAATTACGGCATTAATTCTCCAATAACTAGAAAGATAAGGTGGTAAGATGCCTGTATTTTATTTTTATTCAATTTCTCTGGATTATTTCCTTCTTAGAGACAGTTTTCCACGAAAATGGCATTTGTATTTTATGGAAAAATACTATTTTCCCCCGTGTTTCTCTCATTCCCCCATTGAACACCATATAATTTCAAGTTCAATTATAGAATAAAATAGCGTGGAAAGGTATTATTTTGTTGTTCTTATCAGATAGACGACAACTTTTTCTACAAGTAGACAGAATATGAATAAATGACATTTAAGTCATTTTACGGTGGAACCACCTTAAATGAAAATCACAATAAAATCTGCATTAGGATGTGTATACCTCGTTGTCGAACTGGATAGATCTCGAGAAAGTATTATTCTTCTTAAAAAAGGGATTTAAAAAGAAAACTAATAGTTGGTGTTCGCCACTCTAGTCGCCGTAATGCACGAAACGTCTTCTCATGAGTTTGGGATTCGCGCGTGAGTTGAAAGGAATAATTGAAACAAATGAATCAAATGAGCGTCGCCGTCAACTTCCGCTGCGCCTGCGCACCTTTTGTGGGTGCCGAGCTGGCTGTCGAATTTCTGTCGCTCTTTCTTCCTTTCAGAATTAGATACTCTTTCATCCTGTTACCTCTTTCTGCTGGCAGTCACTTTCTAATTTTGGAGATATGTAGGCATTTTGTCTGACACGTGCAAGTTTTTCAACAAATCAAAACTTAAGTATATCCAATGTTTTTTTGCCTCAATTTATTCTGTTTGTTTCGTGGTTTTATCTTATCGGAACGATCTAAACTCTCTCAAATTAATCCAGTGGCGATCCCCTCGTATGAATCCCGATCTGACTTCATGACTGCAATCTTCAAGTTCAGGCTCGCGGCGACACGTTATTTTGCGCGCATATTTGGCGGCCATCTTCTTTTGTATGATGGCGTAATCAAACGTAATGCGTCTTTCTTTTGAAGAAAAGTTTCAATTTCCGGTTGCGAACAGAGGAGCCGGAGGGTGTCTTTTCTCAGCCGGGAATGTCGCCCGTTCGCGCGGTCTCTTCGTCTGTCCTCTGCCACGAATCCTTGCATATTTGCCTCCCGAAGATGCAAGTGGTGATGTCCGAGTGGAAGCGACCGGCGGAAAGGGGGGGGGAGTAGCTCCTGAGGGAGATGTTCTCCTTAACTGAGGACATTGGGCCTTTGAACACAACTATTTTTAATGTGAATCAGTCGTAAGAAGCACGAAGCATGAACCATAATAACGCAGCAAAACAAAAACAATAGCGAAACGAAATGTGAATTTACTACAAAATATAAACAGACTTGTAATTATAATTATTGTGTGTACGAAATGCTTACAAATTAATAAGAAAACAATGGGACGTCTTTATTCAATAAAAGATAAATATTTCCTACTATACAAGAGTAATATGCTCGGGGTAATAACTCTGAAGCATTTCACATGATGCAATGGCTACGACAACTAATATGCACTTGTAAATGGTTTACGAGGCTTCCTACACGACGCATTCTACAAAAAAACGCTATATCCTCGTAATCATATTATTTCAAGAATGAACTGCACAATAGCCCGAAAATAAAAAAATGGCATCCTGAGAAACAATCATCACACACACATACGGATTTGTGCACTTTACTATGGTGTGTGTGGCCCAGCACTGATTGAACGAGATGGAAAAGAGAAGGGTAAGCACTTTACGACGCTCAAAATCACGTAAATCACCTCACTCCAACTCTTTTCTCATTCGTTGAATAAAATCCTCTTTCAACACATATGTGTACCAATACACGGCGTCGGAGATAAAGAACAAATAATCAAAATGTTGTTTGATCCAGAAGCAATACTACCCACCGCATCTGCCAGACTTGAGGAAAACACTTTCACCAGTATGTTCGGTATTTTTGTGTAAACTCTCCGTTATGAATAAAATTTATCGCCCGAGGTGGATCGCTTGTTACAGGCCGCCATATTTAGTAGCTCCTCTAAACAAGGCTGGAGGGTTTTTAAGAACCAGCTTCGAAAATAAGTAGCACACTTGGCACTAAGCTTAGTAGCGGTCTACGAATACCATTTTGTTGGTGGACAACTAATTAATGCGCTTCTACATGCCGATAGTAGTGCACTAGGGAATCTCGGAATAGGGCCGTTTGTAGTGTTGTTTGCGCGCGTGATGGCTCTGGGTCGACATGGCTGTATGACCTCGGATTGCCGTGGAGTCGACCTTGAAATGGCTGTGACCTTGATATGTTACAAAGTCTTATTTGGCATGGATTGGCGGTAGGTGTTCGACATTTATCAATCGGCATGTGTCGCCGTAGACACTTCACTGTTTTTGTCGCCTGGCTCTAGTGCTTGCCGATAAATAATTGGGTTATTGTGTGGAAAAATATACCCTTTGCCTGATTAACGAATGTAAATAGATGGTAGTCCTCGTATTATAAGTAAGTTTATTTTTTTACGGAAAGATGAAGGCTTTCGCATTCCGGAGATTCGCGTCTGATCGGTACATGGTGGCTCGCCATTATCTCAATGGCGACGAAAGAACTCGGCAAGGCCAGATAATGGAGGCGAAGTTGTGGAAGGGTCAGAGGGTGGGGGGGGCGGTGGAGGAGTTGGCGCCGTGTATTGGAGGTGGGCGGGTGGGGCAGGCTCCTCTTGAAGGGGCCGGGGTGGGGGTACATGGGTCGGTCGGCCCACGTTGTTATGGGAAACGGCGATATTCCGATGAGATCATTTACAGTATTAAGCAAAACTAATTAAGCGCACTCGGATTAATGGCGAGATGCCTTGGTTGCCACGGCTTATCCTCTCTCTCTCTCCTCATCCTCCCCCCCCTCCACCCCCCTCCTCTGACCGCCCCCACCCACCCCCGCCTCCGGCATCGCACTACCCCTCCACCCCTCAGGTAAGCGGAGGAGTTTGAGGGGAGGGGTAAAGCTCCCAACCCGCGGTGAAAACTTTGCAATGGAAGGAGGGAGCGGGAGATAGCGGTCAAAACTGTTCTCTGCTGCTGTTGCTGCACACAAAGGTGCATAGAATATATGGTGGCCAAAGCGCCTTCGGAGAGCGAGGAACGTTTTGGGGACAGGTTCATGGTTTTCACAGCTGCCGCTAGATGTCTCGCCGGTCGAAGTCAGGCCGATTATTAGCAGAGCGCTTATGGCCTTCGTTCAAATTATACTCTTTTTCTACGAAAATAGCGATTATTTGGAATATTCTTTTAGATGTGGAAAACTACAAATGTATGAGCATATTTTGAGAGCACGTAGATGCTCGTTCTTCAATCTAAAACTCGAATAATTAGGGAGAAAATATTTTCAACTCGCAGAAAACACCGCACGTTTTCGCACTCTTTTAATCGTTTCAATGAGATTCCTTTCAGTATGTTACGCCCTATATACTTTGGCAAATATGTGGAATGACTATCGGAAAATAAAAACTTAAATAAGAGGTTTTAAGAGCAAAATTTGGTATCGCGAGTCCTCCGTGTTTGCGCTTGGTGGTACCCTGAAAGGAACAATTGTTTGCGTTCTTTTATGGAAAACAAGCTAATTACGAAATTTACCCGCCAATTTGTCTGGATAAACAAAGGTTGTAAACCGGAGGCTTCCAGTGATCAATAATTTGTTGATTAATAATTTGAGTTATTAGTCTTTCATTGACCAATATTTCATTACTCGCACTAGCACCCGAGTTTTTTTTTGTATTCTCGTGGTGACTATTCAGTCCAAAAGGATTTTGAAGAGCTCTCGAAAAAAATGGGCAGGAAATGCGTTGTGCCCTTGTGCAAAACTGGTTATGCCAGTCAAAAAGAAGAGCCTCCGACGTCGCTATTCGTATGCCCGAGTAAGGTGAGAGCTTTTAAATCAACAAACCTTATAATTAAAATGAAATTACGATCACTCTCAATAATAATAAGGAAGCGCTCAAGCCGGCAATGCTATAAATAGACAAACACAGTTAACTAGAACAATGCAGCAGAATGCTGAATTATTAGGGGATAAATGGTAATGACAACACATTCTCTCCAAACGCTAATAGTAGGTATTTTCGGGGGCTCTTGGTATGAAATCGCTCTTTAAGGCCAGGTATGCAGGCATATTTTCACACGCTGCTGATATTCAACAGGATGGAAGGAGTACTGCTGGGCAGTGCTGGACCTAGGATTTTTTGAGGGGGGAGCGCAACGTGGAAGTTTTGGGGATGGGCCAGCGGTTGGGAGAATTTGGAGAGCCCAGCAGCAGTAGGAGGATGGCTAGGAAAAAAAAGAGCGGAGGGGGATTGTAGGGGCTAATTCTCCTGAAGGAAGAATTCCAAAATTTTGGCAATGAAATTTTATTAAAATCAATTATGATAATATTCATTTATTAACGGGCTGGATGCCCTTTTAAACAAGTAATACATTTAAATTTACACAAAATAACTGCACAATAAAACTTAACTCAAAATAATGTGAAATTGAAAAAAACATGATGAAAATTACATGCTCCACACATATTTTGCTGAATCAAAATCTTCTGGTGACATAGGTTTCCCAAAATAAGTCTAACAATTGAAAATATACATTTATGCAACAAATCAATTCTAATTCATTGGAATTAATAGACACTTTTAGTTTTCTATCCATTCCAATGAATAACCAAAGGAGGAATAAATAACATTTTGAAATTAATTAGATAAATTGGATTGCTATAACCGGAGAACACATTATCTATGTAGCCACTCCTTGCACAAATATTTTACAGGCTATTCTGCCAGAATGGCAGAGAAGAATTGGCCGGGAGGACTTGATAGTAAGCATGACTAGTTTTGTTTGTGCTAAGCATTTTTTTCCTGAAGACATCATCAGTCATGATGAATTCAAACTTTCGGACGGGACCATTCACCGCCTAGAAAGAAAACTACCAAAGTTGCGAGTTTCAGCTGTCCCAAAAATATTTGAGAATCATCCCAAATATAGGACACTTAAACCAGCAACAAAGAGGGCACCCCCAAAAGATAAGATACTGGCATCGAAGGTTGCAAAGAGATCTAGGAAAATGCATGCGGTTGAAGAAACTCCCACCAATCAACCCATAACAGAAGATACTACACTAAGTGCTGAGCATGAGCCAATTATTGTTATTGAAGAAGTTGAAGGCGAATGTTATACAGCATTCACAATTAATGATGTCCACAAAAATGCTCATGAAATAAAGCTGCCTGGTACTTTTTGGGGAGTCCACACAGATGGAGGTAAATGTTTTGAAAACTGATGGGTACAATTATAATACCCTGCATTTACGCTTTTGTCTCACTCTCAGCACAATGCATTCACATACCTGGAAATCTTTTGTCACATTTTGGGTATACTTTTATTACACTCCTGACACATCAGAAGTGCCAAGTACATGCCTACGCATACCATCAGTGTGACAAAAGCATGCCAGAATTGTGAATGCATTGTGCTAAGAACATGACAGGAGTAAGACATAAGTGTGACAAAAGCATAAATTGGGACTGTCACGTCATGGATTGGACATCATGGACTATGTTCACCAGGGGTGGAATATATTGTCTAATAATATGAAATTTAATACCACTTATGTTGCAGTTTCAAGGACAGTATTCACTCATATAAATGAGCAAAACTCGATAGATAAAAGTATTGAGCTTAAATCAGCACCAATTGCAGTGATCTCAATAGCTGAGAAGCAAATTGATGCAATTAATATTGAATCACTACCAGATATAGAAAAACAACTCTCCAGGGTAGAGGCAATGCGAGTCTGCATTGGTTTAGGTGAAGAAGGAGAGAAAAATAAAAATAGATCAATAAATTGCAATGGCTTTGTCAACACTAATACATCCCACACCCGCATGAGGTGTTCATCATGCGCACAAAAAAGAAGAAGCATTCAAAAGATGAAATTAAAAAAAAAATCATCAATGAATAGGGCAGTAGTTCTATCCAAGAGGCTCAAAGTTAGAAGCCAAAGGCTGAAAGAAGTCAAGAAAAAGGTAAGCCTTGTAATTAGCAGAGTTTTATTTCAGACTACCCTCCTTAAAACTATATTTTTTTCCAGAATATTACTTTGCAAGATAAGATGGCTAAATTAAAAAGTGAGATGCAGGCAATAAGCAGCAGACAAATAGCTGACACAGTCCAACTTTTGCCAGAAAGTCAAAGACAAATGGTGATGGCCTGTTTTAATGCAGCATCCTGCACAAAAATGGGGAGACGCTATAAAGTGGAATGGGTGTACGAGTGCATTCTTATGAAAATAAAAGCCCCTGCACTATACAGGAAATTGAGAGAGGAAAATAAAATGCCTCTACCAACAGAAGAGACACTGCGTCGTTACATTAAAAAACTCAAGCCCGTGTATGGCTTCCAAGAAAATACTTTTTCACTGTTGGAAGAGAAATCGAAGTTTTTTTCTGTTGCTGAACGTCATGGTTAGCAAACTGTCCCAATTATCATTTTATTTCATTTAATTTAATTCATTTCATTAAACATTTTATGTCCTATGTCTTCAAGGATGTCTCCTAGTAGATGAAATGGCCCTTGAAGATGCCGTGCATTTTGACCGTAGTTCCCTAGAGGTACATGGTCTGGTTGATTTGGGCAAGCACACTCCTAACTCAGAGCAGGAAAAAAGAGGAGACCATGCCCTAGTACTCATGTATCAACCTTTTCAAGGGTCCTGGGTACAGGCTATTGGTGCCTTCTTGAGTGCAGGGGCAGTGAAATCAGGGACACTACAAAAAATTCTCTTGGAAGGTATACTATTGCTGGAGAGGGCTGGTTTCCATGTAGACTGCATAACAACTGATGCTGCTACATGGAACCGGTCAATGTGGGATTTATTTGGAATCTCTAAGGAGAACAACACTTGCAAGCATCCACAGGATCCTGAAAGAGTTTTGTATTTTGCATCCGATTTTCCCCACCTCATAAAGTCATTATGGACAAGAATTATCAATATTAAAACATTACATGTAACTACTGATTTTTCCTTTGAAAAATAGCACTTTATGGCCATTTAGAGCATTGAGAAGAATTAGTGTATTTCTTCCTACCCACAGGTACCAGAGGGTGAAGTTAAAATCTCCCATTGGAAGGCTGTTCTTGATGAAGACTCTAAAAATGGTGTGAAGAGAGCTTTTAAATTAACCCCTCACCATTTAAGGCCTACAGTTTATCAGCGAATGAATGTTCGAATGGCCATCAGGGTAGGTATTCCACATTTGACAGGCTCATGGACAAAATGAAAGTAGGATCTTCAAGACAATATAAGATAAATGTATGCATTTATAAAATTTCCCCACAGTTTTTTGGAAATACAGTAGCCTCTGCTATGGATACCTACCGGAAAGAAAATGTGCCTGGCCTAGAAGACAGCCTACCAACAATCCATTTCATTAAAAGGATAAATGCAGTTGTTGATGCGATGAATTCTCGGCTTCCCATCGAGGCCTTGAGACCAGACCCTCTGTCAAAACACCAGAAAGTGAGCACTCAATGGATTTTTAAAACATTGGTGAGCTCCACAGTAGGTTTTATCTGACGACCTAGGTTTCGACACGTCGTGTCACCTTCAGGTGAAGATGACACTATGTATCAAAACCTAGGTCATCACAATAAAACCTACTTTGGAGTTCACTAAGTTTTTCCATTCATCCATAATGAAAAAATTCTACCATATCTCGTTGGAATTTATTTCCTCTATTAAGAACACACAATATCGCATTACTAGTAGAGACATTCAGTGGTGAGCATACTTTAAAAAATTGGGCTTTTCTCATTCCATAGGTACTAAAAGATTTCCTCTCTTATCTAGAGGATATGGAGCAGATGGCTATGGCAAGGGTAAAACACGAGATCGATGAAAAAATTAGAGCTCAGAAAATTAAAGAACAATGGCAAAATGACCAAAGAATTAAAGATGGTCTACCTCCCCAAAAAATGAGGCAAATAAAAGCAGTAGCATCCACCAATCATAATGCAAAACTGAAAATTTATACAGGAAGCACATCTGGCAACTGCCAAGAAATTACTTCCTCATGCTTCCTAGGGCTTTGGGTGACAGTCAAAGCTGCACTGGGTCTTATAGATTACCTCTCAGCCAATTTTAATTATGCATATCTCCTCACCAGAAGAATAAACCAAGATGCTTTGGAGGTTGGTGTAATGGTTCCACAGAATGTTACTTATGTCATCTCATTATGTCTATGCTCAACCTATACTTATACCCTTTGCAGCACTTCTTTGGTCTAGTGAGGGGTAGTGCTGGTTCCAATCCTCATCCTGACCCAAAACAATTCATTGAGGTTTACAGGCTGCTGACAACATACTCCCTAATCAAGCCCCCACGTGGTAGTAATGTCTCTGGGGGAGAACTGCTCGAGACATTATTTACATTAAAGGATATCATCAACGACCAAAATATATCTAAGAGAGAAGAGTTAGAAGCAAAAATAGACATTCTTCTAGACGGAGGCATACCATTATGTGAAGAATATGATGTGATACAAGAACATGATTACTTGAGCAAGTCAATAGACCCACAGGCTCTTTGTTGTCTGGCAGGGTATGTTAGCCGTAAGATGCGAGGAAGAAAACCTTGCACTCATTGCAAGGTATGCTTTGATGCTGTTTGTCCTCCAGATCAAGAGAAGGTCAGAGATTATGAGGCTTACCTCATGACAAAATCTTATGGGGGATTGCTAAAACCTTCTAAAGAAGTCTTTGACTTAATTTATCAGGTTTGTCAAAAATCTTTGCTTCCTTTAACACCATGCTACATGATAGAAATAAAAAGTAGAAGTATAAGAGGCTATGATAAAAGTGAAATTTTACCTATTATCTGATTGCAGTTGGAGGAAAAGATTGTGAATATGACATCAACAAGCCCATTGCACAGGAAAATGTTATTCTCACTTTTAGACCATCTCTTAAGTGCATCAGACGATATTATTATGGTCGGATGTCCAGAGCACAAGAGGCAGTTGACCTCCGGAATCACCATCTTCTATTTGACTTGCAGAATGCATTTTCTTTGCAATGAATATAATTTGGCCGTGTCTGAAAATAAGAGGAAAAAACGGAACATGGCAAAATTAGCCAAAATGGGCACCAATTCCAACTCTATATAACCAGCATTCTTCTTTCTTGATAGCTTTTCCCGTGTTCAAGGATTGCTGTTCGGTATTTTTTCCACACCTTTCTGTCTCTTGTATCCTTAAAACTCAAGTCTTTTCTCCCTCATATGTCTTCAGCTATTCAATCCTTCCACCATCTACTTGGTGTTCCTTGGAGCCTCCACCTCGATGTTCTTGAAGTTTCACCTCCAGGTCTAGCATCCTTTTCATACCAGGGTTTTCCTCCCTTCTCATAAAATGTCCATACCAGTGTAGCTGACTTTCCTGGACCTTCTTTGATGCCTCCGTCATGATGCAGCCATCTCCCAGAATGTCACATTCATGTCTATGTAACAAGAACATTTCAGGGTAATTAGCAATTCTGAGTACTTAGTAAATGATAAAATAGACGCATTTCCCAGCATTTTATAATAATATATTTAACTGCTAACCCCCATTTATCCCTTCCATACCCACAGCTACATCAAGCAGAGGACATTTATGAGGTGCCAAAATCCACCTCAAGTGTGAAAGGGAGGAGGCTAATCCACATCTGAGATGCACTTAACCATGTAACACAATGCCATACAGGTATTAGCTATTGAAGTTAAGAACTCACTATAAAGTACCCACACCGTAATATAGGCAGGAAGTTTAAATAGACATCTGTGAAACACGCAATGAAACTCATCTAACCTTGTTATTCACATCCCATCAAAACAATAGCTTAGACAATTCTTGAACATCAACCCAATAATTCCTGCCGCATATTGTCCTCATAAGGTGCAGGTAAAATGCACTGATGAAGTGATGACATTATCACAATTTTCCGCTCTGAAAATGCTATTTCAGTTTAAGCCAATACTTGCAACTCATATATTTTATAGAAAAGATGTATATATCAATGCAAAAGCTGATTAAGTCTATATAATGGCCAACGATTACCCAGCTGCGCGTACAACTATTCAAACTTCAAATGTCTGTCATTTAAAAATCCTGTCATTGTGAAAAACAGTAAGTTAGAGCATAACATAAGAATCGTACCTTCTTCTTACCTCTACAAGTGAAAGAGAAGCAGGCAGGTGTTAAGGATGTAGACAGTTCTTATATCTAGTACCCAAAGCAGTACCGCAGTAATGAAAGGGCACATAGGCACAGCATAGGTGTGGCTCCATTTTTAAAGAAAAGCAATGTGAGATGTTCCACCGAGTGGTTCTTCTCGAAGAAACAACTTCTGGAAGTCAAGTTATATTTTTCCTTTTAAATAGGCAGTTATTCGAGTTATTTATTTCTAATAGTGACATGATTCAAGACATTACCTGCTCTTTGTTTCCTCTGGCCTCACCGATCCTCACCTAAAGCAACTTTCTCCAGAATTTCTCGGACAAAATGCATAACAAATGTTTTGTTTCCTGTGCATAATTTCTAAAATGACTTTGTTTCATGCGTTTTATTGATGAAATAACATACCTCGTGACATAAAAACACCTCCCCCGCCCGCATATGTCAAATTTCAGACAGTTTTACAGGGTTTTACGTGACTTTGTTAACAGTGACGACAAACATCAAAGATTTACACTTGGTCATCCGAAAATAGCGAAACCATACGAAGACCACCCTTTTACGCGTTCCCTCACCCTAATTACGCGTTCACCTAACTTAATATTCCAGAATTAAATACGGCAACACCTTATGAGCTAAATGAATCACATCCCTCAAAGCCAGACAAACACACTGGTATATGTTGTTTGTTTTGTGATCTTGTAACAAGTATTCTGCAGGAGACACATTGCGCATCGGGATGTGTCTTCACCGCTAAGTTTAAAATACAATCTGAATCGCTCATATCTAATAGACATCTGAATGATGTTGTATCCATACATACATACATATAGTGCATTAGATACTATTACAGTGATTATCCGTAAGTGTTAAATTTTAACTACATGTTGCGGTTAACTACGCGCACCACCATGTTTTCTGCTGCAAGGGCGAAAAGGAGGCAACCTGCTCTACCATCGAATAAAGGTGATGCAGCTTTCGAATCAATGGAAAACTCTTTCGAAAACCAAACTCCAAGTCCCTCAATGTCTAGCAACTGTCAACAAAAGGTTTATTATGATTTTATGAGTTTTCTTTGACATCTGTGTTTTTGCAATTGTAGCCCATTCATCACGGAATCGAAGTCAGACCTCTCCTCTGAAATCTGCTCTTAAAATAAATATTTGATGGTAGAAGTGCCTCTAAAGTGAATAAATTGTTTGAAGATGAATTATTTTACCAGCTTATAGTGATATTTTTTGTTTACCAAGCTACACGACAGTAAAAATACCCATATTCCACCTCAGCTTTTCCTTCTTCCCCTTACTTTGCGGGCTTTACCGAGGGAAAAACCGGCCTGACTTCGATCGAAGCGCTCCAAGCGGCCTTCGGCGAACTACGTACCTGCCGTCAATTCGTTCCTCGGTTCTCACCATTGGGCGCTTAGGGCGCTTTGGCCACCATATATTCTATGCACCTTTCTGCACACCCAGAGGCACACCCAGGCGCGGAGGAGCGTTGAACAGGGGGGAGGGGCGGGGGGGGGGGGGGGGTGTTAACATGTGTTCTTTCGTCGCGTGCGTAGTAGAAGTGGTCTTCATTGAACGAGCTCCGAAGGCAGAGGTCATTTCGCACATCCTGCGACGGGCAGAGAGACAGGGGGACGGAGAGGCAGCACTCGGGCGGAGGACCACACGGCCCTCGTGCCTTCTTCTGTCTCTTGCGGTGGATTGCTTTTCTCTTTAATGCCCCTTGATGTATCACGTGACTACTGCAGGTGCGTTTCCACCGTAGAATGTCTGACGTGTCAGTAAATTAATATTCCGGCTGCTTATCGGAATATTTGTCCCACGTTTGATTTTAACAACAAAATAATACCTTTCCACGCCATTTTTATCTCAAGCTGAACTGAAAGTTGCTCACGAGTGAGTGAAACGTGAGGATTTTTCCACATATGATAAACATTCCAATTTTGTTGTTCGTAATAAAAGCCAACTTCCCTTGGGAATCGAATGCTAGTTTGACATGAAATTGCTAGAGGCGGCTGTTAAGGCTAGAGAAAGTCGTCTATTCATTTAACATATGCCCACCGAAGAATAAGAATATTTTTTGTATTTTATTTTGCTTTACATTTGCTAAGTCTTGTAACCAGCGAAAGCGGTATCACGAAATATTACAAAACGGAATGGTGGAATTTAGGTATTTTTTGAATTCGCGGTGGATCCTCCTTATTCTGACGTGTTTTTGTTTTCGTAGTTCTGTCTACCATTAAAAACTCTTTCTGGCTCTCTTCTCATTCACGAATTGTCCCTCGTGGCGCTAAAAGCATAATCGATGCATCTGCTCTTCCCGCTTCCCTTACTATCCATCGCTCCACCCCCGGGACTCACCACCTTCCCCAATCACGACGCCCCCCCCCCACCACCCTCCTCTCTCCATCGCTACTCCCTCCCTCTCTCACTTCAAAATGATTCGTGTAAAAATAAAGGAATATAATTGGACCGATCGCGCTTCCTTGTGGGACGCCTCGCGTCACCTTCATCATGTCGCAACTCCAACCGTCGATAACTACTTCTTGTTTTAGAGACCATAGTTCAATCTACTCTACTGGGACTCTCTCTTCTACTTTCTCCTCTGTTTTGTTTTAAAATATATTTTTTCGTGTGGTATTGAATCAGCGTTGCACGTCCACCATTTCCGTTTACCTTCCCATCGCACCCACGCCACTTTGTGACCGGAAGTTGTTCACGCCAAGTGGCGCCTCCCCTCCCCAGCCCCCAATCGCCGCTACGCCCTCACCCCCTCCCCCCCCCACCCTCCCCTCCCCGCCATTCCCCAAGCAACCCCCCTTTCCCCTCTTCCCCCTCTCGATTGCTATCATTCCTGGAAATACGGTGAGACATTATTCTCTGATGTTTTTCAATCTCATTTACTTTCTAATATATTTGCGAATTTGGATAATGACTAATCTCTCGCGCAACGAATTGCGGGCATTTATGTTCATTATCGTGCCCCCTCCTCCCCCCCTTCCTTCGTTCCCCCTCTCCGATCCATTTCTCCCCACGGTCACGAGTACATAATTGATCGCCGGTACCCGATTATTACTGTTTTTATGTCGATTTCTTGAATGAAATGTACTAGTATACGTAATTCTTGCACTTATGTATACGTATCTACTTGAGTGCTAGTTAGTGCTGCCGATATTCCACTGAGGATAATAGTCATCTGACTAGGCGGGGAGCGAACTCGGATTCCTCGATACCGCTCCCTATTTTTTTGTAGATTTCGACGTAAAAAATCGGAGGGAAGTAAAGAAGGTTTTTTTTCACTAGCCCCATTATGAGAACATGTTGGAATTTATTTTTTGATAAAGGAGGTTCCACCGCGACTGTGTGAGTCAAAACAAATACTAAATTCCACTTTTTTCATATTTAGTACAAAAATCCTGATTTCGCTGATCAAACCAATAGAAAACCAAAAGTAAGGTTCAAAATATGCAGATTATTCCACGCATGTATTTTAAATTAGCACCTTTTTTCCAGCCATAGGAGCCGACTGCAGCGCCCATTTCCTACAAATTACCGTATTTTGACTTCAATTACGGCAATAATACCCCAATAACTAGAAAGATAAGGTGGTAAGATGCCTATATTTTATTTTTATTCAATTTCTCTTGATTATTTCCTTCTTATAAACAGTTTTCCGTGAAAATTGCATTTATATTTTATGGAAAAATACTATTTTTCTCGTGTTTCTCTCATTCTCCCATTGAACGCCATGTTATTTTAAGTTCGATTAGGGAATAAAATAGCGTGGGAAGGTAACATTTTGTTATTCATATCGGATAGAGGACAAGTTTTTCTACAACTAGACAGAATATGAACAAAATGGCATTTAATTGATTTTGCGGTGGAACCACCTTAAGCAATTAGAAGAAACATCAGGAAAATGAAGTAATATTAATGATGCCGAAACATTGTTTTTTGACAAAAAAAGTTCCGGTATCCTCAAAAATGCTCAAAATAACGAGCACCTCATTGTGTTCAAAGTAACTTAGACTCGTGGACAGCGGCGCTAAGCTCACACGCCTTGGGCTGCTTCTTAACCTTTTCAGTGTTTAGATTCATCCCAGAGAGGGCTCACCGTAGCGCGCATACTTTCATTGTTGGTATTTAAGGTAGTTTGAACGAAAAATCACTTCACCTAGAATTTGATGAATTTGGCCTCTTTTCAAAGAAAAAACTCTCGTCTTTCCAATGAAATCAAAATATCAACCCGTTGCCAAACTACTTTTCGAGCTATTTGCCTGAAAATATAAGCTGTATTACATGGGATAGATTATGGCTGTACGCTCCAGAGGGAGAATATTAAGAAAATTAGGACCTTCTAGCACCTAGATTTCTTCACAAAACTAACGGTGTGTAGATTGCATATTTTCTCAACTATTCATAAAAAATAATCTATTACTCACCCAAGTAAATTTTACAGAATCGCAAAAAATGCTGTTTTGAATGGTTTTCAGCCGTACGGGGGGAAAATATGAGTCATGTTAGAGACTAATGTAGCTTTATTTATATAATTACTGAGAATTTTTGTCATATATAACTATATCTTTGCGCCATTAATATTACAATACTTATTTCATACTTCTAACAGACGCTGAAATCAATAAATAAAATATGAATATGGTCTCCAGTATGACTAGGGAACCTTCTCGCTCAAACCACTGTTAACTCCTGCTTTTTAAAACGCACATTTGCGTGCGTAGCACTGATGGCACTGCTCCGCCCAAACCAATATATGCGTGCATAGCACTGAAAGGGTTAACGTTGTAATCTTGATCACCAAGTTGCATTAAAGCCCTTAAAAGAAAACCACAAGGGAGAAGGACGCCTTGGTAGCTTAACTGCTTAAAGCACTCGGCGCGATATCGAGGGAACCGAGTTCGAGACCCGGTCAGGGCGGTTAAGCAGGTATGTGTAAATTTCAGTGTAAATTTCGTACTTTGTGTGCACTTGCGGGTGAATCCACGCAGGTAATGCCGAGGCTAGTCCCTAGTTTGTTTTATTACTTAACTTCTCAGTGACTAACTAAATATCCACGATTAACTTAATTTAAATATCTCACGCTGTGCGCTTCATTTACTTTTGCGTTCGAGAGTTTTTCTGCAATTAAATGATTGAGAAAACATTCCGACTACACACCGTTACATATTTGACACGATCTGTGAGTCCAAACTTGCTTTATTTTACAGTGTCTCTCCGGAGCGCATACCCCTTGAAAAATGACTTCCACGGAAAATATCTCCAAAAAGTAGGACGATACGTGACTGATGTTTCGGCATAAATATAATGTGATATTTTTTCATTATTTAATAGGCCAATTTCATAGAATTTTGTGACCAATGCTATCTCGCTCAATCTGCCTTACCGAGACGTCCTTACAGCGGTGACCCATCTACATTTGTCAAAGGTTCACACCTTGGTGTTCAAAGTGTGGCTTCATTTAGCACGATGATGATGATGACGATGAAAAATCTTGAGATATAAATAACCTTAACAGTGTATCTTGAGGTAAGACTTGGCCGGTTATCATTCTATTAGTGAACCTTAATGAGATAGAACTATCAAATTTTTCCCACTCACTGCTGCAAAGTTTTAATAAAGGTAACATTCATTTACGTTATTCGTTCGTTTTTCGGTTTGTTTTAATATTCTTTCCTTTGTTAATATCTGATGCTATTATTTAATGACTGAATTACGCTGTTCGCATTATATTGCTCCTGAGTTTTTTAACACAATGTTATAATAGTCAATTGTTTTCTTTGATTGTTTTTGTTTTTATTTAATGTATGTTACTGTGCCACTTTAAACTGGCAGAAATGCTGTATGTGAGCAATGAATTAAATAAATAAATAATATATAATAACTATAGTGGAATGGCTTGGTTAGGTAATGGTTTGGAAGGGGAACGGTCACATTCTCTTTCGCAACCAACTCGCTACCCCTCGGAACGGGGCGTGATTTTTCCCGCGTGTGTCATCCGAAGGGTGGGACAGTGCGACGACGCACGTGGTGGAAAGGGTGGCCGTCGTGAGTGGGACTGGAGCTGGAGGAATCAATTTTGTGAATCGGAGGCGCGAATCGATTGTGGGCGCAACAGGGCTTCCGGGAGAGCAGAAGGCGGGGCCGGCTTGCTCCTACAAGAGACAAAGTTGCCGAATAATGCGTGCGCGTGCCAAGGCGTGCTGGTGAGAAGAAGGATCGGAACCCTGCGATGGCCGCGTCACCGCTTACGTACCCGGCACGCCCCTTTTGTCGGCCCGATTTTAATGAAGTAAGACTCTAAAAAGAAAAACGTCCAATTGCATTCTCTGGCAAATACGACACGCGCCTCGCTGTGCGAATGATTCGGGAGACGTCGTGAGCGCCGATTCGGGAGTGATCAGCACTCGCGTCTCATCTTTCGGCCCCCGGGGGCAGTGGTGGGGTGGACGGCTGTGGGAGAGATGGAAACCTCTCCGCCCCCTCGCAGTGTGTGGTGGGGGTTAAGGGTTGGAGGCGGGTGTTTATGGGTGACGAGGTCCCGCCCCTCTCTTATCGAGGCAGGCCTCCGCCGCGTAATCAGCCGGGGAAATGGATTATGCGAGGTTCGACGCCGAACTTCACGTGTACATGAAATTAATGCGCTTACGAAGAAAATGTCGGGTCGATATGGCGGTGGAGGAGGAGAAGGAGGGGGGATAGAGGGGTGTGAACGGTGGGGGCCTATTATTCTGTAATTAGGAGAACGGGAAGTGGAATGGGTGGTGCGTGAGGTGATTGTGCATTTCATAGGTATATCAGTTTAAAATTTAACATTACGAGGTAAAAGATGCTGGGAAATGGAATGTGATACGTTTCTCACAGATGCACGTTACATGTTCTTAACCGATACTGTTTTTAACTTGGGAGTAGTGCATGGGTTTAGGCGCTACTACTTAATTGTAAGCATGTATCGTTACGTGAATTATGTACCGTGGACATGTCCAACAGCAATAAACGTTCGCCTCTGTGTGTGGAAATTGAGTGAATATTGCGTCGGTGTGGGAAAAGGACAAGTGTAGAATAATGTTCCGATGAGCGGGGGCCGGAGTGCGTGGGGCGACTTGGACCTCTCCCTCTCTCTCCCGTCTCTCTCCCGTATCTCTCTTCGTCGGTAGCATAGAGTTATTAAGGTACTATATACTCTAAGGTCGGGAGAGTTTCTCGTGCGGATCTCGTCCCAAGCGGCGAATTTCTCTCGCACCCCCATCCCCCTTATTCCGGTCGAAGGGGGGCTGCCCCCTCGCCCCCCCCCCCCATGTGGGACGCTCCTCTGCAGCCAGAGCAGACTGCTGCTCGCTGCCGTCCTCCAGTAGTAATCTTTCGTCATCAAATGTTTCGCTTTCCCGCTTGGGAAAGGTGGGACTCGTCATTGGTAATAAGGTCTATGTGCTGAATGGTGAAAACACTCTTGGAGAGATAAAGAGCTAGTTAGTTTGAATGTATTTTCTCACTGCCTTATGCATTCTCTTCCTTGAACTACGACCTTGACGTGATGGAAGGGCTTGTGCGTTCCAATGACCCCCAGAGCTGGACTGGCAGGAGCAAGTATGTACTATTGCTCCTGGTAGGGCCACCCATGCCAGATAGGTCGAAGAGTAGGAGCCAGACGAAAGGTAGTCCCGTGATGGTGTCACGTTAAAAATACCGTTGAGTGGCGTGGGAATACCTCTCAACTTTCACTTCCCAGAACATGAAAGTCATTCAAAGAGAATTGATTCCTGTCAACAACGGGACGCCGCCCACTAAGGCGGGTGTCGTGCCCGGCAGCGGGGGAGGCAAGGCCTCCGCGGTCGTCATCACACGAAATCCTTGCATAGCAGCATCATTATCGGTGGATACAAGGGATAGGAGGGGGAAGAAGAATAAAAAGAGGAAGAGGAGGATGAAAACAGCGGTAAAAATAGGAACTTGGAACGTAAGGACCATGATGAGGGCCGGGAAGCTTGAAAATATTAAGCAGGAAATGGAAAAAGGAAAAATAGATGCTTTGGGATTGTGCGAGGTGAGATGGAAGGATGGCGGGGACTATTGGAGTGATAGCTACAGGGTAATCTATAGTGGGGGAGATGAGAGTCAACGTGGGGTAGGCATGGTACTGGACACAAAATTGGGGCTTAGGGTGGTAAACATTGAACACGTGAGCGACAGGATGCTAGTGGTAGAAATAAAAGGACGCCCGACGAATTTTGTACTGGTCCAGGTATACATGCCTACGAGCAACCATAGGGAGGAAGAGGTGCAAGAACAAGTAGAAGAAATAACTAGAGAAGTGCCGGGAAAGAAAAACCTGATAGTGATGCTTGACTGGAATGCAGTGGTGGGGGAAGGGAGGAACGGATTAACAGTGGAAGGTTTTGGGCTAGGGAGAAGAAATGATTGCGGTGAAAATGCAGTTGAATTTTTTAGAAGAAATAAATTAGTAGTGACAAACACTTGGTTTAAACATCACCCCAGGCGTAGGTACACATGGAAAATGCCGGGTGATACTGGGAGATACCTACATACTACTAGAGAAAATCAGCTACACGTTCAGTATTTACAGCGATACTTAAGTTTTGAGCACAATTTGTTTTTTTGTTAGGTTAAATGCCAATTGATTGTAAAATGATCGAACACATTAATTAAGTTATATTTTAGGTAAAATACACCTATATATCTATAATTATTGTTGTCATTTGCGATGGGAGTTATACCTCTCCTCTGATCCAAGTTTCAGGTAAAATTATAACATCTGGCAACCGTGGTAAGTTATTCAGAGTCAAAATAAATGAATCAAAGTTATTTCTCATACTGCGTACGTTTTGATGCAACATGATCAATGTAGATTTTACTCAGAGCAAATCATCAGTAGAGTTAATGCTCATTAAGAAGAAAATTCATGATTTGGTCGAATTCTCAATGCAAATTTATCGGGGGTGCGAGCATTTCTTCAGCATTGCTTTGCCTTGTCTCACCCAGAGGTAGTCAAATGTCTTATTTCTCTAAGCCTCTCTCATGCCGCGTCGAGCAGTCTGCGTCTCTCCCGGGACGAAGTGCCTCATGGACAGGTGCCGTGATGAAACCAAAGTGATGAGAGGAGAAGTTACGTTTCACCCTCCGTTTCGCCAAGAAATCGTACTTGATGCGTTGCCTCACGAACTGCACGAGGATAGTCGAAGCGCCAGATTTCGATTGGAAGCGATAAAATTTATCAATGTCATCGATACACACTTTTAAATCAAACTCAGACCCTATTTTACAAAATACATCCGGTAGGCATTCGTTTTGCACCGTAGGAATGCCGTAAAATTCAGGCGCAATCCGAGAGCATTCGTTGATCTAAATCATCAATGCGAGACGTCTTCCATCTTCTTACGCGGATGAAGATTTTCACATTGCAGCGACTCCTCTTTATCACTGCACTCACTCAGAGGCTTTCCTAATTCTTCAATGAGTTTCATCCATAGCCTCTCGAACACCTCATTGATCGTGTCCCCCCATATTTAATTCAGTCGATCTTAAATACTTGCACAAGTATACGGGTCATGAAAATGTGACGCAAAGTTATTCTCTGTCGGGGATAATTGGAAAAGGTACTAGAATAACTTAATAAAATTAATGACGAATTTCACCCTAAAATAGCTACATTAGTGCAATATTCCACAGGAGAAAAATCATTCGCCTTGACCGGGATTCGAACCCGGATCCAGGTCAAGGCGAATGATTTTTCTCCTGTGGAATATTGCACTTCTGTGCACTTGCGGGTGACTCCGTAAAGGTTACTATTGTGGCTAGTTCCAGTTTCCTCAAAAAAAAACTAAAATAGCTAGTATTAAATCTGTTTGTATATTATTTAATGTTGTGTCTGATACATTTAATCACAACATGAATTCCCGTGCATTTGTTACGTCTTTTTCGAACAAAAATACTCAGAAAGTGATGCAAGATCCTCATTGTGCTGCAGTATTGGTAATGCCGTCAATTTTAAAATTGCAAATATATTTCATTAGTGGTGGAGGGATAAGAGAGAGATAGAGAGGGGGAAAGTGGTGTCTCGAGGGGTTGGTGGGGTAAAGGTCTGCATAATGAAGTGACTACCCCTACCCCACCCTTTTTTCCTCCGAGGGGGATAAGAGGGGTGTTGTCCGAGGAACCAACCCCATCGCACCCCCGTCCCTCCCCTTGTCTTTTGTTCTCACCTCCGACCGACCCGACCTCTTCTTTCCACCCCCTCTTTGTTCTCACCTCCACCCCTCTCCACCCTCCCTTCCCCCCCCCTCTCCCTACACCCCCCTCCCTTCCCCTCTCACTCTCCGGCTAGACACGTGCTCGCGTGCGCGTTGACTCGCAGTGGAAGTCTCGATCGTGGAGAAACATAGACGTGTGTTGCCAGGGCAACTCATCTCAATGGCCGCGGTGTAGTAACAAGGTAGTTCTATGGTAATTTGTGCGAAAAATCACTTCACCTAGAATTTGATGAATTTGGCCTAATTTTAAAGAAAAAACTCTCCTCTTTCCTATTATATCAAAATATCAACCCCTTGCCGAACTATTTTTCGAGCAATTTGCCTAAAAATGTAGGCTATTTTACATGGGATAGATTATGGCTGTGCGCTCCAGAGGGAGAATATTGAAGGAAATTAGGAACTTCTAGCCCCTAGATTTCTTCAAAAAATTAACGGTGTGTAGATTGCTTGTTTTCTCAACTATTTATAAAAAATAATCATTTACTAAGCACAATAATTTTTACAGAATCACAAAAAATCAGCCGTCTTCAAGGGTTTTCAGCCTTACCGTGGAAAAAAATGAGTCAAGTTTAAGACTTATGTAGCTTTATTTATTTAATTACTAAGATTTTTTGTCTTATATAATATCTCTGCGTCATTAGTGCTACAGTATTTATTTCATACTTCTTACAGACACTGAAATTTAAAAAAATTAATTTGAATATTGTCTCCATTATGACTAGGGAACTATCTAGCTCGAACCAAACTAAAAAGGAGTGAAGAGCGGAGAAATGGTGGAATGGAGATGAGTTGCAGTCCACCAATCTTAGAATCGAATGAATAACGGTGAATTTTGGGATTTTTTTCATTTTATTGTTATATTATCACGTAATATCTTTTCACGGCGAGAGGATGCATATATTCAACGCCTTCTCTGAAAATCAGCGCAAAAACAACAATGGCGATTGCAATTATCGAAGATCTTATACAATGTTTAGCGAACATCAGCTGTGATCTCGATATCTGTTTAAGAGTGCGTGGTGCGTCTTGTTGTCGTGCGCAGGATGAGTGTCTGACGAACGAACGGAAAGCAAAGCTACTCGGTTGTTTGTTACAGCGCGCTAATCGAGAGGGGCGCCCTCTATGAGATAGAAAGGAGCGAATGGAAAGCACACGCTGACGTCCATATGGGTGGATGGATTCTTTCGCGTCTCAAACCAACCAAGGGTCTGACACTCACAACGCTCCAATGGTTATACATTTCACCCAGAGCTCTCTAGCGGTCAGGCGCTAACTATCAGCGCAACAGCGCGACAGGTATACTCTTTAATTGAATATCTGGCAGATTTAAGTGGGAAATTACCTACTTATTTCACAGGGGAAACTTAAAATTGGTAATTGTATGAGGTAAACAAGGT
This sequence comes from Pyrrhosoma nymphula, assembly GCA_963573305.1. Taxonomy (NCBI): domain Eukaryota; kingdom Metazoa; phylum Arthropoda; class Insecta; order Odonata; family Coenagrionidae; genus Pyrrhosoma; species Pyrrhosoma nymphula. The sequence continues at coordinate 154,456,189 of OY754329.1, read as the reverse complement.
AATTGTATAATCAATTATACATCCTGAAAAATTCTGAAACCAGTTTGCAGCGCAATAATGCCGTCCAGTCGTTCTCTTGGCGTTTTCGCAGTGTACTCTCTCGGCCATCTTCTTTGTTTACTTACGGTTGCGATGGCGATGTTTCGTGTGGTCACAGGCGTATTTTAAATGGACACTGATAAACGTCTTACAACAAAAAGAATAACTACTGCATTTTTTCACAAAAAAATAAAATATTGATGGCAAAAGCATACAATCTTTATCTTTTTCACGCATACGCATTTTTACATTTGCGCCTGAAACAATTGACGCTAGTAGTAATGCATACGAGATATCGCAATTCCGTCAGACCCTTGAAACCAACAGCAACCACTAGACAGGTGATCCGTGCGAACGCAAGAGGCTCTCCGCGGCACGCCGTCTGTCTCCGATTGGCGCTTCGATCAGGGTCGATCGCCAGTCGATTGGACACGGCACGGGACTCTTTATAAAAGTCTCCCTCATGGAGAGGTCCAGAGGTGGAATCTGCGTAACTACTGGAGACGATAGGGGAAGCATTTACTGTGTAACCGAGCCTCGGGTAGCTACTCCTCAGCTAATGGAGCCAAGGCAGCGCAAACACTTCGTCCAGAACATTTTTCATCCGCCGTGGAAACGCCGAATACCGTTGTAAATTTCACCCTTCAAAAGGCATATTTTCCTGTGATGATCGCGTTACATCTACATCTACAAAATACCCTGCAAGCCACCCCAGGGGTGTGTGGCAGGGGGTGAGTATTCACCAACATGCATTACACTATACCCTAAAGTTAGTGTAACTACGACTAATTATGCATTAGCATAAATCGCTAATGCTTTTCACGAGGCGAAGCCTCACAAGCATGTACTACTACACTAGAGATATTATCACAATGGAGAGGGACAATTAATATATATGTATTTTGCAATTATGATAGCTGAGGAGTGAATGGTTTTGAGAGGACGGGGTTGAATGGCTGACATTGGATAAACAGTTTCAGTTGCCTGGGCCAATCAGCGAAGGTTAAGCTCATTCGACTCTTGTTTCTTGTCAAAAGGGAACATAGTGATGCGTGTGTGTAATTGTATGCATTTGTGCATGCTGAGTAAAATGTTTGCTTCACCACAGCTCCGAAAGTACGGAGTTGCGACCCCAAGGCCATTTGGCAAAAAATGCTTGAAATTACATTCGCTATCACCTCTTCCAGAAGTGACGCCGATTCCCCTTGAAACCACTCTTCCTGTATTTTCCCTCAAAAACATCCTCTTTCACCCGAACCCTTTTCCGCTCCCTCTTCTCCCTTGGGTCCCCCCTCTTCCCCCTGCCTCCTAAAATCAACCCACCCCTGGCCGAACTCTCCCCGCCTCCCCCACCCCAAAGGACCCGACTCACTTTCCTGATATTCGCGGATAAAAGGTGTTTGCATAGGACCGGCGGGAGGGCCACTTCGACAAATGAACCGTTTAATGAGAAGGCCCCCGCCATTGCTGTCCGACTCAATGATTGGATTCATTCTCTCTCTCTCTACCGGACCCTTCCCGCCCCTCCACCCCGCCCCCCTCAACCCTCCCCTTATTTCCCTCGATGCTAATCGTAAAATTTAATTCATTACGTCAACAAAGCAACACTTCGCCGAACCCGGGAAGCAGGGAGAGTAGTTGGCGGAGATGTCGGAATCGGATCTGATTGGATAATCTCTCTTTCTTTCTCTCTCGGCTCCTTTTATATAATTTACTCTCTCGTTTTCACTTTCCACATTTTGCGCGTGCTCTACACCCTCCGTGTCTCACAATCACTCCTCGATACGTCCCCACACCATCCTATGCGCCACAATCTGCCTGCCCCGCGCGTGTTTTGTTTCTTTCCGTCCGAATCGAGCAGACAGCGGGGCCCGAGAGCGGCGTTCAACAAGAGAGCGAGTCAATTGGTCGAGTTTACTACCACCTTCGTTTCCATTGATTCGGTCGTCTTCTCGTGGGTCGGAGATGAAGTGTTTTGGAATGTTCCGCGTAAATACCTCCCGAATCAAATGCTCGATGGACACAGAATTTGATGCTCTATTGTTATCTTGTAAACTCTTGTCTGTAGGGATTCATTCTGGAGATATTATGACATTTTCGTCCACCATTCTTGAAAGCCACAAATTCATCCATATTTTTTGTTCAATTGTATCAATTTTATTTTTAGACTTTGTAAATTTCATTTTTCGTGATCTCATGAAACAGCGATCGGAACGCTTTTAAATAAACCAATCTCCGCGTACTCCTCCCTCGATTTCGCGTCGGACTACTTAGACAAATTGTCCGATGGGCGGCGACGCTTTAATTTGTACCCATCCTTGTTTGGCCATCTTATTTTTCGTGTCAGCGACATAATTTCCAAGTATAGTACATAGTCTGCCACGTGGTGATTGAAGGGGGTTGCCTGGAACGGGTTGGACGTGTTCTGACAGAGGATACGACAAAGCCTGGAGACCGAAACTGAAAAGTTATTACGCAAGAACTATAAACTTAGGTATTGTGCCTTCGCCCATTTCTCATTTATTGTTAAGCGTCGGCTATTATTATTATTAATACCAGTTCAGGAGGCACCTCGGGTTCCCAAACTAAGTGCGCCTGCTCTCGTAGAGTACATCCTTTTTGGTAATTTTCTTGATATTAAAACGGGTTATCCCATTCATGCACACTTCGTGTGGCGTTCACCCTTGGCGTGACGTAAGCATCTGTCAATCGGATCTTTAGATCCATCCGTGCCTATAAGTTGCGTGAATAATGGCATTCATTAATACCAGGTGCACGAGAGCAGCACTCGTCTGCCTTGGTCTGTCTTCACAGTGTCTCACGAAACATCTTTCCATTACTGATTTAATTTTCAGCACGTGTTCGTTTGGTCCACGTTGCATTCTCCACCTTCCCTCGCACGAGTGGTTTACAAATTAAGATTTTCAAGCAGTTCTGTTTCCATGGACCTCATCTGCCGCTGACACAATTCCGTGAAAGTGTGGCTAAGTGCCGCGCACTCTCACTGTCCGTTCATACTTTCGTCGTAACCCGTGCACTTCACATGCGGTCGAATCCATCCAGGATTCCAATTCGCTAAAACTAAGTCACCGTTGTATTTATTTTTTTCGAAATTTTCCGTGGCGCATTCACTAGTCTTTAATGATTCCCCAGACGTGGCGTCTGTTTCATTTAAACGACGCTTTTGATTGCTTGACGCCATGCAGGTCGTTAAGGTGGGTCTACACTTCCAAGCCGTCTCGACTTAACGGTTGCCTACTGGGGTGGTAGGAGTCCAACGGGAAACTGTGAAGGCGGCGCTGACAAAAAATGGAGTGGGGAACGATTATCCTTGGGTGGGGATGGAAAAGGCCTACTCCGTTGTCAATGCAGGCTTGAACGCTTAACATTGCTATAGCCTTAATACGAAAACAGCCTCAATGGTTGTTGATATTTTCCGTATATTAAAGATGATTCTTTGATTTAAGTGGGCTGAATATCCTCATTTCGGAATCTATCCTTCGCTACGTGCCCCGGAATATTACCAAAGAATGTCGTAAAAACCAAAGTTTTTCAATTTTTTATAAAAAAACACAACCACTTCATGAAAAAGTTACTCCACTTAAATCAACAAATGACTCTTCATCTACAGAAGACAAAAATTGTAAGTCTCCATCTGTCACGGCAAAGCCGTTACTGGGTTAGAGGGAAACGTCTGAAACGAGCTTCTTAGCCCCGGTATAGAGCCACTTTAATGAGTCGTCTCCCTCCCGCTAGCCACCCTACTACCCTCGCGAGAAACACTTCATGTAGTACGCCTTCCTGCACCCACCACCTCCTTCCCTCTTCGGACACCTCTGTCTCGAGACCGCGCTACGAATCACGGCTTAACACTAGAAGGACCGACCTTCAGCCACCTCATCTTACGTGAATATCCGACTACGCTTGGTTTTAAGGCCGTTTTACACCAGGCATTTTATTGCACAATTTGATGCACAGAAATTGCGAGAACGCGAGCTCGGGAATAGGGCAGGGGCTATTTTCCAATATGTCGTTTATGCATTTGCGCATGCATTCTAGCATTTTCACCGCTCTACACGACGCAATTTTCAGTGCGCATCCATGCGTACATCAGATTGTGCAATAAAGTGCCTTGTGTAAAACGGCCTTTAGAGCTGGTAGGAAAGGTTATGGTGACCCATTAAAGTGCACTATCACCACGAGTGGAGGGGAGATTGTCGCGGGAAGGGGAGGGGAAGGTGGGTTGTGGTGGGGGGGTGGGAGGGAGGGAGGTGGGAGGGAGGCAGGCTTCACCGTTGACTCGATCGTGGGCGGACTCTTTGGCGGACGCCTCGCCGAGTCCTCTCCCGCCTCCACGCGATGCCTCCCGACGACGGATCCGTTCGGCAAACCCGAACCCGACGCTTGACATTGTAGGACCTTGTAGGACATTGTAGCCCTTGTGCTCTACGCTTGCGATTATTGAAAAAATCGATATTGATCAATGAAACGAATAATTGGATATGTAGTCGATTCAATGTTCGGGAATTGAAGAAATGCCAATTAATTGACATCGAAATGGGTGTCGATTAATTACCATCGCTCATTTAATTGACATCAACCAATTAATTGATAGGAATCAATTGCATCGTACTTTTCAAAGTTTTTCCTTTGGCAAGGAGAAGAATGAAATAACTCATTTGAAAAACAACAAAATAATTCAATCAGTTAGCTCTTATTGATTAATTAAAGGAATACATCGCTATTTGAAGACAGGCTGATGAGAAGACTCAGCGTGTTCATTCGACAGACACTGGCGAGTGTGCCAGCAGCAAGTACATCAGCAGCGTCGGTCATCGGCCGGCATCGAGCAAAAGCGAACAAGTTTAATCGTGCAATTTGCAATCCATAGCGAATCATTAATCGTCAATTAATCGAGATTCGGACTATAATTGATAATTGTGAATGGAATAATAGCTGACGACTGAGCAACAATTGACACACGAAAAAAAATTGAAAATTGAGTCACCGCAATGGACATTGATGTGATGAAATAATCGATCAATTGTAAAAATAATTGAAACGACGATTCAAATAATCGAATAATGGCACAGGCCTAACACGGAAGACATAGTCATGCCCCCGAGTTCCGTCGAACTTGTTACCATTCTGGTGCTGGTCCCGTCTGTGAGGGTGTCTGTCTCCCGAGCCCTGTCGGGTGGCCTCTCAAGGATGCGATGGCACCCTGGCGTCTCCTCGCAAGAAGAGCGACAATATTAATGAAACAGGAGATTCGGGAGAAGACATTTATCTCGCGACTGTTGATATTATCTACTGGAAGTAAATTGATGGATATTGAGCGTGAATTATAATTAAGTACATTGGTTATATGTAAATTAATTAAATATAAAATAAAATATTGCTGTGCCTTTATTTAAATAATTTTGTCTTACTTAAGGAATTGAATAGTCATTTTATGCAACGCGTACGCGAAATAAATTGGAAACCGCGCACAGTGGTCGGAAATCGGAAAAAGCTGGCCAAAAGTCCAAAACGGCTTTTATTGAGATATGAAGTTGAAACTTCGCATGGAAACTCAGAAATGATTCATGTATCTGGAATAGCACTTCATTTGGTATAGTTCTTACCCGTTATTGAGATACAGAGGCTCAAACATGACCAAATTTCCAGAAAAATGCCCGTCTTCAGTTTTCTCGGAAAATCTTCCGACTAAAGTTGATGGTGAAGTTAAAAGAGGATTTTTATGGAATAAAAAACGATATTATCTGTTAACATGGTACTTTTGCTTTACAATTCCGTAGTTTTAAAGAATAGTTATGATACAATATTGCTCTGCCATTGCAAAATGGCGGACGCTGTTTTTAGACAAACTTTTACATTTAGTAGGAGATTCAAATGGATTTTTGGCAAAGTCACGCGAAGTTACTTACATCAGAGCATTATTTGAAGACTTCTCAAGGTTTATATGCAGTTAACTTGGAAAAAAGTTTGCGACGCCGGAAATAAATTTGATTTTTCGATCGCGCGTCGGGGCTCGGGTCCGCGCGCCGGGAGCTGGATTTGCCGCGACGCGGTAAGGTTATTGAAGTGGTATGGATTTTAACGCTCAGCATTCACGGTTTTTTAAGCTGTGCTTGTGGGCAACGATCCCCAAAGAGTCTATAATGAAGACACGGGAGGATTTTCAGTCGAGGTAAGTGCACGCGTACTCGAAGTTAAGTTAGTTTTCTTTAGATACGTTCGATAACTATGTCTTATATTGAAAGCGTTCAAACCTTGAAAAAGTGAGTATTTTCCCTCAGACCCATACAGAAAGACCTCCCAGAAAGACACCAGCTGGTATCCCTTCTCCCTCATTCTTAACCCTCAGGACTCGTGTGCGAAAATGGTCGTTTTATGACACCGCGGAGCCTTAACGGTCTTTACCGGGCATTTTCTGGGAAATTATTGTCCACCAAAGGTGCACATACACATGATTACATTTCTGGAAATGTAGGAGATTTAAAGTATTGCATTGCTAAATTTATGTAATTCTGAGAATTGAATCGCGGAAGTTAACCCCTTTTAGTATAACATGGTAACGGCTGTAGCAACAATTGAATATTGGAACCAATTTTAGCGATAACTGTGAAACACTCCAGCAAAGCATAAGGTCAAAAAAAGAATGTATTAACAAAAGGTAAAAAAGTACAAAAAGTGATCACGTAAGATGTTAATAGTGCAACTTAATTACATTTAAATAAAATAAAAAAGGAACATATCTGTAAATGAAATAGATAAATTCAATACAAAGAGAGAAGTTTTAACTTAAAAGGGTCACAAAATTAAGGATCTTAGAAAGAATCCATACATGACTGCAGTTGAAGTCACAAACTCCCTAAAATATTAATTTCATAAACGTTAATGGAAAATAAAATCAAATTATGTCTTTAGTTGTCGGACGAATACTCATCACTACTACTATTTGAATCAAATAGTTCCTCTTCTTTTTCATCCACTATTAATAAGTCTCTCAATTCTTTTGACATTCTCCTTCTTTTCTTCGGCATTAAATGTGTGGAGGAGGAAAGTAAAGGATCCGATGTAAGTAATAGCCTCTTGAAAAGATCCTCGTTGGTGGCCACCCTGGAGTGCTTCCTAGTAAATCGCTCGCGGAATTTTCTCGTGTCTTTATTTCTGGCCTCCAGTGCCTCTTCCGAAAGCTCACCTAACGGAAGTATCGCATCTTTAGAAATCTCACTTCCATGCAGGAGGACCTTATGCACCGTGGGAGGCATACAGTACCAGGGATACAGCTCCACGTAGAGTTCGGCAGTTCTCAGGCAATACTGAGCAAATGTCACATCGTTCAGTTGTAGGCCGCTAGAAATTGCTTTCAAGATAACTGAAAATCTTTTAATGAGATCTTCGTTAATTCCTAGAATGCAAAATCAAAACATATGCATTAACTACGATACAGACGTTATTTATCTAATGAGCCAACTCCATATCGAGCTTTGAAAAATAATCATATGACGCAATTGATTAGAAATTCATTCGAACCCTGCTTCTACTGCACTGATAATGCGAAATGGAACATTACCTGTAAGTCTTGCTGCCAATTTTGGAGAATCGAAAAAACGCCGAGCCGTATTTCCATCATTGGTATTACCCGATCCAGGTCGGGGCACATCAACAATTAAGCCCATATTTTCTCGTAATAACTTCTGCACCAATGCCTTTTTCTTAGTAAGTAGTAATTTAAAACTTCCACGTGCCTGAAAGGATGTTTTTGAATAATTTACTTACTATCTTTTTCAAAATAATAATTTTTAAACTTAAATATTAATGATTTCTCACCTGCCACCGTTTAAACTCCAGCCGATACGATATATGTAATATACATTCAAAAAACCTTATGTGGCAGTGCAGCGTAGACAAACCAAAAGAATATTTATCTACATCAGCTGCACGACCTTTCATATCCCTTAAGTTATTCATCTCCGACGCTTTTGCTCCGCAGATGTAGCACCTCATACTTCCGCTCTCGGTCAATGCGTTGCATACCTAAAAGATTTGTTTTTTTTTCATGTTGGCATAAAAGTGTATTCCTATTCGATTATAAATCAACATAAGCATTACCTTTCCGTTGACCATTGTCAGTAGTAAACAGAAGTTAATAGAGTAAATTCCCGAGTGGAAATTCTTTAGGTCATCAATCTGCTTCTGAATATAATTTCTTTCTGCCTTTGTAATGTCTTTAGTTTCTTTTGTCCACTGAAAGCGGATAGGACGACAAAACCGTGTAGATGACGGCCGAGGATTTTCCCAGATAATGTCACCTAAAATAAAAAGAGCCTAAATATGAATAGTGCCTGTGAGACAAGTTAAATTATTTATCAATAGGTTCGAGATGAATCTAACTAACCAAGAGAAAACTAGAAAAACTTGAGTCTTTACCTGTAGCGGCATTATTGAGACGAAGAGGTACTAGGGAGCTCATGAATAAGAACTCGTCCGATGCATCCACTTGTTGCCACATTTGTTTATATTGAGAGTGGCCCGAACTTCCGTCAAAGCCGTACTTACATATTAACGTGCATTTTATTACATCTTTGAATACTTGAGTGGTGGATACGAAGGCCAGGATTCGCGATGCAGTGTGATTCAAAAGAGCTTGAAGGTTGACTTCGCACATGGTCTCAGTTGTTGTTACTCCTTCAGGGTAAGCTGCCATTTTTGCTTGCACTATTCTGTCATAGCTCGGATATAATTCGTGGCCATGGCTCAAAGCTGTGCTACGGAGAGACATATATTGACTCTTGGTCAACTCAGAGGAAATTATTAATGACAGTGCCTCCTCAACTGTCATCTCAGTTTGGATATTTTCACTCTTCCTCCACTTGGAAAGAACTCTCTTCGCCCGAGTAGGTGTCGTTGTTGTTATTTCCGTAACTAGCTTAGCTGCTGCAGTATCCCCCTCCTCTCTCAAACTCATAGATGCTGCAAGAACAAGCTCAGAAGTAGTGGAAGAAGTTTTTAAGACTTGAATTTTTCTTCTTCGAGATCTATCACTTGAAGTGAGAAATTCTTTTTCTGGCCGCCCGAAAGTACCTGGTAAATAAATTATGAAATTTTGTCACACAAGGCTAAAGGTTGGATAATTATTGAGCTAAACTATTGGAAAAGGATTAATATGTAAAAATACAAACCGGCCCTTGTAGAAGTACCGGGCAGGTGTTGAATTACAAATTCTGGAAAAGTAATAGATTCCGCGAGCCACTTTTGGTATCGTGAAATAAATCTTTCATTGTTCCGGGAACTCTTCGTCCATCTCTTTAGGTATGGCCATAAAATGCGCTTCTGTAGGAAATCACTGAGAGATTTCAGAGCGTCAGCGTTTTGTCTTAAATTTAACTTTCGGGATAAAAAGTCCAGCAAAATTTCTTTTTTCTGGGTCACTGATTTCTTCCCCGATTCCATTATTATTTTATGAATGTCTAGTCGTGTAACCTCGTGAGGAGGCATTTCTCATTGAATGACGGAGAAGCCTGCGTAAATGTTCGAAAAATAGAGTTTTCATTGATTGAACCCGAGGTTAGCCGATTACTACTCCTAATGACGCGCGGTAAATGTATCACAGACATGAGCAATCTAGGAAAATGCTTCAAAACACATAACAAAATGTTAGGAAAAACAAAGCGGACGTGACGATTAAAATATTGGAGACTTAACAAAAGAAAAAAACAACATACCTGAAATAAAGGTCAGATGTATAACCAAAAATCACCGCTGACGGTCACCAGATAATCACGGAAAAGTGATTACATTCTTCACAAACTAATTCAAACCACTATCACAAATTCTAGACACTCACGAGAACTCAAATTTCCTTCACCACAGTCAGACTAGAACTGAGTGTAGGATGCATACATAGAAATATTAGGGGAAGTTCCCCTGGAAATACCCGGGTAAGACCGTTAAGGCTCCGCGGTGTCATAAAACGACCATTTTCGCACACGAGTCCTGAGGGTTAAGAATGAGGGAGAAGGGATACCAGCTGGTGTCTTTCTGGGAGGTCTTTCTGTATGGGTCTGAGGGAAAATACTCACTTTTTCAAGGTTTGAACGCTTTCAATATAAGACATAGTTATCGAACGTATCTAAAGAAAACTAACTTAACTTCGAGTACGCGTGCACTTACCTCGACTGAAAATCCTCCCGTGTCTTCATTATAGACTCTTTGGGGATCGTTGCCCACAAGCACAGCTTAAAAAACCGTGAATGCTGAGCGTTAAAATCCATACCACTTCAATAACCTTACCGCGTCGCGGCAAATCCAGCTCCCGGCGCGCGGACCCGAGCCCCGACGCGCGATCGAAAAATCAAATTTATTTCCGGCGTCGCAAACTTTTTTCCAAGTTAACTGCATATAAACCTTGAGAAGTCTTCAAATAATGCTCTGATGTAAGTAACTTCGCGTGACTTTGCCAAAAATCCATTTGAATCTCCTACTAAATGTAAAATTTTGTCTAAAAACAGCGTCCGCCATTTTGCAATGGCAGAGCAATATTGTATCATAACTATTCTTTAAAACTACGGTATTGTAAAGCAAAAGTACCATGTTAACAGATAATATCGTTTTTTATTCCATAAAAATCCTCTTTTAACTTCACCATCAACTTTAGTCGGAAGATTTTCCGAGAAAACTGAAGACGGGCATTTTTCTGGAAATTTGGTCATGTTTGAGCCTCTGTATCTCAATAACGGGTAAGAACTATACCAAATGAAGTGCTATTCCAGATACATGAATCATTTCTGAGTTTCCATGCGAAGTTTCAACTTCATATCTCAATAAAAGCCGTTTTGGACTTTTGGCCAGCTTTTTCCGATTTCCGACCACTGTGCCGCGTCTCGAAAGACGCTAGCAACGTCTGATGCCTGACTGTAGTTAGCGCAACGCCTTCTTGTGCGGTTCTCGCGGCCGTTAGCTCGTCAATCTTTTAACATCTCAGCGAACACAGTCGCGTACGTATTCAATCATAATTATGTTGACGGATTTTCGCGAGTTAAATTCCGTATGGTGTTTTACATATCTTATCTTTATCGTCATTCGGTATTCCAGCACCTGAGTGGTAAGATATCGGACAGTAACATAGATTCCATTTTCCTGGGACACTTTCCTGCATTTTACTTGCTCGCGTTCCAGTATCTCTCAAGTTCCTCACACTCTCCCTTGACTTTTATCCAAGTTTTCATCTTCCACGCTCCCCTCAACATGCCCTCGCCCATTGAAGTGAAAGCAAACCCTTTTTACCCTGAAATTAAATGACACAGGATTCGACTTATGACGTCATCATCAGATTATGATGACATGACGACTACGTCCAACACCGCAATCTAGGTCGCATAAATGATAATTTTTATGAAAAGCAACAAATGTTTCCCTTCCGTCATAAAACATGTGTGCATCGAATTCCATAAAGCGACGGTGAATTCCCGCGTTCTCCCGCCTTTCTCTCTTTCAAAGCGCCATGCAGCGCCTCCGTTCCATCTCTTCATCGTGTCATCTTTTTAGCCGACTAATGCTTTCCACGTTCATTTTTGACTCTTTCATTCATCGCCCCTCCCACACACTCCTTTCCTCTGTTCGAGTACCAACACGCGGCGCCACATCCGCTTTCGTACTTTTTCTCCCCCTCTGCCCCGTCCTCTCCTTCCTTCGCCCTCTTGCTTATTCTCCCTTTTAATCGCCCCCCCCCACCCTGTCCCCCCCCGCCCTCCCCCTTCGACGATCAAAACCTACCCACACTCCATTGTTGGGGAGGAGGAGGAGGAGGATGAAGAAATCCCGGCGGAGGTTTTAATCTTGCAAAATCCTAATGTGCCACTGTTATCCTATATCAGTGTGGAGTCGTTGTTTTACATAGTTAACGGGCTTTTCGGCTAAGTAAACTCTTCCCATTAGTGGAACTGTTGGATTAACTTAAAAGTTTCAGATTAGGTTTGCTTTGCAGCGTGTAATCTTATTAAATTTACATATTAATCAACGGATTTTAATTATCCTGCATACACCGCCTCTTCTCTTCTTCTGCCTGCCTCCCTGCTCTCGCTCTCAGGGTTCCTTCTCTCTCTCTCTCTCAGGGTCTTCCTCCCTCCCACCTCTCCTCCCTCCCCACACTCGCCCCCGAAACCCAAACCCCGTCCCCCAACCCCCCTCCTACTCCCCCCTCCCCCCCCACAGCGCCTCCTCCCGTAATTTACATTAATCCAATAATTGGGTTTCTCATTAGCAATTCAAATGAGGCACGGACTTTGTTTGAAGAACCCTGGCATTGCGGGAGGCGGCGAAAGCGAGGGTTTCGGAGTGAGAGGGTCTGGGAAGGGTAAAGAGGGACCCTGGAGGAGGGAGGGAGAGGGACGGAGGAAGGAAAGGGTTGAAGGGTGCGAGGCGGAAGGGGGGGTGCAGGAGAGAGAGAGACGAGTTGAGATTTGAGACCCAGTCGGTCGCAGAGGGGGAAGGGAGCGAGGCCCTTCCCCCTCATTTCCCCTCCCCCCCCCCACCTACACGACCCGATATCTCTCATCAGCCAACCCTCCCCGCCCCTCTCGTCCCCCTACTCTCCCCATCCCTCGAAAACACTTCTCCTCATGAAGGGAACCCGAACCTTATTTGTGGGGATCGGGGAGGTACTGTGGCCAGAGATAGAGAGTACGGGTTTCCCTCTCTAAAGGTTCCGGGTTCGAATCCCTGATCATTTTTACTGACAAATTAAATGAATAGTGATTTACGAAAATTTCAAGTTAAAAACTTTGCGTTCCACCAATTGTTTTTTTTCTTCTTCAACTAGTTTCGCTTTCCTGTAGCATCTTCGGGAAATTTGCTGAGGAAGATATTACTATGTATAATTAGGAGTGATCTATACCGGTTCAGACTAGGAGGAATGGCTAAACTAAATGTCTGGTCATACGTCCTCCCCCTCTCTTCATCACGTATCCTTGAAGCATGTCCTCTTCGGCCACGCTTACCCGACATCCTCCCCTCCGTCACTCGGCTGAACGGTGTTGCCAAACTAGTAGAAGTTGTCAAAAATATATTCCGTTGAATTAAAATGTTTTCAATATCAATTTTTAGAATGCACAGTGCGATTCCACAAAGTTATGTTCTCGGCCACCAGTCTCATTTGAATGCCGCATTCGCTGCGAGCGATGTTTCGATTGCTCTCTGCGCATGCGCGCAGGTACTCTACTAACGCTTTATCAATCACCGTACCCAACGAAAGGAGTCTGTCACCTTGCAAAAAATATTGCCACACTCTACAGTGGAAATTGAAAATTGCCAATTTCTTTCCAGTTGGTAGATATCTACTAAATGCAATATATTTCGCAATGAATAAGGTAAGGCTGACTACAGCAGTTTTAAAAATGCGGAAGTCGCTAAATAAACATTCTTTGTGTTGTTGTTTTCCCTACATATGTACTGGTTACATGTTTTGTTCACGGTGGGTAGTGGGTCCTCACGTGGAAGAACTACAATTTAACTTACCTGGTTACAAGCACATTGCAACCCAATCACCCTCCTCCACTTCTCCGCAAGGGAGGAACGTAACAAAAGACAAGTGCCAGCTTGCAACTTCTACATGCACTCGAATAACCGCACATCAATGCCCATTCACCGTATTTTCTGTCTGTACTTATGGTTTGAGAGAGATAGCGAATGCTCAAGAAATTTAAAAACCTAGGTATAAATGCACCGGGGTCCAGTTAGCAGATGCATTAGGACAAAACAATACCAAGTGTACAAGTTTTACGATAAGCTTTTTTTATTGTAAAACGTAGTAAACTTAATAAAAGAAAAAAATAGTATTCAAATTCCAATGTCAGTGTGGTGCATTATCTGAAAGCAAAAGTGAGGAACTGAGGCTAGAGTAGTAAGTTTAAAAATAAATAAAGCGATAATACCGAAAAGAACGAATCTTTCAACTCATATCTTTTTAAATAATGAACTAGTGTGAAAGGAACGATTCCGAGGAAGACGCGATTCACTGCCCAGTTGAGGGGGGGGAGCGAGAGAAGAGAAGTGTCTGACGAGAAATGTTTGGCGTCGCGGGAGAGAAGAGGAGCGGTATTAATGTCGCACCCCGAGCGATAGAGAGAGAGAGGGGATAGAATATTGCTCTCTCTTTCTCTCCCTCCCTCTCTCCCTCCTCTAGCATGCATTTGCCCCCCGCCCCGCCCCCGCCCCCTCTCTCGTGCCCTCCGTGAACATCGCAATGAATACACGGCGCCGATTCCGCCCCTCTCTCCCAAATCCCCCCCCCCACTGGAGGATGTCTCTGTCTCCCTCCGAGCATGCGCAGATCGCCCGAGGCGACCCTCCACCCCCATGGCACCCTCTGCCCAACACCCTTTCTCCTTCTTCCGCCCCTCCTTTGGCGCGCGCGGAAAAGAATCGGAATATTTCCTCATTAGAATGGAAATTAATTATAACTGTGTTCATGAATAGAACTATTGGGATTTTTTTCGCAAATTGCGGTCCTCCTCTCCCCCTTTTTCTCTTTCCCTCCCCTCCCCCCCCCTTTTACCCCTCCAACCCCCACCCCCTATCTAACCCTTCTACTTCTTCTTCCTTGCCAAGTTTTATTTTCGGGGAAGTTCCCAATTACATTACCGCTGCGGGAATTGCGTTTATTCTGTCAGGCCGTGCGGGCAAAGGGGGTTGGTGGGCAGGGGGGGGCGGGTAAGGATTGCGCTCACACCCGCCCCCTTCTCTTTATTTCTCCTGCGAATATCCCCGAGCATCGCTCTCCCATCGCCAGGATATGCCTACGAAAGGGGGGGAAGAGGGTGGGTCGGGTGGGAGGCGAACTGTGCCCACCTCTCTAGGCTCTGATGGTTTCCACATCCTGCGCGCACCATCGTAACCAGCCTGCATGCGTGCTGCCCACTGCTTTTAGGCCCGGTTTTGAGATGTCAGGGTAACCTTAAACACAAGGTGACGTAGTAGCCTTCAGGTTAATATTATATAAACCGATAGTAATTGTATTATGATGAAATCAGGTTGTAAGTTAGTTATCGAGAACGTTAATGAAGTGGGAACGTGTCCATATCGCTTGCCATGGCGAGAAAATACTTGATCAGAGATTTTAAAACAGAACCTAACAGTTACCAGCGTAAAGCCTCGTTCACAACAATCGAGATTGGTTAATTGAAACGCAGGCTAGTGAGTGAGATTTTTAACCAATGGCAGCCCACCACTTGAGAAATCGATCTTCATATCGATTCATTTGGAATATCAAGAACGTGAGTTTCGGGATTTCTCAAATTAAGTCACGCGAAGTTAAGTTACGTTGTTTTGTACGAAGCTTGATTCTACCTTCTCTTGGAATTGGAGAAAATTAAGCTGATTATGCCGAAGGAAATTATAATTTCCACAACCCTGACATGTTTTAAAAGTATGGGAATAGTTTTAAAAGCAAATGGTACTCCTTCGTGTTAATTAAACTACAAATCGTTATCCCATTTTCCAACTGGTTTGTCTTACTTCACTATGGGACTTCATCATATCGGTTTCACGCCGGGTATATAGGGTGTATACAGGTGTTCCGTCTTTTTCGCGTGTGATGAGGACTTGCCGCCAAGGGGCAGCACTGTCCCGGGCAGCGATCAGATGGTCATGCCGTCCCCCGTAGTGGGCGCAAGACGGCATACTGAGCTGTTGTTGGACTGGAGCTATTCGAATTCTCGACTTGTCGATCGATCGCGACTTTTATCACACTAAGAGCGCCGATGCCTAATTTGTAAGTACACTCTAACCCAATGGGCCTGAAATGGGAAGCGACCGTGAAAATCAGAACGTGAGCATGAAAAATCAGGACAATGCTCATGAATAGAAAAATCAAATGAAATGCAGCAGCGCCAAACTATCTTCGCTTCATTCCTGACAATGAGTGAAGTAAGAGCGCTTTTGGGCCCGCCAGTACCCCACATACCAACCTACCGGTTTTGACCATCTTGAGTTGGTGAGGAAGAGGTGAGAAGTTTTTCGATCGTGAATCAGCACGGAAACGTTTCTGCTGAAGCAACATCTTCGCATCTTCGAGCATCACTGCTTGGGAACAGTATCGTGCGTACGTCACACAGTGACTGAAGCCCTCAAAATCATCGTCAACTGCAGCCGTTATCATTCCGAAGATTGGCTTTCCTCATCCCTACACTGCGATCTACTCTCCAATCAGCCAGACAGCTCTCGCTTGGCCAATTACTTTGTAACATATTCTTCGCTGCATTGATATGCATTGAAGAAATAAAATAACCCTAAATGCACTATCGTAGCGAACAAGGCCCCTACTGTGCTGTGATGTGATGACACACCATGAAGTGGCAGCGATACTGTCATGCCTCCCGTAGGGTATTCTTATGGTGTTCTCCAGTACGAGTTAGGGGTGACAACAAGGTGTTTATCGTAGGGAGGAGGAGTGTCGCCAATGAAGTTGACACGACAGCGCCCGAGGGCGAATCTAGAGCCGAATAAGAAGTGAATGGGGCCGATGATGACGTGGAGGCCAATTAGACTTGCTTCACCCAGATTCAGAGGTGGAGATGCGCGCCCTCAAACTGTGCGAAAAGAAATTAACCGCCCAGATGTCGCACGGATTAATGTGAGATTCTGTCCCTTGATTGTCTCATGCTTCTTTTCATTTATTTGAGCTTTCGCGCCAACTTATGACTGTTGTGTAAATGTAATGGTTTGTAATTTCACTGATTCATTCCTTATGTACGACTTGTGTTCGCAACTCCTGGAGAAATCCGCTTTAAGTATTGAACATTCCTGGAGATTAAGTATAAGGTATTATTATAAATACCGTGGAGTGTGTATTCTCAATAAATCATTTGTAAAAATTCTTTTAGCTATTGGTGAGGCTAGTTCATAGTGATCAAATTGCAGCACGGTGTGCATACCACTCATTTAAACCACAGAATATTGATAAGACGTGTCTATTATATATTATTTCAAATTAGTAGGAAATGACTTGTGCATGTAATGTTTAAAGCACAGCAAATGATGACATTGAAAATATTATTTCTTTTATTATTCCATTAAGCTTTAAATCGCCTCACTTTCAGCGAGGCATGAGATTCTTTTTTTTCGAAGTTCCATTCTGAAAGAGTTGGTCACCCAATATTTCAATTCTTTCCAGAGAGTCAATGGAAAATCTTTCATATGAATGTATCATTATTCTATTTTTGGTGCTGGCATGATGTTAACACGCATTCTGAAGGCAATCATTTTCTTGTTTTCCAGGTGAGTGATGTTGGTGTTGGTCCACCGTGGATGATGTCCGAGAGCATTTGCCCAATGGTGAGTCACAATCCGAGAACAGTTGGGGACTTTTTTTTGGGTCATTCTATTTGCATTGATTTCTTCATGTCATGGTCATTGACGAGGTTGGCGGACAAAAGTTCTGGGGTATTGTTTTGTCGGTTGTTCGTATCAACAAGAGTACTATGACCATCGGGGTCCAATACCGCCTCTCGCGTGCTTGTTTCTGCCGAAAGATGGAAACATTTTGCCCGCCAGCTGATCTTTTCCTCTGGACGGGCGGACCACAGGTTATGACGTAGATTCTGTAGTTAAGCCTACAGTGCTAGTTACTGTCTTTCAGGTGCATATTAGAAAAGCGTTACTGTTTACTCTCAAGATGTCTCTGCCATTCCTTTCACGTTTGCAATCACTACTGGTTCGGTGGTGCCGTTCAAATTTGACCAGCCCCTGGCACCACCGGCTAATAGTCCCGTTCGTACTCAAGAGGCATAAGTATAAGTACCCAAAAAATCACATTAGCAAACAGAAAACTTTTTGGAGAAACTATTTACAAAGCTCTGCAACACGCATAGTAATGGAAATGGAATAAAAGAAGTCGACCGAGGTAGCTACAGGCATAGCGAAGCTTAGTGGCACTCGACAGCGAAAAGTCTCACGTCAATGAAGTTGAGTCAAACTTCGGTTAGCGGGCAGAGGTACCTACTGCCGAAGTACCCCTGTGGGTTACGCATAGAGAGATAGGGGGGGGGACTCCCGTGCCCCCCCCCGCAATTAACCCCCCACCTCACCTCTCTTACATGCCTTCCTCTCCCTATCATCATTCCTAATGTCCGTTTCACTCGATACTTGATCCAGCACAAGGTCGAGGATACTCGCTAGTGTGATAGCTTTCCAGTGCCGTTTGATATAGAACTAGCATGCAGGCTAATAAGCATGATTGCTATTATAATCGCTGAGCTACTTGATTTCGTTATAGATGCGGTACTAGTTTGCTACTAGCTCCCAGTACGACCTAGTAGCCATCGACAAATCATGTTAGCTTTTACAGACGCGGTGCGATCTTCACTTTTTTTAAATCAGCGCCTCACTTTAACGCGGATGTCACGCACTCTTTGGCGGTGATAATGTCTCGACAATCCCTTCTATTACTGCAGAAGCCAACAGTCGTATTCTTTCATGGAGATTTTCCATTTTCTTTAACAGTTCCCAACAGTGGTGACAGTACCTACCGCTTCATCGCAAGCACACGTTCAATGATCGTGTGAAACCTTCTATCACGGTTTCTATCATACTGGGTTCCGTCCTCAATATCAAGTACCAGCTAGCATACTAGCTTTCTTGTGTCTGTCTAGCATACAAGCTGTCTTGTGTCTGTGTGTGTGTCAGTCTAGCATACATAGACTTGTGCTGGATCAAGTATCGTGTGAAACGGGCTTTGCACGAGTGAGTGCCACCAAGTTTTACTACACCCATAAGAGCGAAAAAAAACTCGAAAACGTAGTGATGATTGTTCGGCCGTTGTTCTAGATCTGGTGATTAAAACGCACTTTTGCTCGCGAGCGGACCACGACGAGTTAAGTATTCCACTATGAGTTGAGTAGCAAGTGCAAGCGCACTATTATTACCGTCATTTGCACTGCCCGTCTCTCATGGAATGGGGAAAGGTGAAAGAACTTCAAATGTTGGCACTCGGTGTGCAGGCGTGGCAACATTCCGTGATGCGATGTGACGTGGTGGAGAGGAATGATTTGCTTGGACACGGGCGAATGGACCGAGAGCGAAGAAGTGGTGGACTCTAGTGCGTGAGGCATCTAATAGCGAAGACACGCCCGCTGAAATAACGCAATAGCCATTATTCACAATCGCTGATACAGCATCTGACATACTCGTGCTTCATCACGCTCCCCCTCGAGAATAACAAGTTATTCTTCCGAGATTTAATCTGGAACATGAATTACCCCTCTGGGCCATTTTCTCCTTCGCTCGACGGCTATCCCCACGCACATTCTACTTTCATGTATTGCATTTTTAATTATCAATTATCGAACCAGATCTCCAACTTATTTATCGACCCCGCCCGCTTTGGAACTACTTTTCTGTTACTTCTTGCCGTGGAACGTTGTCAATTCCATAGATTTCAGTGATATGCTGGAAGTGAGTTTTTGTATGGCGTGATACTGCTCTACTTTCTTAAGTTACTCCGTGGGCCAATTAATAGGAAATAAAGAATTATATGCCTTGAATGCGTCCCTCTTGTTTTGTTTGCGAATGTTTAATTTTCCGAGTGAGCTTCCATTGTAATTGCCGCAAGCATTCCGCACATGCTCGAATCATTTGCGATCGCAATACGAAAGTAGTAGTAGAGAAGTAGACCCTGCAGCCCCAGAAATAAACAATAAAAAGGGTTCGGGTGTGGGTCTTTGGACACGCGATAGAAGTGAAACTCCTTTAATAGTCCAAAGGAACTTGATTTTGATTTCTCGTATGTACAAAATGTTAACGCTTGCGTGTTTTCATTCACATTCGTGGCATTTGTACCGTGATATTGAGTTTTTTCTCAACAAATAGCATTTGACTTATTTTCGATTGGTATTTATGGTAAAGATCAGGATAACTTAGAAAAACAATGAGAAAAAAGTTCAAGAAAATTTATATCGACCTTTGGTGGGGTTATCTATCAACAATCAAAGTTTTTTTCTCTACAAACCTACCAACGTTTTTGTTTTGTAATTTTACTTCCTATTTAGTGGCTAAGATTTCGCATTTTGAACAAAGGAGCGGTTGGGTTGAGAGCAGCGGTCTTCTTAAGTATAAGGTGGTTTGAGTGAAAAACCACTTCACCTAGAAATTGATGAATTTGGCCTCATTTAAAAAGGAAAAAAACTCTCATTTTTCCAATTATATCAAAATATCAACCCGTTGGCAAACTACTCTTCGAGCTATTTACCTGAAAATATAAACTGTTTTACATGGGATAGATTGTGGCTGTGCGCTCCAGAGGGAGAATATTAAACAAATTAGGAACATCTAGCACCTAGATTTCGTCAAAAAACTAACGGTGTGTAGATTGCATGTTTTCTCAACTATTTATAAAAAATAATATATTACTCACCACAGTAATTTTGACAGAATCGCAAATAAACCTGCTGTTTTGATGGGTTTTTAGCCGTACGGCGAGAAAAAATGAGTCAAGTCAGAGACTTATGTAGCTTTATTTATTTAATTACTGCGAATTTTAATCATTTTTTTACTATATTTTTGCGCCATTGATATAGTAACAATATTTATTTCATACTTCTTCAAGACGCTGAAATCAAAAAATAAATTTTGACTATGGTCTCCATTATGACTAGGGAACTATCTCGCTCAAACTACCTTAACCATTTTTGACTCACGCACACCATAGCAACCTCCGAAGTGCGCCGCGCAGTTGGGCGTGCGCCGTAGCCATGGGAACGCTCTTCCCCGTCATCACTGCATCGGCTATCCTCGAAGTGGTCGTGTCCCAACGTTCGAACGCCAAGCGATGCGCTCGCGGATGTTACATTGTCCCTGTATGTCCCAATTTAGAGAACGACGCGAGGAGTTG
Organism: Pyrrhosoma nymphula; assembly: GCA_963573305.1. NCBI lineage: Eukaryota > Metazoa > Arthropoda > Insecta > Odonata > Coenagrionidae > Pyrrhosoma > Pyrrhosoma nymphula. The sequence continues at coordinate 154,435,257 of OY754329.1, read as the reverse complement.
GGAACCGGCGACTTCCAGCAAGATCCACGGTCGGGTCACGTGATTGCGCCTCTTAGAGTGTCGAATAAAAGATACGTTGTATTATATTTCCCGATACTTAGACCTCTCCATTCTTCTTTGATCTCTTCAAACCGAAGGCTCGCCCTCGATATCGTGTCTCTTTCTTGACGATCTTCGTCATTTACTATTCCAAGTCACTCCTAGGCGGGGACGACCATTCAAAAGTTTCCCTCAATTAATCTGGCAACGGTTTGAATTTGACTCGTTTTGTCTCGCTCGCCCCCGCGTTCAAAGCAGCGAGCGCGGAGAAATTAAATATTGCACTGCCGGGGGAGAGGGGGACGGGGAGGGAGGGACTCCCAACGGGTTCGAATCTCAACTCGCGAGGGAACGAGTGCCTCTTTGTAGAAAATTGCCCCCCCCCCCCCCCGCCCCTTCCCCCCTCATGCTTGCTATCGGCCTTCAATGAAAGCTGTTAAACCCGTTCTCCAGCCACGCCCCACCTCATCCCCCCCATCCCTCCACCAATTACTCTCCTCCTCGGAATACCTGGTTCTCGGCCCTTCTGTAATGCAGGCCCGCTTGGATTCGAACCCGGACTGGCTGCGTCCGTCAACGACGACTGCAATCGCCCCATCTCGAGTGTTGGAAGCATAAAAGTATTCGAAAAGGCATAAAGTTGTTTCTCTCGGCTACTTAGTGATACTAATGCGTGTCTGTGACCGGTGGAACGAACTATCGTTGGAATTATGAAAGCTCTCTGTCAATCCTTGTCTCTAACATCGATCTATTAATCAGTACATTGACGGATCCACGTCCTTCGATTCGATGAGCGACGGGCGATTTTGTGTTTGTCCGAGGAAGTAGTAGAATTGTCCTTTGCAGATTCTCGGCCCGTAATATGCTCCAAAACATTCTTTCGTTCGTATTACTCCCAAGATTATTCCAAATCTCGTCGACCCAACCGTGCTCACCTTATCTTCACCGATTATCCTCGCCTCTTTTTTTCAATCGGTAGTTATTCGTATCGGCTGAGGGAGGAGGAGGAAAGTAGCGCTAGAATTCCGTTTCCGTTTCCTTTCCTGCTTCGCACTACATCGCTGTTCACTGTGCTTATGTGAAACGCGGCGCTGTGATGTAGTGGGCCCTTTCAATACTAATTTCATTTCCGTTCGGTGAATGCTTTTCTACTGATCGCCGGATACCCTGAATCCATGGTTATAAGCAGTTAGAAGCAGTTTCCGCTTATTTCTTCTCTCGTACCTCGTCCACGGAGGAGACACTAAGAGTGGGGTCGTCTGAAGGTCTTCGTCAGCTCCTCTGTAAGTGCTGTAGACTTTAAATAACCTGTTCGATTAACTGTTAAGGCCCGTTTTCACGATGAATGTAGGTATCCGCGCAGGTTCATGCGTAAATGTATGTCGCTTCAAAAAATTCATCTCGTAAACTCAACAACTTACGCGAATTCATGAATGCAAGGATATATGAAATTGCCTCTGTTCTAAATCGGTGAATATTTTTGCGAAATTACTCACGCATAACCACGTGCGGGAACCAATACACTTCCTCTATACGGGCCTTCGCATTCGTTTTCTCGATGTTGAAGGAGGCGTAAAATGCATTTGCTTTCTGAGAAAAGGGAGTCTTTCTTCGTCACGGTCCGTAAGTCACGGGAAAACCAGAAACGCCCGACACTAGAGATGCCTCTTTGTGTCGGGAATCGTCTGCTCTGGCTCCGCCAACCGCCATCAGTTCGCTGTCACTGGTTTAAAATGATGTATCAAAGTAATGAATGCCTGATTAAAAAGACATAGTAGTATGCTGTCTGACAAATGAAAACAACCATAGAGTTGACCGCCATATTAATGTATGGCAAATAGTGAATTGTCGAATACGCACGATTGCATTGATAAATTGTTGCTAGCGCTTTTGACTACGTGCTTAATCTGTCGGCGATCAATCGGGTTGTGAAGGCTAAGTTTCGGAGTTAACATGGACACGGAGTTAACAGCTAAGTTTGAGGTGCGGAAGCCTCTAGTCATTTTCCAATACATTCAAATACTTGCCAATGTATGCCCCTATTTTAACATCTCTTCTATTGCAATACTTTGAAATATCCGATGAATTGTAGTTTTAGTAAACTGAATGCGTCACGGCATTGTAAGCAAAGAATGGGAAGAAGACTGCGTGAACCCAATAGCAAGGAAGTATGAGAATAAAATACCGTTTCTCCTCCTAATATTTTTTCCGTATTTAATTTTCACCCCGTAGGTACTATGTATTTTTAATGTTTACATAAATCATTCTGCTGTCTGTTAGAAATATTTAAATTGAAAAATGAATCTATTCTGTTCATATCTTTTTTATGGCCATGAGAGTTAGATGAGGATGATACATTTGCAACGCGAGTTGCGTTCAAGTATCACGAGATATTCGATCCCGAATGACAAGCAAAGAAAATGTTAATGAACAACTTGCTTGGTTGAGCTTGTTAACATCCAGATGTACTCGTTCATTTGGAGCGAGAGGAAAGTCAACGTGTTGAGGTGATCGAATAATTTACATCATCAACTTTTAAAAAAAAATACTACCTGGAGTTTCAAGAACTGGTTTTTGCCTTTCGTAAGACTCCAGGTGGCCTCTTATTTCTTGATGCTCAATAACGGATTGGAATTTGACAGATGCTCGCCGGTTAAATCGATAAATCTCTTCGTGAATCCGCGAGAAAAGGGTCTTCTTCTATCTTTTCAAAGCTCTTGCCAAAAGAGTAACATACGGTGACTTTTTTGCCTCCTGAAGGTAATAGCTCCAGGCAGGGTAGGTGAATAGTGATTCTGGCGTTTGAAGACGAGAATACTTAAATTAATTCTTCTTATTCAAATCCACCTACAATATTTTTAAGATAGTTTGAGCGAAAAATCATTTCACCTAGAATTTGATGAATTTGGCCTCATTTTAAAGAAAAAACTCATCTTTCCAATGATATAAAAATATCAACCCCTTGCCGAATTACATTTCGAGCAATTTGTCTAAACATATAAGATGTTTTACGTGGGATAGATTATGGCTGTGCGCTCCAGAGGGAGAATATTGAAGGAAATAGGAATTTATAGCTCCTAAATTTCGTCAAAAAACTAACGGAGTGTAGATTGCATGTTTTCTCAACTATTTATAAAAAATAAACTATTACTCACCACAGTAATTTTTACAGAATCGCAAAAAAAACCTGCCGGTTTGAAGGGTTTTCAGCCGTACGGCGGGAAAAAATGAGTCAAGTTAGAGACTTATGCAGCTTTATTTATTTAATTACTGAGAATTGTTGTCAGGTACAAATATAGCTTTGCGCCAATAATATTACAATATTTATTTCACACTTCTTACAGACGATGAAGTCAAAAAATAAAATTATAATATGGCCTTTAGTATGACTAGGGAACTATCTCGCTCAAACCACCTTCAAACAAATATAAGGAAATTTAGAAAACTTAGGAGAGTAACATGGCTATAATTTAATAGTTGACGTTGCCCAGCGGTGAGGATTAGTCAGTTACTCCATCACTGTCAACACTTGTTTAATTTTTCACAGAATGTGACAAACATTAATCTCAATCCTTCTTTTTCAAACCGATTTCCTTTCTCAAAACTACCAACAATTACCCACCTCCGACAAAGCTCACTAACAAACAACTGACTGGCGTTCTATGTTGTTCTCTACGATTGCCATAATAAAACAAAATAATAAGAAAAGATAAAAATAATTATAATAAAATATTCATTACATTAATAAAAGAATACGGAAGAGTTTTGAGTTAAAAATACGAAACTGCTCGTTATCAACCTGGACATAGGACAAAGTGTCGGTTGCATCGAGAAATATTCGAGTGAACTTATCGATTATCAGTCGTAGAATTTGTGCGGAATTAGTTCCCTCGTGTTTCACCTCTTTGTATTTTACGTGCTGGTTCCTCTATAGGGATGCAGCGGTAATTACAGACAATGATTACGTTGAAGTGTTCCTCGACAGAACAGTGTGTAGCGAATCACCATTAATAGTGTGCTCTCAGCTGCATCCCACTAGATGTTATCATCGGTGGAATTCTGCCCGATATGTAGGCCTACACATCATCGTCTGTAGTCATCATCCCTAGGATTGGTTTGCTGCAACTTTCTCTCTCTCTAACTGCTAAAAAACGAGACATATTTGTTTAATTATACCTGCTGCTAATGTGCGAGACGCCCCTGGATGGATTTTATTTTGATGCAAAACGACGTGGAAAATGTTTGCTGTCATTTATTTTTTCGGAATCAACGCTCAAATTTGTTCAAACGATAGTTCTTGTGTATTATTATCTGATGCCTACAATTATTCTCGAGGAAGTGAAGTCCAATTCATTCTGACCCGAGTTTGAAGGATTAAGATGGTGGATTTTTGAGCAGTGGAAAATCTCCATCGTGGCGCCTCCTGTGTATATCAACCAGAGTCATGTACCCTACCTACCACCACAGCAATCAATCATGATGTTGTATAATTTCGGCAACAATTTCAATAGTAATGGTTGTGACGGATTGCAGACGGCTCTTGTTTTCATCTTCTTTGCCTGCCCTCGATTCCTTCTTTGGCGGTTGTGGGGGGTAGGGGGAAGGGGTGTGTGTTTAATTGTTGTGATGTGCACAAACCCGAACACGCAAACACGATCGAACGAAGGGAGAGAATTTAAATCTATCGATCGGTATCGAAACGCATCATCGCAGCAACGGTGAGAGAAACAAAAGCGCTTCGCTCCGCGCTCTCATTTCACTTCGCCTGATCGATCCTCAAGTGTTTTTGCGTCCTCGCCTTTTAATCTGCTTCTCATCCATTCGCACGAGTCTCCCACTCCCCCCTCCCAACTCTTTCCCCCCCCCACCCACCCACCCGTCCCCCTGGCGACCGAAAACCTTCGCATCCCCCGATCTGTATTCGCCCGCACGCGCACGCACGTGCACGCTCCAACACGCTCTGTAAACAAGAGAAACACGCGGCGACGCGTCCTGTCCGTCCGTCGCCATATCGTAATCTGTGCGGCACGAAAGAAGCGTGTCCACGCGCGTTTTGCGTCTCACAAGCTGTAGTGCGAGACACCATTGATTTCTATAAAAGCACGGAGCGTCCAAAGCTGCTTCTGGACACTAGGAAGTCGAACAGAATCTGTTCCGAGAGATATTTCGACTTTCGATAAATTTGATTTTCGAGTTGAATTTTTTTTATCGAATCAGTTCCGAGAGATATTTCGACTTTCAATAAATTCGATTTTCGAGTTAAATTTCCCCACGAGATGTGGTGAATCCTTTCCAGATTTAAAAAAAATATTGATTGTACTTAGTTTTAAGGCCAAATATTGGCTGTACAATCAAGCGTAATATGCAGTACCATTTATAACACCGTATACATAAAATATATATGCCTTGAATATTAAAGGAGTGCCTCTGCTGACTGAATATGGGCAAGTCTAGGACCAAGTCTCTCTTAGGAGAATGCGATCTACCTGGAAAAATCACATTTCCCCTCACGATCTAAACCAAAATTTCCGTCTTTTAAAAGTAACTGTTGCATTTTGACGGCGGGAGGGGAAAGGAATCAGAAGCTATTACATTTTCATTATTTCTGAACAGTAATTCCTTTGCAGCCGTTTAAATTGGGTCCTCATAATGTTTCACCAACCTCAATGAAACTTCTCGCATTAATTTCCACAAAGTCGTCTCTTGGGCTCGTTCTTTGCAAGGTGGTGAGCTAAAAAAAGTAATCTTTCAGTAAATAAGTGGATGATTCGGTTTGGCATTCTCTGCAGCCCTTATCCTACAGTTTTACGTTTCTCAGATTTCAAAATTAGCCGTTTAATCAGATTTCCACCTAAACAGCTTATTATGCATCAAATTTATATTCATGGGATTTCAAACGATTGACTTTTATATTTCTGCTCTGTTACTTCTGTGCCATGCGTATAATCTACCTTTCCAGGTATCACGTAACACTTCCCAGCGTAGCGTTGGGCGGTTAATCATTGTTATTTTATTCTCTCGAGTTTTCGGCGCTCCGTAATTACATCTCTCAGATTTGTATCGGCGATTCAGCTCTCCCAAAATTCGCACCGATAATAATTAATCCAATGTTCCGCGTTAAATGGCCTTATTTACTCGAGCAATTACTCCTCGTATTTACAGCAAATTCCCTTTTTGCATCCGACGGTTTAAAAAGAGGCTACAGTTCCGTTGAAAGGTCCGTTTTCCTCCCGCGGGTTCTACTGCCTGCGAAGGGCACAAAACAAAGGCTGTATTGTTCTCGACAACTTGTTTTAGCTTTGTCGTGTTCTTATATTCGCTCTTTGCCTCTTCACGCGTGGAATTCTTCTGCTGGGGCTGACCTGAGTCTCTGAATTTTGCTGCCGCTGCTGCCGCGATTGTTCAAATGACCCGTGCGTCCTTACTGTGATTCTCCCAACGATTCTGAAGTCCCCATTCGCCATGATTTCACGATGTAAAGCTCTTTGTAATGGTTCTGAGTCCATCTTTTGATCGAGAATTATGATCATGTAAATTTTATTCTGTCACCAGAAATGCATCAGTTGAACACTGCGAAAATATGCATAATTTTATGTCAGCGTATGTTTTTGTTTGCCATTGTTGTAAAGTTATGGTGGTGGGAATCTCAAACAATTGTACATACGGTTGGATTAGTCTTCCCGTGCCATCATATATATTATTACAGAAGTCTTTTTCTGTCATTCCGTATATGCTCCGTTAATACTTCACCTACAGTGATAAATGAGGTATCATTTTTAACGTTGAATCACCGGCTTCTGACGAAAAATACAATCTCAATCTAAAATTTCACTAATTTGACTTAAAAGTTTCGATAAACTCTCTTGCCTGTATTGTATTCATATGTTTTGTATATTTTTGAAAGAAAGCAAGTACAAAGAAATTAATTTATGATACACCTTCTTCTCTATTTAAAACCCAATTACACCGTTTCCTTAACATTCCCTGATAGCGTGAAATTGCGAAATTTTCGTACGGGTTACCTAGATTTTTATTAGTGCTCAATGGGACTTCTGGCTCTCGACCCTTTGTATGTCATTCAATCTGAAGAAATATCTTCGATGATTGGCAGTAAGACTGGTAAAGTTTTATTGTATCTTCGTCTTACTTATTCACAGAAATATCAGTTTTAATGCCAGTCTGATGAGGTCATACTTATATATCATTAAATAAGCATAAAACTTTGTTTTACAGTTAGAGTTTTAAGCAATTATTACGAACTGGTAGTTTAGAGAATTGTAGCAGCTTAAGTGGGTGCTCACACTATAGTGAAATCTGCTGAGGTATTTCGTAAGAATTGGAAATGAAATTGTATTTTCGGTTTTGTCGATGAGTTATCGATTTTAAAGCGGAATTGCCGGTGAGAATACGGATAGGTTTCTTTTGACATTACCTTTCTTGCATGGGTAACTTCACTGACAAGCATTTTCATACACCCTTGAGAACACTTTAGAAACGTACTTAACGCAGGTCGGCGTGGCTTTGCATTCGGTCAGCGGCCGAAAGATTACCTCGCGATCAATTTTCGTGCAAAATAGGACTTGCTACACTCTCCTCCAGTCATGCTCTGCTCCCGGATGAAATATGTGCAGAGGTAATTGATCATCGGCCAGCATCGTAAATGGCGCCAAATTCAGTACGAGTCTAATTACTTTCAAATCGCGTACGCTGACCGCGAAATCGAGAGTGCCGAAAAAACCGCGCGCTTAGAGAGAGAGGACCCCGATGAAGGGGTGTTCCCTCGACTCCTTCAACCTCGAAGCAGTGTTTGGTCTTCGGTGAATTTAGTCGCGTCATCTGGAAAAAGTAAACATTAAAATATGCCATTCGTGGAACAATTTGGCAATTATATGGCCAACTATTGCTCCCTTTTCATTTTTGCATTATTGGCGTAATAATGGTTTTAACCTTGTGACAGGGGATGTACATCAGTTGTCAGTGCGGGACTTCATGGGATTCTTAGGTTCGTAATTCGATGACCTTTCATCCCGTAGCCTTTTTCTGAAGAGGCATTCATTCTCCTCGACACAAATTTACCGTGGTCGGCGACATGTGGTTGTACACCCATACTTGGCCCACATATTATTTTTTATGATTACATAATCTGTTCTGAGATGACCATTCGTTATTTTTTTCCCCCTCCGCTCTTTGGCCTCGACACATGCTCCATTTGGACACCTTGTGTACATCTACATCTTCAAAATACCCTGCAAGCCACCTGAGGGGTGTGTGGCAGGGGGTGAGTAATCACCAACATGCATTACACTATACCCTAGAGTTAGTGAAACTACGACTAATTATGCATTAGCATAAATCGCTAATGCTTGTCACGAGGCGAAGCCTCACAAACATGCACTACTACACTACAGATGTTATCACAATGGAGAGGGACCGTCAATATGCATGCATTCTACAACTACACCGATGGACAGAGACTCAAGACCCATGTAGAAAACATGCAAGGCGTGCTGTTAGTATGTAATAGGTGACAGATAAGGATTCAATTGTACTTTCTGAGTGACAGATAAATAGTTATTGGACGCTATTTTGCTGCTTCGCAGTCGTCCCCAGGCATAGGTGGGTGGCACCCTCCATCCGATATATAAGAGACGTTTCTGTCTCTGCCAACTTAACGGCCTTTCCGACGCCATGTCCCTCCGCTGCAATGTATCACGTCGCTTTCGGGAACCTCGGGGGGTGTTTAACACCGGTTTTCGGGGAATTAGGCGGGTCACATATCCCTCCCACGCAGATGTACAGCAATGTGGAAATCAGTCGCCATTTTGCCAAAATGATGCACCGCAAGATATTAATCTATATGGCCGATATAGAAATTGATAACTCGATAGTTTCATTGATATAATATATCATCGAGAGCTAATCATTATAAATAACATTCAGAAACCTATTTAAATGCACTTTACGTTACAATATTTGTGGAGTTGATTTCAAGGAAGTAGGTATTTAATATCGAGCAATAAGCACTCTACAATTAAGGATTCGTTCTCGGCAGCAATGTGTAAAGTAATTCTTAATGGTAACAATTAGATTCTCGATGGTAATTGTTAGATATAAAATTCGCAAATTCCGCTGAGAGCCCATAAACGACTTATATCAGTCTTTTCATCGATTAATTATCAACGATACGGATCGTCGAATATCAATGGAAGTTATCGATAAATCATAGCAAAATTATCGATAGTAGAAAAACTTCGATCGTTATCGCCCTTCCCTCTCCACTCTCAACCACTCCGCCGCGGCATCTCGTCATGCTCGACGCAAGACGTGTCTCACCACGATTGCAGTTTGGCCACCCTGGGAATAATTCAGGTCCAGTTTTACGAATGAATAATTCTGCTCGAAAATCACGTGTTCCTTAAATAAGAAAAAAAAACAGCACGAGGCGAGAAAAACGTCGCCGGGTTGAATCGAAGGGTGGGGGGGGGTAGAGGATTGGAGGAGGTGGTCTTGGTGACGAGGGAGGCGGAGGGCCGGGGGGGGGGAAGGGGTGTGGGGCGGTGTGGTCATTTACCGAAAGGGGTCAAAGGTCCCGTGCGCGGAATATTAAGTGAATGGAGACCCAACGAATTCGGCGCTGAAACGTCGGATTTAATTAGGACCCTTGATTACGCTGGTCGATACGATCACGGAGACTCGAAATTAAAAAGTAAGCGGCCGTCGTCGTGTCCCTGTGGTACGCCCTCTACTCTCTTTGTCCTTTTTTTAACCCCCCCACCCCCTGAAAAGTTCCACCGAAGTTTGAACTTTTCGATTATTCTGTGCTGTGTGGGTGGGTGGTGGGGTGTGAGTTGGATGGGGGGTTGAGTTGGAATCAAGCGCTCTGCCGAATGTCGAGATCTGTGTTATGGAGGAGGTGAGACACTCAAACAATATACTCACTTCCTCTTATTGACCTCGACCCATTGTTCCTGCTATTGCCATTGCACTTTGTCGGCGTGTTGTCCAATCGGATCTGCGATCATTTATTTTAGCGGAAACGGTTTTAAAAAGCGGGCATCAAATCCATTTGATAATTGTAGCCGTGCAATTCATTCCATGTAATTTTTTTATTAGGACACCCGTTATGAAATATTTGTGCATGTTTTAAATAATTTATTTCGATGCTCCCCGAGTTCTCTACTTCGACGGGATATCCGTTATTCAGTCTGGGCGAGAAATGGTGCGATCCAGTTAGTAGAGGAAGTAGCACTTGTGTTTTAGATCCGGTGTGTGAGTTGGCGTGTTCGTTGGCGGTTGAGTAACTTACGATTAGTAATTTCCCGAAAATCTCTTCTGATTAATTCTTAATAATAATTAATTCCACGACTCTGCGAATTCGATTACCCTCGCCGCATTTTCCTTCGCAAGTGCGGCATTCAATTAATTGCTCTAAAACATTACTTTCCCAGAGTCGATAGCGGGAATCGCACGCTATGTGGCCAATCGACCCATTAACGGCGCGAATTTCCTTGAGGGTTTAGTCTGTGTCTCTCACACCGAATGCCTCGACAAAATATTGCATCGTCTGGCGTAGGAATCACGAGATTTCTTGCATTCAATTGTCTGCGAGTACGATTTTAAGTTCGGTTCTATTTATTTTCGTTATAGTTCTAATGCAACTACCGATAATAACTTCCGATACCGATGCATACCGATCAGATCAACGTATGTACGTTTATCTGATCGGTATGCATCGGTATCGGAAGTTATTATCGGTAGTTGCATTAGAACTATAACGAAAATAAATAGAACTGAACTTAAAATCGTACTCGCAGACAATTGCATGCAAGAAATCTCGTGATTCCTACGCCAGACGACCATCGTGACTCGTAAGTACTTTCAGCACCACTGGTGGAAAATTGTCAATCAAATTAAAACAATGCCCAATATCTTTATTTATTAAACAACTAATAATTAATACCATTTTTTATCTCCATCGTCTCAGGCTCAACCTTGTGGAAGTGCATTTTAACGTAATTGAAAAGGAAAACTTCAGGTACATGAACATGACGCCGCTGCGTCGAAACTAGTTGTACCTGAAAATAAATTGGTGTAATATAACAAAGTTTTCCTTTTCATTTACGTAAATACCATTTGTATTCATTTCACAAATATAAATGTGTGGTGCAAGGAAGAAGTATTTATGTGTCTAATACAGTTGGTCGTAAACGACAACAATTTCAAGATCACTATGATTTACTACCTGATATCTTTGCATGGTGGTAACACACGGTAAGAGTTATTGTGCAAGATATTGCGCTCAATATTCTGTTGCAGGGAAATTCTCAGAAAATTGTGACGTTACGCATACTACGCCATATATTGTTTCAGAGAAACTCTCAGAGAATATTGTGCGGTGAGACATGGCCTTAAGAATTTCGTGCGAGAAATTGGGTGTGATGTATATATAATAATTATAATAATAATAAATGTTTAATAATAAATGTTTATTATTACTCCATACACAAAATAAATTTCAATAGCAAATTTTGAGTAAATTTAGGTAGCCTTGAAGGAGAACCTGTTTTAAGGCTACCATCAAATAATAACAGGTTATGCTTTCACTTAAAATTACATATAGCTCATGTAGTGAGGCCTAGACAATTACTTAACAATGTGAGTGCGTACCTTAAGAAGCGACTAACTAAGACTTATGGAGTTAATTATAACACATTAACAACAATATTTATAACACGTTTACAACAATATTTACAACAATATTTCCTCTACACTCTCTTTGGTGATAAGTCAAGAATGTACATTTTTCTCAAACATTTTCACAGACTTAGAATTAGTGCATGAATGGGGTAATAGATTGTATACCTTTGGTCCTACATACAAAAAACATCTTTTAAATATCGTCAAATTTGGTTTGGGTAAGGGTATACTTTTTTTAACGCAGGGTAAAGGGAGAAGGCAGGCACAGAAATATTCCAGAGTTACCACTTCTAGTATAAAAACCCCATAGAAACCTTATAAATATATAAATGCCTCAATGAAAGCAAACCTAAATGAAGAAAGAGTGGGAAGGATCTTTCAAATCTATTCTTTTTCAAAATTACACGAATAACTCTCTTTTGTAAAAAACGGCAGGTTTCAAGGAATTCAAATAAGCGCCACCCCAACAAAAAATGCCATAACTTAATCTGGAATATACTAACGCGTTACTAGAAATATATATATTGTAGCAGAGAAAATTAGTGGCGTGGGGAGTGGCCTCTTGTGAGAATTGGAGGTCGGTTTCTTCGCTCTTCATCTTCTCCACCCGCTACTCATCATCTCCGTGTGGAGCGGGAAGCGATGAGAAAGACGACTTCTTCATCGTCTCCTCCTCCTTCTTCATTGGATGCGTCACCCCCCTTCCCCTCCCTCCCCCTCCCTCCCACCCAATCTCACCTCCCGGTTTATGTAAACTCAATCCCACCCCACCACCACACGGCAATTTCTCGGAGCAAACAATCCACGTACGAAGGAATGGCGGGTGCAAAAAAAATGGGAGGATTGGAGTTGGGCGATCCGTGGCGCATAATGAATGCATTCGAACGCGTCCGCAAGAATGAGATGATGAGGGAATGAGAGAGGGAATGAGGGGGAATGAATCTCCCTTTGGCCCCCCCGGCATCCACCTCGGGACCGGCGCTGACCGGCCGGCCGGCCGACGGGGAACCACTCAGCATAATTGGATGATAATTATCATAATTGCATCTTGATTGGATTTTCCCCGTGGGGTGAGGGATAAGCTATGGAGTGGGGTGTGAGGGATCTCTTGTGGTCCACGCCATCTCTCCTCCCCCTCTCCCCCTCCACCCCCGCCCTATCAACCTTCCCGAGTGCTACTTCGGTCCCTTGGTGCTTCGCGGTTGTCCATGGTGCTCACTCTATGGACACATCCACCTCACCCACTATAAACGATCACCGATGACCAAATTCTCCCGTCGCTCTGAAATATTGGGTTCCTCGACCGTATTTGAATGCCACTTAACTCGCATTCTGGCCACCTATGGAAGCATTTTTCCTCTCTTTGATAGGAACGACAAAATCCTACGTTTCCACAATTTTCTTCCCCGCAATTCGAACTTGAAGTTAGGATTTTTAAATTGTGAGAACGTTTGAAACTCTGGGAAAAATAGCGAGTTTCAATTTTACATGAAATCAATATTTGCGAAAGATGATTTCGATATGTAGTCAAGTGGATGGCGATATAATTAAGGAGGGAATTCATCTTAGTTTTACATTCTTTGGTAAATAACATGCTGGGACAGATTAACATCACTATAGGTAATTGGCGCTGCAGTCGGGTCCCGTGGCTGCAAAAAGTGTTCGTGATAAATACGTTCGTCATAGTGATCTGCGCATTTGTATATCCAATTATTTCTTTGATCCCATCGTTTTCATTTTCTCGATCGAAGGAGTCTAAATTAATTTCAGTCGTATAAATTGTCATGAAGTTCTTCGTAATGGATCACCCCGCCATTGTTACATTGTCGTTTCAGTCGTGGTGCGTCATTGTCTGACTGATTTCAAATACGTATCCTTGTATAATAAATCGAACTATATGTATCCTGGCAAATACGGTACGGAACACTCGCAGAGAGTAAAATCCATCATGGGCCAAAGCAGACAGAATCGCTGTCGGCCCACTTTGGAATGTGAAGAAGGTTTTGGGCCCCAGCAGTCCTTGAAGCCCTTTGCGGCGCGGGGGTTGTGGTGATGGAAGGCGATAGGGAATTGGGGAGATTACTCTCTTAGAGCTTAGTAGAGGGCGGTGGTGTTGGAAGTGGCGGAGGCCGAGTGGTCTTCGCTGGACCTCTCTCTTGTGCCGAGCTGCCATTATTGCCACATTATGCGCGCGCAGTCGCTTCGACCCAAACCCTCGTCGCTCATGCCCCGTTCAGACTACTATCGTACGTACCACCGTAACAACCCTGCACGCATTCACACTACTATCGTAACTCAGTGCTGCCCACACCAGAAATGATGACGAACAAGTAAAGAGTAGGCGAACAAAATAGGTAGTCCCGCGTCCCAGTAGCGATTTTAAGACTTTCGACATGGTTTTACAGGCAAATGAAACCTATCTTTGTTTATTCATCAAAGTACCACCATCTAATTCAATGTAATGATTGACTTTTTTTATTATCGTCATTCATCTTTTCCGGTTTCCGGTCGTGATACCAGCGCTTACCATCGTTGAGTGGCAGCGTTAGGAACTACCGGTACCGCTGTCCGGACTTGCCTATTGACATGACTATTTCCGGCAGCTATCGTCAGGACGATGGTAGGTACGATAGTAGTCTGAACGGGGCATCAGTGGGCTCTGACACGAGTACACCTCATCTTTGCAAGTAGGTGGCAGGGGAGAGGGGGTCACTTTCTCTCGTCGAGAGGCCGGCGCCGGGTTTCCCTCCATTCCTTCAGAGTATCTCTTCCCTTTCCCACTTGCCCTCGAATGCGCCAATGACAACTCGGTTGCCTATGGTCACCCCATCAAAGAACAACAATACGGTCCTTTGGAAACGAGCTCTTCTTCGTGTTGTTCGAAGTAAATCAGACCGCACGCGCAGATGAAACTCATATTTTAAAATTGCTCACGCTTCTTAAGTCTCTCGACTAAGAGCATTATGACGCATAATTTTTTCGCTGTTTTTTTAATGAAATAGTCTTCTCATTGCTTGGTGTCCCCGAGACATCGAAGTTACCGTGCCAATTTATGTTTTCGTATTCGCATTGGGGTAAATGTGAATAACGGAATGCAGCGTCTTGCCCAGAGTAGGTATGCAGCCGTTGATACATCCTCAGAATTATTCTAAAAAAACATTGATTTGGAGGGATGTAATTACAGCGGCCAGCGTCGGGGATTGCACGGATCTTCTCATTTTGCGGTTTACGATTGGATATTCATATACGGCTCAAGCGTGAGTTCGTGGGAGTGATATGAGATATCAGACTCAAATGAATGACTCAATGGAGATTTTGGACATTGGGGAGATGGCGCGGAGGAAGGAGGAGTTGAGTGTCGGTGGCGACATCACGCGGGTGGACTTGTAAAGAGAGACTTGTCCGTGGCGTCCAAGCGATGTCCTTCGAGAGGCAAAGGGGGCGGGGGAGAGGGGTCCAAGGGGTGTCCCGTGAACGACCGCCTCCCCATCATCTGGCTTTAGGCGGGGGCGGAGGACGTGGGGGCGGGGGACGTGGGGGCGGTTTGAAGGACGTGGCTCAATAGTAGGAAAAAGGGGTGCACGCAGTGTGGGTTTCGAAGTTGGCGTGATCAAAGTTTTTCCGCCGTAAAATGGATTAATTCCCAATTTTATCTCAATCTGGCTGCTTGTAGAAAAGCGTGCTCTCGATTCGGAATGAACAATGTTATGTCCCTCACTTGTACGCTATTCTTTCCACCATTTGAGAGGGAAATTCATGTTGCTGAACGTGAGAATGCGTGAAAGAGTAGTGGGGGTTAGTTGTACTACTTCTGTGTGATATAAATCCCATTTTCGTGAAAAGCCGTTTACGAGAAGCGAATTCCCAGTAAATCGAATTTAAGTAATATTTAATAATAATAATAAATATAAATTTATTGTTCTAGGACATTTGTCCTAAGGAACATGTATTCCAAACATACATTCAATGGTCTCTGTGGTTTTACAATGGAGAGCATACAAATGAATAGGTACAGCGGAGAATGAAAAGCCAAAACAATTTGATATTTATAAAACAATAATATGCAAGAGACGTTATTCCAAATGACATAGAAAGAAAATTTAGCAGGAATTATAAGTTTAACATGTGCAACATTTAACATAACAATTATGTCTATCATATATTTATGAATAATTAGATGAGTATAATGGTTGGACAGCATTTTGTATTGGAGACTAAGACATGACACTGTAGTATTGGACACTATGACATGACACAATTAATTGTAATAAAAACATAGAAATGAAAATAGAACAAAATATTGAAAAGTTGCAATAGTAGTTAACAGAGATAATTGAGGAACGGAGGTAACAAAAAATAAGTATTGGAACTTATAAATTATGTATAAATGCAATAAATATTCATATTGTAATTCAAGAAGATTACTATAGTACAATATTTACAACAAAAAATATGAAAAGCATAATGATAATGATGAATGATTTAGGCACTTCCTATAATAACTTTTGAGTCATTGGTAAATTATTGCTGTTATTAAAGTAAAAACACGTTAACTCAATAGAAATGACGCTGCAGTCGGATCGTATGACTCGAAAAAATGTTTGTCAAAATTATCAGGGGCAATTCCACGCGAGTTGAGCCAATGTGGTTGTTCGACCCCCACCGATTTTTTTTCATATTCATACCATATGTAGTAGGAAATCCACGAATATCCTCAGATATTCGTGGATTTAACTGCATGTGTCGTATTTAGTTTTGTTTTCCAATAGTTAAGGCTTGTAGGCAGTGAAATCGGTGTATTGTAAACAATGCATATATTGGTGGAGTTTATTTAAGTGATACAAATGTATTTGTTGATACAGAGTGTCTCGGTGGAGGCCCCTGGAGGGGTGGTCAATCGCTCCTCCCCTCCTCGGCGACGCGTCTCGGGGCGGGACGGACGGACATGATGTCACCGCACACACACACATACATCCCAGTCCTATCGAGAGATGTAAGAATGCGTGAGGGGGGGGGAAGGTGTAAAAAGGGGTGGGGTGGAGGGGCGTC
The DNA here is from genome assembly GCA_963573305.1 of Pyrrhosoma nymphula. Classification (NCBI taxonomy): domain Eukaryota; kingdom Metazoa; phylum Arthropoda; class Insecta; order Odonata; family Coenagrionidae; genus Pyrrhosoma; species Pyrrhosoma nymphula. The sequence continues at coordinate 154,418,472 of OY754329.1, read as the reverse complement.
TTTTGTGGGATAGAGGCCTCGAAGCCGGCTCGGCCGCCTGCCTCGCTCCCTGCGCCATTCTGCATAATTGGATTATAATTATCGTAATTGGATCTTAATTGGATCCGAGGGAGAGAGAGAGAGAGCGAGATGGAGAGAGGGGCGGAAGGGAGAGGAAGGGACGGCAGAAGTACATATATGTATATATGTATACACGCATGTGGGTATATATGTACTTTACTCTTGTGCACGTACGTATTAAGACGCCTTGAATCGCTTGAGTGCGAACGCGAAGGAGGGCGTGTTTTTGGGAGCCTCGGTAACATTTTGAGGCGACAGGAAGTGTTGTTTTAAATAAAATCATTTCGTGGAATGGACGTTGGGTCACCATTTCTTGCTTATTGGAGATGTGGTAACGATAACATTTTTACCCAGCGTACGTACACTTTGAGGTACTTTCGTCCCGGCGCCTCCTTCAAAAGAAACAACTAGTAGTACGGAGCGTGTTTCTAAGGGTCTTTCCTGGTGCCGTCTGTCACTTGGACACAGCGGGCGAAGGGCACTCCTCCGAATAGTATAGAGGAGAAATCCGTCGTCCGAGTGCACATCAGCGCTCTACTTCGGTGACCGAGCGAAATCAGGTGCTGCCATGGCGTGGCAGTGGCCGTTGCCCACAATTAACTAGCGTAGTAAACAAGAGTGACGGCATTGGAAGACGTTAGCATTCCTTATGCGCCGACAATGAACATGTTTCAAGTTCCTTCAATAGCTATTGGTCAGAGCATAAAATATCGTGATTGACCGCTGTGTTTGACGCCATTCCCCTATGTCATGGCCCCCCGTTATATCAAAAATTACACGCACGCAACCCCCGCCCTTAAAAACTTCCCCTAGTCCAGGGAGTTCCAAGTTAAAAAGGGAACATAAAGGCCAAGTAAACGAAGCCTGTAAATCAAAGTGGAAGAAGTCTACGCCTCTTCAGGGGAGGCTTGCACCGCCTCATCAATAGCATCACCGCCGCCTCCGCACCGATCAAACGCCCGTCCGAGTTTCGGGAAGGACCGAGGAAGGGCGCGCATCGCAGAGCTCCCAGCCAACACCACCGGAAACCAAGGAGAGGAGCCGACAAGCGCCCCCCCATACCAAGGGTAGCCCCTGGAAACGACACCCGCGACCCATCACCAACACCCACGCCAGAGGTAGAGACCGCCACAGGTGACGCACCACCTCAAACCAACAGAGGCCCCCTCAATAGATTCTTGCAGTGCTGCCAACCACATGGAGTGCTGCCGGTGGCAGGTCATGGCGAGAATGGCATACGGTCAACCACTCGACCCCAGAGCAGAGGAAAACCCGCAAAAAAAACCTCCGCCACTACCGGGGGGGAACGTGCTAAATTCCGCGCGCCCTTTTATTTGTTATTTTCTGTTTATTAGTGGGTAATCATGTGTTTTCCGTGTTTCTGTGTTTGTAAAAACTATTTACTTAACTTTTCACATCGATCGCCGACAGCTTGAGATATGCACGCGTATGAAACTATAGTTTTAAAACAACGGGAACTCCTAAATAAAAAAAGGAAGGACTCGCGAGAAGTACGAGAGACGTTTCGGCGCTCGAGTCGTCGTCTTGGTCGGTCCCTGCGAGACCCACACTCGCATTATTTGTACTCTTGAGGGTGCGAGGGTGCTGGGGATGCGAGGGCTTTTGTGTGGGGTGGGGTTTGGAGGGGCAGGGGGCGGAGAAAGGGGGATTATTGGTGACCAGAGAGAGAGAGAGAGGGAAATCATGTGAGTTGGTCTCGGGATGATCTCACATGCACGCCCGTGCTTTGTCGCACCTCCTCGCCACTTTGGGGCACCGATGCTGAGGGGGGAATTGAGGGGGAGGGGGGGCTCAATCCATCCCTTTCCATCCCTCTTATTACCTCCCCTCTTCCCAAACCACCCTCCGACTCTCATCCTCTAACCCCCTCCAACCCCCTCCGCATCTGGCACACCTCCCCCCTGAGAAGAGAAGTGTAATCCCTCCCAATCCCCATTCCTCTCTCCCCTCTCCGCCGAGAGATAAAAGGGGTGGGAGGAGGGAGAGCATCATTCCCTCCCCTCCACCCCCGAGTGTGTGCGACAGATTGAGATAGAGAGAACACCCTCCCTCCCCCCCTCCTCTTCTTCCCTCCTCTTCTACTCTCCTCTTGCGATTAGTATTCGCCGATCTTCATTTCGCTCTCCGCCCCATCCTTGTTGGAGGGAGAACCACCTTTCCCTGTTTGGGGCGACCACTACAACACACATGCCAACGCGTTTACGCGCACGCATACGTGAATAGAGTCGTGTGTCTCACGAGCGAAATGATAAAGAAATTGCTAGAGATCGAGTGGTGTGCATGGTGAAGTGTGTGTGTATATATATGTAGAAATATATATATTTATATATATGTGTATATATATATATATGTATGTATGTATAAATATATATATATATGATGTATATATATATATATATATATATATATACTCATCCATTCGAAAATCAGACGCTCAAAGGGGCGAATAAATTCATACAATCATAGGAAATGGAAAGGGATAGGAACACATAAAAGGACGAACACAGGGTTTGGTGGGGTGTGTGTGTATATATGTTTAGTGTATCACTGTTTTATTTATGCATGTGCATCGTCGCCGAGAGCGATTTTCTACAAAGACATTATATATATATATATATACACATACTCACACACACACACACAACAGGGTTGCGGATGGTGAAGGCTGATTCCAATCGAATAAAGGTTCGATGACCGGTCCACTCGTGTTTCTCACTCAGTATCGAAGTCCTCTTCTCCTCTTTTGCTGAGAAACGCCGCATCGCGACGGACTGGAAACTCGGAAGACATTGTTCCGTGTGAACACCCGTGCGTCGTCATTTGTCGCTTCCTCAACAGTCTCCCTCCCTCTCCTCCTCCTCCTCTCTCACTCCGATAATTTTATCCGAGTGCGGGAGTGTCTTGAGCCTTCCTAACATCTTATCCCCTCCCCTCCCCCCACCCTTCCTGACCTCCTATCACCTCTAAACGGCCCCCAATCGGCGAAAGCGAGCTCTATTTTTGCGTTATTCATGATGACACCCTCGAATACGCCGGTTCTCTCTCTCCTGAAAGAAAAAACGTTTCCAAGTCCTCTCTTCTCGGGAGAGAGAAGTACATAAAGGTGGTTTGAGCGAAAAATCACTTCACCTAGAATTTGATGCATTTGGACTCATTTTAAGGAAAAAACTCTCACCTTTCCAATGATATCAAAATGTCAACCCCTTCCCGAACTGCTTTTCAAGCAATTTCCCTCAAAATATAAGCTGTTTTACATGGGATAGATTACAGCTGTGCACTCCGGAGGGAGAATATTTATAAAATTAGGAACTTATAGCACCTAGATTTCGTCAAAAAACTAACGGTGCGTAGACTGCATGTTGTCTCAACTATTTATGAAAAATAATCTATTACTCACCTCATTAATTTTTACAGAATCGCAAAAAATCCTGCCGTTTTGAAGGGTTTTCATCTGAAAAAATGAGTCATGTTAGAGATTATATTGCTTAATTTATTTCATTACTGAGAATTTTTGTCAGGTACAAATATAGCTTTGCGCCAATAATATTACAATATTTATTCCATACTTCTTACAGACGCTGAATTAAAAATAATAACATTTGAATATGGTCTCCATTATGACTAGGGAACTATCTCGCTCAAATCACCTTAAGGGGATATTTCTTTGTCTTTCCAATATTTCATGTGGTATTAACCGCCCACTTCCCGACATCCGCAAGAAAGCACCCATCCTCTGCATCGCTCACGATTATATATTTCCCGCGCCCGCCCCCCTCGTTTTGATTCGTCGAACTGGATGGCGCTCGCCCTGCCTCTGGCGGGGAGGGAGGGCGAATCTCTCCTTTCCCATTTCAAACATGTCCGAGTTGTCGCCGTGGCTTATTTTCCACCGCCCACGTTAGTTGCTGAGTCATTGCTTAATTGATCGCGGATCCTCCCATTGCTTTTTCTCTGTTCCCATTCCCTCAAGCACCTTTGTCGGTGGCGCATGACTCCCTTCGTTTGTTTGCGGTGATGGGGAGAATTATGATCGCATTTTGGTTCCTCAAACACTGTAAGTGATCATTGCCTTTGTTGTAGCGCAAGAGCTGGAGAGGAAAGATGTACAGTGAGCCCTCATCGTAAGTCGAACAAAATCAGTTACGGGAATTAGTTCGACTATAAAATCGATATTCCCAAAAGAGAAATAAGTTAATAGAATTTTATCTACCCAAAAATTATTCATTATGTTGCATTTCATATTAGCTACTTAATCCAGCGTATTAATATTATTTAAACTCTGTATGCACATCGTTTATGCTTAAAATATTGAACATTGTGCCTGCTCATTGACTGTGGAGAAGTCTGGAGCCAAGTTTTCCTAGCGCAATGTGATGATCTATCCTTGAGAAACTGTGGCCAGCCTATCTGCACCAGCCTGGGAATTGGGGGTCTTAGAGCGGGGCTTAGAAGTTATGCGATTGAGGTTTGATGTCTGTCCCTCAACTTAAGAGGCGGTTGGTTATCCCGGTTCCCGTATTCAATCATCATATCTGGGTGGTTATCCGGAAATGTCGACGTTCATCATGTCGACATTCATTCATTGAGGCATTCAATGAATGGCAAAAAGACCCAATCGAACGACATTTTGAACGAATCTATGAGCAGATGTCAGAGCCGTTGGCTCAGTTTTGTGTTCCGTTTCTTCTGCGTTTAGCGCACCGTTACGAGTTTCGCATTTTTTTATTGCAATTTGGCGGCAAAGTAAATCCCACAGAAGGCGGTGCGTTTTTAACCTAGGATTATGAATTATGTGTGATTTAGCATGTGTTTTTGTGTGTTACATAGAAGAGTTAACACAATATTTTATGCCATGAATACATGGATTTATAATTAATGGCGGTTGAGGCTGTTAATGGCGTTATAATCATTATCCAGTTACGTGGTAATATTTATTTTTGCACGTCCGTTTTACTAGTTTGAGGCAGAAAAAATTAGTTCTAATTAATCAAAGGCAACCGTTACGTGACGCCATATCAACGGGAAGTCCTGTTGGCCTATATGGAAAGCCATAGGTTGCGTCGGCCTTCCTCCTCATTCCTACGCCGCCTCGCTATTCCCGCTGCTATAGCCCAGTCATCCATGTCTCTAAAATGTGAACGGATGGAAGGTTATCCATGAAAAATGATTCGTACAAAACTCTTTTAATATATGCATCCAACATGTGTGCAAGTAGAAAGTAACTTCGAAGCAAATGAGCGTCAACGGCATGCTGAGATATCTTTGAAACTCAACAAGGAAAGGAATTCCTTTTTAAGTAACTCTAACCGAAGGTATCCAAATAGTATTTACAAATGAAATAACTGCTGGATGAGTGATATTCTGATTGCGTAGATCATACCCATTAGAATGGCGATAATAAACATTTATACGAAGAAGACTGATTTACCACTAGGTATACAAATATGAAAGCATTAAATAAATTAAATACGAGGATTTCTATAAGTATAAATGCGGGGAATGTCATTAATGATCCTCGATTTATGTAAATATGAAAGAAGTAAATAAGCATTACTCACTTAACTCGCATATACCGCCAAAACACTAACGGAAAGCGCTTGAAAGGCTTGGCTACGGAGGCGGGGCGGGGGGGGATTTCCCATGATGCTCTTTGATTTCAGACGCGACGCTACCGCCGTCCGCCGAAAAATTACGGTCGACACGGAAGCTTCGGTTTTGAGTCGGTCCGTGAACGAAGAACTGCCAAATGAGCCGTGGGAGCCGTCTTGTCGGAAATTTGATGACGTATTTCCGAAAATCTGAAATATGTTGACGAAATTTCAGATTGTCGACACTCCCGGATAACCCCCCTGGACGTCAGAAGATGTAGTTCCAAATGGCGTTAGCTTTCGCGGGATATTCGTGTTCGATGTCGCTGTGCTCTCCCGCCTTGGTTGTCCACTGATGGCGTCGTCTTCGCTGATCGAAGACGACGCCATCAGTGGTCGAAGTTCGATCCCGTTCCATCTTCAGGTCGACTTCAGCCACTTCGATGTATCAATCCGTCTGGAGGATGTTCCCTGTAACGGGTACGAAACGGACGTCGTCAGAATTGGCCGTTGGCGAGCCAAACAAGGCACTGCATTGGTCAGACTCTCTTCGTCGTACCCGAGGCTCGTGCCCTTCAGAAGTTCCTTCAGCGTCGGAAAGAGCTCGAGGTCACAAGGCGCCAGGTCCAGGCTATAAGATGGGTGGTGAAGAGTCCTATAAAGTCCAGTTTCTCCAATGCGTCGGTTGTCTCGCGACTGTCTTTTGCTTCCGACTGCTCTAGTCGCGTGGAATGATCGCCTTTCTCTGCTGGCGAACTCTACGCACACATTTTTCTAGCGTCTTCACAGAGTGTAGAGAGTTCATTATGTTCCCAAAATCCAATCATATCCTCTCCAACACAGTTCCACAGCATATTGACAATGGGTTTTACCAACTTACGGTTTGTCCTGAACTGTTCTGAAACCTTTCCTGTGCAAATTCTCCACGGAACGGCATTTACTCTCTGGGTCGTAGGGATGAGCCTCGTCCCCAGTGACGACCATGCCGAGGAGAAATGCATATCCCTCCGCCTAGTGACGGTCGCCGACAGTCACATCGTGGGGAACACATATAAGAAATATTTGTGGCAGAGCTCTGAAGAAGCTAGGATTCGTCAAGCGTATTGTGGAAAGATTTTCGGATGAAAAAGTAAAAGAGAGGTGCTATTTCACACTCGACCGGCCACACCTTGTATATGCAGCGAGCATATGGTATCCGGTGAAGTAAGACTTAATCCGGGAACTTAATAAAATACAAAGGAAAGCTGCGCGATTCGACAAAAACAACTACGGGCGTACATACAGCGTTACACAGATGTTAAACTAATTAGGCTGGGAGCCGCTAGAGACTCGGAGGCTGCGCGCTAGGCTTAGATTGCTTGAGCAATTGAGAATAGATGTCTTTAAGAGCGACACGGAGAACATCATGAGAGAACCCCACTATATTTCCAGGTCCAACAGAGACGATAAATTAGGAGAGATATTTTGCCGAACGGATAGGTATGGGAATTCGTTTTTCCCCCGAACAATAAGGGACTTTAATAAATGCTAGGCGTAATTTCATTAGAGCGTTTCCTTTTTATATGTAAACGGCTGGTGTCCTAGCACCCCCCGCCACACGCCTATTGAGGCGGCTTGCGGGGTAGTATGTAAGATGTAGACATCTTTAACCAAGAGGTGAGCGGAATGGATTGGTTGTTTTCAGGTGGTTGATGGGGGTTATTTTGTTGTAGCTCTTCAAATTCGAATCGATAAATAGATTCAGTTGTGAACCGTTATTATTTCGACAAACTGGGCTAAAAAAGTTTAATCGGAACCTAATGAGTTAGATATTAACACTGCGTTAGAAATTAGAAATATGGTGCGAGAATTTCGATCGACTGTGAAGTGGATATCTATTTTTTTACCTTGGAGATGATCGGTGTGGAAGTTAAAAAAAGAGCCCGCTTTGGGGTTTGAGCATGAATTGAAAGAGTATGCATTGTGATGGAGAAGGTTTTGCAGTTTAAAAAACAAGGTTTCAGGACATGGATGGAAACATTTTTGTTTTCAAAAAAACGGGAAACCACAAACCGTGTATGCAAAGTCGTATCTTTCACTAAACGCGAAAGGTTTAATAAAAAAACAAAGCCAGAGAGAAGAAGAGAAGATTCTCAGAAAGATCCTGGCACTGGAAAATAGGGAAAACGGAAGACGACTCTGTTCTGAACCTTATATCCAGATAGAGAAGGAGCGACTGACTGCGCCGCGAAAAATGAAGTTTAGTTTTTATATTATAGTCTTATAACATGAATGACTCCCACCAGACTCCGCGTACTCACATTCTGGCAAAACAAGGAAGTCCGTTATACCTCGACAGAGACTGAAAAAGACGTGACAGTACTGGAAATAATTGACGAGACGGACAGGATGTGAGAAAGATCCCGAAAAAAGTCCTTGGTAATGTGGAAATACCTCTGAAGAAAGTTACCACCCGGTGCGAAGACAAGAAGAAGGTAGGTAGGACAGCGGGAGAAGATACGACAAGGCTGGGTGAAGATCAGGGACCAGAGGACAGTTGTACAAGCGCTGTCCCAAGAGAGAAAAGTAAAATTCGAAAGTAAGGGTAACCAGAGGAGGATGCTGAGTAGTGTTATCATGGACAGCTGAGTCCTTGACGCGTTGTTATGGGGGTTGGTGACCCTTACGTAGGTTGAGGGAGTGATTGTGGATATTGTTGAGCTTTAAATCTCACGATGGGAGTGATCGGTCGAAGCGTGACGTCTTCGGCCCGGGCGTCCCGCCTTCAAGCCCCGACCCGCACCAGAAGTTCACGCCCCGGTCGAAAGGTCACGTGAGATATCGATCGAGCCGATTCGAAAGAAACGCTGACCGGTTAGCGACATGAAAGGTGAGCAATTAAGCGCTCACATTTGCATCGTTTGCTAAATGGAAACGAAGAAGCAAAGGGGGCGATCGACCTCCTGGACGTGTGCTCGTGCCGATGTTACGTGTCACGCACGCACATTCCCGTGTGGGCGCCCACGGGGTTTAATTCGTGGTTCCGCGGTGAAATATTTCACGCGAAACGGGAAATATTCGAATTATTCGATTCTCCGCTAATAACACAGCCAAAACTCAATCCATTTTCACGAATTCTTTCTCAATTGCTCTGCTGAGCTATGGTAGTGTTTGCCTTGATTGGATTTTAAATTGAAATCATCAATTGCGTTGTGCCCTTCATTTGAAAAAAGTCTAATACTTAGGTACTGTGCTAAAAAATTATTAATGTCTTACTGAGGTTCTTCCGCTGACCGCCATTTTTCTGAGAAGCTATCGACAATACGAGTTGGCTGTCTTGTTCAACGAGATGCCCCAAGGCTCTTTTTGAGTGTTGCAAATACCAGTGCAGTGTTGTGGAAGCTTATCTTAAGCCCGTTTCACATGATACTTGATCCAGCACAAGGTCGAGGATACTCGCAAGTATGATAGCTTTCCAGTACCGTGTGATATAGAACCAGCATGCTGGCTAACAAGCATGATAGCTATTATTCTCGCTGGGCTACTTGATTTCGTAATTGATGCGGTACTAGTTTGCTACTAGCTCCCAGTAGGACCTAGTAGCCGTCGAACAATCACGTTAGCTTTTACAGTCGCAGTGCGATCTTCACTTTTTTTTAAATCGGCTCCCTCACCTTTATCGCGGGTGTTACGCACTCTTTGGTGGTGAAAATGTCGCGACAATCCCTGCTATTACTGCAGCAGCCAAAAGTCTCCTTCTTTCCTGGAAATTTTCCATTTCCTTTTAACAGTAAGCGACAGAACAACTTCATCGTAAGCACAAGTTCAATGATCGTGTGAAACCTTCTATCACGGTTTCTATCATAGTACTGGGTTCCGTATTCAATATCAAGTACCAGCTAGCATACTAGGTCTTGTGCTGGATCAATCATCGTGTGTGAAACGGGCTTTAGTTAGCATTTATTTGAAATGGATGGTGCACTAAAGCGGCTAGATTTTACATCGATTGGAGCTGATGATCGCAACGACTTTTTGTTATCCAGCAAAAATTGGTTGCGTCTCTCACTTTTCTTCTGCTGATGCAGTTTTAACCCGCGTAAAGGACCGTGACAAGTTATCGCCTCCTCGTCTTTCATGGGTCTCATTGTTAATTAATGCTCGTCTGCCGCTCGCGAATTTCGCGCTTTTCCTGCGTGGAATGATGAGGGGGGGAGGAGGTTGGGGGGGGAGGAGGTTGGGGGGGGGGGGTGAGAGAATTTGACGGAATGGCGAGGAGGAGGGTGTTTTTTTTGCGCGTGTCGCTTGTCCCGTCCCTTCGATTATAGCCGCCGGACGGTGCTGCCCCCTGTCCGACCCTCCGCCGAAACAAGCGTCTCTTCCGCACTGCACGCCAGCGACCGTTGCGCGCGCTAATGTTTGTTTTCCCTTCTGTGGTGCCCTCTTTCGGTAATTGAAAGAAAACATGACTCCACGTCCGGGAGCTCGTCTTAACGCGACGAAAGGCGCTGTCGCCGCAGTGCTGTGCGCCTCTGTATTTGCTTCGTGCGATCGAAGATATAAGGCAATCGGCATGCACATTAATGTCACCCCCGAAATCATAAGCATGATTATTTCTCGCCTGTGATTAATTATCGGAGGTGCGTTGTCTTTTGTTTGACGAATTTTTAAGCTTTGTTGCCATTTTATGCTTGCCCCGTGTCCCCACCATCCGGAGGAGTCTTTTTTTATAAATATATGCGTATTTTGTATTTCATCACCATCATTATAAGCAGTCGTGAATCCAAAGATTGGTTTGAATTCCTATCTCTCCTCTCCGCCAAAACCGCGTCATTCCTCCACAATCGGGGATTATCATTCGAATTCTTTTTTCGATATTACCGTTGAAATCAAATTTTCAAAGTTTTTCATATAGATTTACAGAGTTGCTTCGAAACTTTAAGGCCTAATAACCAAATAACTAATCGTAGGAAGTTGCATTTTTTTTTGTTTCCACAAAACAACCTCTGACGTCATCTCATCCATCGACCGAAAGTCCGTGGTTCGATTCCCGGTGAAGGGGGATATTTTTTCAAAGTATTTTATAAATATTTAAACTGTTGTATTTCCGGCAGAAGTGGACATCTTCACGAAAGCCTTTTTAGGGCATCTTTTAGAATGTACCGGGAAGAAGAGGGAAGAGGCGATGGATGAAATGACGCCACGGCAGTTATGGGAAGGTTACCCGTCCATTCAACTTTAGACTCCAATATATCTGGCAATTTTTTAAATCTTTAAGAAATGATTAGCAAATGATCATCTGTACTGGCCACCAGCACGATAAAGTATGTAAAAAGCAAAAATCGTGTTAAACCCCCATTCTTCACTTTGTCGTCGTTCAGCCGATGTATTCCATTCTTGGTCTTTCTCTGTCATTCTTCACTTCATTTCTTATTCCATTATTGTTTTCAATAAATTTGTCCATTTCGTTCGTTGATTCTTCTTTACAGACTTTCATCGCTACTACCCTTCGCAGTACATATTAATTTGTGATTCTCTCCGTCAATTTGATCTTCATCATTCTTCGGTAACGCCACATCTCCGTTTCTTCCAATCTTTTTCGTTCTTTATAACTGTCCATGCTTCACTGCCGTTTGAGAGCATGTCTTCTTGACGTCTGACTAAATGTCTTAATGAAGTCCTCCCGCACCTCCAAGTTCCTGATGCTAGCGGTGTGTAGACTCACCTTCTGTTGGAATTCCTTTCATAATTGGGCATTTCCGCTCACAATACCTCTCTTGCTGTTTCCATTATTGGTGATCCTACCCAAGAAGCAATACTCTTCCACTTGTACTAGTTTCTGCTATTTCTGCTGACGGAACTATGTTTTCTTGATTCCATTCACCAACCATACTTTTAGTCTTCTTTACATTATTCCTCAAATTTTATTTCTTCGTAGTTTTCAACATAGTACTGTTCGTAATTCATGCGAAATTTCCATGCTTCTCTGCCAGCATCGCTGTTAAAGCTTAGATGCTGATTTTTTTCTCTTTGAACTTAATTTTTTTTTCCCCATCTTTTATATTCTTATTTTGGTTCTCACATATGCCTACCTTTTTAACATATCTGCATTCAAGTTCTCTTTCAGCTTGTTTCACGTTGAAATTTTTCAGCTTCATTTTCAACTGCGAAACTTCTTACTTCGCCTCTGGCCGTTACCCTTGTAGGTAAGTGCTTGCGAGTCCTGTGCTCGGACTCCTTTTGCCAAACTGAAGCCTTTGAAACTTTAATTTCCCACTCCCGTTCCTGCCCGTTTCCCACTCCCTTCCATTTCCCGAAAATCCTTTCCAGCACCTCGTAATTCGCATCCGCGAAAAGTTTTGATTTTTCGATTCACGCCCGAATGTGGCACTCGCGAAAGTATTCAATGCTGTGACGGCAACTGAAGTGATTAAAATTTACTGTTGCACACATGTATTGTGTGAAATTTTAAAGCGAGTTCTCCTCCATTCTTGTGCGTTCATCGCGTACGTTGTTTTTTGAGACTAAGAGAATGGCCGCCCGTGTTCCAACCAAGGAGGTTAGAAAAGTTTAACCTCCTTCGTGTTCCAACGGGCGGCCATACTCTTGTGGTCGAAGTCTTCGCGAAACTGTTGTCTGAAGAAACTCCCCGCGTGGAGAACACTCGGAGATAGTGGGAAAATTTACTTCAACGCCGCTGTAATCCACGATGGAACACATATCGGAATAACAGCGTCATTAGTCATTCCAATCCATCGTAATAATGGTACATCTGCAGCCCTCCACTCAACCCTGTCCCCTGCTAACTCTTGATGCCATTTTAACTCTTCTATTCCACTTCAGTTGACCTCTCTCCCCCTATCCTACCCATTGCGTTCCTCACGAATTCGTTTTGTCTCGAAGCGTGGACTATCCATCTGAACCTTTTCATCCTCCTTCGTTCGTTTTCCTTGTGGTTCTCTCCTCTTCTGAACACTGCCTCGTTCCTGACCTTTTCCTTTATTTTGATTAAAAGTTATTGTTTCAGGCTTGATTTTGTGGAATAACATCATGAAAGAAAGAGACTGGCAATTTTCCACAAGAATATAGTTTTAATCGACCGGTTTCGGTGTACAACACCATCATCAGGTGTGTCGATGATGGTGTTGTCACCTGATGATGGTGTTGTACACCGAAACCGGTCGATTAAAACTATATTCTTGTGGAAAATTGCCAGTCTCTTTCTTTCATCTTTCACTTTATTTTGATCTTCAGCGTCCAACAAGTCACGTCCAAAAAGTATCGAAAGCCTCTTTGGTACAATTTTAAAATCCATGGTTAACCAATGTGGCTATGCTCTCCCGTCTGATAAGTTCTCGTCAGTTAACCGACAGTCGGATGTAATTTACAAAACATAAGCTCTTGGTTTACGTTACATGAACTTAGCTTCTTCATCATCCAACGGAAAAAATTTTATGAGACATTCTATAACCGAGTGATGGAGATATAATAGATGAGGAGAGCAATTAATGAGTAAATTAAATTAAAGATTACTCCAAATTGTCTATAGAAGTGAAGGAAATAGACTCCAAATGCATGCATTATGGTCATCCAGGTGACCATCCACAGGGAGAATTTTTAAATCTCCGGAACACGTGTGTGTTGCCCGAGGTTCACACGTGGACTTGTAGCCTCGGGAAAAACATGTACATATGTAATAGTTACAAGATTATGGAAGACAAAAGTGAATTCCATTTGATCTAGTTCATAGTGCAAGCTCCCCAGCTTCTGGGAGTCATTCCTGTCACCTTGGCTGTCTGACTGTGACTTACTTTTTTCAGTCTAGAGCGGAGAAAATCCCCCGCCATGTCTTCGCCTCCCTTTGCACCCTTTGGAGGGATTGAGGGTTTAGGGTCTGCGCGCGCGACCCCCTCTCCTGGACAGGGATCGAGCGTGTGAATGTCCCTTCCCCCTCCCCTCTCCTAATCCCTCCCCCAACCCCTTCCCCCCCTGGACCACACGACGAAGGTGCCCACGCGATTGATTGGCGGGTGAATTTTTAATTGTGGAACACGGCGCGGAGGGAGGCTGGACTCTTTCTGGGAGCGTCGACTGTAGCGGCGTCTGAATATCCGACACGGAGAAGGCGCGGAACGAGACGACGCCTTTCCCCCACGGAGTCGGAGTCGGGGACCTGCTCCCATGGCGAAGCGGCGTTGTTCATTCCTAGACATTTCGTCATTACTCGGAAATTATTGGAGATATCCGAGTGAGCCTTGTGCCACTCGGAAGAGTAAATAAACGTCCATCTTAGAAATGATGCCGCCACCATACGAATGAAGATGACCACCGAGTATGGGTACAAAATCACTTATCGCCGCCGGTGCGAAATTAATGTTGCATTGACGCAAAAATGTGCGAAAAGTTCGCGAATGGGTTCCTTGAGCCCGTTTTACGCGAGGCAGGTAATTGCACAATCTGAAGTACGTACGAACGTGCATTTCAAATTGCATCTTGTAAAACCGTGAATTGCAAGAACGCATGCGCGAATGCATGAACGCGAGGTGGCAATTCGAAAATAATTGCACGCCCGATTGAGAAAAAACATGCAGTTTGTAGTAAAACGGCCCTCAGAGTGTTTTAGATTTTTTCAAAGAATAAAATCGCTAAAACTCGCAAAATCTTTTGGGTAAAACATTTGAGAGATTATAATTGAAAAGTATCGAAAACGTTATACATTCCAGGTGAAAGTGCCTTAAGGAGATACCGCCACGACTGTGTGAGTCAAAACAAATACTAAATTCCACATTTTTGATATTTTGTCAAAAACATCCTGCTGTCACTGATGCAATGCGTTACATATAAAAACCCAAAAGTAAGGTACAAAATATGCAGATTATTCCACGAATGTATTTCAAATGAGCATTTTTTTGGACTGGAGTGCAGCGCCATTTCCTACGAATTACCGCATTTTGACTTCAATTACGGCAATAACTCTCCAATAACTAGAAAGATAATGTGGTAATATTCCTGTATTTTATTTTTATTCAATTTCTCTGGATTATTTCCTTCTTAGAGATAGTTTTCCACGAAAATGGGATTTATATTTAATGGAAAAATACTATTTTCCCCGTGTTTCTTTCATTCCCCCATTGAACACCATGTAATTTCTAGCTCAATTATAGAATAAAATAGCGTGGAAAGGTATTATTTTGTTGTTCATATCAGATAGAGGACAACTTTTTCTACAAGTAGACAGAATATGTGTAAAATGACATTTAAGTCATTTCACGGTGGAACCACCTTAAATATCTCAATTATTAGAAAGTGTACGAATGGCAGTGAGAGAGATTACGGGATCTAATGGCCGAATTCTAAATCCAGGAAGCACAGAATGTGATCCACGGAAACTCAGAGACTAAATTTATTAATCTCTCCCCCTACTCCCTTGAGTCGTACGCAACAAACGCCGCTGCGATGCTGTTGCGAGCACCACTCATCTAAGTCTTTCAATTACCTCGAGTAAATGTCGGGTATTTCATCCTTGTATATTCCCAAGTACCGACACCATCTCCTAAGAATTTAACTTCAGTTTACATTACTTTATAGTATTTTTTTCTGTAGAACTATCTTAGAAAATATATTTACCTACATAATTTGTAAAACTGAGTGGAGCTAAATTATGAAACTATGCTTACTCTGACTGGATTATGTTCTTTTTTAGTTTTAGTTAACTCAACCCTGCAGTCATGGCGCCTGAGACTGTCAAACCAAAACTAGCAGATCCAATCGTATTTCTTCGTTTACCTTCAAATAACAGAGTAAAAGGTGAAATAAGGAACAGCAATGGCCTTTGACAACGCCGTCTACCGTTGCAGTCAGCAGTAGGCAATTAATCGATTGTGGTGGCTTAATAAACAGCCGAAACCAATTGCGTATCGTGCAAAAGGTAGAGGTGGAAAACACAAAGTTGTGTTCATTTAATTATGACAAGATTCCATGACAACTGAGGTATTTTTCGTATGACTATATGATATATCATTGAGAGCTTATAAGTTGAGAAAGAATTTGAATGATGAATAATATTTTCACTACTGCCTGTTTGGAAGTGATTTTGAGGCATTTAATACAACACAATAGGAAAAAGTACGAATTCAAAGTTGTTGACTGCATTAATAATTATCCTGTGTTATCATTATATATAATAGATATAGAATCCCGCCAATTTCGGCGACTGAACCGATTTTTTATCAGTCGTTTCATGGATTGCAATCGATATATCGGACCTTAAAATATCGATATATCAGTGGTAAACTGTCGATGGTTGGAGCACTCGGATAGATATATCTCCCGCCCGCATCCACGCGCCTAGCCTCTCTTGGACTGTCACTTGCCGCTCGCCCACCAGGGGGGAGGGGTGTCGCTCGCCTTGACACTTTTCGAAGCGGCATATCCGCGTGGCGGTTTTTCTCGTCGAAGACGTCACTTCCCCTTTTCCCCACTTCCGCCCCCCCCCTCCCCTCCCCATCCCTCCCCTCAAAGTTTGATCCTCGCTTAAGCGTGAGTTGTAACGCGAGGAAGAGAGCGTTCTTGTCGCGACCGATACAGCGGCGGGAAAGGGGGAGACATCGGAGGAATATACGCATCTTGCGTACGTGTTAATACTCACTTACTTACGCATGTAATATATCGGAGTGAGGTTTGTATGGTGAGAAGAACGCGTGATATATATATGTGAGTGTGTGCTTGCGAGTGCCAAAGTCCGATCTCTCTCTATACCCTCTCTCTCTCTCTCCATATTGATTGACAACACACACCACAAGCAACCAACCCCTTATATCCTTCCCTCTCCCCTCCCCTCCACACACGTCTGTCCCACCCCACCCCCGGTTACCATGCCTCCGGGCGCACATCGAACACTATTGCTTATATGCCTTAGTCCGTTCCCTTTGCTATCGATCAGCTGTGGGGGTCTGGGGGGGAGGAGGGGGAGGGAGGAGGGAATGGGGGGAGGGGGTTTGAGGGAAGTGAAGTAGTACGGAGAGAGAGAGAGACGAACCCTTGCCCTCCCCCCCCTTTCCCCCTCCTCCCCTTCCCCCCACCACCCCTTCTCTCATTCGGACGCCACGGAGCGAGAATTCACCGCATTTGCATCTTCGCCACAACGCTTCGCCACCCACCCCACCCCCTCCCCTTCCCCCCCCCCTCTCCCCTTCCACCCTCCCCCCCACCTTTCCCCCCTTCTTCCCTTTTAAACCCACCCTCCAATCCTCGGGTATAACACGGATCTCTCGGAGACGGACTCGTGGGTTGACGAGTGATGCGCGCAAGGGTGACAATGGGACCACGACATACGTGTGCATTCGACATCGGCACCTACCGAAATGTTTCACATTCGATAATCATCCGACGATACTATCGTATCGAAACTTCCGAATTTTCGATTATTTTGTTTCGATATTTCATTTGAATATACCTTCTCTAACAATTTATTTTCAGGTACAACTAGTTTCGAAGCAGCGGCGTCATCTTCAGGTACAAAGAGTAAAAGCAAAAATATTTTATTTCATATATTACATAATATTTCATCTTTTTGCTTTTACTCTTTGTACCTGAAGATGACGCCGCTGCGTCGTAACTAGTTGTACCTGAACATAAATTGGTGGAATATTACAAAGTTTTCCTTTTCATTTACGATAAAATGAACTTCCACAAGGTTGAGCCTGAGACGATGGAGATAATGCCTTCTCTATTAAGGTAGTTTGAGCGAAAAATCACTACGCCTAGAATTCGATAAATTAGGCCTTACTTTAAAGAAAAAAATCCTCTTTCCAATGATTTCAAAATATCAACCCCTTGCCGAACTACTTTTCGAGCAATTTGCCTCAAAATATAAACTGTTTTACATGGGATAGATTATGGCTGTGCGCTTCAGAGGGAGAATATTAAACAACTTAGGAATTTCTAGCTCCAAGATTTCGTCAAAATACTAACGGTGCGTAGATTGCATGTTTTCTCAACTATTTATAAAAAATAATCTATTACTCACCACAGTAATTTAGACAGAATCGCAAAAAAAAACCTGCCGTTTTGAAGACTTTAGCCGTACGGCGGGAAAAAATGAGTCAAGTTAGAGACTAATGTAGCTTAATTTATTTAATTACTGAGAATTTTGGTCATATATAGTTGTATATTAGCGCCATTAATACTAAAATATTTTTTTCATACTTTTTACAGAAGCTGAAATTAAAAAAATAAAATTTGAATATGGTCACCAGTATGACTAAGGAACTATCTTGATCAAACCACAAATTGTTACACTGCACTCTGTACTACCTATACTAAACTGTGATTGCGGCATAATGAACTGCGTGGTTTATGTATATGCTTCTGTCAATTTATATCTCACCTTTCTTTGAGATCTCACGACACTCAGCCGGAGAGCTTCAGAGAGAACGAGAAAAGAATTGTTGAGGGAGGCACTTCATCTAAGACGTAAAACGAAATACCTATTCTGTTTTTAAATCAGCATAATTACATTAGCCAAGCCTCGGAATCGATGCGTTACCTAATCGCTGACTTTTCGATAGCTTAGTTATATTATATCGACAGTCTTCGATACATTGAAATTTCGATGTATCGATACTGCCTGCCACTTGGCACTGGCACATACTATGGCAAGGCACAGGAGGGAGGGAGGCTGTGGGGGTGGAAACTGACCTTGGCATGGACGATATGCTTGTATTCAGTATTTGATTTTAGTATCGATATTTCTGATTCGATGATGTCTTAATAACAATTTAATCTTAAGCCGCGATTACACACAGGAGTTGACTTCTATACGAGTCCACTTGGAAGGTGAAACATGAACGTATATCATACCTACTCCTGAAGGAGTTTCACCATCGATAGTGGCGGAATCGATACTCGGATGGAGTAGCCGATATCCTAGTTGTGTTTCCAAGTGGAGTTGACTCGATATAAATCGATCAGGTAGGAGTCAACTCCTGTGTGTAATCGCCGCTTTATGTATTCTGACTTTCAAGTGACTTTATCGATTACTTCGATGCGATACCAAATTGTCCATTGAACACACTACACTGTTTTCTTATTTCATAATTATTTTATTACTGTCTTATCGCTCTCTACCAGATTTTCGACTGTTTCGATGACTCATTTTCGATTTTTGACTTGATACTCAATAACACCTACCTAACATTAATAATGCCTCACTTTATTTACTCAACTGCGTACTGCCCTGCAGATTGTACTTATGGATGATGCTGCATCTCCTCGGACGCGAAATCTTGTGACACTCAACGAGATAATTTTCGATGTGTAATACACTAAACAAACACAGAAACACGCAAAAGGACACTCACAAATAAAACTTGGACGTTTCGGCGGTCAGGCCGCCATCGTCAATATATATATATATATATATATATATATATATATATATATATATATATATATACTCAATCATACGAAAATGACGCTCAAAGGCGCGAATAAATTCAAACATTCATAGGAAAATGGAAATGGATAGGTACACATAAAAGGACGAACACAGGGTTTGGTGGGGAAGATGAAAATGAGTCAAATCCAGACAAATCCCGGCTAAGGTGAAATTTTTTCTGTCTGGATTTGACTCATTTTCATCTTCCCCACCAAACCCTGTGTTCGTCCTTTTATGTGTACCTATCCATTTCCATTTTCCTATGAATGTTTGAATTTATATATATATATATATATATATATATATATATATATATATATATATATATATATATATATATATATAATGGTTCCAATGTTTTACTCTGTATGAGGTCGTTTTGCTGGTATCCAAATGATACGAGGCCTCTGTAGCACAAGTTTGCGTAATTGCGTATTGAACATTCTGGGGCCTGTGGTACCAGCTTGAAGTCAGCTTTAGTAGTTTAGCTGGATTATTCAGTTACAATGAATTTTACCAAGATTAGGCTTACCATACGGTCATTTTCCTGCCATTCATTCATTTTATTATCTCTTATTTTTTAAATGACTCTTTCCGGGAAGGCGGGAGATCCGTTTCGATCTCTTAATGATCGGCTCACGATCGGTGATGGTCCGATGGTGGCTCCATGACACGTTCCTTACGATAGGTGAGATGGAACTAATGAAATGCGGAGCCAAATGAAAAGTATCAAGAGTTGAAAGATACGGATCAAGATTCGAAAGAGCGGATGAATCAAATAAATAGACCTGCGGATCACAACTTGAGAGCCGAAGATAGTCACGCCGCCTGGGTAGCGGAGTGGAACTCCAAAAAATTACGTAATTTTCCGTATTTTATGACGTATTCTCTGAACTTAAGTGAGATTGCAATATAATCCCCCTGGTGTGTGATCACGGTTACTTCTTTGTCGTTGTCGCGATCCTAATCCAAAACGCTCTATATTGGCAATTCTCTCAATTACAGTCCCAAGAGCACATCCCGTCAATTAAAAGTAATGATTTAATGCACCTGACAACATTTGAAGGTTGGTGATAACGTTTTTGATTTCTTTAGCGCGATCGAAAGTAACGATAGCGCGAGGGAACGCTTTATTAGGAGAACTGTGATCGCGCCCCTGAATCCTTTGTGCGTGCCGCTCTCGTACGGGCCCTCAAGTAAGACTGCATTTGTTCGTGAACAATTTCAGACTTGTACAGGCAGTGGTTCTCTGACGTGACAGAAGCGTAACTCCCCTCTGTGGAGCTCGGCGTGACGCAGCCTCTTTGATTGAGCTGTTGATAGCATCAGGGAGCGTCTACATTGCGGTGATTCAATACTCGCATCGCTACGTTGGCCCAAGTTTGATTCCAATGTTTATAATATTTTAGATACCTGGGCCAAATAAACCCGTGGCGTCACCTTGACAGTGAACATGAGGAGGTCCAATCTGTTCAGTTCTGCGTTTTCCGATCACCAACCGATGGAATGAAATTTTTGTGATCTAAATCGATTGATTTTGTGATCTAATAAAGTGATCTAATCTTCGACGCAACGAAGGTCTGTGAAGCCATTACTTCCGGTACCCTATAGTTAATACCGCTGTGACATCGTGAGCGTGCTGTGACGTAACACAGGCTTACCGGATTCGCCGAAACAAGTGTTCTCTGTTTACGCTCAAGTAACATTGTAATTAAGATTGACCTGAAAATATGTCTCCCTGATGAAAATACAAACGGAACGGTATGACCATTTGAGTAGAGAATGTACGTCCGTAGCTTGCCAATGTCGCGAACTAAAGTCTACAGCTTTTCAAGTTGTAAAGGCATGTTTAATCAGTGGTGCCTGATGACCCTCCCCAGGGTCAATGACTCATCCACCCTTACACACCTTTTTTTCTTTGTAATTTTAAATCTGTCTCCACCACCCTCAAAATTTCCTCTCCGTCCAACGAAAAAAACATATTTTCATGATGCACTTTGCGTCGTGACCCCTTTTGTGGGCACCACTGTCCTCAATAGTAGAAAATCTACTTTTCTGTGACATTTCATTTATTCCGTTTATTCCGCGGAAATCAATAATATCGCATTAATTTCGCGTTTTCAGCAAATGCGAAAAATCGCCAACTCTATTGATTGTGCATCTTGGATGTCTGATTGGACTGTGTGTGGGTGAAAGGAGGGGATATAGAGTTCAAAAAAACATTCGCTGATGGAGGAAGCATTCATAAGAGAATGAGAAGAGAATTTTTCATTGAAGATAGGAAAAATGATGGTTATATCTCGGGCAGAAAAGAGAATTTTTCATTTTTAAGTCAGCACTTGTTCGTGGCATAGACAAGCTTTGGACTCGATGCGTTACCGTATCGATATTTTCTCGTTGATGTCATAATATCCAATCGATATTCTTCTGATATGTTGACGCTTGTACATCGACATTTTATAATTGATCTCCCGAAACTCTCTCCATTCACATTTATCGCCCCTTCCCATATTAAATCTCCCCCCGCCCCCCTACGCCCCCGCACACAAATCTCTTGGTCTTCGTCGAATTCTTCCCTCCTCCTCCGGGGACTAAGAATGAGGAGGCCACTCGCGAAGGGGATGTGGAGAGTATCGGGTCCATTTCTACTCTTCTAATATTTCTAACTTTGCTTCTAATATTTCTAACTTTCTAATATTGCTAACGAATCGATATATCTTCACTCGACAATCCTTTTATACCGTATCCGACGATTAACCACTCCGTAATAGACTCGAAACTTGTCCTAAATGGCAAATGGCATGCCGACTTGAGGGTTGTACGCGTGGGACTCCCTCTTTTGTGGGGCAGGGCCCGGTCCGGCCCGCAGCGCCGGCCCTACCACAATCGACCATCCCATACAAGTCAATATGCATGAAATTTTACATACCTTATAGGAAAAGAAACCTTCAGGAATGAGTTGGAAGGTAAAACTTGCCATTAATAGATGCACACTTGCAAGGGGATTTTATTTCAGTGTCTCTCTGCAGCATCCTCGCTGTTAACGAAATCTTAGCAGTCGTGGCCTCTCAGCGCCGCCCCACAATACAACCGTATAACACACGTGGAAGATCTTAAACATTTCGAATATTTAGTTTCGCTACGAAAAAGATTCGTCTCTCGGAAATTGAAATTAAGCATCGTGGCCCTCGGAGCTAATGGATGTGGTGAATGGCGCGGGCGCGGCGACAGAGCGGAGCGGTGGTCAGGTGCCGTGCGCGCATTTGATAGCCGGGAGCAAATACTGGCGGTGGTGCGTGCGTGGTGCGCGGTGCTGAGACGTCCACGTCCACTAGCGAAAAGGCGTCGAGGGTGTGTGGCAGGGGGTGATTGGACGCCAGCCGCGAAAAGGGGGAATGGGAAGGAAGGGCGAATTGCGTGCTCAAAGGACCTCTGTCCTCCTGTATTTCTCTGTCCATTTGTGTGGCGGCCATTGGTGAAGGGGGAGAAAGAATTGTTGTGCCCATCCGATTGCCAGTGCGTCTATCCCATTTTGTAGTCTCCATCAGCGTCATGGAGATGAAGTGCGAGGTTAAAATGATGTCCTCCGTGTCGCCCTGAAGGTCGCGTGATTTGAACGTCTTTTGTGCAATCTTACTTAGACGCTAAGAAATAGTTGTGTGAAATTCACAGTGAAAAAATCATTCGCCTGGACTGGGATTCGAACCCAGACCCTCCGATTGCGCGCCGAGTGCTCTACCAGTTAAGCTACCCAGGCTTAACTGGTAGAGCACTCGGCGCGCAATCGGGGGGTCTGGGTTCGAATCCCAGTCCAGGCGAATGATTTCTTCACCGTGAATTTCACACAATTGTGTGTTCACTAGCAGGTTCCGTTAAAGTTACTGCGCGGCCAGTTCCGCAGTTCTTTGAATTTGGCTAAGACATAGCTTTAGCGGCACCCCAACCTACTAGTCTATCCATCGGCCGTGTTTTACTCTCACTTCGCTCGTAGCAGTTTTCGACGAAGCGTGCGGCTTTTCCGTGAATTTTGTTTATTTCCAAGAATTAAGTGATGATGATGACTGGAGATGGTCTCCCACACTTACATTAGTGTGTTTCCCCTCCCCTCCGACCCCCTTCAACCCCCCACCACTCCCACCCTACCCCCACCCACCGATCCTATGTTGTTCCCCCCACCCTCTTCCCATGATGCCCCGGTCGTGAACATTTTCGCGTCTTCACACCCCTTTGCCATCGGTCCTTTTTTTCGCCGTGAAACGCCTCACGAATCTCCGAGGGTACAGATAGATATGTTTGGTACGGCGGGAGTGAAATGTCGTGTCATGGCTGGCGTGAAATTAGTTCATCTCGACGGCAAATCGTGAGGTGAGTTCGCGAGGGAGTTCATTTGAAAGCGTTTAGTTCGTTCCAAGTCCGAATGGAATCGCAAAACAAACAGAATTCGTGAAGGTTTTTTAAAAAAATGGAGGGGCCTTATTCTTGAAATATTGAAATAATTGTACATTGTGGGGAAACTAATTAGATATATTTGAAAAAAGAAGGAGAATCCAAGCAGAAAGTGATTACAGGATGACACAGAGCATGGGATTCTGAATCGGAATGAAGACCGAAATGTGATTTACGGAAAGATACAGAAAATTTCCTCTCAACTCATGAGCATCCCCAATTTAGAAGAAGACATGCTTCAAACGATGACCATCTCTCCGTGTCGCCGACAGTGTCGCGTGGCTATTTTAACCTTGCGTGCTCGTAAATACGCGTGGGTCTCTCGTCACTTTGTTGCTTCTCCCAATTCAAGTCGTGAACATGACCAAGAGTTGGTTCAAATATCCGTGTAATTAATAAATCCCTTATTCTCTTTCCCGATCTTTTGGTAAACGACTAATTATAATTCTGCATTGTTGAGAGCTCACAAAAGGTGATGGGGGTTGGAAGTTGATGAGATGGCTTGGGAGGTTGAGAAAGTGGGTTGGGGGGGGGGGGGGGGGAGGCGCTCAACCCGCCCGCTACCAACAATCCCATCTCGCCCCAACAATGCAACATGATAATTGGGAAATTTCTAAGCGGGGCGGAGGAGAGAGTTAGTGAATTAATTACTCGGAGATATGCTTTTAGTTTTTCCCGCCTCTGCAGTCGTCAGTCCCATGGCAGTTGAGTCGAAACGCAGCGTCTTCGAGGAGAGGCGCAATGGGAGGTGATGGGGGAGTGCATTGCGGTCGTCGGTGACCGCCTCGGAAGTGATTATCGCGCGCGGGATGGCGCTGATTCCATCCTCGCCCGGTGTTGTCGATTCAACGTTCACGAGTCGACACATCTCGTCCCCATGCGATAATCATTGATTGGATGATATAGAGTGGTTGTGTGGCATGCGATGGCACCTGTGCGGAATCATGCGACAGCTTGCTATTTTTGCGTGGGATGGCTATCTCGAAATACCAAGGATCGACCCCCTCAGAGGAAGCCGATTGTTGTTACGCGACCAAATTAGTGACGTCTACATGTTGTAGCCTAGTGAATGTCCTATTTAAAAAAAACACTACCAAAACAAAAAGGTTTAGGCGTATAGGTTTAATAAGCGGCCCCTTTAGAGTGCGGCATTTGATTGGTAAGTGGAGAAAGGCGTTTTCCCGCGCCTCCCGCATTGAAGAGGTGTGCTTGCGAGAAGATGTTTTCTTTCGGTCGCCCTCGATGAGGACGTACTTGGTGACGCAAATGTTTTTTAACGATAAAGATGCCGAACGACGCCGGCGATGCCTTGCGAACGACGCCGGCTGACTTTCCGAGTCGGATGTCACGCGCCTCGCGTGTTGCTATTCGGGAGGCACCTCGGTGTGTGTGGCAGTGCCGACGTCGTCCCGCGACCCGGGTCTAGCGCAAACGCGTGTGTTGGCAGGCCTGCTTTCTGGACGAGGCATGGGCCCCAAAACGTGGGGTGGGCGGCGGTGTTCCCCCCCACCGCTGTTCCCACCCTCCCGCCCCTCCCGTCGGAGGGGGTGGGAGGCAGGCCCTACGGGCTGGAAGCCGAGAGGAAGGAAGGTATACGTGGGAGGGGTGGAATTAATACGGCTAAATGAAGCTCATTTGCATTTAAATAAGGTGCTGGGCTAATCACGGCGGAGGAAGGCGGGAGATCGGGGCGGGCGAGGGGTGGAAGGGGGGGCGGGGGGCAGGGGTTGGGGCCGATGCAACGATGAATAACTCGGAGAGGTAATTTTGCTCTCTCCACCCCCTCCCACCCCCCTCTCCTTCTCCCTTTCTATAGGGGCTTGGAGGGGGCAGCTGCTGGGCGGGGGGAGTTGAAGGGATGAAGGGGGAGTGAATGGGGGGAGGGAGGGGACGGGGGCGGGGTGGGGGTGGGGGGAAGGATGCGCTTGGAGCAAAGGAGGTTGACGCACGCTCGGAGCACCATCTAGGAGATTGTCGTGCGGTCAGAAGTGCGCCACCTTGCCGACCATTGTTGCATCCAAGAGAGATTCCTTTTTTTTCAAAGATAAAAGAGTAACCACTCAATGTCATTCTTTCATCGCCCTCAAATGTCAGCGAGAATTCCGATAAAGGTCACGCACCTCCGTAAATGCAGAAGAGTGGAGCATCCAAGGAGGCCGGGAGCAGAGTCTACGGGCCCCAGTGGCAATTATTATCAAGTACATAAACGCATGTTGCTTTCCGTTCGCCGAGTGCGCTCTGCTATCGAATAAGGAAAGCGACGCCACATTTGGTTGCTTTCCATTTGCTTTCGCTCTCCACGAGACAGAGGGTAGGGGAGAGAATGGACGTTTCGACGGCATGCGAGCGTGGTTCTATTCGTTCGTCTTCGTTCGCGTGCTTTCTTCCGACGTGCCCAACTCATGTGTCTCACCCCTCGCGTGCAAATGGCGGATGAACGACTCGAGATCATCCGCAGTTCAGAATGGTCAACGCCACAGTCAGCCAGGGGCGGGTCCAGACCATAGGTTCGGGGGGAAGGGGTGGCGGGGCAACCACTGGCTCTGGAGGTAGGTATGGAATACTTCCGAATATAAGGAGAGTCCGGGGGTCTCGTCCCGGGAAATCGTAACAAATTATGTGTAAAATGGAAAAGAAACTCTTATTTAGTTTAAGACATATGCCTACCATCGTAATTCATAGCATAAAATAATTTTGGCTTTTAGTATTAGGTCTATGAAAACATAAATAAAATACCACGGGTTTTGGGGGGGGGGGCAATTGCCCCTACTGCCCCTTCCTTGGAGCCGCCAATGCAGTCAGCTTTTCCTCGTCCTTCAAGGGACACTCCTCACCTCTTCACATTCGCCGCGATGCCATTCCTAAAAGGCCATTTTACACGATGAAAGATTTTGTGCAAACGAATGTTCGTGAGATTGTACGTTTGTCTCAACGAAATTGGAACAGGTTCTATTTCCCGTGCAGGCATTGAGACATTCCCACAAGCGTTCATACAATATGCCGCTTTGCACGTTAAATTTTGCCTCATGCAAGAGTTCACGGAAGAGTTTGTACAAACAAATGTACCGTGTAAAACGGCCTTAACCCCGCAGGGAAACTTCACTACGGGTCCATACTCCTTTCTCATTTCAGCTTATTTTGTTCCCACTGTAGAGCTGAACAGTGGGCACATCGATTTCCTTTGCCTATAATCGATCATACGGGTTTCTCTTTACACCTGTAGTATTTTGAAGACTTTGCAAAAACAAATTTGTGGGATCAATGCTATATTTCACAAAACTTTCCATAAAAGCTACTAATTTAACAATTACTAATTTTAATAGAATACAGGCGGTCTCCGCTTTTTCGTCATGTGGGTTATTTAGTTATCTCTTCTTTTTTTAATTACTCTTTCCGGGAAGGCGGGAAATCCGTTTCGCTCTCTTAATGATCGGCTCACGAATGGCCAAGGTCCGATGTTGGCTCCATTTCACGTTCCGTACGACAGGTGAGATGAAAATAATGAAAGGCGGAGCCAAATGAAACGGACCAAGAGTCGAAAGATACGGATCAAGAGTCGAAAGAGCGAATGAATCAAATAAATATACCGACAGTTCACCAGCACTTGAGAGTAGAAGATGGTCACGCCGCCTGGGTGACGGAGTTGAACACGAAAAATGACGTAATTTTCCACATTTTAAGACGTATTCTCACTTGAGTGAGATTACAAAATAACCCTCCAGGTTACGTTCCGAAAAATTGAATCGAAAGGCGGTTCAATATAATCCATACGCATTTCACCGATTTGAAGTATAGATACCTACGTACTCTTTTTCGTGTACTTTCTTGCTGAAAATGAACGATGAGCGCACAACTCTGTCCATTAAATATTTAAGGGAACACAGCAAACGGAAAGTAATTATTATTTTTTTAAAGAAACATTAAAGCATCGTAATTTGACGAATAGGCGGAACAAGGCGACGGAATAATGGATCAGTCAGGGTGTTATATTTCACCAGAAGTATGATCGAGACGGTGAAAAGCGCAACGGACAAAAACGGGGACTGGCTGTGATATCAATTATGAATTCTTTCTGAATGAACGACTCCAGAAGTCTTTCCTAATAAAATCCACAGCTTACTTTATTTATCCACAGTTTACAAACTTTTTATTTTTTTTAACACCCTACGCGTTTCGCGTTTTTGTTTCATTTCCTTTTTGTAATTTTTTAATGTAAACTTTTCTTTAATATCAAATTTAATGTTCTGTATCTAACAACGACAACAATATAATATACGTAAACAAACTACTACACCTGACGATGCCATAAAATTGGTGAAACGCGTAGTGTGTTTTAAAAAATAAAAAGTGTAGCAAAGCACAAAACTTTATTATAATGAACGTCTTTCCTAAGCTGCCTTTTTTCGTAAATATATTTTTCATCGATAAACGGTAGGATCAACAGGTCCTTCTCGAAAACGTACCGCTCGTGTATATTGTTGTTAAATGTCTGGCGCTTAATATGTATAACTGTCTCGTAAGTTAGACTCCCAGCTTACACTCGAGATTTGAGTTCAGCGGTTGAAGGAGGAGGATGTTGAATGCGGGAAGCGCTTGTTCGCCGAGAGTGGATTGTGGGTAGACAACAAATTATGTCATTGGGTGAGTCAGCCATTTCAGGACGCCTCTTACACTACAGGGGATAACATTTATGCGTAATTGTAGATAGTAACAAGTAATTTATTCTTTTATACCTACTAAATTTCTCAGTATGCTCGAGTTAACAGTGAACTTAGATTGTTTGCAGACGATGCGGTCATCTTAGTAAGTGCACTGCAGTACACTTCTTGCAGAATTCATCACATCAACACCCATGTCTACACTGTGGGTGGAGTAAACATAGAGTCGTCAGACGAAGTAAAATGTCTGGGAATAACCTTAACTTCAAACCTATCTTGAAGATAGCACATATTAAGTATATGCGGCGCAGCCTTAAAGAAAATAGGATTTATCAAGCGTTTAGTAGGAAGGTCCTCGGATGAAAAAGTAAAGGAGAGGTGCTACTTCGCTCTGGCTAGGCCACACTTAGGATACGCCGCGATCATTTGGTGCCCTGGAGAGAAAGATTTGATTTGAAAAATAAATTAAATGCAAGGGAAAGCTGTGCGCTTCGTTAAAAACTGCTACGATCGAACCAAGAGTGTTTCACTGCTTTTAGAGGGATTAAGTTGGGAATCACAAGAGGCTCGGAGGGTTACACGCTAGGCTTAGATTGCTTAAAACATTCAGATCAGGTGTGTTTCAGTGTGACACGGAGAATATCATTTCGACGCGCTCAACATTCCCATGTCCGACAGGAAAGATATAATAAGATAATTACATTGCCGAACAGATAGGTGCAAAAATTCTTTCTTTCCACGTGCAATAAGTGACGATAATAAAAACTAAGATCCACTGAAAACACTTCATCTTCAAATATACTTCACCTTTTCACCCACCTATAACATTCTCCTTTATACCTTTACGCGGCTGGTGTCCTAACATCCAGTGGCGAAATTCAGGGGTGGCAGTTGCCACCCCAGAATTGTCTAACCCAATTTTTTGCCACCCCAGAATTTTGAAGTAAAATTCCCAGTAATTTACAAACGATTGGAAAACACAATTCTATTCTTTCTTGATTCTTCATTAATCATGCCTAATTTAGGTGGAACCCCTTCTACCTGGGGGTTATTCCATACCCTGGGGTATGGAATACCCTTGCCACCCCAGTTAAAAAGCTGGTATTACGCCCATCCTAACACCCCGTGCCATACGCCCATAGGGTGGCTCGCAGGGTTGTATGTAGGTAGATGTATCCCACGCTTCTTCTGTTTGGCATTCATGGACATCAAAAATTAGACCATTTCTTATTAAATTTTTCGTAATTAGTAATTTATTCAACTTTTTTTTCGAGACGTAATCTGATTCACAGAATAACTTTTTGAGTTTCGGGAATTCCTCCGAGATCCATTTTCTGCTGGCAAGGGTTCCACAGAGCCACGGCGCGCGCTAGTTCAGATACAAGAATTGGAAATAGTTTATTATTAGTAGATTATTCATGAAGGACTCGCCCTCGACAATGTCGCTGGCGTGACGTCACAGTCTCGACACATTTCAATTTTTCGTGTCGTAATTCGAACTTATCAACGGTTGGTACGTCTTGAGTGCTTCCAAGATAATAGCGCTGTTGACAGCTAGAAATTCGGCCAATGAGTAAGCACGTCCAATGCCGTTTGGGGAGGGGAATCACGTGACCGGAGAATCCATGATGGTGGCCTTGGTTTAAATCATTAGATCATAAAAAAATTTACTTTCCATTTCACTCTAAGTCAAATCAGTACATTAAAACTGAGCGATTATCTTGGACGAATTCCCTAATTATCGCGGATCGGAAAATCCGAGGCATCCCCGAGTAGGGCACTAGTTCCCCCTCCCCTCGGGAACACCTCTTCCTCTTTATATTCCTCGCAGATCTGGAATTCGAAGAATATCTTTTCTCAATGAACACTTTTTCCCGCCATAGTAGCTGACTGGAGCGCCATTCCCATTGATTTAACGCATTTTGACTACAGTTATTGCAGTGGTTTACTACTTACTCAAAAAAGGGTCTCATCGGTAAGTATATTTGATTACCACTTAATTCCCTGGGAGTATTCATCTCATGTGAACTTTTTTATGCAAAAATGGCACTGATATTAGATAGAAAAATACTACCTATGCCAAGTCACAGCCATTATCGGCACTTGACACCGTGTGTAGTTTTAAGTTCAATTTGCGAAAAAAAACCGCATTGAAGGCATGCGTTCCTGCTCACATGTAACAAAGGACCCGTTTCTTCAAAAGTATCCAGAATTTGACTTAAATGAATTGAGAATTATTTCACGGTGGAAACACTTAACATTGTACAAAGGGTCCCCAACGTAAAGTGAAGTAAATGTAATTTTTTTAGATCTATGCGTCACTTACAGAAAAAAAAATTATCCTCTACGTGATACGATCAACAAAGCATTACTTTGCCGTTCTATTTTCCCAACACATTTAACCTAGCATTACGTGGGCTAAACGAAAAAGTGGGAATGACAGGAAACATAGCTAGTACTTTTTACTCCACTTATATTAGCTCACACTGTCTGTCTGTGTAAGTACAAACCCATTTCCCCTCTGATCCAATCGATCTGAAATTTGGTCCATAGACTCCTTGTGACCAACGATTAATTTTAACAAGCCCACACACACATACACACTGACTTAATTATATTAAAATATATTTGTATGAAAACGAAAGAGCATTTAAGGCCCGTTATCTGCCTATTATTGCAAGCAACCGGTTGCCCAGGGCTAAGGTAGTGAACTGTGGATTTTAAGGTGTGGTGTTCGATTCCCTGTTGGGGAAATTATATTTCTACTTTTTTTCATAGGCGTTTTCACTTACATATTTAGAAATTTTGATTTCTTCATCGCATTACCCTCTAAACTTTTTTTTGCAATATTTTACTCGCTAATTATTCATTAATGACGGCGATCAAAGCTAGCTCATAGCCCTTGGACGTTTTGGGAGATGGACCGTGGTGAGCCAACAACTGTTATTATCGCTATTGAATGTTCAACAATGAATATAAATGTCATATCGAATTACCAATGTTCCTAATGGTTGTCGAATGTCTGAATAATTTGACATATCAGTGAAGATAGAATGATTTCCTTTCACAAATTAAATTTATTAGCAACGTGATAGTACAGTATTTAATGGCAAAGATACCATAAGACAATGAAAAAAATAATAAAATGCACTCATAATATGAGACATTAAAACGTGACGCCATGCATATGAAAATAAAGGGATTATAATAAAAACTTTGTTTTTATGAGTTTATTTTTGTATCTTACGCATAAGATATTATCGCGAACAAATGAATGGAGTGAATAGTTTCAGAAAATCAAGCGTGTATGAAACGAGGGCGCTAACTAACCGCTTTGGCAAAAGGGTAGAGTTGAAGAGAGGTGAATTCATTCCTCGCTGATATATTTCCTCGTCCCCATTTCAATACTGCGACCGTGACGAACGTTCGTGGGGATTCCCAATGTGCTGTGCATGGCTTGTGGAAGTAGCGAGAGGCAGAGAGAAGTGAACGATGGGTGACTTCGCTTTTCCTCACCCATGGAGATGGAATGCGCCTCGATATCCTTGTCGCTTGTATCATAGAGTAAGCATATTATGCTTCCTCTATGCTTGTATCCATGGCAGCCCTCTACAGCCCTGTCCTACAACAAGCTGTCCCTGTCTCAGAACGAATCGACTGATCACCTTCCCTGTTATTTAAAATCTAGGGAACTTGAGATCTACGACCTCTTAAAAGTAACAAGTTAGAATATTTTCTATTGGCCGTAATAAATTGGCCTACCCTCCCCCACTCCTTCCCCACCAACATACCTCTCTGCCCCCTCTCCCACAACCCAACGTCATTGGTTCCCCATCCCTCCCCTCCCCCCTTTTCTTCATTTTCGTATTTATTGCTATGTTGCCCTACTCCCGATTTACGTACAACATTGCGTTGCAAGTGATTACTCCCTTCAGTTCGCTGAAGAGGGCGACATTGTGGCCGAAATACACGTATCCGACGCACACCCTCGTCTTTTCTTGTTTTTGTGCCGTTTTTTGACTGCGCTCTTTTTAGCTAGATTCTCCCAGAAGTTGGGCCCGTCTGAGTGTGTGAGTGAGTGATTTCTTGAGTGCTTGTGAGTGTTTGTTGTTCATAACCCAGGCATCCTTGGCGGGGTCCCATTAGCCCTAGCGAAGGATCCCTATTTGGGTTGAGTGTGTGTGTGTCTGTGGTTGTCACTGGCGAGGAAGTAACATTCCCGTAAACCACCACAGAAGGGTTTTCTCGTCGAGAGGTTGTGGTTGGTGACTGGCGACGAATTGCTCTTTTTTCCGCAAACCAACACAGCAATTGTGGTGTAATTTTGACGAGTGGTGCCAATTTACTACGCCCATTGGAGATTTTTCTAACTTGTTATTCCCTGTTATTATCATTTGCCTCGAAAGAGAGGAAGGGAGAGCACCTAAGTGGATAATACTATATGCCCACTAATATGTTACTAGGGGTACCGTTGCGGTGTTATGTTTGTCACTTGCTACTTTTAGAAACACCTCTGTTCACAGCAAGCTCTTAATTTAATCGTGGTTTCATATCACTCGGCTGATTTAATCAATGAACTTTGTGCTTAACAAAATTGGACTGCCATAACCTTAGAGTATATAGTCCCGCTGTTCCCAACGTGCCCCTCTGAGTAATACCTACGCGTTCCCTCGATGAGACCACGAGGAAATCTGACATCTTGTGGTGATCATGGCGAGGATAGCAGAGCCCTCTACACGGCGGCTACTCAACTACAAAGTCGTTTTATAGTTGAGTAGTCGCTGTGTAGAGGACTCTGGAGCATAGCCCCTTCCCGCGAGGCGTCAGGAGAGCGTGCGAGAGTCGGAAAACTTAAAAGAGCGGATTCGGACGAAACTTATGGGCTATCGAATTTTCCAATATTTAAGTCCCCCGTACAAGTTCACATCCCCCCCCCCTTCCATCAAATGGATATCACATTTATTCCTTCCATGTTCTCGCCGCGGTCGGTCCATTGTGTCTCTCTCGTCAAAACCAGCCTCTCCTATTCCTGAAATAACGAGCATTTTTGTGGTCGTTTTTCAATTTTCGTTCAAATAAATGATCTGTTATCATTTGAGTGGTTTGTTATTTTGAATGACATTCGCCGAATGGGTACATTAACAATTTGGCGACGTAACGCAGCGATTAAATTAATCCCTCTTTAATATCTACATATATGGAGGTGCACTATTTCAAGATCGTTATTTACTCCCGTTATTTTTTTGTTTTGTATGCTGGATGAACTCTCACTCTGGGATCTGCGGTTTGTGAGCTCCGAAAGCAAATGGACGCCCTCCTCCGCTCCGGTACCTACTTGGGCGTTTGAAAAGTAAACTTGTTTGAAAGTAACGCGGATCGTCAGCCACTGGGCGAGAGAGGTGTGGAATGCGCGCGCTCTGGGAGCGATGACGACAACTACAAGTGAGCCCCCATTGAGTAGTCCTCCTCCGAACGCATGTTTGACTCCATGCTTCTTTTATCCGCTTTAATGTTCAAATAAAACTCGAAAATGGTCCAGATTGTGACGAAGAGGGAAGCTGTGCATTAAATACTCCTTCTTCACATCGTGCGCTTCTTCCACCCCTTCTGAGAATTTATCCCGAGAGCTTAATTTGTCGTTTCCTTCTTTGATGATCTCGTGGTATTCCGTGTCCTTCGGTGATAGTCTATCCCATGAATATACATATGGATCTAAATCTTCGGCACCACTGTACGGGCAAAGGTGTTGCCTAGCTTTTCGCAAAAGATAGGTCGCGCTGCAATCGGCATGGTTCCGCTTCTGTGTGTCAAAAATGGCCGGTGTTAATAGGGAGGCCAATTCCATGCCCTTTATTTCCAGTATCTCCATTTGAATCACGGCCTTTCCTTATTAGAACCATCTTCTCTAGAGTGGCGGCGCTACAGTCTGCTTGGTCCCGATTTTTCGCTGCATGCGGAATGTTTGGCAACACCCACTAGGGCCAAGTTTAGGATCCATATGTATATTCATGGTCTATCCGACAACTTGCTTTCGTGCCGCGTCCTCATCCCGCTTGGAAGACATTGTGATTAGAATTATACCGACATTGCATTTGTTCGCGTTTTTCATTTGACTGCGTCGCGAGTCACTTTCTCACCGCCGAATAAATTCTAGGACATGCAAGCAACGTTCGCTTCAACGTGTATGGTATGTACCAGAATGCCCAGGGCGTTGGTGAAAGAGGGCCTCCCTCTCATATTGAACCCTCTCATGGTTTGTCCAGTTTCAACTCGACCCCTGCCCTCCTCTTCTCCACCCCTCTTGATATGCTCTTGTCAATCATGTTCTCCAAGTAGTACCCCTTCCCACCTTTGCACAATCGAATTTTTAATCACTAATGCATAATCCAGTTTTCCAGTACTAATATACATCATTTTCTACGCACCTACAGAACTGATTTTGTGCCAGGCTCATTTGGTGAATGTTCACTAAGGATTTAATAGTTCATCTAGTAAACATACTGTATTTCATCTATAAGGATACTTTGCTTAACTGTCCCTTTACTTCACTCACCACCTCCACCTCCCCTCTCAATCGGTTTTCAGGGGAGTGTTATATTGCTTTTGCTCTTTCCTTGTATTTACCTTATATGAGTTAGGAAACATTCTAGCAAAATATTTGTATTCCGGAGGTAACTTAATTTTATACAATTGATGGTGCATGAAAAAAACACCTACAGACTGTTTAAATATAGAAAACAGAACAGTCTGAAGAAAATAAAATTAGCCAATCAGATTGCTCTAAAGCTGGGTGAGAAATGAGGGCGTTGATTTCTGTGTTCTCACTTGTATCTAATATAAAATTTGAAAAAAATCCCTCTGAAATAAACTTATCTAAAAGTTGTTTAGCCTCTTTGTTTTTTGATTAGCGTGCGCGCACTAGCGTGTAGCGTCGAGGTGTTGAGAAGACGGGTTCGTGCAACAAGTTTCACCGGGAGAATTAGAAGGAGACACCCAAGACAGTCACTTGTTATCATTTCACAGGGCATGCGCGTAAACAGTCGATGGCCTTCTATAATTAAGAGACGTACAAGTATTAGCTATGTAAAATATAAACTTATTTTATCAAATTTAATCAGTTTTCAAAATGGCAGGTGCTAGGGCTTGGCACAAAGTTGTCCGCCGGGCGGCCGTGTGCATGCAATGAGATATTGTGGAATAGATCATCGTGCCTAAGTGTCAGCCTTGTTCGCCCGTTCCGACCGTTTCACTGTCCCGGAAGGGAAGCACGTGAAGTTTAAATTTTGAATTCATGGAAGAGCAAGAAATAATTACTGTGATGTGTTTTTGTTTCAAGCGGTCAGAAAGAAACGCGTTAGCATGCCGGAGGACGAGATCAGCATTTTTAAAGTAAATATTAGTATTATATGAATTTTAATCTGATATGCTCTGTGAATGCTGACCGATTCTGAGAAAGTTACAATCCAGCTTCCATTCCTCACGACTTCGGTTCATCATTAGCCAGACTAGACCGAGATGTCTTGAGTAGGGAGTCCGACCTTGCTGGCAGAGTTCTACTGGGT
Source organism: Pyrrhosoma nymphula (assembly GCA_963573305.1). NCBI lineage: Eukaryota > Metazoa > Arthropoda > Insecta > Odonata > Coenagrionidae > Pyrrhosoma > Pyrrhosoma nymphula. Next base: position 154,382,723 of record OY754329.1, on the reverse strand, counting down.
TCATTATCAGCCGTTAATGCCATACATACATGTATGTAGGACTTCATTGCATTGATTCTCAATCAGTGGTGTCCTTTATTTGTTTCTGCAATGTTCACTTGGAATTGTACCGATTGCCTATTGTTTCAGGTGTGAACTGTTGTAATTCGATGCCGGAGAGAGTTGCCACTTCTTCCGCCCACTTGGGAAATAAATCTCCGAATGTTTTCAATCATAAAATTTTGCTATGGATTCAGTTAAAGAGAATGCAGTTTAGATTCATAGTATCTGCACTAACTTCCAATAATCCACTGTGAAAATTCAACTGTTGATGGTAATGACAGCGCAAACTTCTGATCATCGATTGTGTTGTACTTGGGGCCAAACGCTACGAGCCCTTTTTCCCGAGATATGTGCTCCTCGCGCCAAAGAGATTCACTCGGAGAGGGAGGGCGTGGGGGAACAGTTGGGAAACTTGTATTCGCGCGAACGGCTCTCGCTTGGCTGGAAAAAAGTCAACATTCCATGTTGAATGGAGTATACTCTGTTTAATTATATTTTTATTTCATAATCTTTCGAGCCAATGAAGGAGTCATACGAAGCGCTGAGAGAAGAAAATATATTTAATATGATAACTCTTGAGGTGTAGAAGGGACAAACTCTTACTATGGATTCTGAAACGACCTCTTGAAAACAATATTGGAAAGAGAAATGCATGGAAAGGTTTATCGAAGTGGACCAAGAATGGAATACATGAAGAAACTTGACCGATAAAATGAAAACAAATAAATGAGTAAGCGGTTGGAGGCTGAGAGAGAAAGATAGAGAGGGAGACCGAGAAATGCCGAAGCAAACTAATCTTCGAATATGATGACTGCTGATTGCATCTTTCAGAAAAACTTTTCCGCACAAACTGGTAATTTCATGTGTTCCACAGTCGGCACAAAGTTTGCGGTCCTTAACCGCTGATGGCGTGAACGTAAGATCAGTTCTACCATCTAAAAACAGCAAATCATAAAAGTCCTACTTGTGATCTTACTGACCACTCCTTTAGATTCAAGCAGCTGATGCATCTCTCATTTTCCTATCTTATAATTTCTTCGAAAGAAGTAGGCTAGACATAAAACTTATTTCCTTTAAACTTTTGCAAAATCGCTGCGCGAAAACGTATGCTCCTTAAAAATGGCATTTCAAACGACTTTACTCGGAATCATTTGATTTTACACCGCGAGGAGGCGGTCTCTGTGTTGGCCCTTTCTCCCGACGGAAGAAAACTGGTCTCGCCGGTTCTTTAATGTTTATGCGTCGCCGTTTCCCGTTGTGAAATCCCGTTTGCGCTCTTTTACCAAACTTATCATACTACGCTCAGATTTATATTTTCAGCGCAAGTAATTGCTCCGGTTGACTTGATTTAAACCCATTTGGGAAAGGTTTTTAGCAATACTGCGGGAGCGAAGTTTGACGGCCGAGGCCAGCCAATAATCTCTGCCCTCTGCTCGATCGTGTAGCGTCGCGACACATGTGCTCACCGCGTGAACTTAAAATTAAGAAATCCGGGGTGATCCGACCATAGTGATTTTTATCAAGAACGAGCGTTTCAAGACGTAGTACCTAATACCAGTGTGTAGCCATTCCAATTGCATTCGACCCGATTCATTTCCCTTGTTCAACCCCACGCGATCCATGGAACCGCGACGCACTGTAAATTAATCGTCACGTCGTGAATGTCAAACCATTTCTTTATGATTTTTTATAACTTTTATTGTTTCATTGAAACTAATCATATCTTCAATCTTTTCTGGTTCGATTTTTTTTAAATTGTTAACGTTTCCACGGCTGCGATGACATCAGCTCAGGCACGTAGCCAGAAATTTGCTTCGTGGGGGGGCTTAGTCTAGCTCAGAGCATGAGTGCCCCTTGGCTAGTGTTCCACTTGGCGAAAGGCAGTTGCCGCACTGGGAAAAAAATTCGGGGGGCCCCCCTGACTACGTGCCTGCATCAGTTGAAAATATATTTTATGCCTTCTTCATATTCATTTTTTCAATCGGAAACAGGTAGGCTGTGGAAAAAATTTATATTTCTTACCGGCTTGATGGTGCATTTTGCCTGAAGCCTGTGTTTTTTTATTTAGTTTTTATTTATTTTTATTTTATTTTTATTTATTTTTTTGTTTTGTTTTTAAATGTTATATGGTCACTATGATATTAATTCCATCGGATGTGAGTTGACGGTCCAGAAACTTATTTCTCAAGTTTTTCAAGAGGTAACTGTAATCATAACTGAGGAATTCTGGGCGGAATTGGGATGCTGGATATGCAAATGAATACTTAATACACTTCACTCATTAACTGTAGCATATTGCTATTAACTATATGTCCAGCGGTGCAATTCTCAACACAGAGAAGGCTGCCATTTCATCAGACTGGAGAACATCCTTTGTCAATCGGAATAGATCTGGTCCCGAGAGCAAAGTACAGCTCTCGCGAAAGCTTATGGCGTTCGGATGCGCGGCGTTTGTGTTGGCCGCGTCATACACATTCCATTTTTTTTTAAATGCACTCATGCATGGTACAAATGCCATGTCTTCGCTTTCCCCTAAGTCCCTTTTCTCAACCCCTTCCACCAAGCTTTACCCCTCCACGACGTCTTCTTCTGCACATCCGAACGCCATACGCTTTCGCGAGAGCTGTAGGCTACCAAAATAATAAGCCACAGGAATGGGTGCTGAAACAATGGAACTTGTAAGCCAGGACCTGGCTAAGCTTTGCTATACTCTTAGTCGGTTGTTTCCGGCAATAAATTCCATAAATCCGAAAAAGAGGGAAATATGCTCTGGTCCAAACATTTTCGTTCTCACATTAACCGTCAGTAAAGCTAGTTGGGTAGGTCTATTTTTCAACAGTATCTGGCGTTCCGTGGTGGAACTGCATTTTCGTATTTACGTTACTTTCGTACCTTTAGCGTTGAAAACGTGTAGTGTAATATTTTACATCAAATACAAGTGGACAGTACAACTACTGCAGTTTTATTTAAGGTCCATTTTTGTGCGTAATAGATATCGTCGCTTTCAGGGCCTTACGGAATACTTAGTACCTACCTTAGAATAGCGGAGCTCGAAGAGGTAAGTTGATGTTGTGGTGGCTTACCGCTTTTATTTTGCTGTTGGGTCATTTCGTGCCAATTCCTTCAGGCCGTGGCACCCACCATCTCAGGTTTGTAGATATGAAACCATGCAAAGTTGTTCTTCTCTAAGTCAACTCTTTTTTTAACAGCAATTTAAATGATAGGTGAAACTGCAGTTCTCCCATTCCCGTGGCCTCCGTAGACACTTATTCCTCAAGAGGAAAAAAATGTATCTGCCTTATTAATCGCTCAATTCTTATGAAAATTTGCAGATTTATCAAGGAAACCATGAGGATTTCAGAAAAACATTAGAAATAATCTCAGAGGTATCATTAATTCTCTAAAAACTTTAGTTTCACAAGATTTAAGACAATTTCTTGCACAAAACAAGGTTTTATAACAAATTAATTATCCACCGAAGGCAGTGCGTTAATCAAGGAAAACTATTTTTTCTCATAACACAGCGAGTAGTGCGATTTCATTCGAACGCGTGTTTGGAAGTGATGCGAGGCATGCCAAAATCGCCATTGTCGTTTCTATAAGCAATTTGAGATATTTCTTAATGGTTTTAATGAACTGTGTGAATTTTAAGTGTGGATCTCTACCGAAGTTTCCAGAATTTAACGATCATTTCAACAACTCAACCATATGTCTATTCGGTCGAACATAAAAAGTCTTGTGGTCGTCACAACTGAACCTATTTTCTTGGGATTTAGCACAAATAAATATCCTTAATATTTCTTATATTCTACGTAAAATAGTGAAATAATTAATTCCCACCTTTAAAGAAAAAGGAGACAATTTCCTCAATTTCTGCGACTTTTCGCCGTAAGACTTTTCGTAAATGATGTTCTTGAAAGAACGTCTCCACCAATTGAAGGATTTATTACACACACACACTCAGGCGGTATTCCACCAGCGTTTGACGGCCTTTTATATAACGTAGGCTATACGGCGTAACCCACCTGTCGCTCCTCCCGAGTCCGCAGGATCCAGTAAAATGCCGCCGCTCTGCGCTCTCACATTCGATTCATTTGTTTATCGTTTGAATGGCACGGATGCGGATGAGCGGAAGTCGAGGTCTCGTCCGTTGGCTGGGAGAAAATTCCCATTTGTTGGTTGGTGATTAAAGGGGGGGTGTGGTTCATGTAACTCGCGTATAGTTTTGCTCCCTTTATAATATACCTCTCACTGTCTGTCTGCTTGTCTGTGTACGTACAAACCCATTTCCCCTCATCCAATCGATCTGAAATTTGGTCCATAGACTCCTTGTGACCAACGATTAATTTTAACAAACCCACACACACATAAATACACGCTGACTTAATTATATTAGAATGTATTTGTATGAAAACGAAAGAGCATTTAATGCCAGTTATCTGCCCATCTTTGCAAGCAACCTGTAGCCCAGGGCTAAGGTAGTGGACTTTGGATCGGAAGGTTCGGTGTTCGATTCCCTGCTGGGGAAATTATTTTTCTTCTTGTTTTAGTAGCCGTTTCCACTTACATATTTAGAAATTTTGTTTTCATCATCGCATTACCCTCTAAACTTTTTTTGCAATATTTTACTCGCTAATTATTCATTAATGACGGCGATCAAAGCTAGCTCATAGCCCTTGGACGTTTTGGGAGATGGACCGTGGTGAGCCAACAACTGTTATTATCGCTATTGAATGTTCAACAATGAATATAAATGTCATACCGAATTACCAATGTTCCTAATGGTTGTCGAATGTCTGAATAATTTGACATATCAGTGAAGATAGAATGATTTCCTTTCAGAAATTAAATTTATTAGCAATGTGATAGTACAGTATTTAATGGCAAAGATACTATGAAAATGAAAAAAATAATAAAATGCACTGAGAATATGACACATTAAAACGTGACGTAAAGCATATGAAAATAAAGGGATTATAATAAAATCTTTGTTTTAATGAGGTTATTTATTAAAGAATAAAATACCAGGAAAAGGGTCTCAGTGAACGACTTCTGAGGAGTATTTAAATTCCAATCAGGGATACAGATGACAAGGAAAGACAGTGAAACTAGCCGACACATCATGATTGAAGGACATACCTCGCGAGATGGTTCGTCATTACATCGTGAATGCAATTCTTTATGCACAATTAACAGGCATGATCGGACAACCTAGTTATGTGCGTCAATTTAATGCCTGTGAACATGGGTAAACACTGATTCTTAAACCTTTTCGTGATACCTTGGTGAACCATTTCCTTATATTAGAATGTGTTAGAGAAATCGTTCGGGATTAAATAGTTGAGTTACCAAAACGTTTAATCATGTAATAATTGACGTTTAGCATTGAATATCATCCAATAACATGGCATCAAAAATAGTATTCATTGCAAATCGCGTTGGCTGCTACTCATCAATCGGGACTACGTCATATCTGCCTCGCCGAAGGGCCATTCAAAGCGAGTACCCTATTGGTCGTAGCTTTGAATTCTCAAATCGCACATATTATCTTGGACCCACTTGGGCGGCACCAGCAGGTGATATGCGAGATGAGGGATTGGCTGTAAAATAATTTGTGGTCTCCATTTGTGTTCGCTGAGCCTTGTGAAGTTAGTTTCTGATTACCTATGTCTATTAAGGAGGTTCCACCGTAAAATGACTTAAATATCGTTTTATTCATATCCTGTCTACTTGTAGAAAAATTTGTCCTCTACCTAATATGAACAGCAAAATAATACCTTTCCACGCTATTTTATTCTATAGTTAAACTTGAAATTACATGGTGTTCAATGGAGGAATGAGAAAAACACGGGGAAAATAGTATTATTCCATAAAATGCAAATGCCATTTTCGTGGAAAACTATCTCTAAGAAGGAAATAATCCAAAGAAATTGAATAAAAATAAAATACAGACATCTTACCTCCTTATTTTTCTAGTTATTGGAGAATTAATGCCATAATTGAAGTCAAAATGCGGTTATTCGTGGGAAATGGCGCTGCAGTCGGCTCCGCTGCAGGGCTGGAAAAAAGTGCTCATTTGAAATACATTCGTGGAACAATCTGCATATTTTGTACCTTACTTTTGGGTTTCTATAGGTAACGCATTGCATCAGTGAAAGTAGGATTTTTTGACAAAATATCAAAAATGTGGAATTTAGTATTTCTTTTGACTCACACAGTCGCGGTGGAACCTCCTTAAGGCCTAGGGTTGGTTGTCTGTGCCCCTTGGTGACCCCGAAAGACCCCTCAACTCACTTTCCTTCGCTCTCCTCTCCCGCAGAGTCAAGACGAGAGTTCCTCGGACCAGAACCGCTCCCTCCCTCCTGAGCCCATCATCACGCTGGCCGAAGGGGACGAAGAAGAGGAAGACGGAGAGGAAGGAGAAGGAGATGAGGAAGATGAAGAGGAGGAGGATGAAGACGGTGGAGGAAGAGGAGGAGGAGGAGAAGAAGACGTGGAGGAGGAAGAGGAGGATGTGTTGGGGCGGAGGAGGGCTGGGGGCAGGGGGGCGGAGGGGGGGAGCGTCCCCGCCCCCTCGGTCTCCCCCTCCTCCCTCTCCTCGGCCTCCTCCTGCTCGTCCTCCTCGTCCGTGCACCGCCAGCACCACGCCCTACACCACCAGCAGCAGCAGCAGCACCACGCCCAGGTGGCGGGGGACGCCAAGCGCCACCACCTCCACCGGCACCACCGCCAGCGCCTGGCCCACAAGCACCAGCTGCACCGCCTCCACCACCAGCAGAAGCACCAGCGCCTCTCGCCGCACCAAGAGCAGCTGCTGGCCATGGCCATGGAGGGCGGAGGTGCTGCCCTCAACGGAGCCGCCGGCAACGCACTCGACGCCGCCAAGGCCGCGCAGATCAACGGCGCCGGTGAGTACTAACAATAGTACCTATCAATGTGAGTCAATGGAGGTGGGAGGAGACGACAGAGGGTTGTTGGTTTTGAGCCATTGGTGCTCTATGGCTCATTAGGATTACGGAGGGTGCTGCGAGCCAGCCGTCGTATCCCCTATATAGCAGTGGTTCCCAACCGGTGTGCCTCGGCACTGTAAGGTGCCGGTCATAAAGCTAAGAGATCGCCCCCTCGAGATTATTGTGGACAAACGACAAATGTTTGGCATGACCAACTTGTGAATTGATTACTCTCACGCCCGACAGATGGTGACAGTAATCGAAGAACTTCTTCCAACCTGACTCCAGTAGTATTAACTATGCTTATACTGTACCATATTATACGTTGGTTGGTGATTTTACTATTACTCTACTTAAACAAATAAAATTGAGGAAGTATTTACTTAAATGTGCAGTAAAAATTTTCCTGATGCATATTCCACTTTAATTAATTAATATTCTTTAAATTTAAAAAATCTAAGAAGGACACCCCAGCATTGTAATCTCAGTCTGATGGGTGCCGCAAAAGTAAAAAGGTTGGGAATCACTGCTCTGTAGACCTATAATTAGAAGGAAAACTCACCCGCCCTCACCAAATCACAAATCGAATTATTTTTCCTCTGTTGCTTTTTTGTCGCATGCAGAGAAGTCTCAGGTGTAGTAGGTGTTCGCAAGCGTTGCTCTCTGATAGCGGTGGAGCGTTGAGGGTTGTCCACGGCTTTCTGCTGCCTCGAGGCAGGATCTCTCCTTGAATCGCTTCATGCGCTTCGCAGCAGTCATCTTTAGGTCCCTCCGAAGCAACGCTCGGGAAACTAGTTCAGCTTCAAGCACGTTCCACGAGTACCACTCGAACGATCTTGGATGGTTTTTCAGTGCGACTAGTCCCAGAAGCGAAGCATAAGGAAAAATTATTATCCGACTCGGGAATTCTTCTTTCACCGTCAGTGGCGGATACAGAAAAACCTCAAGGGGGGGGGGGCGCAAGTTATCGCGACGATTGTAGCTTTCAAACTGACTGCCTGGCAGCGACTCTGCTTCCCTTATATGTGTAGCTCGGTTGTTTCGGGAACATTCGGTGCCAGAATGTTCGCTTCCATACTTTTAAGGAGTGTGAACAAATACAAACAGTAGAATATTCGCGACTTTTCTCGAACAAATGCCAGACGGAATAACGTGTCGAGATCACTAGAATGGCCGCGACTTTTCTCGTAGGTTAGCTATCTATGTGCCAGACAGAAACGTATAAAATACGATGACGCGGACGCGCGCGTGTGCTACGTAAGAAAGTACAACCACTCGACTCAGAGTCGACTGACGAAAGACACGAACGAATAGCGTGCGGGCTGACTGACGGGGGCGGCGCGGGCGGCAATGCGGGCGGCCCCGCAAGGGGGGGGCGCGCGCCCCCCATATGTATCCGCCACTGTTCACCGTCCTTTCACAAACATTAGGCTCCTGACCGTCCCCCTCTAAAACAAAAAAATCATACTATTACAAATCCAAGTAGTAATCAACTTAAATAACTTCTCTCCAAGCATCGCTTTTAATACAATTATTTACGTCATCACAATTTTGAATTTTCATGCCGAGCTTTGATCAATCGTGGGTTTATAGATTAGGAAAGGTGGTGTAAACAAATATTTCTCCGTATAAATTAGAACCTGCGTTGAATTTGCTTCCTCATGGCATTGGCTTCCTTGCGATTTCGTGTGACAATTCTTTGTCATTAATTTAGCTAAGGAAATTGGTATCTAGTGGCAATAAAATTGATTTCTCCATTGATTCCTGTAGGACTCTTCAACAACGATGGCACGGATTTCTTAGGGAATGATTTTCAAAAAAACCACTGAATTTCAGGAAATTTTGGAATATTTTGTTAATATTCTGGAAATTTCGATTATGAAACAAAATTCGCGATTAAAAGAAGAAATTTTATTCAATTTCCTTTCACATGACACGTCTCCCTAGTTCGTTTGACCAAATTTATTTTATTTTGCCAAAGAAAGAGTGTCTGCAAGTGAACCTGCTTTTCTTTTGGAAGTTGGTGTGAATGATCTGGAGTCGAACTCGAGACTTTAAAATTGTGCTAAAAGTAGCCCAATGTCTGTAGAGTAGCGATATTTAATAATTAATGGTTCATGAAAAACAACTGAGCGTTGCATAAAAAACGTTTGAATGAAAACTTTGCAGTTTTAAGCTTATCTTTTTATATACTGTACAATTGTTACGTATAGGTACTAGTTGTATTCAAAATGTTCAGTCGGAGATAAGGTGTCAGTTGGCCATTTTGTACATTCGCCAGAATCTGTAAACACAGCGTAAACAGCCTTCAGCCGGCAGAGTCCCTCCAAATACTCCGGACGCCCCGAGTGAGGAAAGGCAGAAGTGCTCCGCTATGTCTGGACCATCCCGCCGCGTGACCCCGAGAAAACTGTTCCGCTGAGGGCCGCTCCATACCGGAAGGTCGCTTAGTTCGTGCTCCGGGCCTTTCTTGATTCATGTAATTTCTCATACCTGGAGATCCATGTATTATCTCATACATCATATCCAAGAAGACTAATCCCTTTAAGTTTGTTACGTTTTAATGAGCGATATTTTCTCCTAGCCACATTATAAAGATCGCATTCCAGTTTTATTGCTAAATTAAATAAGTTGTAGGAAGCATGAAGTAACACTTGTAATTTTAAGAAAGTAAAACCTTTGTTTTATTTGACTGAAATTCTCGGTTACGAAGTAAAAATGTATTCTTGTAAAAGACGTTAACGCGACTCATTTGCTTCCCGCCCTAGGGCGATAACGCTCTCTCTCTCCTCACAACCGAAGATGTTATGCTGCGATTTCGTAAGAAGCATAACGGTGAATAATGAAACCATTGTTTTACGCAGTTTCGAAAGAAGAAAATGTTGCGTTGAGAGGAATTTCGTACGCGATCTGTGAGTCGGAACTTCCTCGTTTTTTTAATTTTAAATAAAGTCTGTTTGGAGCGCACAACCACTCTATATTCTATTTGGAAAACGGATTGTATTTTTTCAGGAAATAAGTATCTCAAAAAGTAATAACGGTGAGTTACTGATATTCAGGTATGGTGGAGATACGAGATATTTAATTCATCATTATGAGACCAAATCCATTGAGTTTTGTGTGAAGTGATATGTCGCTCGAACTAACGGCGTCCAAGAAAATGACGTAGAATGTAAAAGCGTGGGAGACGCGCAATTTTCGCGATGATCGTTATGGCGTAGTGTGAAGGTTTGAGGTTTTGGAAGCACTGGTCCAACTTGAATGCAAAAAGAAAACGGTACCTACTAATCGACGTTTGGTCTCGACTAGTATCACACTTTAGAATGGATAAATACTCCAGAGAAACGATGTTGACACGTGATTTTATAGCCTTATTTGGCGGCCATCTTCCTTTGCTTGACGACCCGTTTATTGTTATTATGGTCGTTTATTTAAATGTCTTTCGTCCTTCCTCTTTCGTCCAGTACGTCGGATGCCTACGTCTGTTGTAACGCTCTCTGAGTTGTGAAGAAGTTTCGCGATGCTCAAGCACCGTTTCGTTGCATCGTCGTGGTGCACCTGACCCCACGCCGCCCGAATTGAGAAATAGAGAACACGTGGTGCACACACCGATGTTTGTCGTGCACTCGACGTCACTGCTCTCCCAAGCTGCGTGCGCCGCAATCAATCAATTAATCTGTCCGTTTCTCTCTCCTCGTCAGTCGCTGGAATGGTGACCCTCCAGAACCTGCAGAACCTCCAGAACCTGGCCACTCTCCAGGGCCTTCCGCAGGTGGCGACCCTGGCGGCCGGCCTGCAAGGCATCGCCGCCAGCCTCGGCCCTTCCTCCGCAGCCGCCGCTGCCGCCGCGACGCAACTCGTCAACGCAGTGGCCGCATCCGCCGCACAGAGCCCTCTCAACCTCAGCGTCGGATCCTCCGGTACGTATCTTCATGCACACAAACATGCACACAAACATGCACACAAACATGCACACAAACATGCACACAAACATGCACACAAACATGCACACGAACATGCACACAAGCATGCATGTAATACTCTCGGACGCATATCTGAGCGTAGTACACGCCCGCGCTTTGCCGTGAATGTGCGCCTTAAAACGCGATCCACACCTCTCTCAAATTCACTCGTTTGGCCGGAAAAGAGAGAGGATGTCCGTTAGAATTCATCGGGACAAATAACATTATTGCATAATATAAAAGAATCCTCCCATTGCGACTTGCAAAATGCTTTATTTACCACGTAGAAGTCAATGATCAAATATGAATAGGAATGGTGGGTTGGAAAATACCCAAACCAAAATCTCACTCTTATTCTCGTAAAATTGATCATTTAGCCTTGAGCCGTATGATGCCTCAGACTTTAGGTCCCATTCAAAGATTACGCAGCGGTAGCCAAGAAAGCTGAATTTTCTGATGAGTAAATGGTGAAAAATGGATACTTTGGACCCAAAAATGGAAATATTTGGCCAAAACGAGGCATGTAGCAAAATTGAGGGAAAGAGTTGAGGACATATTTTTCTAGCAATCTGAAAGTAATAAGGCTAACCCTATCTTGAGTCAAAGGACTTTAAAAATTCAAAGAAAGAAAATTCTGCGTGGAATTCAATGCTTTTGTTTTAGGAGTAAAATTTAAAAAGTATGGGGTTAAAATCCCCATTTGAACTGTACTAGTAGGCACTATACTATATCAGTCTACGGTGATATGTCAGTGTATTACAGATTAGCTCAAAACAGTATCGATAATTTTACAACAAATTTGGTACCATTCCATTTTAAACATTGACTGGCGAGTTTTCCATTACTTATAGTCACCATTTTACAGTACTTATGAGACTTGTTGTCATAATAGCTGATAATAGCCTTGTTGTCATAAATAGATACCTAGTGCCTAATTATGTTGTTATTGCTAAAGATTCTATAAAAGGTGTATACTTTGCCCTTAAATCAATTTGTTTGAAGGAAAGAGAATGCCAAGCAACCCAAAACTCAGCATGGCAATCGGAGGAAACAGAGAGGCTTCAACAGAAAACTCCCCTGGGCTATTCTAGGGAAAATTATGCAAAAGTAGAGAAAATTTTTAAAGGTGAAAAAATATACCTGTTAGAAAGAAATAGAGCTGGCAACTGTAGTGACTACCTCCCATGATTCCATAAACATTCTCCAAACAATCTCTTGCGAGCCATTTAGGGTATCTTTTGGATTCAGCTTTTGAACAAAGGATGAAGTCATCTAGCAAGCATATTATGTTCACTCACAAGCTATTACTGTGATTGCAGTATATTAATGAGGGTCTGATTTTTTTTTCTATTTACAAAATACAATATCACATTAATTTCATAGCCTTACGAATTGTTAATACTGAAAGCCCTGAGAGGCAAATATGTCAAAACTTTGGGTCAAAAATTATATTTTACTTTTGGGTTCTTTTTGAAATATACCTACCTAGCTGTGAAATTATAAACTATGAATTAAATTGGCCTTAATGATGTAAATCAGCTGCATAGGGTTTATGGTCGACTTCATTAAATTCAGTAAATAAAATCAACATATGCGTTGTGAAGAATCAAGTTGTATGAAATAGTTTATCATTATTTGTTAGGAAGAGAGCATTTCAATCCAAGTTCATTTTCAGATAACCATTTGTCAACATGATTGCTGTAGTCTTAATTGAAGGTTTATTAGAAACAAGAAGCCCATAAATTTGAGGAAAATAAATGCTCTATGACAAAATGACCATAGTTCTCTGAGAAATTTAAAGCCATGCCATTTATACTTAACACTTATGTACTATACTTAATCAATTTGATTCATTTAATGTCTTTCCCCAGGTTCAGTCCCCACCAGTTGTGGCCCTGTTCCGCATCCTGACTCCAACCCCCTTCAGCAACTACAGCAGCATCACTTGTCTGCCAACAATGCGGCCGCTGCAGCTGCTGCTGCCATCTCCCAGCAGGTGGGGTGTCGGGTTGAATTACTATTTTCCATTAATGCCATTTACATATAGTATATGTATGTTTACATATAGTATATGTATGTTTACATATATGTTCGTTCAAGGTGAACTGACAACTTGGGTTTTTATGGTAGCTACATTAGACTGTTAGTTGACGTGGAGGTGGGTGACCATAATCTCATGGGTGATTCCACACAACATCCGTGGGTTGACCATCTCCCACTCCCTCAATTTTTGGCACAGAGGAAGACTATGATACGAAAAGATGTCTCGCAGTTGGTTGTGAATCCATAATACTATCACAAGGCACCATTCCTGTTCAAATACCATTCACCTTGAAGTCCACCCTGTCACCAGGCTCCTGTCCAACATGTTTGGAGATGTTGGAGAGTGAGAAGTGCTCTTTCTCCGAGGCCTGTTCATGTCTCCTGAATTGCAATGCATATATATCCCTTTCTGTAGGATGCAGGATTCACCACAAGAGCATGATAACTGGTACACTCCCTTAAATAGCATGGGCGGGAGCATATTCTTGGGCCCATCTTTCAGCAACAAGTAAATTTGGATCAGACATTGGCTGTTGAGAGAATCCTCTCGAGACTCCTTTGTGTAAGTTTGCCTTCTTGCCTGGAGCTCTTTCATAGAGAACATTTCTCGGGAAAGAATGACACATCATTGTAGCATGTGACATTGGTAGCCCTGCATGTGCATAGTTGCAGGTCATACCAGTGGTAAAATGAAAAGCAATAAGCATGCAGTGGCGCTAACAAAAACTACAGTATATCTACTTTACAGTAGATATACTGTAAACTTTACAGTGATTTACAGTATATCTACTGAGATCAGTAGAATGTTCCCAAATGCCCATAGGCTACTTGAAATAGTAGATGAAATTTTCAGCAGGGTTTGCTCAACATTGCTCAGTTTTTCAGAACTTTTCCCACTTTTCCCTCTTGCTCAGCCAGAGTCTTGTGCCTACTTCCTACTTTGAAGAGACAGAGAGCCTTCTGCTCACTATAATTGGTGCCATTATGTCCATCATTACTTTTTAATAGGAAAATATAGCACTCGTCAATGAAAATTTTACATAGTCCCCATAAAAGAATGAGTGAAAAAGAATTTGATGGGTGGTTTTTGTAAGGAAAAGAAGGGTGCTTTTTCAATGGTGTGGTATTTAGAACCAAGCTATGTAACAACATCCCTTCGGGGCCCTATCTGATATTCAGAATCGTAAGAAGCATTCATGCTATTGCTAGAAATGAAATAGTGACTTCCAGGCACCATATCAATATTCTGAATAACAAATAGGGAATTTGCGGTGATTTTTGGGAAAAAGCAGTCTTGCCACACTGCTTCATTCAGTATACCCCATTATATTGTCCATTATAATTTCTATGCATTCTAGTGCTTCTTCTTTTATACTAATAATTAGCTTATTTTTTTTTACTTCTTTAAGTTCTAATTTTGTTTTTTGGTGTCATATATTTTCACTATTACATAAATATGATATTAATTTTTGCGATGATTTAGTAGGAAAGCTGAATTGTCAATTGAACAATTTTCATTGTTTTAGTGACTTATGCAGGCTCCCATTTCGTTTGGATATTTGGAGGACATATTGTAATATGAGTTACTGAACATGAGTTACCTACCACCAAATTGTTTTTCTAATATACCTAGTTTATGTACCTATGTAACGATAATTGTAATTTTTTTAACCTGCTATGTTGTGAACCATGAATGTGTTTATGCTAAGTGAAGCTGCTGCATTCATTCTGTAATTATGAGATTATAAAATTGAATAGGAGCTGCGTGACATGAAAAATCATGCCCAATTATCAAATTTACATGTGAGCCTCCTCAGACTGCACTTCAATATTATGAGTATCAATGAAGTTAATATTACTAGGTAATGTAATTTGAATAGCTTTTTACATATGCACAGTTGTGAATGGACTTTTTGTTTAAAAATTGCATTCATTACAAAGTTTTAGTTCCTAATACAAAAGAATGTGATATTTGAGTTACCACAGACATGGCTGTGTGATGAATTACATGAGGAGGAACACTTGTCGTGAATAGAGATGGGCCACTCTGAGAATTACCACGGTAATTTTCGTAAATTACCGTGGTATTTTTCGTAATTTACCGTGTCCCTTGTAAATTACCATAATTTTCTAGACAATTCACCTATGTTTGAGATAATTTTTCATACAGATAAATTCCCAACATGTTCTTTTAAGCCGAGTTCACATTTTCTAATGTTTAATAATAAATTGAAGCATGTACAACTCATTTTTGGAATATTTTACTTAAATTATAACATTATAAGATTAAAGTTTTAGAATATTCTTCTTGAAAGTTTCTTATACTTTGTCAAAAAAAAGCCAGATTGCGTGTTGCTGCCGTAGGTCTTTTAACAATTTTAAATATTTCTAATACATAAATGTTGTATAAGGTATGGTTTAAACATGGCTATTCCCTTCCTATTGCTATTGGCTTTCTTCTTTAACCATACATTTGCTGTTTAATACTTAAAACTAAAAAATACAGGAAAATTACGGTAATTTTCGAAAATTACTGTAATTTACCGTGGTAATTTACGTCAGATGAAAATTACAGTAATTTTCCCATCTCTAGTCGTGAAAAAGAAATTTCAATCGCATTTTCTCTTTCTCTCTCTCACTTGTTCTATAAATTCAGTCCTAATGCCATCCCCACTTTCCTACAAATCTAGCAAACATCATTTAGGTACCATCAGGCCCAGCTTAAGACAAAATTTTAATCTGGACGAAAGAGTATTCTGCCCCCCCCCCCCCCCCCCCCCAGTTAAACGTAGTAAACAAATATTTTTTCACAATCACGGTGCCCCTTCCTTTGCGTCACCCTGGGCAGTCGTCTGTGTCACCCAGGCCTTAAGCCAGGCCTAGGTACCATACATATTGCTGTTTAACAAGAATTTTCAGCATTCAGAATGGTGGTGAATGACCATCATAGCTATAATTTGCATTTTCTATTTTCTTTAACCCTTTTTCAAAAGCACAGAAGCTCACAAAACAAGCGTGAAACTTCCCTCTCACCTGGCTGGCATGTAATTTAGGAGAATTAGTGGTCTTCTCTTGTGGTTCCTCTTAATTAAAATAATATAATACTTACAGGTTCAAGTGTAACTTTGTGTCATTTTTTCACTTTCACTATTTTGACAAATAAAATACACTTAAACTATTTCACACATTTTTTAATTCTACTGATGAATTTTGATGTAGGTTACAGAATCATTTGCAAGAAAATTCAATGTTTTCTTTTTGAAGTGCCATGAAAATGATGTTGTAAGCCATCAAAATTGATCGGTAGTATACATAAGAGTTTGGAATAGTACAATGTGTCTTTTATTCATCAACATGGTGAAGTAGGTGACTGTGTTTCACTGAGTGTGTTTATCATAATATATTGAAGGTACATTATGGCCAGGACAGCTTTTGTATTATGACTCTCTTATTTAGGTATGCATGTTCATGATCAACATTTCCATGTGCTTTGGCAGGTTTTAGCATCTCAACAAAATTCAGGATCGTCCTCTCCAGCAGCTACCTCAATGCCGCAGTTCATTTTGGCCTCTGGGCAGTTGGTCCAGGGAATCCAAGGGGCACAGCTTCTCATTCCAACTTCTCAGGGTAAGTCTGTCATTATCCTAAACATGCAGGGTTGCCACAGACCTGGAAAACCGGGAGAACCAGGAAAAGTCAGGGAATTTAAAAATGGTCATGGAAATCCTGGAAAATTCAGGGATTGTTTCAATGCAACCTGGAAATTTCTTAAAGTTTCAACCTTATCCATGGCATTTTTATAATTCCGTGATTTATATTACGATTAGTCAAATGGTTGAAATTAGCGTATAAACGGTTTACTAAAATCACGTATCAAGCATAAATAGTCTTCCCATTTAATTAATCTGCGTTTTTGGAGCAAAGCAAAAAATGAAGTTTCTACTCGTTATTTCAGCTTCTCTTTCACAGTACAGCTACAGATCTGCTGCAAGGTTTTTTGACAGAACTTTCTGGTCTGAACTTAAAGAATCTATTCCAAGTCTCAATGGATGAGCCCAATGTCAATTTCAAATTTGTGACAGACCTGCAGGCACACCTTCAATCCATGCATGATGTTGATGATCCCTTGCTTGTCTCTATGGGGTCATGTGGGCTTCATACTGTATATAATGCTTTTATAACGGGAGAAAAAGCCACTGGATTGAATGTGGTACCCTTACTTAGAGCTTGCTATAATTTGTTCCATGATATGCCTGCGAGGAGGAGCGACTAAAAATATTATACTGAGAGTTGTACATTCCCTAAGAAGTTCTGCCCAGTTAGGTGGCTCAACAATGCGGAAGTGGCAGAAACCACGTTGAAAATTCTTCCAAATTTGAGGAAATGTGTTAGTGCCATGGAGAGGGATGGTAAAAGGGTGACTTCATGCAGCTATAAGGAAATTTGCGAAGGAAAAAGGACAAACTCATGGGACCTAGATTAGCTTTTTTTCTCATGTAGCTCGCATTGTGGAGCCCATCCTTTGTTATTTCTAAAGTAATGATCCATTTTCCCCCTTTCTGTACTCAGAACTAACTCGTCTTATTGTGGATTGAATGTCTTTGTTTATGAAGGAAGACATACTCAAGAATGCCAGCAGTATTGACCAAGTCAATATTGATGACAATATAGCCCCAGTAAAATGTTTTAAGTTAGGACATTCAATCAGAGCTGAGCTATGCAGTGTAGTTCTTGAAGATGCTGAAATATTTGCATTCAAGAAAGAATGCAGGGTGTTCTTAAAGACTATGTGCTTAACACATTCAATGTGGGCCCGATTTTCATGAAAGTCATCAAAATCGGCTCGAAAAAATTTAAAGTGCTTTGGAAGGGAACGACCACGTCAATTGACGAGCTCCATCAGTTGGTGTAGCCATGAGCACGTCTTTTGACGTGCTCTGCATTGAATGTGTTCAAATTGGCTGAAAAGTCACCATTGAAATATTAATTACGCAAAGGAATTATTACATTTGCTGATCCATCCCTGATCAAGGATTTTTCCGACTGTGCACTGATGCGTTTGGATATAACACTACAGATTTTTCAAGAAAAGAACTGGATAACAGGCCAGAATTGCGATTAAATTGAAAAGGAGTTCAAAAATATTATTACCAATCCTACAGTCATGGAGGTAATGAAAAATTTTAACAGAAAGGATCAGAGGCTGGACCATTTCTACATGAAAATTTTGCCTGCTTCATATTCACCTGATCTTGCCAATTTTCTTCGCAGGTTATTTGCATTGTCATATTCGTTCATAGTCAATCCTTGAGTTTATTTGTATGTATGTTTATCATTCATTGAATGGATTATTTTGTGATTCACTATCCACCCACACAGCACAAAGTGAATAATATGCACATAATATTCAAATATTATGCGAATATTATGCCGCATCAATGGTATAAAACGCGCATAATATGTACATAAAATGTGCATATAAATGGTATAATGTCCCCATAAATTGCGATATATGCGCATAATATGCAAAATATATGCACTGAATGGAATGGCATAATGTTTGCATATTATGCGCATATATACGCAATTTATGAGGACATTATACCATATATATGCACATTTTATGTACATATTATGCACAATTTATGCCATCGATGTGGTATAATATATAGTTGCATATTATATGCACATATATACACAATTTATGAGGAAATTATACCATATATATGTACATTTTATGTACAAATTATGCACAATTTATTCCATTGATGTGGCATAATATATATTTGCATATTATGCACATGTATAAGTAATTTATTAGGACATTATACCATTTTTATGCACATTTTATGTACATATTACGCACAATTTATTCCATTGATGTGGCATATGGTGCAGATATATACGCAATTTATGAAGACATTATACCAAAATATGCACATTTTATGTACATATATTATGTACATTTTATGCCATTGATGTGGCCTAATATATATTTACATAATATTTGAATACGATGTGCATATTATTCACTATTATTTTCAAGGGTTACTCGCAGGGGTCTTTGTTCACAGGGGTGACAGAAAAGGATATTTGGGAAAATGCTGGAAGAATGAAGAGGAAGGGTGAACAGGTTAAGGTAGCGAAAGAAGGGAAATGTATGGTAGGAAAAAAGGATAAGTGGGCAAGGAAGGGAAAGCGTAGCGTCGATTGCTAAATCTAAAAAATAGTCCTTTAAAGGCACTGCAAAATAGCAGTTCTTAAACGAACATATCTTCTAGGAAGGAAGTGTAGCACAAGGCGAAGCACAAAACGAGGCACGAGTCGAAACACAGGGCGGAATCAGGCACGAGGCGAGAGAACGGCAAAGCGAACGAGATAGCAACCATGGCGTGGGCAACTAGTTAAATACGATCTTCTTTTTTTACGACTCTACGGTCCCTGACGGTAACATTTCCAACTACGATAATTTTCGGGGAGGTGCAATAGACCATGTATTTCGTGAAGTCATGGCTTTGTGAACATCTTTCCTTCACGCTCATTAAGATAAATTCATATACCTACGTTACGGCTGAAAAAGCGAACAAAAAATGTATTTGCAGAATGATTAAAAGAGGAACTGGTGATTCAACCTTCATGCGCATACCTTCCATGTTTATTCACCAAATATTCAAATATTATGCACATAATATGCCATTTCGTTCTGTGCATATATTTGGCATAT
The DNA here is from genome assembly GCA_963573305.1 of Pyrrhosoma nymphula. Lineage (NCBI taxonomy): Eukaryota > Metazoa > Arthropoda > Insecta > Odonata > Coenagrionidae > Pyrrhosoma > Pyrrhosoma nymphula. Next base: position 154,363,002 of record OY754329.1, on the reverse strand, counting down.
TATGCGCTAACTATTATACCATTTTCATCAGCATACACTGCCGTGATATGCCTAACTCTATTGAAACACCATGTATTTCGTGAAGTTATGGTTTTTTTAACATCTTTCCTTCGCGCTCATAAAGATAAATTCATATACCTACGTTACGTTGGAAAAAGCGAACAAAAAATGCATTTACAGAATGATAAAAACAGGAACTGGTGATTCAACCTTCATGCGCATGCCTTCCATGTTTATTCACCAAATATTCAAATATTATGCACATAATATGCCATTTCGTTCTGTGCATATATTTGGCATATTATGCGCATAACTATTATACCATTTTCATCAGCATACACTGCCGTGATATGCCTAACTCTATTGAAACACCATGTATTTCGTGAAGTCATGGTTTTGTTAACATCTTTCCTTCGTGCTCATAAAGATAAATTCATATACCGACGTTACGGCGGAAAAAGCGAACAAAAAATGCATTTACAGAATGATAAAAACAGGAACTGGTGATTCAACCTTCATGCGCATGCCTTCCATGTTTATTCACCAAATATTCAAATATTATGCACATAATATGCCATTTCGTTCTGTGCATATATTTGGCATATTATGCGAATATATATTTTTGTTATCGCATAATTATGAGGCTGGAGATTTATATACCTAAGACAATAACTTAGTGGGCATTTTATGGCATTCGCCGATTTTTAGGGCATAATTTTAAGAAATGATGCACATTTCATTCGCCGAGATATTCTGAAAATATGTACATATTATGCAAATATTATTTACAGTTTTCGATGGCATAATATTTGCATATTATTTGCATATATTGCATATTATTCACATATTACGTACATAATCGACGGAATATTATTTACAATTTATACTATACTATTTACGCAACTTTTATACGGTATAAATTTTGAGTGTGCTGTGTGGGCAGAAGGAAAGCCTAAGTTTCTTTTCCTGGTATCATTGTAATATAAGGAGTCAATCTTTGTATTAATTTTTTCTCCCTTTCTAATTTAGTATCTTAATATTATCATTGTTTTTGGAAAAATATTTCTGGAAATACCCATCCCCATAGGCTGATAGCTGTTGGATAGTCTTCTCATTTCATATTTTAGCATGGAATAATAACTACAAATAATATGTGATCTCTAGTTAATGAATAATAGTTGTTTACCCATTCAATAATTTTTCTAGTTCATCTCTAATCACTAAGCTGCATTGTACCTTAAACTGAATGCATTTTCATTCTTAATTTTAGTTTTTATTCTTATTTTCGATTAAAAAAATACATATTAAAGATGATAGTAAGATTTTCCTTCTCACATACTGTTGTAATAGTATGAACAAATTATTTATTTTTTAAATTTCACTCATTTTTTACTTTTTCTCTTAAAATCTTATTGTGGTATTTTTGAAAGTCTTTCAGAACATTCCCAACGACTTATAGTTGTGGGAAAGCCCTCTGGAAGTTTCACATTGTCATGTCATTTTAAAATACCTATTTTTAAAGAGCAATTTTATCAGTTATCAAGAATTCATTTTTACTCAAATTTTCCTCTAAAACTCCTAAGCAGTGATAAAGGCGGAAACATTACATATATATGGAGGAAGGTAGTGTCTTGTATCAAAAACACATCTCGTCCCCACAGGATAATTCCTGCTAACCTAATTTTGGTATTTTACTAATACTATTAATTTTTGAAAAGGTCAGGGAAAAAGTTGCCAAACACCTGGAAAACTTGAAAAAGTCAGGGAGTTTAAAAATCCAGATTTTGTAACACCATGGCATGTGTACCTACCTCTTTATTTTTCCCTTTAAAAAACATCCGTCTCACAATTCTTGTTTGGGGACACGTTCAATAGTTGGTGTTTGTGGAAATATAAAGGAAAAATTTTCTTTAACTCTTATGTTGCTTAAAAAATTATATTGATAAATATTTGCAAACTTTTATTTGATTGGTCACTACAGGATAGTGAACAATGGTTTATTTTACTTGAATAAATTAAATCAAAACAAAATTCATTGACGGGCACAAGCTGAATACAACTTAATGCAAAAATTTGTGGGATTTGAATAGCAGAAACTTTGTCAAACCTAGAAATCAACTGGAATAGATCCGAAAGTCAAAAGCATCTTATTTGATGTGGGTTTACCCTGCCATAAGATGTTCAAGACTGCCAGACACAATGCAACAAAGCAGTCCAAGGTGTGCACTTAGCGCTGTAGTCCACGAAGTTAAAGCCAAACTTTGAATATGTAAGGTGTTTGCTTATTTATGTGCACTCTTGTTCCGAACACTTGTCGTAGTTATGACCGTAACTTTATGGATTTGCTGTACTTAATGTTTTTTTGACATATGATGACACTTTTTTTAATCTTTGTCTAATAGGTTTGGCAACTCAGACCATCTTGACAATACCAGTTAATCAAGTTGCTAGTGGTCAGGTGGTCAATTTGGCATTGAACAATGGTCAGGTGGTCTCTACTACACTGGGCAACCTTCAAGCACTTGCTCAACCTTCCCAACTGTTGTCCTCTACAGCAAACAACTCGGGACCAGGTAAGGTTACAATCCATGACTGTCATAACTTATGTTAAGTCTGTGAGCAAAATTTCACGGAATTATTTTAACTACATCTTCAATATTACCCTGAGATCCATCACATGGGTTTATGGCAGAGGGTGTTAAGACACCAGTGATAACAGAGGGAAGGAATATGAACAAAGAACAGGAAGAGGGAAATGCGAAAGTGAATTGCATTATTTTATGTTGACAGAGTGTCATAGTGTCTGGCTCTGTTTTTATTTAATTGTCAGTAATGCTTCATGGAAAGAAGGATTTTTTGTACCGTCCATCAGTGGACCTTGTATCTCTCGTAAGTTTGTCACTTCTATCAGATGTATAGAGATATAGAGGGGTGGTTATAATAATATCCTCCATGTCACCTGGAAACTTGCATAACCTGAATAAATATAAGTTGAATGCTGTATTGGTTCTGTAACCATGGTCGTTTTAGCCAACCCTTGAAAACCAACAGTTTCTCATCTCCCTTTTCAGTGTCAAATTCTGGTTTAGGAATACAGCACCTTCTAACGAATGGATCAGCGTCCAGTGTGGCCAGCCAACAACATCCCCAACAGGCTTCGCAGCACGAGATCCAGCCAATGGCACCTTCAAACGTGCAGCAATCAGCCCCGTCTCTGCATCAGCAGCCCCTCACAGCTGCCCCCGTGCCCTCCATGGGCATACAGAGGGTGCCCACATCGTCCATCAACAGTGGCAGTGGTGCAGGCCACTCCCAGGCCATGGTGCACATGACCAACTCGCACCCCTCCACCCCCCTGCCTATCTCACCCTCGTCTCACCACCTCCCCCACCACGCCCCCCCCTCCTCTGTGCAGCAGCAGCCGACGCCACCCACCCAGCAGCCCAGCGCCACGCGGAACTCGTCCCCAGCGCAGCAGCAACCCGCCCCACAGCCACCACCCGTCCAACAGCAGCCACACCACCCTCCCCACCCACACCACCACTACTCATCGTCAGCCGTAAGTACTCTCTATCTCCTACATTCGCTTACTTCTTATGTTGAGTATCACCTCATCTTCGCTCTTGCTCCTACTCTCCAGTTCAATATGCACTTGACGTTTATCACTCCTGCCAAAATAAAAGAAAAGATATTTGAAAAATGAAATTTCATAGCCTTATTGGTTGGCAGGAGTGAAAGACCTTACTCACTTAGCCTATCACAGTGATGGTTTAGGAATTAACGTCACAACTTGTGGCTTCCGTCTAATTCCTGAGGGGTATAAGATCTTGTTTCTTATATTCCTCACAAGATGCTTTGAGACTTATAAAGCCTGGGTAGCATAGTAGTCTGTGCATTGGCCCAGCAAGCCAAATTTCCATGGTTCGATTCCCAGACCAGTTGAATTTCTTTCCCTTGGTCATCTGCAGTTTAGTGATCGTTTCAAGCATTTATTCAATATTATTTCTTTGCCTAGATGGAGAGGCTATGACAAATGAGGAAGTGTAAGATCTAAATAGAGTATTTTATTAAGTCTTCATTACTCATTAAATTGAGAGATTTTTGTCTAGGTTTGATACCTATTTGGATCTCTATGGTAACCATAAAAATTGAAGCCAGAAGCCATTTACTATATAAGACAGGGTGGCGATCGTCAGGGAAAACTGGGAAAACCTGGAATTGTCAGGGAATTGTAAATTGCTGGAAAAGTCAGGGAATTCCCGTAACAGTCAGGGAGAAACTGCTATTGGAAATTCTCGTTTTTTTCCTACCAATGCGTTTATCGGCCAGTCTTTCCCGCCCTTTATTTCACCAAAACATTTCACCAACTAAAACTTATGTCTGTCACTGACGTGCATGGAATAAGCACCATCAATTGGCGGAACATTCAGTGGTGAATCTTATTAGTTGAGAATATTAATTATTTTGTTGTGAATCAGACGTACAATGTATCCCTTTCGCATATCCTTATTGCGATAGTTTCCTAGTAGTGTTAAAATTTATGATTACAATGAAAATCGCTCATCACAAGGAATCCTAGGCTATGTTGTTCAGAAAATTTTACCTCGCATTTTTTTTTAACTTCTGAGACTCAGGTCGAGAGGTAGCTGGAACACACTAGCTCGTTGTAAATACATGCCTGCAGTTCTAAAAATATGAGATGATGATTATTAAAATGGTAATACAAGTACGATCTCACTTGTAAAGAAAATGTTACACAAGGTCATCTTTAATTCCAATACCCTCCTTCGTGAGACAATAAGAAGAGCCCTCCTCGCCTCCCCATCTTTCACGCTCAACGTAATTATTGAATGGCCGGTTCCCTCTTGCAATCAAGAGGTTATAATGACGTTAACAAATTGTTATTCGCTTCTGAAGGTCACTCACGCCATCAGATTTTGATCCAGTCCAATAACTTGGCTTTGGTTTGTATTTTTCGTGCACCTTAGTGATACCTGTTCTGGAGTTCTCCAGTAAATTGGCCATTAACTTTCCTTTCGATGCCTTTTCAGTATTCCTCAACTTCCAAGAACTACCATGATGCGACTATAATTTGAATGAGAGTTTAACTTATGAAGGTTTAATATATTTTTTTATTAGAATGTACTTGTAGCTTTTAATGTATCGATTTCAGCTTTTAATGTTTTCTGAGTTTTAACGAAAAAAATTAATTCAGCAGAAATAAAGTATTCCAATAATAGGTGACCTTTTGGCGATCGGTCAGGGGAATTGGTAAATCCATCAGGGAAAAGTCTGGGAATTTAAAAATTGGATATCAATAGCCACCCTGTCAAAGAACTAGAGAAAAATTGAGCTTTGTAATGCAACTAGGTACCTACCTGAATATGATGGAGAAGGATCCAAAACAAGTTATACCTTCAAAAATAATTTTTTGAAATGGATGTACCCTATTTGCACAAATCTAAGACGATGTTTTTTTTCCCTTCCGGGCTTCCAAAGGAAAGTGAGTTCGTCTTACAATCGGAAGCAAAATCCATGACCTTTTTCCTATTGTGGATTTCCAAAAAGGGGGGGTTAGTCAGGTCTTAGATACGTGCAAATACTTTAATTCTCTATTTCCATGAGCATGGATTTCCACCCAGTTGCACCAGGAATTATCAAACCCAAGTCTTGTTTTACTGATTTCCTAAGCAAAATAACTCTGGGAGTTCAGATAAAATATGGGAAAAAAAACCTTTCTAACCCTTTTAATCATGTTCCACATTGATCCATAACCCATTCAATGCAGATGCCTTGAATTCAAGGCATCCTGTGCAAGCCAGAGGCGCGGATGCCTTGAATTCAAGGCATCGGTCCCGTTACTTTTCTCGGTTTTCCCTAGTTCCAAAGCATCGGCGCTGACTTTTGCAGCTTCCTCCAGCGTCTTAGTCTTGCTCTAGGCGCACGTGAATGCGGTTCGTTCTTTGCTGGATGTGTTTTCGTTTTATATAAATAATCGAAAAAAACCCTTCAGCGTGGGAATAAATGTCATGTCAACAGGTCAGCATTGAATGGGTTAATTGGTTTAAGGGGAAAAACTTGTGTTCTACCAAAAAGTGGGCTCCATTGACCAAATAGGAGCAATACAATTTTCATTATTTGTGGAATAGTTTTAGAGATGCTATTGTGTGATAAGTAAATAATAACAAAAATAAAGTGGGAAAAGCATTCCACAAACTTGGGGAAAATAATTTGTAGGAGGTGCGAAAATTGGCTAAAATCAGCATAACATCATTTAAGCTCATTGCTGTCATCTTTGGGTGCTTTGTGAGCATTGAAGTAAATGAGTAAAGAATGCAACCTAGTACTTATATGGTAAAAATTGTTTCCTCGTCTGCCAAATCTTACTTAAAAGGTGTCCTATCTTCTTTCGCAGGCATCCGAAAAGAACATGAATGGCTCAGTCTCTCTGAGTGCAATCAGTCAGCGGCTGTCTGCTGCCAACTCATCCATATCCATCACACCCACTCATGGTGAGTAACCTTTCAAAGCTTTGCTCCTGCTGATGTAAACTGTTGTTCCATGATACCTGACCTATTAATTGATGTTCCCAATAAAAATAATCCGCAACATGAAAATTTTCTGGGTAGGAGAGCAATTAAGACTATTCTATTATTCTGGTGGCTGACACAGCCTGATGAAAATCTATGACTTGACTTAGTCATTTCATCAAACTGAAAGTCCGACCCTTCTATATTTATTCAGTGATACCAACAGTTCTTTTAGCTTCGGAAATTAAATGCATAAGGATGTCACAAAAAGAGGAAGGTGGTGACACAATCAGAATTAGAAAGTGGTTAGTATACCCCTAAATCATTTCTACATTCGTTCATTAATAATCATTTGACTCATATGTCTCTAAATAGTTATTGGAACTTCCCTATGTGTTGTGACCATGAACCAATGAATCTTGAGCTTGAAATTGCTTTCATGAGAATGTGTACTTGCATACTTTCCCCTGACATGAAATGGATTTTGATCAATTAGACAAAAATGAACAGAGGAAATGTTTTTAATTTTAGAAAAGGTTCCCTACCCTTAAGCAAGCTAAGAATCAAGGTAGGGTTTTTATTAGTGATGGGTTTAATCCGAAACTAATCAAATCTAAATCTCAAATTCAGATCTATTTTTATACACTTTTATTTAGCTTCACTTGTCTGTGGGTCAGGGAAAAATTTGTAATCAAAATTTGAACCACTTCCTGTCAGGCAATCGCTCTGAAATTTGACAGAGAGATTTATTCCGGATGGCAATACAATTATCAGTGATTGTATTTTGTCCTTGGTTTGAGTCCAGAGAGAGTATCATGTTTTAATGGGATTAAATGAAAAAATTAATATTTTACACCTAGAACACTTTCCTTTCACTCATTAAAATATGAAATAATTGAATTAGTAGTATGTTACTTGGACCAAAATGAAGCCAAAACATTGAATTATTTAATTTTATCAGTCATTTTTCCTCTACCTAACGAAAAAAAATTTTGAACTTTGCGTGACATATGCAAATTTATAGCTTTCTTCACTTTCGTTGCCAGGGAATTTTTTGATTGTTACCAAGCCTTGCAATGCGCTATGCAGGCTATAAAGGCTTCATTAAATGGAATTTAACTTTCGCGACGCAACTTTAATAGCTTTTAACAGCATAGGTAATACCTTCGACCTTCATAATGTCCATTGTATTATGGTACTTTATGTACAGTTGAAAATATATTTGTAACCCCCTCTAATTGCAAGTTATGAATAAAATCAAATGATGACCCTATTAATTAAATTTTTTTAAACTTTTAATGACAAGCATTTTAATTCAGTTTTATTAATTTCACTTAAGTGAGGTTAGCATTGACTACAATATTTTTTTGACTAAGACTGAAAAGCAGAAAATAATATAATATGTATTTTAAAAAAATAAAAACACTCTTTTATAAAGACCACTAAAAAGGAGAATTTTTTTTTAAACAGTCCCAATACTATGAGCGATCACAATATATGCGTATGTAAATAAAAATAAAAGTGTGAAGTGCTTTCTTCACAAACCCCAACGATTGCATGCATTAAATACCCTGTACATTCTCATCACCATGTAAATTTCTCTCATCATAATTCTATTTGATTTATTTCCAATCGTTGCATACAAAACAAATGAAGTGGTACACAGTCACGCGTATGGGTGCATAGTTATACACAAAATATGGTGAAATTCGTCATGAAAAATCATTCAAATGATTTTTTCATGGTGGATTTCACCGTCTTTGGTGTATACCTATTTGATTTGTTAAAATTAATTATGTATAATACATACCAAAAATTGCTATATCTTATCAGGGAAATCATCATCTCATGTTCCTAATATGTATATCAATAAAACAGTGAAATATACTTCATAGTTTACCTAGCATCTCTATAAAAAATCGTTCTTAAATAATGCCCAAGCTAACATGGTATCTATAACTTGGAGTTTTGTAAACAATCTTACTTTTAATGAATCATGTTTTCTTTGCGTGAACAAGAATAAAGTGCCCCGTGCTTTTATTTTTATTGACATAAGCATGTACTGTGATCGCTTGTAGCACTGTGGCTGTTTGCAAAAAATATTTTCTTCTTTTTTAGTGCAATCTTTATAAAAGTGCATTTTTATTTTTTTTAATACAATATTATATTTTATCAAATCTCTAAAACTGAATATTGAATCTGAATTCTATTTTCACCATATTTCGAAACCAAGGTCCTCATCATTACAATTTCACATAGTAAACAAATCAAATCCACTTTTACATTTACTTGTAACTTTATGATACTAAAAGTAGTTGTGTACAAGTTTTTTTTTCAAGCTCAAATCTAAATATGTACTCTAAAAACTGTCTATAATGGACCCTAAATACATTGGAAAATTGTCCAAAACAGAAAATTTCCGTGGTCCCAACCAGCGACATAGGTATTGCTGCATAATTGAACCTGCATTTAACAGTTTCTGCCCAATGAGGCAACGGAATTATTTTTGATCAAAGACATGAATTCATCCCCTGTGTGTTGTGGAATTCCAAATTTCACTCCAACACACACTAATGATATGAATGGATTGCCATGCCTACACCTCCCAGATTTATATTTTCTAGAATGAGCTCAAAGTGTAGAATGGTAGGGTATGCCGCTGCCTGGTGGTTAAGGAACAAGGCTCAGCAGTTGAAAAAAATATTTCCTCCATCCCCTCCTTTCTCCTTCTCATATTTTGCAATTTCTTGCTCGATTGTTACGCACCACAGGGCACCCAGGTTGGTTCTAGTACCTGGAGATAGCAAATCCTTGAACTGAGGTCATAATGGGCCTTGGTGCTGTTATTGACTCAGTTGATATGATAAATCTTACTATGTATGCACCTGATTTCCCAGACCCTTGCTTTCGCCTTCCACTGCAATTCCTCTCCCATTGCACCCATAGACAGTCCCAATTAGACCACACACCCAGTAGACCAACCCAATCAGCGTACTTACAAAAGCCTTTCCCCTGACCCTCTTCTATATTTTTCCCTTTATTGAATCATATAAATTCAAATTCATCACTCATGTTCAGCAACTTATTTTTGTCTCTTGGTATCCACAGTGAATACATCAAGTGGTGTAAGTGCTTCAATAACCAGAATGAAATGTCTAAAAAATACACTTTGAGGTTTCTTGGCAAATTCCCGTCATAACTGTATTTAGCTCTGACTCTTTCCCCTTTGATCTTTAAGTAGGAAAGTGTTTAATTTAATGGTGAATTATTTCAATGTTTTTTTCAAATGCTTGAAAGTGGCATTCGCATGTGGTTTATTGTGATAAATTTCAGTAAATATGAATGCAAAATCATGAATCATTGGTAATTAAGAATATGTTAGGGAAAAAATATCAATATTTCCTGAAATTGCCCTAATATAATGGGAGTGTGTCCCGTATCCCATCAAATGCTGTCTTTTTCTAGCTGCGATAACCACAGATGTTACAAGAAACTAAACCCATGGTTTAGGAATGGTTCAGAGTGGGTTAAGATTAAGTTTCGGTCCTCAGAAATGAACCAAAAGAGGAATGAAAGTCTCGGAACCAAAGTGGAATAACAATATTTTGAACAAAGGCACCAAGGAACGAAAAGGAACAAGCCCTTCTTCAGTGATAGGTGAAGAAAGAATCATTCTTCCTTTACCTCTCACTGAAGAAGGTGGTGGCGATCCACCGAAATATATCCAAAGTACATGTGTCTTTTTACGTTTTTCTCCTGTTTAGTCACCCTAGTGACGAAGTATTTTATGTGTGTGTGTGTTTATATTTACACTCACACATGGTCAAATTGATTCAAAATCAATTGAAACATTCATCATTCACTTCCTCAGCCCCTCACTCGACTCAGTCACAGCATCACCACAATGTTGGTCAGCAGCAACAGCAAACGCAGCAGCAGCAACAACAGCAGCATGGCCAGCATCACCACCAAAATCACCAGCAACACCAGCAACAGTCGAGGCACATGCACCCCTCCTCCCAGGACCACCACCAATCGCAGCACAATCATCTGATGCATAAGCTCCACTCAGCCCTCAACGGAAGTGGCTCTCACCACAAGGGATCAATTGATCCACTGGGGGACATGCCAAGTAAGTGGAACTGAGCCACACTCACAGCATGTGTCCACGGTCAATTGCTTGTTTATGCAGAGGAGTAGGGAAAGTAAAAGTTTCTACGTACTCTGAAAATTGAGGCTTATAAATAAATTCCTTTTTTTAGGTGTACATATAAAAATTTTAAACAGAGCTCTACTGTTATTTTTAACGTAGTTTGTGTGTAAAGGAAACTCCGAACACAAATGGAAGTCTTGATGCTATAGAGCTTAATAAACAGTAGAGTTTCGTTTAATAGCTGTAAAGTGTCTGTAAAGCTTAAGGAATTAAATTCTGATTTTACATATCTTTAGAGTACAGACACTTTTTTTTAGCAACACCATTGCATAAACAAAGTATTTGACCACGACCGCATGTCATAATTCGGAAAGGGGCGAAGATGATCTCTGCTCAGTGGCCGAGGAAAAGGGTTCAGAACCCAGCTATATATGCGGTCCCTAGTTGAGAAAACACAAACCTATGAGCTATTCCTTGTCACTTGAGAGCTCCGTACAGGGAGTGCAAAGAAATATTAGCGGCATTCGTGAGTGGAGAAGCTTTTTCCAACGTGAGACGCCGGTGTGAAAGGGTTAATTCTCATAGCTTTGGCAAAACCTATTTTTAATCTATCAACTTGAATGACTTTTTTTTAATTCCTGGAATTTCGTTGATCATAGATTATATATAGGGTCACTCTGCATGTGGTAATGGTCCCTTTTTATGCTAATCTTAATGGTGCAAAGAATTATTAGAATTCATTCATGATCAGCTAAGTATTTCTCACTACACAATATTTCTTATATACTCATCACATGGATTAATATTAAAGCAATTGAATGTATTATTGTTGCCATTTTGAAATGAAACTCAAGTTTATTAATATGACGAAGACTAATGCAAATTGTATCTTGTTTTATGTCTAATAAATATTATTATTATAAGTATGAATTCACTCTTAGCCATATGTTACAGTAAAATCTCTTTGAATTAACAGTGATTGTCGTAGTCATGGAGTGATTTCCAGACTTTGGTTAATATGCATAGGGTCAGAATATGCAAAGGAGGCAATTTCCTCTAGTTGTTGCTCTTTTGGTTACACATTTAGGAGTTCTTAATGGTGTTTTCTATTTGTTCCAGACCAACCAACCATCAACCAAACAACGAGTAATGTTGTTGATGGCATTAACTTGGATGAAATTAAGGAATTTGCCAAGGCATTCAAACTCCGGCGTCTCTCACTTGGACTCACCCAAACACAAGTGGGGCAGGCACTAAGTGTGACAGAAGGACCAGCCTATAGCCAAAGTGCCATCTGCAGGTAAAAATTAATTTTACTCATTCAGTCCTATACTCTTTCATTATTGCTTAGTTGCTTTACTAGTTCATGTAGCTGATACAGCCCACATTTACTGATCCAAACCTTGTACAGCCATTCCATAAGGTGAAATATGAATTGTGTTGTAGCATTCAGATTAAGGTCTAGCTGGCATTCAGTTGGTAAGACGACCCCAGTCAAGTGTGAGTCTGTCTAGAGCAGGAGCACTACTTCAAACTGCCTGCTCAACCTCAAGAAACATTTTAAGAGTTTAAATTTTACTTCTGTAGGAGCACTGGCCACCAGTAGAGCCCAATTGTGTAAAAAAATAATCAGATACATTGAGTTTCAAATAAAGCATTCATCAAATTGTTGAACATAGAATTGAGCACCTAGATCGTCCCTCTATGTTTGTCCCTCTATCTTTTTTTATGTCATGTTTTTTTAGAGTGGGAAGGGGAGATTATTCATTCAGCCAATATTTATTTTATTATTTTGAAATCATTGACCACAGAAATTGAGATCAGTTGATATTATTTAAAGTGGGGGACTGTGGGTAAATGCATATGGTAATCTCACTAGGATGGAATGTGTTTGTAATAGTTTGAATTTATCTACTTAAAAAAGGATTTCTTATGCTTCATATTCTAATTTCGCTGTTAAAAATATGTAGGTACCTTATGGGTTGTATTCATTCATACATACTTTGTTCAGTGAATGGAAATTATTGTGATATACTTTGCTGTCAATCATAACATTATGGTGAAATAAGATGCTGTGAGACTATTTCCAAATGCCAAAGAATTTTATATTTTGCTGTTCAATTTTTTACTGAGTATCATGTTATCAAATTTATATGATAAGTGTGTTACTGAATATAAATTTATTGTAATATAATATGGACACTGAATATTATATGTAGACGATTGATGAAAAAATTGCTAAAAATTTCCTAAAGATAGAACCCAGCCTGAAATCTGTGTTTTCACTTCCACTTTTACATGTTATATTTTAATAGTTTTCATTATGAATATGCATGGGAGTACAAATAATTGTCTTGGAGTTTGTTACTGTCATAAATGAAGCCATTTTATTCTGCTTTAATTAATAGTTATTGGTATTCCTTCAGACTCTAAATTAGGTCATTATTTTTTTAGCTGACACTTCATGGGCTTAGTATTTGGCTAGCCAAAATAATACCTAATCCAACATTATGTTTTACTCCACTAGTTGAAGGTGAGAATCTTTTATGCTGTAATTTTCCATTGCTATATCACCAATGATCCAGATGAAATAATTTTACTGTAGAGAATGCCCACTTGATCACAACCTTTGCTAGACAAATAAAACTGGGTCAAATGTGGCTAGTTCCATTCAAAAGTGCTCATAAGGGGAGTATATACATAGACTGAGGCCACTTTTAGCATGAAGGATGTTTTCCTGTGAGTCACTTCACTATTTGAATTTGTTTCAACTAGGCTAGCTAGGTAGGTACTTGGGGAAGGCAACTGACGATTATGGTTTTTCGTGCCATCAAGATGGAATCTAATGGATAGACTGGTAGAGGAATGGGAGCAAGGGTGGAGAGAAACCCAGCATCAGCATTAGCCCTGTGAACTGCGGTCCCCTTGGCGCCTTGATGAAAGTGGCACCAATGAGGTCCACAGTTTAATGCACAATCCAACAGAAGGGATTCTGCCCTTGAAGTGCACTCCAAACAGTATTCTTAAAGGGATCCCCTGGAAATCTAGAGTGAGCTTCATGTACCTCAACATCTAGCGGTGAACACTGAAAAACACTAAATATACAGTCAAACCAGCTTAAAGTATTAGTGTCTGGGAATGAGTTTTCGAAACGTTACAAGCGGGGTTCGTTAAATGCGGGATTAGGAGTGATTCAAGGATTTGATAAAATGTAAAGTTTTTGTAGGTTTTAGGCGTTTGGAATGAGTGTACTACCATTTGTTGAGATCTGACAGGTTTTTATTAAAAGATATTATGCAGTTTAAAAAAATTTTCTAACTGATGGCTGTCTCCTCTTTTGTCTGGAAGTGAGAAAAAAAGTCTTGACGCGTGATAAAATCCCCAATATATATTCGGACAGCTTGCTCTGTTGGCAGCAGACGCAACGGACAACATCGAGGGTCTCGAGGCCTTCCTCCAAGGTAACTGTAGGTGGTGGCAGGGTGTCACCATCGCTGTCCTCAGCTTCTTGTTCATGCTCAGGCCCCATAGCTGTGTGGTACTTCTTCGCAATGCCTGCGGTTGATAGCTCCTCACACACGGGTTGTCATCGGCAGCAGTGAAGGTGTTGAAGGGGATAACACTCTGCATGCCCAACATCCGGTATACATTGTCCCATCTGAAAGGAGAGACGGACGATCGGATGGAAAACTTTCAATTGACAGCAGCGAAACGAAACGGATTGCATTGTAAGCCTTGCCTTTCTGCCCCGGTGTCATCGACGGGGAGGTCCAGGATGCCGGCGATTTCCATATCCTCGAACTCTTATCTCCTCGCTGACTTCCTGCTTGCCACTGTCTCCTTTTAGTCTATTCTCTTCCGTGTACCCTTCTCCAATCAAATGTTTTCCCTGAGCCAAATCATCATCGATGTCGTCTGCCAAGTCCAACGAGACAACAGCGCAAACACCATGGGGATGTTGTCCCTGAGCTCTTGTTGGAACCTCCTAAGATGGATTTGCATAGCAATTTAACTAGGGCCTCAAGCTGCACAATGACTTCAGATAAAACCCAATTTTCCTTCTTTACTAACTTCGTCTGATCCTGCTGCAGCCTCCACTTGAGCCTTAATCTGGCTCCCGTCAGAGTAGAACCCGCCTAAAACAGTTCCCAATGGTATCCTGGGTGACTTGCTGCCACACCCATTGCTAAGCGAATAAACTGTTAATGTTGCAAATCTACAGGTGCAGTGAAGTGTGCTCAGGGAAACATACCAGCAAAAAACCTAGGGCCTGGTAATTAGACATTGCACTCGGCTTGTTCGGTAATAATGCTTCACATTCTTAATTACGCCTTTGTCCATGGGTTGAAGGCGCGAGGTGCAGTTCTTGGGCAGAAACTCAACTGTCACATTTGACAGATACACCATGACAGGCGGGTGTGCATGGTAATTATCTATGAAGATAATTACATTGCGTTTTTCAGCCCTCATACGGGCGTTGAACTTCCGTAGCCATGAGTTGAACTCCTCTCCAGTCTTCCATGCATTCCTTTGGCTTGAATAGGGGCAGAGAAGAGTCCGAACATTAGCGAAACACCTTGGTTTCTTTGGTTTTCCAATCACCAGTGGTGGAAGTTTATCAGACCCAGTCGCATTGCTGCTGAGAAGGACTGTTATTCTTGCGTTACTTAGCTTGTTTCCATGTGGATTTTCAGCAGCCAAAACCATGCTTTTGTCCAGAAGAAGATTAAAAAAGCATGCAAACACATCAACATTGTCACGCATGTGATAGCCTTCAATTAAACCAGGCAAAATATTATTTTTCCCAGTATTCACTGTTTCTTCTGGGATTTTGTCTCTTCCTAAATCTGTCTAACCACCCGTTTGATGCGGTAAATCCCATGACACTCAGTTCCCCTGCAAAGTCTGGCTTTTTCCTTAAGGGTCTCACCACCTAATGGAGCTTTTACCTGCATGGGTCGTGTTTGTGCTATCCAGTCGACAAGGGCTTTTTCCAATGCTGCATATTTTGAATCTTTGAAACAACACCTCTTCTGGTTGCCCTGAAGGGCAGCCATCTTGATTATGACTTCATTCTTGATGATCGTCTGTAAAGTGGAAGGAGCGAGACCCAGCTCGTTGGCTAGGACGCTTATTGGTGTGTGAGGCGAGTCCTGGACTTTCTGTAGGATAGTTAACTTCGCTTGCAGAATTAATGTGATCCTGCTTCTTTGGGGGGTGGCACCCCCTTGATTGCACACACACGCTTTTTCTGGGGCATAGCAACCCACTCCACTTCCGCAAAATAATTCCTCAATGCGACTCTCAAGCGTGACTGACTGACCCGGGAGGTTCGACGATGGGGTGATAAATGTGAGCCTTTCGTCGGTTCCGGTACTTGCAGGCTAGTCGTCGGAGGCAGTGACTACACAGTAGTGATGAGAGGAGCAGACATCAAAATATCGCGAAAGCCATCGACAGCACTCAACATACAGCAAAAGGCAGACAGGAGGGTGAGAAGATGTGAGGTGACTCGCGCCGCGAGCCGGCGGGGTACAGTGTAGCCGTTTTATGGTGACGGCCTGTGATAAATCGATACGTTTGAAAGAGCTTTTCTTGTAGATCTTGTATCATCATTAAAGTATTCTACCAGGTGATTGGTAGGTTCTTGGACAGTCCCCATTCTGCATCCCAATTTCATAGACATTGTCTTGCTTTCCCTCCTAAGGATGTCCCGCCGTTAGATCCCTCTTCAATTCTTCATATCTTCTACCTCCTCTTATTTCATCCAGAATTCCTATCCTCTTCCTTCCTCTTCCACGCTTCCCCAGTGTTCTCCCCTCTATCACTCTCTTCAACATGCCCTCTCCTCTCAAAACCTCCTCCATCCATCTCTTCTGCCTTTCTCCGAACCTCTGCCACAAGCTTCCCTCTCCGACCATATCCAATGCCTCCTCGTTCCTCTTCCTCGCCATCCAGCTCACCTTCTCCATCCTTCTCCAAACCCACATCTCAAACGCCTCAAGTCTATGCACATCCTCCCTTTGCAATAACCAAGTTTCCGATCCATATAGCACCACGCTCCATATTAAAGTTTTCAACAGCCTCTTCTTTACGTCTCTTCTCAGATCCCCCCCCCCTCATCAATTCCCTTCTCTTCGAAAATGCTTCTTTAGCGAGCACAATTCTGCATCTGATGTCCTTAAACCCATTCTCCTCCAAAATACTTCCCAGATACGTAAACTGCTCGACCTGCTCTATCTTCTGCCCTCCCACCCTTATATTCAGCCCTGCCTTCTTATATAACCACCATACACTTGTCCCAATCATTCAAACCCATCAAATCCCTTCCTACCCCGTGCAATCGGCCGCGATGCAAAACTTGCGCCATTCTTATCACCCAGCTCCTGCCGGATAAGTTTCTATTTTTTCCCCTCCCTTCTGTCTCCTCACCCTCCTGTACCACACAAAACACTGTTTACATCCTCCTTTGCCAACACTGCCCCTCTTTTTACATTGGATTATCCACCACTCCTCTTAACATACGAATGAACGGCCACCGCTCCTCATGTAATGATCCACCTTCCCTCTCTGTTTCTCTCCCTGTCGCCATTCACGTCTCCTCCCTCAACTCCACCTTCAATAATACTTTTGAGGTTGGTTTACTTGCCTCCCTTCCCCCTTCTTCCACTCCTCTTCAGCTCAAAGATCTTGAATCATGCTGTATCTTGATCCACCAGACCTTCTCGCCCCCTGGGCTTAATAAATTGCACTGCTTTCTCTCTTCCCTTCCTTCTCCTCTCTCCCTGTTTCCCCTACCTCTCTACTTCCTTTGCTCCCCTTTCTTCCTCTTTCCCCTCCACCCCTCCGCTCCCCCTCTCCCTGCTCTTCCTCTTTCCCGTGTCCTTGAACTACGTTCTGCACCTTCTCCTCCTCTCTGCACATCCTCACACGCATCCCACACCCTTGTCCTTCACTTGTATCATGTGTTGTAACTTCTCTTCAACATCCCACATCTGCTTCCTTCACCCAAGTCTCATACTCCCATCCTGCACCTGCCTCTCTCTTCCAGGATCTGCACTGGCATATCACTTCTTCATCCCGCAACCACATCCTACAAATGTGTCCTGCACCCTCATCTCGCACCAACGTCAGGCACTGGTGCCCTTAATGCACTCTCAGCTCCCATATGTGTCAACTAAATGTCTTACACACCATCGTCTCACATCCGTGTCCATATCATTCATGTCCCACATCATGTTTCACCTGAAGCACCATGATAGCGCTACGGTAGCACCTTGAAGGCAGCTGTGAATATGAACTTCAAGGACAAGCTGCGAATGTGCTACAAATGTGCTTTCTGGTAAAAATAGAATTCAGGAGAACACCTGTGAGGCAGTGCAGTGGTATGCCAGACAACAATTGCTGCTTTTGAAACTCTGAAATCCTTCTGAAGCATTGCTGCAGTTCTATGTGTTTACAGGGTATTAATTAAAATGTAAAAAAAATGAGGGAAGACCAAGAGAGCATTTGCAACTTCCAGAAATGAGGGAATGTTATTTTTTACCTTTCTACAGAAGTTTTTAGTATGTGAGTTATATTTTATCATGTCCTCTAATTTCCCTCTTTTGAATTTCCTGAATTCACCTCAGCAATTCATTTTTGGGAAATTTAAGCATTTGCGATGAAGTAAGTGTAAATCAAAATGAAGGAGTGCACTTTGGGGCGCATTAGCTGGATGAAACAGAGTTTGAAGATGTGAGGCATAATTTTACTGGTTAACTTGCCAGAGGGTATAAAGGTGTTTTTAAATTGATGTTAACTGACATAGCCCCAAGCTGCAGATTATCCATCACCATGAATCGCCGTAGGTAGATAATACTTCATCTACATCTACATACTACCCCGCAAGCCGCCTCAATAGGCGTGTGGGGGTGTTAGGACACCAGCCATTTACATATAAAAAGGAAACGCTCTAATGAAATTACGCCTTGCATTTATTAAAGTCCCTTATTGTTCGGGGGAAAAACGAATTCCCATATCTATCCGTTCGGCATAATACTAAAAAGAACTGGGGGAGTTATTCTGTAACTACATCATCTGATGCTATTTAGCAAAGGGTGCCTTTTTTACATAAAGCATATTAGTTTAATATAGTATTTCTTAGCATTGCAAAATAATTGTTTGATTTTGTTATTCCACATTGGCAATAGTACAAAAATTGAGAGGTTTATGGCAGTTACGTTTTTCTGCATTTAATTACTTAAAATTTTTAATCCAACAAATGTGGCTCATACAAACATATGCCGACATATGTTATATTTCCAATGCCTTCCATTCACTCCTGCTCTGTACTTGCAAAGTATTGGTGTTTGACTTCATTGAACCTAAAGAATATGGGCTCCGTTATTCACTAATCTACAAGTTGTGAATATGATGTGCAACACAGAGCGCTACAGCCATGAGGAGTAATTATTCAATGAGGAAGTAGGAATGTAAAGAATAATGCTTATTGATACATTTGAGACTACAGACCTATCATCAGTGATAGACCTGTGTCATCTATGCTGGCCTGAAACATCCTCACAAACTTTATTGTTTGTTTACATGGTCTAGCATAAGAAAAATATTCACATAGTTTTATTTGCTATGCCTTTCTTAGTTTATTGGAAATTGCAGACTCACAGAATAAGTTACCTAATTTTGAGTTAAAAGATAAGTTTTCCTCTTGAAGTTTAGGGTCAGTGTTCAAACACACACTGTGGCCATTAATCAAGCTCCAGGTTGGTCATTGGAATTTTCATGTACATGCACCTGAATACATCCCAGTGCAATCATGCCTTGGTGGTCACAACTTTGCTGAAGTGTGCAATTCTGTTTGCCAACTAAAATTGCCCCCACGACCTCCTATGCCCCCTCTTCATAACTGAAGTACATATTTGCAATCATTGTGCCAATCGCATTCCAATCATTTGAGTGCCAAAACGTTGCACATTGGGGTTGTTTGCTGTGTCACTTTGTACACGTTTTGGCAATATTTCATGCCTATGTAGCACAGAAAATACTCATTATATTTTTTTAAACAATTTCGCTATCATGGAACTATATTTTTACATATTAATACAAAACACACGCTTGACTGTGGTTGATGGAGGATGGCTTTATCATTGATTATTTATTTGCAATTTCAAGGATATTACTTATTATATATTTTAAAATTTCTAATAAGGAAAGAAGTAAAAAAGTAATACTCTTGTATTGATGTGTGAATGTAAAAAAAAGTAATACTCCTGGTTTTGTAAATAATATCAGTTAGTGTTCATTTTTCACTTGTTATATTATTTGTAGTATTTTTGAAATCCAAATATTAACTGTGTTCTCCTCAGTAATTTATCTAAATATTCACTCACGTGTATTTAATTGAATAAATAATGCGTAGTAAGGTGTATGGTGACTAGATAAGGATATAACTATGTCAACTAACTAACAATAACTAAAATGCTATTACCTATGTCAAAAACCAGCCTTGTCTCATGTACAAGTTAAAAATAGGAAAGTTAGCAAATGTTATTTTTCATAGTGTACGATGAAAATGAATCAATATAAAAAGCCATAATTTATTGACATTTGAAATGAAGGCAGTCTATAAAAAGCAATGGAAAAATCTACTATAGAATTACATTAAATTTATGAGAGTGTCTTATGAATTCCCTTATAGTTTACTGTCCAATGTATGTATTTTATATTTTTGACTGAAACATTCTTGTCACTTAAAACTCAAGTTTCGAAGAGAGAGGTTTTAATGAGTTTCAAAAATTAAGAATTTCATTGACTCATTTTCAAAAAGGATATTGTAAAAGTGTAATCAACTTTTGACTCTCATTCTATATTTCACTATCACCCCTTCCTCATCCATTTTTCAGCCACTTGGTGAAATTACTGTTGGTTCAATTCATATTTTTTGTGTAATAAAAAATAAGGCCTTAAAATATAATCTTGAAAATATTAGATTCTTGCCTTTCATGAGGATTTTGTAAACATGCAGTAGTGAGTGTCTAACCTCCTAAGATGCTCATCTGTCTTTTTTGCTAGATATCCCTTCAAGTGAATACCTTTTTACTTTACAGGTTAAAATCCTATCTATATGTTGTCTCTGTAGTTATATTTTTTCCTGTGCCATGCATGTTAAATTCGTGTAGTTATATAATCTGTGACCTCCCAAAGTTCAGTTGTATAAAATGAATTTTAAGTGTTAGTAAAAACTTTAATATTGCTTAAGTTTAATATTTTACCACTTGCTGTGTGGCACATAAGAATATCTCTGAGGAGAACACTGACTTTCATATTTGGTAAAAGCATCCTCCATACTGTTGCTGTGTTTCATGAATGTTTAGTCCATAAGTTTTACTGTCATTCATTTCTGCATAACAGGAATCAATGTTCACAGTCTATGATAACGATCGATGTTCTTTGATGTATTGCACCAAATTATTTTCTTCTGCTACATTGGAACTTGTGAAGAGAGTGGGATAACAGTGGATTCCCTATTGTGTAAAAATCACTGATTATCTATTGCTCATGTGACTTCATTACTAATATAGTGAGTCAGTAAACGATATGAAATCCATTTTTACTTTATCATCCATCCATCTTTTATTTGGATGGAACTAAACTTTGTTTTGAATATTGTAAAGTCTTTAAGTCCAGCACAGAAATTCTCAAGTAGTAATTGTTGCTGTTCTTTCCCCAGTGCCCTGGCTACTCAGATGTACTGTGCTGCGCAGATAGCCTCACAGCATCAAGCTATGTAGGTGATGTTGTTCTAAACCTTATGTATTATTTAATCACTCTCCTTTTACTGCTAAAATTTGATAGAATTTGCCTGTCTTACTGTACTTTTAATTTGCCTGTAACATGAAGTTATGCACTGAACAAAATAAGTTACATTAAAATGAAGGCTTAAGTTTTATTATTTTCTCAAGCTTTAAGACCTCTTAGTATAAAAATCAGGAGCGTGAGCTATGTTTTCTCTCCTAATAAAAAACAATATATTTAGTTGTAATTTTTTATTTAGTCAGCCAGGGCATTGGCACACCATCAAATTAACCTATTTCTCTCTCTTCCCAAACTTTTGAACTTAGCATGCTTAAACCAAGAATCAGTATTATTTTGCCATGTCCAGTTTCCTTTGTCCAAGCATGAGTGGAGTGCCAACTGGCTGAATGGTGCATGCGTGGAAGCATCCACAATTGGCTGTTTGTTTTCCTTTTTTTTACTGCTAATGAATTGTTGTTAATGTTTGTCTCGTGACTTGTATGGGTATAGCTGATTGTATATGTTTAACTATTGCTTAAATTCCACCTTTTCTTTGCTTTTGAGTAGCAACAGTTATACAGTTGATGCAAAATAATAATCAAAGTCAGGAAAAGATCAGTCAGTGTTTTCAGTCATGTCAATTCACCTCTTTGGCCCATAAAATTTCAAAATAAAGTGCCTTTGATAAGTTATAATTTGGTAACTGATGAAAGTTTTCATTGCTGCTATTACAAATTCGAAAGTAAATTATTCATCCTGTGTTACAGGTTTGAAAAATTAGACATAACTCCTAAAAGTGCACAGAAAATTAAACCTGTCTTGGAGAGGTGGATGAAGGAAGCAGAGGAAAGGTAGGGACTAGCAATGTAGCATTCACTAGCTTCTTTTAACCTATTTAATGCCTTTGATGTGGCATGTGTTTGTTTGAAATTGGTCAATTGAGGAACAAATTATGTTGTTCTCATACCAGGTACAAGAGTGGACAACACAACCTTACAGAGTTCATTGGAGTTGAGCCTTCGAAAAAGCGCAAGAGGAGGACGTCATTCACACCTCAAGCTCTTGAAGTTCTCAATGCACATTTTGAAAGGAACACTCATCCATCTGGTGAGTACATAATTCTCAAACTCTCCTTCTTGCTCTATGAGGCAGTATAGCTGAGGCAGATCCATGCTTCATTAAGTCTCTCAAGGCACGGCTGCCTCCTTCGCTGGATGAATCTGCAGGAAATAGGCCAATTCCCTCTCCCGTCTTCGTCTATTTCACACCTACCCCCCCCACCCCCTCTCTCTTATCTCATTCCCCGTCCCCACTCCTAATATTTCATGTAGTCCATGTATGTATGTATTCAACATGTCCTTACAAGCCCTTACAAGGTGCTCAGAGCAGCTACTGAGCAGTATTGTAACTTTTCCATCAACCAACCTCTACTGTTCAACATTTCTCCTCAACTTTGGTTTACTAATGCATGGAAAATATGCATATCAGAAACCCATATGATATTTTCCTGGTTTTTTACATATGGAATACTCACCGATGATTTGGGTCTCACAAAAAACTTGAGATACAGACAAATTCCATATTATCTTTTTTTATATTAAGGTATTCTTCCACCTGTTGGTAAACAATTCTTTCTAGAGATTTAAAGGTGCTACAAAGGAAGGAAGTTGGGTGATAGTCCCCTGATGAGTAGGGAATTCTTGCTTTCTTGATGGGTGGTATCATGGACAACTTCCAGAGCAATGGAAATATGCCAAGCATTAGAGAAGTCTTAAAGATATTCAGCGAGGCAGGAAGCACTGCTGCCTATGATGCTTTGAAAAAACATTGCTGAAATATCATCAAGACCTACTGAACAAGATTTGGAAGAGAAGAAGGCTTTCCAAAAGACTGGAGGTGTAATATAATGAAAAAGTTCTCCTTCCTTAAGGACTCCTTCCTCATTAACCTTGGGTAGCCCGTAGAGCCTTGGTAGTTGGGGTGCCGTTGGTTCCACTACGTCCAATTGTTAGCACCATTGATTCACCAACTTACGCCATTGCCAAGTACATGGCTAAGGTCCTCCGACCTTTCACCGGACAATCAGAGACTTTTGTATGGAATTCTTACCATTTCACGGATATTATTAAAACCATCCGGCTGGGACCCGAAGATTTAATGATTAGTTTCGATGTATATTCCTTATTTACCAACGTTCTTGTGGATGACTCCATGAAGATAATCAAGGACTTTTTCAAAGAAGGACTGCTGGAGGACTTCACTAAATTCATTGAATTATGCCTGAAGAATTCACATTTTCGGTGGAACAATTGCTATTACCAGCAAGTTGACGGCATGGCCATGGGATCCCCTCTGTCATACGTGGTGGCCAATATCTTCATGGAAGATTATGAAAGAAGAGCCATCAAGTTCTTTGAACATGACTATGGCTGAGATATGTGGATGATATGTTTGTCATCTGCTGCTGCACGGCAGGGAATGCCTTCACGACTTTCTCTTCTAGACCTAAACTCCCAGCATCCAGTGATTAAACTGACAAGTGAGATTGAACAATATGGACGACTACCCTTCCTGGATGTAGAAGTATCGAGGAACGAGGACGGATATCTAGGTCACTGTGTCTATCGGAAGGAGACACACTCCGACAGATATTTGCACTCCTCTTCCCATCACCACCCTCTGATTAAAAGATCTCTTGTGAAGACTCTCCTTCATCATGCCGAAACAATATCGGATGAGCAATCACGGCAAAAAGAAGAAAAGCATGGAAAAAGTGGCACTCACGAAGAACGGCTACTCCAAGGCCCATGTCAGGACCATTAGCACATTCAATGCGGGTCGCGAATTTAAGGGAGACGCTAGAAACGGAACCCATTTTTTAAAGGGCCTAAAGTAAAAGGACCACGTCTATTGACGTGGTCCCGCCGTTCGGCATAGACGGGACCACGTAAATAGACGTGCTCCGCGCTGAATGTGTTAAGAGAGCAATACAAGAGAAGCAGGTGACTAAGGAGACTCCAAAACCTAGGGGCTTTGCTACGCTGCCTTTCATCTCGGGAAGGACAGAAAGGATTGGGAGAATCCTGAAGAAACTCGACATCTCACCAAGATACAGCGCACTGCAGAAAATTGGTGACCTTCTTCCAAAATCCAAGGACAAAATCCCTGATTTACAACATGAAGGAGTTTATGAGATTCCCTGCAGCTGCAGACAGAAGTATGTGGAGCAAACCAAGAGGGTGATTTCCATCTGATTGAGCTAACACCACAGGGCTCTCAAAAACAAGCACTGCGTGCAATCAGCGGTCGCAGAGCATGCCTTCTCCAACCCTCAGGACATCGGGTTATGATCAATGATGCACATGTATTGGCCAAAGAAAAGTATTATTTCCCATGACTCATCCAGGAATGCTATAGAAATAAAAAAAGAGGAAAAGAAAACTGCAATAGAGATGACAGTCACAGACTCCACAACACTTGGAAAAGACTCCTGAATAGAAACTTGCAAAAATCAGGATCTTCAACGCTAATTGGCCACGCTACTGGAAGGTCACCTTGAGGACGGCATAAATACTTGCTGATTTCCATCAGTCGGCATTCGGACCTGGTCTGAGGATGTGGCCTGCATTGGCTACGAAACGTTATCACCATCCAGATAACCCTATGCAGTGGAACCCGGAAACAATCCAAAGTAGCAATATCTTATGAATAAAGTATTTCAAAATATATTGTGAGAATATTTTAAGATTGTTTTAACATGTCTCAGGTAAAAATCTGGAACTAGCCCACTCCCCTGAAACTCCCTTGCCCTCTCCACTGACTCTCCCCTGCCTTTTCAAAATAAATAAATTATAATTTACATTTAAATATGTACTATGAATGTACTATTACGCACTGGCATGCTGTAATATATTTAATTAATCTACCTAGTATCTGCCTAGCAACAGTGTATATATCTCGCACGATTAGCTACCCTACGGTCGTACACTCATATTCTTGCACCCGAAATCAAAAAGCCTGAGTCAAGAGAGTCTTATGTAACTGGCCACTTCCGAGGGTTAATGAAACTTCGGGAACTAATTTTTAAATGGAAAATCCATGATAGTCTGAGGAAATACCATTACATCACAATAACAGTAGTTTGGCATTATTTAATTGAAAGATATATTGCCACATTGTATGAATATAAATGCAATATTACTGAGAATAAATAAGATTTTTTCCAATTCCCTCATGTTTGTACACGTTTCAATCAAGACGTAACTAACTTGTGGAAATCTTGCAAGGAGAAGATTGCTGAATGTTCCAATAAACACAGAAATAATGTAATGTATAACTGAAATTAATTACGCAAAGCTCTCAGTGAAGAGTTTACACGACTGAACTAAAGTCTCTCCGATTCGTTTGCAAGCTTCCCATTTTTGCCAAAAATTTCGATGTAGATGCGATAGATGGTGCCGAGCACCAAAGGTTTGAATTGCAACATCCCCCGAACGTTCTATTGCAACGTATATGCAACGAAAATGTAAAGGATGGTCAGCGAACGTTCCCCGAACATTCTATTGCACCACACATGCGACATAAATGTAAAGGACGGCCAGCGAACATTCCCCAAAGGTTTGCGTGTTGCGTGGGTTTATAGTGTGAGAGGTCATCTTCCAATAGAAGAAAATATCTGCTTCCTCAAACTGACTCTGTCTCCATAGGTCCACATAAATCTGCATGCATCAATTCACATATGCTTTTAGACCTACTGCTGCTTGGAGTAAATTTTCGTTTTGCATATTTCCCTTCTACACAAGAACTGCAAATTTTCACACTGTCTTCCACAAATGGTATTTTATTAATAATGGGTTTAATGGGTCTGTAATAAAATTCCCTTGCCCACTACACTAAAACTCTCCTGTCCACTCCCTTGCTCTCTCTGCTGAGTCTTTCCTGTCCTCTAAAAAAAATAAAAATTTATAATTTTAGCATTATGAATGCTATGATCACGCTATGACAAGCCTACGTACAGTGATTTATCCTATCTAACACCTACCTAATGACTTTGCATCTTTCTCGCCTGATCATCTACCCTACGGTTCAACACGCATAATCTCGCACCCAAAATATAATCCTCGCCTAGAAAGTCTTATGTATGTGGCTACTTCCGAGAATTAATATAACTTCGAGGACTAATTTTAAAATGGCAATTCCATGATAATTTGAGAAAATACCATCCAATCACGATAACAGTTATCAAGCATTAATTTATTGAAACCTATACTGCCTCAAAGTATGAATATAAATGCAACATTACTGAGAATAAACAAGATTTTTTCCAATTCCCAATCTTTTGTTCACATTTAAATCAAGAGATTACTAACTTACGGAAATGTTGAAAGAAGAAAATTGCTCAATGTACCAATAAACACATAGAAATAATATAAATTATAACGGAAATTAATTACGCAAACCTCTCAGTGCAGTGTTTATATGGCTGAACTAAAGTCTCTCCGATTCGTTTGCAAGCTTCCCATTTTTGCCAAAATTTCAGGCGAAGGATGAAGGTACCGGTTGAGAACCACAACCGACAAACTTTATTATTATTAACTAAATTAATTTATCGCTTTGGAGCATATCACCTGATATATCAGTTGTCACACTGATGTGGCTAGTGCTGGTATTTTAAAAATATGCAAAATATAATTCACTGGGAAAATAAATCCAGTTCTGATTTGATCGGTTATTTTATGCATATTTACAGCTGTTGGTCGCCTCACATTATTTGAAACTACGAGAATTCTTATACTGGTATATTTTAACATTTTCATATGACTACAATTATGATGCCTACGAAAATTAATGTGAGGGTTTTAAAATGATTTCAAAATAATTTCAAAATAAATTTCCAACTATTTCAAAATAATTTTTAATTCGTTTAAAGTGATTGTAAATAAAATCAACATATTATTTTATTATGAAAGTTAATTTTAAAAACTTTTCATGTAAAAAATGTCTCAGTACTTCCTACATATGCATATATATGTGGTCGACAAAATGAGATACCAGAATATGAGAATTTAAAAGAAAAATACTTGATACATTATTTTAAAATCTTGAAAAATTCATGAATTTAGCCATCTTATGACATTTTCGTTTTAAAATTATTTGAAATACCTACATAGATAGTTTTAAAATAACTTTTCAATATTCTTTGGCTACTTAGGATGGAACTGCCTATAGGAGAAAAATTGATAATTTTGGAATTGAAAACCTAATTTTCATGTAAAAACTTAAAACATGATCGAATGAAAGAATGAAATACTACGGTCTTTCAGCCACCCGATGGTGAGAATTTCAACCCTGTATCATGAGTGCAAGTAATCTAAAAAATAAAAAGTCAACCTCTGCACTGATTCCAATGCTTTTATCATGGGAGTTTATATGTGAAAGAAACGGGCCCAGTACGGCTTAAAAATTTATTCTTTCGTCGATGCTCAGAACTTCTCTATTTCTGTCATGGAAAAATATCGCACTAAACAGCCAAATAGCCATTTTAAGAATTCTAATACACCTATTGATATTGTGTGCCGCTTAGTATCACAAATCTCGGGGACTGGGCGCAACATAACTGTGGATAATTCTCACACCTGGTGGAAAACCCATGGGAATTTCTACTAGAAGATTCGCTGGGAAAGCTTGAAATGATTCTTAAGCTGGCGTATATCTGAATCAACATTGCCTGATTTAAATCGTGCGTATAACAGTAAACTCACAATTAAATTTATTTAAATGCCCTGAACTTTTCCATTTATATAGAATGGGGAATTGTGACTATTCAGCGAATTGTGATGTTTTGTAGATTACGTTAAATCTCTGTAATTGTAGTTTGTTATAATTTATTTTGTAGCGTTCGCAATCTTTTGTTCATTGTCACATTAAAATCGATTCTTAAGCATTTGCATTAGTTTCATTTGCGGAATCATATTATTATTTAATAATTCATGTTGGGAAGAGGGAATCATATTCTGGACGTTGGTTCAATGGGGGATCGTGCAAAAAAGTTTGATAACTACTGGACTATTAGAAGTAAAGCCTGATAATGAGCATTGATAATGGTTTGTGGGTGCCATTAGAATTTGCCGTTTGAAAAATCTTCCAGATCCTCCCTTGCCTCCGAAGTTTACAATACCAAAGAAAACCGTAGGGGCGTTCCAATCACCACTAGCGATTCATTCACCGAAGGACACGCTCCGTCCCTTTACTTGCAAATGCTATTTGTAAAATAATGTAGA
Organism: Pyrrhosoma nymphula; assembly: GCA_963573305.1. NCBI lineage: Eukaryota > Metazoa > Arthropoda > Insecta > Odonata > Coenagrionidae > Pyrrhosoma > Pyrrhosoma nymphula. Next base: position 154,334,245 of record OY754329.1, on the reverse strand, counting down.
TGTATGATGGTATGTGGACGAAAGTGAACATCTAATGTCCAATATTCAAAATGGTAAGAATCCTTGATAGAAACGTATGGAATGAGTAGTTCACACATGACGCTTCTAGGTCACTATATTAATGTGCTAATACATTAAATTAAATCTTTTTTCTACGGCAAACTTATATGTTCCCGGCTCACCAGCTGCGATAGTGAAATGCAACTGAAATTTTAGAGAAAAATTCTAACATTATGATCAAATTATAGATTTCTTGCTGCACATAAGCATCGAGATCATTTTATTCACTTAATTTTTGACTCAGTCATAATAAGCTTAAGTGTATATTGCATAAATGAACATAAAAATGAATTAATAAACGGAATAAACTAATGGCAGATTTCTCCAATTTAATGTGTGCACGTTGGCGTATGGTGAAACGTATCGACGTAGAGATATATTTCATGAGAAAGCCTCTACATCTTACAATCTACATGCTTGAAATGCGCTGAATTCGATGTCATTACCAACTTTGTCTCTTATCCCCATCTAATGTATAGATTATAAAATGTATGGAAACTGATTGCAAAAAAACCAGAAAAATCAGAAATGTACTCGGGAAAATGGGAAAAAGTCGGGAATTTTATTTCTGTAACTGAGTGGTCACCCTGTTATACATACGTGGAACAGCAAAAATATTTTCTTTTTTTACTTTTAAAAAGGAGGAATTGATTTTATTCGCTCTTATATCGAGAATGAAATGTATTAATGGGAAATTCGTGGTTAAGTTGATTTGACCCAAGTACCGATATTGTTAGACCGACATTTTTATGTGATGCCTCCCAACACAAAGGTAGTAATGCCAGTTTAGCAAAAGTTAATGGAGGGCATGAAGTATTCACTATCAAGGAATAATTTAATTCAGAAAGAAGACAAAAGCTGGAGTCACTTAATGACAAAACAAATTATCCATTGGTTAGGTGGTGAAAAACGAAAGCAACTTTCATTATTTTAACTAGGTAATTAAATGTGAGTAATGAGTATTTTTGCCATCATTTTAGCAATAGTATTCATTTACCCATCTTTGCTCAAAGACAGTGTCATTAAGTGCTCGAAACAATAGAAAACATCTTGCCTTGCGGGCCAGCATTGTATTGGCTCTCAGTACTTCTAGGCACAAAGTTGTCTGATGAACGGGAGTTGAATGTTATTTGTAATGGTGTTATGGAGTAGGTGAAATATAGTGGTGTTCATTGCAGTTGAGTCTAGGGAATAGGTCACCTAATGAAACTATTCAGGTGAACTATTCACTGTCATGTTGGTTGCCTAACATCAAGGATAAACATGTGGTGCAAAGTTTTCATAGATATTTATTCTCTGGTTTTGTTCACCACTTTTAGCTTAACTATATGCAAAGATGGAATTATATTCTATTTTCCTTTTTAAAACACTATCAATGGCCATGCGATGATGAGGTGTATCTAATGTTATTCAAATTACAATGCCTCATCTACCTGGTATTTTTTGTCATTTTTTTGTGACTAAATGGTAATTTTGCCTTTCCACAAGTCTTAACTCTTCATACAGACTTGACACATTCTGTCACACAGATATAAGACGAGGATGCATGTGTCTATAATGTAAATATTTCATGGAAGCCTTTGTACTCATAATATGAGAAACAGCTTTAATATTCAAATAAATAGAGAAATTATAATCTTAGGGCTGATACTACAATGAACATTTTACTGTTGCATGAAACAATAATGATATTATCTAACTAACTAAGCTAAATCCGAAGTTAAAATTTTCCATATGCAGTCAGCATGCCTCAGCTGACTTTAATACAATCATAGTTGTCCACAGGCAGTTATTTCCATTACATTTGACTGTCACTTCCTTGTGAAATGCATAGCCTGTGGGGTGAAATGGCATGCACATTAACATCCCTTGTGCTATTTTTTATTTTGCAACGAGCATGATCGCCATTCCACAATATTTGCCTGTTGCTTCAAATCGTTGATATCTCATTGAATAACTACATGTAGACTCCATAATAGTTATGAGTGCAGAGCACACAGAAATGGTGTTGTGGATAGTGATGTGGCTGGTGTGGTGGTACCACCCATTAGTGAACTATTCCCAGAACTATTCACTGAGTGAACTAAAAATGGTGCCACCTGTCAGTGAAGTAAGTGAACTCATTTCCTGCACTGCCAGCAAGCTGGAAAGAAAAACCATTTGAAGGTGATGTAGTAGGCGGTGGATAAAGAATTTTTGGTTCAAACTTAATAATTCACTGTATGGGGCTCTCTTAGTTCACTGAAGTTATAAAAATAATAATTTATTTCCCCAAGGATCTGATACATTAATAATGCATACGATATAAGGCACGTCAAATCATAAATATACACAAACATATTTACTCATATTAAGATACAAATATGCATTGGTTAATTAATGGAGGTTTGGTCATGTCTTTTTTAAGAAACTCAACTTCCTTTTTCCGCCGATGTTTCGCCTTTTTATTAATGAGGCTTCTTCAGGGCTCAAAGAATTAAATTTCTTACTGCGGCATTGTTTTTGTGTTACCATTGTCGCAGTAAGAAAGTTAAACCTTTGAGCCCTGAAAATGCCTTAATAAAAAAGGCAAAACATCGGCGGAAAAAGGAAGTTGAGTTTATTGAAAAAGACATGACTAAACCTCCATAAATTAACCAATGTATTATTAAAGTGGTCAATAACTATTCAAATAAGATACAAATATACAATTAATTAAAATGCACAGAATTGTTCTAATAATGATCACTGTGGTATTCTTTAATAGAATAATACATCTTGGTGAGGAGATGTCTTTTCAATTTCAATTTGAATGAGTTAATATTGTTAACAGTTTTTATACATGTTGGCAGTTTACTATACAGCCTTATTCCCATTTCTTTGGTTCCCATTTTAGCCACTTTAATGAGTACAAAATTATAATGAATATCACTATTTGACCTTGTATGGTGATTGTGAAAAACATTATTCTCATTAAAATTAGACAAATTATTTTTTATATACATAACAGTTTTTTTTAAATATATACATGGAATGGGAAGAATGTTCAACTCCTTAAATATAGGTTTGCAGGGAGATCTGTTCCTTTTCTGGACTATGATTCTCATTGCCCATTTTTGGAGACGAAATATGTTCGTACACAGATGAGTAGATCCCCAAAAGATTATGCTATACACGACATGCAAATATAAATCACAAATCGCAAAAGTGAATAGTTCCTTTTGTATTGGATCCCATGTTTTCCGATTTGACTGCGTGCCTTAGTGTTATGATGACAAACTCAAAACATATACATTTGTATACATGCATAAAAATTTAAAAAAATGTGTAGCGATATACATTTTTTTCTTTTCTGCATATGAGATCAGTGAGAAATAATTAAATAAAATTAACAGTGTTATTTTGATGTTGTCACTATGTGGAAACATAATTTTCTTGCGTATTATTTGCAGGTGCTGAGATAACTGCGCTGGCTCAGCAGCTTGGTTATGAGAGGGAAGTGATCAGGATCTGGTTCTGTAACAAACGTCAAGCTCTCAAGAACACAGTGAGGATGATGTCCAAAAGTGTGGTTACTTAGTGTGTGACTCATTGAAGTTGACTTCGTTTGCCTCTCATGGATTACTTAGTAACTTGATGTAGGCAGTTTCCCAAGAGAAAATATTTTAAATATTTTTTCCTAAGGTGTGCAGTGAATCAGTGCCATAGACAAGTGCATTCTTACAAGTTGTGAGAATTCAGGAGAATATACTTAAAGTTCTTGAGACTCAGGTGTTCCCAATGTGTGTTGTGCATTTGAATGAACAATCTCTAATGAAACATACGTTCCAGTGAAATACAATATGAAGTTCTCCAAACTGAAATTATTTCAATGCTGGCATATATTGCAGGAAAATGTGATACAAGTGGTTTTAATTACACATCAATGACTTAATTTTGTTTTAATTTCCAGTTAAATACTATGAAAGAATTTGACTGAACATACTTTATTTATGTCACCAGTTATACCTGATTGTTGCATTTTTATGGACATAGAGTTTATTATGTGCAAAGTGTAATGAGTAGTTTACATCAATTTAATAATCATACATGTTGGCAAATTGGCTGCTGTCGACCAATTTTTGTAATAAAGTCAAAACTAATTAGTAGCACCAAAATGTATGAGTGAAATGTTGTTAAACTTGCCGGAGACATTAGCATTTATCAAGGTTATTACTCGTGTTTATTTAGTGTGCCATCCTTAATGCTCCTTCAAAACAATTTGAAAGAGTGTTTTCACCTCACGGACAATGCTTTATTGTGCCATCTACATGAGATTCTTGGCTATTCTTCATAAGTGCTGTAGATAACAAATGTCATTTCCTTAGATGTAAATAACATATTTTATATTGTCACTCATTTGTCTCATACTGAGATGGAGGTAAAATTTCTTTCACCTTAACAAGAACCAATTCCTACTTCATTTAAATGTGTATATAAGTATATATATAAATGAATATATATAAATATGTGGGGAGAAAATATTAAATATAATGAAATTTTTCCACTCATTGTGTTCTTTTATTTTCCCTTTACATTGACTTACACAGTAGAAACTCGAAAATAGGAAGTCAGCGGGTCCGAAAAATCGACACTTCGTATTTATGAGTTTCGTATTTTCGAACCTTTTTGATGAACCGCAAATAAATATTAATTTTTCCCTCTAAATTTGGTGTTCTTCGGCATGGTTTTAAAACGATTTTTAGTTGCAATTTGTGAAAGAATAAAAAAATGCCGTTTTATCATAAACATTGTCATTAAGGATGGTAAAACAATTATCACCTCTTAGTTCCCTGTCATAATGATTTAAAGTGGCGATTATAGTGTTGGCAAAATTTCCACCCTGTTTAGGAAACGTATACGAAGAAAAAGTTGCACATTTTTGCATAAGAATTCAATTTTCTCAATCCGCAGTCAGTACAGACGAGCTACTAGAATGGATGCTTAACCTTCCGGCGGGCACGTACGTGTACTGAGTACACAGTGGTCGGTTTTCGGCGTTTTAATCCATTTTACTGGAAAGGGACCAACTTGGGACCCCTTGCCATTCCTCATTTGTAAAAATAGCCTTCGTGGTGCGCAGAAATTATTTTCTTAGGAGCAGTTATTGGGGAAGAAGAAAGCGAAACGTGTCGTACTGCCTTGCATTCACTGCACCTCAGTCTATAGATTCCACTTTTTTCCTTAATGTCTATTTTGTCTTTGGTTTTACTTAATAATATGTGGGGCAGACAGGAAGATCAATCAGAGTGAGAACGGAGTATAAGAGACATTGGCGGAATGGCCAGATCGAAAAATCTCATTTCGCATAACACCTGTGGGAATGTGACCACAAAAGTGACTTTGTGCCCGAGATTCTTCATCTGGAAAGAAAAGGACGCAGGATGGACTCACTGGAGCAGATGGAGATAAGTAAACACCTGAAAGAGGAGCACTTCTTAAACGAGAATATTCTTTAAAATTATTCCCCCCTCTTAGATGTCACACTTTTTTTTAACCTAGACCCTTAAAGCAACCCCTCCCATCTTTGTCACAACCGTCAAAACACTTCCTTAATTGCTACCTCTCCCTTATCCCCAACCCTTCCCACCCCCTTCTCCCCCCACCTGCAGCGAGGCACAATGCTTACCCAAAGTCCATCTATGCAATCCCCTCATTCCCTTCCCCAAACCCCTTCCCCACCCCCTGCCAACCTCCAAAACACCCCCCCCCCATTTCCTCCAACCTAACCTCCCCCCCATAGCCTACCAGTTCATGTATATATGTATTCTGTGCTTGACTTGAAAATTTACCTGAAGATGGCGCTTATGCGATGAAACAGGTCGTATTGAATAAAAACCATTGTAAAATTTACAAAGTTTGTATTGATTCTGTCTATAAATTAGAAAATTCAAATTTTCAAGTTTTAACAACCTTGTCGGGATTTGGCCCCACTGTGTGCCGACCATAAAATGACTTCGCTTTCAATGACGGCAATTCGCCGGTCTAGTTCTTACCGATGATTCATCGCTCATTGAAGTACGTGAACGAATTTACACAGAACAGATTAATAGTATAAATTGTATAAGCGATAACTCGAGATAGTATAAACACTATGCATTATTCATTTGGCTTGAGAAAATTTATCACATCATTGTTATGATCATGCATTGTAACAAGGGGCACACTATCTGATGATAAACCTGTGCATAGGATACTCAAACGAGCAAATAAAATCACGCATGAAAAACATTGTTTTTTTAATACTTGATGGTCAATAATCAAAACTTCCATTTCAAAATCTTCCACTTCTTACAATATTATTTCTAGATTCACAAATATTTTATTTTTAATTGACAAAGCGCTTTTAGATCTTTATTCCCACGTTATTTTGGTCTCGGGTGAAGATAAGGTTCCAGTTGACCCTCTTTTTCTTGACTTTAAAAAGGAATTTCATAAAGTTTCCAATAGAAAGCTACTTATAAAATTAAAATCTTACGGGTTAAACGACAATGTTATTTCCTTAATTAGAGAATTTTTAAGCAATCGCGCACTAAGGGTTGTATTAGACGGAGCTATCTATAATAAAGTATAAGTCACATCGGGTGTCCCTCAGGGGAGAGCCATAGGCCATCTTCGGTTCCTTTTGTATCGGTGCTGTCGTTGACAATAAGCTTCGATTATTTGTCGACGACACAGCAGTGTATAGGTAAACCCGTAGCCATAATTATAAGCAAGCGCTTACTAAGGACCTCGAGGCAATAAAGGAGTGGTGCGATGCGTGGCAGCTAGAATTAAACCTTTAAAAAAAATGCGTTGTTATGAATTTTTGGAAACGGAAAAACTCTTCTTATAACAGCTATTGCATACAGATTAGCCAATTAGAGATTGTAGAATCTCTTTAACACCTCGAAGTTAAACTTACTAATGATCTCTCGTGGAGTAAACATATTCGAGAAATTACCGGCAAGGTTAATCGTAAATCGGGAGTTGTTTACAAAGTACTCGGCAGGTGTCACGATAAAGTTAGTGAAATCAGCTACTTCTCCCTTGTTAAACCCCACATGGAATACGCTCCCGCAGTATTTGGGATCCTTATGAGGTAGGCTTGAAAACCGGATTAGAACGGGAGCAGAGAAGATCGGCAAGGTACGTTAAAGGCCGTTATGATAATCTCGTTAGTGTTACTGACCTTTAGCAGCAAATGGGATGGGAAACGATTAAAGAAGCAATACTGTTTAATCCTCGACACGAAGTCCCAACTCCGTTAGCATGCCCGTATACTCAACCAAAAACGTAGAAATTGTTCGTCATCGTTCAGGCGCGCGATCGACAGGCCTCATACTCAACAATGCCTCCAAATACGCGTTTGTCAACAACGATGGTTCATTATAGCGTGACTTAAAAGAATCCCTTGCCGCCGAATAGTTTGCACCAGAGAGGGGCAAAGACGACACCAACGACAATGCTTCCCCCTTAAGACATGAGCGCAGGTTACATAAATTTCTCAACATCCGATAATTCTACAGAATTATGATTCCGCTCTCGTCAAAGCTCCCGCCCATTCAACCTTACTGCGCGAGCACCTTCCATTTGTATATTTAGTTACTTGCGCACGAATTTCAAAGAAGTGAGGATATCAAGTACCTTGGTGTCACTATCAACCAACGTTGAATCCAACAAATCTTTAATCTCTGAATTTTTCTATAGCTTTGAATCGTCTGATTGCATAAGAGCTGTATGATGTGCCCTTAATTTTTGTGATCCACATCTCAGTTTTCTCGGAAACATGTATTATAATATATCCATGAATGTTTTTGAGCATGCTGCGATTGATTAGGTGAGAATAAAATTGCTATTCCTTAAGTTTCAGAATTTCCAATAAAATAGCATGAAGCAATTCTTTCACCATGAAATATGCTAATTGAAAATTCCAGCCACTGTAAAACCCCAAAATTAGTGGTAGCTTAGGAGAGCGCACTTATTGAATTTTGCTTCTTCGTTCATTGAACGACTCTTGATCCGTTCAATGAACGGATCAATGACCCCCTCTGGAGAGCCGAACGTCAGAAACTTGCCGATGTCCAACTTACCTCGAAAACGCGAACAAAACAATTTCTACCTTCCGCACGCTTACTTCCGTCGGAAAGTTTCCACCACGACACTAGCGCACCAAGTGGATGACGGGTGGAAGGGAAGCTTGACTTTCCACCAGTCATTGAACGATGTAGTGAACGATTCTATGGTGGAAGGTGGAACATGATGACGTAGTGTCGGAAATTCATGACGTTTTGGTGGAAACTAATGACGTTTTGGTGGAAAAGTTGAACATCGGGAAAGCATCAGAATCAGGCCCTAGATTCGTCTTGTGTTCCCAGCATTCTTAGCCTTTGATATCTTTCCTGCTGATGTGTTAATTATAGTGAGACAGAAGTATTTCATTTCATTAACTCCTTTTTAATGTGGAGAGCTACTTTGGATGCGCTCACGAGATTTCATGACCCCGTCCTGCTAAATTGTTTTTTCCAATTTTTTTTCAAAAAATTTTTATTTAAATAATTTATCAGGACGGGGATATGAAAGCGAAACAAATTTACGCTAAAAAAGTTTTCTTTCAATATTCTTACTTGCAAGTCAATAAGACGAAAAACACCAACACAATTAAAGGGGAAGATTGTGCGTTCTCATCCAGATTACCAAACATATCACGGCCAATTTCATTACCACGGTAGTACAACAAGAAGGTAGCATTGATGACGAGGCTTCGTATTTTGAAAACATGTATTCCTCCTCTCGGATTTTCCTATCTTGAATCGGTAATTTTTTGCATATTGAAAATTTTACAGAACGCCAACTTTACACAAAAACAATTTCAATCCTTCTTCATCATTACCTCTTAACATTTTGGTCTCTAATTTGTAGAATTTCTGCTTGTGAAAATCGATAAAAGCCCTTCGCATTTTCACGTAGGCTTTTTCCCCCCACAAAGTTGTCGGAAAAAAAACTTTTCGATAAGATCAGAACAAAATCTGAAAGAAATTGTCAAGAAATATTCCCAAAAAAATTTAAAAAAAATTGGGTGTGCTTAAGACCACACGGGAGAAGTGTCTTCTTCCTGTATGACAGTGTGTCACTTCTATGGCGATATTCTGATGTATTTAAAAAATATTTCATCAATTGTAATATTGTGCATTTTATACATAGGTGTTTGTATTAAGTAATTCAGCCACGCTTTAATCACTCTTTTGTTCACTATGCCGTGCAGAAAGCTAGACTTCAAGACAAGATCTGAAAAAAATTCTGGAAGGAATTGTCAAGAATTGTTCCCAACAAAATTCTAAAAAATAAGCTCCTCTACTTGGACTAGATCCTGAAACCTCCGGCATGTGGGACGATGATTCTAACCACTACGCCATCTTACTCTGGTAAGGTGTAAGTGTTCTCGTAAGATTTACATTCGGCATGCTAAGTGGGGCCCCGGAAAGTGTCTGAAGGTACGTGACGCGAGTTTCCTCTTTTTCCTCCATGCCAAAAGTGCTCAAAAGAAGTTTACACCTCAAAAACTCCAATCCCAAATTCCTTTGGATCGTACACATTGTGACCTTTTGAGAAGTTCTCTTTGCTCTTCCTCCCCCTCCCGCGCCCCTCCTTCGAGGCTGCTCCCTCCCCTCCCTTTAACTCGTCGCCGGGCTGCTTGCAGTCGCGAACGTCGTCAGCTGGAGGTTAGACATCGAGGGGTGCGACGACTTGACTGGTGGAAATGGACTTCCCATGGACGACGTCTCCCGACAGCAGATGATGACCAGGGGCTCTGCTGTTAATGAGTAAGTTTCCATTGTGACCAATATATTACAATTACCTGCCTCAGTAATGGATTGCACTAATTTAATGCGAGCTGTATGCGATTAGTCGTCAAATGCAATTTAGTTGACCGCGCTAACATCTATCCCCTGACCAGAAATCCCTCTCTATTTCAGTGATCACACTTGATAAATGGGTTACGATGATTATATGTATAGTGTCGTTCCTCGAAAACATTGGAATAAATTATTTTGGAGCAGTTTACGAGTTTTGATGTGATGTTCGAGTGGTTGATGCTTTGCCCTATTCTTTTGACTCATGTTCTCGTCTACTTTTCTGCAAGCAATCGATTGCATGATTGGGTTGTCTAAGTAGCATATTATTCGTTGATTATCGAGTTATCCGTCAAAGAAACCCAGAAAAAAGGTTTTGAACGTTAAGTTGTTTTTAGTTAATTTACTAGTGATTTGAGTGACAGGTGGTTTTGCAGTTTCTGCGGATAATTTCAGGCTCAACTTAATAAGCTAAATGGTCGTTGAGCTCTTAGCGAGTTAACCGGTAAAGTTAACCGGTAAATTACCATAGCTACTTAAATAATAATAATTTGGACATGTGGGTCGGTGGTGCCCACCACCTAGCCTCAATTTATATTTGTATCCCCGTATAAAGTATTTGTTACCACTCCCCCCTCCCACAAATTTCCTGAAATCACCATATTATAATTACGACGCAGTTTTCGTCATGACTCCCTTATGCGACCATCTGTCCTGAAATATTTTTATAGTGGATGCATGAATGTGTGGGGCAGATATTACTACTTATTTTTATAAAGTTTTTTGTCCCGGAAACAAGTATAATGTTAGAATAAATTGAATTGTTTCTAGCTAGTTTCAATGTGGAATTTTGTTTCATCCATCTCGTGTGTACAACCATAGAGTATATAGTAACATGCTTACTCTATGGTACAACTTAGCATTTGCAAACTGAACGCAGAGCAAAAGGTTAGCTTGTGAATATGTGAAAATGGATTCAATCGAAAGTAAGTGTTGGTGGAGTCCCCTCATCTGGGTCCTGGGCTTAAGGCCCTGATAGATTGCCCGGGGTGCCTCAAAGGAATGAGCGCCGTAATGATGAAATAATATTTTTACTATAGCGTTTGACTGACGAATGGGTTTGATAAGCGGGGAGGGGAGGCGCGGGAATACTCTCACGCCCGGGTAAAATTTTGTCTTAGCCGGCCCTGCCAAGGCACGTGGCCCTTTTGGGCCATTGTGCCATCCATTTTGAGTTTTTACCTCTGGAGGCCTACACCTGTGCTTGAGGCCTACCTATATGCTTTCTGTGGGGAAATCCGTTGTCCTTTGATTTGCGTGGGAGGTGCGTACCAAGGTATTTCCTAACCTGGGCGTTAATGTTCTTCGACCTCTAGTTGGTCCATTGTGCCATCTACCTTATTGAGTTTTAACCATGGCAACCCTTAGCCTTCCCGAAGCCTTGAAAGTCTCCAATGGGTACTTACCATGTCGTTTGGTCCTGCAATGGGCATACTCTAGTACCGATTCCAAAGGTCTAATAATTGATAGACCTTCATATAGTAGTAGAAGTAAGGGGAGAATTCTTCCGGAACGCTCCCAAATTTATTTTCACAAATAAAATTTTTATATTTGACGGTTGAGTATTTTTACCCTTCTTTTATACTCGTTTTAATATTTTTTGTTTCTTATTTTAATGTTTTGATTTAAAATTTTTTTAAATGTTTAATTTTTCTGCTCGTTTCTGCTTCTAGGCAGCTCCTTCCCGCTCCGTTGTCCCTTCGGCTCAGCTGTTCTCCGGCTACTCGATCTTCCTTGCCCGCTGTTCCTTCGTCCCCCTGCCTTGGCTGCGCTCCATCCACTTCTGTCTGGCTGTCATCCACCTAGGCTGTCCTCCGGCTGCTCTCTACTCCTTGGCTGCTCTTATGTTGTCTTAAGACTGTGACAGGAACAGTCTGTTGTAAAGATCGCAATCTTTGTGGGAGCATATGGGTAATATTTTTCAAAATTCTCTTTGGATACCTAATACTGCATATTTGTTGGAAACCCCAATTCCTAAGGCACTGTGGGAAAGTAGCAATGATAGCATAAGGGAAGGAAAGAGTGAGGAACAAGATATAATTACCACACCAGACTGCTGAGCCCAAGTCTGGTAGTCTTGTTAATCCCCCTCGGAGATACTCTGATTTTCCTTGATGATTTGCTCTCTATATATTTTGCCTTTTTTTCGTTGCCATCTAATTTATGGTATTGAGCACTGGAGGCATGCTCCTGCTACAAAACATTTATTCATTCTACAAAAAAGGCAATCAGAATTATTTCTAATTCCCACCCAAGGGAGAACTGTAAACCCCTCTTTAGGCATCTTGGAGTCATGACTCGGTATGGATTATATATTTTCAAATGCCTTTGTGATGTCAGAGAGAATGTTGACTCCTTTGAAACAGAAGCTCTAGTTCATCATTATAACACAAGACATTAAGATAATCTAGTAATACCACAGTGCACACTGTCCAAATCTTATGGATCATTCAATTTCCTCAAAATAGTTTTTTTAAACTCTTGCCTCTAGAGGCTAGAACTGTATCAACTGCAAGGTTCAAAAAAGTCTCAGCATATGGATTATTTCTAAAGGGATTTATTCCTTTGAAAAAGTTTTGGAATGTAATCCTATGGACATAAGTTTCTAATTTTTGGGGTTTACTACCATTTGATGACTACTGCAAATTGTATTTTGTATAATGTCAAATAAATATCTATCTATCTGCATAATGATTATTTTATTGTTTTAATTGAAGTTTTGTTGAGTTCCTTGGAGTGTGAAAGCTTCATTCGTTGCTATCAGTCAGTCATGCTTGGTAGATCATATTCAGTGGTGAACGGATGGGGTTTTATGGTTTAAACTCCTGCACAAAAACATGTTTACCTGAATTCATTTTCGTTCGTTTACCTGAACTAGTGATTAGAATTTTGTTTATTGGGTTGAAAAATATAGCTTAGTTGTCTTCACGAAAAGAGAATGTTAATTTAATTATAGCTTTAGTAAACAATTATCTAAATATCATTTTATGATGAGGCACATAAATATTAATGAAATCCCCCCAGAAGTTAACGTCCCCCCCCCCAAAATTCAATCCTGAGTACGCTACTGATTAGGTACATTGTCTTATTAACGAAAGAGTGAATGTACACAATCTGGCAGCAAATTATTTTGAAGTTAAGGCATAGGTATTTATTGCATCCTGCTGATCATTATTGGTTTTGTACTTTCAGGGGTTTCTGAGATTTCGCTGCTGTGCTGCTGTTCAGTCATCAGGACCTGTCTGCAGGAGTTAGTTGCTGGGGAAAGTGTTATTATGGACTGCAATGTGACCGCATTGGTTCTGATTTCTTAACCTATGAAGGTAAATTGGATTGTATCGCTGATATTCATGGAATTCGGTGGACAAAAAGTAGCAATTTTACTTTGTTTTTTTTAAACCTCCGGTGGGCGTGCCAAATTCACTCCCACGAGTGGGCGCGCCGCACAGTGGGAAATTTCGGGACCTCAGGCGACAAAACCCCGCTCTACAGCTTGTGGGTGGATGAAATGACATGTTTTTTTCTTTAAATACTCATCGTTGCATGTAGTTTAAGGACCCGCTGCTGAAAATGCAGGTTAGCTTTATTTTTTTACGTGAGATTAGATAGAACTAACCTCGAATTTCAAAATATGTTGAATCATCTTTGAATTGGCAATACAAATGGGAAACTGCGGATTTTCCTCCCAAATGCTTGGAATTGAATGGTTTTACTTTGTAAAGATTATTTTTTTGAAATTTAAATTTTGGAGTAATGGTCAATGGTTAGGAAGCTGTTTCGTACCCACAATATCTGCCAAGAAAAAGGTTTATTTTCACTTTCATATACTTACGTGAACCAAGTAGATCTGTGGTGTAAATCCGTGACTGCGTGATTTGCAGCCTTATTCGCTGACTGACCCAACCTAAAACTTTAAATTTCAAAAAAATAATCTTTACAAAGTAAAACCATTCATTTCCATGCATTTTTGGGAGGAAAATCCGAAGTTTCCCCTTTGTATTGCCAATTCCAAGATGTTTCAACATATTTCCAAACTCGAGGTTAGTTCAATCTACTCTCACGTAAAAATATAAAGCTAACTTGTATTTTCCGCAGTGGGTCCTTAAACTATATGCAATGATGAGTATTTGAAGAAAAAAACATGTCATTTCATCCACCAACAAGCTGTAGAGCGGGGTTGTGTCGCCTAAGGTCCCGAAATTTCCCACTGTGCGCCGCGGCAATTTTACCGCAAAAATAAATTGTATTCCTATATTTAAGGGAGAGATAATTTACTAATGAAAAAGGTTGATTAAGTTGTTGCAGTTACATCTTTTATTGTTTGACACTGAATGTACATTACTAAACATCTTACTTTATATCCAAGTCCTGTTCATCTTCCCATATTGTACATGCTGTCTCTTGACGACAATGCCTCCTACATACATTATTTTTACATCACTGGCATACAGTTTTTGACTTGCAATTTTTATGCCACCTACAAACATGGCACATTAATGGATTAGGTGCTTCAGGAACCGGTTCCTTGTTCTTATATTTTCCTAAAATTTCTTTTATATCTTTAGTCAAACTCTCTTCGATGTCAAACAGCTAATGAAGCGTCCGGTGGATAATTGATCCGGATATCGGAAATACTCCCTCCTATCATGAAAAATGAATACCTGGAGACACAGGCATTAAATACAAACGGTACCAAATGGAGAGCTCGGAAACTAAAATAAGCGGTAATTAGCCGCGGGCGCGCCCACCGGATCGCTGATATTCATGGAATTCAGTGGACAAAAAGTAGCAATTTTACTTTTAAGTTTTTTTTAAGCTGGTGGTTGGTTTTGTCGTATAGTATTTGTGTAAGATTAGGTGGGGTTCCTCCCAAGAAGTCCCTGAGGTACATTTATTGGTCCATTGTACCAGTGTGATATATGAGTAGTCTTGTGTAATAATATTTCATTCAATTTGTGTTATGCTATTTCCGAAGGCGTTTAGGACCATCTTTTGCCCAGATTGCCTTTAGAGATACTCAAGACCTTTGTGATAATCTCCCTCTTCATCTAAAGTCCTTCCAAGATAATATCTCAGTTGAGCATGCAAACCAACGACCAATAGATACCAGCATGCAAATGCCTATATACAAAACAGACATGATATAGTCTCGTTGGAATGAGTAGCAACGACACTATTTGCAATTAATTTTTTCAATGCCATTTTTTTCTATGTCAAATGCCAATCATTTCATGATTACACATTTAGAAACTCTTCAAACTAGATCATGAAAAATTTTATGGAAATTAGCAGGGACTAGTAAAAATCCCAGTTCCATGAATGTGTACTCTAAAATATAAATTAAGCAGTGTCATCATGGCGGCAAAAATATGACTAATAACTAACGACTACACCAAACAATATTTAAAACACTATTATTTGATGATTTATACTGATTTGATTAGAATGTAATGAAAAGTAAACACTTGATTCATGATCATATGATATAGAAAATGTTAACATCTTGGATTCTTCGGTCATGTAATTCACTTCCCCAGAAGGCATTGAACATGTTTACTGTTTGGTTACATTTAAAAGTGTCAACTGCGCCATTATCCTAGACAGACTAAGATCGGTAATCCCTCAATTACCTCGAGATGTACCTATTTATCATTCACATGTAGACCTAAGCGATTTCACTGTATCAAGGATCTCTTGGGCTAGTTAAAATTAAGATCACTGGTATTCTACCAAACAGTCTTCTAGGCTTGCCATTTATTTCCATTGTCGCAGGTATCGTTCCGTGAAATTTTCTATGTAAAGATATACCTTTATATAATCCCTATTCAAAACTTCATATCTTTTGTCCCCTTTGATATCATCGGAACTCACGATTCGTCTCACCCCTATCTTAAGCTTACCCAACTTTCTTTGCTCTTTTGCCCTCTTCAGCATGTTGTAGGTCCACACTTCCTCCAGCCACTTCTGACCACTCCTTTGAATTTCTCCTTCAAGCCTCCTTTCCTCTGACTTTCTTGAAGTTTCCTCTCACATACAATTTTTTGAAGCCTTAAAAATATCCTTCTTAAATTTTAAATTTATTTTGAAAATCTTGAATAGGTTTTGTGTTTCAGCAGTTGCTAGAACCACTGCTCCATTTCTTTAGGCTGAGGCTGCCTTCTGCACCCCCTTCTTGATACATTTTGGCACTCTCTGCAACATTTTAGTGGGGGCTGTTAATGTGCTTATGTATCATTGAACCATCCATTGAACCATCAACCAAACACCTGTTAGTAAGAGTAAAAAAGTTCAAAATGTACAAAGTGAGAAATTGTTTCAAAAAATAAACCAAACTTAAGGTTGATGGAAGTTGCTCTTCAGGGAAAGGTCACATGACAATAAATTGTAAACCTTTAATTATGAGCCACTGTCATATTCCAAATCTGAAGTCATTCTAACTTCAGAAGCAACTACAGATAATGATAATTCTTAAGACTCTAATATGAAAATTATCTTAGATAGCTGAGAAACTTAGTAGTGATGCCAGTTCTACCTACCATATTTGTGTGTACATGGTGCCCTTTTTTACACTGGGTTACATTACATACTAAAGGACTATAATAATAGTAATCATTGTCTTCATTTGTAGCTGACCACATTTTATTAAGTCATCAATAGTTGACCCCAGTGTAATTAGAGAGTGGAATGAATATTTTGTAATTGGGAAGGTGGCTGACAAATAATGATTCAAAAGAGCCCTTCCCTAATTTGATCTCAGTTCTGCAGCGGAATTATGTGTTTAAAAGAAATGAAAAACTCCAATAGTTGTAAAGTTTAAGCACCCTATGCAGTGAGGAACAAGGTGTACAGAAAAATCTTTCTTTGCAAAAAAATCCACATTGCTTTCTGGTCTGAATGATTGCATCCATTTTTTGTGGAAATATTTTCCCTCTTCCTCTGCTCCTTGCCAAGTGTGGTGCTTGGACATTTACAGCAGTAGTTTTTCTTTCCTTCAGATTCCAAGCCAGGCTTATTGCCTAGATTTCTTGAGTGGTGAGTGGATTCCCTGAACTAAATATAGTTTCAGAAATTGTGGCTAATGCATCCGTGTGGCCTACACATATATTAACATAATGATTTTAGTAAAATTCAGTAGCTGTAGGTAATGGTTAAAGAAATTGCAAGAGGATTCCATGGCTTGCCAAAGTGTCGTGACCTTCAGCACTCCCTATCCCCTCATTACCTGATCAAACCACCTGCACTGCCTCCTCCTAATCTCTTCCAGCAGTTTCCTTTCCTCACTCACCATGCCGAGCACTTACTCGTTTGTCTTCCTTTCTGTCCACCACACCTGCTCCATCCCTCTCCCCATGTCATTTTGTACTGTGTGTCTTGAAAGTCTGCAGCCTAATCTCCTCTTTCCTAAGAATTCATTTTATTGCTCCTTGCAATGCTACACTTCATGTTATATTCTTTGATTGTCTTTTCTTCACATTGTAACTCAAGGTACCAATAATTAATATTCTCCCATTGTTGAATGCCTTATTTGCTAGCTCAGTTCTCCTTCTAATGTCTCCTTCCAGTCCTCCTAAAATCTACGATACTTGATAATATAATTTCATGTTGTTGCCCATTTTTTAATCCTGGCTAGCAGTGCCTGCTGAAGGAATTTTAATCCATGTGATAAAGATGAAAGCTATCTTTTCCATCTTTATTTTTACTTGGAATTTTTATCCAATATCATATTTCATAAGTATGCCCTAGGATATGATCAGAATCTATATCTTCTCTTAACAAGATGCATTAAGTTTCGAATCTGTTGCCTACCTTCTGCATGAACATATTATAATATATTTTATGCTTTCTCTCCCAGCCTTTTCCATGGTGGTCTTTGCCTCCGCTGATGTCCTTATCATTTTGATCCTATTTTTATTATATTATGCTCGCTAATATGTATTAATTTATCTTTCCTGCAAAATTGTACTATCTCCTAACTACAGAAATTTCCTGTCTATAGGCCATATTTTCCCCATTCATTTCTGTCCTTACTCCTCCTTACCCCAACTACCAAAGGCCAATGGCGCATCATTGTTGGGCTTTTCCTACCTGGACCTTGTTTCTTGTAGTTGCCTTATCTTCCACCTTGTGAGTAGTTGTCAGTATGTAGGTATATTTGGATTCATTATCTTAGGTTTATCATTGAATTTGTACTAATTTGGTTTGTCCTAAGTACTTAATGGAGGGCATTTTGGATGGGTGTAAAGCCCTGTTGAATAACTGCTTGAAATTGTTATATAAACTGTGTAGTAGCATCTGTAGATGTTTGGGTGAAATTATTGGCCTAATCTGTCAGCAGTTGTTCATGAACTAATTGCGTAAACTGATCAGGAACTATGCTTGATGTGTACTCGGTGTTCTGTTCAGCAGCTGTTCATGAATTTCATTTTAACTGAGCATATTAACTGAGTGAAATTGGATAGTAGCATTGTCATCCCATAAATTCCTAGTTTAGAGGATGTTAATTTCTTGACACTAAAAAATGCATTTTCATTTGATTTTTAGATCAGATTTTCCCAAATTTACTTTGGGAAAAGGAAAAATGGTGCAAGTTGATAAAGACTGGAATCCAAACAAATTGGCACCAAGGGTGGTTCCTGTGATTGCTGGACAGCAGCTGTGCACTGATGCTGGAGGGCATCGCATTTGGTTAACCGGCTTACCGAAATCTTGGATATCTCAGAATATGAAGTAAAAATATATTCAATTGTGAAGAACTAACCTGGAACTCCTTAATGTATAAATGTTCTCTTCAACCATTAAAAATGCATTTAAAAGAAATTATCTGTACCTACATTTTCATTTACCCCTGGGTAATGTAGTTTTTCCTCATTGTGTTCCCAATGGTGAAGAGCAAAAAGAATGCAAATATCTAAATTTTGGCCATTTAAACATTAGTGATAATTATCATTAATAATAAATTAATTTACTTTTAATTTAATATTCCTGTATCAAAGGGTAATTGACCAATTTATATTCATAAAATTATATACTTTTTTTGCACTGTGCATTCCCTTGAACTTTATATTCAAAGATTGATTTTGGAAAATAAACTTCACTTGAGTCCTCTTAAAAATTTCCAATGACGGCCTAAAATAATTCTTTAAACTACCACCAATAGAAGCATAATATTCTACAGTTGGTCAGTACGTCGGAAATATGAGTGGTTAGAATTTGGCGTGTTCCACCAAGTTCTGCGACGGTGGACTGATTCCTTAAAAAGCCGGGCCTCACAGCAGAGAGGAAATTGAGGGCTGAGGGATAAGGGGACTACCGTAGAGTGCCACCAAGTTCTGCGACGGTGGACTGATTCCTATAAAAGCCGGGCCTCGCAGCAGAGAAGAAATTGAGGGTGGAGGAACAAGGGGACTACGGTCGAGTGCCACCAAGTTCTGCGACGGTGGACTCATTCCTTAAAAATCCGGGCCTAACAGCAGAGAGGAAATTGAGGGCGGAGGGACAAGTGGAATTCCGTCGAGTGCCACCAAGTTTTGCGATCAATAATACTTCCCTGAATCTTGGTCGGAGGCTGTATCTCGCCGAGTCTGGTGCAGAAATAAAAGAAATGAAATTAAACCTTCACCGTGGTATGGCTCCCTCCTTATTAATGCTCCATACGTCTCGTGGTTAAATCAGTTAAATGGCTCTCCTTCGCGGCCTTGGACTACCCGCATTGGCAGCCATTGAGCGATCCTAGCGTCCGGACACGACATCGGTGTCTCTTCAGAAAGAATAGCCTCTCATCTGGCTCTCATTGCAAAGCAAACGATTCGCGAAATCGCCGGAGCACAAAATTATTCTAAGTCCAGAGCCTCCCTCACAGAGAGACAAGGATTGACAAGGGGGTTGCCTTGACTCGAAACCCTCGGACGGCTTCGACCAAAATTTTCAGAAAAATGACCAAGTCCCCAATTTTTGAATTTAAGTACAAGTTTTGAAACAACTTATTACAAGAACCCCGGTAGCCGGGGGGATAAGAGGCGGGAGATGTTGGTGAGAACGTAGCGCCTGTTACATCGAATCCTTTTGCCGGCAAATTTTTTTATTTCTAGAATTTTTTTTTAAATTAGCAATATATAGAAAAACTTCTCCTGGGATTTTTACAATGTGTTCAGGACGACGTGAGACGTCCAGAAAACCTTAATTAGTTGACCATTTTTTGTAAAGCCGCCGATTTTTTTCCCGGCGGGCCGGCCGGGCGCCCGGAAAAAATTCGGTATTTTCACAAAAAATGGTCAACAATTAAAGGTTTTCTGGACCTCCCATGTTGTCCTGAACACAGTATTAAAACCTGTAAATACATTTATTATAAAAATGCAGGGGGGGGGGGGATCTTGGGGAGAACACTAGTTAAAAATTTGATCAATAGATGGCGTCCGCATTTAGTAATTCGCAAAAGCACTTCCTGGAGACCGCTAGTTTCATACGTGACCAACAGATGGCGAGTGCCTTAACTTTTCGCGAAGTCTGTATAAAAATTTGGATCACCTGATGACGAACGCGGGAAATTCGATTTCCCGAATTTTATGACCCCTTTTTCGGAATCGCTTCCGACAGTTGAAAGATATAAACAAAACACTGTCATAATTCCATTCGATTTAGGCTGATTACGGAGGCCTTTACAGAATTAAGCTGTTCTTATGCCTCGGTGATTACCCAAATATAACCTTAGGGTTGTCTTTTTAAAATGATTAGCTACCTACTGAGTGAATTGAGGTACATTGCAACCAGCGAGAACTTGTTTCAATTCTCTCCTTCCTTCGTGACACGGTAAGCCAAAGACAGCTGAAGATCACTCTCACATTACTGCGTTCTCCCTCGGAAACACCAACCCAGCCGTGAATGAAATAACACAATTTTTCCTCAATATTTTTTATTTAATCAGTTCGTACCTACCTCTTTCATCTGATTTCTTCTGTCTTTTTTCCCCAAATTTGACAAACCTTGTCCTGAGGTTCTATGCTTTAAAGTTTAGGAAGTTCTGAGTAATAATAGTGACAATTATGGGTTTAAATCTTATTAAAGTTCATGTACTTACCACTATACCCAAAATATGGCTATAGCTATTATAATCTCCGGGAAGATTCTCATTTTGTCAATTTAGAAATACTATTTTCTGCTTCAATTGCGTGAAAATTTGTGATTTAATTTCGTAGTATTCAGCTATCACATTCAAGTTGCAATTGTGATTATACTATCTTTATGTTTTGAAACAAATGAAGCTGAAGCTCTCGGACATGTGACGAATATTTTTTCTTAACGAATTTAAAATTAGCAGAGCTTTATCTGTGGCTGTTAACTATTTAAAGCTTTTATTTTTCTGTAATAAGGAGACAATACATACATTAATTACATTATGTCCATAAAATTCTAATTTTAATGAGGTCTTTTTTATGTAGGTTTGTCATTTCGCTACCTAATTTCGCCTTTCGAAAGGCTGGTGAATCCACTTAAATTCCAGAATAGTATACCTGCTATTTTCCTTCACAATAACGCACCCAAAAACTTAAAATGATAATGGAATATGACATTCCTATAATTCTCATTTACATATGAGTAGTTTAATATTGTATAATTTTAAATAACAATCTACTTCCCTCAATTTCAATTACGCTCCAATACTGCTTGCTAAGATGTAATTAATTTTTTAATCGAATACAGGACTAATTTTTATTATTTACTACAATTCCTTTCATACCTTCACGAAGTAACAACCCAAGGTTACAAAGATTATGTTTAGAATACAGTATCTTCCTTCCCGATGATATCGATCTATTATTTTTTAACTAAAATTTCAATGAAAACCGCCTGATTGAATAGAAAACTGTTTTCACGCTCAGAAGTTAGCATCTTATGGTTTGTTCCTTGAGCAAAAAACCTGAAAATTAGTGTAGTTTCAACGCAGCTCACAGCCTGTTCCAACGCAATTCAACTATCTGTTTAGTGAAACCACGACTGGTCCATTTCGGCACAGTAAAATTAAAAAGTCACATGACGGACAACAAATGTTTAAGTTAACTGCTCATCAACTGTGTGAGTGGCTAGTCATATTCCATCGAATGACTTGGGCCGAATGTTACACCACTGTCGCAAAAGGCTCAACAATCTCTTTGAATTTATATCTGTAACAGCTGATGGGAACGATCCCGTTGACCAAAACCATTAATTCTATAAGACTTAATCCTGGAGACAGCTTCATTTACCCCGCAAGAATAGGAATAAAACAAATAAAATCAAGAAAATTGTAATAAACAGGTTTATTGACTAGGGCAGTCTTTTTGAAGCGTGCAATTTTAATGACAAGACCAAACCCTGGTTCAATTATACATCACATTTTATTTCAATAGTAAAGTATCAAATTTAGGACCAAAAGTGTAAATGGTTCTTACGAAATGTTACATTTTTATATTCAATCTCATATATTCATCACATCTTGATTATATTATGGTTATTAACCCTTCAAGCCCCACCAAATCACACACACAACACAATCTCGAACAAAGGTACAACAATAATTCGACAAATTAATTGTGAATTGGCATGCTTTGACTCTCTCAAATTAAATAATGAATTATCTCAATCAGCAAGCTACTTTCAGATTTTAATATGGCAAAGTGGTTCGTCCAACAAGCCACAGCGAAACCAACAAGTTTGTAAATCAATATTGAGCATTACATGTACCAACAATAATTTCTTACATTCACAATTTCACCAGAGTAAGAACAGCTAATTTTATTTGAATGCTTAGTTCTTATGATCCTTCGATCCCTTGTCCAAGAGAAAATTCACACTAGTTGTCCCTCAATGTCGTAAATAATGTACATACTCCTGACCTTTAAGGGAAGACAAAATCGATGGCAAGGTGCCTCGACGAGGTAAAAACAACGAAAGGAGAATAAAACTGCGAAGGAATGAAGGAAACAAACATGAATGGAAGGGAAACATACCGTGTGGAATGGCTGAAGGGATAAGGGAAGAGCACCAAAACATAGGGAGAAATGGTATGGGTAGAAAAGGATAAACAGATAGAAAAAAAGGATAAGGAAAAAAATTTTTACAACTGAATTGAAGTTAACGTAGGGTGGTTTGAAAAATCACTTTCAGTTTAACACATTTCAGCGAGCACAAGCATATGAATGGCGAATGAGAGTTCTGAAGAAGTAGGAGTTGATCGCAGTGGGTCAATCACAGAGCGACATATTGATGACAGTTCGGCAATCGGCGAAGGATACTAAGAGAAGAGTAAACATTAACGACAGCGATGAACAAGAGCCAAGGCACTGGTGCACCACATGAGTCCAGGAGATGTACCACTGCACCGAAGTATCAAGTCTTCCAACAAAAAACGATGTCCCACGGGGAGAAAAAACCCAAGACCGCTCCACCAAAGTAAAAGACAGAAAAAAGAGCATTAGTATTTGGAAATATGAATAAATACAATAAGAATATATAATATAATAACATTAGCTACACAAAAACAAGCACAATGAAATAAATATATATAGAAAGAAAATTGAAAAATAGTTAAAACCTGAAACGAGTGAAAATGTTATGAGGAAGCTTATGATGTAGGGTTTTGTACCAGAAATTCCTATGAATGGAGCCTAAAAAATGGGATAGCGCCTTCATACAATTACCACGGTGAGGGGAATATTACTTAACACCTGTGAAATTTACTTGAAGCACCTCTTCGTACATTATACTTCATCCAATAGAATATGAAGAAGATGTTGTAAGTAGTTTTTTTAAACTAGAAACTCATTTTGTGTAATGCTTAATATCTAACAGTTATCATTGAATAATTTCTCTTTGAAGAGACTTGTTATCTGATAAAGTTATTTCAAGAATTAATTAGAGAGGATCCATGGCATAAAGGAAGATTTTTCCACTCAAGAATATTCGCAGGAGATATTTGCGGATGAAATTGTGTGCTGTCGGTTTGATGGCCGTAACAGCAGTTGGTCTTATATGCTAGGAGGATATTGAAGAAGTACAATTCTATCGTTGCCTACATAGACAATCTAGAATACAACTAGGATTGATTTAACTAGTTTTTTTAACTAGAAAATTATTGCGTAATATATAAATAACTAAGACATAACAAATATATTCTCTTTGAAGAGACTGATGAGATCGAATCAATTTGTCTTAAAGAAAGAGAAAGAACCAACGCCTCTAACGAAGACATTGTCTCTCGAGAATACACGCAAGAGATATTTGTAGATGAATTTCTGTGCTGTCGGTACGATGGCCGTAACATCATTTTGTCTTAAGATTTGGAGTTTATAGAACGTGTACGATTCATTTGTCGGTTATATTGAACCAACTAGAATAAGACGAAGATTGTGATGAAACTATTTTTTTAACTAGAAACTCATTCTGTATAATACTTAAATATATCTAAGGGATGTCATTGAATAATTTCTCTTTGAAGAGAATTGTTATCGGATATGATTATTTCAAGAAAAAATTAGAGAGAAACCATGTCATCAACGAAGATATTACCACTCGAGAATATGCGAAAGAGATATTTGCGGATGAAATTATGTGCTGTCGGTTTGGTGGCCGTAACAGAAGTATTTCCTATAAGCTAGAATGAGATTGAAGGAATGCGAATCTATTGTCCGCTAGATTGAACCAAATAGAATAAAACGAGGATTATGATGCATATAGTTTTTTCACTGGAAACTAGTTCTATGTAAAACTTAAATATCCACAGTTATCATTGAATATTTTCTCTTTGAAGAGAATTGATATTCTATAATATCATGTTAAGAAAGAATGAGAGAGATACCATGTCATTAACAAAACATTGCCACTCGAGAATATATGCAAGAGATATTTGCGGATGTAGTTATGTGCTGTCGGTTTGATGGCCGTAGCAGCAATTTTTCTTATATGACAGGAGGAGATTGAAGGAGTACGACTCTATTGTTGGCAACGTAGACCAACTAGAATAAGACTATGATTATGATTTAACTAGTTTTTTAACTAGAAAATCATTCTGTGTAAAACTTAAATATTTAAGATATATCATTGGATAATTTCTCTTTGCAGAGACTTATAACCTGATATGATTATTTAAAGAAAGGATAAGAGAGGATCCATGCCATTAACGAACACATTGTCACTCGAGAGTATGTGCAAGAGATATTTGCGGATAAAATTATTACTGCAGGTTTGATGGCCGTAACAGCAATTTTTCTCATAAGCTAGGAGGAGCTTGAATATTATTCTATTGTTGGTTAGATGGAACCAACTAGAATATCAGGAGGATTACGATGCAACTAGTTATTTAACTAGAAACTGATTCTGCGTAATAC
This sequence comes from Pyrrhosoma nymphula, assembly GCA_963573305.1. Lineage (NCBI taxonomy): Eukaryota > Metazoa > Arthropoda > Insecta > Odonata > Coenagrionidae > Pyrrhosoma > Pyrrhosoma nymphula. Next base: position 154,308,915 of record OY754329.1, on the reverse strand, counting down.
GTATACATCTAAGACTTATCGAATATTTTCTCTTTGAAGAGACAAAATAAATCTTATTTAAGATTGTCTTTAAGAAAGAATGAAAGAGGATCCACGCCTTTAACGAAAACATTGCCACTCGAGAATATGTGCAAGAGATATTTGCGAATGAAATTATGTGCTGTTGGTTTGATGGCCGTAACAGCCGATTTTATTATAAGTTAGGAGGAGATTGATTGAGTACGCATCTAATGATGGCTAGATGGAACCAACTTGAATAGACAAGGATTATGAGGTGACTATTTTTTTAACTATAAATTCATTCATCGTAATACTTATTTATCAAAGAGGTATCATTGGATAAAATCTCTTTGTAGAGACTTATTACCCCATATGATTATTTCAACATAGAATAAAAGAGGATCAATGGCATTAACGAGAACATTGCCACTCGAGAATATGTGAAAGAGATATTTGCGGACGAAACAATGTGATGTCGGATTGATGGCCCAAATAATTTTTCTTATAAGATTGGAGGAGATTAAAGGAGATCTATTCCTTTGTTGGCTACATAGAGCAACTAGGATATGAGGAGGTTTATGATTTAACTAGTTATTTAAATAGCAACTCATTCTTTGTATCACTTAAACATTTAAGAGAGATCATTGAATATTTTCTCTTTGAAGAGACGTGTTATCGGATAAGATTGTTTCATGAAAGAATAAGAGAAGATCCTTGCCATTAACGAAGACATTGCCACTTGAGAGTTTTTCGTAGGAGGAGATTGAAGGAATACGATTCTATTGTTGGCTACATACACCAACTAGAATAAGACTAAAGTTTATGATGTAACTAGTATTTAACTAGAAAATCATTTTGTGTAATACTTAAATATCTAAGGCTTATCATTGATTATTCTCTCTTTGAAAATAATTTTGTTATCGGATATGACTTTTGTTAATGAAAGAGGACCCATGCCATTAACGAAGAAATTGCCACTCGCGAAAATACGCAAAAGAGATTTGTGGATGAAGATACTTGCCGTCGATATGATGGCCGAACCAACAGTTCGTATTTTAAGCGATGAGGCGAAAAAGGTGTATGGTGCTGTCGTCGCCAACATTGAGCCAACTAGAATAAGAGGTGGTTTTAGGTTTTACTATTTTAAAACAAGAAAAACATCGCGTGTAATACCTTACTAACATATCATTTTCAACGATGTGCAATGTGTCTTTTTGTGTCATGTGCCATATTGCAAATGTTATGTTTCCTCGACCAATGAAATGAACCTAAGAAATACCGTACAATGTATATTTTACCCAAAGGTGTTTCTTGTATTTATGTTCTTAATATGAGTTTGTCTTAAACTATGTCGCGTATATATGTCTTTGGCGCTGGTATCGATAATTTGTGACGAGGGCACCCTAATTTCCAAGTTATATTTCGGGACATGGAACAAACTATTTTCAGTTTAATTATCTCCCGCCGAGGCATTTACCATTTTTTACGTGGCGGGCTTCTTATTATGAGTATGTAATATTCGGAATTGTGAACGAACGTTAGTTGGCCCTATATCCTTCAGCCATTAATGTCAAAATATGCACAACATTCTTAGCAACGGACAAACTGACTTAAATACCCAGCGTGATTAATTTAATGTGTGCCCTGCAATATGTAGCCACTTTTTCCGCTCATTTTCCATTCATCACTTACATTCATCTGGGAACAACGTTCAAGTGTGTTAGCAATTACATTCAGACATAATTTGCTAACATCGGTTTAGATTTCCGTGTTAGGTATCTCGTTTCAATTTCTAGATTACCTACCCATGAATTTTATCTTATGACTAATCGCAACATGGCTTTTGTTTTAAAAAGAATTTTTGTCCCCTTTATCCTTTAAAACACTTTTGAAGTTTTAATTTTTAATTTTTGTCTATCCATGATCTGTTGTTTTCATTTTATTAGTTAGGAATTGTATTTATAGTTTCAAGGTATGCTCTGCCCCATATCCTGTAAACAAAATCAGATAATCAAAAATAGATTTGCATCATCGTACCAACCTTTTTCAGGAATGCCTGATGTAGATTAAACACGTTATATCAAGATCGTTTGAATCAGCAGCACAGTGAAATTTGGGCGACTATTTATTGTTTACTATTTTAAATAATTGAAATAAGACAGACTTGTCTTATAAATTTGAACCGGCTATCAACTGTTGCCTATTCTAAATACCAAGAGGCAGCATGCTAATTATGCTAATAAAATCACATCCTTTGAATAATCCACGTTACACTGACAAACGCCTAGACTTCATTTGTCTATTTATATTCTGGTCCTTGTTGGCCACCCACTAAGTCTCTTGCCAGTGGAAAATTTGCGACTGACATTTTTAGGGTAAAAACAGAGCACATATCATTCCTTCAACTGTCAATATACCAAAGCACATTTATTTTGTTGGAATGTACCATAGTAATTGGTAATCTGAGAGGTTGGTAGCGCCGGAGTGCGCTACTGCACAGTCCCTTGTTTTGTATATTATATATTTTTTTCGTGCAATAAACTCACCCTCGTGCAATAAACTCACCCTCGTGCTGTTTCTCATTAAGTCAAGTCATTTTCTTCCTCTCCTCTCCACGACCTCAATATATTTCTCTAACCTGGTACAAAATAAAACGCTTAAAAGTTCACAGAGTGCTGGTTACACGATGGAAAATGATTTAGTGAATTTAGCGTAATTCAGAGATAAACACCCGCCTGCATATAAAGTTTCGTTTGCCTAAACCACGAGTCAAAATTCCCAAGATCTACATTTCTCAAGTAATACCCATTTGTTCAAAAGAAATTCTCTCAATTCGTCCCATGACCTGAGTGGCCGTCGCATAGAAAGCTAAAGGGCTTTGCCCGAGATTGTGATTTCATCAACTCAACATGCAGACCTGTACTGCACTTGTCGGTATAAGTTCATTTCATTTCGCTGATATATAATAAAAAAGGGATTTCACATTTTTATCAAGGTCGCGTTCTATTGTGATCTTCCTCGACTTCCAAAATGCTCCCCAGACATTTCTGCTCCGAAGCCAACCCTAAGGCTATGTGAATTCTAACTCAATCTATTTGATTGCTGGAACGATTAAAATAGGAAAATTGCCATCAAAAAACATTCTCGTCGGAGCAAAAATACACAGACGATGCGCTGTAACTCAAATAGGTACTCACTCACACGATGAACCACGGCCGTAGATTCTCGTGCTCCGAAAACTTGTCTTCCTGCTGAACGCGCGCCTTGCAACTCAATTGCATTGAAGAGAAAGAGAAATGGAAGCTCATGTGGCAACTGAAAACAATGAGAAGATTTATTAGTTAATAAAATACAACTTCACAACACAGCAAACTAACTAATATTCTCCATCTAAAAAATAGAACAATTCCAGGAATAATACCCAAAAAAACATTCACTACTCTGCTTAACATTCTTAATTCACGACGGCTTTACACTATGGTGGATTAATTTATGATTTTTGAATTTCCTAACGCCTCAGGGCGGAAAAGTATATTAATTGGGGAATCGAACTCCCACCAACATCAATATATGCCCTCCCTTTGCCTTCGTTCTATTGAACTGAAATTTTCCCGATAATCAGGTGGAATCCAGATATATCCTTCTATAAAATTGGTAAATAGTAGAGTTAAAATATCTCCTTGGGTATGAAATTTAATGCTAGCCTTGCTAACTGACTTCTGAAAATAATTTGCTGCGGTAAAATGCCTGCCTCCACCAAGTATCAGAAATTCTAACAAATTTAGATTTCTATCTAACTAGGCTACTCGCGTGAAAATACGGCACTCCACTTGGGGGTTTCATAAAATTTCATTCAAGTTTCATACCTTTTAAGATAATATGCAGTTTAATTTTTCCCTAAACGAGGTATAAGAGCGTCTTCGTAAGGATAAGACCTTTAGATGTCTAAAAAAAATAGTTTGGAGCATTTTCGATAACAGAACTACTAATGACTTCTACTACTACTAAGGTATGTACCAACTATGATTCCATAGGTACCAACTTCACTTTGAAAAAATCGAAGCCTTGCAGAATTAAGTTTTATAAACATTATAAAAAGATTTGCATATCTCGTAACGAAATCAAATGCATTTAGTTTGAAGAGGGTTCCTCAGATACTCGTTCATATCAGGTTCATATCTTTCACGGAATGCGTGATCGTGTGCAGCTTACAGCTGTTAGCGGCGTTCGCAGCATTACCTAGCGGCAGGGAGAGGAGTCAAACACAACATTACGTCAAACTTAGATTTATCCGGATTTCAACAGTTTGCCGTCGCGTTTTCCCGCCGTTGCAAAATTTCACTTTTTAAATAATCAGGAAAGTACTTTACGTCATTATTTAATGAAACGGCTTGAAGTACGTACTCAAGGGGCTATAAACGTTCGATTAAAACAATAAAAAAATAGGAAGTTACCCTATTGAAACAAGGACGGAAAGCGATGCGGAAAGCAGAGTGCGGAGACAAAAAAGCGGACGAGCGGAATAGAGGAATGGGGTGGAAGGAATAGGAATGGGGAGGAAGGATGAGAAATTGGGAAGTGCATGCACAGGGAACGGCGAAAAAGGGAAAGTAAACAAGGTGGGTGTTCGAATTCTCATCTGGAAGCATTTCTTGAAGAAAAACGTCTGATTCTGAAGCGATGAAGAGTAAAATTAATGAAAAAAACATTCAAGAATACTTTTATCATTCTATGTAACGCAATAGGTCTCGTATTTTAGGAACTAATTAATTAATTTACTTCGGTGTGACATTACTTGATGTGAACAAAGTAAATTAGTAGAGTGTGTGGTAATATGTAGTTAGTTAGATAAAGAGTGAAGATAATAGACTTCTTGGTTCTGAGATTTTGAATTGTTTTCCCGCAACCACGGCGGATGTAGCTGTTCATTTGTTTTCACGGCACATTCCGCGTGCGGAACGCGGAAAATATCAAAAAAATGTACCCGTCCGATCCGCCTGCCCTAGGTCCGTCCTATCGCATTCCGGCGACCTGTGATTTGTTATACGCTTTACCGTACTCCGCTTTCCGCGTCGTATTCCGTCCGCTGGAATCCAGCTGCAGGCTTTAGCTCCGCCCCTTTTATCTCGGCCAACTCATGATTGGCTTTCCGCTTTTCCGTCTCCGAGTTTCCGCGACGTTTTCCGTCCATGTGAACCCTGCTTAAACCATGCCCAAAAATCGCCCACAGTGACATTTGCGAGAGCTATGGATCCGTACTCTATACCTCCATTGGCTTACGCCTATTCCCATGCAAAGGAGGCAGAGACCACTTGGGATAAAATAAACACTAAATGTAACAATTCGTGTATTTTCCTAAGTTATTAATGACAATTCCGACTGCGACATCTCCCGCTTGAGGCAAAAAATTGCCACAGCTGTTGCAAAAAATTCGTCCTGTCATTTAACTAAATAATCCCGCTTGGCGATAAAATAACACCGGGGGCACCAATCTATTCTCAAGAGCTTATACTGCAAACTACAACACAATTAACATCTCGTTTTGCTCTTCCCAGAGTAAAAAAGCTAATTTATAGACAAATTCGAACATTATATTCACCCATGACATTGGCTTGAATGTTCTTGTTCAACTTTCCACCATCCTCGCAGCATTTAAAAAATAACTCAACGCTTAAACATCCTTTAAGTTCACCCTGTCCAAAATACCACGCACGTGAAATACCTACACTATAAGATTGAATTTCATTAACTTACTGGGAAATTAGACTAAACTATCCCATCTACCCATGCAGCACCAGCGATTAGCGATTTTTCGAAAGTTTAATTTATGCTCTATGAAATAGATATTGCAAATTATCACCGACATTATGTATCTGCATGCATTTCAATAAACGATTGCTTAAAGAACCATTTCACCTGTCAATTCACTCACAATACAATTAGATATTACGTCGGGTACGAGCGAACAAAACCAATGCGAACGCTGTGTTATTTCACCACCTTCTGTAGTTCATCCATCTTGATTAAACTATGCAAAGGTTTTCCCTTCTTATACCCAAACAAATTCCAGAAAAATACTCCAAACCGTATGCTGTCAATTACTTTAAATAGATCCATGTAAAATTAAATAACAGTTTCCCTAATTCAAGTACTTAAGGCAAAACTGTATAACAAATGTGGTAGTCCGTGACCCAGAGTAACTTCATTTGATTAACATTTCCGGCACACGACAGTGAATGGCAAATTCTCTAGTACCTAATCGTCATACGAGTTTCACAAGACATTTTTCAGTAGAGGTAGCTACTTTTATGTTATAACCATAACCCCAATGTGTTTCTTAATTAACGCAAATTCAGTCCCTTTCATGAATTAATGGTTTCAGTCTTCAAAAAAACAAGACTAGATCCACGATTAACACGAAATTAGGTTACAACGCAAAAGAGTTATTAATAACTACTAAACAGATGTTGGGATCGAGAATATTGTTCTTGAAAGGTAAGACGGATATTCAGGGATCAACAAATTATTACGATTGTTAGCTAATTTAAGGCACTTTGCACTCAGAAGACTGTACCCAAATATGTATCTGAAGTTTGAATTAGCTCAAATTACCGCAATAAGAAATTTCACCACAAAATAGTGTCTACTTTCGAGCGGTAGGTATTTATTGAAACAAATTTAGCTGAAAAAACACCAGCAACACCGGTCTACGATATCCTTTAGGACTTCGCTCGAAATTTTTAATTCATGCACGTATGCTAGTCTCGGGTCATTTACAATTGTTTGCACTTCGACATAAGCGGCTCGAGAAACCTTTGAATAGCTTCAAGTTTGATATTTCTCAAATTCATTACGGATACGAGAGTCATTCAGCGTTTAATAATTCCGACATTTAACATTTATTTTTCCGTTTCCTTAAATAAAATTAATTTTTCCAGCGTCGCATCATGGAATGGTTACACTTCATTAAATGAATTTTAACTTCGCACATTTCTCAATTCTATATTTTCGACCATGTTGTCGGCATTCCCTTCTTTCATCGGTAATAACGACAATTAATTTCCACCATGGTCACAAATCAAACAAGCGCGCAAAGTGAAAGGTAGAAATTAATTTAGTGAAGTTCCCTTAAATACCCGTGATTATAAGAGTTTCATTACCAAGCCAAGGAATTTACAAAACATTAGCTCTCTGCCTACTTTTTTACCCCAATAGTATTTAAAACTAACGTCGTGTCAACTTTATAACTTGACTTAATGATTCTGACAAGTAAAATGCGCCGCAACAAAAGATCCTAGCAAAAGCGTCTGGTGATTCTACCATCGGTAGTCGTCATGAGAAACAAGAAATGGTAAAGAAGAGTTAGGGTCCAGTCTGGGAGAAAATTTTTTGTGAGAAACATAGAAAAGTGAAGGGTATCAGAGAAATGTGAAAGGAAAGTGAAAGGATTGCGCATTTCATAAATGTAAGAAAGAAAGTCGTGATATTCTTAGTTTTTGAGAAAATAAATGTTGAAAATGACCAAATTCGCGTATTTTTGGTGATATTTTGACGCCATATTGCGAGATTTTCTGAAGTCCCGGTAGAGGGATTTAACGTCTGAAAGATCACATACCTAATAACGTTGCGGGTCTGAGGAGTGGAACAGGGGTACTAGGGTGGGACGGTACGCGACCTCAAAAAGGTCATTTCCGAACGGAAAGATAGGTTATTTGGCGGATAGTTACGTTTTATTTTCACGAATACCCTTTTAAACCAACGGGGCGGCCCTGCGGGCCGCCCCGTTGGTGATTATACAACCCACCCCAATGGTGATTGCTTTGCGTAAAATTATGGCGAGAGGAGAGTTGGTGATGAATTTTCCGTATGGAGGAAGTGGAATGAGGTACCTTCAAAGATTATAGGATAGCTCCGAGAGGATACCCGTCCCTCTTGAGTGTGATAAAGCCATCGAAAAGCGGGAATAGTTTTAAGTTGAAGGCGGGAAAAATCATGGGTGGTGAATATAGAAAATGAAGAAACTGCTCGACCGCTGCGCTGTCTGGGGGAACTAGGAGGAAAACGTCAGTATTTCCAACATGGCGTCGAGAAATTGATTCACATCACAGGTTTAAGTGAATAGTTTACGAAAGAAAAAGGATTTATGAAGCAAATGAAAGGTTAGTATAAATGCGCATATGTAGCGTAGCAATATAAGTGAAATAGGTGGTATAAGGTGATCGGGAAGCAGGTGAAATTAATTTTCTCCCAGACTGGACGCTAACTCACCTTTACCCAAGAAATTTTATTGTTAAAATGATTGCAGTTTTTTACAATAGTTACGATTGCTTAAAATTATCACACGCCCCACAGCAACGAATATTTTGCATCATGAGAATTAACCCCACAGAGATATTTCACATCAAACAGCATGATATACATGGAAAGTCACCAAAATGAACGTACTCACCACTTTCACGGTGAACTCTGGCAGTCTCCTGAGTCCCTGCTTGCAATGAACTGCCTTCCTGTAACACATGCCTGACTCGACCGTAGCCCATCGAAACGCTGGCAGCGAGCATGAGGGTTCTTGAAGATCAATGCAATCAAATACAAGCATCCCATTGAAGAGAAGGTCGACGGCCCTCTGTCGACTGTCTCCTCAGCCAGTCATCTTGTTACTACTGAAAATGTGACGAAATTCAAATTAAAGTTTTCATTCACAATTGGGTAGCAGAAGAACTCATTTCAGTAATGCGATAAATGGAAGAATACACTTTCACTTCGATGGATTTGGCGAGATTTACAAAAAATATGAGAATTCAATACACCGAAATACTTGGATACCTTTTGAATACAGAATGCCCTTTCACCACGCCCCTGTCTGCCTACTCCTCATGAGCACGCTGGTGTCCCGTGAACAAAAAACTCTCGCGAGTCCACGAGTTCTCCGGCCATTAGTGAAAATATCATGTCTAACAGCAACGGTGAACGCAGAGCTATCGGGAGTTGTGGCATGATAGTATGACTAACTATCTTGATCCATTCAGCGCTTCCAACTTTAATCCCATAGAAGAACAAGTGCTGCGACTGAAAAAGACGAGACCAAATATAAGTTTAATGCAGGAGAACGATACCAGCGAATAAAAAAAATGTGCCACAAGTGGCACAAAAGTGACAAGACTATAACACAAAGATTTCTTCACCATTAAATTAAAAATCCATCAAATAATAGTACTTACCCATAGATAGAAGGGCGTGCAAACGCGTAGTTAGACCAAGCCGTCGTCCAATTAGTCGATGCTTTGCGTTACATAAGTACCCTCTCCGAAAATCATCACTTGATCAAATTTAACGCGATATAGCTAAGTAAAACGGGAGCACACTGTGCTAAAATTCCTTGCAGCAAGATCAGATCTTCGATGAATATTGCAGGATACACGAATCTTCATATCTTACGTGACCAGCCACGACGACGTTCACTTCATATCATGACCGCATGAAATCGCAAGAAGAACTGCTGCCAGAGCGCACGTCTTCCGTCGCACGGCGCAGGTAGGGGAGGATTTAGGGGGTGGCAGAAGGTTCAAGGAGGGGGGATTCCAGGAAGGGGGTATAGGTAACAAAAGGAGAAGTGGGGGAGTTGAGGAGGGGGCAGGGTTGAGGTGGGTTGGGGAGTTGAGGTTGTGAGAAGGCAGGTCGTATGCACGTATATCACCCGAGAATCGAATGGGACTATCGCCGCGGCGAAGAGACAAGCGAGTGGCCAATACGACCCGTTCGACCTCAGCCTGCTGTTTGCGCTGCTTCCACTGAGTGGGGACCGTGGGGACAGACTTCGGAAACCAGGGGGATTGCGTTTGAAAATCTCGAGATATTTCCGATCACGTAACTAAGGAGTCACGCGGTACATACAATAACGAACTATTTTTAAAACACGATCTTCTTATGTTTTTTTTATTTTTTATGTACGAAAAGGGCAACTACTCGTGCTATGCTCTTAATTTTGTTTTTCCTGTGAAATAAATAAAATGGTTCGATATTTTGGTGATTTAGAACCTTTCGGTTTCATAAGATAAGCTTCCAATATGTTGTTTATTGCGGCATTTATTTAGGATTTTTTAACACGATCAATAATATTCCGATGAGAGGAACTCGATGAGGAAGGCTGCGTGAGATTTTTAAGAGTGATTCAAACACAACAAAATCTCGACCCGTTCGTTATTGTACCATGTGATTCCTTAGATACATTATTAGCTTAGTTACGAGCGTTTCAAACAAATCCCCGAGAGCGCGGAACGCAGAGATGTGAAACCGAAGGAAAAATACGCGCTGCTATCAACACTAATACTATATAGGTGGCTCGAAAATATACACCGCCAGCTTATTTCGTTTCATGGCATCGATAATACACAGGGTCATGCATGCATGAACGAAATGCCTCCGTTCTAAACTTCCGAAAAATCAGTCGAGCAGAAAAAAACTGCCCATGAAATCACTAGCGTGCTATTTCTTTCCCGTCTAAGAAGATGGCTCCTAATACCTCGCGATGAGCAAAAAAGGCCCCGTCTGACAGCGGGTAAGGGGGGGATGGACAAGGATGGGGTGTGGGTCCCTGCTGCTTGAGTTTGGAGAAATTTCGCGTAAAAAATGCCATTTCATTCGCCCCTCGTCCACTGCATCCCTTCCCTCTGCCTCTCCCCTCCTCCACCCCCTCTCCTTCTTCCCCTTCCCACTTTCTACCCAACCCCCGATTCCCTCACCATTGCAATCTTCACGAAATTTGAGCGGGATATTTTTCTTGTCACAATGGAAACCATATTCACATTTTGTTTTCTTTGAAGTGGAAAGTTGGGCACTTTTGGCATGGGGGAAATAGAGCAAACTCGCGTCACGTACCGTCAGATTTTTCTTTCCGGGGCCCCGCTTAGCATGCCGAATCAGAACTCAAGAGAACGCTCGCTATTTAATAAAGTAAGATGGCGTAGTGGTTAGAATCATAGTCCCACATGCTGGAAGTTCCAGGATCTAGTCCAAGTGAAGGAGCTTATTTTTTAGATTTTTTTTGGGAACAATTCTTGACAATTTCTTCCAGATTTTTTTTCTGATTTTGTCTTGAAGTCTAGCTTTCTGCACGGCGTAGTGAACAAAAGAGTGATTAAAGCGTGGCTGAATTATTTAATACAAGCACCTTTGTATAAAATGGACAATATTACAATTGATGAAATATTTTTTATATATTATATACATCAGAATATTGCCATAGAAGTTTACACTTCTCCCGTGTGGTCTTAAGCACACCCAATTTTTTTAAGAATTTTTATGGGAACAATTATTGACAATTTATTTCAGATTTTGTTCTGATCTTGTCAAAAAGTTCTTTTTCCGATAAATTTGTGGGGGTAAATGGTTTTTCATAAAAAATGGGTGTTTATGAGAAATTCTTTTGGAAATTTGACCTTGATCTGCTATATCGAGAAATGTTATTAATTTGGAACTCTTTTGTAGGCACGGAAACATGGACAAACGTCATGAAGGCAACGCAACTTGTGTTGAATCTGCAATGTAAGAAAATGCAGAAAGTGGAAGAGTGCGGCAAGAAGATCAAAAGGGTAATGAAACAATAGACGAAATGGGTGAGATTTTACAATTGAATAATTTAGCGGAAGGACAGGGAGATGAAAGAAAGAGGAAGAAAGCCGAATATGATCGAAATTATCGCGCTAAAATGAAAGAATTGGGGAGAATTGACGCTGGTCCCGAATTGGAAAAAACTAACATGGATCGGAAGAGAAAAAAAGCTAAATGTGCCAGAAATTACCGCGCAAGAAAGAAAGAATGTGCACAGTGCACAGGAAGCGAAAAACAAGAGGAAAAAAGCCGATTATGCCAGAAATTATCGTGCTAAGAAAAAAGCTGATGTCGAGAAGAAAGATTGTATAGGAAATGAAGGCGTTAGAATCTTGTGGCATTTTTCATACACTCCCACCCCTTTTTTTGGCCAAATTCCCCTCTTTGGACAGTTTCACCTCTGCGGACTGTTTACCCTCCGGACTTAGCCGAAGGACTTAGCGCGCATGACAGGGCGCGCTAAGTCCATCGGCTATCAACATAAATTCATTAAATATGAAAATTTTGGTACTCAATGGAAGAGAGAGCTTCAATATACGATTTCCATAAAATCTTTTTTGAATTAAAGTTAAGATACGAAATATAAATGAGGTCGCGCCCCATGCTTTTCGTACTCGTCTGGTAACGTGTCTAATAACTTCACCATCAGCGATGACTCATTCGACTAAACATTTAACTGCTGCATTCGCAAAACTAACCCTTCAAACCGCGCAATATGCATCACCCTATCGTCACCGGGGCTCACGTTAAAGCCAAAAAATTCCGCCTGAACGGTGTGAGCGGCTTGTTTAGTTTGTTGCTGAAACACTGCCTGCAGTTTACACCACATGTCTCTGGCAGAATCACACGCGACAAGCAGAGCTGCCACTTTAGATTCCATAGCTCTAACCAAGACCTGGCATGCCGCTCGATCCGCCTTGTCCCAAACTTTATATTCTGGATTGTACGAGGCACGCTGATCCGAGGAGGTACCTTCCACAAGCACTGGATTACTGACTTCACCAACGCAAACATCGTATGAATTGTCGATTCCGCGTAGTAGATTTTTCACGGAAAATTTCCAAATGTTCCAGTTCTCAGCACCGCGTAGTTTCTCGATTCCATGGACCTCCAATGCTTCATCCGTTGCACTTATCAGCAAACAGTTCAGTTCACAAGTGCAGCAAAAGCGAAATCCACACGAGAACACGCCGCGAAACGAAAACCGCCAACCGTGAAGTAAACTAATTCGAAACGAGAATAACTTCGCGAAAACTAGTTAAAAGCAACTGGGAACCACGCTCTTCTACCTTATTGAGGTTCCGTACACTTGAATTAAGATCCACATATGGTTAACTCAATATGCTTTAATTAGATGTTGACTCTCGAACGATACAGACAAGACTGAAGCAAGCATAAAAAAGAGCAACGGAATTCACCAACAATGAACTTTTCTGTTTACTCTAACAGTAATCTAACACTCGTAATGTCGTATCTTGAGTCTTACCCAAGCATTTTGGATTCGATTCATAATGATTCTTCCACGAGTTCTACGAAACACAGATAATTGTATGCTAGAAACTGTTACGTGCGACCAGAGAGGGTGACAAAGCTGTTGTAAGCGCTAAGTTAGGAGCCGCCAGAGGTTCCAAAGTCACTCGCTTTGTTAATGTTCATGGAAAAATTCTCATTTCAACAATTTTCTTGTCGATTCGACTAGGCAGTTCTTCTTCAACATCCGCACTACCTTCGTTATAAACTATTAGGACACTTGGTGTGAAGTAAGTGATACAAATTTGGTGTAATTCAGATTATATATCTAAATATCCCCAAAAGATGGAAGTAAAGGATCATAGAAAAAGGTAAAAAGATGAAAAAGTATTGAAATCTCAATCTTACAATCCCGCATTGTCATCCACAAATTGTTCAAGAAAATGTTTGGAGTGACTGCCGTGTATACACGATGGGCCCTACTATTGGGATCAGTTGTACATTTAATGCGCCAAATAATATTGTATTTGTATGGGCGTTGTTGTAGTACAGTAATGATTTATGTACAAAAATGCAAAATGAATGTAATTTATATACAACACTGCCTTAAATACTAGGGTTGTTTAAAAAATAACGTTCTCAAATTTTTTTCAGGTGTAAGGCATTTTTTATTTGAACTGAAAAATACATCATTGGAAAGCTTAATTTCTTAGCTATTTTTCAACATAATCACCAGATTTTTCAAATCATTTTTGTTCACGACTAATCCACTTTTGGAATCCAGCTTCAAAGAAGTCCGCCACCAGTCCGTGGAGGAATTTGGTGCCCGCTTCCTTCATTCCTTCATCAGTCTCGAAACGTTGTCCACCCAAGTGTTACTTTAATTTTGGAAACAAGTAGTCATTCGGTGCAATATCAGGGCTGTAGGGAGAATTTTCAACGAGATCCCAGCCAAAATTGTCGATTAAATCCTTGGTTTGGCGAGAGACGTGCGGGCGCGCATTTTCGTGGTGCAGTCTAACGCCTTTCGTCAGTCTTCCTCTCCGGCGATTTTGGATGGCTCTTCTGAGTTTTTTCAAGGTCTCGCAATAATTTTCCGAATTTATTATGGTCCCTCGAGGCATAATCTCAACAAGCAGGATGTCCTTACGGTCCCAAATACTCCCTCCCGGAAAGGGTTGGCGGACTTATTGCTCTGGATAAAACACTGAGGCTGGAGGAGTGGGTGAGCGAACAACCCAACCCTTCCATTGTATCATTTCTTTGCAAAAACACTCAGCAGAGAGGGTCAGCTTGGGCCTCAAAGGTCTTATTTCTAAGTTTAAAACACCAAGGCACCGACACCAACACACCGAGTGAGTGAACTAACTACCCACCCCTTACCATTGCGTTTCTTTTCGGGATGTTCCCAAACAGATAGCCCGCTGGGGTCTGAGAGTATAAGACCCATCCTTTCTCTTAGGTTGAGTGATGAGACAAGTTAGCACAGAGGACTAGCTTAGGATAGGTTATATGGAAATTTATTTTGATAAGAGTTAAAATCAAAATTCCACCATTACACACTGTAGGTACGACAACCCATTAGAAGGACGTAGGAGGCGGAGGAATCGGAGTCCAAAATACGCTTAGTTATGGCCTTAACAAAATATTTTAAATTCCAAAATTCGACTAATTCTACTGATTTTGGAAAGAAGATAGTAAAAATTAACGAAGTTGTCACGATTAGATGTAATCAATGGCAACCATTTAGATTATTTGGTCACGTGATTCGATATTTTAACCGAAGTTGAACGTGCCTACTGATTCTGATACTGAATGTGATACTGGTAGAATTTCTTACAATTGCGTTATTATAATGGATGAAATATCCTACAAGCGCATTAGAATAGATTTTTACTGATTTTAGTTTCCGATCGTCTCAGGGTTGAAAATATACCTTTTTGTGTACTAGCGCCCGATTTCACCCAATTAAAAATATTCCTTCCTGTTGCTCATGGCCATACAGGAAGGAGTTTTTTAAATGCACAAGCACATGCGAGATTACATCGTGCACAAAATCAAGGAACACCCAAAAAACTCTTTCCTTTGTAGTTATAATTTTTTTTGAAGCTAACATTCAAGGTAGTAAATGTCTAGCAAAGTTCAATCGTAAATACTGGATTATGTTAGCACGAAATGCCGTCTGTGTTGGAGTAACATTTTTTCGAAACGTTGCGTCTTTGAGCGCTACGTCTCTCTGACGGAGAGAAGGTGGAAATAACTAACTCGGGAATAACTTCTGGCGTTCTTCACCCCTAACGCTATTCACGGCTTCAACAAGAGTAGAACGAGATACTTGTTTCAAGAAAAACTTACTTCACTAAGCATTCCCTTATTTCCCCACTCATTTTTTTATATTTCATTCCTTTTATTGGATGGTTTTATAATCTTTCCAATCACACACTCTTGCTGCTGCTTACACCAACTATAACCGAGATGGTCGTGCGAGAAAGACCAAGAATGCGATCAGTAATCATGTGAATCCATAGGTCCATAATTCTTTCTCCATAGGTCGGTCCTCGCATCACCCACCTAGAATGAGTACTTATCCATGGACCCTATGTATATTAGAAAAGAGAATAGATGAAACTGTACGATACGATATCAACGGACAATGTTGAAGCCATTAAAATACGCGATCGGCCATATCCAATGGATCACTTGTACAGATAAAGAGCCAAGAACTATTGTATTTTTATTGGAGTTATTGCAGTAGGGTAATGATTTATCTGTAAAAATGTAAAATAATTATTAATTACAAAAGTCACTGTCATATTAATTAAAATTATGGAAAAATTGCGTGCGATAGCAATGTAGGGTGAGGTTATTTTACCAAAGGAAGCTTAACCTTCGTGCGTCAAGTCGCCTTCTATACTATTCTGTATTTTTAATTGCACGAAACTATACTATGCAAGCGGTTGAAAGCGCAACGTTCGAAACAGACCCATATGGCAACCTCGGCCCAGACAACCAAACAAGGGTTGCGATGGCCCACTACCTCCCCTCTTTAAAAAAACCGGAGAGCCTTCACTTCTCTCCAGCTTATCTCGTGCTCTTTTGTGAAAGACTCGAATGATTCTTCTCGCTTCAGGAGGCAGACGAATCGGAAAATGCTCCGTCTCGGAGCGAGTTAGCCTCTAGTGGTGATCGTAATGAAAAGGGACGAAATGAAAAGTAAGGATTGGAGGCTGCAAGCTCAAACTATCTCTTAAAGTCTGATTTGCCATAGAATGGCGAGAGCATTGCACTCGGCGTTATTTAAGGTAAACAAAGGCACATAGCAACGAACCATTCGACTGACCTGTGACCGGTTTTTCAGCGCCCGACCATTCCTAGTTGGCAAATCACTCACATTCCCTCTCTGTCTCTTTTGCGAGGTCTATGACATCTCTTACCCATCGGGAAGAAATGCTTGCGGGCGAATTCATGAAATCGACACATCGCCAAGTACTCGTTCATCGTAATCAATATTTTAAAATCAGTCGAACGACTATAACGTCAAGGGGCTAAAGAGATTTTATATTTATGCCGTCAATATAGCTCAAAGTTTATGAATTCTAGGTTTATGTAGTACGTACGATAGTCTAGCGGCGAAGAGTTAAAAATAGGATTATCATCTAACTCAGAGCCATTTCATGAATCGCAAAATGACCAACTTCTAGCTCCGAATAAAAATCGAAGATTTCCGGCGTAACTGTATGGAGATGGTACACGACAATAAATGAATTTGTACTTTGTATTAATTTTTATTGCCGATTATGGTTTCCACATTCATTGGTATTATCAAGGTACTATCGTTTTCACTGAAATGTAGACACCCACTTGGACTTGTACTGATTTGATTGAATGGGGCCGGGTCGGAAAAAAACATAGAGGGTTTGCACACGAGGCTAGCTACGGCCTTTGCCTTTACGTCACCGAGAGCCGACGAGGACGGACGTGGATGCGACCGGGCTAGCGGAATTAGAGTCAAATAAACTCCGAGAGCATAAGCCCTAGCGAAAGGAATGCACTGAGGAAACTCACGTCCACGCACGCGTTGGGCCGATCCCAGGTTGGGTTTTACCCAGGAAATTGGTGTAGACTATTATGAAACTTACTCACCAGTTGTGAGGTATGAAACTATTAGAATGTTAGTAGCACTTGCAGCAGAAATGGAACTCACAATTGATCATTTAGATGTACCAACAGCTTTCTTGAATGGGGAGTTGAAGGAAGTTGTGTATATGGAAATTCCTGAAGGAGTTAATGTTTGTAATGAGAGTGACTCAGTATGCTTGCTCCGCAAAGCAATTTATGGCTTGAAACAGTCATCTCGGACATGGTATGAAAAAGCTACTGATGTGCTATTGAGTGTTGGGTACAAGAAATCTAAACACCAGCCATGTGTATTTTACTTGACTGAGTGCTCACAGATTACCATTGTTGCATTATATGTTGATGATTTTCTGATATTTTCTAACTGTATGAAGAGAAGAGAGAGTATTAAAAAATGTTTGAAAGAAAAGTTCAATGTAAAGGATCTTGGTGGTTTGAAACATTGTCTTGGTATGGATTTTCATAGAGAAGGTGGAATTATCTATGTTGATCAGAGGGAATATGCATTGAATGTACTAAAGAAATTTGGGATGATGGACTGTAAACCTTCTCGAATTGCTATTGATTTGTCTGTGAGACTTGAGGATAAATGTATTTCTGACGTTGAGGAACCTCCAGATGTTCCATATCGTAGTTTGATGGGTTCTATTATGTACTTAGCTATAAATACGAGACCAGATCTTGCCTTTGCAGTAAGTTATTTCAGTCAATACAATAAGAATTATTCTAAGCATCATTGGGGAGCAGCTAAGATGATGCTAAGATACTTGAAGGGTACTATTGATTATTGTCTTAAATTTAGAAAGACTGGAAACCCCATTATTGGATATGTTGATGCTGACTATGCAAATGATCTCCAAGACAGACATTCATATTCAGGGTATATTTTTATGTTGGGAGATGCACCTATTTCATGGGGAAGTAAAAAGCAAGGCAGAGTGGCAAAATCAACTACAGAGGCAGAATACATAGCTCTATCAGAGGCTTCGTGTGAAGCTGTGTTCTTAAGAAGTTTATATGCTGAATTGTTAAATATTGAAAGATCAGTGTTAATCTATTGTGATAATCAGGGTGCAATCAAACTTTCTGAAAATCCTGATGTGTATCACAAAAGAACGAAACATATTGAGGTGAGATATCACCAGGTAAGGGAGTTTGTGGAAGATGGAAAAATTGCTTTAAGATATGTGAAAAGTCAAGACATGTTGGCTGATATTCTCACTAAAGCTGTTAAGTGTCAAAATCTCCTGCATTGTGTTAAAGAGTTGAACCTAAATGGTTTAAATGTTTAAGTCATTTGAGATTAAGGGGGAGTGTTGGATTATAATCTTAAATGATAATATATGTATTTGAATATCCCCCATTCTTGCGCTTTTGTGTTACGATGTTCTTTTGTTATAAGTCCCTGCCTTCGACCATTAATGTAATACCATTAATGTAATTACATTAATGGTCGAAGGTCCCTGCTTTTGTGTCTGTGTTCTCTTCCGGTGAGAGTGTGTGTGATTATGGCATTGCCGGAATAAAGTTCCTTTTGTGAGCAAGTGACCGTTTTATCCGTTTTAATGGCCAAACCTAACCACTACGCGACCTAAGCTAGAACAATTTAAAATGTTATTTTTCCCGCGAGCGATAAGAGCCTATAATAACAGCATCCAATGAGACATTTAACTACGTTTGTTGATAGGTAGTGTCGCTCTTACAATGAGTAGTAGTGGTACTCCCAAGGTGAATAACGAGAAGGTGGTCTCAGCTGGGATATGCGCTTTGTCGTGACGTCACTAAGTTCCCCGAGAGAGTTCCCGTCGTTCTCGCCGCGTTGAGTATATCGTCTCTTCTCTGATACTGTGATTGACTGCTACAATTATTAAATATTCAGAGATGGAATTTAACATCCAGGAAAATAAATTGGGTAGGTACCTTAATAGGTATTCAAGTTTTGTTATCGACAAACTGGGGCAAGAGAACATTTCCGACAGAAATTAGCCATGTACCCGATAATAGCGTAAGGTTAGCGATACACTATCCGAGTTCATGGCGATGTCCTATATAAATTGTAAGTGACGTGGATCTTAGATAATAATACTTAACTGACCCAACAAAATAATGCAATTAATAGAAGGCAATGCATTAATCAAACCTGCACATACTTGTACTGCAGTGGAAGGTGGGCTCCTTGTTATCGGCAACCGTAACATGATTGACAAACAGCGGTAAGGAACTATGAGCTATTCAGTGTATAATGACATTAGATAACAACAAACGAAAATTTTCGAGAAATGTAAAATATTCCTTTATTTGTTTTAGATTATAGTAAATTTCCAGAAATAAGAACAGTCCCAATCATGAGACATAATTCATACCAAAGTAACCATACATATCATAATCATAATCGAGTAATCATATCCACCAGCATACTCCTCTAAAAATCTTCTTCTTGGAAGTGATCGGAGCAAATAAACCCATTACTCGGGTTCCACTGATCCTTCCTCATGCAGGCATCGACCCATATCTTCTTTAGACGCGGATCTTTCGGGAAACTTAAGTATGATATTTTTTCTTGCCACTAACACTTCCATCCTTGTAAAAACTGTTGTTACACACAGCCACAGAACACCTTTTTCCAGGCATTTCGAAGCACTCTACCAAACTCACCACGATTGCACCTCGTCGTCAACGCTATTTCGCTTGTAAACAAGCACGGCCAGGCGAGCGATGGAACTTTGTGACGTCATCCACCCACTCCACAACTTTCAACTGAGACCACCTTCTCTTTACTCACCTTGGGTACTCCTTAATCTGTCTGTTACCTAGTTGGTACTTAAAGCACGCCGTGCATGTTTTAGCATAAAACTTGAATCGCTGCCCATTTATGTAGTTGCAAAATGCACTAATATAAACGGTCCCTCATTGTTAGCATATCTATAGTGTAGTGCATGCTTGTGAGGTTTCGCCTCCTGAAAAGCATTGGCGATTTATGCTAATGCATCGATAGTCGTAGTTACATTAACTTTAATGGGATATAGTGTAATACATGTTGGTGACGGCTCACCCCCTGCCACACACACTTGAGGATGGCTTACATGGTATTATGCAGATGAAATGAAGGTGGATGTACGCACAACTTTGTTGATCTTTAGAAATATTAAACGTGCTCTAATCCTTGACAGAGAAATGCAATCAAAAGCGATTCTATAATATGTCGGCATATGGCATGCGAATTTATTGTTCACCTGGAGAGATTTACCGCTAGCCACCTCCCGCTCCAGCTCTGGCACAGAAAATGTTACCGTCCTACCCACCTGCTCTCAATGGCACCAAGTGGCATCGTCGGTCGACATCCCTCTTCAATTACCAACCAACCGACAACCTATAGTCTCGTCATAGCTCAGAATATAGTTCAAACAAGGACTCAGCACGAGGATACGTAAAGGGGCATTCATTCCGAGCTGTATGGCTCGAAGGTTTTTAGTTCAACTTGCTCAAGGGGTTGAACAGGTCGTTTTGCGTTAACCTATTCAACGTCACTGTCGTTGATAGTTTGCGTTTTAAGTGTTGCTTAGTGACTGAGTGGAATAACATGTTTATTACGAGTGATGCAGTGCAGGGGAAATTAAAAAAAAACACGAGTCATGAGGATTATTCTTAAGGACGAACTTCGATGGTATAGCGATGCTCCTCTTCCAGCATCGTCGTTTAAATCAGCAATGTTGAATGAATCATCAGAGTGATATTGAGTGTAGTGCCAAGGTCATCGTTAAAGAAGGTTGAAAGAAAGGCGTTGGAGATCCTTTTTTTCCTTACCAAGGGGACTTTAGTTGGTGAGTTTAGTAATAATCGAGACCACACTCGAATTTTATTTTGAAATTTAAGAAGTTTTGAGGAGAAAGAAGTGAGTACAGTAATGTTTATGGCGCAAAAACTTTGTTGGTCATGTCCCTCAGCATCTGGTTGGTCCACCTCAGTCTCGGTCTTCCTAGTGGTCTTTTTCCTGTTAGTCTCCCATTCATTATGGTTCTCAGTAAATAACTATCCTCTTTTCTATTTACATCAACCGCCCATCTCAGTCTTCTACATTTATTTTGCTTCTGCCACTATGTCTGCTTCCTTGTAGAGTTCTCTTAGGTCCTTGTTATTCATAATTCGCCACTGTTCCTCTTCTTTTATTGTTCCACATAGTGTCCTAAGTGTTTTATTTTCAAAAGTAATGTTTCTTCTCCGTCTTTTCGCCGATTTCCCATATGGGACTACTAGCCTTATAATTGTTTTGTATACGGTTCCCTTCGTCTTTCTTGTTAAAATTTTGTTTGTTCATCTACATCTACAAAATACCCTGCAAGCCACCTCAAGGGTGTGTGGCATTGGGTGAGTATTCACCAACATGCATTACACTTTACCCTAAAGTTAGTGTAACTATGACTAATTATGCATTAGCATAATTCGCTAATGCTTGTCTTGAGGCGAAGCTTCACACGCATGCACTACACTACAGATATTATCACAATGGAGAGGGACCATTAATATATATGTATTTTGCAACTACACAAATGGACAGAGACTGAAGACATGTATAAAACATGCACGGCGTGCTGTTAGTACTAGGTAAAAGATAATGATTCAAGTATTAGGGAGTACTACTAAGAATCATTACCTATCGAAAAACCTAGATAAAAGTCTCATTGGCCGCTGTCATGGTCCCTTATAGTTCGTGGGAAAAATGACATTTTAAATCCGTCCGTTCTGCAGTCTAGTTCCCTAATTTTATTCTCATGATCTGATCTACCGTAGTATGTCGGATTTCGTAAAATATTTTACTCGTAAAAGTTTTCTATTCCGTGAGTGCAAATGTCGATAGGCGGGATCTTTTGCTGGAAGTGACCATTTACCTTAACGGATGTAATATGTGATGACTCTTGGTTAACACACTTCGAAAGTAGGAATTTAGTAAGTTGGCTTTGTCTGAACTGCTTGTTAATAATTCGCCATTTTCGTTTCGTAGTGGGATAACTGTTGATCTATTGCCTTTGAACTTCCCTTACTTATGACCAAAATGCTTGTGAGTTATCCTGTAACTGTTCTACTAATACTCTTCTTTTAAAATCCATGAATGCATTCCGAAATGCTTTCTTTGTAGTGGCTCTAGACAATTTGTATTTTTCAAATATTAAATTTTGATCACCAGTGGACAAACCTCTACGGAGTTTTTTCATCTTGGCGTGGCATACTCTCCGACGTCTTAACTATTTTCTCACCTCTGCATGTACCATCTTGTTTCACTGTCCTCTTTTTTTACTATACTTGGAATGTATGTTCTGATCCCCGAATGTACGATCAAAATAAAAGCTTTCCAACTACCCTCCGTGTATAACTTAACGCTTGATTCTTGGAAGTCGGGAAGAGAATTTTTTAGTTGACTCTTGAACGCATTGAAATCGGCTTTTTTTAAATGTATAACTTTCTTCTTTGTTTAAAACTTTTAATTATATCCAAAGATAACTTTGCGGTGACTACCTTATGATCACTAATGCCCTCAACAGTGCTTCCCTTAATTACTTTTTGCAGTATATTTGTTGCCAATAAATCGAGAATGTTGTCCCCTCTGTTAGGCGTCATAGCTATCTGATGTAGGGCATTTGATGGGAACGTGTACAGCAGGGACTCGCATATATCTTTGTCTCTTCCCCCTGATATGTAACTGTAGGTCCTCCAGTCTATGGAGGGCGTATTGAAATCTCCACATATGATTAAAATTCTTTCGGTTTTCCTGGATGTGAAGTTCTTTATTTGTGTTTCGAATTCTAAAATTGAGGTGACGTCGGTGTTAGGTGGCCTATAGCATGCGCACACGAATATTGTGTTTGATTTAGGGCATCTAATAGAGCACCATACAGATTCTAGGCTGGTATCTGGGACGATTTCCGCTTGGCTGACAATGGTATTCTTTACAGCTATAAATACTCCGCCTCCGGTTCGGTTGTACCTATCTTTTCTATAAACGTTGAATGATTTAGAAAAAATTTCACTATCAGAAATATCGTTCGTCAGCCAACTTTCTGTGCCAATAATGACGTTACACTCCGTGCTATGAATAAGGTGGTGAAATTCTGGAATCTTGTTTTTTAAACTACGGCAGTTAACTAATGCAACGACTACTGCTTCATGATTATTGTTTATGCGTTTCGGGGACATTTCAAGATTGCTGTCTTCAATTAAGCTATTCTTGGGCCCTATACTCGGAGCACTCTTTGCTAAATTACTAACTGGCAACACATAATTATAGACCCCACTAATTGACCTGCCCTGTAGCCTACCGTCTATGTTAAACTCGACGAGTGTGCTCAAGTATCCTGCGCGCTACCTCCTGCGATGCCTCGTACGTATAGTAAGACTTTTTGTAGTGCCCAATAGCAACTGTTGCATTTTAAAGTTTTGTTTCTATTTCAGTTTCTTCAGTGTTGCGTAGGTTGATAGTGACACCAAGGTGCACTATATCCTCACTTCTTTGAAATTTGTGTGCAAGTAACTAAAGATACAAATGGAAGGTGTTCGCGCAGTAAGGTTGAATGGGCGGGAGCTTTGACGAGAGCGGAATCATAATTCTGTAGAATTATCGGATGTTGAGAAATTTATGTAACCTGCGCTCATGTCTTAAGGGGGAAGCATTGTCGTTGGTGTCGTCTTTGCCCCTTGTTGGTGCAAACTATTAGGTGGCAAGGGATTCTTTTAAGTCACGCTATAATGAACCATCGTTGTTGACAAGCGCGTATTTGGAGGCATTGTTGAGTATGAGGTCTGTCGATCGCGCGCCTGGGCATGCTATCGGAGTTGGGACATCTTGTCGAAGATTTAACAGTACTGCTTCTATTCCTTTTACGGAAGAAGTTGAGTACAGATCTGAGAGAAAGGTGGGAGGATGAAGGGGCTGTTGACCGTGAAATGTTTTATTTCATTTTTGGAGCGAGAGGCTCTCGAGAACTGGAGGCAGACAAATGTGGTTTCCTGGCCAAAAATATCGGGGATGCAAAGTGTGAGAACAAAGCGAAAAGTCGTTTTTGGTCGAGACGAGTGCTTTGGTGACCATCGCATCGACGCAATTCGTGTTCCCGCGTCGCTAAAATGCGCATTATGTGAATCCAAGCACCCATTACATATTCATGCGAAAAGTTCAAGGCCTCGTCCGCAAGAGAAAGGTTTCGTGTGGCGAAAGAAAAACGTCTTTGCTTAGGTTGTGTTAGGCAGTGTGGGAATGCCATTAAAAACTGTCGACGCCGAAATCCTTGTCGCCATTGCTCGTTCAAACATCATTCCTTGCTGCATTTCACGCCGCGAGAGGAGGACTCTACTAAGACAGTCGCGGTGAAGTGTTGTTGTGAATTTACTTTTTGAATGGTATTTATTCTCGACCTCTTTTTCTATATGGTGCAAATGTCATGAGTTTAGGTCAAATTATATATATATATATATATATATATATATATATATATATATATATATATATATATATATATATATATATATTACATTTGCCGACGTTTCGGATTTTTATTCATCCATCTTCTGGGCTATAAACAATGGTGCATGATGTTAAATGTTTGACAGTTCTGTTTTGATTACATAATGGTAAATTTACAGTCATTCAATAGAAAAATACATTGACAGACATTCAAGATAGTTACCAATAGTTACCTTTAAAGTTTGATGCTGTTTTTGTTTATTTACAATTTTAATTTGGTTGCTTGGATCCAAAATTTCTTTGTTGAAAAGTTATGTGTCATTTATTAAATTATGATAAATTTTGCTTAGATAAGTAATGTCTGTTCTTTTATCGCAACTTTTTTTATTTCTGGATATATGCTACATTTATTTGAATAATCTTTTTGATAAATTTGGTACTGAGTCTAAAATGTTGGCTTCTTCGAAAATAAATGAGTGACCATTTGTAATGGCATTATTTGCTAATGCATAAAGAAGAACTTTAGTCTTAATTGATGCTTTATGTTGCGAGATCCTATTTTTTAAATATTGGGATGTTTGGTCTATATAGCTACTTTTAATTACTAATTTACTTTTTTAGAACCGAAGTACCAGAGTCTCAAGACAAGACATAACCTTCTTAGGCGCGCACTTGGTGAGCGTCACATTTGGAAGTAGGGATGTACACGAGGAGGGGAGGGAGAGAGTTAAGAAGAAACAATTTCTAACTCAAGAGGAAACGGATGGCATGTATGTGTGGGGGTCAGGTTAGGAGGGAATGATTCGAGGAAGGATTTTAGAGTGAAATTGTGCAAAACATTTCTTTTCATGATGTTGAACGTCGATCGAAAAGCGCCAGAATCTATTCATTTAATGATGCTTGGATATGAGTATCGCGATTTACTGAATATTACGATTACACCTGTCACACTCCTATCCCCGTAATATCATTTGTTAGAATACGAGTATAGTTCATTAGTCACTAGCGTTATTTTGTGAGACTTAACGATGTTCACCATGATACCAAAGAAACACTTTGTACTATCCCACGACTATTGTAGACTCTGAAATATTTCTTCAGAGCCTATTCCCATTGCCCGACCTCTCCAGAACACACATGTCACCCATGCACGAGTCCGAAATATTGCAATGACGAAACTTTGCAGATTCTTTATCAATACAAAGGACTAGCAATATATAAGATAGTGAGGGCAATGTTTGCATTTTTGTCGGTGCTTTGGCATGGAATGACCGTATTCAGTAGTTTCTTATTTTCAGATATGTGTTTTTTAGAGTAACTGTGTACTGGTGTGTAGATACTAATGCCTTGGAAGAATCTTTATGGTTGCGCGATGACTGGTTATAATGAGTTGCGTAAGAATAATAATTAAAAGTAGAGAGTTGTTAAAGAAATTATGGTACTGAACTTTGATCGCAGTGTTAATCGTATTGGGAGTGGATTAGCTAACGTCCATGTTTCTCCCAGTGCCACACCGAACAAACCTTAATCCTGTCTTTATAAACAGGAAATTTATTCTTTAATCTCTGAATTTTTCTATAGCTTTGAAGCGTCTGATTGCATAAATTGTATGACGTGCCCTTAATTTTTGTGATCCACATCTCCATCTCAGTTTTCTCGGAAACATTTATTATAATATATCAATGCATGTTTTGAGCATGCTGTGATTGATCATGTGAGAATAAAATTGATATTCCTTAAGTTTCAGAATTTCTAGTAAAATAGCATGAAACAATTCTTTCACCATGAAATATGCTAATTGAAAATTCCAGCCACTGTAAAACCCCAAAATGAGTGATAGCTTAGGAGAGCGTACGTATTGAATTTTGCTTCTGATGGTCTTGAGATTCTGATCTTCCACCAGTTATTGACTGGTGGAAAGTTCCACCATTCGTTCATTGAACGACTCTTGATCCGTTCAATGAACGGCTCAATGACCCCCTCTGGAGAGCCGAACGTCACAAACTTATGCCGATGTCCAACTTACCTCGAAAACGCGAACAAAACAATGTCTACCTTCCGCACGCTTACTTCCGTCGGAAAGTTTCCACCACGACACTAGCGCTGTTCCACCAAGTGGATGACGGGTGGAAGGGAAGCTTGACTTTCCACCAGTCATTGAACGATGAACGATGTAGTGAACGATTCTCTGGTGGAAGGTGGAACATGTGACGTAGTGTCGGAAAGTCATGACGTTTTGGTGGAAACTAATGACGTTTTGGTGGAAAAGTTGAACATCGGGAAAGCATCAGGGGCCCGATTCTGGGGCCTGATTCTGATGCTTTCCCGAATTTCAATTGTTCTACCAAAACGTCATTAGTTTCCACCAAAACGTCATGACTACGTCACACTTTCCACCTTCCACCAGAGAATCGTTCACTACATCGTTCATCGTTCAATGACTGGTGGAAAGTCAAGCTTCCCTTCCACCCGTCATGCACTTGGTGGAACAGCGCTAGTGTCGTGGTGGAAACTCTCCGACGGAAGTAAGCGTTCGGAAAGTAAACATTGTTTTCTTCGCGTTTTCGAGGTAAGTTGGACATCGGCATAAGTTTATGACGTTCGGAATTACACAATTTAGCAAGAATTTGCAATTTCCCTTGATAGTATTTTTACTTATGTCTTTATACTTTGTTAACCACATATTTAACGTATTCACGAAAAGTCTTTTCCTCTAAACCATGATTGTTAAGTGGTGATGCTTTGTCATGTTTGGTTTTTTTATGCTGTTTTGGCACACGTTATTAAGATTCTTCGCTTGAAATGAAAGGGCAAAATTTTGATACGGATTAATTTCATTTGGTGTCCCTCTTATACACTTAATTTAGATGGACTGGGAAGTGGAGATTGGAATCTTGCGGAGGCGTGCCAGTGCCAAGGCCGGTGGCAAGGTCCCGATTTTCCGTTATAAAATCCAGCATCACCTCCTTCTGGGCACAACTCACTCTACGGTTTCCTAAAGGTTCCATA
This sequence comes from Pyrrhosoma nymphula, assembly GCA_963573305.1. Lineage (NCBI taxonomy): Eukaryota > Metazoa > Arthropoda > Insecta > Odonata > Coenagrionidae > Pyrrhosoma > Pyrrhosoma nymphula. The sequence goes on along the minus strand of OY754329.1, from coordinate 154,281,236 downwards.
GATCAATTTGGTTTATTAACAACACACGCTACGACCGATTGATACAACACCATTGAATTCAGAATGCGCGATGATGTTAGAAATAGCAAGAATGAACATCAATTATCTAATTAAATTATGAAAACAAATATTAATCCTTCTGAAAACTAATTTAAAAGAGTATTGCGGTGTTCTCAGATGCCTATCTCTGTTCCAAATGTTGACAAATCTAAATAATATTAACTAAACCTTATGACTCACCAATCTCTTCTTCCATTTTTTGCGCCAATACCTCAAAAAACAAAGACGAACACGTAGCGATGCATGGGAAAGCGACTCACAAAACTGAGCCAACGGCTCTCCAGAGGGGGTCATTGAGCCGTTCATTGAACGGAACAAGAGTCGTTCAATGAACGAATGGTGGAACTTTCCACCAGTCTTCCACTAGTGGAACATCAGAATCGGGCCCCTGATCTTCCACCAGAGGAAGACTGGTGGAAAGTTCCACCATTCGTTCATTGAACGACTCTTGATCCGTTCAATGAACGGCTCAGTGACCCCCTCTGGAGAGTCGTACATCACAAACTTATGCCGATTTCCAACTTACCTCGAAAACGCGAACAAAACAATGTCTACCTTCCGCACGCTTACTTCCGTCGGAAAGTTTCCACCGCGACACTAGCGCTGTTCCACCAAGTGGATGGCGGGTGGAAGGGAAGCTTGACTTTCCACCAGTCATTGAACGATGAACGATGTGGTGAACGATTCTCTGGTGGAAGGTGGAACATGATGACGTAGTGTCGGAAAGTCATGACGTTTTGGTGGAAACTAATGACGTTTTGGTGGAAAAGTTGAGCATCGGGAAAGCATCAGAATCAGGCCCCAGAATCGGGCCCTAGATTCGTCTTGTGTTCCCAGCATTCTTAGCCTTTCATATCTTTCCTGCATGTTAATTATGGTGAGACTGAAGTATTTCATTTCATTAACTCCTTTGATGGGGAGAACTTCTTTAGATGCGCTCACTAGATTTAATGACCCCGTCCTGCTAAGTTGTTTTAACAATTTTTTTTCAAAATATTTTTAATTAAATAATTTATCCGGACGGGGATATGAAAGCGAAGCAAATTTACGCTAAAAAAGTTTTCTTTCAATATTCTTACTTGCAAGTCAATAAGACGAAAAACACCAACACAATTAAAGGGGAAGATAGTGCGTTCTCATCCAGATTACCAAACATATCACGGCCAATTTCATTACCACGGTAGTACAACAAGAAGGTAGCATTGATGACGAGGCTTCGTATTTTGAAAGCATGTATTCCTCTCGGATTTTCCTATCTTGAATCGGTAATTTTTTGCATATTGAAAATTTTACAGAACGCCACCTTTATACATAAACAGTTTCAATCCTTCTTCATCATTGCCTCTAAGATTTTGGTCTCTAATTTGTAGAATTTCTGCTTGTGAAAATCGTTAAAAGCCCTTCGCATTTACACGTAGGCTTTTTTTCCCCACAAATTTGTCGGAAGAAAAAACTTTTCGATAAGATCAGAACAAAATCTGAAAGAAACTGTCAAGAAATTTTCCCAACAAAATTCTTTAAAAAAAAATTGGGTGTGCTTAAGACCACACGGGAGAAGTGTGTTCTTCTATGACAGTGAGTCACTTCTATGGCGATATTCTGATGTATTTAAAAAAATATTTCATCAATTGTAATATTGTGCATTTTATACATAGGTGTTTGTATTAAATAATTCAGCCCCGCTTTAATCACTCTTTTGCCGTGCAGATAGCTAGAATTCAAGATAAGATCTGAAAAAAAATCTGGAAGGAATTGTCAGGAATTGTTCCCAAAAAAATTCTAAAAATAAGCTCCTTCACTTGGACTAGATCCTGGAATCTCCGGCATGTGAGACGATGATTCTAACCACTACGCCATTCTACTCTGGTACGGAGTAGGTGTTCTCGTGAGATTTACATTCGGCATGCTAAGTGGGGCCCCGGAAAAAGTGTCTGAAGGTACGAAACGCGAGTTTCCTCTTTTTCCTCCATGCCAAAAGTGCTCAAAAGAAGTTTACACCTCAAAAACTCCAATCCCAAATTCCTTTGGATCGTACACATTGTGACGTTTTGAGAAGTTCTCTTTGCTCTTCCTCCCCCTCACGCGCCCCTCCTTCGAGGCTGCTCCCTCCCCTCCCTTTAACTCGTCGCCCGGCTGCTTGCAGTTGCGAACGTCGTCAGCTGGCGGTTAGACATCGAGGGGTGCGACGACTGGACTGGTGGAAATGGACTTCCCATGGACGACGTCTCCCGACAGCAGATGATGACCAGGGGCTCTGTTGTTAATGAGTAAGTTGTGAGTGGCCATTATGACCTATAAATTACGATTACCTGCCTCACTAATGGATTGTACTAATTTTATGCGATTAGTCGTCAAATGCAATTTAGTTGACCGCGCTAACATCTCTGACCAGAAATCCTTTTCTATTTCAGTGATCACACTTGATAATTGGGTTACGATGATTATATGTATAGTGTCGTTCATCGAAAACGTTGGAATAAATTATTTTGGAGTTTTGATCTGATGTTCAACGAGTGATTGATGCTTTGCCCTATTCTTTTGACTCATGTTCTCGTCTACTTTTCTGCAAGCAATCGATTGCATGATTGGGTTGTATTTAGCCGTGTTTACACGATGCATTTACCCACGCGGGTAGATGCGTGAACACAATCACCATCAAAATTTCACCGTGTAAACACTCAAAATTGCGCAAATGCGTGAATGCGTGGACATAAAATAGCCCGTTCTAATTTGGTGAATGTGTTCACGCATCTTTCCAGCCACGTACATGCGCGGGTAATTGCATCGTGTAAACACGGCTAAAGTAGCATATTATTCGTTGATTATCGAGTTATCCGGCAAAGAAACCCAGAAAAAAGGTTTTGAACGTTAAGTTGTTTTTAGATAATTTACTAGTGATTTGAGTGACAGGTGGTTTTGCAGTTTCTGCGGAGAATTTCAGGCTCAACTTAAAAAACTAAATGGTCGTTGAGTTCTTAGCGAGTTAACCGGTAAAGTTAACCGGTAAATTACCATAGCTACTTAAATAATAATAATTTGGACATGTGGGTCGGTGGTGCCCACCTCCTAGCCTCAATTCATATTTGTATCCCCGTATATAGTATATTTTACTACTCCCCCCTCCCACAAATTTCCTGAAATCACCATATTACACCATATTATAATTACGACGCAGTTTTCGTCATGACTCCCTTATGCGACCATCTGTCCTGAAATCTTTTAATAGTGGATGCATGAATGTGTGGGGCAGATATTACTACTTATTTTTATAAAGTTTTTTTGTCCCGGAAACAAGTATGATGTGTAGAATAAATTGAATTTTTTCTAGCTGCCAATGTGGAATTTCGTTTAATCCATCTCATGTGTACAACTTAGTATTTGCAAACTGAACGCAGAGCAAAAGGTTAGCTTGTGAATATGTGAAAATGGATTCAATCGAAAGTTAGTGTTGGTTGAGTTCCCTCATCTGGGTCCTGGGCTTAAGGCCCTGATAGACTGCCCGGGGTGCCTCAAAGGAATGAGCGCCGTGATGGTGAAATAATATTTTTACTATAGCGTTTGACTGGCGAATGGGTTTGATAATCGGGGAGGGGAGGCGCGGGAATACTCTCTCGCCCGTGTAAAATTTTGTCTTAGCCGGCCCTACCAAGGCACGTAGCCCTTTTGGGCCATTGTGCCATCCATTTTGAGTTTTTACCTCTGGAGGACTACACCTACGCTTGAGGCCTACCTATATCCTTCCTATGGGGAAATCCGTTTTCCTTTGATTTGCGTGGGAGGTGCGTACCAAGGTATTTCCTAACCTGGGCGTTAATGTTCTTAGACCTCTAGTTGGTCCATTGTGCCATCTACCTTATTGAGTTTTAACCATGGCAACCCTTAGCCTTTCCGAAGCCTAGAAAGTCTCCAATGGGTACTTACCATGTCGTTTGGTCCTTCAATGGGCATACTCTGATACCGATTCCAGAAGTCTAGTGATTGATATACCTTCATATAGTAGTAGTAGTAAGGGGAGAATTCTTCCGGAACGCTCCCAATTTATTTTCACAAATAAAATTTTTATGTGTGACGGTTGAGTATTTATACCCTTCTTTTATATTCGTTTTAATATTTTTTGTTTCTTATTTTAATGTTTTCATGTAAAAATTTTAAAAATGTGTAATTATTCTGCTCGTTTCTGCTTCTAGGCAGCTCCTTCCAGCTCCGTTGTCCCTTCGGCTCAGCTGTTCTCCGGCTACTCGCTCTTCCTCGCCCGCTGTTCCTTCGTCCCCCTGCCTTGGCTGCGCTCCATCCACTTCTGTCTGGCTGTCATCCACCTAGGCTGTCCTCCGGCTGCTCTCTACTCCTTGGCTGCTCTTATGTTGTCTTAAGACTGTGGCAGGAACAGTCTGTTGTAAAGATTGCAATCTTTGTGGGAGCATATGGGTAATATTTTTCAAAATTCTCTTTGGATACCTAATACTGCAACTGCATATATGTTTGAAACCTCAATTCCTAAGGCACTGTGGGAAAGTAGCAATGATAGCATAAGGGAAGGACAGAGTGAGGAACAAGATATAATTACCACACCCCAGACTGTTAGGCCCAAGTCTGGTAGTTTTGTTAAGCCCCCTCGGAGATACTATGATTTTCCTTGATGATTTGCTCTCTATATATTTTGCCTTTTTTCGTTGCCATCTAATTTATGGTATTGAGCTCTGGAGGCATGCTCCTGCTACAAAACATTTATTCATCCAACAAAAAAGGTAATCAGAATTATTTCTAATTCCCACCCCAGGGAGAACTGTAAACCCATCTTTAGGCGTCTTGGAGTCATGACTCAGTATGAATTATATATTTTCAAATGCCTTTGTGATGTCAGAGAGAATGTTGACTCATTTGAAACAGGAGCTCTAGTTAATCATTATAACACAAGACATAAAGATAATCTGGTAATACCACAGTGCACACTGTCCAGATCTTATGGATCATTCAATTTTCTCAAAATAGGTTTTTTAACCTCTTGCCTCTAGAGGCTAGAACTGTATCAACTGCAAGGTTCAAAAAAGTCTCAGCATATGGATCATTTCTAAAGGGTTTTATTCCTTTGAAGAAGTTTTGGAATGTAATCCTATGGGCATACATTTCTAATTTTTGGTGTTTACTACCATTTGATGACTACTGCAAATTGTATTTTGTTTAATGTCAAATAAATATAATGATTTTTTTATTGTTTTAATTGAAGTTTTGTTGAGTTCCTTGGAGTGTGAAAACTTCATTCGTTGCTTTCAGTCAGTCATACTTGGTAGATCATATTCAGTGGTGAACGGATGGGGTTTTAGGGTTTAAACTCCTCCCCAAAAACATGTTTACCTGAATTCATTTTCGTTCGTTTACCTGAACTAGTGTTTAGAATTTAGCTTATTGGGCTAAAAATATAGTTTAATTGTCTTCACGAAAAGAGAATGTTAATTTGATTATAGTTTTAGTAAACAATTATCTAAATATTTTATGATGATGCACATAAATATTAATGAAATCCCCCCAGAAGTTAACCCCCCCGCCAATAGTCAATCCTGCGTACGCTACTGATTACATTGTCTTATTAACGAAAGAGTGAATGTACACAATCTGGTAGCAAATTATTTTGAAGATAAGGCATAGGTATTTAGTGCATCCTGCTGATCATTATTGGTTTTGTACTTTCAAGGGTTTCTGAGGTTTTGCTGCTGTTCAGTCATCAGGACATGTCTGCAGGAGTTAGTTGCTGGGGAAAGTGTTATCATGGACTGCAATGTGACCATATTGGTTCTGATTTATTAACCTATGAAGGTAAAATGGATTGTATCGCTGATATTCATGGAATTCAGTGGACAAAAAGTAGCAATTTTACTTTTAAGTTTTTTTAAACCCTCCGGTGGGCGCGTCAAATTCACTCCCACGAGTGGGCGCGCCGCGGCAAAGCTTCCGCATAAATAAATTGCATTCCTATATTTAAGGTAGAGATAATTTACTAATGAAAAAGGCTGATTAAGTTGTTACAGTTACATCTTTTATCGTTTGACACTGAATGCACATTGTTAATAATCTTAGTTTATATCTAGGTGCTGTAAATCTTCCCATCTCATACATGCTGTCACTTGACGACAATGCCTCCTACATACATTATTATTACATCACTGGCACACAGTTTTTGACCTGCAATTTTTATGCCACCTACAAACATGGCACATTACTGGATTAGGTGCTTCAGGAACCGGTTCCTTGTTCTTATATTTTCCTAAAATTTCTTTTATATCTTTAGCCAAACTCTCTTCGATGCCACACAGCTACTGAAGCGTCCGGTGAATAATTGATCCGGATATCGGAAATACTCCCTCCTATCATGAAAAATGAATACCTGTAGACACAGGCATTAAATACAATCGGTACCAAATGGAGAGCTCAGAAACTAAAATATGCGGCAATTTGCCGCGGGCGCGCCCACGTTAAACCACCGCTAAGCTGGTGGTTGGTTTTGGCGTATAGTATTTGTGTAAGATTTAGTGGGGTTCCTCCCAAGGAGTCCCTGAGGTACATTTATTGGTCCATTGTACCAGTGTGGTATAGGAGTAGTCTTGTGTAATAATATTTCGTTCAATTTGTGTTATGCTATTTCCGAAGGCGTTTAGGACCATCTCTTGCCCAGATTGCCTTCAGAGATTCTCAAGACCTTTGTGATAATCTCCCACTTCATCTAAAGTCCTTCCAAGATAATATCTTAGTTGAGCATGCAAACCAACGACCAATAGGATACCAGCATGCAAATGCCTATATATAAAACAAACATGACATAGTCTCGTTGGAATCAGCAGCAACGACACTATTTGCAATTAGTTTTTTCAATGCCATTTTATTATATGTCAAATGCCAATCATTTCATGATTAAACATTTAGAAACTCTTCAAACTAGATCATGAAAAATTTTATGGAAATTAGCAGGGACTAGTAAAAATCCCAGTTCCATGAATGTGTACTCTAAAATATAAATTAAGCAGTGTCATCATGGCGGCAAAAATATGACTAATAACTAACGACCACACCAAACAATATTTAAAACACTATGATTTGATGATTTATACTGATTTGGATTAGAATGTAATGAAAAGTAAACACTTGATTCATGATCATATGATAAAGAAAATGTTAACATCTTGGATTCTTCGGTCATGTAATTCACTTCCCCAGAAGGCATTGAACATGTTTACTGTTTGGTTACATTTAAAAGTGTCAACTGCGCCATTATCCTAGACAGACTAAGATCGGTAATCCCTCAATTACCTCGAGATGTACCTATTTATCATTCACATGTAGACCTAAGCGATTTCACTGTATCAAGGATCTCTTGGGCTAGTTAAAATTAAGATCACTGGTATTCTACCAAACAGTCTTCTAGGCTTTCCATTTATTTCCATTGTCGCAGGTATCGTTCCGTGAAATTTTCTATGTAGAGATATACCTTTATATAATCCCTATTCAAAACTTCATATCTTTTGTCCCCTTTGATATCATCGGAACTCACGATTCGTCTCACCCCTATCTTAAGCTCACCCAACTTTCTTTGCTCTTTTGCCCTCTTCAGCATGTTGTAGATCCACACTTCCTCCAGCCACTTCTGACCACTCCTTTTCTCTGACTTTCTTGAAGTTTCCTCTCACATACAATTTTTTGAAGCCTTAAAACAATCCTTAAATTTTAAATATATTTTGAAACTCTTGAATAGGTTTTGTGTTTCAGCAGTTGCTAGAACCACTGCTCCATTTCTTTGGGCTGAGGCTGCCTTCTGCACCCCCTACTTGATACATTTTGGCACTCTCTGCAACATTTAAGTAGAGGCTGTTAATGTACCTATGTATCATTGAATAAACAAAACAACTGTTGGCAAGAGTAAAAAAGTTCAAAATGTACAAAGTGAGAAATTGTTTCAAAGAATTAACCAAACTTAAGGTTGATGGAAGTTGCTCTTCAGGGAAAGGTCACATGACAATAAATTGTAAACCTTTAATTATGAGCCACTGTCATATTCCAAATCTGAAGTCATTCTAACTTCAGAAGCAACTACAGATAATGATAATTCTTAAGACTCTAATATGAAAATTATCTTAGATAGCTGAGAAACTTAGTAGTGATGCCAGTTCTACCTACCATATTTGTGTGTACATGGTGCCCTTTTTTACACTGGGTTACATTACATACTAAAGGACTATAAAAACAGTAATCATTGGCTTCATTTGTAGCTGACCACATTTTATTAAGTCATCAATAGTTGACCCCAGTGTAATTAGAGAGTGGAATATTTTGTAATTGGGAAGGTGGCTGACAAATAATGATTCAAGAGAGCCCTTCCCTAATTTGATCTGAGTTCTGCAGCAGAATTATGTGTTTAAAAGTAATGAAAAACTCCAATAGTTGTAAAGTTTAAGCACCCAATGCAGTGAGGAACAAGGTGTACAGAAAAATCTTTCTTTGCAAAAAAATCCACATTGCTTTCTGGTCTGAATGATTGCATGCATTTTTTGTGGAAAGATTTTCCCTCTTCCTCTGCTCCTTGCCAAGTGTGGTGCTTGGACATTTACAGCAGTAGTTTTTCTTTCCTTCAGATTCCAAGCCAGGCCTATTGCCTCGATTTCTTGAGTGGTGAGTGGATTCCCTGAACTAAATATAGTTTCAGAAATTGTGGCCAATGCATCCGTGTGGCCTACACATATATTAACATAATTATTTTAGTAAAATTCAGTAGCTGTAGGTAATGGTTAAAGACATTGCAAGAGGACTCCATGGCTTGCCAAAGTGTCGTGGCCTTCAGCACTCCCTATCCCCTCATTACCTGTTCAAACCACCTGCACTGCCTCCTCCTAATCTCTTCCAGCAGTTTCCTTTCCTCACTCACCATGCCGAGCACTTACCCGTTTGTCTTCCTTTCTGTCCACCACACCTGCTCCATCCCTCTTCCCATATAATTTTGTACTATGTGTCTTGAAAGTCTGCAGCCTAATCTCCTCTTTCCCAAGAGTTCATTTTATTGCTCCTTGCAATGCTACACTTCATGTTATATTCTTTGATTGTCTTTTCTTTACATTGTAACTCAAGGTACCAATAATTAATATTCTCCCATTGTTGAATGCCTTATTTTCTAGCTCAGTTCTCCTTCTAATGTCTCCTTCCAGTCCTCCTAAAATCTACGCTACTTCATATTATAATTTGATGTTGTTGCCCATTTTTTAATCCTGGCTGGCAGTGCCTGCTGAAGGAATTTTAATCCATATGATAAAGATGAAAGCTATCTTTTCCATCTTTATTTTGACTTGAAATTTTTATCTAATATCATATTTCATAAGTATGCCCTAGGATATGATCAGAATCTATATCTTCTCTTAACAAGATGCATTAAGTTTTGAATCTGTTGTCTACCTTCTGCCTGAACATATTATAATATATGTTATGCTTAACTTTCTCTCCCAGCCTTTTCCATGGTTACTTTCGTCTCTGCTGAAGTCTTAACCATTTTTATTATATTATGCTCAATAATATATGTATTAATTTATCTTTCCTGCAAAATTTCACTATCTTCTAACCACAGACATTTCCTGTGTATAGACCTTATTCTCCCCATTCATTTCTGTCCTTACTCCTCCTTTCCCCAACTACCAAAGGCCAATGGCGCATCATTGTTGGGCTTTTCCTACCTGGATCTTCCCTTATTGTTTCTGGTAGTTGCCATATCTTCCACCTTGTGAGTAGTTGTATGTAGGTATATTTGGATTCATTATCTTAGGTTTATCATTGAATTTGTACTAATTTGGTTTGTCCTAAGTACTTAATGGAGGGCATTTTGGAAGGGTGTAAAGCCCTGTTGAATAAGTGCTTGAAATTGTTATGTAAACTGTGTAGCAGCATCTGTAGATGTTTGGGTGAAATTATTGGCCTGATCTGTCAGCAGTTGTTCATGAACTAATTGCGTAAACTGATAAGGAACTATGCTTGATGTGTACTCGGTGTTCTGTTCAGCAGCTGTTCATGAATTTCATTTTAACTGAGCATATTAACTGAGTGAAATTGGATAGTAGCATAGTCATCCCATAAATTCCTAGTTTAGAGGATGTTAATTTCTTGACACTAAAAAATGCATTTTCATTTGATTTTTAGATCAGATTGACCCAAATTTATTTTGGGAAAAGGAAAAATGGTGCAAGTTGATGAAGACTGGAATCCAAACAAAGTGGCACCAAGGGTGGTTCCTGTGATTGCTGGACAGCAGCTGTGCACTGATGCTGGAGGGCATCGCATTTGGGCAACCGGCTTACCGAAATCTTGGATATCTCAGAATATGAAGTAAAAATATATTCAATTGTGAAGAACTAACCTGGATCCTTCTGGGACTCCTTAATGTATAAATGTTCTCTTCAACCATTAAAAATGCATTTAAAAGAAATTATCTGCACCTACATTTTCATTTACCCCTGGGTAGTGTAGTTTTTCCTCATTGTGGTGGTTTCCCCATTTCCCCAATGGTGAAGAGCAAAAAGAATGCAAATATCTAAATTTTGGCCATTTCAACATTAGTGATAATTATCATTAATAAAAAATTAATTTACTTTTAATTTAATATTCCTGTATCAAAGGGTAATTGAACAATTTGTATTCATAAAACTATATACTTTTTTTGCACTGTGCATTCTTTTGAACTCTACATTCAAAGATTGATTTTGGAAAATAAACTTGACTTGAGTCCTCTTAAAAATTTCCAATGACGGCCTAAAATAATTCTTTAAACTACCACCAATAGAAGCATAATATTCTACAGTTGGTCAGTACGTCGGAAATATGAGTGGTAAAAATTTGGCGTGTTCCACCAAGTTCTGCGACGGTGGACTGATTCCTTAAAAAGCCGGGCCTCACAGCAGAGAGGAAATTGAGGGCTGAGGGACAAGGGGACTACCGTAGAGTGCCACCAAGTTCTGCGACGGTGGCCTGATTCCTTTAAAAGCCGGGCCTCGCAGCAGAGAAGAAATTGAGGGTGGAGGAACAAGGGGACTACGGTCGAGTGCCACCAAGTTCTGCGACGGTGGACTCATTCCTTAAAAATCCGGGCCTAACAGCAGAGAGGAAATTGAGGGCGGAGGGACAAGTGGACTTCCGTCGAGTGCCACCAAGTTTTGCGATCAATAATACTTCCCTGAATCTTGGTCGGAGGCTGTATCTCGCCGAGTCTGGTGCAGAAATAAAAGAAATGAAATTAAACCTTCACCGTGGTATGGCTCCCTCCTTATTAATGCTCCATGCGTCTCGTGGTTAAATCAGTTAAATGGCTCTCCTTCGCGGCCTTGGACTACCCGCATTGGCAGCCATTGAGCGATCCAAGCTTCCGGCCGCGACGTCGGAGTCTCTTCAGAAAGAATAGCCTCTCATCTGGCTGTCATTGCAAAGCAAACGATTCGCGAAATCGCCGGAGCACAAAATTATTCTAAGTCCAGAGCCTCCCTCACAGAGAGAGAAGGATTGACAAGGGGGTTGCCTTGACTCGAAACCCTCGGACGGCTTCGACCAAAATTTTCAGAAAAATGACCAAGTCCCCAATTTTTGAATTTAAGTACAAGTTTTGACACAACATTTAACAAGAACCCCGGTAGCTGGGGGGATAAGAGGCGGGAGCTGCTGGTGAGAACGTAGCGCCTGTTACATCGAATCCTTTTGCCGGCAAATTTTTTTATTTCTAGAATTTTTTTTTTAATTAGCAATATATAGAAAAACTTCCCCTGGGATTTTTACAATGTGTTCAGGACGACGTGAGACGTCCAGAAAACCTTAATTAGTTGACCATTTTTTGTAAAGCCGCCGATTTTTTTCCCGGCGGGCCGGCCGGGCGCCCGGAAAAAATTCGGTATTTTCACAAAAAATGGTCAACAATTAAAGGTTTTCTGGACTTCCCATGTTGTCCTGAACACAATATTAAAACCTGTAAATACATTTATTATAAAAATGCAGGGGGGGGGGGGAATCTTGGGGAGAACACTAGTTAAAAATTTGATCAATAGATGGCGTCCGCATTTAGTAATTCGCAAAAGCACTTCCTGGAGACCGCTAGTTTCATACTTGACCAACAGATGGCGAGTGCCTTAACTTTTCGCTAAAGCGCTTGATTGGAAAGTACGGTCAACTTTGCGCATCTAGCCATCGTTGGCCTTTCATTACATGGGAGAGATAGGGACTAAACATGTTTTCACGAGATAAAAATGAATTAACTATGTTTCATCGAATTTGAGCCATGATAACTTGTGAATGATTAAATTGCCTATAATACCACATCATTTTCATATCAAGTTTATCCTCCAAAATGCGGGAGTCCAGTATAATACGAGCCCAGCAGACGCCTCAAACGGCAGCAGACGACGTCGTCTGCAATATAAGTGGAACGTCGCGATATTTTCCTCGCTCGTAAATTGACTTCTCGTTGATAACTGGCGGAATGGCATTTTTAAATATTATAATACTACCTAAATATTAGCTTACTTGTCAATTAGGTATAAAAATCGACTAGGTATAGAATATTTCTCTGCAATAGGAGTAAAACGTCAAGTCAATTCCTCGACCATGAAGTGAATCCCCATAGAGAGCAGACGGTGACCAACCTTATATTGTCACTGGAATCTTAATCATTGTGCATAATGGTCAGTGCCTCAGTTAAACATGGAGTGCTGATCGTGGAAATCCTGTCAAAATGCTCACTTGACTTGACAATGACACTGCAGAACATAAATTAGATAGTAGATCGTATTAATACGATCGTATTAAAATACCATTCCGCCAGTTATCAACGAGAAGTCACTTTACGAGCGGGGAAAATATCGCGACGTTCCACTTATATTGCAGACGACGTCGTCTGCTGCCGTTTGAGGCGTCTGCTGGGCTCGTATTATACTGGACTCCCGCATTTTGGAGGATAAACTTGATATGAAAATGATGTGGTATTATAGGCAATTTAATCATTCAAAAGTTATCATGGCTCAAATTCGATGAAACATAGTTAATTAATTTTTATCTCGTGAAAACATGTTTAGTCCCTATCTCTCCCATGTAAAGAAAGGCCTACGATGGCTAGATGCGCAAGGAACATGTAGGGAACCAATCAGAAGCCTCGATTGTCGGCATTTGCCGAGATCAAACGTTGACCGTACTTTCCTATCAAGAGCTTTACTTTTCGCGAAGTCGGTATAAAAATTTGGATCACCTGATGACGAACGCGGGAAATTCGATTTCCCGAATTTTATGACCCCTTTTTCGGAATCGCTTCCGACAGTTGAAAGATATAAACAAAACACTGTCATAATTCCATTCGATTTAGGCTGATTACGGAGGCCTTTACAGAATTAAGCTGTTCTTATGCCTCGGTGATTACCCACATATAACCTTAGGGTTGTCTTTTTAAAATGATTAGCTACCTACTGAGTGAATTGAGGTACATTGCAACCAGCGAGAACTTGTTTCAATTCTCTCCTTCCTTCGTGACACGGTAAGCCAAAGACAGCTGAAGATCACTCTCACATTACAGCGTTCTCCCTCGGAAACACCAACCCAGCCGTGAATGAAATAACACAATTTTTCCTCAATATTTTTTATTTAATCAGTTCGTACCTACCTCTTTCATCTGATTTCTTCTTTGTCTTTTTTCCCCAAATTTGACAAACCTTTTCCTGAGGTTCCATGCTGCAAAGTTAAGGAAGTTGTGTAATAATGGTGACAATTATGGGTTTCAATCTTCTTAAAGTTCATGTACCTACCACTATACCTAAAATATGGATATAGCTATTATATTCTCCGGGGAGATTCTCATTTTGTCAATTTAGAAATACTATTTTCTGCTTCCATTGCGTGAAAATTTGTGATTTAATTTAGTAGTATTCAGCTATCACATTCAAGTTGCAATTGTGATTATACTATCTTTATGTTTTGAAACAAATGAAGCTGAAGCTCTCGGACATGTGACGAATGTTTTTTCTTAACGAATTTAAAATTAGCAGACCTTTATCTGTGGCTGTTAACTATTTAAAGCTTTTATTTTTCGGTAATAAGGAGACAATACATACATTATTTACATTATGTCCATAAAATTCTAATTTTAACGAGGTCTTTTTAATGTAGGTTTGTCATTTCGCTACCTAATTTCGCCTTTCGAAAGGCTGGTGAATCCACTTAAATTCCAGAATAGTATACCTGCTATTTTCCTTCACAATAACGCATCCAAAAACTTGAAATGATAATGGAATATGACATTCCTATAATTCTCATTTACATATGAGTAGTTTAATATTGTATAATTTTAAATAACAATCTACTTCCCTCAATTTCAATTACGCTCCAATACTGCTTGCTAAGATATAATTAATTTTTTAATCGAATACAGGGCTAATTTTTATTATTTACTACAATTCCTTTCATACCTTCACGAAGTAACAACCCAAGGTTACGAAGATTATGTTTAGAATACAGTATCTTCCTTCCCGATGATATCGATCTTTTATTTTTTAACTAAAATTTCAATGAAAACCGCCTGATTGAATAGAAAACTGTTTTCACGCTCAGAAGTTAGCATCTTATGGTTGGTTCCTTGAGCAAAAAACCTGAAAATTAGTCTAGTTTCAACGCAGCTCACAGCCTGTTCCAACGCAATTCAACAATCTGTTTAGTGAAAACACGACTGGTCCATTTCGGCACAGTAAAATTCAGAAGTCACACGACGGACAACAAATGTTTAAGTTAACTGCTCATCAACTGCGTGAGTGGCTAGTCATATTCCATCGAATGACTTGGGCCAAATGTTACACCACTGTCGCATAAGGCTCAACAATCTCTCTCAATTCCGTATCCGTAACAGCTGATGGGAACGATCCCGTTGACCAAAACCATTAATTCTATAAGACTTAATCCTGGAGACAGCTTCATTTACCCCACAAGAATAGGAATAAAACAAAGAAAATCAAGAAAATTGTAATAAACAGTTTTATTGACTAGGGCAGTCTTTTTGAAGCGTGCAATTTTAATGACAAGACCAAACCCTGGTTCAATTATACATCACATTTTATTTCAATAGTAAAGTATCAAATTTAGGACCAAAAGTGTAAATGGTTCTTACGAAATGTTACATTTTTATATTCAATCTCATATATTCATCACATCTTGATTATATTATGGTTATTAACCCTTCAAGCCCCACCAAATCGCACACACAACACAATCTCGAACAAAGGTACAACAATAATTCGACAAATTAATTGTGAATTGACATGCTTTGACTCTCTCAAATTAAATAGTGAATTATCTCAATCAGCAAGCTACTTTCAGATTTTAACATGGCAAAGTGGTTCGTCTAACAAGCCACAGCGAAACCAACAAGTTTGTAAATCAATATGTACCAACAATCATGTCTTACATTCACAATTTCACCAGAGTAAGAACAGCTAATTTTATTTGAATGCTTAGTTCTTATGATCCTTCGATCCCTTGTCCAAGAGAAAATTCACAATAGTTGTCCCTCAATGTCGTAAATAATGTAC
Source organism: Pyrrhosoma nymphula (assembly GCA_963573305.1). Lineage (NCBI taxonomy): Eukaryota > Metazoa > Arthropoda > Insecta > Odonata > Coenagrionidae > Pyrrhosoma > Pyrrhosoma nymphula. The sequence goes on along the minus strand of OY754329.1, from coordinate 154,265,607 downwards.
ATACTCCTGACCTTTAAGGGAAGACAAAATTGATGGCAAGGTGCCTCGACGAGGTAAAAACAACGAAAGGAGAATAAAACTGCGAAGGAATGAAGGAAACAAACATGAATGGAAGGGAAACATACCGTGTGGAATGGCTGAAGGGATAAGTGAAGAGCTCCAAAACATAGGGAGAAATGGTATGGGTAGAAAAGGATAAACAGATAGAAAAAAAGGATAAGGAAAAAAAATTTTAAAACTTAATGACTTTCAGTTTAACACATTTCAGCGAGCACAAGCATATGAATGACGAATGAGAGTTCTGAAGAAGTACGAGTTGATCGCAGTGGGTCAATCACAGTGCGACATATTGATGACAGTTCGGCAATCGGCGAAGGAAACTAAGAGAAGAGCAAACATTAAGGACAGCGATGAACTAGATCCAAGGCACTGGTGCACCACTTGAGTCCAGGAGAAGTATCACTGCACCGAAGTATCAAGTCTTCCAACAAAAAACGATGTCCCACGGGGGAGAAAAAACCCAAGACCGCTCCACCAAAGTAAAAGACAGAAAAAAGAGCATTAGTATTTGGAAATATGAATAAATACAATAAGAATATAAAATATAATAACATTAGCTACACAAAAACAAGAACAGTGAAATAAATATATAATGGAAGAAAATTGAAAAATGGTTAAAACCTGAAACGAGAGAAAATGTTATAAGGGAGCTTATGATGTAGGGTTTTGTACCACTAATTCCTATGAATTGAGCCTAAAAAAGGGGATGAGCGCCTTCATACAATTACCACGGTGAATCTATTACTTATTACTACCTAAGACCTATTACTTAACACAGGTGAAATTTACTTGAAGCACCGCTTCGTACATTATACTTCATACATATTTCCATAACATTATCGAATTTCATTATAACATTTCGAATAACATTATCGAATAAGAATGATTCAAGAAAGAAAGAAAGATCAATGCAATTAACGAAGACATTGCCACTCAAGAATATACGCAAGAGATATTTGTGGATGAAATTACGTGCCGTTGGTTTGATGGCCGTAAGAGCAGTATTTCTAATAAGCTAGGAGAAGATTATAGGTGTACGACTCTATTGTTTGCTACACAGAACAAGAAGAATATGAGGTGGTTTATAATGTAACAAGTTTCTTTAACTAGAAACATCCTCTGTAATACATGTATATCTAAGACTTAAAATTTAATATTTTCTCTTAGAAGAGGCTGATGGTATCGGATAAAATGTTTCCAAAAAAGAAAGAGTGGATCCATGGCATTAACGAAGACATTGCCACTCGAGAATATGTGCAATAGATAATTGCAGATGACATTATGTGCTGTCGGTTTGATGGCCGTAACAGAAGTTTATCAAATAAGCTAGGAGTCAATAAGATGAGGATTATAATGTATCTTGTTTTGTAACTGGAAACTCATTCTGTGTAATACTTAAATATCTAACAGTTATCATTAAAATTTTCTCTTTGAAGATACTTGTTATCGGATAAGATCATTTCAAGGAAGAGTGAGAAAGGACTCATGCCATTAACGAAGTCATTGGCACTCGAGAATATGCACAAGATACATTTGCAGATGAAATTATGTGCTGTTAGTTTGGTGGCCGTAAAAGCAGTTTTTCATATAAGCTAGGAGTGGATTGAAGGTGTACGATTCTATTGTTGGCTGCATAGACCAAATAGAATAAGTCGAGGATTATGATGTAACTAGTTTTTTAACAAGAAACTCATTCCGTCAACTACTTTAATATCTTATACCTAACATTGAATATTTGTCTTTGAGGAGACTGATGATATTGGATAAGAATTTAAAAAAAGAATCAATGCCACTAACTTAGACATTGCCGTTCGTAGATATACACAAGAGATATTTGCGGATGAAATTATGCACTGTCGGTATCATGACCGTAGCAGTAGTTAGTCTTATAAGTTGGAGGTTATTGAATGTGTTCGATTCCATTGTTGGCTAGATGGATCCAAATAGAACATGAAGTTAATGTTGTAAGTAGTTTTTTTTAACTAGAAACTCATTTTGTGTAATGCTTAATATCTAAGAGTTATCATTGAATAATTTCTCTTTGAAGAGACTTGTTATCTGATAAAGTTATTTCAAGAATTAATTAGAGAGGATCCATGGCATAAAGTAAGATTTTTCCACTCAAGAATATTCGCAAGAGATATTTGCGGATGAAATTGTGTGCTGTCGGTTTGATGGCCGTAACAGCAGTTGTTCTTACATGCAAGGAGGATATTGAAGAAGTACAATTCTATTGTTGCCTACATAGACAACCTAGAATATAACTAGGATAGATTTAACAAGTTTTTTAACTAGAAAATTATTGTGTAATATTTAAATAACTAAGACATAACAAATATATTCTCTTTGAAGAGACTGATGAGATCGGATAAATTTGTCTCAAAGAAAGAAAAAGAGAACCAACGCCTCTAACGAAGACATTGCCTCTCAAGAATACACGCAAGAGATATTTTTAGATGAATTTCTGTGCTGTCGGCATGATGGCCGTAACATCATTTTGTCTTAAGATTTGGAGTTTATAGAACGTGTACGATTGAATTGTCGGCTATATTGAACCAACTAGAATAAGATGAAGATTGTGATTAAACTATTTTTTAAACTAGAAACTCATTCTGTATAATAATTAAATATATCTAAGGGATATCATTGAATAATTTCTCTGTTAAGAGAATTGTTATCGGATATGATTATTTCAAGAAAAAATTAGAGAGAAACCATGTCATTAACGAAGATATTACCACTCGAGAATATGCGCAAGAGATATTTGCGGATGAAATTATGTGCTGTCGGTTTGGTGGCCGTAACAGAAGTATTTCCTATAAGCTAGAATGAGATTGAAGGAATGCGAATCTATTGTCCGCTAGATTGAACCAAATAGAATAAAACGAGGATTATGATGCATATAGTTTTTTCACTAGAAACTAGTTCTATGTAAAACTTAAATATCCAAAAGTTATCATTGAATATTTTCTCTTTGGAGAGACTTGATATTCTATAATATCATGTTAAGAAAGAATGAGAAAGGAACCATGTCATTAACAAAACATTGCCACTCAAGAATATATGTAAGAGATATTTGCAGATGTAATTATGTGCTGTCGGTTTGATGGCCGTAGCAGCAATTTTTCTTATAAGACAGGTGGAGATTGAAGGAGTACGACTCTATTGTTGGCAACGTAGACCAACTAGAATAAGAATAGGATTATGATTTAACTAGTTTTTTAACTAGAAAATCATTCTGTGTAAAACCTTTAATATTTAAGATATATCATTGGATAATTTCTCATTGAAGAGACTTATAACCCGATATGATTATTTCAAGAAAGGATGAGAGGATCCATGCCATTAACGAACACATTAACTCGAGAGTATGTGCAAGAGATATTTGCGGATAAAATTATTACTGCAGGTTTGATGGCCGTAACAGCAATTTTTCTCATAAGCTAGGAGGAGATTGAATATTATTCTATTGTTGGTTAGATGGAACCAACTAGAATATCAGGAGGATTACGATGCAACTAATTATTTAACTAGAAACTGATTCTGCGTAATACTTATACATCTAAGACTTATCGAATATTTTCTCTTTGAAGAGAAAAGAAATCTTATTTAAGATTGTCTTTAAGAAAGAATGAAAGAGGACCCACATCTTTAACGAAGACATTGCCACTCGAGAATATGTGCAAGAGATATTTGCGAATGAAATTATGTGCTGTTGGTTTGATAGCCGTAACAGCCGATTTTATTATAAGTTAGGAGGAGATTGATTGAGTACGCATCTAATGATGGCTAGATGGAACCAACTTGAATAGACAAGGATTATGAGGTGACTATTTTTTTAACTATAAATTCATTCATTGTAATACTTATTTATCTAAGAGGTATCATTGGTTAATATCTCTTTGTAGAGACTTATTACCCCATATGATTATTTCAACATAGAATAAAAGAGGATCAATGGCATTAACGAGAACATTGCCACTCGAGAATATGTGCAAGAGATATTTGCGGACGAAACAATGTGATGTCGGATTGATGGCCCAAATAATTTTTCTTATAAGATTGGAGGAGATTAAAGGAGATCTATTCCTTTGTTGGCTACATAGAGCAACTAGAATATGAGGAGGTTTATGATTTAACTAGTTATTTAAATAGTAACTCATTCTTTGTATCACTTAAACATTTAAGAGAGATCATTGAATATTTTCTCTTTGAAGAGACGTGTTATCGGATAAGATTGTTTCATGAAAGAATAAGAGAAGATCCTTGCCATTAACGAAGACATTGCCACTTGAGAATACGTGCAAGAGATATTTTCGGATGAAATTATGTGCTGTCGGTTTGATGGCTGTAACAGCAGTTTTTCGTAGGAGGAGATTGAAGGAATACGATTCTATTGTTGGCTACATACACCAACTAGAATAAGACTTAAGTTTATGATGTAACTAGTGTTTAACTAGAAAATCATTTTGTGTAATACTTAAATATCTAAGGCTTATCATTGATTATTCTCTCTTTGAAAATAATTTTGTTATCGGATATGACTTTTGTTAATGAAAGAGGACCCATGCCATTAACGAAGAAATTGCCACTCGCGAATATACGCAAAAGAGATTTGTGGATGAAGATATTTGCCGTCGATATGATGGCCGAACCAACAGTTAGTATTTTAAGCGATGAGACGAAAAAGGTGTATGGTGCTGTCGTCAAAAACATTGAGCCAACTAGAATAAGAGGTGGTTTTAGGTTTTACTATTTTGAAACAAGAAAAACATCGCGTGTAATACCTTACTAACATATCATTTTCAACGATGTGCAATGTGTCTTTTTTTGTCATGTGCCATATTGCAAATGTTATGTTTCCTCGACCAATGAAATGAACCTAAGAAATACCATACAATGTATATTTTACCCAAAGGTTTTTCTTGTATTTATGTTCTTAATATGAGTTTGTCTTAAACTATGTCGCGTATATATGTCTTTGGCGCTGGTATCGATAATTTGTGACGAGGGCACCCTAATTTCTAAGTTATATTTCGGGACATGGAACAAACTATTTTGAGTTTAATTATCTCCCGCTGAGGCATTTACCATTATTTACATGGCGGGCTTCTTATTATGAGTATGTAATATTCGGAATTGTGAACGAACGTTAGTTGGCCCTATATCCTTCAGCCATTAATGTCAAAATATGCACAACATTCTTAGCAACGGACAAACTGACTTAAATACCCAGCGTGATTAATTTAATTTGTGCCCTGCAATATGTAGCCACTTTTTCCGCTCATTTTCCATTCATCACTTACATTCATCTGGGAACAACGTTCAAGTGTGTTAGCAATTACATTCAGACATAATTTGCTAACATCGGTTTAGATTTCCGTGTTAGGTATCTCGTTTCAATTTCTAGATTACCTACCCATGAATTTTATCTTAAGACTAATCGCAACATGGCTTTTGTTTTAAAAAGAATTTTTGTTCCCTTTATCCTTTAAAACACTTTTGAAGTTTTAATTTTTGTCTATCCATGATCTGTTGTTTTCATTTTATTAGTTAGGAATTGTATTTAGTTTCACGGTATGCTCTGCCCCATGTCCTGTAAACAAAATCAGATAATCAAAAATAGATTTGCATCATCGTACCAACCTTTTTCAGGAATGCCTGATGTAGATTAAACACGTTATATCAAGATCGTTTGAATCAGCAGCAAGTGAAATTTGGGCGACTAATTATTGTATAGTATTTTAAATAATTGAAATAAGACAGACTTGTCTTATAAATTTGAACCGGCAATCAACTGTTGCCTATTCTAAATACCAAGAGGCAGCATGCTAATTATGCTAATAAAATCACATCCTTTGAATAATCCACGTTAGACTGACAAACGCCTAGACTTCATTTGTCTATTTATATTCTGGTCCTTGTTGGCCACCCACTAAGTCTCTTGCCAGTGGAAAATTTGCGACTGACATTTTTAGGGTAAAAACAGAGCACATATCATTCCTTCAACTGTCAATATACCTAAGCACATTTATTTAGTTGGAATGTACCCTAGTAATTGGTAATCTGAGAGGTTGGTAGCGCCGGAGTGCGCTACTGCACAGTCCCTTGTTTTGTATATTATATATGTGTTTCGTGCAATAAACTCACCCTCGTGCAATAAACTCACCCTCGTGCTGTTTCTCATTAAGTCAAGTCATTTTCTTCCTCTCCTCTCCACGACCTCAATATATTTCTCTAACCTGGTACAAAATAAAACGCTTAAAAGTTCACAGAGTGCTGGTTACACGATGGAAAATGATTTAGTGAATTTAGCGTAATTCAGAGATAAACACCCGCCTGCATATAAAGTTTCGTTTGCCTAAACCATGAGTCAAAATTCCCAAGATCTACATTTCTCAAGTAATACCCATTTGTTCAAAAGAAATTCTCTCAATTCGTCCCATGACCTGAGTGGCCGTCACATAGAAAGCTAAAGGGCTTTGCCCGAGATTGTGATTTCATCAACTCAACATGCAGAACTGTACTGCAACTTGTCGGTATAAGTTCATGTCATTTCGCTGATATATAATAAAAAAGGGATATCACATTTTTATCAAGGTCACGTTCTATTGTGATCTTCCTCGACTTCCAAAATGCTCCCCAGACATATTTCTGCTCCGAAGCCAACCCTAAGTCTATGTGAATTCTAACTCAATATAATTGATTAAACTGGAACGATTAAAATGGGAAAATTGCCATCAAAAAACATTCTCGTCGGAGCAAAAATACACCGACGATGCGCTGTAACTCAAATAGGTACTCACTCACACGATGAACCGTCATCCGTCGATTCTCGTGCTCCAAAACTTGTCTTCCAGCTGAACGCGCGCCTTGCAACTCAATGGCATTGAAGAGAAATGGAAGCTCATGTGGCAACTGAAAACAATGAGAAGATTTATTAGTTAATGAAATACAACTTCACAACACAGCAAACTAACTAATATTTTCCATCTAAAAAATAGAACAATTCCAGGAATAATACCCAAAAAAACATTCACTACTCTGCTTAACATTCTTAATTCACGACGGCTTTACACTATGGTGGATTAATTTATGATTTTTGAATTTCCTAACGCCTCAGGGCGGAAAAGTATCCTATTGGGGAATCGAACTCCCACCAACATCCCTCCCTTTGCCTTCGTTCTATTGAACTGAAATTTTCCCGATAATCAGGTGGAATCCAGATATATCCTCCTATAAAGTTGGTAAATAGTAGAGTTAAAATATCTCCTTGGGTATGAAATTTAATGCTAGCCTTGCATACTGACTTCTGAAAATAATTTGCTGCGGTAAAATGCCTGCCTCCACCAAGTATCAAAAATTCTAACAAATTTAGATTTCTATCTAACTAGGCTACTCGCGTGAAAATACGGCACTCCACTTGGGGGTTTGATAAAATTTCATTCAAGTTTCATAACTTTTAAGATAATATGCAGTTTAATTTTTCCCTAAACGAGGTATAAGAGCGTCTTCGTAAGGATAAGACCTTTATATGTCTAAAAAAAATAGTTTGGAGCATTTTCGATAACGAAACTACTAATGACTTCTACTACTACTAAGGTATGTACCAACTATGATTCCATAGGTACCAACTTCACTTTGAAAAAATCGAAGCCTTGCAGAATTAAGTTTGAAAAACATTATAATAAGATTTGCATATCTCGTAACGAAATCAAATGCATTTAGTTTGAAGAGGGTTCCTCCGCTACTCGTTCATATCAGGTTCATATCTTTCACGGAATGCGTGATCGTGTGCAGCTTACAGCTGTTAGCGGCGTTCGCAGCATTACCTAGCGGCAGGGAGAGGAGTCACAACATTACGTCAAACTTAGATTTATCCGGATTGCAACAGTTTGGCGTCGCGTTTTCCAGCCGTTGCAAAATTTCACTTTTTAAATAATCAGGAAAGTACTTTACGTCATTTTATAATGGAACGGCTTAAAGTACGTACTCCAGGGGTTATAAACTTTCGATTAAAACAATAAAAGAATAGGAAGTTACCCTATTGAAACAAGGACGGAAAGCGATGCGGAAAGCAGAGTGCGGAGACAAAAAAGCGGACGAGCGGAATAGAGGAATGGGGTGGAAGGAATAGGAATGGGGAGGAACGATGAGAAATTGGGAAGTGCATGCACAGGGAACGGCGAAAAAGGGAAAGTAAACAAGGTGGATGTTCGAATTCTCATCTGGAAGCATTTCTTGAAGAAAAAAGTCTGATTCTGAAGCGATGAAGAGTAAAATTAATGAAAAAAACATTCAAGAATACTTTTATATCATTCTATGTAACGCAATAGGTCTCGTATTTTAGGAACTAATTAATTAATTTACTTCGGTGTGACATTACTTGATGTGAACAAAGTAAATTAGTAGAGTGTGTGGTAATATGTAGATAGTTAAAGTTAAGGATGTATAAATTAAAATTATATTATAATTTACATCACTAAAAGTGCATATATTATGCAAAGAGTGAAGATAATAGACTTCTTGGTTCTGAGATTTTGAATTGTTTTCCCGCAACCACGGCGGATGTAGCTGTTCATTTGTTTTCACGGCACATTCCGCGTGCGGAACGCGGAAAATATCAAAAAAATGTACCCGTCCGATCCGCCTGCCCTAGGTCCGTCCTATCGCATTCCGGCGACCTGTGATTTGTTATACGCTTTACCGTACTCCGCTTTCCGCGTCGTATTCCGTCCGCTGGAATCCAGCTGCAGGCTTTAGCTCCGCCCCTTTTATCTCGGCCAACTCATGATTGGCTTTCCGCTTTTCCGTCTCCGAGTTTCCGCGACGTTTTCCGTCCATGTGAACCCTGCTTAAACCATGCCCCAAAATCGCCCACAGTGACATTTGCGAGAGCTATGGATCCGTACTCTATACCTCCATTGGCTTACGCCTATTCCCATGCAAAGGAGGCAGAGACCACTTGGGATAAAATAAACACTAAATGTAACAATTCGTGTATTTTCCTAAGTTAATAATGACAATTCCGACTGCGACATCTCCCGCTTGAGGCAAAAAATTGCCACAGCTGTTGCAAAAAATTCGTCCTGTCATTTAACTAAATAATCCCGCTTGGCGATAAAATAACACCGGGGGCACCAATCTATTCTCAAGAGCTTATACTGCAAACTACAACACAATTAACATCTCGTTTTGCTCTTCCCGGAGTAAAAAAGCTAATTTATAGACAAATTCGAACATTATATTCACCCATGACATTGGCTTGAATGTTCTTGTTCAACTTTCCACCATCCTCGCAGCATTTAAAAAATAACTCAACGCTTAAACATCCTTTAAGTTCACCCTGTCCAAAATACCACGCACGTGAAATACCTACACTATAAGATTGAATTTCATTAACTTACTGGGAAATTAGACTAAACTATCCCATCTACCCATGCAGCACCAGCGATTAGCGATTTTTCGAAAGTTTAATTTATGCTCTATGAAATAGATATTGCAAATTATCACCGACATTATGTATCTGCATGCATTTCAATAAACGATTGCTTAAAGAACCATTTCACCTGTCAATTCACTCACAATACAATTAGATATTACGTCGGGTACGAGCGAACAAAACCAATGCGAACGCTGTGTTATTTCACCACTTTCTGTAGTTCATCCATCTTGATTAAACTATGCAAAGGTTTTCCCTTCTTATACCCAAACAAATTCCAGAAAAATACTCCAAACCGTATGCTGTCAATTACTTTAAATAGATCCATGTAAAATTAAATAAGTTTCCCTAAGTCAAGTACTTAAGGCAAAACTGTATAACAAATGTAGTCGTCCGTGACCCAGAGTAACTTCATTTTATTAACATTTCCGGCACACGACAGTGAATGGCAAATTCTCTAGTACCTAATCGTCATACGAGTTTCACAAGACATTTTTCAGTAGAGGTAGCTACTTTTATGTTATAACCATAACCCCAATGTGTTTCTTAATTAACGCAAATTCAGTCCCTTTCATGAATTAATGGTTTCAGTCTTCAAAAAAACAAGACTAGATCCACGATTAACACGAAATTAGGTTACAACGCAAAAGAGTTATTAATAACTACTAAACAGATGATGGGATCGAGAGTATTATTCTTGAAAGGTAAGACATATTCAGGGATCAACAAATTATTACGACTGTTAGCTAATTTAAGGCACTTTGCACTCAGAAGACTATACCCAAATATGTATAGCTGAAGTTTGAATTAGCTCAAATTACCGCAATAAGAAATTTCACCACAAAATAGTGTCTAGTTTCGAGCGGTAGGTATTTATTGAAACAAATTTAGCTGAAAAAACACCAGCAACACCGGTCTACGATATCCTTTAGGACTTCGCTCGAAATTTTTAATTCATGCACGTATGCTAGTCTCGGGTCATTTACAATTGTTTGCACTTCGACATAAACGGCTCGAGAAACCTTTGAATAGCTTCAAGTTTGATATTTCTCAAATTCATTACGGATACGAGAGTCATTCAGCGTTTAATAATTCCGACATTTAACATTTATTTTTCCGTTTCCTTAAATAAAATTAATTTTTCCAGCGTCGCATCATGGAATGGTTACACTTCATTAAATTAATTTTAACTTCGCACATTTCTCAATTCTATATTTTCGACCATGTTGTCGGCATTCCCTTCTTTCATCGGTAATAACGACAATTAATTTCCACCATGGTCACAAATCAAACAAGCGCGCAAAGTGAAAGGTAGAAATTAATTTAGTGAAGTTCCCTTAAATACCCGTGATTATAAGAGTTTCATTACCAAGCCAAGGAATTTACAAAACATTAGCTCTCTGCCTACTTTTTTACCCCAATAGTATTTAAAACTAACGTCGTGTCAACTTTATAACTTGACTTAATGATTCTGACAAGTAAAATGCGCCGCAACACAAGATCCTAGCAAAAGCGTCTGGTGATTCTACCATCGGTAATCGTCATGAGAAACAAGAAATTTTATTGTTAAAATGATTGCAGTTTTTTACAATAGTTACGATTGCTTAAAATTATCACACGCCCCACAGCAACGAATATTTTGCATCATGAGAATTAACCCCACAGAGATATTTCACATCAAACAGCATGATATACATGGAAAGTCACCAAAATGAACGTACTCACCACTTTCACGGTGAACTCTGGCAGTCTCCTGAGTCCCTGCTTGCAATGAACTGCCTTCCTGTAACACATGCCTGACTCGACCGTAGCCCATCGAAACGCTGGCAGCGAGCATGAGGGTTCTTGAAGATCAATGCAATCAAATACAAGCATCCCATTGAAGAGAAGGTCGACGGCCCTCTGTCGACTGTCTCCTCAGCCAGTCATCTTGTTACTACTGAAAATGTGACGAAATTCAAATTAAAGTTTTCATTCACAATTGGGTAGCAGAAGAACTCATTTCAGTAATGCGATAAATGGAAGAATACACTTTCACTTCGATGGATTTGGCGAGATTTACAAAAAATATGAGAATTCAATACACCGAAATACTTGGATACCTTTTGAATACAGAATGCCCTTTCACCACGCCCCTGTCTGCCTACTCCTCATGAGCACGCTGGTGTCCCGTGAACAAAAAACTCTCGCGAGTCCACGAGTTCTCCGGCCATTAGTGAAAATATCATGTCTAACAGCAACGGTGAACGCAGAGCTATCGGGAGTTGTGGCATGATAGTATGACTAACTATCTTGATCCATTCAGCGCTTCCAACTTTAATCCCATAGAAGAACAAGTGCTGCGACTGAAAAAGACGAGACCAAATATAAGTTTAATGCAGGAGAACGATACCAGCGAATAAAAAAAATGTGCCACAAGTGGCACAAAAGTGACAAGACTATAACACAAAGATTTCTTCACCATTAAATTAAAAATCCATCAAATAATAGTACTTACCCATAGATAGAAGGGCGTGCAAACGCGTAGTTAGACCAAGCCGTCGTCCTATTAGTCGATGCTTTGCGTTACATAAGTACCCTCTCCGAAAATCATCACTTGATCAAATTTAACGCGATATAGCTAAGTAAAACGGGAGCACACTGTGCTAAAATTCCTTGCAGCAAGATCAGATCTTCGATGAATATTGCAGGATACACGAATCTTCATATCTTACGTGACCAGCCACGACGACGTTCACTTCATATCATGACCGCATGAAATCGCAAGAAGAACTGCTGCCAGAGCGCACGTCTTCCGTCGCACGGCGCAGGTAGGGGAGGATTTAGGGGGTGGCAGAAGGTTCAAGGAGGGGGGATTCCAGGAAGGGGGTATAGGTAACAAAAGGAGAAGTGGGGGAGTTGAGGAGGGGGCAGGGTTGAGGTGGGTTGGGGAGTTGGGGTTGTGAGAAGGCAGGTCGTATGCACGTATATCACCCGAGAATCGAATGGGACTATCGCCGCGGCGAAGAGACAAGCGAGTGGCCAATACGACCCGTTCGACCTCAGCCTGCTGTTTGCGCTGCTTCCACTGAGTGGGGACCGTGGGGACAGACTTCGGAAACCAGGGGGATTGCGTTTGAAAATCTCGAGATATTTCCGATCACGTAACTAAGGAGTCACGCGGTACATACAATAACGAACTATTTTTAAAACACGATCTTCTTATGTTTTTTTTATTTTTTATGTACGAAAAGGGCAACTACTCGTGCTATGCTCTTAATTTTGTTTTTCCTGTGAAATAAATAAAATGGTTCGATATTTTGGTGATTTAGAACCTTTCGGTTTCATAAGATAAGCTTCCAATATGTTGTTTATTGCGGCATTTATTTAGGATTTTTTAACACGATCAATAATATTCCGATGAGAGGAACTCGATGAGGAAGGCTGCGTGAGATTTTTAAGAGTGATTCAAACACAACAAAATCTCGACCCGTTCGTTATTGTACCATGTGATTCCTTAGATACATTATTAGCTTAGTTACGAGCGTTTCAAACAAATCCCCGAGAGCGCGGATCGCAGAGATGTGAAACCGAAGGAAAAATACGCGCTGCTATCAACACTGTAATACTATATAGGTGGCTCGAAAATATACACCGCCAGCTTATTTCGTTTCATGGCATCGATAATACACAGGGACATGCATGCATGAACGAAATGCCTCCGTTCTAAACTTCCGAAAAATCAGTCGAGCAGAAAAAAACTGCCCATGAAATCACTAGCGTGCTATTTCTTTCCCGTCTAAGAAGATGGCTCCTAATACCTCGCGATGAGCAAAAAAGGCCCCGTCTGACAGCGGGTAAGGGGGGGATGGACAAGGATGGGGTGTGGGTCCCTGCTGCTTGAGTTTGGAGAAGTTTCGCGTAAAAAATGCCATTTCATTCGCCCCTCGTCCACTGCATCCCTTCCCTCTGCCTCTCCCCTCCTCCACCCCCTCTCCTTCTTCCCCTTCCCACTTTCTACCCAACCCCCGATTCCCTCACCATTGCAATCTTTACGAAATTTGAGCGGGATATTTTTCTTGTCACAATGGAAACCATATTCACATTTTGTTTTCTTTGAAGTGGAAAGTTGGGCACTTTTGGCATGGGGGAAATAGAGCAAACTCGCGTCACGTACCGTCAGATTCTTCTTTCCGGGGCCCCGCTTAGCATGCCGAATGAGAACTCAAGAGAACGCTCGCTATTTAATAAAGTAAGATGGCGTAGTGGTTAGAATCATAGTCCCACATGCTGGAAGTTCCAGGATCTAGTCCAAGTGAAGGAGCTTATTTTTTAGATTTTTTTTTGGGAACAATTCTTGACAATTTCTTCCAGATTTTTTTTCTGATTTTGTCTTGAAGTCTAGCTTTCTGCACGGCGTAGTGAACAAAAGAGTGATTAAAGCGTGGCTGAATTATTTAATACAAGCACCTTTGTATAAAATGGACAATATTACAATTGATGAAATATTTTTTATATATTATATACATCAGAATATTGCCATAGAAGTTTACACTTCTCCCGTGTGGTCTTAAGCACACCCAATTTTTTAAAGAATTTTTATGGGAACAATTATTGACAATTTCTTTCAGATTTTGTTCTGATCTTGTCAAAAAGTTCTTTTTCCGATAAATTTGTGGGGGTAAATGGTTTTTCATAAAAAATGGGTGTTTATGAGAAATTCTTTTGGAAATTTGACCTTGATCTGCTATATCGAGAAATGTTATTAATTTGGAATTCTTTTGTAGGCACGGAAACATGGACAAACGTCATGAAGGCAACGCAACTTGTGTTGAATCTGCAATGTAAGAAAATGCAGAAAGTGGAAGAGTGCGGCAAGAAGATCAAAAGGGTAATGAAACAATAGACGAAATGGGTGAGATTTTACAATTGAATAATTTAGCGGAAGGACAGGGAGATGAAAGAAAGAGGAAGAAAGCCGAATATGATCGAAATTATCGCGCTAAAATGAAAGAATTGGGGAGAATTGACGCTGGTCCCGAATTGGAAAAAACTAACATGGATCGGAAGAGAAAAAAAGCTAAATGTGCCAGAAATTACCGCGCAAGAAAGAAAGAATGTGCACAGTGCACAGGAAGCGAAAAACAAGAGGAAAAAAGCCGATTATGCCAGAAATTATCGTGCTAAGAAAAAAGCTGATGTCGAGAAGAAAGATTGTATAGGAAATGAAGGCGTTAGAATTTTGTGGCATTTTTCATACACTCCCACCCCTTTTTTTGGCCAAATTCCCCTCTTTGGACAGTTTCACCTCTGCGGACTGTTTACCCTCCGGACTTAGCCGAAGGACTTAGCGCGCATGACAGGGCGCGCTAAGTCCATCGGCTATCAACATAAATTCATTAAATATGAAAATTTTGGTACTCAATGGAAGAGAGAGCTTCAATATACGATTTCCATAAAATCTTTTTTGAATTAAAGTTAAGATACGAAATATAAATTAGCTCGCGCCCCATGCTTTTCGTACTCGTCTGGTAACGTGTCTAATAACTTCACCATCAGCGATGACTCATTCGACTAAACATTTAACTGCTGCATTCGCAAAACTAACCCTTCAAACCGCGCAATATGCATCACCATATCGTCACCGGGGCTCATGTTAAAGCCAAAAAATTCCGCCTGAACAGTGTGAGCGGCTTGTTTAGTTTGTTGCTGAAACACTGCGTGCAGTTTACACCACATGTCTCTGGCAGAATCACACGCGACAAGCAGAGCTGCCACTTTAGATTCAATCGTTCTAACCAAGACCTGGCATGCCGCTCGATCCGCCTTGTCCCAAACTTTATATTCTGGATTGTACGAGGCACGCTGATCCGAGGAGGCACCTTCCACAAGCACTGGTTTACTGACTTCACCAACGCAAACCTCGTATGAGTTGTCGATTCCGCGTAGTAGATTTTTCACGGAGAATTTCCAAATGTTCCAGTTCTCAGTACCGCGTAGTTTCTCGATTCCATGGACCTCCAATGCTTCATCCGTTGCACTTATCAGCAAACAGTTCAGTTCACAAGTGCAGCAAAAGCGAAATCCACACGAGAACACGCCGCGAAACGAAAACCGCCAACCGTGAAGTAAACTAATTCGAAACGAGAACAACTTCGCGAAAACTAGTGAAAAGCAACTGGGAACCACGCTCTGCTACCTTATTGAGGTTCCGTACACTTGAATTAAGATCCACGTATGGTTAACTCAATATGCTTTAATTAGATGTTGACTCTCGAACGATACAGACAAGACTGAAGCAAGCATAAAAAAGAGCAACGGAATTCACCAACAATGAACTTTTCTGTTTACTCTAACAGTAATCTAACACTCGTAATGTCGTATCTTGAGTCTTACCCAAGCATTTTGGATTCGATTCATAATGATTCTTCCACGAGTTCTACGAAACACAGATAATTGTATGCTAGAAACTGTTACGTGCGACCAGAGAGGGTGACAAAGCTGTTGTAAGCGCTAAGTTAGGAGCCGCCAGAGGTTTCAAAGTCACTCGCTTTGTTAATGTTCATGGAAAAATTCTCATTTCAACAATTTTCTTGTCGATTCGACTAGGCAGTTCTTCTTCAACATCCGCACTACCTTCGTTATAAACTATTAGGACACTTGGTGTGAAGTAAGTGATACAAATTTGGTGTAATTCAGAGAATATATCTAAATATCCCCAAAAGATGGAAGTAAAGGATCATAGAAAAAGGTAAAAAGATGAAAAAGTATTGAAATCTCAATCTTACAATCCCGCATTGCCATCCACAAATTGTTCAAGAAAATGTTTGGAGTGACTGCCGTGTCTGCGCCCAATACGAATGTCCAATAGGATCGATTTTCACTATTTCCCCAAGCGCCTCATGGTAGTACCCATAATTCAATTTTATAGTATAATTGCTATTATTGGATGGCGTCCAAAAACTTTTTATCACACACCCTCATGGCTGCTTGAACTAAAATTAGCCAATAAGGCCACTCAGGGAATGCAATTAGTAATCCCGCGAACCCCTTGCTTCCTTCTTCATGGGTTAATCATCACACATCATCCACCTAGAATGAGTACTTTTCTATTGCACCAACATATGAAAGAGAATTCATAAAACCATACGATACCATAGCACAGTAGAATATTGAAGTTTTTAAAATACACGATGGGCCCTACTCAAAGGATCAGTTGTACATTTAATGCGCCAAATAATATTGTATTTGTATGGGCGTTGTTGTAGTACAGTAATGATTTATGTACAAAAATGCAAAATAAATGTAATTTATATACAACACTGCCTTAAATACTAGGGTTGTTTAAAAAATAACGTTCTCAAATGTTTTTCAGGTGTAAGGCATTTTTTATTTGAAGTGAAAAATACATCATTGGAAAGCTTAATTTCTTAGCTATTTTTCAACATAATCACCAGATTTTTCAAATCATTTTTGTTCACGACTAATCCACTTTTGGAATCCAGCTTCAAAGAAGTCCGCCGCCAGTCCGTGGAGGAATTTGGTGACCGCTTCCTTCATTCCTTCATCAGTCTCGAAACGTTGTCCACCCAAGTGTTACTTTAATTTTGGAAACAAGTAGTCATTCGGTGCAATATCAGGGCTGTAGGGAGCATTTTCAACGAGATCCCAGCCAAAATTGGCGATTAAATCCTTGGTTTGGCGAGAGACGTGCGGGCGCGCATTTTCGGGGTCCAGTCTAACGCCTTTCGTCAGTCTTCCTCTCCGGCGATTTTGGATGGCTCTTCTGAGTTTTTTCAAGGTCTCGCAATAATTTTCCGAATTTATTATGGTCCCTCGAGGCATAATCTCAACAAGCAGGACCCCCTTACGGTGCCAAATACTCCCTCCCGGAAAGGGTTGACGGACTTATTGCTCTGGATAAAACACAGATTGGAGGAGTGGGTGAGCGAACAACCCAACCCTTCCATTGTATCATTTCTTTGCAAAAACACTCAGCAGAGAGGGTCAGCTTGGGCCTCAAAGGTCTTATTTCTAAGGTTAAAACACCAAGGCACCGACACCAACACACCGAGTGAGTGAACTAACTACCCACCCCTTACCATTGCGTTTCTTTTCGGGATGTTCCCAAACAGATAGCCCGCTGGGGTCTGAGAGTATAAGACCCATCCTTTCTCTTAGGTTGAGTGATGAGACAAGTTAGCACAGAGGACTAGCTTAGGATAGGTTATATGGAAATTTATTTTGATAAGAGTTAAAATCAAAATTCCACCATTACGCACTGTAGGTACGACAACCCATTAGAAGGACGTAGGAGGCGGAGGAATCGGAGTCCAAAATACGCTTAGTTATGGCCTTAACAAAATGTTTTAAATTCCAAAATTCGACTAATTCTACTGATTTTGGAAAGAAGATAGTAAAAATTAACGAAGTTGTCACGATTAGATGTAATCAATGGCAACCATTTAGATTATTTGGTCACGTGATTAGATATTTTAACCGAAGTTGAATGTGCCTACTGATTCTGATACTGAATGTGATACTGGTAGAATTTCTTACAATTGCGTTATTATAATGGATGAAATACCCTACAAGCGCATTAAAATAGATTTTCACTGATTTTAGTTTCAGATCGTCTCAGGGTTGAAAATATACCTTTTTGTGTACTAGCGCCCGATTTCACCCAATTAAAAATATTCCTTCCCTATGCCCATGGCCATACAGGAAGGAGTTTTTTTAATGCACAAGCACATGCGAGATTACATCGTGCACAAAATCAAGGAACATCCAAAAAACTCTTTCCTTTGTAGTTATCATTTTTTTTGAAGCTAACATTCAAGGTAGTAAATGTCTAGCAAAGTTCAATCGTAAATACTGGATTATGTTAGCACGAAATGCCGTCTGTGTTGGAGTAACATTTTTTCGAAACGTTGCGTCTTTGAGCGCTACGTCTCTCTGACGGAGAGAAGGTGGAAATAACTAACTCGGGAATAACTTCTGGCGTTCTTCACCCCTAACGCTATTCACGGCTTCAACAAGAGTAGAACGAGATACTTGTTTCAAGAAAAACTTACTTCACTAAGCATTCCCTTATTTCCCCACTCATTTTTCTTATATTATATTCCTTTTATTGGATGGTTTTCTAATCTTTCCAATCACACACTCTTGCTGCTGCTCACACCAACTATAACCGAGATGGTCGTGCGAGAAAGATCAAGAATGCGATCCAGTAATCATGTGAATCCATAGGTCCATAATTCTTTCTCCATAGGTCGGTCCTCGCATCACCCACCTAGAATGAATACTTATCCATGGACCCTATGTATATTAGAAAAGAGAATAGATGAAACTATACGATACGATATCAACGGACAATGTTGAAGCCATTAAAATACGCGATCGGCCATATTCAATGGATCACTTGTACAGATAAAGAGCCAAGAACTATTGTATTTTTATTGGAGTTATTGCAGTAGGGTAATGATTTATCTGTAAAAATGTAAAATAATTATTAATTACAAAAGTCACTGTCATATTAATTAAAATTATGGAAAAATTGCGTGCGATAGCAATGTAGGGTGAGGTTATTTTACCAAAGGAAGCTTAACCTTCGTGCGTCAAGTCGCCTTCTATACTATTCTGTATTTTTAATTGTACGAAACTATACTATGCAAGCGGTTGAAAGCGCAACGTTCGAAACAGACCCATATGGCAACCTCGGCCCAGACAACCAAACAAGGGTTGCGATGGCCCACTACCTCCCCTCTTAAAAAAAACTGGAGAGCCTTCACTTTTCTCCAGCTTATCTCGTGCTCTTTTGTGAAAGACTCGAATGATTCTTCTCGCTTCAGGAGGAAGACGGATCGGAAAATGCTCCGTCTCGGAGCGAGTTAGCCTCTAGTGGTGATCGTAATGAAAAGGGACGAAATGAAAAGTAAGGATTGGAGGCTGCAAGCTCAAACTATCTCTTAAAGTCTGATTTGCCATAGAATGGCGAGAGCATTGCACTCGGCGTTATTTAAGGTAAACAAAGGCACATAGCAACGAACCATTCGACTGACCTGTGACCGGTTTTTCAGCGCCCGACCATTCCTAGTTGGCAAATCACTCACATTCCCTCTCTGTCTCTTTTGCGAGGTCTATGACATCTCTTACCCATCGGGAAGAAATGCTTGCGGGCGAATTCATGAAATCGACACATCGCCAAGTACTCGTTCATCGTAATCAATATTTTAAAATCAGTCGAACGACTATAGCGTCAAGGGGCTAAAGAGATTTTATATTTATGCCGTCAATATAGCTCAAAGTTTATGAATTCGAGGTTTATGTAGTACGTACGATAGTCTAGCGGCGAAGAGTTAAAAATAGGATTATCATCTAACTCAGAGCCATTTCATGAATCGCAAAATGACCAACTTCTAGCTCCGAATAAAAATCGAAGATTTCCGGCGTAACTGTATGGAGATGGTACACGACAATAAATGAATTTGTACTTTGTATTAATTTTTATTGCCGATTATGGTTTCCACATTCATTGGTATTATCAAGGTACTATCGTTTTCACTGAAATGTAGACACCCATATGGACTTGTACTGATTTGATTGAATGGGGCCGGGTCGGAAAAAAACATAGAGGGTTTGCACACGAGGCTAGCTACGGCCTTTGCCTGTACGTCACCGAGAGCCGACGAGGATGGACGTGGATGCGACCGGGCTAGCGGAATTAGAGTCAAATAAACTCCGAGAGCATAAGCCCTAGCGAAAGGAATGCACTGAGGAAACTCACGTCCACGCACGCGTTGGGCCGATCGGAGTCTTTTCTTTCGGGCTCCGTCGCGAGGTTTTTCCTCTCCCTAGATTCAGATTTTGACTCACCGTGTTTCACCAGTAAGTGGCTCAATAGCTGAGATGGTTAATTCCATGCGCCGAAGTTGGTGTGCGGTTCTGGCAGGGTTCGAATCCGTAGTCAGGCCATTTTTTAAATCTTTTAGATGACAAAGATGCATTCTTAATATCAACACAATTTATATAGTTGACAAAAGAAAGAGTTAATGCGGTTTTTTATTTACGGCTTAATTTATAAAAATAATGACTATCTACGTTACCACATTTATTTCTTAACAGATTTAATTCACTGAGAGGAAAAAAGCATTGGAAGTGGCAGTGGTTGCATCTTGCAGTGAAATGCCTACTCATAGTATCTACAATCCTCTATAAATAACCAAATGCATTCGTAGTTTCGATCATTTTGATAAACTCTAGAGTTTGAAAAAGGTTTGTAATTAAATTGATATTTTTTATCTTCAAACTTCTAGTACTTGGTCACGTAAAAATGTGGGAAGTGAGGTGTTTAAAGAACGAACGCTTTCCTTTCAGTGGGTGTGCACAGAGCCAGATTAACAATAAGGCAAAAGTAGGCAGTTTCCTATGGGCCCCTTGTTATGAGAATTGTTTTCCCCTTTCTTCTCTTGCGACTTGTTTATTAACGTGGGTCCCGTAGCTTGTACTGCCTACAGGCCCCCAAGTGTGAAAATCTGTCACTTGGTGTGCGAACCATAGTAAGCTATAAGGACCAGGTGGAAATTAATACGCATATCAGCTCTTTTACCCCAAATTATCCTACGATTTTTAATAGTTATATATGTTTGACCGAAATCAACGTCACCGATATCTCCATCCTTTTTCTGCACCGATATCTGCATCTGACCACAAGGAAAAACCTAATTCAATTTCATAATTTTTAATTTTCTGAGTTTCTTCCAATGTATGTAAAGCTTAAAGGTAATAAATTTTCAGTCACAAGATCACGGGTGTGAATCATTCCTTGTCTTCCCCTACTACCCCCCCCCCCCCCCCCACCACTCATCAACTAGCGGGTCTGCGCCCCGCCGACGCCTACTTCGCCTTCCTGATCGAAGAGGCAGCAGGAGGAGAAAGGAAAAAAGACCTTTCGTGAGAAAGGGCAATTCGTGGTGTGTTAAGTTGATGAACAAAGAGGAGTTTTATAAATTGTGGCACTACATGAAAATTTTATCAGCATTTGTTAGAGACTGAATATTGCAATGATCTTGTGCTGTGTAAAGGAAGAAACTTGATTTTCTAGAACAACTTGACATCGTAAATTCAGGACGGGTAAACCTGGTGAAGGACCAGACGTTTGAAAACCACTCTCCACTGACATCAAGAATCTTACCTGAGTGTTGATGTCATGTATAAATCCCCTCTTTATTCATTTGTCTCCTGTTCACCTTGAAAATCAAACGACCCCTCCTTTCCTATTCCTCTCCAGTTATGTGGTTACGTCATAATGGTTCTAATTTTGTCAATGTCCATCTTTCCTTCTCCACCCTGGCACCTTGTAAAACATATGTCAAAGTTCTCAGAGATGTGCGTATAAAACTGCAATTTTGTGCTAATTACCTTAGTTATGGCAGAAATTATCGAAATCATGGTCGGAAATTAAACTAAGTGGAATATACAAAGTGCAAATTCATTTAGGCTCTGGTATCGCTATGTAGGCATTGAATTTGGCAACTTAAAATTAATTAGCTTATTATATTCAATGAAAATTCATTTGATGAGATTTTTCTTGAAACTTATTCATTTTATCCTTGATTCGGAAATACTACTCTACATAATTATATATTCGTGGGATGATCCTATATATGCCCGAAGGATAAGGATAGTTACGGTAACGAATTCCAGAAATCTTCACACAACAAAAAATATATCTTGCTAAACCATAAGGCCGAGTAAAAATTTTCCCTTAGTTAACGAAGAAAAGGGTTCCCAGTCCGAATGCTTGCAATGTTGGCTCTTGCGCATTTAGACGTCCGTACTCTTGAATAACTTAAACATTCCGCGTTTCATAAACCTTTCGTAAATACAAACAGAAGCCATTGAGAAGTTAAAGTAATTTTCCTTACTGGGATCGATGATTGTTTCGTTATAAACTTACGAGTGAGTTTTCGAATGAATAGAAATTTCCATTTTGGTTGATTTTAATGAATTTCTGGTGGTATAAACATATGAAATATTACCTAATCGTTTTCCTGTCTATCTATGCGTTCCAAAAATATTTTATGGTAACGCAACGTTTTTTATTGAGTACCAAGGGATGTTTTTCATGTAGGAAATAGGTATGCACTCGAGCGTTTATGGAAAGAGGGGTCGGCATTTTATATTATTTTCGTGTATACTTTGATAAATGTACATGCATAATCAAATACATGTTTCTAGGTAAAATTTTACTTCATTTTTAGCTCTAGGAATGGCTATCCAGGTATTGTCTTACAAAGACCTGGTGACTACATTTAAGGATGCTTACGAAACTCATTCCTAAAACTTAGGTAGCCCAAAAATGTCTCATGTCGTGCATTTTCCCAGATTCATCTTTACATTTGCGTATTCACTACACGTGCGAGCCGTTAAGAGCAAAACTGTCGTGAGTTGACAGTTCAGGGTAATGAGGCTTAAAGTAAAACGAACGCCATATTAAACCCTGAGTTTCTGCTTTGTAGTGAAAAGAACACTGAAGCTAGTCTCAAATTATTCATGCAAAACAAATCAGGCAGAGGAATACTTCAGCGCTCCTAAATAAAATGTGGCACAAAATTGACTTATACCAATTTTGTCCCTCTTGGTTCATAATTCACCGCAGTGATACCAATTGTTGAGTTCGTATTTTTCGCAATTTTTTTTAAAATATTTAATTAATATATTTCACATTTCAAAATGTGTTAGTCAAATATGCATTTGAAATTCTCGGCTATTAATAACAGTAATGACAAGGTGTCGGTAAATTATAGGACCGTAATCCAATTAATGAACATTTAGAACATATGCATTCTTAAAGCATTTAAAACCAGTGGATCGTTGCAATCAAATAATGCTTACATACAAAGCTCCAGCGCGAGGAGAAGATATATTTCCTCCTTGCGAAGGATTAGGTTCACGACGACCTTAAGACATTCGGGAAATGTTTCGCCATCTTAATTCGCGTAAGAAATTCGTAACACTCCCAGACTAAACCTGAAAAGGCTTCATGAGTTCATATGAGCACACTTATAGAAAAAAAACATTACAATCAAGATGTTTTCACTTGCTTTATGGATTTCAAAAAGTGTTTGCCAGAGTAAATTGAAAAAAAATGAATGCAGATACTCGGGGAAATTGGAACAGGTTGGCGAGATAGGAGCTTTAATCGTATAACTTATATATTGCCATGAGGGCACAGGTGAGGGTGGCTGACGGATACGGTGGAATCGAGTTGGGCAGTTATAAGTCGTGGAGTAAGACAAGGACGCCCGTTGTCGCCTTTGCTCTTTAACATTAGCTTGATGTGGCAATCAAAGTATGAGGCCAACTGATAAATTCGGTGAGAATAGTGAAAGACCAGGCGTTAGTTAGTCGATCTTTGTTTGGATTACAAGCTTTAGTAGATGCATTTCAATATCAGGGTGATATATAAGGAAAAAAAGGATAAAACATAAGAAAACAAAAGAAATGAGATTCTGTTGGACAAAGAATGCGAAGCTGGTCTTAATATTAGAAAGGCACAACCTGGAGCAAGTAGAGCAGTTTTATTAGTTCCTTGGGTAGTACGATATAAGATATTGAGCATAGTAGCAAACACATGAGGAGGGGAATAGCGTATAACTTGATCATCAACTTCTACAGGCAGGTATCTAGCTCGATTGGCAAGTTCGCCACTCATGGCCATGCAGTGACAAAGATTTATGTTGGCATTACATGGCTGTTAAGAAGGAGAGGGATATGTGATGAATAAGGAAGGTTAACGACAAAAAGAAGAATGAAATGATGTCCGAATTACCATGGTTGAATCGAGGCCCTATTTTGTCTCAGCAGAAGAGTCGACAAGAAATACTCAAGGACGGAAAACGGTTTCTCGTCCTTTTTTCCGCCAATGTTCTTGACTCAGCCGAAATCTACAAGTATTCTGTCCGGCTTAAATGATTTAGCACGACGTAAGAGTGTTATTCCACCATGATTGACCGCTACGTATTAGAGACTCGTGCTAGGGGTCAAGCAACGAGACTGCGTGGGCCTAATCTTCAATTTCACCACTGCAGATTTCAAATACCCTTTAACAATAAGGTAGAACTCTTTTTCCAATACTCTCACATTCTTTTTACATGAAATAAAAACTATCAATCACGTTTCTCCATTACAATATTTTGTATTAAATGAAAAATGTAACTTGTCATAATTTTCAAATCAGTTTGAAATGTGTAAAAATCAACGATGTCTTCAAGGGAAAAGAGCAATCATTTTTATGGTTAATCACACAGAGGACTAGAATTTGCGCATTTATTTCACATTACAAGAGCAAAGAATTTTTAAATTAAGAAATCGAAGAGTTATTTGCATGCAGAAATCAGTGAATAATGATGCATCACGTCTACCCACCTTAACAGTGACCACAGTGAACTTGTTGTAAATGGTTACACTTCCGTCCTTTCTTTTTAGATTTGAATTTTTAACATTTATGATACTTATAAAATAAATTTACAGAATTCAAAAATTCAATTTACCTTAGTTAAAGTAAACAACGGAACACAGATATCATCCCAGCATGTTATTCATAATGTTTCAATTTGTGTTGGAATCTATTAAAAATAAGAGGAAGATAAGTGAGGAGCTATATTGCGAAATGTTATTGATTAGAGAAAAATAATGAAGCACAGCAAAGCAACTTTGGCAGTAGGAACAATAAGAGGTAGATAAACGCTATGCTTTCTAAAGTTACGTACCTTAAGAGGCAATTCTTTCTTAAGGTGGCGCTGAGAAACGACTTCAACTTTATGCAAGAAATAATACGGGGTAACCTAAGGGATGGACGAATAGCATAGGGATTTATCATGGCTTGAAGCAATGAAAAAAAATTTATTTTGAAAAAAAAAGGAATGACCTGTTTAGAAACCATGATGCGAGTGTAGTGTTTTTAAATTATCCACTGTATCCATGTATATTTAGAAACTGATGGTATAGCATAATAAATTAAACTCCTAGTGAAGCACTTTACAGTAAAAAGAAATTTAAATCATCTCACTATAACTACGAGGGATTAAATTTCCGAGTAATAAAACATATACAAAAAGAAAATATAGCCTTTCTTGAACGACAATTTAAATAAAATCTTAACAAAGTATACGTTAAGGAAACTTTACATGATTTGTGTTATTACAAAATCAAATTAGTATTCGATGGTTAACAAAATTCATTAATGATGCTTAGTGTCTTCGTGTCTCGAGTTTTAAACACGTAGCTAGCCACTGTTATTCAGCTATCTTACGTGCTGGAATAATACACATACTCCGCGCGACTCATTTTAGCCGTGCCGGATGTTCGTGGATTTCGGCAGAACCGAGAACGTAGGAGGTAAAAGGTAGGAAAAACACTATCCCGCCCTTGGGTATTTTTTGAGAAACCTTCGACTGGGACGAGATAAGGTCTCCATTCGACGCGAGTACTCGGGCAATTCCCAAGAGTACCTTACATTGAGGAACATATCCGTACTCATTATTTTCAGTAACTTATCAAAGGAATCATTTATCCCTTCACCCCTTATCGGCCACGTAGTTAAGGCTAAATACACATGTAGTGTATTGAATGGCCGCCAATGGTTGTCCAGAGCGTGCCCACGCACAACGATTGCTTGGGAATGGGCGACCTTATTTTTATTGCATGGCAAGGATATGCAGCAGAAACACTTTACGTTAGAAGTTAGCGCAGCTCCCTCATTTGCTATGCGAATAATTTGTGCAATTCATGGCAATAACGCAAGAGCATTTCAAAACGTTGACAGAGTTAAAGTGAAAATATCAGCAATTTAAGAGTTTAGTGAGGGAATACACAGAGAATACAAATGCTTTTAAATAATTGAAAGATGAGCATGCCAATAGCGATCAACAAAGAAATACGACAAGGAGACTTCCTCAGCTCACTCTTATTCAATCTTATGATAGATGAAATAATAGACAACATAGGTATAAGATATCCAATAAAAGAGGTTGAATGAAAAGGGGTTATAAAATGCATCTTAATCACATTAGGCCGAGCAAATGTTTTGATGCTAATCACTGAGATTAAGGATGAGGTGCATCGGCTGATAGTATTATTAAATCACACAGCAGAAAAATATATTGCTATAACTAAGAATAAAATCAAGATTTGAGCAAGTGACAGAGATGACGTACTTAGGAGTAAATATTACAGGCTGACATATGATATAACAAGAAGGGAAAATAGTAATAGACTAGATCCTCTAAGTTCCAGGTACCCTATACGGTATGATATGAAGAAATAAATACAATAGAAACAAACGCTAGAATATATAAAACTATAATTACACTAATATTCAAAATGGCACTGAAGCAAGAGCAACATCAAAACGCACAGACATATGACTAGAAATAGAAATAACTGAAAAGAAAGACCAGAGAAAAATACTCCGGAGAGCAAGGAATAAGCAATAACATTACGTATACCTAGGTATAAGAGAAGAATACAAAATTGAATGGAATACAATATGATAGACGACCTTTAGAGGGATCACCTCCCAGAAGAAATAGGAATGCTAGACAATCGGGCAAGAGATGAAAAAATGTTTATGGGGAGAATGAATCGGTAAAGAACAGGCTGCATGTCTACAAGAAGAAATAAACCACATCGATAATAAATTTTGGAATGCAACCCTTTTGTACCATGCCATTGACCAAAAAGAAATCAGCAAAAATACGTCGGATTACTTACGTTGCTAATGCGGTCATGCTACGATAAAAAATCATTGCGCCCAATTTCCAATCGGCAGAATCGCTAAGAATATACAGAGTGGCTACTGATGTCCAGTTTTTAATTTCCCTGACTTTCCCCTGATGGATTCACCAATTACCCTGACTGATCGCCATAAGGTCACCTATTATTGGGATATTTTATTTCTGCTGAATTAAATTTTCGTCAAAACTCATAAAATGTTAAAAGCTGAAATAAATGCATTAAAAGCTACAAAGTACATCATAATGAAAAAAACACATCGAGGAAGGTCCATTCTTACCCCCGAATGCTCTGTCAAGGCGAAGGACACTACTATCTCTCCCCCACCACCCCAAAGATGCTGACATTTTTCGAAGATTTTTTCAGAAAAATCTTAAGAAGTCTTCAAGTAAAACTCTGTACAAATATCTCGGTGGACATATTCGTGAAACCAATTAAAACGACTACTTGATGTGAAATTTTGCCTTAAAAAACGTCCGCCATTTAGTGACGTAATAGTACCCAAATATCGACCATAATCTCTTAAACTTATGCATAGGACAGGAAGAGTACCATTATCACAAATGGTATTGTTTTTTATTTCATTAATATTCTTCCACAACTCTCCTATCTACTTAACCTTTAAGATTTTCGAAGAAAAACCAAAACGGGTGTTTTTTTGGAATGTTGGTCATGTTTGAGCCTCCGTATACAAGTAATGGCTAGAACCTAAGAAAAATTACTTACTCTTTCATAATAAGCAATCATTTGTGAGTATAAATGCCATGTTTAAAGTCTTAATCTAAAAAAAAGCAATTTTGGATTTTGTCCGGCTATTTTCGATTTACGACCACTGTGCGCCGTCGCAGCGGCCGTTTTACTGTCTACAAAATTGCAACATTTCCCTACACACAAGGTTTTCCTACAGCAGGTTATGGAATTACGCATACACAGTGGCGGATACAGAAAACACTCAAGGGGAGGGCGCAAGTTATCGCGACGATTGTAGCTTTCAAACTGACCGCCTGGCAGCGACTCTGCTTCCCTTATATATGTAGCTCGGTTGTTTCGTTAACATTCGGTGCCAGAATGTTCGCTTCCAGACTTTTAAGGAGTGTGAACAAATACAAACAGAATATTCGCGACTTTTCGAACAAATGCCAGACAGAATAACGTATCGAGATCACAAGAATCACTTAGGAGCGCTAAAGCCGGTAAATAGTGACAATTTTCCCAAAACGCGTACTCCAGTGAAAGAAATTATATCAAATGTAATAAGCACTTCCAGTGAAATTCGCCCACCTAATACCCATAAGCGTGGAAAAGAACCAACCGACACTCAATCTACAAAATATGACATTAACTTTATAGTAGTTAATTGCCGTAGCGTTGAAAACAAGCGCGCTGAAATCGAGCATATATTTCAGGACGCAGACGTGGTCATAGGAACGGAGAGCTGGCTTACTGAGGATGTAAGCGACAGCGAAGTTTTTCCTCCAGGATATAAAATCTACAGATGCGATCGAAGCGATAGGACAGGTGGCGGAGTTTTTCTAGCAGTTAAATCACATTTACACAGCACCGCCCACGAAATAACTGACAATGAAATAGAAAGCGTATGGTGTACAATTAAACAACGAAACAAAAGGAGTATACATGTTTGCTCTTTTTATAGACCTCCAAACTCCAAAGTTGATGTTATTTACCAATTAGATAATCAAATATCCGCATTTACTGTGAGAGACAGTAAAAGTGTAATAATTATTGGGGGAGATTTTAATCTGCCATCTATAAATTGGGATTCTTACACTGTAAAACCGAATTCTAGGAATAGGGAAATCAGCACTTCTTACTCAACACACTTGCTAATCACTCACTTTCCCAAGTAGTTGACAAGCCTACGAGAGGAAATAAAATATTAGACCTTTTTGCAGTAAGCCATCCTAAGTTGATAAAACAACTCGATGTTATTGACGGCATAAGTGATCACAGAGTAATTTTTGCAACCTTAAAAATTGAAGTAGAGTCAGCTGTAAAACCGAAACGCAATATTTATTTATTTGATAAATGGAACTTCATAAAATTTGGCGAGATGCTTAATGATTCGTACACGGACTTCGTAGCTAAAACAGAGGATAAAAGCACTGATGAATCATGGAAATATTTCTTAGAAATTCTACGACAGGGAATCAACGAATATATTCCGCAAAAATTGAAATGCGACAGTAAAGAACCTCGCTGGTATAACAACGATGTTAGGAGGGACCTTAAGAGACAAAGAAAACTGTACAACTTGCTCAAAAAGTCCACTACAGTAGGTGACAAATCGAAGGAACTTGAAGCAAAAGAAAGTTACACTGCGCAACGCTCAAAAACCAAGAAATCAATGCGTACTGCATTGCGAAATTTCAAGAAAAAAGTACTCGGTGAATTACTCGAAGAAAATCCGAAATCTTTTTGGTCATGTGCGAGAGAGCTTCAGGGAAAATCTTCAACCGTAGATTCGTTATTTGATAAAGATGGCAAACTTGTCACCGAAAATATTAACAAAGCTAACACGTTAAATTCCCACTTCGAAAGTGTATACACTACAGACGATACTGCATGTAATTTTGAAATTTCATTCACTGAGGAACCGATGAAAGAAATCACTATTCAACGCGATGGGATAACTAAACAGCTACAGTCGATAAAAAATAGTAAATCTCCGGGTCCGGAGGGAATACCCGCGCGTGTCGTCAAGGAGTTAGCGCCACAGATCGCACCGTTCTTAGGCATAATATTCAAGAAGTCATTGTCTGAAGGAAAGATACCATTAGACTGGAAAATTGCAAACGTTACACCGATATTCAAAAAGGGAAACAGACACGACCCAGGGAACTATCGACCAATTTCATTAACGTAAGTTATAGGCAAGATACTCGAACATATCGTCGTTAGCAATATCATTACGTTCCTGGACAGTCGTAACGTCCTCCATGGCTCTCAGCACGGCTTCCGGAAAGGTAGATCTTGTGAAACACAACTCGCGCTCTTTCTTCATGACGTTCTCAAATCTGGTGAATCGAAAAGACAAGCGGACGCATTATTTCTAGATTTTAAGAAAGCTTTCGACACGGTACCTCACAACAAACTTTTATACAAATTACAGTCATGCGGGCTAAACGAAACAGTAGTAAACTGGATACGCGACTTTCTGAGTGATCGTAAGCAAAAAGTAGTTCTTGACGGAATTAGCTCTGATGTAGTTAAAGTGACATCAGGTGTCCCACAAGGCAGCGTGATCGGCCCCCTTTTGTTCATTATATACATAAATGATCTATGCTCTCGAATTAGCAGTAAAATACGTTTATTTGCCGACGACGCTGTCATCTATCGTGAAATTAGTGATCACTCTGACTTTGAAACCTTATCATCGGATTTAAACAACGTTCATGAGTGGAGCCAAGAGTGGGGACTCGAACTTAATCTGAGCTAATGCACGGCGGTACATTTCTTGCGGAGGTCGTCCAACTATTCCCATGTATATGCTGTGGATGGTGTTAACATAAAGGCGACAGATGAAGTGAAGTATCTAGGAGTTACGATAACTTCGGACCTATCGTGGGGAGCACATATAAGAAATATTTGTGGCAGAGCTCTGAAGAAGCTAGGATTCGTCAAGCGTATTGTGGGAAGATTTTCGGATGAAAAAGTAAAAGAGAGGTGCTATTTCGCACTCGTCCGGCCACACCTTGAATATGCAGCGAGCATATGGGATCCGGTGCAGAAAGACAATCCGGGAACTTAATAAAATACAAAGGAAAGCTACGCGATTCGTCAAAAACTGCTACGGGCGTACAGACAGCGTCACACAGATGTTAAACTAATTAGGCTGGGAGCCGCTAGAGACTTGGAGGCTGCGCGCTAAGCTTAGATTGCTTGAACAATTGAGAATAGATATCTTTCAGAGCGACACGGAGAACATCATATTAGAACCCCACTATATTTCCAGGTCCGACAGAAACGATAAATTAAGAGAGATATTTTGCCGAACGGATAGGTATGGGAATTCGTTTTCCCCCCGAACAATAAGGGACTATAATAAATGCTAGGCGTAATTTCATTAGAGCGTTTCCTTTTTATATGTAAACGGCTGGTGTCCTAACACCCCCCGCCACACGCCTATTGAGGCGGCTTGCGGGGTAGTATGTAGATGTAGATGAAGAATGGCCGCGACTTTTCTCGTAGGTTAGCTATCTATGCGCCAGACAGAAACGTATAAAATACGATGACGCGGACGCGCGCGCGTGCTACATAAGAAAGTACAACTGCTCGATAACTCGACTCAGAGTTGACTGACGAAATACACGAACGAAAAGCGTGCGGGCTGACTGGCGGGGGTGGCGCGGGCGGCAATGCGAGCGGCCCCGCAAGGGGGGGCGCGCGCCCCCCGCGCCCCCCATATGTATCCGCCACTGCGCATACAACAGTTTTGCATTATGGTGAGTCCACTGAATCATTGCGAGCGTTGGGGCGACCCAGGCGAGCGAGCTATATTCCTTCCGCGGCCGCATATAAGCGGCCGTGTATCGCATTTCCGTGGCCGTGTATGTTTCCTACGGTAAAATTACAAATTGACAATGTCTAATTCTTCAAGAAAGAGGTATCGCATCGTGGTAGTTCTGGGAAGTTGAGGATTACTGAAAAGACATCGAAGGGAAAGTTAATGGCCAATTTACTGGCGGACTCCGGCACAGGTATCAATGAGGTGCGCGAAAAATACAATCAAAAGAAAAGTTGTTGGACTGGATCAAAATTGGATGGCGCGAATGACCTTCAGAAGCGAATAACAATTCGATTCACGTGAATCAGGGAACAAAAAAATGTAAAAAAAGTTTGGTTAAAAACGTAAGCGTGCCACTGAGAGCGAGGACAACGGGAGGCAATTAGCAACGGCAGCGTCATGTTCAGGAATATCATATTTGAGGTGGTTTGTGACCTCACTAAATTGCTTCGAGAGGGAGCTTAAGGGGCCATTCAATAATTACGTCGAGCGTGAAAGATGGGGAGGGGAGGAGGGCTCTTCTTACTGTCTCACGAAGGGGGGTATGAGAATCAAAGATGATCTTGCGTACGACTTTGTTTACACGTGAGATCGAACTTTTGTAACACAATTAACGGCATTTTAATAATCATCGTCTCGTATTTTTAACACTGCAAGCAATTATTTTTTACGAGCTAGTGTGCTCCAGCTACCTCTCGACCTGTCTCTCGGAAGTTAAAAAAAAAACGCGAGGTAAAATTTTCCGAACAACATATCCTCGTATTCCTTGTGATGAGCGTAATACATTATGATCATGAATTTTAACACTACTAGGCAAATATTGCAATACGGATGTACAAAAGGGATACATTGTACGTCTGATTCACAACTAAATAATTAAGATTCACAACTGATAAGATTCACCACTGAATGTTCCACAAATTGATGGGGCTTATTCCATGCACGTCAGCGACAGACATTAGTTTTAGTCGGTGTAATATTTTGGTGCAACAAATGGCGAGAATGACTGGCCGATAAACGTAATGGTAGAAAAATAACGAGAATTTCATATCTCAGTTTTTCCCTGACTATTACGATAATTCCCTGACTTTTCCAGAAATTCAAAATTCCCTGACAATTCCAGGTTTTCCCTGACGATCGCCACCCTGAATATATGGCCTCTTAAACGCGTCTATCAATCTTTGTAATATCACTCCCTGTCTTATCACCAGTGAGTGACATATCACTTCACATAGAGTTCAATTAATTAGTCCTCATGATAGAAATACGTCTTGTCTTTCTGGCGATTCCACAACATCACGAATCACACAATTTTCGCCAAAAGTGAGGTATTAGCCAAAATAAATGAAAGCCGTTTCCGTGGGATTTGGTACGGCTGTGCTCTCACGAGGGGCATAATTTAAAACATACTTTAACGAACACCACTTCTGAAAACCAAATGACTGCCCGAAATGTTAAAAGTAATGACTTCCCCGAACTCATAGTATCCTCAAATATTTTTTAATTCAACGATTACCCATTTTCACTTTTTTATTTTTCTTTTTATTTAATGGAAAGCAGAGAAAAAGTTGTGTGGACTTAATTCGTGTAGTGTTCGCTCACTTACGAATTGTAATATTTGGTTGCCATCTCAAAGTAATAATTAAGGAGTGTTAACTACATAGTATTTTGTATGACAGTAATATTACGTCGAATGATAAATACTGGTTGTAGAACTATGGCTATGAGAATCGGGCCCCAGAATTGGCTGTGTCAAGCCGGCAGAAGGAAGGGTACCTCAAATTTGTATTTGCCTGACACGGAATAAAGATCTTCTTTAACCACATTAATTTTATAGTATGTATTTACTTGAATCTTATCTTTGATATTTATCGCCTAAATATCCGTGGCTATTTTTTTTTATGAGTTATGATTGATTTGATTTCAATGTTGGGGAATAGTTTAATTTCAGCTGGCACGGTATTCACCTATAACGTTCAAATTCATCGGCAAGTTGATCTGCTTAAATTTGGTACTCCGTTGAGATATGGATCGACAGCCGTGAACTTAGGTGCAATTCATTCATTTATTGAAAATTGTTTCTTAGGTGCTGAAATTGGTCATAAGGTTGCTCATAAGTGATACTAATGCTTCATTTAAACGAAATAAGTTGTTAGATACATTTCCAATTTCACATAACCATTGTTTGCACAATCTTTAATATCCAATATTCTTTCATAGCATGCATATTAATTAAGTGAAATACATACTTAAAACTTATGCAAACAATGGTTACATGAAGTTTGGGAACAGTAAAAGGTATTGGGAAAGGGGAATAGATTTTCATGAATAATACACGATGCTATATAATGTAATTTTCATGTATGAAATACACGATTGTACATTATGCATTACATTGTATTATATATGTATGAGGACATATGAAGCATAAATACAGTTAAAGTACACAGAAAATACAGCTGTAAGACACTTGAATACAGCATCCAGTCATTGTGTATTTTGGCTGTATTACAGCTGTAATACTTATATAATACACTATGCGTGCTGTGTGGGTAGTCATACATTTTTTGGTGGTGGAGGAGAAACATTCACTGATTTTCATTCATGGCCATTTCAAACCCCCCGCCACCACTTACCTGCTTCACCTCGAGTCAGATTCCTGGAAGGAAATCAGAATCTCCTCAGGTTCACAATCGGTAACACCGTTGACACTTACGTGTGAACTATGGCCTGGAGCCCTTTGTGCTCTTGACCGCCACCTCGATTGCCTTTGTCACCTGCTCAACACTGCCCCTAGGGATTCACCGATATAGCAGGCACACTTGATATGAGAGCCACGGTCCTTTCATTCTTGGTGCAAGTGCAGGCAAAGGGCGGAGGTGAGGGTGCACTTAGGTATGTGGCAGGGAGTGCCGTGAGACAAAATGGGAAAAGCTCTCCAGGGATGTGCTAATTTGACATAAATGAAAGCAGAATGTTCTTAGTACCAAGATGAGAAATGATTATGAATTTGAATTATTAAAGAAAGGAAATGAAAAACTTTGGCTTCTATTGAATAAAATATTTATTCACATGCACACAAACCGTTGCATAACTGTTCTGAATCACAGCAGAAGTTTCCAGTATCACAAAATGTGAACATGAACAATCCTATTTGTCTTTTCAATTAACACACAATCATTCTCAATATCAAAAATAAATACATAAAACTAGCATAGCATTTAAAGTTCGCAAGAAACTATTGTGCTCAGATGTTCCTACTACATATTATCAATAACAAGAACCAGTGCCACTCAGTAATAAGCATCCAAGACAGATTTGGTACTTTCTCGGTGAATTTTCTGAGTCAGCTTGACTTACAGCACCTGGCGTGCTTCGCTCACAATAAGTGGAGAGTATATTATAGGAGGAAGCAGTAATAAATGCTCAGAAAAACAAAAGATGTTATCAACTCACTATGAAGTACAGAACTGATGATCAACATGCAACAGATGCCTATAGCATTTCTCATGAAGAGTTGAATAAAATGATTGGAATGAACAGGAGGGTACAGCTAAGCACAAATAGAGAGGTATCTCAGGCATGACATGGCAGAATTTCAACGTAATGATGGTTGAAATTGCAATTTTCCACTGGATTAAGATTTATTCCAACCTAGGTTTCGGTGTGCTGCATCATCATCATCAGGTACACATTGGGTACAAGTCATGGCATATGTACTACATAGAATAAAAAGAAGGTGGGGGAAGTTGAAGGCGAGGGAGGTGACTCATATTGCCTTCCCACCCCATGCTCCCCCTTCCTTATCTTCCCTAACACATCCCCCCACCCTCTCTTCTATTCTTCATTTTATTTATCCCATGAATTGTCCCAAATTTGTACCGAATAATGATGCATAAAACCGAAACCTAGGCTGCAATAAATTATCCAGTGGAAAATTACAATTACAACCTTTGGTACAGTTAAGAATCAACTCAAAATTAATACATATAGCAGAATTGCAAGAAATGCGTGAACCTTCCTATAGCCGTTGTACCATGGCAGATTTTTTGTAAATTTAACCATGAAATCCATCTTCATGAAACAAGTACCATCAATGTTTATGCCTCCATATCACATGAGCAGGAAAAATTCATGAATTTTGTGCAGACCCACTGACAGTCTGAACGAGAATTTTTTGCTGTGACGACCTCGATAGTGCACAATTGATATGAGAAGAACAAAGAGTGATGACTTTTCCACATAGTCTACGAGCCTAAGTACTTACAAGGAAACAATTACAGCCTTAAGTATCAACCGAATAAATTGCATGATACCGGCTCACAATAATGCGCACAGAAATGCCAATGTAGCAGCTCCCTAAATAATGCACAATTTATTGATCAAACTACAACAGGTGATTAAACAACAGATATTTTTACAATATAATTCTGCTTCTGCCACACAATTAAATGATATCAACAACTTGCTCAAGTACACTGTATATAATACTAAGCTCTTTACCTTTTATTCAACTGCTGGTAAATACTGCCAACTTCAATTCCCTTTCTTCTCAAGTAGTCGTTGACAAGGGTATGGTGGAAAAGCAAGAATGCAGACATACAAATAATTTGCTGTGTTTCATCAAGAATTAACAGAGCTACCTAATTTACATAAATTCACAAAATAATGACATGTGCACGCATGGTACGATTCTAAGTTTTCCTGAATTATTAATCAATGAATTTACGAAAAAATTTACGGTGGGATGCCAGCTTTATGCTACATTCCAAGAAACGAGAAATACACTCGATTAAAGAATCCACTGACAAATCCTAAAGCTTCAATTCTTCAACGCTCCAGGACCTCACACTTCAACACATGTATTCACAGACAAAAAACGATGCTTGAAAACGTTTGTGCCAAGGTCTAAACCAAGAGCATGTCATTGAAGTTGTCCAGGACCTTACAATACAATCGGGCGCAGATCAGCAAGAGAGTTCTGAAGAATAGAAGATTAACCAATGTTAACCAATGAGCCAGTCGTCCAGTGTCCTGATTTTTTGAAGGACTTTGCCCTCACCACCAATGCCAGCAACGAGGCCCTCAGGTGAGTGCTATCACAAGGTGTGACCAGACAAGATAAGCCGACTTGACTTATGCCAGACAAGATAAGACAATCGACTTATGCCGGCAGAACTCAGCTAACAAGGGTGAGAAAAATTGTTAAACCTTAGAGGAGCTTTTGGTTATGGCATGGAGAACAAAGAATTTCCGACCATATCTTTTTTTTTGTGAATATTCACCATTGTGACAGAGCCCCTTGGTGTGGATAACCCCCCTGGTGTGGATCTTCAACATAAAAGATGAGTTTGAAACTAGGGAGACTCAAACTAGAGTAGTATAATTACAGAAGTGTCTATAAAAAGGGTACCCAGAATTCGCTCCCAGTCGCATCCACGAACTCAAGGCATGGAGCAAGGAAGAGCAAGAGAATGAAGAGTGGATTAGATGAAAATTTTCATCGAATTCACAGTTGCAAAATATATTGTAAGGAGCACAGTTATTTAGAGCAATTACAAATGGACAAACAAAAGTGAAGATGAAGAGCACTATTGCATCATACCTGTAGAAAAGAATATTTAAGGTTAATTCTACTGGCCACTTGATTTTTTTCGACCAATTAATAAGGAATAAGGAAACGCTAAAAGATGTAGAAAGAAAATTGATGAGAGAAATCTAAATGAGTGTGGGTGTGTACTGAGACACAATTGCTTAATAAGAAGAATCACACGAGGAAAACTTGAACACGAAGACAGGGAAGGATTGGAATGCTTGATGAAACATGAAAAAATATAAAAAGGTACAGACAGATGAAGGAAGATGCAAAGGTGTGACAGTAGCATAGAGAGTTTATGTAAAACCAATCAGTGGATAAGTCCCCACTATATAGAGGGAATCGGAATGTCTGGGCTGAAAAAGAGCGCGGAAAATGCTCCATTGAGTGACTTTCAAACAAACTTTTGCAGTACACATGTATGAAAAATGTAATTGTGGTTAGTCATTATTTTATCAATAGTGTGACTTGTAAAAAAAATACACCTACATAATATGACATCATTCCTCAATTCTGGTAAGTGCCTTTTAGGATACTGGCACATATAGACCTTTGCATGAAAAATTTGAAAAACTACATTGTAAAATCATTCTCATATCATAATTAAGCTCGTGCAATTACTAAGTAAACTAAGACCAGAATTGGGCCCTGGATTCATCAGACTTGTGACTCAAATTTGACAATGAGGACTAGTTAAAGCAATCAATATCGTCATTAACACCATCGTCGCGTCACCTGGTGCAGTTCCTGAAAAATACCAATTTGCCATGGATTAGGCATTTACATATTCATCCAAGTGGATTTCCAACCCACTCCGACAGATTCAAACTCCACCACTCACGTGGACAAGAACACTGCAAACTACTCTCACCACTACTCACCACTCATTAAAGCTCTCAGTCTGACTTGTTAAAATTTTCTGCAGAAATCAACAACACACACAGACAGCTTCCCACGAGGGATAGACGATCCACTCAATCAATCCCAATCACTCACTCCTTGCACTCCAACTCCGCCAGCTTCTTCCCCACATACGCTGCCGTACCCTCCCCCACCTCGGCACCCTCGGATGCCACAGAGTCAGTCAGTGGTGCATCTGCTCCATTGCCCACCGGTGGTGCCGGCTTGCACGTCCTCTTGTGAACAAACCAGTGCAGGCGCTGGCACTCCTTGCTGCAGTAGAGGGCACCCTTGCAGCGCGAGCAAGCCTTGCACGCCTTTTCCCAGTCCCCACAGGTGTCGCACACTGCCTCCCGACCACCCGCACCGCCTCCACTCCCGGGCCGTGCCTGCCGGCCCATCTGGTGCCCATTGATGGCCATGGCGATCACTGCAAGTGCCGAATCACACCCGGATGACTCGTGGGCAAGGGAGGCGACCATCTGGCGCAGCAGGGCACCCTCCCGGTAAGGAAAGCAGCGAATGCACTCCCTGAGTAACTTGTCCTGGTACTCTGCCACGCCCGTCAAATTAGTCTGCAACAGTTTCTTCGCAAACACCTCCACGGGATCCTTGCCAGCAGCACCTCCATTCGCACGCAGCAGAGGGGGAGCATCAACATATCAGAAGGCAAAACAAACACTTCAGTCAGCACCATTTTTTCTTATTCTGATAAGGTTGTGTCACAGTTTTAAGAGTCCTCCAAATAAGGGGCAATAAAATTAGATTCAGGCGAAAATGGTACTTAAGGTAGAATTTCCTGGCAGACCATGTGATACCTTATTATCGCAAAATTGCAAATGTAGCAGTTAATCATTAAAAGCTGCAATAAAGTGTACATTACTACATACCTATATCACCCACACCTTGTGTCAGTTGTTAAAACGCACAATTGTTAGTTTAGTTTTGGGACATATCAATAGTAGAGTTCTGTTGAAATAAACCTTTATGAGTAACTAACGAAACTCTCGTCACTATTTTGGCAAAAGTTTCTCTTCTAGGTGTGGCCTAGCTAGAGAAAAATAACAAGTGCTGTTTAAATTTCTCAACACATTTCCTGAGTAGACACATAAGGGGCAATAAAATTAGGCCTGCAGACACATATGAGAATGAATATGATGACGAAAAAGAAATGGAATCAACAGAATAGGATGATGAAGCTTTTCACACAAGTGATAACGGAGACAGATATGATTTGTTTGAAGGTAAAGCGGCGGATGAACAGTCAGGCGCAAACATTGTTTTGTTGATTCAAAAAAATAAGTGAAGGCGTTCTTCTCTTCAGAATATCACCCTAATTAAAGACATTCCTACAGAATTATGTAAACAAACAATTTGGTGAGAAAAAGACACATTACTCGATACAAAGACTCAAAAAATTTACAGGTAATGATTGAACATTTTGCATCAATAACTCCTTAACCCATTCAAGGCATCGGTCCCGTTACTTTTCTCGGTTTTCCCTAGTTCCCAAGCAATGGCGCTGACACTTGCAGCTTCCTCCAGCGTCTTAGTCTTGCTCTAGGCACACGTGGATGAGTTTCGTTCTTTGCTGGATGTGTTTTCGTTTTTTATAAATAAACAAAAAAAACCCTTCAGCATGGGAATAAATGTCATGTCAACAGGTCAGCATTGAATGGGTTAAACAATCTGAATTCCAACTTTTAAATGGTCTGAATTCCGATTTTACCAAATTTTCCGAGAGGGGCTTGAGTAGGATATATATGGTGGTCCATGGGAAGGAGAAATCTATCTGGGGAGAGTACATATTAAAAAATGCATTGACTGTGAGACAACCAGAGACTCAAGCACGATTCTCAAGTGTCTGCCTGATTGGAGATGACGAGGGTGATGAACACACTCCCTCATATGTACCTTCATTCTCTCCCTTCTTGGTCAGCAACATGTGCTTGCTCTTCTCAATGGCACTCAAGATGAACGACAGATAGTGGAACTTGAAAGACAGCACTTCGTTTGTCTCCTGCCCCTTCTTCATTTCCTTCTCGCTCAGCAAATCAAGGACTTTACACGCACTCGGAATGTTCTCGAGCAGCGCAGGTGCTTTCTGAATGGTGAGGCCCACCCTCACTGGGTTCACGTTCACCTGTGCAAACAAAACAAATGAATAGTCATGTAGTAAGGAATCGATCAAATCCTATCAAATTCATGGAGTCAAGATTCGATCAAATCCCTCCAAAAAGTTTCGAACCCTGGATGTGCGGGTGGCATATGTGCTACGTTACCGTAAAGTGTAAATTGCTGTAAAATCTTGCCTAGGATTTTGAGCATCTCGACATCATTTCGCTACAAGAGTGTTAATAATTTGTGTGAAAATTCATTCATGCTCTCCCGCTCAGGGGGGTTAAGTTCGGCCACGTCAACTAGGGGCTTCAAAATTTTTCGGCACCGAGACATTACGATTTTTTTAAACAGAACTGTACATAAGCAGAGATTTTATGGATTTTAACGTTATCAATCTCAGAAAGTTTCATTTAAAATTTGGTGCTCTGCGCATGCACACACAACCCTCATAACCTTCCAATGCATCATTTTCAAACTCAAACACTCATGCCACTGACAATTATACCTGACATTATTATTACGTGCTCGATTATAAGGCCTAACATTTCATGACTGCCTGAAGAATTAAACTGCCAAGACAATAGCAGATCTTGTAATTAGTGTGCTAAAAACAAATGTTACCCAATGATAACTGCATTTCATTTTGCGGTGATAATGCAAATGTGAACTCTGGAGGCATCAACAGACCTGCTTCAGGAAATGTTTTTTCCCTTTCACGTAATGCTTTGCCAAACGACCTCATTGGAATAGGATGCCCTGCCCATGTACTGAACAATACTTTGCAACATGGGATTGATTTATTGCCTATAGACCAATAGTTCTAAAGATTTTCAATTTCTTTTCACCATACACAGTTCGCACTGGAAAACTCTAGTTCTGTGATTATGCCAGCATGAATTATCAACAATTGCTTTGTCACTGCAAAACACGTTGGCTAAGTCTTTTTCCAGTCATTGAGAGAATCCTTAATTAGTATCCTGCATTGAGATCTTATTTTTTATCAGTCTAGTATCCCAAGAGTCTTGAAAGAATTCTTCCAAGATGAGTTTTCTGAACTTTATCTTTCTCTAGTTCATTCACCCATGAATATATTTCATACTACAATTAAAGACCTGGAGAAGGAACAGGGCTGTTTATTGGATATAATACGGATTCAGAACCGTTTCAAATTCTCTGGAAAATAGGTTGTAAAATAAATGTATACCAAAGAAAGTTTCCCAGAAACTTGAGTATCTAAAAAAAAGACAGAATAGAGAACACTTTCATAAATTCTGCCATGTGTCTGTACCAGTCATGTAAGGACTCTTTAGATCAATGGACTGTTCAGTGTGATGAATTTCAATGCTTTTACTGGTTAAACATTTGAAAGACTTTAGTTTCAGTGATATTATTCCTTCTGTAAAGTACATTAATGACAAGCAGAAATGTATTGTTTTGGATGATGTGAAATTGTTTGATGAATTCTGTGCTCTAAATGAATGTGTTTTGAAGTAAGATGAAGTATTTTTTGAAAACAATAGGCTTTCAGTGGAGTGCATTTTTTGAGCAGGTTGTAAATATTAAGGATAAGAATTGCTGCACATATGTCAGTTCTTTTTTCTATAATTGCACATATAATACCAATGTTGAAATGGCATTTTCACTAGAATCAACACCCAATGGTCAGATGAAAGGAACAAATTATCACTGGAAGCAGTAAAGCAGCAGTATTGTAACAGTACAATATAATTTGAAACATTAAGCATAATTGTAAAGAATTTCACACACATTTGCTGCAATCTCCAAAGCTACTGATGGAAATTTCCTCTTTGCAGATGTATGAACAGTGAAAAATAAAATTAATAACAATGCATAACTTTAGTTGTGTATTGTTTTCATTGTTAACTTCAAAAATCCTGCTTTCGAAAATTTTGATCTGGCCACCCTATGCAGACGATTTTTTTGATTACTTCCCATCACATGAACGGCACCGAAATTGTCAAGGT
This sequence comes from Pyrrhosoma nymphula, assembly GCA_963573305.1. Taxonomy (NCBI): domain Eukaryota; kingdom Metazoa; phylum Arthropoda; class Insecta; order Odonata; family Coenagrionidae; genus Pyrrhosoma; species Pyrrhosoma nymphula. The sequence goes on along the minus strand of OY754329.1, from coordinate 154,223,203 downwards.
GCATGGAGAGCAAGGGTCAGGTTTATCCGACAATATCCCAATGAGTGAGAGCTAACTTTCAATGGCAAATGACTTCATAGTTTCTAAAGAGAACACAAGGGTTATTCAAAAACTGACATCCTCCGAGACTAACTTTCAACATTCGATTTGAGAAGGAATTAAAATTCCATTTCCAAATGTTCGTTTTACCCAATGTGTCGTTTGTTTGTAGCCAATGCCTAATGGCTATTAACTTCCATTTCTACGAAGATTGTACTGTTGTATATTAATTATGGAAAAAGAGGAAACATCGGCAGTATTTAAATATAAATGGGTCAATCCATATATAGTAGTCCAAAGGTGGTTGCTTGATGATTTTTAATATTTTTATGTGTTTACCATGAAAACTATCATTTATTGAGAATGCAAATATGTGATTATTATATATTTTTTTTAATTTTATTTTCCTGATAGTGGCCATTTTTATGTTAACAAAACACAGATTTTACGCAATTTCAGTGTTCTGCAGATAAGCAAATATGTATCTCCAATTCTGTGTATCCTAGAACAATCAAACAAAAACCAATCGATTCAGTAAATAATTAACTTAAATAAAGGTAGGGTGATGTATCGACCTAAAATTAAGTCTAAGGGTCCAAATATTACTTCAAAGTTTTCATCACTTAACTAAAAAAATCACTTTTTACAATTTTTTTGTATAGGAATACATAAGACGTTTGTATTTTTATTTATTTGAAAGGTATAGAGCCATGCTTTAAGTATGCAGAATTTTAAGCTGTGGACTTAAGTTTTTTAATTAAAGGTAAGGTTTTTTAATTAATTTTTTTTCAAGTTCTTGATTTTTCAAAATTTTCAGTTTCATGTCCATTATCTTTGTTGGGCATGAAAATAAAAATTTGAAATTTGGTCCTTTATATGAGGAATAACCAGTAAAAATTTTGTTTTGCGGACTCAACTATTTTTAAAGATATTAAACATTGATAAGTACCAAAATATCGACACATTCGAGATCAACATGGCGCCATTTAGTACCTCTTAAGTAATGTTTTATGCCTTTAAAATCATTATCATAACTCATTAATCAGTTTTTTCACCTCATTTTACAAGTTATTCATTATAAAGTAAACATTTGGTGTAGTAAACTTTAGCTAAAATGTAAATACAGGCCTTAGAATACAAAGAATATTTGGGAATTTAAATTATACTGTGTTTGTCCTCCCCATGTTAAACACTGAGCTTGTAACGTGTGAGCTTCCTCAATATGTTACTTAAAGGCACCCAAGCTTCATGTTGTTTACTTAATTTGAACAAAGTTCTTGGTTCAGATGGTTCAAAAAAATGAATCAAATAGTAATTAGGCTAACAGTTTTGATTTTTCCATGCCACCACTGTTTGTCATAAGTGCAGGCAATGATGTCCTCTTCGTGTACATATTTGGAGGCATTCTTTTATGTCATCATCACCATAAATTTCAAAATTTTTTATGTTTTACAACATTTTTAACTTATTTTCGGACATTGGCACAATTCCGTAGAAGGATTGGGTCCCAGAAATTTTGAAGTGCTTCAAGGGAGATTACTCAATTTTTGAGCCTATCTTGAAGTTTTGTTTCATTTTTTTGTTATCTTGCCACTGTCAATGTCAAAGTACTGAATATATTTCAGGTTTTCAGAACAGTAATCAAGCATGTCTTTGGCATTCATAATATGATTATTTGTTATTGACAATAGCCTACTTTTAGTGACCTCTCTCTTTGTGGTACCCCTACACCACTGCAGGCATTCCTGCCATGGGCAGTAGCAAAGAAATTCTTAAAAGAAACACTGAAATTGCCTAAAATCAATGTTTTGTTAACATAAAAATGGCCACTATCAGGAAAATAAAATTAAAAAAATATAATAATTATTAAAAATCATCAAGCAACCAATTTAACTTTTTCTGGACCACCTAATATGGATTGACCCAAATACCATGGGAAAAGTACTACATACCTGCATTATTAATTTGTGAAGAGGTGAAGCTGCTATAGGTAAAAGTTTTGCTTCTGTCTCCAAATCATGGGGCTGGGTGTAGAAATCGATGACGGACTTTGGCACGAAATTGTTAATTACCGCCACACAAGAATGGTTACCTGGAAATATGTACTGATGAACTCAGGCAGTTGCTAACACCTCGATGATTAAATAAAGAATCAGTCATTTGAGCCTCTTCATCATGATGAATGAGGCAGTTGCAAACACCTCCATGAATAAGAATCAGTCATTTAAGCCTCTTCATTATGAGACAATTGGAAGTAGAGTTATTCGTGTACTTTAAAAGGCAACTTTAGAAAACACTGCAACAACAATACGGATCACAACAGGGTTGTTGGCAGAATAAATTCTTCATTCCACATTTAAGAAGTAGAATGAAGGTTGATGTTCCTTACCGACAAACGCAGCCATCTGCGCAGCCGTTCGCCCGACACTGTTAGTTGCATGGGTCTTCGCTCCTACAGCTAGCAGCATCTGACAGACTTCCACATTACCGGACAAGGCAGCGAAGTGTAGTGCCGTATATGAACTTTCGTGCTTCCCAGCATTAACATCCGCACCCTGCACAACAAGATTGCATTATGGAACTTACGAGGTTTAACAACTAAGTCAGTCCCATATTGGATCATCGTAATTCATATATCAACGTCACATAAACGAAGAAGTATCTTATTACACTCACCCTATCAAGTAGCATTTGGACATACTCCTTATTCCCCTTGTAGCATACATGCTGCAATGGTGTCATTCCATTTTCATCGACACAATTGATGTCGATTTCACTTGATAATAGGATATTTTTCACTCCCTCAACGTCCCCAGCAGACAATTTTTCAAATAAGGCTTTATCCATATTTTCGCCACCTTCGGAAGCCCCCGGAGACGCCATTTCTAAATTAAACGACGCCAGCGCCACTTGAATATCGGGAAGCGAAGGCGACGGAGCAAGGGCCAGGGGGGCCCCCGGAGTTTTGGGTTTTCCTTTTTAGAAGCCATTTCATAGCTTTGGTCTGTAGAGGCGCTACTAGTCAAAGAACCTTAAGAGGACAAAAGTCAGTTTTTGCACTTAAAAACTTCTCGCCCATGTTTGCGCGCTTGCTTCTCTGTTAGTTTTCACCACTTTAACTTGCGATTTTAAAATTATAAAGCCGTATTCCGTCTGATAATATTTCTGAAAACTATTTTATTTTATTTTTAAATTGTTAAAGATGTTGTTCAACGTATAAAATTCGGCTAACTTCGAAGCGAATTGCTCGATCAGAACGCGAGTGGGATCTCTATGTACTCCATAATTTCACTAGCATTGCAGATATTTAGAAGAATCTTGTTACAATCTTACGATATCTCACATCCAGCGCTATCGGCTGATGTGAAGAACCATAATATAACTAGAAAAAACTAGTAAAGTAATGGTTTTCCCTCTAGTCCCAACTTTTTTTGATGGCAAAAACTACCAACTTTGCTTCATACTAGGTCCTACAGAGCTACAACCGCATAAATGGACATAATTTTAACTAAAATGTTTGACTACAGGAACAAACCTAAGAATTTATCTTTTTGTAGACTGTGTACATCAACTCACGCAAAAGGAATACAAAATGCATGTATTGTAAGACAATCATAGGTCTTTTTAAGTGCTGGTCAGAGCATTTAAAAATGTTGGCATTAAGGACAACATAACATTAATTACCTGATAACATAGCCTCCAGGTTGATATCCCTGCTAAAAATGTCTACTGGTTTCAGTAGGATTTTCTACTGTCCTACTGAACTCTATTGGACTCTACTGGATCCCAACTGTTTTCTCCAGTTATGGGTGCAGTAGCCTACTGAATTGTATTGGTTTCTATAAACCAACTGAACTCTACTGTTTTTTACTGTTCCGATAGGTAGGGATAGATGTATCTACCTATAGATATATAGACCTATAGGTACAGCAGATATATATAGGTAGTTAATAAATGGCACTACAAAATTTAATCAATAGAAGAGCATTGTATTTTGGTGCATAAACAATCAAATAGGTATACATTATTAAAAATTCAAAAATATATACAAATTTACATATTTAAACAAGTGTTTAAATGGAACTGAGCTTACATACAATTATCAACCTGAATGTGAACTGCGACACATTTAATAGTGGAAAATTGTGCACAAAACTTCCCTCCTCTACCAACTACAATTTTCAGGTTATCTAGGCCACAGACATTTAATGTGCGAAGCGGATTGAGAACAACATAAAAGTTCCAATGTTCATCCCTCACAGCAACTATATGAACAATTTTACCGAATGATCCCTCAACAAGTTCAACATAGGAGTCATCCTTCTGGCCCAAGTCTCTCCCTGGAGAAAATGTTCCGCTTCCTCGACCGGTCACAAAGGGTACACGAAGCGGTGATTCGCTTAAGGAAGCGAATCAACGTTCGGTGCAGGTACGGTTCTTTGACTGTTGAAGTAGCATACACAAAACGTACGGAAGCGGTGCTCTACGCACCCGCTTCGTACGTTTCTTTGTCGTAGCGTGCACGATGTACCCCGCGATATTACTCCACTTACTGCCTTCGTTCGCCTATATTACGCCATAATACGAGTTGATTCTTGCACATTTGAAACGAGTTTATACAATGTGAAATGAGGTAGTGTATTACCAGCTGAAACCATGCAATACGAGATGAAACAAATTATTCCTCTCCAGGTAAGACAAGGAGATTCAAGAAGAATCAGCTGCCCAGAAATGACAGTTACTGGTTGATACTACATAAATCGATGTAATATTACTTCGATTTATGGCCCACAGGCTGTGGGTTTGCAAAGTGCGCCCCCTGAGGGTTGCGCCTCTGGCAGCCGCCCGCCTGGCCAGCCCCAAGCTACGAAGCTGAAGCTAACGTGCTGGAATTGGAAAAATCTTGTTTATTCGCAGTAATATTGCATTTATATTCATACTATGTGGCAACATAGGATAACAGTTATCTGGCATTAATTAATGGCAAATAACTTTTATCAAGTCATCCACTTTAACTTTATGGTATTTCCTCAAACTATCACGGAATTTTCATTTAATGATTATAGTTCTCGAAGTCACATTTATCCACGGAAGTGACTACATATATAAGTCTTTCGAAACACCGGTACATCCGTAATGGGTGCGAGCATAGGTGCGTCGAGTCGTAACTAATATAGTTATACAGGGATTGTAACATCAGGTACCTGCGAGGTAGTATACTACGATGAACTAAATCATGTCATTGTGCAGTAGCACATTAAAAGTGATAAATGGCAAATTATATTTTCTTTAGTAGTAAAAACAGTAGCAGTGCAGTAGACCTACTGTAAACAGTAGGATAACAGTAGACTTACTGAAAACAGTAGTGTGTTCCAAAAAGCCTATAGGCTACTGTAAACAGTAGGTGAAATTTCCAGCAGGGTATAAAGATGGGAGTATACCACATTAAAACTTATAAAACTTTTTAATGACTAAATAAATAAAACACTCCAATAATTCCATACAACTTGATCCCTATTTCTTTTGCAACAAGAAAAATTATTTTCAACGGCTGTTCTTCATGCTTCAAAATATTAATAACAATTCATTCAGAGAGATTCAGTTCCAATAGAATAACTGAGTAGTGCTTCACAGTCAGACCCAGAGCACAGTTTGACCTTAACTTGTGCCACAGTCAGGGAGTCCAACCTCGTGGAATGACCCACGCACTACTCTCTCGTTCTTGGCTCCTTCTTGGAATGAACCAAGCGAAGTGAACCCACTCTTCTGGCAGTCGTCCATTGCATGGAATGATGGGGCTCTCCTTATGGTTCCTATTCAGAGATGGCTTGAGAGTCATCATATTTCGATGGCAATGAGGACGATGAACCACTCGTTTGCAGCAATTTGAGGCCTCTCAGCCTCATCGCACTCTGGCGACCTCCCCACGCCCTCAATCCACCCTCAACAAGACGAAATGCCTCCCCTGGCTCCCACTCACCCGCCCATCCATCCGCCCATCCATCCGTCTGCTTCCCCTTTGCCCTCGGGCAGTGGCGAGTATGATGAGGAGGTGGAGGCACCTTGATCGTGTGCTCCAGTTCACATAACTCTCACTGAGAGAGAATTATCAAGCCCAAATGACCATTACCGTCAAATAGTTTTTGTGGCTGCCAGTACTGACTGCACAGTTCTGCGAAGGCGCTTGACTTCAGAATTTATTCTCGCGACTATATTAGGAGATTCTCTGCGCCCATGTGACCTGGATGGATACATAAACAAGAAAATAGAAATGTATTTCAATGTTTACTGTTTTAAGAGTATGAAACAGAAAATGTCATCAATACATTACATTTTTAGGGTATATTTTGTAAAAATTTCTATTTATTTGTTTGCTTGTCGACCAATGTAAGAAGCCTTTGTGCCGTTTTTGGAGACTTTGAAATAAATAAATAAATAATATATGATGGGCCACAGGAAAAGGGACCTTATCTTCCAAATATCAATATTGACCTTTTGGTATCCATTGAAACTAGATACATTAAATTCTGAATAAAATGGCAAAATAATTGTTTTAATATCTTAAAAATTGTACGACTTACAGTAGCTGGAACATTAAGGTACGAAAAGTATAGTTTTGAGAAAATTGAGTTTAAAGTTTTACATTTATAAATTTTGTCTAGGAAGATAAGGTACCTTTTCCAGTGGCCCATCACATACAATAATAGTCCCATTAGTAATAATATAATTAGTATGATATTAATAATAAAAATTAACCCCAAAGCAAACTAATTTTAGAAAGACATTAGGTCATGTTAGAACCAATTTGGTTTGACACACTTTACAATGCCACCATCCAAACGTTTTCTTCTTGCTTGGACGAAACCATTGGGGGATAACATTAAAATTATGCCGTTGAAAAACATGAATGTAACACTTTACATACTCATTCCATACACCAAAACTCATCACTTCGTTCCTTATATATGTAGGTGTCTGGGATTGAAGATCCAGAGGAAGTTCAAGGTGGCCACTCTTTTGCTAAACCTAAATTTATGGTTTACCAAAATCGCAAATATATATTATATTCTTTCACTTTTTTCACTTACATGTTTGCATTTCATTTGTACCAATTTGAAACACTTGAGAAATCATGACCAAAAAAATGAGGAGATAAAAAAAAAATAGCTATACAAATTTGTATGTACATGGTCAGCAAAATATTATACATCCATCGGCTTGAAGCACAGCGACTCCAACCTCCCAGAGTACTTCACACAAGAAACTCTGAATGGGTAATGGGAACTTCGTTCTAAATCTACGCATCGGAAATCAGTAGTCACTTAGACGATCTTTTTTGACATTTTGATAGGATGTGGTACATGTACTTTTCTCAAATTATCACCTACGCACCCATATTATGCACCATACTTAACACAAAACATATGTGCATTTAAAAGCCAGGATCAAAAGTAAGAAATCACAGAAAGCACAGAGGCAAACAACACACCAGCTAACTCAGACAGATCACGGAGCAATAAACAACGGACAAATTGGAGAAGTGAACTTGCAAAAATTCGTGGCAATTCCCAGCCCGGGACAAGTTGATGGGGTCACAAAGGTGGATGCGGAGCTCATGTCCCATTATTTCACTCCTTGGATTTAAATCTGGCCACTAAGAACAAAGAGGTCACTATCAGTCAAACGCAAGCCTCAATGTTTTATCCATTCATCGACAGCATCTTCAAAATTAATATATTTGTCACTATAAAAATTTTTTGAGCATTTTTTATAACTAGCATAATCCAAGCTACAATGAGTCGGTGATTCAGACCGAAGATGATCGAAGTCAGCCAGAGATCTAAGAGTACGGGAACTGGACCTCTCTGGGACTCGACGGAGGTTCGTGACGAACATTATTTTTGCATTTATACCAAATGACTAGATGTGGCTCTCGAAATTTTTCATTACGGTGGTTACAGAAAGCAAACGAAAGTGACGTGTGCCAACCAATTAACGTCATAATAATGTAAAACTAACGTAAGTGTGCTGCTGGGGAATTATAATTGGTCACCTTAGGCTTACATGATTATTTAATCCAACAAATCTATGACACATAACCCAGTTTAATTACAGTGAAAACAAGCTATTTAAATAATACCAGCAACAAAAGTCAAAATACAGCTGATTTATGCACAAAGACTGATGGGATTCAGTTGAAGGATTGTGGAAATCTATTTAAATAAACGTAAAATATGTTCACTGCAATAATCATGGTTCCAGCGTGCAGTATCCCACAAGTTACATCACTTGAAGTTATTTGTTGACCAATTTCATTAGAATCCTTTTAACAAACACCTTACATTTTTGTAGCACTTGCCAAATAACTTTTCCCCAGTAAAAAATATGTAGAAATTGTCTTATAAATAAATCCACATGACTGAGAATGGAATGACAAATCATTGGCATGCGGGCTGTAAAGCCCACTACGCTACCCAGAATTTGATTTCTTAAACTATTGTAGGGGGATTTAAGGGAACTACTGGGTGTTTAGCCCTTACGGTCAGTCAAGGGTCACACTCATAAGAGAATATTGGCTACTTAAAAGCCACATTCCATGGGAATAAATCATGTAACATAAATAAGGCATTTCTCCATCAAAATTAAAAGCATCAAAATAGCCTTAATTAAAAAAAATGCTACCATCCAACAGACTAGAAACCCATACCCATGATGTTATATTTCTAATAATTTTATAAAACAATGTAATGCTCCCCGAATCAAAAATTACTTCTTGAAGCATAATACCATTATTTTTCTATCCCAACATGGCTTGTCACTTGGCCATGGCATGACCAAGAGGTCGCCCACCCATACAATCTACAAGTGGCATTACACTTTGTCACAATTCCTCCATATGTATTTGTAAATAGCTCAGTTGAAGCATTCATAATTTAACATTATTCTCTGAACTACTGCATATCAGAATTACAGCATATCTGCCCTCATTGTGTATACAAAATATATCATATATGAGTCTATAATATGTCATCATCATGTACTACAAACATTATGTATCACACTGTTCGTTCAATTTTTCATGTGGAACTACTTTTGGCTTGCTTATGTCTGAACAAGACCAACGAGACCAATGAATTTGTATCATAAATTAGCCACGTACTAAGGTTTTCATCTCCGATGAAAATGGCAGTGAAATTCATAGAAATTCCCTTAGGATTTCCTTGGCTAAATACCTATTTCCTTTAATTATTATTTAGGGTAATCTACTAATAAGGGAAAGTTTGCATGTAAGAGAGTTTTCCCCAGATGTTTACAGGCGCAGGTCGCATCTACTCACACAATTTCTTTCTTCAGCTCAGCACACGTCCATTCAGTCTATCCTCTTCCCTCCTCTCCCTCGCTTGCGCCCAACAATGTATCACTTGGCCTCCAGCATCCGTTCACCACACTTATCATCAACCACCTCCTCCTAATCTCTTCAAAAGTTTCCTCTCCTTGCCCTCCCCCACACCAATAACTTCCTCATTTGTCTTCCGTTCCATCCACCATACTATCATATGAAACTCTTTTGTTTTTTGACCACTAATAATAATATGTGCCGACATTTTCTCCAATAAATTTAACAAAAAGTGGAAAATGACTGCTTTAGTAGTTTTTTTTTAATACTCAGCACTTTCTCCATTCACACTCAATTCTCAAACGTCAGTAGTCGATCTTATTCTCTATTCTCAGAGTCCAGGTTTCTGCATCATACAACACTACACTCCATTTTAAACTCTTTGCCAAACTTATCTTTACATTCTAACACAAGGTCCCTGTCATTGGCTCCCTCCTGTTGATCTACACCTCATTTGCTAGTGCAATTCTCCAGCTAATGCCTTTGCTTCTATGCCTATTTTTATATCAAGCTAACAAAGTTTTTCACCTGTCCTACTTTTATTCCCAATTCCCGCTCTTCCTCTCCCTCCCTCTTCCATGCCTCTCTTACAATTTCCTCGGCAAAAATACAAAGAAACCCAAGGTGAGAATGGACACCCTGGTCTTGCCCCGTGACATATGTACATAGCTTTCCACCCTGATTCTCCCTCAGCCACCCTCACCTGTACAATGTAAGTTATACACAAGTTTAAAACCAATCATTTACATCTCCTATTTGCTCTTATTTTCAAGGGCATATTCATTAGTTTATCTCAATTAACTCCCCACATTGCCATTAACTCAATTAATTTAGCTTCTTGCAAGTGCCTGTTCTGACATGTGGTGCTAAAACTTGTACAGCCATTGGAGTTTTATCATCTTTGCTTTGCAACATTAGAGGCCGTAGAGCTCAACCTTCCCATATTCAATTAACTCTGTCAAATGCCTTTATGAAAAGAACAAAACAAGAAAAAACATCTTGATTACACTCAGGTTCTTTACTATAAGTGTTCTCATCACCGCAATCGCATCCTAAATTTTTTTTTCCCTTCCAAATTCCAAAACGGTCATCAGCTATGTACTACCATATTTGATGGCATATACTACATGTACGACACTTTTTGCTCCAAAATAATGGCACCCAAATAAATCACTCTCAGGTCTTACATGTGAAGGCAAGTCCTTCCGTGAGCTTTATAAATCCCGACACTCACTCACAACCACACAGATTTACACTCGACAGCTATTCCACAGTGTCGATCCTTCACTCTCTACCCCCCCCCCCCCCCCCCCCCGACGCACAGTAGGGCCAAATCCCAATAAGGTGGTCATAATAAAAAAGTAAAGTTTTTATTTAGGGTATTTCTAATGGATGCTTGGATAGACTGCTGTTTGAGCTGCAGAAAACTGCACTTGACAGGTAGTTAAGGGTACACCTGTGCGCATAGTTCAGCATTGAAAAGACAGATCAACAGGTCAAAACTGCCACGGACATAAACACTGGAGTGGAAGTCCCACTTCATCTCCACACTACAACCAACTGATTGTTCTTTTAACAATTAAAACAAAATTAAATCACCTCCCGATCACCAGTGGAATATGAATTGTTATGGCAAAAATTAATTTGACACTAATGACTTTACTGACACTTCAATGACACAGAAAGATGTGAGAGTATAAAAGCAGAAAAGTAAGAGCACCAGACAAAACAATAGGGTCAATGGAAATGAGATGGATCAAGCCATGGGTCTCAGAAGAAATGATTAAGAAAGAAGTGCGAAAAATGTCAAACCCCAATCATGCCAGAAGAGGTATATAAGGAATTAAATAGTAAAATCTGTCCAATAACTAATGTGGTCAAAGAAAACTGCTGTAGAAGACAAAATGGAAAATCTATAGGAAAAGGGTAAGTGGGTAAGTATGGGTAAGTAAATATGCTAAAGTGAAAATGTTAACACGCGGCAAGAGTTCCTAAAATTCCAGGACATTCCTAAAATATCGCTAAGCTGGCCTTGGAATTTTAAAGGAATCACGGAATCGAACAAATTTAAAATGCATTAATTTTTTGAGCATTAAAGCAAGCCAAAGCTAGGGTGATTATATTCACACAATTTCCCCTACTCAGAATCTCTATGGAACATCCTATTTTTAGCCACCAATTTAATTTTTTTGCACTGAAAACATTATTGCATACAGTTCAATAATTACAGTAGGGTTTGTGCACATAATTTCTGAGAAATTAGAAAATAAATGCATGATGGCTTCCAGTCCTTAAAGCTTATCCAGTCAACTACAAGTGAGCTGTAGTGTAGTGAGCTGGCAAATGGTGAGTTCTCCAGAACAAATGAATGACTTTGTAGCAAACTCACACATGCTGACGTTTGAACCAGACTCTCCGGTGGCTTTCGAGCTAGCGATTTCCCCATCATACGAATAACAAAGGCATTCCACCACACTAGCTGGCAAATGGCGAGTTCTCCAGTTCGAAGTAGACTTGGGTGCCAATGACATATTCATCGGCGGTGGCGGCAGCAGCCGACCCTCTTCCGACCCAGTGGCGGCACATACGGCATCATCGGCGACGACGTAAAAAAATGTTTTTACTTTCCAGAGGCGGATTTCTCTTCTTTCATGAAGACGCAATGCTTGCGTTATGGCATAGTGAAGCAACAGAATTCAATAGAAAATGCAAATTAAATGGCAAATGTTCGGCTTAACTGAATTGAATTCCTTCACGATGAGGGTGAAAGAAAACAATACAATTCCACGGAAAAGTTAAATTTATTCCACCCGATGCTGATGTAAAGCATAGATATTTAGTATGCAACAGTTAAATACAATATATCTATGGAATGAATAGAGTTGCACACTCAGAGGTATGGCAAATTGTCACTATCGTACTATAATACGATCTATAGATCACTTGAATCTTTGGTAGCGTTGTAATAACCGTGGTCAAGGTCATTCTTTAGAAATGATCATTAATGGGCAGGAGGGAATTATACCATCTTCAGCCTACAACCGACCGAGTCAACACCACCTGACCGAGTCAATTTGTCGCGGGGCGGTATGCAGGAGACGGTGCCCACGTCTAGTACAGATTGATAATTTAACGACGAAAGTCGCAAACTCACATACACTGATCAGAGAGGTTTATAAGAACACCTCCTTGATACTGTTGGATAAACAAAAAGGGAAGCAGAAGATCCCATTTCATAATGTTATGTCTGCCGTTCCAATTTTAACCATGGTGATTTGCAAGCAACCATCACTTATCCTTTTCCCGAAGTTTGATTATTTTTTTGACAATTCCCGACTTTTTCCAGACATTTCTAAATTCCTGACTTTTTCCCGGATTCCTGACTTTTCCCGACTGGTACATTATTAGTCCATTACATTATGTACAATTATCAAACAACATATATCTTATGGCCTTCGTGGTTGATTTAAATCATAAAATAAGGATTTTTTCGCCTTGAAATGATAATTTTAAAAGTTCCCGGTTTTAACCAGAAATTCTCGCAAAATTCAAGGAAATTTCAACATTCGGAAAATTTCCGAAAAATTCCAGGTTTTCAAGGGTCCGTGGACACCCTGTTATCCCGACAGGCGTTTGGCGATGCTGGTTTCGGTCCACCCTGGGTATTTGATTTCCCGGTACCACCGGTATATCTGGGAGGCATTCCCTTATGCGCCACTCAGGGAGGTGCCTGATGGGGGAACCAGCAACCCCACATGGGCTATCCCCATTATTCTCCCTCAAGACAATACTTTTGACCATTCAGTACATCTTCAGCTTTGCACATAATGTACACAGGTACCTTTATGCTTTCTGAAAAGTCTATATACTTTTCTTCCATCTTCAGTGCTTACCCAATATTCTTCCCATCTTCTCATCTCTCTATCAACTGCATCACCTCTCCTCATATTCTCCCTGCTCTCTCCTCCTTTCGTGGACATTTCCCTCCATGAGTCATTTCTTATGTAAATCATAAACGGCAATCTTGAATCTGATGTATTTGATGGCTGCAACAGTAGCTGCTTCTGCAACCATTGCTCTCTCATTATTTATGCATAAAACAATGAGAGAAAAGGGGAAACAAAAAGCAGAACCACTTAAAATACAAACAAGGACAAAAAAACACAACTCACTCAGCAACTAACCACAGTAATACAAAAAGGACAAACAATAAAATGCACATTCTCATTCACTCGGGCGTGTCATCAATTGAGAGTGTGCATTCTACTGTTCACCCCTTTTTTTACCTTGCATTACTCTGATTTGTTGTTGAGCGAGTGGTTGTTTTTTTTGTCCTGATTTGTATTTTGGTGATTCTGCTTTGTTTTTTCTCCTCTCTGGGTACTATTCTCTATCCTATTTTTTGCATCTTCATTTTAACTTGCCATCATCTCTTCCCGTGCCTTATTAAGGTTATGGCTTTGCAGATTCTTATTTCCATTACTTATAAGACTGTTGATCCGTTCTTCCGTTCTTATGAGTTTCTGGGAAAAATGTTGATTGGATAAGCTTTAAGGACTGGAAGCCATCATGCATTTATTTTCTAATTTCTCAGAAATTATGTGCACAAACCTTATCTGCTGAGATTAATAGCTACACTGCAAGCCTCCTTTGATGTAAATTCAACCACTTTTTTGACTCAGAATGGCAAAATTGATACATATCATTAAATATACAATGGGTAACCTTAAACATATCTTCGTGCTGCTCCTCTTTCTTGATGCAACAACCGGTAGATGTGAAACGGACCCACATTTCAAACACTTGCGTACAGCATTCCTGCTCACAGATTCATTGTCCAAAGGCCTGAGGTCGTCGGGCAATCGCTTCAAGAAGCTTAATAACTCCTGAAGTGCAACTCTCTGCTTCTTGAACCCTTCCTCCATCTGAAACTCAGCAGAAAAAAGAAATGAAATACACAAAATGAAGAATGGAAATAACAAGGGACAATGAAATAATATAAAAGAGTTGTAACTGAAAATACAGAGTAAAAAAAAATTTCAAAACAAATTCACTAAGTGAATAAAATAATTGCAGAGGTCATTGAAGGACCTGCTGCATTCCCAGCACATAAGCTCCTTAAATTTCCCTCGGGTTTCCCACCACTGTCAGAGAGCCCATGATTTGCAAATGCTCCCTTAACTTAAAAAAAAAAAAAAAATATTTCCTCAACTTTTCGGGTCGTCCACCTGCCTAGACCTGCCAGTAATATCCACCTGCCGCATCGATTACAAATGATTATTCACCGGGAAAGCACCAAATCCAACGAAAACATGTTCCCTCCAGCAGCGACGCAAATCTGAATTAGTGTATAGATGATGATAGCATAGATGATAATGCATTACTTTCCTCTTAATATATTATCATTATATTGAAATCAGTTGTTTACATAATTTATTACACTACATAAAATGATAAACCTATAACTTAACTTTTTCATGCAATGCTTCTCTACAACACTCAGCTTACGTGAAAACCAGAAGTTTAACAACCTTTAAACTTTGCAGGTAGTTCAATGTCACCACACCGTATATAATGGACTACTTTTTGTACACCAAGATCTCAAATTCGGCTGCAGATCATCGTACATCGTACCAAAATGGGTCAAGTTCATTTTTATCGCTTGCCAACTTATTTCTTTCTAAGCATGAAGTTTTTCATCCCACCAATCCTGTTCTTCGTGGTTGTATACGATTAGAGCAACCTTAAATTCTGATTCAACCGCTCCATGGGTGAAGGTTAGGGGTAATAGGGAGTCGTCATCACATGTTTAATTCCCCATGAGAAACTAGTTTTTTTAACTCTACCGAAGTAGGTACCATCACATTATCTGAGACTAAAATCTTTGGAAACCCAGTTATAGTGAAAATCCTGTTAGTAAGAGCTTTAACCCTGAGAGCCGTGGTTTTCATCAGTTCACATCTGAATAAGCATCACGAACTTAGAAAACGTATCAATGATGGCCAACGTAAGGTTTTTCCTGGAACGCGTTAATGGGCTGAAATAGTATTTTTTAAATCCATTCACACACCCCTGTGGCTACGTGTGCCGAATATCAACCACTTAACATGCTTGCAGCGGGCTTAGCTACTTTGCACTCATGGCACGTCCTTACGTGCTGCAATTTATCGTTATGCAAATTTGGTCAATCAGGGTTCCCACAAATTTTCCCTTGGCATTTCCATGACTTTTCCATGACTTTCCAGACCAAAATTTAGAACTTTCCATGACTTTTGCCAAATGGTTTAATATGATCATCAATCGTCATGATAATCGATTAAATCAATAGAAAAACATGCATAATTGAAACTAAAATGTTTATTGCTTAGATTGAAAACAAGAATTCATTTTAAAAAAAGGATTCTACCATGCATTAAAATCGAGCTTAAGACTTCAAAAGGTCACCCAATCGAATCAAATCAACCAACTTTGATTCTGTGAAATGGATAATCCTTCTTGTGGTATGAAAAATACTATTAACTGCTTTAAATTGTGGAATTAAATGAATTTTAATAGCAATAGCCAATTATTTTCAATACGAAAAGAGCATACAATTTGAAGAAAATGTATTGAAAAATCTTAAATTGTCCGGCATTATTTTTTACACCATGTTAAAGAAAAAAGCTTTCTCTATGTGGGGATATAAAAATTAGCTGCCTTTAAGAGCCATTTTAGTTTTTATGAAGGGTTATAGCCTTGTGGGTGAGTGGCGGCCTGCACTCCACGCCACTCACCGAGAGGTGGACCTCAGGGTAGCACGTAAATGTATAAATATTGATACTATTATATTTTATTATGTGCACGTTAATGCATGTGTTAAAGCATCATTCCGTTAACTCGCACTATTTCGTAAGTGTTTCTTAACTTGGTTTCAGAAGAGCGTAATACTATGAGTTAACTGTCTCTATCTCGAAAGGAAATTTTCATTTTATTAAAACCAGATTTACACTCTGAATCGCTTGCAGCTTATTAAAAAGTTGTAGATAATTTGTCAAAAAATTAATGTCCTTTCATACTTCCAGAGTGCAAGAAATTTATTGTGAGAAGATTGCAGAGCGATAAACATCAAAGGTGGCAACAAGATTGGCAAACAAAGCTTTTTCAGGTATTCTTCTCGGGCTCTGCACCAGGTAATTGGCTTCATATTGGCCGACATTTCGGAAAACGACTTGTTTTGCATTCTCAAGGCGTGTTACTCTCTCTATGTAGGACATGTTGCTAAAATGACAGCCTTCTGAATTTGAATAATGTTGTAAATACATTTCGGAAAACGACTTGTTTTGCATTCTCAAGGTGTGTTACTCTCTCTATGTAGGACATGTTGCTAAAATGACAGCCTTCTGAATTTGAATAGATGTTGTAAATACATTTCGGAAAACGACTTGTTTTGCATTATCAAGGCGTGTTACTCTCTCTATGTAGGACATGTTGCTAAAATGACAGACAGCCTACTGAATTTGAATAGATATGTTGTAAATTAATTTTAGTTTTTCCAGACTTTTTCAAATTTGTTTCGATATCATTCTGGTAGCTGAAACTACTATGGGTACAATCTCAACCTTGTCCATTTTCCATATCCTTAATACATGAATATACATATGGATCTAGCGGAAGGTGCCCGCTGAAATTCAACGGGTGTGAAAAACACTGAACTTATTTTATAAGAAAATCACAAAGCTTGGAGAATAATTTTGGCGTGGTCATTTGAGGAGTTTGTATCCTATCTTGTACGTTGTGTTCGATGCAGTAGACATGCTGACCGTTTTCCAGGTGCACGGTGAGATGGTCCTCTTTCATGCATGGGAAACCCAAAAATGAGTGAATGTAAGTTAACTGCACTTTAACACCTTTAAACATATATAAATAACTCGCAACGTTTATGATATGGAAATTGACCTAAAAAACAATTCTCAATCGTAAGGAGAAGCGGACGGTTCCACTACGTGTAATACATCTGAGTATTAAATGATAATAAACAACGAAGTGTTTGTTGTAGCAACATAGGCATTATTACCATTACTATTCACTGCACCTAAGTATACTTGCACATTTAATTAAGTGTGCAGTATATTTACTTCCTTTATGTGTATCGTTTACTACCCAAGTGTTCTCTCATATACATGCAGCGCCTCTATGAGAGCTACTATGAGAATATACATCGAAGACTATAACTGTTGTAAATATGCATTGAATTTATCGATTACCCTACGAAGCAATCTATCATGGGGCCCTTGGGACTCTGGGCCCTTCTTATACACATTTCTATGTGCTATCATGGGTAAAGTGACCAGATGTCCCGCTTTCGGCGGGACAGTCCCACTTTTTGTGCTTATGTCCCGGTGTCCCCCAAAACAATTAGGGGATGCTCAAGTGTTCCGCTTTCGCAAAATCTCATTTGTATTTCCCTCGTGATGTGCCGTGGCCGGTGAACTTCAGTGGCCGTGGCTAACAGAATGGTGGGAAAAAACTGACGAATCAGGGAAGACCTGAGCAAAAATGTGACCCTATAAATATATATGACAATTTTGGCAAAAATCATTCACCCTGAAGACGATGGCAGACTACGCCATGTTGAAACGTCTGTGCAAACAAACACCATTACCCAGCTGGAAATTTGAGAACTATTCATCCTAGGCATTCGCCGGGAAAGACTTAGATCCTACTTCAGTGGCCGTGGCGTGGTCGACAATCGATATTCTTTTCGATTTTCGATATTAAAATCGAAGCCGATTGAATCTTGGCAGCACTTCCGATATTTCCGTTTTTGTGTTCACCTTTCAACCAGTGAATTACTTTTTTTCTACTTCATCCGTGTGATCGAGCCCATAAGTGAAAAATGCCAAAACGTAAATGTACTTTTAACGAAGATCTACAAAGAAAATACAGATTCATCAAGAGGACCACATCCGATAGCGATGTGCGCTGTGAAATCTGTAATGTGGATTTCAGTGTTGCACATGGTGGTTCATTTGATATTACAAGACACTTAAACACTCACTCAGTGATTCAACCCGAAGGTTGGTTTGGATAGTTGAGGGTAGAGCTCACCCCAGACTAAGCCACAGGCGTGTGAATGTCACACATTCAGGGTAGGGGGGCCAGTTCCTTTCCCTGGGCCACCACGCACTCGGGGGCATCCAAAGGCTTCAACCGGAATTGAACCTGGGACCCTTCGATCAGGAGCCAAGCACTCTACCAACTAGGCCACCTTAAACTTAACTAACATAACTAACTAACTTAAACACTAGTCGACACAAATTACAGGCATCTAGTGCGAGTGCAAGTAAGGCAATCACAGGATTTTTCAAGAGCTCGAATCCGACGTCAGAGCATCTTGAGGTGGCAGCTGCGGAAGGTGTATGGGTTCACCACACTGTGAGGCACAATCAAAGTTTCTGATCGAGCGACTGTTCGTCAAAAGTAATTCAGAAATGTTTCAAAGCCAAGTTTAGGTGTGAGCATACCAAATACGAAGCAGTAACGCTAAACGTTTTTGCTCCTTTTTCACAGCAACAGCTGACTGAACATTTGAGTGGCGTGAAGTATGTTTCTTTGTCAACTGATGCCTCAAACCACTGTAAAATAAACTTATTTCCAGTCATTGTACATTTTTTCACTCCATTCAAAGGCACAAGTGAAGCTATTGGAGCTCAAGTCTCAGCCAAGGGAAACATCAGACTTAGTGGCAACGTATTAGGAAGATGTTATTACAAGTAATAATTTAAATGACAAGATTGTAGCTTTCTGTGGAGACAACACAAACTTCGGAGGTGCATCAAGAAAAGGGACAAATTATGTTTACAGAAAATTGAAGAGCATGTTGAAGAGGGATCTGGTTGGTATAGGATGTGGTGCACACATAGTGCACAACACAATTCATACTACCAGCGATTGTCCACCTGTGATTGTTGAAACAGTAGTTGTGAAAATTTACTCATATTTCTACAATTAAACAGTGAGAGTAGAAGCATTTAAGGATTTCTGCAAGTTTGTGGACATTGAATATAAAGAGATTCTGGGCTACAGCAAGATTAGGTGGCTTGCTCTTATGCCATCAGTGAACAGAATATTGTATATGTTCCAGGGGCTGAAATCCCATTTTTTGAGTCAGGCCAAGCGTCCAGCAGTGTTAAAGAAATTTTTTGAAGACCCGCTCTCCCAAATCTGGCTACACTTTATACATTCACAAACTACTAAATTCCACAATGTCGTGAAACAAATTGAAGGTGATAAAATATCTGCCGTGGAAGTAGTTAAGCATCTTCAGGACCTAAGAGACAACTTGATGAACAAGAAAAATTGTGTATTTCTTCCCACCAAAGCTAGGGAACTTCTTGCTAATCACATAAAAGAAGGTGATATAGAGGAATCAAGTGTTTAAGAAACTGCCAGTGGTTTTTATAATAAATGTTTAGAATATTTGAATCAGTGGTGTGAGCATTTCAAAGAACTTGATATTTTTCAGTGGGTTCTGTTGCAAAAGGTTCCTTGCTGGTCAGACGTACAGAGCAGCATGGACCTACTTGCCATAAAAGGAATTTCCCTGGGTGATGATACAGTTTTCTTTGATGAATTTAGTTTTCTGTTGAACTATGTTACTGATTGTCGTATTGAAATCAAATGGTATCTACTGATTTATCTCCAGAATTAAATCATGAGATCTTATCTTTATTCTCGTCTGTATTCAACAACTGTTCATAGTTACGTCCCAAAACAAAACATCTTTGTCTCTATTGACGACCGACAAATAAGACAGCCCAAGATGCTATAACTCCTCCCTTCTTTCAGACAAAGGATGCAGGCAAAAAATGACCAAAGTACAAATAAAACCAACCCAAAACCAGGATCAAAACTGGTGAAAACTCAACAGAGCAAAGTAAAATGTAAACAACATAACATCAATTCAAGATCAAAGAAACTATACTAATATTAATACAAGTTGCAGGAAAGATAGTTATTAAGATTTTCCCATAGCAAAATTATCAAATTTGGTCTAATAGTCCTTGCAGGCCTTTGAATGGTCATCTTTGGAGTGCATACATCAGGATCAGGCGGGGATTGAGTCAGACACTTCGATGTCGATTCTGGAGTTCCCACCGGCATGGACTGTGAATCTAGATTATCCTGATTCGTCTTTTCCAATTCCTGTATTTGAGTAGAAGTGTTTGATGAACCGAATCTGGACAAATCTCGTTCGGGTGCCCTTGTAAGAAACAATGTATTCCTTCTCAGCACCGATCCACTGGGTGTCGTTACTTCCTCCGAGTTTCCACTCTTAGATAGTACAGTATGCTTTTCGATGCCGAATCTTGGGGTTAATTTGCTCAGTTTTGGTTGCTGAACTAGAACTTGATCTCCGATCATTAGATCTGTGAGTTGTGCATGCCTCCTCTCATCTGCATATTTCTTTGCAGAGGCCTTCCTTTCGGCATCTCGGTCCCGAACTTGGAGGTCATTTGCTGCAAGTTGGATTCTGACATCTGGAATCTTGGACCGCACCTTTCTTCCTTTGAACAGATTTGCAGGAGGTACTCCAGTGGTTGAATGTGGAGTAGTGTGGTATGATCTCAGATATGCTCTCAGCTCCCTCTTCCAGTCTTGGTTTAGACCCTGAGCAATCTTGAGTCTTTTAAGAAGAGACCTGTTCTGTCGTTCCACTTCGCCATTTGCCTTTTCTAAGCCGCATATCATTGATTGATAGATATTCGGCAAACTCAGCACTCTTAAAAGCAGCTGCATTGTCACACAGCAGTGTTTCCATTGGCCCTTCTTCTGCAATTATTTCATCCAATTGCTGGATGGTGGTCTCAGTATTGATACCCTTAACAATTTTGGCCATCACATATCTGCTATAGTAATCCACAATCACAAATAAATAATGACCCGAAGGTAATGGGCCCATGTAATCCATAGATACAAGCTCCCAGGGCTTAGATGGTAACTTTGTTGACTGAAGAGGCTCAGGTGGTGATTGTGTTTTCACAAGTTGACATCCCTGACAAGTATCAACCCAATATTCAACATCCTTATCAATAGTCTTCCACCACAGTTTATCTCTGATCCTAGCCTTCATATCCGTAATGCCTATATGGCCCTCATGAGCTAACTCTAGCACTCTGACAATAAGTGACTTTGGAAGAACAATTCTGTCACCTCTGAGCAAGAGATCCCCAACAATGCATAGTTCTTCCTTTATTAGTTCATATCTCTTCATATCCTTTGTCCATGAATTTGTTCTTACAGCTTGTTTGACATTTTTCAGCTCTGGATCTTTGATAGTTTCCCGGACTACTTCCTCCAGGGTCATGGCCTTGGGAATGGACTGGGTGGAAATAGCCCAAATTTCTGCCCTTTCATTATCAGATGTCCCAATTGCTTGTGATACATCTATCAACCAAGAGAGAGGATCTGCAATGTTATTTTTTCTAGGGCGGTAGATTACTTTAAAATCACATGGCTGAAGTCTCAACACCCATCTCTCAATTTACATAGTTGGCTTTGATTTGACCCCATATATAATCTCGAGGGTTTTGTGGTCAGAGATTATCTCAAACTTCTTGTTGAGCAAGTACATGCTGAATTTTTCACATGCCCAAACGATGGCAAGGGTTTCACGTTCAGTTTGTCCTCAATACTTTTATATTCTAACAACTTTTTTCTCCTTTTTTCAAGCTCCCAGGTTCTGGCAGTCTCCAGGAGAGTTTTAAGGTCAAGAGAGCCCCCCTTCTTGATCAACTTGTCTTTTAAGGCAGAGTGAACCAACTTTTCAAGAACATGATCTCTAATGATTTGTTCACGATGTTGTTCCGCGGTAACCACACCAAAATCAGTGCTTCACTTGTTTGCACAACCTCACGACGAATTGGTCTACGCTTTCTTCAGCTTTCATTTCCATCTGACGTAGGAATTGGCACTCGTATAGAGTATTTTTCAATGGTTCAAAGACATTTGTAAGTTTATCAACCGCATCGTCGAACACATCGACCACTGCATCTGCTGGCTCTGGTAACGCATCAAATATATCTTGCACTTCAGGCCCAGCCTTGTGAAGCAACAGGGAAAGTTTACGAGTAGAGGTAATGGTAGCATCTCCCGCAATGTAGTACTTGAAGTCCCGAATCCAATCTTGCCACCGGGTCCCAGCCGTCGAAATTTCACTGTATACAGGGAATATAGCTGGTCCCTGATCAATCGTAGTCGTCATTGTCGCGTCTCAAAATTTTCTTGAAAATTGGACCAATTTCAACTATTATGCTCGGCAAATTTTTGCTTAAGTTCGTTGACCTCGTCACCAATTTGTCGTATTGAAATCCAATGGTATCAACTGATTTATCTCCAGAATTAAATCATTAGATCTTATCTTTATTCTTGTCTGTATTCAACAAATTTTCATCATTACGTCCCGAAAACAAAAAATCTTTGTCTCTATTGACGACCAACAAATAAGACAGCCCAAGACACTTAACTGATGATAAAGTTACTATGTGGAATGAATCTAAGGCGACTGTAGACAAACGATGGATTGAGACATTTCTGTTTTTGAAATCAAAGAATGTAAGTCACCAAAGTGTGATTTGCATCGTGCAATATGTACTATCTCTGCCTGGCATCTATGCACCTGTAGAAAGAGTGTTTTCAATAATTAACAAAGTGTGGACCTGTGAAAAGAATCAGATGTCGCTGCCAACCCTAAAAGCTGTTCTGATAACCAAAATTAATTTCACGCAGACATGTAGTGAATTTTACGATATGTTAAAATTAAATGCCAGCTTACTAAAACAAATTTCATCATCAGAGAAGTACTTCATGTAAATAACTTAGTAGCATAAAACTGACTCAAATATTAGCCTTGTTTGTATGTAATACATTGTGATGCATTAAAAATGGACCTGAGCAGCAATTTACACATAGATGCCCACCCTGGTATGGCTACGTCACACTTTCTAGCAGTTACAGAAGGAAATTACAGAAATTTTAGCTGTTTCAATCATTGATTGTTATGTTAAACTCTTGCCCTCTTGCACCTTGGAGCCTCTTCATCTATCCTCTTCTCAACATTAATTCTATACATGGTCTTTTTTAAGCCTAAAAAGAGTCATTGAAATAACCAATTTGCTGAAAATCTAACCTTGGGATAGTTTGTAATAATGTTAATTTGGAAATTGTACTAACAAGGGTGTTGTATGTGCAAATCAAAGGCATAGAATTAGATCTCTAGTCGTTGGATAAGAAAGGAAGGAGAGGTATCAGAAGCTACACCTACGATTAATGCCATCTATCATTTAATATTCCGCCAGACGATGGGTGGGTTTTTGGATAGAATGATAGGCAATAAAGAGTAATTTCTGCAGCTCTTCGTTCTGAATACCTCACCTTATTTTTCAACAGAGCGGAAAATTTTTCTGCACATTAACTGTCATTTGACCTCACTCGTGTTCAGAGAATAATATTAATCATAAATACCGCTTCCGTGTTTACTTATTTTTATTATTTTAGAGGTAAAGAGAATGCAGCACCTATAATAACCGATTTAATAACCACTTATTTAAGCTGGCAAAGAGAGGGACGTCAAGTTTCAGGAATTGCTGGAAAAATCAGTTCATTTACCCATCTAAAAATAATATACATTATGGACAGTGAGATCCAGGATAAATTTATATTAGGAATATATCAATTGGAAGCCGATAATGCGTATGCTTGTGTTCCCTAAGATAACGACCTAGCATGCAGAGACACACAGCAATGCTGAAAGAATATTTTAACGTCCTTCCAGGCTGCAAATACTTCAAAAAACGTTCAAACATCATGATAAAGTGTCCCAAGAATATCAACGATGGGGAAATATACCAAATTCAAATTTAGAGGGAAACGTTTTCCGCAAAGTGGGGGTTGTGCATTTTGCCTAAATCCCAGGGGCTAGCAGAATGTCCCACTTTGGCTGATCTGAGATTTGGTCACTTTAATCATGGGCCTGCAAGAAAACGTGATATTTAAATTCTATAGGCGTGAATATTGAAAATCAAATCTCTGGTTGTCAAGGAAATACGCTTTTGTTGATTTCAGAGAAAAATGTTAGATTTTTCAGCTAAAAACATGATATTCAGACAAATACGAAGCGTAAAATAAAATCGATTGAAAGATTTAAATAAGTGTGCCAGTGCCAACGATTGTCGTAGAAGACAAATATGGCAGTAAAAGAAGAGTACGTGTATATCCGGCTGGATGAACAAAATTATTTCTACTGGTCCGTCCGAACGAGAGCCATACTTGAGACTCGGGATTGCTGGTCAGCTGTCAACCCTGGTTTTGATGTTGCAGACGTCAGTGAACTGTCACCGGTGCAAAGAAAGATGAATGATAGAGCCAGAGCATTTTTAATTAACATCTTATCAGATTCTTTTTTAGATGACGTGGGCTGTCTTGATTTAGCTAAACGTGTGGGATACACTAGAAAGGGTATGCAATAGAATAGGCACGTTACATGCGATACTGTTGCTTAACGAACTTTTGAATTTGAGAAAGGAAGACAGCATGACTATGACAGATTACATACCGAAGAAAATTAACCTACACCGTCGAGTTGCCAAATCAGGGTTGTTGGAACTACCTGACCATAGTTTGGCGGTGTTGCTGGTAACCGGCCTACCAATGGACAAATATGAGGGCTTTATTCATAGTGTAGAGATAAACGATGAAACCCTAACTACCAGTGAAATGAAACCAAGGTTAATACTAGAAGAGAAAAGGCTTCAAAGGGAACACAGAATTGAAAGTGCGAGTGAAAATGTTTCCTCCAACCCAGCGTTAGTAGTGAGAAAGTTCCGAAATAAAGAGTGGAAGTAATGCGGAAGCAGAACCCTTTCGTTGCTATAACTGTGGACAAATTGGTCATGCGGAAAGATGGTGTCGTGAAGGGAAGTTTAAGAAGAGTCAGAAATCTAAGGGAGATGAGTACAAAAGGGACAAATTCAAGAGAGAAAACAGAAAAAATAAGTCAAGCTGCCATAGTTCGCGATGAGGAACTTTCACTACGTGCAAACGGTAAAAATATTGTCGGGAGTGTTGACGAGTGGGTCATGGACTCTGGTTGTTCGAAACACATGACTCCCTTTTATGGACTATTGAAAAACTTTGTTGAAAAGGACTGAGCGTATGTAAGAGTTGGTGACGGTAGAAAATTACCAGTCAAGGGTTATGGTGCAGTGGAGTTGAAACCTGTAACCTGTGAGATTACAGTGAAGTTAAATTTTGTATTGTTTGTGCCAGACTTAACGTTTAATCTGATGTCAGTATGCCAAATTGAAGAAAAGGGTTGCGATGTTAACATAAGACACGGAGTTTTGAATGTGTGTAAGAATAATGTTGTTAAATTGGCAGCAAAGTATCAGGCTAGTGGCGGTTTGTACACATTGAAAACAAAGTGTGATACCAATGAAGCATCGTTTTGTTCAGATTCGTTGTGGCACAGCAGGTTAGGCCATCTGCATAAGTATGCCTTTTGCAAAATTTCTGCATAGATGATTTTAGGTCAAGGTAAATGATGATGCATGTGATGTTTGTGTCCAAGGAAAAATTAAAAAGAGTGGCATGCCAAAGGTAGGAACAAGTAAAGCAAAATATGTATTGGAAATTATTCATTCTGATGTTGTAGGAAAGATTTTGCCGGCATCTCCGGCAGGTTCACAATATGCAGTTACATTCCTTGATGAATATTCCAATTATGTAGTTGTAAAGATGTTAAAGAAAAGGAGTGACGTTTTTTTGGAGTTTGTAAAGTTTCAAAAACAGGCAGAAAATAGTCAGGAAGGAAAAATTAAGTTCTTGCAAAGTGACATTGGAGGGCAGTATATCTCTAGGCAATTTCAAGAACATTTAGATGCTAACGGTATAGGAAGAAGGTTAACAGTGCCATATACACCTGCTCAGAATGGTAAGGCAGAGAGAATGAACCTTACATTGCTAGATATGGTCCGATGTATGTTGATTGAATCAGGAGTCCCACATTCTTTGTGGACTGAGGCATTAAATACTGCTGCTTACATTAGGAATATATGTCCCTCATGTGCTATTGATGGTAAGATTCCTTGGAAAATATGGAAAAACGAAACTTGGACTAAAAAGGAGTTAGACAAGATGAAAGTTTTTGGATGTCAGGCATGGATAGCAGTTGAAAATGGAAAACTAAATCCACGAGGAGAGGAAGGTGCATTTGTTGGGTATCCAGAAGGAATCAAAGGTTATAGGGTTTGGAGTTTGCACCAGAAGCATGTAATTAGTAGAGATGTAGTGTTCAATGAAGAGGCATTTCCCTTCAAAAACCCTAAGCATGCTGAGATTGAGCCAGTTGGAAGGAAGTTGGAGTTTCAGGTTTTAGATGATTTGTTTGTCAAAGTTCTAGGAGAAAATAAGGCAGAAAACAATGAGCTCATTAATAGAAATGAAGAGGTTGTGAGTGCTGTAGACAACGACGGGGAGGTTGTACCCATAGGCGATGAGACCAATGAGGTGCCGGCTGTTCCAGGGGGAGACCGCCAGGCACTCTGGGAAGGACCTGCAGGAGATGGGCAAGAGGAGCAACCACCTTTACGGCGATTGACAAGAGATAGGCAGACAGCACAGTCCATGCTGTAATAACCGCACTGCATTGGTCACAGGTGTCGTGTCTACTGACGAGGAAGGTGACCCCTAGAGCTATCGACAAGCTATGTCTAGGAGAAATGCACACAAATGGGAAGAGGCTATAGAAGAGGAGATGAGCCGTCTGAGGAGAAATGCAACCAGGGATTTGGTGAGGCATCCAGAAGAGAGGAAGGTGATAGGCTGCAAATGGGTGTTCAAACTGAAGAGAAACAAGTGCGGAGAAGTAACAAAATACAAAGCACAACTCGTTGCTCTAGGACACACCCAAGTTCCCGGAATAGACTATCAAGAAACATTCAGTCCTGTGATCCGAAGGCAGACCCTGAGGGTGATGATAGCACTATCAGTTGAGCTAGGATGGGAAATAGAGCACCTAGATGTGGAATCAGCAAACCTCAACAGTACCCTGGAGGAGGACATCTATGTATATGGAACAGCCTGAAGGTTGTGAAAACCCAAAGTGCGACCCTCATGCTTTTGTGTGTAAACTGAGGAAAAGCCTTTATGGCTTACACCAAGCTGGGCAGGACTGGAACCGTTTCATAGATGTGAAGCTTCGAGAAGGCCTGGACATGACGAGGTGCGTAAACGACCCGTATGTGTACAAGTCTAGATATAGAAACGTTATCGTGGGCCTGTATGAGGACGACATAGTCATGTGTGGACAATTCAATGAGATGTCGGTGCTGAAGACAAGGCTGAGAAAAATGTTGAACATAAACGATCTGGGGCCAGTGGCAAATCTACTGTCACTGTGTGTGAGCAGAGATGGCAACGGTATTACTATCAGCCAGCCTGCTTACCTGAAGGAGATAATCAAGTCTGCCGGTCTAGAGGAATGCAGAAGTGTTTCAACGCTGGTGGTGATCCAGAGAATTCCTGGGGAAGATGATGACGAACAGTGGGACGGGTATGAATACCGGCAAAAGGTAGGCAGTCTGCTGTACGTGGCAAACCAGACAAGACTGGATATATCGTACTCGGTCAGTTTCAAGAGTCTGAAATGTGCCTGCCCAACCTAAGGGGACTGGAAGAAAGTCAAGCACAACCGGAGGTACCTAAAGGGGACAATAGACTACAAACTGCACTACCGGAAAGAAGACAGGCCAGTGTCAGTCTACGTAGACCCAGATTGGGGTGCAGATAAGGGAGACAGGAGGTCAACCAGTGGGTATGCTATTGTACTTGCGGGTGGGGCTGTAAGTTGGCAGTCTCTAAAGCAGAAAACAGTTACACTATCCACCGTAGAGGCAGAGTACGTGTCGATGTGCGAGGTAGTAAAGGAAGTTTGTTGGCTCTGATTGTTACTTTACGAATTAGGGCAAGAAAAATTCATTGAGACACATTGCACTATCCTAGCAGACAACCAGGGAGCATTTTGTCTCAGTAAGAACGAAACTATTTCTGAGAGAAATAAGCATATGGACATTAAATTTCATTTTTTGAGAGAAAAGGTGGTGGAAAGTATCATCCAGTTCAAATATGTACCATCAGGCGACAACGCAGCTGATGTGCTAACTAAAGGGATACCAGGGCCTAGAGTAAAGGAATGCATTGCCAGATTAGGGCTTAAGTAAATTTTGTTCTTTATTGGATAATATGGCAAAGTGTTTTAGTGTTCTGTTGCAGGTCTTTATGGTGTAGAGAAACACATGACGCCTGTCATTCAAAGTTTTTGTTTTATTGTGAATGGTAACATGATGTGCCGAAGAAATCTGCCAAACAGTTTTTTTTTAATTGGTGTTCCATTCATTTAAGCATAAGGTATAAGCAGTTGTCATGTAAGTTCATAGCTCATTCATTTAATCCTATTGTGAGGATTATTTATATTTGCATGGTTAAGTTGTTCTTTTAGATTGAGCTGTGTGTGTTGTTCAATTATTGGTTCAGTTTTGTTTTCTTAACTGCAAGGAATATTCAACAAGGAGGAGTGCTGGTATGAGTGTTTTTGTGCGTTAAATATTCCTTGGTTGGACACCCTGTGTGAATGATCTGTGGGTTTGAGTGGGTGAACCCCGGGGAGTCTCGTGGTTGGTTGTGTTGCGTGTTGAATGTGTAATCTCGTAACAGTATTCATTTTTGTTCAATAAACCTGTTTTTCACCAGAAGTACAACCTGGTTTATGTTTATTAAGCCAACAAACCAACAAATCCCACCTCGCATATAAGCTGGACCCGATAGAAAAAATCATGGAGCTCTATTTCCCCGGTATTCCCTCCCCAAAGTCAGGTAGGCCACCTGCAATAGTACATCCCCGACAGCTCACAGAGAGGCATTTCCCAGAAACAACACCGGATTCGGAGAAAAAAAATTTCCTACAAGGAAAGGTGCTGTATGCTCCCGAAAAAGGGACGCACGGGGAAAAATTGTTAGGAGGGAGAGCCGGAACTTTTGTCCCGAATGCAATGTGGGACTATGTGTAATGCCATGTTTTCCTTTGTACCATACTAAAGTGAACTTTTAAAAATTTTTATTTCATGCAATACCTATTTTTTTCATTTTTCATTGTTATTTTAGCTAAAGAGTTTATTGTGTTCATTGTGCTACACTATCAATATTTTTAATCAATTTGTTCATTGAAAAGTGAAATAGTGATTTTACGAAAACCTTTATACATATAATAATTTAAATAAAATATTTTGCCAAAAGAATTTTTTGAAACCCTACTATTCACATTTTTTATTAATCAACTACCTAAGACTAATAAAAAAATGAAAGAAAAAAATATGACTATTTTTAAAAGTTAATTGTTGAAAAAGCCATCCGGGAATGGGTGAATGTGTGACTGGAACAAACAAAAACATTTTTCAAGACAAATGTTAGTTCTATGATCTGTGCTCTGTCATTGTCATAAAGAGCCTGGACAACATGGCTCCAGGTGCAACTTAGCAACAGGACAAGAAAAGGATAAGAGAATAAGAAAACTACTCACAGGGTTCAGCTGTTTTCTTTTTCCCCTCACTAGTTTCTCAGGAGTTGCACTTGCATTTGTCACTTTGGCACTACCTCCACTTCCACAATGAGAATTTTCTTCCTCACCAGAATTTTTAGTGTGCTGCCCTGGAACCATTCCAATCACACTGTGAACCTTGCCAGTCTCTTCAGGAGCCATGTCATTATCTTCATGAGCCATTTCAGTATCTCCAGGAGCAATCTTAGTATCTTCAGGAGCCTTTTCAGTTTCATTAAGAGTCTTTTCAGTCTCACCAGGAAGTGTTCCAATTACATCAGGAACCATTTCAACAACTTCAGGAACCTTAACAATCAATGATAACAAAAGACTAAGGTCAATAACTACATGGATAATTTATTGGCAAGCATGTTCCATAGTTTTTTAGGCATAAAAATAATCTTAGCTGTGATTTAGAAGCTAAGAAATAAACATATTAACCCTTTTACTGCCAGCCCATTTCGGGTGGGATGTGCGAAGAGTGCCAAGGCTTTTTTCAGGTTTTTAAACTTGGGCCATTGAATTCAGGTATTTAAAGTTGGGCCGATAAATCGGCCCGTGGCAGTTTTCGCACATCCAACGTGGGCCGATATATCGGCCTGCTGGCAGTAAAAGGGTTAACCTTCACATTTAATTTCCTTTCACCTCATTTCCTTGTTTTTGCCGACCAATAATAATTCAATATCCCTATTAAAATACTGCAACTACACTCGAAATAATCAACGATATCAAAGATCTGTAGAATAAGTTAATTTCACCCCATTCCGCATGTGAACGTATAATAAGATTTATGTGAGTATATTGGACAGTGAAAATTTTTTAACAGATTTTTGTCAAAAAGTAAAAAATTTTCTCGTTGTTAATTAATGTTTTTCTGTGTACGACCACCACTTTGTTTTTAGTGAAAAATAATGTCATATTCGGATTCAGCAACCCCGAAAACACTTTTATATGAACTATCATTAATATTGTTCAATAATTGGAGTTTTGTCCATATTTTAGTGATTTTAGACCACTGTGTGGCAGTCCTCGGGCGCCTTCACTGCCACTACCACACTTGTGTGGCGTGCGCACCTCTCCTAGACCTCCACCCTAGCCCACCACCGTGAGGCTCTGGCAGTGGCGGTGAATGCGAGCACATGGAAGGAAAGAACGACAAGTGAGCGAGGATAGTTCCCTACGGCTGGCAGACGAAACAAGAACACTTAATTTTTCTAGGACCAGCCAAAAATTTCCTGGACTTTCCATGACCAATTTTTTTCCCCAGACTTTCCAGTCTTGTGGGAACCCTGCCAATAAAACTCTCTTCCAATCTTGTTTTTTGTTTTGTGATACCCGAGGTGTCCTCCAATTTCGGAGTCATGAAAATATGTCATAACCACCAGTTTGAACCCCTCGGGAACGTACACCTGGTTCCGTTTACCACTGCGGCTCTCGAAAACTACTACGTCCCTATAAAGCTTTAATTCCTTTATTTCATCCCTGGAATCAATGGGGCCTTAATTAATTCGCTCTATCCTGGTGTTCTGTAAGCGAGACAAAAGAAAGTGGTAAATTTTGTAACATGAACATACCTTACACGACTTCCTGACCCAATGATTTTGCATCAATTTTAAAAAAAAACAGGACCGTTATTTAGGGAACACAACCATTTAACAAAACCCATCTGCATTTTTGCAAGTACCATTTCAAATGTAACTTGGTGTGGATTCCAAACCACACTGCCATATTCTAAAACAGGTCGGACAATTGTACAATAAGTTCATACAACAGAGTGAATGGAACAATGACGAAAGCAGTTTCCTTTTAAAAATCCCAAGAGGCAGTAAGCTTTCGAGCATATAGATTGAACATGCGCTTTAAAAGACAGTTTGTTGTCAATAGTGATCCCCAAGTCAGTAATTGAAGTCACACGCTCAAGAGGAACACCACTTAAATGATAGTCATAATGAACAAAATTCCTCTTCAAAGAAAAGGAGATAATTCTGAATTTGGTTAGATTAGGATCATCATTATCAACTGGTATTCTGCCTACTGGCAGGTCCCAAACGCCAAAGCTGTCTCCAATTCGTCCTGCAGACGAAGTGAAGATAAAAAGTAGGTACAAGCAAACCAACCCGGGCCAGGGACAGGACAAATTGGAGATTAGGATGCAAATTAGCCTTTTCACTGCTAAGCTTCGACCCAGAGAGCGCTCACCGTAGCGTGTAACACTGCTGGGCATTAAAATACCCCCAGCACGCATAGTTTTTATGGTATTTAAACTCTTTTGCACATAAAACGCATATATGTGTGTGTAGCACTGATGGAACTTCTCCGCCCAAATATGCATATATGCCTGCGTAGCAGTGAAAGGGTTAATAATTAAACTGTCCCTAAATGGGTGATGTGTACCGATGGTGACAGTAAGAAGTGAAAACTCAACGTAAGCCAAATTCAACATTTAATTCCAAAGCAACAATAAACAAAAAAAGGCACAGCGACGGCAGTGGAATTCTGGAATTTCTGATCTTAGCCACACGTGAAGTGGTGACGCGGAGAGCCACAGAGTGACCGAGGTGAGACCAAACAGGGAGAGGGTTTCTTTATCCTAAATTCCGGGGGTTGGGTGTTGAACCTTTCTAGGGCAGTTGGCCCTGTTGGCAGTAGGGCCCTGTTGAACGGAGGTTCCGTACTTGTTTATTTCTAGTGTGTGTGTTTGTGGGGGAGTGGGCTTGTAGTTGGTTTTTGCCTTTTTTTTGGTGGGCGGGGCCTGATTAGAAGTGCCTACCCTCAGACTTTGTGTGTATTGACTATGGAAGCCTACCTTTGTAGAATTAGCTTTTCATTTAATTCCTTTTGTATTCCTTTCGTGGGCAGGGCACTATAATATTGAAATAGAACATCTTGTCCACATAGAAGTGGAGAATATCTTGTCCACATAGAACTTGAATGAATTAACATGTGAGCAGGGCTACATGACTGTTTCAGTGCTTGGTGTAGTAAGCGGATGATGGATAGTGATATCTGCACAAGCAGTGAACAATACAGCAATAATGTGGTCACATGCCCCAAGGCATGCATATTACAATATCTTCATTGACAGTGCATCATGATGGCTTGGTCGGTTACCCTGGCTCTTCTTTTCACCCCCCCCCCACCCTATTCCCCTGCACCCCAGTTCAAGATAGCAGCACAGGGAGCTGTGCACACTTGCTTGAATTGGAAAAGAGTGGGCTGCACCACGGCTCCGCTGAGAGCAGCCCATATGCCACAGGATACCAGCAGGGGATCCCTTTGCTTCTACGGGGCAAGGGATACCGGTAGGCAATCAAGTAAAACAGGGGAGTCCTATTACTTCCCCTGTAAAATGCCTCTCGGACACACGACATAAAGAGCGGGGTGGAGGAATTCCGACTGCTTTTCGGGTTACTGCTGGTGGATATGGTGAGGCATCTCACGGATTCACCTCCACGTCACTCCTGCTCACCCGTCTCCAGCTCACGTAAGCTCATGTTTCTCCTTGATTTTCTCGTCAACCTGAATTGCTACCTGGCCCCTTTCCTACCCCTGCCAGGGTAACCATTCCGAGTGCCATTGCTGTGATTTTGTTGCTTTGGAACTCAATGTTGAATTTGGCTTACGTTGAGGTTTGACTTCTGACTGCCACTATCTGTAATCATCACCTACTTAGAGACAGTTTAATGGTAATCATATGAAATGAGGGCACTATACCTTACTGACAAAGAAAACAAATAAAAAGATTAAGCAATGATAACACATAGGTACCTTAGATGTGGATAAATTCATTTCATTGTGTTGACTTCCCATGGATGAGTCAAGATGAAGCTCCAATGAATTCTGTAAGAATAGCAACACCTCAGTCAAAAGACTAGAATTCCTGATATTGATATGTATTTCGAATCAATCATTCTAGTGCATGACAAGCTACTGCACACACATACCCACACCAAATTCTATTTACAAACATGAGGATTCACATTTTCCTCAGTCATCTATCCCACAGAGAAGAAGAAAGCCATCGCATAAATTCCTTCAGCCAAATGTCCAAATGCATCCAGCCTCTTTTGAAGGCGCCTAGGGGTCACTTCAAAAAGTGGAACCTGACACAAATGCACCAATGAGAACAATTAACACAGAATATGTATGTTAATCCACTTCCCAAAACTAATCTTGCTTCATACATGAGGTCTCTTCTATTTATGGGATCTAATGACTATACTAGGTTACTAGACTACATTAAAGAAATAAGAAATAACTACACTTTTTCAGAAGCAAAAATGTTAATTACTTTACATAATATTGATAATTTGTTATCCTAGTGTTAGTTATAAATTGTAAGAGGTGGCCGGTAATTTTCCTTAAGCATTATCATCGCCCACGTCTCGCCGCTTCCTTTCCCACCGATTTCCCTCCCCCACCACTTCCGGAGTTCTCCTGCATGCCCATGTCATGCAATGCACCCAGTGGGAATATGATGGCATTGACAGCCAATGAGCTGTGACTAGGAGAGTATAAACGAATAAATGTGGGTCAACCCAGAGTCCGAGTTTTTCCTCGACCTTCCCTTCCTTCCTCCGTGGGACCTCTGCCCGATGTCATAGGTCCTTACAAATTTGGTCAGAAGTGGGATTTGCCAATGGAGAAGTCGTGGCTCGGAACATTGTCGCAGGGAAAGGATGAGGTAAGTCCATCATGGCTGGGCGAGTTAGTGTTGGGGGCAAAGAGGTGGAGTTGCAGCAAGTAATAGAGGATGTTCACAAAAAGTTGTGCGATCTGACTAGCAAAAATCAATTCCTTAGTTCCCAGTGGGTGAATTGAATTTCGTCCCTAATCCAAGCTCCAATGCTAGGAGGTTTTCCTTACTGCTGTCAGTGATTGTCTCTTCGAGGGATCCTTCGGAAAATGTTTTTGCATTCTTCGAATGTATGGACAAATTTGGACATTTGAGATTAGTGGCTGGGAGAATGAGGAGAGATTACAAGTAGCTAAGCTTCGTATAACAGGACATGCAGTGGAGTTCATCCGCTCTAAGCATGAGTGTCATGAAGCGTATAGCTATGAGGAGTTCAAGAAAGTGCTAATGGACAGGTATACAAGAAAGCAGGATACCCTGTTCCATCAAGAGCTCATCTCACAGATGAGACGTGGCCCTGGAGAGGGAATAGAAGGCATCGCCAATAGGATAAGGAACGCTAACGCCCACACCTACGAGAAGAGTGACTCCAACGAATCCTTTCAGGTCACCCTTTATGAAGCCATACAGAGGGCATTGGGCACTTTCCTGAATTGACTCTCCAGAGAGGTGGAACCCTGCACGATGCCCCGAAAACCCTCGACGAAGCAGTGCGAGCTGCCATACGGGCGGAAGCCATTGCAGCAAAGGTGACGTCACGAAGCCCGCCGCAGAAGGATTTCCATACATCCCCAAAATAAGGAAGAATTTTGAGGATAGTGGAGGATTCCAAAGGGAACAATGGTGATTATTTGGTGGAATCAACATTAGAGACTGTGGCAAATTGCTACGTCGCGAGAGGGTTGTGCACCGTTGATGATAACCAATGCACTACGGTTCAAGTAACCAATTTTGGAAATGAAGAAATAGAGCTGCAAAATGGGACCAAACTTGGGCTGGGGCATCAAGGTTGAATTCAGCAGGGAATGAGTCAGCAGAAGCCATCACAGGAAGATAAGAACAATAATGACAGCCAGTGAGTCTCAATTTCTTTTTTCCCTGAGTTTTCCAGGTTTTCCAGGCAAATTTTTACATTTTCCAGGGTCTTGTTGCACTTCGTTACTAAAATATTTTTAATGAATTACTAATAAAATCAGAATATTTTGCCATCATAAAAAATACGAGAAATTTCGGTGCCTACTTTGAGTTAAATAATGGAGTATACAAGGAATGAGGAATATTACAGGTTTTATTTCAACCAACAAATAAACAAAAATGGTTAACTGACAACAAATTTTGAGTCAGGTGAAATTTGGACATAATAAACTAGAATCAGACTATATGGCAAATATGATGCCTATTACCTGGTGGAATAGCCATTAAAATTTAAATATCAGATTCACCACGAAAATCTTAGATCATTTAGAATCAGACTAATTTGATAAAGAACTTACAAATAAAATAAGACACTGGTGTGATTTTTTTCAATGAGTGCATTTCCGATTCAACTTAACGTCAGATACCCACTGACTTCAATTTCATTAGAAACGGCTCAACTATAGCAGCCATAGTCTCAAAGAAGGCAAGACGAGCTCTCAGCATCTACCTGGTAGCTGTTACTATCACTCATACCTGGTAGCACTCCTGGTAGCTGTTACAACTCACACACTACCTGATAGATGTTTCATTCATTCATTGCAGTAGTCTACCGGTTAGAGGTAGGTTGTGATGAAAGTCAGAGAATATCCCACGAACTCGCACACGTGCCGTGCCCTTTCTACCTCTAGTATTTCTTTCTTCATCTCAGCATAAGTCCTACCTTTCTTCATCCCGTCCATAAAACTGATTCTCTTCCTTCCCCTTCCCCGCTTACCCAACATCCTACCCTCTATCACGGCCTTCAGCAAACCATCGTCCCTCATTAACCCTTCCAGCCACCTAACCTATCTTTCCCTAATCTCATCTATAAGTTTCCTCTCCTCGCCCACCATGTCAAGCACTTCCTC
Source organism: Pyrrhosoma nymphula (assembly GCA_963573305.1). Taxonomy (NCBI): domain Eukaryota; kingdom Metazoa; phylum Arthropoda; class Insecta; order Odonata; family Coenagrionidae; genus Pyrrhosoma; species Pyrrhosoma nymphula. Next base: position 154,186,457 of record OY754329.1, on the reverse strand, counting down.
ATTTCTCTTCCTTTCCGTCCAACGAACCTTCTCCATCCTCCTCCACACCCACATCTCGAAAGCCTTCAGCCTATTTTCGTCTTCCTTTCTCAAGGTCCACGTTTCTGCCCCATACAACGCCACACTCCATATCAAGCTCTTCACCAGCCTCTTTTTTACATCCTTACTTAAGGTCCCCATCATCAGCTCCCTTCTATTATTGAACGCTTCCTTCGCTAGCGCTATTATCCTCCTAATGTCTTTGCTACTATGTCCTCATTCTTCTAGCGTACTACCCAAGTAATTAAATTATTCTACTTGCTCCAGTTTGTGACTTCCTACTCTTGTCACCAGTTTCACTTTCTTTGACCTACAGAATCTCATTACTTTTGTTTTCCTATTATTTATCTTCATTCCGTATTTCTCACACTGCTTTTCCAGTGCATCTACTAAAGTTTGCAATCCTTTCGATGACCGACTGACTAACGCCTGGTCGTCTGCTAATCTAACAGACTTTATTAACTGGCCTCCTACTTTCATTCCCACATCTAGTTCATCCCATGCCTCTCTTACCATTTCCTCAGCATAGATGTTAAAAAGTAAGGGCGACAACGGGCACCCTTGCCGTACCCCGCGACCTATAACTGCCCACCCTGATTCACCGTCAGCTACCCTTACCTGAGCCCTCTGCCCCATATATAAGTTTCGGATGAGTCTCCTGTCATGCCAATCTATTCCTCTTTACCCCAGTATCTGCATTAATTTATCCCAGTTTACTCTGTCAAACGCCTTTTCGAAATCTACAAAGCAAGCTAAAACATCCTGATTATGCTCTATGTTTCTATCCATAAGTGTCCTCATTACCGAAATCGCGTCTCTGGTTGCCCTCCCCTTCCTGAACCCAAATTGGTCATCGCCTAAATAGCAGTTTGCTCTGCTCTCCAACCGTCTATTTAGTACTCTAAGCAACACTTTTGCCGCGTGCGAAATTAAACTGATTGTTCTATACTCCTCGCATTCTGATGCTTTCTTCTTCTTTGGGATAGGTATTAATACTGTTTTCATGAAATCCTCTGGCCATACTCCTTCCTCGTAGATCCTGCGAATAAGTTCGAAAAACGATTTTCTCCCCTTACTACCTAGATTCTTCAGTAGCTCCGAAGGTAGGTTATCGGTTCCCACGGCTTTTCTACCCTTCATCTCTCTTAATGCCCTCTCTATTTCGATGTCAAGTAACTCTGGTCTGAGGTTATCCTTATCTATTGTTCCTTCATCCTCTAGATCTAGGCTAAGGGGTCTATTCTCGCTGCCATATAATTCCTCTACGTATTCTCTCCATCTTTCCAGTACATCTTCCTGTTCGATTAATATCTTCCCTGTTTTGTCCTTAACCTTTGGTATCGTTTGACCTCTCTTACCACCCGATAACATTTTCACCTTGGCATACTAAGCGCCCACTTCCCCCTCCTCCTGCATCTTTTCCATTTCCTCACATTGTCCCTTCCACCAGTTTTCTTTTGCCCGATTCGTCACTCGCCTGAGTTTATTATTCAATTCCTTGTACTTCCTCTTGCATACGTCGGTGTTCACGTTTTTCCATATCCTTCTCTCCTCCATTTTCTTTATCATTTCTTCTGTAACCCACTGCTTCTCAACCCTCTTCTTTTCCACCGTTCCTATTGTTTTCTCTGCCGCTCCTGCGATGCCTGTTTTTATAACCTCCCATCTTCTCTCTATTGTTCCCATCCGCTTCTCTTCACCTATGTTCTTTTCTACCAGCTCTTGGTATTCCCTCCTTTTCAACCCTTTCAATGCTTCAAGGTTCCACCTCTTTATCTTCCTACCTTTACAAAGCCTTTTGAATATATGATAGATGTTACTATCAGGAATTCCAATTGTAAGCTTTGGCTTTGGTTTTACATCCCTCAGTTCCTTCATTACCCTTTCCACTTCCTCCACATACGCTTCAACAGCTGATAAGATTTGCTGTGCCCTGACTGCCTCCATTTTATTTTTGACTGTCCGCATGGCACAAAACGTCAGCAGGAAAACGGAGGTACCCGTAATGTTGGTAAAATCAGTTCACCGAGAAGGAACTTTTTTTTGATTGATTACAGCTATCAGATATTGGACTAGGTTCCAGCCAGCACTAATGCAACCTGTTTTGAAGGCACCTTAAATGGTGTGTAAGCCACATGCTCCAAAGTCCAGAAGTGCAGGATCCCCTGGGTCACCCTTGACTTTCAGCTGACTTTTTAGCTCCTTTAAGAATGCCTTATTTACTTTAGTGCTGTCCAATGAGACCTGAAAAACTTGCCATTTTAGCTTTACTTTGGACTGGGATGCACCTGCTTCAAATGCTGATAGTAGATCTTTTGACGCACTTTTGCCAAATAACACTGACGTAACACTGCTACACTGATTCGGAAGCATCCGCTCCAATATCATAGTGCAGCGTGTCCTCTGATATAGCGGCGCCTAGGTGTCCAGTGCTATTCCGAGATTAATTAAAGGAGGGAGGAAGAAGAGGATGCATGATTGTGCCCTGTGAGACTAGCCGTCTTTCCGACGCTACCACAATTCTCAACATGTCTTTTTCAAATATCTCCAAGGAGCTTACTGAAATAATTCTTCTATCTCTTTTAGGCAATTTTGCAAGCAACATTCACAAATCATTTGGCCATTGTTGAAAGCTATCAGGAAATTCATTTTCCAATTAACTAAAATTACGTGAAATAATATAATTAAAACAAAATACACTAAATATAATTAGCTGGGGTTGCCCCTGTACAGTGGCCCTGTCGGCTTCGAACCTGAGGGCCATGATTTCAACATGCAGTGACCGCAAAATGTATTTCTGCACCCTCAAAAACATTTATGCAAACATTAAGGGTTAAGATTAATGGAAATCGGCTGCCGTGCATTTTCCAGGGTTTTTCGGAAAAATATAAAAATTCCCTGAGTTTTCCAGGACAAAATATTTCCCTTAGTTTTCCAGGTTTTCAAGGTCGCCGGACACCCTGGAGAAGGTTGTGCTGTAGTCATTATTGGGAGAATTCAGTGACCTATTCATGGAAAGGGATCAGTTACCTGTCACCTCGTTGACATCTCCTGGACTACTTGGGAAATTGCAGATTTTTCTCGACGCTAGACCAGACAAGTGGATGTCACCAAATTCCCAGGCATGAGGAAGACTGGGAAAAAACTGCATTTAATGTTGACAGCGGACACTATCAGTACAGACTTTGGGAAATATCAATGTAAACTGTTTTGAGCACCACAGTTATCAATTATGCAGTAAAAAAAACTTTATAGGTATATTTAGCATTTTTTGTGTCATTTTTATGATTATTTTGACCCTGCAACGCCGTCCTATGTGCTCTGCACCGCGGTTCAGGGTCGTTTAAAAGGCCGCGATCCTTTAAACTTCCCATGGAGCCATCATAAGTTCTGTGTAGTGACCTCGCACACTGTTTTAATGTATTATTTGAGGCATTAAATATTATTTTAACGAAATATCTTCTGACCTGCTTATAAAATATGCTAGATAGTCTATTTTATACTTTTAGTTTTATAAAATTGAGAATTTTTCTCTAAGGATGTGGATATTTTGTACATTTTTTATTCCTTCCTCATGAAATAAGTAACGTTTTCTCATCTAATTTTCTCGAAGTTGTGATGAAAAGCTTTTATATTTTGACTTTGAAGAATAGCGTAAACATATTTGGTGCTCGGATGAAGATAATGCCACTTTTTCCGGCACCAGTCAACATAAACACGTCCCCTCGTTGATTACATTTTTTTCAAGGCAGTCATTGCGACGAGCTTCATTTCAGATTGGAGTAATGAACACGTCTGGTTTAGAAGGGCAGGCAAGAGTTGCGATATTTTCTCTTCCTTTCAATTACCTCCAGTGTATTATCTTGGCTAAACATGGGAACCTTTTCTTCGCCCTTTTGATGATACTAAGGCAGTGGAAGTCAGGGGTGGCTCGCACACACTCCACTGCCTATCTCGAGTGATTATTGAGTCGAAATGGCTGAGTTGGAAAACCTAATGGGTAAGCAAATTGTGGCGTGATGAACTCAGCTTCTTCCTAGCAGCCCAGCCCATCTCATTATGTCAGAGGCATCTGGAACGAAGTCACTTCTCTGATAGGAGACCCAAGTCTGTAATATTCTGACACATCGTTGCAAGATAGATTTGGCGCCCTCGCACGTGAGGGGTATACACTATGCCTACTTTCGTCAGTTTTACCATAGAAACCGAAGTGTTCGGACCTATGTGAAATGTGAGTGTATTAGTGAATAACCATAGCGAAATATCTGTTTCACCGGGAGTTTGTTTTATATGGCCAGGCCATAGCCAAGGCTGGGAAGAAATGCTTTGTGGCTCTATACGGGGTTGATATAAAGAGGGACACCTTGAATACCCTCCGCTACCAGCTTTTCATTAAGTTGGCATCCAACTCAAAGGTTAACCTTGCTCGTTTGCCTCCAACGGCCGATTCAGCAAATCACCATTCTTATAGAGCTTACCACCAAGTTCAGAAGTGGTTGGGGGCTAATAAAAACCCTACAGATTGGGAGTGGAAGATCGACGATCATGGCCTTATCCCAGTCACTACCACCATGGATCCCGCTCCTCAGAATCTATTGCGCACGATATCTTGTACATGCAGAAAAGGATGCAGTGGGGGATGCAGCTGCCGCAAAGCCAGATTAAAATGCTCAGCACTATGAAAATTTTGTAGTGGCAAATCATGCCACAACGTTCCATATTACCATCTTGGAGATTCTGACGACGATGAAGACCATGAAGACGATCCCGCCCCTATCTTCTCTGAACGAGTTGTGGAGCTCTCTCCACCAGCACAGGGAATCACCAAGGATTTCTCAGAGCCAGGGCCGTCAAAATATATGAAATTATGATGTAAGTAGTACCTGACTTTATTAGCATGTAAATATTAACTATGGTAATTGCATATTTTTTCATGTACTGCATTATTACTTTTGCTATTATAACCAAAAAATCATATTTATCAAAATAAGGTACCTTGGTTGAATCAAAAAGTAGGGAACAAATGTTTTGGTTCTTGCAAATAAATATAATTACCTACTCGTGTCAACTCTCTTGTGCAGCTTCAATATTTTACACCCCTTATGTTATTTAGGTAGTGGGGGATGCAGCTGCCGCAAAGATGAATTAAAATGTTCAACTGTATGTCAATTTTGCTAAGCTAAATCATGCTAGAATCTTCTATCTGTTCATATTGATGATTTCGACGACGACGAAGACCCGTCTCTTTCTTTGTCGAATGAGTTGAAGAGCTCTCTCCACATGCTCCGGGATTCTCTGAGGATTTCTCAGAGCGAGGGCCGTCGAAAAAAATGAAATTATAACGAAGCAGATTAGCTCTTAGCATGTGAATATTAACTATTGCAATTTCATCTTTTTGTGATAAAAAATTAAAACTAGTAACTATAGTATGTGACCTGTACCTGTATGTGACCTGTTTACATTGATTTTTCCAAAAATCAATTTTTCCGTAATTTTGTTTTATGCCATTTTTGAAAGAACTATTGCGCTTACAAGAGTCATTTTCAGCTCAAATTAAAGGTATAACAATTTACTATACATTTAGTCCTGATAGTTTTTGTTGTAGGATGATTAATTTTGCCGATATATGGCAAGACACATGACCAAAATGAAAAAGTTTCACTTTTTGGAAAAAATTGCCTTTTTTTGAAGAGCTGTTTCTCAAAAAGTTTGGAACATACGTGGTTTGTTTTGGACTTAAATTGTAGCACAATGTATATTCTTTAAATGAGTATAGAGAACTATTTTCTGTAGGTCAAATATTTTAGGAGATATTGAGTAAAAACAAAAAAAAGTGCAAAATTTGCGCAGTTTTCTGCGCACTGCGCAGATTGCACAGGTCTTTTGAAGCTGCAAATTTGGTTTTTTACTATTGGCATAGATCCTAACAACATATTAAAAAATTATAAATACATGACCTTTTGCAAGGTCGGATGTATAAAGTGACGGGACTAATAGTGAGGAAGCCAGATACTGAGTTGTATTGGTCGACGAGACCTAAACTCTCCTCTCCCTTTTTTTGAAAAAACAATTTCTTACCGATGATTCGTAAAAATAAGGCAACATTTTGCCTATTTTAACGATTTTGATCCCCAAACACAACACAACGCCGAACTAAAAAAATATGGCCAATTTGCCAGAAGCTGGAAAAAAGTTCAAGGCACTCCATACACCATAGACGGACGTTACCATTGACGAGAGCCTGCTCTTGTACAAGGGAAGATTGGGGTGGCAGCAGTTCATCCCTATGAAAAGAGCTTCATTTGGCAAATATATGCCCTTTGTGAATCGAGAACTGGATACGTGAGGTCAACGACAATGTACACGGGAATGGGGACTGTGAAGGATAAAGACACTAACCATTTACCCATGTCCTCAAAAGTGATAATGACTCTAATGAAGCCATTATTTGGCCTATGATTATGTCTGACAACGGATAATTTTTATACATCTCCAGATCTAGCCGACTTGCTCGCTTCACACTCCACTGACTCGTATGGAACACTGAGGAAAGGGATTCCAGCTCTCTTCAATGAAAATCAAGAAAAAGATTTTAACCCTTTCCTGCCGGCGACTACGAAAGAAAAATTTTTCCGTGCTACGAGTAGCTTGCGAAAATTTTAAACCTCGCTCTGCGAAGCACTTTTTTGGGGTGGAGTGGCCCAGGTACTCTCGTCCCTCCGATTTGGGACCCTACTTAACGGGGCGCCCGGCTATTACCCCGGCCACTGGACTCGACCCTCCAACCCTTTCTTAGCGGGAGTCCACGGTCAACTCATTGCATTAGCAGTGTTTTTTTAAATTAAATATTGTCTATGATTTTTAACAGTTTACACTTATATAAGAATAACTTACATTTTTTTAAGCATTATACAATTTTAAACGGATTTCTAGCATTAATAATAACAAAGTTAGGACTTTTCCATTTTTAAAGCAAGTTAGGACGTCTTTGAATAAACGAAATTTTCTTTGAATAAACCTCCAAATAATACTTCCCATCCTTCTTTTTCATTCGGGCTTTAAACCAACGTAGGCAAAGTTAAAAGTATGTTTTTACAATATACATTACCTAAAAATACCGGAATATGAGTAATTACTAATGGGATCAATGAAGGAATCGGAAAATAGAGGACATATAGTGTAAATAGGCATTCCGATTGTAACAAACACCTACGATATAGAAAATAAAACGACAACATTTCTCTTTTTGCGTATTTTTCATCGCATATGAACACACAAGGTTTTCACACAAGAAGTCCGTTAATAATAACACTAAAATTTCGTTTAAAAATTGCTTATGCACAGAAAAAAACGAAGAATTCATTTCAAGGTATAAAAAATTGGAGTTTGCAATAAATTTTTCTTTGCAAAAATCATTTACAATTCAACCACTTCAACACGGATTCCTGCTATTATGAGGATCGTAAATGAGAAGGAGGGTCGGGCCAAATGGCCGAGGATTAGCTCTAAGGTCTCGCTAAGCTAGGACTCAGGCAGGGGCTGAATACCTCGGACCATTGCTACTTCAGCGGTCACTTCCCATCCCCCGCGACAGCTATAGCCGACGTCCGTTCGTTTGCGCTGAAAAACCCACGCCAGCTATAGCCGACGTTCGGTCTTTTGCGTATGAAAATGCTCGTCGGCTATGGCCGACGTCCGGCGCGAAAGGGTTAAGTTTCTTGTTTTTTGTCATAAAATGAATTTTGTTATAACATTTTCAGAGCGTAAGTCGTCGTCATGCAGGTTGCCTAACTCCCATGAATGTTTGTACGTTGTTTCTTGATGTACTACGGACTAAAATTAATAGCTAACAAAAATGTTGTCGGTAAAGTATATACATTTGTCATGTTAACTATGTAAATGCATTCCTCCTTAGATGTCTAGGAAAGGATTACGGGAAGGAAATTTATACTGTAATGCGGGTGGCTTAATTCTCTTGAGATAAGGGGCAACAATCAGAAATTATTGAATAAATATTTAGTTATTTGGAATAAAAAATTTATGAAAACGTTTTCCGATTTGCCTCCATTTAATGCTTCTGAATCTGAAATAAAAAATTACTTTTTTTGACCATTTTTGTAAAAAAACCCGTCAGGGAGGGGTTAAAGAATCTTCCTCCATATAAATCCTTTGCAGTGCACAACTCTCTCAACAGAGGTCGTAGCCCAGTAGGTTGAGGCGCTTAGCCGGTTATCCACATATATTGACTGGGGTTTGATCCCAGGCTGCGGTAAATTTTTTCTTTCGAATATTTTACAGAATCACTGTAAATTGTCCAATCCCATACGTTTAAAGTAGTAGCAACAGATTTCATTAATTTTCAGCAAATTTGCTGGATTTCCAATCAAGCCCCATTGATTTCCAATCAAAGCGAATTTCGGGATTCTTGTTTAGCCAAAAAGAGGCTTCACATGCTGACAGACCTAATATGTTTAGATTTTGAAAATACAAAGATACTTCCGTAAATAGGGTGGGTTTCAATTGGTTGTGGGTTTTTCTAAAGGCTGTAAACAATGAACGGATTATTACTTTTTAATATACAATGATCTACTCACTTAAAATTTCCCAGGAGCAGCACTCAAGTAATGACTTTTGTCATCCGAAGGTATGCAATTCCACGCCATGAATGAAAAGTTAAATTCCTTCAATTGAAATAAAAATTAGGTGGGAAAAAAATAGTGTTATCATTACGTGACATTTTTTGTGCTGGAATATCTTCCTCTCCCCCACGATACAGGCTTCGCTTCAATATAATATTGCTCCAGAAAAAGGTTATAGCAAATATTTTTTACATAACCTCGGAAACAGTTACAATCTCTTTTTTACGTATATCATGTTCACTATTGAACGAGAAAAAGAGTTACACAAGTCATTACTCGAATGCGGCTCCTGGGAAATTTTAAGTGAGTAGATCATTGTATATTATAAAGTTCTGTTCATTGTTTACAGCCTTGAGAAAAACCCACGACCAATCAAAGCCAATCCTATTCATGGAAGTATCCTTGTATTTTCAAAATCTAAACATATTAGGTCTGTCAGCATTTGTAGCCTCTTTTTGGCTAAACAAGAATCCCAAAATTAGCTTTGAAAGTCTCCCAAGGGGGTTGATTGAAATCCAGCAAATTTGCTGAAAATTAATAAAATCTGTTGCTACTGTCGTAAACATATGGCATCGGACAATTTCCTGTGATTCCGTAAAATATTCAAAAGAAAAAAATTTGCCGCAACCTAGGATCGAACCCCAGAAACCATATGAGGATAACCGGCTCAGCACCTCAACCCACTGGGCTACGACCTCTGTTGAGAGAGTGGTGCACTGCAAAGGATTTATATGGAGGCAGATTCTTTTACATACAGGCAGACACCAAGTTACGTAATAATGCGTTCCGACACTAGTGGCGTAAGTCGAAATTTTCGGAAGTAAAAAAAAAAGGAGTCGAAAACTACTCCGTAACTGAGTCCGTGCTCTCAAGATTGTGGTAGATTCGGAGAAATACAGAGAATAATTTTTTGGCCAAACTTCATTCACTTCACTGCAAAATTCAAGAACTCTTTATTTTTGGTTACTTATATTGTGAAATTCATAGGTTGGTATTAAACTTTCGCTTGCTAGTGATTCTTTTGTTTACGAAGTTCTCTTCGTGTATCTCTTTGGTATCTACTGTCGGCGCAGAAAGTATGTGACCCTGAGTTTGAGACTTAATATCTCCAAAATGGCAAGGCCGATTTTTATGAATTTGACATCAACATTTAGCTTGTTTTATTCCACGTTAAGCGATTACAAGAAATCTTTTTAAAAATTAGAGTAAGAGTTCGTTAGTTCGTTTCGTGGGAGAAAAGGAAATCAGAGCCCATTTTCTGGCCCGTGAGAAGCAATGTCCAACTTTCGGGGATTACTATGCAAATACTATTGATTCCATAACAGTAAAACTTTAACACCTTATTTTTCAATCTTCTGTAAGTGCTTTTGTTAAATTTAAAAGCTCTAACTTTATTTGTTTAAATGTTGACTTTATTTTTACGGATCAACTTTATCTCCCTTCTCACGGCATGTAGAGAGATTTGCATAACACCATTGGCATTGTCGCGAGTTCTGCATTACGATTCTTATATATATATAAAGACATTAAAGTAAAGGTTTACTTTATAACATTTTTTATTTATATCGCGATTTTGTCTGCCTTCAGCCTGCATTGAGTGGCGGAGGGGGACTCTCGGAGCTTACTTTCCCTTCCGTTTACTCACGCGGTGTTGCCAGTGGTTGTATAAAGAAAACGTTTACCTTAACGCATTTATATTAACGTGAATCGTAATGCAGAACTTGCGACAAAGCCAATGGTATTACGCAAATCTCTCTACATGTAGTGAGAACGGAGATAAAGTTTAACGTAAAGGAGAAAATTTAACAAAAGCACTAACAGAAGATTGAGAAATAAGGTGTTTAAGTTTTACTGCCATTGAATGGTATTTGCGTAGTACATAATCCCTAATAGAGACTCAGAGCTTGTCCTTTTGGAAGGAATTGGCTATTCTATAGGATAGGGAATTTACTAAAGGGATTTTACACCATTTACGACCAGGAGTAACAGGGTTTTGCAGGAGGGAAGTGTTGATTTTTACGGCACGTTTCAATTGTTTTTTTCCGAAGTTAGGTGTCGATGAGACATTCACTGAAACCATTCATCCTAGCAATATGCTTGATGGTTTTGAGTTCACATTCGAAGTTGGTTTTGGAAATGGGGATATTAATTAATCCATGGATCATTCAGCTAAAACCTGCTAATTTATAGGATAGAGGGTGACATGAATCAGAAGGGATCACTTGATCAGTGTAAGTTGGTTTCCTGAAGATATAGAACATATGTTTATTCTCCCGGATTTCGATGGTGAGGTCCAGAAAATTTATTTTGTGCTTCCCTGCAGGTTCTATGGTAAACTTGATTGATTTGTGCGTTGCATTCATGAAACGTAAGAATTAATCCAATTGTCTTTCACTACCAGTCCAACAGCACGATACGTCATCGACATACCTGACCAATGCAATATATTATTTATGATTTTGTCTTTGGAACCGAAAAGCTGTTCTTCAAATTTATCTATAAAAAAGTATCTGCGAGAAGGGGAGAGAGTTGTGAACACATCGCTAGCCCATCTCTTTGCTTGTGCATAGTACTTCCTTCCAAACAGGAAATAATTTTGATTGACACAAATTTTGAGCAAAGAACACATTTTGTGATGTGAAGTGGGTTGATATCAGCCTTGGTTAGTAAATCTCGTGCATGAAGTAAGGCTTCTCATGTCGGAATTGAGGTGAATAAGTTACATACCTACATCAAAGGATACCAACTTGGCGTTAGACGGCAAAGTAATAATCTGGAGTCATTCCGACAAGGAAACAGAGTTTTTGATGGCATATTTAGGTTTAAAATTTGAAATTTGGTGATAAATCAAGTTTAATTTGAACCATAGTATATGCGCTGGAGCACTTACACTTGATGCAATAGGTCTAATGGCTGAGAGTGTATCCGATGCCTTAGTGAAGGAGTGGGTTCTAAGATTCTGCATTCTTAATAAGGTTAAGTTATAATTGCCTGGGAAAATCCAACTGCGTTTGATGCCACCTATCCTTGTTAACGGTACTACAACCTCTTTCGGCAGGCATTCAGATTCAATTTACAGTTAGTCAGCATCTAGCTCCCTAAGTGATTAGTTGATGTTACTGTGTCACACTAGTGAGATATGCCATAAAATTATTTCTGAACCTTTATTGGGCTTTTACATTGTTCTGTATTCATTGTCAATATCTTAAGTTTCGGTAAGTTTCCTGTCACCCGTCTAGTACAGTATTACTCGTTAGTATTGGCGTACGTTACCACATGAGACTGAGTCGGCCATCAGAAAAAAAGACCAGCAAACATAACACCAGATAAAAACATACACTGGGCCCATAAGACAATTCTGCTAACACTCATATGTACCACCTGCCCAATTCAAGAGGCCATTGTCATTCTGCTTTTGAAGATTGAATGTTGACACGGAGATAAACCATATTTATAAGGACACCATTCTGTGTTTGTTTTACTGCCTCCTTGGCTGAAGACATTACTAAAACTGCACCCAGCATTATGTGCGCTTGAGTGCTCTCCATCAGGTGAGTTCCAAGATGATATATAATGCTTTCTTGAATCAGTATATATTACATAAAGTTCATCTCAAGGACTGTTGCTCACAGAATGCAAGACAATGCCTCAGTTCTTTTCATAGCTACATAATTACCTCATCTTCAGAACTGACTGATGCGATAGCTGTGGAGACATCTTTCGAGCAGTTTTCACTCTGCGTTGAAAAATCACCCAACGAAAGAGATGCTTTTACGAAGCTTCTCAGTTCATAGATCCTTTCTTCATCCTCCTCTGTAATAAAAAAATAAGAATTCAAAAATCAACTGATGTTAGACTTTCCCTGATGATAATTATTGATTTCCTCACCCAGTATTCTACCTTGCATCACCTCACTTCCTGGCTCATAAGAAGCACTGAGATTTCATGGGTTATGTTTTTGAAAAAAATAAATATTAATCAACGTAGTTTAACGTTAACAATTTATTTGAAGAATAATATGGATAGGTGTAATTTAGGAGCTTTTTATATCCCTGGTTATGAACCAAAGCTGTTTACTAAGGGATACAGTCAATATTCATGAGAGTATCTATCAATGTATTAGAAGTAAATATGAAAATAAAAGCACTACATTGCTTACAGGCACAATTTATCTATGAAATCTTTTTTTGAAATGAAATCCAAGGGAATACCAAAATTATTTCCCAAATACTGACAGGTGGTTCATGTTTTTATTTTTTCTAAGGTTAAATATGACACCAGATAAAAACATACCCTGAGCCCATAAAACACGGCTGCTAACACTCATACCACCTGCTCAATTCACGAGATACAAAAAATGCATTGGCTGCCAGAAACAGAATGCACGTGATAAATATGCGTAACGTCGAAACAAAACTGTGAATTTATATCAATTACATAGTGATTCAGAAAATAGGAATAAATAGAAGTACTACAGGGGCCCTCAATCTTCTCATTCCTCGACTGATGCCTGGTCGAACATCAGCCACTCGCCTCCCATTATATGCTGAGAGCAGGCCGACGCCAGCATTCAACAAAGCCAGCCAGCTGGGTAAAGTGACGTCACGGTTATGAACGCAGGTTCCCGAGGATTAATTTTTGAGTCGAAATAATTTGTCTCACGGGCCACGAGAGCATGAGAAATTTAACAGTGTTTAATTTTTCATCGTGGACAATAAATTTGCCAAGTATGAACCGAATCAGGCAGGAAAACTTTGTGAATGTTCCTTGTGAGTGGCATACACACCAGGGTACTGCAGGGAGGACACACGAACAGGACAACAGTGGTATCAAATGCGCTGTACTGGGGGTGAGGGGAGAAGGGGGCCGCTGCCAACCCTCGGAAGACCTAGTGCTTTACTATCACTGCCATATTGTGTTTTTATCTTTTTTTATAAAACATATTAAAGAATTTAAAAATACTATCAATGCTAGAGGGATCATACATATTAACTTATTTTGAAACTTATAAAGTGGACATGGATTCAAGAGTTATACTGTACACATGCATGGCGTGCTGTTAGTACTAGGTAGCAGCTAAGGATTTGAGTATGTGTTAGGGAGTACATCAACTAATTAGCTACACTAACTATTGACAAACCTAGTTAAAAATCTCATTGGCAACTGTTATGGTCTCTTATCGTTCGCAGGAAAAATTACATTTTTAATCTGTCCATTCTGCAGTCTAGTTCCTTAATTTTATTCTCATTATCAATCTACCGTATTATGTCGGATTTCGTAAAATGCTATTAACATCATCAGAAAATAAATTGGTTTGGAACTTCTATAAAAGATTGTCTACACATTTTAATCGACCGTCTGAAAGCAATTCACATCCCAGTTGCTACCAAAGGTCAGTAAAGCAAAGAGATATTCATAATGGCCTTTAACGTACCTTGCCAATCTTTGCTGCACCCATTCTAACTGGGTTTTTTAACCTACCTCATGCAGATTTCCTCAACTTTATCGTCGCACTTACCAAGTACTATCTTAACAAATCCCAAATTGCAATTAGCTTAACCAGTTATTTCCCGAATAAGTTTACCCCACGAGAGATCATTAGTCAGTTTAACTCCAAGGTATTTAACCGATTCTACAGTCTCGAATTGGCTGTAGTGTACGCAATAGCTGTAATGAGGCGAGTTTTCCCTTTTCTAAAAATTCATTAGAACACATTTTTTTCAAAATTAATTTTAGCTGCCACATATTCACCACTCCTGTATTGCCTCAAGGTCCTTCATTAGTGCTTGCTTATCATTAAGGCAATGGATTCCCGTGTACACTACTACATCATCTGCAAATAATCAATGCTTACTGTCAACTACTTCACTGATATTGTCGTGCCCATGAGCCACAGGCCACACAACCACATAAATAACCATCTCATTTCGCCATATTTTTCTTATCTGCTCTTCCTCTTGACTCAACGCAAGAGCGCATGGTATAGACTCATGCGGCATCCGGGAGTGAACAAGCAGCAGACATCAATTGGAATAAACAGGATGACCATTTCCTCGCCCTTAGTGAATGATGCATGGCAGACGTGTGTCGGACAGAGGGGGAGTCAGCACTCAAATTCATCTCTACTGATTCAATTAATTAACGCCTTTTCGGCCAATTTCTTTTATTAGCATAGACCCTTTTTCTTTCTGCCGACCCTCATATGTCTCATAATTGATAATAACACTTAGCATGGGCCAAAGCGTTGACTTCCTGGATGTGAGAAGTGTGGGAAAGCATTTCTCGGAGATTATCCATATTTGGTGAATAAGAGAATCTCCCTATAAATACCTTAAGTGCGGTCACACTCGCTCTCAGATGGCTCTATGTTTGCGTTAAACAAAGAATGACGCCGCTCAGTGCGTACAACCCTCTCCATCTTCATCGATGACTCTCTGCCTGCCCCCTGCTCTACTGGAGGACCACGCCCGTTCATCGTCACCGACTACCGTTGCTGCTCAACCACACGAGTGCTACAGCCCCAGGTCACCAGTGCCAACTTCTTTCGACTATGTAAGCCAGTGCTCATGGTATAATAAATGAAGTATCTAAGATCTGAGTATTCTTATTGATTCTCCTTTTTGCCAGTAAGACATGCGATCCTTTTAATGAGTTACACAACCTGTGTGCCCAATCATTAATGGAACAATATTGTTAATATGAAATAGGACACTTCCCTGTGCAAAACCCATTTTGTCTTTCACTTCATTAAAGACAGCGCCAACAAATTCAACCCTTTGTATGCGATTGCTTTAGAATTCTCTAATACAGGAAATTTCATCGTCGTCTAACCCGTAAGATTTTAATTTTATTAGTAACTTTCTATGGGAAACATTATCAAATGCCTTTTTAAAGTCAAGAGAAATAGCGTCAACTGGAATGCTATCTTCACCGGAGACTTTATAACATGGGCAAAAAGTGCTAATTGAGTATCACAAGATCCCTTTTTTAATCCAATTTGAATTCTTATGAGTTAGTTGTGCATATCAAGGTGTCTCATAACTGAACTTGCAATCCCCTATTGCACTTCCCTATCCTGCTCACTCCATCCAATACTTAAACCCCCTAACCCCCTCCTCCACCCCTACTCCTAATTTTCTCTCCCCCCCTCCCTTACAAGAGGCATATATATACACAGACACTTTGCTGGTGTTTGACACGACCTTGAAAATGATGGTTATCCGTTGAAACCTGGGTTGGTCGTAGAGATGGGCAATTCTGAAAATTACTGTGGTAATTTTCGTAAATTACCATTCCCCTTGAAAATTACCGTAATTTTTGATAATTTTCAAGATAATTCACCTATGTTTGAGATAATTTTTCATACAGATAAATTCCCGTGACAGAAGAGTTTGTACAAACAAATGTGCCGTGTAAAACGGCCTTAAAAGTATCATCGGATATTCAAAATCTGAAAATATTCGACCAATGGCACACTTCCCACCTGTGGAGTCTCTTTTCAGGCAAAGCATAGAACCTCGCAATTGGCTACTCTACTCTCCCTGAAGGGTTACTTGTAACTCCAGGAAATATGCTGAAAACTAAAACTACTGTTGTTACCATTGAACATGTACTGGAATGGGCACCTAACATTGTTTCTGAAACATATTCGACAGGAAAAAATATGCCGCACTAAGAGTCTTGAACCCTGTTTCAATCTCCGCCTTAACACACTCGGCCGGGGCAGTTATTGAGCAATTGAGAGAAATGCAAAGAATTTCCACAACAAAATTCTAAATATGCTAGCAATTTCCTTGCAAACTCGGGCCTATGGGAGAGAAAGTTGTGACACTCTTTCTACACTATCTCTCTAGTTTTAGAAAAAATTGTGTTTTTAGCGACCTCAACATAGGTTTTGCGCTGTCTCCTTGTGAGTGAAGGATTAACATGCAGGTGCATAGTTTTCAGCATGGCTTCACTTTGGTTTTCAGATCTCTATTTGCAAATATACTAAAAAATAATTCAATTCATAGCCTAGCAAGAATGGCATCTTACCTGACAAAGTACAGTTTTCCTCAAAGGAGAGCAGAGAAATTGGTTTCTCACAATCACTGTCAACAGTGGCTAAGAGCTTGCCTTTCGTAACCCAACCTGTGGCCACATCATTCTCAAAGAGCACCTATTGACAGAGGAGATGAGAAAGGCACAGAAATTAAACATACACAATTAAGATGCTGTTAAATAACCATAAAAATACATATAAAAAGGCATTAACGTCCTCCAAACCCAACAATGGAGCACAATAAACTAGTTTCTTCAGAACCGGCAAAGACATAGGTTCTTCCATTCAAAGTGCTCAAGTTAGCAAATTTGAATTTCACTGTCAGTGTACTTGAATGCACACAAACGACGATGATTGGAGCCATGTGCGCTGGAGAAAGGTTCGGTAACTGGCCGATAGGAGGTGATGTTGGTGCAAAAGTCATGCCTGAATCAATATTTTACATATTTGTTTTAATCCTATCATTAAAAAGGAAAGATTTAGCCACAAAATAATTAAAAACATTACATTATCCTTGTTTGGTGCCTTTACAGAAAATCAACGCAAAATCTACAATTGCATACAAAATCATAAAAATTCTTTACTTCCAAAGACTATCCAGCACACCTCAACCCTGCTCTCAATTGGTTTAGAAGTAAACTGCCTATGTGCATGGGGTCTGAAACAATTGAACAGCAGCAGCCATTGTTCCATCGTGTTTGCGAATTGAGTGCTAAGTGAAGGGTAAGGTTGGACAGTGGACTCCCTAGGTTGGACACAGTAGCACTTTTTTAAGAGAAACAATTTTAGCACAAATAATGTTTCAGCTATGACAGATAACATTATTCAAACTTCCCACCATGAAAAAAAACTATGTAGAGAACAAGAACCTGCGCTTCAAGAAAAACTAATTTAATTGTAACTGTTTTTGCTATGTTAATTATTTTGTCATTGTTACTCAAATAACATTATGAAATG
The DNA here is from genome assembly GCA_963573305.1 of Pyrrhosoma nymphula. NCBI lineage: Eukaryota > Metazoa > Arthropoda > Insecta > Odonata > Coenagrionidae > Pyrrhosoma > Pyrrhosoma nymphula. Next base: position 154,168,781 of record OY754329.1, on the reverse strand, counting down.
TACCACCATTACTATGTATTTTCACTGTCGCAATAACAATACACTTTATCAATTGTAGTGATTGACAGATGATGTCACTGATGACTGACAATCAAGAAACTTTGAAAATCTTTGGTGAGTGTCACATTTCCATGCTTTTTAAAATCCATCTTTTATGCAGCAATGGATGTCAGAGTCCATCTTCTGCATATCCCATCGCGTAGGCTGACTTGAAGTGACAATGGTTTCGTCCCCTGTCCTGGAGATTTCCAAAAGATTGGAAGACTTCTGAGGAGACATAATTAGTCACCATATTCTCCACAGCAAACCGGTTAAGTGACATCCACCTAAGGACCGGATTCCTGATACCCGGCACGATAGAGTCTACAAGATTAAATGTACTTGTGGAAAATAATATATAGTGCAGACAGGAAGGGCATCAGACAGCAACGGAAAAGAAGCAATTCCGCCAATCAGCCATCACAGAACATTCTTGGTCAGAACCAGGCCACAGAATTTTCTTTGATGAAGTTGAAGTGTTGGCTAAAGAGAGGCCCCATTTCCCTAGACTGATGAGGGAAGCTATCGAAATCACGAAGAACCCTAAAAAACTTCAACAGGGAAGATGAATACAACCTGCCCTCAACATGAAAAAGAGCACTATACCCACCCACCAATAGGAATCAAAGGCAGGAAAAACATTACCCAGCAGCTCCTACATATACCCGCCAGAATGCAATGTCTATCGACTCAACCTGAGGAAGTCTCCAGGACGGGACAAAACCACTTCAAGTCAACCTACATGATGGAATACCCAGAAGATGGACTCTGACACCAGACGTTACCGAAACCTGCACTGTAAAAATGGATGTCATTAGCATGAAAACAGAGAAGGAAAATTAATTTCTATCAGAAACTTTTCACCTTTTTCGATTTCTTAACCCATTTCGTCCCAACGTTGCGAAAATGCAACATTTTGTTTGCGAATTTTTTTACATCGGTTCTTATATTTTATGGTAAATTATTTTCATTGTTCCACTTATATAGATGTTAACACTTCTTATAATATTTTTTTGCATAATTTTTCACTATTAGTAATTTTTTATTTCCTGGGCAACTTGTTCTTTCCTGTGCGTTTTCCGAGGAGAGTTTTCATTAATTTTTTTCTTCCAACATTTTAGAGATATTTAATCGTTGAGGTGATTAAATAAGACAACAATGTATCATCGAGGTTCAGTCACGAGATGAAGTAATTGTGTTCTTTCTAAACCTATATTTTCTTACTTGCTCGTTAATGTTGCGAAAACGCAACGTTGGGCCTTAGGGTGTACAAATGTATTCGTTTCCCATAACAGTGAATTTTGGGACATAGCTACATAGGAATCTTCAATAGCTTTGTGGAGTGAGGATTTCAAATGAGAACGTAACTTTTGTTACATTGATGTCAAGTATAGCAGCAAGTATTCATTCTCAGATATTGGTCATATACATTTAGTACTACATCTGTGGTGGGAGACACGTTTTACGTTTCACTTTAGTAGGAACTTATTTACAATTTATTCTCTTATTCTGAATGCCCATGCAAAAGAAGCAACTGACATTTTATCGGTGCTCGAGGAACTAAGCTCAGATGATTTGGAAAAAGGAAGTTTTCCTGATGCTGTGATCATCCCACCAGCATTAGATCCCCTCACTGATGAAGAAGACATGGATCTAGATGACAGAGCCGGAGAGCTTCAGAGTGATGTTGCGGGGACAATTGAACTGCACCACAGCATTGATTTAGTTCATGAAGACACTCAGACATTAACAGAGAACGATTCGGAAGCTCCCGTCTTGGAGAAAACGCCTCCAAAGTGGGTGAGACGTATGCCTAAGTATGGATCATTCACTTAGTGCAACGAAGTAGAATCTAGAAAGAAGTTAAAATGTTCATTAGGCAGTTTGACCCCAATTGAATTCTTTCAGTTGTTTATTTTACGATAAGGTGATGGATATGATAATATCCTATTCATTTAAATATTCTGAGGATAAAACAACCATGATTTTTAATTTATCCGCAACGATCTCAGAAAGTTTTTTGGCATTCTCCTTTTGACGGGTTATCATACTCTATATCAGTCCCGATTTTATTGAAGCAGAGACCCAGATAGTGTCAAAATTGTCAGAGAAGCTTTGTCCTGTAATAGATTTCAAGAAGTACATTCGTTTTTCTGACAGTGATACCCTTGATTTGAATGATAAGTTTGCAAAGGTTCAGCCACTATTTAAAAAAATCAATTAAAATTTCATCCCCTTCGGAATCTTTTCACGTAACTTCTCAATAGATGAGCAGATGGTACCTTATTTTGGACGTCATTCATGTAAAATGTTTATTCGTGGGAAACCTATTAGATTTGGGTTTAAGCTGTGTTGCTTGGCATCTTCGTGTGGTTTTCTCTACTAATTTCATCCATATTCTGGCGCAACTTCTAAACCTAATGATGGCCTTATTCTTGGAGAAATAGTGGTAACAAATTTGCTAAGCGTTGTTAAAAATCCAAAGGATCACAAAATCTATTTTGACAATTTCTTTACTAGCCATGCACTGCTGTCAATCCTTTCACACATGGGTTTCTTTTGCCACTGGGACTGTGCGGGAGACCCGGATTTCCGATTGTCCCTTGAAAGCAACCAAAGATGTGAGATTTGACAAAAAAGGTTGAGATAACCGTAGAGTAACACTCAGCACTTGACGAATCCAACAAGATATTCTTGATATGATGGCATGACAACGCCATAGTCCAAGTTGCAACTAATGTGGGAACGCTAAATCCTTGAGTAAAAACAAAATGGTATAACCCTAAAAAGAAAAAAAATGGATTCAATACCCCAACCAAATGTAATTAGTGACTACAACAAAAGGATGGGAGGTGTAGACCTTCATGATAATGTACTATCGAATTATAGAACTAAAATCAAAGGAAAAAAGTGGTGGTGGCCACTTTTTACAAACACACGTGATAGCGCAGTGGTTCATTCACGGAAAATTTACAAAATATCTACTGAATCTGACATTTCCCTGGTGAGTTATAAATCAATTTTGGTACTTTCATTTTTGCAAAGTGAGAGAGGAAAACCTGCAATAACTGATAACGGAGATACGGAATTAGAAACAGAAAACTTCAAACAGCTGTTTTGGAAGACCATCACAGGGAAATCTACCAATATCTGTAAGATTGGACAATATAGGACACATAATAGTGCGTACCGATGAACGTAAAAAGAAGAGGTGTAGAATGTGTCATTCGCAAACAGTATATCAGAGCAAAAACTGTAAAGTGCCTGTACACACAAATTGATTGCAGATTTTCATAAAAATCAGTGATATAAAGTGTAACAACATATTTTCCCACAGATAAATAAATAGGTATAAACATTAAGTAACTGTATTTCAAAATATGGTTATGTTAAATAAATATGTACATTATTAAAGTGGTAAAAAAACTGAAAAAAATGAAAAATTTGATAAGCCTGCTCCACTCGTTTTCTGCTACCCGTAATTCCCAACGTTGCGAAAACGCAACATTTTATATTGTTTAAATAGAAAATGTTAAAAAATTAAAAACAGAATTTTAACCATAGTTGGGACTCAAGCGATTGAATTCACCAAATATTTCAACGGAAAAGTAATTTTTTAGGGCTTGGGACTTAATGGGTTAATTGACCTGTCCCACTTAGTCCTGACTCACAACGCCTCCTCTTTCTTTTCTTTGGAGGTTTATCTCCCAAACCAGACCCCTGAATTTTCCTATGCCACCAATAGAACATTTTGTTCGCAAATATAGATTACTCTGAACACCCATTAGCCTTCTGCGGAACATAGTTTGGGAATCCCTATGCTACAGATTTGAAGACGAGACGGACTGCGCATGTGTGAATAGCCGCTTTGAGTTGTTTCATTTCAATGAGATCGTTCACAAAGAGATTTTTAATGCCAATTATAGTTTGAAAACTAAAGAGACACATATTTTTCCGATTTTTTATTTTGGTCTGATTTGTTCATAACACTACTACGGATTTGAGGATGAGATAGGTTAATATGCAGTTATCCCCATGGAAATGTGAAAAATGGCAAAGCGGCATACACTCTGACATTTCAATCACATAAGTTATAACTTTTGGAGAAGTTCACTCTCATTTAGGGCTGAAATTTACACCAAAAGAACACTGGTAAAAGTGGGCAAATTTTGGACTTATTCCTAACCTCATATTTCGACCAAGGGTACAGGAGTATATTTCGCCCCGTGCTGTATAGGAAAGTGCTCAAAATTTCTACTTTTTTTCTACCATCAATCACTTGTAAACTTCCATTGCCTCTAACACCATCAAAGCAATGCTCCCCATATCCTAATGAAGAGAACGCTCCCCTTACTTAGAAATTGTAAAATAGCTTTAAGCTTAAATAAACATCACCACATTCAAAGAAATCATACCAGGAATAGTCATATTTAGAACCATTTCAGTTTACAAAAAAAAGAATTAATTTTCTGGATGGGATGGCATAAATAAAGAAGAAAACTTTTAGAAAACGTTTGAGTTTGGGCTACTTTGTCCTCTTTAAAGAGGTCTTAATCTATTGATGGAACACCCGCATACGTGAAGAGAGAATACATACCAGCACATTTATAGCCCTCAGTATGTACATATCATGGAGAGGTGGGATTTCAGAGCTATAGCATCCCACATTAAGAATGAAATTTTTCCCAGATGAGGTCTCGTCTTGCAAATGAATCAGCAGATGCTCTTTCTCTTCCATACACTTGCATGCTTTCTGGAAGAAAGTCACAATATAATCAATTCAAAGGAGTTGTTTTCAAATGTTTACAATAAAGCCACAATGCAGGATGTGCAACTTGAGAAAGTGCGACTATGGAAACACTATCCCACAAGCACTGCATTCCTCTCCTCCGTAAATAATAATCCTTGCACGTACCTACTTTGAAGATTTTTAATAATGAGATACTAGGCATGCATAAAATTTGCAGCAATTATTATTGAAGTTGAGGCGCGCCCTGATTGGACTGCCAATTTCCACATTGATGTGATGACCCATCATTTTTCAATTTAGTGCGTAACTGTTGGTTTAGATTACAAGGTGGGAAGTGTGGGAAGTTACAGCTCAGAAGGAAATGATTCATTTACCTCAGTAGAAATAAGGGGCTGGTTTTTAATGGATCATTAAACGTCCCTACCTAGTGAACTCGATATTTTCAGGCGTAACTTAATGAAAATTCATTATGACTGAATCTATAATTTAACTTTTTAATTTTCACATTGGTTTATATGTAGACAACCAGTTTAATCGCAAAGGCAACATCACCCAATAAAACCCGGAAGGAGGCTTTTTTTGTGGGCTAAAGGAAGTGAACACAATCAACCTGCAACCAAGTCCTCTAGCGGGGATTGCCACCATGGACTCATAGTCAATCACATGGGTCACATGATATTCATTGTTTTAGAATATGACTGAACTAATTAAGCCCTCTAACTCATCAATTGCATTAACAATTGTTGAATATGCTGTTGTTGCAATGAGAGTGCAAATGGGGACAAGATTGAACAGGTGCATAACATTGTGATACATACGTCCCTGTTAAACCTTCATAACACCTCATGAGTTTACTTGCACCGGATACGAAGATACTTTTTACCTCCATAGTTTATCGATTGAAATGCTGCCACTTAATGCAGGCATCATTTTATGATTTGCAGATTTCCGAAAGGGCATGGATTAGCTCCAGTTCTGTGCCACCGGGTCATTTCTCTGGTCCCGAATGTCTTACGAGCATTTTGTCCCACCACACGTGATCGAGCAAGAGGATATTGTCGCATTTACAGCTTCGTCCTTTAGCAAGCATGAAAAGGATTTGCATGTGTCTCAGGGTTTTGCTGGCTGATGTATGAAGTACATTGCCATAAGAAAGCATTCATCCATTCCATGTGAAACAACTTCAACATCCTCCACCTTCAACATCTTTCTGGACAGCTGGAGATTTGTGAATGGGTTTATGACAATCAACATTTGTACTGATTCCTCTCCTATTTATCCACAAAGCTCAGTTCAAACGAGATGATGTAAGCACCAACACTTCTCCCTTTTTGGTCTCCAGATAAACCCAATACAGGGTGTCTAGCAGCTGGGCATTTGAAAATTCCCTGAGATTTCCAGGTTTTCCAGTCAAAATTTTTATTTTTCCAGAGGAAATATTGATTTTTTCTCGTTAAGTATAAGAGAACGTTGGATATGCTTTGTGTTAATAAATGTAAGGATTATTGCTAATCTAACATATTTGGACAAAATAAACAAAAAATCTAACATCATACAACACTTTCATATAGTTCGTGAGAAAATCACATCACCACCCTTTTGAGTTAAACATTATCATGCTGGTGTTCGGGAACAACTTTACTATGAATAGCATTGGAATGGAATTTTATCCCCGAATTCTGTATGGTTTAATAATATGGCTATCATCTCCACACTTACAAAAATTCAAAAGAGAGCAGTAAGAATCATCTCACAAAAGCCATACTAAGCACCATCTTAACCTATATTTTCCTAATTAAAAGTATTACCACTTCCCTGCATTTATATTTATTCCCTGACTCTATTAGTAAAATCTAACATTAATCTATTCCCTTTAAATACTGACTTTCATAGTTACCATAAAAGGACGAAGCACAATATTCATTATAACTAGAGGCACCGAATTTTCGTGAACCGTGAAGTGTATCCTATTTTCACTTTTATTTTCATTTCTTATGCTTACCTATCTTACTATATGGTGCCCATTTAAGCGATATTTTTTTCGCGAAATGGCACGAAGTTTACTTGGTTCCACAAATTAAGAGTATTTTTGCTTTTATTACGCGAATTACATGCGAAATTTTACTTCCCCGTAGGAAAAAAAACCTTGCGTGAAACAGTTTACTGAGAAAAAATTTTCACGGTGGTTTTGTATAAAATTTGACCATCAATTTTTAAAAAGCCACCTTAACAATAGAAAGTTTCATCATATCTTCGATTACCAGCAACTCGAGTTTATTTTCGTCATTTTCGACTCCCGGTCAGTCAGTCTGCTTAATGCTCCTTTTTGCCATTTTGATTTGGTGCTTTTCTGGGATATTTCCAGTTTTTTATTTTCCTGCTATGCAGAGGCCTATTTAATTTGCACTGCCAAAATTCGTTACAGCTTTTGATCTTTGTGTGGAGTTTGAAATTAGGGTTATCATAAGGGATGGTCGGATCGGACTCCGACCCCCTCCATCTTTTTCCTTTCTTCTCCCCCTTCTCACCCCTCTCTCCTCCTCTGACCCCCTCCCGCCCCCCCCCCTCTTCTCCCATTTCTTACCGCTCTCTCCTCCTTCTCCTCCTACCTTACCCTACCTCTTGCCCCCTGCCTTTCCATCAGTTTGTATCCTTCCTTCTGCGAGAAAGGTTGCATTTAGCAGCCGAAATATCAGAAATTATTGTGTGAGTGTTCCTTTTTTTGTGTCTATGTTTAATTCCCCCCTACTTGTGGCTAAGCTTATCTATATATATGTATATGTATATATATATATATATATATATATATATATATATATATATATGAGTAAGTGGATCGCCCGCACGAGTTGCACCAGAGACGCGCTGAAACCAAGACACACTGTCAATCTGACGAGTATTCCATCTTTTGCTGCTGACGCCCACGTCAACGAGTCACAGAGAAAGACCCCATGCCCATTGGTGGACAATTATCATGACCCTTATTTTTGTATAATTAAAAAAAAAAAACAAAAATTGTATAATTTTTATACAAAATCAACACAGGTGAAATGTACGTAAAAAACCACGAGACGGGAGTATTCCTAGAATTTTCCGAAATGTTCTATAATACATAATTACTATTAGTGGAAAATATTCGTCAAGAGAATATAACAGTAAAAAATTAAGTAGTTACTCACCTCTACCGATGTGATAACTCCTATAATGTTGGCTTTTGTACAGCTGGGAGTAATTTCTCCTAATCTCATGTAGAAGCGTTTTGATCGTTTTTCCAATCGCTTTGGTAATACTTTCAAACAATTATATTCATCCTGCAAGTAAATAAAGAAATGAAAAATCTGTTCTGTTTAGATAACAAAAGCAAAACAGACATACTCTTGGTCGAGATGAATTGGGAAAATCTCTATCATGAAGCAGGTTATAAGGGATGGAGTAGGAGAAATTTCATGTGCAATATTACATGGTATCATAGAGTAAGTACTTACTCTATGATGGTATGCAATGTATTGGTGGTCACTCCCACACAACCCAAGAGCAAAAAGAACAAGGGTCAAGATTGATAAGTGCAAAAAGAACTACAGAGATTTAAGAGCAAAGTTTATCTGCAAAAATATCCTAGAGGTCATTAAAATAAATAAATAAACTTTAGACCAGAATTCATCATCTGTAACTAGAAAAAGACGACAACATGATAAATGTGAGAGATAGAAAATAATAAAAACTGTAGCATAGAGGCAGGAAAAACTGTAGGAATTAAGTAGAATCTATTAATAAATAGAAATCAGGATGAGAGTTATCATCAATTACCTTATAACACAAACTCATGAAGTAGGTTTTAACGATGAGAAAATCACTGGGCAAAGTCAGTCAGGACCTAGGTTTAGCAATCCCACTGAAATTGGTGATTTTGCTTCCGATCGTAAGACTTTTTTCTGGTAAGTTCAGAAGGGAAAAAAACATAGTCTCAGATTCATGCAAATACAGTATTATACATATACTGAGATATTCAAAATTGTACAGTATTTTATAACATGCAACAATATTATATACTAGGCAGTAATTCTATGTAGGACAAGAGAAAAGGAATGATTTTCATGGACAACAAAGAACAAGCTGGTAGAAAACAGAATGAAGTGCCTGCAGTGACATGGTCGAAGCCTTCAGAAGTGGGGTACGTGTCATTGAATATGCCCATCTCTGTTTGAAGAATATTCCAACTGGAGGAGCAGACACATTTTAACCCCTTCCCTGACTCAGGCGAGATATCTCGTCCCGAATGGTCGAGCAAATTCTGACGCCAACGAGATATCTCGTCCTACCCTACTTTTTCTATTCTTTCGCTGTTTTGAACGAGATATCTTGCCCCTTCGTAGTAATTCATTGCTTCGCTGCTAGATGTCATATATGGACGCATATCTCTGTATTCTCGCTTTTCTGAAGGCCTTTCACTTGTATTATGGTTTCAAAAAAAAACTTCACGCACCAAAATTACCCTCCATAAACCAAAATTTACACGTTATCTTTTCACCCAATATAAATGTTAGGAAACGTTTTATGGTCATGAAAATTCAATTTTATCTAGCGCTCTGCCTACTACTAGCCTTATTTTAAGTTTAGCTACTTGATATCCCAAAGTACAACAGTTGGAATCTTGCTTATGCAATTGATAATGTAATTTATATAATGATTGAAGGATTGGTTTTTAGATTTGTATTATTTTTATGCAGGATTACTTATTATTCCCTGTATACTTAGAAGAATTATATCCTATCAGTTCTCACAAAACTCATCTATTTTACTTATCTATTCTACCGGAATACTAGTGGAATTACGTCCCCTAGAACGGAAATCTTCCTATGGGGTCATAAGTTCTTTTCTGCATTATCGCTAAATTGCATTCGATCTAGAAGACTAAAGTTCCAATTGTCACTCAGTAAATCTTTATCTGTTATAATATACCCATCAATGCGTTCCTGATTTTTTATTATGTTTACTTGGTAATACATGTTGACCTATTACTTGTGTATTATTTACGCTGTAGTTTTGGTATCTTTGTATGCTTCAACACATTGAACTGTTTGTGTTTTTGGAAGTTTTAGAATTTTGTCTAGATCTGAGAGAGGGTCATTGCCAAGAACAATGACTTTCGCTCGCAGGAAAGGAAAATTGATTCCACCCATTGCCTGATGCCTCTTCCTCATCCGCTTCTCCTTTCCTCAACCCTCGGCCCATACATCCTTCTCTCTGTTTTCTATTGTCGTCCTTTTATGAACATTAGACCTGCAGGCAGGTGCAAAATCCGATGTGATGCAGCGCGACGACAGAGAAATGCCGTGGCATGCGGTGGATACCTCAGGTCCTCCCCATACTGCTCCTCCGAGATTCAACTTTGAAGGTAATTCAACGATGAATTTCGAAGTTCACCCAGATGGTGACGTGAATAATTTCTTTGAATTATTCTATGATGATGAAGTAATAAAACTGATAGTATCATAGACGAATCGCTATGCAGATCAGTGTTAACGGGAAAAACCATCAACCTCATGGGATCAGTGGTGGAATGTGAGTGCTCCAGAAATGCGAGTGTTTTTGGCACGAATAATGCTGCAAAGCATTGTGAGGAAACCAGAGCACGAGCACTTTTGGCCAACAACAAGAATTCTGAATACCCCTTTTTTTGGTGAGACAATGGCCTACCGGCGATTTGTGAAAATTTGCCAATTTCTGCATTTTAGCAACAACGAGGAATATAGAGCAGTAACCCACCCAAATCCTAAGGTGAATAAAATTTGGCCTATTTATAAAATCCTCAATGAAAAATTCAGCTTTTTGTATACTCCAGGAAGGGACCTAACAGTTGATGAAAGCCTTCTCCTCTACAAAGGGCGATTGGGTTGGCGTCAATACATTCCAATAAAGAGAGCCAGATTTGGCATAAAAAAGTTTATACTCTGCGAATCGAGAAGTGGCTATGTGTGGTCAACTGTTATATATACAGGGAAGGGCACATTGTTGGATGAGGAGTTTGGAGAAATACTTATGTCATCACAAGTAGTGATGATGATTATGAAGCTGCTGTTCGGCAAGGGGTACTGCGTCACAACTGACAATTTTTATACCTTGCCACAACTGGCTGAGGCTCTAATTGCACAGTCGCATAATATATGTATATGGTACAGGGTGGGTCATGAGATATGGAATGCCAGAGGAACTAAAAAAGAAAAAATGAAGAAAGGGGAAGTGTTAGTGCACGAAAAGGGCAAATTAATGGCTCTCCGGTGGTAAGACAAGAAAGAAGAGAAGGTTCTTTCCACAGTACACAACACTGAAATGGGAGTGATACAAAAAAGAGGGTTGGCAGTGCTCAAGCAAAAAAGGTGACTGACTACAACCATATAATGGGGGCTGTGGATAGGGTGGACCAGCATTTAGCTGACTACCCGATATCAAGAAAGAGGAGTAAAAAATATTATAAATATTTATTTTCATTTATTGAAATTATTTTCATTTATTCATTTTCAATAAATAAAAATATTTATTTTCATTTATTGAAAAAATTTTTTTATTGCATGTGAATCAGGTGGAACAAAATCCCACCTTGCATATAAGCAGGACCCGATAGAAAAAATCATGGAGCTCTATTTCCCCAGTATTCACTCCCCAAAGTCAGGTAGGCCACCCGCAATTGCACATCCCCGACAGCTCACAGAGAGGCATTTCCCAGAAACAATACCAGAATCGGAGAAAAAAAATTTCCAACAAGGAAATGTGTTGTATGCTCCCTAAAAAGGGACGCACGGGGGAAAATTATTAGGAGGGAGAGCCGGTACTTTTGTCCTGATTGTAATGCCATGATTTCCTTTGTACCATACTAAAGTGAACTTTTAAAAATTTTTATTTCACGCAATACCTGTTTTTTTTTCATTTTTCATTGTAATTTTAGTTAAAGAGTTTATTATGTTCATTGTGCTACACTATAAATTATTTTTGTCAATGTTGTAATTGAAAAGTGAAATAATTATTTTATGAAAACCTTTATATATTATATAATAATTTAACCCGTTCAACGCGGCATGACGGGAATTCCCATATTCTAGGTTCTATCCGGTGACTCATGCCGGGAGTTCCCGTCACCGGTACAAGCGTCTTTCTAACAGCTCCTGCTGCTCTCAGTCACGCGCAAGCGCTCTGTCGTCGCGCTGCAGTCATCAGATTGAACCCTACTTTGAGGGAGTGGGGTCAGTTTTGGTTCTGGGAGCTTTTTTTTCGAAGACTACACATCGTTTTCTTGGTGAGTACTGCTACTTAGCCTTTCTTTTTTCAAATATAGTTATTATTGTCTTTCGTGTTTTTCCATTCATTATTTCCATATTGGAACAGTTTTTAGATCAGGGATAATATTCAAACGAAAGAAAGATTTTTTTCTTATTTCTTATTGTTTGTTAATCGCTTGTTATTGCATTTTGCCTACTTTCTAGGGGTATAAAAACTATTTTTTAAAAATTTTTTCCAACGTTTTTTTGAGACAACTCATTGTTTTATTGCTATCTTACTTTGAGTAGATTTAAATAGAATAAGATTTGAGTAGAATAAACTTAAATATTTGATGTTAGTTAAACTTTTGTAATGCATGTGCTTTTTCCAGTTTTAGTGTAAACCAGTTTAAATGTAAAAGTGTCTTTGCCTCTTATATAAAAATTAATGTAAAATGCGTTAAGATTTTATTTCTCATTGATTTAATTCTTTTATTGAATACGTAAACTACACATATTACTATATTCTACAAATGTAGGTAATTAGAAGACTATCGCGCTGTACTTCGATTTAGACATTTTTAAGCAGGTACATAAGCACCTATTAACGAAGGTGTGTCAAGATGTAAGAATTATTTAAAATACGAGGATTCATTCGAGATGGAGTGGAATTTGTCCATACTGGAAAAATCATGTGCAATCTTCCATAAAAAATAACTTTTAATGCGACCCGGCTTTCAATATTGATACATCATCGTCAAGGTACAAATTGTGTTAGGTGTAGCCAATATATACATCTTTTGGAAGAGGTAGGGGAGAGAGGAGAGGTGATGAGTGGAAAACCCGAAGAAGGAGGTGAAAGGGGATGGGGAGGAGTGGAGAGCGGGGAAATGGTGGGTTTTTTCGGAGTTAACATAATTAGGCAACACAAATCAGTGGCAAACAATAATTGGTGGCGGTCTTCTTTTCTTCTTTCGGCTCAGGTCAAAAATTTTGTGGTGTTGCTTCCAAAGGGCCTTGGTGAGTGGTGGTGGAGGGAGTGTCCCTGGGCAGGCACAGGCAGCCGCACGGATCGGGCGTGGCCCACTCGAGGCAGGGTTCGTCTGAGGGCGGGCGGGTGGGGGGGTTCCCGGTAAGACGCCTCAACACTTTGAATGGAGGAAGAGGTGGGGAGAGGGGGGTGAAAACTGGTCTAGGGAGCACACAATTGCAACTCAATGGAAAGAAGCAGCACCCCGAAAATTTTGACCTGATCCGAAAGAAGAGAAGATGGTCACCACCGATTATTGTTTGTTACTGAATGATGTGTTGTCTAAGTTTGTTAACCCTGAATAAAACCCACCATTTCCCCACTATCCACTCCTCCCCATCCCCTTTCACCTCCTTCTCCGGTTTTTCCACTCATCGCCTCTCCTCTCTCCCCTCCTATACCCCACCTCTTCCAAAAGATGTACATATTAGATACACCTAACACCATTTGTACCCTGAAGATGATGTATCAACATTGAAAGCCCAGTCGCATTAAAAGTTATTTTTTGTGGAAATTGCACCTCATTTTTCCAAAATGTAGGAATTAGTTCTCTCTTATACACAAAGGTTAGCAGTTTTATGGATGTGAAAGGAAAAGCCACGACTACAAAAACATGTCCCTTTTATCAGTTTCCACATTAAACTTTCCTCTAATTCATTATTTGACTGTACATATAAGCCTAATGAAATAATATGGGAATATGAAATAATACAGAGACATAATGTAAAAAGTACGCCAGAAAGGAACGGGAGATATCTATGCAACACGCACTACAGGTTCATGCCGGTGACTCGTGACGGGGATTCCCGTCATTAATTAAAAAATTTTTATTAATTTCAATTTTAACATTAGAAATTTTTAAACATTGAATAACGACTTTTTGAGTTGAAATCTATCAGAAAATAAGTAAATAAAATTTCACCCACCGGATAGGTAAGCCAAAAAATGGTGCCGCGTTGAACGGGTTAAATAAAATTTGTTGCCAATTAAATTACCCTACTACTTCACATTTTTTATTTATCAACTACCTAAAACAAATAAAAAAATGTAAGAAAAAAATATGACAATTTTTAAAAGTTAATTGTTGAAAAAACCATCCGGGAAGGGGTTAATGTGTGACCGGAACAAACAAAAACATTTTTCAAGACAAATGTTAGTTCTATGATCTGTGCTCTGTCATTGTCATAAAGAGCCTGGACAACAAGGTTCCAGGTGCAGTAGCACACCACAGGACAAGAAAAGGATAAGAGACTAAGAAAACTACTCACAGGGTTCAGCAGTTTTTTTCTTCCCCTCACTAGTTTCTCAGGAGTTGCACTTGCATTTGTCACTTCGACACTACCTCCACTTTCACAATGAGAATTTTCTTCCTCACCAGAATTTTTAGTGTGCTGCCCTGTAACCATTCCAATCACACTGTGAACCTTGCCAGTCTCTTCAGGAGCCATGTCATTATCTTCAAGAGCCATTTCAGTAACATCAGAAGCCATGTCATTATCTTCAAGAGTCTTTTCATCACGAGCCTTTCCAGTTTCATCAAGAGTCTTTTCAGTCTCACCAGGAAGTGTTCCAATTACATCAGGAACCATTTCAACAACTTCAGGAACCTTAACAATCAATGATAACAAAAGACTAAGGTCAATAACTACATGGATAATTTATTGGCAAGCGTGTTCCATAGTTTTGTTAGGCATAAAAATAATCTTAGCTGTGATTTAGAAGCTAAGAAATAAACACATTAACCTTCGCAAAAGGGTCACGGGTGGGAAAGACTACAACTTAAGGGAGGGGGGTGAGAAAATAAGAGCTTAGGCAGTTACATAATTATGTATTAAAGATACCAGTTGTATTTTAAGTATTTAATTCTGCTGACATTAATGTAGAGGCTTTTCTTCAATACATGAAAACAAGGGTTCAAAATGCAATGTGCTTTATCTGTACCTATATTAAAGCAATGGCATGCATGCAATGTACATGGCAAAAGAATGTGACCTCCGTTTCCGGGTTTCCACCACATAGGTTGCTTTTTGAGAGACGACAGTTTTTCCTGTATTCCAACGGGTGTCTTCAGGTCAAAGTCTTCACTTTGTCTTCAATCACTTTGACCTGTAGACGCCCGTTGGAATACAGGCGAAACTGTTGTCTATCAAAAAGCAACCAACGTGGTGGAAACCCGGAAATGGAGAAGCATTCATCTGAACGTCATGGAAACTTACAATGGAATATGGTGTTAAATACCATTTAATACACTATTTACTATACATTACGATTTCCACAGGGTCCCTTCTAAGTTTCCACATTCTCCAAAAACATTTTTTTCTCCAGGATCCTCGCTGCGCCATTGTTTTTGCATGAGCCTAAGGTTTACAACAACAACAAACAAGGTTCACATGGATGAGACACCAACAGAGGGTAACGATCAAGACACAGAGCCACACAAAAAACATTTATGGATGGAGTAGGTTAGAAGCCACTAGAGACTGGGACTATACACTAAGATTATATTACTTGAGAAATACAGATCAGGCAAGTTTCAATATGACATGGAGGATATTATCTCAACCCTGCACTACACCTCTAGAACAAATAGTAGCAATAAAATGAGAGATATACTATCACACAGATAGGTACAAAAATGTCTTCTTTCCACACACCATTAGAGACTGAAACAAAAACAGACCCAAGACATAAGCACACTCCATTAACCACTTAGCCTGATATGCCCGTGTCAGGCACGGAAAGAAAAGCAGAAATGAAACATTTCCACGTTTAACTTAGTTATTTCGAATAGCAAATAAATTCTTATCTTAAAAATAAAATGGTACTCATTATTAAAGAAGAACAAAACAAATTCCTGACTGAATCATTTTTTGTGAACATTATTTGACATTGACTGAATATTTTCACGAATTGTCAATTTTATTTGTCATCAAGCATACATAGAGTAAATACTGCAAGAAATAAAGCCTATCTAACATTTGTAAAAATTTAAAAAATGTGATAACCTTCAATCTGATGAGGTGTATAAAGACACCAGAGGATGGAATGTTCTTGCTTTCAGGGGACCAACCACAAATAACTTGCAGTTCATATGGATGGGACTGCTGGTTCAAAAGATTTATGAGGCAGCTTTTACTGATGTGGGGCTGGTGAATTATTAGCATATCATCAACTTTCACAGCAAAGTTTTTAAAATGTTTGGCAACTTTGCCCATCATGAAGAGGGCAAATACGTCCCCGCTCAACCCTTCTGGAGAGACTGAAATGAAAAAATATTTTAAAAACTTGAGACAGCTCAACATTAAAGTTAATCCTGAAAATAAAAAAATAATCGATCCAAGCATATGGTTACTATTAATGGTTTCCCAGTAATTTAAGGAGAGATATGGGGAAATCATGAAACAATCTGTAGGTATAATAACTAAAAGGAACCTGTGTGCACTTTCCATTTCTTTTGACAACATGTATTGACAGCAAAATACATAGTTAACAAATTCCAGATTACATTCTGCATTATAAGAATACGGGGGTTCATTTCTTGCATTACACTCCCCTTGCAACAATTTTTACAGCCATTCTCTTGATGAAGACCTCTTCTGCGATTAGTAAGTATAATTTCACGCCAAAATGAATAGATTCCATCATTTTACAAACATATCGATAAACAAAGTTGCAGCATACAAAAGGGTTAATAGCAACACAAGGAGAACTCTGGAAGCAACGAAGCCTTCCTTAATGTATACGAACTTATTTTTAAAGTCTCCAATTACTGCATCAGAAATACAAAAATATTGTATCTCGAGGCTGGCATGAGAAGAGAATCTTCATGGCGAGAGAAGACATGAATCTTTAAAATTGGGTAAATGATTGAACATCGCTGGCCGATGGAATCTACAATTTATCCAATGCATCGACGAAAGATAGTTTAAGAAATGGGGAAAAAATTAACAAACACTTTCTTTAGAATTATACAATTTTGATGTCTGCTTGTTGGAATCATAAAGTATGAAATAGATCGAAAACAAAAAGCAAGGGAATATAATGTGCTCAAGTACACGAGACATCGACACTTACCTTCCCGTACAATTACTTTCTGAACACCAATTAGAGGGCAAGCTCTTTTAATTGTGACCACTTTAGCCTATAAAAACGAAGAGAAAATTACATATTGGTAAAAAATTCGTGGAATCAAGACTTCTCATAAATAAACAATACGAGTTATCGTGGAAAACCCCGGAGCTTTTCAATCAACAAGATAAATTTCCGCCCATAGTGTACATACTTGTAAATTTAAAATAACTTAAATGCAGGAAACACTTTACTATCAAAATAACATCACTTACAACGACATAGCAATCCTCAGATTTCCCGCGAAAAGCTTCTGTAACCGCTTGATGAGTTCCCAATGCCAATTTTCTCAAAGTTGAAACAACTTCGACATCAGATACATAGCCCTCAACAGTCACTTCCGTCACAAACGCACCATTACCACACTCTTTCGTTTCAGACATTGGGAAAACAATTATTGAATACACCAATGACTAACTTTATCCGACATGGCCCGCAACAAATCCCTCGAAACATGCGTATTTGTTAACTATTGAGCATGCTATTGAGGTTTGCTGAGAACCACTGATAACTCAACCTCACTTGCATTATCCGTTTGAATCCCTTTTCCGCTCTTTCCTAGTGCCATGGCCTAGTGCGGCCTCTGGTTCGACTCCACAAAACAACGACAATGCAAAAACGCTGAGCGCAACCAAATTGGCCAACCAGGGGAAGGGAGTAAACAGTTTAAACGGGAAAAATTTCATTTCCACGTATTTAAACAAGATCGAGCCATGTGGTCAGCTGTGATATTTTGTATAATACTGCAATGTTTTTATGCCACGTATCTTCTCCAAAAGCAGCAGTTAACCTGTTCATTGCGATCTCAGCTGACGAATTCATTGTTTTCTCGCCTTCGGCGCTCTCCACGAATATTACATTAGGCTCCTTGGCGCTGTCATTCCACCTCTCGCAGAGTCTTCTGGATGGCAGTTCTCTACAATACTCCCTCATAGGGTTAGTGTACTATGTAGTACTGTATTATCGGCAATCCTTGAGAAACTGGCCAGCCTATCGGCACCAGCCTGTGTTCGCTGGGTGCATCTACGTTTACAACAGATGACTGGATGATAGATTCAGGGGCATCTGCTCACATGACACCCCACAAGGTCTGGGTTCGAGATCTTCAGCAGGAGAGCAAGGGTACAGTCTGGGTACAGTGTTAGATGTGCTGATGGTTCTACTCTTGTGAGCGAAGGTAAAGGGGTAAAGGTGAGCTTTCGTCTCCAGATTGGCTGTCGAATATACGACCGAGGGAGTTGTAAAATTCAGGGAAAATCTGATTTTTCTGGTTCACTATCTGAAGGTATTTAAGTTAGATGTCAAAGAACCTGCATCAGTTGACACTGCATGTGCTGTTGAAAAACACGATTCTGATGTTTTGTGGCACAGGAGGTTGGGGCATGTACTTTCTGATTATGCTTTAAACTTAATTGTGAAAAACCATGGAGTTGAACTAGAATGTTGTGATTTAAAAATTACCAACAATTGCATCCCATGTTTGCTTGAAAAGCACCACAGATTCCCTTTTCCAAGTGGTGGAACTACTCGTGCTGACAAAATTTTGGGTCTTGTGCACATGGACCTCTGTGGTCCAATGAGTGATGTCTCAGTTGGTGGTGCTAAGTATATGTTTGTGCTTGTCGATGATTATTCTAGGAGAATATTTTGTTATTTTCTGAAGTCTAAAGGTGAAACTTTTGATATATTCTGCGAGTTTAAAGCTTGGGCAGAAAATAGAACCGATTCAAAGTTAAAGGTTGTCAGATCTGATAATGGGCTTGAATTTTTTAATCAAAAGTTTGACTCCTTTTTAAGGCTGCATGGGATCGAGCATCAGACAAGCACCCCATACTCACCTGAGCAGAATGGTGTTGCGGAATGTGCTAATCGTACTATATGTGAAATGGCGAGGTGCATGTTATTTGATTCAGGTTTACCAAAAAGTTATTGGGCAGAGGCCTTCAACACTGCAGTGTACATTAAAAATCGTGTACCACACAGAGCTCTACAAGGTAAGACACCACAGGAGTTATGAGGATGGAAAATATCATCTCTGAAACATTTAAGAATTTTTGGGTGTCCCGCTTATGGTCACATTCCTGATCAGAAAAGAACTAAGTGGGATGCTAAGGCAAAAAGGTTAATTTTTGTTGGTTACTGTGAGTCAACTAAAGGGTAGAGATTAGTAGATCCAGGGAATCCCTCAAAAGTAATCAGGGCGAGGAATGTTGTTTTCTTAGAAAATTTTGAGAAACCAAGTTCTAGGAATGAAAGTGTACCTAATAAAGATGGGGTATAGAATTTATCATCTTTTTTTTTCAAGGGAATGGAACTATTGGGTCTAATGATAATATGCAATCAACGGGAGGTCCACAGACTGTGGGTCAAGATTGTGGAATGGGTAGGATATTTGACCCTGATCATGATGTCCCCAGTGTAGAGAATGATGGTAGATCAGTTGAAGTTATGGAACCGAATAGAGGAGAGGAGATACTCCTTAAGAAATAGGACCCCTAAACAGTATCCTGACTTCATCACCTTTCTTTTAGCTTCTGGTGGTTCGATAAGTATCAAGGATCCAATTACAATTAATGAGGCCTTAACTGGTCCGGAAGGGCCGCTTTGGCTGAAAGCTATGAAAGATGAAATGCAGTCTTTTGATGTGAACAAGGTGTGGGATTTGGTGACCTTGCCAGCTGGGGCTAAAGTAGTGGGCAACAAATGGGTTTTCAAAAGGAAACAGTCTTTAGATGGCTCTGCACAGTTCCGTGCAAGATTAGTGGCCAAAGGGTATACTCAGTCCTATGGGCTGGATTTCCAGGAAACTTTTGCACCTGTAGTCCGTAGGTCAACTTTGAGGATGCTTATTGCCTTAGCTGTTAATTTGGAGTTAACAATTAGTCACTTTGACGCAGCGGCGGATACAGAAAAAACTCAGGGGGGGGGGGGGCGCAAGTTATCGCGACGATTGTAGCTTTCAAACTGACTGCCTGGCAGCGATTCTGCTTCCCTTATATATGTAGCTCGGTTGTTTCGAGAGCATTCGGTGCCAGAATGTTCGCTTCCAAACTTTTAAGGAGTGTGAACAAATACAAACAGTAGAATATTCGCGACTTTTCTGGAACAAATGCCAAACGGAATAACGTATCGAGATCACTAGAATGGCCGCGACTTTTCTCGTAGGTTAGCTATCTATGTGCCAGACAGAAACGTATAAAATACGATGACGCGGAAGCGCGCGCGTGCTACATAAGAAAGTAAAACTACTCGATAACTCGACTCAGAGTCGACTGACGAAAGACACGAACAAATAGGGGAACACGTGCGGGCTGACTGCCGGGGCGGCGCACAGTGGTCCGGATCGCGAAAAAGAGAGACAGAAATCAGATTTTTGTCAGATTACTTTGAAAATTGTCATTTATATGTTTTAAGACGCACTTAGTTCATTTCTGCTGTTATTTTCAACAAAAAATAATTATTTTAGAAGATATTTGGAATTTTAATGCTAAATTAACCGATAATGAGGAGACTGCATCGAAAACGCCTGTTATTATTAAATATGTATATATATAAATTCATACATTCATAGGAAATGCAAATGGATAGGAACACATAAAAGAACGAACACAGGGTTTGGTGGGGAAGATGAAAATGAGTCAAATCCAGACAAAAAATTTCACCTAGAGGGGAATTGATTCTAACGTTGAAGTGATTGCGATTATCAGCTAGCAGAGGGAGTGCCGCTCAAACTAAAAAATAAGTAAATATTAAATAAATATTAAAACGGTTTTAAGTGCAAATTAACTCATTTATGTTAATAAAAACATACTTTTTATCTTATTAACTTTACAATTCATATAATTCCAAATCAGATTCTCCTGAATTCCACTCCTCTTCCACGCATTCACTCGCTGAGTCAGGATATTCTTGTAAGAGCTCACGGACCTCTTTAGGCAGATCTTTTAGGCCACGGTATTTATTTAATTCAGCACCTAATGTACATACTGACTAATGGATCAGAGGTCAGCATCAGTCTCCGGAAAACGACCTCAGTCGTGTGGAATCTTGAAATTTTTCTTGCGTGATGCGATAAGTTCTTTTATCTTTATTCCGCGATTCCTGAGCCTCCTCCGAAATGTCTCCAATTGGAAAAAGAGCTGACTCAATCACATTTGCACCATGCAGCAGAACTTTATGCACTTTGGGTGACATGTAGAACCACTCATAATATTTAACATAACATTTTTCCGTGTCCATAAAATATTCTTTAAATTTTTGGGGGTCAATTAGATGGCCGCATGACGAAGCTCTCAAAATATTTGAAAATTTAATGATAAGTTCTTCTTCTAAAATCAATTTTACATTTTATTTCATGTGAAAAGCGTTGAAGTAAAAGAAGATTTTTGTAAAATAAATGGATCCTTACCAGTAATTTCAGCTGATAGGCGGGCATTTTTGAAGAAGCGCCTAGCTGTGTTGCCATCATTCGATGTGCCATATTTTTGCTTTGGTAGATCAACTTTTGACCCATTCTACTTTTAAATTTATCCTGAAATACTTTCTTTCTTTTCCCTCTTCCACGTTTTCTATATTCATTTTGCCCGTGTAGGGGGCATCGTATTAACTAGAGACGCTTCTGCGCGCCATGTCCTCTCTCTCTCTTAGATTCATGGCTGTAGCAGAAGACAGTTCTGCAGGGAAAGTATTTTCTTTAAGGAATTTAGTTTTCTTTCTTTTTGATCGGATAGTGACATCCGAAAATTGTTTGTTTGGTCCACCCTTTCTTTTATTAGATGTGCTTGATAAAAAAGGCTTATTACTTAGACAATATCCCAAGGGATGTCATATCACAATTAAAACACAGGGAAAATACGACCCTGAGGTGCTTGGAAAGTTACGATACAAAACATCAGGGAAATCAACGATTTGATCCAACCAAGTCGCATACCTCTATACAAAAAAAGAGTTTGTTCGAGAGCAATCTCGCCATCTTTTCTCGTAACCAGCAAAAAAATTTACTTTCAAAAAAATTTTGAGCTCATATTTTGCGTGCTCATCTCCGTGTAAAATGTAGGCAATCCTCAATAAGCCCCGTCCAATCACTTTTCCGGTCGTCCATTGACTCTCCTTTTTTCTCCTGCATTTTACCGTGAAGTTACTTCCGCGTAAATGTTAACGACATAGCTGTGCGTTGAAAATTATAATCATTGGTTCCTTAAATACTGAAAAATATTCTTTATTCTAGAAAGTAGGAGTTTAAAGGGAAGCAAAAACAATGCAAAATTTAGTGTGGTACCCCGTACTAGATCAACTTCAAAAACGGAAATAAAAGAGAAATAGCATACCTGTTTAATTATCCTTATCGCTGTGGTGGCGAGGAACAAAAAAATCATTGAATCAAAACACTATTCCGAATTATCACAACACTAACACTTACTTCAGAGATCACTTCAAATCACGAAGACTATTGCCAACCGAGTACCCAACGACTAAGAACTCGCATGTGTACACATCAATGGAAAAGGACCAACTGAAGAGCACCAAAATGTTTCGACTGAAGCATGAAGGAGGCTAAGAAGAGAAGTTACCACCACCCCCAAGAACCTGAACCTGGGTCTACCCCCGAGGATAACCAGGAGGGTTTTTGGTGGACCGCATAAAGAGAAATATGCAATGCCTGAATTTTGTGAAAAAATTCCTACCAGCGGCAGCCCTCCAATTAAACCCATCTGGAAAGATGCACCTGGAGGGTAAATACCACATCTGTTAACACGTGCAATTTCACTTGCAGGTCAAAGAAACCACCTTTAGGCAATAAACACAAGTTGGGTGGTGCGCTAAGTAGGGATAGTAAAATATCCCGACTAAGGACCCCACTACCCTTGGGTCCGGCACGTGTGCGGCTAACGGGTCTCTTGTCACTTAGGCTTTGAGGAAAGGGACAGCCAGAGGTGGGTTTTCCCAGCAGCAGTGCATACAACCAGTCTTATATACTTCCAACTATTAACAAAATTAGATGGGAATCGTACTGTGAAGCGATCGAAGAAAATATTTTCCTCCTCTTCCAGCGTCACAATTTCGCTTAGTATCGCAGTCTGAAATTCATTCTCTCGCTCTTTCTAGAGTAAATTCGGCCAAGAACAGAATATAATAGATAAAAACATAGTTAACTATTTCATTTTTAAAATCCTAATCAATAAAACATTGGAAAAGACGTATTTTATAATGTGTCTCCACTGTGACGAAGCTCGCGTGTCTAGTCCCGACGTTCACGTCCGCGGCAGAGAGTCATATAAGTCGTTTTCATCCACTTATTTGAAAATATTTGCAGCTAAATCCTTTACTAATATCTTTCTAATATAACCAACTCTTGCCACTATAAGAATCTCCATGTCGCTCTTTTTATAATCAAACGTTTATGCGAAATTTACGAGAAAAAATTATTCCTCTTGATGAACTCCTTCAGCGATAATCACAACCGCTACAAGATTGAAAACTAGTTTTTCTCATGGTAAAGTGTCCATATAATTATAGTCCACACTCATTTCACCAATTTTTAATACGAAATAGAGCAAAAAAATTGTTAAAAATGTGTATTTTTTCGAAAAATTAAAAGAGCGCGGTTTAGCTAAAATTAGCTCTACTTTGAAGCAATTTACTAAACTTAACACAACTTCTTATGCAAAACTAAGTGTGCGGTAGGATTCCCCAGGCATTTTTCTACAAGAACTGCATATTTAAAGTGAGTTTCAAGAAAGTCGAAAAAATGACTTTCGTCCGCCTTTTTTCGGATCCGGACCACTGTGCGGCGCGGGCGGCCCCGCTAGGGGGGGGGGGGGGGCGCCCCCCATATGTATCTGCCACTGCTTTGACATGAAGGCAGCATTCCTTTATGGTAAACTAGACGAGATCGTTCATATGTCTCAGCCATAGGGTATTGAATCAGATGAGCCTGAGAAAATTTATGGCTTGAAACAATCTGCTAGAAGTTGGAATGAAAGGGTTACTGGTGTACTGCTGAACCTGGGCTATAAACCAATTGAAGGAGAAAGTTGTGTGTTTGTTAAATTTTCAAACAATTGTACAGTGATAATTGCTTTGTATGTATATGACTTCTATGTGTTTCACGATAGTGATGTGTGCAAGAATGATCTGTTACATGAACTTAAGAAACAATTTCAGGTTAAAGATCTCGGCAAGGCAACTGAGTGCCTTGGAATGAGACTGACTAGGGATCTGGAGAAGGGAACGATTGTCCAGGATCAAAGTGGTTATACTGAAAATATTTTAGACCGCTGGCATCCTGACAAAGCCATTAGGTAGAGTCAAACATGTGAAGTGTATGCAAGGACTATGTATGGCGTCAGTTTATGGGGAGGTGTTATGATTTTAATCTGCTTCCGTAATATGTCTCCTTTTGAGTGTTTGGTTTTTTGTTGTTCTTTTGTTTTGATTTTTTCCGGTTTCTGTATCAGTAGATATCGATTCCGGTTTTTCGAATGTAGCATGTGTCGTGAATAAAATCATGTGAGCACAATGTGGTTCGTGTATCTCTTATTACAAATAAAATCCGTGGTAATTAGTGAAACAATCCCAACAAATCCGCCATTATTTTACAATTCTGCCTTTTATTTTGATTTAGTGACTTTCATGTGAAGTGCACAGCAAGCAGGTAAGTATCCTAATTTTGATGTGCGATACGGTCTCTGTGAGTTGTAATGCATTTCTTAAATATGGTCAGTGACATGTTTGTTTTGTCTTCACTTAAAATATTTCTATCCCCTCATTTTCTTAGCGACACTCATGTGCATTTGTACCAACCTTTCATTTCCTTCATTAACCCATTACCTTTCCAATACCATTCACTTTAACCACGGATATTTAAAAAATTATTTTCTATACTCCCTGGCTAAAACATGTGAAGTGCATTTATTTCTAGACACCATGTTTGAAAATCTGTCCTCCACATACTTCCCCGAGATGGCGCAGCGGTCGAGCAGTTACTACTCTTCGCTTCACTTACCTCTCCCATGACTTTTCCCACTTTCAATTTTAGGATGTTCCGCCGCGACTGTGTGAGTCAACACATATACTAAATTCCACATTTTTTATATTTTGTCCAAAAAATCCTGCTTTCGCTTATGAAATGTATTTCCTACAGAAAACCAAAAGTAAAGTAGAAAAAATGCAGATTATTCCACGAATGTATTTTAAATTATCACTTTTTTCCAGCCATAGGACCCGACTGCAGCGCCATTTCCTACGAATTACCACATTTTGACTTAAATTACAGCAGTAATTCCCTAATAACTAAAACAATAAGGTGGTAAGATGCCTATATTTTATTTTTATTCAGTTTCTCTGGATTATTTCCTTCATATAAATAATTTTCCGCGAAAATGGCATTTATATTTTATGGAAAAATACTATTTTTCCCCGTGTTTCTCTCATTCCCCCATTGAACACCATGTAATTTAAAGGTCAATTATAGAATAAAATAGCGTGGAAAGGTATTATTTTGTTTTTCATACCAGATAGAGGACAACTTTTTCTACAAGTAGACAATACGAATAAAATTATATTTAAGTCATTTTACGGTGGAACCAACTTAAAATATCCCCACTTTAACACGTGTTTCACACAAACTATTACCCTATACCGTTTCACACGTTCTCCATACTTTTTTCCCAACATACCTCTTCCCATTTACACCACTATCCAATCACCAACCCAATCGGGAGGTTTTTATTAAAAAAAAACGCTACGGCTTTGACGACACTACAACTACACCACCCTCCAACCACCAACCCACTCAGGGGATATTTTTTCTTAAAAAACACTACAACATTCACCACAGTACAACTACGCCACCCTATAATCACCAACCCACTCGGGGGATTTTTTTCTTAAAAAATAAAAACTTACAACTTTCACCATACTAGAACTACACCACTCTGCAATCACCTACCCACTCAGGGGATTAAAAAAAATAACCCTACAATATTCACCACACTACAACTACACCACCCTCCAATCACCAACCCTCTTGGGGGATTTTTTTCTTCAAAAAAATACGCTACAAATTTGACGACTCTAGAACTACAACACCCTCCAATCACCAACCCACTTGGGGGATTTATTTCTTTAAAAAAATACACTACAACTTTGACAACACTACACCTACACTGCCCTCCAATCCAGTGGCGGCTCCTGTACGTTTACAGAGAGGAGGAAAGTTATAAATTGCATAAAATGATGGGTACCACCGTCACTGAGCATGCAATAATTAACCTTCATGTAGATATTAATATAAAACTCACCATCCTTTTATGGCCGCCATTAGTGATAGAAGAACTCTGATCGTCGCTGCTTTGCTGTTGCAAAATGTTCCATGACCTTATCATGCCATCTTGGATCCTTTTCCATTTGGAGTAACAATTCTTTCTCTATTGACATGAGTGCTAGAGAAGATAGTCTATCCTGACCCATAGTATTTCGACAATACGTTTTTATTCTTTTCAACCCTGAAAAGCTTCTTTCTGCACTAGCTGTAGACACTGGTAACGTAGCAAATAAGCACGCCAATTTGTAGATATTG
The DNA here is from genome assembly GCA_963573305.1 of Pyrrhosoma nymphula. Lineage (NCBI taxonomy): Eukaryota > Metazoa > Arthropoda > Insecta > Odonata > Coenagrionidae > Pyrrhosoma > Pyrrhosoma nymphula. The sequence goes on along the minus strand of OY754329.1, from coordinate 154,142,001 downwards.
GGGAGGCATTGGCGAATGTCATTCTTCACAAAGTAAACTAAAAACTCTTGAAGTTTTTTACAGTTTTGCTGTAGGTCACGGCTGCTGTCAAACACAATTAGTTCATTTTTCAGGCTCTCGCCGTCAAAGTATTCAGGCTAGTAGTTCAGTAGTGATAAAAATGCACAAGTGGGGAAGTTATTAGAAAAATATTCATATTTTGCAGCGTCGAGTAACTTGAGAAACCTTCAAAGAACTGCGGAACTGGCCGCGCAGTAACTTAAACGGAGTCACCCGCTAGTGGTCACACAATTGTGCGAAATTCACAGTGAAAAACTCATTCACCTGGACTGGTATTCGAACCCAGACCCCCCGATTTCGCGCAGACAGCTCTACCAGTTAAGCTACCCAGGCGTCATATCTCACTGTGAATTTTATGGAGGTTTTAAGGAGCGAGATGTCTTCACAGGTACCGTGCATACAATGCCAAAGTACCCGTGTGCGAACGCTAAGCGCTACTGTCCACGAGGTAAAGCCAAACTTTAAACACAGAAGTGTTTACTTTGGCAAATTCAAAGAACTGCGGAACTGGCCGCGCAGTAACTTTAACGGAGTCACCCGCTAGTGGTCACACAATTGTGTGAAATTCACAGTGAAAAAATCAATCGCCTGGACTGGGATTCGAACCCAGACCCCCCGATTTCGCGCAGAGAGATCTACAAGTTAAGCTACCCAGGCGTCTTCAACACTATATTTATGTTTATTTGGATAAAACACAATTACTTTGCTTCATCATAAAAGAAAACAAAATATTGAAAAATCATGAATTTACAAAAGATTTCTTTGAAAAATGAAGTTTTTCGAAAATGAAAAGTGTTAACATTTGTTTAAAACCCTCAACTTAGTACCCTGTTTTTCCAAAATTTTCCCCCTGGTTTTGGATTCCCCCTCCCCCCCTCCGAACGAAATTCCTGGCTACGCCACTGAGGCACTTACCAATGTGGCCAGACTCAGGTTACCAAAAGACGCCCAAACTCGATGGAACTTCAAATCTCGTTTGGTTGAATCCATAAAAGTGCTTAAGGAAAGTCTCATAGAAATGTTTACAAGAATTTTAGAGGATGACTCGAGGAAGTGGGATGACACTACAATCAAGGAAGCTGATGGATATATTCGTTTATTACAAGACTTTGAATTCAATTTCTTGCTTTCGGTTTTCAGTGAAGTGTTTTCAAAAACCAGTATTCTTTTCGATATTCTCCAGGCGAAAGGTACTGATATCGATTTCTGCGCCGATCTTGTAAGCGAGATGATTGAATTCCAGAAAAAATCAAGAAGTGATGAAGCATTTGAGAAACATTTTAAATCAACAACTAATGAATCTGGAGACTCACTTCCTATCATCAAGAGAATACGCGTTTCAGCTGAAGATACAGAAACTCATTTCCGTCAGTTGTACTTTTTCATCATTGATACACTGACGTTACAAATGGAAGTGAGATTTGAAGACCTAAAGAAGTTAAGTTTTCTCAAAATTGTGTGAAATTCACAGTGAAAAAAACATTCGCCTGGACTTGGATTCGAACACAGACCCCCCGATTTCGCACCGAGTGCTCTACCAGTTAAACTACCCAGTCGTCATTGATCACTGTGAATTTTATGGAGGCTTTAAGGAGCGAGATGTCTTCACAGGTACCGTGCATACAATGCCAAAGTACCCGTGTGCGAACGCTAAGCGCTACTTTCCACGAAGTAAAGCCAAACTTTAAACACAAAGATGTTTACTTTGACAAATTCAAAGAACTGCGGAACTGGCCGCGCAGTAACTTCACCCGCTAGTAGTCACAGAATTGTGTGAAATTCACAGTGAAAAAATCATTCGTCTGGACTGGGATTCGAACCCAGACCCCCCGATTTTAAATCAACAACTAATGAATCTGGAGACTCACTTCCTATCATCAAGAGAATACGCGTTTCAGCTGAAGATACAGAAACTCATTTCCGTCAGTTGTACTTTTTCATCATTGATACACTGACGTTACAAATGGAAGTGAGATTTGAAGACTTAAAGAAGTTAAGTTTTCTCAAAATTCAATGGCTGCAATTGTTGGTCAAGTAAATTTTAAAGGCCATTGGCTGTTCTGTCTCCAGTGACATTGTGGAGGCACATACCTCAAAATTATGGAGCATTGCTCAGTAAGAGACGTCTGAAGTTTCATCAGCTTCTACAGCAAAGAAGATAGATTTCTGAACTTCGTCCACTATTTCTCCCCTTATAAGGTAAGGAACCGATTCAATTCAATCATTTTGTATTGTTTTTGATGGGCCAGTTAATGCTTTTAAATTGTCTAAATGCGTCTGGAGTACTTCATCCCGCTTCATTAGCAGTTTGAATAGCTCGCGATAATTGCCTTGGTTTGATGATGTTTCACTTTCGTCGTGTCCTCTGAAAGACAGTTCTTGTCTTCCTAACAGGCACACAATGTCCACTAAACTGGATAAAACATGTCTATTTTTTTTAACTGTTCATTATGCTTCGTACGAGAAACTCTGGCAGCTTCACGAAACGCTAGATGAATGCGATATTCCTTTTTCCCAAATATTGTGAATTTTACTGAGCAATCGAGATGATCCCGTGATTTTTCATGCCTCTGAATCCCACGGCCGAGATTTTTTATGTAACTAAATCCACTGAATGACCAAACATCCTTAGAATTTGAAAATAAAATACACGGAAAACATAAGAGAGTTTGTCTTTGTTCACAACCTGTTAGCCACGAAGCTTTTTGGTATCACGTAGTGGAAAACTGCAGCTTCCCGCTTTTGCTGGTTCCACATGCAATACCACGAAGTGGAGGAGTACCTTCTGTATGACTACAATCTGCTCCTGTAAACTTAGTTTCCTAAATTTCCCAGAAAATAAAATATTTTCATTGCCATTCATTGTTGGATGGTTGTAAAAATCAATAACTATTAATAGCAAGAAAACTAACAACACTGCAGAACTTGTTGCGCTCACCACATGTGTTAATACTGAGGTCAAGAACTGCTATGCACAGGTTGGTAATCATCTGTTAGAAAGCAAGAATACTGCACATCCTGCACATAGTATCCACCTAATCCTCGTTAGATGGCATTCGTAGCGAGCCACACTACAAGCTTGAAGGCCGCTCCACAGCACCATCTGGCTCTACCGGCTGTACTTTCAAAAGGGACACGACGGACACGACTCGCTGAAAATTTTCGCGCAGAAGCACGGGAGGACATCCTCAGCTGCTCATCTACTCGCACTATATCTCTACTTCTTTCTCTGGCCGCTAGAGGCATTTTTCTGTGTGTATTACTGCAGTGGAGGAGGAATATATGAGCTTTCCTCCTCGCTTAGCTGGTTCCGGAGTCAAACACATTTCGCGAAGCACCAGAGCGTGCGTATTTTATATGACGCTCAATTCCGGCATTCCTTCACCGGCAGACTTGAAAATACACGTCTTCTTCAAATTTAAAGGCAAATTTCGTATATCTCTTAAAAGGAAAAATATGTGAGGAGGACGTTCCTCCCTTCCCTCCCCCGAGGAACCGCTACTGCTCCAATCACCTATACACTCCCGGGGATTTTTTTCTTTTAAAAAATATGCAAAAACATTGACCACACTATAACTACACCCCCATCCAATCACCAATCCACTGTGGGGATTTTTTAAAAATATGCCACAACATTGACGACACTACAACTACACCCCCCTCCAATCACCAACCCAATCGGGAGATTTATTTCATTAAAAAATTACGCTACAACACTCACGACACTACAACTACACCCCCCTCCAATCACCAACCCACTCGGGTTATTTTTTCTTAAAAAAATATGGAACAACATTTACCACACTACAACTAAACAACCCTCCTATCCACAACAGTACAACTACGACCCCCACCAATCACCTCTCCATCACACCATTTCCATTGACCTCCTTATGCCTAAATTTTGACTTTCCCCATTTTTCACCACTGAAAAATGTCTTTTCCCGCCTTTACCTCTTCTATAAACTTCATTTTGCCTTTCCTCACCACCCTGAAATGCCCTTTTCACGTTTGAAAACGGCCATTTCGAGGCCACGTACCGTCCCACCCTAGCACCCTTGTTTCACTCCATAGGCCCACAACCTTGTTAGGGGGTAGGGTGGGGGTAAGGGTATATTTTAGACGTGATATTAGTCTCCCAAGTAGCCACCCAATATCGGGCATATGTCGGGCCGATATCATTTGTCAATGTTCTAATATCGGGCCAATATCGGTAGCCATTATTGGCCCAATGTCCAAATGATAACGTTTTGCGTCATGTAGCCAATATTGGCAGCCTATATCGGCCAAATATTGGCAGCCAAGATTTAGCCAGTGTACCGGTGTTCACCCGATATTGGACCGATATTGATCCGATTTCTTCAGCCATTGCTGGATCAATATTGGCAGCCAATATAGGGCCAATGTATAACTAGATGAATGATGCCCAATCCAAAGTAATTTATACACTGCTAATGAATGTTATGATTTGGAACTGACACCCCCCTAGCGAAAATATTGTAGAGGGAAGCGGATACGAACCGTCGAGGAAGTGGAGATTTAAGCGTACCCGAAGCGAATCGGAATGTGAACGAACCGTAACTAAACCGTCTCCGAAGCGAAATGAAACGTAAAATGAGACAAGGAAGCGTGCAAAAGAAGCGTTCACGAGCCGGAATCCTAGCGTATGGAAGCGTTCCCAAGTCGGAAACCTAGCGGACGAAAACGTTCACGAGCCGGAATATTGTGTTACCTCTCCACTGACTTCGCTGCTCTCTCAAAATAAAAAAAGACAAATTGTTAAAAATCAAATTAACTGTCCTATTGTGCATGGCATGATATACAAAGTTGTATAATGCTACCTCGTATATACCTAACGTTATGGTACCTGCATGGAAATTCTACCATTCCTACAACTCACGCACCTAATCTCGCAGCCACCACTGAAGAAGCGGAGTTGAGAAAGACTTAAAAATGTAGTCACTTCTGTGGATAAATGTGACTTTGAGAACTATAATCATTAAATGATTATTCCGTGATAGTTTGAGGAAATTTCATAAAATCTTGATAAAAGTTTTTCGCCATTAATTAATATATCCTGATAATAGATAACTGTTATCCTATTTTGCCACATAGTATGAATATAAATGCAATATTACTGAAAATAAACAAAATTATTCCAATTCCCGCACGTTAAATTCACCTTCGTAGCTAGGGGCTGGCCAGGCAGGCGGCTGCCAGGGGCACAACCCTCAGGGGGCGCACTTTGCAGACCCACAGCCTGCGGGCCATAAATTGAGGTAATATTATTCGCCAGGGCCACAAGTATATCAAGTCTATATGATAGTGAACTCTTACATACCCACCCAATATTGGGCTTATGTCGGCCCAATATCTTTTGCCCCTGTTCATATTTTAGCCCATGTGTAAATCACGAGCGGAGTTCGAAAATCGGCCTTCAGAAATCGGAAAACTCGGACTGATGACTTGAGAAATATCTACCGCTGGGAGAAATATCTCATGTATTCCATCGCTCCAGTAGATCACAAAAAATTTTTAAAACCACATTTCATAGAACATTTTTCATTTGAAACCAAAAGATACTTTCCCTGACCGTCAGAAAATTTTCTGATCCGGCCACAAAAATGGTTAAGTCCCAAGTTGTGTATGAAACAAAAAAAATTTTCCCAACCTAATGTTTAATCGGTTCCATAGTTTGTTAATCGAGTTTTAAAACATGCTTTCTGAGCTTCGTCAATATTTGCCTCATAACAGAAAATGTTTGACCAGGCCACAAAAATGGTTGAGTCCCAAGTTTAGTGTGTGAATCAAACAAAAAATTTTTCCCAACCTAATGTTTAATCGGTTCCATAGTTTGTGAATCGAGTTTTAAAACATGCTTTCAGAACTTCGTCAATATTCGCCTCATAACATAACATCAGCAGATGATGTCGGTTCAATGTAGGCTGCCCATATCGGGCCAACATCGGCAAAACGATGGCAATGAGGGGCCGATGTGCCAATCTGAAGCTGATATTGGGCCAATATTCAGCCGACATTCATGGCTACTTGGGCTGTATCTCTCTACCGGCACTTCCAGAAACATCACAATATGGCGTCAAAAAGTCAGGAATATATCTCCTTTTTTGTCATTTTCAATCTTTAATTACTCCAAAACCAAGTATCCCACGCCTTTCTTCCTTACATTTTAAAAATGCTCATTGCTTTCACTTTCCTCTTCCACTTTTCTCTTTTCCCTCAGTTCTCTACGTTTCTCTCTAAAATTTTTCTCCTAGACAGGACCCTTCGATAGGTTTACCGATAGATTCTTTAATTAAATTCTTCCATTGAGGTGTAAGCAAGATTACTAATTAACTTGACAACGGCTTCATGACCGCACCGCTTCACAGAAAAATAGAGTAATGAAGAAGAGCGATTATGTGCATGGTGCATTGATGGCACACTACAATAGTGATACAATGCCTAGAGATGGGAAAATTACCGTAAAATTCATCTGAGGTAAATTACCACGGTAAATTACGGTAATTTCCTAAAATTACCGTAATTTTTCAGTATTTTTTGTTTTAAGCATTTAACAGAAAATGAATGACTGAATAAGAAAACCAATAGCAATAGGAAGGGAATAACAATGTTTCACTCCATAGGCCCACAACCTATTTGGGGAGGGGGCACAACCTAATACAACATTAATACCTAATACTTACAACATTAATCTATTAGAACATTTTAAAATTGTAAAAATAACTACGGCAGCAACACGCAATCTGGCTTTCTTTTGTCAAAGTATGAGAAATGTTCAAGAAGAATATTGTAATGCATTACTCTATAATGTTATAATTTAAGTAAAATCTTCCAAAAATGAGTTGTCCATGCCTCGATTTATTATTAAACACGTAAGAAATGTGAACTTGGCGTAAAAGAACATGTTGGGAATTTATCTGTACGAAAAATTATCTGAAACATAGGTGAATTATTTTGAAAATTACGGTAATTTTCAAGGGACGCGGTAAATTACGAAAAATACCAAGGTAATTTTCAGAGTGGCCCATCCCTAACAATACTACTTCAGGCACATTGTGGGCAGGGAACATGTTACATAACATTTTAGCAATGGAGGATTTTACCATTTTTTTAAATTGCCGAATCTGATAGTTTGTAAAATAAAAAGACCCGCATTTTTCGGTCCGTCACCTATAATAGTTCTCGAGCTATAGGCGACGAAAAACTGATGTTCATAACCCTCTTGCTGGAATAGGCATGGTGAGACTTATTACGTCATCCCTTCGTCCACAGCTCCTTTGCCCAATCAAAATCCTCCCCTCCCTCCCCAAAACAGCCAATGAGGGAAGATGGATGACGTAGAAGGTCTCATCGCAGCTCATTCGATGGGCGTCACCTTTTGCGTATTTTAATTTTAAATTTATGAGTGAATGGCTACGGTTATAAGATTGATTTTTTCACTCAAATTCATTTTTTGTTTCCATCTAACGATTTCGTGAATAAAATAGCAATTTCTGCTCCGAGTAAACGCCCCCATTACCGCCCCTGACAAGTGCCGCAAGCAGTCATGAACTCTCTTACTGCCTCCAGCTCATCTTAATCTCATGCAACGGATTCAGGGAGAATGAATATTAAATACAAATATGTCTGTACATAATGCCTTGGTTTATTGGGCAGAATTTTTTTCATTTACTGGCATAATCATTCCTGCCAGGACTGGAGAATTTTATACATGCTTGGAAAAGCGTTTAAGGTTACGGCTTCAGATTCTTCTTTTGAAAATCCTGCAAAAAGAGAACATGCACACTTACATTGGTCAAAGGGAAAAAAATATCATTCTTTGGTTTTTATGGCTTATATTCCTAGCTGTGTCCACATTCCTGCAGAGTTCTCTCCAAATGTTGAGTTAACTATGACAAAAGCACTTACTGGTCAGTGATTTCTAGTCAAAGTTGTGAAGAAAATTTTGGCAGCCTTGTTATGGGACATAGTAACTGCCCTTTTGCTATAATTGGTATTTGGAGAGCACTTGACCCTGAACTGGTGCATGGTATCACCACCTCCCATCTTATAAGATGGGATTTCCTTCAGTTTGTACAAGGAAAAATTTGCTTAATTACCTGGTGAACAAATTCAGATAAAACTGATTGGGAGACGGAATAGCCATGACAGGACGAATCATCACAGTACATATATGTAATTAACCACCCAGCCATATAAGGAGCAGCAAATGAAGAGACAGGCCCACATCAAGGAAAACCAATAGGTATATAAGTCACATAACTTTTACCTGAAGATGGGAAACAAATCTGTCGACAAAAATACTGTCTGAAAATATACATGTAGTGAGAATATCGAATAATTACAGTCATGAAAAAGCCTCGGTAAAAAGAATGAATGAAGCTTAGATACTCTCACTAAACCTGCAAGTCATGCAGAGTACAGTAGGACTTCATTGAGTTTAAGACAAAGAATGAGTTGACCTGATGTATAGGTATCTAAAAAGAGTAGATAATTCAACAATTGCTCAACTAGAAAAGTTGAAAAGATTATAAGATATTTAGAATAAAAATTATATCAGCAATGAAGATGATATCTTTTCAAAGTAAATATGACAAATGCATACACATTTTACAAGCTTGAAATAATTTACGATCATTTTCTAACATTCACAAATGTTAAAACACGCACAACTTTGAGTACACAAAGATATAGCCTTTCAACTGAGTTCACAAAATAGAAATGAATACGTCCCTTAATAACTTTCACATCTTCAGTTCTCATGACACGAATCACGAATTCAATTTCCGAGAGAAAACACTTCCATGTTAACAAATTAACTCGGATAAGAACAATTTTTGGCATTCATTCTTCATGATTCTAAATACATTGATGATTATTTCGGGGAGATTTAGTTTCAATAGAGATATAGTCTGGGTAGTGCTTCACAGTCAGACCCAGAGCACAGTTAGACCTTCACTCTTGCCACAATCAGGGAGTCCAACCTCGTGGAATGACCCACGGACCACTTGTCTCTCGTTCTTGGCTCCTTCTTGGAATGAACCAAGCGAAGAGAACCCACTCTCTTCCTCTTCTGGTAGTCGTTCTCTGCATGGAATGATGAGGCTCTCCTTATGGTTCCTATTCAGAGATGGCTCTGCTTGACAGTCGTAAGATTTCGATGATGATGAGGACGAGGAAGCACTCGTTTGCAGCAACTTGGGGCCTCTCGATCTCATCGCATTCTGGCGACCTCCCCACGCCCTCTGGCCTTCCCACAGCCTCTGGCCACCTTCGGAAACCAGACGAAATGCCTCCTCCTCGCTCTCTGAAAGACCAGCCCCACTGCTTGCTCTGCCCTCACTGCTTCTGGGTGGTGGGAAGCACGACGGTGAAGGATTGGAGAAGCTGGGCTGTTGAGAGTTGTTCAAATTCGCAGACCTTCCACTGATAGAATTATTTTCAGCGTGGGATGCAATGAGAAAATTAGGTTCTGGGGTGGTGGCTGCAAGTACAGAACGAACTGTCCTAAGAAGACGCTGAGCCTCTGAACCTAGTCGTTCCGCACTTGAAGATGACTCACGCCTCCGCCGCCTCCTGAGAAAATATAAAAAAACATTTTAAACCACACCGAAAAGTTTACAAATAGAATTGAGTTAACATGAGGTGATCAGAAAATAAATTTTATAGGGATTGTAATGGGGGTTATGTACTGATTAATGAATGCAATAGAAAGCTCAAGTCAAAAAAGAAACCTACTGATGTCAATCCAAGACAATGCATATTTAAATGTGAGGTAGCATTTAACATGATCAAGTTAGCTATAAAACACATTTGAAAGACATTTTGATACAGCACAGAAAAAATCTTTGGCTATCATTGTAATGAAACTTCATGGCAAGCATTATAGCTCAGTCATTCCAAATATAAACATGCACATAGATGCAACGCTGACAAGTGATGTAGCACCCCCTTTTTCAATGGGTGGAATTCTTGGGAAAGTTTTCTGGCACATGAAATGTTTTGTGGATTTTCCATTAGGAATAGCTGAACATAATATTTCAATTTATGGCCATTTTATTTATCAATTGGCATTGTTGAGTCAGTAAACCTCATATTTCTTTATGGTTGATAGTTTTAGTGATGCCAACGGATAAAGTAAGCAACTTTGGTCACTTATTTTACGTACAAATGTTGACCCAGATCAAGAGCACAATTTAGATTAGTCAACGTCACAAACATTATCAACAGTTGATAAATATGAGTCGCCAATATTTGATAAATGGAGAGAATCAACACTTGTTGACAGGGGGAAAAAGGTACAGAAATCAGTATGTAATTTATAAATAAAAACAAGAGAAACTAATCTTCTGACAATGCACTATGTGAAAGCCTAAACAAGTATCGGGGGAACGCTCTTCAAATGAAATACAGTTATGATTTCATCATAGGGTCTGAAATCGCAATCCAATTTAAATGTCCGTAAAACTAAATGCAACAAGGCTTCAATTTATATTAGTGAAGTTGTTACGGAATGAACGAATATATCCCATTCTGTATCTTGATGAGTTTTATTTTCACTATAGTTTTCTGCTTAGTATACAAGGGGTGTACACCTACACAATACGAATGAATCATTCAAACATTGCTTGCTTGCTTTACTCCTCTAATTTCAATTACGGTAAACTCTCCCCATAAGAACTCCACCACCATCACCACAACCACTTTCAGTAGATTGTCCGAACTTCCTCTTACAAAGCCAGTTTTTAAAGTCATTGGGCCTGCTTTCTGAAAACTTCCCCGTCTTGTAAACAATGGCAGGGTCGGCAAAAGGTTCACGGCGATGACAGTGAAAACTCCTCTCCAACCTTCAACACTCACTCCTCAAGCGTAGCTACCCAAAATCCTTCCTCAATAAAAAATTCAGAAATTCCTACTTCACCATACTTCCTCCCACCAAAGACTTCCACCACACCCTTTCCATTTGCACCACCTACTTCCCAGGCGTACAGTCCCTTAATTCCATTTTGTAAGTCTTATATCCCATCCTTCAAAACCATACCTCCACCGCTAACATTTCCTCAAAGCCTCACTCCCTAAAAACGGCTGGTGTCCTAACACCCCCCGCCACACGCCTATTGAGGCGGCTTGCGGGGTAGTATGTAGATGTAGATGTAATAACCTATAGGCATCCTGCCAACTTGTCCAATTTATTGAAATCCACCAAACCCCTCTTTAAACTCTGCCCCCCCCCCCTGTTTCTACAGCCACATCCTCCCCCTGTATTGTGCTAGATGTAAACTCTGTCATATCTTTACCTCAGCCCTCCCAACACCTCAATCACCTCTCTCCCTCACCCTCCTCTTGCATCACTAGTTATGTTGTTTACCATTTTCAAAATAAAATCTGCCCAGATTTCTATATTGGAAAATCCTTGATTCCTCTCAACACACATATCAACAGCCAACGCTTTCATTGTAAGCATAGGCGTATCTAGAAGCGTCTGAAGGGGAGGGTCACCAGGGGAGGGGGGTGTGTGGAATACCCCCATGTAAAATGGGGAACTGAAGCGGCTTGAAGCGCCTAGGAATATAATTGACCTCTTTAAAAGTTACTTTTCAGATAGAGAAATCTACTTAAAATCAAAACTTGAGCAAGCAAGGAAAACAGCAACTAAAGGATGCCCGCAAGGGTCTGTGTTGGGACCTCTTGTCTGTAATCTGGTAATGAATCAATTATTAAGAGAGGACTTCCCGGAAAACTGCGAACTGATTGCGTATGCTGATGACACGGCTATCCTCATCACAGCCAACTCCCGTCAAGAGATGGAAGGGAAGGCCAGATCTTGCATGGAAAAGGTGGAGAAATGGGCAAAAAATTGGTGCAAACTAACACTTTCAACAAGCAAAAGCGAATTCGTCGTCTTCGGTGGGAAACTCAGCCGAAATCCGAGTATAAGAATGAATGGAAAACAACTAAAACGGGCAAGCATTTATACATATTTAGGAGTCTATATTGATGAAAAACTTAGTTTCCAAGCACATGTCAACTACTTGACAGCGAAGATAAAGAAAATCTTCCTTGCCGTACGCAGATACTGCCGTTCCATGTACGGTAATAAATCAATGCACCAAGTGTACAATGGAGTGGTAAAACCCATAGCGATGTACGGAAGTACAGTTTGGGGGGATAGGGCACCCCTCAGCAGAATGAATAGAAAACTACTGGAAGCCCAGAGATCCTGCCTGATTCCGGTAACCCATTGCTACTCAACCGTAAGTTCAGACGCATTGGCAGTAATAGCACTTGAACTGCCACTAAAATACGTGATGGAAAAGAAGACACGCGTAGAATATCAAACAACCTATGAAACAACTTATTTAGGAATAAAAATCACCACCGAAGAATGCCCGAGGATCAGCATCTTCAAAAAGAAAATACGGGAAATTACGGAATTGAAATGGGATGAAGTGTGGAAAGCCTCTACTAAAGGACGGCACACCTTTGAAATCTTCCCAAGCATTCTGGAAAGGAAGAAATTAAAGGTTAAGCATACAAAAGCTGTGGCTCAAGTAATATCTGGCCACGGAGACTGCAAAGAATATATTAAGAAGATTGGAAAAAGCCAGGATGGAAAATGCAATGAATGTGATGAAGAAGATTCCTTTAGGCATCGTATTGAGAGGTGCATCCGCTTTGAAACATGGCGAACTAAACTGAGTTTAGAAATGGAAGTCAGATCCGAAACCTGTAAGGATCTAATAACCTTCTGCCTGAAAAATGGGAGGTTCAAAGAACTGGAGAGACTCTGCATCACGCCCCAAGAAGACCACTGATCACAGTGGTAACAAAAAGGACAGAGGAAGAAGAGGGAGAAGAAATGAATTAAGAGATAAAAGAAGACCTCGGCGAAAGGAGGAGAACAAGGGCCGAAGAAAAAAGAAGCAGTCCCAAAAGATGAATGAAGACCTCGGAAAAAGGAGAAGTGCAGGGTCGGAGAAAGAAAGGAGAAGAAGACGACGAACGAAAGAAGAGTACGCGATGGCCTCATGTGCTGCCATCTATCCGCGTAAAAATCAGATGTATGAACAATTGAAATCTAAAGTAAATTTACAATATGTATTAAAATGTAAATCAAATGTACCTATTGATAAAAATGCAGATTAAAGAGGGGTAAACGAGAGTACATACCCTCAGATATAATGTATAAATAGATGACATGCAACATTTTGAATGTTTACTGCTGCAGCCAATTCAATTCATTATAGATGATACTTTAAGCTTGTGAATGTACAATTTTTATGCAATAAAGCATGTTTCTATCATGAAAAAAAATGTAAAATGGGGGGTCCGGGAATTTTGAAAAATATACATCTTAAAATGACGTTTTGAAGGTGTTCTGAGCCTAGAAATTCTCTTAGTAACAGCATGTTTTGAATAAAAGTTTTTAAAAATTGTTTTTAAATCAAGCCATCAATGGGGGGAGGGGGTTTACAACCCACAAACCCCCCTTCCTGGATACGCCTATGATTGTAAGAAACCTTCCCAATCTTCTTCTCTTCCCGCAGTGGTACACGCCTCTCTCAACAAACAATATTTCAATAACTGTTCAGGGTTGCTACAAGATTTAAATTTTCAAATTTCCTGACTTTTTCCTGACCAACATTTAGATTTTTACCGACTTTTGGAAACGCAACAAAGAGCCAAAGCCTGCAATTCTAAATGAGAAGGGGAAGAAATATTGTCAAAAAATGCTTAACTAGGAGACCATTTATTATAATCTTATGAACAAAAATTCAGGTACAATATCTCCAAAGTACAGGAGTTTAAGTCGTAAATTAAATTAAAACAAATAAAATGCCGTAAATTGCAGGAGGGGATAGGAGGGGATAGAGTTGAGTTGGGCGAAACGCGGACGCCAAGGCCATAGATATATCTTAACCTTTGCCGACATCAGGGATACCACATTGTACGTAGACTCCTTGGAAGGCACACAAGTAGCGCCAGGGGCGGATTAAGGTCGTTGTTTTGGGGGGGGTCGTCGGTTCACTACTTCCCGCGACGCCTGGGGGGTATGCAATACATCTCAACCAAATAGAGGTCCGGGTGGACTTCCCTCGGAAAATTAAAAGAAATGAAGCGCTTGGAACGTAGTTTTGGTGCGGCTAAATTATAAATAAGAGATGTGATAAATTATTGAGTAAATCTATCTAATCACATTTGAAAAACGTAAAAAAACGATGTAAAGAATGACATTCTTGTGAATAAGTGAAGTGTCTTCCGGGTTTTACACTGCGTTGGTCCATGTTTCCTCGGACGACAGTTTCGGCGGCGTTTCAGTCGGCTTCTTCAGGTCGGTGGAGTGAAGGTGCAGCCATTTTTCGTATTATGTATCTCACCCGTTGGAGTCAGGTCTAACGCTTGAGATATATAAGACGGCGAATGGCTGCGCCTTCACTTCACCGACCTGAAGAAGCCGACTACAACGTCTCCGAAACTGTCGTCCAAGGAAACATAGACCAACGCGGTGCAAAACGCGGAAGAACTGCATCTTCCCATCCATCAACCCGCGGCAGCCTACACAAGGATTTCGAACTCCTTGAAAGAAATCTTCTTTAATGCCGTACAAAATGAAAATTGGTTGGAATGAAATAAAAGTAAAAGCACATATTCAGAAAATACTATTTTCCTTCAATATTTTTATAATTTTTTATAATACCTAGCAAGGAAACGCAGTAATGCTCGGAAGTTACCGTCATTCGTCAAGGGCTCTTCCAATGATATATAAGGTCTCTGAATGGTATGTTCTGACGGCCAAGAAAAATCACATTTTTAAGTATCAGCTTCAGATTTTCTCTATTTTCCTTGATTTTCTCCCTTCTGTAGCCGTCCAGTTGGCTTGTGTTTTGATTTTCAGGTTTTTTTGTATTTTTCCAGAAAATTCAGGGCCAATTGGGCTCTGCACCTTTGTGATAGACTGTGTGTTGGTGGTTTTCAAGATCATCTAGTTTCCCGAGCAGTTTTGAAAACTTTAACGGCTCTGTAACGAGGGATTTTAACTGCAAATTTGTACCGCAAGCTGCCGTTGATTGGGGAAAAAAGGGCAATACCTACAAAAAAGTCTATTCATTGAGGGAGAAACCACAAGCCAAGGGTACTTTTCAAGATGTTCTATCCCCACGTAACGACGCTCTTCCGCGGTTCCCTTCCTATGAGTTGAAAAGGGATACTTGTAGTCGCTTTTGGATGTCCAAGGGCTTTCCAAAAGTTCTGCTATTTTCCTATTATCAGGTCTTTCCTTTCCTGGTACAATGAAGAGACCTACGTCACAGTTGAAATTTTCAGCCAAAGGAAGTGAAGAAATTGAAGCTTCAGTCGATTTTTCGTGGCTAGGTGGAGGGGATTGTAAAAGGACCATGGACTCAGCTTAAGTCTCATTGTCAGTTGTGCAGCATAACTGCATGGTGTTAACAAATAGTGTATTTCCTCATGCTGCTTCTGGCGTCTTTTGTTTTTGTACGCGAGAGAAAAAGCTTCGAAGGTCCGCAGAGGCACTATTAGTGTTACGCTTTGTACCACGCCTACTAGAAGAAGACGCCTGAAAACAAAAGTAAAATTTAGCTATTCCTTCTGCGACGAGTTGCAAAAAACATTATAAGCATACCTTTTTCTCACCCTATAGCGTAATACTTGAAAATTATTTGACTTTACTTAGAGAGTCCTCAATTTTACTGCTATCAAAAGAAGAGAGGATAAAACTACGGTGGGTGGACCTCATACAGCATTTATATGATAACACAATGAAAATGAAAGTCCATTAAATAGGTGGGTGTTCAATTTCGTGACCAAAAAGCAGATAAATAGCAAGGGAGGCTAATGTGGGCCCGAGCTTGAAGCCGGCCGCCCGACCCTAAAGGCGAGCGCGAGAAAGCGCAAATAAGTTATGTCGTTGTAATTAACCGACTGAACTTACCATCTCTGGCTGAAAGGTTGATCTGCACGTCAGGAATATCACAGAATAAAGGAAAAAGGACGCAGAGTCCTAAACATGTGAAGAAATCTTGAACTTTTAACTCACTACCACTGAAACAATACACTCGCTAGAGCCGGGCAACTGACATGTCGCGACGAGCACGAGAGCGGAGGGTGTCGCATAGTAGGCAATTATGGGCGCGTTCCGAAATTCACTGACAGTAAAACAGCTGTGCTGCCGTAAAACGGAACGCGAAGCTGTACTGCGGCTGCTGCAGTAGCATGAATTTCGGAACGGTCGGCAGTGGCTTGAAATTCAAAATGGCCGAATTGCGTGGTTATTTATTATAAGTGATCTTTCAATGCGTTAATTCTTAATGCTAATACTTATGGCACTGATAAAGAGCATTCTAATTGTATTCTAATTTTCATTGCCTTGCTACTTTATACTGATTGGTTACTTTCTCTGACGAGAATAAAATGCATTCGCGTCAGCTACCCGAGCATGAAGAAAAAACCCTGTGTTATTAAACAAATCTCCGTTATAATTAACACTATCAAATTTATAATAAGCATTTTTAATCTTGGGATTATAAACAAGTCCTAGAATATATTTTTCAAGCCCTGGATTTTCTTCATGACCAGTCGTACGCTGCGTTTCCTAGAGTGATATCGAAAATTAGGTAAATATACGGGTTGTTGAGGGTTGCATCGCAGAATATTTTCACTTACAATTAAATGTGTGCAACATATTACGTTTCCCGATAATTATTATACATGCCGGTGTTATGCTAAGTTACCACTCCTGTAAGAGGCTGTATAATTACGTGTACCACATTATTCATGACACTAAATTAATTTTTGGTACCTAATTTCACAAGTCGCTTTCATTCGCAAATATAATTGCTTCTCTACTTGTATCACTTGTGATGTTGCTCACTCCCTCATCATTTTATTAACGCTTTTATCCTATTGAAATATTTACTGGTACGATTAATTATAGCTGGTTTACATACTTGACAAATAAATACGTTTTATAAACTATTATACGCTAATCAGGTGAGACTTCAGGTCGAGACTTTTCTCTCTCGCCGATATAAACATTAAAATGTTCGAAGCAGTTTCTCTAAACTCTTCTGATATTATTTATTAACGTTGTAGATTTGATTTTTCCGCCATTTGTTCGATGGCTGTCTGCCTTACTGCCGCTACTGCTGCTCTTGGGCTGCAGTAGTGGCAGTAGAGTTCACAGTGAGAAACTTCATCAATTGGCTGACGTCATTGGTCACTGTGCAGTACTGCCAGTTGATTACGGAACGGTTTGGCAGCACAGCCAGTACTGGCAAAGAATTTCGGAACGTGACCTTTGAATGAGGGCGTGGAGACTGTATTCCCCTCTCGCAGACGCACTACGGCTCAACTGCCCAAACTCACGGGACTGTTCTCTGCATACATAGTAAATAGGTGTATATAGGTCTGCATACATAGTATAATATCTTATAACTATTCCGTTATGGCACCAAAACTTTCACTACACTGTTCATCAAAAGGCCTACAAAAGTACAAATGCGAACATCGAGGATACTGTGTCTGTTTAGACAAGTGGCTTTTAGATATTTTCCAATTATCTTTAATCATTGTGTATTGATCTGGTGAAATAAAATCTTGCATTGGTTAACCACCTTAATGATTACCATCTTTTCTATTTTCCCGGGAATTACGGGGGGCGACCGCCCCCCCCCCCACCCACCCCCGCCAACCCCCCTTAATCCGCCCCTGAGTAGCGCTGGCTCTTGTTGCGAGCATTGAGCGGCAGAAACCGGAATTAATGCGGTGCTACTTCGGCGGCGCCACTGACAGTCAGCAAACTTTTTGCCGCAATATTTGAGAAAATAATGCATTTATATATATATTGCATTGGCCGCCATTATTTTCCAAATTTCTGACTCCGAATCGAATTTCCCTAATTTCCTGACTTTTCCCTGATTTTGCTGACCAGTAGCAACCCTGCTGTTACAATTTTTCTATTCTTTTCTACCTCCCCAATGGTGAATAAATAAATAACAGAATATTGATACACTTGAAAAACACAGACGCATGTAAAAAAAGGAGACTAATATATATTCTTGGGATGTTTCGATGGTCAAACATTGATCATCACCATTAGAAGAATGGCTTAAGCTCATGCTCTGTTCCCCTAGAGAGGAAAGGGCAGAGAAATGCAAACGGGTAGTGGTGGGAAGAGAGAGGTGGCTAATTTTTCAGTGGGATAGTTTAGTGGGAGGACCATCCAGGCTTTTCAAATTCCCCTGTTACCCAAATAAGTGCTATCTCACAGGTTTTCACGTAGATATTACTAGTGTATTTGTGGAGTGCTACTATAATAACGAGTGTGAAGCAATTGTCAAAGGTCTGGCTGTGGGTGTCAATATGTTTGGGGATCACGGAAAGGTGGATTTTTGGTAAAATGGCATTGATTGCTCATACCGATGTTCAGTGGGGTGGTGCATTCGCCTGCGAAGAAGGCAGGGCAGAAATTGCATGAATGGTGGTAAATGATGTTACTGGTGGTGCAGTCAGCCGTAGAGGAAGATCTGTTGCGAGAGGGGAAGGCAGAAAGGCGGAGGAGGGAGCAGCATTCGCACCTAGGACATTCGCAGGTTGAGGAAAATGTTGGAGGGTAGTGGGTTGACGGGAGGATCTAGTTGGTTTAAGAAAGTCTCGTAGGTTTGAGGAACCCTTATATGAAACTTTGAGACATGAGGGTAATAGGAGAAAAGTAGAGGTATTATTTTTCATGATAGGATAGAGTGATGACTATGTTTTTCATTCTGTGTGTTCCGGGGAAGAATGTGGTGACAAGGTTGAGTTGGTCAGGTTGATGGATCTTGGTCCGGGGGGAATACTTGGCAGTGGGGGGGAAGAATGTTATTTAAAAGTAGTTTTTCGGAGTTTCTCACAATCTCAGAGGGAGTTATAAAGATTGTCAGTATATTCTTTTAGAGAGAGGGAATCGTTACAGATCCGATGGCCGTGGATAGAGAGGGAATAAGGGATGAAGCGTTTGGTGTGAGAAGGATGACAGCAGTTAAAATGGAAATATTGGTCGTTGTTAGTTGTTTTTTGTCGATGGAGGTGATAAATTTACCCTCCTTAATTTTGATATTAATATCTATGAACGTAATTAAGGAGTCAGAAATGGAAGATGTGAAGGAAACTGAGAATGAAGAGTTCAATGTGGAAATGAAGGAAGATAAAGAATCATGGGCGTGAGGCCAGAGGACGAAGATGTCATCAATATAGGAGGCCCAGAAGAATTTTAAGTGTTTGGTTTTTTGAGAAAGTGGTTTCAAGAAGGCCCATGAACAGGATGGCATAACATTGTGCCAGTAAGTGTCCTTTTTACGTGTGAAGGAGGGAGTGAGGGGTGTGGAGGGGGAGAAGAGTGGGGATTAATTGGTGAGCTTGATATATGCAGGGGGAATTTTAGGCCCCAAATAGCCACATGCAAGTCATTTCTAAGGTTTTTAGTTGAAGTGGAGAGGCTGAGGGAGGGAGGGAAGCCAGGATTCCTACTTACAAATATTTGTCCAAACTGAGGTTGTGGGAGGAGGTATGGGCGGGGATGGGGAAGGAGGCATTTTGGGAGGTTCTTAGTAAATCCATTGAAATACCAATTACGAACCAGCAACGAAATTATCTGACTGAAAATTTAACTTCAATCAGAAGCGATCATTAAGCCAATTTGCAAAAATTCTAGAATCCATCACAAGGATATCCTTGTTTTGAGGTAACCTAAGTAATCAGGGCAAAAAACTTACCCAACATGAGCACGATGACAATCAATGAAAATAATCTTAACTTGAGCTAGGTTGAAATGAATTGTACAGGGGTATAGCAAAGAAATTATGATAATTACTTGAACTAAAATTTAACTTAAGACTTAAATCCTACAAAACGCTGATGAGATTAATTTCTAGGAAACTAAAGGATAAGGTACATTCTGTAATTAAAAGGGGAAATTCCATAACCATAATGAACTAGGATATACTTACCACGGAATATCTCGTAAAGGGGAGTTATCAAATGATGATCCAGGCCTTATTGTGTATGCAAGCCCATTGACAGATGTGTCACATAAGCTGATATTCCTAAAATATAAATTGAGATTTTTATGATAATAATGGAGGAGTATGCATGACATGAGAGAGAGCACATTCAAAAGCATTGATAACCTTTTTTTCAAATTATTTTAAAAAACACACTCCCAGGATGCCTATTGAACTGTCATTTAAAGTGATTTCATCCTTGTTTGCAAAAAAGTATTACTCTAAAGTGATTTTGAACAATTTCCAAGGAGTCAACAACAACTTCAAGAATACGACATGATCGTGGAAAAGATGAAAGAGGGCTGGCATGATCTAAAATGACCAACAGATAATACCAAATTGTCATGGGAAAGTCATCAACAAAGATGGCCAAGGAGCTCATTTGAGTGAAAACTTGGAGGTGGGCACCAAATGAGCCAACGCACAGAGCAGAGAATAAATTTCATTTAGAAAAGAAATTCTACAGTACCTATATGTATGTATTCTAAGAGGAAGTTATATTAGTACAGTGCCTATATGTATGTTTCTAAGAGGAAGAATTATTATAATAACTATGCTAGAGTCAGTGGCTTAAGTTAATGAGTGTAAGGCAGGGGCGGCTCCAGATCAGAGGTTCGGGGAGGGGGCACCAGAGGCTCTTGGGGTATAGAATACCCCCCAGGAAAAGGGAGGATTGTGGGTCTCGTCCCGGAAATTCATAACAAACTATGAGCAAAATGGTTTTTGGGGGGAGGGCAATTGCCCCTACCCCCTTGGGGCCGCCAATGGTTTAAGGAAGACAGGTAGTGTGCAAGGCATTGAACCACCTTAAATACTCCACCTTAACAACCTTTTCCCACTCCTCTCTGACAATCTTACCACCACTAACATCTTCCCAGGGATTGTAGACTGCAAAAAGCCAGATACATGCCATTTCTAATGTTTTTAATTGAAGGGTCGAGGCAGATGGAGGGAGGGATGCCAAGACGCCTACTCTGAAGCATTTATCGAAACTGAGGTTGAGGGAGGAAGAAGGGGTGGGGATAGGGAAAGAGGCATTTTACGATGAAGGTTTACAACTAGCTCAATGACCAGTAATCCAGATAAGTTAGTCATGAGGCCGACGTAGTATGAATCGCATAAGTTGAACAAGAGGGTGTAAACAATATTATGGGAAGTACAAGAAAGAGAGGGGACGGAAGGAAGTGGGTGGGAGAGGAATTTAGCGGGGAGGGGATCGGTGATGAGGATAGGGAGCGTTTTGCATCTCGCGCGATGGCAGGGGTTGGGTAGGGTTTTGGAGCTGATGGTGGGTTTAGATAGAGGTTTGGTAGTTTTTAGGAGGTTGGGGTGGCGCCTGAAGGTGAGAGAGGGACATTTGGGGAAGATGTACGTGGTGGTAAGATTGTCAGAGAGGAGTGGGAAAAGGTTTTTAAGGATTCTTTTAAGGGAATGGATGCCTGGGAAGTAGGTAGTACAGAGGGAGAGGTTATGATTATTTTTATTTTGAGTTGGTTTCAGCCGAAAGGGTTATTTTAGGATGCTCTTTTCGAGAAGGGTCTCAGGATATCCTCGTCAGAGAAGGGATTGGTGTAAAGAGGAAATGAATTTATCTAAGGAATCAGGGTTATTGCATATGCGGTGGCATCGTATGGAGGGAGAGTAGGGGAGGAGGGATCTTTTAGTGTGGGAGGGATGGCAGCTGTTGTAATGTAGATATTGCTGCTTATTGGTGGTTTTGATGAGAAACGAGGTGCTTAAGTGGTGGTTGGAGAGAGTGATGTCTACATCAAGGAAGGTTACAAGGGAAGAGGAGATATGAGAGGTGAAAGAGATGGAAGAGAATTCGTTGAGGGCGGAAATAAAGGCATTTAAGGGATCGAAATCATGGGGCCAAAGAAGGAAAATGTCGTCAATGTATCGAAGCCAGAGCAAGGGTTTAGGGGTTGTGAGGATAGGTTGGACTCTTCGACAAGGCCAAGGATAAGGTTGACATAGGAAGGGCTGAATCTACTACCCATGGCACAGCCTTTGGTTTGAAGGTAGAAGCGGTCGTTGAAAGAGAAGGCGTTATGAGTCAAGATGAAGTGGGACAAGTCAATAAAGAAATCGGAGCTAGGGGTAGGGGGGTAGGGCGAGTATCAGATAATGCTTAGTGGCGGATAGTCCTTCGGAGTGGGGGATGGAGGTGTAGTGGGACGAATATACCTGTATTTACGCAACAGAAGGAAGTTTTAGGAATATTTTATTGGAATTTCTATTAGCATCTTTTGCTATGAAGTTCGTTGAGCCTGATGTGATAAAATTGATATGTGGGTATTGAGTGTGAAATTGTATACGAAAGATATGAAATTTTTCTAGAAACACAATCTCACTCAAATACAATGAAAATTCATTAAAAAGCAAGGTCTCAGAGCAAAAAACAACCTCCCATTGCGATCCGAAAACATTTAATATGACGGAAATGGCACATCGAGCATCCGCATCCTAATTTAATACAATGTCGTTAATGCGACTAATCTTCAATGCTAAAAACCTCTGAAGTAACATAACAGTGAAATTCTCTGTCATAACAATGCCAAGCCACATAAAGAGCAAGCGAGAGCTAACAGCCTCACCAAGGGGTCCATCTCTGTGGCTGAGTGACCAGACCTGTATTCTAAGATTGTGATTCGAAACTAAATATAAAATTAGTAACCTTGAAGATAATTCCAGGCTGTTCCTCCTCGTTGATCCAAGAGCTGGAAGAGCTTGAACCGATCCACATTTGGAACATATATGGCTAGTATTCCTCCAGGTGGATTCACCATTCAAAGAACTGAGATCGCTGGGTAATCGCTCCAAGAAAGATAACATTTGCTGAAGCACAACTTTCTGCATCTTGTATCCCACATCCATCTGAAAATCAGCAGAAAATATAGGTTTAGCAGTTAGAAAATCAAGGAATACACTAAATTTCAATTTGGATCTTAAGTTGTTCATGTACTTACTTATTAATAAAGGAAACTGTATATAAGTCTATGTAGGAATCTATCCCTAAACCGATTGTTTGGTTTATTACACATGTCATTTAGCAGTAATATTAAATACACGGCATCTATGCATAGAATTTTACATCTTCTTTAATGAAAGCTGAAAATTGCATGTCAATGAAAAAATCAATAGAAAAAGGTTCAACTTTTAGGAAAGAAAACAAGGTTAAATGTTTTAAAGAGTCAAGATCCATTTGGGCCTTCACATTGCACCTCATTTCAATGATTCCCACAGCAGGTAGAGTGATTAGTGTAGAAAGGTGGGATCATTTCCGGTAAGAGCAGAGTGATGATGAGTTATTCCCATGTTTGTATCTTCCTAAGCCACGGGTTTGGCTAAGGCAGAGGCCATTGACTAATTCTATTCCTTTATGTGCTCACTATGTAAGTAAAAAATCATCCTTTGGCTTAATAATCAGATTTTAATATTTGCATTCTCAAGAGTCACACACATTGCTTACGATGACGCGTATCTGCTTCATTTCTGCCACGAAATAAACGCTTGCCATTAAGGTCATTCATTGGCGGCCCCAAGGGGGGACAATTGCCCCCTCTCCCCCAAAACCATTATGAACATAGTTAGTTACGAATTCCCGGGAAGAGACCCACGAACTTTCTCCTGGGGGGTATTCCATACCCCAAGAGCCACTTGACCTCTGGTCTGGAGCCACCCCTGAGGTCATTCAATATCATTGAAGTTACATCGCACTCGAAGACAGAATTGGGGTCCATTGTCGATCGACGCATCGAAAGGAGGCGCGAGCTCACTTGCATGGCTATTCCTACACATCCATCCCTACATACATATTATATTCGTGCTCACCTGATTCAGCTGCCAGTTGAGGGATTCGATCTGCACGCGCAGCAGGGTGGCTGAGGCGTCGGGCGAGGCGGCGGCGCAGGGCGTCGACTCGGAGTGAGGCGGCTCGTCGGGCGACGGACTCTGCGGCGGCGAGAGGCCGGGAGGCACGGGACTCCAAGAGGCGCCGCTACTCCACCGCCCTCCACTCCCCAGGGACGTGATCTCGGTGCCGCCGTAGTCGTCGTCCACGGTCGAGTGACCGCACAGCTGAAGTAGAAGGGTATAGAGAGAAATTATAGCGGCCGCAGAGTTGGGATAAACGATTTAAAAAATTAACGATTAAAATTAATCGTTAAAAATGTAGTTAACTATTTAACTTAACCGTTACTTTTTAGCAGAGTTAAGTTATAACTTTTAATCGTTAAAATGTACACATTAACTGATACAAAAATAACTTCAATTAATTTTTTTCGTTAATTTTTGGCGAATGCAACCTGTTCGAGTTTGGGCGCAAAGCTTGCCCAACAGACAAAGAGGAAAATAAAACGGAATCTAAGAATGCAATATAGCTGGGTAGTTGTGCAAGAATGCAATAAATAAGCCCAGACGAATACATCCAAACAAAAGCGGGATTGAGTAGAGTGACCGTCAAACTTGAGGAAGGCACACTCAGACCAGAAAACACGAGACCACTCGAAGGGGTTTGGGGACGCGGCGCACACCTTGGCGCGGCCACTTTGGCGTGGCCGTCTTGGCGCGAGACACTTGGGCGCTGGCCCACATTGGCGCGGGACATCTTGGCGCGGGACACTTTGGCGCGAGAACAGGTGGATATTAGTGTTGACGTTAAGATAACGTAGGAAATTTTGAACTTTTCAACTTCGAATGAACCGTCGACGTTATTCGGTTATGATCACGTGCGGTGCGGTGAAGCTTACATCGGGGAGACTGGCCGAACCGTAGAAACGCGCCTCAAGGAGCACCGATGACACATGAGGCTTGGAAAACCAGAGAAATTGGCCGTAGCGGAGCATGGCATCACTTGAAGTTGTGCCGTTCTTTCAGCTATTGGGACCGACTGACAAAGGAAGCTATAGAGATCCGGAAATACAGACAAATAATTTTAATCGTGACTCGGTATTTTCCCAAAGCAATACATGGCTTCCGATCCTGAAAGAAGTAAAACCTGCGAGGAAAAATTGACCTCTAACCACTCAGAGGAAACTTAAATGAGACACGGAGCTATATATATTTCGGACAAACCTAGACACGAATATTGGCATCCCTGATGACGAGGGCCGACATCGACATCGAAACGTCGGCAATGGAACCTCTCACCCGGTTGGAAACCCCAGAAACCATAATTTAACGGATTCACCGGGAAAGATTTAACTCACCTAGTAAATAATGTAAAAAGGAAGCTCGCACGCTTCGTTAAAAATTTCTGCGAAAGTACAGCATGTGTCACTTCACAGCTGATGGAATGGATTAGGTTGGGAAGCGTCAGACTCGGAGGCTTCACTCTACTGGGCTTAAGGCCGTTTTACACGGCGAATGATCTTGCGCATGATCATTCGAACATTAATTCGCGAATCAATTTAAATGGTGACCTGAAAAGTTCCCGTTTTACACGGCGAATCAATTCAGTGAATTTTCTGCGCAGACTGAATGCGCAGTGGTAGATCTATCGATTGTATATATCGATTACGGGAGATTTCCGACCAACATAGCTGTTTCGACGGACGGAGCAGACGGAGTTTTGTTTAGTTTGTTTAGATCATGACTATTATAGATACCTACTTGGATATTCGTTTACATTATTATTAGGTTTAGATATTCGTTCACATTATTCACTAAAACACTGAGTAACTGCAAAAGTTTAGTGAGTGACGTTATGCTATAGAAGATGGACCGTGATGAGACAATTTTAGCGACCGCTGCAGCAGAGTTTATCCGTTTTACACGATGAAAGATTTTGTACAAACGTACGTGAGATTGCACGTTTGTCTCAACGAAATTGGAACAGGTTCTATTTTCCGTTCAAGGATTGAGACATTCGCACATGCGTTCATACAATTTGCCGTTTTACACGAAACATTTTGCCTCATGCAAGAGTTCACGGAAGAGTTTGTACCAGTTTGTACAAACAAACGTACCGTGTAAAACAGCCACAATTTTGTCTCACAAAACATCCACGATAGTTTTAAGCCTATTTCACGCTAGCCAAAACGTAGATATGTATTGCGTACTGCCTACAGTGTTCTTTTAATCATTTGCAATGAAATATGGCTATAGTTTCCATCAATATTTTATAATAAGGGTTTAATTCTGCGAATTGAAGTGAACTCACTGTCAAAACAATGAAGATGGTCACCCGATATTAATATCACGGTGACATAAAAATGAAATTATTGCTATATAAAATGACATGTGGTGCTTGCAGCAGGTCTGGTTACGATCTGGATGAAATGTTTTAAGTTTTTTAACGTCTTGAAAAAACGCAGTTCTTTGGATTATGAATTTATAACGATATGTTTAAAAAAATATTTGCAAAGGAACGCAGGAAAACGATCAAAATATTTTCCCCACTCGGGTGATTCGAAGCGGCTGTCGCCACTCGCTCTTCCCATCGGGAGTCGGACACGCTACTCAATCGTCCATCGATACCTTGTACAGAGTTAGCATTTTTACAAATATATACCTGATTTATTCAGTCGGCGGTGAGAAATGAATGATATATTGTGAATACAAGTATGATTATTTCAATAAACAGGTCCTAAGAGAGATCATTGCACTAAGATCTGTTCTGCGTTTCTGCATTTTGCAGTATCTCCCATAGTCTTTAGCCTAAAACTTAGATGAAAGCTGTAGCGTTGATATCATTACGAACATTTTTCTGCCGTCCATCCTGAAATCAAAATAGGGCCAGATATGTTGTACTAGTTGTACTACAGCCCTGAATAAACAATTCAAAGTCTGGTTAGATCTATTTAGGTTAATCCTATGAGATTTTGATGTTTTCATATTGCAAAACCTCCAAGATAGTTTTAAACTATTCCACGTCTGCCAAAGTGTGTGCATTGCATCCTGCCTACAGAGATATTTATTTCCAAAAACCTCTGGAATAAGATATGGCTTACCTTGCCTTCATTATATGTTATTATGAGTTTGCTTTAGCGAAGTGAGGTGAATTCAATATCAAAACAACCAAGATGGACGTACTGCGCTCGTATCATGCGATCATTCACGGGATCATGCGATCAAAAATAGAACATGTTCTAATTTTGATCGCATGGTCATGCGCATGACCAATAATTCGCCGAATTTTCCGTATTACACGAGGCATTAACGTCATGCGCATGATCATTCGAATGATCATTCGCCGTGTAAAACGGCCTTAAGACTTGATAAACTCCGATCTGGCGAGTCTCAGTACGACACATGGAGGGGATATTATTTTAACCCTGCGCTATATCTCCATAACTGACAGAAGCGACAAAATAAGAGAAATAAAATCCGAACTGATAAGTGTAGAAATCCTTACTTTCCACGCACCATTAGTGATCATAACAAAAAGAGCGAGACACTAACATAAGAGACGTGGTTAACGCACAGTTCACCTAATCCGTCCTCTCCTAGTCCCTAATCGCTCTGAACTGTCCCTAATAGATATATGTATATTACATGAGTGCTTACCGCGTCTACAACATGTAACGCGCCAAACGTCGAGTGAGGGGCAAGAGGACGGGACAAGTCGCAAAACGAGGACATCATCCGCCCCGGGCGACGCCGTTTGCCAAATCCCCCAGCAGTTCGGACAACCACCGCTCAGGGCAGAAAAGGCGCCACCCACGAAGGTGATCGTCCAGAAGGTTACTCTCAACTTCATTGAAATGTAAGTTCCGTCAACTGGAAAAGGTTCAGAATGATATGCATATCATTTTAAGTTTTTTCGCGTTCCTATTTATTAAATAAAAAAATCCCAGGATATTTCATAGATCCAAATAGCGTACGACTATTATACGTATCATTCTGAACCATTTCCAATTTACAGAACGAACAATTATCACTAAGTTCCATACTGTGGTCATTTTAGAGATAAATCACTGTTGGCCACGTCAGAGGGCGGGGGAAGGGGTGGAGAGAGGGGGGGGGAGGCTGAAGAGGGAATTGAATTAGGGTGGTGGGCTCAGTAACTATGACAGGGACTTATCTCTAAGCTACAGAGCAGATTCCAATTTTATTATTATTTTTTAAACATTTCTTAAAGCATTAAATAAATATATAAACACCACTGTTGCAAATTTTTTACGTGACTTATTCTCTCTCATTAACTAACTTTAAAATATACATATTTGAAGTATTACCTTGACTTATTTGTTTCACGCCGTAAGCTGAGAACGCATTTCACCTCGAAGGTTTTATTTGCGATTTCGTATCATCATGATCATCGTATAGCATGAGCAAGTATCATCGAGAGTAACGTATTCATTTTTTTAAATAACTGAGAAAATATACCAACTGCGGACCGTAACATTTCTGATCACGTGATCTTTGAGTCAGAAGTTGCTCATTTAATTGTTTCATAGCGTCTCTCCGCAGAGCGCAACTCAACACTTCCGGCCGCACTGAGGGACACAAGGGGGTTGAGGCCGGACAAAGGCCATCAGCCGAGTCGAGAATTATATTCATATCTATATATATATATATATATATAATTTGAACAAAAGGTGAAAGAAAGGGATAGGAAACATATAATTGAAATTGGATGTATATATGTGTGTGTGTGGTATCTCTGGGACGCCCTCGTGTTTACGTTTTTCCCACTTTTTTTGAAATTCGGTCGCGACCGCCATAATCAGAGCAAAAAATCCCGCGCGACTGCAGAAGGAGGGGAGGGAAAGATGGGGAGGGGAAGTAAGAGGGGAGTGAAGAGGGGAGGGGGAAGGGGAAGTAAACCTATCCGTCCATCTCAATCCGTTGGTTTCCGATTCCGAGGGGAAGGGGGGGGGGAGTTATTTAGTAAAATTTCGGATCCAAATCGAAAAAATGATCTGGTTGATTACGAATTGGTTTTCGACTCTTCGTGCGACGGAAAATGTACCTAATCGGAAGATTATTGCAAAACTGGTTACGATTCGGGTATTCAGCTACACTGTTGACGTAGATCTCTAATTTAACAGTAGAAACTGAAACTTGGTGGTAGTCGCCAGGACGACGTCATGACGTCATGTAGTGTCATGACGCTACATGTAGTGACGTCATGGTAGTCGCCAGCATGACGTCACGGATATGTGAATACAGACGTGCATGGGTGGGAGGGGGGTTGGCGGAGGGAAGGTATTGTTGCCGGCACGCGTCTTTGCAAATTCGACTTTCTTTCGTTAATCCGCGGGCTCTCAACTTGGAACCAAGACCAAGGGCCGTATTTATAGAGCGACACTCGAGTGTTGTCACTTCCCTCTCGAACACTGTTACTACCTCTCGCTATTATTATAGGACCCCACTCAAGTGACGGTGCTCCGTCGGACTTCCATTACAAACGAGTGACCTCTGTTGAACACTCGAGTGCCCTTTTCTAATTGAGTGACGTTCTTCAGCACGACCCCAAGTGTTGACTGTCTTTCATACAGTAATTCATCTTTATGAAAAGAATGTTAATTTGCCTAACAACGCCGTTTATTTGGTTGCTATTGATTTTGAGTGGTATTGCTTATGATATGGTGGAAATAAAATGTTGTGTCGAGAGATTAGAAAAAAGGTTCAGAAAATGTATTTTCAAGATTCTCTCGCGGAAAACTAAGAGGCGATTTTGAGAGTACTATCGGACAAAACAATGTTTGGGGATTTAAGGCTTTCGGGGCGAATAGACTGTAGAGTCATCTCGCGTTTCCGACCGGGTGATGTTGGTGAGTGGACGTTTCGAAGGCGTAGTCTGCCATCGTCGAAGGATTTCAACTATTTATATTGTTTCATTAAAGGTCAAGTTGGTTTTGATTGGTCATCGCTTTCCCTTAGTAGTGTAAAAGCTGGTTTCCACGCACTGCTAAGCTGGAAACTTTTGTCTCGGATAATGGGGATCTTCTCGATGTTGATTTCCACTGACTCTTTTACAATACGGTCCCAGTAGTTTTTACACATTAGTAAAGAAATTTGGTTTCTGCGAAATCAATCCAGTGACCATTCTCGAGGCTGTGTTCTGTCTCCGCGGATTTGTCGGGCTGGAAGAGCCTGATGCACCTTTCACGCTCTTTTAAGCGTTTCTTTGTGGCGCGGCGACGCCCGAAGCCTTTTTCCCCATTGTCACATCGACGTCAACTCGGGACTTAGAAAAATTTCCATCCCGAGGTGGTAAGAATTCTTTGTCCGGGACAGTACATCCTGAAAAGGTTTCCACCCCGTGAGGTGTTTCCCTCATCTGGAGAAAAGAAATCGTAATTCGTGTCTTGTGCGTATTTGTGGTTGGTTTGCGTGAAGAGTCGGATAACGGCGTCGAGTAACACTTGAGCTCCAGGACGAGATTTGCTTTAAAACACCCTTTTGAATTCAGCACGACCGATAGTGGAGTAAGCTGTTTGGCAGTGAACGATTCGCGAATCGATTTGCGGTATCTCGCCCAGCCAGCTGGACTAATATGGTTTTCCTACGGCAATTCACTGATTAAGCCAAAAATAAATCTTTCGGTATACGTTTTGGAAACAACAACCAACGATAATTACGACGCGTGACCCAAAAGATGAGTTGTATTCCTAAAAGGTAAGAACAGCTTCGATCATAATAAAATTCGCAAAATTCGAAAAATGTTTACTTTTGTCAAATAACGCACTGGCGGTGTCAAACCCGTCAAAGACTGCTGCAACGGACGATTGCTTCACGCGCAATCTGTGCTCCATATCTTTTATAATTGGTTCCCCATAACCATAAAAAAGTATTCTCACTTTTCCATACATTTTGTTGACATACCATTCGTGTTGCCTTATGAAATCGCCAAATGCTGCAGAAGCGGACCAAGGTAACTGGAGAAATCATGCACCATCATCAAGGGCGTAGAGTGTACCTTCGCTGAAAACGAGACTGTTGAATTTCGTTGACATTCATGCTATCTAATGAGTTAGCCAATAATGATTTATCAGTTTTTCTCATTTGCTGGGCACTATGGTCAAATAATGAGGTTGGTAGAGTGGATAACTGAATTGAAGCACTCCATTGCATCTCGAGTGATATTATCCAAGGAGATACAAGCAAGTATCTACGCGAATGTACTACATGGTGAGTCTCACCAGCAATAACAATTCCTTTTTCTTTCGACACTTCCATGGTAACTGATGTGATTCATGGTCATGGTCAGATTTCAATAAAGTTAATCTTTAAAAAGTTGCCGAGAAGTTTACCTTGAATGTTTCTTCTAATGATGTCAGCATTTTCCTCAGTAACTTTTTTTTCAATACCCGTCATTCCGTTCAGAATATTCCAAAAATCACTTAGAGAAGCAGTAAATGGATTGGGTAAATGGATATTTAAGTTGGGGTGCATTTTACCCCAACCTCTCAATAATGTTTTTGCTAAAAGTTTTAATGTCTATCACGTAGTATCAGTGTTATGCGCGTTGCGTAGATTATTTTAATTACAGACCAATGGTTTGCGAAAGTAATCGCCTATGCTGAATTTTGCACCGCTGGAGACGTATGCAGTTGTAGAGTTCTAAGGGATATTTTTGGTCTTTACGTGCTCTAACTCATAAAATCACTGTTTCTTCGGTTTGAACGAAGCATTGAGACGTATTCCTTGAACGTTTGGGTATACGTATATGGTAGTTATAAGGCGTAAGCAATTTGAAGAAAGGTCTCAAAGGGTCTCAAGGACTGAAAAGCACACATCATATTAACCGGAAGTTGAGAGTTTTCCTTCAAAATCGCTAATATTTTCCTCAATTTCATCATTCAAATATTACCCTACAGAACGTAAGCATACTCTTTGCCTTGGGACTTATTAAAGGACGCATTTGAGGGAACACTTAGGGAATGAATTCCTCATACATTAAGCTTGCCTCATGCCTGTTCGCTCAAAGGCGTAGTTTATGCACTGTACTTGCATTAAGCGCTCCGCGCTTTAATTGTTATTTTTTAATGAATGTGTTTAGGTGTTTTCACCCTCCCACATCGATTCTACGGATTCCACCCTCCCGCACCTCGCGAGAGTCTCCGGTACATCTCTTTTCATTGTAAAACTAGGTATTCGCGCCGAACAACACCGTTCAATAACGTACTCCCGTCATCTTTCACAATACTTAGCTGAATACATACACAATGCATTTGCTTGCGTGCGGCTGTTAACTTTCTACATCTACGAAGTACCGTGCAAGTTACCACTAGGGTGTGTGGCACGGGGTGATTCCACACCAGGCATGCAGCACTCGTCCCAGCACAAATCGGAACCTCGCACGCTCCCCCTGACGCTAGGCGCAGACCAAAAAACAGTCAGGAGAACAAGGCGCGGTCAAACCAGAAACTGAGAGAGTGATACGTAAATGAACATGCAAACATGCTGAACAATGCTATACACACATCAAATGGTTAATATTACTAATACTGTTAATTTATAAATGCTACGAGATTCTACTTCATGCGGAGAACAAAATAAAATAATGCCGGACTAAACGACCGGAGTGAAGTGTTAGTAATGATGTTATGTTATTAAGCACAAGTGAAAATTCTACTCTACCTATTGAGGGTGGGAGATTCATATGATTGATCTATCGCCACTATTATGATCCCTTATTGTGCGTGGGAAAAATGACATTTTAAATCTATCGGTTCTGCGGTCAATTTCGTTTATCTTATTCCTGTGATCGCTTCTACCGTAGTACGTTGGCTCTAGCAATATATGTTGAACGTCCGGCAAAAAACGTCTGCTCCGAGTTTGCGCAAAAGATTTAACCTGTATTTCTCCCTTCGATTAGTTACAGATTATTCCCACCCTCAATCCTTCAACAATTCGGTAACACTGCTAAGTTTGTCGTAACAACGTTTCACAAATCTTTTTCCTCTTCGTTGTATTTGATCTATTTCAAAGATTAATCCTTCTTCGTAAGGGTCCCATATGCTAGCGGCAAACTCAAAATGAGGTCTCACGAGTGAAAAATAACATCGCTCTTTAACCTTTTCGTCGCATTTTGCTAATTTTCTTTTAATAAATTCCAATTTGCGATCCCGTCCGCAGATTTACCCGACGTGTTTCCCCCAAGACAGGTCCTGAGTAAGGGTCACACCTAAGTATTTAACCGACTCTACATTTGATAAGTTGGTTTGATTAAATGAGTACGTTTCGTTGACCGAGTTATTCTTTTTCCAAAACTTCATAAAAACGCACTTTTTAAAATTCAATTCTAACTTCCAAATATTGCACCATTCTACAAAACCTTTGTCTGTGCCACGTAATAATAGACAATCACGCATCACTAAGGTAATGGAACGCAGCGAAACCCGGAAACCATGGAAATAACTTCCAAGGACTCGCCATCCCCTAATAACAAAATATCACTCACGAAATAAATCTGTTCTCACTATGTTGTCTATATTCACACTCACAATGTACCGCATCGGCATATACAAATCGTAGGCTAATGAAATCCAAGCAAATCCCAGTTAACTACATCACAGGCTATCGCCTGTGGAGTGACCTATTAGTTTCATTACACTGCAATCGTTAAAATATCTATCTTAAGTCCAATGAAGCCGTAAAACCTATATGATTGGCTCCCATAACGTCCCAACCCATAACACACAAGACAGCTTCCGAGGAAGGACCTTTTAAAATGAAAAATACTTGACTTACCAATAAATTGATACCTACCTCACCAAAGAAAACTAATATAGGTAGGTACCAAGAAATAATTAGTTTAATTCTCCTACACCATATGGCAATTTCCCACCATATACCTCAGCACTTCTACTTTCTTGCAATATATGATTAAAGATAAAACGTTTTCGAATTTTTACATGGAAAAATTAACGATACACAAATATTCATAAAATGTATTGTTTAATTAGGATTCACAATAAGAAGTAAACTCCTTCTCTAATTCCATTCCGTGGCATAAGCTTTAAAAAAAACCTCTTAATTATAGCTGTTAAAGTCCCGATCTAGCGTAGCTCAATGGTTTAGGGCGCATAAGGGAGCATAAGGGTGGAACTCTTTCCTGCCCTACGCCCTTGCGCTCTTCTCAACATTCGCCCTACGGAATGGAACAGCACTACGTGACATCACGACAAAAAAGTGACGATCGTAAAGAGCGGATAAGAGTGCGAAGGGCGCATAATAGTGAAATGGAACACGGTCTTATTTCCCCCATCTGCTCGTGTCCGTCGTACGTTCTTACAATTATGTTCATGTTCTCATTCCACAAAATCCCACTTTCCACTCCCCCTCCACTAATTAACCACCCGTACGTAGCACTCTTATCCTTATCTTCTTCTCCTAGTCCATCCCCCGCGCATCCTCCCTCCGCCCAAGCAGCCAGAGGTTGGCAGAGGACAGAGGACAGTGGGTGGTACGACAAAAGGCGAGAGGGTGTGGATCGTTTCCACATTTTTAACAATTTAAGGGCCTGAGAATGCTCTCCCTCCGCGTTCCTTTCCTTCCTGCATATATGTGGCTGTGGTCACCATTTATGAACTGCGCTCTGGGATTCCATCGCTGATTGCCACGGGAACTCAGTGTCGGAGAAGCGTAAAGAGGTTGATCATCGTCAGACGCCGCTAGGAGACAAAAATGAATGCATTAACGAAATCTTAAACGAGCAAAAAGGGCTGGTTGATTTCTGTTGGAGGGGGGATTCCTACTCCTGTATTTTTCCTGCAAATGACGCCTTTCCCGTACACCACGTGGTTTACGCCACCATTTTCGTCGATATAGAAGAAGAAGCGGTCACCGAATACCTCACTACTTGATTTAGGTCTGCTAGGTGGCGATGGAAATCAATATCTTTTATCAAATTCTTCATAAAACCTCTCATGATATTTTTATTTTACATTGAAGGCGTAATTCCAATAGAGATACATTGTGAATAATTTATATTTATTTATTATTGCATATTTCAATATGGATATATTGTGATTAATTTATATGTATTTACTACAGCATATTCGGCTTCGTTGATTCAAATAGCAAGTTTTACATGGAGTTACAGGTGTCATCATCTTTACATCTATGGAAAATTCTAATTGTATAATGCTGGTTACATATAAAATGAAATCACTTTTGCATCCGTGTTGAACTTTTTCGCCATTCTGTCTGTTACACATATTACATCGTCCTATACTGTTTTGTCTCATGTTATCTTCATTATCACCATCAATCCTTTTCTTTATAATTCCGCACACATCCTTGTCTACTCGAACCGAGAAACAAGAGCCTGGGTACTACTTCTGCTTGTTGCTTCATATAAAGTATATGTAACTCTTTTCCTAACGCATGCAAGAACTTTCTTTTCTTTCCTACCCATTGTAAAACATCATTATTTATGCACAGTTATGATGGAAGATACTAATCTGTTGTATGTAGCTATGACAAGCCAGTGCATAAACAATCGCAGATGTCATCTTTGTGTCCTGCGACCACGTGAGTACTCGAGGATCAAATGGCCAAGGGTGTCCGCAACCCATTTGGTTGCATTACAATGGGAAACTGTGAATGGTTTTCTTTGGAACATTTGAGAAATCCATTTCTAACTCATGGTGCTGACTTGATAACAAAAGCACAACTCCATTTTTTTTTGGCTGTGTACTCAACAAGCGTCAAAAAATGCGAAAAGAAACTTTGTCCTCTTTGATTCATCCTTCATCACAGATAAAAGTATATTTCTGGAAACATCTTATTTTTTTGAACAGCCCCAACTAATGTATGATTATTTTAAGTAGTTCTTAAGCTAACTCTACACTTGTAAAATATAATATAACACTGGTAATCAGTTATGATGACCCTGCCAGATCCCTAAATTGGCTTGACTAGGTCTAATACAACCCTTTTTCTCTGATTTTTTTCAGGACAGTTGCCTATTTTACACTGATATACATGGAGATTACAGTAATAGGATGTTTTCACATAGCAATTAATCCAAACTTCAAACCCATCCTTATTGGGCATTGATTTCATTAATACGCGAAACTTACACCTTCCCCGAAATGAAAGAAGAATTTCATCTACAGTAACATATTTACATGGAATAAAAGAGCACTGGCCCTTTTTAGCTTGCTCATTTGTAACGTACCGAAGAGGTGCAAGACAATCAGTTCCATCCCTGTTTTCATAGCTATCAAACCTAATGAAACAATAAAAAGAGCGAAATCTGTTGAAAGAATTTGTTTTGCAGACGCAGTGGTGTATAGAGAAATTCGTAGCCTTAATGATAAGGAAGCGCTAACTAAGGACCTCCAGGCAATACAGGAGTGGTGCGATGCGTGGCTGCTAGAATTAAACCTGAAAAAATGCGTTGTTATGAATTTTTGGAAACGTAAAAACGCTCCTTGTAACAGCTATTGCATAAACTACAAAATTAGAGACTGTAGAATCGGTTAAATAACTCGGAGATAAACTGACTAATGATCTCTCGTGGAGTAAACATAATCGCCTTTTTTAAATGAAATTTCACACACTTACACCGCCAAATCTGGCCATTATAATCATGAAAGAATTATATGATGACGTACAAAATTTAACTTCCACAGGAACTAGAACGTTAGAGGTGACGTCAATAAGAACTTGTGAAATATTTCAAAAATAAAAATTTCCACAGAAATTCCTTGGATGGAAGTCTTCCAAGGTGCCAATTGCATCCAACTGCTGTCGTTAGAAGATGAAAGATTCGGTCACTGGTGCCTGTATGCATATATATTAGTTTTTGGACGTTATGAAAGACCAACCTTCTAGCCTTTGATATGAAGCGTCCTGTTTTGGCGTTCTGTAGCGCCCTATCGCAGTTACATGATCGCATCAGGCGTTATACTTCACGGTGAAAATTATGGAGCGCCAGCGAAGTCCAAACATCCAATATGTATAAAGGATTTAAGGTTTTCCCGGCGAATTATATAAGTGAAAGTTTCATGGTTTCAAGCTCAACTATGTGGAAGTTGAATTTCACAAATGAAAAAGTAACTTGGTTTCCTTCCACAGATTTATTTTCTTGGGACGTTTTCTTGGTAGTACCAAGAAAATAAATTTGTGGAAGGAAACCAAGTTACTTCTTCATTTGTGAAGTGAAAGTTTCTCGAGTTTCACACCGGGTAAGATTATTTAAATGGATCAACGTTTCGATGGTTGACTCAGCCATCGTCATCAGGATAATGAGTCGAGCGAGGATGCTGGCGGTTATATATAATAGCCACAGATTATTTGTAGATGAATGAAAATTCTCGCTCGACTCATTATCCTGATGACGATGGCTGAGTCAACCATCGAAACGTTGATCCATTTAAATAATCTTACTCGATGTGAAACCCGAGAAACTTTCACTTATCCAATATGTAATCGCAAGGGGGCACTCTGAAACTTCAAAATTCGGGCGTCATGAGTTAGGTAATCGCTCTACTGACCTATACATGTCATGAGAATAATGTATAACTTTGAAACCCAGGTTGTGAAATATAGTGCATCTATCTATGAAGTATTTCACTCAATCCAGGTAATAGTGTAGAGGTTTGTAGTGGGTAATATAAGCAGTGTATGGGAATATCCGCAGTGATAGTAGCAGAGAAACTCTGACGAAAAACCTCGAGGCAATTCAAAAATGGTGCGATTCGTGGCAGCAAAGATTTAATTTGAAATAAAATGTGTTTTAATGAATTTCTGGAAAAGATAAACCTCTCCTCAGTACAGCTATAGCAAAAATAATAATATAATACCTTTCTTATCGAAAGATCATGTGCACAAAGAAATTACATTGACATAGGATTCGTCAGAAAATATAAATAAAAATACACCCAGTGTCAAAAAATATTGTGGCAGGAAACTTTCGGGTTGCGGCAGCATTCATGTTTAAAATACAACAGTTTCTTCACCTGAAGGCGCCAGCAGGACAGCTGGCAAATATTATTATTAGTATTTAAAACATGAACGTGGCAGCAACCTGAAAGATGCCTGCCACAACGTTGCATCGCCGTGGAAACCTGAGATCAAATAATATTTTCAAGGCAGGCAATGGATATGTGGACATCATGCACAGCGTAACATAATTCACCAATATCATTCTTTTAACTTTGAAAGTATTCATTCACACTGTATCAGGACAAATCCAGTAAGTGGGTCTTCAATCTCATAATGTTATGTAATGAATAAACAATTACAGAATGTACATTTATTTTCTAATTACGTCTATGATATTTTACGAAATCGGAACATACTATGAAGGAATAGATCATGAGAAAAAAATCAGGGAAACTGTCATCAGAACGGTCTAATTTTAAATGTAATTTTTCCCACGAACGATAAGAGACCGCAATAGGTGCCAATCAAACATCAAGCCAGGTCTGCGGCTCGAAAGTGTACCTATTTAGTTTATATATTAAATAATGCATGTAGTCGCCATATAATAACGATTGTTGAAATAATTTGCAACAGTTACATTGCAGTTATAATAATTGGGTAGAATTTTTTTATTTTGATGAGCGAAAATATGTTAAATTATTAATTTATTCTATATTTCGCGATGTCTAA
Organism: Pyrrhosoma nymphula; assembly: GCA_963573305.1. NCBI lineage: Eukaryota > Metazoa > Arthropoda > Insecta > Odonata > Coenagrionidae > Pyrrhosoma > Pyrrhosoma nymphula. The sequence goes on along the minus strand of OY754329.1, from coordinate 154,103,338 downwards.
TTCGTTATATAAAGGTATAATGTGAAAATGACGTGAATGATATTATTTACAGCTTAGATCTGAACATTGAGAAAAATGACAGCGTTACACTAACCACTTCTTTGAATGACGGTTGAACCACGGTTTTCTAATTGCTATAAATAAAAATTGCCATGAGAAAAAATAAAAGGCAATAATTGTTTCTGTAAGAGATGCTCAGGGGTGAAACAAATGAATTTGCCGTTTGCCAATGTGAAACAATTCGGCAGCAGAAGGATGCGCAGATAAATTCGTCTTACTGGTATATTTTGGTCTTTGAGAAAGCTTCATACTATGAATAAATATGTTGACTGTATCTCCGTTCACACAAACGAATATTTGTGTTACGTTTTCTGCTAAGAAAGTGATAAATTGTGAAGTTATGGTGATTATCTCACATGTTACTTAAATATTTCGAAAGGTGATCTCTCATCCCCGTGTTGCGAAATAAGTTACATAAAATATATGCATGGCCCCAAAAGTAGCAGTGGAGTGTGAAAGTGGGTGGGGAAAGCAGATGCTGTGTGCCGCAGTGCCAAGTGACATTCGTCCCCGAGTCTCACGAGATACAAGTCTCAATGATCAAAAGAGGCTTGAGGAGGCCCTCCCTGTAAAGCTATTCCAGCAAAGGCATCAAATATCTCTTAAGAAAAAGAGGTTCCTAATCATCCAGTCATCCTACCGCATTCCACACATAAATCGGTTTGCCCGCGAGTGAGAGACCAAACGACGTGGATTCTATAATTCAGGATGTTCGCGCTAGATGTTCACGGTTTTGCTAAACACGCAATATTTAAGAGTCACCAAATATAAGACGATTGTTGAACAAAATGCGTAACTGTTACATTTCAAGTATAATAATTGAATATAACTTTCTTATTTTGATGAGCAAAAATAATTATAACTATTTATTCATCTCATATTTCGCGATGCCGTCGTTCGTTAACCGTACGCCTTTGGCCATTTCTCTCTTATTTTATATATAAGCAGTTATAAACAGGCCACATTTTATTATTTCAGTAAGTATTTGGTGAAAAATCACTGCATCTACATCTACGTTATACTGCATTACATCGGGAAGATAGACTTTCGGCTAAGTTCCTCAATGGTTGAGTCGAGCGGAGCAGCGAGGAAGGAATATATAGGAAGGAATATACACAGCCCGCCGCGAGGGTCGCCTCGCTCAGCCTCGGATTAGGCTTCAAAGCTCGACGGATTATGCGATAAAAGCGCACAGCGAATAAAGCGCAAATATGGATATGTGCGAAGAAAGCGCACAAGGGCCAATGTGACAGTTTAGGGTAGGGGTTACGTCAACAGGAAATGAATACTTGGAGCTGGTTGGAGGTGGTTAGTTATGGAAGTCTTAACTACTAACAAGGGTAAGCCTGCAGCACATTATAACGGATACGCATATAGGGAGTTTAGGAAGAAGATAGATGGTTTAATAGTTTGGCGATGTCAGAAGGAAAGGTCAAGTAGGTGCCGTGGAATACTAAAAAGTAAAAATGGCGAAGTTTTAGAAGTTACTGATAAGAAGAGAGCCTTTGAAGAAGTGTCCATTTCAAAGATCTACAGAGAATAACTGGGAGAACTCCACAACAAGGGCTACAATTATGTAACAGAAATGCCTCAACAACTGACCACAAAAAGAAGTATGTACATGCATAGAAGCAGTGCACGTGGAACCCAAAAGGAGCCTAATACTAGAGAAATAGTTATTTTAGACGAAGAATTGCTTCAGATGAACGACGGATAAAAATTTATTTTAGTGGACGAAGGCTCAGAGGAACGGATGAGTGCGCTTTCTTTGCAGTGCGCTTTTTTCGCTGTGCGCTTTTTTCACTGTGCGCTTTTATCGCGACACCGCTCGACGAAGGGTCGGGAGTTTATAGGGGTGGACCCTACCAATTCCTCCCACTTGGGATCTTTCTACCTGAAGTCCCACGAAACTATCATTCAGTTATTTTTTGACAGATGATATGTACAAAATAGCGGCAGTATTTTAAAGGCAAACAATTTACTCAATAAAAAGAAGTGATTTGATATGAGTATCACTCAAAATTAGTAGGGGCCATTCGCGCCCCCCCCACCCATAAATCCAGCGCATTTCTCCGTCATAGACCTTAAATTAAAAGCCTAAATTATTTCGTTGCATTTTTCGTTATTAAAGTTTTGGTTATTTTACGTGAAAATACAGTTAAATTTTATACAAACTGAAACTATTTTTAAAACCGCACGATAAATGCGCAGGCCAATCAAAATAATTTTGGAATTAGTCGAGACTTGGTGGTAATCTAAAAGGGAAATATGCTTTTATTAAAAACTTGCTCTTCTTAAAAGGCAAACGTTTGCTTCTAAACCAATAATAACGCACCATTTTGCACATAGTTTGTTACGAATTTCCGGGACGAGACCCACGAACCTCCCTTTTCCTGTTGGTACCCCAAGAGCCGCTGGTGCCCCCCTCCCCCCCCCCCCCGAACCTCTGGTCTGCTTCGCCTCCGTCCACGAGGTGAGTGAATCGACGTGTTCACAACTACATAATGGCAAATTTAGAGGGCACCACGAACTAATTACATAGCCGCGGTAATAATTTTACTGCGTCACTCAAGCAAGTTCACTTTCAGGCAGAGAATTCCTCTGCTTCCTGGCCCGACAGCCGAGAAACATCTAATCCCTTCTCGGACCCTTATTGTTCACCATATATATTCAAAGACCTCACCAGCTCCATAGCTCACTGCAAATATCATTTTTACGCGGATGACTAACAGATTTACCTTGAAAGCTACCCATATGAACTTGACCATGCCGTTGAATTGATCAATACAGATGTTCAATCCATTTGTGACTGGTTAGCCATTAATCGGCTTAAGCTAAATCCAAACAAGACTAAGTCGATAATATTTGGCAGTCCTTCCAATCTTCACTTTATCTCTATGAGTGACTTTCCTAAAATAAGAGTACAGAATATCCTTATAAATTCTTCGAATACTTTGAAAAGTCTTGGAGTCCACTTAAATAATACCTTGAGCTGGCGGGAGCATGTTAAGGCTATATCTAACAATGTGTATAAGACACTGTACCAATTGAAGCACTTCAGGCATTTGATCCCTATTTCACTTCGTCAGAAGTTGGTTCAAACTCTTGTATTCCCACATTTTGATTATTGTTCAATTATTTTCTCAGATGTTAACACAGAACTCATCACTAAGTTACAGCGACTTCAAAACTCCTGTTTGCGTTTTATTTTTAACATCCGTAACGATGAACATGTTACGCCTTATTATAAAAAAATAAAATGGCTGAAATTGGATAAACGCCGTATACTTCAAAAGGATTTATGTTTGTTTAAGGTACTGAAATCCAAAAATCCGTCTTATTTGTATGAAAACATTATTATAATGCAAATAGGTACTGGGAAGAGATCAACTCGAATCACTGAGATATTCTAAGTTCCTAAATACCAGTCTTTAATATTTGAGCACTCCTTCCTCATTTCTTCCTGCAAGCTATGGAATTGTTTACCTGAAAATGTTAGAACCTCTTCTACAATTTCGATGTTCAAGAGAAATATGACTGATCAGTTATGTAACTTAGCTTAATCTTCTCATTTATCTAATCAATATGATCAATTCTTGAAATGTGATTTCATATCCGTGCATTGCAATGTTGAATGAGATTCGTCATGCTCTTTCGTTATCATACTGTTTGATGATGTGTCTATTACTTTATATTCCATTATTCTTAATGCAAAATGTATAAGTAATGCGATTGATAATCTATGTTGCCTGTTTTAATTTCTCAATCCTTAATGTGTGATCTTAAATCTGTGCACTGTTATTGATTGACAAGTAAGCTAATATTTATGTAGTCTTATAACATTTTAACCAACAATAGGAATTCCCAAACAAGCCACTATTTATAAACAAAGTGACAATATGCGTGCCTCCGACTCCTCACTAAGCCACCTATCGTACGGCTTCAAAAAATGAAACAAAATAACAATGAAAGCGCACTGAACTTGGCGGGATGATGCTACTAGCTACTACTAGTGTTTACAAATGTGGTTCCACTTTCTGACGCGCGGCGGGGTATGTGTAGATCGGGGTGCTGAAAATGCGGAATGTTTTGGCTCACTTTTTAGTGGCTCGATGGTCGTCCTATTACATATGTTCATGACCGTACCAATCCCGACGTTTTCATGAGATTTTCGGCGTGGCATAGGTACTATGCAGTACAAAGGTCTGAAGGACTTTCAGAATTATCGCTAAAACTTGTTTGAATGAGAGTTAAGTATACCATTGCATACTTGCAATTATGTTAGAAGAATGAAAGCCAAATGCAGCGAGAAAACTGTGAAAACCAAGATAGTGGACTTTTGACCGCCGGAAAATCTCTCCTATATCCACTGCATTTTAACCCATTCAATGCGGATGCCTTGAATTCAAGGCATCCCGTGCAAGCCAGAGGCGCGGATGCCATGAATTCAAGGCATCGGTCCCTTACTTTTCTCAGTTTTCCCTAGTTCCCAAGCGTCGGCGCTGACACTTGCAACTTCCTTCAGCGTCTTAGGCTTGCTCTAGGCACACGTGGATGAGTTTCGTTCTTTGCTGGATGTGTTTTCGTTTTATATAAATAAAAGAAAAAAACCCTTCAGCGTGGGAATAAATGTCATGTCAACAGGTCAGCATTGAATGGGCAGAGTCGCTCAACATCTTGCCAGTGCATCTTGCTCGTCTTCGAGCGAGATATCGATATAGTGGTTGACATCTGTTGAATCGGACGACCCTGATTTCGACCTCCTTGGCGACCGAACTCGACTTCCGCCCGAGAGAGACAAGTCCCGCCTTCCCCCACCCTGGAGGCGGCAGCGCTGCGGTCGGTGGTCTCTCGGCGAAACGAGGCCTCAACGCATCGCAGCTCATGCGACCCGCCGCAGCCTCGCAATCGCCACCGCCATCTATCTATCTATCTAGCACCAAACAGCGGGGCACACACAAGTACGAAGCGTTATTGAGTTCTCTCACTATTGTGTCCTCTCCTTCGCTAACGCTTCAACGTTCTCCTTCAACTACATCTACACAAACCCGCGATACTTGAGATAGGCCTGAAGGGCTAAATCCCTCCATAGATAACGAACAAATAATGAATAAAGCCCAAAATCAAGAGCAGGGTTGGGGTTGTTTTAGCGAGATTTATCTTGAGCAATATTCCCATATTATTATTAAATTTTAAACATTTAGTAAAGCATTGAGTAAATATAGTAACATTAATAAAGCTATTTTTTTACGTGGCTGATTCTCTCTCAGTACCTAACTAAATTTACACGTTTGAGGTTTTACCTTGGCTTGTTCGTCTCACGCTGTAAGCTGAAAACGCATTTCATCACTAAAGGGTTTATTTGCGAATGCGTAAAAAAAAGTATCATATAGAGTGACCCATTAATGTTTTAAACAACAGAGAAAACATATCAACCGCGGACTGTTACATTTCTGACTACGTGATCTCTGCGTCAGTAGTTGCTCATTTGTTTCATAGCGTCTCTCCGCTGAGCGCACCGCTCCACGTTTCACACACAGGAGCTCCAAATTTTTTCGCAAGTGCCTCGGAAAATAGTACGGTGCCTGATATTTTGGTACCTATTAAATTAGAAAGATGAAATTCTTTTCTTCGTAATGAGCTGAAATTCGTTGAATGCCATGCGCAATGATCCGTCGTTGGACACCTTCTCTGAAAGCAGGCTCTTCTCGTGAGCATAATAGTGAATGTCAACCATTGTATTTTTATTTCTTCAAACGAAGGTCTAGCACGCAAAAATAGCTATGGCACTTTCGACAATGTAATACTCCGAGTTTCAGCCCTCAAACAATTGATGAGCGAAAAGTCGCGATTCCGAGCGTCGGTTCAAACGCTGCGAAAGCAGACGAAGATTTCCGCAAGCGTGATGACGTACGTGTTTGACGTCACACACACGCACACCGAGCTCTCCTTGGTTACGGGACTGGTGGGGGAAACTACTTCGGGTGATCGCGAGTTCTACCGCCCCCTGGAACGGCCATGAATGAGTTTAAAATGGCAAACAAATACGGATACGCAGATAGTGGTTGGAGGGGTGTGATGGCCTCTGAGCTGGAAGCCTACTAATTAATGTTTCGGAGCTGCTCAAATGTAGCTTCCTGGGATATTGCAAGTAGTATTTAGTCCACCGTGTGTGTCGGCATTAGGCTTTAAATATGGCTTTCATATAGTGGATGCTATTGGAAAATAAGCTGAGTGTGTTGGACGTTCATTACGCACTACTTCACAACTTTCCTTTGTTTCCCTCGAATGATCCTAAGATTGGCTGTTTGTCTTCTATTTTTCCAACGTTTTACTAAAAAAAGGATTCCAGGTACTTGGTTAAATAATCCCATAGTGCTTTCTTTTAGTGAACTCTAATATTTGCGCATACATTTTATGTTCTCCGTCGGTATTATAAAAGATTCTCTTTCAAAGTAGTTCTTACAACCTCTTGACAGCCCTTAAGAATCTCTCCCATCCCATATTTAATATTAATTTCCGTATTCTAACCTCTCAATTCAATAATCTCGGATTTCTAACCACGCATATTCGCTTGTACAGTGTGTAGCCATCTATTTTCACGCTTGATTTTATATAATTAAGAATAACAAATAACTTCCAAGAATGCGTTTCCTTAAATAAAAATGACTGAATTGACGTCGTATATCCAGTAAATTCCTATTTTATTCCCCCAAATAAAATCAAAGTTTCGATGTATACTTTACGCTTTTCCTTGATTAATTTAGCGCATTTGGTTTTAATTTCCACGAAACTGACTTTTCGGTCACCTGTGTCCTCAGAATCAACTCTAAGCTCGTAATTATTTTAGGCGAATTAGTTGCAAGTAAACCTAGTATAATATTACCTTGACGACGAAAGTTGTTTATTTACTTCGCTGTATTTTCGTGCGTGTAGAACTAAACACCATTAAAATCAAGCATTTAGCTTAAAATTAGTTCAAAAGCATAAAAACCTGATATTACAAAATATTAAAAACTAGTCAGCATAGAATAAAAAGGAGGCAAAAATAGTGATCATAGAATCTCCCTTTTGAAACATAGTTATGTTTTGGGAATTACAGTAAAGAATTTGAACGGTTTTCTTAATCGACAGCACTCAGAGAGGGAAAGCCGTCGTTCAGAATCACTCTCACACTCAAAGCCATCGTTTAGAATCGTGTCTTCTTCTTCAACCAAGGATCAAATCATGCGATTACAATATGACGATGGATTTTAATCGCCATTATCAATTTAAAAAAAAAGGACGCGGGGCCCAGAAAACCGGTGACTTTGGAGGGTTTATAGCTGGGCATATTCCCCCAGGGAAAGTCTCGTGAGGCCCCTCACGGGATACTATTTGCAAACCTTACGGAGCATTAGTTTGAATTTTTTAAAATGCTTTCCTACATTCGCGCCACGTGACGGCCCCTGCCTTTCCCTGCCCCCCCTGACTCTCTTTCGGCTCCACTGGCGTTTTCTTCCCACTCACGGTTCGGGCCCTCATTCCGAATTTCGGGCCTTCTTTGTTGGTCGGCCCACTGTCCTCTTAATCCATTTTGCCTTGTCTACACTACAGACTTAACTTAAGTGACTTCACTTAAGATTTACATTAAGTGTGGTCCGACAGCTACACTTGAACTTTAAGTCGACTGAAGCGTCGTGATCGTCAACTTCGGGAATTAAAGAAACAGTGAATCTTAACAGTTGAGGATCAAGGCGAGCAAATAGTTGAGGCCACTAAACTGATGTCACAGTTCAATAAGGATTAATTTATTTTATTATCACAATGGATTTTCAGATTACTGATCCTAAAAACTTGTCATATAAACAGGCCAAATGAGAATGAGTACACATTTTAAGAAAAAATAAGAACATTGTCCTTTGCGGGAATTAGATTTTCCTCTTTGGATACATCTACATCACAGACATGTCTTTTAAAGTGTTCCTTTTTAACAAATATCTCGCACAAATCTCTGGCAGTTAAAGCTGTAAGAGGGAGGGAGAAAGGGTTCCACCATACCGGCAACATACGAAAATAACGTTTTTTTGACCTAATATTTTATTCTGGATAGCTTCAAGGAAATAGTCGATGTTTGGCGATAAAAAATAGTTATTAGAAGTCAAATATATTTCCTATTTTGTATATTAATTTGAGGTACGGCTAAAAATGCTATTAGAAGTCAATTATATAATTCCTTTTTTTGTCTTCTACTTTTAGGTACGGCTAAAAAAATTACCTTAAAAATCATTAATGGGAAACATACCAAAGAACCTCAGTTACCTCGGGCTTCACCTACTGCAATTAGAAAAAACCCATATGATTGAAAGGTATTATGTTAGGTTCCACATGAAATTTTTTTATGGGGTTGATAAGGCCTGTGACTTCATACCCCTTCACTTAACATGAGCATTAAAACATATCATGAGCAAAAATGTCAACAAACTGAAATTATTCATTAAGGCTAATTTTACCCACGTTAATCTAATTACATCACCAGAAAATATAACTTTTAACAATACACCGGGTACCTTATAAAACTTCCTAAATTTACCAATACACCGCAATCTATGAATATTACATTATCCCCCACACGTGCAAAATGTAACTGCTTCCCCTTAAGCACAAAGTTACCAGTTACAAAGTTATTCCTGCCGGAAACCTCCCAAATTACAATAATAAAAACCTATGCATTTCAAAATACATTACTCATAACACTTGAAGAACGACAACCGTGTGGAAATAGCAGACTTAAGTACGGTTCTAAAGTAACTTAAGTGAAGGTGTCCTTAAATGAAGCAGCTGACACCTACACTACCAACTTAAACGAACTTGTCACTAAATTTCTCACTTAAGGTATACATACTAGTGTAGACCCGGCAAAATGAGGATTCCATTCTACACTCTGCCCCCACAGCGCAAGGTCATGGCGATGACCGCGAGTCTCGTCGTCCAGGTTATGAGGATGGAATGGTATGAGTGCTGACAACAATCAAAAAGGGCGCACGGAGCATTCCACGCCGCCAGAGGCGCTCTAAGCGCGACTACTGTAAAGCTCTGTATTAGTAAAGTACGGTCAACCTTGCGCATCCAGCCATGGCTGGCCTTTTTTTACATGGGAGAGATGGGGAATAAACATGTTTTCACGAGATAAAAATTAATTAACTATATTTCATCGAATTTGAGCCATGATAACTTGTGAATGATTAAATTGCCTATAATACCACATCATTTTCATATCAAGTTTATCCTCCAAAATGCGGGAGTCGGCCTGTATAATACGAGCCCAGAAGACGCCTCAAACGGCAGCAGACGACGTCGTCTGCAATATGAGTGGAACGTCACGATATTTTCCCCGCTCGTAAAGTGACCTCGTTTTTAGCACGTGAATATTAACTTCATTTCGATAATCTTGAGAGCAGGAAAACGTAACTTTTCTAAATTCTGAAAAGTTAGGGTCACCCTACTATCTACTGTTCATGCTCTGATTTTAGATGAAAATAAAAACATTCTTTTTGGAGACCAAAGAGATCAGAATACTTCTGGCCTCTTTGTTCTACACTGTGTTTATATCACTTTTAACATCTGCTGTTTTTAGAACGAAACTCTTTGCCAAAATGGCCTGTGGGAGAAAGATATTTATTCTGAATACGTCCATAACCACATCTGAGAAGTCCTCCAGAACTCAGTCCAAAAGGGTGATGTAGATGTATCTTCGGAAATATTCCTCAGCATATTGAAATGGTGCATATAAATAACTAATATATAGATTCACGTTCATCTGAAGTTGATGGAGCAGAGCCTCCTTCAGATAAAGTGGACCTTAGTTTACTACCCAAAATAACAGAAAGGTCAACTATTTTTATAGCTGTACTAGCGGAAGGTGCCCGTTGAAATTCATTATTAATGCACAATGGATTGCGTATTGCACGCTTAAACTGTTTTTGACGCCGGCCGATGGCCGACGCTGCTGATCCTTGCTGCTCGCACACACGCCAGTGTCTGTCGGATGAACACGCTAAGATTCTCATATGCCTGTCTTCAAATAGCGATCTATTCCTTTTATTCATTAATAAAAGCTAACTGATTGAATTGTTGTTTTTCAAATTAGTTTTTTCACTCTTCTCATTGCCAAAAGATAGCCTTTGAAAAGCATGATCCAATTGAGTCCTGTCAATAAATTGGTTGATGTCAATTAATTGAGAAATGACAATTAATTGATACCCATTTCGATGTCAATCAATTGAATTACTTCAATGAATTGTCATTTCTTCAATTCCCGACAGTTGAATCGACAAAATTTCCAATTATTCTTACAATTGATCGATATCGATTTTTTTTTCGATAATCGCACAGACCTACGTTAGAAGGATTGGCCCAAAATTCTCTGTATACTTCTGTGAGAAGTGGAGAAATATGAATATCTGAATCCAGTACACCTTGTCGACAGTTTATTTTTTAGCTGTGCGAAGGTTACAAAATTTAAAATTACCTGTGGAAGCACGTGTATTGCGCCTTGGCTGTGTATACAGAAAGTTAAAGCTGATGGGTGTTGTTTATTTTATTAACAATTTTATTTTACGGATAACGTCCAAGTACAGCATTACTGCCAATTTACAGTGGTGCATTAAAACCGAGGATGAGACGTGAAATATACAAACATAACAAAAAAAACAAACACAAAAAAAGTGTTCGGCCCCGGTGGCGTTGAGGTAGGCGCTGTCATCTATCGTGAAATTAGTGATCACCCTGACTTTGAAATTCTATCATCGGATTTAAACAACGTTCATTTGTGGAGCCAAGAGTGGGGACTCGAACTTAATCTGAGCAAATGCACGGCGGTACATTTCTTGCGGAGGTCGTCCAACTATCCCCATGTACATGCTGTGGATGGCGTTAACATAAAGGCGACAGATGAAGTGAAGTATCTAGGAGTTACGATAACTTCGAACCTATCGTGGGGAACACATATAAGAAATATTTGTGGCAGAGCTCTGAAGAAGCTAGGATTCGTCAAGCGTATTGTGGGAAGATTTTCGGATGAAAAAGTAAAAGAGAGGTGCTATTTCGCACTCGTCTGGCCACACCTTGAATATGCAGCGAGTATATGGGATCCGGTGCAGAAAGACTTAATCCGGGAACTTAATAAAATACAAAGGAAAGCTGCGCGATTCGTCAAAAACTTCTACGCGCGTACAGACAGCGTTACACAGATGTTAAACGAATTAGGCTGGGAGCCGCTAGAGACTCGGAGGCTGCGCGCTTGGCTTAGATTACTTGAGCAATTGAGAATAGATATCTTTAAGAGCGACACGGAGAACATATTAGAACCCCACTATATTTCCAGGTCCGACAGAAACGATAAATTAAGAGAGATATTTTGCCGAACGAATAGGTATGGGAATTCGTTTTTCCCCCGAACAATAAGGGACTATAATAAATGCAAGGCGTAATTTCATTAGAGCGTTTCCTTTTTATATGTAAACGGCTGGTGTCCTAACACCCCCCGCCACACGCCTATTGAGGCGGCTTGCGGGGAAGTATGTAGATGTAGATTTAAAGCCCTCGCCTGTTACACGGGGTTTTCGGGTCGAGTCCCGCCTGGGTGGATATTTCAGCACCCAGGGCATATGGTTGTGTGTGTTCGCCCTTAAATGCATGTTGCGATGTTCGATGCGAAAGGCCTTGTCGGCTGTTTTCGAGGGAACTGAAAATAAATAAGTAAAATGAAAAGGTGAGAAATATATCTGCATTAATTAAAGAGAGACAGCTAAGAGTTATGGGAAAGAGCGGTGAAAGTGTTGGAGGAAAGCGGAAACGGTTGTAAAGCGTTTTTTTTTCGGGAAGTGAATTCAAATGGGAATAGAGGCGCAAAGAGGAGCGATCGTTTGATAATCTGGAAATCGGCGGGGAAATGGGAAAAATTAATTTATTTTATAAGAAAACCACAAAGCCTAAAGAATACTGTCAGCGCGGTCAATTGAAGAGTTCGTAACATAGGTAATTTGTATGTTGTCTTCGATGAAGTAGACATGCTGACCGTTTTCCAGGAGCACGGAGAGATGAGTGACTCTTGGTCCTCTTTCATGCACGGGAAAGCCAAAAATGAGTGAGTGTAAGTTAACTGCACTTAAACACTTTTAAACATATATAAATAACTCCTAACGTTTATGATGTGGGAATTGGTCAAAAGAACAGTTCAAAATCGCAATGAGAGGCAAACGGTTCTAATACGTGTAATACATCTGAGTATTAAACGATAATAAACAACGCTGTGATTGTTGTAGCAACATAGGCATTATTACCATTACTATTCGCTGCACATAAGTATTCCTGCAAATTTAATTGCGTGTGTAGTCTATTTAATTCCATCATGTGTATCGTTTACTACGTAAGTGTTCTCTCATATGCATGCAGTGGCTCTATGAGAGCTACTATGAGAATATACATCGAAGACTATAACTGTTGTAAATATGCATTGAATTTATCGATTACCCCCCGAAGCAATCTATCATGGGGCCCTTGGGACTCTGGGCCCTTCTTATACAGATTATATTTCTACGTGCTACGTGCTATCATTTAAATGCTAGAGGCTAGATATCCATAAAATATTGCCCCCATGGATCCGCCCGTCTAGGTTCGACAGCTATCTCGATCCTTCACGAGTGGAAGAGGACAACGTAGGGATTACATGGTGATAATGATTGGAAGCATCTGAATATGCGATAACCGGTTCGATTATGCTCAAAATTATTGGAAGGATTGTGTAACGAATTTTATTCTCTAGCTTCTTATTTTTTTTCAACTTTCCCTCTGCAAGGGAACGTCAACAACTTCCGGAAATCAAATCGAAAGCTGTTTGAGAATAAAGATAAACCACCACTCGGAGATGTGCACAACCCTCGGTTTTTTTATTTTTCTCCCGCACGTCAATTCGTTCTCTCAACATTTTATTCTTTGGGACGCTGGATTCCAAGTAAGCACAAAAAATATTTCTCACAACGCTCATCTGGCACACGGTTTTATTTTAATTTGTTTTTTATTTGAGTTACATACAGAGAGCTCTATATGAGATGAGAGAAAAGGTAGGGGAGCTTGGTGGTGCCAAGATGTATGGAAAAAAAACTGGATATGCTGAGGTTCGCTGATGATATAGAATTACTGGTTGGGAGCGAAAAGGATCTGAGTGAGGTACTTGAGGTAATGGACGACATCCTTAGAACAGGATACAATACGAAAATAAATGTAGAGAAGACCAAAGTACTTAAGGTTAGCAAGCATGGGGGACAAGCTAAAGTGTATTTAAGGGACAGGCGAATAGAGAATGTAGAGGAGTTTACCTACCTGGGAAGCAAAATAACAGCCGATGGAAGGAGCAAAAGAGACCTAGTAAGTAGAGTTCACCAGGCAAAGAATGCGTTTTATCAAAAAGGGAAACTCCTAACATCCAGAAATATCGGCCTAGACCTAAGAAAACGCCTTCTTCAAACTTATGTGTTGAGCTCATTTTTATATGTCAGTGAGACCTGGGCGCTGGACAAGGCAGAAGAGAGGAGGGTGGAGGCATTCCAGATGTGGTGTTTAAGGAGGATGCTAAAGATTCCCTGGGTGGACAAAATCAGTAACGAGGAGGTTCTCAGACGTGTGGGGGAGTCTCCTTGTCTGCTGAAATTACTGAAAAAGAGAAGAAATATCTGGATCGGGCACCAACTAAGGCACGAAACATTGCTGGCCACCATCTTAGAAGGCACTGTGGAGGGAACGAACTGCCGGGGCAGGCCTAGGTTGGAGTATATGGGACAAATAATGAAGAAGTTAGTCTGCTCCACTTTATGTGCAGTTGAAAAGAATGTCACAAGACCGAAGCGAATGGAGAACTGCCGCCAACCAACCTTTGGGTTGAGGACTTAAAAATAAGATTTGGCCATAAGAAAAACTATTGGAAAATCATTCTATGCACCAATAGTCCCAAAGTACGTCACATAGCGCGGCATCTTTCCAAGTGACCGTATATTTGGCGTACTCTGTGCAAAAACCCCATAGATTTTTATTATGTATTGATCCTTTTCATAAAAGGACTTTAAAGATCATATTGTTCGGAGGTATAGGGTTTTCTTTTGAAAGAGTACCACAAAGATATTCCCGATGACTTACCATTTGGAGTGGACTTGTTTAACAACACATATGGCGAGCCAAGATTAATAGCAGAGGTCAACGATAGCGAAATGGAAACTAACTCTCGCCTATAAACTGCCATCAGCCACCCACTTCAACCGACATGTAACTTGTCGTAAAAGGCTATCGTGAAAGAAGGTGCATAGATGCAAACCGATGCGTGAAGTCAATATAGTTTCTTCAGACACCAGAGCTCCCCGCGTATTAACATCCCTGTTAAACTCCTCAACGCGACGTCCGAAAAATTGGCCACGGAAAACTGCTTATTTCACAATGCGTCACGAATATATTATTAAGGATGCCATATCCTCAAAACTTATTACTTTTTACCAAATACGTAGTTCAAGTAGTCCGATAAGCTTAAGCCATTCGTGATTATACGAAAATAAGTGTCAACTAAGGAGCAAACATTGCCTCCAACAATATATTTGACTGGGTGATCAGGGTCATTAAACCCGCAAAGTCATCATGGCAGAGATATTTAGCATGTAAGGAAGCCTTAGCGGAAGTGGAAGACATTGATTTTGTGTCATACTTTTTATAGCGCGCTTTTACATAGAAGTACACCATTGTAGGATGAGGTGGGTTACGAATCACGACCCAATAGGTACGTTACGAATCGGATAGCCGAGACCAGTATATTTCTGTTTCTTGGGCAATTACTCACAAGATATACCCCTGGAAATTTCAATAATATCTTCTAACGATGTAATAAAGCCGCTAAGTACGTAATTGAAAACATTTATAACGATGGACAAATAGAGCCTGTAACTCCAGAACCTCCTCACGCAGCTCTTGAAGTCACACTCATGATATCAGTGTCATCGGGCAAGAATTTTATTTTTCGTTTGGAGAGTAAATCATTTGAAAAATCTATAATTGCAAAATCAATGTCACAAAGTCTCAATTAAGATAATTAGTTAGGACCAATGTTAGTAAAGACGGAGAATTCTTTGTACCGCCAAGGAATGTTTTATTCATAGTATTCGCGGGAGTTTTGAGAGTCTTGTGGCGGTGGTCTCGCCAAGAAGCGGTGATCTACTAGAGTCTCAGCACCGGTAGAAAATGCTACGAGCGAACAGAGTGTGTTACACGGCTAATGAAAGAATGAAGGTAGGGAACTCCTATGAACTGTGAGGTGACACGCTATCCTTAGATTTCTTGAAAACTACAGAACGAGCGCGTTTACAGATGGCATGAGCGATATAATTTTAAACCCGAACTATATCTTTAAAACTGATAGCAACGATATAATGAGAGTAGTATCTACTCTGCCAAACCAATAGGTACAAAACTTCCTTCTTTTCATTCACCATCAGTGACAAAGTAGGTAACCTCTTTGCACTTCTTCGTCAGAAACAAAGAGAATAGAGCAAGACACGCACGCACATTTAGTTACTCCCCGTTCCCAATTCCCATTCCATGATTCACTCCCTTTTTTCACGGATGGTGTTCTGACACCCCCTGCCAGGCGCTCCCGCGCGGGGCAACGCGTGAAAGACACTCTGAGAGTGATGAACTCCGCGAAGAGAAATTCGAATTCTTCGACAAAAGAGCGCGCCTCGGCGAAACGTTTCACGCGACGGAATGATGGGAAGTGCAGCGTCTCATGCGCAGCCGTGGGAAACGGACGCAATGCGATCCCACGGCACGAAAGAGGCGCGCTCTTCTTCGGAGCGAGCCTCTCGTCGCTTGGCGCGTCGAGGGAAAGAGAGCTCTTGATTGGCGGAGGGAGTGTTGGAAATTCCCTCATTTAAAGGATTGTTCCGCGGGGCCATCGGTCATTGGGAAGCAGGATGATATTTTAGACCAATGGTTCCCAAATTGGGCGCTGCGTTGGAGGGACGGAGCTTTATATATATGGGGGGGAGGGAGGGGGGGGCGAAAAGACATAAGAGCTAGAAGAAGGATCTAGAACGAATGGTTACCGTACGCCCATGTCCTGCAATGAACAGACAAACCAAGTTGGGTTCGGTTAGACAAACCAAGGTGGCTGGAAAAGGTTTGGGAAACACTGGTTTAGATTGTGCCCAAATTGAAAATACTATCTTTCGCCTCCCATATATCATCATCATCAGAGTAATCTACCGGTTAGAGGTAGGCTATGATGAAAGTCAGAGACTATCCATCGGACTCTTACACGTGCAGTGCCCTATCTACCTCTAGTATTTCTTTCATCATCTCAGCATAAGTCCCACCTTTCTTCATCCCGTCCATAAAACCGATTCTCCTCCTTCCCCTTCCCCGCTTGCCCAACATCCTTCCATCGATCACGGCCTTCATCAAATCATCGTCCCTCATCACCGCATTACCAGCCACCTACCCTGCCTTCCCCTAATCTCATCCATAAGTTTCCTGCCCTCGCCCACCATGTGAAGCACTTCCTCATTTGTCTTCCTTTCCGACACCCACATCTCGAAAGTCTTCAGCCTTTTTTCGTCTTCCTTTCTCAAGGTCCACGTTTCTGCCCCATACAACGCCACACTATCCATATCAAGCTCTTCACCAGCCTCTTTTATTACATCCTTACTTAAGGTCCCCGTCATCAGCTCCCTTCTATTATTGAACGCTTCCTTCGCTAGCGCTATTCTCCTCGTAATGTCTTTGCTACTATGCCCTGTTTCTTCTAGCGCACTATCCAAGTAATTAAATTGTTCTACTTGCTCAAGTTTGTGACTTCCTACTCTTATCACCAGCCTCGCCTTCTTTGTCCTAGAGAATCTCATTACTTTTGTTTTCTTATGATTGATCTTCATCCCGTATTTCTCGCACTGCATTTCCAGTGCATCTACTAAACTTTGCAATCCTTTCGATGACCGACTGACCAACACCTGGTCGTCTGCGAATCTAACCGACTTTATCCACTGGCCTCCTACTTTCATTCCCACAATTAGCTCATCCCATGCCTCTCTTACCATTTCCTCAGCATATATGTTAAAAAAGTAAAGGCGACAACGGGCACTCTTGCCGCACCCCGCGACCTATAACTGCCCACCCTGTTAGTTACCTTCACCGTCAGTTACCCTCACCTGAGCCCTCTGCCCCATGCATAAGTTTCGGATGAGTCTCCTATCACGCCAATCTATTCCTATTTTCCCCAGCATTACTTTCTCCCAGTTTACTCTGCCAAACGTCTTTTCAAAATCAACAAAGCGAACGAAAACATCCTGATTATACTCTTATGTTTCTTTCTATAAGTGTCCTCATTACCACAATCGCGTCTCTGGTGGCCCTTCCCTTCCTAAACCCAAATTGGTTATCGCCTAAATAGTTGCTTGATCTGTTCTCCAACCTTCTATCTTCAACGTTAAAGAAGTGGTTTATTACCTCATATATGCCATTGTTATATTTTTATTATGATGATGATTACCGCGACAAGGCAGCGTTTTTAGAATGCGATGATGGTGATTATTACGGATTGCATTGATTTTCATTCATTCACAGCTGCGGATTTACAATCGATTACTTAAGCTGTAATTGACATTCAAACCAAACCTTCTGAAAGTCCAATGCTCTAATTCGGGGAGCTCCTCGCCTAGCGGCGAAAACGGCAGATTTTTGGTATGGAAAGCGAAGCGTGATTATTCTCATCCAGAAATTCTGCACGTAGTACCAACACAATTGATTGCCGTTTTTATAGACTCCTCCCCAAAGAGGTTGAAATAAACTGGAGAATATTTTGGAGATTTTCGTGTTTGGTCAAAAGTCCACTGTCTTGGTTCGTCCACCATTGTCACAAGGATGAGTACTTCCTTCCTTTGAGCATAATTTCTCGTAAGAGCATGGAATAATATATGCACTATAACAAGAGCCAAATTGTGGAGAGAATGCCGAAACCTCATTGCATCAATTTCCTCATATCACGCAAAAACGATTTAAATAGGACATCGGAAACGCTTTACATTTGTCGTGAACGGCAAAAAATTTCCGTATCGTTTTGCACTGGAACAGAGTGACAATGAAACCAGAAACATTCCACGAATCACCATGTAATCATGAAATCAATATTTTTTTCTAACAGTTAAAAGTTACAAACGTTTTTGATGATGATTCTCCCCGAACTGAGTAGTAGAGGCTGAGAGGCATTAACCCAATGCTATTTCAATTCGAGTTGTAGTGACCTTGCTACGCATCCCATTATCACTTTCTTCCTCATTCCTCTGCCACAAGATTTCCGTTCCGTGCATGAGAACAGTCGAGACCTCTCCAATACGTAACCAATTTCCAATTCAAGCATACCACCTCAGTACCTGTGTGTTTTTTATAATTAAAACACCAAAAAAGGAACACTCACACATATTATACGTCTTCAAATTATTTTACCTGGTCTTTTTCAGGAAGACCTGAAAGCAACTGCGAGAAGGGAAAATACTAGTGAGGGCAAGGAAAAGAAGGTAAGGAAGGAGAGGGAGGGGAGAGAAGGGGGAAAGAAGGAGTTAGTGAGCTCGATTGATACCCGGAAAATAGAATACTTGAAACAGCCAGATACATGCTTGCTCAAGAGTCTTGAGTTCAAGTTGGAGGCCGAAGGAGAGAGGAAGGCAAGGACGCCTACGTAAAAACAACTGTCGAACTGAAAGGTTGTGGGAGGAGGCGTGATATATACATACTGGACTAGTAGAAGTGATATACTGGAGCTTATTATAAATGTTTTGTAAACTATATGGGATAATATGTATGACAAAACCAGTTTGCAAATTTATTTAGGTGATGTAGTTCAGCAAATACCCGGACAGCACCGAGTAATCGTATCGAGCACCACGTAAACACAGTCTCCGAGACATCAAATTCTAAATAAGTTTCGAATTGGGTGCCGAGGTTCGTCGCTGATTTCAGTAGATACTGACCTAAGTGTCGAGTAAAATAACCAGACAACTTAGGAACATTGTAACAATTTTCACACAAAAATAGTACACATAATTAACATGTGCAATTTTACCTACACGATCACTCGCGATGTTCACGACCTTCGCCACGTCTAGTAGAAATGATTGATAAGCCCGATTAGTGAGCCTGGCCTCGTAAACAGACAGCTCTCTTGCATTCGTGAAGCTGATCCAAAGGGTGAAATTATTACGACACTCGCTGAATTTGAGACCTTTGGCCACGTAAGTACCTACGCCTTGAAGTGGATTGGAACACGGCCCATGATCAACCTCCTTGGATAGAGAAAGAGATATATCGGAGCTCCAGTTCCCACCAGCACCGAGGAAAAGAGTGGCGGCGCTCTCGCTCTCTGGGAAAACGACTTGGCTCCGGATGACCCTTAACTGTCAAACGGGACAACGAGAGACGAGAAGGCGGAGCGATGGCGAGCTCTCGCGCCAGCGGCGCTGACACTTCGGTGGGAGGATGAGAAAGCGGGCTACGGAACCGAGGTGAAAACGAAAACATAACAATTTCATTTTGATATAGAAATAGAAACACTTAAAACAATGGGGGTGCTTTTAGTCTCAATGGAAGGGAATTGCTGGAGAAAAGAAGGATTTTAAAGGTGGAACCCGCGCTTCCAAGTAATATAAGACGTAAAATCGGCCCGAACTGGATTAAACATGCCAACGAAGTTAACTAAAATCATCGCTTCCAAGTAATATAAGACTTAAAATCGGCCCGAACTGGATTAAACATGTCAACGAAGTTAATTAAAATCGGTCTTTTATTATTCAACGTGGCTATGTGGTTTAAGAATCTACTCCAGAACGAAGCACTTGAGTACTATTAAAGTTAATAAGTGGAATGAGGGATTTTATATTGACACCATGCGATTATTCGAAATTTTCTATGACATTTACTTCAACTTTCCCGTCACCCTGACTTCGTCATCCAAATGCATGCACACTTCCGCATCATTTGTATGCATAAGAAAATGCAATGGAGTAAATATCTTATTCTCGGGTTGCTCCAAAAAGGCTGCCACAACATTTGTAGTTCCAAAAGAGCAGGAAATAGATACTTTTTAAAGCAAAGTGTCATAAATTACGCTAGGGGGAAACGTCATCAACTATGATATGACCCTTGTAGCTTTTACATCAGAACATACGCGGACTTTCTTGACTCCATGGTTGCAAAGGGTTTGGGCGATGCCAAAAGCCACAGGAGATCAGGGCCGGTGTGGGCGGCCAGTATGCGACTTATTTATGAATGTGTAAAGGGGAAAGAAAGTACGAAAAATCGGAAAATATCACTAGCTTCCTGCTTGCATTTCCATCCAAAACGAACTTATTTATTGGATCATAAAACTGACTGACATTCATGTAACTGACATTAGCACAACGAAACCTGCGGACAAACAAGTTCTTTCATTAGCATTCGTGTCGCCAACCCATTGAAAGTAACTGTGGGTGAAATTCCGCGACAGTACCGTTAAAATTGCAATCACCCTTATGAATTTGGTAGGAATAACGCAAATAATCCCTCTTAAAACTCTACCTCGGTAAACTCAAAGGGTGGTAACAACTTATGCATTTAAAAATTGAGTTCCCGGAAGGAAAAGAAACGACAGTGTGAAGAGGATCATTCAAACGTCCAAGAATACTTATGCCTCACATTAACGTGCGGTTTCAGAAATCACAATCGGTCAATGAAATCTTTGTTTGCGGCGGCCAAGTAAACTTTTCCCAACGCTTGTAAAATTTATACCTAGCATCTTCTTTTGTTTTTTTCCTCCATAATGGGAATGGGAAATCACTTTCGCTTTAAATAATAGGTACTCAATAATGATTCGTGACGGGACTAAAAACTGATAAAATTGTGGCATTTTCTGCTGTACTGTGTGCAAGTTCATTTATCGTTTACATAGTGAATAATATGTCTGAGAATGTGAAATCTCTTCCATTCTCAGAGTAAACCACAGTTATTAGCCATTTGCTCCAGGCTAATATTGTCCTTTTTGTGTTTTTTAATGACAGAACAGTAAATATCTTTAAAGAAAGATCTGTATGTGCTTGAATATAACCGATACATTTATTTGGTGCAATTTTATGCTGTTTGTTATAGTTTGATGCAGTAAAGCTGCTGTGTGGACAATTAAGTTCACTGATTTTAATAAGTATCCGTGCAAGATTGTGGCACGGCTGTGTAAGGCAAAAAATAAAGTTATTGAATAGCGTGTAATTTCGCTTTTCTTTTTTCTGTAACAATAAATGTTTCTTGAAGATAGGTAGGTATTTTGACGGCAATGCTTTAAAATGTGAAAATTTGAGTATTTTACGGGAACGCCGTTGTAAAGTGAATATTACTTTTTGAATTCCCGAAATTGGTACTTATTATTGGTCGTCCATTGTCAATTATGTTATTCATAATATGTTTACGGATCGGAATAAGGTTACCACTGACATTTATCATTCAAAATAAACTTTTTTGAGCTATCATAGAAAACAGCATAATCAAAGAAACTTAATATTGCAGAGACGTTCCCTTAGGATATCAATTGTATTTTTATACCTTAAGTAGGAAGTCTAATTTATATTTGGCTGTGATTTATGAACTAAAGGAGACACAGCTTAAAGTGTTAAACTCGTGGGTTTATGCATTAAAATACGATTAAAAACATATTTCACTGGAAAAAAGCCGCGAAGATTTTCTTAGGCTATTGTAAAAGAGCGGCTCTCGTCTTTTCTTTATACTTTAAATTATATTTAATTTATCTCAAGAGGTTATTGTTGGGCGCCAGAAACATACAATGAAAACAAGAGTTAATTTATCTTGTTAATTAAGCTCCCTTTATCATGAAGTAAAGATTTGATTTGATGTGCCCGTATCTTTGCCTAGGTACAAATCACCCTTCACAATATAACATATACACTCTTATTAATACTCTATTTCACTTGTCAATTTTACTTTTTGCCTTCCGGCCACTTATGATTTCATTAACCACAAAGGAATACCCTTCACTCACAAAGTATTACCCTTCACTTAAAATGTGTTCAAAATATTACCCTTCACGGCCACTAATCACACAAATAATACCCTTAACACGCAAATATTACCCTTCACACACAAATAGTAGCATACATACAAATTTGGGTAACGTCGACCTCTGACACATATGCGTCCCGGAAGAAATCCTGTCTCGATTCTGCGGACGTGGCTTCAATTCCCGACGATGTAGTCGATGAGTCTCCCTCGTCTTGCGCCTGCTACCGCGTGTACTCTCAGGATGAAGTTTTTATGGGTGGTTTTAACTTCGAAAAACCTTACTTAACTTTCTATCGAGTCACTAGCAAAGAATAATTCTTCTATTTCTCTTATTTCAGAAATTTACTGTCCCGAGTTGCGTGGATTCAGTCTGCCCTTTGGGAATATTGTTGATCAGTGACTCCCGATGTACTGAGGTCATCGCCCTTTTATATCCACTCGAACCTATTTTTCGATTCTCCTAACTTTGTATTTCCCCTTCTACTGGGAAATTCCCGGAGTTGCGTAATTTGTACCTCGCTAGCTGTAACAATGCTTGTTATTTCAGATATGATAAATTAACTGGCTACCAAGCGAGCTTCACAATAATAAAATTAAGAGTTGATGTGCTTTAATAATGACTAAATGCGAGTCCCCCGCTGCTTAATTGACTAAAGAAGAAATATTACGTAACACCTATGCGCCGCGAAATCGATAATAAGAAGACATTACGTAAATACTTAGATAATAAGTCGTCGTTGTTACGTTATACTATGGAGCACTGGAATAAATATATGCCCTTGTACATATAATATTCCTAATGTAGTGTAATTATGATGGTCCTTCATTTATTACATAAATTGGGATTTATTGATGTATTTGGATCGTGATTAATTCCTGTCATATGAATTCACGTACACAGATGCCAGTAACAGTGTTGCCAAGCATTGCTTCTTTGTTTTAAGGGCAGCCGCTACCTAAAATTATATACTCGCCACGATAGTGGTGATAGTAGTATTCTAACATTGTAATTCTATTCTATTGTAAGTTACTACTAGCCCTTAATGGCTTCCTGAAAAGTATCCATGAATACCATTTTCTAGCATACGACTAAGCGCTCTTAGTAGCTGACAAAGTTAGTCTCCTTTCTAACGCGCTGTATCTGAAATCTACGAATACGGCCTCAGTATGTTTTCACGCATCTTCACACTCAGGTGGAGGGTCGTAATCATTCGTAATTTCGACCTTTTAGTGGTCTCCACGGCGCAGCTCCATTGGCAGAAAATCGAAGGCTCTTGCATCGACGATGAAGGACAAGACTTCGATTTCACACACAACAGGAGCCCTAGACACGGAGGCATTGTGATGGCCGATAATAATAAACCCCACGTCCAAAAATATTTTTGTTTGCCTGAGCCACGCCCACATCAAGCACAAGCTCTTCGTCGGTCTCTCTGACCTTGTGATGACATCTGCGACGTCAAATCCGCAGCAAATCACGCTAATGCACCACTTCCGGATCAAAACTTAAGAACAGCTGAGGGTCAAAAAGAGGAAACCGACTTCAGCCTCGCCCCTAAAGCCTCTTCAACGCATTCATGCACGTGCGCAATTTGACTCTCCCCATTGGAATTTCCTCCCCCGTTCGACTCAGCGACCCCATAGCGACAAGACGCCAGGGCAACTGACCCAGCGCCGTCGTCTCCACCTCCCGAGGAAGCTTGACATTTATGGACATTCGATTCTACAAATGTCGCTCCACCCATATTTCTTCGAGTGCGACATCTATATCACAATCGAGGGAGGAAAACTATCGCGGTACCCAACTATCTGAGGGTGCGTCCAAGACAACATTTGTGGCTTTTTGTCTCTCCTGAGGATATTCTTGGAGAGGAATGGTCGGAACACCTTCCTCAGTGTTGCATTTATGCTGTAGTCGCTGACAAAGATTACCTTAAAGCCTAGATTTACCGCAATATCCTCTGAAGTCGTGGATGATGTTTGACTTCAGATATTATATTTTTCATTTTCATTTGAGGGGAATAATAATAGCTTTCAAAGGAAATTAGTGAGAAATCGCATGCGGTTCCTTAGTTTCACCAGCGTAAATTACTTCTAATGGTAAATATATTAAGATAATATCTGAGGTATCCTCCTCCAAACTTAATCATTACAAATGAATTGATAATTCTTGTAGAAGATACGTAGTTATATAAGCAATAAAGTTTCATATTTTTCTTTACCTTCGTAACATATCCCACAAGACGACTGAAAAGGCGCAAAGCGATTGCTGTGGCACATTATTTTAACATAGGCTATAATATCCACGGCGGTTATGCCTTGTTTTTTTTTAAATAAGTCAGGGTCTTACCTTACACATAACACGACACGATTACTAAGGTGCGGGACATACCTTCAGCGTCATCTATAGTATCGACGGAAGTTATTAGTTTCAATTTAAAAAAATAAAATAGTACATGTGTCGTAAGATTAATATTGCGTTTCAGAGCATTTCATTTGTTTGCGTCATTCAGCTGATGCCAAAGTTTTCCCTCAAAAAGTCCTATAGAAAAGAAGCACACCCTTTTCTCTCTCCTGTGCGGTCACACAACTCTCGATTAGCAGCTACAGCTCCTCGCCTCGCTCTCGTCCCGATGGATGCTAGCCTTCTCATCCTCCGTGGGTTACACCCTCATGGGTGGGTCGGGAGAAACGAGGGTGCAGGAACGAAGGCCCCCGGCGATCGGGGGGGTTGGTGAGGTTGATATATAGGGACCCTTAGGACCATAGGACCCTTAGGACCATATATATTATAGGGTACTTTCCCATCCTCCGATTCCTTCCTCTTAAGGAAGCAATTGCGGAAATATATATCCACCATAACGGAATATTTTTCACGATATGGAAATTGATAAAAAATGTATTACATGAGATAAATTTTTTTTCCATATAATTGCATTTGAGTTGACAACGCCAACTGCAGCCTACTTCATTTGATGT
Source organism: Pyrrhosoma nymphula (assembly GCA_963573305.1). NCBI lineage: Eukaryota > Metazoa > Arthropoda > Insecta > Odonata > Coenagrionidae > Pyrrhosoma > Pyrrhosoma nymphula. Next base: position 154,078,189 of record OY754329.1, on the reverse strand, counting down.
ATAATACATTTATTTGCTACTTTGTTTCGCAGCGATATCATTCATGCAAAAACACTTTAGATTGGCTCGTTGCTTTATGGCGTCATTTCTCATACTGTATACAGCAAAGGTCGTGTGAATTAAAAGGGCCCCTGGGGTCATGGTGGAAATATACGATTTTTGCAAATTTACTGTGATTCAAAATTGGTAATGATTACGATCATAATGGTAGTGCAGGGATAATGGAGGCTTGATGAAACTATGTAGCATTGGTTATCGCATTACTTTTCGGGTACGTGTTAACTTTGGGAATGCGGATCACTTTGGACGAATAGTAAACATCGACATGTAAGTGATAGCCATCTCAAGGGTGTGTGGCAGAGGTCATTCCTCAGCAGACATATACCATACTAATTTTTCTGTAAATAAACGCAGTCATCACTTCCAGTGCAGTCATGGTAACACGAATAACTATTACAATAGGAACCTACGCAAAACTATTACGATTTGCCGTTAATAACAGCCATATTAGCACGCAAGAACTGTTAAAAAATACAGAGAAATCACGCAAAGTTAATTAACATCCAATGAATAAATTGAAAATTAAAAAATAAATAAAAAAGCATGAAACCAACACTATCTGTAATTATTATTGGTGGCATCAATTGTGCTCCCTAAGGATGAGTGAACAAAATCACATTTTAAACCTGTCCTTCCGGAAATGTACCTCTCTGATCTATTTCTTAATTTCACACATGTGATCAAACTTATTAAATTAGTATGATGGCAGAGATAAATGATGCGCAGAATTTCTTCCGTGCATTCTGCCTATATGTTAGAGCTAAGGTGACACCACCAAAGCTTTAATAAACGCTCTGTATATCGATCTTAACGTTTTTGCTCACTTAATTCAATCAACGGCTTTTCAGGCCATGGATTATAATTATTGTACCAATGTAAGGAAAGCAGTTTAAAGATTATATTTTATCCGTGACTTTGTGGACTATCCTGGTCATCTTGTACTGCAAACTATACATTTATTGGTAATAATTGTCGTCATGTATACAGCTAATCAAATGGCATCGATCGCTATCTCTTCTGTAGCAACTGACATCTTTCTTCTGCATTGCACTAGCAAATTACATGGACTAATTCCGCCTGTCTCAGAATTGCCAGTTCAAAGAAAAATGGATACTTGATTTTTTATGAGCATAATGAAACCCGACTATATGACTACGAAGAGTACAATGTTTAGAAGTAGTAAGCTTCCTCATTTAAAAAAATCAATGTCCAATATCGATTTGAAACTTATTATTATAATGTATCGAGACATACCTGAATCTCATACTCATTTATAACCACGATAATCTCGATTGATAATATTTCTGGCACTGGAAAGGTTCTCAGTGTTCTTTACAACAGCAATTAAAATATTACCTAAAATCTGTACCGATAAGAAAGTTTTCCTCCTCAACTCTCGGTTGCCTCGTTCCAAGTTTTTGAATATTCAATTGATAGTGCGGCGAACGAAATGTTTCATTTAATTATTAATAAGGTTTATGTACATCTGATGTGGTGTTGATACTCGGGTGCTCAACTCTTCGGGAGAAAAAATATTTGTTATCTATGACACATGCCATGGTGATGAACGAGTAACAATATTTCAAAACACTTTAAACTTAGGTGTATATTATTTATAGATATAAGTTTTATGATCCCCATGTATTAAATAAAGGCCTATATTGCATAAATGTAAGTATTTAGTTAAGGAACGACTCCAATGCAAAACATGTTTAGAGCGTTCTATATTTTGGGAATGCGGAAGCCTATTGCTTGCTCTAACCGTTTAAACTGTTCTAACCGTTGCCGGGGTAAAGAGAAGCCTAAGTCAGGGGTCCCCAAAGTGGTCGATATCGACCCAAAGGGGTCACTAAGAGTTCTCCAGGGGTCAATTAATACACGAGGGTCGAAAGTACACACACAGACAAGGGGTTCTATTAATGTTATTGGGTGGCTTTTACAAGATATGTGCTATAAACTCTTTCGTTGGGTTGTTATGCGTGTTTTCTTATTGCTTAGCATCAGAAATGTAAAAAATGATTTAATGTTTTTGTTAAATACTTAATCTTGGGGTCGATAAGAAGGCAAATATTCTATGAAGGGGTCGATGGGATAATACACTTGGGGGCCCCTGGCCTAAGAAGTTCGGAGGTCACGGGTTCTAATATTGACTCGATACGTTTTTTTATAATTTTTGCTATTTTTGCGGTCACCTATTTTTTTAGACATTCCGATGCCCTGAGTGTCTTTTCAGGCAAGGCCCTGCGAGCATTGGATGTTTCCAGGGCCTATAAAAATAATTCCTTAATTTTATCAATAAATGAAGTCCTTTGCAAGATTAACAATACATATATTGGTTGATTATCAATTACATGTCCATTCGTTTCTTCAAACAATTGTGATAAATTCACTAATTCCGCAGAAGTGAAACATATTTCCGGAAACAGCGCCGAAATCAGAAAGTCCCATCTTTTTCACGAAATGGATTTCTTACACCTGATGCACATTTTGACAGCAGGCCGAATACGATCTCTCAAAGTCGTTTTTTCTGTAATATCCTCGCATATCGCTTGTTCATCCATGTTTACAGTTCAAAAGATACTTCGTCCAAGAAGACAGATGAAACCAGAAGAATAAAGAAAAATCCTCTTATTGCTAGCTCATAGCAATAAGAGGCAAATGGAAAAGTAAAGTGGAAGATGTCACAGTCCGACAGTGACCTTGAGGCGATACAGTATCGTCGCTATTGTTGCCACGAGACTCGGGACTTTCTCGTCTCATCTGTTTTTTTTAGACAAGACGAGAATGGGCGTCGTAAATGTCATCTGCGCAGAAACTCTGAAGTAAGATGTGTCATGGCTTAAGACTTCCACGCCACTCCACGACCATCATCGTCCCTATTATTTTCTCCATTCCCCTTTCTTCGACTCTTGTTTCCTTACTGCATTTCCATCTAGACAACCAATCAGCGGTTGGTTTGAAATTCTTTTGACACGGCTATTTACCTAAGTCTTCCGACTTCTTTTTCGAAAGTCAACCAACCACAGATACACATTCCTTGTTTGCTTACAACGGAAAGTCGTTGCTTTAGGGCGTCCTCAACAGCAGAATTCATACCTCGACGTTTGTGTTAAAAGGGATGTTCCTTGTTTCCCATTGCAACTCCATTTTGTTCTCAGTTGATTTTGCTGTTGCATCATTCGAGGAAACGTCAATATTCGTACTTTAAAACATTTCGCCAAAAATATGCAAATGATTCTGGATGGATAATCTATAATTAATATGGCTAATTTTTCAGACAGTTTGAAATCATTACGCGGAATACTATTCTGGGATAGAAAAGCTTTCTAAACTCTAGGCTCTGAAAATGTTTTTCAACGATTCAGCGTTCTCCCAGAAAAAGATACAAGATTTGAATGATAGCATATATCAACACCAGAGGCGCGCGATGAAAATTTTGACTCGGGCAAGCTCCATCGAACATAGCGCAATCACTTCGCAAAAAATGAACTGATTCGCCCTCACGATAAAAAAAAAGTTCACATGAGTCACAGAATAGCAATTCTCGCCTGGGTGACGAGTCACCATTAATCCAAGAGAGAATCAGTGAATGTTTTCAGGAAGACGTGTCAACATCCTTTCTCCACCTCAAACAAAATTAGCGCCGCGCACATTTCATTCACTGAGGAACCGATGAAAGAAATCACTATTCAACGCGATGGGATAACTAAACAGCTACAGTCGATAAAAAATAGTAAATCTCCGGGTCCGGAGGGAATACCCGCGCGTGTCCTCAAGGAGTTAGCGCCACAGATTGCACCGTTCTTAGACATAATATTCAAGAAGTCATTGTCTGAAGGAAAGATACCAATAGACTGGAAAATTGCAAACGTTACACCGATATTCAAAAAGGGAAACAGACACGACCCAGGGAACTATCGACCAATTTCATTAACGTCGATTACAGGCAAGATACTCGAACATAAGGTCGTTAGCAATATCATGACGTTCCTGGACAGTCGTAACTTCCTCCATGGCTGTCAGCACGGCTTTCGGAAAGGTAGATCATGTGTAACACAACTCGCTCTCTTTCTTCATGACGTTCTCAAATCTGGTGATTCGAAAAGACAAGTGGAAGCATTATTCCTAGATTTTAAGAAAGCTTTCGACACGGTACCTCACAACAAACTTTTATACAAATTACAGTCATGCGGGCTAAACGAAACAGTAGTAAACTGGATACGCGAGTTTCTGAGTGATCGTAAGCAAAAAGTAGTTCTTGACGGAATTAGCTCTGATGGAGTTAAAGTGACATCAGGTGTCTCACAAGGAAGCGTAATCGGCCCCCTTTTGTACATTATATACATAAACGATCTATGCTCTCGAATTAGCAGTAAAATACGTTTATTTGCTGAGGACGCTGTCATCTATCGCGAAATTAGTGATCACTCTGAATTTGAAATTCTTTCATCGGATTTAAACAACGTTCATGTGTGGAGCCAAGAGTGGGGACTCGAACTTAATCTGAGCAAATGCACGGCGGTACATTTCTTGCGGAGGTCGTCCAACTATTCCCATGTATATGCTGTGGATGGTGTTAACATAAAGGCGACAGATGAAGTGAAGTATCTGGGAGTTACGATAACCTCGAACCTATCGTGGGGAACACATATAAGAAATATTTGTGGCAGAGCTCTGAAGAAGCTAGGATTCGTCAAGCGTATTGTTGGAAGATTTTCAGATGAAAAAGTAAGAGAGGTGCTATTTCGCACTCGTCCGGCCACACCTTGAATATGCAAGGAGTATATGGGATCCGGTGCAGAAAGACTTAATTCGGGAACTTAATAAAATACAAAGGAAAGCTGCGCGATCCGTCAAAAACTGCTACGGGCGTACAGACAGCGTTACACAGATGTTAAACGAATTAGGCTGGGAGCCGCTAGAGACTCGGAGGCTGCGCGCTAGGCTTAGATTACTTGAGCAATTAAGAATAGATATCTTTAAGAGCGACACGGAGAACATCATATTAGAACCCCACTATATTTCCAGGTCCGACAGAGACGATAAATTAAGAGAGATATTTAGCCGAACGGATAGGTATGGGAATTCGTTTTTCCCCCGAACAATAAGGGACTTCAATAAATGCTAGGCGTAATTTCATTAGAGCGTTTCCTTTTTATATGTGAACGGCTGGTGTCTTAACACCCCCCGCCACACGCCTATTGAGGCGGCTTTCGGGGTAGTATGTAGATGTAGAAATCTTGTCAGACTTCCAGACCTATCCTTGAACAGGCAAGAGTCCAAAGAGTCAAAGTCGCTGTCCAGAATAAACATTGTAATTGTACTCGCGAATAGGCGCCTCCTTTCCCCTTCTCCTCCTGACCAACAACAATGCCCGGCACCAGGGGTGGCCATTAAATACTAAGAATACTATTGAATACTACACTATACAAAGACCTCCACCATGATATTATTGGTAATAAAGAAATGTGACTCTTGTACTAAGTGGTGATTGCAAAAGAATGAAACCGAAATTTATACACTGCTTCTGGATTATTAAAAAGTAAAAACCCGTTCATTGTTTACGGCCTTGAGAAAGTCCCACGACCAATAGAAAGAAGCCTAGCCTATTCACGGAAGTATCCTTGTATTTTCAAAATCGAAACACATTAGCATCTAAAGCCACTTTTCGGGCAAACATAGAATCCCGAAATTTACTTCGAAAGTCACCCAAGGGAGTTGATTGAAAACCAAGCAAATTGGCTGAAAATAAGAAACTATTGTTGTTTCTGCCGTAAATGTCCCTCCCTTACAAATCCCTTCTCCCCTTATCAGGTGTCTTGTGGAATGCCAACAAACAAAGTTGGCCAGGAATGGCGCGGAGGAGCTCTCCCACCGACATCTACTACTGTCCGTAACATACGTGCACATCTTCAAGATGATCGGATCATCGGATGGTGCGTTATGAAGTAGGTGACAGACTAACAAACATTACTACTACTGAATCATTTGTTCCATTCACATCTGCCTCCGACGGAATTATTTAGGAAATCTGGGGTTTGGGTTATTGCGGCATATATATCGTGTGCCCATCCAGAGGGTCCGGGTTTTGAATCCCGGCAGTTTTCTTCGGTTTCCAGATGGACTCTGATTGGGTGTCAATTGGAGAGAACTTCCATCCGTTTAATGGACGGAACGGGTGTTAAAACGGAGAACGCCCTCTGCGAGCGCTGTGAGACGAATCTCCGATGAGATTTCCGGCGTGACGCAGGGACATCTACAGCTTGGCTGACAGTTCCCGGCACTTCGACGCACATCTTAAGGCCTGGTTACACGGTACATGAGAATGTACAAGAAAATGTGTGAATGTCTGAATCTCAGAATGAACGCGAAAATTCACTGTGTAACCACACCAAAATGTACAATTGTATGAATGTCTGAACAGAAAATAGAACCAGTTCTAATTTCGTTCAGACAATCGTACAAGTTGACCTCATTACAGAGAACACCTGACGGCAGACGACGCAAATGACACCTTCAGTTGTCATCTGGCTTGTGTTGGCGGCTTTTTTTGTTACAAGCAACGAGCAAGAGGTCAAAATCCAAAAACAATTCGAGCGCACGAAACCAAATAAACCACCAACACAAGCCAAATGACAACTGAATGTTCCGTTTCCATGGCAAAAAATTGGTTTAAATAACGCGCCGACGATTTAAAATGAGGAAAAACAAACGAAAACGCATAATGCGCATCAGAAAATGTACGAAAATCTGTCCGAAAAAATGTACCGTGTAGCCACCTATTCATTGATCTTGTCCATGAGAATGTACAAGAATCTGTACATGAAACCATTCACACAAATGTGCATAAACTTGTGCATTCTCATGTACCGTGTAACCAGGCCTTTACAGTAGCGATATTTCTGCTTCTTAGGAGGTAGTTTGGTGGGCGCTGTCCTCTTCAGACCACTATCACCCACACCCCCTCCTAACCACCATTTTTCAAAATAGACTCACCTACTAGACAAGAGACGCGCGTCTGGGCAAAGTGCCAGTACCTTTCAACCAAGCTACCCATGCTAGCCGTCGTCGCAGGAGTAAGTGGCACGGGGGTTGAGACACCAGTCATGAGAGTGAGATGACAGATGGAGTGAATTGCATTTTAATGGTTTGTCTTATGTTAAAGTCACGCTCTGTTTTTTTGCGATACTCACTAATAGCTCGCAGAAAAAAATAAACCCTCGTTGCCTTTCAGTTCAGTGCGTCTCACTCTGTCTCTGTATCTTATTTCGTCACTTCAATCGATTCTGAAGATGGATAGAAAGAGATGGATGAAATAATATCCCCTCCGTTCCGCAGACATGTAACTCCGCCTGAACGGAGTTTTCAAAGGAATCCAAGCCTGCTACTAGTAGCGTGGTGTGTGCCGTGTTACAATGGCCCTCCAAACTTATAAGTCCTTCCACCAGAAGCTATCTCAAACACTCCCCATTTGCTCGTAGCAGTTTTTGACGAATAGTGCGACTTTCTTTCGTATTTCATTTACTTTAAATATTTCTGTAAATGAAGGACAGAGGTGTATGAGGGGAAACTCTCCTTACTGTAAGAAACATGTTCAAATATTGGAGAGGGTACAAAAAAGGTTTTTACGTTATCTATATTATACCCAATATAATGTTTATCCAATGTATGAAAATTACGTTAGTTACGAAACTATGGTAAAAGTGTTTGATTTTCAATATTTGCAAAAAAGAAGAACCATGTGTGATCTATCTTACTTATATAATTTACTTAATACTGAAGAAAATAGTGACTTAATTAGAGAAATTAATTTTGTAGTGCCTAGTATCAATGTGAGGTTATCAAGGAAATTTAAGTTGAGCATGGTAAAGTCAAATTACTGTGAAAACTCACCACTGAATAGAATGTGCCGATCTTTTAATATGTACTGTGATATGACTGATTTATGTCAAAAAAGAAGTCTCTTTTGCAAATTGTTAAATAATATAATTACTTCGCATCGACTACCCATTTATTCAGAAATGAATACCTTGGTAGCCTACTTATCGTGACGTCATGCTATACCAATCCATTTTAAATTAATTAGCAGCTTGTATTCCACCATTTGATCGCGATTGAAATAAATCAAACTAGAGCAAGATAAATTGAGGTCAAACGTATCAAATGCCAATATTTACCAATCATGTAAATCGTAAAAGGTTAAGGGACACATTATATCTCGTTATATTAAGTCGCAGTTAACTTGTGGACAAAAATTTATTAATCGCAGCAAACGATGATAAAGGGAGAAATCATACTAATATATAAAAATTGAATGGTGTCTGTCTGTCTGTTGCTCAATCACGCAAACACTACTGAACCGATTGAGCTGACATTTTGTATGTAGTTAGAAAATGTATCGGGATGTAACATAGGCTATATTAAAAATCCGTCATGGCCCCCAAAGGCCCCCCCCTGGGGGTACCTTGTGCTCCATGCTAAGCATTGGGTTTGGTGCAGTGGTTTTATTTTTTGCTTTTAAAAATTACTTTCACACAAGATAGAGGGCTGGAATTTTTTTTAATGAATGGCTGAACCAATTAAGTTTCTACGTCTTTCAATTGATTTTCTTTTATGCTTCGTTATTGTCTGAATATCATCTTTTTTGCTGAAAATTCTCACATTTTTCTCTGAAGTCAACAATAGCATATTTCCTTGACAACCAGAGATTTGATTTTCAAAGGGCATTCACGCCTCTAGCATTAAAGTTTTTCTGCAGGCCCATGATACCACGTAGAAAGAAAATCTGTAAAAGAAGGACCTAGAGTCCCAAGGGCCCCATTACAGATTGCTTCGGGGAGGAATCGATATATTCACTACATATTTACAACAAGTATACTCTTCAATGTCTATTCTCAAAGTAGCTCTCATAGGGGCACTGCATGAATATGAGAGAACATTTACGTATTAAACTATACACATAAAGGAATTAAACGTACAAGAATATTTAGGTGCAGCGAAAAGTAATGGTAATAATGCCTCTGTTGCTACAACAAACATGGCGTTCTTTATTATCGTGTAATACTCAGATATATTACACGTAGTGGAACTATCTGCCTCCCGTTTCGATTGCGAATTTTTTTATACCAATTTCCACATTATTAGAACGAACGAAGGAACGTCAAAAAGTATCATACTAGGTTAAGAACTCCTCAATTGACTACGCTGACAGTATCCTTTAGGTTTTGTGGTTTTTCTTATATAATACATTCTATTTTTTCACACCCGTTGTATTTTATAACTATTGCGAACAGTTTTTTTAGACCAATTCCCACTTCATAAACGTTACGAGTTATTTAAATATGTTTAAAAGTGTAAAAGTGCAGTAAACTTACATTCACTCAATCATCGCGTTGCCTATTCAAGACTCTCACTCGCCGCTGTGTTTCCCTTCCTTGGACTTAAAAATATATATCCATCAACATGCCTAAAAGAAAAAAAGTAAACTTTCGAATAAATATTCTAGAGCAAGAGGAATGTGTTCTTTGCGAGAAAATGAGCCCTTGCAAGAAAAACGACAAAGATTAGACTTGGATACTCAAAGACATGCCCACCAATGATCTCATGATCATCTCCCCTTGGTGTTTCAGGGGTTACGCGAAGAACCGCACAAATCTTTTCCTAGCCCCGCCTAAGGACGGGTAACAAGCTATAAATCTGGTTCAAATATAGACCCATCTGTTTCGAAACTTCAATCTGTATTAAGATGGGGGAAATTATAATGACGTCACTACATGCTTCTTACCCGAACGAAGTACGGAAATTCTGCGCAATTAACGACATCCGTGCATGGAAATTGGCAAGTGCACTAAGAATCACCATAGATTTTTTATTTAGCAACCGAAACCAAAAAGTATGGCTACCCTTTATGCCGAAGGCGTATTCCGGGTAATGAAGGATTCATAGGACAAATAAACATGGCTGCTGCTGAAAATGCTCATTTTGACGGCGTCAAACGCTGGATTGTACCCTACTATCCAATCCTGATTAAGATACTCAACGCACATATTAACGTTGAATTGCGCAACTCAATTAAGGCATTGAACGCAAATATATTTATGTACACAAGGGAAGTGATCAAGCTGTTAATCACTCAAAAGACGGCTCAAGAAAAACGGAGGGACGAGGTGACCATCTATCAACCTGGGTGCTATTTAAGTAGTGATAAACCTGCGTGGCCCATTTTTGGGGGTTTCCCGTGCATGGAAGAGGACAAACAGTCACTCAACTCTCCGTACACCTGGAAAACGGTCAGCGTGTCTACTACAACGATCACAACAAACAACTTAGGATACGAACACCTCAAATGATCACGCTGACAGTATTCTTCAGGCTTTGTGGTTTCCTTAACAATAAGTTCAATGTTTTTCACACCCGTTGAATTTCAACGGGTACCATCAGCTAGTATTTTATAAATATTTAATGCACCTAAATCTTGAGGCACGCGTGGGAAACGCCTTAATCTGGGCGGCGGCGAGAGATTATTGAGGACAATTGTCCGGCTCTCCGGGGGCGACCGTGCACCGCTGGGGGGGAACGTGCATCGCGAGGCGGAAGTGGGCGGAGGGGGGGCGGGGTATGGGGGCGGAGGGGGGGGTTGGAAAAGGAGAGACGAGAGCACCACACTGCAACTCTCCCACTTTCTCTCTATCTCTCTCTCTCTCTAACAATGAGGCGTCGAAGGGATGGGGTTGGAAATGGGACCGTGGCTTTTCGACTGTTGCTCGCAGGAGGGGAGGGGGAGGGAGGGGGGAGAGACAAAGGATAGAGTGAGAGGGGGATTGTTGGGGAGGGAACAATGGAGGGGGAGAGAGAGGAGATCCAGGAGAAGCCATCCATCCGGAAACAGCGCTCAAGTGCCGAGGAGAGTTAACGAGAGTTCTCCGAAGGCTGGGGGGATGGTGCACGCACCACAGGGTGGGTGGTGCACGCGAGGCGAGGGAAGAGGACGCAAGTGCCGGGGAAGGCGCCTCGATTGCGCCTCGAGCGCCTCTTTTCCGTCGAGTCGAGAATTCGCACCACTTTAAAGAAACAAATGAAATGCAAACCACGCAAATGCGCACGCACAGCGCGCCATTCCCTATCGGGGTCGGCGAAATCGACCACCTTAGTTCTTCTCTAGCCTCGCTTAGTCTAGAAAACAAGCCGTTTTTATGATTAATTAATTCCTATCCTTGCATGCCTCGTTCGCTTCCGTTACAGTCGTGCATTTTTGCTTCATTCACGCTCTCCTCTATTCTTAAGACTCTTGCCTCCTCTTTGAGAACCTCTTTTCGCCCGTCCCATTTGCTCCCTCCCTCCAATCCCTCCTCCACACTCTCCGCCATCATCACATGAACTTGCCATTCTTTCGTTATTCCACTCTCCCTCACTCACCCCCTCTCTCGACACAAACGGCCAAACCAACGAAGAACGCTCCGTTCACACATCACTTCAGGAGCATCCAAACCATATATTCTTTCATGACCCACTCATTCCCCAACTTATACTTCCAACGTTAACCGAAATCTTCTGATACAATCCGTGGTTCACATTTGACATGGGCTACTAACCTTAAGAATATGATTCTCTGTCATACCCCAAACTCTATTGACAGGCAATAGCTTTCCAATGTATCGGTATATGAGCCATGTTCCCTAAAATGTACATTTTCGATACACTCAAACACCTTTCACGACCTCAGCTTGTTTCATGGTTTTAAAACCAATAAAACGGCGGCATGAGTTCCACGAAACCTTCTCAAGGGGTCCCACGATTTTTTGTATACCTACACCTATTACTTTATATTGGTCAATATTTGAGCATTTCACAATAATAATGATATTTTATATGCATCCTAGAGTTATGTGAGCGTTAAATCTTTTTATGAGGAAGGGTTATATATAATTTTTTTTAATTTAAACTATAAAAGGCTTCCTCATCCGAGAACGTTCGAAGACCAGTGCCTTAAAAAGACCAAAGTGCTTTCAAATGAACCGATTCACCGACTCCTCGCCTGAATAAATGCCTCGATGTACACAAGTTTAACTCCAACGGCGGCTCAAGATTCATTCCAATACTTGACGGTCAACTTATCTTGTACGATGGCGACAACAATTCCAGCATCGCTGTTTACTTCACTCTTTAAAAACCTTCCTCTCTATCTCTCGAAAGACACGTGGATGGACCCTTAGAATGTGTCCTTTATTAACCCCGAGTTTTTTAAAAAATTGTTGACATTCAAACTTTTGTCACATCGCCGCCAGCAACATGAACTCTGTGGAACCTGCCATACGTGCAACCCGATTGAAGTACTCCTTGTTTCCACAGATACGTACGCACCCACCAGGTCATATTTTACGGATATAATTGAATGGGGCTGAGTTGGACAAAATTGAAGTGTTGGCACACAAGGCTAGCTGCGGCCTTTGCTGGAATATTCTTACGTCGCCGAGAGCCGACGATGAAGGATGCGGAGCAACAGGGCCGGCGAAACTGGAGTCAAATAAACATTAAGGGGCAAACGCCCCAAGCGGTATAAATGCACCAAAGGAACTCACGTCCAAGCACTCCTCCTTGGGCCGATCAGTCTTCTTTCGGGCTCTGGAGTTTAATGCTCTATTTAGATCCACTCACCATTTGAACATGGCGTGGGTTAGACGCAATATCCGCGGTGGTTAAACCCGTGGTGCGACTATGGCGGAGTTCAAATCCACAGTTTATTACTTATTTCTACTCTCCATGAAACTTCACGAGAAGAAAGTGTGAGAACCCCAACGCCATCCACACGGTTGTCACGGATGTCAGCTAATGTTTGTTATTTACAGTTTAATTTTTAGAACATGTGTATGAATGGCTACCCTGTGCCACATTCGTTTCATGGCTGATTTCATTAACTGAAAGAAAAAAAAGCATTCATATTGGCTGCGATTGCATTTTTTTGCTGCGTTCGATTTCGCGTTTCTGCAGACTGGGCAGCCAATCGAAAGCGAGATGCTCAACGCGTCGCCGTCTTACAACCTGCGTTGCGGCAAAGACGCCGCCGCCGAATCCCTTCCCTCATTCGGATCTTCTCATTCCGAATGCATTGGGAGTTATGAATTACAAGGGAGTAATCCAATGCCTATGTGCTACATTCCAGTAAGTACCAAACCATTTTTCTATTTTTCACATACTATTTACGGTCTTACGACTATCCATGGGTTTGCAATCAATAAACAGCAACAGATGGAAGTAAAAAAATACACTTTGTCAGAATTGATTTTGGTAATTTATTACATAAATGAACAACAGAAAAATTTAACGAATCAGGCATTCATCCCCCCCCCCCTCTTCCGCTACTAAACATACTAAACTTATCAAAGGCACCAAAAATATCGCCCGCAACGTAATTCTGCTCACGAGAGAATTTTTGCGCACACGAATATATTGAATTGCTTCCGGCCAATTGGTACCTACCTCCTAAAACCCAGCGTACCAATTTAAGAGACGTTTCACGTTAAAAGTCGCCCTTTACAAGGTTGGCAGCGCCGAGTTTCGCTCTCGTGCTCCGCTCACTTGCTCCCTTCCGGTCTCTCTCTTCCCCTCCTCACCCCCCCCCCCCTCCCCCAGCCATCCCTCCTCCCACGCCAAAGGCACACCCCGCCGACCGGAAAGTTCAATTCCGGTGAGAGCGAAAAGGGGGTAAGGGGGTGGAGGGGAGGGGAGGGGGGGGGGTACGCGCCACACTGTCTCTCTCCGCTCTGCTCTGCTGGGGGGGGAGGGATAAGGGGCAGGTGAGGGCAGGGAGTGTCTTTCTTGGGGTCGTCCCAGCCAAATAGATAACGGCTAATTAATAATGCCCCGTGTTCACATTCGGGAGGAACCTGCACTTCCAACAACAATATTCACAGAATCAGCCGAAACTAGACAGCATGTCTCAAAACGGTTATAATTTAAATGCAAACTATTACGTCACCGTTCCACACGCGTGGCACTGTAGCATGAGAGTTTTCTCCAAAATGAAGTAATTCAACGGAATTGAATGGTCATTCGACGGAGGCCGTACCTCGGAGGGAGTTCGAAATTTTCTTAAGGCCGTTTTACACGGTACATTTGTTTGTACAAACTCTTCCGTGAACTCTTGCATTACGCAAAATGTATCGTGTAAAGCGGCAAATTCTATGAACGCTTGTGCGAATGTCTCAATGCCTGCACGGGAAATAGAACCTGTTCTAATTTCGTTGAGACAAACGTACAATCTCACGTACATACGTTTGTACAAAATCTTTCATCGTGTAAAACGGCCTTTAGAAATAAAAATAAAATCATGAAACTAGAATTAGAATCACATAACAAAAGCAAGAAAAGCTTTTGCTCTTGTTGCTTAAATAATTTATTTCATTATAATTATTGTGAATGATGATGATGGACGTAGATTACAGCAGTTGAGGACCATTTGACAGAACTGAACAACGACGAGCGACAAACGCGTTTCATAAAAGTAGTTCGCGGAGAATAGTTCACGCGCGAACTGAAACTATGTATTCCAAGCGTCAAGGACTCTTTACATTTTGGAATGTGGACATAAGATGTTAGCTTTCGTCCTCATTCTAACATGTTTCCAATTTTATAACTGTTCACGAGTGACGGTAACGGAAGTCGGCCGAAATTCAAAAAGGTCTTTTTCGATTTCAGCCCGCTGTTCGCCTCTCCGGTGTTCTCGGGCACTTCTCGATACATCGCAGGATCCGGAAGATGTTTAACAGCAATTCTAAGGAGCACCTTAGAAGCAATTGTAATGGCCATTACTAGACATCACCTCTAATAGTAATATTTTAGTTTAACGCGCTTCGAGTCAATTCGCAGTATACTATCTGCCATTTGCAGACAGTATGTGCAACAGCACTCGGTCGAATTGGAGGATTGCAACTCCAAATTCGAGTCGAGCACAACGGTGCTTAACTTTGGTGACTGACCGGGAACCGCTGCTTCCATTGTGGCAGGACCCGTTGCCCCCCTTAAAGCAAAAGGCACACTTCAGTGATTTGAATATCTTTTCATTTTAATGTCACAAATACGATTGACGATAATGCTCAAACAGAGGTGTGTCAAATACTTTGGTTTACAATCGCCGTAATGAATTCAATCCGTTTTGGCGTAACTTTGTGGAAGTCAATTTTCAAATAATGACAAGGTCAACTATGTTTAAATCGACAGAGTATTTTATTGCTACAACTAGTTTCAACGCTGAGGCGTAATCATCAGGTAAAGGAGCATCAAAGTCATAGCCAGTGGTATATATACTCAATAATCAGGGTGGAGAGGGGGAGTGACTCAAACCCAGTACGTACGCTTCCCTGATCATTAGGGATAAGAATAAAAAAATACCTTCGTGTTTTAACTCTGTTATGAAAGGTTTGGAAGATGGACTTATACTCTGTGACTCAACTGCTTTATTATTTTCCCTGGTCATTACGGATAAGAATTTTGTACCCCGCTGTTTGTCGTTCCACTGACCCATAACCCTCACACCACTCTTCCCAGAATACACCTAACTCCTCCCCCGTCATACCACTACCACACCCTCCCCTAATCCCTCCCCCCCTCTCCACCCTGATTTTGAGTATATATACCACTGGCTATGACTTTAACGCTTGTACCTGATGATGACGCCGTAGAGTTGAAACTAGTTGTATCAATAAAATACTTTGTGGATGTAAACATAGTTGGTCTTGTCATTATTTGAATCGCTGTAGTCTTTCCCTGCTCCTCAAAATGCACAACTGCGAAATGAAAACGAGGTTATCAATATTCCACACTTTTTATTTTGCCATCTCCCATTCGCGGCTTAAACGCCTTCGCCAACAGTAAAGCTCTTCTCCACCTGAAACGTAGGTATCCTATAACACCCTAATGAAAACCGAAAGGTATGATTTCACTCTTGGTTGAGTCGCCTAGACTTGGATACCGCGCCGCAACCGTGCAAGCAGGGAAAGCTGCAAGTGGCGCGGGTAGTGCAAGTGATTGTAATACTTGCTTACTCTATTCCGACTTACCGCGGCAGCCAAAGAATAGCCTCGGATGTCCGAAACCACGATATGTGGCGGAAGCTGTATAAGGTTGGCCCATCAAGAGACGAATGTGGCAATACATCCTGGACAATAGGCAGTTGGAATGTGAGAGGCGAGTACGGAATAGGGATTGAGTTGATGAATGAAATGAAAACGAGACGAGTGGATGTTTGGTGTGCTTGTGAAACCAAGTGCAGGGGGCGGCATGTTCTCACTACAGATGGCGGTGGATTATCATTACGGTCCGGAGTTGAAGATGGTGCGCATGGCATTCAAGGAGTATTCTTGTGGTATGGGATGGTGGGGAAAAAGAAGGGTGATTCATAGTGGAATGAAAGAATGACAATTGCAGCGAATGAAAAGAAAGAGGCGTATAAGATAAACTCCATACTTTCGGGAGTTACTTGGTGGAACCACTGCATAATGAACAGTAACTATAACTTTGTAAGCTCCACACAAAATTTGATATACCTTAAGATGCCATTACTGGCGAAACCGGCATATAAGAGATTTATTGCAGCTAAAATTAAGGAAAAGTAAAAGAAGCCATTGAAAGAACAGAGAGAAAGAATGCAAAATCTATGTGAAAGAAGGCAAGGAAAAAATGTGTGCGGCAGAGGATAACAAAATGCAGTGATCTTGAAGGCAACAAAAATTTATTTTGGAAATGGGTAAAAAGGGCAAAGCAAGTTGAGGGCATGGGAATGGATGCAATAAGGACTACGAAAGGGCACGAAAACTTAATTATTCGAGAATGAAACGGCCAAGAAGGCAAGACAGTAGGGAAGTATGCGGTTTGTGAAAACGGGACGATATGGGGGAGAGACTGATTGAGTTCTGCATAAATAAAACTGCCTTGCCCAGTCTCATTGTTTGCGGCCACCACTTGCGAAGAAAATACACGCATTGGAAAATGCCAGGAGACCGAATAAGGGGCCAGATTCTGATGCTTTCCCGATGTTCAACTTTTCCACCAAAACGTCATGACTTTCCGACACTACGTCACATGTTCCACCTTCCACCAGAGAATCGTTCACTACATCGTTCATCGTTCAATGACTGGTGGAAAGTCAAGCTTCCCTTCCACCCGTCATCCACTTGGTGGAACAGCGCTAGTGTCGTGGTGGAAACTTTCCGACGGAAGTAAGCGTGCGGAAGGTAGACATTGTTTTGTTCGCGTTTTTCAAGAGTCATTCAATGAACGAATGGTGGAACTTTCCACCAGTCATTGACTGGTGGAAGATCAGAATCGGGCCCAAGATCCCGACTTTGTGACTTAGAAGCAGTAACTTTGTAATTCCACATATATTTATTAGAAACGACCTAGGTTTCGACGTAGCACGTCATCATCAGGTACAAATAGCACAGAACACTCAGAATATATATAGTCACAACCATTTAAGGTGGAGGGTGAGGTAGGGTGGGGAGGATATCTTGGAACTTGAGTTGCGGAGTGTTGGGTGTGGGGGAGGTAATGTTCTTCCTGAGGGGAATGTAGGGGGGAGGGGAGGAGGGGTGGGAATGGAAAGTTTCTAATAAATACATGTGGAATTAAAAAGTTACTGCTTCTCATTCACAATGCTAAGCAAATTCCATCAGGTCACGCCTGAGGCAACGGAGTTTATCAAGATTCCAACTTGATTATACACTTGTGAAGTAAAGATTTAGAAATAAATTTACAAGACTGCTAGAGCTACCCTGGTTCGGATATCGACAGTGAAAACAATTTGGTCATGATAAATTGAAATATTAGCTTAAGTTAAAATAAAATTAATGAGATCAACGAAGAAACGGTGGTAAATGGAAAGACAGAGGGAAACAGAGCACAGATCGACCAATCAAAGAAGTCTGAACGAAGCGGAAGAGGATACAAAAATAATAAAGGATCAATCGAAGAGATATGGCAAGAGATTAAAAAAGGAATGACGATTGCAGCCGAAGAGAAAATAGAAAGAGAAATGGGCATCGGAAGCAAGGATTACACAGGAAGTCCTGGGCCCTAATAGATGAAAGAAGAAAGAGAAAAAACTCTAAAACAGAAATAGGCGTGCAGAGTTATAAAATAATCAGAAATGCAATCAGCTCTAAAGCAAGAAAGGACAGGGAAGAATAGATAAACAACAAATGCAAAGAGATGGAAGACGGGAAAAGTTGAAGCTGCTTACATAACTGTAAGGATTAACCAGATAAAAAATTCTCCAATGGCCGTAAAATATATGCAACCACTAATAGAGGTGCATATATTTTACGGCCATTGAAGAATTTTTATCTGCTCAATCTATAGAGGCCGTAGAGCTCAACTACCTTGATATAACTGTAAGGAGTTACTTCAAAGGTATCCCCATCAAAGTTGTTGTCATTCGGAATGAAGGCAATGACATTCGTATTGGGACTGAGGACAAAGCGAAGAGATGGAAAGTGTACCAGGAGAGACTTTACAGCGTCAAATCACTGAATAGCTTGATGCTAGAGGATGAAGGCACTGTGGATGAAGACGAATAAGGATGCTACATATTAAGATCAGGGTTTGATGCCGCAGTTAAGGATGTGAGAGAGAGAAAGGTGCTAGGAGTTGATGAAATTCCCTCAGAGTTCCTTAGGTACGCAGGAGTGAGGCAATGCAGATTAAGCAATGCAGATTGATATGTGACATTTTTCGGGTCACCGCCTCCTAGTGGGTCCACCGGGTAGCGGAAGATGGGTCTACCATTGGATATAGATGTTAGCTGCGAAATAAGCGATTTCACTCGTCTGATAAGCAGTCGTGGACAAAAAGCTGCGGTATCTATAGGATGCAGGGGGCTCTAAATTCCTACGAAAACCCTTGAAGATGCCATGACTTGGCGAATGGCTGCCGCCAAATGATAGGCAGCCACTGACCCGGAGGACGGGAAGAAAAGGGTTCAACAAAATACTGACTACACAAAAAAGTACAGTGTGTCCTAGTTTAACGTTGTCTCGTTTAACGTTGTTTCGCGATAACGTTGTCCAACAATTAAAACCCTTAATCGTTCAACGTCGTCAGTGCTTCGCGATAACGTTGTTCAAATTTTGCGCAACAAAAAAAAATGAATAACGAATAGGAATTTGGCGCATCTGAAGCGTAATTTCCATTCGGCGGAAAAGTTTGACGTTAACTCCTCATAGCGTGTGTCAAAAGTTCACCTGAGCGAATAATTATTACGTTATTTTGTTTCATAACTATATGTTTGCTTATTATTTACTACGCTGATATTGGGGGGCAATGCATCGGGTGATTTAAAACTCAAACCAACGTTAGTGTACCATCTTCAATCGCATGGTATTAATAATACCATGTCCGAGTGGTAGATCCAGGGGCAGATATCTACGGGAAAAAATACCTGAAAATCCCATGCCGCCATAAGGTAGATTTACTGCTGTTTGAGGTGTATCGAAAACGTCTTTTTCGTGTTGAATTAGTGTGTAAGAGGAAGTATTCTAAACCCTCCATGATGCAGTAAATCGTCGAGGGTGATATTGTTCCTAAAACTTTGTTACGAAATAACAAAAATTTTGTACACAGCAACGAGTATCCCTAGTTCACTCACTATTTTAATTGATATCCTACGTCTTCGCGATCGCAGCGAGCGAAATCTTTGCCCTTCACTGTATTCGCATGCGCACGCTCCCGCAGTGAAAAACAAAAATTTCTTTTACTCCGAGGGAAGCCGGTGCTAACAGCACTAAATATCAGAAATATAGGAGGGAAACCTGGTGCTCATTCTTTTAAAAATGCCTTTTCAGTTTGTTTCATCTAAGATATGAAGATCTCCGACTAGTGAAATCATCTGTTCGACTGTCCGCGTAATTAAAATACGCCGTGGTATTTGTATCATAGCGTCCAGTCTGGGAGAAAATTAATTTCACCTGCTTCCCGATCACCTTATACCACCTATTTCACTTATATTGCTACGCTACATATGCGCATTTACCTTTCGTTTGCTTCATAAATCCTTTTTCTTTCGTAAACTATTCACTTAAACCTGTGATGTAAATCTACTTCTGGACGCCATATTGGAAATACTGACCTTTTACTCCTAGTTCCCCCAGATGGCGCAGCGGTCAAGCAGTGTCTTCATTTTCTATACCCACCGCCCATGACTTTTCCCGCCTTCAACTTAAAAGTATTCCCGCTTTTCGACGGGTTTATCACACTCAGGAGGGACGGGTAACCTCTCGGAGCTAGCCTATAATCTTTGGAGGTACTTCATTCCACTGCCTCCATACGGAACTTTCATCACCAACTCGCCTCTCGCCGTAATTTTACGCAAACCAATCACCATTGGGGTGGGTTGGTTTAAAAGGGTATTAGTGAAAATAAATCGTAACTATCCGCCAAATAACCTATTTTTCCGTTCAGAAATGGCCTTCTCGACGCCGCGTACTGTCCCACCTTAGCACCCCTGTTTCATTCCACAGACACGCAACGTTGTTGGGGGGGAGGGTTGGGTAAGGCCATATTTCAGACGTGATATTAGTCCGTATCCCTCTACCGGTAATTCCAAAAATCTCGCAATATGGCGTCAAAATATCACAAAAAATACGCGAATTTGGTCATTTTCAAACTGTATTTTCACCAAAACTAAGAATCTCACGCCTTTTTTTCTTACATTTAATAAATGCGCATTCCTTTCACTTTCCTTTACCATTCATCTAATACCCCTTACTTTTCTACTATTCTCACACAAGAAATCCTTATTGTTATGAAATGAAGAATTGGTGAGTTTGGAACCGATTTTAATTTTTTACATTGTTTCTTATGGAAAATAATGCTTCGTTTAACGTTGTTTCGCTTAACGTCTACTTTTTCAGGAACGAGTTAACAACGTTAAACGAGGACACACTGTACAGAATTATCGTTTATTGACAGAATAGTAATACGGAGGCGGTATGAGGTACTGCTGGCAGAGATTAAATGAGACGAAAATGCAGTGTAAGCAGAATTGAGGAAAAGTGTACAAGGATCCACGTTTTCGCCAATGATCTTCAATATTTAAATTTAAAAATCAATGAATGAAATAATGGAAAAATTAAAAATAGGAATACAAATGGATGGAGAAAAAATCAGCATACTACGATTAGCCGATTACATAGCAATTCTTCAAGAGAAGAAGGAAGACCTGACGAAAATGCTGAAATGGAAAAAACTATGAATAAATATAACTTTAAAAATATGGTTGAGAAAGCCAAAGTAATGGTTGGTGGAAGAAATCAAGGCAGTATCATTGCCAAACTTGGACAGCTAAAACTTGCGCAAGTGGAAGAATTTTGCTACCTGGGAAGGGAGATCACCAACGATGGAAGAAGCAAGAAAGATATTGCGAGCAGGATAGCCCAAGCAAAGAAGGCATTCTAGCAGAAGAGGAGTCTTCTGACATCTAGTAACACAAGCTTGGAAGTTAGGAAGCACTTTTTAAAAACATATTTGGAGCGTGCTCATGTATGGATGGCAGTGAAGCCTGTATCGTAACAGTAGCAGAGCAAAAGAGATTGGAAGCAATGGAGATGTGGTGAAACCAAAGAGTGATGAAAGTCAAATGGACGGAGTGAATCGCTAACGAAAAAGTCCTACGAAGAGTTGGGGAGGATTGAAGCATAATGAGGACTCTGAGAAGAAGAAAAAGAAAAAGGAGAGACGCACTTGTTGGGTACAACACCCTTTGAAGACAGTATTGGAAGGAGGAACGACTGGGAAGAATTACAGAGGAAGGCCAAGGATGGAATACATGAGGCAAATGATGAAGGACGTCAAAGTGAATAACTATGAAGGAATGAAGCGGAGAGGAGAGTGAAGTGGAGAACTGTAGCAAATCAATCTTCGGAAGACAACTGATGACGATCGAGGGAGTCTCGCGGTGCGCGTGAAAATCATCCTCTTTGGACCGAGCGACGACGAACTGCTCTAAGCGATAAACAGGTGAATGTGAATTCTTCGTGAGTTAATACTCTATCCTCTGAGATAATAATCTTAATAACAATACTCTTAATAATCTTCTGAGACGTCAATCGCACCACGACCAATAAGGTCGCACTTGATTACTGCGGGTGCTTTCCGTTCAGCGACGCAAGCAAGCAAGTCGACTCCAGTAGCGGACGGTGCTTTCCAATTCCAGGTTGTGTCGCTGTTGAGGGTCGCCAGGCGTGTGTGGACCAATGGTGTGGACACAGGGGAGACATACGAGAAAAGTGAGTCGAAGAGAGAAAAAAATAGACAGACTGCGCAATCTGCCAGGAGTTCTATGTATGGGTTCATTAGGTACCGTTGCCGCACTCTTATTAGGTACCTACCTATTTTAAGAATGTGCTCTTGTGAATAAAGTAAAGGAATTCCCTGAAAGACAGCCGTGAATATACTATAGCGAAATCCTTTAGATAGTTTCAAGGTAGAATCAATGAAATATTTGTAAATTTCCCAATTATTCAATACGACCGGTTTCATCACATAGGCTACATCTTCAGGTGGAGATGTCGCCTATGCAATGAAATCGGTCGTATTGAATAAACTCCATTGGGAAATTTACAAATAGTTCATTGATTCTGTCAATATGGATTTTCACAAAGTAACGCTTGAGAATATCGAGTTCATCAGTTTAAAGGTAGGCGATTTTCAGTCAATCATCCTTCGAGTTAAACATGCAACGCTAAGATTCCTCATGGTAATCAACTAAAAAGGATGCTGCCTTGATTGGGTTGCCATTTTTTCTTTGTATTTGGGGAAATTTTACCTACGAAGAAATTTCATTTAAAAAATAATGTTTACATCGGTACATAATAATTGCGCATTTTGTTAGGTATTTATGTAGAATTGACACTCATACACTTATTGTTTTCATCTTTCTTTTTATTTTGTGCGTTGACAATTTCATGTCACTGGAGCGAAGGCTTCTGCAATGGCTTTCAATTTTTCTGCCAGAGCTTATTCTTCCGGATGTTCATGTGCGTGTGTCATCAATTGACTCCTCCTGATCGTATACAGGAGGAACTGTCGCCAAATGAAGCGAACATTGACACACTCAGCTGCTCCGAAAGAATGGGCTCCAGTAATTTTATGCAATGTTTTCCAAACAATAGTGATACATGTTTTTCGCGCAAGGGAAATTTAAGTTCAAAACTTGGCTCTACCGCGATAATTTCAAGATAAAACTGATTTATGACATCCGTCTAAGCCTTCCTCTAAATATTCTAGCACGAGAAAAACACGAACCAATAAGGCAATAGTATTCAGATATATTTACGCTTACCGTAAAGGTAAACTGGGCAGTTGTAAGCATAATTCATGAAGTTTGATCAGATTTCAGTAATAACAGTAGCAAAATAGTATGATTAAAAACAAAACCAATGTTTACGTAGTTGGAGATGTATATATATATTTGAACACAAATATTCTACTATATCTTCTGATAGGTGTTTCATTTACGCTTAAAAATATGTATTCACAGGATAATTTAATGATTTTGGCAAAGGTGACCTTTAAAAGACAATTCCACCAACTCGCACGAGTCACAAGTCGCCGCGTCAGTCCTTAGCTTATTATCAGTAACCGCGCGATTCCGAAACCTGCTTTCCATTCGAGAGTAGACACAAACAAGTTGACTACAGAGTTCTTGCAATTGTTAACGCAAGACGTCGTGCGATTCGCTCGGATGGAAAGAAATGGAAAGCGTTGACTTCGAGGTCTGTCGCTCCATGTCCACGAAGGGGGGGGGGGGGGACGAAAAGGCGAAATGTAATCCGTCCTTACACGCCTACTCTATCCAGCTGTTCGCCTCTTCTTATTGTTCTTGCCCGTCGAGGCTATTGACGCCCTATTGGAGGCCATGACGTGACATGCACACGAGGGAAACACCTTTCAATCAGAGATCGAAACTCGAATTCAAATATGAGACCTCTTTATTAAGCGAGTTTTGAGATTAGAGCGAGCCATTCAATTAATTAGAGATTGGTAACATTTTTCACGCGTAAATATGCTGCCCGCAAATCGGATGTCCCATCCGCCGAGGAATTCAACGACGGAGAATGAATTTATGGCTAACTCAAAACTCAAAGGTCAACTTAAACACTGAGTGTGGAGGATTGTTGCCGATGAAGCGATATTTCTTCTTGAAACGAGTAATGGGAAGAATTCGGTGCTAATTAGTAAATGGGGCTATAAGCTTCTAGGAGCGGTCTTCCAAAGTCCAAATTCAAATAACTCCCCACAAAGACTACGAGGGTAGTGATCTGGTTTTCATTTCCATCGGTCCTATTGAGGTTTTACACTCCTAACTTAAATAGGATTTCAGAATCGCAAAATTCGCGTTCAACATCATTGAAATATTGTACACCGATCACGATTTTATTCGCAAAGGAAAAAGCTACCTTGCGATTCCTGACGAGTGTACAACTGGTAGAGAAATAGTGAATTCATAGATGTCATTAACCAGAACTTAGAACTCACTAACAAATGTCTCCATCCACAGTAGACACGACTAACCAGTCACATGTTCCAACATGCATCTCACCAGACCTGTAATATTTTTAGAATAACACAAAGGTTAAGGAGCAATAGCTGCTTCGGTCCGTCAATGTGGAAGTATTGCTCACTGACTCTTAACTCCAGATGACGAAGCTTTGAATACCTTTTGCAGGAGTCATTCATACTCACACTTGAAGGCGTTGCGTTGTGGAACTGCGCCTCGTCTCTTTGCTCTAACTTCAGGTACCTAGCACTCAAAGCGCTTCATTTTACAGATAAGCGCTATAAGTACATATATAGCAAGGGCGAATATTTATATG
This sequence comes from Pyrrhosoma nymphula, assembly GCA_963573305.1. Classification (NCBI taxonomy): domain Eukaryota; kingdom Metazoa; phylum Arthropoda; class Insecta; order Odonata; family Coenagrionidae; genus Pyrrhosoma; species Pyrrhosoma nymphula. Next base: position 154,053,263 of record OY754329.1, on the reverse strand, counting down.
ACACCGTATACTTATGTAATCGTCTCCCTTTTAGCCAAAAATAAAGAGATACGAAGGTGATCGAGCCACAAGTGCATTGCAATGTGTTTGAATTCTCGCATTCCAATCCACGATAAGGATGTACTTAATTTCCCTCAAATTCAGTTAGTGTCGTCACAGTCGCATCCTTTGGACCAACATCACGACCGCGAAAGGACTGATATGGGATGGTATGAGGAAAGGCTTGCTAGGCGGCCGTACCAGGCACTCATTCCGTTTGGCTTTATGAGAGATCGTGGACGAAATTTTGAATGGACATGTTAATTATTCTGCCAATTTTAAATGTACAAACTGCTATAATGTTCGTTGTCTCGGGCGTGACTTCATGGAATCGACTTAGCATAATGAAAACTAAAGAAAACTTTGTAATTCCACATAAATATTTAATGTACGACCTAGGTTTCAACGTGGCACATCATCATCTGGTGGATGATGACGTGCCACGTCGAAACCTAGGTCGTACATTAAATATTTATGTGGAATTACAAAGTTTTCTTTAGTTTTCATTATGCTACAATGTTTCTGTGAGGCCTTGTAAACTTTCTTTTGGCTTGAAAAATGCCAATGCTAAGCGTTTTCACGAAAGGTAGAAGCTTAGGTGGCGGCTGCCATCCCTAATTTTTTTTACGTCTATTCCCGACCCATAAACGTTTAAGCGCTAGTAATCCGCTCCACAACGCAATTATGGCTCAGACTAATGCTTAATGCAGTACATGATACATAGTAACCAACACATATGTATATGAAATACTGGTATAGGTAGTACATCAGACATAGCTACTCTTGTACCTAAACATAGTGGGGCTATCCTCCTGACAACAGCTGTCTCAACCTAGTTGGAGTCCCAAACGAGTGGAGTTAACTAAAGGCCGCTCCATGACAGAAAAAGGCAATTCAAACAGTTGAGTGCATCACGAGTTGGGAGGTTAAAGCAGAGAAAAAGCGTTAAAAAAATGAGAAACAATTTCAATATTCGAATAATGTGTCAACCTGTTGCGCGGCGGCGTATTGTTATCGGGGTATGGTTGCACCGGTTGTAAGCGAAATGGCCGATTATCGATTAATCGGCCACGCGTTATCGATCGATACCGATTTATCGGCCGATTATTATTTTTATAATTTTTTCCTGTAAAGCTATTTAAAATTATAACATTGTTGAAAAAGAGAAAATTGTGAATTGAATTGAAGGTAAAAGTTGTCAATAAAAATTATTAAATATTTTAGGAAAATTGAATAGTTTTTCCTAAACAATAAAGGAGAGATAAAAAAGCACTCTGAGATGCCAAAATACAGCAATGATATCCTGATTGTCCAAGGAGCCTACAGTGCCTCTGGATAAGCCAGAGTCTTGATAATAGCAGGAAAGTCTTCTGCCGAAACGTCGGCTATCATAGAGAGCCTAACCCGGTGGGAAACCCGAGAAAAACTAACTCAAGAATGAGCTGTTTTGCGACTCGTTTCATTTGAAGGAATCGAATTAGTAAAGAGATAAGACACAGTATTCAGACAGTATAACTTGATCAAAGACAAGATATTCTTAGTACTTAGAGATTTAGCCGTAAATATGATAGCTGGAATCAGAAACTGCAACCTGGAATCATTGTCATGTTTTCATCTACATCTACATACTACCCCGCAAGCCGCATCAATAGGCGTGTGGCGGGGGGTGTTAGGACACCAGCCGTTTACATATAAAAAGGAAACGGTCTAATGAAATTACGCCTAGCATTTATTAAAGTCCCTTATTGTTCGGGGGAAAAACGAATTCCCATACCTATCCGTTCGGCAAAATATCTCTCTTAATTTATCGTTTTATACATACTCTACAGCTAACACTAAATGAATGTATCTTATCACAAGAATGTGTCAAAACAATAAGACTGTTAACAGAAATATTGTCTTTCATTTTGACCATTCACCTTTAGCTGTAAGGAAACTGGAAGACCTGCAAGCCAAGTTAGGTTTACAGAGACACGAACTAATTCAAGATATCCCAAATCGCTGGAATTCAACATACTACATGCTAGAACGACACTTGGAGCAGCATAATGCCCAAATACGCTGTAGATAGTACAATTCCGACGCTTGAGCCCTCCTCATCAGTGGACTCTCGTTGAGCAAACGATAGTTCAACTTCTAAAACCATTCGAAGAACTCACCGTTGAAGCCAGTAAACGGGAAGCTACGTCATCTGGAATCATTCCTACAAAAGAGACCTTGAATTTATTCTCATAAAAAGCAAAGAGTACCAGCTCCCTTAGTGAAATTTATACCACAATAGAAGACCTACAAAATGCAATGACGAAAATACTGACATCATACATAGATAACAAGTGTTTATGTTTGTCAACTTCATTGAGCCCCAGATTTAAAATAAACTGTCAAAAAGAGGATAATGTTGGAAAAATAAAAATGTGGACTCCAGAGATCTCTTTGGACGATTTTGATAGTTCCAAAACCACCAATAGAATAATTGAATTTGGAAGTCAGTACAGAGGATGATCAAGATGGAGGAGAATCCCTAACTTTTTCAAATTTATTTGAGCAATTAGCTTGTGGCGAAGCGAAATAATTCAGAAGAGCATTTTTTCCAAAAAAATGAGAAAAAGAAACGAACGAGCGAAAATTTTCATAAAGAATTTGAAAAATATAGTTAAACATGCCCCTTATTCCAAGACAAAGTTACCAATGTTTGAGGCGGCAAATTTCAAAAGAATTTTTTCCTAACTTAAGCAAATTAGTTGTGAAATATTTAAGTTCCCCTGCTTTATCAATTGAAAGTGAACGAAATTTTGGCACTGGGGGTAATATATATGAGCCATCAAGAAAAAGACTGTGCCCTGAAAATGGGGAAATTCTAATGTTTTTGCATAACAATATACGGGTTTTAAATTTTGAATATTGAATTTGAAAATATATTAGGATTTAAATTCTAGAAAAAGATTACTATTAATATATTAAAGACGCAGTTTCATAGGTTAAAATATGTATATGGGATACGTTGATGGTGTTTTGTTAATTTTCATTTTTTCATGAAATGCACTACCATGTATCAGAAATTTATGATTTACACCGAAACAATTGTCAGCACCGAAGGCGTTGGCATATATCCGCCAGGAAGATAAAGACTGTGCCCTGAAAATGGAGAAATTCTTATGTTTTTCTGTTACAAATTAAGGCTTTTAAAGTTTGAAAGTTAGTAATGGGTAACATAAAATATGCTAATTATATTCAAGTACTTTTAAAAGGATAAATATTAAAATAATAAAGACAGACTGTTTTCATTTGTTAAAATATGTTTATGGAATACTTTGAAGGTGTATTGTTACATTTAAGTTTTTCATTAAACGGTAAAGGTGAGCTTTCGTCTGGCACTGTTAAAATTTTTTTTGAAAATTTAGGAAACTAACGATATTGAATGTGATACCTATGAGTAGAGGAAGAATGCGCATTTGTAAAAATGTTAGAATCATACCCGTGTGACTAGTAGTTTTTGAGATATTAACGTTTGAAAATAACCAATTTAGCGATTTTTTCGTCAGTTTGCCCACCAATATCACCGATGAGCGAGGGGAATTGGTTGGAGAGGGTTGGGTTGGGGGGTGGGGTAAGAGAATGTTATAGAAGGGAAATTAGAATTATCCCCCACCGGATGTTCGTAAAACCTCCAAAGATGGCGTCGAAAACTGACGAAAAAATCGCTAAATTGGTCATTTTCAAACGTCAATATCTCAAAAAAAAATACTAGTCACACGGGTATGATTTTTACATTTTTACAAACGCCCATTCTTCCTCTACTCATAGGTATCACATTCAATATCATCAGTTTCCTAAGTTTTTCAAAATAAAATTTTAAAAGTGCGAGACGCAAGTTCACCTTTACCGGTGGTCGCACGTCTTGTGAGTCCTCGAGCCAGCAGGAGGTGCGTCTCGGAGTATCCCAATCAAGAGTGTGGACAACTCTCTGCTTTTTGACATTTTCAAGGCAACTGCAGAATGCATCTGAGAAAACGTCTGCGTTGCCATAGCTCGGTAACTAAGGACCTCCGACCCCATGTTCATTCCACAAAAAATGCTTAAAATTTCCTCCCCTACCACCTCCTGAAGTATTGAACATTAGTCGTGAAACACCCAGTACAACGAATGGTCGAAAATTGAAGTTTGAAATTGGACTAGTAAGAGATTTATGGCAGTTAAAAACTAGTTGAATAAAAATTATGTTTGCCGCACTCATTTTTTGTGTTGTCAAGGAAAAAATTTAAACTGGGAGTGTTACTACATATGTACCTAATTTTTATTCAATATACCGCTAGTTTAAATATAGTTTAATGCATTAAATTTCTCATTATCAATATTAAATACGCTACCTAGGCTATAAAACGCTTTAAAAGCACATAACTTCTGCTTAATAGCAAATAAGACGTTGCGCTGAATAATGCACTCATCCTTGTTGGCTTACATTTTGATGCCATCAGGCAGAGAGCATCGTAGTGTATGAATGTCAACCCCGAAATTGTCAAAAATCGACTATGTCAGAGAGAGAGAGAGATTATTAGGGTGCAAAACACGGAAGGATACCTCTCCGGAACTGAAACTGGTGTACTGTATTATGTACCATCAAGTTTGTATTCAATCCACCCATCTCGGCAAGTCTTTATGAATCTAATTCTGGGATAGTAGATATTAAAATTGGCCTAACCCTAACCAAAGTTAACCAAAATTGAAGGTGTCTCCTGAAATTCTAGCACAATTATTTTTCTTTAGCACCTTGTGTGCGAAAGACTGGACAGCACCGTTGTCGGAATAACGTATATTTTCCGAGTTATGTAATGGATAAATTTATAACTCTTCGCAATATATTACATACATTCGCAAAAAAATGTTTTGAAATAAAATGAAAATCAGTCTTTCAAAAAATTATTAATTATGCAAAATTATTATTTGTTTATTTAATAAATATATAAATAAAATAATGAAATAGAAAAATCTGTTATGACTCATGAAAAATATCGCTCATATATATATATATATATATATATATATATATATACTCAGTCTTTCAAAAAATTATTAATTATGCAAAATTATTATTTGTTTATTTAATAAATATATAAATAAAATAATGAAATAGAAAAATCTGTTATGACTCATGAAAAATATCGCTCATATATATATATATATATATATATATATATATACTCAATCATTCGAAAACATGACGCTCAAACGCGCGAATAAATTCATACATTCATAGGAAATGGAAAATGGATAGGAACACATAAAAGGACGAACACAGGGTTTGGTGGGGAACATGAAAATGAGTCAAATCCAGACAGAAAAATTTTCACCTTAAGTTCGTCCTTTTATGTGTTCCTATCCATTTCCATTTCCTATGAATGTATGAATATATATATATATATATATATATATGTTTCTATATAATTCTTCCTTTACCTTTCGCTGAAGAAGGTGGCGGCGATCCACCGAAAATTTCAAAACCCGTGTGTCATATTATGTGTTTCTTCTATTTAGTCACCCTAGTGACGAAGTATAGGTATATATTTTTGTGTTCACGCTCGTGAAATGTATACCTATACTTCGTCATATATATATTGACTTTTTCTAAAGCTGAAGAAGGGCCTGCATGCCCGAAACGCCCCAGTAAGTCTTCTATCTTTTTACTTTTCTTTCCCCACCCCCTGTCGTGTTTTTATTGTTGTGGCCTATTGGCGAAATTTTCGTTTTGTATATATATATATATATATATATATATATATATATATATATATATATATATATATATAACGTCTTGGAAAATCACTCGAGCGATAAATATAAAATATGCCAAGAAGGTGGTCGATTTAGAAGCGAAAGACACTTACAAATTAAAACTTCCAATATTATGTGGTGTTGGCATCCACCTTTCTCAAGGTAAAGAGTAAGAATGAGGAAAAGGATAGAGATTGTGCCCTCCCATACCTCAATCTCTATCCCTTTCCTCATTCTTACTCTTTACCTTGAGACAGGTGGATGACAACACCACCGAAATATTGGAAGTTTTAATTTGTGTCTTTCGCTTGTTTATGTATTTTTATCGACCACCCTCTTGGCATATTTTATATTTATCGCTCGAGGGATTCTCCAAGAAGTTATCTATATAAATTTTTATTTATTTTATTTTTTGGAAGGATATGAGTCGTTGAATGGAATCGTCCCATTCAACTGGCTGCCCTCATGGGGGTGGGTGGGGGGGGGGGGTAGGCGGGCGGGGGGTTAACCTTGGTTAGGCTTCATTGTCGCCACGAAATAGTGTCAAGGTGCAACGGCGGCGTCCGATTGGGCGAGATTGTCGGAACCGGCGCGCGTTGGACGCGGAAGAAGTCGGATTCTCATATTTCATTTTACATCCCTCGAGTTCCTTGTTGTCTGATCATCCGATAGCGTATCGTGCGCGCGGACGACGCGCTTCGTCTGTTTCCCGAGATTTCCATCGACGCGCCCCTCCGTGCATACAGAAAACCGCGGAATCGGAAGACGGCGCCGAGCTCACTTAAGCTTTCCAACACCCCCGTAATCTCACGAATGTACGCGGAAATGGACAATGAATGAATCCTGAGGCGTTTTCCTTCCGCTTTACCTTTTAATAATAATTTAAAATTTTTGCTGCGATTATCGCTTGAATGAATTAATGTATGATGTTGTCATAAGTATAAATTGCATACTCGTAATAATACAGTAATGTAAGTAGGCATCAATATTTCGTGGCTGAAAAGTAATTTCCCTTAAAAGGACCTAAATAGCGTAAAATGGGGATAATTTGCAACATGTACTAAAAAAGAAAGCCTTTTCTTCCCTCTACTAAGGGCAAAAACATGATTAGAGTGGTCCCCTCTTTTTTTGCCTTCAGTAGTAGTTTGTCAGAGAGCGAGGAATTAATTGCATGCGTAAGAACGTCATCGCCATCTGGCTGATTTGCTCCTTTAAATGACACCATCAGGTTCGACAGAATGAAACTATGTAGGCGTCAGTGGCTAAGCATGCATAACCTCATATTCTCCATTTAATATCATAATACGGCGTGATACGAAATCGCCAGGATGGTTTCCCTGGAGGATCAAAGTTTGTCGACAATCCCAAGCATCGATGAATGAATGACCCGCCCTCTTTTGTCAGTGCCAAGCCGTAAATGACACGCGCAGCAGTCACCTTCAAACACGGCACACGGGGGAGACGCAACGTGCAAGTGGTAATGGAGAGAATTTCTCTCGCGAGGAAAAAAATATGAAAGCACTTCACCTTTCAGTGCGAGAGGAATGGAGAGGTAAAGTGTGACGTCACATCCCCCGGTTGCCATGGTGATCGCCATCTTTCTGTCCAAACATCTGCGTTACAGCAGCTTCTCCCGTAAGGAAAGAACGAATGGATTATTTATGTGTACTATGGTTGTGTAAAGTACTCTTTTCACTGTAGATAGTTGCTTTGGGGTGTCAACTACTCTCCTAATTTTTTTAATAGCCTCGTGACCAATGTTGATGCATAAAACGCATTTGTATGACCGTAGCAGACGATGTCATCTGAAGCGGTCCTACGAATTACGATAGTTTCAGAAGTGGGCATGCAAATACAAAATGCAGATTTAATTTATTGTTATAATGGCTTAAAGAAAAATCTGCCAAACCTAGTTTTTCCTCTAAATACATGCTATGTACTTGCATATGGTCCCAAATGGTATTTTCTATATTTTGTTATGTATAATGCCAAAATATAACGACCTACCATTTTTCCTATGGTCAACGTATATCCTGAGAAAGAAAAGCGAAGTTAATACGTATGGAACTCCGAGATTCATCTTATTTTTCCATCGATGAACTCGACATGGCAGTGTATTTTCACAAAAGCTATATATACATAGGCTGGCACTTTTGACCCTGCCCGCTTTGCATACCTCTAATGGAAATTCACTTATGGAACAAAATGGTTATGTGTTTCGTGCCAGATTGCAAAATATTTTTGTTTATTTTTCAGGTTGGAGATAAAGGTTGACCCTAAGGGAATACAATATGCTTTCATAGAGGCAATAATCCCACTATCATAAAAAAGTCGTGACCACAACTTAGTCATGTCCTTCACAATATTGTTGCAGATTATTTTAATTGTAATACTAATCGATGGAATGACTAAATAATAATGCTATAATTTCATAGTTGACTACTGCTTACTCCAACATCGTGCATCACAAGTTACTAAATATCTCGTTGCATGCCGCGGCAAGCGTCTAGTTTACCATGTATAACCTACCCATGAAACTCTAGTTTAGTTTAGAAATTTTATGAGAAAATTCAATGCATCTCGTCATGGAGTAATTTTAAAAATTTCAATTACAACAAATACTGCAAAATAGACTTATCGCATGTCCGTAAAGCAGCTAATAATATTTGTTTAATTAGAATAATTTATAGCCGTAGATAATAATCATACGACACAGATACTTACGGTACAATTTGTAACTATAAGCTAAGTCCTCTGGAGAACATGGAGGTGCTGCGGAAATTTTGTTTTGAAAGCAAGATCTCGTAGTTTAAAAAGCCTAATGATGGCAAATAAAAACAGAAATCATTAACGCTATGATTCATGATACCTTTTCAGTTAAATTTAATACTAACATGTCTCTCTATGAGCGCAAAAAATGATAAAATGTCGAAGTTCAGATTTTCAATGCTATTAGACACAAGGAGGTTAAAATGAAATGGAGTAGGCATGACCGTGAACGCTCATGGGCGAAAGTGAAGCAAAAATAGGGGTGCTTGGGAAGGGTTTTGTGCCGAGTAGGTGTTGCCAAACCAGTCACAAAACATCGCCTGGTCTGTTGTTTTTAACTTAGATTTGACGAAAATCAAAAGCGACCGCCAGACACGTAAGCCAGAGGAAGGTCTAAACTGTGCCGACTACAATGGCGGAATCGGCTTCAAGAATCGAGTGGTATGTCGCCTCCATTTCTTTTCCAACCGCCTTGATTAGATAGGCCGTCTGAAGTTGCTTGTAAAATTAAACAGTTGACTGTAGTAGCAATCGGCTGACGTCACTACTTTACCAGTCCATAGAGAGTGGCGGGGAAATGTGATAGCGACGCACAGTGGTCTGAGAACCCACTTTCGCGGTCAAAAATCATTTTTTTCAAATAGTTGAATTTAGGTATTACATGGTCTTATAGTAAAGAAAAATGATTAAATCATCATAAACCGAACGAATTTTCATTGTTTGTTGACCCATGTCCTCAAGTTACAGACACACATCTTGGGGATCAGCGCCACCGCTTGAAAATCGATTTTTCACGCTGGAAAAGGGAATCAAATTACAACTCGTAATAAATACATTTCCTTGATGCATTAGGTGATTTACTTATTTTAACATCTGTTTAGTATTCCTACATTGCCAATTCGTCTCTTCATAACGTCGTAAGTGACAGTGACAAGATTTTCTTAAACGGTGCAACGTCAATCACTTTCCCGGAATCAATTGGGCGTTTAAAAAAAATCTTGCAATATCTAGTGTTGAGGTAATATGCTAAGGCAAGAGAAAGGCTTTTTGCATAGGATGGAACAATATTTTGGCGCTTTTAAGTGCCATTTTCTAAGCTATTGACATTTGTATCTCGAAGCGCGGGCAGCGGTGCTGCCGGTAGTTGCTCATTCACGCGTGCATGATTTTTGACCGCGAAAGTGGGTTCTTAGACCACTGTGCGACGGCTCGCTCAACGAGCAATACAAGAGCAGCAGCGGATAAGAGCCTTCGAGTGGACGCAGAGAATGACCGCGCTACAGACAGGAGCGTCACTTGCACGCTATCGGTAGGCAGCGTATCGTCAACCATGGTTTCGACCACGATATGCCACTGGCCGAGACCTACAATGCGACGTGACTCGGAGGTCGAATATTGAATTAAGAGAGAAAATCATAGCGGCGAGATTAACCACTTTTGCAATGTGAAACAGTCTAGGAAGAGTGAACGCGTTAAGAAATACATTTACGCCGTAACCGATTTCTTACAGCGCATCGGCGCCCAGTCTGAAATGAAGACTTCGTTGGGGAAAATGTTCGTCACACGGAACACAAAAATCGTGCTGGATTTAAAAAAAAAATGAACAGCTAGTGAGAATTTAAGGCTGAAATGTAAACGTATGTACATTCAACGGAAAAGTAAATGTTGGCAGCTCTGCCTGCGCGCCACAATTCGGACCGAGCTCAAACCACGTTAAGTAGGCGTGGAAAATAATCGTCTGCAGTGCAGTTGAAAATAGACGCGGGGATTAGAGTGTGAGGTTGGAATGGATTCAACGGAAGAGATGTAGAATGCTCTGCTTTTTGGTGTCTGCGCCTTGCGGCCGGGGGAACGTGCGAGGTACCCGATTTGTACCTACTGGGACGAGTGCTGCATGCCAGGTGTGGAATCAGCCAGTGCCACACACCCTAGTGGTGCCATGAAAGGTGCTTCGTAGATGTAGATACTGGAATGTGGTTCGCGGGCGTAGTATAGTGAGAGTTGAATTAAAAATAAACGCTCAGAACTCTTTTAAACCCGCTTGTCCCTTGGTGATCGATGGTAGTGTGGGGCACGGGATTCCCCACCTCCGGCGACAGCGATCACTCACGTAATGGGGGGAGGGAAGAGAGTAGCAGCGAAAAGAATTGCGTATGTTTCTGCGGCCTTACGAGAAGACGAGCAGGATAAGTCTTTTTCTGTGGACTCCCACTCCCGAATTGGGTATTTTCCAAAATTTTAAATTTAAGTTTACGGATCTTTATACGTTACTTAAACTCGAACAAGCTTGCTGAGTGAAAGTAGTTTTAAAATTGATTCAATATTAATTGAGATATTTAAGATTGAAATAGTCGAAATTTCAAATTTTTTTACGCCGCTGCGAAACGAAATCTGATTGGCTTGACGTCATTTTCGCTGAGCGATAGACGGATGTGAGGGAGAAAGTGAGTAACTGTAGAAGATCTACCGTACATTTAAAGAGTTTTCATTGAAAACAAAGACTATGGCGTGCAATGGTTTTATTAAAACCACATAAGATAATTTACCCAAAGTAGATATGTTTATGGTGGGCGTTTTAATGAAGAAGGACGAGCGATTTAATGCTGCGGAAATTCGTTGAGCTTAAGTCCAAAAAATGTAAGCCTAAAGTTTGCTTTTAAAATCGTCATTACTGTTTTATATCATTTTTGATACATATAATTAGGTATTTGGGGTATGAATTTTATTAACTGTTTTTCCAATACACTCATAATCATTATGATACTTCTTTCTTTATCGAAGTCCATATCAGTCCATGCAACAGTAAACAAGCAGCATCTTAGTAACATATTAACATAACACAGTACTTGCCAAATGTTTGTGCTGCCAATACTCGACACACCTAAAACGTTAATATTTTATTTGCTAATTAGAGATCGTTTGTGGAGGAGGTTTCTAGAAGTGGCTTATCTGCTGTAGAAATGCCTAAAAATAGATTCTCATCTCCTAAATGTCTATTCAAAGTTTAATTTAAGTGTTGTTATATTATAAAGCTTCTCGTGAGAGTTATGGTGATAATGCTATAGGATACGTCCAAGTAAAGAGAGATGGGCCACTGTGCACAGTCATTGCAAGAATATATCCAGAACACAAAGTGCGGAGTAAAGCATACATTTTTACGGATGGACATTGAGGAATCCAAGGAAGAAATCTCAATCATTCAATGTCGTGATTGCGTGAATAAATTTCTTGTTCGGTGTTTCAACCGATGTATTTGTACATTGTGGCACAAAACACCATCTATATCCCTTACTTATATGCCATTTAAAGGTATATCTAGAAACGCGAAAACGTCAGAAACTAATTTCGCCGCGTTTGTTTCCACCGTAAGCATAAGGAAACGCCTGGGTCTAAATGTAAACAGCGAAAATGACGTCACAGACCATTCGGTTGTTTTCGGAGTGTGCTCGGGAGCATTCGTAACCTTCAACTTTCTTTAGCTTTTAAAACCGAAATTCATACAATTTGATAAGAAAACTTTAAGCCGAAGCTATAAGTTCAAGTAACTGAATCAGAATATCGATAGTTTGAAATATGTGGAAAATACCCAATTGGGAGTCATAACGAGAAAACCTTGAAACCCCACAATACTTAGTCCGTCGGATGAATTAGCATTGAATTGCGACCACGCTTTTATTGTTTTGTTTAAAATATGCGCGTTTGAAATAAAAGCTACACAAAAACATTTCCATAAATCTACGCCAGTAAGTTAAGTTTTATGATTTTACTTCGCTCATGCTGCTATTAACAAACGGTTAGCATCTTCAAATTGAAACGTCGAGGGCATGAGTTTTACACATCACTCTTTATATCAGTTAACTTCCAATTGTATTCAAAGAACTACGCTATTGAAAGTAAGTAATGTTTTACATTTCTAATGAATTAATAATAATAATAGTAAGGGTACGAAAGCCGGACCACCAGCCTCCCCGTGGCGTACCTGGTAACAGCTTTTGCCGGCTAATGGTGGACGTCTGCGTGTGGAGCTAACCACCCCACACGCAGTTAAACTGGTTCCAAAGAAAGATACCAGAAAAGCCACCCACAACCGGCCCTTCTCGGATGGGGGCCCTAGTGGTGTTGGGTGTGGCAATAATAACACCACCGTTACGGGAGCTCGGATGCAGTGGACAGAAGCCCTAAGGGGCGACCTCCATGCATGCCATGCTGCCAGCGAGCCCAATCGCAGTAGGTATATGGCAAGGATGCACTCTTTGTGGTGTGAGATGCATCCAGAACATGACAACCTATCGCAGTAGAACCTGCGCGATTATGCCAACCACCTGCGAAAAAAGTAAACTCTCCACAAACCGCCAGTTCAGAGGAATACACCACCCTCCCCGACACAGGCAGCCTCTCCACCGCCTGAGGCGAGAACGGGAGAGTCTCTGCCAAATGGGAAGGAAGCAGGTCAGGCCATCTCTGAACTACGATCGCGGTTATTAAGCACAGTTTGGTATGATGAAGGACACACTAGGCAGAGAGACATCCACCGAAAGATCTCTCTGCGGGGTAACCAACTGCCCCAGTTGAATGGCCTTATCGACGAAATCCTGACAGAGACGTCGGACCTTTGGACGGTTAATTTCGTGGTCTATGCTGCTGCCAAAATTATGGCTCACTCCCAAAAGAACGCCTCTTGGGAGGACAAAGTGGCAAAGAGGCTGGTACAGTTGGAGGCCAAGATCACGCAGGCGAGACAACAGGCGTCCATAATTCAGCGTGTGATGTAATATATCGTATCTGGGCGAACTTTTACACCCAAAGATCGGCGCATAGCTCGTAACCTCAGATACAATCATCACACACTGAATAAATGCGTGCTGCTTACCATTAAGCAGCACGCGGTCGATAGAGTACCGGCACTAAGGCCTTCTCTGGCAAGAAGAAATTCTCAGCTCCAGGAATGGATGCCGTGAATAACTTCTGGTGGAAGAAGTTTACTTCCACCCACCAACACCTCGCCAGAATCTTCACGTCCTTTCTAAATGGTGGAAAACCAATTCCACCTTGGCTGACTGAGGGACGCACGGTTCTAATACCTAAGAAGGGAGACTTGTCCAATCCAAAGAACGACTGCCCTATAACCTGCCTCAACACCGAATACAAAGCGGTCACCTCTATCTTGAGCGACCTTATCCTCCACCACGCCCAGCCTGTGTGGGAGGAAGTGTACGAGCAGAGGGGCTCAAAGCGAGGAATCGCGGGATGCAAGGACAACATCCTCATTGATAGGTTTATATGCCAGGATGCCATCCGGCATAAGTGAAACCTATCAATGGCCTTGGTGGACTACAAGAAGGCATTTGACACCAATTCGTATGACCTTTTGATTGCTATGCTGAAGTTGATGAAAGTCCACCCAGAGGTTGTGTCCTGCATCCAACGCCTGTTACCACTCTGGAATACGCGCTTCGTTCTGAATTCAGGCAAGCGGTCAGTTTCCACAGAATTGGTAACATACCACCGTGGAGTTTTTCAAGGCGACAGCTTGAGCCCCTTACTGTTCTGGATTTCTTGCTAATGTGATTGGGGATGTAATCCTGACGGATTTTGTACCTAGCATAATGTCCTTTGGTTTGTTTCATACATGGTTGGGTACAATGGATACTACATGGATACAAGACCCATGCAGAAAACATGCTAGGCGTGCTGTTAGTATGTACTAGGTAATAGATAAGGATTCAAGTATTAGGAGTACTACTACTACTAAGAGCTACACTACCTAACGACAAACCTAGATAATAGTCTCATTGGCAGCAGTTATGGTCCCTTATCGTTCATGGGAAAAACGACATTTTAAATCTGTCCGTTCTGCAGTCTAGTTCCCTAATTTTACTCTCATGATCTGATCTACCGTAGTATGTCGGATTTCGTAAAATATTATCAACGTCGTCAGAAAATAGACCAGTTTGGAACTTACATAATAGATAGAGTCTAAATTTTAGTCGACTGTCTCCTCTAGGCCTCAAGGCGCGGACCAATAAGCATGCTGTCAGGAGAACGAAGTGCATTCAGAGTGTACTACGTAGAGAACATACTATGTCGGTTTTTTTTGTTAAATTTTAATCGACGGTCTGAAAGCGTTTCCCATCCCAGTTGCTGCAAAATGTCAGTAACACTAACGAGATTATTATAACGGCCTTTAAAGTATCTTGCCGATATTCGCTGCACGCGTTCTAACTCAGTTTCCAAGCCTATCTCATAAAGATCCCAAATACTGGCGGCATATTCCAAGTGGGGTCTAACGAGGGAGAAGTAGCTGATTTCCCTTACTTTATCGTCGCACTTGCCAAGTACTCTTTTAACAAATCCCAATTTACGATTAGCTTGACCGGTAATTTATCGAATATGTTTACTCCACGAATATTTTTACTTCATAATGAATGAAGAAACAAGCACTTGGTTATGATTCCACACTTTACTTGAAACAACCCGACCTAGGCTTCAGCATAATATGCCATCATCAGATGATGATGGCATGATATCTAGATCTACATCTACGATGTACCGTGCAAGCCACCACTAGGGTGTGTGGCACGGGGTGATTCCACACCAGGCATGCAGCACTCGTCCCAGAACAAGTCCGAACCTCGCAATATGCCGAAACCTAGGTCGTGTTGTTTCAAATAAAGTGTGGAATCATAACCAAGTGCTTGCTTCTTAATTCACTAACACACCGAATTCACGACCACTGATTCAATATTCATAGTACGTGAATATAAAATTAGAGAGATGCTTCACCAGTTTAAGGATAGATTTTATTGTACAATGTAGTTAAAAAGTGTATAAATTGGATGTTCTTTGAAAATCGTGGAGGGTTTCGCACTTTATAGGGAAAACAAGGTATAACGCTTCCTCGTGTAACAGTAATCAAAATAAGGGCTCTTTGAAACAATATTCAGTACGAAGTAATTGAATAAATACTCAGATATGGTTTTCTGTGTGTGTGTGAGGTAGGAGAAGTAATTATCAGGTGAAAGAGATTTGCTTTGCAAACGAACAAGAAGTACATACCAACTTGAATCAGTGACATCTAAACGAAAAGGTAGGTCCCACAAAATTCGACGACTTCTGATCTATGGAATTCATTAATGCAAGTCGGCACCTCAGGCAGGCAATGTGCGTATGCATTACTCTGTACAACTTGGAATTGCGATTTCATGGAGGCAAGCTGAATAGGGTTTTACGCAAAGAACAACTACATCTACATCTACAAAATACCCTGCAAGCCACCTCAGGGGTGTGTGGCAGGGGAACTGAAACAAGGGAAAAAAAACTACTGTCATTTCAATCCTTTAGTTGCTGAAGGGACTTCCTATTGGAGAAAATTGCTTGCAAACGGTACCCAGGGTCCATGAGTCTGAAGGCCGTTTTATATGAGGTACTTTATTGCACAGTCTGATGTATACATGGAGGTCGAGTCGAGCGTCGAAACGTTGGACACCATGGACCTAAATATCCGGTGTAAATCCCGGGAGATCGCTGACATCCTTGGTTAGTGCTTGTTTATCATGAAGGCTACAGATTTCCCTAAATACAGCTACATTTACGAAGTCCCGTGCAAGCCACCACTACGGTGTGAGGTACGGGGTGATTCCACACCAGGCATGCAGCACTCGTCCCAGTACAAATCGGGACCTCGCACGCTCCCCCGGCCGCTAGGTGAAGACCAGAAAGTCCAGGGGCACATACTGTTCGTTGAAGGATTTACTAAATATATTCTGCGAGTAGGATGCTATTTCACAAGCTAATTCTCTATACACGCGGGCAGGAATTTCTCCAGGACCTGGGGATTTATTTGGACTTTTACATTTGGACTTGAATAAGATTTAAACAAGTTTTCTATTCCGTGAGTTCAAATATCGATAGGCAGCATCTTTTGCTGGAATTGATCATTTTCATTTACGGATGTATACTGTGATGTATTTTTCTTTTATTCTTCTTTTATTTTTATTCTTTTAATAAATCCCAATTTACGACTAGCCTATCCACAGATTTCCCGTACATCTACATCTACAAAATACCCTGCAAGCCACCTCAGGGGTGTGTGGCAGGGGGTGAGTATTCACCAATATGCATTACACTATACCCTAAAGTTAGCGTAACTACGACTAATTATGCATCAGCACAAATCGCCAATGCCTGTCACGAGGCGAAGCCTCACAAGCATGCAACGCTACACTACAGATGTCATCAAAATGGAGTGACCTCAATATACATGCATTCTACAACTACACAGATGGACAGGGACTCAAGACCCATGTAGAAAACATGCTAGGCGTGCTGTTAGTATGTACTAGGTAACAGATAAGGATTCAAGTATTAGGAGTACTACCACTACTAAGACCTACACTACCTAACGACAAACCTAGATAAAAGTCTCATGGCAGCTATTATGGTCCCTTATCGTTCGTGGGAAAAATGACATCTTAAATCTATCCGTTCTGCAGTCTAGTTCCCTAATTTTACTCTCATGATCTGATCTACCGTAGTATGTCGGATTTCGTAAAATATTGTCAACGTCGTCAGAGAATAGACCGGTTTGGAACTTACATAATAGATTGAGTCTAAATTTTAATCGACGGTCTGAAAGCTTTTCCCATCCCAGTTGCTGAAAAAGGTCAGTAACACTAACGAGATTATCATAACGGCCTTTAACATATCTTGCCGATCTTCGCTGCACGCGTTCTAACTCAGTTTCCAAGCCTATCTCATAAGGATCCCAAATACTGGCGGCATATTCTAAGTGGGGTCTAACGAGGGAGAAGTAGCTGATTTCCTAACTTTATCGTCGCACTTGCCAAGTACTCTTTTAACAAATCCCAATTTACGATTAGCTTGACCGGTAATTTATCGAATATGTTTACTCCACGATAGATCATTAGTCAGTTTAACTCCGAGGTACTTAACCGATTCTATGGTGTCTAGTTTTATGTTGTTATTGCAATAGCTGTTACAAGGAGCGTTTTTCCGTTTCCAAAAATTTACAACAACGCATTTTTTCAGGTTTAATTCTAGCTGCCACGCATCGCACCACTCTTGTATTGCCTCGAGGTCCTTAGTTAGCGCTTCCTTGTCATTAAAGCTACGAATTTCTCTATACATCACTGCGTCGTCAGCAAATAATCTAAGCTTACTGTCAACTTTGTCACCGATGTCGTTTATGTACAAAAGGAACAGAAGCGGGCCTATGATACTTCCCTGTGGGACACCCGATGTGACTTTTACTTCACTAGAGATAGCGCCATCTAATACAACCCTTTGCACGCGATTACTTAAGAATTCTCTAATCCAGGAAACTACGTCGTCGTCTAAACCGTAGGATTTTAATTTCATGAGTAGCTTAATGTGGGAAACTTTATAAAATGCCTTTTTAAAGTCAAGAAAAATTGCATCAACTGGAGACCCGAGACTAAAATATCGTGAGCAAAAAGTGGTAATTGAGTTTCGCAAGACCTTCCCTTTCTGAATCCGTGTTGTGTTTTTGTTAACAAGTTTTCTATATCGAGTACGTGTTTCTACAAACATCTACATCTACAAAATACCCTGCAAGCCACCTCAGGGGTGTGTGGCAGGGGGTGAGTAATCACCAACATGCATTACACTATACCCTAGAGTTAGTGTAACTACGACTAATTATGCATTAGCATAAATCGCTAATGCTTGTCACGACGCAAAGCCTCACAAGCATGCACCACTACACTACAGATGTCATCAAAATGGATAGTGACCGTCAATATTCATGCATTCTACAACTACATAGATGGGCAGGGACTCAAGATCCATGTAGAAAACATGCTAGGCGTTCTGTTAGTATGTACTAGGTAACAGATAAGGATTCAAGTATTAGGAGTACTACTACTACTAAGAGCTACACTACCTAACGACAAACCTAGATAAAAGTCTCATTTGCAGCTGTTATGGTCCCTTATCGTTCGTGGGAAAAATGACATCTTAAATCTGTCCGTTCTGCAGTCTAGTTCCCTAATTTTATTCTCATGATCTGATCTACCGTAGTATGTCGGATTTCGTAAAATATTATCAACGTCGTCAGAGAATAGACCGGTTTGGAACATACATAATAGATTGAGTCTAAATTTTAATCGACGGTCTGAAAGCTTTTCCCATCCTAGTTGCTGCAAAAGGTCAGTAACACTAACGAGATTGTCATAACGGCCTTTAACATATCTTGCCGATCTTCGCTGCACTCGTTCTAAATCAGTTTCCAAGCCTATCTCACAAGGATCCCAAATAATGGCGGCATATTCTAAGTGGGGTCTAACGAGGGAGAAGTAGCTGATTTCCCTAACTTTATCGTCGCACTTGCCAAGTACTCTTTTAACAAATCCCAATTTACGATTAGCTTGACCGGTAATTTCTCGAATATGTTTACTCCACGATAGATCATTAGTCAGTCTAACTCCGAGGTACTTAACGGATTTTACGGTCTCTAATTTTATGTTGTTTATGCAATAGCTGTCTCAAGGAGCGTTTTTCCGTTTCCAAAAATTCACAACAACGCATTTTTTCAGGTTTAATTCTAGCTTCCACGCATCGCACCACTCTTTTATTGCCTCGAGGTCCTTAGTTAGCGCTTCCTTATCATTAAAGCTACGAATTTCTCTATACACCACTGCGTCGTCAGCAAATAATCTAAGCTTACTTACAACTTTGTCACCGATGTCGTTTATGTATAAAAGGAACAGGAGCGGGCCTATGACACTTCCCTGTGGGACACCCGATGTGACTTTTACTTCATTAGAGATAGCGCCATCTAATACAACCCTTTGCACGCGATTACTTAAGAATTCTCTAATCCAGGAAATTACGTTGTCGTCTAAACCGTAGGATTTTATTTTCATGAGTAGCTTACTGTGGGAAACTTTATCAAATGCCTTTTTAAAGTCAAGAAAAATTGCATCAACTGGAGCGTTATGTTCACCCGAGACTAAAATATCGTGAGCAAAAAGTGCTAATTGAGTTTCGCAAGACCTTCCCTTTCTGAATCCGTGTTGTTTTTTTGTTAACAAGTTCTCTATATCGAGGTGTCTCATAACTGGACTTACAATTATATGTTCAAGGACTTTGCAAGAGATAGATGTGAGAGATATCGGTCTGTAGTTCGATGGCTGTTCCTTATCACCGCTTTTGAATATGGGAGTGACATTTGCAATTTTCCAGTCCATGGGTACTTTGTGTTCGTTGAAGGATTTACTAAAAATATTATGCAAGTAGGGTGCTATTTCACAAGCTAATTCTCTATACACGCGGGCAGGAATTTCTTCAGGACCTGGGGATTTATTTGGACTTATAGATTTTAGCAAGTTTTCTATTCCGTGAGTGCAGATGTCGATAGGCGGCATCTTTTGCTGGAAGTGATCATTTAACTTTACGGATGTACTCCCCCAAGACAGGTCCTGAGTACGGGCAGGGCTGGGTATTTAGTATTACAAGTATTTTAAATACGTATTTGAAATACATTTGTATTTGGTATTTCAAATACACGACCTGAATGTATCTTGTATTTCAAATACAGATTTTTGGTATTTTCCCATTCTAAAATGCAAAATACATTTGTACAATACTTTTGAAGTAGCTCTGATAACACCTCTGTAACACTATGCTTCGGATATTACTTCATGAGTAAGTGATCGAATCAAACTCGGGAGTCAATGGTTGTGGTCCTCAGGGCTAAGGTGCTACTACCTCAGAGTTATAAAGGGAGCGGATTCAGGTAGCCAAGTCGGGCAGAAAATTTAGGATGTACTAAATCTATACAAAATTTGCCGCCATACTGTATTTCCCGTAACCAACCCTGAATCACACGATCATTTCATTCCGTCTCTTTGCAGGGATAGCTCCAATGATTGCTTTTCAGGGATCGCAAAAATGATAGCTCGAGCTATCATTTTCGCGAACATTTCCCCCATCCTTTTTCCCATCTTCTCTTCCCTCTTCTCATTTCACGGTGCTCAATGTTTACAATGCTCGTTCCCTTCAGAGTCGCTCAAAGTTCACTCTTTGCTTGGCCAAATGATGTTGTCAGCGATGGCTTCAGGGACGAAAAAAGGGAGAGGGATCCCTAACATTGCCACAATCGCTGAAAGTGAACGCGTCAGACGATCATTTTTAATCTATCCTTGGAGCTATCCCTGCAAAGGAATAGAAAATATGAATGTTTCATTCAGGGTTCAGGAATGAACACGGAACGAACTAGAACTAACTAGAAACTACGACTTCCGATTTCTAATTTCCGACCATATCTCCGACTAACGAAGTGAATATCAAGAGACAACTTTACGCTGTACCGAGGCAATGACAGTTGTCGTGATAATTAAGAATGTGAGTTTGCCGTTTTAGTTATGGAACAACTAGAAGGAGGTAATACTTCCAAGAATCCTAAAGAGAGTGCAGGGCGTTCAGAGGAATTATTCGGACTACCAGCTATATTAGACGGAAGATATTTTCAAATATGTGCACAAGAATCGCGCGAAAAAGTAAGAGCCACTTGCCAGCTGTGTAAAAATAAAGAAACTGTAATTAGTGGTACATTGAAGTCAACTACAAACTTTAAAACACATTTGAAAGTAAGGCATTATGAAAGTAAAAGCTTTACTCGTAAATGTTGCTAATATTTTCTTAACTTGGTGAACAGAACCAATCAAATTTCAGTTTCAGAGAGTGTATCGTCACGCTGTTGAGGAATATGAAAAATATAAAGTATAAAATAAAATATGTGGGAACAGACTCGGAAGGAAGATCGATGATCCAATTGAAAAGAAACTTCAACAATCTAAGCTGGATGTTTATCAGGGTTGTAGTACTTCCCTAACGACAAGACAGAAAAAATTTGATCAAAACGTTATTGACTATGTGATCAATGGTACGAAACCTTTATCCACAGTCGAAGATGCCAATTTCATCAAAATTTGTAAAGGTAATTTCAGCATAATCTATGCCTTACAAAAATGTGGAGATTAATTATTATTATCGAGGCATATGCTTCAATTCCAGGTCTTGACTCAGAAATCCAAATTATGTCCCGACGTTCTTTAGGGCGTAAACTGGCTGAAAATCATGAGATTATATGTGAGAATTTAAGACAAACCTTTTAAAAAATTCCGCAAATGTCAACAACAGCAGACATTTGGTCTACAAAGCATAAAAGTTTTATGGGTGTTACGGCACATAGGGTATGAAATACGTTTCTACTCTTTACTAAATAAATCTAAAATCCTCTCTTTTTCACTAATAACCTTCGACTTCTATCTAAACTGCTGTTCGATATGAATTGCTCTTCGGAGATACTTTAAATGATCATTTTTCTATTTCAAACTTTCTAGATTAACCACCTCACATTAGAGCGTGTTAGTGCTGTGTTAGCCTGCAGAAGATTTAAAGGAATTCATTCATATGACAGAGTTGCTGAAATTTTATTTGATATACATTGAGAGTTGAACATAAGGCATGATCAGTTGCATCAAAAGGCTGTGTAGTTGTAGAATGCATTTATATTGACGGTCCCTCTCCATTGTGATAACATCTGTAGTGCAGTAGTGCATGCTTGTGAGGCTTCGCCTCGTGACAAGCATTAGCGATTTATGCTAATGCATAATTAGTCATAGTTACACTAACTCTAGGGTATAGTGTAATGCATGTTGGTGATTACTCACCACCTGCCATACACCACTGAGGTGGCTTGCAGGGTATTTTGTAGATGTAGATCAGTTGGTCTCAACAAATACGAACAATGGTTCAAATTATGTGAAAGCATTTAAAGAATTTAGCTGTTCTCTTTCCACTCCATTGGATTTCGACGGCAATTACGAGCTTCCTCTATTATCTTTTGAGTAGGCACAAAAACCTCCTGTACTAATTTTAACCTCTTTATAATTTATATTCTGCAGATGCAGGTGAAGTAGCATCTCGTAGTATTCATAAATTAACAGTATCAGTAATATTTTCCACTAGATGTGACTATAGCATTGCTCTGCATGTTTGTATGTTCATTTACGTATCACTTTCCCAGTTTCCGGTTGGACTGCGCACTGTTCTCCTGACTGCTTTTGGCCTGCGCCTGGCGCCAGGGGGAGCGTGCGAGGTTCTGATTTCATCTACATCTACAAAATACTCTGCAATCCACCTCAGGGGTGTGTGGCAGGGGGTGAGTAATCACCTACATGCATTACACTATACCCTAAAGTTAGTGCACTTTACTTACTTTACTTTACGCGATCAGGCCCAGAGGACCGCGCGATGATACAACTAAGGCCTTCCATTCTCTTCTGTCCTCTGCTATGTTCCGCCAGTTCGGCCAGGTTTCTAGCTGTTGCAAGTCTTCCCTTACTCCATCTATCCATCTCTTGCGAGGTCTCTCCACTGGTCTCCTTCCCTCTATTGTCATATCCATAGCCATCATAGGAAATCTTTCCCCACTCATCCTAACCACATGTCCAGCCCATTCCAATCTCCTACTCCTTAACACTCCTATAATGTTCAGTTCTTGATACAGATTGTATAATTCTTCATTATGTCGTCTTCTCCATTCTCCTGTTTCTAAATCAAGGACTGGACCAAAAACCTTCCTTAGTACTCTTCTTTCAAATATCGCTAATCGGTTCAGGTCTATTTTCCGTGAGCTCCATGATTGGCATCCATACAAGAGAACGGGACGGATCAGTGTTTTGTATAATCTTATTTTAAGTTCCCGGGAAACGCTTCTTGAGCTCATTAAAGTTAGTGTAACTACGACTAATTATGCATTAGCATAAATCGCTAATGCTTGTCACGAGGCGTAGCCTCACAAGCATGCAACACTACACTACAGATGTCATCAAAATGGAGAGTGACCGTCAATATACATGCATTCTACAACTACACAGATGGACAGGGACTCAAGACCCATGTAGATTTGTTCTGGGACGAGTGCTGCATGCCTGGTGTGGAATCACCCCGTGCCACACACCCTAGTGGTGGCTTGCACGGTACATCGCAGATGTAGAGATGATTTTGAAGTTGAAGAAATGGAAAATGTAGATTTCCATTGCTTGGAGCCTCGAACAATAGATTGTGAGAAAGACGAAGAGACTTCAAAAACGGACTATAGAAACTCTGGCATAATCCTACCTCACCATTTGAGGTGTGCGAGTCATACCTTGAATTTGCTGGCAACAACTGATTTACATAATGCTGTGAAGAGTTCATCTGTCAATAGAATACATCATCCAGCTCTTGCAAAGTGCTCCACATTATGGAATGCATCGCGTCGACCAAAATCTTCCGAAGTTATTCACGGTTTGTAAGGATATCAGTTATTGTATCCTTGTCCCACGAGTTGGAATTCACTGAACGACTCAATTAGTCAATTAATGAAGCACAAAGATAGGTTGAATGAATTGTTTGAGAAACTCAGTTTAAGCAATGCATTCAAAGAAGTTGAAATTGAATATTTAGAGGAATTTATCATCATGATGAAGCCAATCACCACTGCCTTAGATTACCTTCAGGGCCAGAAAGCTTGTTGTTATAGACAACTACTACCTACTATATGTCCCTGCGGAGCAGGTTGCAAAATTTGATGGAAAATAATTTGCGTCTCACAGCTGGAATAGCAACAGTATTATTGAAATGCTTGCAGGATAGATTTGAATCATTTTTCAATTTATCTCCTGTAGTGAATGAGGCTATTTTAGCTTCTTGCTTTCATCCAAGTTTCATTTTGGTGTGCCTTCCAGACCATATTTCAGACTCTGAACAAAAAGGCATTCAAAATCTCTGTATTAATTCATTAGAGTCATACATTACCAGTACATGTGACGATATCTACTTGTGACACTACAAGTGGTGGAGAGGATGATGACTCCTTTGTACTATCGAATACTAGTGAAAAAAAGCAACAGTCCCGTATTGATTTGGAGGTCATCAGCTATTTTAATGACAAAAACTAATCTCTGTCGAGTTTGCAAAACTATCCTAATATTAAGACATTTTTTATCAGATTTAACACAAGCCTATGCTCATCTTCACCAGTGGAAAGACTGTTTTCACTTGCTGGCTTTATCCATTCCCCTGTGAGGGGATCTCTGTCCGACACACTTTTTGAAAAACATGTATTCCTCAAGGGGAATAATTCATTCCACGAGAGCAACATTTGAGAAGTTTTACTTTTAAAAATGTAAAATATAGAGTTTATGAATAAATAAATAAATATATATATATACCTTTCTCATGTACTGTTTGTAACTATCCTTAATGTGCTAAAACAGGTTATAATTTTTTTAATATCTCTTAGTTTCCATACAAATGTGTTTTGTATTTTAAAAAGTATTAAAAATACTATTTTTTACTTTTATTTCAAATACCCAAGTCAAAGGTATTTTGTATTTTGCATTTCAAATACATTTGGAGCAGTATTTTGTATTTCAAATACTCCTCGGCCTGTATTTTGCCCAGCCCTGAGTAAGGGTCACACCAAGTATTCATCAGACTCTACATATTATAATTTGGTTTTACTAATTTTGTACCTTTCGTTGACCGAGTCATTCTTTTTCAAAGAATTCATGACAACACACTCTTTGGAATCCAATCCTAACTGCCAAGTACTGCACCATTCATTTATACCATCTAGGTATTTTTGTAACGAAATCATGTCCAACTCATTCCTTGGATCCCTGTAGAACACCGCATCTTCTGCGAAGATACGAAGTTTGCTCCTCACAACGGTAGTAATGTCATTAATATACAATATCTACTAGTATAGAGCTATTTCTGCAGCTAATTCTTTGTACACGGGGGAAGGCGTGGCGGTTGATAATCACTGCATACGAAAGATGCCTCCCCTTGATATTAGTGCTCACGGAATAGAAATTTTATTGAAATTGCTCAGTCAAAATAAGTCACCTGGTCCAGACGAAATCCCTTCTCGCGTGTATAAAGAACTAGCGTCAGAAATTGCCCCCTGCTTGCAGCTAATATTCACAAAATCCATAAAGCAACACGGAGTACCAAATGACTGGAAAATTGCCAATGTAACGCCCATATTCAAAAGTGGAGACAAGGAACAGCCATGTAATTACAGACCGATATCTTTAACGTCCATTTCATGCAAAATCCTTGAATACATTATTGTCAGCTCAGTATTGAAACACCTAGACACGCATAACTTGTTAATGAGAACTCAACACGGATTCAGGAAAGGTAGATCATGCGAAACTCATTTAGCGCTGTTTGCCCACGATATATTAGTCTCTGGAGAGGACAACATTCCAGTGGACGCGATTTTTCTTGATTTCGAAAAAGCATTTGATAAAGTGCCCCACGGAAAGTTATTAGTAAAACTAAAATCATACGGCCTAGACGATGATGTAATTTCCTGGATCAGAGAACTTTTGAGCGATCGCGTGCAAAGAGTAGTATTAGACGGCATAGCCTCCAACGAAGTTAGAGTCACTTCTGGCGTCCCTCAGGGTAGTGTCATAGGCCCACTCCTCTTCCTACTCTATATCAACGATATTGGTGAAATAATAGACAGTAAACTTCGATTATTTGCAGACGACGCTGTAGTATACAGAGAAATCCGTAGCAGTGAAGATAAGGATAAACTAACGAACGACCTTACTGCAATCCAAGCATGGTGCGATGCGTGGCAGCTAGAGTTAAATTTGAAAAAATGCGTAGTAATGAAATTCTGGGGGAAAAATAACTCCCCACAACAGAGCTATTTCATTCAGGATACCCAATTAGAGACGGTAGAATCCGTTAAATATCTCGGAGTTAGGCTCAATAATGATCTATCGTGGAATAAAAATATTCGGGAAATAACAGGTCAAGCTAATCGTAAATTGGGATTTGTTAAAAGAATTCTAGGCAAGTGCGACGACAAAGTGAGAGAAATAAGCTACTTCTCCCTCGTTAGACCCCATTTAGAATATGCTTCCAGTGTTAGGGATCCTCATGAAACAGGCTTAAAAACAGAGTTAGAACGTGTACAGAGAAGAGCAGCCAGGTACGTGAAAAGCCGTTACGATAATCTTGTTAGTGTTACTGACCTCTTAGAACAACTCGGATGGGAATCACTGTCAGACCGTAGATTGAAAACAAGACTAAATCTATTATGTAAATTCAAGAGTAGTTTATTTTCCGACGAAGTTGATCATATTTTACGACCGCCAACGTACTATGGTAGATTAGATCATAAAAATAAAATAAGAGAGATAGACTGTAGAACAGATAGATTTAAAATGTCGTTTTTTCCGCGAGCGATAAGAGACTATAACGGCTGTGTAAGGACTTAGAAATAGATTAGTTGACTGGTAGTGTAGCTTACTAACTTATGTATTTCTTAAAGCATGTTTACGGAGTTTTATGGTGTTTCTTACAGCATGTTTTGCATGTTCTAGCTTCATAGGCAGATTGCCCTCTTAAGTAGCATGTAGAATATTATGTGTCATCGTACATGTGTGGCGTGCATGTGGGGATTCTCTTGCATGCTGCATGATGGTTTTTAGTTAATGATGGAATTGGTTAGTATCCTTAATATTCTTGACCGTGCGGTGTGCATGTGGCGGTCCGCTTGCATGCTGCATTTTGGTGACTTGTCACCCCCTGCCAAAAACCCTAGAGGTGGCTCGCAGGGTAATATGTAGATGTAGATGAAGAAATTTCTCCAGAACCTGGGGATGCATTTGGACTTACAGATTTTTTTCAACTTTTCTATTCCGTGAGCGCAAATATCTATTGGCAGCATATTTCACTGGAAATGAGCATTTACCGTGACGGATGTTATCTGTGTTAACTTGGTGAACACAATTTGAAAGGAAGAGATAAACAAATACGGACAGAGATTCAAGAGTTATAGTGAAAACATACAAAGCATGCTGTAAGTACTAGGCAGGAGATAAGGATACAAGAATTAGGGAGAACTACTACTAAGAGCTACACTACCTATCGACAAACCTAGCTACATCTACAATATACCCTGCAAGCCACCTCAGAGGTGTGTGGCAGGGGGTGAGTAGTCACCAACACGCATTACAATATTCCCTAAAGTTAGTTTAACTACGACTAATTATGCATTAGCATCACTCGCTAATGCTTTTCACGAGGCGAAGCCTCACAAGCATGAACTACACCACAGATACATCTACATCTACGATGTACCGTGCAAGCCACCACTGGGGTGTGTGGCACGGGGTGATTCCACACCAGGCATGCAGCACTCATCCCAGAACAAATTCGAACCTCGCACGCTCCCCCTGGCTCTAGGCGCAGGCCAAAAGCAGTCAGGAGAACAGTGCGCAGTCCAACCGGAAACTGGGAGAGTGATACGTAAAAGAACATACAAACATGCAGAAAAATGCTATAGACACATCTAGTGGTTAATATTACTGATACTGTTAATTTATGAATACTACGTGATGCTACCTCATGCAAAGAACAAAATAAAATAATTCCGGACCAATCGACCGGTGTGAAGAGCTAGTAATTATGTGGTGTTATTAAGCACAAGTGAAAATTCTACTCTACCTATTGAGGGTGGGAGTTTCATGTGATTGATCTATCGCAACTATTATGATCCCTTATTGTAAGTGGGAAAAATGACATTTTGAATCTATCGGTTCGGCAGTCAATTTCCTTTATTTTATTCCTGTGATCGCTTCTACCGTAGTACGTTGGCTCTAGCAGTATGTGTTGAACGTCCGGCAAAAAACTGTCTGCTCCGAGTTTGCGCAAAAGATTTAACCTGTATTTCTCCCTTCGATCAGTTAAAGATTCTCACCCTAATTCCTTCAACATTTCGGTAACACTGCTAAGTATATCGTAACAACGTTTCACAAATCTTGCTGATCTCCGTTGTATTCTATCTATTTCAGAGATTAGTCCTACTTCGTAAGGGTCCCATATGCTAGCGGCGTACTCCAAGTGAGGTCTCACGAGTGAAAAATAACATCGCTCTTTAACCTTCTCGTCGCATTTTCCTAATATTCTCTTGATAAATCCCAATTTGCGACTAGCCTGTCCGCATATTTCCCGAACGTGTTTCCCCCAAGACAGGTCCTGAGTAAGGGTCACACCTAAGTATGTAACTGACTCTACATTTGACAAGTCTGTTTGATTAATTGTGAACGTATCGTTGACCGAGTTATTCTTTTTCCAAAAATTCATAACAACGCACTTTTTAAAATTAAATTCTAACTGCCAAGTACTGCACCATTCATTTATAGCGTCTAGGTCTTTTTGTAGCGCAATCTTGTCTGACTCATTGTCTAGATCCCTGTACAACACTGCGTCATCTGCGAAGAGGCGAATTTTGCTAGTAACAACGGTAGTGATATCATTAATATACAAAAGGAACAATAAGGGACCGATGACACTTCCCTGAGGTACACCTGATGTAACTTTCACTACATCTGAGCTAACGCCATCTAGAACTACCCTCTGTTCGCGGTCGGCTAAGAACTCTTTTATCCAACATATTACGTCGTGATGTATTCCGTATGCTTCCAACTTAACGAGTAACTTTGAATGAGGGACCTTATCGAAAGCTTTTTTAAAATCTAGAAATATTGCGTCAACTTGGACAAGCTTTTCTCCCGAGGAAAGAATGTCGTGAAGGAAGAGGGCCAACTGGGTTTCGCAACACCTGCCTTTCAGGAATCCGTGCTGATTTTTCGTTAACAAGTTTTAACTATCCAAGTACCCCATAATCGAACTGAAAATTATATGTTCCAATATCTTGCACGAGATAGACGTAAGGGAAATCGGTCTATAGTTACTGGGCTCTTCCTTATCGCCACTTTTAAATATTGGTGTAACGTTCGCGATTTTCCAATCGTAAGGAACACGATGTTGTGTTAGAGATTTTTCAAATATTATTTTAAGGTATGGTGCTATTTCTGATGCTAATTCTTTATAAACTCGGGCGGGAATTTGATCGGGACCGGGTGATTTCTTGGAATTAAATGGATTTCAGATGACTTTCTATTCCACGACTAGTGATATTAATAGACTGCATTGGGTGCTTATATAGCCTAGGCATTGTAGTGGTGTCGTTTGGAGAGCATTTGGTATAGACGCTATGAAAAAAGGCGTTGAGGATATTTGCTTTATCTAATTTGTCGATATGCTCACAATGGAGAAGGACCGTTAGTATATATGAATTTTGCAACTACACATATGCGTGCAGAGAATATCTAAAATTGTCATTGGCAGCTGTTATGGTTTCTTATCGTTCGCGGGGAAAATGACATTTTAAATCTGTCCGTTCTTCAGTCTATTTCCTTAATTCTACTCTCATTATCTGATCTACAGCAGTATGTCGCATTTCGTAAAATATTGCTTAAGTCGTCAGAGATTAAGTCTAAATTTTAATCGAGGGCCTGAAAGTGATTCCCATCCCAGTTGATGCCAAATGCCAGTAACACTAACGAGATTATCATAACGGCCTTTAACGTATCTTGCCGATCTTCGCTGCTCGCGTTCTAACTCAGTTTACAAGTCTATCTTATAAGGATCCCAAATACTGGCAGGATATTCCAAGTGGGGTCTAACGAGGGTAGCAGATTTCCCTAACTTTATCGTCGCACTTGCCAAATACTCTTTTAACAAATCCCAATTTACGATTAGCTTGGCCGTTAATTTCCCGAATATGTTTACTCCACGAGAGATAATTCTTCAGTTTAACTCCGAGGTATTTAACCGATTCTACAGTCTCTAATTTGCTGTTTTCTATGCAACAGCTGTTATAAGGAGAGTTCTTCCGTTTCCAAAAATTCATGACAACGCATTTTTTCAGGTTAAATTCTAGCTGCCAAGCATAGCACCACCCCTTGCGGTGGCTTACAGGGTATTTTGTAGATGTAGATGTATTATGATCCCGCATTGTACGAGGAAAAAATTACAATTTAAATAAATCGATCCTGCAGCCTATTTCCATTCTATTTATGATCACTTCTACCGTAGAACGTTGGCTCTAGTAAAATATGTTGACCGCCCGGCAAAAACTTGTCTGCTTCGAACTTGCGCCAAAGTTTTAACCTGTATTTCTCCCTTCGATCAGCTAGAGATTCCCACCCTAATTCCTTCAACAATTCGGTAAAACCGCTAAGTTTATTGTAACAACGTTTTACGAGCATGTATTTACAAATGTTTATGTTTAAGGCTTTCTGTATACGGACCCAAATGTTCGCAGAGTACTCAAGCTGTGGCCTAACGAGAGCGCGAAGTATTACGTTAACAGTGACGGCGTGGAGCGATTGTTGCTTAAACTGAGTGAATACAGACACTTCGAAGGAATTCCCCCATTTCGTGTGCGATGCGTCACTCGCTGCCATTTGCCAGAAGAAGAGGGGAGGGGGTTGAAAGGGAAAACAGGGGCCGCGTCCATTACCGTCAAGGTCGACCTTTCGCTGTTGCTCGGGTTCATAATAATGGTGTTCGTCTATGCGTCAGCATGTTTGTTTTGGGGAATAGGAGGGGGGTGAGTTATGGAATTACTGCCTCTCGGAGGAAGGAAAGGTTTCAATCATATCGCGAGAAGGTACATACAGGGATGAAAATCAATATCTTATCTACGGTTCATTTACGTAATCTACTGCAAGCCACCTCAAGATTGTAGGCCGGGGGTGAGTTGTCGCTAACATGCATTTCACTATGCTCAAAGTTATTGAAACAACGTACTTCCGAAACCAAGGCTACGGTTGACTCTTCAATTTCTTCTTTCTAGATTTCAAAAAAGCTTTCGATAAAGTCCATCATTCGAAGTTCCTCGTTAATTTGAAAGCTGACGGAATACACCACGACGTAATATGTTGGATAAGAGAGTTCTTAGCCGACAGCGAACAGAGGGTAGTTCCGAATGGCGACAGTTCAGATGTAGGGAAAGTAATATCAGGTGTACCCCAGGGAAGTGTCATCGGTCCTTATTATTCCTTTTGTATAATAATGACATCACTACCGGAATACAAGCAAAATTCGCCTCTTTGCAAAAAACGCAGTTTTATACAGGGATCTAGGCAATGAGTATGACAAAATTGCGTAACAAAAAAGACCTTGATGGTATATATAAATGAATGGTGCAATACTTGGCTGTTAGAATTGAATTTTAAAAAGTACGTTGTCATGGAATTTTGGAAAAAGAATAACTCGGTCAACGAAACGTACACAATTATTCAAACCAACTTATCTAGGCCTTTTTTACAATAGAGAGTAGGGCAGGTAGTAGATCAAGTAAAGGGTTATTTAAGTAAAGGAGTCACCGTAAATATTGGTAGGAATGGGAGCTTTTTTCAAACTCAGAATGACTTAATATCCGAAAGAAATAGAAACCACGGCTCAGGTACATCAAAAACAAGTGCCATTAATGATAGAAAGTACTCGCTGGACCGGGCTTGTAAGTTGTACCCCAGGGATTCCATTTCCATTGTGGTTGTTAATTGCCGTAGTATAAAAAACAAAGTCGCTGATTTTCACAATCTCATTGGAAGCACGGACGCTGATGTAGTAATCTCTCAAGCGACAACGAATCCGGCACGCAAAAATGAAGAACGCACGTCAGGGTCTCCCCAAAGAGGAGTATAAGAAGTTTTCTGAAAAATACTAGAAAGCGAAAACAGTAGCTAAGGTGGCCTTTCAAAAAGCATTAAAGGAATTCAAAAATAAAATATTGGGCGAATTTTTAGAGGATAACCCAAAGGTATTTTGGTCATACGTGAGGGAGGTTCAAGGCTGCAAATCAACAGTAACTAAATCATTTAGTAATCACTAAAGAACAATATAGGAGAAGGAGCAATTGACAAATGAGAAAAAGCAAATATCCTCAAAGCCTTTTTTCAAAGCGTCTATGCAACATGCTCTCCAAATGACACCGCTACAATGCCTAGGCTATATAAGCACCCAATGCAGTCTATTAATATCACTAGTCATGGAATAGAAAGTCATCTGAAATCCATTAATTCCAAAAAAAATCACCCGGTCCCGATCAAATTCCCGCCCGAGTTTATAAAGAATCAGCTTCAGAAATAGCACCGTACCTTAAAATAATATTTGAAAAATCTCTAACACAACATCGTGTTCCTTACGATTGGAAAATCACGAAGGTTACACCGATATTTAAAAGCGGTGATTAGGAAGAGCCCAGTAACTATAGACCGATTTCCCTTACGTCTATCTCGTGCAAGATATTGGAACATATAATTTTCAGTTCGATTATGGGGTACTTGGATAGTCAAAACTTGTTAACGAAAAATCAGCACGGATTCCTGAAAGGCAGGTGTTGCGAAACCCAGTTGGCCCTCTTCCTTCACGATATTCTTTCCTCGGGAGAAAAGCTTGTCCAAGTAGACGCAATATTTCTAGATTTCAATAAAGCTTTCGATAAGGTCCCTCATTCGAAGTTATTCGTTAAGTTGGAAGCTTACGGAATACACCACGACGTAATATGTTGGATAAGAGAGTTCTTAGCCTACCGCGAACAGAGGGTAGTTCTAGATGTCATTCTTCCCACGTACAATAAGGGATCATATTAGTTGCGATAGATCAATCACATGAAACTCCCACCCTCAATAGGTAGAGTAGAATTTTCACTTGTGCTTAATAACACCACATAATTACTAACTCTTCACACCGGTCGATTAGTCCGGCATTATTTTATTTTGTTCTTTGCATGAGGTAGCATCTCGTAGTATTCATAAATTAACTTTATCAGCAATATTAACCACTAGATGTGTCTATAGCATTTTTGGCCTGCGCCTAGAGCCAGGGGGAACGTGCGAGGTTCGGATTTGTTCTGGGACGAGTGCTGCATGCCTGGTGTGGAATCACCCCGTGCCACACACCCTAGTGGTGGCTTGCACGGTACTTCGTAGATGTAGACAAATTCATGCATTTTCGACGATTGATAAAGGAACACTGCTTGATAATGTCCTGCAAAGAGTAAATATCAGTAGCGTAGCCAGGGGGGCAGGAGGGGGGGGGAAGCCCCCCCCCTCCCGTGTTCTAGCGCCCGTAAGCCTGTGTATTTTTCCAAGTCCCAAATACATATAAATAAATGTGTATGATACGTTTTCATTTATAGCTGTAAAGAATACCATTGTCAGCCAAGCGGAAATCGTCCCAGATACCAGCCTAGAATCTGTATGGTGCTCTATTAGATGCCCTAAATCAAACACAATATTCGTGTGCGCATACTATAGGCCACCTAACACCGACGTCACCACAATTTTAGAACTCGAAACAAAAAATAAAGACATCACATCCAGGAACACCGAAAGAAATGTAATCATAGGTGGAGATTTCAATACGCCCTCCATAGACTGGAGGACCTACAGTTACATATCAGGGGGAAGAGACAAAGATATATGCGAGTCCCTGCTGCACACGTTCTCATCAAATGCCCTACATCAGATAGCTACGACGCCTAACAGAGGGGACAACATTCTTGATTTATTGGCAACAAATATACCGCAACAAGTAATTAAGGTAAACACTGTTGAGGGCATTAGAGACCATAGAGTAGAAACAGCAAAGTTCTCTTTGAATATCATTAAAAGTTTTGAACAAAGAAGAAATTTCTACATTAAAAAAAACCTGATTTCAATGCGTTCAAGAGTCATATAAAAAATTCTCTTCCCGACTTCCAAGAATCAAGCGTAAAGTTAGACACGGAGGGTAGTTAGAAAGCTTTTCTTTCAATCGTACATTCGGGGAAAAGAAAATATATTTCATGTAAAGTAAAAAAGGAGGGCAGCGAACCAAGATGGTACAATGCAGAAGTGAGAAAATCATTAGAGAGTATGCAACGCCAAGACGAAAAAACTCCGAAGAGATTTGTCCACTGGTGATCAAAATTTAATCGGTGATTCAAATTAATTTAATTTGCACTCACGGAATAGAAAATTCTTTTAAAAAAGACCAAATAAAAAAATAAAAATAAAAAAAGGTCCAAATAAATCCCCAGGTCCTGAAGCAATTCCTGCCCGCGTGTATAGAGAATTATCTTGTGAAATAGCACCCTACTTGCAGAATATATTTAGTAAATCCTTCAACGAACACTAAGTGCCCCTGGACTGGAAAATTGCAAATGCCACCCCCATATTCAAAAGCGGTGATGAGGAACAGCCATCGAACTACAGACCGATATCTCTCACATCTATCTCTTGCAAAGTCCTTGAACATATAATTGTAAGTTCAGTTATGAGTAAGCTGAGGACATTTAGGCACTAAAAATGAAGAAATAGGCACTACAAATTTCAAAATATGCACTTCAAATATTATTTAATCGAAGATAGGAAAACAAAAATTAAAGAAACCGATAAATCGATGAAAGTTCAATTATTAACTTCGGTCCCAAAGAGTTGATCGATACCAGTAACAGCTGTCACAATTCTAGAAACACCTCTAGTGGAATAACGGATTCATTAAGATGAAATTTGAAGGATCCAAGAAATGAATACATGGAATCACTCACAATTTAAAAAACTCGAAGTCACTATAGCTTCGAGAGAACCATACGAGCTTCGACTTGGAAACGTAGGATAAGCTGACTAACCTTTGGCTTTGGAACCAGACAGATACCCACACAAGGATTTGGAACCTTGCCGAAAAAACCAAATTGCAGGCTTGTGATCCTCAACCAAGAAACCCAGCAGTGGCTGGTATTGCACGCCAATTGGGCGCGACCCCTACGGCGATGTGGTTACGGGTTCAAATGCCTGAACTGGTAGTGGCAATTTTACCATGGACCAACACAATACACTAAAAATTCTACATAAAACAAACAGGACGGCAAACAACAGAATGCATGTGGCGCCACCATAGCAACGTTCTCAACGTTGTTCATATTTTTAGGGCCGTATGTGCTCGCGATGAAAAACCAAGTCTACTTTTTTAAGAAATTTGAAACATGCTCTTTCAAATGAAAATTATTCAAAAGAGTATCCAGAAGGTCTTTATTTTGTAAGATCGGGCAGAAAATAACCTATTTTTGTCGTTTTTACTAATGTCATCCTCAACGTTGTCCCTATTTTTAGGGCCTTATATGCCAGCGATGAAAAACCAGATATACTTTTTAGAGGATTGAAATCATTCTCCTTATAATAATGAAAATGATCCAAAAGAAATTCTAGAGGGTCTTTTCTTGTAAAAGCGGGGAGAAAATACCCTATTTTTGGCCTTTTTTCAAAAAGTGTCCCATTTTGACTCGATTTTTAAAATAATGGAAATCACTGGAAGATGAAATATTATATTCATAAACCATGTATTTATATGTTATCATTCTCTAAGTTTCACGTTGATTTTACCTTACTTCCTGAAATATAAAAAGCCAAAATTTTAATTTTTTTATCCGCAATTTTTCGGGCGAGTTTCGCCCTGAATTTTCTACAAGGAGGTCGCTTTTACAGTTATTTCTATTATGTTGTTTAATAGAGCTCAAAACTTTGTACAAGATAGCCAATTTTTGTTTCTCTTATCAAAATATCTCCTGAGATACTATGCCTCAAAGTTACCGAAATCTCATAATCATACTGAAGAAGGCTGCGGCACGGGGTCAAACAAATTACTATGTATCAGCAAGTATACCATCGGCGAACGTACAACTATACAAATGATTATTGGGGATATGTGTAAATGTCCATACAAAATTTCATTGAAATCCGTGATGGTCGAGCGGGGACCACCAGACCACTTGGCATGGAATGACCCAATAGTGTACCTTTAAGTGGGTGAAAAAGACGTTCGAACTGATGTATCGGAGGTGCACATTATTCCTGTCACATACCTCACGTATTTCAATAATTTTATGTGCAGAGTATAATACAGTATTTACCCATGTTCCCCATAATATCAATACTGGCTGTGAAGGCAGATCAACTTCAGGCATACTGCCTGAAGTTGAACTGCCTTTAAAC
This sequence comes from Pyrrhosoma nymphula, assembly GCA_963573305.1. Taxonomy (NCBI): domain Eukaryota; kingdom Metazoa; phylum Arthropoda; class Insecta; order Odonata; family Coenagrionidae; genus Pyrrhosoma; species Pyrrhosoma nymphula. The sequence goes on along the minus strand of OY754329.1, from coordinate 154,016,739 downwards.
TCAGCAATACTGAGTGGTACCTTCAAAGACAAGTTTTTGGCAATTGAAACCATCGCATGTACGCATCAGGTAAAATTACCATAGCTTTTTTTCTAATCTTTATTTAATAATATTTTGGATGATTTTTCTTTATGCATGTTTAATGACATTATTTCAACCTTGATAGACTAAATAAGGAACTGAAATAACAGACAAGCTCAGCACTAAAGAGAAGTTTGGTGACGTTGAAAAGAATATTGCTTTTTTAGGCCCTTAAATAGGCGATATCAGCAGAAAAAGGCATATACAGGTAAAATAGGCATCTTTAGGCAGTAACAAATCGCTTTAATTTCACCATAAGTGATCCTAAATGAACTTATGGCTTCATAAAATTGGTTTCCTGAGTAAAAGAAAAATTAGGCATTTTAGGCAATGTCCTCAGCTTAGTTATGAGACACCTCGATATGTAGAACTTGTTAACAAAAAGACAACACGGATAAAGAAAGGGAAGATTGTGCGCAACTCAATCAGCACTTTTTGCTCACGATATTTTAGTCTCGGGTGAACATAAATATCCTGTTGATGCAATTTTTCTTGACTTGATGCAAACGCATTTGATAAAGTTTCCCACAGTAAGCTACTCATGAAATTAAAATCCTACTTTTTAGACGACGACGTAATTTCCTGAATTAGAGAATTCTTAAGCAATCGCGGTTAAAGGGCTGTATTAGATGGTCGCTATCTCTAATGAAGTAAAATTCACAGGGAAGTGTCATACTTCTGGCCCACTTCTGTTCCTTTTGTACATAAACGACATCGGTGAAACAGTTGACAGTAAGCTTAGATTATTTGCAGACGACGCAATGGTGTAAAGGAAAATTCGTAGCCTTAATGATAAGCAAGCGATAACTAAGGACCTGGGAGGCAATACAGGAGTGGTGCGATGCGTGGCTGCTAGAATTAAACCTGAAAAAATGCGTTGTTATGAATTTTTGGAAACGTAAAAACGCTCCTTGTAACAGTTATTGCATAAACAACAGCAAATTAGTGATTGTAGAATTGGTTAAATACCTCGAAGTTAAACTGAGTAATGATCTCTCGTGGAGTAAACATATTCGAGAAATTACCGGTCAAGCTAATCCTAAATTGGGATTTGCTAAAAGAGTACCTACTTGGCAAGTGCGACGATGAACTAGACTGCAGAACAAACAGATTTAAAATGTCATTTTTCCCACGAAATATAAGGGACCATAACAGCGGCCAATGAGACTTTTATCTAGGTTAGTCGATAGGTAGTGTAGCTCTTAGTAGTAGTAGTACTCCCTAATACTTGAATCCTTATCTGTTACCTAGTACTAGCAGCACGCTGTGCATGTTTTCGCTAAGTCTTGAGTCTATGTCCATTTGTGTAGTTGCAAAATATATATATATATATATCAACGGTCCCTGTCCATTATGATAATATCTGTAGTGCAGTAGTGCATTCTTGTGAGGCTTCGCCTCGTGACAAGCATTAGCGATTTATGCTAATGCATAATTAGTCGTAGTTACACTAACTTTAGGGTATAGTGCAATGCTTGCTGGTTAATACTCACCCCCTGCCACACACCCTTGAGGTGGCTTGCAGGGTATGTCGATGTGTTTTGTAGATGTCAATTGCCATATTTTGTACAAACCCATCCGCCTATTGCATCACCAAAATTTGTAAAGTTTAGTAAACTGGTTAATTTATGAGTCGGCGCCCCCTAAAACTTTTCTGCCCCCCTAAGACCCTAAACCTGGCTACGCCACTGGTTAAGATACCAGCGATCCTTGATGTTCAACAGAACCAATAAGCACCATGTAGACGCGAACCACGAGTTCCCTGGGGAGCCTATGTTGGCTGTTTCATTCGTAGACATCCAGTGCTCACACCATCTTAATGTAATGTCCATGTATTCCCTAATCCTAGGTTCTCCAGAGTAGCTTTAAAGAACGCGCGACACGTAGCGCGTGCTCTTTTCACCCGGCCGCGCGCCGTGCCAAATAAACCCAGAGGGCACATAAACATATACCTCACGAGCCACATCATGATGTGCACAAGGATACCACAGAGTTTCGATCGGAGGAGATAAAGGGGCAAAATATAAAACATAGGAATGTGGGGGAAGCTGATCGAACGAGACCAACATTTAAGGCTCGGCTTTAGCGTGCATTGTCAAATGTTTTCGTGGAAAGAAAACCGTGATTGACTTTCTCTTTGTTCTCATGCTAACCGTAATTCTTATGTGATTTCCCAAGTATTGATAAACAAAGCAATGACATGACGCCTACATCAACTAAGGGTTAAAGTTAATGAGACATCATACAACAAGGCCTGAGAAAGATCGAACGCCGCAGTAACCTTGTCAAGCACAGACATCCAGACACGCTTGAGGGGATTAACATGGCATCGGCGATCACCTGCCGAGAAAGCAACAACCTGAAAACTGGCGCCGAAGCAATCCGAATGGAAAATTGGATCGAAATGTGACTCACCTCTTCGTCGCCTAGCGAGGGGGGTCTCTCGATCACTGCGTCGACCATAGACCTCGCAAACGAACTCCTAAAGCGTCCAATGTCCTCCTCGTCCATCGTCCAACGCCACTCGACAAACGCCGAAGAAGATGATCCTCCCACAGTATACACTGTGTCTCGCCTGATTCAGTCACACGCAAGGAAGGCACACACAAAACACAATAATTCACTGCCGCGAACACGCTGCCAAACAAGAGCACCTCACCACCGTGACTTGAACGATCTCGAACTGCCCTGACTGACGGCTCGCGGGGAGGGAACAGGGTGGCCACCTGTGCGATGCATGTGGAGGGGGAAGGTGGAGGGGTTGGAGGGGGTTGCGCGAATACGGGAGAAGGGAAATGGGTTTGAGCTGGCGGGGAGGACGCGCGCCCTATGGACTGGAGGAGGTGCATGGGCCGTGACGAGCGACCAGGATTCACTGGTGCGGCGCCCCGCTGCGGAGACGAGGCCCAACACCACGAGCACACAAAGGCTTCTGCTCTCTCGAGTTGAATGACTACAATAGGCGAGGCAAATCAGGAAGTCGGTTCTGTTGATTTTTAGGACTCGCCCGAGAGAAGGCAAGTCTACACGTAAGGAAATTGGCATTCGAGCGACCGGTAGCTGAACAGTCATTTCCTACCTATTCCATACCAATCAATTCCTCGGATTTTATCTATATTGATTGTTACTTCGAACGGAAATTCGGTTTGATTGGTATGAGTATGTCATTTCTTCGGTTTGGAAATTAATTCGTGACCTTGACGACGAATGCGTCAGAAAATAAACACGTTGTGGAAGACAAACACAAGAATAAAATCTGTCAGCGGACGAACGCAAGGTGGCCAAGCTTATCGTAAATTGGAATTTGTTAAAAGAGTACTTGGTAAGTGCAACGATAAAGTTAGGGCAATCAGCAACTTCTCCATGGTTAGACACCACTTGGATTACGCTGCCAGTATTTGGAATCCTCATGAGGTAGGCTTGAAAACTTACAATGAGTTAAAAACGCGTGCAGCGAAGATTGGCAAGGTACATTAAAGGCCGCCATAATAATTTATTTAGTTTTACTGACCTTTTGGAGCTACTGGGATAAGAATCGCTTTCAGAACGTCGATTAAAATATAGACTTAATCGATTATGTAAGTTTCAAATCGATATATTCTCTGTCGATCTTAATAATATTTTACGAAATCCGACAAACTACGGTAGATCAGATAATGAGAATAAAATTAGGGAACTAGACTGCAGAACGGACAGATTTAAAATGTCATTTTTCCTGCGAACGATAAGAGACAAATACAGCTGCCAATGATACATTTGACAGGTTTGTCGATAGGTACCTAGTATAGCTCTTAGTGTTAGTATTACTCCCTAATGCTTGTATGCTTATATTTTATAGAATTGCACCTCAGAAAAGCAAGGAGAGGTAGTCAAGGGGTAGAGTAATTGGCTATGTATCCATAGATCCTAGGTTCGAGCTCCACATCCTCCGTTACATTTTTCAGTCGTATTTTTGTGTTATGACCCTCTCTGGTAATAAACATCTTTAATATGTTTATCCAGACTGCGTTTCAATTATATATACGTTTAATGTTAATTTTTCCTCTCGGGATTTCCATCGGGGCGCGTAAGTGGCTGCTGCCAAGCGCCTGATGACCACAGGGTCAGGGGTTCACCAGCCACTTGGCACACTAGAAATCCTGAGAAAGGTTCAAATCATTCGCTGGGAAAGTACCAGATCCTTTACGTAATCTTCCAGGCATAAATGCAAAACCTTAATATTATTCGCCACGGAGATATCTATTCCTTCATTACGGATCATTAGGAAATGATCCTTTAAAAGCTGATGTAAAAATTATGATTCTATCTTCTATAAATTTGTTCTAATTGTTTGGATTGTTCCGATTATTCTTTACATACGGCAGTAACACATGGCCCAAGTACAATTTATATGTGTTTCTTAATAACTTTCCCGACTTTGAGCAAGTCACAAAATCATTTTGAAAACGATTAAGAGTTTCTTCAACTTCAAGTTTCACTTTCGGACCCAATCGTCCGGCCACCTCTTGGAGACAGATTAATATTGCATATTAATGACATCACTACCGTGGTTACGAGCAAAATTCGCAGATGACGCAGTGTTGTACAGCTATCCAGGAAATGAGTCTGACAAGATTGCGTTACAAAAAGACCTAGATGCTATAAATGAATGGTGCAATACTTGGCAGTTAGAATTGAATTTTAAAAAGTGCGTTGTTATGAATTTTTGGAAAAAGAATAACTCGGTCAACGAAACGTACACAATTAATCAAACAGATTTATCAAATGTAGAGTCAATTAAATATTTAGGTGTGACCCTTACTCAGGACCTGTCTTGGGGGAAACGCGTCCGGGAAATATGCGGACAGGCTAGTCGCAAATTGGGATTTATCAAAAGAATATTAGGAAAATGCGACGAGAAGGTTAAAGAGCGATGTTATTTGTCACTCGTGATACCTCATTTGGAGTATGCCGCTAGCATATGGGACCCTTACGAAGTAGGATTAATCTCTGAAATAGATCGAATACAGTGGAGAGCAGCAAGATTTGTGAAAAGTTGTTACGATAAACTAAGCATGTTACCGAATTGGTGAAGGAATTAGGGTGGGAATCTCTAACTGATCGAAGGGAGAAATACAGGTTAAATCTTTTTCGCAAGTTCGGAGCAGACACTTTTTTGCCGGACGTTCAACATATACTGCTAGAGCCAACGTACTACGGTAGAAGCGATAACAGGAATAAGATAAACGAAATTGACCGCAGAACCGATAGATTTAAAATGTAATTTTTCCCACGTACAATAAGGGATCATAATAGTTTCGATAGATCAATCATATCATACTCCCACCCTCAATAGGTAGAGGAGAATTTTCACTCGTGTTTTATAACACAACATCATTACTAACACTTCACACCGGTCGATTTGTCCGGCATTTTGATTAAAAACCATGATGGCACTTTATTCTATTTTGTTCTCTGCATGAAGTAGCATCTCTTAGCATTCATAAATTAACGGTATCAGTAGTATTGACCACTAGATGTATGTATAGCATTGTTCTGCATGTTTGCATGTTCATTTACGTATCACTCTCCCAGTTTCCGGTAGGACTGCGCACTGTTCTCCTGACTGCTTTTTGGCCTACGCCTAGCGTCAGGGGGAGCGTGCGAGGATCTGACTTGTGCTGGGACGAGTGCTGCATGCCTGGTGTGGAATCACCCCGTGCCACACACCCTAGTGGTGGCTTACACGGTACTTCGTAGATGTAGATGTAATACTTTGGGTAAAAATATACCAGAGTACGTTACACTGAATTGGGCTGCATATGAATGGGTCATTTTATTTAAATATCCGATACACACTTCCGTAGTTTTTTTTCTCCGCGGTGAGAAAGCCTCCGCTTAATTTTGGCCCTATATTCATACCCCGTTTGGTCAGTATTGATCACTAGAGCAGGGTGATATTCTGGAATGATCTTCCTGCTTTCCTCTTGGAAAAGAAGGGCAGATCTAATGATGCCATCGGAAGACAACTTCTCCTAAAAGCTAGCGTACCGCGTAACCTTTCTCTGCCTAATTTTTATACTTCTGTTTGAAGCGATTGACCCAAGGCAGTGAAGCCCAGAAATTAAAATTTTCGTTCAAAAGCTGCATCGAAGCTGCCACCGCCCATTGTTGGACCACTCTTGTGGTCACATGCTCTACATCCACTTGTTTATCATTTCCCACTTGTAGCTCTTCGGGTTTTTCCTGATTTCACGTCTCTTTCTTAGAGAGTGAGGTCCTCGCGCATTTTTATCCGATGGGTCACTCGAGAGCGTAAAGAGTTGAGAGACCAGTTTGGATGGAGCTTCGCCATTGTTACGGCTTTCACTTTGGTATCCAATGAGATTCTGGCTCTTTTCTTTGGAGAGGGATTCACAACGAAATCATTGGAAGAAGAGGATATATTCCTTCCACTGCATCATCAGTATCATCTGATGAAGACGACACTTCCCAATGGAATTCGGTCGATGCCGTATCATTTTCTCTCACGAGATCTTCTTCGATAATGAAGTCCATCTCGCGCATAATTTCCAAAATTCTGTCGAATATTTCCTGTCCAACAACTGCGGCGTGCTGTTCTGACATCTCTTCATTTTGTCGTTATGATATATATTCGTCTTCTCGAAGAAGTTTGGCACAATGATTGAAAGCATCAGAAAATAAATTCTGCCGTCCCGTTACGCTTTCAAAGATGGACGATATACGAGTATCTTTTTGTGGAAGACGTACCAGGGAGGGATTCCATGCTTGAAAACTGATCAAATGCCTGCGGTGACAAATACAAATGAAAATTTAATATAAGTATATTGAACATTAGAATTTTAGTATCACGGAAAATATTTCAATAAATACTTACAATAATATGACTGCAGAGTAAAAACTTCTATTTTCTCCGCCGATGAGTTATTGAATTCTCAAAATTACGCATCGTAGGAAAAAAATAAAAGCACAAAGCAAATTAAAACAATTATTGCGATATAGATTTCGAAGGGGTTTGATATGTATCCTGAATACTGGGAAAAGCGTTGATCATGCGAAAGGATGAGCGCGGAACACATTGAGGAGGATTTTCCTTGTCTCCTTCGTTTAACTGGATCTGGAACCCCACTTCCGACAGAAACGATAAATTAAGAGAGATATTTTTCCGAACGGATAGGTATGGGAATTCGTTTTTCCCCCGAACAATAAGGGACTATAATAAATGCTAGGCGTAATTTCATTAGAGCGTTTCCTTTTTATATGTTAACGGCTGGTGTCCTAACACCCCCCGCCACACGCCTATTGAGGCGGCTTGCGGGGTAGTATGTAGATGTAAAGAAGCCAGCAGGATAGTATAGGCGGTCTTTGATACACAGCATGGAACAACGCGGCGAAAAACCCAGACAATGGCCGGGGACTAACATGCTCGCGCAAACCTTTGCTGCTATATTCCTACGTTTCGAATAGTACGAAAGGAATACGGTGGCGGAAAGGGTGGGAGGTCATAAAATATTGGGGAAACCGTTAGACGCGCAGAGGGCTTAACCTACGCTACAGGCAAATTTCCCTTGAAGTGTCGAAACATGGGTTACTTGTCGAGAGTTATTTTCATGAGTAGAAGATAGAACCATAATTTTTACATCAGCTTTTAAAGGATCATTTCCGAATGAGCCGTAATGAAGGAATAGACATCTCCGTGACGAATAATATTAAGGTTTTGCATTTATGCCTGGAAGATTACGTAAAGGATCTGGTACTTTCCCAGCAAATGATTTGAACCTTTCTCAGGATTTCGAGTGTACCAAGTGGCTGGTGTACCCCTGACCCTGTGGTCATCAGGCGCTTGGCAGCATCCACTTACGCGCCCCGATGGAAATCCCGAGAGGAAAAATTAACATTAAACGAAAATATAATTGAAACGCAGTCCGGATAAACATATTAAAAATATTTATTACCAGAGAGGGTCATAACACAAAAATACGACTGAAAAATGTAACGGAGGATGTGGGGATCGAACCTAGGACCTACGATTACATAGACAAATAACTCTACCCCTTGACTACCTCTCCTTGCTTTTTTGAGGTGCAATTCTTTGCATCATACATGCTGTCAAAATATTCAAGTTCGTTTTTTGTTTAAACTATTGGATGTATAACCCCATAAGCAGATGAAGTAGCATTCATAAATTAGCAGTATCAGTAATATTAACCACTAGACAGCATTGTTCTGCATGTTCATTTACGTATCACTCTCCCAGTTTCTAGTTTACCTGCGCGCAGTTCACCTGACTGATTTTGGCGTGCGCCTAGCGGCCGGGGGGACGTACGAGGTTCTGATTTGTTCTGGGATGAGTGCTGCATGCCTGGTGTGGAATCACCCCGTGCCACACACCCTAGTGGTGGTTTTCACGGTACTTCGTAGATGTAGATAAGGTGGATGATTCTTGAACCACTAATCAACGACTACCTGCCTGCCAATTTTCTTCAAGATCCTGGACCCGGTTATTGGTGAACGGATTGAGAATTCAGAAAGGGAAGGTCTTGCGAAACTCAATTAGCACTTTTTGCTCACGATATTTTAGTCTCGGGTGAACATAACGCTCCAGTTGATGCAATTTTTCTTGACTTTAAAAAGGCATTTGATAAAGTTTCCCACAGTAAGCTACTCATGAAAATAAAATCCTACGGTTTAGACGACAACGTAATTTCCTGGATTAGAGAATTCTTAAGTACTCGCGTGCAAAGGGTTGTATTAGATGGCGCTATCTCTAATGAAGTAAAAGTCACATCGGGTGTCCCACAGGGAAGTGTCATAGGCCCGCTTCTGTTCCTTTTGTACATAAACGACATCGGTGACAAAGTTGACAGTAAGCTTAGATTATTTGCTGACGACGCAGTGGTGTATAGAGAAATTCGTAGCTTTAATGACAAGGAAGCGCTAACTAAGGACCTCGAGGAAATACAAGAGTGGTGCGATGCGTGGCAGCTAGAATTAAACCTGAAAAAATGCGTTGTTGTGAATTTTTGGAAACGGAAAAACGCTCCTTGAGACAGCTATTGCATAAACAACATAAAATTAGAGACCGTAGAATCCGTTAAGTACCTCGGAGTTAAACTGACTAATGATCTATCGTGGAGTAAACATATTCGAGAAATTACCGGTCAAGCTAATCGTAAATTGGGATTTGTTAAAAGAGTACTTGGCAAGTGCGACGATAAAGTTAGGGAAATCAGCTACTTCTCCCTCGTTAGACCCCACTTATGTGTGATTAGAATATGCCGCCATTATTTGGGATCCTTATGACATAGGCGTGGAAACTGATTTAGAACGCGTGCAGCGAAGATCGGCAAGATATGTTAAAGGCCGTTATGACAATCTCGTTAGTGTTACTGACCTTTTGCAGCAACTAGGATGGGAAAAGCTTTCAGACCGTCGATTATTATTTAGACTCAATCTATTATGTAAGTTCCAAACCGGTCTATTCTCTGACGACGTTGATAATATTTTACGAAATCCGATATACTACGGTAGATCAGATCATGAGAGTAAAATTAGGGAACTAGACTGCAGAATGGACAGATTTAAGATGTAATTTTTCCCACGAACGATAAGGGACCACAACAGCTGCAAATGAGACTTTTATCTAGGTTTGTCGTTAGGTAGTGTAGCTCTTAGTAGTAGTAGTACTCCTAATACTTGAATCCTTATCTGTTACCTAGTACATACTAACAGCACGCCTAGCATGTTTTCTACATGGGTCTTGTGTCCCTGTCCATCTGTGTAGTTGTAGAATGCATGTATATTGACGGTCACTCTCCATTTTGATGACATCGGTAGTGTAGTGTTGCATGCTTGTGAGGCTTCACCTCGTGACAAGCATTAGCGATTTATGCTAATGCATAATTAGTCGTAGTTATACTAACTCTAGGGTATAGTGTAATGCATGTTGGTGATTACTCACCCCCTGCCACACACCCCTGAGGTGGCTTGCAGGGTATTATGTAGATGTAGATTGGATACTGCCCTTGTCAGAGACGTCTCGGAGAGATCTCATACAAAATATCACTGACTGGCTTAAGGCTGGATGGCGACATTTGGTGGAACTTGGTTACAGGATACATAATAAAAGATACACAGTTGTATGTTCCACAAAAGTTTACTTTACCGACCCAGGTTTCGACATGTACACTATGTCATTTTCAAAGGTTTATGACTGACTCGCAGTTTAAGAAGGGATGGGAGAAATGGAGTGTGAGGAGGGTAACTGGAAGAGGTAGTCCGGGCAACAATGTTGCGCCAAGTTAGCGATGGATGGGAAAACTTTAAAGTGGGGAGGAGTTCTTGAAGATGGATAAATGCAACAGGGTGGCAATGCTGAGGGAAATTATAGGGCAAACATATGAAACTCCCACCCTCAATAGGTAGAGTAGAATTTTCACTTGTGTCTAATAACATAGCATCATTGCTAACACTTCACACCGCTTGATATATCCGTCATTATTTTATTTTGTTCTCTGCATGAAGTAGCATCTCGTAGCATTCATAAATTAACAGTATTAGTAATATTAACCACTAGATGTGTCTATAGCATTGTTCTGCATGTTTGCATGTTCATTTACGTAACACTCCCAGTTTCTAGTTTGCCTGCGCGCTGTTCACCTGACTGCTTTTTGGCCTGCGCCTAGCGGCCGGGGGAACGTGCGAGGTTCTGTGCATGCCTAGTGTGGAATCACCCCGTGCCACACACCCTAGTGGTGGCTTGCACGGTACTTCGTAGATGTATAGTTGTGACAATAGGGGGTGGGGGCGGAGTTAATGTATGGGATTAATGCAATACATTGATTCCGGGTGAGGTCCCGGAATCGGTGTAACATCCGTGAAATATCCACACCCCTATTCACCCGAATGAACGGCCACCGAGCTTCCCCACCCCGCTTCCCTGTCCATAGGCACGCCTCCAAACTTTCCGTCCTCAATGCCCTTCCCGCCGATACTTCGAACACACAGCTGAGAAATACTGATATGACAATAATTTGGTATTGTAAATCCCTTTCCCCACCCAGAATCAATGTATTGCATTAATCTCAAGCATTACCTCTGCCCCCACCCCTTATTGTCATAACTGTAATTTCCCTCAGCATTGTGACACTGTTGCATTTCTCTCTCTTCAAGAACTCCTCCCCACCTTAAACTTTTCCCGTCCATAGCTAACCTGGCGCAACATTGATACCCTGACTACCCCTTCCAGTTCCCCTCCTCACACTCCATTTCGCACCTCCCATCTTAAACTGCGAGTCAGTGATATTTTCTATGAGATCTCTCAGAGACCTCTTTTCTCCACTGACCCTCAATGTTCATTGCCCCCAGCATTGCAACATTGTTGCACTTCTCCCTCTTGGAGAACTTCTCCCTCCTTGAAACTTCTCCCATCCATAGACAGGCGCAACATTGTTCCCTGCAAGTTCCCCTTACCACCTTCCATTCCTCCCCTCCCTTCCCCTCCTTACCCTCTACTGCTCACTTCAAAGCTGAGGAAGGACCGGTCCAAAACGTTCGGTAAGAACAAATCTTTTTTGTCTTCTCTTTCCCTTACCTCCTGTAAGTTTTTATTTCTACTTCGTTCTTTCCATTTCCACTTCGTTCCTAGGCGTCGTCCTAGATGACTCTCTCTTCTTTACTCCTCACATGGAACATATCCTTTCCGAAATCATCTGAACTACAATCCGATCTTTGTAATTTTGCTCTCCATCCCCTTCTTCATCGCAAGAGCCATGTTCACCTCATCTTCCAATTGCCTCTTTTATATATTTTATCATCCTTCCGCAAACTCCAATTCACCCCTCCAGCTCCAACGCCCCTCTTCTTTTTTCTCCCTATTTTCTCCTTTTTTTTCTCCCAATTTTTTCTCTCTATCCATTTAAAATTATAAAGAAAAATAACCAATAGCTTTAGAGGGCTCGCGCCCGTGGCAGCGATTAAAAGGATTTACTTCAACCCTGGACTGGACGTAAAGCAGTATTTAGAAATACGATATCTTTAGAGAAAAATTTTCTATCAATAAAATTCAAAGTATAAAATAGACTATGAAGCATGTAATATAAGCAGGTCAGAAGATATTTCGTTAACATAATATTCATTGCCTCAAATATCACATTAAAACATAGCGTGCGGTGTCGGTGTACAGCACGTAGGATGGTGCGATGGGAAGTTTAAAGGTTCCGGTGCAAAGCATGTAGGACGGCGTTGAAGCGCCCACGCACCTGAAGCGCGGTCAATTGCTGCGCATGTCGTCGTTTCTAGGCGCGCACGCACCTTCAGCGGCCCGCGACCTTCGTCGTGTTCGACCGGTGGCGGTCCAACTCGACCGGTGGTGCATGCAACTTTCATTTTCCGGGCGATGGGTTTGATGACCAGAATTTGTTCTTTTTTTCCATGCCCCTTACTTTACTGCAACTCTGTTTCGGTTCTGACTCCAGTAACAGTAACGCGATTTCACATTTTCACAGCAGGCTACATTTGAAGACATAAAACATCTATTTTACCTCACTTTGATAAACAAGTTGCCGGAGAAGAGAGGGGGAAAAACTCTCGGGGCCCCCAAAACCTGGGTAGGCAACTGCCTACTTTGCCTTATTGGTGGTAATCCGGCCCTGGTTACCTAAATGAAATCAAATACTTGTTTATGACGAAACGACATCCGAAATAGCATAAACGTTCAAACCTGTGATCAGCTGGATATTTTATTTTAACAATTATTTAATGTCATTTTGTCTTTTCTAATACCTAACGTGATATTCTTACAGCAGCATGTTACCAAACGTTTTGGTACCCACTAAAGTCACATTTTTGGACTTACCAAAAGTTTCCATCATACAAACTATTGTTCGGCTTAACCGACTAAGGAAGGGTAAAACTTTTTCTATAGTATGGAGGAAAAATCCATGAAGGAATTTCACTGTACAAGAAAGGCGGGTGTCGTTTTTGTATCGTGTCAATTGTGTCAAAATGCCTCATCTGCACTTCAGCAGGTGCGCTTAAATAGGGTGTAGGAACATACTTGATAGATTGAAGGAAAATGAATTGGATAGGGAAGAAGATTGTGATGGGGAAAGTATCTAGGGGGGCCTACATAGCGGAAGAATAAGTAAAAATGACCATACTTAATGGCCAGAAAGCAACTTAGTGAGTGATGGAATTCCATCATAGGTGTCGAAGGCATCGGGAAAAGGTGCAATCTAAAGGATAGCACTTTAAATCAACAAAATATGTAAAACGCCGTTGTGGTTATCACTTGATAATTGTATTAAGCTGCCATCTATGGGAGTTAAATAAAGCGAGTCAAGCTCGAATACAACATGGTGTCAGAAGCACCTTGAAATTATATCCGAAATCAGTAAAAAAAATGGATAAACTGGAACCACCGAGGGTGTTGCGATTTGATGGAAATGTGTCGAAAAACTGGGCATCTTTTAAACAAGCGTTTAATATCTACTTAACGGAAACAAAAAATCACAAGGAAGACGATGCAGTCAAAACATCGTATTTTTTCTACTTGTGGCCGGTGAGGAGGCTCTAGCGAAGTATAACACGTTTGCATTTGCTACAGAAGTGGATAAAATGACGCTGTCATTGGTTATGCGCAAGTTCGAGCAATATTGCTCACCCCTCAAACATTTAACCGATGAGATACACGATTTTTTCACACGCAATCAATTGCCCGGGGAATCGGTTGACCATTGGGTCACTGGTTTAAGATTGAAGAGTGATTCATGTGAATTTGGTGATTTAAAAGACAGCTTGATTAAAGATAAAATTGCCTGTGGTATTCTGGATAAAAGAGTTAAAAGCTAGACTTTTGGAGGAATTGAATTTGACACCAGAAAGAGCCATTACCATCTGTCAAAGTGCGGAACGGTCTAAGGTCGAAATTAAAGCTTTTGGACGCAGAGAGCAGATTAACCTGTCGTTGATCTTACGGTCGATGAACTCCGGAGTGCTCGAGGACGGCCCAAAAAGGACTACGGAAGGACACAAATAAGGGGACAGGTCATGCAGTACAAGTGGAACATTCCAACTGCATTTGCGGAAGGTGTGGTTTACATCATCCACCAAAAAAGGGCACAGCAAATGGACGGAGCTGTTCTAGTTATTTTATAAAAGGTCATTTCAGCAAGTGCTGTAAAACCAAACCAGGTGGGCAATATATATATTAAAAGCCTAATTTAAATGTGCATATGCATGCGATGCTTTAGAAGACGACGCGATTGTTCTCAGAGCAGTGATTCTGTTGTTGAGAGGGGCATTTTTTCAATTGATGAACTGGGAATTTATACAGAGCGGATTGAAAAATGTTATGTTAATGGTCGTTATGTATCACTGAACATTGACACAGGGTCTCAAGCCAATGTGATGTCATGGTCAACTTTTAAAAAGTTGAAATTGAATCAGAGAAATATTATCAAATCAAAGGTTAAACTTGATAAACCCGTGCATTAATTCCTGCAATGGGTAAATGTACTGTGTCTTGTGGATTCAAAAACCAGTGTGTTGATTTGCCATTTCTAATTGTTGATAAACAAGTAGCCTCTGTTGTTGGGCTTCAGGCCTGTAAGGAACTAAGTTTGGTAAAAATTGATGGAATAAATAGGGAGTTAAAGACGTATCATGACATAATGTTCGAGTTTGAGGATCTATTTACTGGCCTTGGATGTTTAGAGGATGAGTTTCATATTAATTTTAAGAAAAATGCAACTCCTGTGATCTATGCTCCTAGGAAATTCCCTTTTATGCTACGAGACAAGTTAAAAAATGCGTTGTTGCATATATGAGAATGGAGGTAATTGAGAGAGCAGAAAACAGAGCCAACAGATTGGGTCAATCCCAGAGTGTTGGTAGGCAAAAAGGATGGTTCTTTACGCATTTGCCTAGATCCTTGCGAACTAAATAAGGTCATTAAGAGATCACATTATCACATACCAAATATTGAGGAGGTCTCAACCAAACTCCATGGTGCACAGTATTTCACAGTTCTGGATGCTAATTCTGGGTTTTGGGCTATTAAACTAGATGCAGAAAGCAGTAGGTTGTGTACATTTAATACCCCTCATGGAAGGTTTGCATTTAAAAGATTACCTTATAGCATCAGTTGTGCACCTGAAGTATTCGATTGTACAGTTAAAGAAATTTTTGAAGGCATGGAAGGAGTTGTCTGGGGTAAGACACAGGAGGAGCATGATGAAAAATTGAGAAGTGTGCTCAGTGAAATTCGTAATAAAGGACTCAAGTTAAACAGGTCTAAGTGCAAGGTGTCCTTACAGAGTGTACCCTATCTAGGTCATAAAATTACCAGCCAAGGGTTAAAAATTGATGAATCAAAAGTTAGATCTATAAAAGAGATGCCTAGCCCAACATGTAAACGGGATATGGAGCGATTTATTGGAATGACTAACTACTTAGCTAAATTTTTAAATGAGTACTCAAACATTATCACCCCATTGCGTCAATAAGAAAGAAAAAATATTTAAACAAGTGAAAAGTCTTATATTAAGTGCACCTGTCCTGAGGTATTTTGATGTGAACTTTCCGTGTCCGTGGAAAGTTCTCAATCTGGAGTAGGTGCTGTACTTTTGCGAGAACAGGGGCCAGTAGGATTTGCATCTCGGGCATTGAATGAAACTCAAAAAAGATATGCCCAAATTGAAAAGGAGCTGTATCCGAAGTCTAAAGGCCTAACTGAAAGAGCTGTTCAGACTGTAAAGAGGATTTCAAAGAAATCTGTGAATGATGGTACTGATCCATATTTAGGCTTGCTTTCCAACAGGAATACTCCCAATGGGGATTTGGGTTCCCCAGCACAAAGGTTAATGGGTCGTAGATAAGAGAACAAGACTTTCAGTAAAGGCAGATTTGTTAACTCCTGGGTTGGTATCAGATGCTGTGGCCATATTAAAAGAAAATAAAGCAAAATCTAAAAGGTATTATGGCAGAACTGCCAAGGAATTAAAATACTTAAATAATGGTGGCTGTGGAGAGATAAGGAGTGGGTACCAGCCGCAGTGGTATATAAGGGAGATAACCCACGAACATAACTGTATGTATACATGTGTATTATTTATACATGGTGTACATTATGTATACATGGTGGCAACACCTGAAGGAAAAATGTAAAGACAAAATTTAATAGATCAGTCATGTTGTACTGATAAAAAGGATTGGGATGTTACTGGGTTTGATTATTGTAATGTGTCTGATCAGATTAAACAAGGTGAAAGGGATCCTGTTAATATTGTGCTCAATCAGGGTGATAATTGTGAAACTGGCTTTAAGGAGCTCCAGAACCACACCCTGGAGAACCAAAGCACTAACCAGACTTCCAGTGGTAGGGTAATTAGAAAACCAAGCTTGTTAAAAGATTATGTGCGTTAAATATAATTTGTGAATGTCTCGTATTGTATGATGTTATTACTTTGATACTTGTGTATTACTTATCACTCTGATCTAATGGATTTTTATGCATTATAATAATAATTTATTTACTCCCAAAAATTTTTGTGGCACAAACTGGTAACAGCAAAGGAGCGGGAGCTTAAGGTGGTCTCCAAGGTCATAAGACCAGAATTGAGCCACCAGCAAATTACAAAAATGTATGCCATAAAAATAAATGGAGTAACTGTTACAGAAGTATTGTTTCAATGAAAATACCATCAAAATAAATGTTCAACATTTTCTTGAGAAAAAAGCCAGTCTTTGGCAAGTTTTAACATTTTGTTTGAGAATTTAATTTTTTTAATTTCAGCGGGTAGTAAATTAAATATCTTTGGCCCCATGTAGAGAAAGCAACGTTTATATAAATTTAATCTTGGTCTGTTTGTTACAATGTTTGACTCATTCCTTAAATTATATGTTTACATTTATCAGATACACTCAGCATATTGCCACTTCTGGCATAAAACAATTTTAAGACTTTAAATAATTACAAATGCCTTAGTGGTAACAATTTGAGAGCCACGAACAACGGAAATGAGTGTTCATAAGAATTTTTGGACGAAATAAGGTGCCTTAAGTTGTATGATCTATTGGAGGGAGATGTTGTGGTTGTTATTTGTTAATTATATTAACCCTTAACCGGTGACGTGCGGTCTGAGAGACCGCTGCGTTTTTAAAATTATGAATATTTTCAAAATGACTATTTTTAAATGTCTATAATTCTCGTTAGCTTCATATTTTTGTGTAATTAGGATATAATACTCTTAAAATTTTACATTTTAATTATTGATTTCTGTAAATTTGCAACTGAATTCGATTAGCGGTCTGAGAGACCTCACATCACTAAATTGGAAAAATCAATAAACGTAATGCTGGTGGACATGATTCAAAAAGTTGTTAAAAACAATTCGTAGTAAATTTTCATGTATAAAATAATTAATAATTTGTTAGGAAGCATTTTTAGTTACACAACGTGAATAATAAAGTACTTAATTTTTCTGAAATACATTAAGTAAGAATAAATGACTATTCAAGTCGTCGCTGAAGGCGAACGCAAAACAAATGAAATCCGGCTTTTATTGGAAATATCACGCAATTTGTTCTTTAACTGTTAAGCTTCTTATAGATTTTATATTTTATTACAAAATTTTCACTTTTTAAAGTGAGACACTTTAGGCAACTTTGAAACGCACTTTACGTAAAGTCTAACGTTATCCTAAAGTGACTCTTTACAAAGGTGGTCTTTAAAGTGACTCTTCTTCTTTCTCGTTCTCGACCAGGCGGTCGGCGGAGCGGCTACGTAGCGGTTGCATTCCAGGAATTCCCCCTGGTTCTCCGCAAATTCAAAGTCCTGCAATTCTGGAAATTCGGGAGGAAAGAAGAGGAAATTAAAAGAAAAGGAATTCTGCAAATTCCAGGAAAGCTCCGTCCCCTGAATGCACCCGATGACTCAAGATACATTATTCAGTCCCATGTGCATTGTGCATAGAAAGTGACAAACTACGCAGTTTATCATTTGATGATTTCACCAGTGACTTTGCTCTGGCAAAAGCATGAAAAACAATATTTTAGTTTAATATGATTCCTTAATATAACATGTTTCAAGAAATTAGATAATAAGCCTTTGTAAATTGTCCATTTAAAAGAACTTTTGTCTTTTTTCCAGAGTTTGCTGCATTTTTAAGTTTGTCATGAATAAAAAAGATTTCAAGTTATAGATTTTTTATTTCACTGTCCCTACACACACACATATATATATATATATAATTCTTACTCTCCACCTAGAGAAAGATGGAAGCTACTGTCCATCGAAATATCGGAAGTTTTAATTTGTGAGTGTTCTTTTTTCCTTATATATATCTAGTTCATATTCGCTTATATATATTTGAGTTTAATATGATTCCTTAATATAACATGTTTCAAGAAATTAAATAATAAGCCTTTGTAAATTGAGAAGTATATTGTACAATTAAGAAGTATATATATATATATATATATATATATATATATATATATATATATATATATATATATATATATATATACACTTCTTAATTGTATTTCAGTTTAACCCTCTAGGTATCCAAAAATCATATTTGGCACTGACATAGAATATCTGGACTTATGAAGGGCCCCTTATCTCAAATAGCAAAGAACCTTATCAAGTCTAAATCCGGCCCTGGCTCCACCCACTCACATCTGATTGGTCATTCTCTTGTCAGGTGCCGTAGTGCTTCCTCTCCCCACCCCCTCCAGCCCGCGAAGATATTTGAATTCTAAAGTACACATTTTCCCCGAGAAGCGCGCATATGAAGGGGACGCGCGGGTTCCAGACCACGCGTGCCTACAACATGGCGGCCAGCGTCCAACACCGACCGACAACAATCAAAGTTCACTCAAGCAAGCAATCCGATTGTCCACGATTCCCATTCAATCTTTATCCCGTTAGCGCATCGAACCAAATCCGTCCGCATCCAGGTGGTATTTCGAAAACTCTGCTGCTTTGAATTCAATGCGCTGTCTTCATCGGAATATGACTACGATGGCGAGCACCGTTGTCCCTTTACATCGAAATCAGAGGATTCGGCGACGAGTGGAGAGGACGACCGACGTCGACATCTCCGCGTCTTACTAGGGTGCGATTCATAGTCGAGACTTTAAAGACCACCTTTGTAAAGAGTCACTTTAGGATAAAGTGAGACTTTACGTAAAGTGCGTTTCATAGTTGCCTTTAGATGCGTTGCCTGGGTAGCATAGTGATCCTAGCGTTGGCCCGGCAAGCCAAAGGTCCGTGGTTCGATACCCGGTCTAGGCCGGTTTTTTCCTTTGGAAATTTCTACTCCATACAGTAAACCAGGTCATAAGAATAAACTTAGGGAATTAGACTGCAGGACAGATAGATTTAAAATTTCATAATTCCCGCGAACGGTAAGACACCATAGGACAGGGGCCAAAGCGACTTTGAACTAGATTTGTCGATAGGTAGTGTAGCTAAATAGTCATTTTCATCTCTATGTGCACTTTTATCTGGAAATGTGTGTGTATAAAGCTGTCATACTCAAACGCTATTTTGACTGGTGCATTTGGACGGTGCGTCAGAAATCCGCTTGTAGGCATCCCTCTCGGGAACCACCGCGTAATTTGAGTGTCATTTGAATGAATGCCTCGATGAGCCGACGGAAATCTTTCTCTATTCAGAGAAAAGCTTATTCCAACTCCTCCTCTATTTGACCGTAGACATTTGAGGGCTTGGCCACTGGATATATATTGCCCCGGAAATGCACTTAGCAAAAATATATGAATGCATTTACTCTGATTTTCCATTAGTTTAACGATATTTTGAGATTTCCACAGCATTCAGATCCAAAATTATGTCCGAACACTTTCGTGAATGGTTATCCGAAGGCAATGCCTCAAATGCTTTGTTTCTTCTTCCATAATAATACGCATGAACAATTTAGAAAGATCAAATTGAAATTCGCAGTAGAAAAATATGCGCAAAGAAGCAAAAGGATATTGCGATTTCCTACTGGGCTAAGTTCGCAAAAGAAGCATTGAAAATAAATCACCTCCAACAGGAATTGCAGAATAAATCTCCGCTCCAGTAATTCACACTTTCTGCCCGAGTGATTGAAATAGAAATCACTAACTTTCTTGGATTCCATAGCCTTTGTTATGAGATAAAATATTCCAATGGTCACCATAATTTGTAGTTTAGAATGACATTTATTTCTCTAAAAAGTATTTTATACTATTGCTTCCTTACACCTAAATAAAAAATACATAATTAATTGAATAAAAATAATTTTTTAATACACCACGTTTTTAAAACGGGCTATAAATATATAATAATTTTCCCTTAGGCCCTTTTAAATTTTTGAGGGTGAATTTTTAGTGGCTATGGAGATATTTGTAAGACTTGAAGGGAAAAACGTGGGGCGCAGGCAGTAGATAATAGAATTAGATAATCCGGATGAATTCACAACCAATTTCAGTGCATTGCAAATTGTAATAATTGATTAATTGTTGGAGTTTGCTCAACAACACCTTTACTCCTCCTTAATTATCATGGGCTGCCTGCGCCCCACGTTTATCTTTTCAATTCTTACAAATATCTCCATAGCCTCTAAATATTCACCCTCAACATTTTAGAAGGGCCCAGGGAAAATTATTTTATACTTTTTAGTCTGTTTTAAAAACGTGGTATATTAAAAAATTATTGGTATTTAATTAATTATTTTCTGCTTTTTAGTCTTATTACCATGAGTCATGCGCATGAGGAACTATCAACTGTTAGATCTCTATATATGTTCTAGTAAAAGCGTGGCGTATACTGCTCTATACGCCGTCCTTATTATGTTCAGAAGTACTTCTTTATCGACTGAGTAAGATTATCTGTCGAGCGAGAGTCTAGCACATGTTCAGACCTTATACCATACTGAGAACTGGGTCAGTAATACCCCGAATGCGTGTGACTGTGGTGAAATAGTTATTTATGCACCTTGGCCGTTATGGCACATGATTTCGTTCGAGTCGAAGAAATTCAGCAAGGGTCGTCCGAGAGCGCGGAACTATTAGCCCAGGAAAAATTAACAACATTTGACCCGAACCCGGAAATAATTAATAACAAAGCCGGACCTTTTGAGATGTATTCAGGATGAGCCCCCCTTTGAGATGAACATATCAAAAGTCCCAAGCTCTCCCAGGTGGGATAACGAAAATATCCTGGAAAAACCTGGAAATACTGGAATTTTCCTGGAATTCGTGCTGTTCGGTAACTATAAGAGCTAGAGAGGCGTTCTGTTTTTTTCGGCACACCTATTTTTAGTGCTCTACACTTGTGAAAGGTGTCCGGTACCCCCCCCCCCCCCACCCGAGGCTCCCATTCTGATCCTGGTCCACTAGAAAGTCATGAAGTGCAACATCATGTACTAAACTCGCCTTAAACCGATATTTGCCGGACTACTAAGCAGCGAAACGGCATTACTAGAACATGTTTCGGTGCTTGACACAAGTATAACCTTTCTGAATACCAATTCTTGCAGCAGCTCCCCGATCCCGCCGGCCTACAAGGTGCGAGAAGTGCCTGATCGTCTACAGGCGATGCTCTGATGCCTTTAAAGGGTGCCATTTGTATTAGACTAGCAAAAATTTTTGAAAAATTGCCACGGCCTGGATCGTCATCATCTCATTTTCTACCGACAGATTGGTTAGAATGAAAGGTTCTCTGGTTATCCACCGGATAATATAGTGTTGATCGGCACTGAAGTATCGATAGCGTAGTCTGCCATCTTCTTCTTATGCGCGACTCTTCACCTTGAAGAAAAAAGTAAACTACGCTTAATTAATTGATCGTTTATTAATTAATCAATTGGTTATTGTAACATATAGCAAATGATGCATTGGCATCCAGTTCCGAGCGACGGTTAAAGTTTCGAGCCTCTCAAAGCACATCAGGAAATTTGTGAATTACTTAATCGTTAATTAATTAATTAATTGTTATAACATTTAGCTAACATGGCATTGTCATCCACTTCTGAGCTATGGTTAAAATTACAAGCCTCTACTAGCACATCAGGAAATATGTTAATAAATTAATTGTTATTTTTTAACAATTAATTAATTAATTAATTGTATTTTTTTAAACAATTAATTAATCAATTAATGGAAATAATAGATAGCTAATATTGCATTGTCATCCACTTCTGAGCTATGGTTAAAATTTCAAGTCTCTAGCTGATCGGAAAGTTAGTTTAAACTCGGTTGCAATATTCCACCCGGACAGACAGACATGACGGAAACCGAACTAATAAAAACGTGATATTGTTAATTAATTAATCAATTGTTATAACATGTAGCTAACATTGCATTTTCATCCACTTCTGAGCTACGGTTAAAATTACAAGCCTCTACTGGCACATCAGGAAATATATTAATTAATTAATTGTTAATTAATTAATGGTTAATTTACTAACAATTAATTAATCAATTAATTGTTATAATATATAGCTAATATTGCATTGTCCTCCACTTCTGAGCTATGGTAAAAATTTCAAGAATGGAATTATAACCAAGTGTCTGTTTTATTAATAATACTGGTATTTGGTCACGTATATCTTCTCTAAAGCAAAAATTTTTATTTTATCATTCCCTTATTTTTCAATCATCTTTTCCTGGTATATTTTCACTTTATTTTTTACCTCGGCAGTTTTTAATACGACCTACCACGTATGGATTCATGATATTACATGCATGCATTTAGTGTTGCCGCGAGACTCGAGACTTTCTCGTCTCGTCTCGAGTCTCGTCTCGAAAACGAGACGAGACTCGAGACGAGACCACTTTTTGACGAGACGAGACGATACCACTTCCACGAGACTCTCGAAAGTCTCGAAATACAGATACATGTCCTTAATTAGTATTTGGTATAGCTTCATCCCTAAAACTATGTCCTTCTGTTTAGACGAAGTAAATTTTACGTTTCTCTTAAGTATTATATTTTAAATATAATTCAATAATAACTTTTCGATAAATTATCTAACTATAAAAAAGAATTTTTGCCGAAAAATCAATTTCTGAATGCATGAGCGTGACTTCTGGAGCCAAGTAAGGGAGTGTTAATGGCTGACTACTTTTCCTTTTTTCTTGCGATAATAACCTTGGAAAATTTATCCAGCAAAAATTGGACTATTTTCTAAAGTGGTAATTTTCAGTACTTACTTCTACGACAAAAATATCTTGGATTATACTCGCATATGTGTAAAGTATCGCCCAGCGGCACTTGCAATCCTGCTAATAGTTTGCATGCTAGGAGAAAATGATGGCGCCATTTCGAATTGCGCAGAGCACATCACCTCGGCAGAAAGACGAATGATAATTGGAATAACTATGTACCTCTTCCTGCATGACATAACTTCCGAGGTTAGTGAGGATATTTAGCATAATGTCGCTAAATTGTGTTGAGGATGTTACAATAAAAAAGGATAACTACAATTGGCTTTCCTTTGACTTTAATTTCTTTCATTTGCCTTTATTTTGCTAACCAAAAATCCATTTAATCAAAAAGTCCATAACTGGATCATCTGACCGGCATTTATTCATCAGCCACTCATTCTAACTCCATTCATCATATTTTCTCCAAAAACACCTGTTAGCGGCAGGTAATCTTATTTCAACAGCATGCAGTCCATTCTAAAAGGGGCCAGTAACCTGTCGAAAAAATCTATTTGCAGACTTGTGCGAAATACCTGAGAGGAATAATCATTCGCCCTGACCGGGATTCGAGACCGGATCCCTCGATTTGCGGCCGAGTTCTTTAGCTTAAATGGCTAAAGCACTAAGTTTTGATAGCACTTATCATCATTTTAGATGCATAGCCCATGTACTAAACCTTGCAGTACAGGATCTATAAAGAACGTTGTCTCTGGAGGACGGGGTTTCAGAAGACCAGCTTTATTAATTGACTGTGACGATGAGGATTTTGATTTTGAAGAAGAAAATAAAACTTCAATTGCCAAAATAAGATATCTAATTAAACAAAGTGAGCAGTTACGAAATAAATTCCGTAGCGCTTGCGAAGCTGCAGGGGAACCATCACTGAACCTTGTAATAGACGTCCCAACTAGGTGGAATTCAACAGACGATATGATTGGAACATCACTTAATGTGAAGAGAGGTATTTCAATCCTATGCGATAGTATAAGTGACCTGAAGCGCCTCAAAATCACTGGATCAGAATGGAAACTGCTTGAAAATGTTCACAAAGTTTTAAAAAACTTAAAAGTTCTGACGAATAAATTAGGAGGAGAAAATTACGTCACCCTTCCACTCATTACCGTTCCATTAAACTTCCTGTTGGATAAGCTAGAAAAAATGATGGAAATACTGGACAACAAGCCTGGAAGGAATGAAGGTGATGAAAAACTGTTGCTTGTCTATCAAGCTACTCGGAACAAGATGCTAAAGCACAACCGCCTGACAAACTGAATTTATTGCGCGGTATTAATATTAGATCCACGTCATAAATGTGAAACTTTCTCCATGACGCCATGGGGAAAAGAGATGCAGGAAAAGTCCCTATTGAAATTTGAGGAAATGTTCAAAGTCTATTACGAAAGGTATCCCACTTAAATACACTCCGCTCAGTCAATGGATCTAGAGAATCTTGAGAGGTCTGTTTTGGTAGAAAGTGACGAGGAAGACCTTCTAGATGTATATTCTCTCTATAAGCAGTCAAGACCCAGTACTGGCAGTTATTTTCTCCTTTTCGACTAATTTCACTTACCTTAACTATTTTGACCTAAGAGAGAAGTTCAATTAGTCTCAGAACTTTTATTTAAATTGTTTTACTTTTAAATAGAAATTTAACCCTTTTTCTGTAAAGACCTAATGGTTTTCATATATTTTCTCTGCAATAAATTTGTGTCTACATTCCCTTTTTAGAAATTTTTTGTTTTATGTTACTACTTTATTCATTGAGTATCAATAAAATCAATGATTTTACTAGCAGTTTGATGTAATTGGTGTCCAGATCAATATATATTTAAAATTTATATTAATGGCTTTCCTATTTCGAGTGTACCGATTCAGCGATTAAGTACGCAAAGGAAACGGATTTTTATGGTGCTAAATTTATTTTGGGGGAAACGAGACGAGAGTCTCGTCCGAGACTCGAGACCGAGACGAGACTGGGGTTCACGAGACGAGACTCGAGACGATACCCGAGTTCAGAAAACGAGACTGGCTCAAGTCTCGTATCGTCTCGCGGCAACACTACATGCATTTATCGCTCAATATAATTGCAGTTATTTTTATCAGTAAAGTGAAGTGGTGTATTGAGAATGTTTCATTATTTTATCTCTTAGATAATTCTGGAGCGTGGGCTTCGGTGAAATATTCTCATATTTTGAAATATCATCTAAGTAAATATCAATTGCATTAATTGCACCAAGGTAATAATGAAATGAAATGCACCAAGGACTAATATATTGTATATAGTCCTTAGTATTGCGAACCACAGAGTAAGTCGCATACTTATACAATTCATCAGCTATGACAACTCCAGATTTTGCATCATAACGAATTCTGCTTTTTAGTCATCCCGGTGCTACGTCGATTGCGGAATCTTTTTTTAATTTTGTAAATAAATACACATCTTACGTTTTTTGGGTGCATATGACAATAAAGTAACATTGCTATGAATGTTAGAACAGAATAAAAAAGAATCGCAACCTCTACAGGATGTGAAACACGGTGGCATCTCCTTTTATATTTCTATACAGTAAGAAAGTATGCAAGTGTTAATCGTATAGAAGATGTAACCATCTCGTAAACAAATGGCCTTATCATTCGCTGTATTAACATAAAAAGCGTTGTTGCTCTTTTGAAATTAACCTTTAGGCGATTTCCCATAGTATATTTTTAAATTCCTAATTTCCTTCTAGTAGGTACATACATATTTTCAGATCCACCGATTACTTTTTTATCCACGTTTCCCGAGTTTACTCCTTAGACAGAACCATATTGCACACCTGTCTCTGAATATTAGTTACTATATTCATCTTAGAATCCGATTTTCAGCAACTTTTGAAAAATCACTTACAAATCTCTCACACAGGTGCCTGTTAATTTTCTCATTACTTATTTTGTTGGGGAAACGTAGAATACAATGTAAGCGAATACGCGACATTACCAATAAAAATAGTCACCACCCTTGCTATCAGCTTATAACGAGAATTTTCTATTCAATTTCTGAGGAGATTGGTGATAAAGATCATATCAAATAATGTGGAAGTTACCGAGAGGAATAATTTGAGTCCTCCAAACGTAACCAGTCTTTGTGTTTTCAACTATGTCCCTCACTTAGGGCCGTATTTATAGTCGTTACCTTGCAGTCCCCTTATCCATCCCCTACCCAGCAGGCCCCTTGAATTGTGCGTTCTATAGTCAAAATTAAGGGAGCTGCTAGTTAGGGGATGGTTGGGGGTTAGATCTGGTAACTAAGGACTACAAACGGCGGGAAATAGAATTCACAGCTCAAATGTTTCAGTGGTGACGCTCGTGATCAACATGGATACGTATAAATAAAGAGCCAGACGCAGCATGAAAACTGTTAAGATGGCCGCTTGACGTGCAAATAGCTTCAACGGTGTGGAAAAGAAGATTTTGTGTGACCTGGTATAGAAGCATAAAGATATAGTGGAAAGTAAGAAAACGGACGCAGTTTCCTGCCACAAAAAGAAGAAATAGTGGGAAAAAATATGCTGCGAGTGTATATGAACATCCTTGGAATGAGTCTGGCGTCACATCAGATATTTATCGATTAAGAGCAAATCTTCCCGTTGTTTTTCTTCCAAACCTTCGAAATTATTAATTTAAGGCTATACACGTTCATTAAAGTCAGTTTAGTTATATCTGTTGTGTTATTTTTTCGATAACGGGGCCCCTGGTGGAGCATGCATCTCCTGCCAGAATTAGGAGAGGCTAAGAGAGCTGCTGGGGGTGGAAATTTGATAATAAATACCGTTTTTGACGAAGGGGCCTGCTAGGGGCTGTGGGACTGCTGGGTAACGACTATAAATTCGGCCCTTAGAGGCGCATCAGGCCGGGAGTATAGGTTTAAGGATAGGATTAGAGGAGATGGGTCGAGGGAAACCCGGTTTCGATCGATCATCGGCTGATGTGGTGGAACTGTTGCATAATGATGATCAAGATATTGCAATTTCTGTACCTTTTCATTTATGCATTTAAAACTACTAGTTTTCAAAGATAGAAGCATAATTTTCCATCATCATTGTTCACACCAGCACGTATATTTCAGTGAGTTGTGGATGCAGAAGGTAGAGCGACCAGACATGGTTTACCTTGGCGTGAACAGGGTCTTGGGGGAAACACGAGAGTTTCGGAAATCCCAAGGGATTAAAGTCAGGGAAAGCCAATTTGATAGTCGGGGGACTGAGAGTGGGGGGGGGGGAGGATTGACAGGGAAGAGAGGGGAGAGAGGAAGGGAGGGACAACGGTTCAGGGGATTGGTAACCAGAACACCAGACATTCCTATGGAAATTCCGCCTCGGCGGTGCTTTGGCGTCCAATTGGCCAGCTGATGGAGTGCTCGATGTCCGTCTTTCGCCTTTCCACTCGTTAGCATTATATCGCATATAATGCTAATGAGTGTTATCTTATTCCCAGACGCGCATTGCGTCGCTATTGTATACACCTACTTGTGTTTTAGCCTAGCAGTAAGTGATTAACATTCATGATCGCGGCGCATTACGCTCATCCTGAGGAAGCCGAGGCAGTGTACATCAGAAATATTGGCCTCTCGTGTTTCTAACGCCTGAGATTCAGATGGTAGCTGGCGCACATTTGCATGACAACAGCTCGTCGGAGTACGATTCGTCCGACGGGCCGGACGAGAGCGCAGATCAACTCATGGCGATCACAGAATTTGGTCCTTGAAAACGTTTTAAACTATCAAAAGCTATTTATTGCCATATTTTTCTAGTGCTGAAACAACTAACAATCGGAACTTGCTAAGAATAAACCATGTGATATTGTTGTATAAATGCTCACCGCGTAAAATATATCTTTGGATTTTTCGTTTTTCGGCCCCAGGCAGAAGGGCAACTCATCTCCCGACGGCAAGAATTTAAGCAATGAGTGAACCCGGGCCCAGTTGCAGCCGCTATTTGTTTCACTTTTCAGAACCTCAACTAAATGTAAACGTACTCACGCTTACAAAAAAACTTTCCTCAAACGACAATGCGTGTTGTCATTGACGAGACGATGATTATCACAATTGTGACAAAAAATAAGGTCTCAAGAGAAGAAAAAATCATACATTAGATGATCTCAGCCCCCATGCCTAAGACAATTTAAAATGAGCCGGAAGAACCCAACTCCCTCCCCTTATTCATATTCGACGTAATAATAGAATGGGCCATTACTCATCCCGCTATGAAGCAAACAAATCAAGGTCACCGACCACCCCTATTCCCAAAAATATGATGCTACTATTGATACTTACCTCTTGCGTTCGTTTGCAGCGGCGAGCTTAAGAATTGATTACCAAATACTTTTACAGCTTCTGTTACCAACTGTGGTAAAGTGGCTATGACCGTTAGCGAAAGGTAAACAATGAATTGTTTTTCAGTTTAGAGGTCCAATCGCGCATTCCTATTTTAATGTATTTTTCCAGCAAAGTAATAACTTATCACTATGTCAACAACTTCGTATTAAAAATTAACGTTGTAAATAACATTTGCACTTCACCAACGTGAGGTAATTCCTAACTAAAGTTTAATTGTCTGAAGCACACTACGCGAAATCTATTTCATTCGATATGTTGATCGTTCGTCAAAGCGATGAACAATAGTAGGATTTATATTGTCTCTTGCAGCGAAAAAAAATTTCCCTCGAGGAAAATCTTTTCCTCGTCAAAACAATAGCCTCACCTCGCCAACTTGTCTAATGGCAAAACGACCTCCTTGGGAGGTGGGAGCCTTGAGCGCAGAACTCAGGCCAGCGAGGAAAGCCTGACGAGGTGCGGCCATCGAAAATTCATAGCTCCCTTTGTAATCGAGATAAAGTTACAATTCTTTCACCAAAAATAAATTTACAGTTTTATCCAGATTTCATATGGACCTATATCGTATGATACTACAGTTAGTAAGCGACTGCTTCCCACATTACAAAAATCGGAAGTTTAGGCCCAAAGATACTTAACTAAATATAACAACGTCGAAACTCAGCTAAAAACATTAAAAGGTTTACCGATATGGGAAGATAGGCATTAAAAACTTTCCCTGCAAGTTATAGGCTGTTGTTGAGAACTGTTA
The DNA here is from genome assembly GCA_963573305.1 of Pyrrhosoma nymphula. NCBI lineage: Eukaryota > Metazoa > Arthropoda > Insecta > Odonata > Coenagrionidae > Pyrrhosoma > Pyrrhosoma nymphula. The sequence continues at coordinate 153,987,337 of OY754329.1, read as the reverse complement.
GCCGACAGTTGAGTGAAGAAGATAGCCACGGAAAACTGCCACGAAAAAGCAAGCGGCTGAAATAATGGCGCTGTAAAAATATTTGAGAAAATCAAAAATTCGTAACTCCTTTCGTATTCGAGATAAAGCCACAATGTTTTCACCAAAAATACATTTAATTGTTTTCACCAAATTTCATACACCGCATATATGGACCTATATAGTAAGATACGAAAGTTAGCAGGCGATCGGTTTTTACCTTGCAAAATTCTAGATTTTTCGTCCAAAAGATATATAAACGAACATAACAACGTTGAAACTGAGTTGAGCACAAATTAAAGTTCACCAGTATGGAAAAAATGTACAATAAACGTTTCCTGCAAGTTGCAACTTTATTCTAAGAACAGTCTGCCGGCAACTGGATTAGGAATATAAACTCGGAAGAGCCAAGTTACTAGCCAAAATTCAAGGAAATATTTTTTGTAACTATTGTTATGAACAAAATAGACTAACTATTGTCACCACTAAACGTAGCGACCCATTCTGCTTCAGGACATATTTTCAGGCTTGTAGAACAAGCAAATTCATAATTTGTCAGCATTTCTTCCTTCGCCATCTACGTTATCCCTCCGGAACTACCTAGGGTTGTGTAAAAAATATATACAATTTCTGCGCGTGCGGTGAGCCAAGGTACTTAGAGTAAAGGTTGCCTCATTCGCGACTCGGTCTCCTATTGGTTTGACGTCACTGACGACCCAAACTCCCGCGCCATTTGAATTATCAGGTTTTTCCTGAGCCAATGTCACGGCTTCTTCTGTCTCGTCTGTTGTAGGAAAATCTAATCTATTTACTTACTCTTGCAGTCAACAGCCTCAGTATGACATAATTATTATACTGTTCTATACAATGTAACACAATATCGTTTGGAGGAAATTAAACAAGAGCAAAGGAGATCCGATAAAAATGCGCTACGAATAGTTAAAAACTTTTGGGTAGGCTGAAAAGATTTCTCCGTCTTTTCACGACATATTTCCTTCCGGAAAGGTTACAAATTCCATCCCTTACCTCCCTTCCTACCCCTTCGCACGACTTTTCTCTCCATTTGGGAAGTTCCCGTAAAGAAATGTAATGGAAGGGGTGGGTAGTTGGTTCACTCACTCCCCCGCCTTGGTATTTTAACTGTAGCATTAAGCACTTTGAGGCACAAGCTGACCCTCTCTGCTGGGTGTTTCCGAAAATAAGTAATACAATGGAAGGGTTGGGTTGTTCGTTCACCCACTTCTCCAGCCTCAGTGTTTTATCCAGAGCAATAAGTCCGTCAACCCTTTCCGGGAGGGAATTCCCCCAAAAACGTCCTACGTTAGGGTTGGTGCCGTGTTTGACGAGTTATATGACCTTAGTCTAACTTTACTAACTAACTAAAGAAATAGTCAACGTTCTCCCCTCCACTGCACCAATGCAGTCCCTTCTAGGAAAAAGGGTAGCAAGATGTACCACTAAAAATTGGAGTGAGAGAGTATCCAAACCCGGTCAACCCTGACGTATTGTCGCCTTCGGGGGAAGAAACTTCCAAGAAACCAGGCAGTAGGCTCTCTCCCAAAATAAGTGTACACCCCATTGTCACTGTGGAGAACAGTACGTTTCTGTTCTGTCAGTCTCTTTCAGTTCAGCTGAAACTTCAGTGCGAGCAAGATGCCCCCCATTAAAAAAGTGTCCTCAGACTGCGAAATATAAGAACGACAAGTTCCGACGTTGAAAATCGTGAAAGAGAGAGGCCGAAGAATTTAAGAAAACGCGATAAGGATTTCATCATCAACATCAACGACATTTTTGACAGTGTAAAGTTGGGTGATTTGGTTATTGACACCAATAAAGTGGTGTTCAATACAGCAATTTGTGCATGCGTGAGTGAGAAAACATTCCGCAATATCATAAAAGAAAGGAGTGTCGGCAGTGAAGCGTCTTCGCTGAAAAATGTCGTGGACGATCTCGCATTGTGCTTGACGAGTTACCTCAAGGAGTTATTCGCCGTAAAGTGAATTCGTTATACCACAGAAAAGAGTTTCCAAAAATGATCAAAATACTTGAATTGAAGTTGGATTTTGAGTTTTCCTGACGTTAGCCCCAGAACAATGCAGAAATAGTTGCAGTAGCAGTGATGACGATTAGTTTTGGATGGAAAATACTTTACGGCAAGACAAACTTAACAAACACCATTTATTTTCATGGTCCATACATTTTTTTTATCTGTACATTTTCTTTAAGAAATATTTCTATAGAGTTCCCTAGACAGTTCTGTAGACATTCCTTAAAATATTGAAATGGTTTTTTTATGGAGTGTTTCCAGAATTCCCTAGCAATTTCTGTGGAAATTCCCTAGCATTAAAATTACGTTTGATAAATTATCATAGTAAGCTATTTAGTGGTAAAACATTTCATGAATAGATACTAAGATGGAAGGAAAAGTTTTCTGAGTGGACCATGGTCTTACTGTCATTATAATGAACCAGCATGTATTAGAAATGTATAACGTGCTCAAATAATAATATTGATACTGATTATGGACCAAAGAATATTTTCAAATAAATTAGAATGTCTTGACATAACTTTAATTTTTCGATTAGGGAAAAACTGTGGGACCTGATAATATTTAAACATTTTCGTTAGTTAACAACAAGTTATGCGTTTTATAAATGTGCGTTTGCACTTATACGCATCTTTAATCATTTTTGCAACTTTTGGTAAAAGGATAATGTGGTAGAAATATTTTGTTTTCCCTAAAATGTGTTACAAAGTACATTAAGTTGAGGAAATGGCTAATTTATGGGTGCTCGGAGTAAATTATTTCATGAGCGTGTTAACATTTTTCAATCTGTCAAAGAGGAAAAATGATTGCTAAAATGGCTATAAAATTAACGTTAAAATGAAGTATATTATAGGTATTGCATTAGCATAGAGATGATAATGATAATTTAATTGTTATTTTACTGGGTACAAAGATATATCTCCACGAACTGATTAGCTTGGCATTTCCTTACATGTGAGGAACTGGTTGGTAATTAGGACAATGCCATGATTAATATGGGTTGTGATAACTGAACATTACAACTATCATATATTTTAGGCTGCACATTCAAAGTGAAAAGGACCTTACTTAAAAACTCATATAATTAATTCCATCTTTAGGTTCACCAACTCACGTAACTGTTTAATTTTCCGAATTGATGCACAGTGAGACATAACAGTTGCTAAAAAAAGTAATCAAAAAACATGAGGATTCTTAAATTAACATACATATCTGTGATCTGATACAGTCCGCCCACAATTCTTCGTGTTTATAAGAATGTTGGTGCATGTTGCAACAGTACAACGAGCACCCGGCATCGCTTCGTTTCGTTTTAGGCGTTGAAGGACGTACTTATCCAAAAATATAAATTTTTATCTCAACAATTACGGAGTCTTGGCACCATAAACTGCACGAATTTTAATTAACACGCAGAAAATTTGCACAAATAAGCAACAGTATAATGCCTCTGAGACCTTCGCACAACACGTCGGAGGATACAGGCACCATGCGGATGGGTTCTTCCGGTCGTCAGTGACGTAGCAGCGGTTCTGTTTGCGCCTGAGCAGTGACGAATGAGGCAACCTTATACTCTAACGGCCGTATTCATAGATTTCGAGTGAAACCTGGGGTTATGCGGTTTATCTTAGTCCGGTCTAAGTGCGGTTTAGAACGGTACTAAAAGTTGGTATTCATAGCTTGGGTCGAGGGAGATAGCCTCGGGGACTAACGGAGTCCGGGACTTGCCTACCGCGCGAGGATGGAACGCTTGGCAACACCGCTATTCGTCAAGTAGCAGGGTATTTCCTGGAATTTCTTCTGAGGAGTTGTGCGTTGCCTGCGAACCCTTTACCCATGCCTTTACCACTAATTACTTGCTTCTGGGACTTTCTTGCTCACTGAAATCGGCCTGAAATCCTGCTCCCCGCATTTTGGATATCTTCGATTTCATTTTTGTAATTATATTTATGACTTAGACGTGTTGCAATTAATTTTTCTATTTTTTTTAAGTTTATTCTCCTTATTAAAACTATAGCATAATCACCCGGTTTTGTTTCGTGCAATGCACGTAATTTAATTTAGCTACACAAATAATAAATTCACTAAAACAAGTTATTCATCAAAACGCACAGCTAATTGAAATGAACGTCAAAAACTAACTAGTATATAAAATTAAAACAAAAGGATGTTACAAAGTATGAAAGTTATGAAATATTATTGATATTATCGTGATTGAACAAAACATACGAAATGTAAACAAATGAACACAACTAAGCGATGTGAAAACAAATTTAATCTAAATTAAACTAAAACTAAATTAAAGTAAACTAAATTATAAAGTTGATTAACTAACCCGATTACCGATAAAATTAAACTAATTAAAAAAATAATTAACTATGTATCCTGATAATTAAACTACTTCATTACTGCTCATTACTGCCTATACAACTATTTACGTCAGTATAAACCTAAATCACTAAGCCAACAATATTCCTAACGATAGACTAACAAAAAATAGTACCACTTAAATTAGGTCTAACTTGGAGAACTCGCGATAAATGACTTAAAACCTTCAAAAAACATAACACCTCAAAAACTGAAGAAAAAGTGGCGACGCGCGGAGCTTAAACTCAACGCTAAACCATTATTCCATAGGTTTAACTTCCTCCGGACTAAAGCTGCCGGGGCTAAGGTAGATCAGCGCTAAAACGAAGCTATGAATATAAGTTCAACGACATCGCCGGTCTAACTTCCATAAACCTGCGGTAGGCGTAGTCTAACGTAACTATGAATACGGCCGTAAGAACTTTGGGTAATACCTACGTGCAGTGGCGTAGCCGCGTAGCTGGAGAGGGGGGGGGGGGAGCGGCGGGGGCGGCCCGCACCGGGTGCCACCCGACCGTGAAAATAAACTTACGAAAATTCCAGAAGGTAGAATATTACCACAAAAATATTTTGCACATATAGTTACACTGTCTGTTGTTTATATTTTCGTAGCTCTATGGCCCGGTCGGTCGGGGATTCCATGCTAACTACGCCACTGCCTACGCGTGGAGGCATTTGACGAGCCAGCTGCCCGTCGAATGACTTCGTTGAGCTTCGGCTCATTCTTCGCCGGGATGAGTTTGCTCCGGGCTTCACCGGTCCGGGAATCGTCACACGGGACGACACCAGCTTGGCGTTGGGCCCGCCAAGGCATCACAGTCCGATCGCCATGCCTCGCTTCGAAGGCATGCTGCACCCACCATAAGCATATCATCCACCTTTTCCGCCACCGACCACTCGCGACCGATGTCATGTCCCTCGCGTTGACTTCAGTTTCGGTGGGCTGGTCTCGTTGGAGAAACCTCTTTCATTGGGAGACGTGCGCCCTTCGCCCTGGTCCGGTCGGCGAAGTTCAGCGGGCACCGCAGTCCTCCTTCTTTCATGGTCTTTGGTAGTTGATTCAGTGTTCACCGGAGTTCTTCTTTGATCGTCCTCGGACAGGTTTCATCTGAACGGCTCCTTCCATGCTGCTCTGTCCTGTGCTGCCCTCTGCCCTTCATAACTCCGGCCATGGCCACCTTTCATACAGTATTAAAGGGGGCCATGCTCCGGCCCATCATTATGACAGTCATCATGTTGCCTTTTTCTTCCTCTTCCCCTTCAAATATTCTTTTTCTTAGTCAATAGAAATCAGTGGGAAACCGGCCGCCATCTTGTATTTATTTTCTTCCAACTGAACTCCAGCTGTTTCAATAGGTTCAACGGAAATGGAAAGCAATTCTTCAAAGTAGTTGAAAAACTGTACCTATTCAAATCAGTGTTTCTTTCTCGAGTTTGTGTTTGACGGAAATCGAAGCATTCGGTATTAACAGTGGAACCAGGGGCGAACCCAGGAATTTAATTCGGGGGGAGACTACCTTTTAAATCGAGAGGTCCACTCTTGAAGAAGACCACAATATCGTTGCTGGCCGAAAATTTCATGATTTTAACCTTACTTTATTGGTTCCTCCTAAGGAATTTCCGGCCAAGCAATCTATCTATTGGTGCGGTCGCATTATGTTTAGCCTAAGTACGACAGAGGGGCCAAGACAATTATAGCCTCAATTTGATCAGTCATTATGTCCACCCACAGTATAGTGATATTATTTTTGTTCCATTGGTAAGTTAGAGGCAAATTTGAAGAAGTTCTTGGGTCTAGTCAAATGCAGCCTTCTCAATGACTCACCCAATACATAGATACTCATTTTCCAGAGCTTCTTTACCCCTTAAGCTGTGCATTCAATATGATGTTTAAACATGCACTAGCATTTGAGGGTATTTTTCGTCCCTTGGATTGTGAATGTGACCTCCCATGGTATTTCCCCCTCCTCCTATTGAGAGTACAGTGCACTTGAGAAGGGCAATAAAAAACGAAAAGGTTCATGGAGCCACATACAAATGGCATTTGCACATGTTTTTTTAACTCTAAATTATTGGAGAAAGTGTCATAGTTCAAATCGCCAATAAAAGATGGGGGCAGTCTACTATGCCAATTGTCGATAGAAAATGGGAGCAGTCAAATGGTTAAATTCCAGGAAAATTTCTTTGTCTCTACATGTTTCTGGACACTTGATTTCCTGAATGCTAACTCTACTCACATGAACATGAGAAGGGTGTAAGATACAACTGAATTCCACTCACTTCTATCTCACCACATGTAGGAAGCTCACTCCTACATCACAATCTATTTGATAAAGCAAAAATAAAACCACTGATAGTGAAGATTATCCCAACTTAGACAATAAGCCATTGGAATCATGAAAATCCCAGAAAACTTGGGTAGTGAACATCAATGCCATATCCACACCACATGCCTAGTCTCTGGGAAATGACCTACCTATTGAATAGCATCCAATGTAAAGGTGGCCAAAAGCTAAGCCTCATGCCTGCCACATGAAGAAACTGACTGAAATACTCATGGACTTGTTGCCGCTGAAAGTTAACATACATTTTGAGAATATGGAAGAAATAAAGACATTCACTTTGTTCAGCAGTTTTAGCTATAACGTACACGGAAAGGAATTGAGAACCATTGCACGGATAAACATTATTTTAAAATTTTTATTTAAAATAAATACTTATCACCAAATTAATGGCAAATAAATCTACCTTTACACAGGCTAATTGAGCAAAAAAAATAAAAACAATGTTCACAAAACTGGCTCAGAATAACTATTGACACACTTTTTTAAGACAAGATAACACCGAAGAAGGATAATAAAAATATATCACATGGTATATGAGTTCTCCTCCATCAAAAACACATTATAAATGCTTTAATTCTTAACAATATTCAGGCCAGAGGCTTCTAAGGTGGTTTACACCCCTTCAGGAGGGAACACAAAAACATAAATATGAATTTGGAAAAATCATTCAATGGCATGGCAAACCCACAGCACATACTTCTTCAGTAATACCCTTGATTCACACTCCTCTAGATAAAACACCCACAAAAATAGTCAATATACATAAAATGCCTTTACAATAGTTTAATCCTCAAATAAGATTCAGGAGGTTTTAAACTGGAGTTCCTGATGAGTATATAATCAGGGAGAATCAAACATTCTCAGTCACAAGCACTATGTTACCACCATGTACAACGGGACCAAGTCTTGTAACAGGAAATTGGATAACTCTACCACCATTTAAATAAAAAATAACTCAAAGATAACAGCGCATAGAAAATTCAATGACTAAAGAAGTAATAGAAAAAACATTTTCTTAACGCAATAATAATTTTATTTGCCCCCCATCACAATGAATTTTAATTCTATGCAAGGGATGAGGATTGCAACATATTTCTGCATCAATCACTGACTAAGGTACATACATTCAAGTGTTTTTTGACTGATGCAACACCACCCAGAAATATCAAACGGTAATTTAAATGGTTTATCTGGCTATGAAGTTCTACAAAATGTATTCCATTAAGGCTCTTATAAAGCACAGCCAAAGTGAGACTTTCAGGAGTTGTCCAATTGTATCATGCATAATAAAATTTTTACTATTGTTTTCAGTTTCCTTATCAAAGATTAACATATTTTTTTTACAGATTAATAGCTACAACATTCTTGACAATTAGCTTTAGCTTAATGACAAGCACAATGATTCCACTGATCATGGCACAAATATTAGACAAAAAATTCAACAGCATGAATTAAATAATATACTATAGCATGGCAACAACAATAATTGATGACACGACATTGATAAAAATTAGCAAATACAATATAGAAATGGCAGAAAAAACAACAAACGAAAATAACAACAACAATCTTCTCAAGCAATATACCTCCACGAACAAATGACCGACTGTGAGAGCGCTTTTACATTGCGCAAACATACAGGAAACAAAATCTCAAAATGAGGTGCCTAAAAAGGACAAAAACATTTATTGAAACAGAGAGAATCAACTCACTGTAACATTTAGCTTCCATTCCCTCTGCTTGGGATATAACAGCGCAGTATTTCCAATCTGAAGGAGTCTGTTGACCCCTAAGGTATCGCAAAGCCTTCTGCACAGCCCTTCCGACCAAGTCAGTGGTTATGTTCAGTGAAACCTCATACACACATTGTCCAAGGAGGACAGAATTAATGACGTACGACTGAGTACAGAAAATAATCCAGTACACATCATTTCGGTACAATTAGCAAATCATACGCTTACCACAGAGATGTGCATACCTTCCACGAGAACATTTCAAGGCAAGGTCACATCTCTAATAAAATATATGAAAGGAATATGTCACTTCCACTTTTTTCCAGTTTCGGTTCGGTTCTCAGCTATGGTTCTTGGTTCTCAGTTATGGTTCTGAATTTAACACTTGCTTTGCCTTGCTCAATTTTTTGTGGTATAAGCAGCTTTATTTTCTTTCAATACCTTTCATAACTACAATAACATATCAAGTTAACTCTACCTTATTATTTCCATAAAAACATATAATGTGCAACAACACGGCACACTTACACCACATTAGCTAAAGATTGATCAAATCCACAGTCCTTCCATCCTTTTCAAGTAATAATATGATGTCCTTGACATAAATAATTTGATTCATTTAGGCCATCATTTTCATTAATGTTTGCGAATTTCTCAGTTTCTTTGGATACACTATTGGGCTCTGAACATAAGACGTAATTCTGTACATGATTTTCCAGATTGGAACCTGAGTTCCTATCACCCTCGGAAGTTGAGGAATAAATAAATATAACAGATACATACAGTATGGTCCTCATATCTGCCATAGATACCTTCCAAGGATTACAGAGAACACTATGGACCGATTGCTCCAACGCTGTTTACCCATAGCCTTGTTTTAGATGGTGAGTAAACAGGGAAAATGGCTTGGTCAAATGATGTTCCGGCAAAATGGTATTCAGACGTTGACATTTTACGCCACATTTGTCATTGTTGAGTGAAACATACCCTAATAGGCAGTTTTGCCGGTAATAGGCTGGGGATAGTTAAACCTCAATTAAGTCTTATGTATTCTGAAAAAAATGCAAGCGAAAGTTGAGGACTAAGAATGTACGAATGAAAATTTGATGCAACCGCATTAACGAAAACATTGAAATGCATGGGGATGGACGAGGTAAGTTGAGTTCAGAGGAATTTTTTACGCCAATCCTGCTGATTTTGGCCCAACGACGATGCAACATAGAGATCCGTTTAAAGTGACAATTGAGTGATTTTGCACATTGATGGTGTTCATGAGTTAAAGTTTTTAAAATGGAAGAGGAGAGTCGGATTAATAAGACGGAGTTCAACATCAGTGAAAATTTAATGGAAAAAGATGCAGTATGCATCCTGGTTAGAGGTGTTTGAATACTCAACATTTCAAATCTAATCATTTTTTTTGTTCTACGAAAATTTCGAACCGAATCGACATTTGCAAAACTTCAAATCGAATATAAATTTAAGTTACGGAAATTGTTTTCATAGCTCTTTTTCAATAACCCATAGCACGCATTTACGCCCATACGACCATTTGAGCATCAGTATTTCAGGTTTAGTCATGATGTTATGTGTATGTTCATGGGTGTAGTATTGCTGTGTCGGCCTACACGCATTCAGACAACCATGAACACATATATAAGACACTGTCTCCGGCGTTACTTAGTGGAACTCCTTCATTTTTAATAATAATAAACACTTGGTTGTTATTCCACACTTTATTGGAAACAAAACGACCCGGGTTTCAGCATGTCATGCCATCATCAGGTACAAACAGTTGGGTGGCTTACACTTATATAGGTATCCGTAGGTGGAGGGGGGGATTTGAAAACAGGGGAGGAGGGTGGGGAGCACTGTTAACGGACAAGGCTGTTTTTTGAGGAGGGTGGGGTGGGGGTGGCCTTGTGATTGCTTGCATAAGAAAACAACAAAGGAAGGAAGGGGGGGGGGGAAGGGATGAAGAAATAGATTCCCAAAAAGGTTTAAAAGCATGAGCAAATTAAGGTTGAGAGTTGTGGAGGGATGGTAGTGTGACGTAAAGCAAAGGTGACTGGGAGGGGAACATATGGTCATTACATTGTATTGACAAGGGACGTAAAATGGACTTCTTAGAACAGTTTGAAATTGTGAATTGCCCCACTAAACTTTGTAATGACCATATGTTCCCCTCCCAGTCACCTTTGCTTTACGTCACACTACCATCCCTCCACAACTCTCAACCTTAATTTGCTCATGCTTTTAAACCTTTTTGGGAATCTATTTCTTCATCCCTTCCCCCCCCCCTTCCTTCCTTTGTTGTTTTCTTATGCAAGCAATCACAAGGCCACCCCCACCCCACCCTCCTCAAAAAACAGCCTTGTCCGTTAACAGTGCTCCCCACCCTCCTCCCCTGTTTTCAAATCCCCCCCTCCACCTACGGATACCTATATAAGTGTAAGCCACCCAACTGTTTGTACCTGATGATGGCATGACATGCTGAAACCCGGGACGTTTTGTTTCCAATAAAGTGTGGAATAACAACCAAGTGTTTATTATTATTAAAAAATGAACACATATGTTCACACAGACGACACTGTCCTAACTCTGTGCTACCGTACTGCCCGGAATCGCAATGATCAAGTGAAGAGTAAGGGAACGAAATGAAGATTACACATCCCTGTTACATTTTGAATCTTTCTACGTGAATTTCAAACTAAATGACACTCATCTTTGCTTGTTTATCAAAATAATCAAGGATACTAGAATGAAATAATATTCTGCTCCTCTCAATTCTGATTGCCTTGAGTGATTATCGTACTCCATCTACTCCCGATTCCCGCCAACGAAAGTCACTGGTTGTTACGTAAGTAAGGAGTGTGAACAAGGGATACCTACTGCTGGTGGCGTACTTAGAAGGAAACCATTATCTAGATACGAAGTTATGATTTCCTGTAAGTGCAAAATTATAGTAGATACTAACCTGTAATATGCCGTTGATCTGTTCTTACGTCATAATAAAATTTGTATTCTAGCCAAAACTATTTTTCCATTAGAAGTAACTATAATTACGAAGTTGTATCTATTCTGAAAAATGTCATTACTTTATAAATTTGCAATTCTCTTCTAGCAGATGGTGACGATAAGAAGGAGATGACGAAAATGCGAGCTCCAGTTTGGGAATTTTATGAGAAGCAAGTGGACAAAGAATCATGTAAAATTTGCCTTACAAAATTTGCAATCCCAACTGGTACAACCAGCTCCCTTAGGAGCCACCTTGAGAAACATTCCTCTATTTATTAGAAGTTTGAAGCTTTAGAAAAACTAAGACAGATGTGTTTAAAACGTCAAAGTACCAATTTATCATTTTTAGAATGTAAAACCATGGAAAGCTTTGGGTTTATTAAATATCCCAGGGACGACCCTAGGCAAATCAGGATAACAGATTTGTTAGCATATGTTATGGCAATGGATTATCAACTATTTATTACAGTGAGGAAACTTTTACAAACCACATAACAATAAACTCAACCACGACCCGGGTTTCAACGACTAAGCGTCATCATCAGGTTTCCTCGCTGTAATAAATTGTTGTGATGGAATACCACAAAGTTTCTGAAGACTACGTTTTATTCGGATTATCAACTGTTTTCAATTGTTAACGATTAAGGATTTTGTGCCTTACTGGAATATTTTGAATTCAAGTACTCAATACCGGATAGAACCACCTTCAGTAGAACTGTAATACCAAAGTTGTACAGTAAAGTGAAGGAGGATTTGAAGAAGATGTTGGAAGATGATTTTATTGGTGCAAAAGTAGAGCACTTTTCATTTACAAGCAATTTTTGGACATCTAAGGCCAACCATAGCTTCCTGACACCTTGCAATAATGTTTAATGGTAATTTCAGGTGACAAATATGTGTCAATATCATCAATAGTGCCAGCTATTGATGGCCTCATTATAACTTTAAATGAATATGATGGAGAAGAAGTAACCTTTTCTAAGTATCTGGCAGTATTACTAAAGAAACGCTTCAGCAAATTGAGGGAATCATCAATTCATCTGAAATCCATGTGCTTGTTGTATATTTGCGTATGTCATTTATTATGTATGTTGTTTATATATGTTTGCATTTCGAGATTGGCAGCAGTGAGTCTGAATTTTGTTTCATTGCCTGTATTTTGGCACCACTGTCTACCCACATTAACATGCCGCTGTGTCATGTACGGTAATGAGTTGTGTGTGTGCAGGATGTGAGCTGCAATAAACTCATCTTTAGAATGCAGATACTGTTATTTCACCATGCTAATTCACTAAAACAATAGGTTATGGGCCCAGAACGTAATGGATTAATTTGTGAATGTGAGATCGCGGTATTGCAGCTTAATTTGTGATTGTGCGACGACAGGATTGTTAGCCCAAGATGGCGAAGGCAGCGGATGATCGTGATTATGTACATGTTTCGAAATTATCTAATGGCAATTACTTCGCATGGAAGTTGCGAGTGAAAGCTCATTTAATTGATAAAAATTGTTGGAATGCTGTGGACCCTTGGTTCGATGATACAGAGCTAAATGTTGACAAGTCGCGGTTGAATAGGAAGGCTCTTTCGGTTCTGTATAAAACCGTGGGAGATGATTTTCTGTTGGATATCGAAGAATGTACACGCGCAAAGCAGGCATGAGAAATTCTCGAGGAAATTCACGTAACGTCGACGAAGTACCATGCACTGCAGGCGTTGAAAGAGATGGTGAATGTTACAAAAACGCATGACGTGAGCATGCAAGAGTATGCAGCCTCAATACAGAGGCTGAATAAGAAGGTACAGAGAGGAGGGATCAAATTCAACGACGAAGTGATAACAAATTTTCTACTTGTTGGACTTCCATTGGAGGATCACGACGTTTTTGTACAGAACGTCCTTCAAGAGCAGAGCCTTACAACACGGAAGGTAAAGGGACGATTCTTGGATGAAGAGAGACGGAGACTGCAAATGAATGTAGCAGAGAGGACCAATCAGCTGGCGCTCGTAACCAGAGAGGAAATTCCAGCTCAAGGAAATCTCGAGAAGGAATCAGCCCACATCAGCAGCCAAGAGAGATGAGAATGTTAAGTGTTTCTTCCAATGCAATAAGCCAGGACATATCAGTAAATATTGCCCTGAAATTCAATGTTATGCATGCCATGGGCTGCTGATTGTACTAATAAACATAAGGTATGTGAGGTTGCAAATAAGAATGATAGAAGAACGGGTGGTAAGCAGTCAAAGGGTAAAACTATCAGTTGTATCAGTGTGCAATGTCAGCAGTGAAAAATTCTCAAGTATGGTTTTTAGATTCAGCAGCTACTGAACACATGACTTCAAAAAGAGAATTGTTTACAACATTCTCTCCAGGTGGTGGAAGTGTAACACTTGGAAATGGTATAATTAAAGTTCATGGTAGAGGAACGGTTAAGCTTAATTTGACTGATAATTGTGGTAATAATACGGTGGTGGCAACTGAGATTGGTCGAGCGACCAACGTTGGCTTTATTTGACGTGGAGGCGACTCACGAGATTCATACGGATGCCAACAGGAGTGGCCTGGCTGGAATTCTCCTGCAACGTCGAGAAGGCGAAACTTTAAGTTCAGTTGCGTATTATAGCAGATAGACGACGTAACCAGAAAAAATGTACCATCATAGTTAAGAGCTGGAAGCATTGGCTGTAGTGGAAGCTGTTGATAAGTTCAAGAGGGGAAGGACGTTGAACAGAGAGTTCAAAGTGGTAACTGACTGCAATGCCTTGAAGACTTCAATGACGAAGAAAGAGATGATTCCTCCGATTGCAAGATGGTGACTGCGACTACAGGAATATATGATTTCTCTCAGTTTTGTACAGGCCAAGGAAAAGACCAAGGAACCCCACATTGATGCCCTCAGCCAGAATCCAGTCGAAGATTCCGAACCCGAGACAGCTGATTTGAAAGTATTCAACATGCGAATTAACCACGTAAACTGGCTTCTGACAATGCAGTTACAAGATCCAGAGCTTAGAAAAGTGTGTGACGTACTGCAGAAACCAGCTTCAATGAAGAACGACAGATGCACGCTGAATACGTCATAAGAGATAACTGAGTGTGCTGGAAGGTTGAGGGAGGAACCAGATGGGTTGTTCCTAAAGATGCAATCTGGCATGTTATAAAAGGAAGTCACGATGACATGGGACATTATGCAGAAGAGTGAAGAAGTACATTGCTGCTTGCATCGAGAGTGCCTACCATTAGAGGACAGGCGGCATGAGGGAAGGTACGTTGCACACCATCAAACGGGTGGCAACTCCATTACATACTGTTCACGTGGACCATTTGGAACCCTTCCCACGGAGCAAGAGAGGGAAAGAGTAAATCCTTGCTTATCAGGATAACTTCAAGAAGTTTTGTGCTAAGAGCCAAAAGGAACACCACAACGAAACCAGTCTGTGAAGTGCTTAAGAATACATGTAGTTAGCTTGTTAGGGCCCCCAGAGCATTAGGTATCTGATCAAGGAACTGCATTCATCATGAAGGAATTCGACAAATTTTGTTACAGGAATCAGATCAAGCACATAAAGAACACTACGGCAACCCCAAGAGCAAATGGGCAAATGGTGGAAAGGTTGAATTCTGTTATTACAAAGGCAATCTCCACTAAATGTTATTCAGAGGATGGGAGATGACTGGGACATAAGTTTGAGCCAGATACAGTTTGTGATGAACTCAATGGTAAACAAGACAACAGGGAAAAGTGCACACGAGCTCTTGTTTGTGCACAGTCTGCACAGTGCGTTAGGGAATCAGGTAGTATTGTTGTTGCAGGATAGCAAAAACACGGAGGTGCAGGCATCATTAGATCAAGTTAGAGAGAGATGATTTAACCAGAATAGGTGACACTCAAAAGAAGCAAAAGGAAAGATATGACGAGTGCCATAAAATCCCCAGAAAATACCAGCAAGGAGAGTTAGTGCTAGTAGAGCATGAAACCCAAATGACGGGGATGTTGTGGAAACTGGTGCCTAAGTTTAAGGGACCATATCGGGTAGCTGAGGTAAACCCCAGGGACAGGTACCTCCTACTTGACATTCCATGGGCTAATTGCACGCAATGTACATTCAATTCCGTGTTTAGTTCTGATCACATAAAACCCTGGTGTTCCCCACCCCTGGACAAGATTGCGGATGAGCAGAATGAAGAGATCAGCCCGCCGTAGAAGCAGATGTCCACGACGACCAAACCAGCCCAAACATCGAGGCTGCAAGTGAAAAGAAAGAAGTGGGAGAAGAGGGAGCCAAAGAAAGCGTGTCCCCGCAGGCCAAGGATGGTGTCCAAATGTCAGGAAGGGCTGACTGTTACAAAGTCAAGTGGCAAGGCCACCCCGGGCGGTGCTGCCCCCAGGTGGAGGCAGAAGGAACGCCGTCCCCGGTGGATTGCTGAAAAGACTGCAGCGTAGGATGGAGTTGGCCGGGAGTGAGCAGACAGAGAAGACGTAGTAGGCTCGTTGTGTGTCCATTTGCCATTAAAGTGTGTGTTAATCGATAAAAAGTGTTTCATTGGTGTAGTGATCAAGACCCCCTTCCCCTTTGCTGACCCAGAGAGAGGTAAGTCCCGCACTCTCTCACATTCCTAAATATACCCTGATCCGAGGAAAATCACTTTAAAAATATAAATAAACATCATATGCATTTTCCCATGTCACCATCGCCACACCTGTTCTCCATTAATGGTATCACATACATATTTTGTAGTTGTATTTTGTACTATGGCAGTAGTATTTTGGCAGTTGATACCTGAACTTTCTACCCATGCTCTGACCATTTTAAGTTTTTCTACTCCATCTATCATTGATCTAGCTCCAAAAGTAGTTCAGCAACGGTTAATTTTTTGATATCATGGGAAAGATGGGAGTTTTTCTGATACATTAAGGTCTAATTGATCAAAGTCTAGGTTAAGTGATATAGTTCCAACAACCTTAAAATAAGTTAACTCGAAGATTTCTGTGGCGGTGAGCCACAATTCTCATGTCCTACCATTATCTCTTTTAACACCTTCATCCACTTTTTCATTTTTCTGTTTGAATAACTTTTTTGTAACTGGCCTTCTTCAATAAGTGTTCCTTTCTCCTTCCAGTATGTTTTGCTTGTCTAACTTTTTTCTCCCATGTTTCATTAATATCTGCATATTATTACCCCATGTTCTGCATATGCTTTCATTTACATATCTTTTCCATTTGCAGCTCTCCATGTCTGTAGTTTAGCATACATTTCTTGTAGTGATCCTAACATATATACATATAATCAACCAGCAAATCTTGGTGGCAGCGGCTAGGGTGGCAGCCAAGGATGGATGAGTCCAATCAACGAGTTGTGCACTAAGGACTCAGGGCGAGGTTTCACCTTGCAGAATAGCGCACGCCTATTTGAACTCGGGTTCGATTATTTCAGGAAATTTTATCTTCTAATCTCCGATTCGAGCGGACCACAAATACGGGGACCACGTTAACTGGGGCTTTACTGTACTGCACCACGCATAAAACTCATTTTTAGAATTTATCAGGACATATTTCCACACTTTTGAGGACTATCCATGGGAATTCCATTGAAAAAGAAAGAAAGAGGTAATTTTCCTGGCTGTCAATATCAATTCAAGGCTGAACTATTGACACCATCTCGATAGCTTTGCGCGAAGTGTATGAAGCACTCCACTGGCCTTATACGAAGTGCTAATGCAGCTGTTATTGCTCAGATGGCTACGCCGCATCACCTTGTGTGTTTAATTTTCTTCGTCACTGGATTCTAGCTCAGGTTATCTTTTGATTTAGTCCATGTTATGCATCAACAAAAACTTACATGCATCATTTTCATCGTTTTAAAAACTTTTCCTTTTTACAACGCTTGGCAATCGATCTGATGTCTCCAGTGATTTGGCACATGCGTGTGTAAGTAGGTCAAGATTAAGGTTGCTGTGGGATTCTGGTGCCGATACCTTTTCGCTTCTATTCCGGATCCAAGCCCAAGAACTGTTGGAACTGTGGACGGTGGAACGAAGGATGACAGAACCGAGGACCAAAGAATTGAACCGATCCATCCCTGGGATGAAACACTTTACATGAAATCTTTAATAAAAGCAATATTGTTCACTCATACCACTCAAAACTCTCTCGGCTATGTTCATGAATACTGTTTGCACACAAAAACACAGTTCAGCCAAATTGCTTCATTAAGAGCATAGAAGTGAGCGTGGAATATCAAAAAGGACTTCAATTACAGAAAGGATTGCTGAATACATATGAATGAAGTATAATCGAATATTTACTTCAAGGAGCTGTGATGAAAGTTGGCCCAGCCATTATAAATATATTTTTCATAACTGGATATGTAACATATAATGGAATAATATACATTCGAGGTCTCACTGAGTTTTGGAGAAGAAGTGTTCCACGAAAAACGCAAAAACATTGACAGAGGTCTTCAATAATATCCAAGGGTAAAATAATTTCACATGAAAGTAACCCGCAAGCAATAATTAAATGGCACCCAAAGGCACGGTTGTGACTCATTGTGAGGCGTGTCTCGTCCCACCTCACGGAGCCAGGAGCAGCCAATGATGGATTTCTGAACATGTCAGAAATTAGCAAGGATTAACACCCATGAGTAATACACCTCTCTAAGTTCAGTTTGTGTATCTCAAGTGATTTCCTCAAGTCAGACCACACAGTTTTCAAAGCTTTGCCATAAACCTGATGGAACAAACTCAACAAATTCTTCCAACAAAAATGAGTACTGTTGTGATGCATGCCTGTTTTTTTATACATTTTTCTTCCCGTGAGGCACATGAACCATGGTACACAATCATTCACACTTCCCTGTGCGTCAAATTGTTTTAATAAACTTTCACTCAAGAGCAGGACTTCATGCATCAAGTTTTATTCCAAAAACTCTGCATGAAAATGAATCGCACCTACTTCAGCAAAGTTGATAGTTAATGATAGAATGAGGAAGATCCTCCGATACATTTGCCCACACAAAATAATGGCACCTGAATGATTAAGCTTCACTCAGAATTTACGCAAATCACACACAGACTTATGGAATAGAGTACATGGAAAGAGGTCAAAGGCAACAATGGCTGTAATAATAGATCATGTAATGCATCACGTTCGTAGCAAGTTCCAGTCTGGCCAATCACGACTACACAGTGGTTAACTATCACAGAAAATGGCTTTTTTTGGAGAGGATGAACCACACGGAAGTAATGGCTAATGTGAGTCTGATTGAGATGGTTTTGAAACTAGGCAATTCAAAACTCCAACCCAAGTACAACAAAGTCAAGAGAGGTGATGATCCCCTTGTGTTGTTTGAACGGCTGTTTTGCTATGAACTAAAGAAATAGTTTTGCAACATTTCCTTCGTATTTCCCGCCACCTGAACAAGACATAAACAAGTATTTTATGCATCGCCCTTAAATATGGTTGGGTTTTCAGATTTTCTAGGGCTATCTTTAAATTGGAATCACCTCCTTTTCTTACCTATAAACCATTGCTTCAAGTTAAGTCTGATTGAATACCTTACACAATTTTCCTTATGTACATACATACCAATTGAAATTGAATGAGTGAAAGCACAGAATTCATTAGAAATCACTGAGTGCTCAACAACAATTTTATGAGCTTTGCATCAAAGGAACTTGCTAAGAATATAGTGTGCAACAATCATTAAATAAAGTAGCCTATGAAGCACTTGGCCTCTCCGAATAGACTCTGCGCTTCTGGATGACGCCACTCAATCAAATGTTGAATAATAATGAATTTGCACCTCGACAAAGATCTGCCTCGATTCAACTGTGTGTATGATCTAACTGTGGGTGGCCAAACTCATTCTAAGGAAAACAATGCTCACGCACTTCCAAATCTTCCTACTATCGACATTTTCCTTACTTGCAAACTTTCCTCCACACACGAAATGACCACACATAGGTACTCCATTCCAGCTAATGTTGGCAAAATAAATAGTTTTTTCTTTAAAGTTTGGACGTGCCTGGCAACGGCCTGCCCTACAACACCGGTTCCCAATCAGTCACCGAAGTTAAGCATCGTTGGGCTCGGCTCGAGTTTGGAGGGGTGATCCTCCGCTTCGTCTGAGTGCTGTTGCCCCTGTCTGCGCATGGCAGACAGTGAGTGCGAAATGACCTTAGCCGTCGAAGCACGTTACACAATAAATACTACTATTCGGATCTATCATCCCCCGCCTCGTCACTTGGCAAGCTTATCACTTAGTTCTTGAGGGGTTGAGCCACCATGAAGACAAACTCGACGCATATGAAAGCAGCACGCCACAGAGTCATGAGAATCGATCCTCAGATATGTTAATTCCTCACTCATCAACAGGACACTCAAATTTCATCTAACAACTAAAATGTCCTGGGTCCCCCCCCCACAGGGGCTTCAGCAAATACTATTTATAACTGTATAAATGAGAGAAACACATGGCTTGTAGTTTGGAAAAATATGGAGGTGTTTTTGCACCAGATTCTGAAAGCCAATTCCACCATTGCAGTGCAGCCACAGTCTAGGGCTTACTCTCACTCACATTTCTCGTGTTCACGCTTGATTTGTCTAATTGTTATTATCAGGCAAAACGACTGTACCTGGAAGGCCACACATTGTCAGCACAAAATCCTTCCCGCGCACCCCTGCCTCACTTGCTTCACCCCTTCACGTCATCAATTCCTCCTCCATTTACTTTCAGACTCCTCCATGGATTAAAATAAGGGACAGTGTTTCATTCCTTCATAAATGACATTTCTGCAGGCAGGAGTAAACCAAGTACCGTATTCACTAGTGTAAGCCGCGCCCTTGTGTATCCCATACACCCCCATTTTCGGGCAGGCTCGTGAGGAAAAAAATTATTTTGATCAAAAAATCAATTTTTTGCCCTTGAGCCTGCATAATTTTGTCATAACATGAATGCACGTTCTTTAATAGAAATTCTGTGCCAAAGTTAAGTGATGACGTTTTCTAATGAATTTATTGCGTTACGTTTTAATATCGTCACGATACACAGCCCATTACATTGTGCATCTTTTTCTCCTAACATCACACAGTAATCACAGTTGTATACGATCACATCA
This sequence comes from Pyrrhosoma nymphula, assembly GCA_963573305.1. Classification (NCBI taxonomy): domain Eukaryota; kingdom Metazoa; phylum Arthropoda; class Insecta; order Odonata; family Coenagrionidae; genus Pyrrhosoma; species Pyrrhosoma nymphula. Next base: position 153,966,694 of record OY754329.1, on the reverse strand, counting down.
TCCAGCTATAAAAATGGCATCTGTTTGAAATGAAATATCCAACTAAAATAATCGCAGAACTGCATACAATTTCAACCCGTGATCATTCGATTACGGAAATCCGTCAGAGAATCAACAAATAAAAGCAAAATGCCGTCTGCACCTGATAGATGCCTGATAGCGGTGGTCTCATCTGCTTTCTTCGCAGTAGCTGTGGGCTGGGACGATTTAACAACACTGGAACGTGTTGGAAACACACGGAAAAATTAAACTCAATGTAATAGCAGTTATCATTGTATTAAACTAAAGAAAAACACATTCATGGAAATAGAATCGTGAATCACCAATGAATATTTATATCATAATAGTTCTCATTTTTAGTTTTCGTCACTGCTACTAAGATCTGAGAAAATCACGTCCTCACTTTCACTGTCCCACACCTCACTGTCTTCATGGCCATCCATGTCATTTGAAATGCAACATTTCTTAAAGCTTTTTACGACTAAATCCTCTGGAATCATCTTCCATGATGCCAAAATCCACTCACAAATCTGCATCAACTCTGGTTTTTTTTATTTTTCCCGTGGGAGTTTCTTCATGTATAGTGCTTGCCATCCACTCTCTGTACAGGCTCTTCATGTTCATTTTGAATGGTCTATTTATGCAAACGTCTAATGGCTGCAACATAGACGTCATGCCACCTGGAATTGCCACCTGGTCAGTCTTTCCCTCTCGCAGCCTTTGTTTTACAGGTTCTTTAAGATGCCCACGAAAACTGTCGAGTACTAACATGCTCCGCAGCCATAGTAAGGCACCAGGATGGGATTCCCACACACATTTAATCCAATCTAAGACCATGTTACTGTCCATCCAACCATTTTCTTGCGCTCTTCCTATTATACCAGCTGGAAATATCACTTTCTTGGGTAGAGTTTTTCGTTTAAAAATAACATAAGGTGGGAGTTTTTTTACCATCTGCCAGTACTGTCAACATCACTGTACAGCACTGTTCTTCATAACCACCACTTTGTACTTGCACAGACCTCTGGCCAATTTCATTCACAGTTGTTTCTGATGCCATCTCGAAGTACACTGGTGTTTGGTCTGCATTTCCAATTTGTCCCAATAAGTAGCAATGTTTTTTCCTCAGCTGAATTACATACCTCTGAAAGCTCTCGAGCTTATCTTTATATGCATCAGGTAAGCGCTGGGAAATCGTCTTCCTTCTCCTAATTGATAGTCTGTTTCTGATAAAAAATCGTTGTAACCATCCTCTGCTCGCCTTAAAGTCTGCCGGAGCAACACCTAATTCTCTCGCCATTTCTCTTGCTTTCACCTGGCACATTTCTGTTGACACTGCATAAGCATAGTGTCGTTGATCAAAGATGTATCATGCCAGTTGCTTGTCTAGTTCAGGGTATTTTGCACTTTTACCCCTAAAAGCTCTCATACTTTTCTTTGCAGATTGCAGTTTTTCCTTCATCTTCATCCAGTCTCTGATGCACGATTCAGATACACCATATTTCCTTCCTGCAGCTTGATTTCCTATTTTTTTTTCGGCATCGCTTATAACATGTAGTATTGTACTCACAGGATACGATTGCAACTTCACTTCAGAATTCATTTTTAGGGTGGTAACTGCAAATTATTTTAAAGTGCCAAATGACTCGAACTCGTTTACTCCTCTCACGCATGGAGTGGATAGCACGGAGAGAAAAGCACGTATAGTAAGAAGGTACACTCTCTGAGCATAAGAGTCTTGCCGATACGTAACAAATACTTTGCCGTGTTTTTACAATGTAGCTTTAATGTGTACACAAAAGTGTCTATCTATTACATGAGAAATGTTGCTTACAGATACGTGATACCGAAACAAACTCCAATTACGATTTTGAAAAGATTTTAAGACGCCACACCCCCTTGCGGCAGCTTACAGGATACAATGTAGATACAGATTTGAATACATATCAGTCCTAAAATATGTTATCTTACGTACTATCTATACACGGTAAGTGCTTTGTCACGTGGCTTTTCTGATATAGCCTTTCTTCAAGTATCGCTGTACGCTAAGACTTTGATAAACGATGATTTGTGTTTCTAATTACTTCAAAATACATTATGGGTTTACTACCACACCATACTTACCAATTCACATCGATATATTCATTTTGGAGAAACTAATGACAGGAATTTGAGGTAAAATGGTGCGCGGCTTACATGAAAATCTGGAGGATTCGTGTAAGCCGCACACCCCCGTTTTTTCACCAACATTATCGGAAAAAAGGTGCGTGGCTTACACGAGTAAATACGGTATTATAATTGACAAGAGAGAAACTGTTAATACCCATGTTGCTGGTTCAAAGATAGAGCAAATGAAGGGGTTCTGCTATTTGAGGAGACGATTAACAAATGAAAGCCAAACTGACAGAAAAAGAAAAGCAACCAGAGCCACATGAGCATTTAAATTTCAAAAACAAGAAATTACTGATGAACAGTCACCTTTCTGTGGTACAATAAAAATATCTGTGATGACACTTTTTTTGTGTTCACACTTAAGGCAGTGAGACATGACAGAGTAAGAAGAAAAAGATGACATACTAGCAGCTGAAACAACGTGGATTTAGGGAGGGATCACCAAAACAAGTTTGGCACAAAGAAAATCATAACTCTCATTGGCCATTTCATGTCATGATGTGACAAATTTTAGAGCAAAAATTACACATTAAGACCAGAGGAATGAAGCAAACTAAAGACAATTGCATATTACCAATTGGTTGTTGATGGCAAGGTTCAAACTTATTGATTCAAAACTGTTGGATAGCCACTCAATTCAGGTACAAAGATGTTGACGAATTAAATCAAGAACAAGCAAGACTGAAAAGAAAGGCAAAGACATGTGCGTACATAGAGCATCAAACAATCTACAATGTTTTTGAGTTATCGGATTTTACATTTTCCCGCTTTTTGAACCATTTTTTTTGGGTCCTGTCAACTTTCCTAAATTCCAATGTATATTCAACCCCGTATTTATGCTACTTTTCCCACATTTTGCACCATTTTATGCCCGATAACAAAAAATTTCCAATTCCTAATTCAATGTTGTACGCATATTTAAACTGTTAAAAAACATCACACAACTTTGTTTAGCAGGTAAACTTTATCTCGCATTCATTATGAAATGGCTGAAGTGCATCTTGTGGCAATAATGCGAACCGTTTTGTATTACGAATTTGAAAAGGGCGGGATACTACCCACAGCCCTTAGTGGCAGAAATTTGGACTACCTTTACTCGCGAATGGAAGATCGTATGAACATATTGACCATACCATGGTACTACTAATACAGTAATGTTTAGTACTACCATGGACCATATGATCTGAGGATATTCACAGTATAGATAGATAGGTAGTCTTTTTTTAGCTTTTCTTGCTAGTTTTTTTCAAGAAATTAACAATACAGATAGTAATGCAACTCTCTTTCCTCTCCCCCATCAAAGCGGGGGAAAGGGCAAAAGGGGAAGGGGAAGGGCTGCTCTTGAGCCAATCCTTCAGTGGGTGGATGAGCGATCGTCTTCCAAATTGCGGAAACCACTGTTTTCCTGAGCCCAACTATGCAGACCTTTTTCCAAAGGATACCCCTTCCTTTCTCTCGCAGTGTCAGCGGACGACCGGCTGGAGGACGTGTGACCGCCCAAATGGGCACGCACGGGCACCTACAACACTCGGGTGGGCGCGAGCACAACCAATAAACAAACGGGCTGGAGTCGTCCAGGTTTTCCGACCGCCTCCATGTCTGTAAGTCCGATCCCTCCACCCCAAGCAAGACAAGCCAACTCATCATGTATCTGGTCTGCAGCAATTTATGGTCACCCCTTGGGAATTACAGAGTCCCCTATCTCCCTGCTTACTCAGCCCTATCTCGACGAAAATGAGACAAGGTCACAGACCACCCCAATGTGTACAGTACAACTTAATTACCCATCTCATTCAATGCATATTGCTTTCAAAATCCCCATTTATTGGCAACTTTTCTAAATGTCCTGCGGACCACTCCTGACGCTCTAGCAGACCACCTGAGGTCCACGGACCACCGGTTGGAAACCACTGAATCATTCATTCATTCACTCAAAACCGCTCACAGGCGTTAATAATAAATATTTCGTTCAAACAGAGGGTGAAAGAAAGAGGATAGGAAACACACAAAATGTGATCACACAATAGTGGTGTGAAGATGGAATGATGGCCGATTCCAAGTCAATAAAATTCAACTAAGCCAGGAATCGCACCACGAACATTCCGATGTCGTGTCGAATGCACAGACCACCATGCTACCTAGTCTCCCAAGAAATCACTTGAATCGGCGGGGTTTAATATGAAAGAAAAACCCCAGGAGTAGCCCGTGGAGTTCGCCGAGAGATGGCGACAGGGCAGTTTCACCCACCGGCAGATAAGGAATGAACAGAATAGGAAAGGAAAGATTGACAATTAAAGAAGAAAAATATTGGTGATTTCATGCAATTTTCATTCACAAAAATAAATTGCAATTGATTTGACAAAAATCTGATAAGACGCACACCTTCATGACACAGTATACATGACTGAGGTTGATTAGGGAAACCTGTACAAACTAATTTGTAATGTTTCTGCCGCACAATGATCTGCTGTGATATTACAGTCATAAATTGGAGCATAAAACTATGAAATAGCTCGTGAGAAATTTGATGCAAAGCTGGGAAAAGAAGAAAATGTATTCATAATTTTGGGGGATAACCCTCAGTATATCTAAACTTTAGTATACTGAGGTACGTTATAACCAAATTTCACTGCATTAATATTTCCCGAGTGAAACCTTGAAACTAATCACATAAAATTCCAGTCATGATGGCTACAACCATGGCCTCATGGGAATTAAACAAAGAGTTATTACATAATAATCTTCAACTCTAGTGGATTAGCAGTAATGAGTAATTTTTAATTTTTTGTGAACACTCATCTCAGCTTAACCCCTTCCCTGACGCGGGCGAGATATCTCGTCCTGAATGGTCTAGCAAATTCTGACGTGAACGAGATATCTCGTCCTACTCTACTTTTTCCCTTCTTTAGCTGTTTTGGACGAGATATTTCGCCCCCTTCGTGGTAATTCGATGCTTCGCCGCTAGATGTCATGTATGGACGCCTATCTCTGTATTCTCGCTTTTTTGAAGGCTTTTTACTTGTATTATGGTTTCAAAAATAAACTTCACGCACCAAAATTACTCTCCCTATATCAAAATTTACGCACTATTTTTTCATCCAATATAAATGTTAGGAAACGTTTTATGGTCATGAAAATTCAATTTTATCAAGCGCTCTGCCTACTACTAGGATTATTGTAAGTTTAGCTACTTGATATCCCGAAGTATAACAGTTGGAATCTTGCTTATGCAATTGTTAACGTAATTTATATAATGATTGAAGGATTGATTTTAGATTTAAATTATTATTATTCACGATTACTTACTATTTCCTATCTACTTATGAGAATTATATTTTATCAGTTCTCACAAAACTCATCTATTTTATTTGTCTATCCTACCGGAATACTAGTGGAACTACGCTCCCTGGAAGCGAAATCTTCATATGGGATCATAAGTTCTTTTCTGCATTATCGCTAAATTGCATTCGATCAAGAAGACTCAAATAACAATTGTTACTCAGTAAATCCTTATCTGTTATAATATGAAAAACAATGCATTCCCGATTTTTTTATTGTTCATTTTGTAATACATATTTACCTATAAGTTGTGTATTATTTACGTATTTACGCTGTAGTTTTGGTATCCGTATATGCTTCACCGACCGACCCCTGCCGGACGTTCGCCGCGGCTTCATTCACGTACCCTTTCTGATGCTCCTTGTCTTTGGTTCTCCGAGGGGTCCTTTGGTATTTCCCAAAATTCCCCTCCCCAACCCTGACGTCTGGCGTGTGTCACCGTACTGGGTGGTCAGCCAGCAAGACACGGTCGGGCACGGACGAGAAAGATCACGCGCAAGGGCAATAAACAGGCGGTCGGAAGTCTTTTGGATTTTCCGACCGTCTGCAGGTCTCTCATTGAACAACCTCTACAATTTTCTGCTAATCTTCTGTTACTCAAGTCTATTTTTCCTCTTTCCCCGGGTTATTCTCCTTTCAGACCCCTCATGCCCTTTTCCCCCATACTATTCTCTTCACTTGTGAAAATTGGATTTTATGACGCTACCTCTAGGAAAACGGATTACAGTAGGGAAAAGGGGTGAAGATTTTTCTTTCATTTACTGATACTTCGCTTTCGGCGAATATGTTTTGTTTCTCCTGCCATCGGCCTCTTTCTAGCTGTCGCAAAATTTTAGGATGCGTTAGTTATTCATCGTATGTACGCTGTAGTTTGCACATCTCGAAGTTTCCCTTGAACTGGTGATATCATTTCGTTGCTTCGGAAGTTTGTTTCTCTTTGGTATACGAATCTTACCGTTATGTAGAGTGGATCCGAAAGTGTTTCGACCGTTGATGTTTCTGATGAGGAATTGGAGGATGTTGAACTCTCTGGCTCTGAGTGAAGCCTCTCTGAGCATAAGAACATTGATTCGGATGTTAGTGAGGATGAAAATGTGATGCAACGCGACGACAGCGAAATGTTTAGATATGTTGCGAATGTTATTTCATCAGCCCCTTTCATTTTTCTATTTCGAATACTGGTGGAAGTAGTGATACATATTTACGAAAACAGCTATACGATGAAGGCATCTAAAAGGCGTATGTTCTCAATGCAAACCAACACAAGTGCCCTGTATATGTTCTACCCTAGCCCACATGAGTACAAGAAAAAAGGAGAGATAGAGATAAATCCCAAACGTGTAATGCCTTCTATTGTCATGTTTGACGCTTTCCTGAGGTCAGAAAACAAACACCCGCTCGAGGACCGATGGCCTGGCGACCGGTTTCATGCGCACGCACTTTTTCGCTGAAATTCCACCGATGCTAATATTCTATTTTTAGTTCGAACATTTAGGTTATAATACAAGCGGTGTAGTATGAGTGAATTCCACGGCAAATTCTTTGTTTTCGCTTGGTAACATTAGGTAATCAGCAATATATTCCGGAAAGGAATCAGTGTTAGACCAGCAGTGATTCGACTCTCTCCGGAGAAACAAGCTCCGAATCGGAAGGCACAGCGGAACATTCGCAGGAAGCGGAGTGGGAGGAAATACTTTCAACGATTCCTCCTCCGGCGCCACCTAGGTTTCTTTTTGAAGGTAATTCTTCGATGAGCTTTGACCTGGTTCCCGAATGAGGTTCCCTAAAATAATTTTTTCAACGATCAAATTGTTGACTTTATAATTTGGGAAACTAATCGCTGCGTCAGGAACACTTTGCGTGAAAAAGCGGGGCCAAGCAGTGCTAGCGTAAATCAGTGGCGAGTTGTGACAAGCTTAGAAATTCGTGTTTTTTGCCCTTGTAATGCTACAAAGCATGGTGAGGAAGCCAGATACTGAGTTTTATTGGTCGATGAGACCTAAACTCTCATCTCCCTTTTTTGGACAAACAATGTCTTACCGATGATTCGTAAAAATAAGGCAATATTTACATTTTGCCAATAATAACGATTTTGATCCCCAAACACCCCAACGCCGAACTAAATAAAATATGGTCGATTTGCCAGAAGCTGGAGAAAAATTTCAAGGCAATCCATACACCAGAGATGGACGTTACCATCGACGAGAGCCTGCTCTTGTACAAGGGAAGATTGGGGTGGTGGCAGTTCATCCCTATGAAAAGAGCTTCATTTGGCAAATATTTGTCCTTAGTGAATCGAGAACTGGATACGTGTGGTCAACGACGATTTACACGGGAATGGGGACTGTGTAGGATAAAGACTTTGCCCATTTACCCATGTCCTCAAAAGTGATGATGAAGTGTGATGATTTGGCCTATGATATTGTCTGACGACGGATACTTTTTATACATCTCCAGATCTAGCCGACTTGCTCGCTTCACACTCCTCTGACTCGCAGGGAACACTGAGGAAAGGGATTCCAGCTCTCTTCAATGAGAATCAAGTAAAATAATTAAAGTTTCTTGATTTTTGCAATAAAATGAATTTTGTTATAACATTTTCAGAGCGAAAGTCGTCGTCATGCGGGTTGCCTAACTCCCATGAATGTTTGTACGTTTTTTCTTGATGTACTACGGACTAAAATTAATAGCTTACATTAACGTTGTCGGAAAAGTATATACATTGTCATATAAACTAAATGCATTCCTCCTTAGATGTTTAACAAGGGATAACGGGAAGGAAAGTTATAACGTAATGCGGGTGGCCTAATTCTCTTAAGTTAAGGGGCAACAATCAGAAACTATTGAATAAATCATTAGTTATTTGGAATAAAAAATGAATGAAAACATTTTCGGATTTGCCTCCCTTCAATGCTTCTGAATCTGAAATAAAAAAATATGACTTTTTTTGACCATTTTTGTAAAAAAAACCCGTCAGGGAAGGGGTTAAGCCCTACTGTGGGCTACTTCAGCTCTGAAACTCCATCGAGTACATATGTACTCCTTTATCAGTGGCACAAATTGTTGTAAGAATTTCCCAACCCCCCCCTCCCTCTCAGTCTTACGTAAGACGTTAGATATTTGTATCTACTCTTCGTTAAATGCTCGCTTTCTGCAGTTTCATCTTTCCATAGAAGCCATCGTACAGCTTTGAGCACTGGATATTGAATAATTATAATTATGCTGTGTTGGAGTACCACATCCATTGACCATGGAGGTAATGTAGCTAGCCAGTCAGGCGTCAGAATAGGAGCATTGGTTTAGCGGTGAGACTACGGAAAATACGCCATTAACGAGTGGACACTTCATGTCACTGCTAAATTTCATTCAGAAACGATAGATACAATGTTTCAAGATGGACAAAAATACTCCCTGCCCCCCCCCCCCCTCCTTCTACATAAGACAATGTAAGATGATACCAACCCTCTCCCTCCCCCAAAAAAACGTCTTACGTAATATATACTTCAATGGCCCCTAAGAGCATACATGCTTTCTCACTGAAGGAAACTACAAGCTAATTCCTCAAAAAAAAGCCCAACACGAGATATGAGATTCTAACCTTCAGCCCATTTAATCAGAGGGGATGCCCATTCAACATCTCCTTGCCAAGTCATTGCCGTTCATGGCTGACTTCCAAAGCACGCACTTGTAGAACAATTCAGGTCACCTAAAATAAAGGGCCTTTTGATTTTGAATATCTATTGAACTGGAGACTTTGCAGCTTAAAAGAGTGAAACAGGTGGGCGAGACGAGAAGGACGCTTCTTCTCCAGTGTACAAAGCAATGAGTGCTCCTCAACTGCCAACGCGTGCAACTTTAACATAAAGTTGAGCAAAGAACCCTTATTCTGGGTGCGTTCATTACGCCTCGTCAATGAGACGAAGGGAGCTTTCAATTCAAGGTCTTGAAGCACGGGCAGATTGGAGCACACCAGCACATTTAAACCCACTTTGAAGGAAGGTAAGCTTATGCTAAACTTTCCGTAACCCGCTGGTAGGTAGCATTTTGAAGGTTTACAATAGTCATGACCAAATGTTTCGTGTATATGGAGTGAACAAAATCGTTCAATATGTAAGCTTTAAACATAAACAGCACATATTTAAAAATAAATTATCTAAGTTTAACACCGTAATTGAAAATCAACACACACAATAATTGTGGATGCGATTGTAAAAGGTGTCTCTTTTTCACGAGAACATATAAACTCTGCTGCCAATCAGTTTTGAATTGTGCGGCCAGGGACTCAATCAGGTTTGGAAATGAATGGGAAGCGACAACTCCCTTGAGTAGAGATGGGCCACTCTGAAAATTACCTCGGTAATTTTCGTAAATTACTGCAGTATTTTTTGTAATTTAACACGTCCCTTGAAAATTACAGTAATTTTCAAGATAATTCACCTATGTTTGAGTCAATTTTTCATACAGATAAATTCCCAACATGTTCTTTTAAGCCAAGTTCACATTTCCTACATGTTTAATAATAAATTGAGGCACTTACAACTCATTTCTGGAATATTTTACTTAAATTATAGCATTATGAGATTAAAGCATTAGAATATTTTTCTTGAAAATTTCTCATACTTTGACAAAAGAAAGCCAGATTGCGTGTAACTGCCATAGTTCTTTTACAATTTAAAAAATTTCTAATAGATTAATGTTCCATGAGGTATGGTTTAAACATTGTTATTCCCTTCCTTTTGCTATTGCCTTTCTTATTTAACCATACATTTGCTGTTAAATGCTTAAAACTAAAACATACTGGAAAATTACGATAATTTTCAAAAATTACCTGTAATTTACCACGTGGTAATTTACCTCAGGTGAAAATTACTGTAATTTCCCCATCTCTACTCTTGAGTATGATGAAGTGAGCAAATGCCCAGAGGAGAATGAAAAGCACTCGGAATGTGTGCGAGTGTGAAACACTGAATCTCTCAAAACTCCTCACTGCCCCACACGATTTGTTTGAGGCAATCACAGTGCGTAGCTAGATGGGTGGCAACAATCCACCTCAGGTGGCATCATTCTTGTGAAAAAGGTCCTTGCGTCAGAGACATCCTGATATAACGTCAGACGTTGGGACACCCAAAAACTCACAGACCACCTCTCCGATTGGGAAGGCAAAAAATCCTTTGATGAACAGAGCAGAGATGCTCTGAGATTAAGCAGAGATGCTCTGAAAGTGGAAGCACACCAACTGCAGCAGTTGAGAGAGCAGCCTCAAAGTAATACCATAGCCCTTTTGCCCATTTGGTCTCTCCTTGACATCCCTATTGCTCTCAATCCCTTGCAGTGAGGGAACACAATTTACTTAGCTTTTCTCATGTTAACCTAATCCACCAACACTTCGTACCTCAAGTATGTACCACTGGTTGGGAGCTGCCGACCGAGAGGCAAGTACAGCCACTTCCGCAGTAGAGTCATAATAATAGGCCATTGCATTTGTAAGCACAAAGCACACATCGTAACAGAAAATTGCAATTCTCATGCATCTTTCTCAATTCCTACATCTGAAACCTGACATTCTGAATATTTATGGCTTCTTTACAGACATTCTAATTCTTCTAACTTTAGGGAGACATTTTCTCCCACATTCTAGTGAACTCCAAGATTTGCTTGACTGAGAAATCACCCTACGTCTTTTCCTCCAAACACAATTGTACCACCCACCGTGGCTCATCTGCCAGCCGGTCGGGCACATTCAATGAGATTCACTCACCAAAGCTTTTTTTAAGCATATTTCAAATTCAATTTCTTTCATTATATGAAGCCAGCTAAGAGACCATGGGTACAGAACAAGGCACTCAACTATAAACTCTCATATATCTCCAAAATTAATACATCCACAAAAATTAGTTTCAAGATGGAACTTACACAGGCAGAAGAATATCAAAAATCCTGCACTTGCATAGTACGGTTAACTCATCTCTAAAAAGATAAGCCATAAAAAGGGGTGTATTGCTACTGCACGGGTGAAAAACACGCCTGGCCTTCCAACTTCACCTTTAAAATGATTCTCCAAATTTAAAATGATTATTCTATCAAACATCCAACTTCACATGGAAACAGTGACACTTCTAACAACTATGATTTGCTTGTGGTGACATTAGTTTTTGAGATGCTCAAGAGATTTCCGTTAAGTACCTCATCCTCTAACATTCACTAATGCACAATCACATAACACACACACAGTTATACACCATCAAAACACACCCACACACATACATGTACACATGCATACATTTGAAAAGACAATTACCGCTTTCATACATACGTTTACATGCATTTAGAAAAATATATGCATGGAATGGCATTATTCCCTTTGGTAATCACTGATGCATTCAACGGTAATCCTAATGGCCATTCTGTCCCTGAGAAAAAGATGAGCACCAGCATGGTCAGTAACATGTAACCTTGTTGAAAATTTTAGGCTCCAGTCAACAGTCGCACAACATCAGCTGTTGAACGGACTTCTATCAACTCCCCACGCCTGGCTGAAGCAGTATCTGTGGAAAATATAAGATTATCAAGAATGGTCAACATTGAATTTAATATTAATATTACAGGTGATCTGCTGGTTAAGGAAGATTTAGATAGAAGAAGGAATGCCTAAAATAACTTTTATAGGCACGTGCCCATGCCTCATTGCTCAGTTTCATTCTTCAGATAGGCTTCACCAGTTGCGTACACAGGATTGACTTATGGGGATGGAGTTTCATTAATATTTATGTGCATCATCATGAAATGATATTTAAATTATTATTCACTTAAACAATAATTCAATTAACATTCTCTTTTCGTGAAGACACTCCAACTATATTTTTCAGCCCAATAAGCAAAATTCTAAACGCTAGTTCAGGTAAACGAACAAAAACGAATTCAGGTAAACATGTTTTTGGGGGGATTTAAACCCTCTGTCCGCGATTCCCAACGGTGAAATTGGAAAGCCATTCCAGCTGCAGCAGTTGGAGAGATGGTGAGATGGCAAGGCTAAGGTAAATATGTATGATGGATGACGATTGATAAAGTGTTGGCCTATCCACCCAAATGTCCTCGGCTCAAAACCCACCTCAGGCATGCATGTTGCTTCATCCAATCAGCACCAAGGCCTTTGAGTAGACTTGCAACATAACTATAAAAAGTAAAAAAAACTTAGGATAGTTAGAATAAATGCATACAGTAAGTCTAAGGCATTTTGGGAAACTACATCCTTAAAATTCCTCAAGTCCAGAGTGCACACTAGGCAATGCCTACGAATGCAGGGGTAAAGCTCCCCACAGCCCAGTGGCGTAGCCAGTTTTTGGGTCTATGGGGGGGGGGGGGGGGGAGGGGGGGGGGGGGGGTCTACACTAAGAGTGGAAAAATACACAGACTTAGGGGTGCTAGAACATGGGGCAGGGGGGGTGCCTTTGCCCCCTCTGTCCCCCCCTGACTATGCTACAGCCACAGCCCCACCTTCTAAGAGAGAGCAAGCAGCACTCATAAAGGAGTTCGCAATCGGAGAAGAATGGGCAAACTTTTGGCGGATTAGTCAATCTCACAGGTCATCTAATGGGCAATTCCATCTCCAAATTCCTTCCCCCTCTCCCTCACCTGAGTCCTCGGCTGTTTTTTTCACTACCTTAAGCTCCAGGGATGGCGTTGATGCTAGTCTTGCCAAAAAATCTCACCATTAAAAGTTAGTAAAAATCATAATAACAGCTGCATAGTGGCAATTTTTCAGATAGGAAGCTTTCACTAGCACAGCATTTTCAATGTTATTCAACTCTTTGAAGACCTCTAGGTTTTTATTATAAAAGTATATGATCTTTTTTTCACTGACATACATATTTGTTGCTAACAGAGAACGTTGATGATAGCTTTCCTCTAATGCCCAGTTAATTTATGTTATTATCTACCTCCTTATATACATTATCTTCTACCTATCTTAATAATTTTCCTACCATCTTGAGGCTTATCAAAGTACATAGTTAAACTTTACATAGAGACGCATCATATTACACTTGAATGATTCAATTGCTTCATCTGACCCAATTTAAAAAAAAATTATTTTTACCTCACTTAATATTGCCCAGTTGTCACTCTCACTATGGACCTTTAGTCGAAGTTCCTGCAGGGGACCAAGGCTCCGACTTATATTTCCTTCAGCTATACCCATTGAGTCGAACTTGCCTGAAAAGATTGATAGAAATTAAGAAATCACAAAGTAACGCACTAAAAATTATCAAAAGAATGTAACATATAGCAAAATATAATAACAATTGTAATATCCTATAGAATAAGAAGCCCATTGAATTACGGTGGGAAGAAGGAAAAAATAAAACTGTGGGGTATACATAGAGTCACTATATGCGATACTACACACAGAGGGTTCACTGCCAGCCACGATCACTTGCAAATTGAATGCAGACAGTGGAGGTTATTTAGGAACGCTACTTGCACAGACAGTGGAGGCAATTTCGAGAATAGAATTGAAAGTACGGTAGGCTTACAATGTAAATTTAACACTAAATGATCAAGCGATCATTGCAACCATTACTAGTGAAAAGACAAGCAAGAGAGTAAACATGCAAAGTGGATCGGATCCACTTAAACCAGATAACTAATTTTCAGAATTGGACAATGGTGTCCTCGTTAGAAAAGGCTTGAGAATTTACTTTGTACGTACTAGTACTATCTTTTTAAACAGTACATTTAAAATGTAGCGGTTGCCATAAATATATTAAATTAGATGTTATTTGGCCAACTACCACTGTAATTGTGGTCAAAAGGTTAAAATTGATGTTAACTCTTTTTCTCATACTTCGCAGCGATCTTTTTCTAATTTCTCGGAAATTGCGCAATAATGTCATTCTTCTTGCGTTTTTACTTACTTCACCTTTTGTTTTATTTAACGTGCAATTACTTACGGCAGTCGTAAGCAAACGTATATGAAAATGACAAACAAGCGTGCGAGATAATCGTTATCATTGGAAGATAAATTCCACATTTTGCAAAGATAATTGACTCTAATCCGGGCACTCACGTGTCCCTGGCCGAAAAACTTGATATACCAAGTTCACGTGGAACACAATTGTAAAAACCTGTAATTGTATAGAGATAAGTGCTAAGGACTGCGGCCCTATTGGTAAAAGTGTGCCAATTTTCCCCCCCTCGAAACCTCGAGACTCGAAAATCCTCGGAGACTCAGAAACCACAGGAGACTGTCGCGTCTCGCAAAGTGCCAGAGAGCGATGAGACAAGTGCCGCGTTCTGCTCCGGTCAATGCGAACCCTCAGGTCATCGCGATTCCAGCAAGTATACTCCTTTTATTCGGCCCGCGCTGGTGCTGACATCTTTTTCAACTTGCAAGCCGACCTGTGCACATTCCCACCAATCCAAAGTGTGATAGCACCTCCCCTCCTCTCCCCACTCCTCCACTGGCCAGCTGATTCCCCTCCTGTGCTGACAAAGTGTACCGCGAACATACCAGCCCTCTTTGAAACTGACCGTGGCTGGAGAAGGACGTATCGGCTTGGTGCCACTTGTCTTGTATAGACAACGTTAACGGTATTTAGCCTACGGGCTTGTTTCTTACCTTAATAATTGTAATTATATAAATTTTGTTTTTGGAAGTTAATCAAACTAGCTAAGGTTGTTTTCATTTTTTCTCTCGTTACGCCCACCAATTCGCAGTCAATTCACTTGCGATGTCAAGTTTCACTGGCTTACGTTGCAAAAGGCATAAATACATTAAATACACCCAAGTATGATGAACTTGAAGAAATATTGAAAACATGGTTTCAGTCTTCCAGAGCAGCAATCTTTGAACGATTTGAATGAAATCATGATTCAATTCATTCGGTTCACGCCCGAGAATCGTTCATTTTGAACTATTAATTCATAAACGACACAGCTCTAGCTAGTACGTCTCCTTAGTACCATTCTATGTTTCATTCGATAACAATTCCGATCGCAAGCATCACAATATTTGGCATATATCGGAAGCCATCGAAATCTGCCTTAATCCAAAAATTTCAATCGGGATACTGGCTTTCATCTGAGCAATACTTGGGCACCTATAATAAATTGCATGAAAGACATAAGGAAAGAACAGAAAATTTTTCAAAGGAACATCAGCCAATCAGACGACACCTGAGCTTAATTGTTGGACTCATCAAATGGTCAATTCAGTTCAGTGTAAAATCCTACATAGAGAGAGTAACATGCCTTGAGAATGGAAAACAAGTCGTTTTCCGAAACGTCGGCCAATATGAAGCCAATTAGGAATATTGATTAAAGTAAGCAAATAATAAAATTCCAGACATACCAACTGTAATATAACCATCCTCTTCACCAACAGGAGTAGAGATCAAAGAGCTAGTTGCAGCAGTTGCAGATTGCAGAGGTAGCAGTTCAACAGTTGTGTTGTAGAATCTGTCTGAAGGATGCTCAGCGTTCCCACTACGAAACAAGAACCTGCTCAAAAGAAATTGATTCGGAAGAGTTTAAAAGCAGGAAAAAAGTTCTACCACCTCAATAATAGTAGCAGCAGTCAACTTTAAAACTTGTTTCAACTTGTGAGGTCATTTGGAATCCACACATGAATATTTTCTCCATCAAACCACACTAAGGGACAAGTAGAATGTTACATTGGGAAACTATCATTGTGAAAGCTAGTTATGTGAAAAGCAGACCTTTTAATAGAGAGGGGCCTCTCTGAAAATTACCTCGGTAATTTTTGAAAATTACCATGGTATTTTTCGTAATTTACTGTGCCCCTTGAAAATTACAGTAATTTCTAGATAATTCACCTATGTTTGAGACAATTTTTCATACAGATAAATTCCCAACATGTTGTTTTAAGCCAAGTTCACATTTCCTACGTGTTTAATAATAAATTGAGGCACGTACAACTTATTTTTGGAATATTTTACTTAAATTATAACATTATAGAGTAATGTATTAGAATATTCTTCTTGAAAATTTCTCATACTTTGACAAAAGAAAGCCAGATTCAGATTACGTGTTGCTGCCGTAGATCTTTTTACAGTTTTAAAAATTCCTAATAGATTAATGTTGTATTAGGTATGGTTTAAACATTTTTATTCCCTTCATATTGCTATTGGCTTTCTTAGTTAAGGAGGTTCGGTGGTTTCACTCAACTTAAGAGAATTCGACGAAACTTGCTGGAAGCATTACTTATGTTGTCTTAAATCTACCTGATTTTTTTCAGAATTATTTACCGCAGATTACTTTAGATATTTGATCGAGAAGTGGACAAAACATTACATGAGTTCTTATGGGAACACAAGGTACGAGTAGCTTAATTCATCAAAAAGAACCTTTTTCTAGCTAAGAATAAGAAAAACAAAAATAATAAAAATGAAGTATGTCAAAAGCTTTTCATACATTATTTTATTGATGATTTAAATTATTTTTTTTTTCTTATTCTTAACTAGAAAATGTTCTTTTCGATGAATAAAGCTAGTCGCACCTCGCTTTCCCATAAGAACCCATGTAATTTCATGCACACTTCCACATCAAATATCCTAAGAAATCTGTGGTAAATAGTTTTGAAAAAATTCAGGTAGCTCTAGGAAAACATAATTAATGCTTTTAGCAAGATTCGTTGAATTCCCTTAAGTTGAGTGAAACCACCGAACGTCCTTAACCATACATTTGCCGATAAAATGCTTAAAACTAAAAAATACTGGAAAATTATGGTAATTTTCGAAAATTACCAAAATTTACTGTGGTAATTTACCTCAGATGAAAGTTACGGTAATTGTCCCATCTTTACCTTTTAATCTGGACAGGGGGAGTGAATTTGAAGGTGAGCGTGTCTCCTGGTTGAGGAAGAAGGCCCCAGAAGAACGTCTCTCCGGCATATGCCCTCGCCAAAGTGTATCGGCGATAGGCCTTCATTCGTCCCCCGTCCACTGCCGCGGGTGGGTTCTCAGAAGCATGGGGGAAGAAGAGGGGCACCTTCCCAAAATGGCGGTCCTGTGAGGAAGAAGAGGCTCTGGTGAAAATGAGAGCGTATTCAAAAAAAAATAAACATGCATTTACAATTACACACCAAATGGCACACAAATATCATCCTAATACATATATGTCAGCCATTCCACACCATGTTGTTCTGGAATGGACTCTCAAGTGACTTAAAGTGAAAACTGTAGAATTATGGCCATTTTTCCAAGTAGCTATTTTCACTAACAAGCAATTTTCAATAGCATGCACAGCAAGTCACCGAATCACATGGATCCACTCATTCACATCCTCGGTCATGAGGATCGGCAGTCTTATATCTTATCAGTGTTTTGAGGCTTGGATTCTATTGCATAAGCTGAGAAAAAGTGCAAAGTTTTGCCAACATCTGGAAAGAATTATAGATCTAAGTATGCAAACCTTCAACTTCTGAACTTTTCCTTTGAGAGAGGAATGTGTTCCAATGTGCTGAAAGAGGGATGGTTTGTAATGGACCCATAATAACTGCCGAGCTTTCTTGCAAAATTTCTGCAATGAGAAGTAGAAGACAAAGGGTAAGTAGAAGGATAACAGCAGTTTCCAGGAAATAATCAATGGTTTCTAGAGGGACATCTCCCACACAAAATATCAACTAGGACATTTAATTTTAAAATTAAGAAGTTTGGAGAGATGGATCCAGATGCAGCAGTCCGGTCCTTCTAGTTCCAACATCTGGTTCCCTTCTAGTTCTAGCTCCCGGTCTCAGCACTTGATTTGAAACTCGGAAATATTTTAAAAACATTTCCCAACTTTTCCAAGTGTAAACGCTTACTTCTTGTCATGTTACTCTTCACATGGTCTTTGATTATTATTATATATCTCGTGAGTACGCAGAATTAAACCCCAGAATCAAACAATGTTCAATAACCGGGAAACTCATCGCCCAAGATAATAAGACGATTTTGAACAGGCCTGTGCTTAGGATTTAAGTCTTTCCCGGCGAATGCTTAGGATGAATAGTTCTTGGGTTTAGCACCATTACCCAGCTGGAAACCCAAGAACTATTCATCCATAACAGGCCTGTGCTTCAAAGAATTTCTTCATGTAGGTCACAATGCGCCAACGATAAGGCTTTGTGGCGAAAAGACAGAATTAAAATTTCTCAGTAGAACCTTTAGCCAAAAATGGAAAAAAACTGAGAGTGTGATTCACTGAAAGCATGAAAATTATTTCCATTTACCAAAAAGCAATCCAAAGACAAATAATATAAAAAATACTTACAGGGTCTTTGTCCAATCGGCATATCTTTGTATGAATAAGATGCTCCAGGAGCCAATCAACTGGCTTATCATTGTAAAACATGAGGAAGAACTGGATTAACCAGGGGAGTTCAGCACCCTTGAACATCTTTCCTGTACAAAAAAATATATTTGACATGAAAATATGAAGAAGCAAAATTACCTTAATATGTAGGTAAATAATTAAATTATTAAGTTTTCTTGCAAAATATCCGCTGAAGGTGGGGATGTTGGTTGACTTCAATAATTTTATTTTTGGTTTTCTCATAAGGTTCCTTTGTTTCACCGGCATAATTCTGCTGTCGAAAATGTTTCTTTCAGAATATAATGAACCGTATCAGAAGCTGCAGCAATTCATAAACCGTTGGGATGTGATGTTATCACTATGTATGTACAAACACGAAATACAAGGACACATATTCTTTGCTAAGAGACTTTCATTAGCGATTTACCTTGAAAATAAAATAAGAAGCACCTTGAGTATCATGAGTCGTACTTTCTCCAACCATGAACTTCTTCATCCTCTTGAGCACTTGATCACATGACAATGAGAAGCCATCCTCTTTATTATTTGAGGTCAAATCATCTCCTTATTCAATCCAGTTTGCTTTCAGGTCGTGTGTCTTTCAAGAACGTGATCGATAGGGATTTACTAAACATTATTCCTAATAATTACTGTAAAATCTCACTACAATAAAACTGTAATCATTGCATCAGAGCCCATTTCAATGATGGAGCTCGACTTTTTAAGCTCCGTCCACACTTGTCTGAGACCGGAAATGCATCCCTTGTCGTGCCACTGTCCTTCACATTTAAGACGATAGGCCACCGTCCTTGCCTGAATTCCAGTTTCCATGTAAAGTGGGGTGAGATTTGGGAGAGTTTCCAGTGCCAAAGTTGGGAGTTGTTTTCATTGTTGCCCCCGAGATACCCATGCAGGCCATTCATTCTCTGTGAGTGGTTGAGTTTGTCTTTTTCCACCATACGATTGAGCAGTACACAAGGCTGGGTTTCACTACTGCAGTTTATAGCCAGTTTAAAGAATTTTGCATATGTACTCAACTCAAGAACATGTACATATTCATCACAACAGAACCAATTACAGTGTGTCCTCGTTTAACGTTGTCCCGTTTAACGTTGTTTCACGATAAGGTTGTCCAACAATTAAAAACTTTAATCATTCAACGTCATCAGTGCTTCATGATGACCCTGTTCAAACTATGAGCAACCAAAAAAAATAAATAGCGAATAGGGTTTTGGCATGTCTGATGCGTAATGTCCAATTGGCAGAAAAGGTTGGCGTTGCTCTCCATAGTGTGTGTAAAAGGCTCAACTGAGCGAATTATTAGCATGTTATTTGTTTTATATCTGTTATATTTGCAGTGTCTGAACAAAAATTATGTCTACAAAGAGAAGTGGCGATCCTGGCGTATCATCGGAGGTGAAAAAAAACAGAAACCTTAAAACAAAAACTTGACATTATTAAACAAAGTGAACAAGGTGCAACTGCCGTGGAAATCGGCAGAGTTCTAGGTTTTCAGGCGACGACGATAAGGACCATTTTTAAGGACAAAGAAAATATTAAGGAATTAGGGAGAGTTGCTACTCCTCTGAGTGCTGTGCATGTATCACTCAATAGGAGCACAATTTTAGTAGAGATGGAACGGTTGTTTACTCTGTGATATGAAAATGAAATACCTGAGGATGACATAAACTGTCCAAACCTGGGTCACGAATAAAAAACTCACAAGTGGAATTAGCTAAGTTTGTTCCTTTTCCATCATGGAGAAATTTCACAAAGTTACCCCTGACATTGTTCATTTTGTTAAAATGGATTTCATAAAAAACAATCAGTTGACCTGGATAGATTTCAATGAAAAGCATTGGCTACAAACCTAGTCCTGAGCCTTTCACTGCTACTTGTGGGTAACAGATACAAGAAACGTGAAAATTTGCGTGGTGTAGTGAAAACGAGCATTGAGGCAGCCAGTGCTGATAGTGAGGCCGCCAATATATTTATTGAAAATTTTAGGGAAATTGTCGAGGAGGGAGCTTTACCTATTTCAGCAAATATTTAATGTGGACGACACGGGTTTCTTTTGGAAGTACATGCCTACAAGAACCTACATTTCGATGGTAGAGAAGTCCATTCCTGGGTTCAAGATGGCCAAAGATCGCATGATGCTCTTATTGGAAAGCAATGCATCGGGTCATTTAAAACTAAAAACAATGTTAGTGTACCATTCTGAGAACCCTCGGGCACTTACGGGATTATCCAAACATCATTTGCCTGTCATTTGGAAAGCGAACAAAAAAGCTTGGGTTATGCAAAAGATCTTCATAGAATGGTTTACCGATCATTTTTGTCCCGAGGTAGAATGGTACTGCAAAGAAAAGAATCTGGCCAATAAAATGATTCTTCTTTTGGACAATTGCCATGGTCATCCTTCCAACCTTGATAATTATCGTGAAAATGTGAAAGTTGTTTATTTACCACCAAATATCACATCACTCTTGCAACCTATAGACCAGTCTGTCATAAAGACATATCAGTCATATTACTTTCGCAGAAACTTTTCGCAGGCAACGACTGCAACTGAAGGTGAGTCCGGTATTACTCTTCGTGAGTTTTGGAAGGCATATGTATAATGTTAAAAATTCCATAGAAAATATTGTGCATGACTGGAATGAAATTAAATCTTCAAATATGCACAAAGCCTGGAGGAAGGTTCTTCCAGATCAAATTGTTGGTTTTGACGATACTGCAGAACCCATTAACGAAGACAATGTTGAGATTCCGAAAGACCTTGGCCTTGAAATTTCTGGTGATGATGTGGAAAAGCTGTTGGCAACCCATGGATGGGAACTGCCAATGGAGAACCTTCCTCCAGCTTGGAAAACAGATGAGTCTGGAAGATGCTAGCAAAGTTGAAACAACTCACTTCAAAAACCATAAGTGACGCTATAAAACACATTGAGTGCACTATGGACATTTTGAGAGATCGTGACCCTGACTTATAAAGGAGTGCAAAAGTGTGTAGGGTAATTGAGAGTGATATGGCTTGTTACAGAGAACTATACCGGGAGAAAAAGAAGGCCGCCACCCAGAAAACCCTTGATAATTACTTCAGGAGTGCTACCAATTTCCCTGAATCCCAACCCTCAACATCCAGACAAAGCAGATAAATTTCTTTTGTGACAGTGAAAATATCAAAGTTTCCCCATTAAAATGTTTTAGAAATTTAGTTTGCACGTTTGATTCAATAATGCTATATGTCCAACCTTTCATCATTGTGTGGAAATCGTTGGTTGTGCTGAAATGAAGAATTGGTAAGTTCGGAACCAATTTTAATTTTTTTACATCGCTTCTTAACACCTTCAGTGCGGCATGACGTGATATCACGTCATGGTGTACTATCCCCTGGGGCTGATGACGTGATATCACGTCATGGTTACCCTGAGGGTTACGGCTTTCACCCAGGGCTCGGTTCAGATATTTTACGACCTTGAACACCCCTACGTCGCTCAGTAGAGTTCTAGCAGCCCAGAAGTGAAGAATGTTTCGAGCTGCCTGTCCTGGATACACCGAGAGAAAAGTTTTTCTTTTGCCTTGAGGTAAGCCGATTTCCATTCATTTTCCTCGCACTCTTATGTGCGAGTTTGTTTTACGTTTATGTATTTGTTGCCATACATGCCTGGCTATGGCAAATGTACTTGAATGGAATGTTACATTTCTTATATTTATCTACTGAAGCTCGATTAATTGTTTTCTTATTAATATAATGGCCGTTTTTGCCAATCCATGTTGAGCATATAATTATTTATTTGTATTTATTCCCTTCCGATAGGTCGTATATTTATTATTTTATTGTCTTATGATATTGCGCCATTTTCATCCAATGAATACGTAAACTGTTGCTTTTATTTAAAGTTTCTTCTTAGTTTTACTCTGCCATTTGAATAATTTAATTATTTATAACATTTCTCTAATTTTTTTTCTCGTCGTGTTTTTTTCAGTTCATCTCCTCAGCGGTAAGCCGCATGTGAAGCGGCAATAATACGTAGTTCTGCGGAGCGAGTGTGGAAAGTTAATCAAACAAAAACGTGAGTAAATTATCAACAGTTTAAATTATTTTTAATTATACGTTTATTGTTTATATTTATGTATATATAAATAGGTATGATTATTTTCCGATACAATCGTTGGATATTTTTTCATGGCCTGCTGAGAAAGTGATTCTTAATTTTTCTTAAGCTTTTGTTGTTCCCTCGATATATGTATAATTAATTGTTTAAAAGCACTCATAAGTCTTCAGTTAACCATTATACATATTTAGTTCATTCAGATTCTTTTCATTTAGTTGAGCGTAATAATGATTGCCTGCAGAATTTCCTCTTTTGTCTATATAACCCTGAGTGATTATTTTGGCCCATTATTTGACAAAATGCATATTTAACCAATTTGATACAAAGACCATATGTTTTAACTACAGATGGTGCGGAAACGAGTAAAAAGACTAATCTCTTTGGTTGAGGCGGAGGCGACGCCATCTTAGGGATAAATTCCTCTTGCCTCAACCTCGACGACAGACCAGCAGCCTTCGTCTGCGCAGGATTCGCAGCCATCAACGTCAAGGCAGGACGCTCCTACCAGGACTATTACTCTACCTTCCGAGATCTCCGCCTTCTCCCCAGGCGAATATACACAGACGAAGAGCTCCTAGAGGAGAGCGGGGATTTGGATTTTTTGGAAGACTCCGAGTGGGGGATTAGCGAGGAGGAGAGTGGGGAGGAGGACGAACCCTCCGTATTCCGGCGATTCCGTATTTATATGAAATCCAAAAAGCAAAAGTACGGAATCAAACTATATATGCTGACGGAGCCTTCCGGGTTTGTTCTACGATTTCTTGTGTATATGGGGGCCGGCGACTCTGAACTTGGAGGGCGTGGACATGTTGATCGCGTTGTTCATAAATTAATGAATGACCATTTTGACAAGGGCCATTCATTGTTTATGGATAATTATTACACCACCGTCAATTTGATCCACGAACTGCTTGAGAGGAGAACGTATTGCACAGGAACTCTTAGGGCAAATCGGAAAGGCATCCCCTCCGAAGTGGCAAAGGCTGAATTGAGACGAGGTGAAGTTATGGATGCCTTTACTAACGATGATATCTGTGTTCTAAAGTGGAAGGACAAAAGGGACGTTCTGATGATCAGCTCCGAATTCGGGAGTCGCATGGTTGACGTGCCAACCCGAAGAGGAGACAGGCTCGTTCCTAAACCTGAGGCCGTTGTGAAGTACAACGAGTCGATGGGCGGAATAGACCACTTTGATCAGATGATGGCATATTATCCTATTGAAAGGAAAACCCTTAAATGGTACAAAAAGTTGGGCATCCATATCTTTCACATCATCCTTGTCAACTGCTATTTCCTCTACCGTAGGCCTCCCGAAAACATTTCCTTATATAAATTCCGGCTCTCTGTCATTAAATCCCTCATTCTACCTTCATACCTTCCTGACCCAATATCCCTTGCACCCTCAAAATCTTTATCCCACTTCCCTAAACTCATCCTCGTAGAAGATGGCAGAAAGAAGACATATCGACGCTGCAGGCATTGTTACACCGTCGGGCGCAGGAAGGAGCAAGCATATTTATGTCCTGATTGTGAGGGTTCTCCAGCACTTTGTCCCGAGTGCTTTGCTCCCTATCATAAAACATTGTAAATAGTATTTTTTTAATTTGTACTTGTAAAAATGCATATCTAAATGTTTAAAAAATATTTTTGTAGTAATTTTGTGTGTATAGATGTGTCATTCTTCTGATAAATATTTTATTGTTTAAATATAATATATTTTTATGGCAAGTATTTCTGTTTTCATGACTCAGTTATTATGTAAGAGTATGTTTTTACATATTTATTTATTTAATCAAAAATGTCCACATACAGCAACTGTTGCCAATTTACAGTGGCCCAATAACAAACGTATGTACAAAGAAAATATAAGTTGATTTGTAATTTCCATTGTATTACGAATCCAATCTTTCCCTCGTATGAGTAGTAAAAAAAACTTGAACTATCATTCTTGCTTTTAGTGAGTGGGTTTGTACATAATATGGAATAAAGACGCTGCAAAGCTCTTCCAATTAATATGTATTATTGAATTTTCAACTCTAACTGAAACGAATTTGGCACTAAAATTCAAAACGTTCCTACTACCAGTAAAAAATTAAACTTGAGCATTTGGCAGAATATTCTTCTCACGATGTGCAATAAGTGGCCTGAATGAACCCTGTCAAGCTAACTAAAATTTTTTTTCGGCTTCAGTTCGGAAGCGAGAAATGACAAAGTTTGGGGCTGATTTTTTCCTTCTTTCCGCATCCATTTCTACCCTGGCAACAGATTCACCACGGTCACCACCCCAAAGCCTAGAAAAGGACACGTGTCGGCAAAATCTTTCCTTACCTCACACCATGTTCATGACATACCGAAGGCACTTCCTAGAAATCTGTCCTCACAGTACATACAAACGTACCGACTAAATCTTGCCACTTACAGCGTGCTATTATACTTCCTCACCCTCTTACCTCTTCTCGGTCCCCCCTCCAACCTTAGCGGAGCCGGACTGAGTGGTGCCACACAAAGGGACACCCTAATCCACCATCATAAATACACAAAGAGAAATCTTGAGTCGGGGAATACCGCCCAACACATGCAGCTGCAGCAAAATCGCCGATGCTATGTGGAACCGTTAGTTGTTTTGTTTCTAACGCTTACGGGTGGTCGTCTTAGAGGAAAAGTTTCGGACGGAGCGGAAAATATGAAAGGAGTAAAAAACCCAACGATCAAAATAGTGGGTTGAGAAGGAAGAGAACAAATATTATTCAATATTCTAGGACAGCACCCTTATACTCGAACGCAGCAGCGAGAGGAAAATTTCAAGGAATTATTATCCTATTCAAACAGTTGTCCGAGTGGACTTGTTTCATTTCTAATCATTATTACTTCCATTAAAACTCTGAGTATTCAATAAATGTAAGCTGCTACCATTAGTAACAAAATACATGCATTTTGCATATATTTTGTCGCTACTGCATGTAAGAAACGATGTGAAAGAAAAATGGAAGATGATAAAAAAGTCGTGTGTATGCAACCCGCATCACGTGTCTATCCCTGGTCACTGATGACGTGATATCACGTCATAAATAAAAATTCGAATAACAAAAAAATTAGAGCGCTCCAAATTTTTTAATTATTTTTCCTGACTTATTTGGCATCCATACTTACGTTTTACGTAAAAAAAAGAAAGCCGCCATGGGGTAAAATTATGTCATGTATAAGGGCAGCATTCAAAGGGTTAATGGGAAACATTGCACCATTTAACATTGTTTCGCTTAACGGCGAGTTATTCAGGAATGAGTTGACATTAAAGGAGGACACACTGCATAGATTAAATATTTCACATTGATGACTAGCAAAACTCATAATCATGAGAGGATGTTACCTCTTAAAGTTTCCTAGGACTGCAAGCATAGTTGGTGACAAAGCATTTCGCTGGTTTTAGAGAAGTGGCTCACATCTAGCATTCCCTGGAGAAATATTTTCAACTCAACCTTGGCTCTCTCAGTTTATAGTTTTACATCTTTTGTAATCTTTAGAGTCATAATTTTGTTTTATTGATGACATCAATCGAAATATTGACTGTTCCATAATAACGAATGATTGAAGCTAATTATTTTTACTTTAGCCTAGGTGCAAAAAGTTTGAATGATAAAAGTATTAAACTGCAATGTAGGGTTTGGTTTTCTCCCTGAAATACTGAATAGCTGAGGTAAATTCTTCAAGGGTTTCCGACTGGGTTAGTGACTCCATCTTTTCCTCTGCCGACATTTCGAAGGAATACCTACGAAGGATACTATTACTCTGATGAAGGGTAAGTCTTCCTTCGAAACGTCGGCAGAGGAGAAGATGGAGTCACTAACCTGAACGGAAACCTATTTTAAACTTAAAGCATGTATCTTCAGGGATAATTTCAACATAAAATACCCCAAGTTAGATATAAGTACATATTTATCCACAGTGTGTTCTAACCCCTCAATCAACCTCTATGGCCCTGACAAGCATATGGGGGCAATCACAGTGAGAGGCTGCATGAAGACCTACAGTTTCCACTTACCTATAAATCCTAACTGACAAAATTCGATGACAAACCAGGGCTGCCTGGCTGCCATCCGTCCCAGAGCAAAATCCTTCATGACGGACACGTAGCCGGGACGTGCAAGGACATCATCCTCCAGCTGCACATAGAGCCTCCCTCGGGGAGAGCAGTACGACATGAGGAATGCAAAGTCAAGGCTCTGCTTGGCACGCCACGCGACCCTCTCAGGGGGGTCACCCAGGGTCTCACGAAGCGATGATGGCAAGGGGTAATACGAGGGAGCGGGGGCAACCACCTCCAGAAGACCTGACGTGACCTGCTTTGGAAATCTGATAAAAGAAATATAATTCAACTCTAATAGAGGTTGCTTTTGCAAAAAGCAGAATAACACACCACACTTGACAACCTTCCCTGGTAAAAAGTGGACCGTCTAGAGGCTAAACACTAAATGTACCAGGATCTAGTTTGACTTTCAATAACTTCAACTTTCAAGTCAAATGTCCCAACATGAAACAATGTAAACTGAATAAATGCATTACTGATCTCATAATACTATTCATTTTATGACATTTTAGGTGAAAATACTGGTAAGTACCTATAATAAAACTATGTACTGCACTTGCCTATCCATAACTCACACATAAAACTCGACCTCATAAATTTTAACACTTACACAAATGAATAGATATAGTATAGTAGATAATGCACACCTGATAGATACCGCACACTTTTTAACACATAATCCCATGAAAGCATAGAAATATTGTGTAGTCCATCATTGTAAAAGGCGGTTTAAAGACAAATAAATGATGGAATATGATACGACGAAAGCTGATGCAAATGGCAGAAAAATGGAAGAAAATTGTTCTTTCCATAGTGAAAAAACTAGGATTGATTACAAGAAATGAAAAAGGAGAGAGACCGCTTAAACTGGCAAAAGAATATGATGTGGGATTACAAACATTTCGGGATATAGGTAATTAAGAATAAAAGTAAGCAGATGAAGTTCGCTGCAACCTCGGACAGTGGTTTGGGACCCTCAAAGCATAAGACAATGAAAAAATCAACCTTTAAAGATGATAAAGACTCCTCCATGCTTCTTTGGTTCAATCAAAAACGGTAAATTGGTATACCCGTCTCAGGCCCCATGTGCGCACAGCAGGCTTAACCTTTTCACGAGACTCTAGGGATAGAAGGGGATTTTAAAGCTTCTGGGTGGTTGATGAGATTCAAGCAGCGACATAGAATTTGTGAAATTGCTATTCAGGGAGAGCGATTGAGTGGCAATGTTTCAGCCGCTGATGCTTTTCGCTTGGAGTTCACCAAATACGTAAAAGCTTTTTTTTTCGGAGATTCACAATAAAAGAATGTGCTCTATTCTGATATTCACTTCGATGATGATTTTTACATTGACTTCGAATATGCAAGTTATGCTGAACTTCTTCATATTTCCGGGTTCTACCGCGTTGGTTGCTGTGGTGATGACAACAGTTTCGCTGGCACTACTGCCAGCGTCTTCGTTCTTACATCATGCAAGTTATGCTATTGTTTTTTTAATATCGATATGGTCAATTTAAGCGCCCATTATCTTTTGTTTCAAGCATTAGAAACTATTTATTAGATTAGAAAATATTTATAGATGAACGTTGAAGATTTCATGATATTCGAAATGAACAAACTGGGGTGCGTTCCGAATCGCGCATGATGCCCATCAAGTTGGAGCGCTGGAGCTGTCGTTCCGAATTGCTGACGCACTTTGAAGTGCTTGAAGCGTGTGCGCGAATCGGAACGGTCTTGATGCGAAGATGGCGCCAGAATAATCATGTTCAAATGTGAGTGAGGTGGAAGCGGGTGGAGGACTGACTGATTTACCATCGTATTTTTTTCCCACCGTATGGCTAAAATGCCTTCAAAACAGCAGATTTTTTTTCACGATTCTGAAAAAATTACTGCTGTGAGTAATGGATCAATTTTTACAAATAGTTGAGCAAACACACCTACATAGTTTTTGATGAAATCTAGGTGCTAGAAATTACTACATTTTTTTAATATTCTCCCTCTGGAGCGCACAGCTGTAATATATCCCATGTAAAACAGCTTGTGTTTTCATAAAATTGCTCGAAAAGTATTTCGGCAAGGGGTTGATATTTTTATATCATTGGAAATATGGGAGTTTTTTTTATTATGAGGCCAACTTCATCAAATTTCAAATGTGAGTGAGGTAGAAGCGGGTGGAGGACTGACTGATCTGCGGTATAGCACGCGATTATCCGTGCCCTTGATTAAAATGACTCTCTGGTGAATTTTTAAAAGCGTAAATACATATTGACATAACAATAAAATGGAAAATATTAGTATTTATGTAAAAGAACGCGTGTAAATGTACAACTAATATGCTTCACATACAAGAACGTTGCATAAATTAATGTTTTTATTATTAAAAATTATCCCCGGATTTTAGTTATGAAATTCAAACAACTTACATCTCTCAGGTAAAAATTTGAAACTCCCTTGCCCTCTCCAGTGACTCAATGCAATTCAATTGCAATGTTACTGAGAATAAACAAGATTTTTTCCAATTCCCTCACGTTTCAATCAAGACGTAACTAACTTGCCAAAATGTTGAAAGGAGAAAATTGCTGAATGTACCAATAAACACAGAATTAATATAATGTATAACGGAAATTAATTACGCAAAGCTCTCAGTGATGTGTTTATTGGCTGAACTTAAGTCTCTCCGATTCATTTGCAAGTTTCCCATTTTTACCAAAATTTCAGGCGAAGGATAAACCACGGGTGAAACATACCAGGTACATGCTTCTTAAAATTCTTTGGCAATTATAATAATGGAACTTGGTAATGAACCATATATAAAAAATAATTTCCTTTATACTAACAAATGGTACTTAAGTGGTTTTGAAGGCTGATTTTATTTCCGTGAAAAGTTCACCCATAGCTGTACGATAATGGACAGTGATGGGAAGTAATTGATTGCAAGTAATCCGAGTACCGGTAACAATTACATCTGATTTACTTTTACTATTAATGGTTACTTTTTTCAAATTGTAATTGTAATCTACTCCAGGAGAAATCATTACATTTTTGTAATCGTTATAACTCACGAGGTAATTTTTAATCGGCGTGTAATTGGTCTTTGATAATTTTGGATTACTCTGGTTTTTTTATTGTTTTAGACTGCATGACCAGTTGTTCACAATAGGTTATTCTGACTATTTGTTTAAACCCCAATCCCTTCAGCTTAGTCTGAAGCCAGATCTCTACTAGAAACATTTTCCGCGTAATATGCTTCACGATTTACGAAAGCTTTATCGCAACCAAACTTATAAATATTGAGTGTCGCAGCCGATACACTGGCTGGTATACCAATACCGGTTGAGAACCGCAACTGACTAACTCTATGATTATTAACTAAATTATTTTATCGCTATAGAGCATTTCACCCGATATATCAGTTGTCACACCGATATGTCGTCCCGGTATTTTAAAAATACACAAAATATAATTCACTGTGAAAATAAATCCAATTCCGATTTAATCGGTTATTTTATGCATAATTATAGCTGTCGGTCACCTCACTCTATTTATATTTTAACACTTTGATATGACTACAATTATGTACATACCCACATAATTTTATACGAGGGTTTTAAAATTATTTCAAAACAATTTTCAAATTATTTCTAAATAATTTTTAATTTGTTTAAAATAGTTTTAAAATAATTTTCAAAATAATTTATGATTTTAAATTAACATACAACAGGTAGTTTCAGACATTACTTGGTGGAACTTATTCATTGTATAAATGAAAAACTTTAACTTTGTGGTTCCACAATCATACTTTTATTGGCACTTTACTTGGGTTGGGTGAGTGCCAATAAAAGTATCATTGTGGAACCACAAAGTTAAAGTTTTTCATTTATAAAATTAACATTATTTTACTATGAAATGTAAAAAAACTTTTCATGCAATACATGTCTCAGCACTTCCTAGATATACATATATATGTTAAATCAACAAAATGAGATGACAGGAAACGGAACTTGAAAAGAACATTACCTCATACATAATTTTAAAATCTTGAAAAAGTCATGAATATAGCCATCTAATGGCATTATTATTTTAAAATTATTTGAAATAATTTTAAAATAATTTTTCAATATTCTTTTGCTACTCGGGAAGCTTTTATGTAATTTGTTGATGAAGAAGCAGAGTATGTCAATCTGTACAATATTTCATGCACTTCAAAAAATGTGCAATCTGACATGTCATATTAGGGAATGAGAATGCAGCAATTCATTTAGTCAATTCACACAAGTGTCCATAATTTGTCCAAAATATGGTATTTTTTAAAGTGTCTCTCCATTCAAGGGATAACAATAGGACAGTATTAAGTGTTAATCTTGGAACAATCTACAATGACTTCACCCTTTTCACTAGGGTGTCACGAGTGGCTAGATGGAGATTAGCATACCAGCAGTTTACGAGTCGAGAATCACTCCTCACCTGCATTTATCTTACTTTGACAGTTTTCAGCTAACTTTTTTTAAATACACATATCATGGAAATCAGCAACATAAAATGGGAATAAACAAAAAAATACTAGTAGTATGCATATTTAGATCTGATACCAAAATATTTGCCAAGAAACTTTAAAAATATAAAACTGGAATAAAACTCTGATATGAATTGGGTAAAAGAAATCTGAGGGCTAAGGATTACGGAATGTCTAGATTGCAGAAGAAAACTGACAAAAGCAAAGAGAAGTCAATGCACATGCATATTTCAGATCAGGAACCATGAAGTGAAGCCAAGAACTCAGTCAGCACAGAAATGAGAGAGAGGACCCATCACCAACTTACACATGACCGGAGAATTAATCGCTAGATTTCTTCATTAGAATTACAGATGCCATTAACACATACATAGATATGCACAGGCATTGCAACACGAAGAAAAAGTACCAGCCCAGACTTATTTTTCCTCATGGCTATTCCTTCATATGTATTTCATCACTGTAATGTAGCAAGGCTGAAATTCCCATTGATGGATGTCCATTGAATTGAAATAATTTGCCTATCCTACATGCTTTCACAAAACTCTTACATCCCGACCCATATTACGATCACGTGCAGGGAGGTTACTTACTGAGTTTCAATGTCCTTGGCCACCTGGAGAATGTACTCTCTGTCAGTCTGCAATGAATAAGGAGGAGAGTGAAAAATAATGTTACACAGCTGAATAAAATTTCCAACAAAACTTAAAATAACTATAGGCACAGCAATCACAGTAAAACTTGATATTAACCCTTTCCCCACAGCATGGCCTGAATTCTAGTCCCGACTACCCCACCGACTGGCACCATGACGTGAATTCATGCCCAGCGCTCTGCTCCTCTTAGATTGACAGTACCAAGTGCATCTCGGCCATTCCAAAGAGCTCCGACAGGATCGCAGTCCTCAGTGAGACCCCGCCCCTCGCTAGGGGACCGTCAGCATTACTTGTGAGTGTCATCGTTTACCATTTGTGGTGCATAGATGCTACTTTTCTCATATGGTATTTCACTAACTTTTGTAATTTTGCATGATTCAATTTAGTTTTCTAGCTTTTAATGTGTTACTACATCCCAGCCAGCACAGTACATATTCTTTACAGAAATGAAAGGGCAAAAATTGGGAGAATATATTGCTAGAGAAATTACAGGGTAAGAATTTCTCTAACATTTCGGTTTGCAGAGAGCCCATAAGATCACTTGGATCTAACGCTAATAATGCGGTGAATTTACTATGAAATTATATTCGCGGAGGACTTATGCGGTTTGAGAGATATTTTATTTCTTTGTTCCACCATGCAAGGAACAGATTTTAACATATATTGAGTGAGAGGCCCTAAATGAGTGAACTTCTCTGGAAGTTACAACTTATGAGTATTTAAATGTCAGGGTTTGCTGGTTTTTCACATTTCCATGGGGATAACTGCATATTAAAGATGAGCTATATTATTCCGTTACGAGGAGATGTTACTTCAAGATGCATCTACCAAAGAACGTTGTCAATTCTGTACTCCTGTTCATCTGATTTTGTACAGGTATTATGGGTGAATATATTTTAGAATACGGTTTTCTTCCCCATCAGATCCTTGTATGTAACGTCACCCTTTTCTTTCATCGATTCTAATTTCTCTTCATCACTATTATTAATTATCATTCATTCATTTGAATCATCTACGATGTTCCAAAAATAAACTTGGTTATATTCCACACAGTTTTCATTACAACTCGACCGGTTTCAACCATTTCAGGTCATTATCAAGTGCCATCAAAACCATGTCATGTCGTCATTCCACCAAGTGAACTCGACAAACATTGATTTGATACGTGATCTACGTTTTGATTCACAATAACATGAATTGGAGATTGTTCGCAACCTCACGCAAGTGTCTGTAGCCATGTGTAAAGGGGAAATCACTTCTTTGCATTACATCTTATTACTCAAATGACCCGTGGCCGAGTGGGTTAAGGCACTGGGTAGGAGAGTGCGAGTTAGGTTTTAGGGTTCGCGTCTCTCCTAGAGCATTTTTTTTTCGGTTGAATATAAATGCAAACCAGCCGCGGATTTTGCATTTTTGTATTTTATCAGTTTGGGACAGACAAACAAACGGATTTCTTCCACTTTCTCTCACGTGTAAGAACTAATTTCACATGAGATAACTTCCGTGTTATACACTGCCTATAAGGTAAGTTCCTCCTATGTCCGCTACGTAGCACCCTTTTCGTTGTTAGAGAAATGATTGTTGTCGTATTTCGGAAATCTTTCCCATTTATATCTCCAGCTTTTCTCTGAGTTGCTACTGACATATGTATACAGAAATCATTTCTCTTTCCGTACATGATTTCTCCGGTATATATAGAAGGTTTCTGTATATTTTGGTCCTATTTAGTACATTGTGCTGGCTGGGATATCTTGTATATAAAGGAAGCCAAACAGTAAACCCAAAGTATTATGAGTTACAAGAAGATTTTTTAAAATTTTATCAAGATAATCATACATTTTTTTCCCAACTTTCTCCTCACTTATTTGATAGCTGTGGTGATGAGTTATTGAATTAGGTTTGTATGTATTTGTCATTCTTGAAACGTACATCTTATGTGCCATAAAAATCATCGATATTTTCATTTATTCCTGCAATTACTTTCACCATGTGAAAATATAACAGCCGAAAATCTTGTATATTTGCATTTGTAGGCAACCTTAACACGGATTTTTTTAACTTTATAAGATTTCTACTTCTCTCGTCAGTTCTGGTGAGTAAACCAGTAGTTTATGAAGTGCTTTTCATTTTTGTATTAGTTTCAAAGATATGGGTACAAAAAATCTAACCTTTTTACAATAGACCCCCGCTTTACGATGGGTTCACTTTACAATGGATTCACTTTACCATCTGCATGCTAGGAAATTTAAAGGGTGCTGATTTTTCCCTTTAAAGTGAATAAAGGGCCCCTTAAAATTTCCCATTTCGACCATCTTTTACACCCATAATTAGTTATTCATTCAGCATTCTAAGCCTTATTTGTTAACAGGTTGCATTTTCTATCACAGCTACATTTACATATTTAATGAAACATGTAATTAATTATGAGCTGTTCGCGTGATTAGAGCAAAAGTCTAATGAAAATTATGAAAAATCTCTAATAGCAGAGGTATAATGAGAGTTGAATACATAATTTTATTCCACGTTTTCTTCCCATTGCTTGAAAATGCGGTTAATTATTAAGTCACTGAGATTGGTTCGCAGATAGACTGCGAGTACGGAGGCGAGGCGCATATTGCATAGCCATGCACTAATAATCAATGTTTTGGCAATTTTCAACACCATATTAAAGTTTTAATATTGGTTAAACAACATTTTATATCATTTCATTCCAGGATATTTCATTCCTATACTGTATTGTGTATCACTGAATGCACTGGCGATGATGTAGTTAAACCAATCCGTTGTCCAGTAATATACAGATTCACTTTGCGATGGAATTCATTTTACGATTGGTCCTATGAAAGGGATTACCATCGTAAAGCAAGGGTCTACTGTTCTTCGCTTTGGTTTTAGGCAGCCGATATGCAAAAATAATGACACGGAAAAGTTCACCTCATTCAGTGACTCGAATATAAGTCGAAGGTAGGTTTTCTCTGGCCAAAATAAATTCGAAATTTCTTGACTTATACTAAAGCTGATATATAGCATTGGTTGGTTGTAATGTTCATGTGGCAGATTTATGTAAAAAAACTGTACTCAGTATTTT
Organism: Pyrrhosoma nymphula; assembly: GCA_963573305.1. Taxonomy (NCBI): domain Eukaryota; kingdom Metazoa; phylum Arthropoda; class Insecta; order Odonata; family Coenagrionidae; genus Pyrrhosoma; species Pyrrhosoma nymphula. The sequence continues at coordinate 153,931,413 of OY754329.1, read as the reverse complement.
ATTTATTGTCTGTTATAAAACATACTGTAAGCCTTGATGATCTCAAAACATTGTACTATGGTCTTTTTTTCTCCAGAATTTCATACAGGATCATATTGTGGGGAACTCCTTCCTCATTGAATAGTGCATTTTTAATACAAAAGAAGTTATTGAGAATGATGTGCCATAAACCTTTTCGTGCTCACTGTCGGCCTCTTTCTAAGGAATTGAAGATTTTAACTGTGCCTTCGTTATACATTTATTATTCTATACTCTATGTAAGAAAACATGAATCTGATTTTACCCCAAATAATAATTATCATACCTATGAAACAAAAAGATGTAATGACATGCATGTGCTCTCATCAACTCTTGCCATAACTTCTAAGGGACCTCGTCATATGTGTATAAAATTGTATAATCACCTTCAGCAATTTATAAAAAAACAAATAAGAAGGGCTATATTCAAGAATTTAGTTTATGACTATCTTTTGTGTCATTGTTTTTATACTGTAAATGATTACTTAAACCATCATCAATGATTGTATAATCTTTTTGTTAGTATTGATATATTTTTGTTTAATCATGTATTTTGATGTGCCTTATATACTTGCAGCTTGTTCTACAATGTATCCTATGGGCAAATAAACTATTATATATATATATATATATATATATATATATATATATATATATATATATATATATATATATATATATATATATATATATATATATACCCATTCATTCATTCACTCAAACCGCTCACAGGCGTAAATAATAAATATTTCGTTCAAACAGGTGGTGAAATAAAGAGGATAGGAAACACATAAAATGTGATGACACAATGGTGATGTGAAGATGGAATGATGGCCGATTCCAAGTGAAAAAAATTCGTCTAGACCGGGAATTGAACCACGGACCTTCCGATTTCGCGCCGGATGCTCTGACCACTAAGCTATCTAGACTACTAAAGAAACACTGGAATCGGCGGGGGGTTTATATGAATCAAACACCCCCAAGATTAGTCCGTAAAAAGTCGCCGAGAGATGGCGCTGGACATTTTCACTCACCGGCAGAGAAGAAATTACGTACACAGAAGAGGAAAGCAAAGTTTGATATAAGTGTGTATATATATATATATATATATATATATAAAAACTTTGTCACAAGTGTGACTAAAATGAGAACACATAAAAAAGACACTCACACGGGTTGTAAATTTTTCGGTGGATCGCCACCACCTTCTTCAGCGAAAGGTATAGGAAGAATCTATATATATATATATATATATATATATATATATATATATATATATATATATATAAATACAAACTTACAGGAGGTAGGAGAAATAGGAAAAGATAAAGAATTCGTTCTTACGGAACGTTTCGAACCAGTTGGTCCTTCGTCATATATATGTGTGTGTGTGTGTATATATATATATATATATTGTGACGGTCTCGGCCCGTCCTGATCTTAATCGTCACCCCCTCTCCTTTCCCTTCCCCCCCTTTAACCAACGCGATGTGGGAAGAATGCAAGGGTGAGTGAGTGTGCGTAAATGTGTGTGTGTTTCGCTGGTCAGCCAGGCGAGTGTATTTGACGCTCGCTGAATAAGTGTTTTCCCCCAACCCCAGTTCACGAGTGCATCGATACCCCCCTCTTCCACCTGGGGCATATAAAGCCGGGTGAAACCCAGGGAGGTGCTTCTTCTTCTTCTTCCTATGTTTCGGCTCGTGCGGCTGTTATGCTGCGATTACGAGTGCAAAGAAAGACAGTCGTGCGAAATAAGACTCGAGAGGACAACGCTAACAGTTGGCGCAGAGAGGACTACGAGACAAGCCGGACAATCATCTCCTGCATCCTGAAGTGGTCGCCAGGGAGATTATAGAGGCAGCCAGGCCGCAGAGATTGCCGTTTCCGTGAATAAGGAACCGCACCCAAATAAGACGAGCCTGTGTCCCGCCCGAACCTCGGCGCCAAGGAGCGGAGTCATCCAGTGGTCATCCAGGTCACGTAACGTTATATCGCCCTGACCCTAGTGTGATACCACCCCTGTCCGAGTACTTTGTCCCAGTCCGCAGCAATACGCAACTGTTAGGCGGCTTGAGTACCGCAGTGACGCCTCAGTGATTTGCCTCCAATATCATTATTTATGTAATCAGCGTTAACAAGAAGCAATCAATCACCTGTGTTATAGGGACGGACTTTATTACCTCCCAAAGTTCAAAAGTGTGCCTAATTGCATAATTGAGATAAGTCCGCTTGACGGCACGAATATCGTTTTCTGTTCTGATATTTTGTTTCTAATATTTTGTCAGTTAAATTGTAAATTTCATGATCAATTCATCCTTTATTTGCTCATCACTAACCCTATCATCTCGCTCATCAGGGTAAATGATATGTAAATTGTTCGTGAGTTTTGAATATAGTTTAATTGATTGTTGAATGAATGATGTCCTTGGCATTCTTTGGTGTCCCTACAAAACCTGTTTCCCCACCCTCACCTGTCGTCGAGTCGTCACTCGCCCTATTCTAACTCATAGTCTCTTCACCACGAGATAAACTGCAAACGGGAATCCCCCACATTTTATATTATCAAGAAAAATCTTTGGTAAATCGTCCTCGGTGGCAGCTGGTCAAGAGGGTAGTTTATCGTTTATGTGTGGTTTCTGCGGTTTCATCCGGGTGACCGACAGTGAACCATTACATAATGGCGCCCGAACAGGGACCACTTGTTTGCAAAGTTTGAATCTCTCGAATGAGACCTTGTGTCTTAGTTTCATTTTTTTTCTTTCGTTGGATAAGGTGTTGTTTAATTTGTCGTGGGGTTTGAAAAAAGAGCATTATCTGCCGAGAGTTTTGTGGGATTCTAAGATTACAGGTGTTATTATTTACGTAATAACGGTGAAACTAAATCGTAGGAGTGATTTTTTTTTATACGTGTAGTGTGATTAGTTGTGTTTCGTTCGCGGTAATAAGAAATAAAAATGGTCAGTCGGAGCGATATATTTATGCTTGGGCGTGACATGAGTGGGTTGAATGACTCGGACGAAGGAGATGAGGTACAAATCATAGAAGTAGTATCCCAACCTATTCCCGCTGACGTTCAAACGGAGCCTTTTGAGACGCCCCCCGCGCAAGAAGTGTTAAACATGGGAGACACGTGGGTCATTGATTGGCTGAAAAAGGAGAAGGAAGAACGGGAGGAAAGAGATAAAAGGGAGAAGGAAGAACGGGAAAGAAAGGAATTAGAACGGGAGGAAAAAGATAAACGGGAGAAGGAAGAACGGGAAAGAAAGGAAATAGAACGGGAAAGAAAGGAATTAGAACGGGAGGAAAGAGATAAAAAGGAGAAGGAGGAACGGGAAAGAAAGGAATTAGAACGGGAGGAAAGAAGGGACGAGCGATTTAGCGAAATTATGCGATTGGTAATGGGACGTGTGGATGTCGTGAAGAATGAGTTTAAGAAAGAAACGGGAGAGATACAGGCCAACGTAGATATTTTGGATAGGAAGGTCGAACATTTAATTGAAGCGGAGAGGGAGGAAGCTTGCCGTCGCGAGGAGAGTTTGTCTGAAAAAATTGACAAGAGTGTCGAAGAAGCTCGCCGTCGTGAGGAGAGCCTTTCAAATAAAATTGAGCAAGTTTCGAAACGCGTAATGTATGGGGAACAAATGGGAACGGGATTCCACCCGATAGTCCTTCCCAGTACATGCGTCAGCAAGCCCATTTTTAAAGGTAGCGCATATCAAAACCCGGTTGAGTTTGTAAACGAAGCCGAGGACTATTTTAAATTGTTAGGAATTGCGCCGTCTATGTGGCCACTGACATTTTTGAGTTTAATGGAAGGAACGGCCAGGTTATGGAGGAACACCATTAGACCCGTCCCCATCCAATACGAGGAGGTGCGAGAGAAATTTTTAAAGGAGTATTGGAGTGTTCATGCTCGGTACGAATACCGCGCGCGTGTGACACATGGATTTTACTCACGAGCAGCTGACGGAACATTAAAAGAATATGCCCTAAGAAAAATAGCAGCGGCCAAATCATGCGATCCGCCGATAAGTGACGAGGAGCTTAGCTATTGCTTACTTCGCCAATTTCCTCCCTGGGTTCAAAATTTACTCAAAAGCGCGGAGCCGGAAACATTAGATAAACTAGTTAGGCTGTTAGGTTATTACGATGATACCAATGAAGGTAATCGGAGACCGAACCCTAGCTTCCGAGATCAGCCGCCGCAGGTAAATACCATGAATGTGTGTAGAGGGAGGGGAATGGCAAGAGGTGGGTCGCCACGAGCGAACATGAGAGGTAGATTAGGAAGAGGGGAGCCCCCCGTTTTGCCTCTACTTCGTGAGGAACCTTCTGACAATTTTAATGCGTCGTGCGAAGGCCCACAAGGGAGGGGTCATATTGAGATCGCGCAAAACGACGTCCCCGCTGCGAACAATGCGTCTTCCTCCACCATAACTGACAATTCTTTAAACTGGTAGAGTCCGCATCGAGTGGTCCCCGCGAGGCGGACAGGGGAGGAGATTTGACGTTGGGGATGAGTTCATTTAAAAGCAAGAGTGAGAGTCAAGTGGCGGGAAGTCTCATAGACGCGGAATGCCAGGAGGAGGGGACGATTCCGATACTAGCCACTTTTACTTTAGAAGGGAATCCTCTGGACGACTTACTTATGGAGGAGGCGAAGGTCGCGAGAGGGAGGGTGAGCCCTCAAATACAGGTGAATTGTCTAGGGATCGATGTGCAGGCATTAGTAGACTCAGGAAGCGAAATATCTGCCATTGAGGAAATGTTTTTTAAAACGTTATGCAGTCGTGAACCAAAAATTCCGATCTTACCTTTAAACAAATCCTTTTTGTTATGTGCCAATAATAAGAAGTCGTGTCCGATAACTAGGCAAGCCCTAATTCCGATTACTGCAAACGGCCGGCAAAACGAAGTTGTGTGTGTAGTAGTAAAGAACCTAGTTAGGAAATTAATTCTAGGAGCTGATTGGCTATCGGAAAATGGGGCAATAATAGACTTTGCGCAGAACAAATTAAGTTAAAAAGTGCTGATTCCGAGATAGTAGAGAATGAATTTTATATGCTCTCACAATCGAGACTGCAGCAGGAAAGCAAAGAGACCGAGGTGACGAAGGAAAAGGTGGAAGTATTGGTAAATGGTTTGGCACGGCTAGCATCAAGTCAAAAGAATAGACTCAAAACGGTGTTGCTCGGATGCGGGAAGGTTTTTTCTAAGACGCCTGGTTTGGCAAGGGGATTCACCCACCGTATTAAGCTCACGGATGAGACTCCATTTGCCCAAAAATCCTATCCCATACCTCAAGCATGTGTTGCGAAAGTAGATGAGGAAATAAAGGCCATGGTCGAAGGGGGTATAATAGAAAAATCACCCAGTCCATTTCTAAACCCGTTAGTAGTGGTAAGAAAAAGGGACGGGCGCGTGCGTTTGTGCGTGGATGCACGTAAATTAAATAGCGTAACCATCCCGGAACGGGACGAGCCTCCTAGGATAGAGGAGCTCCTCTCAAAATTCGCCGGTATGAAATATTTTTCGATCACTGATTTTACTTCCGCCTATTGGCAGATGATATTGCACCCCGAAGATCGTAAATATACGGCGTTCTTGTATAAGTCGAGGACATACGTATTTAAGCGCGTGCCTTATGGATTGCGTAACAGCGGGGCAGCAATGATAAGATGCCTCGATAAAGTACTGGGGGATGACGTAAGTTCGTTCGCGACCGCATATGTGGATGATTTGATAATTGCTTCCCCGAGTTTCGAGGAACACCTAGAGCATTTGCAGGTCGTATTTAGGAAAGTAATTAGCGCAGGTATGACGCTAAATTGGGAAAAATCAAGATTTTGTTGCATGGAAGTGCCGTTTTTGGGACACATATTAACACCTGAGGGAATCAAAGTGGACCCGGAAAGGATAAAAGTAATTCAAGAAGCCAAACCACCACGGAATATACGACAATTACGAGTTTTTTTAGGAACGTGTAACTATTTCTCGAGATTCTGTGAGGGATACGCACATTTAACCATCCCATTGTTAAGATTATTGAAAAAGGGAGAAAAATGGGTATGGAATTCTCAATATCAGAAATGCTTTGAGGAAATCAAGCAAGCTTTCCTCAATGTAGTCATGCTTAAACATCCGGATCTCAATCGACCTATGTTCTTACAAACCGATAGTTCGGATTATGGGTTAGGGGCGGTCCTTTTTCAGCAAGACGATGAGGGTAAAGAAGCCGTTGTAGCGTTCATCGGTCGTACATTGAAGGGCTCAGAGTTATTCTATACCACGACAGAAAAAGAGGCTCTGGCAATAGTATTTTCTTTACAAAAACTACGCGCGTACGTCTTGGGGAGTGATCTTACGATTATATCAGACCATAAGGCTTTGACGTTTTTAAATAAGTGTAAACTGAGTAATAGTCGCTTAACGCGTTGGATACTTGCGTTGCAGGAGTTTTCGTTTCGGGTTGAACACCGCCCCGGACGGAAAAATCTGGTACCAGATTGGCTGAGTCGAAGCGCGCTGAGACAGGAGGAAAGTACCGAGGGAAACGTTTTCCTTAATGCCATATTGGAATTGAATATTTCCGAATTCCCAAGCGAAGCGATCCGTAAAGTCGGTGAAGCTCAGGAGAGGGACCGTTTACTCAAGAAGATCCGCGATGGAATAATGGGTAGATTAGATTCCGGAGATAACGATTTTAAACGTGTGGATAACTTAATGAAGAGAAGTAAGCTGGTCAATAACGTGTTATATAAAAACGTAGCGAAGGAAGAAAAAAATGAGGAAATTAAGTTATGGGTGCCAAAGGAGATCCATGATCGCCTAGTTTGGTACGTACACACTAAATACGGACACTGTGGTGCAAGAAAAGTCGAAAACTGGCTAAAAGAAAAGTACTATTGGGTCAACATGGGTTGTTGCGTAAGAATGTTATTGCGAAGTTGTGACGTATGCCAAAAAACGAAACACCCGAATCGTAGCTACGAGGGAATAATGGAGAACATTATACCGCGAGCGCCACGAGAATTAGTCGCGATTGACCTGTACGGGCCCTTACCCAAGGCTAAGTTTAGAAATAAATATGTATTTGTTGTAATCGACGTTTTCTCAAAATACGTAATGGTCTATCCCTTGAATAAACCAACGGCGCCAAATTGCCTAAGAATAATGAAAAATGAGTACTTCCAGAAATGTGGGAAGCCGCAACGGATATTGTCAGACCATGGTACCCAATTTACAAGCAAGGCTTGGAAAACAGAAATGGAGGGCCAGGGAATTAAAGTAGTTTACTCTTCAATTAGGAGACCTCAGTCTAACCCAAGCGAAAGGGTAATGAGAGAGCTGTCTCGGGTCTTCCGTACCTATTGCTCAAATGATCATAAAAGTTGGCCTGAGGTACTTCCATTTATAAATAAGTGGTTTAATGAATTAACGCATGAAAGCACGGGGTTAACGCCCGTGGAAGTTCATTTCGGTAATAAACCCCCAAGAGAAGATTGTATGGTGAAATTACCTGATATGGTACAAAAGGATAGTAAAGAAATACAACGTTCGGCGTTGAGGAGGCTTATATTAGCGGGCCGTCAGAGAAAAAGTAAGCAGAGGGCAAAGGGGTATGATTTCAGAATAGGAGATAAAGTACTCCTGAAAACACCACGACCATCTGATTCAAAATTAAATTTATTTCATAAGTTTTTTCATTTATACACGGGTCCATTCAAGATTTCCAAATATTCGGGACCGAATTCATGTCATTTGGAGGATTCGGAAGGAAAAGAAATCGGGGTGTACAATTTTAATAATCTAAAACCTTATTTTGACCCGGTTGCCACTAGGGATTGAACCGAACGATTTGTCGAGCTTTTGATCTTTTTTTTCCAGTCGTGTTTTAATTTCGTCAATTTTATTAACGCACAGTTATTTATGCTGTTTAAAAAAAAAGAAAATAAACTCTGGAGACTTTCCTTTGCTAGCAAATCGAAAGTGGCTCCATAGTTTAGGTGGGGGGCTATGTGACGGTCTCGGCCCGTCCTGATCTTAATCGTCACCCCCTCTCCTTTCCCTTCCCCCCCTTTAACCAACGCGATGTGGGAAGAATGCAAGGGTGAGTGAGTGTGCGTAAATGTGTGTGTGTTTCGCTGGTCAGCCAGGCGAGTGTATTTGACGCTCGCTGAATAAGTGTTTTCCCCCAACCCCAGTTCACGAGTGCATCGATACCCCCCTCTTCCACCTGGGGCATATAAAGCCGGGTGAAACCCAGGGAGGTGCTTCTTCTTCTTCTTCCTATGTTTCGGCTCGTGCGGCTGTTATGCTGCGATTACGAGTGCAAAGAAAGACAGTCGTGCGAAATAAGACTCGAGAGGACAACGCTAACAGTTGGCGCAGAGAGGACTACGAGACAAGCCGGACAATCATCTCCTGCATCCTGAAGTGGTCGCCAGGGAGATTATAGAGGCAGCCAGGCCGCAGAGATTGCCGTTTCCGTGAATAAGGAACCGCACCCAAATAAGACGAGCCTGTGTCCCGCCCGAACCTCGGCGCCAAGGAGCGGAGTCATCCAGTGGTCATCCAGGTCACGTAACGTTATATCGCCCTGACCCTAGTGTGATACCACCCCTGTCCGAGTACTTTGTCCCAGTCCGCAGCAATACGCAACTGTTAGGCGGCTTGAGTACCGCAGTGACGCCTCAGTGATTTGCCTCCAATATCATTATTTATGTAATCAGCGTTAACAAGAAGCAATCAATCACCTGTGTTATAGGGACGGACTTTATTACCTCCCAAAGTTCAAAAGTGTGCCTAATTGCATAATTGAGATAAGTCCGCTTGACGGCACGAATATCGTTTTCTGTTCTGATATTTTGTTTCTAATATTTTGTCAGTTAAATTGTAAATTTCATGATCAATTCATCCTTTATTTGCTCATCACTAACCCTATCATCTCGCTCATCAGGGTAAATGATATGTAAATTGTTCGTGAGTTTTGAATATAGTTTAATTGATTGTTGAATGAATGATGTCCTTGGCATTCTTTGGTGTCCCTACAAAACCTGTTTCCCCACCCTCACCTGTCGTCGAGTCGTCACTCGCCCTATTCTAACTCATAGTCTCTTCACCACGAGATAAACTGCAAACGGGAATCCCCCACATTTTATATTATCAAGAAAAATCTTTGGTAAATCGTCCTCGGTGGCAGCTGGTCAAGAGGGTAGTTTATCGTTTATGTGTGGTTTCTGCGGTTTCATCCGGGTGACCGACAGTGAACCATTACATAATGGCGCCCGAACAGGGACCACTTGTTTGCAAAGTTTGAATCTCTCGAATGAGACCTTGTGTCATAGTTTCATTTTTTTTCTTTCGTTGGATAAGGTGTTGTTTAATTTGTCGTGGGGTTTGAAAAAAGAGCATTATCTGCCGAGAGTTTTGTGGGATTCTAAGATTACAGGTGTTATTATTTACGTAATAACGGTGAAACTAAATCGTAGGAGTGATTTTTTTTTATACGTGTAGTGTGATTAGTTGTGTTTCGTTCGCGGTAATAAGAAATAAAAATGGTCAGTCGGAGCGATATATTTATGCTTGGGCGTGACATGAGTGGGTTGAATGACTCGGACGAAGGAGATGAGGTACAAATCATAGAAGTAGTATCCCAACCTATTCCCGCTGACGTTCAAACGGAGCCTTTTGAGACGCCCCCCGCGCAAGAAGTGTTAAACATGGGAGACACGTGGGTCATTGATTGGCTGAAAAAGGAGAAGGAAGAACGGGAGGAAAGAGATAAAAGGGAGAAGGAAGAACGGGAAAGAAAGGAATTAGAACGGGAGGAAAAAGATAAACGGGAGAAGGAAGAACGGGAAAGAAAGGAAATAGAACGGGAAAGAAAGGAATTAGAACGGGAGGAAAGAGATAAAAAGGAGAAGGAGGAACGGGAAAGAAAGGAATTAGAACGGGAGGAAAGAAGGGACGAGCGATTTAGCGAAATTATGCGATTGGTAATGGGACGTGTGGATGTCGTGAAGAATGAGTTTAAGAAAGAAACGGGAGAGATACAGGCCAACGTAGATATTTTGGATAGGAAGGTCGAACATTTAATTGAAGCGGAGAGGGAGGAAGCTTGCCGTCGCGAGGAGAGTTTGTCTGAAAAAATTGACAAGAGTGTCGAAGAAGCTCGCCGTCGTGAGGAGAGCCTTTCAAATAAAATTGAGCAAGTTTCGAAACGCGTAATGTATGGGGAACAAATGGGAACGGGATTCCACCCGATAGTCCTTCCCAGTACATGCGTCAGCAAGCCCATTTTTAAAGGTAGCGCATATCAAAACCCGGTTGAGTTTGTAAACGAAGCCGAGGACTATTTTAAATTGTTAGGAATTGCGCCGTCTATGTGGCCACTGACATTTTTGAGTTTAATGGAAGGAACGGCCAGGTTATGGAGGAACACCATTAGACCCGTCCCCATCCAATACGAGGAGGTGCGAGAGAAATTTTTAAAGGAGTATTGGAGTGTTCATGCTCGGTACGAATACCGCGCGCGTGTGACACATGGATTTTACTCACGAGCAGCTGACGGAACATTAAAAGAATATGCCCTAAGAAAAATAGCAGCGGCCAAATCATGCGATCCGCCGATAAGTGACGAGGAGCTTAGCTATTGCTTACTTCGCCAATTTCCTCCCTGGGTTCAAAATTTACTCAAAAGCGCGGAGCCGGAAACATTAGATAAACTAGTTAGGCTGTTAGGTTATTACGATGATACCAATGAAGGTAATCGGAGACCGAACCCTAGCTTCCGAGATCAGCCGCCGCAGGTAAATACCATGAATGTGTGTAGAGGGAGGGGAATGGCAAGAGGTGGGTCGCCACGAGCGAACATGAGAGGTAGATTAGGAAGAGGGGAGCCCCCCGTTTTGCCTCTACTTCGTGAGGAACCTTCTGACAATTTTAATGCGTCGTGCGAAGGCCCACAAGGGAGGGGTCATATTGAGATCGCGCAAAACGACGTCCCCGCTGCGAACAATGCGTCTTCCTCCACCATAACTGACAATTCTTTAAACTGGTAGAGTCCGCATCGAGTGGTCCCCGCGAGGCGGACAGGGGAGGAGATTTGACGTTGGGGATGAGTTCATTTAAAAGCAAGAGTGAGAGTCAAGTGGCGGGAAGTCTCATAGACGCGGAATGCCAGGAGGAGGGGACGATTCCGATACTAGCCACTTTTACTTTAGAAGGGAATCCTCTGGACGACTTACTTATGGAGGAGGCGAAGGTCGCGAGAGGGAGGGTGAGCCCTCAAATACAGGTGAATTGTCTAGGGATCGATGTGCAGGCATTAGTAGACTCAGGAAGCGAAATATCTGCCATTGAGGAAATGTTTTTTAAAACGTTATGCAGTCGTGAACCAAAAATTCCGATCTTACCTTTAAACAAATCCTTTTTGTTATGTGCCAATAATAAGAAGTCGTGTCCGATAACTAGGCAAGCCCTAATTCCGATTACTGCAAACGGCCGGCAAAACGAAGTTGTGTGTGTAGTAGTAAAGAACCTAGTTAGGAAATTAATTCTAGGAGCTGATTGGCTATCGGAAAATGGGGCAATAATAGACTTTGCGCAGAACAAATTAAGTTAAAAAGTGCTGATTCCGAGATAGTAGAGAATGAATTTTATATGCTCTCACAATCGAGACTGCAGCAGGAAAGCAAAGAGACCGAGGTGACGAAGGAAAAGGTGGAAGTATTGGTAAATGGTTTGGCACGGCTAGCATCAAGTCAAAAGAATAGACTCAAAACGGTGTTGCTCGGATGCGGGAAGGTTTTTTCTAAGACGCCTGGTTTGGCAAGGGGATTCACCCACCGTATTAAGCTCACGGATGAGACTCCATTTGCCCAAAAATCCTATCCCATACCTCAAGCATGTGTTGCGAAAGTAGATGAGGAAATAAAGGCCATGGTCGAAGGGGGTATAATAGAAAAATCACCCAGTCCATTTCTAAACCCGTTAGTAGTGGTAAGAAAAAGGGACGGGCGCGTGCGTTTGTGCGTGGATGCACGTAAATTAAATAGCGTAACCATCCCGGAACGGGACGAGCCTCCTAGGATAGAGGAGCTCCTCTCAAAATTCGCCGGTATGAAATATTTTTCGATCACTGATTTTACTTCCGCCTATTGGCAGATGATATTGCACCCCGAAGATCGTAAATATACGGCGTTCTTGTATAAGTCGAGGACATACGTATTTAAGCGCGTGCCTTATGGATTGCGTAACAGCGGGGCAGCAATGATAAGATGCCTCGATAAAGTACTGGGGGATGACGTAAGTTCGTTCGCGACCGCATATGTGGATGATTTGATAATTGCTTCCCCGAGTTTCGAGGAACACCTAGAGCATTTGCAGGTCGTATTTAGGAAAGTAATTAGCGCAGGTATGACGCTAAATTGGGAAAAATCAAGATTTTGTTGCATGGAAGTGCCGTTTTTGGGACACATATTAACACCTGAGGGAATCAAAGTGGACCCGGAAAGGATAAAAGTAATTCAAGAAGCCAAACCACCACGGAATATACGACAATTACGAGTTTTTTTAGGAACGTGTAACTATTTCTCGAGATTCTGTGAGGGATACGCACATTTAACCATCCCATTGTTAAGATTATTGAAAAAGGGAGAAAAATGGGTATGGAATTCTCAATATCAGAAATGCTTTGAGGAAATCAAGCAAGCTTTCCTCAATGTAGTCATGCTTAAACATCCGGATCTCAATCGACCTATGTTCTTACAAACCGATAGTTCGGATTATGGGTTAGGGGCGGTCCTTTTTCAGCAAGACGATGAGGGTAAAGAAGCCGTTGTAGCGTTCATCGGTCGTACATTGAAGGGCTCAGAGTTATTCTATACCACGACAGAAAAAGAGGCTCTGGCAATAGTATTTTCTTTACAAAAACTACGCGCGTACGTCTTGGGGAGTGATCTTACGATTATATCAGACCATAAGGCTTTGACGTTTTTAAATAAGTGTAAACTGAGTAATAGTCGCTTAACGCGTTGGATACTTGCGTTGCAGGAGTTTTCGTTTCGGGTTGAACACCGCCCCGGACGGAAAAATCTGGTACCAGATTGGCTGAGTCGAAGCGCGCTGAGACAGGAGGAAAGTACCGAGGGAAACGTTTTCCTTAATGCCATATTGGAATTGAATATTTCCGAATTCCCAAGCGAAGCGATCCGTAAAGTCGGTGAAGCTCAGGAGAGGGACCGTTTACTCAAGAAGATCCGCGATGGAATAATGGGTAGATTAGATTCCGGAGATAACGATTTTAAACGTGTGGATAACTTAATGAAGAGAAGTAAGCTGGTCAATAACGTGTTATATAAAAACGTAGCGAAGGAAGAAAAAAATGAGGAAATTAAGTTATGGGTGCCAAAGGAGATCCATGATCGCCTAGTTTGGTACGTACACACTAAATACGGACACTGTGGTGCAAGAAAAGTCGAAAACTGGCTAAAAGAAAAGTACTATTGGGTCAACATGGGTTGTTGCGTAAGAATGTTATTGCGAAGTTGTGACGTATGCCAAAAAACGAAACACCCGAATCGTAGCTACGAGGGAATAATGGAGAACATTATACCGCGAGCGCCACGAGAATTAGTCGCGATTGACCTGTACGGGCCCTTACCCAAGGCTAAGTTTAGAAATAAATATGTATTTGTTGTAATCGACGTTTTCTCAAAATACGTAATGGTCTATCCCTTGAATAAACCAACGGCGCCAAATTGCCTAAGAATAATGAAAAATGAGTACTTCCAGAAATGTGGGAAGCCGCAACGGATATTGTCAGACCATGGTACCCAATTTACAAGCAAGGCTTGGAAAACAGAAATGGAGGGCCAGGGAATTAAAGTAGTTTACTCTTCAATTAGGAGACCTCAGTCTAACCCAAGCGAAAGGGTAATGAGAGAGCTGTCTCGGGTCTTCCGTACCTATTGCTCAAATGATCATAAAAGTTGGCCTGAGGTACTTCCATTTATAAATAAGTGGTTTAATGAATTAACGCATGAAAGCACGGGGTTAACGCCCGTGGAAGTTCATTTCGGTAATAAACCCCCAAGAGAAGATTGTATGGTGAAATTACCTGATATGGTACAAAAGGATAGTAAAGAAATACAACGTTCGGCGTTGAGGAGGCTTATATTAGCGGGCCGTCAGAGAAAAAGTAAGCAGAGGGCAAAGGGGTATGATTTCAGAATAGGAGATAAAGTACTCCTGAAAACACCACGACCATCTGATTCAAAATTAAATTTATTTCATAAGTTTTTTCATTTATACACGGGTCCATTCAAGATTTCCAAATATTCGGGACCGAATTCATGTCATTTGGAGGATTCGGAAGGAAAAGAAATCGGGGTGTACAATTTTAATAATCTAAAACCTTATTTTGACCCGGTTGCCACTAGGGATTGAACCGAACGATTTGTCGAGCTTTTGATCTTTTTTTTCCAGTCGTGTTTTAATTTCGTCAATTTTATTAACGCACAGTTATTTATGCTGTTTAAAAAAAAAGAAAATAAACTCTGGAGACTTTCCTTTGCTAGCAAATCGAAAGTGGCTCCATAGTTTAGGTGGGGGGCTATGTGACGGTCTCGGCCCGTCCTGATCTTAATCGTCACCCCCTCTCCTTTCCCTTCCCCCCCTTTAACCAACGCGATGTGGGAAGAATGCAAGGGTGAGTGAGTGTGCGTAAATGTGTGTGTGTTTCGCTGGTCAGCCAGGCGAGTGTATTTGACGCTCGCTGAATAAGTGTTTTCCCCCAACCCCAGTTCACGAGTGCATCGATACCCCCCTCTTCCACCTGGGGCATATAAAGCCGGGTGAAACCCAGGGAGGTGCTTCTTCTTCTTCTTCCTATGTTTCGGCTCGTGCGGCTGTTATGCTGCGATTACGAGTGCAAAGAAAGACAGTCGTGCGAAATAAGACTCGAGAGGACAACGCTAACAGTTGGCGCAGAGAGGACTACGAGACAAGCCGGACAATCATCTCCTGCATCCTGAAGTGGTCGCCAGGGAGATTATAGAGGCAGCCAGGCCGCAGAGATTGCCGTTTCCGTGAATAAGGAACCGCACCCAAATAAGACGAGCCTGTGTCCCGCCCGAACCTCGGCGCCAAGGAGCGGAGTCATCCAGTGGTCATCCAGGTCACGTAACGTTATATCGCCCTGACCCTAGTGTGATACCACCCCTGTCCGAGTACTTTGTCCCAGTCCGCAGCAATACGCAACTGTTAGGCGGCTTGAGTACCGCAGTGACGCCTCAGTGATTTGCCTCCAATATCATTATTTATGTAATCAGCGTTAACAAGAAGCAATCAATCACCTGTGTTATAGGGACGGACTTTATTACCTCCCAAAGTTCAAAAGTGTGCCTAATTGCATAATTGAGATAAGTCCGCTTGACGGCACGAATATCGTTTTCTGTTCTGATATTTTGTTTCTAATATTTTGTCAGTTAAATTGTAAATTTCATGATCAATTCATCCTTTATTTGCTCATCACTAACCCTATCATCTCGCTCATCAGGGTAAATGATATGTAAATTGTTCGTGAGTTTTGAATATAGTTTAATTGATTGTTGAATGAATGATGTCCTTGGCATTCTTTGGTGTCCCTACAAAACCTGTTTCCCCACCCTCACCTGTCGTCGAGTCGTCACTCGCCCTATTCTAACTCATAGTCTCTTCACCACGAGATAAACTGCAAACGGGAATCCCCCACATTTTATATTATCAAGAAAAATCTTTGGTAAATCGTCCTCGGTGGCAGCTGGTCAAGAGGGTAGTTTATCGTTTATGTGTGGTTTCTGCGGTTTCATCCGGGTGACCGACAGTGAACCATTACAATATATATATATATATACACACACACACACAAAACGAAAATTTCGCCAATAGGCCACAACAATAAAAACACTTGACAGGGGGTGGGGAAAGAAAAGTAAAAAGAGAGAGAGGACTTACTGGGACGTTTCGGGCAAGAAGGCCCTTCTTCAGCTGTAGAAAATTGTCCTTCTTCTCAATTTTCTACAGTTGAAGAAGGGCCTACATGCCCGAAACGTCCCAGTAAGTCCTCTCTCTCTCTTTACTTTTCTTTCCCCACCCCCTGTCAAGTGTTTTTATTATATATATATATATATATATATATATATATATATATACAGTAAGTCCTCGACTTACGAACATCCTACTTACGAACTTTCAAAGATACGAACATTCATATCCAATCGAAAAATTCAAACGTGTGAAGGAATTTCAAATTTGGCGCCACCGGATAAGTTATTTGTCCGTTGCAGCTGGTGGTGCGGCGTGAAGCAACTCGCGGATTGGTACTAATCCTCTTTGCCGTGACGAATTTTAACAATATTATCTCGATATATCAATTTGCAATGTTTATTGTTTACTTGCGTCGTAAATTTTTACGGATGATTGGGAAGTAAGACGAAAGCCGAAAGATGCCCTTCAAGTAGTGATACGAGGGCAAACTTAAAAGTAAGGTGTCCAATTTTTTTTCACAGAAATGACAATTATTCACATTGTTGGATACATCGTTGGAAAGGTCATAGCTTCAGCTATTTTTCGATGTAGTCACCCTGGCGCTCGATAACTTACCTCATCCGCACGATGAACTTTTGTATCCCGTCGTCATACCAGCTTCCGTCCACGTTGCGAAGATAGGCGTTGACCTCCTGCAGCTCGTCGTCCATCGCGATTTTCATCTCTCCTTGGTGTTTCTTCAGGGCGAGGAACATGTGAAAATTACTGGGTACGACGTCGGGGCTGTACGGAGGGTGCCCGATCACTTCCCACCCAAACTTCGAGATCAGCTCCTGCGTCTGATTAGCCGCATGCGGGCGCGCGTTGTCGTGATAAAATGAGACCCCCTTCGTCAGCATTCCTGAATGTTTGTTCTTGATGGCGCGCCGAAGCTTTTGTAGTGTGTGGCAGTATCTTTCCTAATTGATAGTGGTTCCATGGGGCATGAAATCCACCAAAAATACTCCCTTTCGGTCCCAAAACACTGTTTCCATGACCTTCCCGGCTGACAGAGTTTGTTTGACCTTTTTCGGTTTTGGAGACGCCGGGTGGCGCCATTGTTTAGACTGTTGCTTCGTCTCGGGGGTATAGTCGTGAACCCATGTTTCATCACCCGTTACGATAAGGTTCATAAAACGGCGCACAACTTCTTCCGCACATTCCACGCGTTGCCTCTTGTGGTCCAGGAATGCTGACGAAGGGGGTCTCATTTTATCACGACAACGCGCGCCCGCATACGGCTAATCAGACGCAGGAGCTGATCTCAAAGTTTGGGTGGAAAGTGACCGGGCACCCTCCGTACAGCCCCGACGTCGTACCCAGTGATTTTCACATGTTCCTCGCCCTGAAGAAACACCTAGGAAGGATGAAGATCGCGATGGACGACGAGCTGCAAGAGGAGGTCAACGCCTATCTTCGCAACGTGGACGGAAGCTGGTATGACGACGGGATACAAAAGTTCATCGTGCGGATGAGGTAAGTCATCGAGCGCCAGGGTGACTACATCGAAAAATACCTGAAGCCATGACCTTGCCAACGATGTATCCAACAATATGAATAATTGTAATTTTCTATGAAAAAAAAATTGGAGACCTTACTTTTGAGTTTGCCCTCGTATATTTGGAGATATTGCTACTCATGACATTTCAATGGAAATCGACTTCCGTGTGTTAAGCTACCTTCGCATCAAATAGAGGCATTATTCCATTCACTCATTCGTTTTGTGATGAAAAATTATTATTACCGGCAATAAGAGGCTCGATTCGGGTTATCGTGATGAATGGTAAAATATCCTTTCCAGGGTATTTGGAAATTGCCTGACGAGCAGTCCTTCCATCCAGATATCCCTCTCAATCACTCAGCCAGAAACATTCGAGCTGTCAGATTTTAGGGTGATACCTCAGTCGGATCTGAACAATTGGCGCGTCTATACTGGTTTTTCCCAGAAGACCCCTCAAGAAAAAAGTTCTTCGTTCCTTATTCCTGGGCGTGACGACATTCATCTCCGAGGGACTCATTCAGCGAGAAAGAGAAGGGGGTAACCCGTGAGGATCTCTCCTTCACTTTATCTGTTATTATCTACCCTCATCCAGTTTCGCGTTTACCCAGTTGGCTTTCACTAGTGGGGGAGAGGTTGGGCTTCCTTTCAGCGGCCTCGGCAGCCGTCACTAGGTTGATACGGCCGATGATCGAACGAGGGAGCCGTTATTTCGGTCGATTCAAATTGTAACCTACCCCGGTGGTAGCTGTGAGGTTGACTTCGCACTCCTTCATGATTTTTCCACAACCTGGAATTATGTTGCGTAGCGCCCGAGAGAGCTTTGAAACGCATCGTCACTTCAATGGGATAAATAACGCAGTGCATCGGCGCATGGGAAGAGAGAATAGGAACTCTAATCTGTTTTTTATTCCTTTTCTAGGAAGCATCATTCACTTTTGGAAGTGGATACCACGCCAGGAAATCCATTTTCAGACCATTGAATTTTACATCGCCATGCTCATAGATAAAGAAATTATGTTTTCACCGTTATGGTGCTGGAAGGATGTTGCTAGAACTTATTTCATAGGGCTTGATACATACATGTGCGTACTTGATATCAGCCACATAGGAGAAAAAATTAGTAACTTGCCTAAAATCGATCATTTCGCGGAAATAATACTCGGCTAGTATGAGAAGTGATACGAAAATGAGCTTTGATATAAGTTTTAGCTGCATCGTTTATCTTTCAATGCGGATACTCCTCAAGTTGGTACGCAAGTTTAATACAATTACTGTAGTCGTGTAAAGCAAAGAAGATGTCCAGCGCTTTTTTCCACAGGCCTTCACGCTGAGCGCTGGCGGAGCGGCTACGCGTCCTTGGCCTGCCTATTCCTCCCCCCTCCACCTCTCTTTCTCTCTCCCCCACCCTAGGCTCGGCGCTCATAGTTAAGGGGTCGGAGTAAAGTGATATTTTTTCTTGAGTCCGCATCACATTTCATCTTAAGTATCACATTTCACTCATCGCTTAACGCACGCCTTAACTTCACAAATGGCTTCCAAAAGTTGGGGGGAGGGGGTGGGCGTTGCCCGTTGGGAGTCCCTTATCAGCTATGACCGCGAACGCATACACCAACTTCTCAGGTGGTTTCCACTAGTTGGGACATCCTTTCGAGGACATCCTATAGACATCCTTTCGAGAGCATCAGCAGCCAACTTCCATGGTTCCAACTAGTTCCAACGTCGGCCGCAACACAGGATGACCGTTATTTAGGGCGATTTTAATGGTATCCACTCCCCAGTTTGAATATTTTTATCTGATCCAGATCCGATTTTTTAAAATGAATTAGGATCCGATTTCAGTATCTGGAGAAACGTAACACCCGTGGATTTTTAGATCCGATCTGACCATCCCTAAAAAGTATTTCACGGCGGATCAGCTGCGTCTTAGAGGACGAACGAACAATTTAAGAGCACATTTTGGAGAAAAAAGTGCGTCTTATGGGCCAGGAAATACGGTAACTACAATTTTCGATGCCTGGCTAACGTTATTCAACTTACGAACAAATTCAACTTACGAACAAGTTCTCGGAACGCATCTCGTTCGTATGTCGAGGACTTACTGTATATATAAATATATATATTTTCCATATAAGTATATATATATTAACAAGTTTTCTTCCATATATATATATATGGAAGAAAACTTGTTAATTAGCTGCTTTATTTGGAATAGAGGAATGCACAAAGAGTAATAAAAATACAATACACACATCACTTACCTCTCCAATGAAGACAACAATCAAAGCATCCTCTTCCTCTTCTTTGTTCATTCCTTCCACCAAGTTCTTCAGCGTAGCCAGCAGGTAACTCTGAACCTCCCTCTTCACAGTGGGAACTCCTAAAACTACTGAAACTGAATGCAAAAATGAATGTATCATTTGAGAAATTTGTAGCCAGTACAAATAAAAAAAAATTATATATGTATGTGACATTGGCAGAAAGCTTAATAAGATATGGAATTACTGTTTGGGGTAACACTAGCAACTGTTATCTAACAATGCTGAAGAGAAATCAAAATAGGTTGTTGAAATTGATTAGTAATGGAAATGGTTTAGCTGACATACTTGAAATATATAAGAAATATGAGATATTGCCAATTTTGCCACTAATGAAATTCATTATTATTTTAGATAATTATTTTAGTTAAAAAAATAAAAAATTAAATGTATCAATGTCAGTAATTCAAAGACGTGATATGACACGGTATGAAGTGTCAAGGTTTTTTTCCACAAACGTGTCTATAAAACAGGAAGTACTGGTACCAAAGATTTTTAACGAGTTACCGATCTCTCTGAGGAAATTGCAAACCATTGGGGAGGTCAAGAGACAATGCAAAAAGTATCTGTTGGGTGGAGAGTAGTAAAATTAATAAACTGAAAATGAAAAATATGTATTTTGCTTAATGTATTAGGCACATGCTGACAAGTCTTTGACTTAGCGGGACCTAGGGATGTGATATTAAATTCATATCATTCACATTTATATGTCTCAAGCTCATTTATACATAGAGATAGGCCACTTTGAAATTACCACGGTAATTTTCGTAAATTACCATGGTATTTTTCGTAATTTACCACGCCCCTTGAAAATTACCGTAATTTTCTAGATAATTCACCCATGTTTGAGATAGTTTTGCATACAGATAAATTCCCAACATGTTCTTTTAAGCTAAGTCCACATTTCTGATGTGTCTAATTATAAATTAAGGAACGTCCAACTCGTATTTGGCATATTTTACTTAAATTATAACATTATAGAGTAATGTATTAGAATATTCTTCTTGAAAATTTCTCATACTTTGACAAAAGAAAGCCAGATTGCGTGTTGCTACCGTATTTCTTTTTACAATTTTATAAATATATAACAGATTAATTTTGCATTAGGTATGGTTTAAATATCCTTATCCCCTTCCTTTAGCTATTTGCATTCTTATTTAACCATACATTTTCTGTTTAATGCTTAAAACTGAAAAATACTGGAAAATTACAGTAATTATCGAAAATTACCGTAATTTACCACGTGGTAATTTACCTCAGATGAAAATTACGGTAATTTTCCCATCTCTATTAATACATAATAATATGTACGATATTCTACAGAGGAAAAATCATTACAATCAGATCAATGATTTTTCCTATGTGGAATATCGCACTTATGTGCACTTGCGGGTGACTCCGTAAAGGTAATTACAGTGGCTAGTCCCGGTATCCTCAAAATTAGTCAAAGAGCGAACACCACAATGTGATCTATGTATGGCTTTATCCTCGAGGACTGTGGCGCTTTGCGCACGATTTGGACTGCTAATGGCATTGTATGTCTAGCAGTTCTGACCACCAAGCTCCTATAAAGCCACCAAATTTTCCACAGAGGAGAAGGACGCCTCGGTAGCTTAACTGGTTAAAGCACTCGGCACGAAATCGAGGGATCCGGATTCGAATCCTGGTCAAGGCGAATGATTTTTCCTCTGTGGAATATCGCACTTATGTGAACTTGCGGGTGACTCCGTAAAGGTAACTACCGTGGCTAGTCCCGGTATCCTCAAAATTACATAATAATATGTTAAGTTAATAGCATTGGTTGGTCTAACATGTTGGTTGTAATTGAAATAATTATCAAATTGTATTGTTATTGTCAAAATTGTAATTGAAATTTTTGTCCAAAGTGAATAATAAATTTTTTGTTAAAAAAAATGAGATTACACCCAGCCTTAATCACTGCTGAGCCTAATAACTACACGATGGTTATCTGACTTGTGTGAAGTAATGAGAGCAAATAAGGATTGAAAATGGAAAATTTTAAGGTATGACAAAATTGGCAATAGCCTAAGGTAAATATGCCCGACCAGGACTTAATTTCAGCTAGATTGGTCCTGTACTTCTTCTAGGAATACTGGAGCAGAGCTTCAGAACCTGTCCTCAGCATAATCAATCAAGCTGGAGGGAATTCCATAATTTCTAGGCCCACTTGTGCTTAACAGCTCTGGCACTTCAAAACTTAAAAATTAAGCCCTGTGCCCACTGGCGGCGCAGAAACTATGTGCACTCGAGTTTGAGTACAGATAACAAAATAACAAAAAGGCCTACAGTAAAACTAATCGCACTATAATTTTTCTTTTTAAAGTCTGCATTATTTAATGGTAAATTTAAATTTCAGAAACGCATTTTAATATTTTTTACAATGGATGTTTTGTAAAAAGTACTGGTTTTGGATGGTGTTCGAGCAAAGTGCAGACTTCGATGATTCCTAATTCAAAAACAAGTCGTTCTATTACAACAAAAGTTCAATATGAGTTAGATAGGCATGTTTGCTCTATGTACATGTTATAAGTTTCAGACTTGCATCTTTAGCAGAAAAACAGTTCCCTCGACACAAACGATGAACACATACAATTGCTGTATTTTTCATATTTCCCATCAGCTTTCCTCATGAGGGATTTGGACCTCCAATGGCAGGTTTAACCGCTTCCCTGATGGGTTTTTTTTACAAAACCGGTCAAAAAAAGTCATATTTTTTTATTTCAGATTCAGAAGCATAAAAGGGAGGCAAATCCGAAAATGTTTTCCGAAATTTTTTATTGCAAATACCTAATGATTTATTCAATAATTTCTGAATGTTGCCCCTTGACTTAATAGAATTAGGCCACCTGCATATTAGTATAACTTTCCTTCCCGTAAACCTTAGTTAGACATCTAATGAGGAATACATTTAGTTTATATAACAAATGTATATACTTTGCCGACAACGTTTGTTAACTATTAATTTTAGTCCATAGTACATCAAGAAACAACGTACAAACATTCATGGGAGTTAGGCAACCCGCGTGACGACTACTTTCGCTCTGAAAATGTTACAACAGAATTCATATTATGACAAAAACAAGAAACTTTATTTCTTTTACTTGATTCTCTTTGAAGAGTGCTGGAATCCCTTTCCTCAGTGTATCAGTGGAGTGTGAAGCGAGCAAGTAGGCTAGGTCTGGAGACGTATAAAAGCTATCCGTCGTCAGGCAATATCATAGGCCAAATAATGGCTTCATTAGAGTCATCATCACTTTTGAGGAATGAGTAACTGGGCAAAGTCTTTATCCAACACAGTCCCCATTCCCGTGTAAATTGTCGTTGACCACACGTATCCAGTTCTCGATTCACAAAGAACAAATATTTGCCATATGAAGCTCTTTTCATAGGCATGAACTGCCCCCACCCCAATCTTCCCTTGTACAAGAGTAGGCCTCTTCGATGGTAACATCCGTCTCTGGAGTATGGAGTGCCTTGAACTTTTCCTCCAGCCTCTGGCAAATCAGTCATATTTTATTTAGTTTGGCGTTGGGGTGTGTTTGGGGATCAAAATAGTTATTATAGGCAAAATGTAAATATTGCCTTATTTATACAAATCATCGGTAAGACAATGTGTGTCCAAAAAAGGGAGAGGAGAGTATAGGTCTCGTTGTCCAATAAAACTCAGTATCTGGCTTCCGCACTCTGCCTTGTAGCATTACAAGGGCAAAAAACACAAATTTCTGAGCTTGTCACAGCTCGCCACTGAATTATGCTAGCACTGCTCGGCCCCGCTTTTTCACGTAAAGTGTTACTGGCGCAGTGATTAGTTTCCCAAGTTATAAAGTCAACAATTTCATTGTTGAAAAAAGTATTTTAGGGAACCTCATTCGGGAACCAGGTCGAAGTTCATCGAAGAATTACCTTCAAAAAGAAACCTAGGTAGTGCCGGAGGAGGATTCGTTGAAAGCATTTCTTCCCACTCCACTTCCCGCGAATGTTCCGCTGTGCCTTCTGATTCAGAGCTTGTTTCTCCGGAGAGAGTCGACTAGGAGCCAGGAACTTCAATGTCTATAACCTCAGAATCACTGCTGGTCAACACTGATTCCTCTCCGGAATCCATTTCTGATTGCCAAATGTTACCGAGTGAAAACAAAGAATTTGCCGTAGAATTCACTCCTACTACACTGCTCATATTAGAACGAAAATGTTTGAACTAAAAATGGAATGTTTGCATCGGTGGAATTTCAGTGAAAAAGTGCATGCGCTCTGAAAATCAAGGATGCGTATGCTCTGAAACTCAACGAAAGACTGTCACCATCGTCCTTCCGTCAAAGTACTCGTGGAAACAATCACGATATGCATAGGACCTCGCCCCTAATGTGAAAAGCCCATCCAATGCTCATCATAAAAATTTTCCTTTCCGTTCCTACCATTTCTTGGAAAATAAACACACGTGTGCGTACCGCAACAGCATGGATTTTCCAACTAATGGTAAATTGATATCGGGAAAAGCCCATTAGTAAAGGGTTGGCTGGTGGGAAAGTAGCCCGGGGAGCAAAGGGTGACAGATTAGCACAACATGAAACCAGGCGCCAGGTTGCTTAGCGGGCCATCAGCTCTCGAGCAGGTGTTTTCTGACCTCAGGAAAGCATCAAACATGACAATAGAAGGCATTACACATGTTTGGGATTTCTCTCTATCTCTCCTTTTTTCTCGTACTCATGTGGGCTAGGGTAGCACATACACAGGGCACTTGTGTTGAGTTATTAGGTTTATCAAAAGCAGCAATTGCGAAGATAACCATTTGGATTACTCCAAATCGACCGGATTGGAAGATTAGAAAAACTACTCGCAGCAGGACTCTAACCTGGGACCTTCCTCGTTGGTGTCAATTTTAAATTCTCTCGATTCCGAATTAAGATTCCTTAACATCGGCATCAGCACCGCCGCCTTGTCTAGTCCGCTTGAATATATCTTGGTTGTAGGATATGCGAGGAAAGGGTGAGTTAGCTATCAATATAATGGATGAGTGCATTTTCTATTATTTGCAAAGATGAAAAAAATTAAATATTACTTAAAACAACAGGTTTAAAGAATTTTATACATATTACTAAAAAGGTAAAAGTTAGAAAACAAGAAAAAAATATTCCAGTTCCGAGTCTCGAACCCTGGACCAATGTCTATCAAACCACTTTGAATCCTACACTTTACCACTAGTCTAACGGGTTATTGGATATGGGGGATAGAGTTACTGCCTATATTGCGCGAGGCAGAATTCTGTAGTTTTTCTAATGCATTTTTCTCTCGAACCAGGGCGAATGGAGCCAGAACCCATAAACCGCATTCATATCTAATGGTCTACTATCACATAAAAAAGGTCTCATCTTGGTTCTTGACATCATTTTGGCGAAATCTCCTTGTGAGTCCCATCCTGTTCCCTTATCACACTGGCTGGACTTTTCAGTAGCTTCCAGAGCCCATCCTCAATTCCTTTGATGATCTCTTCTTCCTTTAGGTGTGATAACAAAGTAAAGGCCTTTTGACAGGATGGAAGCATCCCTGTTCAGTGCATGGTTGGTCAAGTTGATCAGTGTGCGATACCTTACAAGACAAGAGATCAGTGGAGTTTTTGGGCCTAATAGTTTATGGAACTTCTATAAGTCCCTTCTTCAAAGAATTGAAGGTCAAGGTCAATAGGTGTGCAAATGACGAGACATGGAGGATAGATCCGGGAAAGGAAAAACCATAGCCATAAGGACAATTGAAATCAGACTATACTTCTCTCCCTCAAAAAATAATGAAGAAAAACAGGTACATAGTGAAAAAAAGATAGGCACACATCCAAGAAGATGCAACATGTGTATTGGATATGCTGCAGGGTATAAATTGAACGTCTGAGTAGAACAACAGTAATATTCCAAAAAATACAAAAAAAAGTTAAGATAGCCATTTTGTAGTTTGAATGTAGTGCTATCGTTTAGTGGAAGAACAGTAATATTCCCGTCTTACCTGTCGTTGAAATAATGCTGAAAAGTTTGCAATGAGTGGAAGAAAAATAACATTCCAGGAATGTTACTCTTCTTCCACTCAGACGCCGCGCCGTGCCGTGCTCGCCTAGTACCCGTTTCTACTACCCAGGGCGCTGTCCTCTCACAACTGACAGTACAATAATATTGTGATTTTCGTTGAGTTTGTTGTTGCGAGGTTATATTGTGGTGAAAGCTGTGTTTAAGTTCAAGAATTATTTTAAGTCCTAATAAACAATTTATGGTACAGATTGCCGGGAAACGAAAGAACCAAAACTATTATGATTACATAATCAGTAAATGGACTCACATTTAAAAGAAACTCATTCTTCTATATTTAAAAAAATATGTTTACTTCTCCCTAAACATTATTATTTTCCCTTTTTCATGCTAAATAAAAGAGTTATGTCTCAAAAAGTAATTAAATAAGCTGTTATTTATTCCTATTTTTGATAAAAACTGTTTTGAGTGGAAGAAAGATAATATTCTATGGCACATTATAGTACATATATATAAAACTAAAATTTTGTGTTTTTTTCCCATTTTCAGACAGTATTTAGTGTCCAAATATCTACATATTTTCAATGGTAGGTTTTTTTGTAAAACTTCAAATTTCTTAGTTATAAAGTTTTTTTTAATTTCCCGAAAAATGAGATTTTGGAATAATACTGTTCTTCCACTCAGACGTTCAATTGATGATTAGGAATTTGATGAGTTAAAGCTATTGTAATCAATGAAACTCATTGGGGTGTTTCGAGTGACCACTGACTATACCTCCAGTTCTGCCTCCAGACAGAGTGAATGCAGGTCTCAGTCCAAGAGGTTCATCCAACAAATGAGGCAGGAAGTTGTAGACTGATGGTAAGTGAAGGGGTGCCTGGGAAGCAGAGAGGCCATGTCCAGTCACGTTGATGAGTAACGACCTCAACTGGGGGCTGATGGGAGGTGGCAGCATAGGAACTATGTGGTCACCAGAGAAATTGACTCCAAAATTCACTGTAAAGACAACAATAGAAATCTCTATTAGAAAACAGCTATTCTCAGTATAAAAAGTTATAACAATTAAAAAGGAGTCACAGAATTTGCATAATTCAACATTAACTACTTAATGCAGCATAACTATCATTGGATGACTACACACATAATTCATCACACATGACAAAGATATTTTCCATACCAATCTTCTTCCCTGAATAATGCTGTACTTGACAGCATGTAACACATATTGTCCCCCAAAACTATCGCTTGAAAATCACACTGTGGTCCTATGTGCACAGGCGAGTCCTCACGCTCATTGAAGTCACCAGCCAATATGCTCACTCTAATGGTGGGTGTATTTTAGCCCAGGATGTAGTTACAAAGTAACCCTTTCTCCTTAAAGCTATTATTTGCTGAAACGATAATGAGATTGTTACTATTATAACCACTTTATTTTTTTTATTGTTTCAGACTTGACTTCGTGGAAGTGATAGATATCCATTTTTAATAAAAAACTTTGTACTTTTCCACACTTTATTTCAAAACTGCGACCGGTTTCACCATAATATGGCATCTTCTGGCACATTCTGAAGCTTAGGTCATCCAATATATACCCAGAGAAAGTTAAAAATAGTGGGGGTTTGAAATGGGGGAGAGAGGAGCAGGGCGGTTGGGGCATGGCAGAGTGAGAAGGGGTAGTGGAAAAAACGAGAGGAAAGGAAGAAAAGTGAATCGGGGGAAGAGAGTGGGAGGAGTAGAAGGTCACCAAGTTATACTGTTTTCTATTTTTTTAAAAAGGAAGATTGGTTAAAACCCCAGCCCAAACATCTGTGACTGAAGGGCAAGGAAAGTAGGCTAAGATCTGCCGAAACAATGATTCGAAAAAGGCCGCGAAGTGAGGAGCTGGAAAGAAAGGACCCCAGAGGGGCCTCGGGTGGGTTTATGAATGGGCAACAGACGGAGGGTTGTGAGGGGAGGGGTTTGGAAGGGCTCCTGGCAACCGTAAGTGGGGAGAGGGAGAAGGGGAGTGGAAGGGGCGGAGAGGGGATAGGATGTGGGGGAGTGACAGTTACTTTTACAAACAAGGAAAAATCAAAAACAACGGAAAGGAATGCATAAATACATGGTCATTACACAGATTAACATTTTGGTTTTTCACTAGCACACAAATTTCTAATTGTTCCAAAGCGTCCATTTTTAGGCCTTTCGGTAACATATGTAGAATTACAGGTTTAAAAGCACTGCTGTGGTTACACTCTAATAGATGCTGGGCAAATAGGGAATGGCCATCAGCATTTTTGAGGGAGCGTTTATGCTCCTTAATACGGGTTGACACTCTTCCAGTTTGCCCAACATAACAAGACATACATTCGTCACACTGTAATTGATAAATACCGGATTTCATACATCTGTCAACCTTATCCATTCCACTATAGAGCATTTTCCCTAAGGTAATGGGGGAATAAAACACTGCCCTCAAATTTTTTGGCATTAAGTTACTTAATTTATATGCGAGATTACCCACGAAGGGTAGAGACCTCCATTTTTCCCCGGAAACACAAATAGAGTTGGAGGAAACTATCTCTTTAATCGCCATCTGTTTTTGTTTTGCCCTTACAATTTTATCCACCAGTTCTATTGAGAAACCATTTGTTGTGGCAATGGAATACATTGTTTGGAGCTCTGTATTATAACTCTCCTGTGACTGGGGAAGGTGGACGAGACGGTGAGCCATTGCATGGAATGCGGCATGTTTGTGGGAGAAATGATGGGAGGAACCTTGGGGAATGATATGATCCGTGGTGGTAGGCTTTCGATAGATTGAAAATTGGTGCCTCTGTGCTGTAATTGAGATAGTTAGATCGAGGAAATTAAGACTGTCATTCACGATGGAAAATGACATGTAACATATATTCCACTGTCAAACGCATGCCCCAATATGAAGCATTAATCCACCATTGTAGACTTCCAAGGACTAGGCTGACTTCCGAGGACTAGGCCAATTTTGACTGACCATATAAAACAAAACAAATTAATCTTCTTCAAAAACAAATGTCACCTACATTTACTCAACACCTCCACCCTTCCCTTCTCAAACATCGTGTCACCTCGATGGGCATCACGTCAATTAACCGCTCTGCATTGCCGCATTTTTAAGAGTGGTTCTCGACTGTACTCAGCTAAATAAATAAATGAATAAAAAAAAGATCCTACCATAAGAAATAAGGCAAACATGTCTCAATTGCCTATTAACACAGATCCCACACAAATAGGCCAACAGAGTTCCTTTATATGTATTTAGTTTCAACATCCAATGCTGACATTTCTCCAGACAATGTCACTCCCTTCAAGTGAAATTCCTAGGAGTGAAGTGTGCTACGTGGCTCACCACACCTGAGGAAAGGCTGGCATTTCCGGCACGTGGGGGAGCCAAGATGGGTGCAGCAAGAGCAGCTGGGGAAGTGGCCGCATGGGATGACGACGACACTGCTGCAGCAGATGTGGGCAGCCCAGCAGGATGATGAGAGGATGGGTGGTCGAGCGAGAGTGGAGACGGCATCAACTTGGGCAGGGCACTAGTTGCATGCTTTGGCGGTGTGAGGAGGACCTGCCCGAGGTATGAGGCAAGCATTTGCACCTCTTCCTGCCGAGTCCGATGCAGCTGCTCCAAGTGCATGAGACGAAGCTGCAACTCCGCCAACTGTTCCACCAATGCTTGCTCGCTGCTTAAATCTGCCAAGAAAAGAACATGTAATTGAAGAGAAATATCTCACGAGTGCATTGACAAGGAGAATGGAAGAATGATTACATGATAAGGGTAGAAGGTGAAAAAATGAAGCAAAAGGATGGTTCTGTGTACACTGGCCAAATGTTTTCCAAAGATGGAAGGATGGATGAAAGAACGAATGCGGGAAGGAAACCCATATACATGTAGATATGTAGCATACATGTAGCAAATTAGGGGTGGACGAGTCAAACTTTTTAGTTTCGGGTCTGGTATTTTTATTTACCCTCTGGTCTCGGGTCGGATCGCATTCTACAATTTAACCCTTATTTTTCTCCAAAAAAAATACAGAAATCCATAAAAATATGATATTTATGAAGGTCTATTATAGGAAACTTGTAACCAATCTGGGCCTTTATTGCTACTTTATGGTACTACTGCATTAAGTGTAGGAACTCAGCATAAAAATTGAAATTTGTACAAACAGTGGATTCAGTAATCAACTTACCACTTAAATAACACAACTTAATACAAGAGTAAGTTATAAATAATGGAACAAAATAAACGTTTTTACTGTTCTTTATTTCAACTCAGTTCACTAACGGGCTCATGAATGATGTATGTTAATCATTCTAATATAATTTTCTGCAAACATTCTTATAAATTATCTGATATAAAAATCCCAACAATATTCTTCTTTTTACTTTTTATTTATGCTTTATTTATTTGTAGGACTATGGTGAAAATGTTCAACAATGCTCTTGAATTTGTGGTGCAAATTTTCAAAACCAATATACTCCTTCTTAGTGCCTTTAATCAGCAGATTAAGGGTATGTGTGAAACAGAAGATCTGGGCGACTTCTGGCATTAGACTTAATGCTGACCGCATATTTGCAGCATTGTCTGGAACACAATATACTAACTATAGTTTCAAATTTTCCAATAAACTTTTTTTTTATGTTCACCATGATGTATGTTAAGCATTCTAATATAATTCCCATTGAGTCAACAATTTCTTCAGTTCCTGGCTGATAATTTCACCTGCGTGAGACTCTGTTACAACTATACATCACAAGCAATGAGATGCTAGTGTTACATCTTCAGTTACATAATGTGCAGTAACTGCCAGATATGATATCTTATTGAATGACATCCACCTGTCAGTAGTGATTGATAGTGACTTTAATGTAGGTTTTTCGTTGTCTAGCTCAAATATAATTTTAGCAACTGTTTTTTTGAATAGCTCAGGAACAAGTGGTCTAGAGACTGTTTTGGCAGAAGGCAAACTGATTTTACTGTCAGCAATTTCCAACAACTTAAATAACCCTGGCCATTCTACCAAACTAAAAGGATCTCTACCATCCATTTAGTAATAGCATTTTTTATTGCTACTGATTTAGGGTAATTTTGAGCATATTTTTTTCCCTCACAAATTGATCAATACTCAATTTAGTGAAACTGCCAGTGGCAGTGATTTGTGTAAGCCTGAGCCTTACCTATGCTTTTATTTTCCTCCTTAAATTCTCCATCCTCTTTAAGAAATTGTTTAAATTTCACAATATGCTTTCTTTCTAAATGGCATCTTAGGCTGGTGTTGTTTCCATACTGGGCTTCAATACTTTATTGAATTAAAACATAAATTGCACTTAAATTCATCTTTTGAAGATCTCATGAAATAACTCCATATTGGTCTTTTTTAAATTTAGCACACTGCCACTAGTGCTCGCACTCATCTCATCGCTTTTATTTACTGTCACTTTTTATTCAAGATCACATCAAAAATAATTTCAAAATGAAAAATATCTGCATACATCAGAGGTATGTACAGAATATAAGGGTTCACAGGAACGTAACACGAATTTTGTGCGCAGCCAATCAGGTGCTTCGCCTCGTTCGCCTTGGATTTGCGCGAGCGTCGACCCCCACAATGAACTTTTATATCCCAGTTTTGCTAACCCTTAACCCTTTCCGCGCGGCATGACATGAATTCACGTCCCAACTACCTCACCCGCTAGTAGTACAGTGTGGATAAATACCATTTGAAAGCTTCTTCTTTCTGTAATTATCACATTTCACTCATCGCATTCCAATGCCCTAACTTCTCAGGTGGCTTCCACTAGTTAGGGGGCATCCTTCCGGGATCTTCAGCAGCCAACTTCCATGGTTCCAACTAGTTCCAAAATCAGCCGAAACAAAGGATGACCGTTATTTAGGACGATTTGAAAGGTATCCACACCCCTCAAGGCGTGAAGCATGTCACACTTCTTCATTGGCAGTTTGCTGTGATGGTAGCGCCAAGGCCAACCTTGGCCTCCGATTCAGCCGACTTCTTCATGATTGCTCACCCCCCCCCCCCCCCCCCAACCCTTCCGACACCAGATACTTTTTTCAGATTAGATTCGGGAGGACGGTGGTAAATCATTGCGTGATGAGCACAGGCTGACAGTGTCTTCCCCCTCCCGGCCCGTATTATGGCTTGGGTGATTCTTTGACACCACCCGGGGTCATCCGGGGGTTGCATCCTGCTGCTCCGAGGCTCGCTGACTCAAAAAGCATTGACAGCTAATTCCCCTGTGTGCCCCTCCCACACCTCCCTAGGCCGCCCTCTCGCTTAGGATAAGAAAACATCACCGCTAATTTTTGGAGAAGAAGAAATTTATGAGCGTGGGACACATTCTACGAGGACGATATGGGATTCATGCAAGAAGATTGCTCCTTCACCTTACGTAAACAATCAATGTTGCCGTTATCAATTTGCAATGTTCATTGTTTACTTGTGTCATAACTTTTACGGATGATTCGGAAGTACGGCAAAAGCCAACACTGGGTTTATACGGCCGGTGCTCGAAAGAATCGAGGGGAGCCATTATTTCAGTCGATTCAAATTGTAACCTTACCCTGGTGGTAGCGGTGAGGTAGATTTCACACTTCCTCGTGATTTTTCCACATTCTGAAATTATGTGGCGTAGCACCCGAGAGATCTTTGAAACGCATCGTCATATCATTAGTACAAGTTATGTACCTAGAGCATCGGAGAATGTGAAGAGAGAATCAGAACTCTGATCTCAAATTAGGCACATATTCTTTCCAAGGTGATACATTGCCACAAAGTTATATCTATTTGTATAACTTCGCCGATTGTAGCAGAAGGTGCCTGTAAATTATGCAACCTTGATGACATAATAAAAAAATCATTCTCGTGATGGCGATATGAGAGAAATAACCACTTGCTACAACCGTCCAACTTCGTATGTTATTACCATGAGACTAACCATTGGTAAAAAATCACTTGCTACAGCCAGATTCTCGCTATATACCACACTCGTAATGACGGACTTCTACCGTATTAGGTATTGATAGTTGGCTTGTTGTCTAACTTTAATTGCTACGACTACTCTGGGTTCTTCCTAGGAATTTTGGAAACACAAGTTTTCCACCCAATGCAGTCATTAAATAAAACTGTCGACAAATTACAAGAGGTTAGTTCATTTCAATTTTCCTATTGGAATTGTTCAAGACACGGTACTTTTAATTCATCTCCTAATTCTGTCACGATAACAATAAACATTCCTTATCACCTTTTCCCTTCTAAATCAGGCCATATGTTCAGACCTTTCCCTTGGACTACAACCTTGTCGTGGTGGAAGGGCGTGCTCCAATGACCCCTAGAGCTGAACTGGCTTGAGCAATGCTCCTGGTAGGGCCACCCATGCCAGATAGGTCAAAGGTTAGGAGACAGACGAATGGTAGTCCGCACAGCGTCTGTACCTCAGTGAGGCAGCTGCAAAATGCATCTGACCCCAGTGGGGCAGCCTCTCAAGTGATGGAGTCACGTAAAAAAACACTATTGAGTAGGAGAAATACTATCTCAATTAAAAACCTTAAAGTTAATGACAGTTCTCAAATGAAAATGAATCCTGGCAACTACGGGACTCGGCCAAGAGGGCCGGGTGTTGTGCCCAGCAGCGGTGGGAGCAAGGCCCCTGCGGTCCTCATCACACGAAATCCTTTCTCAGAAAATACAGCAGCAGAGGAAGATAAGATAAAAAGAAGAGGAACGAAACAATCAGAATAGGCACGTGGAATGTTAGGACTATGCTGAGGGCAGGGAAGCTAGAGAATATAAAACAAGAAATGGAGAGGGTGGGTGTAGACATCATGCGTCTGGGTGAAGTAAGATGAAAAGATAGCGATGACTACTGGAGTGATGGCTATAAAGTGATAAATAGCAGATGGAATGAAAGCCAGTGCGGGGTTGCATTGGTAATGAATAGGAAACTTGGTAGAAAAGTAGTGTATGCAAAACAGGTGAGTGATAGGATAATAGTCGTGGAACTAAAGGCAGATCCAACACATTTAGTTATGATCCAGGTTTATATGCATACCTCTAATCATAGAGAGGAGGAGGTAGATGGTGTATACGATCAGCTAGAGGAAATAATTGGTAGGATACCTCTGAGTAAACACTTGGTAGTAATGGGGGATTAAAACACGGTGGAGGGTGAAAGAAGAGATATGCCAGGATCCCATCCGGCATAAGCGAAACCTATCAATGGCCTGGGTGGACTACAAGAAGGCATTTGACACCACTTCGCATGAGCTTTTGATCGCCATGCTGAAGTTGATGAAAGTCCACCCAGAGGTAGTGTCCTGCATCCAACGCCTATTGCCACTCTGGAAAACGCGCTTCGTTCTGACTTCAGGCAAGCGGTCAGTTTCCACATAGTTGGTAACATACCACCGTGGCGTTTTTTCAAGGTGACAGCTTGAGCCCCTAACTGTTCTATATTTCCCTCCTACCCCTGTCCTTTCGACTGCGCCGAGGTAGAGGATGCATGTGCGGTGTCCCAGGTGACAGGAAGCATAAGATGACCCATTTATTTTATATTGATGACCTGAAGCTTTATGCTTCTAACGCGAAAGACCTTCACACTGCCTAGGACACCGTACTGGAATACAGTGAGGCTATAGGGATGGAGTTCAGATTAGACAAGTGTGCATCCATCCACTTGGCGAGAGGAAGATTTTCGGGAGATCAAGGAAGACGTGCAACTTGTTGACGGGAGCGTCATTTGTCACCTCGAGGACGATGATAGCTATGAATACCTCGGCGTCCTCCAGCGCTGAATGCAGGAGGTTGTAGCAGTGAAGGAAAGGATCACCGCCAAATACAGGCAGACTCTCAGGAATATCGGGAGTTCTGAGCTGTCTGGCAAGAACAAGGTTCTTGCCACGAGCATTTTCGCGGTTCCTACACTGCTGTATACCTTCGGATGCATGAAGAGGAACGTCAACGAGTTGCAGAACCTCGACAGGGGAACGAGGAAGATGATGACCATCTATAGAAGTCTTCATCCGAAATCTCCCATCGCCAGATTGTATCTCCCTCACAATGTAGGTGGTAGAGGACTATTGAGTCTGGAGTGTCTCCACAACAGAGTTGTCTTGGGTACAGCATGCCGAGTGTTAAAAAGCAGGGACCCCCTGCTCAATCTCGTGAGAGAGCACGAGAGTGTGGGAGGGGCATTTCTCTTCCAGGCAGCAAAGAGGTCAGCAGATGAAACTGGTCTCGACTTTGACCCATCATCCGACGGAAGCGAAAATGACAGACCATCTTGTAATTGAAGGCAGACGTTCTCAAGCTCAAAATAAAAAAAGCCGAGCAGAAGGCCTGCCAGAAGGTGCATACCGATAAGCCAATGCATGGATGTTTCTATAAAAAAATTGAGAAGCATAGGTTATTGAAGGAGCTGACATTTGCCTTCCTACACTCCGCTGGTCTGAAGTCCAAGACCGAGGGTTTTGTCCTCGTGTGCGAGGTTTGTGTCCTAAACACACTCATGTACTGCCACATTATATTCAAGGCGGAGGTCACGGACACGAGATGCAGGGCGTGCCGAGGGACTGGTGGGGAGTGTGAAGGGGACTGGTGGGGAGCGGGAGCGAGGGGTGGCTATTGGTCACTGGGCCAAATTTAGCCCAGGCGATTCAAATGCTCTTAAAATCCATAGGAATGCATCTCAGGAGTCATCAATTTGATATTAGTTGCTGTTTCCGGGAGGGCTATGTAGTATATATAATATGCCAAGAGGGTTGTCAATAAAAACAGAAACAAGTGAAAGACACAAATTAAAACTTCCAATATTTCGGTGGTATTGGCATCCACCTTTTTCAGGTGCCCCTCTTTTTATATTGGCTTATCCACCACTCCTCTTAACATTCGTATGAATGGGCACCGCTTGTCATGCAACGATCCCCCTTCCCTCTCTGTTTCTCTCCCTGTCGCCATTCATGTCTCCTCCCACAACTCCACCTTTAATAATAGTTATAAAGTTGGTTTAC
This sequence comes from Pyrrhosoma nymphula, assembly GCA_963573305.1. Classification (NCBI taxonomy): domain Eukaryota; kingdom Metazoa; phylum Arthropoda; class Insecta; order Odonata; family Coenagrionidae; genus Pyrrhosoma; species Pyrrhosoma nymphula. The sequence continues at coordinate 153,895,434 of OY754329.1, read as the reverse complement.
TTGCCTCTCTCCCCCCTTCTTCCTCTCCCCTTCAGCTCAAAGATCTCGAATCTTCTTGTATTTTGGTCTACCAGGCCTTCTCGCCCCCTGGACTCAATAAATCGCACTAGTTTCTCCCTCCCATACATCTCTCTCCCTGCTTCCTCCACTCTCCACTTCCTTTTTCTCCCCTTTTTTCCTCTCTCCACTCCGCTCACCCTCTCCCCGCTCTTCCTCTTTCCCCTCCTTCCCCTCTTACACCTTCGTCTTCCCTCTTTGCCCTCCCATACCCCAATCTCTATCCCTTTCCCACTCTCTACCCTGAGAAAGGTGGATGCCAATACCACCGAAATATTGGAAGTTTTAATTTGTCTTTTTCGCTTGCTTCTACATTTTTTATCGACCAAGCACAAGCCAACTGGCTTACAAAGCCAGACAGGAGAGATCAAAGTTTTTATTGAAGTTTGCACACTTTGGCTGGTAATGGGTAAAATTTTTAACAGTAAAATTCTGATTCATCACAGAGTTGAATAATTTTCTAATGCAGCTTGTAAGTTGATAAGCGCAAATGGCAATATGAGAAATCAGAAGATAATTTTGACGGCTCCAGAGAGAATGAAGTTCACACAGGTCACTAGCTTGGTAGAAGCAGTTGTTGATAATAATTTTAGGATGAACTGCTTAGGTGGGTGTCATTTCGAATGTTTGTCGGAAGGATCTGACACGAAGTAACTCATTCATTAGTTAGTCGCTCAAAACAGTAACTAATGCCATTAAATATTACAACCAAGAATGTTACAGTTTCTACACGACGACGTAGCCACCATAAGAAGTTTTACAACAATATTTTGAGTTAATTGCATGATAATGAACTGAAGACATGGGAGTGTTGCACAATCCTTTCGACAGTTCATCTAGACATAAATTTTAACTTCAGTCCTCATAGGCATGGGTCAATAGCACTTATTATGAAGGAATAATACATGTGAAATACCTGGACTAGAGAATAAGATGAGAACACTGCAAGGAACAAAAATTATTAGAAACAGCAGAAGCAGCCCATGACGACGGAATCGAAGTGGAACCATTGGAGGAAAGTACCACCCGATGAACGCCATGTAGATAGTCTACCATCAAATGATGTACTGTGGATTAAAAGTAGAATTCCTTAATTTATGGAGGCACAAAGGCTAACTGACAAGTTCATAATACGTCTTCAAAAGTACAATATGAACTCACGAAAGAGACAGGTTACGAGTTCTGGTAGTAACCTTAGGGTTACCTTACTCGTACATCCCATGAAGAGTACATAACGTTTTGTCTCAAGATAAACAACACATCTGCATACGGCCGCAAGATTCAACTTTCTTGGCATCAACGGCTTAAAAACAGTCCAACACTTAGCCCACGGAAAATTCTCACAGCGCTGTTGCCAACATAATCTCTATGTACCATCTAATCGGACCGTAGCCAGCGGGGTAATTAAAACATACATATTTTGGCCCAACCTAGGGGTATAAACTATTGCGTTAGAGGGACAATACGTCACTTTCCATCAATTCCTGTTTTCAAAGAGTTCTTGCTACAATCTTATTCTACAATCTCATTTTGCTACGATTATTCTCTTTCATAATATTTTAAAAAAATAATTTCATCTCCTTGTGGTTTTCCAACACAATAGACCTCTGGACAAAATTTTAACGCAACCAGGCAGTATAGAAATTATATTTTTTTTAAATATACGTGAACGCAACATACAATTGTGTAACTTCATACTGTTGGGGGACTTTTGGATCTAAAGAAAGACGTTGTGTTCACTCTGTTCACTAATTCCAAGGATATTTATGAATAGCGACTACAGAACTAGCGGTGGCATTCATCCACGTAGAGTACAGGATGCGAGATAAACTTAAAGGGTGGGGGCCGTGGGGGCAAAAGGTCCGAGGGTGCCTTTTGATGATCCCGCTACCGTCAACGTGGGTGACCTGTGACAATTTGGTACGAATATTTTGGTTGGCACTGCTGGAAACTAGAGGTGAGCGGAACTGTAAACCACACTTACCTGTGACGCCTGTGACTGATACTCGTCAGTATCTTTCAGTATCAGTGATTGCGATCGCAGGTAAGAATCACAGATAAAAATACGCCGCCGTTTGATATTAGCGGCGCTGCGGATCCCGATTACAGGGTCGAAATTTCCATTTGCGTACTTTTGCTTTTGTATATACGCTGATTTTTTGACAAATAAACCTCGCAGATTAATGTCCATAACACCAACGAAAGAATATATATGCGCGTAAAACATTTGCCGGGTCACATTTTTCATTCTATGTCAATTTATCTTCCAAATAAATTACCCATTTATGCGTTTGTTTAACTTTTGATATTGCACTGGAATTTAACATGGATTTATGTCTTGAAAATATTTTTTAATATTTCTCGACTAACACTATATTTATATATTGTTTGCCATAAATAACATAATTAAGAATTTCTTCAACAATAGGACAAAATAATAACATAGAGGCTTTTTTAAATAATTTCATTAAATAGCATAAACTTGCTTGAAGAATTTCACTAAATAACATTTCACTAAATAACATTTCACTAATAACAAAGACTTGCTTAAAGAACTGCATATATAATATTAAATAGCATAAAGCACACTAAATAACATAAAAAAATTGCTTGATGAATTGTACTAAATAAAATATTTCAAAAAACTTGCTTAAAGAATACTTAGTATTAAATAACATTTACAAAGATAATATTTTCCCTTTGGCAAAATCGATAAATACGATTAGGATAGATTATATATGCTACATCACTGTAGTAATATGGCGTTATATATACATGAACATTAAGCAAAATCCTCTCTTTGATTCATGTTTTCTCTTCAGGCTGTTATTTTTCCATGTAGGTATAATGGATCAAAGAGTAGGTGGTTTGATATGGACATTTTTGAGGATTAGTTCATGAAAGTAGCTCTTCCTTATTTCAGGAAATTGGAAGGACCTAAAGTTATGTTAGGGGACAACTTGTCGAGTCATGTGTCCCTGAAAGGAGTGTGCTAATCATGGTTCTCGCTTTTGTCTGCTTCCTCATAACTGCACCCATCTTTGCCAACCTCTGCGGGACGTCACCTTCTTTTGCCCATTGAAGATTGCTAGGAGGAACACCCTGGATCAGTGGAAGAAGCGATACTGGGGTTGTGTGCCGAAGGAAGTTTTCCCTTCTTTGTTAAAAGGCACTATACTCAGGATTGAGGCTACAGCAAAAGGGTATGTTTTGGCTGGGTTTTGTGCTACAGGAATAGTTCCTCGCTTAACTGAGAGAAGGTTTTGGAAAAGCTGCCAGATTATGGTTCAAAGCTAAATGATTCCCAAGATGCCTGGTGTAAATCTTTTGAAGCCATTCTAGAGTGTGTGAGATTTTGTGACATAGGAAAAAGAAGAACTGCACATTGAGGGAAGAGAATACATGTGTGGCACCAGGCACGGTGTCAGAGTTGGGCGGTGACATTGACACTGAGACAGGGACAATTGTGTCTGACAATTCAAGTTTATAGTCAAGTCCAGTGGTTGAGGGAGGAAGGGGAAGCCGGAATTGTGGAGAGGAATCTGCTAGAAATACATAAAAGACTCAAAATGCCGGTTCCAGATAAAAAGAGCTACAAAATTGAGATCTTATCCTTGCCAGGTTTTACAGTATAAAAAATTCATTTTATTAATACAAATCAAATAAAATTTAGTTAGGTCTCGTGCTACCAATAGAAATATATCTATAGAGCTTTGAAATTTGGTAATTAGGTGCACCCCTGGTTTTCAAAATCATAATTTTTTTATTAGCAAGAGAATGATTTAAATTCAAAAATTACTATTGCTCTTTTTTTATAGCAGATACCTACCTATAAATAGCCACAGGTGTACAGTAAAAAATGGATTTGCATGACGGAAAATTTGAAAACTTAAAAAAATTGTTTAGTGACAACAATTGTTGTTTATGTGTCGTTTTTAATGTATTATATACGAAATATTCTGTTTGTATTGCTCTATGAACTATTATTATATTATAATATGACTTGTTAAAACTTGATTTTTTTCTACTAATCGAAAGAAATATGATACAATTTCGTGAAAAAAAATAATTTTTTAAGCAAAAAAATAACACTAAAAATAACACACTATGATTTTATCATTATTTGGTCATTGTGCAATGTTTCTGTCGAATTAGGAGATTGTGTGTTTAAAAATATATTAATTCAGTTCAAGACAAATATTAAAAGTTCTGTAGAAAAACTTATATTAGTATATGTATATATTTTGTGACCTTCGGGTTCCTCGGTATGTGGAAACTGACCCCCTTCTGCCACGGATCGTGCCCAGCTTGTGGAGTTTGAGACCCCCTCAATGGCGGATGTACGGGGCACTATCTGGAGCAGACTAAATGAATACAACCACAGTAAAATGGCTGGAGAGGGAAAACCATCTCGCGAGTAATTGACCCATAAAAGAACAGTGCCAAGTCTTTTATTATCGGAATTTACTCCTCATGGCCAATTGGGCCAAAATTACATGAAACAAAAAGAATAACCAGCCGGTATTAACAATATAATGGTAGAAATGGATCCTGCTTGCCGTATTCTCACGGCGGAGCAGGGTGATACAAAAATGGCACTCTGCATCAGCAAGAATATTCTTACGAATTTCCAGAATTTACCTAGGAATTTCTAATTGCTGTAACTATTGACCAGTTAAAGATAAAATATTACATTAGGTCTCATTTTAAAGGTAATGTAATTCTCTATAAATATGTTCCAGAGCGCTTTGTAGTAAAACTAAAGGCTGAGCGGCTAGAAGAAAAGGTTTATCTAAAAACGTGAGGAATTTAAGCGTTTTTAAAAAAAATTTACAATTTTCGCTGGCAAATATCTCAATAACTATGAGGAATAAAAACGAATGTGAAAGTAACTATTTTGTAGTAAATTTTGTCAGCTTCAATTTAATACCCAATAATATTTTCACTACGACACACTTTTCAAGATATGAGCGAAAAACAAAAAAGGAACCTTCTGTGCCCCCCCCCCCCCCCCCACGCACACCTAGGTCCAGGGACTTTTAGTATGTTTACCTCCTATTGACTCCAAACACATCCCTGAAGTTTCATCTCTCTCCTCTTCCATGTCCTCTACAACCCTTTCATTGACTGAACTATTACCTAACAATAACCTACCGGAATGTATTAAAAAGAAGAGAGAGTACCAATATTTAAGAAAATGGTACGTGAATACCTGACTCTCTAGTGTTTTTATAGTGTCAAAAAATTCTTGAACTTGTAATGTTTTCTTTTTTTAAGCTCTGTATTTTTCTTGTATTTGACATGTCCTATGCACTTCCCAGTATTATTACTGTGTATTGTGTCACTTGGATGAATAAATTTATTATTATTATTATTTTCGACTTGTCACACTTTCTCAGCTAGTATTACACCAACTGGAAAATTTTCACCTATCCTAAAGGTGGATTAGGATTAGGCTCGGAAGTTCAGGAAGAGAATTCACCCTATCCTACTGTGTCCGAATTTTCTTGGCTTAGGAATCTCCTCACGATTTGGCAAGTTTGGAGTAGCACAGCTTTTTGCCCGAGGTTAGTTATTATTTTTTTTATTCCCAGCTTCTCAGTTTGTTTTTTAAACATATGGGACATCACTCCCTCAGCAGAGATTACTATCGGGTGAATAGTGACATCATTTAATTTCCAGATATTTTTTATTTCGTCGGCTAAATTTCTGTATTTTGAGATTTTCTCTCTCTCGGTTGACCTTACGTTGTGACTTAGTGGTACTGCTATATCGATTATATTAGCCTTTTTTTCTAATTTATTGATTAATAGGATATCCGGTCTATTGTAATCTATGGTTTTGTCGGTGAGAATTGGTCTGTCCCAGTACAAAACATGGGTTTTTGTTTCAATTACAGCAGGTGGCTGATACTTGTAATATGGTGGAATATTTTTCTTTAAGAGCCCGTAAGTTAGTCCCAGGTGTTGGTGGATTATTTTTGCCAGTTGGTTATGTCTATTCAGGTAGACATTCCCTGCAAGAGCCGAGCATCCTGCCATTATGTGCTCAATTGACTCACCAATGCATCCACATTTTCTACATCTATCGGGTATTTCTAGTTTAAGTTATTATTATTATTATTATAAGCACTCTTCCTGAGCAAGGTTTTCTTTGAAAATTAAAAAATACTGCTGCCTGACCCTTTGCTATAAAATGATGCTCTTTTTGATTTACCAGGACATAATAGCTGTCACATAAATGGCTCGGTGACGCTTAAGTATTCTCAATCTGACTTCAGTCTGAAGATTGACTTGAGCAAGACTACAGAGACAAACAAGGCTCCCGCTCAAGTTGAGAATCGATTGAATTCGTCTCAAGATGGCTCGTCGGATGAATGAGGGCTGTGGGCATAATTTGCATTGCTGGCTTCAGCAAATCCACACACACATTTCATTTATCCTCCTAGTAATACTCTTCTCATGTACTTACCAGAATGCATCTTGTTTGATTGGATTATTAAGCTCGAAGTTAAAACTCACAAAATATAATTTCATTTTACATTCTTGCTTTCTGTTACAATGATTGTATTTTTCTAAAATAGCGAGCTTTAAACAATTTCGTTTTCATTTTTAAATTATTTCATTTTGGAAGGAAGTAATTCTTGCTAGGTCACACAGAACCATGAAAAGGATGATGAGCCAAATTAATGAGGAGTCTAAGAAGGATTGCTTTAGAAAAATAGCAAATTGTTTTATTAATGTATTCCATTTATGCTTAAAACATGAATACAATTTAAATTTTGGGGTCATGTTAATACACTGTCAACGTACACAATTTTGGAATCCACATATTTGCAGCAGGGGTACAATTTTTTTTGATGCTTTTTTCCAACTTCCTCACACAACCTTTCAATTGCCTCTGAAAACAAAAAAAATAGTAAAAAAATTAGTGCTGGCCAAGGACATGAGACATTCAAAAAATATCACAACTTGCCATACCTCTCCAATGGTTATCAGTGAATTTAATCGTAAGTCTAGAACATTCCACTCGTAGAGCGTGCCACAAAAATCCGGGTGGAAGACCATACACTCTGGGAGAAATTTCATCCCATTTAACCTCTTTAGAATTATTGACGTTCAGTGCTTTCAAGCTGAAAAAAATTTCCATTATTATTAATTTGTAGAGAGTGCAAAAAAATCAAGGATCATAGGTATATAGTTATATTTTCACATTTATTGCAAAGAAGGATGTACACAGCATTATCAGAGATGCAAGAGGAAGAGGAGACGAAGGGTAGATACAAAAAGCGGAACTTCTAGGGGAAGGGTTTAGAAATGAGGATAGGACATGTCTTGCATCCAGGGCGATGGCAGGGGTTTTAGCATTTAGAGTGAGATTGGATTGAGAGAAGATTCGTGGTTTTAAGGATACTGGGGCCTAATTCTGGTTGTCTCGTCTAGTGTGATACTGAACGCGAACGCCAGTTCTAACCATGACTGCGCGTTATTCTCTTCATGACAGGGACAGTGATAGCATTAGCGTTAGGGCTTGTCCAATCACAGTGGTGCTATTCTCTTACGACTTATCACGAAAGTGAATGCACGTTGCGATGAAGAAGTTACCATGGCTTGCGAGGCAGTGATATGCTGATGGAATTTTATTACGGAGAAAATTAGAAGCTTAGAATAACTTATTAAGTTACTATTTGTTATCATACATAAATATGGCAACAGTGTATCACTTAGCTTCCTTGAGTTGCAGCGAGGAATGCGTGTTTGTTTGTGCTGGCGAGGGGTTTTATCAGTGAAAGTTTTATAGCTGTCTGTATATTTAATCTTGAGATACCAACGAACACTATTAGGGAGGAATAATGAAATAATATTGACGTAGGTAATCATCATGTTAGGCTTTCATTTACTTAAGTTCGTTTATTCATGAGATTCCATCTTTGTGAGCAAGGTTTTTGGTAGTTGTTTATTTTAATTATCAATGTGGAATTATGTTTTCAGTGTGCATCAAAGTAATTTCAATGACAAAATTACTCATATTGGTTCGTGAAGTGTCATATATGCCACCAATTGGATATGCATGACATTTTATGAAATAGTATTGCAACTGCTTTGATGAAGTGGACCTATTGTTGTGTTGTTTTATATCTGAGGCTAAGAGTGGAGAAATATATTGGTAAACAAAGTACATATACCTACTCTTTAGTATGCTGTAAAGTGTGTCTCTGCTATTATTCGGTTGTAATGTGAAATATCGAGTGATCATTCTTTGTGAACAGCTGTTAAGTGAAACCTTAAATGGAGCTTTTAAGTAAGTTTCGATGAAGTACAGGATCCGTAATGGATGCCTTGCTGAATGTTTGTGCATTTAATGGTGAATGTAATGTGACATACCAAGTGATCGTTCTTTTTTAACAGCTGGTAAGTGAAAATTTACTAGGTGCTTTTAAGTTAGTTTCGATGAAATTTACAGGATCCATAAATGGATGTCTTGGAGATTGTTTATGTTGTGGATGTAGGAACTGAAAAAAGTGAGATTGAGAGGACTCTGTGCAAATAAGTCCATTAGACATAATTTTTCAATCATTAATTAAGAAATTCAAGAGTGAAATTTAGTGTTTTCTGTTTTGTTGGGGCATTTATATTTTAAATAAAGGTCAATTCTGAACTATATATGCTCTCTAAACATCTTCCTTATTTCATCTCATATTTGAAATAAGCCCATGTCAAACAAGGCTTAATAAATAAATTTACTAATATTCTCATTATTTACTAAGCGTCAACGTCCATCTCTTTTTGCCTAGGATTCAAACAAATTTAATTGGTGGAAATGAAATTCCTTGATATGACAATGTCATATAAAGCCATTGTCTTCAATTCGCTATTCATATTGCTGTGTTTTCCTCTCCAAAATTTGCATTTGACGTATGTTGTTACCTGTGTAATTGGATCTATTTGTGTTGGACAGTGTCCATCGTCTAAAACACTTTTTTTTAGATACTCTACTTTCCAACTTAGGTTAGGACTTTTTGTGAACTGATTTAATTTTCTTCTAGCATACCTAGTCATCAATATCATGAGGAAGAATAATCATAAAAAGGTAAAATGTAGAAAAACATCTACATTACCAAGGAAGAGGCAACAATAAAAAACATAGAAACTAATACCTCAACATTATCTCCAGCTATTAATGTCGCGGTATGTAAACCCTGTGACATTCGTCTTCTCCAAGATACCATGTTAGCCTAGTAGCTTAGGCGGTTGATAGACAATGGCAAGGTTAAGAGGTCGATTCTCTACTGTGGAACTTTTTTTTCTCTTTCTTCCTACGGTATGTTCGTTTTTATTTTATATATGGTGTTCTTATCATCGTTACTTCAATGAAAAATTTTTTTACAATTGTATTAATAATAATAGTATTACAAACGAACTTATAACATTAAAGCGTTTGAAAATGTTTATTTGTTTATTCTTGCCTTTTTGACTGCTACCAGCCACCACTCGAGAGTCCACTCCTCTCGTATTGGCTGAAATCGATGACGTAGCAGTGCTGACGTCACTTCCATGGTTTCAGAGCCGAAGTTGCCCGAACCTTATCACAAACATGAACGCAAAAAACGAGAATGGGAGACCAATGCAATCTCGGTTCTTTGTACCATGACGAGAAGATGCATTAGACCCGTGGAGAGGTTTGTGGAGAGGTCTGAAGATAAGGAAGGGAGATTTAGGGAAGCTTAGGGTAGCAGTAAGGGGTTGTCAGAAAGGGGAGGAAAAAGGCTTTTAAGAGTTTGTTTGAGGGAATGGATGCCTGGGAAGTAGCTAGGTTTAAGTTCAAGCGTAGCTTAGAACTTCCATGCATTCTTCCTTCTCAGTTGGTACTTCATTATTGCCACTTCCAACCTCCACTGGGGCCCTCGTCAGAGAGGGGCCGGTTGTGGGTTTCTATTATTATTTCCAATATTCACACTATTAGAACCAATGGGCACAAAGGTAAAAGCCATACAAGGTGTGGGACGTTATCTTTCAATCAGGACAATTATGTAGCTGCGCTTCATTCAGCAGCAATGCTGTCAGTCACATCAAAGGATGCTGTACACATCTCTACAGCCGATTAGTCAGCAGTAAAAGCACATTGCCAAATTATTTTTAGAAAATTGACAATGGTTTTTTTCATATTTGTCACTTTCCGTCACGCATTTTCCATTTTGTTTCAATATATACACTTTGCAACTTTAGTAGTTCAAAGTTTGGGAAGCTAAGATATGAAGCGCACATATCCTTTTAATTTTGACTTTTACTTGAGTTACTTATTTTAGCAGAGATGTTCACATCTAAGAAGAAGAATTTTCTCGTCGAAGATATACAGTATTTTTGATTTGAGATTACAATCCATTTTTTAAGCAGTGGACTTCGATCGGTGCATTGGATTAGCTTTAAAGAAATGATGAAATATTTTTTAGTTGAATCGATTTTTTTGTGATTTGTGTCCATTCCTGTCTATGTTGGACATTCTCCTCCTCAAACATTTCTGCACAAAATATAAAATGCTAAAAGCTGAAATCACGATTGAGGTAATGTGGACATTGTGACAATTTAGTAGAAGATATTAAAAATACAATATGTGAAAAAGTATGCATGACTTTCAAAATTTTTATGGTTCTCAAAAAAGTATTGAGTAGTTCAATTCATGCAGAAATTATAAAAATCAAGTCAGAAGTTGCATTTATTGTAAATTAAGGCTAGATGTTAATGGAAAAATCAAAATAGGTTAGAGGGATCTGAAATTGCAAATTGCATCATAAAAAATGTAATTTTAAAACATTAAATGTTTTAAAAAGTGAGTGACATTCTAGACTAGAACATTAACATTTTGAATTTATTTTTAAAAATCTCCTCCACATGCTCTTCAAACTTATCAGGGCATTTAAAAATAGACAATTGAATGAAAGTGGAAAAGTATAAAGCAGAAAAAGAACTACTTACACTTTAATTAATTTATCAGTCACAACTCTTTTTAAAAGAGGTTCCTTGAGGGCCATATACCCACTGAGATATCTTGTCCAATATTTATGACAAGATTCAGTCCTAACATTCAATATTCTGCTAACTTTGTTCCAGCTTATTCTTTTTCCTTTTAAGTCTTCATATGACTTTGAATTGGTAACCTTTAAAATAGCTTTGAAGAGTTCAGTTTTTTCCTCCAGAGATTTGAATGCTTTCGCTGCAATAGAAAAATTATGCAATTAAAAGTACACACATGGTAGGTAATTCATAAAAGGTAAGAAAAACAACCAACAATCATTCAAGTACTTGAGACACTCCAACTCAAAATTTCATAACTTTCCAACTAAACGTGCGTTACCTGGCAGGGAAAGGAGTAGAGCGCAAGAAACATTTGTTGATCGCAGTAGTTGAGTTCATAACTGCAGGTTGATAAAAATCATGATTTTTATTTAAAAAGTCAAAAATGTTGATTTTTTTATTTAAATCAGATTTTTTTATTTGACTCAGATTTTATTGATTTTAATTAACTAATTCAGTGAAAACTGTTTCTTAATGTGACATTTAATTGTTCAGTGCTCCATTTATAATTATAATGAACACTTTTAACATGAGCAGTGATCGTTTTTCCTGAAATTTTGATATTGATGTAGTTGTAGGCAGTTCAAACGTATCTAAACTTTTTGAACTTATTTCATTATTGCATTCATCAGTGTGCCCACACACTGGTTTGATTGGATCCCTTTACAGTTAAGAGACTAAAAAGCACAGATTATCTCCAATTTAATTTTTATTATTGTTTCACTGAGAAGCATCAAGTGTATGTTCTAAGGTAGTTAACATAGACTTCAAGTACCACATCCAGTCAATTAGGGTAACACTCCATGATATTTTGAATGATATAAAATTACAAATTATGCTCATGAAATACTAAAACATACGTAGAAGATTATCATTTGAAGTAGTAATTATGCTCCCCTACCTGGTTCTCAAGTATATGACTCTAAGCAAGACTCATAGCTCAACTTTGTATGATATGCTTGCACATTACAAGTTAATCAGAAATAATCTTTATCAGTGGATGCAACTAATACAGACATTCTTCCAACAAACTATAGTCCTTTACTTAGTGAGCACTGAAGCAGGAGTGAGGGTTGTAATGGCAAGGTAGAAGTGATACAATGTGGTCTCAGTTATAACTAAAGTTTTGTGTGGGTTACTAAAATAAGGTAGTCTCAGGCCCCCACTTCCCAATAAAAGCAATATAAAGAAAGTCCATTCCTCCAATACCAGCAAAACATTTTATGTAATACCACAGTACATATCTGCTAATCACACCAGCTTGAATGACAAGTCAGGAATATATACCATTAAAAATGCAATGTTGTAATTTTCAAATAGATCCCCCCTTGAAAAAACTGAAACATTAACATAATTTTCTTTACTCTGAACCACACACACATGATGAACACTGACCTGACACCCCCCCCCCTCCCAGGAAATTCCTTTGCTTTCAATGATGGCAATCTGCCTATCCAGTACTTAGTGATGATTCATCGCTTATTGAAGTCCGTGAACGAATCATTAACTCATTACCAAGTCTCTTTTCACTTTGATGATTTGTGCCTAAGAGTTCTGTTCCGTATAAAATTACTTAAGTATGAAATAAAATTAATATTTTTTATCTTTCTATCTAGTAATCTTTTCGTCGTTATTTCGCGTAGTGGGTGTTGGGAGATATGTTGAACACCATTTCATGTGATGACATCCTTATTTACAGACTTAGATAAGCTAAAATATAGAATCCCATGTAATGACTTCATAATTCAAATGCAATTATCAAATGCTTCTATGATTTCGGGAACTTTTTATCCACACGAAGAAGTGTGAAAGAGAAACTTCATCTCAAATGGACATAGCCGAGATGTTCCAGATCTACATTTCATTAATTAGTTATTTTCTTTCCCTGCTCTGACTCGCTACTAATTTTCCGATGATGTCATGACTTCTTGGTAAAACTATGAAAATCTTCTCTCTCTATCTCAACGTGGTCTTGTATAATTGTCAACACGATGATGTATGTGATACGAAAATAAAATAAGATTAACATTTTGAGGCATAACTTAGTGGAATTTACCCAAGTTGGCCAAACACTTCACCTGAAATTGTCGCGACGCAGCCAAACACAATTTGTAGCAAATAAAATCAATATGGATAACCAACTTGGTGAGTTCAGGCGTGACTCTGTGGAAATTAATCATGATACAAAGCAAACATTTGGTACCAAGCTTTTAGGGACGCGACTATTTTTTTGGGACAGTTGATACAATAGGTATTCCTGTCCTATTTCCCATTATTTTATGACGCCATTTTTCCGTAACCGTAACCATGTCATCAATCACCATTGTATTGTTTATGCATGCCTAAAATTTCATAGCTCTACATTCCTAAATAAGAAAGTAAATCGTGGTTCTTTGTGTATATACATGCCATGCACTCAAGAGCGAAGTTTTGAGCCATAGCTATATTGACAATTTTTCCGGAGTCGAACCGAGGACCGTAGACTTAGAAGTACAACCATGTTATCAATTGTCATTGTATTGTCTATGAATACATAAAATTTCATAGCACTACATACCTAAATATGAGAGTAAATTGCGGTTCTTTGTTATGTTCTCAGTTAATTTACACGCAAAATTTAAATTTGAATTCCCGCCCCGACGGAAACTCATATTGGCAGATTACATAGGACAAGTGCATGTCATGACCTGTCCTTTATGGACCTTAGGCAGCGAGTATAACATGTGGCACCGCTCGTGAGTTTTAACTAAAGGAAATTGTTTACATTATGGAAATGCTGCCAGCAGTTAGAAGAGTGCCCAAGAGAAGAATGCACTATCATTCACGCATTTCACACGTTTGATGCATCACATTCGTCAATGCTAATTTGCTAGGTGTCTGCGACTGCAAAAAGAGTATTGCTGATGCAGATTATTGCCATGGTTCATAAAAACGAATTCAATTTTTTCCTGGGGACCGGGGCCGAGGTTCGTAACATTTTAAATTTTGTATTTTCAAAACTTCGTATTATCAAATAGCACCATGTATTCAGTATAGGCTTTTGGTCCGGACCGACAGTTTTGCTTCGCATAGTCGAAACTTCATATTATCGTGCTTTGTATTATCGAGTTTCTACTGTAATAGTGTACACATACAAACTCTGATGTTACCTTTCAAAGAACCAGCAGCAAGGTATCCTGCAGTCGCAGAAAGACAATGAGCACTTTTGTTCAACAATGTTTTTATACCATTGTATTTCTTTCCATAACATTCAACATGCTTTTTAAATACTGTCTTCAACTCAGCCGGCAGCCTGAAAAAGTATTGAATGCATTATTGCAAAACCCGAAAAAAATGTGGCAGACATCGTTCATAACATTTGAAAACATGAAAAATTATAAAATATCCAAAAACATCATGCAATTCTTGGAGACAAATGACAATTTACAAGAAAAGAGAAGATAAGCAAATTGATTGTAAGTTGGTGAATGGGGATAGTAAAACTTGGGTCTGATGATGAGACATCGAGGAATAGGTTGCACTGTGACCCAAGAACTTGAACCTTTCTGAGCAGTGATGGATCGAATCCAAATCTCTTTTCTTATATCAAATCTCAAATACCAAACCTAAATCCCACTTTCACTACATTACTGACCCCACTTCCTTATCATTACCAATATGTGCATACATAAAAAAACTCCTAATCCAATTTTGATTTTCTTGTAAATATACGAACCCATAAGTAGCTCTAGGTGTTCCCTCAAACACAAATCTAATGATTTAGCTTTAAAAAAGATATAACATTGAGCAGCATTTCAGCTCCACTTTAATTAATTCTAAAATTAAGAATGCTAAAGGAAGCTAACTGAACACAGGTAACTTATTAATTTTTGCATATGAAATTGAGCATTCTTAGTTTGTCAGGATCTTATCAGTTTCTAAATTATAAATAAAATTGCCAAGAGTACTCAAGACTCTCTTTATAAGTACTGATGCTGGAGTAGTTCTAAAGGTGTTTTCTAAGAAGGCGTTACAAAATATTTCCGTGGTTATTTTTGGGTTGAATTGGGTTGCTTTTGCTACTTCAAAGACCTAAACTAAAAGGTTTTTTCTAGCCTCCATGCCTACATACGTTCGCTGGCCCTCCGTAGCACTTACATTGCAATAAAACATTTGGGGAAAATTATGCTTCGAACCTTTAGCACTAATCAGTATACTAGCACCATGTATCACAAGAAAATAAAGAATGTCGCTCAAAGCAGTCGAGAGGTATCATGGGTATTTTTGGAAACATCTCTTTCTCAGCGAGCATCGGCAGTTCATACACAGATTTTAGAGAATATTCTGAACTCTAGAGTGAACACGTGCAAGTGACTAGTCAACAACTCAGTTCATAGCCATTTAGCTTCGTGAACCTGTTTGTTGCACGCACCAATTGGAAAGAAGAGTTGTTTTATTTCATGTATTCAGATCAGTTCCAAATACAATATACCTTATTTTACTGACTGGGCATTTTATAGTCTTCTTACAGAGATCGGTGCCAAATGTCAATATAGTTGTTTGATAATAAGTGCTGTGATATATTGAATGATTTTAGATTCCCCTTGCCAAAAAACTAACTCGTATGCATGTAGATAGGCACCATGGCAGGTAGAATGGCAGCCGGTTTACTTCAAAGTGTGATGTCATTGCTTCCTAATCCTTCACCACTGTTATTACACATCACCTATCTGCAATTTGACTTATCATTTAAGAATTGAGCGTGATATATGCTGTTATATTTGGGAAAACTCAAACGCAGCTTCCTTCCGTTGGAGTTGATGTATAAATACTAACAGCAAACTGGAAAGTTGACATTGTACCTGAGGATGGCTTAGTACTAAAGAGCCGAAACACATGTTGTAAATTTAAATAAAAGTGGACAGTACCATATCGATTACCTTCATTATTAGTATTGCTGAGCGCCACTGCTTTTGGGCATTTCTATGCTAACTGCAAAATGGATTAAATGCTCCGGACGTTATGCACTTCTCTACACAACTACTTGAGGATTAACATTATTAGATTACATTGAGAAACCTCATTTGCATGTACAGTTTTATAGCCAGAATTTAATATTTAATGGCTGTAGAAGGCATTTAATTTTAATTATGACTTCAAGCTTTCTGCAAATAACTGCACACTGGAACATTAGAAAAGAACCACATGATTACTTAGATTCCTTTAGAGCTTATGGAGTAATCATTTTTGCAGTATCTCAACAAAATGACTCAGTTTTTCCCAGTACAGTGGCCACCCCTAGTGCAATTTGTCTCGATTGACCATGTTCACAGCACCAATCAGGAGAAAAACTATCATTATAATATTTTACTGACTTACGATTGTCATTTGAAGTAATTTTGTCCACCTACCTTCCAGGCAAGTTGTCTTGAAACAATCTTCGAAATCTCATGAATATGCTATTCAATGTTCGATTAGGTAGACCTCTTCCCAGATAGCGTACAAAATTTTTAAACTCATTAGGTTTTAACAAATAATTGTTATGCATGCGCACAATGAAGAAATCCTTGGGATTTTCAAATCCGTATTTCTGTGAATGATAGAAACAAGAACTATACGTCATGCATACTCATACAATTCACCTTATATACTAACTGAATATATTTAACTTAAAAGAATAAATGAGATTAGAGTTGCTTTACACTGAGAGAAATTTTTAAAATATGTACATAGGAGCAAAGCAAGATTCCATTACTAATTAAAACACACGATATGGTAAGAGATGAAATCACACAATATTTAGTCTCAAGTTCTAAGAGGACTGAAAGACAATGGACAGTGAGGAAATCAATAATGTGCATAACAGGATGAACTTTCTAGACAAGAAGAGTCCATATGTCATTCACTCGATCAGTGCCCGAGAGCCATCTCCAAAGGCCGATCGATCTATTCAACTGATTAAAGGGCCGTGCATCAAGTGCATTCAATTAAACCGTTATTCACATACAAGTTGCAGTTTCAGACTTAACTTTGTGGAAATTCGAAACATGAATTAATTTCTCACTTTGAACATCCCAAACTTTTTTATTTTTACCGACCATGGTTTCGACATATAATGTCATTTTTAAGGTACATATCTTGTATTTTAGTGTCCATATACATATACTCAAATGGGGTGGGGAAGTTCAAATTGTAAAAAGTACAGATTCCCAAAATAGGTATTTTGGGAATCTGAATTCTGGGAATCTGTAATCTGGCTATTTCTCCAAAAATACAAGATAAAGGGGTAAGAATTTAACTATTCTTTACTGCACATTTTTTCCTCTCTCATGTAGTGTTAGGTATTTACTTTCATTTCCTCAAGTGACCTTGACTCCGTGCAAAACATTTTTGATTGGCAGGACAAAAGCCAACAATTGCCTTTATTTTTAACGGAAAGAGCAATTTTTGGAGTGATAAGACGTGATGAATGAAAGAGGACAAGTTTCCTTCAATTGCATGTTTTTCTTCAAGGTTTGAAGATGAGCACCAAGTAAATTAAATTTATCACTTAATGAGGTTCAGAAATGCTGTCCGCCAGTTTGAAATACTATATTTTAAGTTCTTTTCTAGTCAAGAAGTTTAACCCATTCAATGCGGATGCCTTGAATTCAAGGCATCGGTCCCGTTACTTTTCTCGGTTTTCCCTAGTTCCCAAGCGTCGGCGCTGACACTTGCAACTTCCTTCAGCGTCTTAGTCTTGCTCTAGGCACACGTGGATGAGTTTCGTTCTTTCCTGGATGTGTTTTTGTTTTTTATAAATAAACGAAAAAAACCCTTCAGCGTGGGAATAAATGTCATGTCAACAGGTCAGCATTGAATGGGTTAAGACAATAACTAAATGTTGCAGTCTTTTTTAATACCTGTTCTCAGCTATAGCTTAAGTGTGTGAAGAAGGTAATGATGAAATATTTAAGGTAAATTACATGGATGTTTTTGTCATTTACACGGAAAGTTTTACAATGATAAGTAATTAGGAAAATTTATCAAATTAAAATGCACCATGGACAGTGTTCAATACTTGTCAGAAAAAACTTCTTTTTCTGCAGGCAATTCAATTCTTAATATTAAAAACAAGTGCACATATTCAAAATTAAGCAAATTGCGCATGCATACCAGAGAAACAAGGGTGAAATAGGCTGCCCACCTGTGTGTATAGGCTGCCCAAGTGTATAGTGTGCAAATTGTGAAATCTGTTGGATGACGAATGGTGTGATTGGAAGGGGATGGGGGTAGAACAGTCAGGAACATTCCCGAGGTGACTAGCTTCCAGATAAGTTGTGGAGGGTCAATGGCTGTTAAGATTCATGTGTGTGACATCGACAGTGATTATACCATTGTCCTCCCAGGGTGATTAGTGCATTTTTATGGTGATTAACTGTGTTACTGCAAAGAGTATCATTTTTCTGTCACTGCCTGGCTATCTAATTTCTGTAGTCAGGTTATGTGTGGTGAATTATGGGTTGTTATGTCATGTATCTGGCACAGGGGGTGCGATCCCATCGCCCGGCAATTATAATGATTGTCGCAAATAGCACCCAGCTCTAGTATTCTGCTTAGCTGGTCTGGGGTTTCAACCCCCAACAAATTTTGAATTGAATTATCCATGACAGTGGCCACTAAATTATTTTTCTCATAATTAGCTTTTTCTAACACATTTGGCTTAACCTGGCCCGAGAATTGATTGAATCCCTCATCTTACCCAAATTTAATTTTCCATTTTTTGCTGTGTTTCATGGAAAACAACTTGTTACATATGGGTAGTGACATTGGAGAGATATCAATCTAATTTGTCATTAAAATGACTCCAATCTTATTCTGAGTCGTTTTTATCAACCCAAATTCTTTCATTGAGTGTATCAATGCTTAACAGTACAACCCAAGTGGTTGTGCGAAACAATTTAATTAGTTTTAAGGTTCATGAAATTGATTGACCTCTCATTCTGAGTCGTTCCATCAACCCAACTTTTTCAATGACTGTATTTATGCTTAACAGTGCAACCCAAGTGGTTGCATAAAACCATGTAACTAGTTTTTAAGGTTCATGAATATGGTTTGTGGGGGGATCCACTCACAGACTTTTTCTTGTATGATCATTAATATTATTAATACTAGGGTGAACTTGGAACACAGAATAATATTGGTATATTTGTATGGTTATTATAATTATCTTAAGTATATTTAACTGGTGAAACATAATTGCATAGTATTACTTTCAATGAATATTAGCCTACTTTCATACTTCCAATGAACAATTGTTAATTCAGAAAGCATCTGGATTTAGCGATTCAGGTGGCAATTGACTCGTAAAGTGCATCATTATGGCTTGAAGTTTGGAAATATCCACTCACTATGGAAGTTCACTCCCTTCGGCGTCACCCTCTAGTATCACTCATGATCCACCCATGGGCCCTTGAACAAGCGATTCTACTTTGTTATCCATCGCATTTCAGAGCAGTGAATCTTCCAATTTTTCATTTTCTTCTGAGAGCCTAAGCCCCAAAACGTACCCTAAATATATACGGTTGGGTAATAACCTGTGCCAACTGACTCTGGGTGAAGTTTGTGATTGAACAAATAATTTCAACTCAAGTGAACCCCGAGAGGTGAAGATCAATCTATTGATCTACATCGCTTGGGGATCACTGCTTAGACCTTCAAGTGTTGTCGAAAATGAGGGTTTTACGAACTTTATTAATAATCTTGAACCAAGGTACGTAATGCCTTCCAGAAAAATCCTCGGTAACTAGTACCTTAATGAGATGTACAGCTCTGTCTCCCAAATGGTTAGCGAAGACCTGGCTTAAGTCCAGTGCGTTGCAATGACAACAGATATGTGGACTTCAATCAATGCTAACGATTACATGGCCCTGACCTGTCACTTCTTCAAAAAATCTGGAAATTCTTTGAAATTTTATCACAAATGTTTGGAAGTTACTCCGTTTCTGGAAATTAGTCATAGGTACCGCCAAAACATATTGAATTTCATTAGAGAGACGATAAGTGAATGACGATCGGTGAGTCAGAATTGAAAATCGGGAATTGATAACACAGGAATCGGTATCGGGTTTGGAATCGAAACAAAACTGGAATTGACCCATCCTTACTATTTAACCACAAATAAGTTTGTAAAACAAAATGTGTAACAACTTGCAACTTGAGACTGTAAGGCACATTTATTATTAATTTATCAGAAAATCATTTCCCATCCATGTTAAGTTTTAATATGAACTTGATCTAAAATTGGTTCATTTAGGCTAACATTTTCAAAATATTTTGCCAAATATTTCATTTAACTGGAGGCTCTGTTAGGCTCTAACCACAAAACTTTATTGTGTCTATCTTTTGCGCAGGCTTTTTAAGGTAGGATGTGGACTAACATGCACAAGTTGCTACATAACTTCCAAAGAAGATAATAGTAAGAATAAAAATAAAGTCTTTATTCATCGTGAGCACATTAATATGTGATGGACGTCATCATAAATACACTACACAGAACATTAAAAAAACACTTAACATGGAAAACATAGGCTTGAAAAGTAAAGTTCAAACACTTATCAGTAACATTAAAAGAACATTTACCATTAAGCAACATTAGAAGCACAAACTTGAAAATTCAAGATCAAAGTACTCATCAATACCATACAATGGTCTGGCATAGCCATTTTTCCATCAGTAGCCATTTTTCCATCACTACTCTAAACTTGCTAACGCTAACGTGGTGAGTAGATCTGGGAAACATATTAAAAAACTTAGTGCCAGATGTTAGTATCCTTTGGGTTTTAGCCAGTCTGCAGCGCATTACCTCTCTACAGTTTCTTACATACATAAAGATCTTTCATGCAGAACCGCACAAATACGCTAGAACCCCCGTATCTGCAGTAAATACCTCCTGAGATCTTCCAGAAAAAATATGGCAAAATATGTACCCTTATAAAAAAGTGATCGTATTGATTTTGTTTAATATTCGAGGTCTCGTTATTCTCAGTTGTACTTTTTATGTTGATGGTTTTTTCTTTTCTTTAGGTTATTTATTATAATTTTCTTGATGTTTTAAAAGATATGCTGTTTTAATAATTGTTGAATGTTTGTTATAGGGAAAAGGTTGTGAAAATGTTGTTGATAAAAGAATGGGTGGATTGTTGAGTGAGAGAGAGAGGCAGGCTGCAAAGAGAGAGGATCGGAGATGTATCGTGGTCTCAAATAAAGAAGGGTCGTCAGGAACTTTTGGAATAGAAATAATTATTTAATAAAATAGGTCACTACATCACTAATACATATTTGTTAATGATTTGGTTGAGTGAAATGGTGAGATTTATGAAGGTGCGAGGCTATTTTGACCACAATAACATTTCCATACCACCCAAGCATGGGTAGTTTGGAAATTGCAGACCAATGGAATATCTAGACGAATAAGTCCTTATGTATTTAAATATCCTCACCTGGCTGAATTCATTCCAATTCTGCTTAATTATTTTGTCCTCTGCAGGAAGATATCTACCTTTCTTCATACTCTCTTCGAGGCACAGCAATTGACTCATCTCCTCTTCCGTGGGTAAATGAGCAATTCTTGACTCTACTTTATGAGTAGGATGAACATCCCAATCCACCTCAATGGAGAGCTCCTTCAAATTCTGGAAGAATCAAAACATTGGGTTAAAGATCAAGGAGCGAAGAATTCAAGGAAAGCGAGACGAAAATTTTTTTCCTTAATGATACGAGAAAGCTGAAAAGTTAATTCTTGGGTTAATTTTGGGTGGTCATCCTAATACAGTAAAATCCAGTTATAGCGCATCTCAGTATAACAGGGTTTCGGCTATACCGCAGGTCTGTGCTCGCCTCCCAACATATTCAGTTCTTTTCCTTTTGCAGTGGCTTCGGATCGAATTTATCACGAGACATTCCATACTTTCATGCAAATGTGCTTCAATGTACAATACAGTGGAAGCCCGGTATAGTGAGTACGGCTTATTGCGAGAATCCCGTTTTAGCGAGTGATTGTCTTTGTACCGCCAAAAGGCCTATGTTTTACATGTAAAATAAAGTGGATATAGCGAGGCCAAAAAGTTCCTTCCACGGTATACGCTCGGTATTACAACATATATCTCTTGAGGGCGATGCACCACCTAGCAAAATTTAACTATTTTGTTTTGTATTATCTGTTAATTAAACTAAATATTCAAGATGTGAGCCATATCTGCAACACCTAAAGCCAGTTATGTCCAAAAATTAGTGATTTACGGCCTTGAGTACGCTGTGCGCGCTCCCATTTTACGTTCTTCTTTTGTTAGGCCCAGTCATCAATGAGAGGGGAGTGGGTGGACGACAAGCAAATTGAGAGTAGAAGAGGGATCATTCAGCAGAATGAGAGCAATCTGTCGGAGCGATTGAAAAACTCAAACCATTCCGTCAACTCGATGCGCCCAATCACACGGCAGCAGAGAGTTGTGATGTAGGTAAGGGGCGGAGTTTACTCGGTCGGAGGGGCAGAGTTTTCTCGGTCGGAGGGGCGGAGTTTACTCGGTCGGAGGGGCTGAGTTTACTCGGTCGGAGGGGCTGAGTTTACTCGGTCGGAGAGGCTGAGTTTACTCGGTCGGAGGGGTGGAGTTTTCTCGGTCGGAGGGGCGGAGTTGTCTCATATGGTTTGTGCGGCAGCATCATGCCCGCGAAACATAAATCTTTGGACCTTAAAACCAAAATTAATATTATAGACGAGTGCGAAAGTAACAGGTCTTCAAAGAGTGATATCGGGAGGCGGTTTGGTGTGTCGTCATCTACGTTGTTCACAATATTAAAGAACAAAGATAAAATTCGTGCAGCAGTGACCGAACTAGGACGACCTAGCCGCCAAAAACATTTGCGGCATGGGGAACATCCTCAAATGGAATCTGCACTATTCAAGTGGTTTTTTCAGCAAAGGTCTGCAGGACTTCCCATAAACGGTCCGATGTTAAAGGCGAAAGCTGACTACACTTGCACGAAACATGATGTTCTAGCCAATCGACTGAGGTATTTTCTTTTCTAGTGTAAATAAATACTCGATGACACTAATTTGCGGTAGATAATTGAATTTGAATCATAGAAACTGCTAGGAATAGGTGACTATGCGAAAAATATCTTCGACAACCGGTACATGCCGTATTTCAGTGAACCTTCAGGCCAATTTTCCCAACTGATGGACGTACTGGTTAACATTCGAAAACTCGACAAAGTTGATATTATCGTCATGACATATTCGCAAAACTATCCAAAAACTACAGAAAACCTAATATTTTAATTCCTATTAGTTACGGTGTCTTTACAGCTTTCTTCGGCGATCGAAAAATAGAAGAACTGGAAGAAAAACACCGAAACTGGAGGAATTAATATTTTATGTAATGGAAAATGTCCTGTTTCTTTCTTAAAATTAGTTGATATTCCACCAGATTGTGCCTAAAACGAATTTTTTTGCTGTTTACCTTCGTCAAATACCATGGAAACAAAAGAAAAACGGTAAATATGAACGACTATGAGAATTAGGTGGCTTTATTCAACACTTTCGGATACAACGAGTGCTCGATTTAGCGAGTAATTTCTGAGGGATTATGAGCACTCGTTAAACCGGGCTTCCACTGTAGTAACTTTGCTTCAGATCCATTGTTGTTCAGCAGAAATGTTACAAATTAGTTCGTTCTGGTATTACTTAACAACTGAGGCTTTGTCTACCGTAGCCCTAAATTATCCGGGGCATACGTTTTGAGGGCTTTGGGTAACTGAGTTCTCAATGCAGGGATTTCTCTTGATTATCTGCGACCTACGATTTTAGTGCAAAGAAGAAACTCCCAATGCCGCTTCCCATCAGTCAAATTTAATCGGTTCACAAATATTTACCAAGCTTCGCCGACCATGGAAGATGATTCTATTTATGAGGTTGCCTCTGATGACCCTTTCCACGATAACATATAAGCATAAAATACAAAAATATATAGAGAAATAACTCGCCACTGTTAAGTTTTGATTTTTTCTTTGCCATGGTTACTCTACATGTTTTCTGATCAATTTTCACGTAAGCAGTTAGTATTTACTTATTACTTATAGTATTTACTTTAAATTATCAATGCTGCTGGTTTGGGACAAGGAGAAGGAAGATCTTCCGAAGCGGGGACAGGCGAGCGACGACAGCAATGCTCACGTAAATTTTCATGGAAAGGTTACAGACTGATCCATCTGTCGTCTATGAATGACTATATGCTACTTCTCACTCATAATTGGCCTATTTATGTATTTCTGTCATAACTCAATGCCTAATTTTGTGTACATAACTTAAGTAAGCTCGCAACGTCACTTTCTACGGATGTGTTTCCACAGTTATCGTTAAGGTAATTGTGATGTAGAGATGATGGCGTGAGACCAAAAGAAATATGCCCAATTGCAGGCGACGTTTAGTAAGCAGAGGTACACTGAGAGTTGAATTAATTTCTATTCCACGTTTTCTTCCCATTGCTTGAAAATGCGGTTAAATATTAAGTCACTGAGATTGGCTCACAGTTTGATGGCAAGTACGGAGGCAAGTATCTTGAGTATTCATGCACTGATATTCAACGTGTTGATAATTTACAACACCTTATTAAAGTTTTAATATTGGTTAAATAACATTTTAGATAATTTCATTCCAGCATATTTCATACCTATACTGTATTGTGTATCACTGTATGCACTGGCAATGATGTAGTTAAACCGATCCATCGTCCGGCAATACACTGATTCACTTTAAGATGGAATTCACATTACGATCGGTCCTATGGAATGGATTAACATCATAACACAGGGGTCTACTGTATCTTTCGCAGCAAATCAGCTTGCGTTTTAGAGGACAAATTCATACCCTCGACCCATAAGACGCAGGCTGATTTTAGAGCGCAATTAGGAATTTAAAAAGTGTGTCTTATGAGCTGGGAAATACAGTATTAAGATGTATTTGACAAAGAAAAGCTGTCATCTTTCACGACAAAAAAAAATCATTGACTATTTTGACAAAGCATGAACAAAATTCAAACAAAATATTGTATTCCTTTAATAAATTTGTTATAATTTTATACTGCATTTTATATATCTCACGAACCATCTCAGAATACCATTTTATTGTATATTATTAATTTCAACTACTGCTCAGTTAAACTCACTCAAAAGATAAAAAATGTGAAATGGAATTAACTTACTGCAAACATAAGAAGCAGTGTGCTTACTAAATGTAAGATTTTTCATTCCATGCCTTTTCCATAGTAAAAATCTTTTAATTCAACCCCCACGATAGTTGCCTCAGTACCTCTAGTTATCCTCATGATACCAAGCATCTCAAATGTAACTTGTAAAGAATATGTTGGCAGTAAAATATTGTCGGCCCTGGTGGCGATGGGGTTGAGTTCCCGCCTGCTGTACAGAGGGTTGCGGGTTCGAGTCCCGCCTGAGTGTAATTATCACCACTCAGGACATGATTATTTGTGTTCATCCGTTGTTATTTGCTAAAATAACAGAAGTTAGAGGCCGGAAGAGCTGTTTTCGGGATTGTGAAAATAAATAAATTAAATATGTAAATATTTTGGAGTCACTCCCATAAATTTTTTGATGGAGAGCATCCCGATTTTTGATATATGTACCTATGTATGTATATTAGGGCTTCACCATTTTCCAACTTTAGAAGTTTCAAATGCATTCCCTCTAAGACTGTTCTTGTTAACCTGAAACATTTTTCTGGTAAATAAGCATCTCTGTGATCGGAGCAGGCTTACCCATTCCGAATTGACCACAACCTCAGGACTAACGCCCTCAGTGTTAGGATGATTGGCCACCGCACATCTTGTAGCCCCTCCTCCCAAAATGCCTCCTTCCCCATCCCCACCAAATCCTTCAGCCTCTCGACTTCAACTCTAAACCCTAATACATACATGTTATGAATTAATAGGAAGTAAATATGAATATGAAATGTGTAGAAGTTACATTAAATCCCAGGGCGTAAGCTCCTGAGAAAGAATGGGTAAAAGCAAGTCAATATTTGCAAAGGAGCATTGGAAGCTTGAAACTAAAAACACTAAGTATGTAATTTACATGTAGTTTTCACTTTTGAAAAATTTTGATTTATTTATCAAAATACATAATTCCAAAAGAAAAGAAAATGTTTCCTTGAGCAGTCAAGGAAATAACAAAACAATATCGCTTTGGTTGACTTCTTGTTCATTGTTTCAGCCATGAGTTTCTGGGACATCAGGAAAATACTTAATCTTGTCTCATAAGACAAATCTATTTTTTATCACATTTTTAATTTAAACAGTGCCTGTTGGAAAATATGGTAACTCATGCAGTACACATAGGCAACTTCTCTCGCAATTAAGATTTAACTAACATTTCCAATGAAAATACTTTCATTTACAACTGGACAAATACAAAATTGAGCACAAACAAAAGAGTAACATAATTATAAAAAGCAACATAGTACCTTTATCACATCTTTGGAGGGGGCTTTACTTTCAGAGATTGTTTCCAGAACTTCAGAATACGCATCTTTGGAAAACTCTTCATTGGTTAAGAGGTCCTCTAAAATTCCAACAATTTTCTTTGAGTTCCCATCCATAAGATCTGTAAGAGAAATTTCAAGCATAAATCAAATTTAAATGATATTTCTTCTGGCCTGGCGTGGTATGAATTTTCCATGACAGGCAATTTAATAATAATGTCTGGCAATTTCAAAGCTTAACTTCCCCCCACATGTTCCGCTGTTTTTGCATCATTTTTCGGTACAAGATTCACACATTTATAAGGTTAAGGATGAAGGGGTTGGATATGACTGGGATTTTTCATCACAGCTCTGAATAGGTCTCAGGACTCCTACTTAAATAAAGATATTTTCGAAAATAATGTAAAAAAAG
This sequence comes from Pyrrhosoma nymphula, assembly GCA_963573305.1. Classification (NCBI taxonomy): domain Eukaryota; kingdom Metazoa; phylum Arthropoda; class Insecta; order Odonata; family Coenagrionidae; genus Pyrrhosoma; species Pyrrhosoma nymphula. The sequence goes on along the minus strand of OY754329.1, from coordinate 153,868,385 downwards.
TTGTAGGAAGTGACGGAGAAATTACAGCTGAGGATTATGCAACAAAACATCACTTACCTAAGCGATGTTTTCGGGGCATGGTGTTTTTACGGTTAGCAAGAGAAAATGAACGCAACAAACTTGCATGTCTCCTATTTATTTCTTATGATGCTAACTACTTTGTAAATAACAGTTGAATCTCAAACCACAAAGGTAACATATGCTCGTGTTTCATCATATTCTATCCATTCTACCTCACTCATGACATCTATTATTGCCTCCGTGAACTTGCATTGCAACCACTCGCTTGACTGCCGTTTTCACCTCAACTTGTTGATGCTGCCTCATTCACATTTGTTCTGCTTTCCTGTCTTGAATCTCTCACTCATTGTTGTAATTAATTGTAGGCTGTGTTACTTATTCACCTTTTTTTTAAAAAAAGATAATTGTTTAACATTTTCAAGAAAAATAGCCCCAATTCGACAATATATCTGGGTATATTTTTTCAATTAAATTCCAGCCACTATTAGTAAATTATTTTAATTATCAAGCTCTTTCAAACAAAACCTCATAAAACATCTTAAGTGAACTCCCTCTCCAGCTAAACTAACTTTTCTGGCCAGTGAGCCATTAATATTCCACAACAAATTGTTGACTATGTTGAGGTAATTGACGTAACACACTCAAGTTTAAAGTTGTGTAACATTCTTAAATCTTTGCTCAATTAAACCAAACATTGCTTTTTTGGATATGCTAAAGCTATTCAGATTTGTTTGGTATACACAAAATCGTAACATCGACTTTCGCATAGTGTCTCCCCATACTGGACCAGCAGTGTAAGACGTTTTCCATCAAAAACTTCTCCCACCATGGCTGATGGTACCCTCCACCAAGTAAGCAATGTTGAAAAAGTACATAACTTACGATAGTACCATTCATATGCTTATCATTTTTTCGAATGCTCCTTCAAAAGCTACGGCTCATGAAAAATAATTGTTCCCAACCCTTCCCTTCAAATAGAGAGGAATCAGGCCAGATGTTGTGAAATATGAACATAATAAGAACTAAGATATTACAATTCTCCACAGGTAAGTTTTAATCGACCCGGGTTTCGATTAAAACTTTATCTGTGGAAAATTGTAATATCTTAGTTTTTATTATATTCCCTTCAAATGCTCACTTTATATAATATTGAAAAATTGAGGCATCCCAATGAGAATAGAAATAGAATAGAATAGAAAAAACATTTATTGCCCTAGGAGCATTTGGTCCTATGGGGCAAGATTTTACATACTGACATATCTTAAGTTCTGATAAGAGTTAAAATGAGAGGTAATGATGACAAACAACAACAGCAAAAGAAGCAGACACGGAGGAAAATCCTAGGGCCTCTCTCTAACAAGACCGCAAATGTGTGAAATTCAACATACAGTAGAATCTCGATCTTACATAACCTGATTTTATGTAATATTTGATTTCAATGAATGAATGAATGAGCGGTCCCGGTCGACTCCTATAGTATTCTTATGGAATCATTATTTGATTTTACGTAAATTCGATGTAATTATTTTACGCAAGGCTATTTTGGTCCCTGGTGGAGGTATAAATTTGATTTTACTAAATGAAATGACAGAACTTGAAGAAACTTAAAGAAAATCGGGTAGATTCTTGCCCATATTTAAAGGAAATCTTCAATTTAATGCCATACTACTGTGAAATTCAACTGCAACGAAATAGTACAAATGTATTCAACGGTGTTCGGCGAGATGTTGTGGAACTTAATGATAAATGAAAGGTAAAAAACTTTGTGTATGTCCACAGTATTTATTATAGTACGACGCGTTTCAGCGAATCATCTTCGCTAGCCTCCCGACTCCCTTCCCCCATCCTTTACCCCCCAACCCCTCTCCCACTTCCGCCAACTCATAACCATACCCCTCCTTTCCGCATGTATATAGGTATGTATATAAAACTTCTTGATGGAAACCTTGCATTGTACCTGATGATAGCGAAGATGATTCGCTGAAACGCGTCGTACTATAATAAATACTGTGGACATACACAAAGTTTTTTCACTTTTCATTTCGGAATAATACAAGGCATTTTAATGGTATGTATATGTATTTGTTAGCTTATGGCCGAACGGGTGCGACCAGAAGGTGGTGCCCCTCGGTGGATAGCCGGAGAACGATGCCGACATCGCGAGCCGGCGTCGTGACAAGGGCCCAGTTGAGAGGAATCGGTGGACGTGAAGGGTGATGTGGCTTAGCAGTGCATGTCTGGGAAGAGAGACGGTGTTTGCGGGAGATTTCGGTCAGAGTGACCGTGCGAGCAAGGGGGCTCGCGAATGTAGTAGAGATCGCATAATAAAGCGGGGAGCTATTTCATTGTGCGTGAGTGTGGTTATTTCTGAGTGGTTGGTGAGCCCCTCCCCGTCCGTCGGAGATCCAGAGAAACAGAGGATTCCAGGCCATTCCTGTCATCTGTGTGTCCTTCCTGTTTATCCTGTCATCCGTCCCCTCACCCGTCCCTGGGATTCCTCCTTCTCACATATTATTATTTTATTTTACCATCTTTCAGCACGAAGAGTTATGGGTTCAAGGTGTTTACTTGTTTACCCTCTGACAGTTGTGCCGGAATGCACATTCTCACGCAAGGCTGCTTTTTGACCTTGAGATAGGAATCCCGTCAGCTGTTCCGAGTGACGAGATGAAGCTCACTTTGGGGTTGCCTGCAAGTACGCGTGTCATGACACTGGCGCACGTTGTAGAGAGGAATAAAGTACGGACAACGTTTGTCCTCGACCGATACCAACAACAGAGGCGATTGGGAAGATAGGTAACATTGTAGTATTAAATAACACATCCAAATTGATGGTATCACACGGCTCAAACTTGCTTAAATCGGCGTAAATGCTTGGAAATAAATATTTTCCTGTAGAAACATATTTATTCACTATCTTCCCCATGTACTGGATAGGTCTGTTTTGGTTGCGTTGTCTGTACTTTCCTAATCTATAGCTTTAGGCGGAATTAGATACTCTGTTTGGGTTAGCCAAAGATTAAATAAATTGAATTGAAGAACCAAGCAATATCAAAATGATAGCGAACACAATGTAATTCAAGACAGAGAAATTTTAAATAAATTACAATTTACGTTATCGTATATGCTACCTGTGCAGTTTTTACCCTTTTACGCCAGAGCCTTGCAATGAAAAATGCTCCCCTTGTCATGAGTGCCATGAGCATATCCTTGTATTCCTTCGTTCAGAACTTACTCGTGGCATGAAATCGCAGTTATACTCCTCGTCTGTCTTGGATCACAAATCAGGGAAGCCGGACTCTTTCCTCGATAACTGGGCAGAGGTGATAACGACCCTCTTCTCAGTACCATTCCCACTCACAGCCAACAATTTGTTTACTCAGTGCATTTACTAAAAATATTTGCTGCCGCAAATATTTGCTTCTACGCCTATTTTTTTATTATAGGCCCAGGAGTTCATTCCTTATGTTTTGTTCTGCATTTACTAATTTTAAACAGAAATTTACCGTTATTATTAACAAAGTTCTTGTACAATGAACACTCCTGAAAATTATGTTTATAACAAAGTTCTGTTCCGTGGAAATGCACAGAAAAAACATAATTATTGTAATTCTGAGCTTATATTTTCCCAGCATGCTACAAATATTTTTATAGTAAATCTACTGAGTATGTAAACAAATGCTTGACCACGGACACACACAGTGAAGGCATCTACCACTGAGATGAAAGGTTGGAGATTACCCCTGCCCACAGGCCACGGAAGGGTCTGGCGACAAGCGGGGTGCGGAAATGATAAAGTTATCATTTTTAGGGTCGATCCCTCAGTCATAAGTTCCTACATTATTGATGCATCTAATCCAGTTTTCCCCAAAAGACTCCTCTCGCTCACGGCACGACGAAATTCATCTGCGCGTGACTCATTCAGCAAGAAAGAGAAGTGAGTAACCTGAGAAGATCACTCCTTTGCCTTATCTGTTATTGTCTACCCTCGCCCAGCTTCGCTTCGACACAGGTGGCTTCCACTCGTGGGGGAGGGGTAGGGCATCTTTTTTGGGGCTACCCCAGCCAACACTGGGTTGATGCTCAAACGAAATAACAGGAGCCTTTATTTCGGTCGATTCATATCGGAACATTACCCTTTAATTACCACTGGGACTTTTTTAGCTTGCTTGCATCTCTCTTAGCCGCAGAGCCGTGCTGACATCCCGTTTGCTCTCTTGCATGGAAAGATTTACACCGTTTAACATGGCATTCTTATGCCTCCATCGAAAAATCTACGTGTGAGCAACGTTAACTTCGTAGCAAAAGGGTGGGATATGAAATTTTCCATTAATAATGTCGCTTGGATTTATTTGTTATTCCTTCTCTTAGACAAAATTTAATATGAGAATAATGAATCTTCCTCATAGAAACGGAAACCACTGAATCTCAAAGACTGGGCATAGCCAGTGAATTTGCTGAATATTTTAATCGTTAGGGAGCACCACAGACTTTAAAAAAATAGAGTACATAGGGCTGGATGATGGCACCCTGAAAAGTTCTCATGGACAAAAAAATGAAGGAGATAGCTGTAGCCATGAAATGTTGAGTGACAATGAAGTAGATGGTAAATGAGTGCTTTCATTCCACTGGAACTAAAACTTTACATCACATAACATTTTAAAAAGACATAATTCTGAAAATGAAAGTGTACTTTCAAAGGGGTTTTACTTCATTTTCATTTAGCCCAGGCAGTTAATTAGTTTTCTATGCAATGATATTTAAATTTCATTGAGTGGTATACTTTTCTAATTAATATCTTAGATAACTTTTTTAAATGTCTTATTTTCAAATTTTATCCCTCAGTACAATTCACACTCCCACAGGCATGATTGTCTAATTATGAACACACTTAATTTAGCGACACGTTTAAATGCTTTACTTATACATTAGCCTGAGCAGCCACAAAGCTATGATTATGTTCTGAAATTCTTTTGTATATTTTGGTTTAAAATATACTGTATAAGCTTGTGTAAGAGGTGCACCTTTTTTCCCAGAAATCGGAGCCGAAAATGAGGGTGCACCTCTTACACGAATTTTTTATCTGCCAGCCTTCGAGCCTTGGTGACGATATGAGCGGCAGGCGGCGGGCGGCAGAGCAGTATCATGGCAGGGCGGTGGTGGCCACGAAAACGAGCAGTGATTCGACTTAAGATAAGTTCAGAATCAGAAATGGCAGTACATATTGTCATTAGAAAAAACGTTCTCGGCCCACATTTTGCCACAGAATGAGTAGAACTGCAGAGCAGAACAAGAAAAATTTAATATCTGGGATTGGCGGCGAGTAGCAGTAGAGTGGCACCTATGCCGCTCACGTCTATCATGGCTGGGTTCGAGCATTTTCCATGTCAAACATTAGAACATAATACTCAGCGTTGCCACTCTGTCGCTCGCCTATCGCCGCGCTGCTCGTATCGTGGCCGAGGCAAGTCCCTGGAGAGCTGAGTGACCTTGGTGCTTAGCGTGAGTCATCAAGGGGAGGGTATCGTTTGCTCGCTTGTTTACGGGGGATGCAGTTGCCTAGTAACTTTAAAACCTTGTTGTATGATAAGGCGTGAGTGTGGGGTGCAATTGCAGGACAGCGATTGGCCACGTGACAAGTGCAAGCACCCGAATTTTCCACCCCCCTAACTTTCTCATTTTCTGTCACCAGACAACTTTGAGTGACTCAACTGTATGCACCTGCACTAAGCACAACTGAGAGAATTCTGTGAACATTAGCATTTGTGCATACGCCAACATAGGTCAGTGTTGTTCCAAAATGAACAAGGGCAAAAAGTTGTGTCACGGCAGCTGAAAAACTTAAAGTGCTTAAAGTCATAAAATACGCTGAGGAAGTAGGAAACCGCACTGCCGGACAAAAGCATGATGTGCCGGAATCGTGCATTAGAAGATGGAGGAAGGATAAGGTGGCACTATTCCATACCAATAGGGACAGAAGGTCTTTTCGGGGAAAATCTACGAGCTGTGACAGGACATTCGCACGTGTGCCGCCGTACTGCGACGCCCGTCTCACTAGTAAGTCAGCCATAGACATCCATAGACATTTATGATTTCTTTCATAGTTTGATTTTTTTCAGGTTTTGATATCATATCTACGCCTTATAGTTCGTTTTTTACGTGGCTGATGCTTGGGTATTTTGCATTTAACGTGTTTGCATTCCCGCTCGTCTTCGTTTGCAGCAAAATATAATTTGTAAAAGTTAGTCACGTTTTAAAAGGCGACTTACAGCATCTACGACTTGTGCATTAGGAAAACGGTGGGGGAATTCAGATTTAAAAATCAGAGCTCGGTGCGACTGCCCGCACTTACCAACTAAACACGAATTGTAGCAAGGTCGGATTTGTTTTGTTTTAATGAATATGAATTACTCCACTCATTCCAAAGGACAATAAACAATGCAAGCATTGTACAGCTAAGGCTACAAGTGAATACTTACCTCAGAGGTCCACATATGCCTATGAAAAAAGCCACGTAGGTAAATTATAAGAGAATATCGCAAGTGGATTTGATAATGGCCGAAAATTCGAAGTTAGGCCCGCAAAACCTCGCAATAGGAGAAAAAAAGCCCCAAAATTTTTTCTTCAACTTCGACACATAAAAAGAGGGGTGCGCCTCTTACACGCGTTTATTCGGTAATTATAGCTCCAACGTAATTAACAGTTTTATTTTCTACAGCAGAATATAATATGTGCATAAAGATCTCTTTGTAGTGAAAATAGTTTCCACGTCATTGTGTTCTCATATGTTGTGAAATCTGTGCATTTTTCAAAATTCGCTAATATCTTGATTTTAAATAATTTGATATAACAGAACACCCCATTTTTGGGTCCAAAGGTGTTACGCAAAATCCCGACTCAATTGTATTCTTTTCAACAGTTGGCTGTTAAAGAGACTGGCTTCATACTTACGTGATCGACGACAGTATGTGCATGCTGTCTGAACAGAAATATGCCAAGTGAAAGCAAGAGAAATTGCACGCCACCTTTTTTCTTTCAACTGTTACCCTTGTAAATATCTATTCCCACATCTTGGCATAGTTCAGTTTACATTTTTATATTTAATCAGTGTTTATAGCCTAATAACTTCTTTATCAATCGTTAGAATCCTCCATATCCATTCTTAGAATCCTCCATGTATGTGACTTTCTGAGTGATCGTATGCAGAAAGTAGTTCTTGACGGAATTAGCTCTGATGTAGTTAAAGTGACATCAGGTGTCCCACACGGAAGCGTAATCAAATAGTAATCGCAGAGTAAACCTTTTTCTTGCCAGACAGCTCAGAACTCCTGAAGTTCCTGAGAGTCTTGTCTGTATTAGGCGGAAAGCCTTTCCTTCACTGCTGAAACCTCCTGCATTCGGCACTGGGGGACGCCGAGGTATTCATAGCTATCATCGTCCTCGAGGTGACGAATGACACTCCCGTCAACAAGTTGCACGTCTTCCTTGGTCTCCGAAAATCTTCCTCTCACCAGGTGGATGGATGCACACTTGTCCAATCCGAACTCCATCCCTATGCCTCACTGTATTCCAGTACGGTGTCCAAGGCAGTGCGAAGGTCTTTCGCATTAGAAGCGTAAAGCTTCAGGTCATCCATATAAAATAAATGGGTGATCTTATGCTTCCTGTCACCTGGGACACCGCACATGCATCCTCTACCTCGGCACAGTCGAAAGGACAGAGGTAGGAGGGAAATATAGAACAGTGAGGGGCTCAAGCTGTCGCCTTGAAAAACGCCACGGTGGTATGTTACCAACTCTGTGGAAACTGACCGCTTGCCTGAGATCAGAACGAAGCACGTTTTCCTGAGTGGTAACAGGCGTTGGATGCAGGACACTACCTCTGGGTGGAATTTCATCAACTTCAGCATGGCAATCAAAAGCTCATGAGAAGTGGTGTCAAAAGCCTTCTTGTAGTCCACCCAGGCCATTGATAGGTTTTGCTTATGCCGGATGGCATCCTGGCATATGCACCTATCAATGAGCAGGTTGTCCTTGCATCCCGAGATTCTCTTTTTTGAGCCCCTCTGCTCGTACAGCTCCTCCCATACAGGCTGGACGTGGTGGAAGATAAGGTCGCTCAAGATATAGGAGAATGCATTGTATACGGTGTTGAGGCAGGTAATAGGGCGGTAGTTCTTTGGATCGGACAAGTCTCCCTTCTTAGGTATCAGAACCGTGCATCCCTCAGTCAGCCAAGGTTAAATTGGTTCTCCACCATTTAGAAAGGACGTGAAGATTCTGGCGAGGTGTTGGTGGGTGGAAGTAAACTTATTCCACCAGAAGTAATTCACGCCATCCATTCCTGGAGCCGAGAAATTCTTCTTGCCAGAGAAGGCCTTCTTCACGTCACTTTCGGTGACTGAAAGAGGTCCGTCCACATCTTGTAGGTGGTGGTCACAAAACTCTTTAAAGAGGCCTATGGCCGGAGTGTCTCCGTTGATTGGCTTCGACATTTCGTGGATTTCCTTCCAGAAACGTTCAACCTCTTGGACGGGTGGCAGTGATTCGACGACAGGCGGAGGTGGCCGAAAGAGACGGGACGGGTGAAAGAGAAAGGTGGAATTTTCCCTCACGGCCCTACTCCTCTTGAGGGCTTTTATCGTGTCATGGTTAGTGCCCGTACTCTATCAACCGCGTGCTGCTTAATTGTAAGAAACATGCTTTTATTCAGTGTGTGATGGTTGTATCGGAGGCTGCGCACTATGCACCGAACTTTGGGAGTGAAAGTTCATCCAGATACGATGTATTCCATCACACACTGGATTCTCGACACCTGTCGCCTCGCCTGCGTGATCTTAGCCTCCAACTGTTCCAGCATCTTTGCTGCTTTGTCCTCCCAAGAGGTGTTCTTTTGGGAGTGAGCCATAATTTTGGCAGCAGCTTAGACCACGCAACTTATCATCTAAAGGTTTGACGTTTCTGTCAGGATTTTGTCGATAAGACCATTCAACTGAGGCAGGTGGTTACCCCGCAGAGAGATCTTTCGGTGGATGTCTCTCTGCCTAGGTTGTCCTTCATCACAGTTAATGGTGCTTAACAACCGCGTTCATAGTCCTGACTAGCTTCCTCCCCATTTGGCCGAGAGACTGACACAAATGTCGTTCTCGCCTCAGGCGGTGGAGAGGCAGCCTGTGTTGGGGAGAGTGGTCTGGCCGGTGGTGTGTTCCTCTGAACTGGCAGTTGGTGTGGAGTTTCCTTTTTTTCGCAGGTGGTTGGCATAATCACGCAGATTCTGCTGCGATAGATGGTCGTGTTCCGGATGCATCTCACACCACAATGAGTGCATCCTTGCCATATACCCCCTGCGATCGGGCTCGCTCGCAGCATGCTAGAAGGTCACCCCTTAGGGCTTCCGTCCACTGCATACAAGCTCCCTTTCTAGTTGGTGAGTTTATTATTATTATTATAGTTTATATTAATGCTGGAATAGGTGTTAACTCAGGAAACATAAACTGAAATTAATTCTGTAAAAAAATTAAATGAAATCGGGGGTCGATGTTATTCATATGACACATTTCATATCCGCAACCATGTTTCAATCACCGTACCACATTATGGCCCTAGGCCGTTTTATACTATCGTAACCATTATCATCAGCCACATATGTATTGGATAAAATGAACTATTTTCAATTTAGTTTACTTAGGAACAAAATTGGTGCTGCCTATTCGTTAAGTTGGCTCTTATGGACGATTATAGCAGATTGAGGTTCTAAGACTCATGCTTCGGCTTATGATCAATTTTTGTGTACCGAGTTTAAAGTTAAATATTCATTGCAAATTATTCAATCAAGTCACTAACTTGGAATTAGGCAAGTGTCGCATAATATTTTACTTGCATTGAAATGATCCCCACACTTGAATCCACAGTTTTTCTCGAAATGTCTCCAGAATTTCTTCTGATAGCCTTCAGCCACAGGCACCACATTTTCCTCTCCTTTGGTGAACAAAGAAATAATTTCTTTGGATCTATAAAGGTCATACTTAGGCAACCAGGTACCAAGCAATATTTGTATCGAACAATACTCATGCTGGTAAAACCAATAGTTTTGTGCGCGATGACCTGTGTACAGATTGGTAAACAACAACAAAGAAACTACGAAGCTATCTATAATCAATTTTTGACCAAATTCACGACAGCAAAGTCATCTTTGCTTGATAAATGCACCAAAAGTTTTAAGTACATTTTACATTTGCTCTATTACTGGTTTTCTAGAAATATTTAGGAAAATGTGGCCTTCACAGGACAATTTCGATGTTTCCCCAGACTATTGGGGCATGAGATTGTATTATGTACTTTGCATCTGTTGATACATCTTTTCATAAGGAAAATGTTTATTTTTTCCAAGTTGTTCCACTTAGAATTATTTAACAACTGGGTTTTTCACTCCATGAATACCCATTACTTAATTTACAGTCTTGCACTCCGCCGTTACTGATGTACGAGACCGGGATCGCCCGAGCTCATCATGGGACGAGGAAGACTGCTGGCGCTGCTGCCTCTCGACAGCAGTTGTGATGTCAGACGGGGACACGCCCCCTTTCAGGTTGTATTTCCTGGCACTCAAATTTCGACTACTAAGCGAATTTTTATCTCAAAAACTAAGCTTCAATTTGACCTCAGGTTTTCATCATTGTAATATACGTAACAGCCTCTATTTCCTCAATTTTTTCAAAAAATCAAAGAGTTCCTCATTGGCAGCAATGTTAGAAAAGGGAAAATATTCACCTCATCAGATTTTCAATGCCGATGAGACTGGATTGTTCTGGAAAAGGATGCCATATTTCAGTGCAGGAAAAATCAATGTCAGGGTCCAAAGTTTCAAAGGTTAGACTAACATTATTGCTCGGTGGAAATTCTGCTGGGGATTTTAAGCTTAAGCCAATGATTGTTTATCATTTGGAAAACCCTAGGGCTCTTACAGGTTGCCATAAGCAAAGCTTACCTGTCCTATGGGAAGCTATTAAGAAGGCATGGGTAACTGCTGCAGTCTTCAAAAAGTGGTTCACAACTTATTTCTGCCCAGCTCTACGAGAGTACTGCATCAAGAAAAATTTATGACTACAAGGTTTGTTGATATTAGATAATGCTTCTGGGAATCCAAGAACTTTAAGTGGTTTATGTTCGGAGGTAAAAGTTGTTTACTTACCTCCAAACACAACATCGATTCCACAGCCAATGGACCAGAGTGTGATTTCAACTTTCAAGGTATACTATTTAAGGGAGACTTTCAACCAAGCTGTAAGGGCAACTGAGGGTGAAGCCGGCATGAGCTTGAAGGAATTTTGGAGCTGTTATAATATCCGACAGGCCATTGAAAACATCTTGGGGTAAGGTCTCCAAAAAAACTATGAATGCTGTTTGGAAAAAATCTTTGGGACAACTGTGCGATTGACTTCCTTGGTTTTGATATACCTGAGGACGTCATCAATGAAACAGTTGACCTTGCACGGTTCTGATCAGTTTAGACGAAGTGCAGGCTGAAGACATTCAGGGCCTGATTGAGGCTAATAAAGAAGAATTAACTGATGTAGAACTATTAGAAATGCTACAGCATTGGAAAATGGAAGAGCGGAGCAAAGATGTGTGCGACGATGAAGAAATCAGCAACAAAACTAAACTTATAACTACATCAAATACTAATGAAATCCTAAATCTCATCGACTTTGCATGTAATCTCATAAAGAAAGTGATCCTGATTTCGAAAGAAGCTTGCTAGTTGCTAGAAGTTTAAAGGATTCTGTGAATTGCTACAAGGAACTATTACAAGAAAGAAACAAAACGAAAAAACAACTCTCTTTAGACAGTTATTTATCTAAAACTCAATGCAAATCCTCCACCACAACCAAAGACAGTAGCAGCAATAATCATACTGATGACGTCAAGGTGGATCAAATGCAAGAACTGGAAGAACTTACATTAAAGTGACGATGATGCGCCTTCAACTGTTCTTGTTTTTTATTTTTTGCACTTTGACCTTTCTATAATTTTCAGTTTTTGTTATTTACTAAATACTCACAAGCATATAATGCAGTAAAAGGCCTTTACAGGTTATTCACGTGAACAATTTCCGTCGAGTCAAGATGTCTATTATGCTAGTTCCTTGGTTAAGATGTTCATTTGTGAGATATAGTATTATCTGTGATCCATAGTTTTTTTCATCAAGTTTATTACTTTTTAAAGCATTTAAAGAAACAAATGGATTGTTGGATCACAATTTTAAGTTATTACGTATTGTAATACGTGCACATAGGTGTAAATGCGAAATATTGTTGTAATTGTTTTGTAATTCAATCTTGTCTGTTTTGAAATTGTAATTTTTCTTGTAATTTCTTTCAATTTAATTTTTGTAAATGGGTTAACCCCCGTGAAAATAAATATTATTATTATTATATTATTATTATTATATCTTCATTTAGCTTGAGATAAGCCTTAAAGCTCCACATTAGTAATTATTTATTCATATTTATCGGTAAAATTTTAAAGAAATAGAATAAAAACGTATATTTAACATTAAATCATTTTTCAAGCATTTTAACAGCAGTTTATTGTTTTCACAGTAGAATTTACAAAATTTCTACAGTGAAAGCAGTATCTCGGGGACGAATTAAGTTCCATAACATTAGTCTTTATGGAACTTGATGATTCGAATAGCACTGTTTCAATTAGTGCTCGCTTTCATGGAGCGAATTAAGAGCGATAATGGGGGAGTGGGTGTAGGGCTATAAGGGTCATAGGATAAAATACTGACATATATGATTACAGTAAGTCCTCGACTTACCCGGATCTGAGTTACACGGATCCCGAGTTACGTGGATGTTCAGTTAGGTCAGTGACATGCTTGCATTTCTGTTGCCGCGACCACCGGGTGACGACCCACGACTCATTGTCAAGCACGCAATCACGGCGCGATAAGCAGTGACTCGTCCGCTAGTCCTCGGTATTGGGAGCGTACATCGGCTATTTGTTGTATCACACCATAAACACGACATGCAGCGCTTTCAAACATGTCACTGATCCCAAGCCTAGCCGGCTCCATAAGAATCTATGTGTTTGACCTTTTATTAGCTGTCGCGGCGACAGAAACGGGAAGAAAACGTAAGCCTGCCACCGGCCTTAAGGCCGCATCACACTAGCGTTCGTCGGAGCGGTTAACTCTTCAACCAATTGGAAGGCAGCGGTTGGCGTGAGCGGGTGTGAGAATAGCCGACTCTCTATTTTTCCGACCGAGAATCGCAACCGCAACCAATCACGGACTCGGATTAAACCACGTGACCACGTCGTCTGCTGCCATTGCGTGCATTTTTGTCGAAAATCGTCCCCTGGCTCACTTCTATAGTTCATGAGTGAATCAGAATATGGGGCTGAAAAAGGACAAGGTTAGTTTTATCTTGAAAAAGTATGTTTGATGGTTGAATAAATTGTGATCACAGCCTTGTTCCTTTCGCCTAGCGACCCAGTGATGCACCCAGATCCTGTTGTTGGGTAGGCTGTCATAATATTCTGCAATTATTACGAGCAAAGCGGCCAACTTCAGCCTTCTCCTTCGTTGATTCCTTCGATTAAGCCATAACCTCTCCATTGTCTATTTCAAGTGACAACTGCCTTTCACAAACAGACTCGAAATGTTCACGCCTTCTATCAGAACGTTCTCCGAGAGGAGTACAAGGCAGTACAGGGGAGCGGCACCGACAACCGCACGGCGCAATGTGATTGGACAAACCGACACCCGCTCCCGCTAACCGCTCCGATGAACGCTAGAGTGATTCGGCCTTTACACGGCATCAACGTCTTTTTTCAGTGTAGCTTGACCTTCCCGCGTAAGTCAGCGTGTAGTTAATTATCTACTCCATAGATGACGCCAGTTCTACATCACAGCAAAAAAAAATAACGCGTTCATGCAGCAAACAGACGACCTTGTATTTACGTTGTGACTTGATCATTGGGATCGTTATTTATTAAGTTTGAGAAAGTTGTCTCATAAAACCATTAAAATTGTTTCAGATAAATATGTAGGTATTTATTAAGAACTTTTCCAATTATGAACAGGCATTCACATGAGTATGATAATTTAACAAATTTTCAATTTTTTTGAGTTTTGTGTAATTATACTTATTTTACACAAATTTCCAGTGAAATAAAGATTGGATGTGGTACTCTCGGAATTGTCGTATTATGGTAACTGAACAGCCTCTTGAAAGATGGTGTTTTCTGTAACCGTCGCCGATTGCCGCCAATCGCAGTAAAAGCGGCACTGCTAATGGTTCAAAAATGGATAGGTAAGTTGCTGTGTATCGACAAACGTGGATTTCAACTTACGCAGAAATTTTTGGGACGAATTAACCGCACAAGTCGAGGACTTACTGTAATGAAAAAAACTAATTTTCACATTCTGCATTACTAATGCCATCCAAAAAATAGAGCAAAGAAAGTAAATGAATGGGACCTCAAAGCAATTAAAATTCCAACATACCTGCCTTCATTTGACAATCTGAAAGTGGTAATGAGCCCACAAATTTATCATCACTGCCTGACACTAAATTTTGCATGAGATGTACATTATTCTCACTTCTGTCTGCACCAAGAGTATTCCTTCCCTTATTTTCTGTTTCTTCAGAGTGATTCAGAGAGCAATCTTTTTTTGGCGACACACCGTGTGAACTGTTGTCAGACAAGTAAAGAACAAATTCGTCTTCAGGGCAAACCCTTTCACTACTGGATTCATTCTCGCCATGGCAGTTTTCTTTGCTAACAGTTATTGAGCTACACTCCACCTTCTGGTCATGATCTTCGGAAAGCCCCCATACATTTGAATTCTCAAGGGCGCATTTCCCAACCCCTTTAGTCCAACTGGTGGTAACAACATCTCCACTGCTTCTGCCGCTAGGCTCACTTTCTGAAATAAATAAATAATTATATTTCATTTATTAAATATGAAAACAAATATCTTCATCATTCTCAGCATGATGAATTTCTTCATTTAACAGTGAACCTATATTCAGTTGAAAGAAATTGTGAAATTTAAGTGGAAAAATACACATCTATGGGGAATATAACAGGTCATTCTAAGAAGGGTTTAGAATAGAAATGCTGCAAAACCAACTCTTTCCAATTGTGAAATTTCCCTGTAGTGGACTGTTTTCTTTGGCCCCGGCAAAATGTACATGTACAGGCATTGCAGTATGGGCAATTGCCCCCCAAAACCCTCCTTCTGCCAAGTGGATATAATAACACATTTACCTTCTCTCAGTAGGATTAGCACTCCTTCTTTCTCCTAACTTTCGTCAAAATACTCAAGTTGAGTACCAACTACTCGACTCGAATTTTCGAGTACTCTCACATCCCTAGTAGGTAGACACTACCTCTAAATCAAGTTCATTGAGTTAAAATATGAGAATACTGTTATTTTTTGACTAACTTTTGTTTATTCATTTATTTATGTCTCTATTTGGTGACCCATCAAATATTAAACATCACCTGTTAAATAAAATAAAATAGTTTAACATTACCCTCTTATTTTGCTTCTATTTCCTACAAATTAAGATTCTCCTCCATTTACATTTTCTAGCAATTTACACTTTTTTTCCTTAGTCGCCATCAAAAGTGTAAAAGAGAGGTTTTACTGTATATGTTGAACTGAAAACCTTATGATTCCTGATGAAAAGGGGACCACTAGAGACAATTGCAAGAAAAAGACAAGCACAAGAATTGAGCAGAGACACCTTCCACCAACCTTGCCTGACAAGAGGACGGTGAGAGGTCAAGTAGTGACTGCTGTTTACATTCATCAGAATCACCTTCATCAGTTGTGACCTCAACATCCTTTTTCCGTTTCTTCTTCTTCTTCCTCACTTCTGGAGCTCATCGCATCTGCTCATCGACTGGGTGTTGTCGGGGCCTAAGCACTGGAAGCAGTTAAGTGCCTCAGGAAGCAACGAGGTCCGCGTAGGTGTCTTACACCATCGTGCATGCACAACCCAACATTGTTACGAGAGGAACTGGTGAGCGGCCGGTCGCAAGCTGTCTTGCCTGCCTGAATGCCGACCGCAACGGACCTCCTCATCGAGTTCTTGTTTTACCTTTCACCCGTGTATTTTGTTTGGGGCATGGACCTGTTAGTGACTGGTCTATTTTCCATAAGTTATGTGGCTTTAGTTCTGCCATGTCAGGATTGTCGTGGGGATTTTGCAAGGGTATTTTATATCATATTTATTTAGTTTTATGTTTTTCTTTCCTATCAAAATTTCATCGCTAATTGCACATGTACTTTATCATGGGGTATGGCCATGCACCTAATGTGCTCAATGAAAATGTAAAATTTACTATGTCGTGGGACCTGCCTTTTAGTGTAAGACTTAGATATTTTGGGGGCTTATTATTGTATTGGTAGCCATTAGGTTAATTGCTGTAATTATTCTGCGTTTTTCCCTGCAAGTTCACATTCCTTGTTTCCGTAAGTTTTGTGGTTTAAATTGTCTAGACAACCTGGCTTAATCGGGAGGGAGATGTTTTGGTCAAGCCGTTATGGCACTTTTGTAGATTTCTTTGTGAAGCATTAAATGGTGTTCCTAACCGTTACCTGGTTGACCGAAGGAATTATTTCCGTTACCCCTCCCATCCAACCCTGGAGTTTCGTCTCCACTGCCACCATCCGAGGAAAAGGTTGGTTAATTCCATCCTTTCGGTAACCTGTTGGTCATACTGACCTGGCACCCGTACCTGGCAATATTAACTATCTGCGCCTTTCATACTGGTGCAATAATTGGCATCACAGAAATAATGGCACCCGAACAGGTGGACTCGACACAATAGGGACTGTGGTAGGAAGGAGAGAGTGTGAACTTTAGCTTTAGTTTTTTTTTCTTTTGGAGTTATCCTATGCGGTGTATGTGTAAATCATTCCACTGTTTTCAGTATAAATATATTTTGGCTTTACTCTGTGTATTACTCACGCAATGTCGGGGTCCGATAGCAAGGATAGTGTGGCAATAGAAGAGAAATTGTGGAATGTTAGTTTAAGTGTCGGCTGGGTATATCAGCTTAGAAAGTGTGGCCTGGTCGTGGAGTTATTGGTTAGAGGTTTGGAAACTTGTTGGACGGTGGCTGATCTTAGTTCAAGATTAGTAAGTCATCTTTGAAGGAGCACGGGGACGGGAAATGCAATAGAAGAGGGTGTTTCATGGGGTGAACCAAGTAACTCTAATAATCAGGGTAACGCAGGGACTAATGAATTTCCACATGTTCCCTATTCTATTCTCATGGATATTGTTAGATGCTGGAATTTGAAATTTTCGGGTGTTGCGGGAGAAAGTGTATGATTTGTTGATGCGTGTCGAGGAATTAAAGGACGTTATGACCTTACGGACGTGCAGGTATTGAGTGGACTCCTCTAACTTTTGAAAGGCACGTCGTTGAATTGGTATCGCTTGCAAAAACATCGTCTGACCACTTGGTCACTCTTTGTGGAAGCATTTAAAACTAAGACTTGTCACTCACAGTTTTCAGGAGCAGCATGAGCAGGAACTTAGGGATCACGGGCAAGGGATGGACGAACCACTAGCAGATAATATTATGGGAATTTGCACATTAATGAACCGCCTAGACCCCATTCCCTCGGAAGTAATGTAGTTAGCATGGATCTACCGGAATATGAAACTGGATTATCGTTTGTACATACGTCAAGGAGATTTCAATACGTTAGAGGATGACCATCTATAAAAGTCTTCATCCGAAATCTTCCGTAGCCAGATTGTATCTCCCTCACAATGCAGGTGGTAGAGGACTATTGAGTCTGGAGTGTCTCCACAACAGAGTTGTCCTGGGTACAGCTTGCCGAGTGTTGAAAAGCAGGGACCCCCTGCTCAATCTTGTGAGAGATCACGAGAGTGCGGGAGCAGGGGCATTTCTCTTCCAGGCGGCAAAGAGGGCAGCAGACGAATCCGGTCTCGACTTCGACCCGTCATCCGACGGAAGCGACAATTACACGACCATCTTGTCATTGAAGGCAGACGTTCTCAAGCTCGAAATAAAAAAAGCCGAGCAGAAGGCCTTGCAAAGGCGCATACCGATAAGCCCATGCATGGAGGTTTCTCCCGAAACATTGAAAAGCATGGGTTATCGAAGGAGCTGACGTTTGCCTTCTTACGCTCCGCTAGTCTGAAGTCCGAGACCGAAGGTTTTGTCCTCGCGTGCCACGATGGTGTCATAAACACACTCGTGTACCGCCGCATTATATTCAAGGCGGAGGTTGCGGACACGAGATGTAGGGCGTGCCGAGCCCAGGCGGAGACGTTGAGTCACCTCCTCTCCGGCTGTAGCTATTACGCCAAATCAGCGTATTTAGCTCGGCACAACGCGGCCCTACGGGTGCTATACTTTCACCTTCGACACCATTATGGCATCGACGAAACACCTGTGCTGCCCTATGCCCCTGCAGATATCGAGTCCGTTGTGGAGAACGATGGACGTACAATCTGGTGGAATTACTACTTCTCCACCACCAGGCAGTTGGAGGTAACCAAGCCTGATATCGTTCTCCTAGAGAGCCTCACACGCTCCATGTTCGTCATTGAGTTTTCTGCTCCGGCTGAAACGAACATGGATGCGAAAGAGGTGGAAAAACAGACGAAATATCAAGACCTGCTTTTCGAACTTCGACAGATGTACCCCGGACACTCTGTGAAACTGGTGGTCCTCGGTGTGCTCGGTGGAGTTAAGGGCTCGCTGATAAATAACATCAAGTGTATTCCGTCCTACGTGGCACAGGCGGAATTACTAGTTGCACGCATGCAGAAGGCTGTCATCCTGAGGTCACTCTGCCTACTGCGGATGCATGACCCGACCGCAGCGTAGCCACACATCCGATGGGCATCGGACATGGCTGCGATTACTACACAACCCCTCTCGAGTCTCTGGCCATTATGACGGCAATGAAACCCGATGCTTGCCGGGGACTCGGAGGGTCATAATACAGCTGTAACAATATAATAATAATTCACATTCTCATCATTTTCTCATATATCAGTCTGTAATATTTATGACAGTCACCAATTATAATTTCTATGAGTAACTTTAAAACACTGATGCCATACATGAATGGATAATGATGGGTTAATTTTTATTTTTTATAACTATTATGTATAATCTTTCAGACGGGATAACCCATCCCTTGCAGAGATCAAACATCTCCTAGAAAATGCAGCTGAAGACAAATTCAGTAGTCCCGCGCCGATGGATATACTAGTTTTGCCACCAGAGGATAGAGAATCGGGTAAAGATTCTGGAGATGAAAGCTGCAACAACCCTGATGCCCTAACACCGAAGCAACTTCGTGCTACAGCTGAAATCTATAACATGGACGATGAAGAGGAGTAAGATCGACCCTCAATTTCTTGTATCAAGTGCTATGCGCCGCAGTAGATTCATTGAAATTACTAAATGTATATATTGATGCATGTGATAAGGGCATCAAAGGAACAGGGACTGTAAGGTGAACCAAATGGGTAAATGTCCTTTGGTGGAAAAAAGACAAAGCAGAAAAGGGCTAGATGAACGTATGAATCCTTCACTGTGGAAGAAAAAGGAATTTCGGCCGTAGCATGGATGGATAATAACGTGGTATATATGCTATCGAACGAACATGGAGTGCAACCTGTTCAATCTGCAAACTAATACAGTCTCAAGGAAAAGAAAAAAATTACAGATTACTCAGTCTAATGTAATACACAAGTATAATAGGTAGGTATATGGGAGGAGTCGATCTCCTTGACAATATATATCTTGAATTATCGCATTGGCATTCGGGGAAAGAAGTGGTATGTGCTGATTGCTCTATGGTTGATTGATGTGTGTATGGTTAATACATGGGTCTTCGCTAAGTCCAAGGGGCTTAGTGCATTGGATCAGCTGGGATTTCGGCGACGACATGTCCAGGCACTCCTCAGAAAGTACGGCCAGTCTGCATTGAGTACCGTACCCATGCGATATAATGATAGGGCTTCTAAGCCTGTAAGAACATCCCATGGTGGACACATTACTCCTGCCGGTAATCCTCACCGTATATGTGTGCACTGCAGACAATATCAAACCCCCATAGCCTGTAAAAAATGTAATGTGCCAATACACACTCATTGCGTGAAAGACTTTCACCAGAAATAAAATTACTGGCATTATAAAATTTTTAATTTTTGTAAAATTGTAGCATGTGTCCTTAAAGTTTTATTATATGAAGCATTTCATTTTGTTTGCACTAAGCGAGCGAGCATGCACTAAGAGATTGTTTCTTATTGCATTTATCACTTTTTGATTGTCGTAAATAATCTTTTACTTCAAATTACAACTGGTGTATGTGGATCAGATATTATTTTGTTTCATTTTTGTACTTAATATATTGTGTTATTCACAAGGAAGTTGTGCAATATTATGTTAAATAAAAAAGGTTGTATTTTCATTACTAAACATTCACTGTGTTTCGTATACCTTTCTGAAGTTATCTCTATAAGCTGCTGGTTTGACATTGAAGTACCGTATTTACTCGTGTAAGCCGCGCACCTTTTTTCCGAAAATGCCGGTGAAAAAATGGTGGTGCGCGGCTTACACGAATCCTCTAGATTTTCATGTAAGCCGCGCACCATTTTACCTTAAATTCCTGCCGTTAGTTTCTCCAAATTGAATACAGTAAGTCCTCGCCTTACGATCATCGGACTTACGAACATACATATCCAATAAAAAAATTCAAACGTGTGAAGTAATGTCAAATTTGATGCCACCGGATATTTTGCCGTTGCAGCTGGCGGTGTGGCGTGCAGCAACTCGCGGATTGGTACTACCCCTCTTTGCCGCGACGAATTTCAGCAATATTATCTCGATATATCAATTTGCAATGTTAATTGTTTACTTGCGTCATAAATTTTTACGGATGATTCGAAAGTAAGACGAAAGCCGAAAGATGCCCTGATATTTGGAGATATTGCTACTCTTTACATTTCAATGGAAATCGACTTCCATGTGTCAAGCTGCCTTCGCATCAAATAGAGGCATGATTCCATTCATTCAATCGTTTTGTGATAATAATTATTACCTGCAATACGAGGCTATATTCAGGTTATCGTGACGAATGGTAAAATATCCTTTCAGGGTATTTGGAAATTGACTTACAGGCAGTCCTTCCATCCAGCTATCCCTCTCAATCACTCAGCCGGAAACAATAAAGCTGTCAGATTTTAGGGTGATACCTCAGTCAGATCTGAACAATTGGCGTGTCCAAACCGGTTTTTCCCAGAAGATCCCTCAAGAAAAAAGTTCTTCGTTCCTTATTTCTGGGCGCGACGTCATTCATCTGCGAGGGACTCATTCAGCGAGAAAGAAAAGGGGGTAACCCGAGAGGATCACTCTTTCACCTTATCTGTTATTATCTACCCTCGCCCCGTTTCGCTTTTACCCAGGTGGCTTTCACTAGTGGGGAAGGGGTTGGACCTACTTTCAGGGGCCTCGGCAGCCAACACTAGATTGATACGGCCGATGCTCGAACGAGGGAGCCGTTATTTCGGTCGATTCAAATTGTAACCTTACCCCGGTGGTAGCTGTGAGGTTGACTTCGCACTCCTTCATGATTTTTCCACAACCTAAAATTATGTTGCGTAGCGCCCGAGTGAGCTTTGAAACGCATCGCCACATCAATGGGATAAATATCGTAGTGCATCGGCGCATGGAAAGAGAGAATCGGAACTCTAATATGTTTTTACTTCCTTTTATAGGAAGCATCATTTACTTATGGAAGTGGATACCACGCCAGGAAATCCATTTTCAGACCGTTGACTTTTACATCGCCATGCTAATAGATAAAGAAATTCTGTTTTCACCGTTTGGCGCAGGAAGGATGTTGCTAGAACTTATTTCATAGGGCTTGATACATACTTGTGCGTACTTGATATCAACCACATCGGAGAAAAAATTAGTTAACTTGCCTAAAATCGATCATTTCGCGGAAATGCTACTCGGCTATGAGAAGTGATACGAAAATGAGTTTTGATATAAGTTCTAGCTGCATCGTTTATCTTTCAATGCGGATACTCCTCAAGTTAGTACGTAAGTTTAATACAATTACTATAGTCGTGTAAAGCAAAGAGGATGTCCAGCGCTTTTTTCCACAGGCCTTCACGCCGAGTGCTGGCGCTTCCAGCAGTCCCAACCACCACTCTCTCTCTCTCCCCCCACCCTCGCCTCGGAGCTCATAGTTAGGGGGTCGGAGTAAAGCGATATTTTTTCTCGAGTCAGCATCACATTTCATCAAAAGTATCACATTTCACTCATAGCTTTCCCACGCTCTAACTTCGCAAGTGGCTTCCAAAAGTAGGGGGAGGGGGAGGAAGGGGGAGTCACTTATCAGCTATGACGATGAACCAAACGTATCACATTTCAGGCATCTCAGTTACGGAGGGCATTCTGCTTTTATTTGATGATTCGCCGATGGATTTCCGTAATCGAGTGATCATGGGTTGAAATTGTATACCTATAATTCTGCAATTATTTTAGCTTGATATTTCATTTCGAACAGATTCCATTTTTAGAGCTGAATGATGTGATTGTATACAACTGTTTTGTGTGTGATGTTAGGAAAAAAATATGCACCATAAAACGGGCTGTGTATCGCGACGATATTAAAACGTAACGCATTAAATTCATGAGAAAGATGTACCTCATCACTTAACTTTGGCACAGAATTTCTATTAAAGAACGTGCAATCATGTTATGACAAAATGATGCAGGCTCAAGGGAAAAAAATTGATTTTTTGAAAAAAATATTTTTTTTCCTCACGAGCCTGCCCGAAAATGGGGGTGCGCGGGATATACGAGGGCGCGGCTTACACGAGTAAATACGGTACTCTCAACTGTGCTTGACAAAAGTACATGAAGTTGCACCTTGAACAAAGAAAGGTGACTATCTACACAGAAAAAATAATTTAAACTAAGTTACAAGACAGATATGTCTTAAAATGAATTGAACACAACAGTACATTTACCGCTAATGGGGATACAAGACTGATTCCGTCCCAAGGGGCATTTTGATGCCCCCTATTTTTTTCGCAAACAGAGGGTCATATCAACAAACCGACATAATAGGATGTGTTCAGGATGCATTGACCATGAGATATACGAATATGAACAAAAATATAAAAAAAAAGTTATGGTCCCGAATGGGTTAAAATTAAACAATAACAATTGATTATCATTGACAAAAACAGTGGATTTTTTTCTTATTCATTAGTAAGAAAGTATTCTCTTTCATATTCAGTAAAAATCATGTAAAAACTGTAAGAAATAAACAAATAATTATTTTTTTAATAAAAGCCTACAAAATTAGCAAAATACCCATGGCACTTCCAGGAGTACCCAACAAAAAGTTGGTGGCACTCAAAGGGTTAATACTCCCCTCTATCTATATACTTACCTGTGCCATGTTTGTAAGAAACTATGTATCTCCATTTTTTCCCTGTTAACTCTAGCTTCCATAATCACTACATTCACACTAGAAATGACATACATAGACAACAATATTCCTACAATCTACATCTGAAAGGCCCATATCACTCCATTTCCACAGTTCACAGCAAGATTCCAATAGAAATTCGCTCCATTTCCTCATTGTCATGCTTCAAGTCCAAATTAAAACATTTGTTATCATATAAAAATTATTATAGCATAAGTGACTATCTATCTGATGATTTTCATTAAGTAATTTGATGTATATTTGTTCTCCCTCTTCCTTAACTTTATGTACATTTGGTTGCATTTATTTATTAGCGCAACCTTTGTATTATACCTGTCAAACTGCTTGTAAATATTGTGCTGTAAAATTTTGAAAAAACTCATGGATGTTATATCCCAATGATGTTGATAAATTATTATTATCTCCAAACCAAAGGATTGAACATACAAAAATGTGATATAAAACTCAGGGCATTAAAAATATTTCTAGCTGAAAATAGGGACAAGGACGTAATGGTGTTAACTACGCCAATGAAATTTGCAATGATCTGGGGATAGTCATGGAGTGTCAGCATCGACCCAAAAAGAAGAAACAAATGCTTGGTGAAGGATCACAGGATGCTGAATTGCCATATGACATTGAACTAAGGACAGAAATGTTTTCTTCCCTTGTTGTTCATATTGAAGAAGGAATGAAGATGAGGAAAGAAGGCCCCCTTGAACTTTTCCAGTTCATTCAAAAGTATAACCTTAGGAACTTAGTTCCAAATATAGTAATAATACTGAGCATTTTCCTCACAATTGCTGTTAATTGTTGCTACCTGTGAGAAGAGTTTTTTGAAACTTAAACTGATCAAGAATTACCTAAGATCTACTATGAGCACCTTGCATTTGAGAGATCATTCCATACTGTCTATAAAACAACAATTGACAAGTGAAATAAATTTTGAGATTGTCTCTTAGGCTCTTTACCACTGAACTCTCCATTGTATGGGACAAAAGACATCACAGAAAAAAAGGAGTTAATGTTGAACTGAAAACCTTATGATTCTTGATGAATGTTATTAAAGGGGACCACTACAGACAATTGCATTGCAAGAAAAATAAAAACACAAGAATTGAGCAGAGACACCTTCCACCAACCTTGCCTGACAGAGGACGGTGAGAAGTCAAGTAGTGACTGCTGTTTACATTCATCAGAATCACCTTCATCAACTGTGACCTCCATATGCTTTTTCCGTTTCTTCTTCTTCTTCTTCCTCACTTCTGGATAGTTTGATACTTCTGTTTCTGGTTCTTGTGAAACATTTTCCATAAGAGTTACCCTTTTACGTTTCTTCTTGGACGACACAAGTGCTTGGACACCACCAATTTCATCACATAAGTTCCCTGCAAAACGTTCATGGAATTTCACAACTAATACGTTCAAAACCAAAATAAGGCCATAATTTTTAGTAAATGCTGTATCCTTAAGAGTCAACTGGTATTTGGCACCATTTTTCTATGTATTCTTATCGTGTGAAAAGCACGGAAAAATTATTATTTCTCACCTCACTTTCGTAATAAAGTTAAATCATAAAGCAATTTGTGAAATACAGTGGAACATCGAATTATTGTTCCCGCAAGGATCGTTTTCCCACAACTATCATTTGATATTCCTGTATAATTCCCAAGAATAAAAAGTTTCCGTAAATTTCCACTCATTAGTAATCTAATGAGATAATGATTTCCCGGATTATTCATTTTCCCGCATTCATTGATTTTCGTCAATCCCCTTGAAAAACGATAGATCGAGGTTCCACTGTACCTAAAAATTAATTTTTTAATACAATTAATTATACATTAGTGTGGTACATGTAATTATATAGTCTCTAAACATAGTGGTAAATTAGCATAGTACCTGTATTGATAATACTTGTCGGGAAACATTTTTTGTGGTATAAACCTAACTGTTAGTGAAAATATTCTGCGATGCAACCCTCAACAACCTTCATCCTTAACCCAATTTTTTATATCACTCTTGGAAATGCTTCGTACAACTGTCCTGAACTGAAGAAAATCATGACTTGAGAAATATATTCAAAGACTTGTTTATAAGCCCAAGATTTAAAACGCATATTTTGAATTCCATAAACCCAGTTTGGCCAGGCTTCATGTTTATGAGTTTTTTTTACATGGATGGGTTTTCAGGGTAATGTTAAATTACAACCATTCTAATATGCCATGAAAAGTCAAGGAATTTTTAAACTATCTATAAAAAAAAACCTTGATCACTTCCAGATCCAGAGACACCCTCCACCAACCTGGATTGACAGAAGACGATGAGAGGTCAAGTAGTGACTGCTGATACTGAGACAAATTATTGGTACAGTGAGAAAGGACACACTCCTTAGTCTGTACTATGGGGAATTTTATTCCCATATCCTAAACAGCATCATCATTTGGGGTTCCTCTCATAACTCATTGCACATTTACAGACTTCAAAGAAATGCTGTCTGAATAATAGCCCAAAAACCCTACGAACATTCATGCCGACCCTTATTCAAGGAGATGAGTCATCTACCAATTCCTTGCATTTACATAATGATCACAGTGTTGAACATCAAATTGAATATTGGCAGCTTCCTCCTTAATAGTGACCATCACTCCCACCACACAAGATGCAAACACGATATACACTACACAAACATTAAAACAAACCTCAACAAACTTGGCCCCAGGGAAATGGGGGTGCGACTGTACAATAAACTTCCTGCTAAAATGAAAAATATTAAAAATTATAATGCCTTTAAACTAGTATTAAAAGGATCCTTTTACAAGAGTCCTATTATTCATTGGAGGAATACTTCCGTGCATAAAGGAAGGACTTGATGAAGTATTTTCAATGTGTTTTTGTGTATTGGATGTAAACAGTATATGTGACGCATGTTTTGACTGAACTTGACTGATTTGATATGTATTGTTACATGTAACTTCTGTTTATGATTGGCGTGCCTTAAATCATAGGGTAAATGTACCTTGGTCTTTGGGCAAATAAAAACCATTACTATTATTATTACATTCATCAGGATCACCTTCATCAGTCGTGACCTCCATATACTTTTTCCGTTTCTTCTTCTTCTTCTTCCTCACTTCTGGATAATTTGATACTTCTGTTTCTGGTTCTTGTGAAACATTTTCCATAAGAGTTACCCTTTTATGTTTCTTCTTGGATGACACAAGTGCTTGGCCACCACCAATTTCATCACATAAGTACCCTGCAAAATATTCATGGAATTTCACAACTAATACGTTTAAAACCAAAATAAGGCCATAATTTTTACTACAGTGGAACCTGGTTAGGATGTTTTTGAAGGGGACAAAAAATGAACGTGCAAACCAGGAAAAAGTGCTAAACAGGAAAGTAAATATTGTAATTCAGGAAATTCCAATCGGAGAAGTCAAAATAATTACCATTACTTGCATAAGTTCTCATATTCACGCCTTTCTTAACTATTTTCATGCTTGAAATTAACAAAATAAGCGCTAATTTGCCAAACAAATGCAACCTGAATGATAACTATGTTTCATAGCTTTCCCAGAAATATAAATACATGAAAACGACATCATTTCGCCTTGATTCATTGATAAAAAGAGATGTTTTGCCAAATCATATAGCTTTTCTAAGGTCAAATAGCCCTAAATATAATGTTAATTAGTTGTTTTAAAACTGATCAAAAAATTCAGAAACATTGTACAGTAGTCTCGGTTATCCGACCTTCCGTGTCATCCGACCGTCCCCGTGCACGATAACTACTGTAATTTATGCAGTAGGCTATCGCGCAAGGGCCCCCTTTCGTCGCACATAGCAAGTGCAGTCTTTCATATTATTACTTGTACGTCATATAAAGTTAAGTAAGACACGCATTTGAAAAGTTTCCAATATGTGCAAATTAAATTTAACACTTATTTACATTGTTTTTATTATTTTCCGTGTTATCCGACCTTCTCACTTATCCGACCTTGCCGCAGCCGGTTTAGGTCGGATAATCGAGACTCTACTGTATCATGAATCATGATTGTATTTACCTAAATTTCTGCTACATCCATTCTTCGCATAGTACCATTAGATCGATTTTAAGATCGATCGATATATCGATTTATAACTGTTAAAATGACATGTTTTATTGCGTACAGTTTTTTTAAATTCAATGGTTTATATTCACTTTAAAAAAATTGTACAAGGTACTCTATGCTTTATATTTTTTGTACCGAGCTCTAATATTCTCGCATCAAGCTTTGCGTGGAGAGTCAAAGTGTCGTCTGCTCCCACAACACTCATTAAATAACGGCGCACGTACTCCATAGCCTCGAGTGTTTTGGTTAGAGTTGGAGACGTAGGAGATGAATCAGACTCAGTTCCTTGCTCGGTGTCATCTTCATCATCTATTTCCACCAACTTCTGCTCGTGAATCTCATAAATTGATATGGTCTGGCAAACATCAAGATCATCGTCGTACTTGCAGTATAAACTCGATGGTTTCAGGCTTCACTTTGTGAAAATCCATTCTAATGAATTCAAAAAAGATATGGTACTTTTTTCACAGATTTTTATAATCTGTGAATAAATAAAAATCTGTGAAAAAAGTACCATATCTTTTTTGAATTCAGTACTTGCAGTAGGCACTCATCAAAATTCACCTCTCCAGCAATCTGATGCCACTCCTCTAGAGGAAAATGAGTCGGTTCTGCCTCTTGTGTCGTGTCATCTGTAATGCCAGGCTCCATATGACTAAATCCTGCTGCCTTAAAGCAACTGGTGAGTTTTCTCTATTCACAGAATCCTATGCGTATTTGACAAAGTGCATCGCATGCATAACGTCTATCTTCCGCTCAGCTGTTTGTAAGGTGGCCAGCCTCATTTGTACCAGCATTCTTCTATATTTGTGCTTGAAACATCGGATGATGCCTTCGTCAAGGGATCAAGGTGACTCATTGTGTTTGCTGGGAAGAATTCAACCCGGATGTTTCTAAGGTAGCTTGTATCGACGGGATGAGCAGCACAGTGGTCGACAAAAAGTAACATTTTTCTGTTATTGCCTCTCAGTTTGGCATCTAACTCATGCAGAAAGGTTTTAAAAATTGATGTTGTCATCCATGCTGCAGGGTTGGCTATGCATTGACAGGGAAAGGTTTTAATGTTCTTGAAACACCTCGGGTGTTTAGATTTCCCTATCACAAGCGGCATTAGCTTGTCAGTTCCACTCTCGTTGCAGCACAACAGAACTGTCAGTCTCTCCTTGCTTAATTTTCCTCCATGGAATTTTTCCCATTTACATGCATACGTTCGATCTGGTAATAAGTTAAAAAAAATAAACCAGTCTCATCGGCATTGTAAATATCATCGGGGCTGTACCCTTCAAGCAGCTTGGGCAGGGTCTTTTCTTCCAAGTTTCGACCACATCAAAGTTAACACTGGCTGCCTCACCGCGCACACACCTATAAACTAATCCATGTCCGGATTTGAATCCATCCATCCAACCACTGGAGGCATGGAATTTTTCAATGCCCATTTTTACAGCCAAATGCAACGCCTTTCCTCTGATGATGGAACCATTAAATGGCACGTTTGAACTTCGCGCTTCTTTGCATTATTTAAGGAGAATGGATTCTCATTCTGGATATTTTTCCCATCAAGAATGCGCTTTCGTTTTTTGTCACAATGACCACTTCGGATTTTATCGCGATTACTGACAATCGTGTTTAAAGTGGATGCAGGAATGTTCGTTCAACCTTCGCACCAATTCTACTCGTTTGACAAAAAAATTTCTGTCTATTTCCTACAGAATTTTAATTTTTTCAGCAGTTGTAATCTGCTTCACAACTCGTTTGCTTTCCATTTTAACTGTCCTTATGATCACAAAACGTGCAATATGAACAACTGCCCGCTCAAAAACTTCACTCCCGCTCATCGACCACGTACCGTTTTACGGTCGTCACGCCACGAAAATAGGAATGCATATGGATAAACATGCAAATGTTAAGGGTTAGTATTTAGTATATTAACTCGGGAGTTTTGGTTGTTTACAATACTAAATAATAATAGAAAAATGGTGATCGGGTTGCTTAACGGCAAGTTATTGAACGTACTAACCAGGGAAGCGCCAGTATTTAGAACGTAGTAACCAAATAATTTTACCTGTATTTTGTCCCTATGACTACGGAACCATAATAAATCAACGTGACAAGGAGGAAAACGTGCTAAGGAGGAACGTACTAACCAGGTTCCACTGTAAATACTGTGTCCATAAGAGTCAACTGGTATTTGGCACCATTAACCAACATATTCTTATCATGTGAAAAATACGGAAAAATTCTTATTTCTCACCTTGTGCTACTTTCTTTCATAATAAAGATAAATCATTAAGGTACTTGTGAAAAATGTACCTAAAAATAATTTTTTTAGTACAAATAATTATACATTAGTGTTGTACATGAAATTATACAGTCTCTAACCACAGTGGTAAATTAGCAAAGTACCTGCATGGATAATACTTGTCGGGAAACGTAATTTGTGGCATAAACCTCACTTTTAGTGAAAATATTCTGTGATGCAACCCTCAACAACCCTTATCCTCAACCCAATTTTTCACATACAGTAGAAGCTCCATATAACGAAATTTTGCATATAACGAAAAGCTCGAATTTACGAGGGATGGCCAAAGAATGATTTAAAACCCTATGATTGACATGTAAAATAAATCGGTATTAGCGAGGACAACAACCAGCCTCCACTGGGGTCGTTTACTATTACGAGTGGCAAATGTCTGCTTCAATCTCGGCAAACGTGCACAAACATGTGCCCATGTCCTCTGTCATTGAAATTATATGTCTAGCAGTATTTTTTACACACAATTTGACAATCAAATGCACATTTCACTCACATTCACAGCATGCCCATATTCACACAAGGAAATTCCTCGTAAATCCGAGCATTACATTTTTCTTTTGTCGTCCTCCAGCTTTTTTAACAAGTTCAGTCCGTCTGATACAACATCATGGCTGGGAACCAAAAGCTGTTGGATCTGAAAACTAAAATACGAATTATCAATGAATACTAAAGTGGTGATGGGTCCAAAAGCGAGATAGGGAGGCTATTTGTCATATCTTCCTCGATCTTATTCACAATTCTGGAGAATTAGGAAAAATTTCGTCCCACAGTGCTTCAAGAAGGACGTCCAAGCAGCTAGGAACATTTGCGGCCAGGAGAACATAAGCAATTAGAATCTGCCCTTTTCTTGTGGTTTTGCCAACAGAGAGCAGCCTGAATTCCAATAAATGGCCTATTGATGAAAGCAAAATCAGAGTATCTAAGTGAGAGGCTCGGTATTGACAAGTTTAAATGTTCCGATGTTGAATATGTAAATTGTTATGGATTTGGATTCCCTATATTTTAAGTTGTCTATGTATTGTATTGTCTTTTGTAATTGTTTCAAAGATTATAGATATTTAAAACAGGTCAAGGATGATTCATTTCGATATGCGTGAAAGGTATGTACTGTAAATCATGCGTCTATCTTGCAGCAGGGACTGTAGTCATTATTCATGGTATTCATTATCAACAAGTTCCCGCTAGATGTAAGTACCGCACAAGATATAATGTGTATCGTGATGGAATACATTTCGGAACTTATAACCTTCGGAACTTCCTGCCTCGCTCTCGAAACTCACAGCAAATCACGTATATGTACCATGGAATACCTAAAAAATAGTGAGCCATATGATGTGCCCTGCCACCTAGTGGCTGCAACGTGCACTATCGCTTGAAAAATACGTGTTTCGCGGGAGCCGATACCATATTCCTTAGTCGTAAAAAGTTTCACGTCTTATCTAAAAGCAATCGATCCTTGAAAGTCCGCTTTGTGTTCCCGATCCATGCTTACAACTGTCATATGTGGACTTGCTTGTAACAATTATGTTTCCATGAATTCAAGAGAGTATTCCACGCATATTTATTGTAATAATAACACAAACGACAGTATACTGTTATGGGCTAATCATAAATGCTGGTGATATTGGGCTCAATGATTCCAAAAAGCCGAGGTCAGCTGTTTTCTGAGGCAAGCTTACAGATGCTGAAGTCTTCTCCTTTATTTCCACTATTTAACTGGAGAAGATAGCAGCCCGGTGCTTGCGTGGAGCAAAATTCCCGTAGATTATATCTTTGTCATTAAGTTATCTAGCATTTATGCAAATTTCAATTAGTAGAACTTTCTCCGAACCATATATCCATTTTTAAACACTTTTTAGAGAGGTAGGAGGCATGAAATTTTTTCTCGTTTCCGAAGTGTTTGCTGTTTATAGTCGTTGAATTGCCATTACTTACAGCCCTTGACATATTTGGCACAACCAAAGCATTTAGGCAATAACATTACAGTAATGCGCAGTACAGTACACGTGTCCTGAAGTGTCAAAATTCGACGTTTAATATTCCAGTGTATGACATCTAACATGGAATTTGATGTCATCGAAAGTGAATAAGATCATAAGTAATTGAAGTGTACGAAAATATGATATTTTTAATAGCAATTTCAATAGAATGTTTTTGCCACTCACCAAAAATTCCCACAACATTGGCTAAATTAGCGTTACAGTTGTAGGAATTGGCTGTGGAGTGATTATTAATCATCTTCAATATTAACAAGAGTTCCATTTAGCGAGTGATTTTTCAGATCCTGAGAGCTCTCGCTAAATAGGGCTTCTACTGCATATCACTCTTGGAAATGCTCCGTACAACTGTCCATGAAGAAAATCAGGACTTGACAAATATGTTCAAAGACTTGTTTATAAGCCCAAGATTAAAAATGCATATTTGGAATTGGATATCCCCGGTTTTTCCAGGCTTCATTAAGTTGACGAGTTTTATTTAACATGGGTAGGTTTTTAGGGTCCAGTTAAATTACAACCACCGTGATATGCCATGAAAAGTCAAGGAATTCTAAAACTACCCAACAAAATATATCCTTGCCCACTTCCAGATGCAGAGACACCTTCCACCAACCTGGCTTGACAGAGGACGGTGAGAGGTCAAGTAGTGACTGCTGTTTACATTCATCAGGATCACCTTCATCAGTCGTGACATCAATATGCTTTTTCCGTTTCTTCTTCTTCTTCCTCACTTCTAGACAGTTCTCTACATCTGGTTCTTGTGAAACATTTTCCATAAGAGTTACCCTTTTATGTTTCTTCTTGGATGACACATGTGCTTGCCCACCAACGATTTCATCACATAAGTATCCTGCAAAATATTCATGGAATTTCACAACTTGTATGTACAGTACAATCTAAAAAAATTGATGTTCGAAATTATGAAATTTGTTTTTTTGGAGGCAAAACTCTTATTCTCAGTCCCAGCCAAAAGGCTAACCTAATCACATGTATCAGTTAGCATTAAATTATGAAGTTTGACTAATTAGTTTTTTTTTATTATCTCTACTCTAAACGGGCAAAGTTTGATGGTTGGTAGACACGACGATATCAGAAATGACTAACGATTTAGACCAAAACAAAAAATATTCAGACTAAATCTCAATTGTAGGTTTTTAAACTTCTACATTATTTTCTAGGGATGTGCGAGTATTAGGATTAAAAATGCATACATATGTTGAATTCGTTAATGTAAAATATAAGAGATTTGTTATCTAAAAAATGTTTTTCTCCATTTTTGCACAGCTGATGCAAATTTATTTTATTCTCATCAGAGAAAGTAATTAATTAGTGTTACGTAGCATGAAAGCAAGGCAATGAAAATTAGCATTTAATTACAATGCTCTTTATCAATGTCATTTGTATTAGTACTTAATAAGAATTAACGTATTGAAAATCACTCAAAATAATTTAATAAATCATCATGCAATTAAGCCACATTGAATTTCGTGTGGGTAGTAAGCCACTGCCGACCATTCAGAAATAAGATACAGCTGCAGCAGTGGCAGTACAGCTCCAAGTTCTGTTTCAGTGAATTTTGCAGTGAATTTTGGAACGTGCCCCAGAACACCTGATGGGATAATGAGCTTGGCCTTGATTGCGATCATTAGGCTTTTGTCAGGAGTACTGTGCATGCAGTGCCAACAATGTGGACAAGAATTATTGACTTTGTTGAAAACATGAGGCTTATATATTTCTTACCATGGTTTTCACAATTTAGATGCTAAAAACGAGCTTGCATCTTCCCTAACAAAAAATTACAAGCATAGGTGTACCAATATATGGGCGTACCTAATACTGATTCGGTACAAGTAGAGATACACCCACACCACTCGGTGTTTGGAATTGATGGTGGAGGATTTAAAAAAATATGCTTATCAATTCAAAATACAGCAGAAAATGAAGGTTTGTGTTTCCGCTAACAGGAATTTGAAGATATGATTTCCGCTTTAACGCTTTGGTTGTGCATAAATTAATGATACTTTCTCTCGCACCTAAGTCTCAGGAAAAATGAGAATATATCCCAGCTCTGATCTACAATAAATATTACCAACTTTGTGGGAACAATAGCAACAGATCTTAAATTGGCCAACATTTTGATTGGTGTAATGTCTGTTACTACCCGTGTACCTGGTGTTATGCAACCAATGATAATTTTAATATATACCAGTGATATGTATAGAACGATAGCTAATATGTAAGAAAATTACATCCACATCCCTCTTTTTTTCTACTCCTCAAGATAATCAATTTCTCAAAATTGTTCCTCTGCCAGAGTTGCATTTAATGATAGGTTTCATAAACACTTTATATAAACATTTGATTAAATTTGAGCAAGATGCTCTTCAGTTGGCACAAGCATGCTGTGTGACTCGCGATGTTATGTATTGGGAGTTCAAATTTCAATGGCAATTCGTGCAAAACATTGCCAGTAAAACTTGTTTTACTGCATTCAATAAGTCATAATTTGGGATGCTTGAAGTATGTAACTGTATTTGAAAATTTTAGAATTGTTGTTCATGCCTGCTTGGTAAAAACTTGGATCCTGACTTCAAAAATAAGATTACCGCAATCAAAGGGAGCTCTATCATGTTCAATATACCAACAACACCTAAAGTCCACACAGTATTCTTTAACATACCTGATTTTATCGACAAAATGCAAGCAGACCTTGGTTTCTACAGTGAACAGTCAATCGAATCTGTCCAGTCTGTTTTCAAACATATATGGGAAAAGCTTGAAATCTCTAAGAAACATCCGGAAATAAATTCTTCTTGCGAATCCCTCCTCAAATTATTTTCTTCCGGGACTTAAATATTCATGAGACATCGTATAAATGAAATTGAAAAGATCTCATTGGTGCAAGCACTTTTCATTTTAAAGTTGATTAAAGCCCACCATGACCTAATACCGATTCGGTACAAGTACACCCATATATGGGCGTAACTAATACCTACCAATTCCGTACAAGTATACCCATATATGGGCATACCTAATACCGATTTGGTACAAATATAGGCACTACATCCATATAAGGATGTACCCAATACCCATTGGGTACAAATATCGGTACACCCATATAAGGGCAAACCTAATACCAGTTCGGTATATATACGCCCATAAATAGCCATTCCTGGTACTGAATCATTACAAGCTCTTATCGTTACTGGAAAGCAGCTCCACCTATAGGCAAAAGGCAAGAGTTACGTTCTCCTCGGTACGTCATGTTTGCCTCCAGAGAGGAATACCTCAACTGTTTTAGTAATGAGTATTTCTCAGCTTGGGTAATTGTTATTTCTGATCCAGATGAGTAGCAATTACAAAAGTAACAGTGGGGGTGTTAACTTGGAACTGAAATTGCTATTTTATTCACGAAATCATTAGATGGAAACAAAAAATGAATTTCAGTGAATAAATCAATCTTCTAGCCGTAGCTATTCCCTCATAAATTGAAAATTAAAATACACAAAACATGACGCCTATCGAATGGGACTTCTATGTCATCCACCTCCCCTCATTGGCTGTTTAGGGGAGTGGAGTTGGGGAGGGGAGGAATTTGATTGGGCGAAGGGATGACGTAAGAAGTCCCACTATGCCCATTCCAGCGAAAGGGTTAAGAACATCAGTTTTTCGTCGCTTATAACTCGAGAACTAGGTGACGGATCGAAAATCGGAAAAATAAAGAGTCTTTTAATTTAAAAACTCTATCAGATTCGGCAATTTAAAAAAAATAGTAAATGCCCCCATTAGTTACATGGCGGCCATCCCTACTGAATGATGCTCGTGTTCGGTTAACATCTAGTGTAATTGTGGCATGTGTGTTTGGCATCAGTATTAACTTTATGAAACCGTTCCCTTATTACTTCCTGATGGTCCCTAACCACCCGCTAACAGACCTTATTTTTATGGGACTTTCAAGTACATATTTAACTGGAATTAAATACAATGAAACACCAACTTGGAAACAAAAGTAATGTCACGTTTTTGCAACTTGCGCAGGACTCCTTGTGCATTTACTAGTATGGGAAAAGTACATATGTAATAGTGCTGCCATACAATCCCTGTACTGCTCAGTTTTTAATTTAGAGAAAAATTAGGTCAACAGCTCCCACCAACCTGGATTGATAGATGATGGCACAGGGTCAATTTGCAACTGCTGTGTGCATTCATTAAGATCATCATGTTCATCAGTTATCTCAAAACCCTTTTTCCTTTTCTTCTTCTTCTTTCTCACTTTAGTACCTTCGAAAACATCTGATTCTTGAGAAACTCTTTCCTTAATTGTTACCCTATGTTTCTTCTTGGTAGAAACAAGCGGCAGGCCACAGAATTCATCACAAGACTCAACTGTAAAATATTCATGAAATATCACCCCATGTACATTTATAACCATTATAAGGTCATCACTTTTACAAATGTAATTTGGTTAAATGAATCACCTAGCGGTTGGCAGCATTAATCCTAGAACTTCAGGCATAGTACACACATTTTTGTACTACATATGTATTTCAAAACTCAAAATGCATCATCTCATACAACTTTTTTACATAGGAAGATGAATTTATGACCTCTATTATTTTTTAAAGCACTAAATTTTGTGAAAAATTATTCATATCTTGTAGATGATATTTGAAATACAACTAGGAATACCAAAACCCACTGACAGAACATCTTGTTCCATTAATGACTTCACAATTGATCTTTAGGGTTTTTATGAGTTATCTTTTGCAGACTTTACTTTTAGGTACTATAACTGCTCACTTAACATTGAAGTGCCTAAGTGCCTGGGTCTTAATCCTTAGAAAAACATGACTCTATTGCCCGAGTTTAAATTCAAACCTGCAAACTATGGTGGTCAAATTGGTGCGATTCCAACCTTGCTGTCTCATCTTTGGCCTTGTCAAATGATCACACAGCAAACTATTGAACTGAGTATATCCACACTTACCCAGGTTTACGTACTTATCTTGATCCACAACATTTTCAGTCCAATACATAATCCAAATACGTACGTAATAATTTAAGTCAAAGTTTTTCAGTACATATTAAAGGACTATTCCATCTTTTGGGGATTACCCGCATCAGGATTTTAAAAATGCCAACTTTTCTTTCCCTTAGCCGGAGACTTCATTGGGGCTAAAAAATCTTGCTATTATTGTGCATCCGAATATGAACTCTCATGCAGTGGGTGAGGGGCTGAGAGTGAGTGTACCACATTCTGGATGCTTCTTCTTGAAAGTACTGTTAGCCATGATTCACTAATATTTTGTCCATTGTCTCTGTGGAAGCTATTATGCATTCTTTTCTATTTTTCAAGATAAGGATTCCATTAAGATTCTTGTCTTTAAGTGTTTATTGAAAAATCCAGAAGTGGGAAATCCCAAAAGACAGATCAGTCCTTTACCAAAATGGACTGCAAAAGTTTTAATAATTTGACAAAATTCTCATTGTTGAACATCACTTTCATCAACAACAGACATTTAGCACTGCCTAAGACTTTTATGTCCAGTACTTTGACATCTCTCTTTTGAAAGTAACTAGCCTACATGCTATTCCTACAGCTATTAATTCATCAACATATATGCTTCCAATCAGGCCATCGCAATAATACACACACCGCTCAATATTGCACTGGAACAGTCCTACACTCTTCAAATGACTATCTGCAGATTTATTTTAATCTCTGCCAGATTGATGGAGCCATATAGGCTCTTTTTTAATTTGCAAACATAATCCTGAACCCATCTAACTGTGTCTTCATAACAATCTGGCTTCTCTGCAAATCCCTCATCACTAATATGACTTTGAAGGTATGCAGAATTGACACCAAAATGTCTAACACTCCACTCATTCTCGAAGCAGTTATTGCATGGATATAAGAATGAGAATTTAACGCACCTTGTTTAAACACACCTCAAAATCTTGGAACATAAGGATTGATTTCATGATGAGAGAAAACAACATTGTTTAAAGCTGATAAAAAAAGATGGCCATGTGTTCTCCTCTACGTGATTTTAATGAAAACCAGAAAGCATTTTTGTCATACACAATGTACCTTTCGGGTAAATATTCATCCAAAAAATTCTTCAGAGAGTGAGAGGCTACTTCAAACTTACGTACCTAACGGATCAAACCAATCTACATAAATGTCTATATATATTAAAAAGCATGCCACCTTAAGGGTGTGATGCAGAGGAGAACCAAAGTAATTTTTTACCGTCATATTTTAATGCACAAATTATTCTGATAATTCACAGAGCGTGAGAACAGACAACACGACACACAGCAGTGGAATTGATAGATTGGAGCATTGGCGTGAGAGGGCACGCCCCAAAACCTGGGTGATATGCGGGGCTCACTCTCAGGGCAATTTCTCAGGGATTACTGGGCAGAAATTAATAACAATTGAGATTGAAACATATCTAATGTACCTATAATAAGTCGTTTTTAATGACAGAAAGGCAGTTAAAAAATACTGAGTGCACCGTAATAGCCAGAAATGTCCAAAAAAACAGCTAAAAATGCCAAAATTTTATAGTTTGAGTGTGATGCCTTTCTATGTGAGTCTTTCCATCATTCCATTTCAATAGCATTTAGCACACATTTCATTTTCTAACCAAATGGAACAAACGTCTCTCAAAATAAATTCATGAAGAAAAATGATCTTCAAGTACATACACTCCCAAAATTTATTCCACTTGCCACCACAGCTATAAACCAACTATGAACATAAAATAAGATGAAAAACAAAATTATCCAAGTACACATTACAAGGCATGGGCCTGTGATTACGATCATGAATTTTTCTTTCCAATTTTCTATACATAAGTAATATTGATCGGCGGTAAATAAAATGCAAATCTCAGTTGATTACTCTGTTGTCTTCGATATACAAATGAAGGAAATGCAGGGGTGCTTCTTTTTTAGAGAATTTCTTACTGCCATGAATTATTACCCACATTCCTCTGTCTCGATCATAATTTCCAAAGTAATTTCAGACTGAAGAATTAAAATACCTTAATTAATTCCAATTGTATGACTTATTGTCAGGACCCAGGATTAGACACTTTGTGTCATCTTCAGGTAGATAGACCAGGATTTTTCACTGGCAGTCACCTTTGCATTGAAATAAAAATAAATAAAATACCTTCCACCAACCTGAATTGTGAAATGATGGCACGGCATCTATTTGCGACGGCTGTGTGCATCCATCCAGATCGTCATCCTCAGTCTTGAGCACAATGTCCCTTTTCCTTTTCTTCTTCTTCTTTTTTCTCATTGCATGACAACTTAAAGCATCTGATTCCAGGTCTTGAGAAACACTATCCTCAACATAAACCCCATGTTTCTTCTTGGATGACATTGGTGACAGGCTCATATCAATTTCATCACAAGAATCTCCTGCAAAATATTCATGGAATATCACAACTGGTACACATCTTACCATTTAGAGGTCACACAATCACAGATACAGTAGAACCTCACTTTTGAAACTTTCAGCAGATGAGCAAAAAACATTTCACAAGTGAGGAAGTTTCACAACAGAGGTTTCATAGTAAGGTAACAAGAAACCCTAAATAAGATGCAAATCTCAGTTGATTACTCTGTTGTCTTCGATATACAGTAAAACCTCCATACAATGAATTTGTTGGGACTGGAAAAATCATGACTTTGATGTAGGGGGTTTCGATGTATGGAGGTGGTGTGCGGGTTGTGTCTCCACAGGGGCACCCAAGTGTTCCGTGTGCTTTACGATCCAAGTCGAGTAAATATCTCAATCTTGCTTTATTCACCATCAAATACCGTGGCTATCACCACGTGATTTTCAATCTGAGTATTTCTAATTGAAATTATTGTTTTTCTCGTCAATTCTGCTCTAAACCTCATCTCTTACTTTAGTTACGGTCTGAAATTAAAGGAGCGCCAAAATTAATGCCTAAGGATTACGTATTTTAAAGTGCTCCATAATTTTTCTGAATAACTAGAAGATATTATTCTTAGAGTGCAATAATTTAAGTCGATATCAATTGGCAGTTTTATGCAGCAATTTTGCTTGAAAGAGCATATATTGCCATTTAGACTTCTGAAATAAAACGCACGTTTGGAATCCCATTGAAATACTGGTAAATATCTATGTTCGTGGCCAGAATATACTAGATATCGATAAACGACAATGGAAGTCAGGTGGGGCGAGTTAGTTACCACAAGTAAAAACGTGGCAGTCGGCAATGTACTGAGGTCACAATGGAAATCTCAGATGATAATGCATTGACGATGCCGTTAACGCGTGTAAGAGGCGCACCCATGTGAGAGGTGCACCCCTCTTTTTATGCGTCGAAGTTGAAGAAAAAATTTTGGGGCTTTTTTTCCTCCTATTGCGAGGTGTTGCGGGCCTAACTTCAAATTTTCGGCCATTATCAAAGCCGCTTGCGATATTCTCTTATAATTTACGCTGCATTTTTCATAGGCATATATGGACCTCGGAGGTAAGTATTCACTTGTAGCCTTAGCCCTACAATGCTTGCATTGTTTATTGTCCTTTGGAATGGGTGGAGTAATTGATATTCATTAAAGCAAAACAAATCCAACCTCACTACAATTCGTATTTAGTTGGTAGGTGCAGACAGTCGCACCGAGCTCTGATTTATAAATCCGAATCCCCCCACCGTTTTACTAATGCACAAGTCATAGTCGCTGTAAGTCTCCTTTTACAACGTGGTTAACTTTTAAAAATTATATTTTGCTGTAAACAATGATGAGTGGGAATGCAAACACGTTAAAAGCAAAATACCCAAGCGTCTACTGCGTAAAAAACGAACGATAAGGCGTTGATAAGACATCAAAACTTGAAAAAAATCAACCTTTGAAAGATATCATAACTGTCTATGGAATTTAAAGCATTTATTATTTCAATATGGTCCAGAAAAATCTTCAATGAAAGACAAAATAAATAAATTTCATGATTTACATAAAAACGGCTGACTTACTAGTAAGACGGGCGTCGCAGTACGGCGGAACGCGTGCGCATGTCCTGTCACAGCTTGCAGATTTTCCCCGAAAAGACCTTCTGTCCCTATTGGTATGGAATAGTGGAACCTTATCCTTCCTCCATCTTCTAATGCACGATTCCGGCACATCATGCCTTAGTCCGGCAGCGTGGTTTCCTACTTCCTCAGCGTCTTTGATGACTTAAAGCACTTTAACCCATTCAATGCTGACCTGTTGACATTACATTTATTCCCACGCTGAATGGTTTTTTTCTTTTATTTATATAAAACGAAAACACATCCAGTAAAGAACGAAACTCATCCACGTGTGCCTAGAGCAAGCCTAAGACGCTGAAGGAAGTTGCAAGTGTCAGCGCCGACGCTTGGGAACTAGGGAAATCGAGAAAAGTAACGGGACCGATGCCTTGAATTCAAGG
Source organism: Pyrrhosoma nymphula (assembly GCA_963573305.1). Taxonomy (NCBI): domain Eukaryota; kingdom Metazoa; phylum Arthropoda; class Insecta; order Odonata; family Coenagrionidae; genus Pyrrhosoma; species Pyrrhosoma nymphula. Next base: position 153,826,946 of record OY754329.1, on the reverse strand, counting down.
CATCCGCATTGAATGGGTTAATTTTTTCAACTACCGTGAAAGACCACAACTTTTTGCTGTTGTTCATTTTGGAACAACACTGACCTATGTTGACGCATGCACAAATGTTAATATTTACAGAATTCTCTAAGTTGTGCTTAAGGCAGGAGCATACAGTTGAGTCACTCAAAGTTGTCCGGTGACAGAAAATGAGAAAGTCAGGGGGGTGGAAAATTCCCATGCTTGCACTTGCCGCGCGGCCAATCGCTGTCCCCCAATTGCACCCCACACCCTTGCCATGTCATACAAGTTTTTAAAGTTATTAGGCAACTGTGTCCCCCGTAAACAAGCAAGCGAACGATACCCTCCCCTTGATGACTCACGCTAAGCACCAAGGTCACTCAGCTCTCCAGGGACTTGCCTCGGCCACGATACGAGCAGCGTGGCGGTAGGCGAGCGATAGAGCGGCAACGCTGAGTTTTATGTTCCTAATGTTTGACATGGAAAACGCTTGAACCCAGCCATGATAGACGTGAGCGGCATAGGTGCCGCTCGCCGCCAATCCCAGATATTAAATTTTTCTTGTGCCGCTCTGCCGTTCTACTCATTATGTGGCAAAATGTCGGCCGAGAACGTTCTGTCTTCTGACAGTATGTACTGCCATTTCTGATACTGAACTTATCTTAGGTCGAATCACTGCTCGTTTCGTGGCCACTACCGCCCTGCCTCGATACTGCTCTGCCGCCCGCCGCTCATATCGTGACCGAGGCTCGAAGGCTGGCAGATAAAAATTTCGTGTAAGAGGCGCACCCTCATTTTTGGCAGCGATTTCTGGGAAAAAAGATATCCTCAAGCAATCGAGCAAATATTAGGGCGATCTCGAGCAAACGCACCACTTGCCAGTTAACAGACCACATCCATCAAGGATAAGACGGCAATAGCAATATTTGGATAGAGTAGAGAGGTTACTCCAGATTTTCCTTTGGGATGGGGACCGAGTAGATAAAAATTGATGCTCATTGGTTGAACACCAACCAATGAAGTTTTGAATACTTCGCCATCCTAAGTCTTAGGATAACCGTCCACCTGCCTCTCCCAAAATAAAATCCGATACTGAAAGGTAATTTGAAACCATTTTAGAGGAAAACATGGAGCTCCTCCCATTCACGGGGTCCCGGGAATGTAACCCAATACGGAAAAGTAATCTGAAACGATTTAAAAAGGGAAAATTGAGCTCCATCCTCACCACCTGCACCTTCGCAAATGAGGTGGGGTGGATGAGTGAGTGGGGTGGATGAGTAGTGATGAGGGAAGACCAAGAGGGGAGGGGGGAATACCAGTCAGTTCCAGCCGGCCAGCCGTAACCCAATAGAGAAAGATACTCTGAAAAGATCAGATCAGGGGGGCTATTCTCTATCTCGAAGCTACCGATGCAGTAGATTCGAATAAGCTACCAAAATTGGCTACCAACCGTATTCTCTAACTCGCGGGAGCTTTCTCAAAAACGTAATAGGAAGTGGAGAGTGGTTTGGCGAAAGGCGGGCATGAGAACATTTTTAAACCAAATCTGCGGAAACTTCATTTCTGGTGACGTCATTCTGGGACCAATGGGAAAGCTCGTCTCAATGTTTTTCCGTGGATAAAACTGGTGAAACCTGAAAAGGCCGTTTTAGACGGTGAAGATGTTTGTGCATCGTGTTTCGCAAAAAATTCCACGCATTAAAAATCATGCGAGCAAAATTCTAAAATGTTTTATTTTTCCTCACATAATCTCGTGAACAATCTCGTGAATACGAACGCACGGCATCCATCTCGGCTGTTTTGATCAATTGAAATAAGATTGTTCGTAAATATATTCGGGAAAAAGGGTTCATGTCGATGATATGATTCAATATTATTCGTGCTATTTGCTTTCATCAATTACCATTTGCTTCAAATCATTTAAATAACATACGAAGATGAAGCTTTCAAAAGAAATGCGAAGGTGATACACCCTACCACCGCCCAATAAGTATCCCATTATGGGCTGGAATCACGTTACTTACCGAAGGTAAATATGGCTTTCCGTCACTCCAGTTAATATCTTTTTTGTGAAAAATCCTGCAAATGGCGAAAATGACAAAGTAACCCAGTGAAAGTGCAAGGAATCCGCATTTAGTAAATGTAAGAAACATACCCGTGCGTTGGATAATTATAGATAGGTAAGCGTTATAAAATGACCAACATTTAAGCAGGGTATTCGGAGGCCGCGCTACGTGAGGCTACTGTGAGAGCTTATTGGGGCTACGGAAGTAGCTTCATGACATTTACAGAATATGGGTGGGAGCCTAATAAGCTACCGGTAACTTCTGCTTGCACTTTCTCCGGTAGCTTCGATGATAGAGAATACCGATGGGAGCAAGTAGCTTCTTGAAGCATCTTTCCGCCAGAAAGCTCCGAAGCTTCGAGTTAGAGAATAGGCCCTCAGAAATCTTCTCAGATTACGTTTCTGTATTGGGTTACGGATGGCCGGCTGGCACTGACTGGTATTCCCCCCTCCCCTTTTGGTGCATTACTCATCCACCCAACTATCACCCGGCTCAGCTAACGCGGAGCAGTGCTTTGGCTTCCCTTACATATTTCTTATTGTCAACTCAGACAGTTCCCACCATAAGAACCGTGTAAACGAGCCTTCACCGAGCCAGAGCGTCAAATTTCCTTCATGCCCTCTGCTCTGTAGGTCTTGGATGTGAACATTTTTGAAGCCCGGAGCGGAAGGGTTAAGATGCGGTACTCTCCGCTGCGGTTCTACCTCCTGCTTATTACATAAATGTCGATGGAAAAATTACCTGTAAATGCAGAATGCTACGTTTTTTTTCTCAATAATTCGTTCTAGAGGGGCACTTTTCATGTTTTGGGCCCAAGCGCAGACTTCGGTGAACGAAGTTTTCGTAGTTAAGAGAGGTTCGTTACAGGAGGTTTTTTTGCATGCATTGTCCATTGAAAGGGTCCGGGACCGGGCCATTGACTTCGAAATAGGGAGTTTTCCTTAAAATTTTGCTGTATGGGTGTTTGTTGCATAGAGGTTTTACTGTACAAATAAAGGAAATGCAGGGGTGCTTCTTTTTTAGAGAATTTCTTACTGCCATGAATTATTACCCACATTTCTCTGTCTCGATCATAATTTCCTAAGTAATTTCAGACGGAAGAATTAAAATACCTTAATTAATTCCACTTGTATGACTTATTGTCAGGACCCAGGATTAGACACTTTGTGTCATCTTCAGGTAGATAGACCAGGATTTTTCACTGGCAGTCACCTTTGCATTGAAATAAAAATAAATAAAATACCTTCCACCAACCTGAATTGTGAAATGATGGCACGGCATCTATTTGCGACGGCTGTGTGCATCCATCCAGATCGTCATCCTCAGTCTTGAGCACAATGTCCTTTCTCCTTTTCTTCTTCTTCTTTCTCATGGCATGACAACTTAAAGCATCTGATTCCAGGTCTTGAGAAAAGCTATCCTCAACATAAACTCCATGTTTCTTCTTGGATGACATTGGTGACAGGCTCGTATCAATTTCATCACAAGAATCTCCTGCAAAATATTCATGGAATATCACAACTGGTACACATCTAACCATTTAGAGGTCACACAATCATAGATACAGTAGAAACTCACTTTTGAAACTTTCAGCAGACGAGCAAATAAAGTTTCAAAAGTGAGGAAGTTTCACAACAGAGGTTTCATGGTAAGGGAACAAGAAACCCTTTTCAACTGTACAATTTGGTCTGCTTTGTTTCATGGTTGCAATTACATGTTTGGATACAGGCAAATGAAGCCTAATAATTTATTGTACTTACAAATAACTCTATAAATGTAAGCATGTTCATGTTACCAAGAAAGAAACCATCTGCTTTTGCATTCCTGAAATTTGGTAGGATCAGAATACTTTCAAAGTGAGAGTTGGGGAGATATTTATAATTAGTAAAGCCTACTATACAGTGTAAGCATTTCTAAAGGATGATTTGTATAAGGGAACTTTTATATTGTATTTTATACTCATTCATTGCAAATACCTATGTATTATCTGTGTACCATCGCTGAATTAATGTTTTGTATTTTTTTCACTTGTTTCAATGTTATGTACCATGATCAAACGAAACTAATAATAATAATCTATTCGTAGAGTTTGTAAACATACGTACCTAAATTCCAAAAAAAATTTCTTGGTCTAATAGTTAGCATTCATGGCACTTGATCAGTAGGGCTTAGTTTCAATCAATGCTTGGCACATTTTGTAATGACGTTTATTGCCAGTTCATTTTCTACAAACAAGCACCAACTTATGCAGGAGTATCGCTTACTGCAAACCTGCTGTGATTAATAGGTATTTTTTTCCTTTACAAACTAGTTTTCTAATAAATAGAATATCACTAGACATAAACAGAGATCTAACTGAAAATAGTTTTGAGATTCTATTAAATATCAGAAAGCAATTGGTAATAGAAGTTATATATTGTACATATTCATTCAGCCATTATGAAATTATAAATTTACCCTGATTTCTCATCATCTAAAGAGTTCAAACCCCCAAAAAGTTATTAAAAATTGTGGATTTTTGACTTTTCGAAAAAGTAACTTAAGGTTCCTGTGCCGTAACTTTTAAATGGTGCGTTCGATCTGGAATATGACGAAAATTCAAGGCAGAGAAATTAATTTTCTACAAGATGCAACACACACCGTCTTTCTATGACTCGTGGTTTCCTCTAACTCTAAATTTAGCGAAAATTTTCCCATTTTTCGCGGTTTTTGACTTTAGCTCCTAAACTAAGAGTCCGATCTCAATTTTGACAAGCAGAGATTTTCAGTCCTTCATGAGGTCTTTCTTCCCGCTTCACGAAGGGGGGGCTTTCTTCACGCTTACTTCCTGCTTTCTGTTTTTTTTCTAACCCTCATTACTTCTCTGGCCAAATGGCGCCAAAGTCGGCTTTTCGTAAGATTCTCAAACGTTTCATTCCATCACACCTACACTAATGGAGATATGACATTAAAAGTTGCCGCACGTATAAACTATGACATGCATTTCAGGAATAAGTAGTGAAAACTCAAGACTTTTACCCTAAAACCACCGAAAAAAATTTTAAATGGTGGATTTTTCGTCCCACAGTGGCGCAGGCCTGTGGTTTTCCGTTGTGAAAACGTGATTTTTAAAATCAAAATACCACCGAAAAAAAATAAAAATAGCCTGTTTTTTGTGCAGTGGTCGCGGCCTATGGTTTTCCGTCCGTTGCTTCCGAACAGTAGGTTCTTTTTCCATTCTGATGAATTCCTTTTGTTACCATTAAAATTGCCTAAAGATCGATACCTTTCGCATTTTCCTTACTCTCACAATAAACTCATAACAGTCCCTCGAATTCGGAATTTATGAAGCTCGTAGGTGAGTTACCTCACTGATAAGTTGCATAAGTGAAGAATTTCCTACCATGGGACCGGAAAAAACGATTTATAACAGAGTTCGTCGAAAAAATGAAAAGTTTCATAAGGGAGGTTGGAAATACATGGGGTCTTATGGGGTTATTTACCGGACCAAAAAAAACTGTATAAATGAGGTCGTCGTATATAAGAGGGTCGTCAGTTTTATAAGATTTTTTTTAACAAGGTCAGGTAGTCCTTGAATAGTGTTTCAAGAATCACCACACTTATGGGGTTATAAATCCAATAGTCATATATATTATTTCTCAAGGGCTTTTTTTTGTCGGTACGCCATAAATTCCTTAATACTTCATCAATTTTCATAAATGAGGCATCATTTTAAAGCTTTTCTTAACCGCTACACCGGAAAAATATACAAATTACTCACATTTCAGTTGTTTTTCGAAAAATTACAATTGAAAAAAATAAAATGGTTTTTTGAAATCCGACCCTCGACCTATCGATCCTCTATCGATAATATCGAGATATACCGAAATGAAACCGATTTCGATTTCATGCATTTATTATGTTATTCCGCATTTAATTTCGACTTAAAATATTGATTTATGGTATTCGATCTGCTGATCTATTTATAAAATGAATTAAATTAATCAAAACTTAAATTTATATTTACTTCCCCAAACCGCTTGATTAGAATTTCTGAACTCATTAAGCCCTTCAGGTTTGCCACCTCATAAACTTATACTAAAAAAGAACGCTATTATCATGTTGATTAGAAAACTAAACGCTAAGCATGGCTTAATAATGGCGCCAGATTAGTTGGGCAACTACACTATCACAGCGAAATTGATTGACTCCGGTCAAACTGTCGTCATACCACGCATTAACCTCACCCCTTCTGATCCTACCATGTCTTTCAAACTGACTAGGAAGCAATTTCCCATAAAAGTTGCCTTTGCCATGACTATAAATAAGGTACAGGGACAGACGCTAACAAAGGCAGGATTGTAGTTGCCTGACCCTGTTTTTTCACACGGTCAGTTGTATGTGGCGTTTTCCAGGGTGCACTCTTTCAGTGACATCCATGTCTGTGTAAAACAGACCCACGAACAAAAAATCACAGATGACCATATCATCACTTCATGTATAGTGTTCAAAGAGGTCCTGTAAACATGTAAATATGCTCTAAATATGTAAATACCTTAACCTTATGTTTCAAAAAATATATAATCTAAAATTTAAACACACATCTATTCCATACTTCAACCCACACCTACATCAATGACGCACTAACTATACGGTGTGCACTTCAATTAAGTGGGATTTGAGGAGGATACAGTGCGAATGCTTCGCACGGGTTGACTAGTTTAAACAAAAAACGAACTTGAATATTTTTACAGCATGTATTATGTATAGAATTGCACCTCAGAATCGCAAGGGGAAGTAGTCTAGGGGTAGTGTACCTGGCTATAGAATCATAAGTCCTAGGTTCGAGCCCCACATCCTCCGTTACATCTTTCAGTCGTATTTTTGTGTTATGACCCTCTCTGGTAATAAATATTTTTAATATGTTTATCCGGACTGCGTTTAATGTTAATTTTTTCACGGGATTTCCTTTGGGGCAGGTGAGTTACTGCTGCCAGGCCTGACCACAGGGTCAGGCATTCGCCAGCAGTCAATCACTTGGCACACTAGAAATCCTGAGAAAGGTTCACATCATTCGCTGGGAAAGTACCAGATCCTTTATGTAATCTTCCACGCATAAATGCAAAACCTTAATCTTATTCACCAAGGAGATCCAGCCATCGCAGAAGCACCACTGAAGAAGCAAAATACGGTTTACGCTTTACACGACAGCTCAAATTGTATCGAAAATGGCCGGCCGGTGGTGTCAAGGAATCACCCAAGCCGTCATAAGAGCCGAGAGAGGGGGAAGCAACTGTCAGCCTCTTCTCATCACGGAATGAAGTAACACCGTCCTCTCGAATCGAACCGAAAAAAAGTATCCGGTGTCGGCAGGGGTTGGGGGGAGAGTGAGCTACGCTGTGAAGATGAAGGAGTTGGCTGAATCAGAGGTCCAGGTTGACTTTGGCACTGCCATCGCAACAAAGCTCCAATGAATGAACATGACATGGTTCACGCTTTACATGATTGCTTCAATTGTATCGAAAATATTAAAATATTTTTTATTGCAATGAGAAAATATTCTTATGAGATAGGTCAGAATTAAAAAGACCATTTCAGGTCAAAAGACTTTTTTGGCTCATGAAGTCCATCGCATGGCCAAGTAATGCACTGGAAAAAATGGTTGATTTAGGCTTTATTTATATTTAGGCATTTATGTCTTCAGTATGCTTAAAATCATGTATGTTTGAAATAACTTCCAATATAGCCCTATCTTTAGGATATCGAATCATGAAAACAGTAGTTTTTATCTGCCATCAATCCATCGTAGCAGTGTAAATCCTAACGGTCTGCAAACACATTTTTAGCGACGTATCCCGCCCCTGCATGAGTTTTCAATTCCTTTTTTTTTACATCATGGCAAAAGTCTCTCAGAAGCTGCTCCTTGGTCTATCCTCCATGCTGTCAGAAGCATTGCTCGAGCATGGAACAATGTTTCAGTGGAAATCATAAAAAATTGCTGGAAATCAGCAAACTATGGCCAGACAAAAGTTTATGTGGCTGAAGAGACCTCATCTTGGCCCCAGAAACTACAGGATGTGCTTGCTAATGAACTTGGACAACTCAATCACGTTTGCCCAATAATCCCAGTTATTTCACCACTCACCTATAATCACACACCTTCTAAACAACTTGCAAATACTGCATAACAAATCCAGTGGCCAATATATTAATCTCCAGAAGTTTCGTGAGAGTGCAATAGTGGGTCTCATTTTCAGAAATAAACCTGCCAAAATGCCAGCTCAAGTCCTGAGAAAGGGAAAAGTCCATTTGCTGTTTCAAATTCAAGCGGAAAACGGTTCCAGAGCACAAAGAAAAAGATGCCGCAACTGCTCAACGAAAGGGATACGAAAAGACGTTGTCACGTATTTCACGATGTGTGATGGTGAACCGGCCTGCCAACTTGTTCGATATTTTCAAATCCACCAAGCCTCTCTCCAAAACCCCTGTTGCTTCCAAACCCAATTCCTCCCCTGAAATTGTGCTAGATGAAAACAATGTCCTATCTTTACCTCACCCCCTCGTCCCAACGCCTCCAACCCCTCTCTCCCTCCCCCTCCTCTTGCATCACCTGCAATGTGGTCTGCCACTTACCATATAAACTTTGCCCGGCTTTTTATATTGGCAAATCTTCGACTCCCCTCAACATATACATCAATAATCACTGCTCTAATTGTAAGAACCCTTTCCAAACTGCTTTTCTTCCTGTTGCGATACACGCCAAGCTCCACAAAAAATCCTTCAACCACTGCTACAATGTTTCAATTCTTTTTTTCCCTCCCCCCAACTGTTCCCCCACTCGAACTTAAATCGGTGGAACTATCTTACATTTGGTTATACAAAGCCTTCCACCCTCCGGGAATCAATCTATTTCATTTAACCCCCTCCCCTCTTTCCCTTCCCTGCCTTTCTTCTCCCCAAACCCGTCCTTTCATTTACTACTCTCTCTCTTGTTTGGAAGCAGGTGGTTGTGCAGTTGAAAATTCTAAAATCCTGATGTATGAGTTTCTTTGTCTTTGTGTGTTTTTGCTTGTCACGTCTGTGACATCTTATTGAATATATACATATATGTAAAGTCACGTCACTAGGGTGACTATACACAGGAGAAACAAAGATAAAAAGACAAATGGACTCTGAATATTTCGGTGGATCGCCACTACCTTCTCCAGCATGAGGTAAAGGAAGAAGATAATTAAAAATGCAATTGTAAGCAAAAACAAAGCGTACAACAAAATCGATTGGAAGAATTAAATACTTCATTCTTTCATTCACCCGACAGTGTTTCAACCCTTTATCTTGATAGCCAGTAATTTTAAAAAGCAAAAAAAATAAACAAAACCCCTGCACTGATTCCAGTGCTTTTCTTATTGGAGTAAAGAGCAGGTTTTGGGGTCTTGATGACTTTTTAATATAACCTATGTTCTTCCCAGTGCTTACTCACGTGCAAAATTCCAAAGTAATGGGTTCAGCCATTTTTGCATGACTGAGTAACAGACAAACGCCATTAGATTTTCATAAATTAATATAGGTTACCTTATTGTTACCATAAAATGAAGTGATAATATCGTGCTTTTCTACTTCATTTATAGCATGAACTTCCACAATTTAATCCCTGAATCCAATAATTATACATGTACCTTATTAATTAATCTTCTGTACAATTAATACATATGTAATGTGTCTAATATGTCTAATAGAACATAGATAGCACGAAACAACATTGAGGCTCTAAGAGAAACTTCTGCTTCAAAAAGTTTTTCACTTCAATTGTTAATTGGCAGGAATGTGCAAATATTCTCTCATTACTTTGTAATAAACATGGCATGCATACCTTCAAGTCTCTTGTTGTTGCATATTTTATTTTTTTATGGGTGTGATATGGCTGAGTTAACTTGATATGTTATTCTAGATATGCCTAGTAATGACACAAAAACTTATTTTCCATTTAAAAATACGAAAAGCAAAACCAGTGTTAAATTCACAACAATAAATGAGAACCGGAACCAAGAACCGAACCGAAACTGAAAAAAGTTAAACCAACCGACATCACTTGTTTATCAAAACTAAATACAGATTTACTAGGATATGAAAAGTAAATATCAATGCTATCATACTGACCCTGGGGTTTCAATTACTCATTAGCAGCTGAGAAAGCGACTGCTCGTCTTTGCATCATAGAAATAAAAAATTTAGAAAATATATTCCACCAACCTGGATTGAGATATGACAGCATGGAGTCAATTGGCGACTGCTTCATAGGTTTCGTTCTTCAGAATCGTGTTCGTTAATTATGACGTCAATATCCTTTTCCTTTTTCTTACTTCAGTACATTTGAAAACATCTGATTCTGGCTTCAGAGAAACTATCCCAAAATGCTACAATATGTTTTTTTTTTGGGAGACAGCAGTGATTGGTAACTACCAATTTCATCACAAGAGTCAACTGCAAAACATAATTAGAATATCACAGCTAGTACATCTATTATCATTTTAAAGTCAAGATTTTAAATTAATATTAGGGCAATCAGTACTTTGGGCTACTTCGAAGCTACCAAGTGCATCCCCTGGGTTGTGAATATCGGCTCAACCTCTAGATATACCTAAATGTAAGTTTGCTGCAAAGTAAGCAAGTAGATTGGACAAGGAAGCATTCGTAGGTATCTGAAAAGCAGCAGTAGGTATCCAAAGGTAGAGGTATAGCAGTAGGTATGGGGACTTAACACCAGATCGCTTTGAGGCTGCAGATGATGACAAAATTTAGAACTAGAAATGTGAGAATGGGTCTGAATATTTTGCATGTCAGAGAAGTGAAACGTGCCTAAGAGGGAGAATAGGGATCAAAAGTTATTTTTTTTCTTTAACAAAAGTCTAGCAAAAGACAATAGCCATGGCTTTTTCGTAATTCTCTTACTCCAAACTTCAACGATTTCAGCCCCACAAACAAATGAAGAGTGAAAAATTGCAATTCCGAGTATAGGCAGATGATGATTTCCCCAAGGGTGATGATGTCACACAAAGCAAACTCTGCTCCGTAACATGTACTGGGCTGATATTGGGTCTACACTAGCGCCATTAAGTCCACACTAAGTGAGAAGTGGTTTTAGGGTGGTCATAAGTAGGTGACAGCAGCTTACTTTAAGTGGCCCTCCACTTTAGGTGACCAAATTAAGGCGAGTGCAATCAATGTTTCCCATGAAATATGTCCTTGAGCAAGCTCTATCCCGAGCGAGAATGAAGGCCAAGAGAATATCCTGTTTGCGAATTTTTTAAACTATTTTTCATCTATTTCCACGTTCCCAAAAACAGCTCCACCGGCCTTTTACATCAGGTGTTTTGACAAGTAACAACGTACGAACACAAACACCCACGTCCCGAGTGGTGAAAAAACCACTCAGATGGGACTCAAACCCAGGACACTTGGTTTTGCAGTCGAGGACTTTACCCCATCGCCAATGAATATATAGGTACTGTACTGATTGTTATGTAAGTCAAGACTATCATCACCTTATTGTGAGGGGTGGCATATAGCTATGAAATGTGAAATGGACTCCATGATGGCAAATAAAGCTTGGGTGCCATTTCCTAAGCCAGTGGCTAGGAATATAGTGCAGAATAAGTGTGTGCTTAAAGCTAAAAGTAATGCAGAAGGTGATATTGTTAAATAAAATTCTATATTGGTAGCAAAGAGACTAAAGGCTTCGAGCATAGGAGATTAATGAAAGGTGAACGTCTCTGAGCAGTGGATTTGGGAAAAATCAAAGCAGATTGCTAATGATTTGAAATCTTGAATGCCTACAACCAGTTATCTACATCTACAAAATACCCTAGTCTATATCTACATCATGGCTGAAAACTTCCCAAAAAGGTGATCCACCATGGCAACCTTTCTAGATATGAAGACATTCAACCGCATCTGGCCAGAAGGACTCATTAGCTCTCAACCCTTTGAGGCTTCTAAGTGCTTCGAAGCCTCAAAGACCAGGAAACAAACTGGAAGATGCGAGTAAACCCAGGGAAATCCTGCTTCCTTTCAAGGCACCACAAGACTCCGATCCCCTGCACCAAATCCACAAAATACCCTGTAGCAATAATTGACGATAAACTCCTCCTCACCAAATTGTAGGAAGAACGTATATCCAATACTAATGCAATCTACAATGCCCTGAAGCCTCCTTTCTCCTCTAAAACCCAGTCTCCAAGACAAGCTACAGGTTCTCAGATGTACTGTGATGTCTGTGCTTACTTACGAATCCCCTGCATGGGCACTCTGGAGAATCTCAAGAAATAAAAATAATTGAAATTAGCTACCACATACTCCTTCGGAGAATGCTCAGGGCACCACGGTTTGTACCCAATGTGGCCATACGTAAAGACCTAAACCTTCCTACCCTTACCCAAATCCTTCCCCATTCCCTAAAGCAGTTTCAATAATCAGAAAAGTTTGAAAAATTCAGAAGTATGTTGAACCTGGAAATTTGAACTTAATGTATAAAATTGAGAGAAAGGTTAATACAATTTTAAATATAAGGAGGCGTGTTAAGTATGTGATACATTTATCATTGTATAGGGACGCGTTTATTTATAAATATGTAGCCGGGAGACTGTTGGTATCGGTTTGGATTGTACGTTATCAGTGTTAATAAAGTCTAAGTTGATTTAGATGGAGAGACTGGAACTTCGATTTCTTTTCCACACCTCAACACAAATTTTGCTGATGTTAGTGAAATCTGTGCTTCAATTAAACATTTGGCCGAAGTATTTGATTTTACAGAACTTTTATAAGTCATTTTCAACGTTTTTAAACCAATTGTCAACTCTTTTAAATCTCATTTTCAACGAATTTGAATCTCATTTTCAACTGATTTGTCCCGTGTTTCAAATTGCAAAGGGATTGCAAATGAATTCCAAATGAGTGGAGAAAATGAGTTGAAAATCAGATTTAAAGGCCGTTTTATACGGTACATTTGTTTGTACAAACTCTTCCGTGAACTCTTGCATGAGGCAAAATGTATCGTGTAAAGCGGCAAATTGTATGAACGCTTGTGCGAATGTCTCAATGCCTGCACGGGAAATAGAACCTGTTCTAATTTCGTTGATACAAACGTACATTCGTTTGTACAAAATCTTTCATCGTGTAAAGCGGCCTTAAAGCAGTTGAAAATGAGATATTTTACCTGAGTATATCCACAACCTCGTAGAGCATCTAATTTTTCCTAGGGCCATGAAACAAGGTTGACAGTCAATCCAGCATTTAGAAACAAACCTGAATCCCTTCGTTGATTTATTAGATGAAACGAACAATTCGGAATTCGTTAAATCTTCTTTTTATCACCAACAATGCCACTAGTATAAACGAGAGAACGCGCCATGTGCATTAAATCATTGCGCACTAGAGTACTGTCAGCACTCAACTGTCAGACAAAATTGCATAGGTAATTTAGAGAATAGAGAATTCGCCTAGTGTAATCCCCCAGAGTCAGAGTCCCCTGGATTGCCGATAATTCACTACAACCACAGACTACAACCCTATGAGGGAGTAGTGTAGAGAACTGCCATCCAGAGGACTCTGCTAGAGGCTATAAATCCTGTGTATTATAATCTTTGCTATAAATCCAAGTGGCGTGGCGCGAACTTCGAACAGGATATGGTCCCGCGTAACCAGCCACTCACGCACGAAAATGCTATTGCTGGCTAAAATTAAATTTTTACAAACACTATGACGTGAGCTATCACCTACTAACACGTATTTAATTAATTAATACCCATTTATTCGGAACTGGAAATAAAATTACAAATAGATTGACATATTTAAAATCAAGTGATTTAGTTACCAAGGAATGATAAACAAGAACATATGCCAGCTTTAAAAGAAATTAAGTGACAGAATAGCGAACAATAAATATTCCAACTGAGTTTTGTCATATATTTTCAAGCCCTCCTAAGTCTGTGCAGATGTATCCAACTCAGGAGAGCCTGCAAATGAAGTTTGGGAATGATTTCAGTGAATCACAATCAGTAAGGAACAGTACATTATACAGCCTATGTACATTTCTAACAAAAAATAGAAATTTACTTTAGAAAATGTTGAAAATGACTTAGGAAACGTCCATTAATTATGTCGACAATTCTTTGGTAATTTTACCTCCCCCTCCCAACTTGTCAACAATCGTCAAACTTTCAGTGACCGCCCTACCTCGATTATCTCAAACAAAAACAGAGTAATAATATCTAAACAGCTGGCATTAGATGCTATTTAGATGACAATGGCTTAGTGCTGTATTTGAATTTACTAACAGCAGCCCTTAAAAATCTGTCAAATGAATGGTATTAATCTTAAAATAAATATCATATGTGTCTACAGTCTACTATATAGTAAACTGAGTAAAAATGAAATAAGATGATGCAAGACTTACTTGGAAAGAACTCACCTGGTTTAAAACCCAAAATCATATGCAATATACAGAAAAGACCAAACAGCGAGAACAGGAGGAGTATTTCTCGCAGTCAAAGATGAGATTGTCAGCAGAGCCGAAATATTTCCAGATAATGATTTAGAAAGTATGTGGTGTTCCATTAAATGCTCAACAAAAAGAATTTTTATTTCCTCATATTATAAACCACCCGATGCAGACTTAAATTCAGTTCCAGAGTTGGATAGACAGGTGAAACGTCTCAAACGTCAAAATAACGAAAATAACATAATAATCGGTGGTGATTTCAACGTTCCCTCCATTGACTGGAAGACATATAGTTTCAAAAATGGCGGCAAAGATAAGGAGTTGTGCGATATTCTACTCCACACATTCAAATCTAGTTCCTTACACCAATTAGTCACAACACCGACCAGAGAAAACACCGCTCTAGACCTCTTGGCGACTAACATACCTGAAAGCGTCCTTAACGTAGTAACAGTGAACGGAATTAATGATCACAGAGCAGTAATACCTAGATTCCATATTAGTACTGACAAAAAGGAACCCATGAAGAGGAGGGTATATTTATTTCACAAGGCGGTTTTCGAAGGATTAAAACGAGAACTATTGACCTCATATAAAAAATTTAGTGATATTAGTGAAAACCGTTGTTCTGACTGGAATACATGGAATACTTATTAGCCATAACTAGCACAATACCAAGTAAACTTAAAAAGGTCAATACTGAACCTAGTTGGCTAAATGCGGACGCCCGGATATCTCTCAAGCGACAACGAATCCGGCATGCAAAAATGAAGAACGCACGTCAGGGTAGGGTGATTACAAAATTGGCAATGTTCGGAATGTTGACCGGTTTAATCGGTACTTGGTTCCAATCCGGTAAAAAAGAAAGGGGAAAAATTTTAGGCTCGATCGGACAACGTTTAGGGGTCGCGCAACGGCTTCAAATTCTGGAAAATAGCGATTTTCCTGGCAACAAAAATATTTGCCTAATTTGCGGAGATGTTGGAAAAGAAAGAAAAACCCATCGCTAAGGCTTGCCTTCCTTATATATCATATATATCTAACAAGATATCGAGGATATTAAAACGACACAGTGGAAACGATACATATACCGCCTGCTAAAATCAAAAATTTCCTGGTCAACTGTAAGGACAACCTCGGCCTGAAAACAACAGGGGTATACCGCATACCATGCGAGTGTGGTTTGGCGTATATTGGCGAGACAGGAAGGACCATCGAGAAAAGAATCAAAGAGCTTGAAAGAAGTATTAGGCTTTTTCAACCGGAAAAGTCTGCATTAGCAGAGCATAGCCTTGACCATGGACATCGTGTCGATTTCCCAAATTCCACACTACTTTCCCGGGCGTCCAAATATTGGGAAAGAATAACGAAAGAAGCGATATTGATACAGATGAAGCAAATTAATATCAATAGAGACAACGGCTTCAACTTAAGTAGGACTTGGCGCCCAGTAATTGAGGAAATTCAAAGAACGCGTAACGGCTTCCACAACAATGGGGCATCTGTGGCTATATATATAACCGCCAGCATCCTCGCTCAACTCATTATCCTGATGACGATGGCTGAGTCAACCGTCGAAACGTTGATACATTTAAAAAATCTTACCCCGTGTGAAACCCGAGAAACTTTCACTCATATTATTCCCCGGGAAAACCTTAAATCCTTTATATGAATGAAATAAATTCAAATTAATGTACTTCAATTAATGACTCATTGACGTATAAACGGTAACTTGACGTTTCTCTTTACGATGTTTGCGCACTGAAATGCGCCTTCGAAAATTTCAAGAATATTTTTATCAATCCCAAGAGTTGCTATTGATGCGGCAATTATGGCATGGACAGCGTTCCGGTGAATTGCCTGGGTCCTTTCTAATGAGGACGCTCTTTGTCTAAAAACAGTCTTATTCGCTTCCTAACAGCACCTTGGGTTATGCTTAAACTCTACGTATGACCTATCAGGTTAAATATTCAAGAGGAATTTTACAAAATAACAATATCTGCTTTAATTTACTAACCCTTATCCTTAGAATCGTCGTCGGTAAACGATTTTCAGGACTCGCGGTGTATATACGTTTCACCTCCACTTTTCCCAATAGCTGAGCGAATCTCTTCTTCACTCCTCCTTTTCTGTGTCCCAGCTGATTCGGACCGTTTTACTTTACCTTCCTCGTGCTTAGCAGTATCCTAGTCGACATAGCTCATGTAACCGAAGCGATTTTCCCTCATGGACTTGCAGAATAATCAATGCTCTTCTAGCTTCATCATATCCATGGCATTGATATGGCCAATGTCAAGAATATTGGTTTGGTTAGTCATAAACTCATTGCGCTGCGTCTCCCCGCGTTTTCCCCATGCGTGATTTGTCTTTCTTAAGACATAAAAATCTGTCGTCAATGCGTACGAGAATCTCCGTAGTATTTCTTACCTCTACAATCGCAATTCCTGTTTTTTCCAGAACACCTCAAATTTATCAAATAGTCAGCCTGGCACTTTCACGAAGTTTTATTCTCATTTTCATGAAGGTGTTTGAAAAACTGTAAGAACTGGCGATGTGTTGGGAGCTTTGGACACACAATACACGGGATGGAGCCCCCAATCTGCAAATCTGATGGGCTCGCCTCGTCTTTTTGCTCATAACGCCGGAGAGAAAATCGATATGCTGGAGTCACGGGTTTAACCGCACGAAGGGAAACGAGTTTCGCTCCCAAAATATAGCAACCTCAGTGTGCGTAGCCGTACGCGAAGTTCACCTCCCCCAAACACCCTCGCTGTTTTTCATCTTAACTGTAGGGCCGCGAATTTCAGGATGCATCTTTCGGGATAGAAAACAATGTAGTCCCGGCCCATGCGCCCAATATACAGCGTCCCTACCTACGCCAAAGAAGATCGAAAAGTCGCTATTATCCCTCCCTCTGCCGCAACCCCACATCGGGCGAAGTCGTAATTGGTGTTTAATCACTGCTGGAACACTGTGGAAGCATCTCTCGTGTGAAACACCCACCCAAGCGACAGCTATGCCCCTGGAAATTAGGCAAATATTTTTTTAACCAGGAAAATCGCTATTTTCCAGAATTTGAAGCCGTTGCGCGACCTCTAAACGTCGTCCGATAGAGTCAAAATTTTTTCCCCTTTCTTTTATACTGGATTGGAACCAAGAACGGATTAAGCCGGTCAATGTTCCGAACATTGCCAAGTTTGTAATCACCCTAACGTCAGGGTCTCTCCGAAGAGGAGTATAAGAAGTTAATCGAAAAATACAAGAAAGCGAAAACAGCAACTAAGGCGGCCTTTCAATAATCATTAACGGAATTCAAAAATAAAATATTGGGCGAATATTTAATGGATAACCCAAAGGCATTTTGGTCATACGAGAGGGAGGTTCAAGGCTGCAAATCAACTGTAACATTACTAAAGAACAATCTAGGAGAAAGAGCAAACGACAAATTAGGTAACGCAAATATCCTCAACACCTTTTTTCAAAGCGTCTATACAACATGCTCTCCAAATGACACCGCTACAATGCCTAAGCTATATAAGCACCCAATGCAGTCTATTCATATCACTAGTCATTGAATAGAAAGTCATCTCAAAATCCATTTATTCCAAAAAATCACCCGGTCCCGATCAAATTCCCGCCCGGGTTTATAAAAAATTAGCATCAGAAATAGTACCTGAAAATAATATTTGAAAAATCTCTAACATAACATCGTTTTCCTTACGATTGTAAAATCGCGGATGTTACACCAATATTTAAAAACGGTGATAAGGAAGAGCCCAGTAACTATAGAACGATTTCCCTTACGTCTATCTCGTGCAAGATATTGGAACATATAATTGTCAGTTCGATTATGGGGTACTTGGATAGTAAAAACTTGTTAACGCAAAATCAGCACGGATTCCGAAAAGGCAGGTCTTGCGAAACCCAGTTGGCCCTCTTCCTTCACGGCATTATTTCCTCGGGAGAAAAGCTTGTCCAAGTAGACGCAATATTTCAAGATTTCAATCAACCTCAAGATCAATACCTCGAATCCTACCCAGAGGCTCCTCATTTATTCTAATGAGCTCCTGGTGTTTCCATGCATGCATAGCTTTATGGTTGAAATTTATTCTAGCATGTTCCTGCTTAGTCTTCTCAAAATATTTCTGTTTTTACGATGACTTTCTCAAGACATTTCAAATTTTCACGCTTAGCTAACAGTGTAAATATGCATCTCACCAATAAAAATTTGCATAAAAACATGTCCAATCTGTTCATCACAACAGTATTGACTCAGCTTTTTGTCATTGGTTAGAAAATTGGTGTTCAACCTAAATTATTTTGAGCTGTTACCACAATGTCATTAATAAAATTATTGGAATGATATGAAAATTTCATTTTCATTAAAGGTGGCTGCAAACATGTCGTTGCAGTGTTAATGTGGCTTCACAGAATAAGTGAAGAACCGGCTCCTACCTCCACAGTATGCTACTGGAAGAAATCTCGGCTATCAAATGTAGCTGATTGGGAAAGATGCATACATGCATATAGTTATAAATGCCAGAGAAATTGGCTCAAAAAGGGATGCACCAACTGTGGTAGATGAAGGATCAGCGACCAATTTTTTTAATGCTGTTTTGGCAGAAAGGCAGAATTTATGTCCAAATAGTTTACTTTTCAAACAATTTTCTGGTACAAATGATGTGGATAACCTTTCCCTCCACCTACTTAGTCATAAGTTTTTTGCTGGTGGAGGAGAAAAATTCACTGATTTTATAGATTTTTGTAGTTGCATAATTACTGAGGTTGCTTGCAGTAAATCAGCAAGTCTTACATCCTCACAGTGTAAATGTTCACTTTGGGACAAATTACGTTACGGTCGTGTAACGGCATCTAAAATTTATGATATTGCTATTTGCAAAACTTTCAGTGGTTCCTTAGTAGAAACTCTGCTAGGGGGATCGGTTTTTACTTCTGATGCCATGAAACGTGGGGTAAGACTGGAGCCAGAGGTAACAATAATAGTGGCAGAGAAAAGGTTGAGGTCTATAGTGAAGAGAGTTGGCCTGTTACTGTCCCCTAGCTTTCCCATACTTGGGGCTTCTCCGGATGCATGGCTTGTTAGATCATGCTGTGATTGAGGTTAAGTGCCCAACTAGTTTTAAAACTTTTAAAAGTTATGTGTCAGACTCTGGTGTTATCGCCCCTAAGTATATGGGGAAAATCCAATTGCAAATCTACATCTACATACCACCCCGCAAGCCGCCTCAATAGGCGTGTGGCGGGGGGTGTTAGGACACCAGCCGTTTAAATATAAAAAGGAAACGCTCTAATGAAATTACGCCTTGTATTTATTAAAGTCCCTTATTGTTCGGGGGAAAAACGAATTCCCATACCTATCCGTTCGGCAAAATATCTCTCTTAATTTATCGTTTCTGACGGACCTGGAAATATAGTGGGGTTCTAATATGATGTTCTCCGTGTCGCTCTGAAAGATATCTATTCTCAATTGCTCAAGTAATCTAAGCCTAGCGCGCAGCCTCCGAGTCTCTAGCGGCTCCCAGCCTAATTCGTTTAACATCTGCGTAACGCTGTCTGTACGCCCGTAGCAGTTTTTGACGAATCGCGCAGCTTTCCTTTGTATTTTATTAAGTTCCCGAATTAAGGCTTTCTGCACTGGATTCCATATGCTTGCTGCATATTCAAGGTGTGGCCGGACGAGTGCGAAATAGCACCTCTCTTTTACTTTTTCATCTGAAAATCTTCCCACAATACGCTTGACGAATCCTAGCTTCTTCAGAGCTCTGCCACAAATATTTCTTATATGTGTTCCCCACGATAGGTTCGAGGTAATCGTAACTCCTAGATACTTTACTTCATCTATCGCCTTTATGTTAATACCATCCACAGCATATACACGGGGATAGTTGGACGACCTCCGCAAGAAATGTACCGCCGTGCATTTGCTCAGATTAAGTTCGAGTCCCCACTCTTGGCTCCACACATGAACGTTGTTTAAATCCGATGATAGAATTTCCAAGTCACAGTGATCACTAATTTCGCGATAGATGACAGCGTCGTCAGCAAATAAACGTACTTTACTGATAATTGGAGAGCATAGGTCATTTATGTATATAATGAACAAAAGGGGGCCGATTACGCTTCCTTATGGGACACCTGCTGTCACTTTAACTACATCAGAGCTAATTCCGTCAAGAACTACTTTTTGCTTACGATCACTCACAAAGTCGCGTATCCAGTTTACTACTGTTTCGTTCAGCCCGCATGATTGAAATGAAACTGAGCCGGTTAAAAAGGGGTTAAAATTTTGTGTAGCCTCGCCAGATTTTGAGAAGACTCGGGAAATCTCAATGCATGAAGTCAATTTTGATCATTGTTGGATCAATAGTTAAATTTCTGCTTCATTGCAATTTTGGGAGAAAGCAATATTTCCAAAATTCAAAGTTATTTCTATCGCTGGTTAAACATGCAACATAACACAAAAAAATCCACCTGAGAATCATAAACATCAAGAAAGCCTTCACACTTTTCCAAAAGGAAATTAACTAGTTGATATTTTCAAAGGAAATAGTATGGCAACAAGTAATTTTTCTGAGGTTGAAAACACTTGTGAACGCAAGAAACATTAACACAAAATGCATTTACAAGGCTTTGCACAAAAACAACTAACGGCAATACAAAAACAAATGAACAATGGAGATTACTGATCCAACTTAATTGCTATAATAATGGGCCTTGGAGGTTTATAAGTCCACCAGCAATAAAAACAATCATCAAAGTACTTCTCAGAAGAAATATTGACACATGCACGAGGAGCAATCATTTTGTACTCTCTGAATCTGCGGATTAACCGCTCCAAATGAATCCTCAAGCTTGCTATCCTATCACTAGATGCCTCTTTACTCATAGGTTCATCGTAGGTTCATCATCGGAAACACTAGGAGACCTGATGAGGTTGCGTCCCTTAGCCAGTAAATGTTGTTGTAAGTGTTTGAAGCCTTTATCAGCCATTATAGATACTCCAGGCCTCAATTTCTCAATAAAATTACTTTTTTAAAACTATTTCAACATCAGAAATCCGACCTCCGTAACCACTAGAAAGAAAATTGATTTCACCATCTGGAGTTATCGATACTAAATACTTAATTGTGTTGCATATCTTGTAGTCGGACCAAGGGGCCTATTCTGTAACTTCGCGGCGTTATATGCCGCCGGTCGTCATTTCTCCTTTCGCAAGGCGCCTTTTGCGATTCTGTAAATTACGCCGCGTTAAATGTCGTCGAAATTTTGGGGCGACTCTTGGCGACCGACGTCGCTTGCAGAGGGTATGAAAAATAGTTAGGGCAGATCTCTTTAATGACCAAATAAGGGAAACAGCTGACAGTCGGAAAGATAGCGGCGTCTGTACTTGGACGTTTGTGAAATTCCTGTGGTTTTTGCTCATCGAAATAACTGGACTTGGAAATGTGAATAGTATACTTAAGTTGAATTTAAATTATGGCACGTAACTATTTGTGATATTATAGGAACTTTTGGATAATTGTCGCCAGGGTAAATCCATATTTCACCGAAAAATTAGGTTTCCTGTTGTTTCAAGATTGTCTGCTCGGCATGATATTGATTATTCCTATAGTTATAACTAGTTGCGTTAATTATAGTCTTGGCTCAGAACTTAGGCGTTAACCATTCGTGAATATTAGGTATCAAAATACTGACAACTCAAATGTTCCGCTGGCGCCAACGGTAACGTGCCACTCAAAGGTAACGTGGAGATTTAGGATTAGTATAAATGCTGTCTTGGAGACCATACGGCGTATGGCCACCTTAGAAAAATCGACAAGGCCATATGGGCAGGAGAAAAGTCGAAGTCATACGCTACCTACTAACATTAGGGGCGGATAGGACCTTAAAGTTAGTAGCGTATGCCGTTAGGGCGTACGGCAATGGAAAGAAATTACCATGACAGCATGCTGTCAGTGCACTGATTAGTGTTATGCATTCACCATATTTTAGAAACAAATAAAGGGTTTACAAAATGACGCGAAAGCAGTTCACTGTTCTGGTGAACTTCATGTCTGATCACAGAAATTTTGCATGCGGAAAGTTTGATAGCATTGCAACAGGTCGAGGAAAAATGGGAGGAGTTGGCCATCAGGAAAAATGGGAGGAGTTAGCCAACCTCATTTCACTTCATGGCTCACCCAAAACAGTCAACCAGTGGAAAAAGGTATTTTTTGTAGACTGAAATTTCCCATTATTAATGTACCATTCACGTCCTCTAATCGTTCAGGCATGGAAGGATCTGAAGTACAAGGCCAGACAAAGGAATGCCCGTGCACGATGTGAGAGGTATAAAACTGATAATAGCATTCAGGTTAGGAAAGAATCTGTAATTGAATTTCTGCGTGACTGTAGGAGTCCGTCAGGTACGATGATAATTCTATGAAATTTGATCTCCCCTAGGTTTGCATAACGCTCGGGGCATAAGGTAACGGGGCCTTAGTCACAAATGGATATATGGGTGCAATCAATTGCACCAATAACCCCTGGAAATCTGACAGTGGGCCTAAATCTGGAAAATAAAGCTAATTGATCCTTTGTTATTGAGAAAATGCCATCTCTCAATGGTAAAATGAAGTGATCACAAAACTGATATGATATATTATGATACAGTTTTTACCTCACTTCTCTTCATTTGTCTGAGGAAATTTTATCCAGTGTCCTAGGAGATCGCAAATGCAACCGATGACTTTAAAAACACATCTGCTAACTGACGGCTGGCTTAATGCCATCAAGTAGTCTTTACCAACACCTCGTTGGTAACTTCCCTCCGCCAAGAATCGCAAGGTGGCGAGAACCTTCATAAATTATTCTCATCTTTAATACCTACCCATCAACCACAAGGCTTACAAAAATTAATGCTCTCAGGCAGAAAGGCCTGGGAAAGATACACGTACCGTATAGCTACACGTACCGTAGGTGTGCCGTACACAACGTTGGTATATAATACCATCATAAACGGAATATATTACGGAAAATTTAAAGGCCGCGTTAAATAAGACATTTTTATTTTCCTGAACATGAATATTCAACACAAAAGATCGTTCTCGTCTCAACATTGGTCCCAAGGAATCGCAGAGGTACTTCGCAATTTCTTTCGAAACTCGAAAGTATCCGACAAATTCCTCATCTCTCGAAGAAAAAGGATTTTGCGAATCTCTAATTCTTCTCCTCTCAAAACGAAGAGAACGTCTTTCCTCTAAAAGTGCCTCCTGTGCGACGTTTAGCCAAAGGAAATTCCGCAAACGTCGCGCCATTTCGCCGTATTTACGACACCATTCCTCAATTAAAACAAATGACGATGATAATCCGAGGTGTTTACATGGCGATTTGGGTCGTCTTTCGTGGAAGCGCCTGACCTGAAGCGGGCGACAATTGGCGACTGGATCATGTCGCCTTGAGACGCCTTTTTTGGGTTACAGAATCGGGGAGGCGTTAAATGTCGCCTAAATAACGACCTCCGCCATGTTAACGCAGGCGTTATGAGTTACAGAATAGGCCCCGTTAAAGCTTGGTGAACACTATCACTAGGCTTCTCAATTTCCACCTTGAAGCAGTCGATGATGCTTTCAACTTTAAAATACCTTGCCTGGAAGGTGACAGGAAGCTCTTTAAGAATGGAATCTGAGGAAGGCCAGACTATTAATTGTTTCAATTTTGTAGCAATAAAATGCACAAATTTCCCAAACAATCTGCAAGCTTGTGACTCAGAAACCCCAAAGTCATTCCCTATTCTGCAGAAAGAATCATTCAATCGAACTTTGATCAATATCATAAACACAATATCTTCAGGAGTCAATAATTTACCCTTGTAATTAAGGCCTTCCTGCAGTAACATTATAATGTGAATATTTTCCGGACTGAGTCCCAAATACCTTTTGGGGGCTTTTCTCACGCGATATCTGGCACTTTCCAGACGAGCTCTTGCTAAGCTCTCATCATCATCGTCACAGTGGTCATCGTCACTGCGATCATAGTCACTTAACAATTCTGTATCGGAATTTCGACACTGATAATCTTCACCTGCACTCTCACTATCACTGGAATCCGTGGTGAAAATATCATCCACAATCACTTTTTCAGAGGTTTTAATTGGGGAATGAGCAATACTGCACATATTCTTCGGGCAAGTTTGGGTCTGACTTTCCCTCAAACCCCCTGTGGTGCACATCAGTCCGATACTACGATGGCTAACTGGCTTAGCCTGACAACCTTTGTCAAATTTCAAAAATGCTGACCCATACACTTCTTCAGCTTCTTCCTCCACAGTTACAAAACCAAGGGCCGCGGAACATTTCTCTTGTGATTCAATTTTTTCTGAAAAGCAAGCAACACCGTAGCATAAAATCAAAGAATGCTATGATTTATTTTAGTGACCACCTCTAGATTGTATGGATTCCACTTACCATTACTTTCACCATCTACAGCTTCCTTTATAATGCGTCTCCTCTCCATCCTCGCAGCAGCTGTCCTCGGTTTAGGGGAAAACGCTTTTCTTCTTGGCTGTCTGTCGAATATATGGGGAACTATGTTACTCATCATTTTCATATTTCCTCCCCTGGTTTTAAACATCATAAAATTTTCCATGTCCTCCTCCAACTGAAATTGAATAAGTACCATGAATATCTTGAGTCCATCGTACCCATCGAGAAACAAGTATCACGAAGTTTTTATTCGGCGGCCGAATTATAGAAAATTCTCAGGCTCAAGTTATTCAATCGATAAAGCATGGAAATATTACTTGCAATAAAGTGATCTTCGCACACATAGCACACGGATTCTTGGCTTATTTTTCCGTGACGCTCATCTCGACGAACGGCATGCATCCAAGCTTCTCTTCTTTTTTCCTCCTTCGGAACGCTGACGAAAATTTTGTCTGGGGTACAAATAGACGTGTTTTTGCACATCGGAACAATGCACCACTTGTAATTTTTCCCTTTTTCAGCCATTTTCTCCTTTTAAACGCAACATGGTTCTTCCAAACTTGAAGCTACGAGGCTATGGGGCTAGGATCTACGACTTCGACTGAATTGTGACGTCACTGCGTAAGATTAGTGGGGGCGGTATTTTTGAAGTTATACTTCTTTGCGCCCGTTGGAGACTTTTGGGATGGGATGTTGGTCGAGAAACCGCGTCACGCTCTTTTTTGGGTGAGAAAAATCCACAATTGTACGTTTTTGTATGGTTTTTTGTACATACGTTCGAACTTTGAACAAGAGCATCGATGGGTGAGTCGGTAGCGCACTCGACTTTCACCTAAGAGTCCCATGTTCGATTCCCGGTTCGATTCCCGGTTCGATTCCCGGTTCGATTCCCGGTTCGATTCCCGGTTCGATTCCCGGGGTGATTTTTTTTTAAACAAAACTTCTTTTCAAAGTTCGAACGTACAAAAAACCATACGAAAACGTACATATAGTATATAGGTGTATATAACAGATAATATATAGGTGTATATTATAAAAATCAAATCACTCATAACAATATATCGAAGAGAAATATATTGAATAATAGAGAAAAAATGTCTTTTATTTCATTTATATATCCTGTCTGCCTGTGTGTGTGAGCGGGTGTGTGCGACCGGCCAAAGAAGTATAACTTCCACCGTCTGGTCCGACGCAGACCACGTTTTTTTTAGCCCGCGAAACTCGGAAGATTTTTGGGAGTCATTTTCTAGTGTATAAACTGAATTTTGAGCGGA
Organism: Pyrrhosoma nymphula; assembly: GCA_963573305.1. Taxonomy (NCBI): domain Eukaryota; kingdom Metazoa; phylum Arthropoda; class Insecta; order Odonata; family Coenagrionidae; genus Pyrrhosoma; species Pyrrhosoma nymphula. The sequence continues at coordinate 153,800,647 of OY754329.1, read as the reverse complement.
AAAAATTATATTGCGGTAGCAAGAATTTACTGCAGAATATCACCCTACTTTCTATTAAAAGTATGCAATTTCCCCAAATCACTACAAAACTTTTAACAACCTTTTTTATGGCTGTACAAGTTTAGGCCTCACTTCCTTGCGATTGTGAAGTAATATTTTTCTGCGTTGAATACAGAACACCGATTTTATTGTAGCTTTCGGATAGATGAAAAGAACCATTATCTGTACAAGTAGCAACATAATCAATAAAAAAGAAACTATACGCTTTTTATTTGAATACCCATCACAAATTAATTTTTTTAAACCACATCTTACAAGTAAAATCATTTAGGGATCATAGCATTGTTATCCTCTTCAAGTAGAATACTTTTCTTTCTCTTATACAAACCTTGTGTTATACATAAACTATGTACCCCTACGTGCCATTTCCAAAGCATCCCGAAAGAAAAACAAAAGGCGGTACCTATCCGTCGGCAAGAAATACAATAAGAGGGGTCGCTATTTCGGATGACACGAGCTTGGTTTCTTGTTGGTGCCGTTTACCGAGAGCCTTTTGCGGTCGCTTTCGGAGTTGCTGAATCAGGAGGGCGTCATATAACGCCTAAATAGAGCCCTACTACGTTATAGCGCAAGCGTTATTTGTTACAGAATCGTCCCCTAAAAATAATAAATGCAAGAAAATACATTGATTCCGATGGAAGTTGATTTATTTTAAAATGATTTACTTTCAAGAAGTTCAAAACAATGAAAAAATGCAACATACGTACTACGATCTAACATTAATTCACTAACTTTGCATAGCTGTCTTGTCTGTTGTAACATAACCATGAAACTATATCAAATTACGTCACAATAATTAAAGAAATGAGTAATATTTCAATGGCAGTGAAATATCGATCGAATGATTTATCTAGAAGTGAAGTGGACCAATTAATTTTGGTACTGAATGCAACGAAATGTAACGCAGGTAAATGAAAATTTTATTCAAGTTTGAAGAATACATGGAAATAAAACATTTAAATCAAGGCGAGGACTATCCCGCCAGCACCGGTGGCGGCGGGGTAAAGTCATCGCCTCCTAATCCGAGGGTCGCGGGTTAGAGTCCCGCCTGGGTCGGTTTTCTGCATGCCCAGGGCATGAGTGTTTCTGTCAAGTTCTGGTGGTTCGGCCATTGAGAAACCTGATGACAAGCCAATGGATATCGGGATCACAGGGGCATACGAACCATTAGAATCGTCCCAGAGAGCAACAAAATTAACAGCGATAAGAAATTAAAAATTAAAATAAGATATATTTCGATAAACTTATACGTTCCGTAATTTCAAAAACAATTAACACGTGGCCAAAAATTATTGATCGAATCAAACGATAACAATGGGTAAGGAGTAAACTTCATGAACGTTTATTATTTTATTTATTCCGGGAGATTTTTCAAATCATGACCATTCAAGAGTCTCCCGAAGAATCCGGAAGAGTTGGCGAGGGTGCCGTGGCTTGTTTGCACACGCCAGCGACAGCCGTCGAAGGCGGCGGCGGCAGCGGGAGATAGCAGCCGAGAGGAATGCGACCGTGATGGTGTTGATGTGGTGTTGTTGATAGCGTCGGAATAGTCACCCGAAGAAGCAGCTATTTGAGAGATAATAGACGCGTCATCCGCTGATCGTGTTTGCGAGAGGACGCTTCTAAATCCTTACGACCCAACGGAAGAGCGAGCCAGACCACAAACCAGAAAAGGCCGCGTTGTTGTCTCAGGAGAGTGGGGGAGGGAAGATAAGCGCATCTCGGACTTGCAAGTGACGAGCGAATCCCGCTGGAAAGCACAGTGGAGGCTGAAATCGAAAGAAGCTGGCCAATATTCCGGAAGAGCTTTTTTTTCACTTAGGACGTTGGACTGGAACTTCCCATGGTCGCTTTCCACTGGTGATGAACGCAAGGGATGTTGCTCTTTTCATTTTCCATACAGTTACCTGCGTATCATTCGTTAGCTAGGGCTCTAAGTTGAACCTATTCCACAGAAAACGTCCGCCTTCGGTTTACTTTGAAACAAATTCGGATTCTTGCAATTCCCGAACCTCTTGCAATAAATTTATCGAATAAAATTCTACCTACTTGCTGTAATCCTATGCCAGGATACGCATAAGCAAAGGGATGAATGCAGTGTGGAATGGGGTAGTGCCGGAGAAGTGTGAGGCAAATGTAGGATGGATAGGGTTAGGGATGAGTGGTTGGTCATGAAAGTAAGTGGTTTGGATGCTCCAGGAATGGGCATCTATGTCTGAATGGAGTGTACCTAATTCTTTGGTTTGGTCATGTCGAGAGAATGGGAAGAGTGTATAGAATAATGAAAGAGATACATGTCTACATCTACACCTACAAAATACCCGGCATGCCACGTCAGGGGTGTGTGGCAGGGGGTGAGTATTGACCAACATGCATTACACTATACCCTAAAGTTAGTGTAACTACGACTAATTATGCATTAGCATATATCGCTAATGTTTGTCACGAAGAGAAGCCTCACAAGCATGCACTACACTACAGATATGCTCACAATGGAGAGGGACCGTTAGTATATATGTAATTTGCAACTACAAAAATTGACAGAGACTCAAGACATATGTAGAAAATATGCAAGGTGTGCTGTTAGTCCTAGGTAACAGATAAGGATTCAAGTATTATGGACTACTACTACTACTAAGAGCTACACTACCTATCGACAAACCTAGGTAAAAGTCTCATTGGCAGCTGTTAAGGTCCCATATCGTCTATGGGAAAAATGACATTTTAAATCTGTCTATTCTGCAGTCTAGTTCCCTAATTTTATTCTCATGATCTGATCTACCGTAGTATGTCGGATTTCGTAAACTATTATCAACATCGTCAAAGAATAGACCAGTTTGGAACTTACATAATAGATTGAGTCTAAATTTTCATCGACAGTCTGAAAGCGTTTCCCATCCCAGTTGCTGCAAAAGGTCAGTAACACTGACGAGATTATCGTAACGGCCTTTAACGTATCTTGCCGATCTTCGCTGCCTGCGTTCTAACTGCATCAAGTCATTTAATACCTACTTTCTGGGAGATTGATTCGACACGGATGTCGGCTTGAAAAAAGAAGGAAAAGAGAGAAGGAATGGAAGGGAAGAGGGGTAAAGGGGAATCAGTGGCAAGGGGTGGCGACGATGACTCCGCTTTGGTCGTCGCCCCTGCGATGCTCGTCTCTCGCATCGAATATAATATCGAACATATCGCCACGGGGGCTTGTGGCTGGGGGAATAGAGATATGAAGCTGAGAGCAGGAACAACACAGGGAAAGGACCAAAGTGAAGTGCGCGTTAAACGGCGTCAGACTTTCTGTTTTTGTCGTGAACATTAATGGTGCATTGAAAGGAGGAATTTGTATACCAATCAGTTTGGTGGTGTGGCCCTCTTATTTCGTGGCTTCTCTTCATTCTAGAGATGTCGTGGATTCTAAACAATATCCTCTGAGTCGCACAGAAACTCGCCCGATCTGCACATTTCAAGTATAATCTTAGCCTAGCCGTGTTGTCTCTTAACGGTTCATCCTTCCACTCACTCGTGTTGCATTCTGTTCCCCCAAAACAGTTTTTCACGAGAGCTGCGGCTTTCTTTAGTACTTTATTTACTTCACGAAAAAAATATTCCTATGCAAGATCCCTAATGCTCGAGATTTGGCCTACCTAGAGAAAAGTAACACCCCATGTTCAATTTTTCATCCAAGGACTTTCCTACTATTCCCTTGAGAAATCCTAGTTTCTTATTGTAGCAACGCAAATGTTTTTATAAGTGTTATTCCACCTTAGCTCTGAAGTTATGGCGTATTCCAAGTTTTTAGCTTCACCTGGCAGCTTTATAGCCTCTCCTCCCACTTCATCAACATCTAAATTTACGAAGTACCGTGCAAGCCACCACTAGGGTGTGTGGCACGGGGTGATTCAACACCAGGCATGCAGCACTCATACCAGCAAAAATCGGGACCTCGCACGTTCCCCTGGCTGCTAGGCGTAGACCAAAAAGCAACAGGAGAACAGCGCGCAGGCAGACTAGAAACTGGGAGAGTGATACGTAAATGAACATGCAAACATGCAGAACAATGCTATAGACACTAATAAAATGTGGTTAATATTACTAAAACTATTAATGTATGAATGCTACGAGATGCTACTTCATGCAGAGAACAAAATAAAAATAAAATAATGCCGGACATATCCAGCGGTGTGAAGTGTTAGAATCATGTCGTGTAATTAAACACAGTGAAACTTCTACTCTACCTATTGAGAGTGGGAGATTCATATGATTGATCTATCGCAACTATTATGATCCCTTATTGTGCGTGGGAAAAATTACATTTTAACTCTAACGGTTCTGCAGTCAATTTCCTTTATTTTATTCCTGTGATCGCTTCTACCGTAGTACGTTGGCTCTAGCAGTATATGTTGAACGTCCGGTCAAAAAACTGTCTGCTTCGAAGTTGCGCAAAAGTTTTAACCTGTATTTCTCCCTTCCATCAGTTTGAGATTCCCACCCTAATTCATTGAACTTTAAAGATATGGCGTTAACGTGACTTAATTTTGTAACGTAACCTACCGAGGCAAATACTACATTTTCGCCTCGCCCGTCACGTCACAACTTCAACGTCACCGATGGGTTTACAATCAATTGAACGACACACCGAGTAACAGAATACATACATTTCTCAATAGCACACTATACAAAAAATGATATTGTACTTTGTCAGCCGACTGTCAATGCTCATGCGAGGTAAAACCTTGATTCTAGCTTGTTAAGGCTTCAGCGGAGTAGATATTTATTTGGAAAGATCCGGTCTTTCGGGCAGAGACGTACGCAGGATTTTGCTACTGGGGGTGCCAACGATAAAAATGCCACCTTTTGCCCTCGATCATGGCCATAACCATAAGCCTTAACCCCAAGTGTTCGGAGGAAGACTAGTTCCATAAAGCAACTCTCACAACAAAATTAGAAGGCCCCAATATTTGTGTAAAACAAAAAAATCTATATATTATATTGTTGTGTTAATTTTCGATGCTAGGATAAGATATTTATTAAAAATACTTCAATATTATAAAACTTTAATAATACTTGCATAAAATATCTTAACTTGCCAGTTATTTATTTTTATCGAATAAAAGCAGAGCAATTAAAGGGAATAAAATTAGATTTAAAAAATACGAAAAACTTTTCGTAATCAGCTTTATCAGAATAATGTTTTTCATCTACTAAATCTATAGTAATTCTCGTTTTTTCGCGCCCACAATCGGGTTCCGTACCCTATTTAAAAAACGCACATGGAATGATATTTTCAGCAGTCTTACTAGAGATCAAAAAATCAGATCTTTAAAACGTTTTAAATTGATTATTTTTCCAGTTCTTTTCAGCAGGACTCGCTTTCCCCCAAGTTTTCTGTTCCATCCAAAGTTTGGCGCCCCTCCAAAAGTTTTTAGGGGTGTCGTGGCACCCATGGCACCTACTGTGAGCACGCCTATGCTTTCGGGTTCTCTACCGCGAGCTTCCATTTTTTCGGACAACAGTTTCACCGGCGTTATGCATTCGGCGTCTTGACCTGAAGACGACAGTTGTAAGGAAATGCAGTTGGCAGCACTTGACCGAATGGTGTCATGGCCGAATAAGGGGGATGAATTAGTTAAGAAGTATTTATTGCCCTTGGGGCACGGGTTCCCGATAACTAGTAAGAGTTATCTCCTGGCAAGACTTTGCTGGTTTTTGCCTGATGCATCTATAGTCACCGTTTCATTAACATTGTTAGAGTAGGGTTAGTTCATGTTGGTGATAACTCACCCACTGCCATACACCCTTAGGGTGGCTTGCAGGGTTTTACGTATATGTATATGTAAATAATAGCTGCCAAGGAGACTTTATATTAGGTTTAACGATAATGTAGCTAATTAGTTGATTTGCTCCCTAATTCTTGTTCTTAAAACGTTTTTATTATGTTGAGTTCTTGTCTCTCTCTTTTCTGTACAAATTTTACAATCGACTTTAAACTAACTTCTCGATGAGTAAGAGTCTTGAAACTTTCAACATAGCTCAGACGATGCTCATAGCTCAGCTCATAGACGACATAGCTCAGCACGACGACGATGCAAAATTATGTAATAATATATATTATATATGTGATACCCATGTATTAAATATTACAATATAATATATATTATAAATGATACATAACTACAATATATACATTTTATAATATAACATACTATATTATAATTGAATATAATAATTAATTTAAAATTTAAAACGTATATTTATAGTAAAAAATCTTTTTTTCCTTTCAAATTATTTTTTATCTGCAACGTAGTAATAACATCACGTCTCGCATGCTTCCTGTATTACTCTTGTATCTCTGTGCGTTTATGTAGCTGCAGAACACATTAATACCAATGGTTTCTCTAATATTTGTGGCAGAGCCATGGTGCGTCTGGTTGGAAAATTTCTCCTCCTGGCAAGTCTTCACAGGTTTTTGCTAGTGCATAAAAAGTCTTAGTTTTATAATTTGAAAATAATTTCACTCTGTAAAAGTATTTTCAAATAGCCATGTGGTTCCACCCAGTGAAGCTTTATAATTTTATGTAGTTTCATCAATTTTCCAATCTTTGCGGTAGCACAAGTGATGTGGTACGCAGTCAAGCAAACATCTTGTTCGTAAGTAACCCGTTGAAACTCCGCTGAAATTCGCCTTGAATTAAGATGGCTTGGTGGTGTAGATTAGTGTTGCCGCGAGACGAGACGAGACTTGAGCCAGTCTCGTCTCAGTCTCGTTTTCTGAACTCGGGTATCGTCTCGAGTCTCGTCTCGTGAACCCCAGTCTCGGTCTCGAGTCTCGGACGAGACTCTCGTCTCGTCTCGTTTCCCCCAAAATAAATTTAGCACCATAAAAAGCCGTTTCCTTTGCATACTTAATCGCTTAATCGGTACACTCGAAATAGGAAAGCCATTAATATAAATTTTAAATATATATTGATCTGGACACCAATTACATCAAACTGCTAGTAAAATCATTGATTTTATTGATAATCAATGTATAAACTAGTAGCATAAAACAAAAAATTTCTAAAAAGGTAATGTAGACACAAATTTACTTCTGAGAAATCCACAGGAGGTTTAAGAAAATAATCGCAAAAATGATGTGAGTGGTATTAGAGATAATTTTCGCTTTAATAAAGTAGTTTAAATAATTTTCAGATTTAAAAAAGTTTAATTAACATAAGTTTTTTATTTGACTGGCCAAATTGCACGTCACCCACGAGTTCACAGAGATTCTTCTTGCTGATTCGTGACCCAAGTGGTTTCTATGCTTCCTTATTGTCAAGGCTGCACTTGAGAACAACCTTTCCGCTGGAACAGATGTAGTGGGAATACTGAGGTAGTCTATCGCCACTTTTGATAGCACTGGAAAAGTTGCCTCATTTGCCTTCCACCATGTCAATATGTTTACATCACTAGGGGATCTCGGCAGTTGAAGATAGTCTTCAAGTTCTTTCCTCCATTTTTCATGCTGGGATGATAGACTAGGAGCAAATATATGAAAACCATTAGGTCTTAACAGAAAATGGGTTAAATTTCTATTTAAAAGTAAAAAAAAATTAAATAAAAGTTCTGAGACTAATTGAACTTCTCTCTTAGGTCAAAATAGTTAAGGTAAGTGTAATTAGTCTAAAAGGAGAAAATACCTGCCAGTACTGGGTCTTGATTGCTTATAGAGAGAATATACATCTAGAAGGTCTTCCTAGTCACTTTCTACCAAAACAGACCTCTCGAGATTCTCTAGATCCATTGACTAAGCGGACTGTATTTGAGTGGGACCTTACAATAGACTTTGAACATTTCCTCAAATTTCAATAGGAACATTTCCTGCATCTCTTATCCCCATGGCGTCATGGAGAAAGTTTCTAGTATGAGAAAGTATGACGTGGATCTAATATTAATACCGCGCAATAAATACAGTGTGTCAGGCATTAGTGCTTTAGCATCTAATTCCGAGCAGCTTGATAGGCAAGCAACAGTTTTTCATCACCTTCATTCCTTCCAGGCTTATTGTCCAGTATTTCCATCATTTTTTCTAGCTTATCCAACAGCAAGTTAAATGGAACGAGTGGAAGGGTGACGTAATTTTCTCATCCTAATTTATTCGTCAGAACTTTAAAGTTTTTTAAAACAATGTGAAAATTTTCAAGCAGTGTCCATTCTGATCCAGTGATTTTGAGGCGCTTCAGGTCACTTATACTATCGCATAGGATTGAAATACCTCTCTTCACATTAAGTGCTGTTCCAATCATATCGTCTGTTGAATTCCACCTAGTTGGGACGTATATTAAAAGGTTCAGTGATGGTTCCCCTGCAGCTTCGCAAGCACTTCGGAATTTATTTCGTAAGTGCTCACTTTTTTTAATTTTTTAAATTAGAGATCTTATTTTGGCAATCGAATTTTTATTTTCTTCTTCAAACTCAAAATCCTCGTCGTCACTGTCAATTAATAAAGCTGGTCTTCTGAAACTCCGTCCTCCAGAGACAACGTTCTTTATAGATCCTGTACTGCAATGTTTAGTACATGGGCTATGCATCTAAAATGCTGATCAGTGCTGTCAAAACTTAGTGCTTTAGCCATTTAAGCTAAATAACTCGGCCGCAAATCGAGGGATCCGGGTTCGAATCCCGGTCAGGGTCAATGATTTTTCCTCTCAGGAATTTCGCACAAGTCTGTAAATAGATTTTTTCGACAGGTTTCTGGCCCCTTTTAGAATCGAATGCATGCTGCTGAAATAAGATTACCTGCCGCTAACAGGTGTTTCTGGAGAAAATATGATGAATGGAGTTAGAATGAGTGGCTGATGAATAAATGCCGGTCAGATGATCCAGTAATGGACTTTTTGATTAAATGGATTTTTGGTTAGCAAAATAAAGGCAAATGAAAGAAATTAAAGTCAAAGGAATGCCAATTGTAGTTATCCTTTTTTATTGTAACATCCTCAACACAATTTAGCGACATCATGCTAAATATCCTCACTAACCTCGGAAGATATATCATGCAGGAAGAGGTACATAGTTATTTCAATTATCATTCGTCCATCTGCCGAGGTGATGTGCTCTGCGCAATTCGAAATGGTGCCATCCTTTTCTCCTAGCATGTAAACTATAAGCAGGATTGCAAGTGCCGCTGGGCGATACTTTACACATATGCGAGTATAATCCATGATATTTTTGTCGTAGAAGTTAGCACTGAAAATTACCACTTTAGAAAATAGTCCAATTTTTGCTAGATTAATTTTCCAAGGTTATTATCGCAGGAAACAAGGAAAAGTAGTCAGCCATTAACACTCCCTTACTTGGATCCAGAAGTCACGCTCATGCATTCAGAAATTAATTTTTCGGCAAAAATTCTTTTTTGTAGTTAGAAAAGTTATTATTGAATTATATTTCAAATTTAATACCTACTTAAGAAAAAAGTAAAATTTACTTCGTCTTAACAGAAGGACATAGTTTTAGGGATAAAGCTATACCAAATACCAATTAAGGACATATATCTGTATTTCGAGACTTTCGAGAGTCACGTGGAAGTGGTATCGTCTCGTCTCGTCAAAAAGTGGTCTCGAGTCTCGTCTCGAATTCTACCCAACGGTCTCGTCTCGAGTCTCGTCTCGTTTTCGAGACGAGACGAGAAAGTCTCGAGTCTCGCGGCAACACTATTCGGGACCCTTAATGGACTAATCAGTTCAGCTTACGATATTTCTTATCTATCCCTTGCGATTCTAACTTCACGAGCACTTTACTAGTAGGCACTTAGTCGAAGTATTTTTTTAAATCGAGGAATATCGAGCCAACTTAAACGCTATTTTCACCCGCGACCAAAACATCCACATCTACACAATACCCTGCAAGCCACCTCAAGGGTTTGTGGCAGGGGTGAATTATCACTAACATGCACTACATATTGGGTATGCTACCAATGTTACGGAGACTACTTTTATAAATGTATTTTTTCGTGACGCTTCCTTGAACTTCCCTCACATACGACCAAAATGTCTTAGGATTATTGCTCAGGTAATTACCCAGTAGATCGCTTTTGAAATCAGCAAGCACCCTTCGACACATTTTTTTCGCTAAGAGTTTAAACAAAAAATTTGCAGGAACTCATTGATTTCGTCAGGAAAAAGATTTGTTGCGTACCTTTTTAGTCTAGCATGACAGATTCACTGTCGTTTCGTTGACTTCTGTAATTCTGCATTATACCCCCGAGGCCCTGAATTTATTCTTATTAGCAAACGAATTCTGAAACTCCAATCTCTTCCCACCGAAATCAGCCCCATCAAACAATTTTCTATGTGGTGCATGGTTTATGTTTATGCTCAGGGAAAAGTTAGCGATCACTTCTTCATGGTCACTGATTCAGTAATCGGTAAGTACATTTACTACCGATTTACTATTTGAACCGTTAGATTTAAAATGTCATTTTTTCCACGAACAATCACGGATCATAATAGTTGTGATAGATCAATCACATGAAACTCCCACCCTCAATAGGTAGAGTAGAATATTCACTCATGTTTAATAACATAGCATTATTACTAACACTTCACACCGCTTGATTAGTCCGGCATTAATTTATTTTGTTATCTGCATGAAGTAGTATATCGTAGCATTCATAAATTAATAGCATTAGTAATATTAACCACTAGATGTCTCTTTAGCAGTGTGCTGCATGTTTACATGTTCATTTACGTATCACTCTCCCAGTTTTTGGTTTGACTGCGCACTGTTCTCCTAACCGATTTTTGGTCTGCGCCTAGCGGCAGGGGGAACGTGCAAGGTCCCGATTTGTACTTGGACTAGTGCTTCATACCTGGTGTGGAATCACCCCGTGCCACACACCCTGGTGGTGGCTTGCACGGTACTTCGTAGATGTATATGTAGACTAGTTGTTTGAGTACATTAGTTGTAAGTAAATCAAGGGTATTGTGTCCTCTGTTCGGGATTGTAACTAACTGTTGCATGGGTGAAATGTAAACGCATACAATTAAGTGACTGGCATGGCTTTCTCCCCAGTGTGATAAAGCTAAAAACGTGTTCCAGTCGACGGACTGAAGAATGAAATAACCCACGGTTTTAATGCTAACGTCATTTTTGTATTACGACGATTTGTTTATCCGTCTTTAAAGTTCTTTTATTAAGTTTATATCAGTATCAGGAGGTCTACAGAATGTGCAGACATAGATTTTCTTTGTCTGCAGTATATTTCTTTGAATAAAATGGTACGGGAAATCATCGGTGGTGATTTCAACGTTCCCTCCAAAGACAATATGACATATAGTTTCAAAAATAGCGGCAAGGATAAGGAATTGTGTGACACTCTATACATTCACAGCTAATTCCTTGCATCAATTAGCCACAACACTAACCGACATTCCGATCATGTAGGAACCCTCTGAACCAACAAACCCTCCGAACCAACCTCTGAACTGACAATATTTCTATTATTGAAATTTTTCCTAAATCGTTCGACGTTTACTGAAAAGATAGGTCCAACCGAACCGAAGGCGGAGTACTTTAGCTGTAAAGAAAACCGTTGTCATCCGAATGGAAATCGTCCCAGATACCAGCCTAGAATCTGTATGGTGCTCTATTAGATGCCCTAAATCAAAAACAATATTCGTGTGCGCATACTACAGACCACCTAACACCAACGTCACCTCAATTTTAGAACTCGAAACACAAATAAAGAACATCACATCCAGGAACACCGAAAGAAATTTAATCATAGATGGAGATTTCAATGCGCCCTCTATAGATTGGAAGACCTACAGTTATGTATCAGGGGGAAGAGACAAAGATATATGCGAGTCCCTGCTGTACACGTTCCCATCAAATGCCCTACATCAGATAGCTACGACGCCTAACAGAAGGGACAACATTCTGTAAATGTAAATTACTGTAAATCAAGGTGTCACCATAAATAATGGTAGGAATGAGAGCTTTTTTCAAAGTCAGAATGGCTTAATATCCGAAATAAATAGAAACCACGGCTCAGGTACATAAAAAACGAGTGCCATTAATGACATCAAATACTCCAAAGAAAGGACTTGTAAGTCGTTTGCAAGGGTTTCTATTTCCATTGCGGTCGTCAATTGCCGTAGTATAAAAAACAAAGTCGCTGATTTAAATCATATCATTGAGTACACTGACGCTGATGTATTGATAGACAGAAAGTTGGTTATCGAATGAAATTACGGATACCGAGATCATCCCAAAATCATATGCAATACATAGAAAAGACAGAATACCGAGGATAGGAGGAGTATTTATCGCAGTCAAAGACGAGACCTTCAGTAAAGCAGAGATAATTCCAGATAATGACATAGAAAGTGTGTGGTGTACCATTAAATGCTCGACAAAAAGAATTTTTATATGCTCATTTTACAGAACACCTACAGCAAACACAAATTTAAGAGTTGGATAGACAGGTGAAGCGTTTTATACCCAAAATAACGTAAATTATATAAATATCGGCGGTGATTTCAACGATAGGGGTGACTGGTAATATCTCGAATATGTTTACTCCACAAGAGATCATTAGTCAGCTTAACTCCGAGGTATTTAACCGATTCTACAGTCTCTAATTTTCTGTTGTTTGTGCAATAGATGTTACTAGGAGCATTTTTACGTTTCCAAAAATTCATAAAAACGCATTTTTTTCAGGTTTTATTCTAGCTGCCACGCATCGCACCACTCCTGTATTGCCTCGAGGTCCTTAGTTAGCGCTTGCTTACCATGAAGGCTACGGATTTCTCTATACACCACAACGTCGTCTGCAAATAATCTATGCTTACTACAACTGTTTCACCGAAATCGTTTATTTAGAAAAGGAACAGAAGCGGGCCTATTACACATCCCTGTGGGACACCCGATGTGACTTTTACTTCATTAGAGATAGAGCCATCTAATACAACTCTTTGCACGCGATTACTTAAGAATTCTCTAATCTAGGAAATTACGTCGTCATCTAAACCCTAGGATTTTAATATCATGAGTAGCTTACTGTGGGAAACTTTATCAAATGCCTTTTTAAAGTCAAGAAAAATTACATCAACTGGAACGTTATGTTCACCCGAGACTAAAATATCGTGGGAAAAAAAGTGCTAATTGAGTTTCGCAAGATCTTCCCTTTCTGAATCCGTGTTGCGTTTTTGTTAACAAGTTCTGCATATCAAGGTTTCTCATAACTGAGCTTGCAATTATATGTTCAAGGGCTTTGCAAGAGATAGATGTGAGAGATATCGATCTGTAGTTCGATGGGTGTTCCTTATCACCGCTTTTGAAAATGGGAGTGACATTTGAAATTTTCCAGTTCATGGGTACTATGTGTTCGTTGATGGATTTATTAAATATATTCTGCAAGTAGGGTGCTATTTCACAAGGTAATTCTCAATACACGCGGGCAGGAATTTCTTCAGGACCTGGGGATTTATTTGGACTTAAAGATTTTAGCAAGTTTTCTATTCCGTGAGTGCCAATATCTATAGGCGGCATCTTTTGCTGGAAGGGATCATTTACCTTTACGGATGTATTCTGCGATGAATTGGTGAACACACTTTTAAACTAGGAATTTAATAAGTTGGCTTTGTCTGAACTGCTTGTTAATAATTCGCCATTTTCTTTTCGTAGTGGAATAACTGTTGATCTATTGCCTTGAACTTCCCTTACGTATGACCAAAATGCCTTTGGGTTGTCCTGTAACTGTTCTACTAATGTTTTTCTTTTAAAATCCATGAATGCATTCCGAAATGCTTCATTTGTAGTGGCTTTAGACAATTTGTATATTTCAATTATTAAATTTTGATCACCAGTGGACAATTCTCTACGGAGTATTTTCATCTTGGCGTGGCATACTCTCTGACGTCTTAACGATTTTCTCACTTCTGCATTGTACCATCTTGGTTCGCTGCCCTCTTTTTTTTACTTTACTTGGAATGTATTTTCTGATCCCCGAATGTGCGATCGAAAGGAAAGTTTTCCAACTACCCTCCGTGTCTAACTTTACGCTTGATTCCTGGAAGTCGGGAAGAGAATTTTTTAGATGACTCTTGAATGCATTGAAATCGGCTTTTTAAACAATGTAGAATTTTCTTCTTTGCTTAAAACATTTAATGATATTCAAAGAGAACTTTTCGGTAACTACTCTATGGTCACTAATGCCCTCAACAGTGTTTGCCATAATTACTTGTTGCGGTATATTTGTTGCCAATAAATCAAGAATGTTGTCCCCTCTGTTAGGCGTCTTAGCTATCTGATGTAGGGCATTTGATGAGAACGTGTACAGAAGGGACTCGCATATAACTTTGTCTCTTCCCCCTGATATGTAAATATAGGTCCTCCAATCTATAGAAGGCGTATTCAAATCTCTACCTATGATTAAATTTCTTTCGGTGTTCCTGGATGTGATGTTCTTTATTTGTGTTTCGAGTTCTAAAATTGAGGTGACGTCGGTGTTAGGTAGTCTGTAGTATGCGCACAAAAATATTGTTTTTGATTTAGGGCATCTAATAGAGCACCATACAGATTCTAGGCTGGTATCTGGGACGATTTCCGCTTGGATGACAACAGTTTTCTTTACAGCTATAAGTACTCCGCCTCCGGTTCGGTTGGACCTATCTTTTCAGTAAACGTTGAATGATTTAGGAAAAATTTCACTATCAGAAATATAGTCCGTCAGCCAACTTTCTGTGCCGATAATGACGTTACACTCCGTGCTATGAATAAGGTGGTGAAATTCTGGAATCTTATTTTTTTAAACTACGGCAGTTAACTACTGCAACGACTTATGCTTCATGATTATTGTTTATGCGTTTCGGGGACATTTCAAGATTGCTGTATTCAATTAAGCTATTCTTGGGCCCTATTTTCGGAGTACTCTTAGCTAAATTAACACATAACGTACGATATCCTGATTTGAAGTAGCTGAAGAGTAGAAGAAGAGTGATGTATGACTGGCTTGCACTGTACTTCGAATATATCTATAGATACAAGGGTTAACCTACCATTGATGATTAGTATCTATTATTGATATTTCCTGGATTTCCAAATATGGTTCAATAGACGAGCACGTTGCCATCATCCAACATATTCACCGCGGTCTTTCCAACTATACCAACAACCCATAATAGGTGGCCTGCCAACAACCAGTGTTCAGGGCAAAAGGAAATTTTAAAGGACAAACATTTCTGTACGCTAAAAAAAATGCTTCGCGGACAGTCAAGAATCATTCGTACACATCGCAAACGAGGATTCGCGCGTCGGAAGAGGAAACGGTTGGCCATCATAATAGGAATCATATGTTTGCTTTCGTAATGTCATTTGCACCAAAATTTGCCGTCGATGAGTCAGTGTCGAACCCCTTGGCTTTCGCACCATCTCGAGGCGGTGGTCAACAACAACATGCCGCGTCGGCCTCCCACTCTCCAACCACCACTTCTATGACTCATCTGCACGGCAGGTCATGCTTATCCCGCGGACCAAAGGGGCGACATGGACACGATAACACCCCATCCCCCTCCCAACACAACCTCCTGCCATCAGACAAAGCACTCTGACTCTCCCGTCGTCGCTTGTGTTAAAAGCATCTACATCTACATAAAAACGCTCCTTGTAACAGCTATTGCATAAACTACAGCAAATTAGAGACTGTAGAATCGGTTAAATACCTCGGAGTTAAACTGACTAATCATCTCTCGTGAGGTAAATATATTCGTGAAATTACCGGTCAAGCTAATCGTAAATTGGGATTTGTTAAAAGAGTGCTTGGCAAGTGCGACGATGAAGTTCGGGAAATCAGCTACTTCTCCCTCGTTTGACCCCAATTGGAATATGCTGCCAGTATTTGGTATCCTTATGAGATAGGCTTGGAAACTTAGTTAGAACGCGTGCAGCGAAGATCGGCAAGATACGTTAAAGGCCGTTACGATAATCTCGTCAGTGTTACTGACCTATTGCAGCAACTGGGATGGGAAACGCTTTCAGACCGTCGATTATAATTTAGACTCAATCTATTATGTAAGTTCCAAACCGGTCTATTATCTGACGACGTTGAAAATATTTTACGAAATCCGTCATACTACTGTAGATCAGATCATTAAAATAAAATTAGGGAACTAGACTGTAGAACGGACAGATTTAAAATGTCATTTTTCCCACGAACAATAAGGGACCATAATAGCGGCCAATGAGACCTTTATCTAGGTTAGTCGATAGGTAGTGTAGCTCATAGTAGTAATAGTAGTCCCTAATACTTGAATCCTTATCTGTTACCTAGTACTAACAGCACGCCGTGCATGTTTTCTACATAAGTCTTGAGTCTCTGTACATTTGTGTAGTTGTAAAATACATATATATTAACGGTCCCTCTCCATTGTGATAATATCTGTAGTCTAGTGCATGCTTATGAGGCTTCGCCTCGTGACAAGGATAAATGATTTATGCTAATGCATAATTAGTCGTAGTTACACTAACTTTAGGGTATCGTATAATGCATGTTGGTGACTACTCACCCCCTGCGACACACTTCTGAGGTGGCTTGCAGGATATTTTGTAGATGTTGATGTATCTGTATTTGAATTTAACTATATGAAGCACTTTTCACTTATTAAATTGTGATTATCAGTGGACAAATCTGTACGGAGTTTTTTCATCTTGGCGTGGCATACTCTGTCGTCTTAACGATTTTCTCACTTCTGCATTCATCTACATCTACGAAGTACCGTGCAAGCCACCAATAGGGTGTGTGGCATGGGTTGATTCCACACCAGGCATGTAGTACTCGTCCCAGCACAAATCAGAACCTCGCACGCTCCCCCGGCCGCTAGGCGAAGACCAAAATCAGTCAGGAGAACAGCGCGCAGGCAAACTAGAAACTGGGAGAGTGCTACGTAAATGAACAGGCAGACATGCAGTGCAATGCTATAGACACATCTAGTGATTTTCATTACTAATACTATTAATTAATGGATGCTACAAGGTACTACTTCATGCAGAGAACAAAGTAAAATAATGCCGGACATATCAAGCGGCGAGAAGTGTTAGTAATGATGCTATATTATTAATCACAAGTGAAAACTCTACTCTCCGTATTGAGGGTGGGAGTTTCATATGATTGATCTATCGCAACTCTCATAAAATGCTAAATATACATTCTAGATGGCGTTAGTTCAGGTACAATGAGAGAAACATCAGGTGTACTTAAGGGAAGTGTCATAGGCCCCTTATTATACCTTTTGTACATTACTCTCCCAGTTTTTGGTTTGGCTGCGTACTGTTCTCCAGACTGCTTTTTGTCTGCGCCTAGCGGCCGGGGGAACGTGCGAGGTTCTGATTTGAACTGGTATGACTTCATTCCTAGTGTGGAATCACCCCGTGCCACACACCCTACCGGTAGCTTGCACTGTACTTCGTGGATCTCGTTACATGTCGTAGATCTTGCGATACTCACTTTCGTTCACGATATTTTGGTCTCTGGTGAAAATAACTTTGAAGTTGACCCGATATTCCTTGGTTTACAAAATAGCATTCGACAATGTGCCTCATATTAAATTACTCGTGAAGGTAGAATCGTATGGGATAGATAATGTCGTTAGGTAGGTTTCTCAGTTCGTAAGGGGCCGCTAACAAGGAGTCGTACGTCGACTCAGGCGTTCTCCAAGAAATTTTCATCGCTGTTCTTCTATTTTTCCTTTGGGTAAATTAATGACATCGGTACCATAGTTAAAACTAGACTTAGACATTTGCTGACGGTACACCGTTGTGCAATGAGAGATTTTTAAACCGAAAGATAGGGACTCAGTAATAATAATAATAGCAATCCAAGCCTGGGGCGAAAATAGCATTTTGAACTAAACCTATAAGAATGCGTGGTAGGACCTACAGTTTTGGAGAAAGAAGTTTCCAACAGAACGATATTACAAGACATAAAACTGGAAATAGTCAATGTCGATTTCGTTAAATATTTATGCGTCACAATTACTCACGACCTATCTTGGAGTAAACATTCGGGAAATATGTGGTCAAGTTAATCGGAAGCAAATATGATATATTAAAAGAATACTCTCGGGGAGCGAAAGTTAAAGAGCGTTGTTAATTATCACAATATATGCCTAAATATCTGCGGTAAAGTTATTATTTATATTATAGTGGAGTCAAGTATTTTCAATCCTGGAATCAGATCACGTGTAGCGACGAGCAGCTAGGTTCGAAAAGGTATGTCTTTCCGTGTGTTGAGGCTATTGAAAAGGATGAGAATCGCTAAAGAGTCATGAAACGAAGACTCCGAATCGCCGCGGAAACCTGAGAAAGACAGGGTACGTCTTTAAGGTGTTTTAACTTAATTTTATTTTTTCAGTTTTCCATTTCTATATGAGACGCTAATTAAATTTATGTTTTATGTGCCTCAAATTTTGTAAAATTGTTTTGCATGTCAGCATGACTGAACTGTAAATAATTGTTTCCGTGATGAACGATTGCACTGTTTATCCCGTATGAGTTAAATAATAATAGTTAGAATCCAATTGCATGTGAAGAGTCTTCCACGTACGTTACTTCATATTCCATAAAATTATATTAATTAAAATAGCTTATAATCAGGGTTGAGTAAGGAACAAAAAGATTAAAGCTATCCAATTTTTTGCTTACTTTCTTAAAACAAATGTATTACCTATTCTGTTAGCTACAAAATTAAAAAAAAGTAGCTGCTACACTACACATAGGTACAAATAAAAATAAGCTACCGGCTACTATTTAGTATACACTCACTTTTAATCAAAGTTAGTCAAAATTTGGACTTTTCCTTTAACTACTGAGTTGAGATTCAGCTGAAAACCATTTAAGTTTAAAATATTGAGTGTAAATCAAAATTTAATACATGGTTACAATTGCATAAATACCCAATATAATGATTGTAGATGAACAGCACTCTCAGGATATCACACTATTCACAAATTCTTAATGCGAACATTCCGCTCCTTGCGTCATATTTTTCAGCGGGTCGATAATGTTATGGTTTCAGGGATGAAGTTGTTTGATTAATGGTCTCTAATTTACAAAAAAATAATTTTATATTAATAAAAACTAAAAGTTTTTTGGCATTGTCATAGTACAAGTCGTGCGAAAAGGAAACTGAAATAACAAGTAGTTTTGACCTTGAACATTTCCAAAATTGAACTTCCGACCGCAAAGCCTAAAAATCTTTTTCCACTCTTATTGCCAACAAAATCACATTAAATAACAGCAAAAATTTTCATTTCTCTTGCACAGTGTAAAATAAAAAAGGATTTCAACCGATGCATGTTTTATTTCTATGCAGTGGTTCAATATGGAGATACAAGCGTTCGAAGATAAGGATCTTTATTAATATTTACGCACACCAGGACAGTAATCATTGCTCGTGTGCTGGGCTGTCGATTTGATATGGTATTCGATGTCCGCGTCGTTTAGGGATTCAATGCGCACCAATTACGAATTACATACCTCACATTGTTTCTGATGCAAAGTCGCAAGCGGTGACAAAGTCGAACATCCTCCTCCTAGGAATCTTCATTTCTAAAAATAATATGCGCTTCACTCCGAAATACATATCGTGAGATGAAATTCAAGTGAAATGGAAACTTGTAAAGAAGAGTAGAAACGGCTAAAAAATTTCTGGCATTTCTTTTAAGGAAATAAACTGGACTAATGAAATCGACGAAAGTCTTCAGTCGACGAAATTGGTGTCCAGGCACTTCGACCTGATCGACGTTCGGAGGATACCGTGCGAAACTGTTGCCTTAAGTCATCAGTGAACGCGGTGGGAACCCAAAAAACTGGACTGGACTAACGTTGGCTACCCTAGATCCGTGGAGAACATGAGAGTATACGAGCTGAAGGCGATGTTAAAACTGCCGTGGGCGAACATGCGATATCCGAGTAGGTAAGCTCTCCTAACTCAAAAGAAAAACATTCCGTCGTATTTTCTCGGACACGCGTTCGTTCTTATGTCTCGTCAACGTCGATTCCGTAAAATATTTAGGCATCATAATTACTCAGGATCAATGTTTGAATAAACATATTTGTGAAATAATCGGTCAAGCCAGCAGAAAGGTAGGATGTTCAGAGTATCCGGAAATTGCAATGAGAAAGTGCAAGAGCAGCACTGTTATTTTTCTCTAGTTAGGCCACACTGGAATCACCCCGTGCCACACACCCTGGAGGTGGAGTTGTACGATATTTCGTTATTGTGAATTTAAAGGTACATACATAGGTAAGTGCCCGCAGAACAATCTACTAATTAAGTCTCAATGGCAGCTATTATGGTCTTTTATCGTTCGCGGAACAATGACATTTTAACCATACTATTACAAACATAAATACAAACTAACTACGGTCTATTTCTCTGACTTTTTTGCTCGTGACAATAAAATTATTGCTGGTCTCCTTTCACAGATCCCCGCTGCTCTAACTCGGTGTTTAAGCCTCCCTAATAAGTTTCCCTTTTCGAAATAAACTTTTGAAGCAAACAAATTTTCCAGTCACGATGGCGAGCACTCCTTTGAAAAGAGGGCGCGGGGGCCATAGGGTCGCGGGTTCGAGTTCCCATTCGGAGAGGATCAGCGCTTTCCGCTCGCGCGAACAGCAGTTCAACAGTCGGGAGGGTATGGTAGGTTAGGGGGGGGGGCGGAAGCGGGGTATGGGGAGGGTCCTTTGGAGAAGGGGTGGGAAAAGACCCTTTGGACACCCCGAGATAGACGCCACACTCCTTTGGGTACGAGAGGTTTCGGACTTTGGCGAGGCTCACTCGAGAGGCTCACGCAGAGGCAGGCAGGACGAGGGAAACGGGAGAATATGAAGCTGAGCGGCGATCGGGAGAAGAGGGCGTTGCCGGAGGACTCCAACCGACGCCGTCAGCCTCCGAGTCTCCTCGTGGACTCTTACACACCAAAAGGTAAGCCTATTAAGTGAATCGTGTTGTTTTTCTCCTCGAGTCGGGTGAAGCACGTGACACGGACATTCGCTTCAGTATAAGCGTCAAACGTGGATATTGTGAAGTTTTTCATTACCGTGTGGTCACCCTAAGTCTCCTCTAAAGATTAAACGCATGTGTTACCAGTGTATCGGTCCATTCTCTGGCGACGTTGATAATATTTTACGAAATCCTACACACTACGGTAGATCATATCATGAGAATAAAATTAGGGAACTAGACTGCAGAACGGACAGATTTTAAATGTCATTTTTCCCACGAACGATAATGGACCATAACAGCTGCCAATGAGACTTTATCTAGGTTTGTCGATAGGTAGTGTAGCTCTTAGTAGTATGTAGTAATACTCCTAATACTTGAATCCTTATCTGTTACCTAGTACATACTAACAGTACGCCTTGCATGTTTTCTACATGGGTCTTGAGCCTCTGTCCATCTGTGTAGATGTAGAATGCATGTATATTGACGGTCCCTCTCCATTGTGATGACATCTGTAGTGTAGTAGTGCATGCTTGTGAGGCTTCGCCTCGTGACAAGTATTAGCGATTTATGCTAATGCATAATTAGTCGTAGTTACACTAACTCTAGGGTATAGTGTAATGCATGTTCGTGATTACTCACCCCCTGCCACACACCCCTGATGTGGCTTGCAGGGTATTATGTAGATGTATAAAACATTCTCCTGTTCATGTTGGCATCCAAAAGGCATAGGCGTATGTTTCTTTTCCTTAAATCTTATTTGTTCATCGATGTACTGTGGGGACAACGTACCTCCTTTCCTGCCCTCCTTATTGTTCATATTGGCTCACATAACACTTAATTAGTAGATATAACATAGAGCAATGTATAGTAATGGGATCGATTGCCAGAACTTGGGGGGTTTTACTTAGTTAGTATAACTTATGGAAGTATACCTAATTTATGTGGTTAGTTTAAATGTCGAGATGGAGCGCCGCACAGTGGGCTCAAATCGAAAATCGCCGGACAATAGTCCAAAATTTCTTTTTTTGAGTTAACGGCTTGAAACTTGGCGCATATACACGCAAATGATTGGTGATTATGGAATGGTAAGTCATTTCTCATAGGTCTTACCTGTTATTTAGATACAGAGGCTCAAACACGACCAAATCTCCAAAAAAGCGCCCGCTCTCATTTTTCTTCGAAAGTCATAAAAGTTGAGCAGATATAGGAGTAATGGAAGGATATTTATGAAATAAAAAGCATTACTATTGTTTTTTCTTTTTCTTGTATTTTTCGCATAACTTCTTATACTCCTCTTCGGGGAGACCCTGACGTGCGTTCTTCATTTTTGCATGCCAGATTCATTGTCGCTTGAGAGATATCCGGGCGTCCGCATTTAGCCAACTAGGTTCAGTATTGACCTTTTTAAGTTTACTTGGTATTGTGCTAGTTATGGCTAATAAGTATTCCATGTATTCCAGTCAGAACAACGGTTTTCACTAATATCACTAAATTTTTTATATGAGGTCAATAGTTCTCGTTTTAATCCTTCGAAATCCGCCTTGTGAAATAAATATACCCTCCTCTTTATGAGTGCCATTTTGTCAGTACTAATACGGAATCTAGCTTTTACTGCTCTGTGATCAGTAATTCCGTTCACTGTTACTACGTTAAGGACGCTCTCAGTTATGTTGGTCGCCAAACGATCTAAATCATTGTTTTCTCTGGTTGGTTTTGTGACTAATTGATGTAAGGAATTAGATATGAATGTGTGGAGTAGAGTATCGCACAACTCCTTATCTTTGCCGCCATTTTTGAAACTATATGTCATCTAGTCAATGGAGGGAACGTTGAAATCACCACCGATAATTATGTTATTTTCGTTATTTTGACGTGTGAGACGTTTCACCTGTCTATCCAACTCTAGAACTAAATTTAAGTCTGCATCGGGTGGTCTATAATATGAGCAAGTAAATTTTTTTTCTGTTGAGCATTTAACCGAACACCACCCACTTTCTATATCATTATCTGGAAATATTTCGGCTCTGCTAACGAACTCATCTTTGACTGCGATAAATACTCGTCCTTCTGTTCTCGCTGTTCGGTATTTTCCGTATATTACATATGATTTTGGGAAGATCTCATCTACATCTACAAAATACCCTGCAAGCCACCTCAGGGGTGTGTGGCAGGTGGTGAGTATTCACCAACATGCAATACACTTTACCCTAAAGTTAGTGTAACTACGAAGAGTAGTTACCGAAAAAATCTCTTTGAATATCATTAAAAGCTTTAAAGAGAGAATAAAGTCCAACATTTTAAAAAAGCCGATTTCAATGCGTTCAAGAGTGACCTCAAAAATTGTCTTCCCGACTCCCAAGAATCAAGCGTAAAATTATAGAGACGCAGGGTAGTTGGAAATCTTTTCTCTCGATCGTGCATTCGGGGATCAGAAAATATATCCCAAGTAAAGTAAAAAAGAGGGCAGCGAACCAAGATGGTACAATGGAGAATTGAGAAAATCGTTAAATTGACAGAGAGTATGCCACGCCAAGATGAAAAACTCCGTAGAGAATTGTCCACTGGTGATCAAAATATAATGTTTGAAATAAACAAATTGTCCTAAGCCACTACAAAGAAAGCGCATGGATTTCAAAAGAAAAGCATAAGAAAATAGTTACATAATAACCTAAAAGCCTTTTGTTCCTACGTAAGGGAAGTTTAAGGCCATAAATCAATTCCAAAAGTTAATCCACTACGAAACGAAAAGGGCGAATTATTATCGAGCAATTCGGAAAAACGCGAATTTATTAAACTGCTACTTCCAAAGTGTCTTCACTAATTCATCACAGATTACATCCATCACAATAAATTATCATTTCCAGCAAAAGATGCCGCCTATCGAAATTTGCACTCACGGAATAGGTAACCTGTTATAATCCGTAAGTCCAAATAAATCCCCTGGTCCTGAAGCAACTCTTGTCCGCGTGTATAGAGAAATAGCGTGTGAAACAGCAAACTACTTGCAGAAAGTATTTAGTAAATCCAACAACGAACAGCAAATTAGAGACTGTAGAATCGGTTAAGAACCTCGGAGTTTAACTGGCTAATGATCTCTCGTTGAGTAAACAAATTCGGAAAATTGTCAGCCAAGCTAATCGTAAATTGGGATTTGTCAAAAGAGTACTTGGCAAGTGCGACGAAAAAGTTAGGGAAATCAGCTACTTCTCCCTCGTTAGATCCCACTTGGAATATTCTGCCAGTATTTGGGATCCTTATGAGATAGGCTTGGAAACTGAGTTAGAACGCGTGCAGCGAAGATCGGCAAGATACGTTAAAGGCCGTTACGATAATCTCGTTATTGTTACTGACCTTTTGCAGCAACTAGGATGGGAAACACATTCAGATCGTCCATTAAAATTTAGACTCAATCTATTATTATGTAAGTTCCAAACCGGTCTATTCTCTGACGACGTTGATAATATTTTACGAAATCCGACATACTACGGTAGATCAGATCATGAGAATAAAATTAGGGAACTATACTGCAGAATAGACAGATTCAAAATGTCATTTTTACCACGGATGATAAGGGACCATAACAGCTGCCAATGATACTTTTATCTAGGTTTGTCTATAGGTAGTTTAGCTCTTAGTAGAAGTACTCCCTAATACTAGTATGCTTACCTGTAACCAAGTACTAACAGCACGCCGTGCATGTTTTCTACATAAGTCTTGAGTCTCTGTCCGTTTGTGTAGTTGCCAAATACATACTTATATATTAACGGTCCCTATCCATTGTGAGCATATCTGTAGTGTAGTGCATGCTTGTGAGGCTTCGTCTCCGGACAAGCATAAGTGATTTATGCTAATGCACAATTAGTCGTAGTTACACTGACTTTAGGGTATCGTGTAATGCATGTTGGTGACTAATCACCCCCTCCCGCACACCCTTGAGGTGGCTTGCAGGGTATTTTGTGGATATGCAGATGTACACTAGGCATGCAATACTCGTCCCCGCTAATATTATGACCTCACATGACCCCCGGCCGCTAGGCGCAGGCAAAAAATCAGTCGGGAAAACAGTGCGCAGCAAAACCAGGTCCTGAGAGAGTATCCGATGCACGCGTTATGATTAACTTTTTACGACACCCACTGTTTTGACAATGACAGGAATGGCTTGATTTCGTCCTCAATTTGGATTCTTACAAAGAAGTGGTTTAAAACATTTGTTTTATGTTCACTACTTGCGATTTCCGAAACATACTGCATTTCAATGATTCAACAATTGTATACTTAATCTGCAATGCCATATCGAGAAGTCGAAGTTCTTACAGATTGCGTTAAATAATTTTCTTAAGTAATACTTCTATAAGGATCCGAATTAAGTAATGCAAAATATCCTTTATTTATTAGCATGTAGTACTTCAATAGTCCTGTTACGTGTGTATCGCATTTAGATTTACCGGTTTTTAGCACATTATACACGTTTACATTTAGTAATATGGAAGTGACTTTTCCTAAAGTTACGCAAAGCTAAACAAATTGTCTAAAGCAAACAAAGTGTTTGTTTTAGAGCCCTGTAAATTTTCCCTGTCCTAGAACTCGATCGTATTACATTGATTTTGGGATGTTCTTAAAGACATTTAATTAGCCTCCCTACGGTCCTTCTCAAGCGCGCATCGAGGCCCTTCTCAAGCATGCGTCACATTAAACTCTATCCTGGAATGGATTGAATGATTAGAGAGGGCAGAATTTCCGAGGGTGGCCATTTTCCCCACCAGAGACGGCAGGGGGATTGATGGGCACGAATCCGCATTCATTACAGAGTGTCCCATTGATCGTTTGTCATTTTTGACCTATAATTTCAGAGGCTTTCTTTCGTGCCACATGAATGAAATTTGGTATCTAGGTAGAAAAAGGTCGTGAGTTTTGTTGAGTGTGAGCAAAATTTTATAAATAGGACCTTTTGACCCCAGAAAGAGGTTCCAAAAATCCAAATTTTGCCTTATGGGCTTTCAATGTTAAATTATTTGAAACACAAAAGAGACGAAATGTTTTTGCAAAACTTTCAATAATTAAGTTTTTGGACACGAGGAATACGATAGAAAAACTTTCGAGTTCGAAAATGCAACCGTGACCCCTTAAAAGGCACAGTCAAGGTCACAGGGGTGACGAAAAGCGAATCGCCTCTACAAACCTGTAGAGTCATAGGTTTAATAAGGTTTCAAGATCGATGGTAAGGTCTTCAGATCCCTATTTTCATTCCTTGACCTTCGAGGGTCACTCAGGGGCCACAGGGGTGACAAAAGGTAAATCGGGGCTACAAACTTGTCGAATCATAGGTTTAAAAAGGTGCCAAGGTTGGTGAGGTCTTCAGATCCCTATTGTCATTCCTTGACCTTCAAGAGTCACTCGGGTCAAAGGTCACAGAGGTGACGAATAACGAATCGGGGCTACAAACATGTCGAATCGTAGGTTTAAAAAGGTGCCAAGATTGATGGTAAGGTCTTCAGATTTATCTTGTTTTACCATGACCTTCTAGGGTCACTCAGAGGTCAAAGGTCTGAGGGGTGACAAATAGCCAATCGGAGGTATAACAGTGGCTAATCTATCTCCCTTCCTACAGGTTCCGTTCCGTCGGTCGGAGGAGGCGTCGCGGTGGCGTTAGACAACTGGGAGCTGTGGCGACGCTTTCACCACGCCGGCACCGAGATGATCATCACCAAGACTGGACGGTGAGTGAGTGAGTGGAGACACCCTGCAACGTAAGCCCGTGAAACTTGACGTCGCGAGTGAATTGACTGCGAAATGGTGGGCGTAACGAGAGAGAAAATGAAAACAACCTTAGCTAGTTTGAATAACTTCAATAACAGCATTTATATAATTACAATTATTACAGTAAGACACAAGCCCGTAGGCTAAATACCGTTAACTTTGTCTATACAAGACGATCTCAAGTGGCACCAAGCCGATACGTCCTTATCCAGCCGCGGCCAGTTTCAAAGAGGGCTGGTATGTTCGCGGTGCACTTTGTCAGCGCAGGAGGGGAATCAGCTGGCCAGTGGAGGAGTGGGGAGAGGAGGGGAGATGTTATCACACTTTGGATTGGTGGGAATGTTCACAGGTCGGCTTGCAAGTTGAAAAAGATGTCAGCACCAGCGCGGACCGAATAAAAGGAGTGTACTTGCTGGAATCACCATGACCTGAGCGTTCGCATTGACCGGAGCAGAACGCGGCACTTGTCTCATCGCTCTCTGGCACTTTGCGAGACGCGACAGTCTCCTACGGTTTCTGAGTCTCCGAGGATTTTCGAGTCTCGAGGTTTCGAGGGGGGGAAATTGGCACACTTTTACCAATAGGGCCGCAGTCCTTAGCACTTTTCTCTATACAATTACAGGTTTTTACAATTGTGTTCTACGTTGAACTTGGTATATCAAGTTGGGGGGGGGGAATTGGCACGACCCGGCCGCCCTCGCGCCGAAGCGGATCACCTGTTCGCGTCGCACTTCACCACGGGGAACCCCGAGAGAAGGGTGGATGGAGGGATTATCCTAAATCCATGTGGCAAACCTGTTTCGGGTTCATCGTCAGCTAATACAATCAAATTTAATATTCTGGCCACCTGTAGAAAATCGCGCTACCTGTCTGACTACGTCAACATAATTCTCATTTTCATGCCATTTATTTTGGGCTACACCTGCAGAGCGCACCTCCCGCCGTGGCGCACACGCAACCTGATTCCACGCCAGGCACGCAATACTTGTCTCAGCTCAAGGTGGAACCTCGCTCGCTCCTCTACCTGGAAAAAGTAGTCATCCAAAAATATGGCCGCGGACAAACACGCATCTTTGCTATCAGGCTTTTTATTTTCAATGTGCAAGGCTCGGAGAAAAAGCCGAAGCAATATATTCTAAGTATTCCGGATTAATGAAAAGGTTTTCCCATTTGTTTGAATGTGCGTTCCCCTCTTGGTCCTCCTCTGTTCATTCATCAACTTCCATTTAGCTATTTTCGAGAATTCCGCCGAGTTTGAATTTGGGGAGAAATGTTTCTCCTCTGACCGTGGCGTGAGCGTGGCTGCTTCGGCTCGGCCTACAGCGGAGGCCATGTCCTAGGGCATGGCTTCAGACGCTGTACGCGTTTCTTCTGGAGTTCGTCGCAAACCAATCGCTCTCTGCGCGCCAAGATGTGCATTTCTGGTCGCTACATGCCAACTCTTTTCAATTTCTTGAAAATTGACGTAATGAAAGGGCACAAGCTAATAATCACAAACACTTCCTGCAAAATGTCTAACATGCATTGTTTTGCGGTAGTCCATTAAAATCAAATAATTTCCCCAAAAATTTCTTGCGATTCAAATAGAAATGCTTACACCATTACGTGTTGAAGAGATATGCCGTTGTTTTCCTCGTAAAGGTCTCTGATTGGGATTTAAATAAGTATGTATATCAAAAAATGATGCAAGCTTTAATTACTTGAAATAATAAAAACAATTATTATTGTGATGGATAATAGGAACTGAGTATCTTTCAAAATAATATATGTTATGCATCCCTTCATCAAGTGGTTCTTTCGAAATTTTCAACAACAGATCGCTGAAAGAGGACGAAAACGAAACTATAACTAACGTAGGTACGAGGTGTATGCCTCGCAGACATGCCTACGAAATGGCGTGAGCAAAGCACACCTTCCAAGAGGTGCGTCTTGCACGGGGTGATACCACGCGAATGTCTCCCTCTCGTCAAGGCCCCCACCCTCTCGGCTGCCAACCAGACAACCAGACAACCTCTAAGGAGGACCACACTAAACGAACAAACCGGATACCAGGAGCGTGCCATGTTTGGGAACTTGCCAACATGCAGTACTACTAGTGATAAGTGGTACCAGTGCCGGATTACCAATAAGGCAATATAGGGAGTTGCCTATGAGCTCGGAGGCTTTGGGGGCTCCGGAGAGTTCCAGTTGATGCAATTTTTCTTGACTTTAAAAAGGCATTTGATCAAGTTTCCCACAGTAAGCTACTCATGAAGTTAAAATATTACGGGTTAGACGACGACGTAATTTCCTGGATTATAGAATTCTTAAGCAATCGCGTGAAAAGGGTTGTATTTGATGGCGATATCTCTAATGAAGTAAAAGTCACATCGGGTGTCCCACAGGGATGTGTCATAGGCCCACTTCTGTTCTTTTTGTACATACATCTACACATCTACATCTACAAAATACCCTGCAAGCCACCTCAGGGGTGTGTGGCAGGGGGTGAGTAATCACCAACATAAATTACACTATATCCTAAAGTTAGTGTAACTACGACTAATTATGCATCAGCATAAATCGCTAATGCTTGTCATGAGGCGAAGCCTCACAAGCATGCAACATTACACTACAGATGTCATCAAAATGGAGAGTGACCTCAATATACATGCATTCTACATCTACACAGATGGACAGAGGCTCAAGACCCATGTAGAAAACATGCAAGACGTACTGTTAGTATGTACTAGGTAACAGATAAGGATTCAAGTATTAGGAGTACTACCACTACTAAGAGCTACACTACCTAACGACAAACCTAGATAAAAGTCTCATGGCAGCTATTATGGTCCCTTATCGTTCGTGGGAAAAATGACATCTTAAATCTATCCGTTCTGCAGTCTAGTTCCCTAATTTTACTCTCATGATCTGATCTACCGTAGTATGTCGGATTTCGTAAAATATTATCAACGTCGTCAGAGAATAGACCGGTTTGGAACTTACATAATACATTTAGTCTAAATTTTAATCGACGGTCTGAAAGCTTTTCCCATCCCAGTTGCTGCAAAAGGTCAGTAACACTAACCCAAGCTAATCGTAAATTGGGATTTGTCAAAAGAGTACTTGGCAAGTGCGACAAAAAAGTTAGGGAAATCAGCTACTTCTCCCTCGTTAGATCCCACTTGGAATATGCTGCTAGTATTTGGGATCCTTATGAGATAGGCTTGGAAACTGAGTTAGAACGCGTGCAGCGAAGATCGGCAAGATACGTTAAAGGCCGTTACGATAATCTCGTTATTGTTACTGACCTTTTGCAGCAACTAGGATGGGAAACACATTCAGATCGTCCATTAAAATTTAGACTCAATCTATTATTATGTAAGTTCCAAACCGGTCTATTCTCTGACGACGTTGATAATATTTTACGAAATCCGACATACTACGGTAGATCAGATCATGAGAATAAAATTAGGGAACTATACTGCAGAATAGACAGATTTAAAATGTCATTTTTCCCACGAATGATAAGGGACCATAACAGCTGCCAATGATACTTTTATCTAGGTTTGTCTATAGGTAGTTTATCTCTTAGTAGTAGTACTCCCTAATAATTAAATCCTTATCTGTTACCTAGTACTAACAGCACGCCGTACATGTGTTCTACATAAGTCTTGAGTCCCTGTCCATTTGTGTAGTTGCCAAATACATAATTATATATTAACGGTCCCTATCCATTGTGAGGATATCTGTAGTGTAGTGCATGCTTGTGAGGCTTCGCCTCGTGACAAGCATAAGCGATTTATGCTAATGCACAATTAGTCGTAGTTACACTAACTTTAGGGGTCTCGTGTAATGCATGTTGGTGACTACTCACCCCCTGCCACACACCCCTGAGGTGGCTTGCAGGGTATTTTTTAGATGTAGATGAATCCGTCACTGAGTAGTGCTCTCAGTACCTACCAATACTCCAACTAGTTCATGCGTTCACGACGACAACGCGTACCACGGGATATTATTAATGCATATGTAGAAAAGAAAACCACGTTCATCTTCCGAAGAGGGAAGAGAGATGTCCGGAAGAATTATAAGTAGT
This sequence comes from Pyrrhosoma nymphula, assembly GCA_963573305.1. NCBI lineage: Eukaryota > Metazoa > Arthropoda > Insecta > Odonata > Coenagrionidae > Pyrrhosoma > Pyrrhosoma nymphula. The sequence goes on along the minus strand of OY754329.1, from coordinate 153,769,781 downwards.
TCAACACAAGCACAAAATGTGGTCTACCCAGAGAGACATGTCTTATTGAGACGTTTTGCAGTTCTCTCAGAAATTTGTGTCGACCGTACACTCGAAGATTCTAACACCGGGTCATCACGGAGAGAACGGATAGGGGTAGGAATGAGGGATAAGAAGTGGGGTAAGGGAGAGAGGAACGAGGAAATGGAGAACCAAACATTTAACCTATCAAAATAAGCGAGGCCTAATCCTCCGATTACGAACGAACAAAATCTAAGTTGAGGTAGAGAGGGATTAGGCCTCGCTAAGTTGTGTTAGATTTCCCTGTTTGGTTCTGCATTTCTTCTTCAAGTTCCTCTCTTTTCCTTACTCTTCTTCTCCTCCATTCCCTCATTCCGTTCTCCGTGACGACCCGGTATTAGAGTCATCGAGTGTACGGTCAATTTCTAAGATAGCTGCAATACTTACTAAAAGTATCGTCATTTATTTAGGACCTACCTTATAAAGTTATCCTTTCCCCTTATCCCGAGTGCGAGCGGAAGATTAAGCCCCCCCCCCCCCCCTCCCTTGCCCTCGCAGCTCCCGGGGCGTCACGACCCGAGCGACACCCGGTGCGAAAGCGTCGCATTATGCCTCGGCAGTAATTCTGGCATGCTAATTTTATTTCAAAATTAGAGAAAAGTGCATAATATTAATTAGCATCCCAAGAAGAGGTTTAAAACTGATAACAAGGATGAATGAAGCATAAAAATTAGAAATGGGACGTTCGAATAGTCGAATTCTCGAATACCTCTGATAATGAACTATTTGTACTATTCGTTATTCAATGACATAGAATAATAATTTCACCCTCTCGAATACATTACACGAATCGACTGTAATGTTTTTTAAATTTGCAGTCATCAGTTGGGTCCTACATGTTACAAAACATTTAGCATATCAGATTTTGTTGGTACCAATTCAAAGATTAACACGAACATCTTTAAAGTTTAGTAAGAATATGTATATATATATATATATATATATATATATATATATATATATATATATATATATATATATACATTCGCTAAACTTTGCCACAAGTAGGGCGGAATTAAACATAGACACAAAAAAGGAACAATCACACAATAATTTCTGATATTTCGGTTACCATAGTAACCTTTCTCACAGACAGAAGGATGTATCCTGTAGAAAGAGTTATATATATATAAATTATAAATTAAATAATTCGTAATAACTTCAGGGGAAACACATGAAATAACAGATGAATGGATGTATCTTCAAACACTCGCGAGATTGACTGTTACTTTTTTGACTCATTGCATAATGAAATATTTTATAAATTCAAAATTTAAAATAATTGTGCATGGTTTATTTCATTAAAGTTGTATGATAAACGTATCTAGTAAAATTCTAGTAATAATAAAATGTATAAATATTTAACATGCTTTTAACTGAAAAACAAAAAAGTTATGGAGTAACATGCGCGCAAGTTTGTTATATTCATGGTGTGTTTCAGTTGCGTAAGAATGGAGGAGCAGGAGTTTACTATCTGTCGTAAAACTTACGTTTGGTTAATATCCACCAATGCTCATTTAAACTTATTAAGGTAGAATGACCAGCGGAGTGAATCAGAATTTTCACATTATTTAACTGGACGATAAATTCGCAGTTAGCAATTTTTGTAGTGTAAAGATTGCGTGCGTGGTGCGTCGTGTACCACTTCTGGTTAAAAAAAACCAAGAAAACCTCCAACAAGAAAATTCATGGCATGTGGGCATTCTACTCTCAGCTGATGTCCACCAATACATCTATTCAACGACAGAAGAGGAAAACAGCTGAGGAAGAGGTGGACCAACACATACAGGAACCACTCAATTCGCCAGATTAAAACATATTCCAATATTGGAAAACTGTGCCTAATTTCCACATTTACAAATACTAACTAAAAATATTTGAGTTCATCACCTGCCACAGTGCTTTCCGAAACAATATTTCGCAAGGCAGGAATAATCTATGGCAAGAAAAAGAAATAGACTGGATCCAGACAGGGTGAAAATATTGTTTTTTAACTTAAAACAAAATTTAAAGTTGTTTGTTTTTGGAAGTACCTACCTAATTTGCAAAGAGAAATTGGTGTTTTTAGAAGTAAGTACCTAATTTTCGAAGAGCAATTTATGTTTTTTACAAGTTACTTGTGAGGTGTTAATAAAAAATTGGTCATACTTATGAAGCGGGATAAATGTTAAAATTATATATTGGATCCGGTGATATTCTTACATTGATTGGATTAATTTGATGGCTGTCGTTCAACCGATTTGCGGCAAACTGTAAATAGGTGGCTATGTGTGAATACAGTGCCAAGAGCATTGTTTCTTTCTATAACCTTCAATACTTCAGAATTTTTTAAAATTCTGTTCGACTAAATTTATAATTAAGATTTTTATGATGTTGTAAATAGGTTCTCAGAAATAGTAGTTCTTGGCTATTTTTATTTAAATTGTCATTTGTATATAAAAATTGGCGGAAAAACGCTCATGTGGTATTTGATATTCGAGTGACATATACGAGAAAATATTATATATTCGAACTCGACAATCGAATTCGAAGATAACGTCAATCGACCCATCTCTAATAAAAACAACAAGGCTACCTCTCGCCAACATGAACATTACCAGAGGCACCGATCATTGCTATTGTGGTCCCTAATCAAGCGAGGAAAAATTACATTTTAAACCTGCTGGTCCTGTGCTAATCACTTGTCTCCCGAATTTCATGCACGGGATCGAACGATAGCATTCATGTCACTGCGCGCGATATCTAATTCCGATATCAAGCCTGGGATAAAATGAACATTAAATTAGGGGGGGAGAGGGGGAAACTAGTGAAAAATACAAGCGCTGTTTAACTTTTTCATTGCAATACCATAATTTCTTTTGATAAATCATATCCCGAATATGTTTGCTCCTAGATAGATCCTCAGTAGTTTTGACGTATTTTACGGGCTTATCATTGACTTTTTCCATTGTCAATTTTTTTAGATCGTTCTGTTGAATTGTTCTATCACAATAAGTATAATGATGCGCATTTCTTTAGGTTTATTTCCAACGGCAATTTATAGCACCAGGCTTGAATTGCTACTAATTCCTTTGTTAAAAAGTCATCATCATCCGGTTTCGGTAAATCATAATATGAGTATTTTTACGTGTGTACAAAACGATTTTCTAATTTGTTATATTTGTCTTTCAAATGAAAAGGAATTTTACCAATTGTTAAACGGTTGTGAAAAGAAACTAGAACCTTATCGCTAGAAAGGATTTTCCGCCATTTATGTGCAAAATTAGCATGGCGTTATTATCATCTGCTTTTTTAGGCATCATCAGGCATTTTTAGTCGCGAGTCGGGCACACGAACATTATACACGGTTGTAGAATTGCAAAGAGTAATGTAAGCCGTTCTTCGGGCTTTGATAACTTCCTGTAAGGGAAGTTGTTGCGATAAAAATTCTTAAATGACTCAGTGAAGAGATATGTTCAATTTCATCATAAAATAACGATGATGACTAATGCAGCGACAGATGCTAAACATAAGGTCCTTCTAATCTTATAAGGTATGACGACCTTGGCTAAAATAGATGGTTGCCGCACCATAAAATGACATGTTTAGTAACTCCACGGTTCATGTAACTTACTATGCTATGCACCACCAAATATCAAACCGTGTTCACCTTGTGGCCGAAATACATTTAATGCATGAATCGCTTTCAATAAACTCGACCGCTATCATAGGCGACAACCGCAAGTTATTGTTCGCATATTTTTCCACTAACTTCATACTGCAACATTACTAGCGGAAAACCTAAGAGAATCCCGTTCACTGTAGTGTTTGCAGTCTGGAATAAAACGCATAACCATTTCGTTGGTATAATTATTTGGCAATAAATGTCTACTATTTGGGGCCATATGTAAGTAGGTACACGACATACATTGACAGGATGCAACGTGCAGATAATTTTTGCTTCAAGTCATTAAAACAATAAATTAAACCCGCATTTTTTTGGATCCCCGCTTCAGCAACGATCGTTTACAGCGGCCATTCGAATACGTTTTATACGTCTATATTTGTCACGCAGTAAATAAAAATAAATTGAGAGAGAGTTCCTTACACCATTTAGCAACTATCTAGTATTAAAAATAGTGCTAAACACAACAACATTAAAAGTAATTAACCATTTATTCATAGAGAAAGACTAATTAAAAAATAATTTGGAGTGGTTGTGATGAAAATTGTCAATAGAATGTTACATACCTTCCTATAGATATACCAAATGGTGGAATAGGCGAAGGAAATAAGGCGGATAGTAATTTTAATGTTCCAGGGATGAAGTGGACCGAATAAATATCTAGATAGAGTCCACCTAAGGTGTGAAGCAGAAAGTGTGAGAATGTTACCTACCACACGAAGAGAAATTTCACAATTGCACCGAAGACGGAAATTTACGAAAATAATATATAGCCATAGTTAAAAATTTAGTTTCAATGTTTTCATTCAGTGTGATTGCCTCAACCATCCTGATTGCATGAAAATGGTTCTAGAATGTAAATATCGCGAGCTTGTCTGTGTGATAATTACGGAGAATATTGAAGTTTGTTAAATGAAAATACCGCATATGCCTTTTATGCGTTATATTTATTTAATGCTGGAGCACGAATGTGCATTAACACTATTAGTGATGCAAAAATGAAAAACTGATGCCATCAAACTAAGAATTAATTGACTTTATTATTTATGGTTAAAGCAATTTCTGTACCTACATCAAATTGTGCAAGTAAGTGCCTCGTGTAAAATAGCCTTTTCGCTCCTCCCGCAAGCAGGACCCCGCGCTTCTCCACGCCCTCTCATTGGACGGCCCCCTCCACCAATGGCAGCTGGCCCCTCCTCCACGGCGGCAGGCCAACAGAGGTCTCCACCTAAAAGCCCTATTTAAATAGGTTTTACTCCACCTCACCCAACCCCTCCCCGCCCCCCCCCCCCCCCGGCCATCGTATCTCTCACATGTTCACACGAAAAACAAAACAATTCCTGAATATTAATCCACATCTACAAAATACCCTGCATGACACCTCAAGGGTGTGTGGCAGGAGGTGATTTAACATCAAAATACATTACACTATACCCTGTTAAAGTTTATGTAACTACGACTATTGATGCGTTAGCTTAAATCGTTAATGCTTGTCAGGATGCGAAGCCATACAACCATGCACTACATCTACGAAGTACCGTGCAAGACACCAATACTAAATTTAAAAAAATAGGTGCCGGTCTCGGGGTGGGAGTCAGACACCTCGGAGTTTCCATCCGACAGCAACTGGTATCTGTTCGAAACGGGAATGGGATTTGCCACAGCATCTCCAGATCCACGTGTCAGAGTAGCAAGTTAGTTAACTATTCTAGATCCCCCCATCGAATCTAGAGTCTCTGTGATTCAGCACCAAATTCCGTTCTCCCCCATATTCTGAAACATTCCAACACCCGCCTTCAAATGTCGCCTGTCTCCACGCAGCATCACTATGACAGCTCTTAATTTGAAATTCGATATTACGAAATTAGCGGGACCGAAAAATCGGCACTTCGGATTTTCAAACCTTTTAAATAAATCGCGGAAAATATTAATTTTTGTTTCCCCTTACTTTTGTGATCATTGGCATGGTTTTAAAACGACTTTTGGTTGTTATTTGTGAAGGTATTCTTGAAAATGCCTGTATATCATTAAAATTTTGAAATAAAGGATAGTAAAATAGCTATCACCTCGTAGTTCCACATGTAAACGATTTCAAGTCGGCAATCATAGTGTTGACAAAATTTCCGCCCAGTTTAGAAAACGTATACGAAGCAAAAGTTGCGCATTCTTGTAAAATAATACAATTTATTAATCCGCGGTCAGTTGAGACGAACAAAAAAGCAAGACCTAACTTTTCGTATGGGTGTCTCTATTACAAGGTGGTAAGCATCAAGTAAGTTTGTACAGGAAATCTTTTTCACTTGTCAATTATTTCACCTCCCCAACACACTTTTGAAAGGGTGACTTCATCGTGGTATTTCTCCGATAACAACTGAATTTCATTTTTAAAAGCCCTTGTTTTGATTGCTGCTTAACATCAGAAAGCGTTTTACCTTTTTTCCTGCAAAATGCAAAACATTCCTTGTTCAGGTAAGAATCTTTTGGCTTTCCTAGCGAAATGGGGATAACATTTTTGGGATTTTTAGCAGTACAACTTGATTTTCAAAGAACATCCAATTTCTAAAACTTTTAGCAACATCGTAAAACGGAATTAACTTTTCCTTAAACTGGGGTAACATCTGGCTTTACTTTTTTTAAATATTTATTGGTCGTCACTACGTATTTTCAATCCCACCGAAAGGTCTGTGCAAGCCGGCATCCTATTGGCCGTATTTTTAATTGCTTTATTGCGCAATTACTTTGGAAGAAATATAGAAATACTAATAGCTGACATAGTTTTTTTAAATATAGTTTTCATGTGTAGAGACATATCGCTCAAACTCTGAAGGGGAGTGGATGGTTTTCAAATACCTATACAAATGGAAAATCATCCAAATCGCAGAAGTATCTTTCAAATGAGACATGGAGATGTATAGCTGTGGGGCGAACGGCGGGGCCCTGGCTTAACGGGGCGCTGTCTCTGCACTGCGGCCCGTCGAGGAAGACACGAAATCCACCTCGGCTGTAGCGATAACAGAAGATCTACGGAACCTACTTCCGCGAAAAATGATCGAATTCAAAGCCGAAGGATTATTGCGTGACACACGCTCTTGTTTGTTTGCGTGCCAACGTACATTTGTTTATTGAGAATGTCCTGTTTCTAGAGAGACACTCTTTCCAATGGGTACCTACTTGCGAAGGGTGGTGTCGACAGCGCGTTTCCCGCCATTATCACATTATTCCATCGTGATCGTCCTTTTTTTCTCTCTCCCTCTTGATTGGCACACAGGCGGATGTTCCCGGTGCTGCAAGTGTCGGTCGCGGGGCTGGATCCCGAGGCGGAGTACAGCGTGGTGCTGGAGGTGGTACCGACAGGGGGGCAGCAGCACCACCGCCTCCGCTTCTCGGGGCGCGAGTGGGTGGCGGCGGGGCGGGGCGAGGCGCAGGCGCCGCCCGGGGCGAGGACGCACGTGCACCCCGACTCTCCCGCCAGGGGCCGACACTGGATGGCGTCGCCCGTCTCCTTTTCCCGCCTCAAGCTCACCAACAACTCCCTCGACGGCCGCGGACACGTGAGTAACTACCTAATCCCAAATCCATCCATCCATTCTCTCACTCTATTCCAAGGATCTATTATTACCTATACTTTGGGTTCGAAAATATTTTAAACTTTTTGATAAGTTTCTTTTTTGCCAAAAAAATAGGTAGGTACGGTATTCGTTAAATCTCTCTAATGAAATAAAAAAATGTTTTTTAAGTTATCTCATAAAAATGCAATAATCTAAAACAAAGGGTATGTAAATATTCATCCTTTGATTTGGAAAACTCAATTTCTTTACGATCGTTCAAAAAGTGCACATGATTTTGTCTTACAAGAAAAAAAGAAGAAATTTCCTTTCAAAAGACAATTTTATGGAAATTCATATTTCCGACGAAGTAGGTACGCCAATCGGTAACAGAAATAATCTAAAATATGCATTTGAAACAATCTACGTTCATAAGATGATTTTTATCCACTCGAAATGTGGCGATAAACTAGACACCCTTGTACGTAGAAATCGCGGCGCAGCAAAAGAATCCACAGGAGAAGCAGAGCAGGCAGGCAGGCACCATATGTGAAGGTGAGTAATAAAGAGACCGCTTTGGCTTTGCCTCTCTTTACTCAGGCACCACTTCCCCATCGCCACTCACATTAAACGCTCCGGCGGGATCAACTCTTTTCCTGTGCCTGCAAACCAACAGTTGCAGCCATTGCTGTTTCTCGATTATATGGCCAATCGCGACGGGGCTATGGCAAGCGGCGTCGGAGCGGCAGAGAGGCTAAGCCAAAGCGGCCCGTGGTTTCCTCGTGGCCATCTATGCGAAAACCTACTGCTATCTTAAACAGTGGCGTAATTCGGGGGTGGCAAGGGGTGGCAGTTGCCACCCCAGAATTGTCCAACCCAGCATTTTGCCACCCCTGAATTGTGAAGTAAAAATCTCAATAATTGGCAAACAATTGGAAAATACACTTCCACATGTACGGCCCTTTCTTGAACTTTCTTCAATCTTCATTAATTATGCCTAATTTTGGAGGACCCCCCTTCCACCTGGGCGGTATTCCATAACCCCCGGTAGGCCTTGCCACCCTAGTTAAAAAGCTGGAATTACGCCCATGATCTTAAAGACTCCGATATGAAAGGCACTCCATTCTGAAACGAAAAATATTTACCACCTAATGCCTATTTAAAAAACCGGACTCCTAAACCCTCGTCTACGAAGTAAATTTCGGGAGGAATAGATGTGGCTAGGTTATACTCGATCGATCGGAATTCGTTATAGAGTTATGAGCGTCGGGATACAAAATGTATTTTCACGGAATACCTAAGTTTCGAAAGGATAAGCTAAACGTATGTACCATTTCCCTTCAAGAATCGAAGAACCAATTCATTGAATAGTCATGGAGTAGAAATCGGCGTGAAACTCAAAAGCCGCATTTGTCCCTATGTAATTACACACTTGGGGCTATCTTTTTAGCAGCTAATTAATTGTCTCGGAAGCTCCTTACATTCACGTGACTCGATTGCAGCATCATTTGAGCGCGATATCCTAAGCGAGTATCAAATTACTAATGTACCGAAGTGGCACTTTGTATACAATCCTCTGCAACAGAAGTCTGGAAAGAGATACAGGGCGGTTTGATGGAGGATGTTGCAGAGCTGAGGCTCACTGGCTTCTTCAACGCCAAAAAGGTTTTAGAGAATGGATAGTCACGTGATGAATCGCTTGAAGGCGCCGATTCGGAACACCTCTTCTATACGTTAGCCCTGATCCTAAATGGTCAGTCAGTCTACCCGGTGCAGAAGGTGTGCACCGGCTTTCTTGTGTCACGTGCAATCGATGTTACATCGGGGGAACCGGGAGAACAGTAAAGACCAGGATTTGAGAGTAGGTACCTACATACATACATACGTATAAGAGCATCGCAATTGGTCCGGGACACCTTGAACGCCATCGCTGAACACGACGACGCCGAGGACACACAAATGAGAGGAGAACATAAACTATCGGGGCGAAAGAAAGGCTAAGCACTAAGAAATCATAGGTTATTTAATGTGCTTCTGCTAGTTTAATGACTCTTGGCAGAATGGCGGACTTTTAGGAACTTTTGTGAATATGGGGATGGCCCAAAAACTGGGGTACCATGTAGTAAATTTGTGTGAGCCTAGGCAGCTCCCTTGTATTTATAACTGCAGGGCATAAAGCCAAGGATAATTTACACTCTATTTGTTATTCTATAGTTGGATCTTACAATTCAATGAATTTATTTTCGTGGGCCTTTCTGGCCTATGACATATTTTTACAAGATTATTTAGGAGTTTATTAAAAAAAGGGAGACAAGTAAATAAGAGAAGTATAAAAAATTATATAATAATAATGAAAATAATATATACAAAAAATAAACATTAAAAACCCATAAACTGTGAACTCGCCAGGTTTCGGCTTCCAAATGTAGAAGAAATCGGCGTGAAAAGCCCCATTTGTCCCTATGTAATTACACACTTGGGGCTATTTTTTTAGCAGCTAATTAACTGTCTCGGAAGCTCATTACATTCCTACACTGTTCATGACATTACATTCCTATCTCCTCCTTCCGAGATACATATACCTACATATCACGCATATTGAAAACATCCTTCTTAAGTACATATTTACTCAATATTTTCCAAGTTAGGTAGTTATATTTAATTAATAGTTAAATTATTAAAGCAGCAAGAGTAGCTATGTAGGTAACACTTTGGACTTCAACACTCGTATTGATTGTAGGTTTCTTATTTCCGATGGTAATGAATTCCATATTCTAGCAGCTGCCACTATAAAATATTTATTGAGGTTAGGGGTTCCGTGTTGGGGTATATGAATGTCAACAGAGTGATTCCTGGTATAGATATTGAATGGAAATATCCTTTCCAAATGAATCTTTCGAACAGATAAGGTGGGTTACCAGAGAATAATATTTTAAATGTAAGACAAGTGAGATGATACAGGCGACGTTGTTTATATTTCAACCAGTTTAAACGGGCATATGAGCTACTAATCCGATCCCATTTTTTTAGGTAAAAAATAAAACGTGTTGCAGAGTTCATGGTAACTTGCAGTTTGTTGTTGTTTTCTTCATCGAGATTTGTTAGCAGCGAAGAGCAGTAATCCAGGTGTGGGAAAATTAGTGTTTGCACGAGGGTTTTACGATCTTTGGACAGAACATATATATGTTATAGGAGAGCATAAACTCTCCACGCTTCCACATATAAGTGTCCTTATCCAATAATACTACGGCATCACCTTTGTCCGCTTTCGAAATGACTTGCTTATTTTTCTGATAAGCAGGTAAGTTATTTGGAAGTGTTAGTTTTTCTATTGGATGCCCGAGAGTTGAGAGATTTAATAATTCCACTGGCTACCCGTTCTTCAGCGCCGGATTTGTCCTTCTCGAGAGCCAAGTCACAGTCAACCGCAGGATGCTACTGAGTGGACGGATGTGTTTGAAGCGGATTTAAACCCTGTCTCAAGTGTGCTAAGTTCCTCTGATTCAAACTTTTGTAAGATTGTCGGATTTGTAATTTGTAAGATTGTCGGATTTGTAAGATTGACTCCCGTTGGTCCCGTATACAGTTAAATACCAAATGTGGCGGTTTAGGGCTTGATGTTATGGGTGAAACAATTTCGCTAGTTTTCGGAGCGGAGCTGTTTTCTTCAGGAAGGCAACTTCACTATCCCTTTGTTTCACAGAGTCACCAAAAGAGAATCATGCTGCCCAATGAGGACTCATTTGTTTCCATGAAAAGGGGGAATGTGTACCAAAAACGGGACCAGATAAATCCAATCAATCAAAGCGGCGTTTTTCAATTAACCTGTTCAGATGATGGTGCCGTGCGTGGGTGCGTACGACAATCTGGATTCGAAAGTAGAGTAAGAGAACACTTTGCCTACTTCAAAAATAACAGCTCTACCTCTCTCACTTCACTGCCTCTGCCAAACATCTTCTTCACTGCCACCCTAGCGGTAAATTCATTCCAATTCCTCCCTATCTAGTAATGCGAGTTCCCTTATTCCAATGGTTTAGTGCCTCTTACGTTCTTTCCTCTTTTTTTGGTACATGTGTTTATCCTTTGGCTTTTACCTCTTGGGAATTTCCCCTCTATATTTTCCTCCAATTATATGCATTCACAATCCCATTGAGCCTCAGTATAAGCCCCCACTCCATCCGGTTCTTCTTTCCTCCAAAGTGGTCCACATGTTCCTCTTCTCCTCTTCCTCAGTGTTTCCTCATCCGTCCATTTGATGTTCAGAATCCGACTCCAACACCAGGTTTCTGATGTTTCTAATCTTTTAGGTCTTATTTTCCTATCGTTCTTAATTTCTGTGTAATTAGTGTTCCATATAGTTCTTTCCTCTTCCAATCTTCTGTATTATTCTTCACTTCAAATTTCAAGGAGACATCTAACTAGGTTTGTCGATAGGTAGTGTGCCAAGTTGATTTACTCCCTAATACTTGCATCCTTATCTGCTACCTAGTACTGACAGCACGCCGAGCATGTTTTCAGTATATTCATGTTTTTGACTTTCCACTTGTGAAACTTCATCGTTTAAATCGGGAAATCGCGGCATTGGCCAACACAGGCATGGTAATCGTATGGAAAAGCACCGCCCAGGCCCGGCTTTAGGCCCGGGCGACTGCCCGGGACGCCGCAAAGGAAGGGGCACCGTGATGGTGAAAAAATATTATTTACTACAATGTTTAACTCGTGAAAGGGTTTGATAAGCGGGGAGTGGGGGGGGGGGGGGTGGCGCCGGAATACTTACTCTATCGCCCGGGTGAAAGTGTTGTCTTAAGCCGGCTCTGGCACCGCCAATCCGAAGGTCATGCTTTCGAGTCCCGCCGTTTCGATTCCGATTGAGGTAATTGTTTATACGGTGATAAATAGCCTTAGAAGATGGGATATCTGAAACATGAAATCTAATACTTTTTTGGAATCCTGTAATTATGATATGGTAAACAGTAAAAAAAAGCAAGGCAGTATGAAGACGATTCGTGTTGTGCTGGGGATCGGCGTCATTAAATATGTTTGCCAGAGGGGTGAGTGGCCTGAGGAATTCCGTATTTGTAATTGTGTTTCATATTCTCGCCGCAGGTGGTGCTGACCTCTATGCACAGGTACGTGCCGCGCGTTCACGTGGTGCAGGCCGGAACGCCTACAGTCTCCCGCACCTTCTCCTTCCCGGAAACGGAATTCGTCGCAGTGACAGCGTACCAGGTGGGTGGCCCGTCTACATTAATATTGTAACCCTCAATGTGTGTATAAAGGCCATTGAAGTGGACGACCTCACGGGGGCCCCGAAATGCCGATATATATGCTTAGACAAAAAAAGCTCAATTTTTCTCGGTTTTCAAGTAGATGCCTACTAAAATTTCCGTCATATTTTCAATTTGTTCCAGAGAATGAACAGTGAACATTTTAACAATAATAAGTACGTATTATATGGTATTTTGTGAAAATGATTAACTGACCCATAAGCATAATAAATATAAAATCATTAAAAAATATGTTTTCTTGTTATTACCTTTTTTTACTTGCCAACGAGGCCCCAAATTTTTGTGTGCCCAAGGGCCCCGGGATGTCCTAAGACGGCCCTGCCTCTATGCATATGGTGCATCCTTTGCACGCGGGCATTCATTCAGACGGAGCATGGATTCCAGTGTATGGCGATACTTCGGGGATATTCCGTCCTGAATGTGCGGATCTATATCTACTAGTGATGGCCATTATAGTTCACGTTATGGAGTATTTCACCGGATTATAGATCACCTAATTGAACTATGATAAACGAAAGGTGGTAAAGTAGAGCAAGTTCTTATGTATTTAGGTGATGACCAGTTTGGGTTCAGGAAGGGAAGGGCATCTCAAGATGCGATGGTGGTAAAGAGGACACTTAATAGATATGTAGCAACATTTAAGTACAATCAGGATGATATTGCTTGCTTTGTGGATTTTGAAAAGGCGTTTGACTGAATAAATTTGGAAAAACTAATGCCAATACTGATAAAAATAGGAAAGATTGGCGTGATAGGAGACTCATCCGAAACTTAAATATGGGCCAAAGGGCACAGGTGAGGGTGACTTACGGTGAATTGGAGTGGGCAGTCATAGGCCACGAGGTAAGGCAAGAGTGCCCGTTGTCGCCTTAGCTTTTGAAGAGCTATGCTGAGAAAATGGTAAGAGAGGCATGGGTAGAGCTAGACGTGGGAATCAAAGTAGGAGGCCAGCTGATGAAGTCGGTTAGACTCGCGAACGACCAGGCGTTGGTTAGCCGATCTTCGAAGGGATCGCAAGCTTAAACATTGGAAAAAAGTGCGGGAAATACGAAATGAAGATAAATCATAAGAAAACATAAGTAAGGAGATTCTCTAGGACAAAGAAAGCGAGGCTGGCCATAAAAGTAGGGAGGGCACAAACTGGAGCGCGTAGAACAATTTAATTACTTGGGTAGTACGCTAGAAGAAAATGGGCATAGTAGTAAGACATTAAGGAGGAGAATAGCGCTAGCGAAAGAAGGGGGCGTTTACCATTTTTTTAATTGCCGAATCAGATAGAGTTTAAAAAATAAAAGTACCCGTATTTTTCCGTTTTTCGTTCCGTCACCTAGTTCTCGAGTTATAAGCGACGAAAAACTGATGTTCTTAACCCTTTCGCTGGAATGGGCGTGATGGGACTTCTTACGTCATCCCTTCGCCCAATTAAATTCCACCCCTCCCCAACTCCACTCCCCAAAGCAGCCAATGAGGGGAGGTGGATGACGTAGAAGGTCTCAGCGCAGCTCATTCGATGGGCGTCACCTTTTGCGTATTTTAATTTTCAATTTATGAGTGAATGGCTACGGTTAGAAGATTGATTTTTTCACTAAAATTCATTTTTTGTTTTCATCTAACGATTTCGTGCATAAAATAGCAATTCCGGTTTCGAGTAAACCCCCCATAACAGGGAGCTGATAACGGGGACCCTGAGTAAGGATGTAAGAAAGAGGCTGGTGAAGAGCTTGATATGGAGTGTGGAGTTGTATGGGGCAGAAACGTTGACCTTGAGAAAGGGAGACGAAAATAGCCTGAAGGCTTGCGAGATGTGGGTGTGGAGGAGTATGGAGAAGGTGCGTTGGACGGAAAGGAAGACAAATGAGGAAGTGCTTGACATGGTGGGTGAGGAGAGGAAACTTGTGGATGAGATTAGGGGAAGGAAGGGTAGGTGCCTGGAAGCGGTAATGATTTGGACGATGATTTGGTGAAGGCCGTGATAGAGGGAAGGATGTTGGGTTAGCGGGGAAGGGGAAGAAATAGAACAGGTTTTATGGACGGGATGAAAAAAGTGACAAGTTATAAAAATCTCCAAAGCCGTAATAAATTGGCACCACTCGTCAAAATTCCCTAGATTTGGGATGAAGAAAGTTATGACACGCTGAGATGAAGAAATAAATACTAGACGACGTAGATAGGGCCCTGCACGTATAAAAAATCTGGAGGATTTTCTCTGACTTTCATAATAACCTACCTTTTACCGGTAGAGTACTCGAATGAATGAATGAATGAATTCATATCAACAATTACTGTCGTGCTGGTTGCCTAATTTAAAAGAGTAAACATATGGCGCCAATTTAAAAAAAAATGGATTCCCTGGTTGTTTTCGCCACTTTTTGCTAAAATATGTGCAAATATGGAATTGAGTATAATTTCCCCTTTTAAATCACTATCCATGACCAAGTGCATTGCAATAATATCTAGAATTAATGCAAGATGTGTTAAAGCTATTGTCCAAATGCACAATGCTTGCACGCTGGCATCGAATTTGGTGGCGATACTTAAGTTGCAAGTGGGATGAATTGCGTTTTGGCTGGTGTGACGAAAGATATTCATATTTACCTAATTGAATATTTAATGTGATAAACTAATGCCCCTCCGAGAGAATGTGGGTGTTAACTGATCCTTATTATTCCCATGGTGTGCCAAGTTTTTAGAACACTCAGAGATGCATCATAATTCTATGTATACCTATATCAACTGGGCTGTTTGGACGTTTCTTCAAAGCTGTATGGTGCTCGTCAGTCATTTAGAATGTAGTAAATTTCTTTTTTAAGGATCTTACCCACTTCTATGTGTGTACCTTTGTTGCTATGTTTAACAGCTGTTTTGCTTGACATGCTTCGAGATATTTGACGCTTGAACTCACTTTGGTTTTGTAATTTGTAGGTGCTGGTATCGGCCATTGAGTTGTTTTTTTATAATTTTACCTGCGATGCTAAGGAAACTCAATTCTCGGGTATTCTATTACTGTGAGATATGCTAAACATGATTTGCCTCTGTGATCTTCTAAATAATTTCGTTGGGCAGTGCATATTACCTGTGCTCGATATTCTGACTTTTAAACAGCATTTATGTTTTATGACACTTTTTCCTCAATATTGACAAACTTCGCGTATCTCACAACGAAGCTATAAATACTTTTTAGAGCTTAGTATTCGTTCCTCTTTCGTTTTATGGTCTTTGACTTCGCCACCACGCCATCATAATTCCTTTTATATATACTAATCTGTATAGTTTTCATTAAGAACTTAAAATGTCCAATTGCGCATAATATGTCCGATATTTGAAATGGAAAATATTGCCTAAAATTGTATCAAACTTAAAATAAAAACTTTTCAGAAATTATTAATACACATCGTATTATTATCTACTTACCTACTGCTTCGCGGCTGCAATTTATTAAACCCTAAATAAGTGTACAGAATGTGCATCCTTCCACTATTTGGTTCGCATAGTCGGCCCCGGTGGCGACGGGGTAATGCCTGACAAATGCAATGACATTTTAAAATATAAAGATTTTGTGGGTATGAATGATGAAAAAATATTAATAATAGATAGTATTGAATTATTATTTGACTTATCAATCTAAAAAAATATTTCCATCGCGTATTTTGCATAGGTACCTAATTATTTGAAATGGATTGTGTTTATCCTGCCCTTAATTAAAAGAGCCACACACTATCTCGGGGCCTCTTGTTCCCAAAAGACCGTCGCGTCGCCCGCATCCCATATTGATAGCTGATGATAATGTTCTTGCAATTTATTATTCCCTTTCCAGAACAGTAAGATCACAAAGCTGAAGATAGAGCACAACCCATTCGCCAAGGGATTCCGGGAGGGCGGGTTGTCCTCCAAGCGCAGGAGAGCCGACGAAGATGCTGCGGCAACGACGCCGGCCGACTGTCAACAACGAGAATGCCAGCGGCGCCGTCGGGAGTCGCACGTCCACGACGGCGAGGACTCAGAGGGTAATCTATCAGCCTTCCCCTCCTTCCAGCGAGGAGTCAATCTCTTGTAACTGGGTTCAATTACATGACACGGAAAACGGCGGTAAAAGTATCTAGCCAATCACAAGTCGGCGGGCGAGTGAAGGGGCGGAGCCGCGGAAGAAAAGGGGCGGAGCCACGGAAGGCGGAACGAGCGGATAAAAAAAGTTTTCGATCTTTTCCGACTTCCGCGAACGGAACGTCACGCCACGAACAATGAAACATCGGTGTCCGACGTATATCGCAGACAGCATAGAAACATTCGCCAATAAGCGGATTCCATTCCTCTCATTCATATTATTCCATGCATGCATTGCATATCATATCGAATTTTCCTCCCCGGCGACTTGTGATTAGAGCTCTGCAAAACGGCCTCCGTAGTCTAGGGATGTGCGGTATATAAAAATATACCGATATATCGAAATCCGATATTTTAAAAATATAGGTACCGATTAGCCGATAGGTATGTCGTTAAAAAATATACCGATGTACCGGTATATCGGTACCATTTATATAATTATGCTAATATTTTTGCTGGTATTTGCAATCTACTTGTACCTACTTACCTACAATCTTTCGTTAAACTTATTTAAGTCTCAGAATACAAGAAAGTGAAGTAGAATCGTGTAAACTATAAAGGATATTGAGGAAACGAGCAATAAATAGGTAATCTAAATTTTTATTAAAATATATATTTACTAGAGAATATTTTCGAGGACACCCTATTCAATATTTTTGTTCGATTCATTGTGGTTTCCAGTCCAAGAATATTAATGTACAACTGGGATATATTACTTATAAACGTGCTTTTATCACATAAGTACAATTTTTCAAATATATTTTAATGCAGAAAGCACATACTCTGATAATTACCGAATGGTATTTTCATCATTCTCAGGTAGGGTATAATTTCCCATGCGCGATAGCTTCTATTAAAAAAACACAAAAATAGGCTAAGATTTATTTCATCATCATATTCATGCCTAAAACAACTTCATCACCGTATTATAACAGATTATGAATATATTAGATGTTATCAAGGTAAAGCCTCCCCTTCGGACACCGCCTTTTCGAAGGCACCTTATGTGCCGGGCGGGGGGGGGGAGGATTGCGTGTGGTTATGATGTCAAGAGCAATGCCGGTTGTAACTTCAAAATTTTAAGGGATCCTGTGCAAGCCACTAAATACAAAGAAGATTAACTGGGAATGTGGAGGGAGAGAGAGAGAGGAATATCCTGTTGAAAAGCAATGGATAAGTTCAAAGAACTGCGGAACTGGCCGCGCAGTAACTTGAACGGAGTCACCCGCTAGTGAACACACAATTGTGTGAAATTCACAGTGAAAAACTCATTCACCTGGACTGGGATTCGAACCCAGACCCCCGAGTGAGAGATGACGCCTGGGTAGCTTAACTGGTAGAGCACTCGGCGCGAAATCGGGGGGTCTGGGTCGAATCCCAGTCCAGGCGAAGGATTTTTTCACTGTGAATTTCACACAACAATGGATAAGAATGAAAAAAGCTCTCTTGTCAACAGCAAATGATACAATTGGCAAAATTAAACTAGAAAGGAATGCAGAATGGTTCGATGGTGAATGTAAAGCTGCAATATACGAGAAAAATAAGAACAGATATATTATGTTTCAAAGGATGACTAGATTAACGAGAGAAAAATATCGACAGAGCAGGAAAAAAGATGATAAAATAGTGAAAAGAAAGAAAAAGGAGCATTTGAAAAATATGGTAGAAACTGTAGAGCAGCTCAGCAATGAAAATGAAAGCAAGAAGTTCTATGAAGGAGTAAAACACATGAGCAAAGGATATCACCCAAAACTAAACTCATATAAGAACAAAAATGGCGAGGACATAGGGGAGGAGTATCAGATAATAGAAAGATGGGCAGAATACATCAAACAAACTGCTTAATAAGGAAGTATCCTCAGAGATCAAAGAGCACCCACTAGCTCATAGTGTAGAGCCTTATGTACCCATCCCATCTATAGGGGAGGTAACTGAAAGTGTGGAAAGGCAAAGAAATGACAGGGCACCAGGAGAAGATGGTATATCAGCAGAATTGA
Organism: Pyrrhosoma nymphula; assembly: GCA_963573305.1. NCBI lineage: Eukaryota > Metazoa > Arthropoda > Insecta > Odonata > Coenagrionidae > Pyrrhosoma > Pyrrhosoma nymphula. The sequence continues at coordinate 153,751,126 of OY754329.1, read as the reverse complement.
TAAAAAATGGAGGCTCATAACTAATGGGAGCACTACACCAACTGGTCTGTAGTATTTGGAAATCAGAGGAGCTTCCAGAAGAGTGGAGAACTGGATTGATTTGCCCAACATCCGCAGCCGGGCTGGGAGGGCAGGGATAGTATTGTTAGGGAGTTCAAACGTCCGGCGGATTTTCCCCCAGTTAGAGAAGAGGGCAAGGAGAGACGGAGCGGACCAACGGGTCACCTCCTGGTGTATACCAGGGGGAATCGTGCCCAATTCTACGGCGGTGGTAAAAGCAGCGGTGAAGGACACGGGCTGCTCTAGACTGCGGGTGGTGGACCATGTTGGCACCAATGATGCTTCCGAGCGTAGAGCCAATGAGATCTTGGATTCCTTTAGGGATCTAAACTCGGAGGTGGAACGCGTTCGGAGGGGCACTGGTGTCGATCTGCGACTATCCATCTGCAGCATTGTTCCACGGACTGACTGCGGCCCTCGAGTTTGGGACAGGATTGCCTGGATCAACAAGAGGCTGTGGAAATTCTGTGTGAGCATTGGGGCAGAGTTCGTGGATCTTCGGCCGGTGCTTAGATCATGCCGGGCTCCCCTCAACTCGTCTGGGGTGCATTATTCCAACGAGGCGTCTGAACGGGTGGCTCGTAGGATTTTTGAGCACTGTAGATATTTTTTAGACTAGAGGGTAGGTCATCTAGTGGGATTTGTAAAGATTTAACCGAACGTAGTCTCCGAGGAAGTCCGCATTGCGAAAATTTTCACATCCAAGTAAACTTAGAAGGGCTACAGCCGGAAAATAGCGACAATATTCCCAAAACGCGTACTCCAGCGAAAGAAATTATATCAAATGTAATAAGCACTTCCAGTGAAATTTGCCCACCTAATACCCATAAGCGTGGAAAAGAACCAACCGACACTCAATCTACAAAATATGACATTAACTTTATAGTAGTTAATTGCCGTAGTGTTAAAAACAAGCGCGCTGAAATCGAGCATATATTTCAGGACGCAGACGTGGTCATAGGAACGGAGAGCTGGCTTACTGAGGATGTAAGTGACAGCGAAGTTTTTCCTCCAGGATGTAAAATCTACAGATGCGATCGAAGCGATAGGACAGGTGGCGGAGTTTTTATAGCAGTTAAATCACATTTACACAGCACCGCCCACAAAATAACTGATAATGAAATAGAAAGCGCATGGTGTACAATTAAACAACGAAACAAAAGGAGTATACATGTTTGCTCTTTTTATAGACCTCCAAACTCCGAAGCTGATATTATTTACCAATTAGAAAATCAAATATCCGAATTTACTTTGAGAGACAGTGAAAGTGTAATCATTATTGGGGGAGATTTTAATCTGCCATCTATAAATTGGGATTCTTACACTATAAAGCCGAATTCAAGGAAAAGGGAAATCAGCGAGATCTTACTCAACACACTTACTACGCACTCACTCGCCCAATTAGTTGACAAGCCTACGAGAGGAAATAAAATATTAGACCTTTTTGCAGTAAGCCATCCTAGGTTGATAAAACAACTCGATATTATTGATGGCATAAGTGATCACAGAGTAATTTTTGCAACCTTAAAACTTGAAGTAGAGTCAGCGGTAAAACCGAAACGCAATATTTATTTATTTGATAAATGCAACTTCATAAAATTTGGCGAGATGCTTAATGATTCTTACACTGACTTCGTAGCTAAAACAGAGGACAAAAGCACTGATGCATCATGGAAATATTTCTTAGAAATTCTACGCCAGGGAATCAACGAATATATTCCGCGAAAATTGAAATGTGATAGTAAAGAACCTCGCTGGTATAACAGTGATGTTAGGAGGGACCTTAAGAGACAGAGAAAACTGTACAACTTATTCAAAAAGTCCATTACGTTAGGTGACAAATCGAAGGAACTTGAAGCAAAAGAAAGTTACGCTGCACAACGCTCAAAAACCAAGAAATCAATGCGTACTGCATTGCGCAATTTCAAGAAAAAAGTACTTGGTGAATTACTCGAAGAAAATCCGAAATCTTTTTGGTCATATGCAAGAGAGCTTCAGGGAAAATCTTCAACCGTAGATACGTTATTTGATAAAGATGGCAAACTTGTCACCGATAACATTGACAAAGCTAACACGTTAAATTCCCACTTCGAAAGTGTATACACTACAGACGATACTGCAAGTTATTTTGACATTTCATTCACTGAGGAACCGATGAAAGAAATCACTATTCAATGTGATGGGATAACTAAACAGCTACAGTCGATCAAAAATAGTAAATCTCCGGGTCCGGAGGGAATACCCGCGCGTGTCCTCAAGGAATTAGCGCCACAGATCGCACCGTTCTTAGACATAATATTCAAGAAGTCATTGTCTGAAGGAAAGATACCAATAGACTGGAAAATTGCAAACGTTACACCGATATTCAAAAAGGGAAACAGACACGACCCAGGGAACTATCGACCAATTTCATTAACGTCGATTATAGGCAAGATACTCGAACATATCGTCGTTAGCAATATCATGACGTTCCTGGACAGTCGTAACTTCCTTCATGGCTGTCAGCACGGCTTTCGGAAAGGTAGATCATGTGAAACACAGCTCGCGCTCTTTCTTCATGACGTTTTCAAATCTGGTGAATCGAAAACACAAGTGGACGCATTATTCCTAGATTTTAAGAAAGCTTTCGACACGGTACCTCACAACAAACTTTTATACAAATTACAGTCATGCGGCCTAAACGAAACAGTAGTAAACTGGATACGCGACTTTCTGAGTGATCGTAAGCAAAAAGTAGTTCTTGACGGAATTAGCTCTGATGTAGTTAAAGTGACATCAGGTGTCCCACAAGGAAGTGTAATCGGCCCCCTTTTGTTCATTATATACATAAATGATCTATGCTCTCGAATTAGCAGTAAAATACGTTTATTTGCTGACGACGCTGTCATCTATCGCGAAATTAATGATCACTCTGACTTTGAAATTCTATCATCGGATTTAAACAACGTTCATGTGTGGAGCCAAGAGTGGGGACTCGAACTTAATCTGAGCAAATGTACGGCGGTACATTTCTTGCAGAGGTCGTCCAACTATCCCCGTGTATATGCTGTGGATGGCGTTAAGATAAAGGCGACAGATGAAGTTAAGTATCTGGGAGTTACGATTACCTCAAACCTATCGTGGGGAACACATATAAGAAATATTTGTGGCAGAGCTCTGAAGAAGCTAGGATTCGTCAAGCGTATTGTGGGAAGATTCTCAGATGAAAAAGTAAAAGAGAGGAGCTATTTCGCACTCGTCCGGCCACACCTTGAATATGCAGCAAGCATATGGGATCCGGTGCAGAAAGACTTAATTCGGGAACTTAATAAAATACAAAGGAAAGCTGCGCGATTCGTCAAAAACTGCTACGGGCGTACAGACAGCGTTACACAGATGTTAAACGAATTAGGCTGGGAGCCGCTAGAGACTCGGAGACTACGCGCTAGGCTTAGATTACTTGAGCAATTGAGAATAGATATCTTTCAGAGCGACACGGAGAACATCATATTAGAACCCCACTATATTTCCAGGTCCGACAGAAACGATAAATTAAGAGAGATATTTTGCCGAACGGATAGGTATGGGAATTCGTTTTTCCCCCGAACAATAAGGGACTTTAATAAATGCAAGGCGTAATCTCATAGAGCGTTTCCTTTGTATATGTAAACGGCTGGTGTCCTAACACCCCCCGCCACACGCCTATTGAGGCGGCTTGCGGGGTAGTATGTAGATGTAAAGAAGCCAGCAGGATAGTATAGGCGGTCTTTGATACACAGCATGGAACAACGCGGCGAAAAACCCAGACAATGGCCGGGGACTAACATGCTCGCGCAAACCTTTGCTGCTATATTCCTAAGTTTCGAATAGTACGAAAGGAATACGGTGGCGGAAAGGGTGGGAGGTCATAAAATGTTGGGGAAACCGTTGAGGCGGCTTGCGGGGTAGTATGTAAATGTAGATGTAGATGAACATTTAAGAAAGGTGATAAGTTGGATTACAATAACTATAGAGGCATTAGGTTAATGAATGTAGCTGATGCTGATTCCAATAATTTCACTTTCCCAGTATCTCAAATACCTTTTTCAAGCTAGTCGGTTAATGAGTAAACTATATTAGCGAGGATCTTGGCATAGAGGCAACACCACTTTGGCCCTTCCAATTTTTCCGGGGAGAGCAATAAACATTCCGAACCAAATGAAGCCCCTTCCATCACCCTCGCTCGAGGAAAGGCCCTACTCTGCCAAAAAGTGACAATGGAAGGGGGCAGCGGCTTCTTATTCGACTGGGTGTGAAGAAGCAGAGGTGTGGTCCATCGAGCTGTTTCTGCACATTATGTGGATGTGTAGAAGCGGCCCATTGATGGGAATAGATGATCTCTCGTTCACAGCTGCTAGAAATCGTGGAAACACAATGCCAATTTCTTTGGTTTACATCCCCACAGCTCGTTTCGTTTTTTGTTAGTTTCCTGTTCGTATTAATTAGCGTTATTAACTATTAACATATCACCAAATATATAGCATTTACATTTTCTTAGTCTGGAATTCCTTATGGTATCAAAATCCCTGTTACTTTCAAAACGTCATGATTCATTCTGCGCTTTTTACAGGACATTGGTTCAATTTTTTTTTTACTTTGTCATAAAACATTTGCTGCTTCCGGAATTAAATTAGGAAAAAAACCACTAAACGCATTTTAGGAAGTGCTATCACGAATATTTTTTTATATCGATCACGCATGAGAAAATTCTGACCTATGACGAATGAAAAATGCAATAATAGCAGTGAAGCAAGAGGGGGACAAACTTGAACCTGATACGGTCATTGATCTAAGATTTCAGTCCGCTCTAGTCATACAAATACGATATGATGTCATTAGTACTATACACTCGTATTTGAAGTTCTGCATTGATAGCAGCAAAACGACCGAATTCACCAAAAGCATGGGATGAGTACGAAAAGTCATTTTTTAATCCGCACGTCCCTCTCTTGAGCCTCGAATTGTGACGACAATATTTGCTAAAAGATCGTGAAATTCAAAGTTTATCATTTTACTATGAAACAGTTGGTTGCGCATAAATATATCGCCCCTAGAATATGTTTTCCTGGAATACTTTGCGAGTACAGTTGTGCCCTACAATTCGAGCCTGACATTATTGGTTACTACAGAGCGTAATAGAGTGATCCAGTTTCAAATCTCTTCCAGGTGATTGTTTTTTTCGTAAAATATTTCGCACATTCATGTAGCTCAATGTGTATTGTAATTCCACCTACGCAAGGTTTACCTATGCACCTTATGAGGTTAAAAAAACTTGTAAAAGCACTTCCTAAAATGCTTTTCATGGTTTACTTTTATAACTTACTTTCGGAAACAGTAACTAGGTGTGTGATTAGAAAATTAAACAAATTGTGCCCAAGTCCGAAATGAACCAAATGGCTTTGAACATAACGCACATTTCAAATATAATATGGGTTGCGATATCACAAGTACTTCCAGATAACGAAAATGCGTCAAATATTTGAAAAAAATTTACGTTAATAAATACGCGTGTAAATTAAAATGGAGACGAAAGGAATTCCGGGGATTGAGACCTAAGATACGCTTTTGTTTTCCGTGGCTGCTTGCATCTGTCGTGTGCGAGGGATCTTGGCGCGTCTGAACATCGCAGACTTCCCTTTTTTTCTTATTCACACATCACAATAAAAGAAATCCTACCCCTCCCCTCGGAAATAATCAATCCCTTTCGCAGGTCAAAATTTTCCTTCCATGGGTCTTTCAACTCGCCCATGCACGGGGAGGAAGGTTTCTCGTTCCGCTTGGAGAGGTTATTGCTTTCCCGCTCAGGGGGGCGTGGTTCGTCCACGTTGTCACATCGTCGTCAACTCGGGACTTGGAAATTTTTCGGCACCGAGGCGGTACGATTTTTTTCAGCAGAACTGTACCTATGAAGGAAATGACAAAATGTGTCTCTTTTCCAGGTCACGTTGCAGGGTCGCCGCCGCTCGGGAAGTCCAGCCCGTCTGCGAGCAGGGTGCCGTCGTCCGCGCAGCCGGGCGGCGCCACCATCGGCCACGTGACCGCCCACCAGGACCCCGAGGAGTGCAGCCGACCTTGGGCCGACCACGACCCGCTCTTGCTGCTGCACCTGTGGGCGTCGCTCGCCCACCAGCAAGCGGGCCCGCACCAGTGGGCGGCCGCCGCCACCAGCAGGGGGTGCCGCGACCACCACCACCCGCTGACCACGCCTCGACCGGCGGCTCCGCCCCACCGATACCTCGACCCCAGGCTGTCCCTGCCCCCGCCTCACCCCGCCCCCACCGACCACCACCCCCAACTCCTCCTCGACCTTCGCTTGAAGCGCCCTTGACACACAAACACACGAACTTGGTTGGTCTCCTACTTTTCCGTTCTGTCTCCCCATCTGCCAGCGCTGCTTTTTCCAGCTAATATTTCCACTCGAGAGTGAGGATGGCTTGAGTGAAACTGAACTGTGTATATATTAATTGTGAGAGAAAAAACTATGTGAAATGATAATAAAATTAAGTTTATGAAATTTTAACTTATTTGAAACGTGGCTACGCATATTTAGTTCCTTTTCGCGCCGCCTGATCGGCACGTCATCTCGTAAGCACCCACCCGTAGGTAAATGTTCATAGAATAACACCTGTGAGAGGATTTTTAAAATCGATATTGCCGTGTGTATTTTCGTAAGGATGTACATACTTATATTGAGAACACTATTTTCTCCGATACATCTACAATACCTTTCCGTTAATTTTAAATGTAACTTCATGTTATGACCCCCTTCACGAAATCTAGATATTATTAGAAATAAGGGGGTAGTAATTTTTTTCTTATTGCTGGTGGTTTTGAAGATTATGGCACGGTTTACTATCCCTAATTATTACGCTCTTTTCCCTTTCCTCGATAACTTCATTGAGTATTGATCAAAAATTACAAAATTAATCCGATACGATTATGACAACAAGACTATATATTATGAAAACAAATTTAATTGTACCGATATGACTGTACAAGGGTGACTATAACAGAAAACTAGCCATGCGAGGCCATAACAGAATGGTACCTCTAAGAGTGTCGTCTGCCTCCCAGTGCGATGTTCGGGAATTAGTTCCGTCGATTTCCAGAAGCCCGAGTGCTCCGCCTTTGCTGGCTTTGCAGCGCATTGATCCATATATACTGCGGACAATTGTTCGCCAACTATCCTGCAGGCTTCTTTAGGTAGGCTTGTGCGATGAGTCGATTAATCGAAGACATCGACGATGATTTTAGTCATCGCGGTGCGATGACTGTAATCGATGACGATGAATGTCATTGACCATCGATGTTGATGAGTCGATGAGAATCATCGATGCCGATGAGTCGATGCGAATCATCGATGTCGATGAGAATCACCGATCCCGATGAGTTGATGCGAATCATTGATGTCGATGAGAACCATCGATATCCTTATATCACTAATTTTTCTTCTTTTTTCCATTCATTTGAACGCCTTGGATGTAAAATGTATGTATAAAGTATAAGCACCCCAGCTATTGCGCCTTGAGGACGATGGCAGGGCCACAGTGGGATGTTTGGAATTCATGTTTTTCCTCAAGTTTGTGGTAGACGATACAGAAATAGCGATCACGTTCAATCACAGTTAATACGCAGTAGCAGTGGTAGCATTGTATTCGTTGGTTGCACTGGTGCAGTTGGTAGCAGCGGTAGCAGCCTGAGCTAAATCGCCTAAATTCACCGAATTCACAGTCACAGTGATTTCGATTATTTAGTCACAGGCTGTGATTGCTACTATTCAGTATCGGTGATTCAATCACAGCGATGTATCGGTCATCACTACTGCACAGTTCATCGAGAGTCATCGATCATCGGCATTCATCGATCATCGGCATTCATCGATCCTCGATATTCATCGATCATCGTGTACACTCTATACGATGATCGATGACAGCCATCGTCATCGAAACATTTCGATGAAATTTTTTCATCGAAAATCGATGACCAAAATTGGTCATTGCGCAAGCCTATCTTTAGGTCTGAGTGGCGTAATTGTGTCAGTGCTGTGAATACGGTGACGTAGTAGAAGACGTGGTTGGTGAGATTAACAATGAAATGCTCTCCAATAGGGGAGTGCTGAGCGATGTTGAAATTCTTGATATCTTTTTCATTATCTGAACCCTAATGAGTGTGTAAGTACCTTCCTGAGAATAGAAATGTTTTCCATGACATCCATCGATGCGGTGGAGAGCCCGGAAGATGGAACGCCAGCCCTTTACTTCACCTTATAGCCTTCAAATTAATTACTGAGGTGGGGCCCAGAAAATGCATTCTCAGTTGCCATCCTTACTGTACCTACGCCAAACCCGTTCACCGAGGAATAAAGTGTTCTCTTTTACATCGCACTATTTATAAATTTACTAACCCGAAACAATTGATCGCGTTTTTTGCTATTGAAGATAAACAAAAGGTTTCACGTGCAACGAGTCAAAATAAAAGGAACAAAACGAAGAATTACGCGAAATTTGAGGGCTTACCAAGACACTTGAACCTCTTTCAAAAACGTACCTACCTCCGCGTAGAATTGGTAAGGGAGTTGAATGTTGTAAGTATTAAAGTAAATAAATATAGGTAGGTACACTCTAAAAATTCACCGCGCGAAAGTGAACAAAAAATAAAAGAATTAAAAAAATACCTTGAGGCTGTATGCTGGAGAGGTTCCATAAGGAGAGGTAATTTCATTGGAAACAACTTCCTCCTGCACACACTACCATGACCCATTCCATTTTAAATCAACAAATGGTCGTTGCCTCACCATCTCAGATTTCAACGAAATTCAACACGTTAGTAGTGCCTATCCTTGTGACCCATAATCCGTTGACTAAATTAAAAATAAAATTCCCCCAAGTTATAGGCAAATGCACATAACTTGGACGCTTAAAAAACGTCATTTTACACCCTATTTATACAATTATTTTACTTAGCACAAATGTAAATATGGCATAAATGGAAAAAACAAAGACTAAACTTGATTTTTTTGATCTTGAACGTCGATTATGAGTAAGTTTTAATTCTTCTTCTAATGCTCAAAGTCAAAGTTATAAATGGCGCTTTTTGGTAAATAAACCCAGAAGGAATTCAAGTAACAGGCTAATTTTTCTCTCGTTTTAATAGTAGTCAACAGTGTGTAGCGTATGATTAAAAATTAAATAAGGATTTTAACCTACCTTCAAGGTGGAAATATCCCAAGAACCTGAGGAATTTGGCAAAAATGGATATCCGGTGTTTAAAATAATATCTACATGTGCCACAGGTTTTAAAAATCAGTTGAGTAATGATTTAGCAAGTTCTAAAAGCGTTCTTTCAAGAAAAAAAAGAATTGAGTTGTGTTTTGCAGGGGTTGGATAGATATAGGGATTGGAATTTGTGTAAAATACAACGTTCGAGAGCCACAAGCGATAGGCCTGAATAACGCAGGTATTCCATAAACAATGATGTACTAATCAAGTTAAGACTGGTATGAAAACAAGCAGAGAATGTTTATAGGGTCAATGATACCTTGCAGAAGAGATGGAATGTGTGGTGGTACAATGTTTGCGAGGTGGAAATAGGTGGCTCGTCAACTCTAGGTTCGTCTACCCTAATCACACCTCTCTTCACACTTTCTTCCCGCCTTCCACTCAAACTCGCCCCGCTATAGCCATTTACTTCAATACAATTCCATTCATTCCACCGCACTAAACGCTGCACATTTCACTTCAAATGGAGGATTTACACTTCCTTATCGGGTTTACTGCTTGGTAATCCATTTTATGCTTTAGTGAGGGGAAGGAACAGCTTGATAGAGCAAATAGTATCATTGAAGATAATTTGCGCGCTCTGAAAAGAACTCTTTGGTAGGGTATCCCCTTTTTGTCGCACCCAAAACGAAGAAAGGACGGTGCCATTCAAGGAATAGCAAGCTTGACTCGGCCGAAACGGAAGTCTGGATCGGAGAAATTTGCGTGTGCGTTCTTTTTTTCTTATTTCAAACGTATACATTGCGTTGATATTAATTATGTATCTTTCGGGTTCTCTCCTCATTAAATCATGCGGCGTAAACAAATTCTTAGCCAGATGATTTGATCTCCCACAATCGCACGTGGTGTCCCGTGCATGGATCTAACCGAAGCGACTTCCGAGTTACTTCATAGCCAATCATAAACAGTGAGTGAAAATGTGGATGAAAAGCAGTGGCGGATTCAGGGGGGTTACGCCCCCCCTTAATTCCTGTTATAATAGGAAAAATGGTGGTCTTAAGACGGCTGAAACATTGACCGAGGGGTGCATTCAGTGGTGGCTCGAGACCAAAAAAAGGGGGTTTTACAATCGGGCTCACCCCCATCAAAATGCGCGACAAATGTCTTTATGCCATGCCCATTATATTTTGAATAAAATCGATAATTGAGTGTAAATACTTGTACCTATTCCCCAACATTTTCCCAGTTTTTTCAATTCACCGAGGCACAAGGGGGTTCAAGTGCACACCCTTTCACCCCCATGCCGGCGCCAATGGTCATTAAGGTACAGGTGAGCATCTTGAAAAGTATATGTATGTACTCCAGGAAAATTGTTCGTATGTTAATAAATGCCGAGTTTCGACAGTTGCTAAGCTACTAACACTAGATAAGTCCACAAATACGTAAGTAGACGCACCCACAATTTCTCTTTCTACGGATTTAATCGAATGGGGCCGGGTTGGAAAAATTGCATGGTTGGCGCAAAAGGTAGGCCTTTGCTGGAATATCCTTACGTCGCCGAGAGCCGACGAGGACAGATTCGGAACAACAGGGCCGGCGAAACTGGAGTGAAATAAACATTAAGGATCAAACGCCCTATAAGGGGAAGGAACTTACGTCCACGATAATTGAGTGTAAATACTTGTACCTATTCCCCAACATTTTCCCAGTTTTTTCAATTCACCGAGGCACAAGGGGGTTCAAGTGCACACCCTTTCACCCCCATGCCGGCGCCAATGGTCATTAAGGTACAGGTGAGCATCTTGAAAAGTATATGTATGTACTCCAGGAAAATTGTTCGTATGTTAATAAATGCCGAGTTTCGACAGTTGCTAAGCTACTAACACTAGATAAGTCCACAAATACGTAAGTAGACGCACCCACAATTTCTCTTTCTACGGATTTAATCGAATGGGGCCGGGTTGGAAAAATTGCATGGTTGGCGCAAAAGGTAGGCCTTTGCTGGAATATCCTTACGTCGCCGAGAGCCGACGAGGACAGATTCGGAACAACAGGGCCGGCGAAACTGGAGTGAAATAAACATTAAGGATCAAACGCCCTATAAGGGGAAGGAACTTACGTCCACGCACTCGTTGGGCCGATCGGAGTAATCTTCTTTCGGGCTCCACCTCGACTCGAGTTCAACGCTCTCTTCAGATCAGTAGTGGATCTAAAGGCCGTTGTTTTGGGGGAGATTGCTGCTTTCCAGGGGTCTGGGAGGTATGGAATAGGTACAAAAGAAACATTGATCATGAGCCAAAATGTGATCTCCATTCTTCAAATTTTGCCCAGGGCTTTAAATCACTAATTTTAATTGGAGTGTGTTCTTATTGCTGGGGTGGTCAGCTATGTATAAATAATTCAAGAATGTCGCCCTGTGGATAAGAGGAAATGGCATTTTTTCACAAGATGGCGGACAGGAAAATACGCACTTCTCAGGTTTGAAAGTTTCCCATTCCTAAAGTTGTAGATTTATTGTTGTGTTGAAAGTATTTTACAAATGCGCAAGGTTTGCATAATAAGTGAGGTGAATTTTGTTCCGATATCTCTGTTAAAAGTGGGTGAAATTCGCGAAAACACTGGCGGGACGAAAGCTCACCTTTACCGCCATTTATTTTAATTTGATCAATCATAATAATGCAAAGTAATCCAAAGATAATTTTTAAATTCGCGGTGTGGGAACAAAAAAGAACACAACGGCAATGGTGAATTTATCGCAACACTTGCCAAGACCCTCCAAAATCAGCCTGGCACTCAAAGGTCAAAGTAAGAACAACGGAAGAATTATACTTTTCATATTCCCGAAATAATTGCTTTCAATGGGTAGGCATTGAAGGCGGGGTAAAGGTGAGCTTTCGTCTCGCACTAGTTTTCGTGATTTTCACCCACTTTAAACAGAGATATCAGAACCAATTTCACCTCACTTATTATGCAAGCTTTGCAAATTTGTTTAACACTTTCAACACAACAATGCATCAACTACTTTAGAAATGAGAAACTTTCAAACCTGAGAAGTGCGTTTTTTCCTCTCCGCCATATTGTGAAAAAATGCCGTTTCCTATTTTCCACTGTACGTAGCGCAGCGATCGAGCAGTTGGTTCTCTAGCATATACACACCTTTTCTACACAGTTTCTTCCCTCCTTCCACTCAAACTCGCCCCGCAACAGCCATTTACTACAATGCAATTCCATTCATTCCACCGCAGTAAACATTGCACATTTCACTTCAAATGAAGGATTTACACTTCCTTTTCACTCACATTCATTCCACTGTACTAATAACATTTTCACTTTTGACTATAACCAATTCGTGTTTCACTCCATTGGCCCGCAAACCTCTTTGAGGGGTGGGTTCAGGGCAAGTTACGGAAGGGGAAATCGTTTTCCGCTTTTCCAAATTACGGAAACGCAGTGAAAATGGGATTCTATTCTTAAAATAATACGCGAAATATCATTTTAGCCTTCTACCAATTCCCACCAATAATCACCAATGAGCGTGAGGGATTCTATTCTTAAAATAATACGCGAAATAACATTTCAGCCTTCTACCAATTCCCACCTACAATCACTAATGAGCGTGAGGGATTCTATTCTTAAAATAATACGCGAAATAACATTTTAGCCTTCAACCAATGCCCACCAATAATCGCCAATAAGCGTGAGGGGTTCTATTCTTAAAATAATACGCAGAATAACATTTTAGCCTTCAACCAATGCTCACCAATAATCACCAATGAGCGTGAGGGATTCTATTCTTAAAATAATACGCGAAATAACATTTTAGCCTTCCACCAATAATCACTAATGAGCGTGAGGGATTCTATTCTTAAAATAATACACAGAATAACATTTTGAAACTTCAACCATTCCCAGAAATGCCCATTTCCTCGTTATCGATCGCGCTAAAAATGCGTTTTCCGCTATTCAAACTCACGAAAATGAGTTTTTCACTTTTGACTATAACCAATTCGTGTTTCACTCCATTGGCCCGCAAACCTCTTTGAGGGGTGGGTTCAGGGCAAGTTACGGAAGGGGAAATCGTTTTCCGCTTTTCCAAATTACGGAAACGCAGTGAAAATCATCATTTTGAAACGTCCTCGACTCCCAGAAATGCCCATTTCCACTTTACCATTTCCACAAGAAATGCGTTTTTCACTTTTGAAAATGGCCAAATCGGGCCCGCGTACCGTCCCACCCTAGCACCCCTGTTTCACTCCATAAGCCCGTAAGCTTGTTGGGGAGGTGGGGTAAAGGCATATTGTAGAGGTGAAATTAGTGTTATCCCTCTATCGGTTGTTCGTGAAAACCTCCAAATATGGCGTCGAAAACGGACGAAAAATTGGTCATTTTCAAACGTCTATATCTTAAAAACTACTAGTCACACCGGTATGATTATTACATTTTTACCAATCCGCATTCTTCCTCTACTCCCAGGTATCACATTCAATTTCGTCAGTTTCCTACGTTTGAAAGTGCGAGACGAAAGCTCACCTTTACCGAAGGCGGAATCAGTTACAGAACATTTAAAGGAGATTAAGGTCAACAAACCAGTAAATTATTATCGCGTGACATACCTAAGTTGAAGAAGCATCACAACAAATATAGCAGGCATATTTGACTAATAGCGAGCTTTTCACTACAGGTAAATCCAAAGATAAGTAACCTGCATTCAATAAAGATACCTCAGTGAAGGTCAGCGATTTTGGTACTCCATTTCCATATAAAATTTCAATGTAAACAAACAGCGGGCTATCGGTAAGCATGAAAACAAACAGCGCCAAGCGTACAAAGTTTGTAGGTATAAGAATCGAAGTGGCCACTCGTCTGTGACCCCCTCCGTCAAGGGTGACATTGGGAGGCGACAAATTTTCACCCGGCGACGAGAATAAGATGGTACGTAATCGCAAGAGGTGAGGTCCGGGCGACTCAAAATCACCCAAAACCCAATTGTCGCCCGGCGACTCATGATACGTAATAGCCCTCCAGCATACTTAAAAAAACAATCAGGACCAGAGCACAACACAACGGTTGTACCAAGTTTACATTGAGCATCACACATTGGCGTCAAAGAAACGTGTATTACCAATTAAAACCAGACTCCCAGGTGTAAATATAGCTATCCTACATAGTACACCAAAAGTGTGTCGAGTCAAATATTTCGGAGGTTAAATTTGCCAGACGTACAATAACACTACACTGAATGATAAATGTGATATGTTGAGATAACAGAACCAGAAAAAACAACAATTATTAAAATTTATTTAATTCAGGACTTACATTGTATAATTGACTTAGCATTTTGCTGAAAGAGCAACCTATGGGTAGAGTTGCATACATGTCTGTCTCTTCCCCTTACATGAGCTGGCCACATATCTTGTGATGTGCATTCCCACGGGATGTGATCAGCTTGGATATTTTGTTTTCCACCTCGCTTGTTTTGTCTCATTTCCTGGGGAATATTTTGCTGGCAATCTCAGAGGCGACTTCAGGTCAACCAAACCTACAGGATAGCCAGCAAAATATTGTATACAAAATGGAACAATGCAGCCTAAAACTCAGAAAATAGAAGATCCAATCTTGGCAATATCTTCTTGAACACCCAACTTATTGGAGTGGGAGGAACCAACCCAGAATCAGACCACTGTAGACGTAAAAGAAGCAATGTCTTACTGGAAAGCTTGAGGTGCATCTGCTAATTTCAATATCATGTTGAAGAGTTGTCTCACTGAAGAAGTGCTTCCTGATTCACAATCTGGAAGCACTTCTTCAGTAAAACATTCTTTTTGTTATTACATCTATTGCTGCTCATAATGAGGTTCCACTAGAATAAATGTTGATCCACCTGTTTAATGTCACAGAGACCTAATTCTAAGAGATGATAGGAGTATCTAAACTGGTGAGAACAAGTTAAAAAAGAATCAAGTAGCATCTCTGTAATATTGACTTAATTAAACATACATCAAAATACATTCCAATTTTTTCATTCAAATACATTTTTACGAATTGATACACTCCAGTTGTTCAAGCTGCAAAATTTTTGTACTGTAATCGCTTCAAGAAGCATGAACGAAATATTTAAAATTGTACTTTTTACACACATCATGGTAAATTCAACCTTCACATGAGAGTGCACAGGGAGTGGGGTACTTACTCAGTATGAACATGAAATTAAAAAGCCACTCTACATAAGAATGATCCAACACGAATCCTTTTTACACGACAGTTTTTTGGTGACTACCAATGCTGTTTCACATTTCTCCAGTTATGACTTGTTCTTTCCATTTGTGAAATTTGTCAGACAGCATGATTGCACCATACTGATTGATTTCAATCTGAGGATTACCTCCATGATCTCACCAAGACCTGCACATACAGAGGCAGTTCTAGGATGCCTGATCAATTCACCACACATCCACAATTCTTGTTAATGGATCAACACACATCAAATCAGAAGTTAGAACAATTTGAACTTCCTAAAGAAATTATGATTATTGGTATTCGTCAGTTGATCATGTGAAGTAATTTTGACGAATCAAAATTAATCAAGCACAGCTGTCAACAGGGACTAAGTTAAAATCACCCTTCCTGAAAAACATCATCACTGAAAAAAGAATATGTTCCATGGGCCTGATGCATTCTTCTTGGCCAAGGCATATTGGCATTGACACCAAATGGGACATTGTCAGCCAGCGTCAAGGCGATGCAGGAGGTGCGACTTCCTCATGGTGCAATTTGGTGACAACCTTGCGCACTTTCTTTATCAAGTCACTCATCTTCTCGTACTTGCCGGTCGAGTCAGGGAGGTTCTCAAAGTTGATGACATCACAGATGTCCCGAGAGAAGGCGGCTGGTGAGGGAAGCGCAGTGTAAGGGGAGGCACCAAACAGTGCCGGCGTTCCCAACACCACCGACTTGACCATTCCTGGTGTGACTGGTGCCGTGGAACTCCTCGAACTGCTGTCGAGTGACGGAGGGGACTCGGGCGGGGGTCCCTCGACAGCTGCCAGCCTGCCCACAAGGTGAGATGCGTCCCCACTCGAGCTGCCACCATCCTCCAGGGCGGCCAGCAGCTGGCTCTTCTGCGCCTCCAGCTCCGACAGAGAGGGCGACTGAGCTCGTGATGACGACTGACTGCTCACACCCTGCAACCAGAGATAAAACTTGCTAAAGGAGTCAAGGCCAAATGGTGGCAGACAGCACTCACTCAAAAATACATTTATGTACTTCAAAAGCTCACTATTAAAGGAAGTCATTTCAAAGACGTGTGCCTTTTGGAACAGGAGGAGAGGTATGATTGGAATCCCAAATAATTCAGCGTTACGCACAGAAACTCCGAGTCATCTTTTTGTCTCCGATTGGACCATGACAAAACACCTCAGCAAGATACTAAGGGCCATACCGAGACACTCACCTTCGAAGGGAGCCTTCACACTTTTTTGCCCAGCAGTCCCTTTTTTGTAACGAGAATCGAACCTAAGCCTACCCTTCGTTTGGTGAAGGTACACCGGGGGCTACCTACGTTTGCAAAGCCATATTTTTAACCTAGCAAATGCAAAATAAATATGCATGCTCTAAATGGGTTCACTTTGCATTTCATTCAATTTTATCTTCAATTGAAATGTAAATGGTCATTAAAATTTAATTTCTCAGGTAAACATTGAGGTTGAGCAAAATCCAATGAAATAGCATTCGAGCAACCACAGTTACCATTTTCGAAGGTAAACTGTTACCAGAATCTTTTTGCCAATGAATCCCGCATCCATCGAAATCATCCCAACACAAAAAATTGCATAATTACGAACCTTATTCATGATCCCTAAGTGAAAAAAAAAAACAATTACTTTCAAAAAATAACAATGAAAAACAGCAGCATTTGTAAAATGAACCTTTTAAGAGTAAGGCATGAACTATTCACCATGTGCAAGAAGTTTCAGGAGGACTAAGCGCTCAACTATCTTCCGGAGAAGGTAGGGGAGGTGGTTCTAAGCATCTTATTCACTACTCCTCAGTCATGGAGCTATGGCAACGCAAACATTATGCCAGAAGGGTTTTGCAGTACCCATGAAAATGCCAAAAAATTAGTAACATGCACAAATGTAATAAAAAGCATGACTTGTTAAGTTATTATTTAGATTTGTATCTTTCTATAACTGCCGAAATTGATGGTAATTCCTTCCAATTTTCAAGATGGTAAAAGAAATATTTGAAACTTTTCATCTAAAGATACTAACTTTTTAAAATTACTTTTTCATTTTGAAAAAAGGTTTAAAAAACTTTTCAGTTAAAAAAATTTGAAAATTTTCTTTTCTTTTTAAACAAGGTAAAATTATAAAAAAAAAAAATTCATATTAAGTTGTCCTTGATGTTGACATCACGCTTTCCAAACAACACTTCAGCACCTCAGTCCATATCAAACCCACTAATAAACAAAAATACCAAACATTACAATTGCTACCATTCCTTCAACACCAAAAGATACCTCCTCCCCTACTCTCTCCATACGAGACAACTGCATTTGCAATAACCCTGACTCCCTAGATAAATTCCTTCCCCCCTACACCAATCCCTTCTCCGACAAGGATATCATGACCCTTTCTTGTCAAGCGAATCCTCAAAAAGCCCCTTTTTCCCAAAATCACCTCAAAATAAAAATCATCATAACCTATCCTTCTGCAACACCTACTTCATGCGCATCCATTCCCTCAAAAGAATCCTTAAAAAAACTTTTCCCATTCCTCTCCAAAAATCTCACCACTACATACCATCTCACCCAAATATCCTCCATTTATCCGGCCCTTCATTCATTCCGACCACCTTCTGGTTACGAACCCAAACCCCTCCACAGCACTCACCCTCTCCAAATCTATAATATGAAAACAATTAAGGAACAAAATTTCTGATCACCATTTCCTCAACTCCATTAAACCCTAAATTAATTTGTCCCACAGAGAACTTGCCACTCTCCCCCAACTCCGGTCAGATCACGGCCTTATTATTTACCCTGCCGAAGGAGGCTGAAAGAGTGCGGTAGCCATGGGCATGGATGACTTCAATCTTTAGAGTTTGTCACTAACTCTACCTTGTGGGATGCAGGAAGTCACTCTTAACATAACGGAACTAAAACCATTGATACATATGTTACTACTTTTTGTTTGAGGCCAGTTATAAAATCACGTGTCAGACTAACTAATTATAATTTATCCCACATTAAATGATTGCTATTACTTGCAGCCGGGACATATTTGGCACACCCAAAACATTGATGTAATAACAATACAGCAATGCGCAGTACAGCTCACGTGTCCTGAAGTGTCAAAATTCGACGTTTAATATTCCAGTGTATGACATCTAACATGGAATTTGATTTCATCGAAAGTGAATAAGATCATAAGTAATTGAAGTCTTTGAAAATATGATTTTTAACAGCTACATATCTCAATAGAATGTTTTCGCCACTCACAAAAAATTCCCACAATAATGGCTAAATTAGCCTTACAGTTGTAGGAATTGGCTGTGGAGTGATTATTAATCATCTTCGGTATTAACGACCATTCCATTTAGCGAGTGATTTTTCTAGCGATAGCGGTACTAATCGACCACGGTTCTCACTTGCAAGGAAAATAGACTGACTTCTATTTTGCCTGCAAGTAGAATTTCGATTCAGCGATAGTATTGCAAAACATTCGGTTAAATAT
The DNA here is from genome assembly GCA_963573305.1 of Pyrrhosoma nymphula. NCBI lineage: Eukaryota > Metazoa > Arthropoda > Insecta > Odonata > Coenagrionidae > Pyrrhosoma > Pyrrhosoma nymphula. The sequence continues at coordinate 153,732,096 of OY754329.1, read as the reverse complement.
TCTGCCTGGTTCATTAATTAAATAAGTATTTTATTAAAAGCTGTGTTGATATTACCTTCCAAAAATGTCTTTCAACTGGTTTGAATTAAAACTTGGCTTGATACTCTCCTTAACGCAATTTGAAACAGGATTCATTACACAATACGATGGAACTATTTTGCAGGCTCACTTTTGAACGGCCACAGACTTGTGATTCGCCGTTGTTTAAAGTAATTACTTTTTGATGTGAAAATTCGGTGGCTGTATTTCCCGATAAACTAAGTTAGTAATCAGAAGTATTTACTTAAATATTATTTTAAAACAGTTGTTTTAAGTATTCTACATTTGTAATTTGGGTAATGTGAGTGACAAATTGGCAAAAACACTAGCAAAAATTTGGGAGGCACTCATCATATGGACCAAAATTTAGGCGGCACGGCGTTAGATTTTACACCTGCGAAAAATAGTGGTGGAGTATTTTCATGTGGGTGACGGTTACCGCCATTCATAGTTTTTGGTAACTAATTAGCATATTCAATTCAAGTACGTCAAAGTTAGACTTCAGACAAGCACTCGCCCAAACTTACTTAAATTTGTACAGATCGAAATCCAAATATGTACTAGCCTATGTTTCGGTGATGATTAACTGATGTATCTTTTGTAAATGAATTAGTTGGTATTCCCCAGATGTATGTATTTGTCTGATCATAATTTTGAAAAAAATATTACATCACATTTTATGCAACTTGATCTTCAAAAGTGCATTTTATATCCACTCAATGAACATTTTGTAAGATAATTCTGACCTGCATAAATACAAATGGGAAAAAAGCCTGGAATAATAAAAATAAAATGTTTTTTCTAAACGATAATCACTATGCTTCATGAGTGAAGTGCAAATGTAAAAATTGAGTTAAAATAAATAAAAGAAAAAGTTTTTACATTTTCTCAGAAAATATATTCATAAAAACTTTTTTATCTATTAGCATTAAAATTTTTACATTAAAAAAATGAAATTGGCAATTTTCCACAATATAAACTTTAATTTGACCGGTTTCGATGTACTGCATCATCATCAGGTAACAAATATGACACTAAGTCCAGTATATGTACAGAATTGCAAGTAAGTAGAGGGTGGGGGGAAAAGGGAGGGGAGAGGAGGGGATTAGATGGGAAGAGGAAAGGGTGGGAGTTAAACAAGAGTAACTATGTATGCGGGGAAAGAAAAGGGGTTGAAAGTATCTGGGTGCAAATGGGTTTAGACACACATAATTGCTAACTGGGAAGGCCCGAGCCATTGAGGAGACCCGAGGTGCGTCGTCAACCCTACAGTGTAAGAGGGAGGATGCGGGGGAGAGATGGCCGCAGTGCTAGGGACGCAGAGTGGTCACACGTCGCGTCCTCTTCCTTCCAGGTCCGAGTAAGGCGCAGCTGCAAGGGTTAGGGAGTGGGGAGGAATGTCAGCATGGGCAAGCACCTAGTCACCAAGCACAAAGTAGCATGATGAAGGAGGGGGGGGGGGCTTTGGGAGCACTTAGTCACTGTTGCACTCACTAGGAAAGTGAGGGAGAGGGGGGGGGGTCGATGAGAAAACGTGAAGAGTCCACATTGTAAGAAGGTGAGGGAGAGGGTAAGTTCTGCTTTCAAAAAAAAATGAGGAGTATCCCACGGCGCGGCTCCATCCTTCCGGGACTGTGGAAGGGGCCGATTTGAAAGAGGGTGTAAAGCGGGGAGTTTTTCATTGGGTCAGGGACGGGGCACTTGGTCTTCATGCACAAAGAAAGCACGGGTGGGTGGGGAGGGGGGACCGGTGAGTAGGGGTATGGGAGCACTTGTCACTGGTACACTCATAGTGGTAAATAATGGAGAAGAGTGGTGAGGGGGAGGAGAATAATTGTACATCGTCGAGAAGCTTGTTGTCCCTACGTTGTATTATTTCAACCGGTTCCATGGCATCTAACCTCTTGCCTTTTACTAAGGTGTGGAGCACTTTGAAATCAAAATCACTTAAGTGGTTATATTCTATGAGGTGTTTTGCAAAAATTGAAGTTGTATTTCCTGAAATATAGCACTTTTTGTGTTCGTTGATACGTCTGGCAAAATTTCTACCTGTCTGGCTGACATACGGGGCTTTACACTCACATTTAATTTCATACACACACACTTTTTGATGTCAGCTATTGGATCTTGGTTCAAGCAGAGGGCTTTGTACAAAGTCATGGGGGTATAGAATGAAACATGGAACTTGTTCTTGGGGAACTTGTTGGCTATCTTGTAAGACACTGTGTTGTGGAAAGGGATTTGGCACCACCTTCTCTCTGAAGCACTAGAACCTGAAGGTAGGGACGTGTTAAAATTCATGGCCTGTTTTTTCAGTTTTTTCCAAAGTAATTTGTTGATGATATCTACACTGTAACCATTCTTTATGGCAATGTACTTTATAAGGGATTTGGCACCACCTTCTCTCTGAAGCACTAGAACCTGAAGGTAGGGACGTGTTAAAATTCATGGCCTGTTTTTTCAGTTTTTTCCAAAGTAATTTGTTGATGATATCTACACTGTAACCATTCTTTATGGCAATGTACTTTATAGTCTTAAGTTCACGTTCAAAGTTGGATTTGGACAGGGGGATGCTGATTAATCTATGGATCATGCAATTGAAGCTGGCTAATTTATGGGTGGTTGAAGATTGAGAAAGCATGTTTGTTGTCTTTGATCTCTACAGTGAGATCCAGGAAATTAATTTTACCATTCACACCTAATTCCATGGTGAAGGTTATGGATTGGTGAATGGAGTCAAGGAATTGTAAAAAGAGTTCCAAATGTCTATCACTACCTGTCCAACAACACAATACGTCATCCACAAATCTAAACCAGTATTGTACATTTTTAGAAAATTTACTGTTGCTGAAAATCTTACTTTCTTCGTCCTTTCTTACTAATTGTCCATGAATATTAGTGCGAGGAGTGGGGAAAGAGGTGACCCCATAGCCAGTCCATCCTTTTGTTTATAGTAGATGCCACAGAATGAAAAATAATTTTGATCGACACAAATTATAAGAAGTGAACTTAATTCTTTGATGAGAAGCTGATTCACATCAGTGTTGATTAGTGCATTTTCGGCATAAACTAATGCTTCGTGCGTCAGAATGGAAATGAAAAGGCTGCATACGTCAAAAGACATCAACTTAGCATTGGGTGGTAATGTAATCGGCAGAAGATGTTCATATAAGGACACAGAGTTTAAACTGCAAATCTGGGTTTGAAGCCTGAGATTTGACGATAAATCATATTTCATTTTAAGGCTAGCTTTTGCACTGGAGCACTGACACTTGACACGACTGGTCTCACCTCTGGGAAAAACTCCCCGCTTTACACCCTCTTTCAAATCGGCCCCTTCCACAGTCCCGGAAGGAAGGAGCCGTGCCGTGGGATACTCCTCATTAGTTTTTGAAAGTGGAACTTACACTCTCCCTCACCTTCTTACAATGTGGACTCTTCTTGTTTTCTCATCGACCCCTCTCCTTCACTTTCCTAATGAGTGCAACAGTGACTAAGTGCTCCCAACGTCGTCGTCCCCCCCTCCTTCATCATGCTACTTTGTGCTTGGTGACTAGATGCTTGCCCATGCTGACATTCCTCCCCCTCCCTAACCCTTGCAGCTGCGCCTTACTCGGACCTGGAAGGGAGACGACGCGGCATGTGACCACTCTGCGTCCCTAGCAGTGTGGCCATCTCTCCCCCCCATCCTCCCTCTTACATTGTAGGGTTGACAACGCACCTCGGGTCTCCTCAATGGTTCAGGCATTCCCAGTTTGCAATTATGTGTGTCTAAACCCATTTGCACCCAGATACTTTCAACCCCTTTTCTTTCCCCGCATACATAGTTACTCTTGTTGAACTCCCACCCTTTCCTCTTCCCATCTAATCCCCTCCTCTCCCCTCCCTTTTCCCCCACCCTCTCCTTACTTACAATTCTGTACATATACTGGACTTTGTGTGACATTTGTTACCTGATGATGATACAGTGCATCGAAACCGGTCGCATTAAAGTTTATATTGTGGAAAATTGCCAATATCATTTTATTTTATTATGTTATTCCACGACATCAAGCCTGAAACAACTCTTTTTATGCCTTATATTTTTAGGTAGCATATGATATACGATCTGCACGTTTTAAATATCAATGCAAAATGAATATTCAATGCCTTAATATATTCAACATTGATATAAATGTCTGTAACTACCTTAAATGCATATCGAAGCCAATGGAGCTCTATCCTCGCTAAAAGACAGCATATCCGCCCAATGTGACATTTATGTCACACCCAATATCTGTAGATCTACTAAATGTATAAAGATAAAACTAATACAACGGCATACTAGCAAGGTACTAAGAATATTCTGAAAGAATAAACAATTTATCTTTAAAAAAGATATTTGGGAGGATCCAGGTTAATAATTGAGCACGCATCAGCGTTAGGTATTTTCATCGTATGTATTTTCTTGAGAGGTGAAATAGGTAGAAAATAAACTATTTCTACAATAAATGATTGCCAGTTATCTACAGCATGAGCTAAAATGAGCGGCAGGGTAACATTCCCCTGCAAGTTATGCAACCAACCAGCACGTATTTAACTTTCCATAGAATGGCTACCCTGTTTTGTAGTTTTCCTGGTTACAACGTTCAGAATCCCAGGTCCTTTCAAGAATGTGCTAACGAGAGTCCGCTGTAGTTCTCTCTGTCCCCACTAGATAGCAGACCACTAAAACCCACATGAACAAGGCCGATGTAACACACAATACGACCTTTTATGCAATGCACTTGCCTTCGACAGGGAATTCTAAAATAAGTGAAACAGAATTTCGGAAAAGAACTTTTACCGTGTGCCTTCTATTACAAAATATATTTTAAATGGCAAATTTTCATAACCAAATGCTTCTGTAAGTCTTAAGAATAAAAGCAGCAAAAAGTATATACATATGTGTACATACATGAACGATGTGCGATTTCAAAATTACTTGAGATACATCTGTAAGTTAACTATGGTTACATAGTCCAGTCTGTATCAAATTTTAATATTGTCAAAGACTCTCAGAAACGTATCATTTGTGGCAAACGAAAATTTATCTACACCTATTAGGGCAGTCAATGAAGACCCCAAAACATCAAGCTTGGGAAATAATTAGCGTCAAGCTGAATTTTACCCCATGGTTGTTAGAAACTCTGAATTTTTAAACTCCCTGACTTTTCCAGGTTTTCCAGGTGTTCAGCAACTTTTTCCCTGACCTTTTCAAAAATCAATAGTATTAGTAAAACACCAAAATTAGGTGGCAGTAATTATCCTGTGGGGACGAGATGTGTTTTTGATACAATACACTACCTTCCTCCATACATATCTAACGTTTCCTTATGCCTTTATCACTGCTTAGGAGTTTTAGAAGAAAATTTAAGTAAAAAGGAATTCTTTATAACTGGTAAAATTGCTCTTTAAAAATAGTTTTTTAAAATTAAATAACAACGTGAAACTTCCAGAGGTCTTTCCGACAACTATAAGTCCTTGGGAATGTTCTGAGAGACTTCTGAAAACACCACAATAAGATTATAAGAGAATAAGTAAAAAATTTGTGAAATTTAAAAAATAAATAATTTGTTCATACTATTGCAACAGTATGAGGGAAGGAAAATCTTACTCTCATCTTCAAAAGGTATTTTTTTTTAAATCGAAAATAAGACTTTAAAGTAAAATTAAGAATGCATTCAGTTTAAGGTACAATGCAGCTTAGAGATTTAGAGATGAACAGAAAAATTATTGAATGGGTAAACAATTATTACTCATTAACTAGAGATCACATATTATTTGTAGTTATTATTCCATGATAAAATATGATATGAGAAGACTATCCAACAGCTATCAACCTATGGGGATGGGCATGTCCAGAAATATTTTTCCAAAACAATGATAACATTAAGATAATAAATTAGAAACGGAGAAAAAATTAAGACTTAAAGATTGACTCCTTACATTACAATGATACCAGGAAAAGAAACTTAGACTTTCCTTCTGGATAGTGAATCACAAAATAATATATTCAATGGATGATAAAAATACATACAAATAAACTCAAGGATTGACTATGAACGAATATGACAATGCGAATGACCTTGCCAAGGAAACTGAGAAGGAGATCATATGAATATGAATCAGACAATATTTTAATCCAGAAATGGTCCAGCCTCTGATCCTTCATGTTAAAAGTGTTCATTACCTCATGACTGTAGGATTGGTAATAATATTTTTAACTCCTTTTCAATCTGATCGTGATTCTGGTCCGTCATCCACTTCTTTTCTTGAAAATTCTGTATTTTTACATCCAACTGTATCAGTGCACATTTGGGAAAATCCTTGATCAGGGATGGATCAACAAATGTAATAATTCCTTTGCGTAATTAATATTTCAATTGTGACTTTTCAGTCAATTTGAAGCACATAGTCTTCAAGAACACCCTGCATTCTTTCTTGAATGCATATATTTTGGCATCTTTAAGAACTACACAGCGTAGCTCAGCTCTGACTGAATGTCTTAATTTAAAACGTTTTACTGGGACTAGATTGTCACTCATTTCAATATTTACTTGGTCAATACTGCTGGCATTCTTGAGTATGTCTTCTTTCATAAACAAACACATTCTATCCACCATAGGACGTGTTACTTCTGTGTACAGAAAAGGTGAAAATGGATCATTACTTTAGAAATAACAAAGGATGGGCTCCACAATGCGAGCTACATGAGAAAAAAAGCTAATCTAGGTCCCATGAGTTTGTCCTTTTTCCTTCATACATTTCCTTATAGCTGCATGAAGTCACCCTTTTACCATCCCTCTCCATGGCACTAGCATATTTCCTCAAATTCGGAAGAATTTTCAACGTGGTTTCTGCCACTTCTGCATTGCTGAGCCACCTAATTGGGCAGAACTTCTTAGGGAATGTACGACTCTCAGTATAACATTGGTAGTCACTCCTCCTCGCAGGCTATATCTTGGAACAAATTATAGCAAGCTCTAAGAAAGGGTACCACATTCAATCCAGTGGTTTTTTCTCCAGTTTCTAAAGCATAATAATAATAATAAGGGTACAAAAGCCGGACCACCAGCCTCCCCGTGGCGTACCTGGTAACGGCTTTTGCCGGCTAATGGTGGACGTCTGCGTGCGGGGCTAACCACCCCACACGCAGATTTACTGGTTCCAAAGAAAGATACCAGAAATACCACCCACAACCGGCCCTTCTCAATGACATGACCATCTTCTCATTGAAGGCAGTGATCCTCAAGCACGAAATAAAAAAAGCCGAGCAGAAGGCCTTGCTCAAGGTGCATACCGATAAGCCCATGCATGGAGGTTTCTATCGAAACATCGAAAATCATGGGTTATCGAAGGAGCTGACATTAGCCTTCCAACGCTCCGCCGGTCTGAAGTCAGAGACCGAGGGTTTTGTCCTCCTGTGCCAGGATGGTGTCATAAACATACTCGTGTACCGCCACATTATATTTAAGGCAGAGGTTGCGGACACGAGATGTAGGGCTTGCCGAGCCCATCCGGAGACTTTGGGTCACCTCTCCGGCTGTAGTTATTACGCCAAGTCAGCATCTATAGCTCATCACAACGTGGCCCTGCGGGTTTTATACTTTCACCTTTGACACCATTATGGCATCGACGAAACACCTGTGCTACCCTATGCCACTGGATATATTGACTCCGTCGTGGAGAACAATGGTGGAATTATTCCTTCTTCACCACCAGGCAGTTGGAGGCGACCAAGCCTGATATCGTTCTCCTCCACCACCTCACACGCTCCATGTTCGTGATCGAGTTTTCGGCTCCGGCTGAAACTAACATGGATGCAAAGGAGGTGGAAAAACAGACAAAATATCAAGACCTGCTTTTCAAACTTCGACAGATGTACCCCGGACACTCTGTGAAACTAGTGGTCGTCATCATAGGTGTGTTCGGTGGAGTTAAGAGCTCGCTGTTAAATAACATCAAGTGCATTCCGTCCTGCGTGGCACAGGCAGAATCACTATTTGCACGCATGCAGAAGGCTGCCATCCTGGGATCACTCCGTCTACTGCGGACGCATGACCCGACCGCAGCTTAGCCACTCATCCAATGGGTGGACGTGGCTTTGATTACTGCAGTATGCAGTGCATGCACAACCCTTCTCGAGTCTCCTGCTATTATGACGGCAATGAAACCTGATGCTTGCCGGGGACTCGGAGGGGCATGTTACAACTGTAACAAATAATCATATAATAATAATATTTATTTGCCCAGTAGATCGAGTTACAAAGTTTGCACACAATATAAGGCACGTCAGGAATTAATGAAAGTAGTAACCTATACATAAAATGGACAACACTACAAAAAAAATTAACATTGCACAGCACTATAAATATTAATTCATCAGTGATCAATAAAAGATGGTTAATTTAAAAGGGATCTGCCATAAACTCCTTGACATCATTGTAGAGCTTTTCTCTTAGAAGAGCTTTCAGTTGTCTTTTAAAAGCATTACCACTCATGGATTTTATGGAAATGGGCAGATGATTATATAATTGAAGTCCCCACATTAAATCATTAACAGTAGAATAACCCAAAATAACATAACTTAATAATGCTGTTTTGAAGAAAAACTGTTTGTGTACAACTAAATTGAATAATTTCTGACAGATAACTTAGGCGTATGATCCAACACAATTTCTTAGTATTCCACTATGGGCGAGTTAGTTTTACTTGTTGGTCGATTGAGGCACTACCTACGTCAGCTGCAAGTTAGCATAGGGAAATTAACTATGGGTGTTGAATCTGTACATGTATTACTAGGCTGTGACCTCCCTACCTTTATAAGAGATTGTATAGGCACTAACTTTGTGGAAACTATGGACTTCCATTATTGGAAAGTAAACAATGGTACAATTTCCACACTTTATTCTCCGCAACCGACCATGGTTTCAGCACATTATGCCATAATCAGGACCCTGATGATGGCATAATGCGCTGAAACCATGGTCGGTGGCGGAGAATAATGTGTGGAAATTGTACCAGTGTTTACTTTCAAATTATGGAAGTCCCTACCTTTACCTAAAGATGCTTCAAGGAAGAGAGGTGAAACGTTGTGCATAAGCGACCCAACGTGATGGATCTGGAAAGTAATACGAAGTCCTTTACTATCAATTTAATCCTACTTGCATGGGTGTAAGAAATACACCCACGTGACTAATTCAGAGTTAAAAGGGGATGAAATGATTTCCTGGTAAGAGCAGCTTTAACCGCTAAGCTATTTCCAAATTTTCTCCTGCTCGAGAATAGGGAGTGTAAAGTTGGCCAGTGAGCTAGGGTCACCCTTCCTCCCTCGGCCACCAATGCCCCCTCATGCGTGCATGCGTACCTGACCCTCCGCTTCCGAGTCTTCACCTGGTGGCCTCAGCTCGAGTTCATCATCAGGGGGTGGGGGTGGGGGTGGTGGAGCCTTTGGAGGCGTTTCCCTTGGCAATGGGGGTATGAAACGACATCCATCATCTTCAACTAGCGACAGGAGAGTGGGTTCATCTGCAGCACAGAGATAAAGACAATTAATCACCAAGGTTACTCCTTCAAAGACAGTGTAATTATGATTACACCATTATGATTGCATTATAGAGGCACTTTTTATATCTTCACCAACAAATATAATTGCTTCAACTCACTATTGAAATTGTTAAAATATGCACTATGAAACATTACTGAGTGGAGGAAGCAAAATAACATGCATACATATTTATTATTTCCACAATTGTAAGTTTTTTTCCCCTAGAAACACTCCAGTCTCCTCTTGAGCACCTCAAGAGTTAAGGCTATCTTGGGAGGGAGGAGTGGTATTCTGAAAGATGGTTAAAGGAGGGAAGAATTGAGAAAAAAAGGTTGACAATCACTGCTCTTGTAGCTCCCAACCTAGTCAAATGCATTCCTGATACACCCAATAATAATATCTCAACTTGCCTTTTCCTTTCACCTGTTTCCCATATATTGCAGAAAAAGCTGAAGGGTCTTACCATAAACTTTTCCGGAAGCCATGTTGATTGTCTTAGAAGAAGTTTACCTCCCTACACATCAAACCCATGAACCGTCAACAATATCTTCATTTTGACAGCTGCCACCATTACCATATCAAACATTCCATTCTCCCTTTATATTTGCCCGCAACATATCTGCAATGCCCAAAATGCTCTCGACCACCACCTTAGTAACTTAAAAACTGCTCTCCTTAAACGTGGCTATCCCTCCTCTCTCCTTGATCGCCGCATCCTACCCTCCACCATGCCTTATACTCCTCGCCCTAGATCATCCACTCCCCAGAACCTTTGCACCACATTCCTTCCAGGGCTTCACCACGTTAACCTCATCCTCAAGTCACTTTTCCCCATTTTGCATGACAGCCCACTCACCTCTGACTTAATCTCCAACTGTCCTACCATCACCTACAAAATACCGACCAACATCAACTATATTCTCCACCCCAACCAATCCCCTCCCACTCTGATCCCTCCTGAAATCCCCAGCACCTTTCCCTGCCATAGACCTTGCTGTAAAACCTGCCCTTTAATACATAATCTCTCTGCTTTCCACAGTCCCAACAACCCGACCCCATTTCCTATGTCTTCCCACGGCAGCTGCACCACCTTCAATGTAGTATACCTAGTACAGTATAGTGTATGCCCTTCTTTTTACGTTGGCAAAACTTGCAATCCCCTGTCCATACGGATAAATGGACTCCGAGCCGCCCCTCCCCACTTCCCAGTCCTCAAACACGCCTCCACTCTCAACCTCCAGTTTGACTCATGCTTCCACCTCACCACCCTTCACCCCCTCCTCGACGACGCATCGAACACACAGATTAGAAACACTGAAATGTCCATCATCTGGTACTGTTAAGTCTTTTCCCCATCCGGTCTCAATATAACTCATTAATATCCCGTATTTTCTCTTGCCCCCCATCTCCTCCCCCACCTTTCCCCCTCTCGCCCCCTCCCTATATTGTTACTTCGTTGCACTCCTCCAGTCCACAAACTACCCCCCCCTCCCCTAGATAGCCAAGCGCGACACCATGTGCATATCCCCCTATTCACCCCCCCTCCTCCATCAACCCCACTTCCCCTCCCACACACAGACCAATGTTCAGGATACAGGCTCGCCATTTGCCTTGTTTCCCATTCATAAGAGAGGAGTGAAATTCACTATTTTCCAATCTTGTGGTACACTTAAATTTCATTCTACTACTTGTTGAATACAATTTCTAAAAAGAGTGCAATGTGTCTGGATAACTCCTTACGCATACAAGCAGGTATCTACTCTGAAATTAGAGACTTATTTATTCCAATAATCAATCATAACAGTTTAATTATCCCATCATGATATGAGTAATTCAGTGTCAGATTAATCACCGTTTTGACCTCACCAGTTCAGATATTGATGACATTTGGTATGAAAGACACTTATGAAAAGATATGTAATTCTATCTATTTTTAGATTTTTATTTTGAAAATTGTCCATGATACAGGCATAATAAAAATCAACATTTTCGTAAAAAATGACAAACTCATGTACAAATGGCTGCAACTTGTTTCCTAATTGTAGTAGAGTATCAGTTCAAACATCGTTGAATAGCTAAGGAACAGAGCTTTTTATCGATACTCTAAATGACCTTCTTACGACAGATTATAGTTTCGAGGTCAATTACTGTGACCTTTGACCTTAAATATATCAAAACATGCCTCTCTGCACAAAACTCAGCTGCATCTGCTTCTGAAATTATTTTATCCGTTCTTTCCCATTACCCTTTGCCACTGAATATTCTATATTCCTAAAATGAACAGAATAGTAAATATACAATGGAAATTATTTCAAATAAACTACTTGTAAATAAACTACCTTATATTATACTTAAAAATAACTACTTATTGTTCCGTATGTTGTTACACTTACAACCACTCACTCACTTACAACCTTGCGTTGCAAGTGATTTCTCCCTTCAGTTCGCTGAAGAGGGCCACCTTGTGGCCGAAATACGCATATCCGACGCACACCCTCGTCTTTTTTTGTTTGTGCCGTTTTTTGACAACGCTCTTTTTAGCTAGATTCTCCCAGAAGTTGGGCCCGACTGAGTGTGTGAGTGAGTGATTTCTTGAGTGCTTGTGAGTGTGTTTGTGTTCATAACCCAGGCACCCTTAGCGGGGTCCCATTAGCCCAGCAAAGGATCCCTTTTTGCGTTGAGTGTGTGTGTTCTTCCCCAAGGCATCCTTAGCGGGGTCCCATTAGCCCAGCAAAGGATCCCTATTTGGGTTGAGTGTGTGTGCCTGTGGATGTCACTGGCGAGGAAGTAACATTTCCGTAAACTACCACAGGGGTTTTCTGGTCGAGAGGTTGTGGTTGGTCACTGGTGTGGATTTACCTCCATTTTTTTCCCGCAAACCAACACAGCAATTGTGGCATATTTTTTACGAGTGGTGCCAATTTATTACGGTCATTGGAGACTTTTATACCTGGTAACTTTAAGAGGCCGTAGAGCTCGCGTTCCCTAGTTTTAAAAGCAATTTCACTTTTGCTTCAAAGGTCACCAGGAATTCTTCTGAACAGTGTTACAGACTGTTACAAGTGTTGTGCCATCAGTTGTTGTCCACAGTTAATAAACAATTTCATCAATCGTATTCATGCTGAAGATGCTATACATATTTTTTCCGTTAAGTGTGCTATACCAGGGCAAGAATCACTCCTGAAGAAGAAGCATTCTGGAAGAGGAGGGTTACAAATAATTCTGGCAAGGCAATCTTTTTACAATTCAACTGGTAATTCATCATTACGAGTAAAGTGTTGGAATTTGCACCCTGCTAGCATAAGTTTTTACATTTTCATGAACACAGTGCACACAGACACAGTGTGTTCCACTTACACCAGCCAGCACACAATTCTTTGGATGCAAATCACAGAACTTTGAAAACCCTACTTTGACATTGTGATTTTTGTCTTTAAATCCTTATTAAATATTTCTTTCAGATTTCGTAGAACTAGACGTTTCTGTTTTTGCACTTTTGATCCTGATTCAATCAATGTAACAAAATCTTTTTTTCCTGGTAAACAATGGCTCACTTCATCACTATTATTGTATGCAGTAACGTTTTCAATTGTGCTGTCACTGAGTCTTCCCAGGCCCTAGATTTGGTGTTGCTAAAATAACATGCTCTTCCACAAGAAGTTTAGACTTTCATGCCATGTAATAAGTTACTCCAAATTCTTTCGGAATTTTGCAAATGCTCCAGGTTTTTGGTAATATTGTTAGTATTTGGACTGTTACACTGCTGGAGTCTGTTTCGTGAAATTTTTCTTTCAACTGAGAAATCATGACCGATTCATCAGACAGTGTCACAGGTTTCTCAGTTTCTGGAACACCACAAAAGTCTTTCATAACTTTACCAATTTTCTTAAATTTGCTGTTACTGTACCGTTCAACACCTAATCTTTTTTTTCTCACAGGAGATTCGCCTATAGAAAGTAACATATTATTCAGATGGTTCAAGCTTGAGCCTCTGTCAGTCCATATCTCACTCTGCCCATCTACCTCTGAATTATCTTCACTTGATAACTCAGATTGTTCTGCCTCTGCATCTTTTTCAGTTATTCATGGTGGACCAGGAAATTCTGAGTGATTTTCTGCACGGACTACATATTTTCTATTCTAATGTTATAAATGGACATTTCTGAATCATCCAAGACTGTTTTTTTTCAGATTTTTTCTCCCCCTTGTGTGTTCACCTTTAGCCAGGGGGTTACAGCAAAAAAGTTGGCTTTCAAAGTCCATTTTGGTTAATGAAACTTCATGCTGGAAACTGATAAAGCTGATTTCAATTGTGCAATGAACCATGCACTCACAGGCTCAGTATTGAAATTACACGAAAAGTCAAATGGTGAATTTGCAAGCTATCTCATTGCCTGTAGTAAGGGGTGCCATTGGCTTAAATGGCTGCAGTTACTATCTCTGATCTCCAAGATTTGTTGTAATTTACTGATAAACATTGTATCTATTAAGTAAAGTTGCTATCACAGAGCAGCATGTTTATCATAAATGTATTGATTTGTTATAGAATATGCACATTCCATGTATAATAAACAAATCCTCAATGCAAGAAATATTTATTGCATGATATGTGTCTGTGCATACCTACAGAAGTGTGCAGCACTCCACTCCTGTTAATCCTGCAATGCTTTGCCATTGCGGTGCCAGCTTAATATTTGGTACATGGGTAGAATAATTTTGAGGCAATAAAATATTTTTTTTCATAATTTTCTGAGATGGCATGTTTTGATATATTTAAGGTCAAAGGACACAGTAATTGACCTCGAAACTATAATCTGTCATAAGAAGGTCATTTAGGGTATCAATAAAAAGCTCTGTTCCTTAGCTATTCAACGATGTTTGAAGTGTTACTCTACTACAATTAGGAAACAAGTTGCAGCCATTTGTACGTGAGTTTGTCATTTTTTACGAAAATGTTGATTTTTATTATGCTTGTAACTTGGACAATTTTCAAAATAAAAATCTAAAAATAGATAGAATTACATGTCTAGTCATATGTGTCCATCATACCAAATTTCATCAATATCCTAATCGATGAGGTCAAAAAATTGTTTAAATTGATCTGACGTTATGTCATCCATCACTTAACTCATGGCAGGGAAATCAGCATTAAAAGTGATGATATCAGGCCTGACCTCGTGGAAATTATGGATATCCATGATGTGCCAGTGTAATAAAGTTTTGTGGAAATAACAAAGGTGGTTTTCTCATCATGGAAATCAGCATTATTCATGGTTTCATCATTTGCGCTCATACTTTCAAAGTAAAGCAGTTATGTCTTGGCTATGTTGATTATGTTCATTACTACTTTGACATTTTTGACTGTCGAGGACAATGGTGGCAAATTTACCTGTAAGCTCCCTAGGATAGGACAAAAATGATTTTGGGACTTGATCGAATAATTCACTTAGCCCTTTGTTCTTGAAGTTTCATATGGCTGAACACATTACCCTCCTTTTTTATGAGCATTGAGCTTTTCAGTTTTTAACCTTTTAACTCAGTCATAGGAACGTCAACTCAGGCTGTTGTCCAGGGTCCCCAGAGTCACTGGCTGCTAATTGGCTAGCAGAAGCCACTTGCCAAGTCACAAGCATCACCAAGGGTTTAACACTTTCGACCCGATGCCCGGAGAATTTACGGGCGTCGCGAACTCCACGCCTACGCCGACGCCCGTTATTCTCCGTGGGTAACTTTACACCTACATTGTA
This sequence comes from Pyrrhosoma nymphula, assembly GCA_963573305.1. Classification (NCBI taxonomy): domain Eukaryota; kingdom Metazoa; phylum Arthropoda; class Insecta; order Odonata; family Coenagrionidae; genus Pyrrhosoma; species Pyrrhosoma nymphula. The sequence continues at coordinate 153,716,742 of OY754329.1, read as the reverse complement.
GCTGTTTTCTGTAGATTTCACGGCCTTCGGTTGCTACTATGTATTCCTTAGGGCTTGTAGTTCATGAGAAATAATCAAGGAGTAGTACAATGTATATTCCCGGGAATGACATTGTCTTCTATGTCAGAGTGCATGATTTTCTTAGTTCCCGTTTTCGTCACGTCTCACTAACCAATGCTTTTCATTCTCAAATTGCCGCTGAGCCTTTCCGTGTGGATCGTGTGGATTGCTGCTTTTGATTTTATTCTTCGCTCTACATTCAGAATATAGATTGTTTTTTCGGAGAGTTTTATATTCTACGATGGCTTCAGCAAAACTATTGAATGAATCCGATATTCAGGAACTACTGGCTGATTCCGGGTCGGAAAACGACAATTCTGATGATGATCCAGACTTCAATCCTGCGGAAGAAGGTTAGTCTTGTCTACTTTCATCAATTTTCAATGCTGGAAGTTGCTGTTTTCCAACATTTTCTTATATTACCTCGATTGTGGCAAAATAATATGTTGTTTCATGTTTGCCATTCAGTTGATTGTGTTTATGGTATAAAGCCTACGCCACACGCCTATTGAGGCGGCATGCGGGGTAGTATGTAGATGTAAAGGTGGCTTGTTCAGTATTGCAGCATTACTGTCTTTTATTTTAGATGAAAATGAATCCGAGCTTGAAGAATCGGCTGATGATGCAAGTACGACTGCAGAGGATGAAGAATCATCAGGTAAAAACTGAAAATATATTATTCATTCATTGAACTATTTTTGTCTTGCATATATTGAATACATACTCAATTTATTTTTATCTGTGTCTTTTTCCTTTGTAATCGTGCAAAGCTTGATACGATTTTATTTTTTTGAGACCAGGTGATATCACAATGGAAACTACTTCTACCGAAGTCCAACAAAATACGACCAGACCACGGCAGAGGGCTAGACGCAGGCCGACTGAAGATCCAAATTAATGGACCGAGGATGACTGGCAACCTCAACTTCCAGTTTTTGAAGAGGTCCGTAGGGTGCTTGCTGCTTTGACTCCAGATGGTGATGAGTTTGGCTGCTTTTCTATTTTTATGACTGAAGAAATTATCAAACACATAAAGACGGAAACTAATCGGTATGCTAGGTTGACAATTTCTAAGTTGAAAAGGTAGGGGGAACTGAAAAAATCTTCTATGTGGAATTGTTGGAAAACTGTCACCCTTTCAGATATGAATTCATTTTTTGCAATTATTTTGCATATGTGTGTGGTAAGCTTGCCCAAAATACGGGACTACTGGCGTACAAGCTCCTTCTATCATACGGGTTTTGCTACATCTATTGGCATGTCACGAGACAGATTTTCCTCCATTTATTCTATGCTGCATCTAAATGACAACAGCATGTATATCCCAAGAAATGAACCAGGTCATGACCCAATTTTCAAGTTGAGACCTTTCTATGACCATATTATTAGAACCAGCCAGAACTCTTTCTATCCTGGGGAAAACCTAACAGTTGATGAGGGTATGTGCCCTTTCCGTGGACGGGTCCAATTTAGAGTCTACATAAAGAACAAACCAAACAGATATGGTCTTAAGTTTTATGCTTTATGTGATGCTGCTACAGGGTACACATTGAATATTCAACTTTACACAGGATCTGCAACCAACGCTGACAATAGCGTCCGAAGTATCATTGACAGGCTTTGTTCGCCTTATTTCAATAAAGGGCATGTGATATATATGGATAGATACTACACCAGCCCATCTATCCTTGATCATCTTTGGGAAAACAATACTCTGGCCGTAGGCACAGTCATGAGTAACAGAAAAGGTCTTCCAAATGACCTAAAACATAAAAAATTGAAAAAAGGAGAAATGCTTTTCCGTCGGAAAAGACATTTGCTAGCAGTAAAGTGGCATGACAAGCGAGATGTGTTCGCATTGTCTACAAAACATAAAGCTTCATGCTCTTCTAGGGTCATTAGATGCAAGGAAGGACCTAAGGAGGTGATAAAACCTGACCTCGTATTAGATTATAATATCCACAAAACTGGAGTTGATCACAGTGGTCAGCTAATCAGCTACTACGCATTTGGTCGTAAAACTGTAAAGTGGTGGAAAAAAACCTTTTTTCACCTATTTATGCTGTGCGTTGTAAATAGCTTCATAATTTATAAAAATCTCAAGCCTAGCCAGAAAAATATTTCATTGGCTAATTTCATTGAGGCTGTTGCTGGTAAACTAGTGGAGAAAGCAGGGCAAGAGAATCTCGTAGGACAGAATCCTGAGGACCAAATGAATAGGCTAATTGGAAAGCACTTTTCTAAACCCATACCGCCAACAGATGGAAAAAAGTACCCGGGACGAGTGTGCAAAGTTTGCTCAGATAGGGGAAAGGCCACCACTGGGAAAAGAATGAGGAGAGAAGCAAGGGATTATTGTGAAACCTGCAATGTCGGTTTATGTTACCCTGACTGTTTCATTCTTTATCATACAAAAGGAGACTATTGCAAATAGAATAAATTGTATAATTATACGATTTATAATAAAACTGTAACCTAATGTAGTATATTTTTTGTAATATTAGAAACATATAACATGTATTTGGAAAAACACATTTTGTGTAAATTTTTTTTTTCCTTCAAAACATGAACAAACTTCTTTGACTGTATATTTTATACAATGACAATAAACGAAAATATTATTACTTATAATCAAAACATAAGAATTTTTATTTAATTAAATGTATAAAAAATTGGGTTCTGAATGTATGTATTTATTTTTAAAAAATTGAGAAATACATAAAAAATGGCCAGGTCTGGGAGACGTATGCTTAAATGGCTAGGGTCGAAAGTGTTAAGGGTTTTTATGGCATTTTTGAGCAATCTAACAGCTGAGAGTAATCCCCTACACCTTCTAAACTATCCATATCCTGGAGTGAGCATGCATGCTGCAAGGTGATGGTGAGCAAGAGAGGGGGCAGAGCCACTGCAAAAGGGAAAAAGGGATATTGTCTGCCCAAATAAAAGCAGCCACTATCTCTACAAACCTGACACATCCTCCACTTCCATGTCAGCGGGCACAAGGGTTGCATTGGCAGGACTAGACGATGCACTTGACGATGATCCAGCCACGCAAGGCGACCTCGATGCCGGCGGCCCAAACTTACGCATCCTCTTGTACGACTTGGTGTGCTGCAGTTGTGAGAGCATCACTTCCTTGCTCTGCTCCCATTTTATTGGGGGCATGTTGTACCTGGCGTGGCTCTGCAAATAAGGAAATAGGAAGGAATGATGTCCACGATGGTCTGCGCTAAAGTGAGTGTAGTGGATGCACCAGTCACAGTGGACACACACACTCTGTGATTAGACCATCTCCTGTAGCATTCAAAACATTCTGGATGAAAATGCCCATTGCATATCTGTAGGCATGTCATTTGAAAGCATTTTCTTAGGTTGCATGATTTTAGCCCCTTCTGGGATAATAATTTTTTTGGGCTAGGGTTACATATCGTCTTCACATATCATTTGAAAGCATCATCTTCACATATCATCTGAATGATTTAAAAGAATGGGTAATTGAACCAAATCGCATGAATTGAATCAACAAAAATGAATTGAAATTCCCACCTCTCATCACAAAACAATCTTACTCTAATTGAATTTCGGTGGTTCAGTTAACCAAAACAATCAAGATGGATGTCGTGTGCTCAAATCATGCGATCATTCACAGGATCATGAAATCAAAAATGGAACATCTTCTAATTTGCCAGGATGATTATGCACATGATTTTTCATGCATGGAATTTTGTTTTACACGATGCATGAACGTCACGTGCATGATCATTTGCCATATAAAATGGCCTAGGGGGTAGGGCCAAAGCAGGCTGGGAAGTTGGCAGGGGAGGGAGGATTAGCCAAGTAGAGAGTGTAGGTCTCCCTTTGGGTTAGTGACCTCCAGAGGGACAATGGAAGCATGAGAGGTTGGGGAGAGGTGAAAGGGAAAGAAGCAAGTCCTTTTCTTTCATTTCTTCTCTTTCACCCCTCCTCATGCTTCCAGTGTCCCTCCAAAGTTCACTAACCCAAAGGGAGTCCTGTACTCACAACCCAGCTAAATAGATAACTTATGCGACGTATCAATTGTTTACATGGTACTCCTCAAGTTCTTGATGCTTAAAAATGTTTCTCACCTAGATAGTATGTATGAGCTACGCTCTAATTATTTTTGTCAGATTTTTAGACCAAAAATGACCTCAGTAAAAATATTTTTAAAAATAACTTTGATTGCGAAATGCATACCTCCAATTTTGATAATGATTGATAAAATGTGTGAAAAAATAAATGCTTTAAATTCCATAGACAGTTATGATTTCTTTCAAAGTTTGATTTTTTTCAGGTTTTGATGTGGTATCTACGCCTTATCGTTCGTTTTTTACGCGGCTGACACTTGGGTATTTTGCATTTAATGTGTTCGCATTCCCGCTTGTCATCATTTACAGTAAAATATAATTTGTAAAAGTTAACGACATTTAAAAGGCGACTCACAGCGACTACGACTTGTGTATTAGGAAAACGGTGGGGGAATTCGGATTTAAAAATCAGAGCTCGGTGCGACTGTCCGCACTTACCAACTAAACACAAATTATAGCGAGGTCGGATTTGTTTTGTTTTAATGAATATCAATTACTCCACTCATTCCAAAGGGCAATAAACGATGTAAGCATTGTAGGACTAAAGCTACAAGTGAATGCTTACCTCCGAGGTCCATATATACCTATGAAAAATGCCACGTAAATTATAAGAGAATATAGCAAGCGCAAGCTTTGCGGTTACTCTCTATCTTATCTATTCTTGGACTTGCAAGCGCAATATAGCAGAGAATATCGCAAGCTTTGTGCTTACGATATTCTCTGCTATATTGCGCTTGCGAGTCCAAGAATAGATCAAGGCTTTCATAATGGCCAAAAGTTCGAAGTTAGGCCCACAAAACCTCGCAATAGGAGGGAAAAAAGCTCCAAAATTTTTTCTTCAACTTCGACGCATAAAAAGAGGGGTGTGCCTATTACACGGGTGCACCTCTTACACGTGTTTATACAATATACTGTCACTGATTTTGATGGTAAAATTCTGAAAAATTAATATACATATTATACTATAAGTAATAGTACAGTAAAAAATACAATACGATACAGTAAAACATTTGTCATATTCAAAGGCTCAATGCTCTAATTCCCTTTTCAGAGCTTTTCACCAAACCTAGAAAATTGCAAATGGTGATACTTGTCACGTATAAGTATCTTGCAAAAACAAAATGCATCAATTATTAATGATGTCATATATATTAATTTAACAAAGATAGCTATATTTTTTTTAAATGTTTCCAAAAAAATGCTGATACGATGTTTGATATTATGAACTGCCGATTTTTTGGTCCCATGAACTTCGTAATAATGATAGTCTACTGTAATTGATAGGAAGCTAAAATAATGTAGGGACCAGTCAAAAGTCCTGGGATAACTATGGCGAGCAGGGGTGAAAAAAATATAATTTGATACATGGGTGACATAAGACGCCAAAAAGGCTGGAGCCGTTCCGAAGGAAAGTAAAACACCCCACCTATTAGAGGAACTCGCACAAATGTGCTAATGTTTATTTCTGCTGATGGGGAACAACATTATATGAAGCCCTGAAAAACACCACGAGGGGATTGACAATTCATAACAATAAAGATATGAAATATTTTTTATTATAATTTATCATCCTGGATTATGGAATGTAATCACAACAGACAGAAAAGTAGAAAAACATGAATCACTTCTCCTCAATCAAATTTGAATATAAAAAGGAAATGAATAACTTTTTAAATTACAGTTATATAAATTTTAAATAAATATCAAATGAATACACTTGACTGTTGCAGGCTTCACTTCGTAGAAGTTACTAATATCAGTACTTATGTATAAGACAGATTAGTACTTTTCTACAATATGTTTTACTGTATGATGCGTTTCGCCACTTTAGGGATGCCGTAGAGTGGCGAAACGTGTTGTACAATAAAAAATATTGTAGAAAAGTTAATACTAAGCTGTCATAAACATGAGTACTAATGTCAAATGAGTTCAATCACAGGCTTAAATTATCAAAAGAAAAACCAACTTATCTAGACAACAAACTGAACATAACAAAAAATACAACAATGCATTCTTACATTGGGAATAACCACATATTTTTAATGAATATCAAACTATCTGGCTGCTAGAACTTTGCCACAAGTCAGAATTCTGACTGACTCATATCTTAGGTTTTTTTCTTTTTCAAATAAATATGCTTTACTCAATGTTTTATCAAGTGATGTTTCAGCCAGCTAAATATAATTAAATAAGCACAACTACATTTATTTGATAAGAAAAAAAGCCATGATCCAGCAGACCTTCATTGATAAGCATATATTGTATACTTACATCCACAACCTTGGGGTCACAGGGCACGTTGAAGCCTGGGAACTCAATTATTTTGTTTGAGTCATATTTATCCCTTGAACCTTGAGCAATGATTTCACCCTCTTCATCCTCTGGATGGGCTACCTCTTTGAAATAACAATATACAGAGAAGAAGAGAATTAGTCAACACAGAAGAAAGTCTTCAGAATCTTTTCCTCCAGAAACTATATATAATAAATGCCCCAAACTTGGTTACCTCATAATAAAAGGGCTAGAGAACCGAATTTATTGAAATGTTGCACCTTCATACATGATAGCAAGGGGATGGACTCAGACTTCACACAAAAGACCCTAAGGGTCCATCAGTTTTAGATTGTTGCTCACCTAGGATTTTGCATACTGATGGAGAATAATCTTTGCAGTGGCATTTTTGCAAAGCTCGCATTCAAGTTGGGACTTCATGGACCCTGAGGCCCTTGTGAGTGCTCCATTCACATTGGTGATTTTTTTTACTACTGTAGCCATTGGAAAAATACTTTGGAAGGGGAAAGAAGACCTTGGCCCTCAAGAGTTAGTAGGGGCCAAGCCCTTAACAAGCCCCGAATTGGGTGCTCAGTTTTTTTTATTTGACTTAACAGTCCAATAGAGTTAGTAGCACTAACCTTCCACTAGGGGCAGTGGAGGATTCAAGAGATTGACCGTAGTGCATCATAGGAAGTGTCCAAGATCATTCGAGAGGCCCTGCCAACCACACCCTAGGTCCCGCAGTCGGGTTAGAGGGTTATCTTTGCTAACCATCTATTTTATGCATCAGTATACAAAATGGAATTGTTGTAGGGGCAGGAGGATCAGAGAGTCTCAATCTTAAGTTCAGGCTCAGTACAGGCATGAGGTCCTCGCACCTAATAATACTGCATGATTTTCATTTTACTGCCAATTTGATAACCATTTCAGATTAATTTAAACATAAAATGATAATGATGAACATTATTGATTGATTTTAAGCTTGATTGCTATTATTGATTGATATTGATTGATTTGATTAATTGATTGATTTACGTATTACTATTAAGGAAGATAATTTTTAACGTTCTACATAAAGGATCTGTTCTTCAGTTTTCACTAATTTCTTATGAATACACCTTATGAATAACACCCGTGAGAAGCTGGATACTTCAGCTAGTGAACCGATAAAGTTTGTCTTTGGCATGCCAAAAAACGATGGTTAAAGACTGAGTTTATTCATTGTGTTTATAGTTCACCCAACAACAAAATCATAATTACAAAGCTGCAGAGAGCTATTCCATGAGATTTTGTTCCAGGGATGAAGCATTTTGCTTGTGAAAGACATTTTCAAGAATGATGTTTACGAGGAAAAGAATTTATCACAGTGATGAAGGGCAGGAACAACCAAGGGGCATAATTTTAAATTCAACCACCCATATTTCAGAAACTAATGTACTAGGGATGTTAACACTTAATGTAACCAGTTTCTCTCCTCAAAAAGGGGCCTGCCCACAGCAAATGTTGATGAAATCAAAGTGGTTTTATGGCCTGATTTAATTGGTAGGGAGTGATCCATTCGTTGCAATTTCTTCCAGCTTTATAGCTAAACACTCTTCTTCTTCAAGTCATCAACCCAAAGGTTGGTTGGCGTCAGTTCTCCATCCATTTTGGTCTTGTGCCATTCTTTTCAACTGCACGTAAGTGGAGCTGCCTAACTCCTTCATTGGTTGTCCCATAAACTCCAACCTAGGCCTGCCCAGGCAGTTGGTTCCCTCCACAGTGCCTTCTAAGATGGTGGCCAGCAATGTTTCGTGCCTTAATTGGTGTCCGATCCAGATATTTCTTCTCTTTTTAAGTAATTTCAGCAGACACGGAGTCTCCCCCACACATCTGAGAATCTCCTCGTTACTGACTTTGTCCACCGAGGGAATCTTTAACATTCTCCTGAAACACCACATCTGGAATCCCTCCACCCTCCTCCTTTCTGCCTTGCCCAGCATCCAGGTCTCACTGCCATATAAAAATATGCTCCACACATAAGTTTGAAGAAGGATTTTTCTCAGTTCTAAGCCAATGTTTCTGAATGTTAGGAGTTTTCCTTTTTGATAAAACGCATTCTTTGCCTGGTGAACTCTACTTACTAGGTCTCTTTTGCTCCTTCCATTGGCTGTTATTTTGCTTCCTAGGTAGGTAAACTCCTGTACATTCTCTAATCGCCTGCCAGTTCTGCCATACACTGCCAGTTCTGCCATACACTGCCATACACTTCCAGTTATCCCCAATACTTGCTAACCTTTAGTACTTTGGTCTTTTCTACATTTATTTTCATATTATATCCTGCTGTCAGGATGTCCTCCATTACCTCAAGTACCTCACTCAGATCCTTTTTCCTCTCAGCCAGCAATGCAATATCATCAGCGAACCTCAGAATATCCAGTTTTTCTCCATGGATCTTGACACTACCTCACTCCCCTACCTTTTCTCTCATCTCATCTAGAGCTCTCTGAATGTAGTAGTTGAAGAGAATCAGTGATAGGGAGCATCCGTGTATTACCTGTTGCCTGATAGTTACTTCCTGCACATGATCTCCACAGCACATCACTGCCTTTTACTCTTCATTCAGGTTCTAGATTACTCTCCTGTCCTTGTATTTAATTCCTCCCTCTTTCAGCATTTGAAACATTGGTGCCCAACGAACCCTTTGCTGAGTTATTTTTTGGCAGGGGGACAATGATGCATTTGTTTAAATCATCTGGAAGATTTCCTATTTCGTACATCGTCTGAACAAGAGGGTGAGGTAGAGGGTGTCTGAGGTCTGTTCACCCCCAGCTTAATCAGTTCTGCCGGAAGGTTGTTGATGCCTGGGAAAATTTTGTTCTCTCAATTTTGTAACTGACAAGTTGAATTCGGATATCATAATTGGGTCACCTCTGACGTCATCTTAAACTTCGTTGTCATGTTCTAGAACAGAATCTTTGGTTAGAATTTCATCTCCATATAATTTCTAGAGGTATTCTTTCCAACGTTCTGCTACTTTGTCTGGTTCGTACAAGAGCTTTTTATCTTCTGCTTCTATCGCACATCCCTTAATTTTCTTCTGACCAAAAAATGCTTTAGTGCATGAATATGCGGATTCCACATTCCCATTCTCCATCATCTGTTCGACTCCTTTACATCTCTCCTTAAGAAAAGTTTCTTGGCTCGCTTACATTTTCTACTGATCTCATTCCTCACAGCTATATAGAGGTGTTTTCCGTCATCAGTTTCATCATTTTTGAGGTCTCTTCTTTTTTCCATTAGACTCAATATCTCCTCTGTAATCCATTCCTTCCTGGCTTCTGGTCTTCTCTTTCCCAATACTTTTTCTGCTGCCTTCAGTGTATTTTTAATACCACCCCAGTTTATATTTGTGTAATTTTCTTGCTGCAATTCATTCATACATTAATCGGACTCTTCTTTGAACTTATTTCAACATATTTCATCTTTGGTACGTTCCATTTGATCATTTTCTTATTTTTGAGTCTTTTAAATTAAATGATGGAATCACTAATGACTATGTTGTGATCACTATCAACATCATGACTAGAATAGCTTCTGCAGTTCTTAACTTGATTTTTTATATCTTTCCCTGACTAGCATAAAATCAATTTAGAGCTAAACACTATGACATGAAAAATTGCAACATATAACATTCCACCCCTTAGTCAAATTTGTATCCATGAGTTTCATAACAATTTTGTCATGCCACCAGGCATCTTGTGGTACCTCATCATTTTAACTCAAATGAGGAAATTAATTTAGTACATAACCTCCACTTTGTGTCACCAGGAGCCTTGAGGTGGGATCTGGACACTAAACCCCACAGCTTAGCGACAAAATGAGGAGCTAGGATAGTTGATTTGCCATCGCTATCAACAAGCTGGTTTAAAACATAATACTTTCTGAGAGCAATACACACAAGATTTGCGGTTGAGGTTGATTTGGGGTTGAGGAGTGGGGTTGGCAGAGTTGAGGGCAGAACGGTGATGCAATGTTCGTCGAATTTTGGGTGGGAAAAGGAAAAGTGCAAAGCCAACCATGGGGAGTGGTTTAAAAAAGAGATATCATTCAGTAAAACTTCTTTTTTGTTGCATTGGACTATCTTTGCATATCTACCGTTCATTTTGTAACGGGTGCCTCTCCCTGGGAAAATCTGAGTAGCGTTAAGTCGACTCAAGGCCCGTCACCACGTGCATTCACGGATACCTAACAGTGGAGAAATAAAGATTCGGAAAAACCTGGCTCCCACCCACCCACTTCTAGTCAATAAAACCATTTATCATGCTCTTGTCCATTCCAAAATCTCTCATGGTATAATCTGCTAGGGCAGTGCATACATGAACACATGTAAGTGTGCACTCGTTACACACATTACATCACCGTTCAACCCTTAACCCCCACCCACCCATTTTTCCAAAGCCTGACACAGACCAACTATTAATGCATGTGTTCCTTCAAAGAAAATTGTAATGTGATAAGCATTAAATTATGGAATACGACATCAAAACACATTTGTTTAAAATCTGTGGAAAAGTACATTCTCACTTCATTTCAAGTAAGAATTTTGACAATTTAACACCTGAACCCGTGATTTAATGCCTTCAGCATAGCAGAAAGTTTTACGAATGATTTAATAAAATATATATTTGTATATTTTGTTATGATGTTCATAACAACTGATGTGCCAAAATAGATACTTTGGGCTTTGAGTGTGAAATTTTATGTGAAAGAGATAAGAAAATTCTCTTGAAACAATGTAAAAACAATCTTCCTTAAAGTTAAAGAAAAGTCATTAAAGCACAAGGTCTCAAAGCAAAACACAACCTCCTATTGCAATTCGAAAACATTGAATGCGCCATAAATGGCACATCAGGTGACTCGATGATATGCAATGTTGTTAATGCAACAACACTTCAGTTTTAAAAGTTTCTGAATTCACATTTTAATGAAATTCTATGTCCTTGGAGGCATCTGGTGCAAGAATAGCATCGTACAACACCAGCAAACATTACCAAAGCTGACACAATGTATATGTTTACCTGAATTCTTAAGCCTAAAGGACTACCACCATCACTATCAAGCAACCGAGATACTACAGCCTGAATAAGGAAACCATCTCTGTGGCCTAGTAATCAGACCTGTATTCTAAAAACCAGGTAATGACAATGCCATTCATTCACTCAAACCACAGGACAACAAAATCTGTATGAAACAGTACTATGTGAACAATTTCCATCAATTTTGAAGTTGACTAAACTAGTTCATCACACGTTCACTTCCCAAGTCATTAAGCATCATCCATGGATTGCAATATAGGTGATCTCATTAATTCCTGCTTTATTAAGGCATAGACTTCCATACTCTGTTAGGAAGATAGTGTGCTTTGAATATTATATTTCATTTTATTCCCAAGGGTAAATTTTTGATCCAAAGAATTAAATGAGAGAGCATCCAACTTGCCATACATTTATAGAATGTGCCTGTTACACTAAACAGTTGGTCATTTCACAGCATCACGGTATGGTCGTCTGCGTGAAATGACCCAACCCCCAATTGGAACTAAGTTTCCAAAGGCTGATCAATGCCTATTGGAATGCACACTTGCACTGGTTGGTGCCTTTGTTCCTCTCATCTCCTTACGAACACTCACCTTCTCCTGCAGATCCAAACAGTGAGATCCCAGAGTATGAGACTCTAGCATTTTCCAGCCAACCAGGGGGGTAGCCATGTTGACGCATCTTGTATATGTGCAGGGGCAATTCATCTTCTTCCAGGCCCAGGGCCTCATACAACTCCTGGCTGAGCTTCCCGGGGGTGATGTGTGCAAAACGCTGCTCTTCATCCAAATGGTAGCGACTGTAAACAGGTTGATTGTCAGAATTTTCACTAATAGCTTACAGCTTGTCGAGTTTCCCACCAGGTCAATGGCTCCATGTTCCCCTATATATTTCGGTGTCCGACTCGGGCACCATCATCAGGGCAGATGAGTGCCAGTTCGCTTTAAATATACTCCCCATCCTAGCCAGGTGTTGCATAATTGGTTGGTGCGGAGGGGTTGGTTGGTAAGTAAGTCTAAGGGGTTGAGAATGTTTTCCTCCATGAGAATCTCAATGTGTTCCTTGACCAGGCGATCCCAAAATCCAGAGGAGCGGGAGAGTATCCTGGTTCTGTCAAATCGGATGAGGTGGTCGAATCCATGGCCGTGTTCTGCGGTGGCTGATTTTTTCGCTTGTCCAAGTTGTAGATGTCGCTTGTGCTCCTTTAGACATGTCTCTACTGGGTGTCCTGTCTCCCCAATGTAAGCCACTCCGCACTTACATGGCTCCCAGTAGACACCTGGCATCTTGAGGTCAATTGGGTCCTTAGCTTTTGAATATCCTAGATAAACAAGAATACCTCATGAATTTCTTTATTCGGGTTTCTCCGCGTGATTCATTTTGAATGTGGTGGGGAATTCAAATGAATCAACGCGGGAGAAACCCGAATAAAAGTAATCAAATCACCACGGAAGCCTCAGTACCTAGAATACCTCATGTTTGGCAGGTGATTTGTGTATGGTTTCAATGTTGTAGCATCCCAATATTCTGGATATTTTGCCAGATATAGTAGAAACATACGGCAATCATGCCCTGGAAGTGGGTTTTTCCCTTTCTTCCCGCACCATTGGGTGACAGGTCCTTTTTAAGGCCATGCTTTTGCTGTAACCATTCTTGAAGAAAGTTGTCTTGAGGTGCTTCAGTTCATCGGGCAGGCTATTTTCATCGGTGATGGCTCTTGCCTGATGAAACCACGATGAGAGAATGACCCACCTTTAGGAGGGTTGATATTGACCCCAGCCATTCAAATAGAGGTCCGTATGAGTTGGTTTGCGGTAGACTCTACAGCCAAGCCTACCGTTACTTTTACTTACTTTACATGAGGAAAGGGAAAACCCCACTGCCAGGGCATGCTTGCTGTATGTTTCTAATATATCTGGCAAAATATCCAGGATATTTGGATGCCATAACATCGAAACCATACACAAACCACCTACCAAACTTGGGATACTCTAGAGCTAAGGACCCAATGGGCATCAAGATGCCAGGTGTCTATTGGGAGCCATGTGAGTGCGGAGCCGCTTACGTTGAGGAGACAGGATGCCCAATAGGATCACATCTAAAGGAACACAAGCGACATCTACAACTTGGACAAGCAAAAAATCAGCCATCTCCAAAAACGGCTATGGATTCAACCGCCTCATCTGATTTGACAAAACCAGGGTTCTCACCCGCTCCTCAGGATTTTGGGATCGCCTGGTCAAGGAACACATTGAGATTCTCATGGGGGAAAACATTCTCAACCGAGACTCAGGTTTCTCCTTCAGCAACTCCTGGAAACCCACCTTGGCCACATTGCACAAAAAATGGCAATTCCACAAAAAGCCGGGAAACAACACAGACTTACCCCTCCGCACCAACCAATTATGCAACACCTGGCAAGGATGGGGAGAATATTCAAAGCGAACCGACACTCATCTGCCCTGATGACTGTACCAGAGTTGGACATCGAAACATAGGCAAACATGGAGACATTGACCCGGTTTGAAACCCAAGGAAAGTTCCTGTACGTCATTCTCTAGGAAAGCACCAAATCTTACTTCACCTACTTGGGAAGGTGGCCAACACCTGTGGTCATTTGCATTGGACATTGATTGAGGGCAGATGGCTAGGTTCTTAAGGGAAGGGTGGATAGAAAGCTGGTGCAGGGATTAGCCTGCAGTTAACGAAAGGTGCTGAGGGGACCACAGTTAAACGTCCTATTCGTCAGATACAGTACTATACTTGAAGTGCTCTCCATATGATGCCCAATTGAGGACCAGAGTAGCAGTTGAAAAATATTCACCACTGCCGAGAATTGAAACCAGGTCCTCAGGATGGGAAGCCAGTAAATATTCCAGCAGTCATACAAACCAAATCCCCATGAGTACTGGCATCCTCAATGAAATTGACAATAATGAATGCTTTATTTTTACTCAAAATGTTAAAAAAATTTTCTTTCACATTCAACGATACAGACAGGATAAATCAATCAGATATTACTTTTTCCAATTGCCCTTTAGATATACATGGCCATGGAATTTTCGAGTGAAAACTTCATAAGAACAGGAGGTGACACTAAAAGGGGTCCCAAAACTTCTTCAGATCCATACATATAATAGATTTCTGAACATTGTTTCACCAAATGGGAGTCCATCTGAAGAGAAAAGAAACCCCCTCGACAATTAGTTCAGTAGGATTGCAACTGAAATGGAAGTATCCCCAGCATTTTACTGTCCCTTGTAATTTTGAATGGGAAAGAGAGCCAAAACATGATCTACGTGTACTTCGGACCAGATGAATTTTCCTATCATTTTTATGATACGATTTGAATCCCTTTTTCAAAGTATATAATAAATTACCTCCAATTATGAATATACCACTCGATTAAAATGTACAAATAATATTTTCAGCACTAATAAGAAAGTTCTTGAACTTGTTCTGCAAAATTAATGAGTATGACCACAAGTGAAAACTTTCACCAGTCTCATAGATTTCAACAAAGCATAAACTTTGTTATAACTAGCTAGAAGTCGTCCGGCCCCGCTTAATCCGCCACAGCTGAAATGGCATGAGCAAGGAACGAGAACGCGATGGATCCCTTTGGATGAAAGAAGAAGGGAAGTGACAGAAATATAGTCTGATGAACTACTGAATTAATGAGTGAGACGAGGGTTATTGCACACCTTACAGCAACACAATTGATGTATCATATTCCTAGGAAACATGTTCTTGCGCTCAGAGTGACTTACTTAGACTAAAATGTAATCTGAAGAAGATAAGGGACGGCTTGAGATTGACAGAACAATATGGGATCGTTGAAGTGAAAAATAAAAACAAGCAATGGGCTCCTTTACTCACACATTCGATTTGGGTGTTGATCCCGCGTTCCTCTTTGCCATATAAATTCTTCGATTTTTGTTGATGGCCCCATAGTCCTTAGGCTTCGGACAGTCTGAAAGTACATGACTTCCGGCGCAATTGAAACACACGCTCAAACCAGGCCCTGCTGATCCTTTAGAAACGGTAGGAGTTCCTTCTTCATCTTTCGCTTTCAGCACATCGGTATAATTCTAAAATGTAAATGGCACTTCAAATTACGGCTGATGTAAATAATGAATTGAATTCAGACACATCAAAAAATGCAGTTGGTAGCGAAGAACTTTAACCATACATTAACCACAATTAACGACTATTGATCACATCATGTAAACAAGTCTATTCCAGCCATTCAACCACAAAATACAACGTAATCAAGGTTCATCTATCTCTCATTGAACAAAATCCCATTACAATAACAGAGAAATCTTGAATTTCAGTAATTATCAAACTCCAATAGAATAAAAAAGGTAAATGTTTGGGCTCTCACTTGATTGTACGTAGGAACGTCCAGGTGATTTAAAGTAGTGGGGGTGTTATCCAGAGTAAAAAGGAAATCTTCCGAAATTTCTCCCTCTTCGCCATCCTTTTCCTTGAAATCTCTTGTATATTCAGCATTATCTCCATTACTTGAGGCCATTATTCACACTCGGCAAAAAATTATAAGTAATTCTTTTAATTTGAATACACGTCCACCCCCTGAAACAATATTTCTAGCATACGAGTGCGACCATTTGATTCACAGCAAAAAAACATTACAGAAAAATCTATTTCCAAGGAGCATTTTCTCTTCCACAATTCAAATCCATAACGATGAGATTTCTTTGAAAAAGATTTCCTATCAATACTGATGAATACCTGCCAATAATGATTCACCGATAAACATTGGGCAAAAGCATAACCAGATTCTCAATAGGAAAGTAATTTTGGCGCATTTGGTGTGATCCGTGTGATAACATCAGAAATGGGTCCAGTGTCAAATTAAAAAATAATTATAGTAATGCAGCCATAAATAACTTTCGAGCATTAGGTGATTTAACTAATGTATGTCTTATAACACACCGATAAACACACGATTCACAACAATACGTAGAATACGTATTTTCATTATTCAATTTATGAGAAATTTCAAATTGGTGACATACGATGGCCGCAGTGGCGGCAAACGGGTTAAGCTGTCTCAACCAGTCTCAACCACGAAGGTCTCAACTAGACAGCCAACCGTCTCCGAGACTGGAGCGGATCCGCAGCTTCCCTCTAGCCACTCTAGCTTATTGAATTTAAAAAAAAGGCCTGGGGTTTCTCTGTTTTTACTGCACTGTTATTGACGTGGTTTATTGAGAGAGTTTGTTCTCGTTCATCTGTATTTTGGACCCGGAATCCCTGGCGATGTCTCATTGTGCAGTATTTGGGTGTAATTATTATGATAAAGTCTGTGGAATCGAGAGGAGAAGCCGAGTTTTTTTTCAATTTCCTGCCGACAGTGGAGTGCGAGCACCGTGGATACATGCATGCGGGCGGCGAGACCGTTTTAATGCTGAATACACTGAATACGTTAATATGATTTGGGTAAATGAATCATAGGGTCCAGTCTGGGAGAAATTTTTTTGTGAGAATCTTAGAAAAGTAAGGGGTATCAGATAAATGGGAAAAGAAAGTGAAAGGAATGCGCATTTAAGAAATGTAAGAAAAAAAAGGCGTGAGATTCTTAGTTTTCGAGAAAATAAAGTTTGAAAATTACCAAATTTGAGTATTTTTTATGATATTTTGACGCCATATTCCGAGATTTTCGGAAGCCCCGCTAGAGGGATACCGTGCAATTTCGCGTAAGACGATTTAATGCCTGTTGCTCACGGTAAAATTTTCCATAAAACAGTTTTATAAAAATTTTTATTGAAATTTTTATGAATCGTACGTAAAACGTACTAGCTTGCTCACGGTAAAACTCAAGAACCTTGTTGTTATACATATGCTCTTCACCCCACCCCCCAACAAGGTTGCGGGCCTATGGAGTAAAACTGGTGCTAGGGTGGGACGGTACGCTAACTGGAAATGGCCATTTTCGAACATGAAAAAGGCATTTATAGGTGAAAAAAGGATAAAAATGCAATTATAAGTGAACGGGAATACGAAGAAATAGATTTTTCAGTGGTGAAAAATGGGGAAAGTGAGAAAATGAGATAAAGGGAGTTAAGAGAAATAACCATTTAGAAAAAAAGCCCTCGAGAGGATTGATGATTGGAATAGTGTGTAGTTGTAGTCTCTTCAAAGTTGTAGCGTATTTTTTAAAAGAATAAAATTCCCCGAGAGTGTTGATGATTGGAGGGGGGTGTAGTTGTAGTCTGATCAAAGTTGTAGCGCATTTTTAATTTTTAAGGAGAAAAATCTCCCGAGAGGGCTGATGATTGGAGTGGGGTGTAGTTGTAGTCTCGTCAAATTTGTAGCGTATTTTATTTAAAGAACACAATCCTCCGAGAGGGTTGATGATTGGAGGGGGGTGTAGTTGTAGTCTGGTCAAAGTTGTAGCGAATTATTTAAGGAAAAAAATTTCCTGAGAGGGTTCATGATTGGAGGGGGTGTGGTTGTAGTCTGGTCAAAGTTGTAGCGAATTATTTAAGGAAAAAAATCTCATGAGAGGGTTCATGATTGGAGGGGGGTGTAGTTATGTAGTCTGGTCAATGTTGTAGCGAATTATTTAAGGAAAAAAATCTCCCGAGAGTGTTCATGATTGGAGGGGGGTGTAGTTGTAGTCTGGTCAAAGTTGTAGCGTATTTTTTTTAAAGAACAAAATACTCCGAGAGGGTTGATGATTGGAGGGGGGTGTATTTATGTAGTCTGGTCAAAGTTGTAGCGCATTTATTTAAGGAAAAGAATCTCCCAAGAGGGTTGATGATTAGAGTGGGGTGTAGAATTGTAGTCTGGTCAAAGTTGTAGCGTATTTTTTTAAAGAACAAAATACTCCGAGTGGGTGGATGATTGGAGGGGGGTGTAGTTGTAGTCTGGTCAAAGTTGTAGCGCATTTATTTAAGGAAAAAAATCTCCCAAGAGGGTTCATGATTAGAGTGGGGTGTAGTTGTAGTCTCGTCAAAGATGTTGCGTATTTTTTTAAAGAAAAAACCCTCCGAGAGGGTTGACGATTGGAGGGGGGTGTAGCTGTAGTCTCGTCAAAGTTGTAGTGCATTTTTTTAAGGAGAAAAATCTCACGAGAGGGCTGATGATTGGAGTGAGGTGTAGTTATGTAGTCTCGTCAAATTGGTATCGTAATTTGTTTAAATAACACAATCCTCCGAGAGGGTTGATGATTGGAGGGGGGTGTAGTTGTAGTCTTGTCAAAGTTGTAGCGCATTTTATTAAGGAACAAAATCTCCCGAGAGGGTTCATGATTGGAGGAGGGTGTAGTTGTAGTCTCGTCAAAGATGTTGCGTATTTTTTTAAAGAAAAAACCCTCCGACAGGGTTGACGATTGAAGGGGTGTGTAGTTGTAGTCTCTTCAAAGTTGTAGCCTTTTTTTTAAAGAATAAAATCCCCCGAGAGGGTTGATGATTGGAGGGGGGTGTTGCTGTAGTCTCGTCAAAGTTGTAGCGTATTTTTTTTTAAATAACACAATCCTCCGAGAGGGTTGATGATTGGAGGGGGGTGTAGTTATGTAGTCTGGTCAATGTTGTAGCGAATTATTTAAGGAAAAAAATCTCCCAAGAGGGTTGATGATTAGAGTGGGGTGTAGTTGTAGTCTCGTCAAAGTTGTAGCGTATTTTTTTAAAGAACAAAATCCTCCGAAGGGGTTGATGATTGGAGGGGGGTGTAGTTATGTAGTCTGGTCAAAGTTGTAGCGAATTATTTAAGGAAAAAAATCTCCCGAGAGGGTTCATGATTGGAGGGGTGTGTGGTTGTAGTCTGGTCAAAGTTGTAGCGTATTTTTTTTAAAGAACAAAATCCTCCGAGAGGGTTGATGATTGGAGGGGGGTGTAGTTATGTAGTCTGGTCAATGCTGTAGCGAATTATTTAAGGAAAAAAATCTCCCGAGAGGGTTCATGATTGGAGGGGGATGTAGTTGTAGTCTGGTCAAAGTTGTAGCGTATTTTTTTTAAAGAACAAAATCCTCCGAGAGGGTTGATGATTGGAGGGGGGTGTAGTTATGTAGTCTGGTCAATGCTGTAGCGAATTATTTAAGGAAAAAAATCTCCCGAGAGGGTTCATGATTGGAGGGGGATGTAGTTGTAGTCTGGTCAAAGTTGTAGCGTATTTTTTTTAAAGAACAAAATACTCCGAGAGGGTTGATGATTGGAGGGGGGTGTATTTATGTAGTCTGGTCAAAGTTGTAGCGAATTATTTAAGAAAAAAATCCTTCGAGAGGGTTGATGATTGAAGGGATGTGTAGTTGTAGTCTGGTCAAAGTTGTAGCGCATTACGCGTTCCACGGAATGAGTTCTTTTCAGAGCTCGCAAATAATCTTTAAATGACATGATTCAAGTCCAGAGAAGAAGGTGCGAAACCTCGATTGGGAAGTGCGTAAGAGAAATATTTGTAAAAAAGCTCTGAGATATGTGTAAAATGTTGGGGGAAGAGCGTGTGTGACGCGCGTCGTAAAGCGCGGCTAGTTTAAGTTGAATGCGGGAACCCATACAGCACAAATTTGGAAATATTTCTGTATTAGTCATTTTGCAATCGTATTACAAAAATGAGGTATTCGTATTCCAATTGTATTACAATCGTAATACTGTGTCAAGTGTCCGCCAATACAATTGTATTACAGTGTCTATTACAGAGCCAAATTACAATTGTTTTACAAATTGACGAATTTCTTTCGTATTACCACCCACGTGGAAATGTATTGCTCTATAACTGGTCTGTATGAAGACTCCTGTAACTGGGAATGAATTGATACTAACTCCACGGCCGAGTTGCACCCCAGCTACAGACCAGCAGGGATATGGAACTGGGGTATCTTGTCCTTGTTAAAATTTGGCCCTACTTCAAAACGTTGATCATCAATCTAAAAAATTCTTGTGTCTTTGGCAATGAAATCTTTATTTATGGAGGCAAAATTGTAACCATCGAAATAATTTTCTTTCTGGGATACCTAAATATAATTTAGTTATAATATATATTCCGCTACTACAGAATCTCAATATCAGAATATATTTCATGAAATAAAAAAACAAAGGATACACATAGAAATATTTAAAGAATGAGTATTTATATCTTCCTCTTCTCACCATCTCCTCTTATTCAAAAGACTACCTGCAGCACTGTGGCAGCGCGTCCGCAACTTGCGGCTGCTGCGCTTCAAACACGAGCTGCGAATGCGCATTAGATGCGTTTCTCGATAATTCGATCTATGAGAGCGCTGCTGAGACGCTGCTGACGCGCTTCAGTTGACATGTGCTGCACTTGCAACGTTGGCATCCTTGTGAAGCGCTGCTGCAGCCATGTGTGTTTACTGGGTTGTCTTGGATTTTTCTCTACCGCTTTGACCTTTGCTTCGTTTGGCCCTTACTCTCCTAATTTGACCCCTGCACCTCATTAGACTATCCGAACGGAATTATTATTAACCAACGTACTTTGGACCATACTCTTCCGATTTCGACCCTCGCACTGCTTCTCGATGTCATTTCGGATGAGGCCGAGGACCTCAAAAGACTGCTCTCCTCTGCCATCTGCATGTAATTTCGGAAGGCATCGCGATCATCCACTGTGAGCTCCTGATGAACCATATTCAGTAGCCCTCGACCTGCTTCTCTCCTTTGAATCCACTGCCTCGTCCA
This sequence comes from Pyrrhosoma nymphula, assembly GCA_963573305.1. Taxonomy (NCBI): domain Eukaryota; kingdom Metazoa; phylum Arthropoda; class Insecta; order Odonata; family Coenagrionidae; genus Pyrrhosoma; species Pyrrhosoma nymphula. Next base: position 153,695,562 of record OY754329.1, on the reverse strand, counting down.
AATCGATCTCCTCCTCCGCCGTTTTATCAGTTCACCTGTCGCCACAATAACAGCTAATATTGCTGCTGCAGCAGTCAATGTTTCCGCTTCGTCGAGATCCATGTTATTCGCAATCAGTTCCTTGTGGGTAGCCCAAGCAGTGCGAGGGTCGAAATCGGGAGAGTATTGTTCAAAGAACGTTGGTTTCTAATAGTTTCGTTCGGGTAATCCAATGAGGTGCAGAGGTCAAATCATGAGAGTAAGAGCCAAACGAAGCGAAGGTCAAAGCGGGAGAGAAAAATTCAAGACAAGCAAGAAGTCAAAATCAAATTAACAATCCGAGTCGCACTTGCGTGGTCTGCCACCAGGTATCTCTGTTTTGAGTTTAACTTGTACGAATGTCTGAACAAAATTAGAACAGGTTCTATTTTCTGCTCATGCATACATACAATCGTACATTTTGGTGTGGTTACACGGTGAATGTTCGCGTTCATTCAGACATTATCTTGTAGATTCTAATGAACCTACCGTGTAACCAGGCCTTTATGGTCTTCTTGTAATTCATTGTGCAAAATGGTTGAATGGGGGCGTTTACTCGGAACCTTAATTGCTATTTTATTCACGAAATCGTTAGATGGAAACAAAAAATGAATTTTTGGGAAAAATTCAATTTTTTAACCGTAGCCATTCACTTATAAATTAAAATACGCAAAAAGTGACGCCATTCGAATGAGCTGCGCTGAGACCTTCTACGTCATCCACCTCCTCTCGTTGGCTGTTTTGGGGAGTGGAGTGTGGGAGGGGAGGGAAGGATTTTGATTTGGCGAAGGAACTCTGGACGAAGGGATGACGTAAGAAGTCCCACCATGCCCATTCCAGCCAGGGGCGGATTAAGGTCGTTGTTTTGGGGGGGCGGTTCACTACCTTCCGCGACGCCTGGGGGTATGCAATACCTCTCAACGAAACGGGGGTCCGGGCGGACCTCCCTCGGAAAGTTAAAAGAAATGAAGCGCTTGGAACGTAGTTTTGGTGTGGCTATATTATAAAGTAGATGTGATAAATTATTGAGTAAATCTCTCCAATCAAATTTGAAAAACGTTAACAAACGATGTAAAGAATGCCATTCTTGTGAAGATGCAGGTCTACCGGGTTTTACACCACATTCCAATTGTATTTAAATATTGTATATTGAGCTGGTGAAATAAAAACTTTCATTGGAGAACCACCTTAATGAATACCATCTTCTCTATTTTCCTGGGAATTACGGGGGGGGGGCCTTAATCCGCCCCTGATTCCTGCGATAGGGTTAAGAACATGTTTTTCGTCGCTTATAACTCAAGAAAATAGGTGACGGATCGAAAGACGGAAAAATACGGGTCTTTTTATTTTACAAACTCTATGATACGGCAATTTTATAAAAATGGTAAACGCCCCATTCCCCCAAATAATTCCTCTTTTCCAAAACTGGGCTCGACCAACAGGCTCCTCTATTTTGGCCCATCCGACGCTTCAACATGTACGTGCTTTCCAGAAAATAAATATCCTCTGCATCCATTTTTAAAACACACCGACCAGATGGAACCGACAGTTCATTACAAACTGAACAGCGCGAAGTCGCCTGCAGTGTAAGACCCCTAGTGCTCGGAGCTGCTTGGTCTTGTAGGCGCCTGTTGACGCTCGTGTCGCGTGAAGCCATAGCACATAGTCACTTGCAGTGGACGACCAACCTTAACCTATGTGCCTCGTCCAGTGGGAGCTATTATGGAACTTGGTAAACGCGCGTTTTACGGATCAAATGGACTGAAATTACAAATTTACCCTTTATTCATCTTCATTGTTGCAGGCTTCGTTGACGTTGGCCTAACTGTCCCTTTTTAGCTCAGAACTCCCTTGACTGGGAAAGCTTTTAAGGGCAGGGTTTGCATATGTGCTTTAGTGTTTATTATGCGTTTTATTATTTTTCTTTCAATTATCATGCTTGTGATTTATTATTTTTTTCAGTATTTCATGGAATAATTAATATTTTCTTTCATTATATATTTTAAAAAATATATATTTATATATAAAAATCCCTTATATATTTTTTAATGATCTTTCCTCAAAACAAGGCTGTGTTGTGGTAGTATGTTTGGATTTATAAAGGTTATAATTTACTATTTTGTTCTTCTGCTAATCAGGTACATTGGGTAAGAGATATCTTGGAGGCTGAAGGGCTTTAGGTCAGTTTGTCGGTGATTGGTTGGAAGCGGTCAAGAGGTCGGGAGGGTCTAGGTGAATGATTGAGGGATAGATTTTTCCTTTTTTGCATTTTGAAGGAAAGTGCACTTTCCCATGGGCTGTGGAAGAGAGGATTTTTTTGGGGGGGATTGAAGTGGGGGTCAATGCTAAGGTTCCAGAGTTGGTTAAATAAAGGGCTAGGATGCTTATTGAGTGATTCTTTGAAGTTTTTTGAATTTTGGATGAGGTGTTCCGTTACATATTGAATTCCTAGTTCGTCATGGAGGCAGGCGTTAGAGTGGAACCATCTGGCGCTGGCGATCATGCGGATTATTTTTTTTTGTGAAATTTGAATCTTGCGGATTTAGGAACAGGAGAGTGAAGCTGCCCAGATTTGATTGCCATACATAGTTGATGGTCTGACTATTGCGGTGTAAATATGTTTTTTCAAATGAAGGGGTAATTTACTTTTTCTATTGGGATTGGAATAAAGAGAACTATGTGCGGCGTGGAATGTGGTTATGACTTCATTAAAATTCAGGTGAAAATGGAGGGAAGAATCAATAATTAAGCCCAGGAATTTAGTTTGCTTGACTGTGGGAATTACAATTTCATTGAGGGTGAGTTGAAGCCGTATACTGGTATAAGAATCGAGGTCCTGCCCAATGTGGCTGATCTGGCATTGGTGAATCCCATGCGAAGCATATGCCAATCGTAATTCCATTGAATATAGTTCAGCGGCACGCGCTTGCCTAGTCTCTTGCCAATGAGCTAAGATCCACCGGCATGGAGATTTCCTATTCCAATGATCCATTTCGAACATATTCATGTGGATTTTATCGGACCTGTGCCCATTCCATCAAATTACAGCCAATGTCTTATATGCAATGATCATTTCACCAGGTGACCCGCAGTACCTATTCCCGCTTGCAGACGCTATGGCAGAGACAGACGGTGGCACAGGAACTTTACTGCAGCTGGATCTCCCATTGTGGCTGGCTGTCCGTCATAATCACCGCAGACCATGGTCTGTTCCATGGTCAGGTTCCAGTCTGCCATTTTCCTGAGGCTAGCCGAATTGACTGGCATGCGCAATTCAACATTGTATAGACTTATTTTTAAAGATTTGTCTTGTGCTGACTTCCATGCTCAAGTACATACCTATCTAAGGAAAAATAAATTCTTGGTCAGGTTCATAATTGTGATAAATATTCTAATGTATCTAGTAAACATTAAATTTAATAAGACATATTTTGAAATTCTGTTCTTCTAATCGTTGTTAAGTGGGCTTGTGATTCATTGTGCAGGCATGGTGAATTTAATATTATTTTTCTCATTTCTCATGTCCCACTTTTTCACGAAATGTCTCAGTATGAATTGATATTGCCTACCTATTTCAAAGGGGCATCAAAAACCTGTTTCAATCTTTAGTGTGGTCACGTTCTTCCTAAAAATATGGCGAAAGCTACTGATGTTACTGGGATTCAAGTACTTCAATTACCCATATATGTAGAACCAATGAGTTAAATTAATAAAAAAATTAGCCGGAAAATATCATTCTCATTGACCCATGGCATGCAGGCACCCCTTGGGCCCCACCCTCTCTGTACCTGTGCCCCTGAAGCAGGGGTTGAGTCCTGGGACCTACGATACAAACAACTATGAACTATAAACAAAGTTCAGAATGCATAGATATTGTTGGGTGCTTCCAAATGCATTTTAGACATATAAAAGGTATTTAGCCATGCTCAGACTCCCCTGATACAAATATTACATTTTCATAAGAAGTAGCAATACTCCACACCAACATAAAGAGACTATACAGTGAAAACTCCTCACACAGCAGTAAAGGTCAGATACCCATTGCACACAATCCTTTCCCATTGATCTACAAATCCATAATGAATAATAGACACACCATTCCATGCCACAAGCCACACACAATCATATCTTTTCAAAGTGTCTTGACCTCCAGTCAAATTATGCTCCACACTTGCAGATTCCATTACAAAGAAGTAAATCAAAACAGGAACGCTCACATGCTTACGTGAACAAGTGCTCACAGCTGAATCACTCCCAGTGCTGACCTTAAAAGGTGTGTAATAGTTCAAAATAAAACGTAGGGCCAACCTTTCAAAAAACAAATCATGGAACATAGGTACGTCAAGATTTCTGTAGTGCTTCTTGTGTTCTGAACCGGTCCATATACTTAAAGATCACTCACCATTTTACTGCTTTTCTCTGATTGACACTGTTGGGTAGTGTTACCATAGGGGCCAATGGTCAACCTTTGAAGTTATAACCTAAAAGGGTAGACTTAAATGGGAAAGTAATACCTTCTAATCAGATGAGTCTCACATGGACATGTTAGAAACAAAGCCTCAAAAAAAAACTCTTGCTGTTGACAGAAGAAATTATATAATCAAATGGAATTAAGATTTTGAGACTAACATTAAGAAAAAGATCCTTAATGAGCTACAAGCCTCTACAGAATTCAATGGAATCAGGGATTAATGAGATGAATGGTCAGATAAAAATGATTTAATACATTTTACTATATTTATTTGCAACAAATTTAGTGATGTACGTAGTATTGCTATTTGGCACCAATTTTCACCAAAACAGAACAAAATATAAAATTACATAAACATATTAACACAATGCTTCAATAAAGGAGGCACAGTCAATTAAAAGATATTTAGTTACTCTCTTTCTCAGGGTATAAACATTTTTATAGAATGTATATAATGGTTATATTAGAATTAAAATATAAGTACAATTATATTATATAAATGGAGAGAGAATACAATTTCACGAGCCGATATAGATCTTTTTACAATTTATTCCATTTGATGGATAAGTTAAAAACATGTTCATATTTTACAGACACTTTACATTGGCTGAGTGTATAAAATTTTCATGATAAGGATTTGCTGGAAACCCCATTAAAAAACCCAAATATGTACAGACCTTGAATGTCAATGTGTCCTAACTTATATATTTAAAAACTGAAATGTCTTCCCAAAAATATAACTATCTTTATATAAAATGATGGTTTAAATAATCTACGTCAACAACAGTGAGTTATTCACACAAACTTTGGCATAAAAAAGGAATAATTTGAAATACCTTTTTTAAATTCATGTAGATACCATGCATACATTTCTGTACATATGCACAATCAGTAATCATAACTGTACAAATAATTCAGTGTTAAAACTGATCTATCGATGAAATGTGCATAAGATAAATACTAAGCACGACAAAACTATAACAAATAGGAATATCCTCTAAATTATACCTGGAGTTAAATAAAAAGTTCAATGTGCATCCGAGTTGGAAAAAAGAAAAGGTTTTCATCAAATTTTCCTTTCACTAAAATATGATTAGTTTTACTTTCAGAAGCATTCTTGGGAAGGCTTTAAAAAAATCCAGCGTTAAAATATAATCTTGCATTATAGAATACATAATCTAGAAGTAGTAAAACATATTAGGAATGATGCAATGGTAATCAACAGAAGCAGAGATAATTGAAGAACAATTATGGATGTCCTTCATTGTGCAAAATAAACCGAGAAGAGGGGAGAGGAGGTTATTGCACGTCTCCATGGTCATGTGCTCCCACACAGCAACTATCCCGACAAAAACTCACACACCTTCGACAAGAATGCCGTGCCCAAATTATCATAAATTGATCCCCTCCTCCCCTTTCCCAGCTTATACATGAAAAATACAAAACTACAGTCCTCCCATCAACCTCAACTGCTGTGGTGAAAAGAGCAAGAAGGAAGAGCTGTTTTCAAACTCAAGTCCGGTCATCAGGTCTCGCCAACGCCCCCTCGACAATGTGGTTGGCGTGTCAATAGGTGGGTGGTGCAGGGGGTGGAGGACCCCTCTCACCCTCTCCTCCTCCACGAGGGCCCTCCTGGGGAAGAAGAATGACAATGAGACTGTCACAGCACACTGTCTGCACCACATTTACAGAAACTATTCAAAAGGGAAAGGGTGTCTGTGTGTGTGTTCCAATGCAGGCAGACATTTTGACATGGTATCCCAATCCCCACCTGGGTGTCATATGGTTGAGAGCACTTCAAACGCACAGCTCAATACTCCATCCATTGGTAATGGGACTCCCTGACCCCTCAACCCTTGGTGGAGTATCAAGAGGGACACATACCCTTCCTCCACTCGATCCTTCTCTCAATCAAGGGTGCAAATGAGCACTCGGTCGTCACTCCCCTCCCTTATCGAGTGACCAACCAACCAACAAGTTGCAATCTCACCAGTCACAAGCAAGAGTTCACTGCAAGAGTGGACATTGGACAGTACTTGGAGTGCTGATTAATCAAAATAGGTAACCAAATGAGAAAGATCTAAATTAAACTTGATAATGTGAGATATAAGCTTGACATAAAAAAATTGTAGGAAATAAAAAATTGAAGGAAAGGCAAAGAAACAATTGATGTAGGGCACAGTAAACTCTGTTATGCAAAATGCAGACAGAAAACTACTATGTACACAGTTGTTCGGGTTCTCCAATATTTTAGTTTAACACATAAATGCAACTCTTATTTAAAATATATTTCAATAAGGATGAGAAAAGACTACATACCACACAGACACCTACCTTCATGAATACCTTTCCAAGGAATAAGGTAATAGGGTCAGGGCATCAATGCAATTTTCTTATACTGAGGTAAATACCAATACAACAACTGAAGGTTCACAAAACTACTACATAGTTTCAAACTGCATGCATAGTAGATTTGTATTTTTTACGAGTGTAATGAACAAGCAAAAATGGTGACCTCTACTCAATAAAAATATGCTATCAACTCCTTAAGGAACTGTAGCTAATGCCCTGTAACAACATAAATTTTCTATCTTCTCCTGACTCATCAAAAACTTATATAAACAATACTTTTCTCAGATAAAAACCTTAGCTGTGTTATAAGATCCTCCATTCTCTCTTCATAATGTAAATGCACTATAGCCACTAATTTCTACCACAGAGTAACTTAGCCAGCATGGTACAGGTGTCACAAAAAACAGTGGTAGTTGTGGCAGGGGACCTTTTTTTGTACAAGGGTCTGTATTGCCTACAGACCAGCTTGGCAAGGAGGAGTCAAGGCAGCCTACATGTGTGGCCACTGGAGTTCCCACGGTCAAAAAGCTTCATATTCTCCATTGCGACCCCCTTTCTCACGGATTGCGGAAAGGGAAAAATACACTTCTCGTGCTTGACACAATACTATTTCAAGAGAAATGGGTTAATTCAAAGAGTGATTTAAGATCTATGAATGCAAATAGCATGATAACTGTCATTGTTTTCACGGCAATATGTTAGTTTTAACTGGGTAATAAGACGTTCAGGTTGGTGTGATGAAAGCAAACATTAAACCTCAATAGTTTAGACTGTGCCTTGGCTAAAATCAAAGATATTTCCAAGCATATGTACGGACAAGTATACGAGGGTTAATTAAAAAGAGCATATAGAATTTATTTAAACGCTATTTGCTTTCACGTATCGTAATGGTAAACTTTAGTAAAAATCAACTAAAGCAAGTTCAATGTCGCCCCATGAAAATTATAAAACATCATGTAACAGGGTTTTTCATCAGAGCAAATAATGCATAAATTTGTTATTACCCACCAAAACCTTAGGTGTTTACTTAATAGCCAATCTTCAACAATTATAAAGGCAGTAAAAGTGTTTCTGTATAATTTCAACTGAAACCGATATTAACATTTTTCTAAGCCCATCTCTTGATTACACTTCCCTCATGTGATCATGCCACTACGAGCTTAAATAACAGTCAATAAGAGCTCCGAGCTCATTACAGCCAGTGGAATAAAAAAAATCACAGAGTAGAATAAGGTGGATTACAATAACGATAGTTCTCGACCAAAGAACTACTTGTGGTACTTGCATGTCAAACAGTTGGTCACAAAAATACAAATGTCGACATGAGATATATGACTCACCAATGGCTAATAAGGTTCACTACTATCAGGATATTGGTAGAGGGAAAGAGGTGTTGGAATATTGCAATTTTAAAATGTTTGTCTTTAAATTGACACCAGCCGATTGTATGTACCGATTGAATCGATTGTAACAATAAAAGGGTCGGTTGTTACAACAAGTATAACCACAATGACCCTGAGAGGACATTCTACTCTGATTTATTTAATTCTCTTAACCCAGAAATTAATGAGAAAAGGTTTATTTAACCAATAAGTTAAGGGCCCAGACATGTGAGCTAAAAACTGCTGTAGGAAAAACAATCACACGAAATAAATAGTCAACTGATGAAGAAGTTAGCTGGTGTGGGCAGTTGAGTGTACCGAGGTGGTGGAAAGTACAGAAGATTCCTTTGTTTGATGGGAACAATTTTTATGATTGGAAACTCCATTTGGAAACAATGCTTGATGAACTGGAATTGTTATAGTTAGTGGAAAGTGAACCTGAATATCGTACTGAGGTCCAAGGAGAATCGACAGCAAAACAAAAAGCGTGGGAAACAGCCAATGCACAACTGCTTAAAGGTGACAAAAGGGCAAATGGTTTGATCGTTCAAAAGTTAGCCAACAGTCACCTGAAATATGTGAAGGGTAAATCTAATACTTATACCACATGGAAGGAATTGAATTGAGTAATACTTTCCAAAGGAAAGATCTTGCCACTCAGTTACAGATTCGCACACAACTCTTGACGTCATTTGCCAAGCATGATCCCAAAAGGGAAACTCTGGAGACCCACTTCCTACGGTTCGACAAGCTTATCCGTCAACTCAAGTTGACTAATGCCAATGTGGAGATATTTTTTGCCATTTACTTCTTACAATGCCTGCTGAATACAATGTTGCTGTTACTGTTGTTAAGGAGTCGAAACTTGCCTTACAGTCACAGGATTTACAACTGGTGAGGCAGGAAGTATGTACATGCAACCCACAACAGCCTTCTCTGCTCATTCGAGACAAGGAAGAAGAACCAGAATACTCCAAAATATGGAAGTACAGATAGTGGTACAGTGGTAAAAGGTGATAATTCTCCAAATAAATTTGTTTATCATTGTCCTAATTGTGGTTGAACAGGGCACAATAGAGCAGAATGCAGATATAAGACTCACAGGAAGACAGAACTTGCTAATGCAGTGGAATCAATTGAGGACATGGCACGCCCTAATTCTACATAAGAGGAAGATGTTTTCTGTTTCTCTACAAATGTAATTGAAGTGCAATCTGAAATCGAAATAGCTATTGATCTTTGCACTGCCATGAGGATTAGTACAAAATCACAGAGTGATGTAGTTATACTTGCTTTGGACTCAGTAGCTACGGAACATCTAGTTGAAAAGAATACTTCTGCCATTTATGTAGCTCCTCTCAATCGTCCAGTTTAAAATAAAGTTGCCAAGACAGGTGTGATTATGGTGGTGAAAGAAAAGAGAGACATTCATTATGGAGTACCTGTAGCAATTGACAAGTGGATTGTTATTCAAATTCCAAGTACATATCTTAAAAGTATCTGATCTTGACATAAACTTGATATCTACATGCACGCTAGATATGCTTGGCTCTACTATTATGTTGGCAGATGGAAAAAGTAACTTTTATTAAAGCTGACAAGATTGCAGCAGTGGGTCAACTTACAGACAAGCTATACAGATTGACGATAAAAAGGACTGAAGTAGCATACATGTCTCACTGCAGAAACAGAAGAACTGTGGCATCAGAAGTATGGGAACATTTCTAAAACTGTTCTGAAGAAAGTGGTGGCTACCATGGTTGATGGAATAAAGGATGTTAAGGTTAAAGATGCATGTGAACCGTAAAACGAACTTAACTGCCCCATACACATGGATGAACTAGAGCTACTTGTCCTCTGGAGCTAGTTCACAGTAATTTGGCAGGACTTATCAATCCATTGTCATATGATGGAAAGAAATATATTTTGACCATTATTGATGACTACACTCACTTTACAGCTGTTTATTTTCTTAAAATCAGAAGTTGTGAATAATCTTCAAATTTATGAGAAAATGGCGACAGTTCATTTCAACTGCAAACTGAGTCGTTTCAGATGTGATAATGCAGGAGAACATGTTTCAAATTAAATTAAACGAAATTTCAACAGTCTGGGTATTCCATTTGAATTTACCATCCCATACACTCCACAGCAAAACAAAGTAGCAGAATGCCTTAACCTTTGCTTACATGCAGCCATGGCAATGCAATTATTTAATCCATTTTGCACTTGCCATGCACATACTGAATGATGGTGACCTCTACTGATTGATGAGATCAGAAACTTGTCCCATTGGTGCTCAATAAGATATGCATCTTTCTTTAAATGTTGATTAAATATCGTTCAATCAGTATCGGTCACCGTTATTCAGTATTTCAGGGCAACTGCAATATGTGCCGAGTGGATAGTTTGCATTTCTGTGTTTCCATAAGTAAGGAGTTGCAACCCCACATCGATTGGACAGAGAAAATAACACATGGCATCACATTCACCAAGAGTTCCACAGATTCCTCCCGAAACACCCTGCCTGTTTAATCACACCTGGGAGATGACTCAACCTTTGCTTAACCATGCTTTGCCCTATGTACGTATTCTCATACTTGGATGTAAATCTGGATGGATAGAGGTCCATCGAAAGCACTCACAATGACCATCACCTCCCCATCTATTTTCCCTGCATCACTTTCCGTCATTCCAGCGATGCCTCCCACCCATTGCCCATCACTGAAGGGAAAAGGCATTTGAAGGGAAAACACAGCTAAAATATTTGAAAAATATCAATATAGACGCTATAAATTGTAAAACAGGTACATATTTTGAGAGGATATTACATACCTGGCCACCATCTTGAGTTTTAAAATCCAGCTGCCCATGACGCATTCGGGGACGTAGTAAGACCATTGCAAAAGCCAATACCAGCCAGCATATGGCTACAAACATGAAATTACTGTCACTTCCATCAGATAGGGACTGCCCCCGTGGTACACTCGGCACTGTAAGAGAGAAAAAACAAGGAAAATGCATGACTATAGTACACAGTGCATATAATACATGTTTTTCACTAGCAGACTCAAGTTAACTCACTTTCATCAAAGCATTCTGTGTCTGTACAGTAGGTCTGTGTCTGACGAAGCTATAAAAGACATTAAGCATATATCATTATCTTGATACAGATTTTCCACTGATTTATGAAAATAATTCTTAAATTGGGGTGAGGATGTACCTTTATTATTAAAGGAGAATTATTATTACTATTATTCATGGAGAATAGGATTTATGGGAAAGATTCCATGCCAGCTGATACGTTAGAAGAGCATTCAAGTCAAGAGTTACTTTTAGAGGCTTGTACTAGTGACTACTGCATATTGCTTTCAGACTTTTTCACAAACTAGGAGAGCTTTTCCATATGTAGGCCATGGGGTAGGAACATGCTATGCCATTTCACTGCCACATGTATACATATATGAAAGTAGCAATTTATTTTAAATCAGAGGAATTGATTTTTCCAAATCACTAGGAAGGTTTTCACAGAAATTCAACCATAGTGTTTAACACTAGAATGATGGGATGGGTCATTTTGACCCATAACACGTGTTCAAAATAAAATTGAACTACTTATTTGTGATTAGATTCTTTTTAGATTTTGTGCATTTTTACTGATATTTTACTAATGTGAATAGAAAATTTTGTAATTGTTGTTGCTTTATTTTTTGCCTTTGAATTTGACTTACTATTGAAATCGCCAGAGGAATAGGATGAAAAATATGTCACTTTCACTCAGCCGTTATATACATTATTGTTATATCCATTATTAAAATATGTAGCGTGAAATATATGACAGCTAAATGAAAGGAATGTGAGCAGCATTGCTTCCATTCCCAGAACGAGAGGTCACAGCAACCAATGGTATGACAATGGAAAAGGATAGTCCTGACCATCGCTTGCCAAATTGTTTTGACCTCTCAATAGGAATACGCACGTTCGCCCAGACCTTTTTTGTCGCCGAAGTGCCGGCACACAACTTCTCGTAGCCATCTAGAGGATGTGCTGTGCTCAAGTTGTAAAATCATTTCTGAATCCTCTATTCTTTCTCTGCAAATGGAAACCACTCCGTGGGATGCAAAAGAGAGGAGGAAAGAGTTTTGGCTCATATGTGAGCAGGAAAGCCTATTGCTTTTGTCCCTCCTAGGTATTGGATTAGTAGGTACAAATTCCAATGCCGAAAAACTCGCCAAACCTTCCATATTCTTTCCTTGCATCATTGGCTCCTTGAACTGCAGGTGCCCGTGTACTAGATCACTGCCGTAGCGGCTGGCGGCGAGCATCGTTTACATACTCCTAGGGCCGGGGGGTTTTCCCAGAAAGGAATGTGGCTACCAGACCGAAAGCAGAAGTGACGAATAGCAAAATAAGTAGAAAGAAATATATTCAAAGACTGTAAGAGTAGAAAAAGTGGTGGGGATGCCAGTTGAAACGAAACTAGTGGTGGAATAAAGTGTTTTAGGAGTAAATCGGCTGCAGCCGCAACTGCTTCGGTCAGACTACTGTTTCAATTTACTGTTCCAAACAACATGTTAGTTTCGTGATCATGCCGCAGCCGCGGCATTGCGCTCTGTGCTGTGCAGCGGCAACTGATGAAACTGACTGTTTTGTCTTTTATTCCGTTCCAGTTGCACTGCATGTGTGGCTGCGTTGTGGTTATAAGCTACAATCTGTTGGATTTGAATCTGTTGCAGGCGGTTGCTGGTTTATTCAGCCAACACATCTGCCCATCGTTGTAGATAGAATTAGAACATTGAAGTACCTCTCTTCCATGAATCAAAATGAAATTCTTATTTTATTTAAGTGAAAGATTTCTTATTAAATAGCATACAGAACTACCAGCCATGTTTTAACAGTGCCAATCGATCGCCTGTTGTTTGGCGTGCCTCTAGCTGTGGTCCACAACAGGGTGTTTTGCGTAACTGTTTCGTTTTGAAACTGTTTCAGTTGAGAAACAGTTGCAATAAACTGTTGTGTTCTTTTAGTGCCACCACTAAACGAAACCCTCATCTTCCCGGGAAACACACGCTACTACTCCAAAGGGTCAGAAAAGAAAACATTGTTAAATTTTGAAAAATTGCTCAAACAAAACTGCCAATTTATGTCTTCAATGCAAAAGAAGTGTTAGTCGAAACTGTGCTGGAAAAATACCTATATGTGTAAGTTGTGTAAAAACGTGATCTTACATCTTTCCAAATACTTGCCCGTGTATGGCAATGATTTTTATAATTTATATTTTTGCTTGAAAAAGGTTTTGTAAAATAAATACTTATCAAATAAAAGGATATTTATCTAAATATGCACAATTTTCAGCCAGGTATTCTATATTTTCAAACTGTTATGCTTGAGAATAGCCTAAGATGAGCACTGCTGAATAGGATCAACTGAAATAATTTTAATTAATAACAATTAATTAGTACAAATAATTTGTACTGCTAATTATGTTTAGATAAAGCCTTCTTTATTCCATTTGTCGAAAAAATGAAGTATCGGGAAAAAAGTAGTTATTTGATGCTGGAAAACTTCAAGGGTCTAATGACCCCGGCCCGTCCTTCAAGGTAGTGCGAAACTCCTGTCCTCAGAGTCAAACGAATTAATAATTTTCACCTGTTATACCTTAAGTATTGCTGAGCTTGTTCATAGCAATGGATTTTTTACAAAACACAACAAAATTTTTAAAATGCTTGAAATTTAATACAAACAGTAGGAGACCTTGAGATTTCCTTAAGTCTTACCATCTTTAAAAATTTTATCACGATGGTGACATACTATTTACATACAACTTGCTAATTCTCAAATATTATAGCCCTTACTCATGGAGATGTTTAACAAATGATTCCACTTAAAATAGTATTGTTTAACCTCCCTGGCATTAATCCCAAGCTATGACTCATACTCAGGATTGTGTGTGTAAAACAGCAATCTCAAGACGCACTTAGTGCGCTTCAAATGCTCCTGTTTTCTTAATGCCGAACTCAAATTGTTATTTGCCATGATTTTCAACATCCTCCTGTCATTTTGCATTGAATTATGAATGGGGAGTTGGGTGACAGAAAAGTGAACTATTCCTAGAAAACCATCAATTTAACCTCCTTGAATTTCAATGTGGATGTATAATTCATCAGGTTTCTGTAATTTTTAATAATTTGTTTTTTTATCAATTCCAACTGCACTTCAAGAGTCTTTCACCAGCAACATTAAAGAGATCACTATTCTAGAATAAAATGATTCCCTATCGGATTCTGAATATGATGTCATGCCATGCTTTAAAATAATTGCTAATCAGAATAACTTTTTATTAATCAGTGTTGGTAAATGCATGAAATACTAAAGAAATGGTTGTGAAAAATTTTGGATAAAATTAAAAATTTATTTGTATGCTGTGCAGTAATTTAATCACTATATACTAACTCGTATCATTAAAAATTCCTTTCTTTTCTGATGAGCTTACTCATTGAAATGTTTACTTTACTTTTCTTGGTTATGATCTTACAAAAATTAATATCTAAACCCATTTAAACATGTGCACTGCATCAAATCACTAACAACTGAGGGAAATTATTAAGTAATGAAATAAAATCAGATATTTATTTTGTACAGGCATTAGTAGACAACAGTGGGCAAGTATGGTCACACCAATCGTGGCTATGCAGTGAACAAAAAATTTATGTTGCCACTACATGACTCTTAAGGAAAGAAGGGATATGCGATGAACAGAGATAAGTTAATAATGAAGAGACAAATGGGAGATTGTTTAAATTGCTGTGGTAGAAAGGAGGCCCCTTCTCGCGAAAGGTCTTCAATAAATACTCAACGACGGTAAAATGCTTCTTGACACTTATTCCACCTATTCTCTCGATTTGGACAAAATCCATAAGCATGGTGCTTAAAGGATTCGTGCAAAGTATGGGTATTATGTCAACACAATTGAAGCTGCGTAAACACAACCACTATGTATCTGAGACTCATGCTAGGAGCGAGACTGTGTACATCATATCTAAGAGCTCACCTCACCTGGTTTCAAATACTTTAAATTTTAGTTCTTATTTTACTTACAAATGTTATAATACTGGTGGAAGAAATTTCAGAATAAGGTATCAATATGTGTGAAAAGTGTGTACAGAAAGCCTTGGCCATAGGTTAAAGAAGGGAACAGGAGCTCGTGGGCATGAGCCAATGCAAACACCTAGAATTGGAAAGAACTGAGAGAAGTTAGGTTATTTAAAAATGGAAAAATTAGAGCAGCGTAGAAGACTGTAGAAGGAAAATTAGAAGAAGAATTAAGAGCTGTGATAAAGATCGAGGAAAGATGATCAGGGATTAAGTCATTAGAAAGATGAAGGAAAAAAGAAGGTAGACAAGATAGGGAAAGTGGTAATCTTATCAGAAGATTATCACTTTCCCTAAACAGAAAGAGGCTTTTCTTTTCTAAAACTTTTTCGAAGGCCATGTCTAGAGGTTCATAATCACTTTGCAATGTCTACATTTCAGCCAAAATGCTTCTGATGGTGACCCTAAACAGTGTCATCCATTTTACTAAATTCGTCCACTTTTGAATCTCATCCAAGTGAATATGACAAGTGTATTTTCCTAAAAACAGCTAAAGCTACGCTTGGACAAATCTATGGCTCTTTGGAGGGAAAGGCTATACTTTCGGCAGTATATAAAAAAAGAAGGAACCCCAAGCACTTGTATAACATAGGATTAATATTTATTGTAGTGTACCTTATCAATAAAATATTATTTCACCAGTAAATTGTCGCAACAACTGTTGGAAAAGAAAATATATTTCACCAAAACTCTCTGAAATAGGTACTTGGAAATAGGTACTTGGTCTCTGAAATAGGAAATGCAGCCTTCATGAAATTTAATATTAAAATTACTAAAAGGAGAAATTGTGGCACAATATATGAAAGATGTAATATGCATGTATATGCAAATGGAGGGAAAAAAGAGGTCTTAATGATTTCCTTGGAAAACAATGCAGATATGATAGAAGTATCCAACAGAAGAGGAAATATTAAAAAAAAACTATGATGGTCGCTGAATATAACAAATTTTTGTGAGGAATAGACAGGACAGACCAGATTTTTGTCTTATCATCCAATAGAGGGAAGAAGCCTGAGGTGGTATCCGACATTCGGGATACATGTGTTTCAAATACTTCTAAACAACTCACAAATACTGCATAACAAATTTAGTGACCAATGCATAAATCTTCAGAAGTTTCGTGACAGAGTATACCTGAGTCTCATTTTCAGAAATAAACCTGCCGAAATGCCTGCTCAAGTCCTGAGTGTTGAAAAAGTTCATTAACAACTTCAAATGCAAGCGGAAAAGGGTACCAGAGCACAAAGATGCTGCAACTGCACAACAAAAGGGAAAAAAGACACGCATTGCCCGGCCATGTGTGATGGTAAACCAGGGCTATGTCTAGATCCCTGTTTTACGGTGCACCATAATTACTAATCTGGGCAGCACACACTAGGTAAAGACAATTTCAATGTCAGACATGAATATACGTACACACTGTGTATGTGTTTCAGGAGGAAAGTGCATAACTTCTGGAGGAGTTAGGGGAAGTGATTTTTAAGCATTTTTAGTCTAACGAACATGGGGTCGCAACCAGTGGCGGATACAGAAAAAACTCAAGGGGGGGGCGCAAGTTATCGCGACAATTGTAGCTTTCAAACTGACTGCCTGGCAGCGACTCTGCTTCCCTTATAGCTCAGTTGTTTCGAGAACATTCGGTGCCAGAATGTTCGCTTCCAGACTTTTAAGGAGTGTGAACAAATACAAACGGTAGAATATTCGCGACTTTTCTCAAACAAATGCCAGACAGAATAACGTATCGAGATCACTAGAATGGCCGCAACTTTTTCTGTAGGTTAGCTATCCATGTGCCAGACAGAAATGTATAAAATACGATGACACGCGCGAGTGCTACATAAGAAAGTACAACTACTCGATAACTTGACTCGACAGAGTCGACTGACGAAAGAAACAAACGAATAGCGTGCGGGCTGACTGGCGGGGGCGGCGTGGGCGGCTATGCAGGCGGCCCCGCAAGGGGGGGGCGCGCGCCCCCCATATGTATCCGCCACTGGCCGCAACTCCTTAGTTATGGAGCTGTGGCAACACTAACATTTTGTCAGAAGCATACTGCAGTTATCATGAAAACGCCCAACAGCAGTGGCATCCACCGTTACTAACAAAGAAAAATGGGTCAAAGTAGGACTTAAAGTTTGTATCTTGCTTTCCTGTCGAAATTTACGCTTATTGATCCCAATTTCTATAATGGTAACAGAAATTGTAATTTTTTATGCAGTTCAAAACAATTATTTTTTAGAATAACTTTTTTATTTTGAGAGATACGAGAACCTCAGAGGAAACAAATAAATAACCAAATTTTATTTAAATTCTAAATTTGATAAAATTATTTCCCTATCTTTATTTTTAGCTGAGCTATCTTAAAATGTAATGTCACATGAGTGCATTGATCGACAGCTCTCTGCCACGCATGTAACTGGTATTGATTTACTGAAAGAGACAATTAACATCATTAATATAAGTTTACTTACATATTTTTAAACATTTTGAAAAGAAAAACCAGCAGCTGAAACCCAAATGGAGGTATTTTTGTGAACCAAATGAAGTAAACAATCAAGCAGTAACAAAGTTCTAATACATTTTTTTTATAGAGTGAGGGAGGGAAAAAATGTTCTGGCACAAAAAATTAAATATTGAGAGATATATTATGCAAGTTAGTGTTTTGAAATTTCCAACTATGTCCACGTCTTTTTATAAACTACCCATAGCACAAAATTGAGTGAACTCTTAATGAATCACTAAAGAAGAGGAATGTTGAAAGTGACACTCAGCTGATGAATTGATTGCACCTTAGGGCAACTAGAATGGGAGAATTAGGATCATTGCTCCCCCCCTCCTCACTTGAGATTTACATGTGTAGCCTGGGCAGGAGATAGGGAAGATAGAGCCTTTCATGCTTGAGTATAATAACGCAGTATCGTTAGGGGCTGTCCATAAATGACGTCCACATGATTGGGTGGGTGGAGGGGGGGGTCACCACCTTGTGACAATGTGTGACAGGGGGAGGGTATGCTTCATGTGACATCCACACTTCCACTGCATATTATGTCTTAGTTTTACTCAGTTTGTGGGGTAGGGTAGAACTTTTTTCATTTTTGTGACATCATTAAGGGGGGGTGACACTATTTGTGACTGTGACCAGGGGGGAAAGGTCTAGTTTGGTTCAAAATTGTGTGACATCACTTACGGACAGCCCCTTACTACGCCTACAGAAAAAATATTCCCGTTAGTGACTCAACAGTAAAGAGAGAATGTAGCCACAAGTTAATGAGGTTTTCAAGATAAAAGAAGTTAGTCAGATTAGGATGCAAAGATATCAGAATCAGGGCCTAGAAGGAAGATAACTGGCAAGCAAATCAAGCGGCATGTAGGTAGTCCCGCGTGTCACAAAGAGAAAATCATACATCATTGAAAATTGCGACCACAAAAAATAAGTGACGCTGCTTTCGTTTAAATTGTCTCCAACAACGACAAGAGGACAGACATCCAAGTGGCACGAGAATGATCTCTCTCATATGTGCTGCTAATTTCATTGCCTCACGGGCCCTTGTTTTCTCGTAATAAGTTTATGGGCTGGAGGGACGAAAGCGCATATTTACCAAAACTTTCTCCAATATTTCAATTTCAAATCATCAATTCGAGTCATAAACTTAATGCGCACCCAAAATTTCAATGATTTATCAAGCTGGAGGCTTTTGCTTAATTTACATTGAGTTAATGTAAGTAAGCAAATGCTGCATAACACTAACGGATACTTTTTATTTAGACAAAAACTGGTAAAATTGAGTTGAAACCAAACGTAGAATCCAACAAAGGCAAAGTCCACAAGTATTTCCTCAGCCACCAATACACGGGAAGGATGTTTTCATCTATCACCTATATTACAAAGTATATTCTTACATATACCACTACAAAATAAGGAGGCGATATCAAAATGCACATAATATAGGGCAAATTAGAGTGGAAATCGTTTCCAATAATCCGCAGTCTGAGTTTTATCTCGACTACCAAACCACAGCTTAATGAACACTTACGATTGACAAGAGTCGTCGCATTGCCATTTCATGGCTCCAAGTGCATTCACAGGGATCAAAACCATCGTCTGCCATTGTAATCTACAACAAATAAGTAATGATTACGAACACAATCTTAGTCACTATTCATCAATAAAGCTAGTGAACTTCACAAAGCTGCTTGATCGTACAACCACAACGGGCTGTCGTTGTCGATTTTTGAATGTTCTACCAGTGCTACTAACGTCAAAACAAATTTTCCACAAACCAGTTCGTGTTTCTCGACCTTAAATTTGCAGCTCGGTAAATAAAAAAAGGAAAAAGATAAATAACAACACAAAATTTACATCGGCGCTGAAGTGTTGACAATGTAATCGCCTTCTGCCGTCACAGCTGTCTGTGGTCAACGCTTATTGGTGGACGCCAGCATTCATGCCAACCAATCAAATTGCTACCCCGGACAATACAGGAATACGGCTCGTGTATTGGTGTCATTGGTGTATATCGTGTATATGTATATCAATGATTGTACTACGATACTACTAGACAAAGATTAATTAGCCACTGTGCATTTCGTGCATATCAATATGCTGTATATAATACAAGAACAATAATAATATAATGCGGAGGAGGATATTGACTTGTATAGGTGGAAAAGGAATAGATGGTACATAGAAATTACTTGAAAGGGGGGAGGAAAAAGATATAAATTAAAACTATTAACTCAGTTCTCATGCCATTTTACTTTCAACGGAGTGGAAGCAATATTTAAATCTTCAACGTAGACTTCACACGAAGTACTCCATTTCAGGCATGAGGTACAATTATAAGAGATCTTTTAAAATGAACAATGCAATATAGGTACCTCAAATTTCATACTTCCCTATTGAAAATGCCCCATTGGTTTCCTATAGGAATTATTTAAATTCCTTTTAAACAATAAATTTCCTATAGGTACATGAAAGTTTTCTATAGGAATGAGAAATTTTCCTATGGGACAAATATTTTCCTATAGGAACGAGGAATTTTCCTATAGGGATGAGAAATTTTCCTATAGGACGAATATTTTCGTATATGAACGATAAATTTTCGTTTAATGAATATTTTCCTACAGGAATGAGAAATAACCAATTAGTTATGAGAAATTTTCCTATAGCATGAATATTTGACTATAGGAAAAAGGTTTCCTATAGGAATTAGCAATATTTCTATAGTACAAATATTTAATATAGATACAAGAATGTTTCCCATAGTGAAACATTCTAATTAATTCGAAATTAAAAAAGAAAACATTTCATTTTGTTAATGGTTCTGCATTCTCACAAATATAATGCATACATCACCATACATGACAAGTTTTGACAATATTTCATTTCAAATGTAAACATTTGACAATGAAGACATTTTAATAAAAAGTTAGAAATTCATTAAAAAATGGTTCACCGGTATGGAACTCACATAGTCGGTTCCGTTGCCAAGTTCCATTCCAATGTAACGCAAACTATACCTGGCATAACACATGAAGTTCTTTTCCCTTTGCCTATGACTCTGTAGGTGTGCAGCAATCCTCTCTCTCAACTTTGAGTTCTTTTATCACAAAATACACTACCCCCAAAATTGATTCGAATAATATATTGATTATTTGGGCAAATGCATGGTATTTGTACTGTAGCGTCCAGTAACTCTCGTCAAGAACTGTACCGCTCTTTTTTTCTGTGTCACGCAGCATGCCGAATTTATACTTATGAGATTGCCCTCTCCCTCCTAAAAATAATTTTCCTATAGGAAAGTGTTTGAGTTTCCATTGTCAAATTACCGTAGGAAAAAAATTCCTATACAGGCATTTTCACTAGGGTTGTTTTTAACCCTTTCACTAAGAATGACGTTTTCCCACGGCGTAAATTTTTCTATGCAAACGAATGAATGACGTTTTAACATGGCATTGCCACTAGGCTACCTACCCTATTGAAAATGCCCTATTGGTTTCCTGTAGGAATTATACAACTTCCTATAGGAATTAAAATTTCCTACAGGAACAATAAATTTCCTATAGGTACAATAGGTTCCTATAGGTTCGCAATACTGCATCACTACCATCGACATTCAACGTTGAAGCCATCCACAGCTACCACATCTGGAGTTCCTTCACCATCATCCATCCACTATCCTCAGCCACCACATCCACTACTCATTAACAACCACCATCTGCAGCCGTCGCATCCACCATCGAGTGAGTATACATTATATTATTCAATTTCATTCTATCACGAGTATACATTATTAGAACTCTTGCTAAGAGATTTTTCTTTTCACTTTCCATGTTACTATGATAGAATGCTCGCCACCATCAAAAAATTATAACCTTTTGCTATCGTTCCTCGACCGAGTTACGATTGTCCTGCTGGTTATGATATCAGCACTATCCATTTGGACAAAATTGCTAAGCGAAATCGGGGGTTAATAAAAGTTGGATTCTCTCTCGAAATCCCCAAACAATTTTACGGGAGACTCGCCTCTCGCTTGGGATTATCGGTACAGTTTGGAATGGAAGTTATAAGAAATATTTGGAATGGAAGGAATGGAATGGTGTAATTGACCCAGATTATAGGGGAGAAATAAAAGTTCTCCTCTATAATCATGGTCACCACAGATGCAACATTTGTGGTGACCAATGATGCTAGCTCGCAGACTAGCAGAGGCAAGGGTGGTTTTGGAAGTTCGAATAATCCTTCGGTTGATGGACGTGAGTTAAGTTCTCATTAGCTATACATATAGCTGTGAGGTATATAAGTTGACATGTTTCCTCTTTTTTGACATGATAGGATGAATCCCACCATCACCACCAGCATTGCCACCATTCGTGATCGATCTCGATCACCCTCCGTGAGTTTTGCGGTTTTCTATGCTATTTTATTCTTATTTAAACCTTTTTCTATATCTTCGTTTCTTCTCTTTTAAGGATACCGTGAGGAGCCGACTCCACTGCCCCCAGGAAGAGGTGGAATTACTGAAGGAGGAGTTGGAGGAGGAAATCTAGTACCGGATTGAAAACCGGAGGTGGTAAACACCAGATTTGTAGTGTAGCTGGTGGCGACAATGATATCGTTAACGTCGTGCAAAAGCAGTGATGGCATGATTTCCCAATATTTGCACCAATAAGTCAATTCACTATTATTTCTTAGAGCATTCAAGCAACCCTTATTAAAAATAATGCAATGCACATGTAATTTAGCATTGCAGTTAAACTAGATAACTATAAATTCGCTATTTTCATCAAAAACATCAGAGCAATTGATACACACGTCCTTCGCAGCCACCATCTTGCCTGCTATATCGACATTGGAGTGGCTAGCAAGGAATTAAATATACACATTCTGAGGAGACACAAATATTCCATCATCCTTAACAGGAGTGTACAGAATAAGATCTGAAATTTAATATTAGGTGCCTATAATTAATTGATAACAGCTCTAGCTGTAGGCCGAAAGAGACCTCTAGTGCCTCATTTAGGCAAGGTACAAAAAGCACTGAGCCAACACATGCAGAAAGTGCCTAAAATAGTACTGCTCACCTATTGAAAACAAAGTGATTTTGACTTAGGAAAGCAAATTTCCAGTTAAGTTCTCATTTTCCCTGACTTTTCCAGGTTTTCCTTAGCCATTTTCAATTTCCCTGACTTTTCCAGGTTCTCCAGGTCTGTAGCAACCCTGATAATGTATTCGGCGACGATAATTAATTAGATGTCTTTCTCTGACAAGGAGTGCCTAAAAACATTGCTGTGATCAGTGATTATTTGTATCAACGAGTAACTTTTTCACGTCGGGACCAAGACCTAAGTTTTCAAAACTTCGTTATTTCATAATATCGCGTACTGTTACAAACACTCAGATACCCATTTGGTCGGGACCGAAGATTTGCTTCGTAAAACCAAAATTTCGAGTTTCTACTGTAATTCATTGGAGAAATTTTTACCTGCCCACACACTACACCAATTAGATTCTTTTAGAGTTTTGCACAAAAATTTAAAAACGTTCGGTCAAATCATGCGGCAGTTTTTTTTAATTCTTCCGCAAGACCTCAAGCATTTCACTGGAAGTACTTGATCACAAACAAGGGCATAACTAAACGAGTCAGTAACATTCACTACTCCAGGGATTATTCACTAACATTAGTAATAGTGACCAATTTACTAAGTATACACAACTATGTTACTATATGCATTTGTTATGGTTCACTGAGCGAAGGATTAGCTGTACCAAAATTCAGTAGAGCAGAACTAGGTGTACAAAAAAATTCCAACTCACCTTAACTGGATAGAAACTTAGAAAGGATTGACAATGTTGCAATGATTGATAGACTGGAAAAAATTATAGAAGTGTTACATTTTTCGTAAACACATCTTATAAACAAGTAGAAAAATATAAAGCAATTTATAAACTACTGGTTTACTTACTAAAACTGACGAGAGAAGAAGAAATCTGATTAAGTTGAAAAAATCTGGGGTGAGGTCACCAACAACAGCAAAAATACACAATTTTCAGCTGCTACATTTTATCATATAGGAAGTAATTACTGGAATACATGAAAATGTGGACGATTTTTAATGGCACATAAAAAGCGCATTTAAAGAATGACGAATAAAACCTAATTCCATAGCTCATCACCGAAGGTCACAGATATAACTGAAATATTACGAAAAAGTTACGGAGAAAAACTTTAGTTTGCCTCAATAAAATTTAAAAAATATTCATATAAGTCTCATTACTATGTATTTTTCTGTTGTTTACCTATATGCAAAAGATATTTAAACATTTAAAGCTAGAAAATTCAAGTTAAATGGCATTAAATTACAAAATTCAACGAAATACCACGCGAAATAAGTAGCATTTATGAACCTCCAATATAAAAGAAGCTCGAGCCCTTAGGAACGGCTGAGACGCAGTGGTACCGCTATCTATCTACTATCTATGTATTATCATAGAGTAAGTATATGCTTACTCTATGATAATAGCAATGCTATCATTTAAACGAGTGTTTATAACTGAAATTATGTGGCACTCATAATATTTTACATAAATACTTTATTACATAGGTAATTATTTTACATGTTAAGTCATAAAAACATCTTAAAAAAACAACCCTACAGCAGTGTGACTTAGTAAGATGATACCACAGGCAAAGCATCATCACCTTAAATCTTAGACAT
Source organism: Pyrrhosoma nymphula (assembly GCA_963573305.1). Classification (NCBI taxonomy): domain Eukaryota; kingdom Metazoa; phylum Arthropoda; class Insecta; order Odonata; family Coenagrionidae; genus Pyrrhosoma; species Pyrrhosoma nymphula. The sequence goes on along the minus strand of OY754329.1, from coordinate 153,670,968 downwards.
CACAATCATCATCTTCACTACCAATTTCCACCATAAAAATACATAAATACTCCCACAATCACAGCCACATGGAATGGCTCCTTGCAGAAGAGAAAAACAAATTAACTGGAAAAATTGAGTAAAAAATGGAACTTCAAAGTGTTCCCACTATAAAACAGTTGCTTCAGTCTTTTTCTTCACATCTGTCATGGGCAATGGTGCCGGCAAATCAACTTTTCCGCGACCTTTGATCCATGGGTGTTGCAAAACCAAATTGAGTGGCAATCTAGCAGCAGGATCTTTTACAAGTAGCTGTGGCAAAAATAAGAGAATAATTTTTATTACACAGAATGATACAAGTAAACCCTCCCCGACACAAATACATATAATGCATTAATAGCCTCAAATCATTGACCAGTTCATTTCTTGTACATTGTTTTGCAAGTAATTTCAAATCCCTTCCATGCAGTCTTAATTTTTTAAATCCTATTAGCATACAGTCAGTTCTTACATATGTATTCCTCATCAATAATAAAGTACCTAATATCAAATATTAGTCCAGTCAATGAACGCCCATAAGGGGGGTGTAGAGGACATGGAAGAGAACAGAGACTAAATATCTGGGATGTGTTTGAGGTTGATAGGAGGTTAACATACTAAAAGTCCCCGGACCTACGAGGTGTGCGGGGGAGAGGGGGTCATAAGGCCCATTTTTTTGGTTTTTTGCTTATATCTAGAAAACTGTGTTTAACCCTTTGTGGTACAATTTTTTTTCTTGAAGTCAAGTAGTCTGGTCCAAATTAATTTTTAGGAAAAAAGAAATAATTGATAGGATTGATTGTTGTCCTTTTAAATGTTCTTATTTTATTGTTTAAATTATAAATCCACTGGTCTATAATATTATGCATGTTCAATCAAAGTTTTTTTTGTGTGTTTTTTTTTAGTTTTTTTTTACTTCAACATTTTGCCTTGTGATGTCGAGCTCTACTTGACGTTGGACCTGATGCTAGCGCTAGGCCTGTCGAGCCAGCCTCGACGTTGGACCGCAAAGGGTTAAAAATTTTTGTTTAAAGGGGGTGCCAGTTTTTACCCTTTTTTAAATACATGGAGACATTTTTTCAGGGAGGAGTGGTAAGTCACACGTGATGAGGATGCCGCCGGCCCTTCTGGACTCACAGGTATCTCTGTTTTCATTTTTATTCTACTTGCATAAATCCCCCATTGATAAATTAAAGGAATGAGTAACATGGTATATGTTCTTTTTCAGGTTTGTAGCCAAAAAAACGCCTCCGCAGAATCCTTAAAGAGGAAGAAATATCTTTATATGCTTTGTAACACGCCCTAGTGTGGGGGGATGGATAAACCGTACACCAAATGCACAAGAAATACTTTTGTCAGCCAAATTTTAACTTTAAAATTTTAAATTTAAAAAGCCCCGATAAAAAGCTAGGGATTGAGTGGCCGAAATGTACTATTGTTTTCACTGAAATGTAGACACCCACTCACCCCATTGTACTGATTTGATTGAATGGGGTCGGGTCGGAAAAAACTTGGAAGGTTGGCATACGAGGCTAGCTGCGGCCTTTGCCTTTACGTCACCGAGAGCCTACGAGGACAGACGTGAATGCGACAAGCCTAGCAGAATTAGAGTCAAATAGACTCTGAGAGCAAAAGCCCTAGTGGAAGGAATGCACTGAGGAAACTCATGTCCACGCACACGTTGGGCTGATCAGTCTTTTCTTTCGGGCTCCGTCGTGAGGTTTTTCCTCTCCCTAGCTTCAGATTTGGACTCACCTTGAGTGTCACACTAGGAAGCGGCTCCATAGCCGAGTCGGTTAATTCCATGCGAGCAAGTTGAGGTGCGGTTCTGGCAGGGTTGGATTCCGAATTCAGGCTATTTTTTTCATCTTGTAGATAAAAGATGCATTCTTAATATCAACGCAATTTATACAGTTGACAAGAGAAAGAGTTTTAAAATTGTTTTGTTTTATTTACGGCTTAATTTATAAAAATTATTTTTCTATCTATGTTACCACATTTATTTCTTAACAGATTTCATTCACTGAGAGAAAAATAGCATTGGAAGTGGCCGTGGTTGCATCTGTGTCCTTGCAGTGAATCACCATCAAATCTCCAGTGAGTTAAATACCTGCTCATAGAATCTACAATCCTCTCAAAATAACCAAATGCATTTGTAGTTGCGATCATTTTGATAAACCCCCGAGTTTGAAAAATGAATGTAATTCAAATGATAATCTTTATTTTCAAACTTCTAGTACTTGGTCTAGTAAAAATGTGAGTGAGGTGTTTTAAAGTACGAACGCTTTCCTTTCAGTGGGTGTGCGCAGAGCCAGATTACCAATAAGGCAAAGTAGGCAGTAGGCTAGGGGCCCCGAGGCTTTGGGGGCCCTGAGAATTGTCTGACGAGATGAAGAAGACGACCTTTTTGCCGTTCTCCTAGTGTTTCGCGTATTTTTCTTCACCCTTTCGACCGTAGAAGCTAAATGTTTGCATTTAAACACTTTCAATGAATGTATTTTGGAGTCAAATAAACAAGGAGTAAAACGATATATTACATGACTCTAGGAGCTCCGGCGGAATTTCATACAAATGCTTCAAGCTCAGCGTTCTACCTTTTTTGCATCAATAGTAACTGACTATCAAAGTGCACTGCCCGGTCCCATTCAATCAAATCAGTAGAAAGGGGAGTGTGGGTGTCTACATTTAATTGGAAATGATAGTACAAAGTGATCATTGAAGGAAAAAGAAAAAGTAGGGTGGCAGTGATAGTAGGACCTCGTCTATGTGCCCATATCAAAGAAGTAACGTTGGTGAGCGATCGACTAATAAAAGTAGAAATTAAATTAAAAGAAAGAAATTTAACGTTTATCAGATTTATGACCACAACAGGGTCATTCAGAAGAGGAGAAGATAAGAGTTCACTAACATATTGGGGAAAAAATTACATGAATATAGACTAAGTTATGATCATGATGGGAGATTAATGCAAGAATATTGGTGGTGAAAGAGGAATAAAATTCACCGGTGGTCCACCTTTGGAGAAAAACAAATGGCTGAAGAAGGAGAAAGACTCGGACTTTCGTGTAAGGAATGACTTGAAAATAATGAATGGGTTTTATAAACACAGGGATGAACTAAAGTATACTAGGTATAGATGGAACAGCAACACTGCACAATTCGACCAAGTGTCTGACTACATCATATCCTCAGACAAAAGGATGATAGAAAATGTCAAGGTGATTCCAGGAGTAAGTTTAGACTCAGATCGCAGGCTAGTCGCTGGAAATTTGAACGACCCCAAGATATACTTTCCAGAAAATTTAAGTGGAAACTGATCAATACAGAATCTCTTAAGGACTCATAAGTCAGGGTGGACTATGAAGAGAAAAGGTTGGAAGATGTAAGACATATTATAATCGAAGTAGCCAAGAAGGAATTGGGAACTAAATGGGTAGGAGGCAGAAAGAAAAAGCAAAAAATGACTATAAGATTTGAAAAATTTAGTCAAAGAAAAAACAAATAAATTTAAAACATGGATGAAAAAAGATCAACAGAAACAAGGTGAAGATATGTGGAGGCAAGTGAACATTGAACGGAAGAGGCTAGAAGGAAATGGTGGGAAACAAAAAAAAAGAGAACTAGAATATGATGTATTGTATGAAAAAATAAAAGTCCATAGGCTGGCCAAACCATACAAAAAGCGAATGTCAGGAATAGTGAACATAAAAGATGGAAATGGAGAAATAATAATGAATCCAAAGGAAATTAACAAGAGATGGATGGAATACTTAGAGGAAATATACAATAGGAAAGTCAAGGATACAGCATCCAACCTTGACAAAGAAGTAGAGGATCTTGAGAACAACTGCATAAACAAAGAAGAATTAGACGAGCCACTAAAAAGGATGAAAAAGGAAAATCCCCTGTATGCAATGGTATTGCTGTGGAAATAATAAAGGAAGGAGGTGATTACCTAAAAAAGAAAGTCTTGGAAATATTGAATGGAATATGGAAGAGGGGTTCTACCCAGAGTAATGGGATAAAACAATAATAGTCCCAATATGTAGATAAGGGAAAAGGAGATGACAATGTGCCAGAATTATAGAGGCATCGCATTGATAAATTATATCACCAAGATCTATGAAAGGATTTCTTGAAAGGATCTAAGAAAAAAAGAGAGGGACATTATTAAAACAAAATTGGGAGAGGTGCAACATGGATTTAGACCAAATATTTGCTCAGCAAATTGTAATAGAAAGATAACGGGAGTTTAACAGGCCCGCTTATGTGGCAATTATAGACCTAGAGAAGACTTTCGATTCAGTGCCAAGAGAAAAGATGAGGGAGTGTTTGTAAGATAAGTATGGGATCAGAGTGAATTTGGAGAGAGCAGTAGTGAGCCTCTACAAAGCTTGTGAATATAATGTGAGGACATTAGAATGAAAAATGGTTTTAAGTAAACAGGAGTAAAACAGGGTAGTGTGCTATTCCCTCTTTTTTTTATAGCATACTTGGATGGAGCAATAAAACATTACCATGAAAATTACAAGCATTTAAAGGAAGGAGACACCATGGTGTATGCTGATGACATAGCAATATGGAGTGACAACATCATGTGCTAGAATCTTTTTCCAAGTAAATGATTTTAACTTCGTGTGTGTCACTAGCAGTAGCAGTGTTACCCAAGGGAAATGGCTCCTTCAACATCAATTCGGGAAGACAGGAGGGAGGGCTTTGAAGGGCGTAGGCCCTTGTGCACTTAGCATGGCATTGTGTGGCATGCGGCAGTAGGCCCAACAAAAATATTTCCTTTATGAAAAATGGTTGCACATACGTAAAAATTGACTGAAATTTGGCCCTAAAGTCTGTAACTTGGTGCATTACCCCTAAAAATAATTTTTTTCTTCCATATTGGAAAATTGATTGTCATTGCATTTATGCCTCCTGGGCGACCCCAAAAATGTTAGCTAATGGACCCAAATTTTTTTAGGAGATCCTTTCTTAACCCTTTACCGTAATTGGAGAGGTTGGATAGATATAACTGTTTCAGGCTAGACCTGGTGGAAGTAGTCAATATTTATAATGAATAAAAAACACTTGGTAATCTTCCACAGATTTATTTTTATGGAACGATGCATTTATGGAAGATTACCAAGTGTTTTTATTCATGATGAATGGAGTGGTTGGAATTAAAAATCCGAGAAAAAATAAGCCACACCATACTGTAAGGACCCCAGGACATGACTTGGAATATGGATATTTTCTTTATATCGAAGTTTGTAATGGAGAAGATTCACTTTACGAGGAATCAGCCAGGACTGCTCATTCACTTGCCTGAAATCAAATTTAATGTAAAATCAAGATTCTACCACAAATGGTTTATGAATTTGTTCACTGAAGGAGAAATGGAAGTGGGCTGGGGTCATCTGAGAGGTGGGACTGGAGATGAATACCTTAAACATATTTACAAACTAGAAATGTTTTGGCTTTTCTGAAGAAAACACTACATCAATTACTTCACCAATCACCTTTCTCACATGCTTCAAAAAAGCAACACAAGTATAAGGACCAAAGAAACATCCCTTAAAAATGTGCAAATAAGGAGTAACGACATACCCTAGAAATGAGATCCCTGGCAGCAGCAGACACATATGGTGGGAACCTATACCTCACTTGTCTGATATTTAAGTAAGTCTCTTCAAAGGATGAGGCCTCAAATGGAGGCTTGCCCACCAGGCACTCATAGCAGAGGACACCAAGACTCCAGAGGTCCACCATCTTGTCATGCGTTTTGCCCTCAACCATCTCGGGTGGAAGATAATCCAGAGTGCCACACAATGTTGCTCTCCTGAAATATCAAATCATGTATCAATATGGTTGTCCACACGTTACAGATATTAAATCATATGATGGTGCTAGCAATACTCCACTAGGGTAAATGGCCACCTCCACCAACTATGGCTTAAGGGGCTGTAGTGCATTACATATTTTTTTCTTTTTCTGAGGGTCCATATTATTACAGCAAAAGTTGGCAAAAAACTCAACTATGGAATTGCTTTTGCACTTTTCAAACTTAAGGAGAGAAGGGAGGGGGGAAAACTTGAATAGCAGTACGTATAAGGGAAAGTCAATTGAGTCAAAAGGCCGGCATCTAGACCTAGGGGAAACCCACGCACGTGGCTAACCAGGGTGGTCATATCCAGCTGAAATTCCCTCACTTTTCCAGATTTTCAAGACTACTTTCACAATATGTAATATGTATTTTATGGACTATTAACATCTTTACAAATGTGCACTATTCCTCAGAGGAAAAATCATTCACCTTGACCAGGATTCGAACCCGGATCCCTCGATTTCACACCGAGTGCTTTAACCAGTAAAGCTGCCAAGGCGTCCTTATACCCTGTAGAGTATTTGGTGGCTTTATAGGAGCATGATGGTCAGAACTGCTAGACATATGATGTCATTAGCAGTCCAAATCATGCACTAAGCACCACAGTCCGCAAGGATAAAGCCATATATAGAACACATTGAGGTGCTCGCTCTTTTCACTAATTTTGAGGATACCAGGACTAGCCACGGTAGTTACCTTTATGGAGTCACCTGCAAGTGCACAAAAGTACTGCGCGCTAGGCTTAGATTGCTTGAACAATTGAGAACAGATATCTTTCAGAGCGACACGGAGAACATCATATTAGAACCCCACTATATTTCCAGGTCCGACAGAAACGATAAATTAAGAGAGATATTTTTCCAAATGGATAGGTATGGGAATTCGGTTTTCCCCTGAACAATAAAGGACTATAATAAATGCTAGGCGTAATTTCATTCGAGCGTTTCCTTTTTATATGTAAACGGCTGGTGTCCTAACACCCCCACGACTATTGAGGCAGCTTGAGGGGTAGTATGTAGATGAAGTACGATATTCCACAGAGGAAAAAATCATTAGCCTTGAAGAAGAAAGATGCCTAGGTAGCGTTACTGGTTAAAGCACTCGGCGCAAAATTGAGGGACCTGGGTTTGAATCCAAGTCAAGGTGAATGATTTTTCCTCTGTGGAATATCGCACTTATGTGGACTTCCAGGTAGAGATGGGCAACTTTGAAAATTACCACTGTAATTTTTGTAAATTACCATGGTATTTTTCGTAATTTACCGTGCCCCTTGAAAATTACCGTAATTTTCGGTAATTTTCAAGATAATTCACCTATGTTTGAGATAATTTTTCATACAGATAAATTCCCAAGATGTTCTTTTAAGCTAAGTCCACATTTCTGACGTGTTTAATTATAAATTTAGGAATGTTCAACTCATTTTTGGCATATTTTACTTAAATTATAACATTATTGAGTGATTATTAGTCGAATATTCTTCTTTAAAGTTTTCATACTTTGACAAAAGAAAGCCAGATTACGTGTTGCTGCCGTATTTCTTTTTACAATTTTGAAAATTTTTAATAGATTAATGTTGCATCAAGTATGGTTAAACATTGTATCATCACCCTTTTGCTATTGGCATTCTTATTTAACCATACATTTTCTGTTTAATGCTTAAAACTGAAAATTACGGTAATTTTTGAAAATTACCGTAATTTACCATGGTAATTTACCTCAGATGAAAATTACAGTAATTTTCCCATCTCTACTTCCAGGTGACTCCATAAAGGTAAATACCATGACTAGTCCCGGTATCCTCAAAATTAATCTTTACAAATGATAAACATATGATTAAGGGCTGTTAAAGATTAACCTTAAAATAAAATAAAGCAAAATTACAATATAAAATTAATTTTAACAGTTATGGAGCATCACCTAAATGATTTGAGATTGAACATACTTGCAAATATTCGATGAATTTTATGACAAGCACATAACTTCAGGAATAACACCAATTTCAAAATGGATAGTTTATTTTTTATTTGATGAAGTATTTAAAACATAACTTCAGGAACATGTTTCTTTCACATCTTCAAAATCAAATAGAAAAAATGTTATGGAAAAAATTACATTGGGAGTCAGCATTCGTAAGGCAGGACCTCGTATGTCATGCTATAATTTAATAAAAATATAATTTTTTACTGTCACAAATACACATCTCAACATATTAGTTACATATTCCTTAAAATTGAGAAACGGGTTTGTATGCTGTGAGAGGCATATTATGGTCGATATTAAGGATAAAATATTTCTAGCGACAAAAGGGAAACAAGGGAAATCCCTCACTTTGTATTTTCTGAACAACTTTCAATTGGGTATTTTGGCGTACTTTGATGATTTAAGCATTCCAGATTAACATTGATACTGTGCTTTATATTTATCTAACGTAATTTATTCGCATAATAAGAACTTTTTCAAAATGTACTAATTGTACAAACGAATGGACAATACATATGTACAAACTTCCCTCACAAACTTCCCCGGTGAAGAGGACATTGAAACACCTTTCAAATACTTATCACAATTTACGATTTCTATGCCAGTGTCCTCCCAAATTATGAAGCCTGACTTGATATATACAAGCAATGACAGTTTTCACCTGTAAATAAGACCCTCTGGATCATTATGAAGAATCATATGTGCCAAAAATAACTCAAATCCCACTGAGCTGAAATTAGGCAGGAAGTAAGAAAATGTATCTGGATGTAACATAGGCTATATTAAAGATCTCTCAGGGCCCCCAAAGACCCCCCCCTGGTCCATGCTAAGCATTGGGTTCGGTGCAGTGGTTTCATTTTTTTGCTTTTTAAAATTACACTCAAGATAGGGGGCTGGAATTTTTTTTAATGGCTGGCTGAATAATTGAAGTTTCTAATTCTTTCAATCGATTTTCTTTCACGCTTCACAATTGTCTGAATATCATGTTTTCAGCTGAAAAATCTCACATTTAATCTCTGAAAACAACAATAGCATATTTCTTTAATAATAATAAACACTTGGTTGTTATTCCACACTTTATTGGAAACAAAACGACCCGGGTTTCAGCATATCATGCCATCATCCTGATGATGATATGATATGCTGAAACCCGGGTCGTTTTGTTTCCAATAAAGTGTGGAATAACAACCAAGTGTTTATTATTATTAAAAAATGAAGGAGTTCCGCAGTAACGCCGGAGACAGTGTCTTATATTAAATAGCATATTTCCTTGACAACCAGAGATTTGAATTTCAAAGGATATTCACGCATCTGGCATTTAAGTTTTCCTGCCGGCACATGATAGCACGTAGAAAGAAAATTTGTATAAGAAGGGTCCAGAGTTCCAAAGGCCCCATAATAGATTGCTTCGGGGGGTAATAGCAATAAACAAGTCCCAAAATGCCGTGAGAAATGAGCAAGGTGACGAGCACGACAATAAACGAATAAATAACTTCAGGTAAACCAAAGAACAATCTACCACCAATCAAAATCAATGTTCGGTAAGCCCAGAGATGAATGTTCAAAAAAAGTATGGGTCTATGTCAGAAGAAAGGTACAGGAGAGCCCAGAGATAATATCAATAAAATGCAAAGTGGAATTACATATTTCTGAAGTCCAAACAGTATACCATGGGTAAAAATATGTACAGGCAAGAGGAAACAAAATCAAACTCACAATGGCAAGTACAGTAGAAGACTGAAAAATCAAGTATTGAGACGTATCGGGAAAAATATAACGGTAAAGAAAGCCATAGAGGCAATAAATCTAGCAGCTGTGGGAAAAACGATTCTCCAGAAGCACAATCGCATAGATAAGGGATAATTATGGAACTTATTTGCTTAGGACGAGAAGGGGAAAATCCAAGGCATTCGTCCTGAGAGAGGGAAATCTCAAAAGCTCAGCTGTAAATAACAAGCTGACAAAAGAAAGGCCCATGAATATGAATGACTGCCCTGTGACAGTCAAGGGAACTTCTAAGAATCATAGAGAACCCACAAGAGTTCATCAGAGCAATCGGCGAAAAAGATTCATCTCTCAAAACAACGCAGTGGAGCAAAAACACGCCGGGTGAGTATACTCGTCTTTTGCACAGTGGACACGAAATCCACATGGCACATTAATGCCCCCACAGCACAGTGGACACATCGGCAGCCCACCCTTTTGCTGCTGTCTTTCATTAACACGCCCATAGAAGCGAAAGGGTTAAGGGTGATGTATGGAAGGTCAGTCTCCAGGTGAGTGAAAAAATAATCATCTAAACTCATCACACAAGGAGTCACAGGGAATAAGCACAAAAAAGGGTAGCAGACCTTCATCTCATGAGTGAATGTGGACACCATAGAAGTCAGTAGAGCAGCACTCACTTCACTACAGGTGTTCTTTGTGATACGGAATAGGACAATAGAATGAATGAAGAGAACCACTCTTAAAATTTCAAATAAATTAATATGTAGTAGTAATTTGAAAGAAATAATACCCAAGGAATTTATGCATGAAGGGATACATAATTGGAATTGCAAGTGGATTGATTGATCTCTTAATAAAGAGGCACCTAGAGGAGAAGGAGATGATTGCAATCTCATAAGAACTCTGAAGAAAAGCAGGGACCATCTAATTTGGCATATTTTAAGATACAAGCGTCTAATGAAGACATCCAGAAGCAGAGTAAGACCTTCACTGAGATACATGGAGCAAATAATGAATTATGAGGAAACAAAAAAATATGTAGAAGTGAAGAGGCTAGCTCATAGAAGCATAGAGTGGAAAGCCGTGTCAAACCAACAATAGGGTTGAAGACTAGCAATGATGATGATGACAACGGCATGATTATGATTTAACAGGAAATTCATATAAGAGCACATTCAGAATAGACATTTCACAAAGAATGAAACATTTTCTGAGGCATGTACATAAAATAACTTTAGTCCAACTACCTGTATTCATTCTAACTTTTTCAGAAAGTAACAAATTCCATTCCATTTTAATTATTAATGAATCCTGCATTACTTATGTACCTTGGCCTCTAAATGAAAATACTTCTTCACTGTGTGAAGTAATGCTTTCAAAGGTAAAATCATATTTTCTCGGACATTTGAGACCTAAGTAAAGACAATTGCCAATTTTCCTTGATTATGATCTTTCACCATATCACGCCTGAAACCACTCTTTCTATTGAGTCCTAGTACTACCACAAAAAGGGAAATAAGGGCACTCAATGGACCAGAGATTCTGTTGCTCATTCCTTTTGATTTTACTGACTCATGCTGGAGGGTATTATGACATGAGAGAGGCTAGCAAGGAATTACCTGTACATACAGAACCCAAGGACAAACAAATATTCCATCATCCCCAGCTGGAGTGTACAAAATAAAAGCTGAAATTTAATTTTAGGTATACAATTAATTGATAAAGACCAAATAAGAGCTCCAGGGCCTCATTTGGGCAAGGTACCAAAAGGAATAAGCAAACACACACAGAAAGTGCCTAAAATGGTATTGCTCACTTATTGAAAACAAACAGATTTTGACTTGGGAAAGCAAATTTCCAGGTAAGTTCTCGTTTTCCCCGACTTTTCCAGGTTCTCCAGGTCTGTAGCAACCCTGCAATAAAGATATATTTACACTGGAAGGTTTAGGAAATCACTATTAATTGGTTCTCAGGGCGTACACCGCTTCATTGTCCCTCACATCTGCAGACGCAATGGCCATAAGCAAGGCAAAACATTTGGTAAAATTGGGTGGAAATCACGGAACTTTGGGAGCAAATATCACAGCTCACAGAGAATCGTGGCATGGGAAATGTTGCACATGTGCTTTTATTGTGCTACTCTACCATTCTGCCGAATTTGAATGTAATCGGTGGGGACACTTTGTGAGTGTTCTTTGTTGATATCATTGAAACCAGAATCAAAGCATATGAAAAAGTACGTAGAAGAATGTCACAAAGTGGAAGAAGTGAAAGCAGTCCACAACACAGGAGCTTAGATCCATTATACCCCACAAGAGAGGCCATGACAATCATGAAAGTAATCTACTTGGAAGTCCAGGAATGAATTACAGCCATAAATGGCATTCCCACTGAATGCATTAACTGTAATAAGGCTGGGATCAAACTATATGAATGTGAACACAAGGAAAAATGGTCAATTAAAGAGCAGCTCTATGAGAACCACATGCCAAGCATTCACAGGTATTTCCATGCATTATGAGCATTTGGGAGCTGGTTGTTTCTTTGCATCAGTTCATTTATCAGCCCACCTACCTGGAGGAAGGTGCGTGGACAGACCAACCAAAGTCTGCTATCTTCAACTCGCCCTTGGGACCCAGCAAAAGGTTCTCCGGTTTGATGTCACGGTGAATAACCTTCTTCTTGTGACAGTACTGAAGAGCACTTGCTAACTGAGCCATATACACAGCTGTCCTGTGAGGAAAATGAGGACGATTAATCCCAGAATTGCTTCAATTCCAGCAACAAAAATATGATTTTCCAAATAAAGTCTGCAAATAGAAAATTTTTCCAGACACCCAATAAAGAGCTACTGATGAAACTGACAGAACAACAAAATTGGCACTTGATAAATAAATTTGCACAAATTAAGTTTTAGACAGTTAAAAATTATTTTCTTCAGTTTCAGCAATTGATTTATGATACAAGATTTCACCTCAAGATTACCATGAAGATGAGAAAAAAAATATAGCATGAGAAGAGAATGTAATAGTAAGCAAATTAGAGGCAGTTTTATTTCAGGATATTAATAAGCTTCATGCACCAACAAGCCAAATTACACTATGTGAGAACTAATACAGTAGAAACTCAAAATTATAAAACCCAATCTTACAAAATTTCAGTTTTACGAAGCAAAGTCTTTGGTCCCGACCTAACATAACTTGGTTGTTATGAGTTATCAGCCACTTTTCTTACACATATTTCATGAACTGAGAATACTGAATGATCCACATTGAAGGTATTTCTAACCACACCAATAATGCAATCGTGGCAGCACTCAGTTCACAGCTATTCTGCAATGTAAATGCAGAATTAAGCCTTTTAATACATGCTTACAATCGAAATTATCAAAACACAATTTCCTCAAGCATTATCATCAAATGCGATATATAAAACATGTAATTATATTCTTCACAACATGTGATTTCTCTTGCACAGCTTTGAACAGTTAAAAACGCAGTCTGTCGCATTTGATTATTTGTAATGCGTCGACAAATTTCATTGGTTCTACAGAGTTTCAAATGCTACCAAACTACAGAAATAAAACTTACAATCATGTCCTTCATACACACTGACAGAGCCTTGCATGATTTCTCGATGATGCCAACCGTCATAAGAGACTGTGAAAGATCTCATCCGCTATCATTACTATCTCATTTACAAAATCAAGCAGTTGATAACTAACAGAGTTAACATCCAAAATTGTGATGAATAGGTGAAAGTGCCAATTAATGGACAGGCACATTCTTTTTATATAAACTATCATATCGACGGTGGTTATAAGTCTTGTATTAATGAAATCGAACGAGCACACTTGTCGTAAGATTATTACTATGTATGAAGACAATCTATAACAATTAGTTTTCGTCATTCAGGTGATGACAAAGTTTACATCAAGAAGACTATTCACAGTAAATCATACACACTTTCCTACATGCATAGGTATATCTTTCACATGAGAGCTCCTTGCTTTCCTCATTGTATTAGGTACCTACGGAAAATTAAGGGAACTGATAAGTATCTAAACATGGTCGTATTTGCATGGTCAAGAGAATTTCTGACTTCTGAATGATTCTCAAACGATACACAGAACGTTGTATTATGAAAAACAAATTGAATTCCAATCTGGGTCCCTTCACAAGGAAAGACGGTAAAACTAGCACACATTATGATCCATCACATGGCTTACAAGATTGATCATAATTGTCATGAATATAATACTGGATGGATTTACAATGAACACACACAACCGGATAACCTAGTTCATTGAATCAATTTTTTCTTGTGAACATAGGTAATGAATGGATTCATAAACCTTGCTGTGATATCAAGGTGAATAATTTCTTTATAGTAGAAGGTGATACAGAAATAGTTCTGGATTATACAGTTGATGTCCTAAATGTTTACTAATGCAAGAATTGACATTTAATATCAAATATAGTCGAAAAACATGAAATTGAAAAACATTCATTGATAATTGCATCACCTGCTAGTCATCCATTATGGCATAGTGACTACGTCACATCTGCCTCACAGCAAGGCCTTAGCAAGCCAGTACCCTATTGGACGTAGCTTTGAATGCACAACAGCAGAATTATCTTGGACAGAGGTAATGAAGGAACATTTTTAAACATATACTCAGTGTAAACATGCCTTTATAATCATAAGCAACATTTATCATGAAAATACTGGTTTTTCTGGTAGTTCATGCAAAGTAATGGAATTTATTGCTTGGCATTTGATTACCACACAGTTTCTAAGATGATAACGAGTGGTTTTCTGAGAACTGCGAGGTCTCGTTCAAGTGAGGTGGAACTGCATTTTAGTACATATAAAAAAATAATTTGAATGTTAGTGTTTTTATAGTTGTTCAGATGTAATCAAAATTGCTAGGTACCATACAAAGAACTTCCTTATAGATGGAATATGTGGATGGAAAAAGTGCATTGTTCAGGTAGATATTAATTCTAACAAGGCAAAGCAAGTGTCATGCACAAAAAAAATTTAATAGAATAGCAGAACACCCTCTTGCACAGCACCAACGCTAGGGTGTGCCACATGAGCATCAAAACACCACTAAGAAAAGTCACCAAAATTGGACAAATATTTTCACCTCTCCTCATCAAATCTACTGTTTGGTTCCTGCTTAAGCTGCTTGAAGAGTTCCCCGTTTGGAGCAAATTCCAAGATAATATAGACCCTTTTCTCATCATGAAAATAGCTGAACATCCGTATGATGTTGGGGTGTCTGGAAAAAAATTATAAAGAGGTACAAATTAATGGAAAAAGGTAAAATGATTAAAATGGGAAAACTATAACACCTTCATATGTACACAATGGGATTAGAATCTTGAATATTTTCTAAAATATAGTGGCACCAAAGAGAATACTGCACAGGGAATGACAAGCCATCACTGATATCACACCTTCAGCACACTCTCAAGAAAAGTATTCACTTCCACACCGCATCCAATTACATAATCATTCACTTCGAAGGAGAGGCAAAAATCTCCCCAAAAAAAGTTTAAGTGGAACAGCTCAGGTGTAAATTTTCATTCCAGAAAGAAACATATGTGTATTATGAGTTGTGAGTTATGAGACTTCTATCATATAATCATAGAAGAACTTGAGAACATATTTGGAATGGTATACGAGGGCTATTTTTTCACGATCCAATTGGTCACAAAATTAAAACCACAGTGAAAATAAAAAATATTTTATTCGCAACATTTAGCTACACCATCCAGCTACTTCTCTACATAGTCGCTGCTCCAACTTCGACATTTGTCAAAGCGTGATAACTTTCCAATACCCCCGTTAGCAGCTGCCTGTGCTTTCAGCCAATTCTCTATGCTGGTCTGCAGATCATTGTCTGTGCCAAAATGCTGTTTTCCTAGCCAGCGTTTCATGTGAGCAAAGAGATGAAAATCAGAGGGAGCCAAGTCTGGGCTGTACAGTGGGTAATCAAACACTTCCCATTGAAAACGCTGCATGAGCGTCTTTGTTGCAGCAGCAGTGTGCGGCCGAGCATTGTCATGAAGGACAATGGAAGGAAGGATTGATTGTTTTGTCGGGGGGCCTTCGACAGGAGCCCGGGCACTTCGACCTTTCTTGGTCCATTGTGCCAAACCCATGCCTGTCTGCCACATGCTGACAGGGGACAAGAGCACCACGGTAGAGGTATGGAGGGTGTCCTCCCTCTAACTCTCCTGGTCTGGGTATATCTCCCTCCGGCCTACTGGTGGTCTGAGGGAGTATCACCTCTTCATCCACGCCCGGTGGAGGCACTGAGGGCCACCCATCCAACCCCCTCCCGGGCCCAACGTTGCTTAACTTCAGTGTTCTGATGGGAACCAGTGTTTCAACTTGGCTAGGCCCTTGCCCTACGGAAGGAAGGAAGGAAGGATTCGTTGTGTTTTGTGATGGCTGGACAGGATCTTGGGAACCCATCTCGCTAACAGTTTGCGGTAGTGAAGCCGCTCACTCGCGGTGGTATAGAGAGCTGACCTTGTAATTACAGGAAACAAACTAATGATGTGATTGACATTTGAGATATACCCTTGTGACGAGTGGTAACATCAGCATTGCAAATATGTTCATAACAAATAGTAAAAATTACTGGTATTTTCAACAAGGATTTTTATTTATATCTATTTTCACGTGACAAACAGCAGTTGTTGATCAGTAGACTTCGTCGGATGACAGGGAAAGGGACAAGCGACGTTGGCATTTGATACGCGTAGCACTTCTCTGCAGGCAAGGGCGAAGCGGAAAGCATAACAGATGTACCTGTCTGTTCGGAGTTCGGACAACAATTTAATGATAGGATGAATTCTGATAACTCTCTTTCATCAGAATTGGGAAGGCAGTTAAATGATAAGAGTATAATTATTTCCCATCATCATTTTTCATGTGGGCTTTGGACCACCGTAGGCTGATTTAAAAATGGCTTTAGTGGTTAATACCACCAGTTCATTATAAATCAATTTACATACACATTTGCCATACTTGCGTCTGCATGGGCAAATGTTAAATTGCCATTACCACGTAATAAAATAACTTATTTATGTTATGGCCATCAGAAATGAATCACTAAACATTCCCATGGACAAATAGATCGCAGGAAAGTTTCCTAGGAAAAATCAGTTCCTGAAAAAGATGGCCAGAGCATCTCAGTTTCGTCCTATCGTCTGCTAGGCTAGAGCAAAGCAGGGTTGATAAAAATCATTAATTTTATTTTAAAAATAAAAAGTGTTGATTTTTTTATTTAAATCCGATTTTATTTATTTTAATAAACTCCTAAATTGAAAAATGTTTATTAATGTGACATTTAATTGTTGTGTGCTCCATTTATGATTATAATGAACAATTTTAACATGAACATGATTGTTCTGGTGAAAGCTTCCGCGGAGTGGTTTCATCACATGGTGGCTTTCGGAATTACCTCAGCGATGTGTCATTTTCGTGATGACAGTTTCGCGAGCGTCCTAGCTCGCTTCCTCAGGTCTGAAGTGAAAGACCAGTAATTAGTCACCAGAATAAAGCATTTACAGTGAATTTGTGAATGAAAATATTCCTTAAGCATTCTTTTTAAAAGTGATTTGTTCTTCCAGAAAGGGGAAAGTGTTGTTCTCATGTAAAAATTCGACTTCAAGTTTTCATCAGATAAAGATTTTTAGAGGTCCCCTGTACACGTTTTGACCATTCTCAGCATGATTTCTGTCTTTGCGTGTGTGTATGTACATGACAGATGTTATGTGGGCACGATAACTAAAAATTATCCACTCAATCACCACGAAATTTCACATTTAGATTTATTATTATGAGTAGATGAAAAGTATGGTGACTCAGCAGCAAACAAAGGAAAAGAACGTCATTAGTAATGAAAACATCAGCTGGAGTAAAGCATAATTTAGATAAGCAGGTGGCAAAATATGTTTTCGCAACCAATACACCTTTTCAAGCAGCAGAGCATAACCAGTTCAGAAGACTTTGTGATAAGCTACAACCAAGTTATGGTCCCCATTCACGTTTCACTGTTGGTAAACTCTTAGAGGATATTGTTAATGAAGAACAAAAAAAGGTCCAAGATCCACTTCATGGGCAAGTTGTCAAGCTCAACATAGACGGTTGGTCTAGCATCCACAATGATCCAATAGTTTGTCTAATTATCTCTGGTTGTCAAGTTAGAAGTTTTGTCGCTGAAAATGCAGCTAATATGAAGAAAGTGAGAAAAGCATTGCAAGATGATAAATCAATGGACCTAATAACATTTGGATATTCTGCTCACATTCTTCATTAGCTTTGAGAAGATCTTCATATGAATAATGTGTCAGAGCATGTAACTTTTGTCTTTAAGTACTTCAGGAACAATCACCTTGCATCATCACAGTTTTAATTAGAAACTGGGAAAACAGCATCTTGTCCAGTAATTCCCATTGAGGTTCGTCGTAACACTATAGTTTGGAGTTTTATGTAAAAAACTGGGCAACTATGATGAAAATTTGGGAAGAAAAGAAGACTAAGATAGATTAACTGGTTAAACAAAAGGTATCAAACATTGGTATAAAATAGTGTAATAATAATGAAGCCCAGGACAAAGTGCAACAAAATAGCTGCACGTATAGTGCATGTGTGTCACAGTTTGGATAAAACTCCAAGATAATCTGCTCAGGCAGCACATCAATCCAAATGCATTATTGAAACTGAACGAAAGATATTGCCAGGCCTATGACTCCTGCACACTACTTGGATTGTCTTTTAGATCCACAGCAGAAGCATTTCAACTTGACAGATGAGGAAAAAAATTCTGCCATGATCTTTGCTGAAGGGTATATATAGGAAAAGGATTGCTTCAAACAATTGTTAAATATTTGGCCAGAAGTGATCCTTTTCAAAATACATGTTTTCAAATAAGGTTCTTAACAATGTATCTGCCTTGCAGTGGTGAAGGTCTCAGGAGATAACCCTGAATTAAGGCCAAGGAAATGCCAATGTAAAAATAATTGACCAGCTTTTCATCTGCCCAGCATCATCAGCTAGAGTGGAGAGAGCCTCCTCCACTTTTAATGTGGTGCACTCCAAACAGCGGAAAAAAATTAGGAAATGATAAAGCTGCAAAATTAGTATTCTTATACAATTTAAATGATAGCAATCCAATGTAGATGTCTGTATCCGTCACAGAGGTGAAGGCAAAATATAATTCATCCCTATAGTTTTTAATATATGTACTTTAAAAAATAAAGATACATTATTCATTTTCTCCCAGTTATCGATGAAATATTGTATTCTTCTATTATTCATTTCATAATTTGTGTGCCTAATTTGCTCTGCATTCTGTACAATACACAGGACTACTAAGCAATATTTTTTGTCAAAATCTAATTAGATGTTTTCTTCATGCACAAATTGTGCCTTCATGAATATGATATCAGGAAATATTGTGTACACTTCCACTAATAACCAATGGAAATAGCACAATCATTTTTCTAAGTGTCATGTATGTATTTTGCGCTTAGATGCACTTAAACAACTATTGCTGTAAAATAATTTATCTATTTCTGTTACCTGATTATTTTCTTAACCCAAAATGTATTTGCTATGCCCAAAGTGAAAACAGTATTATTTATTTAATAATGTCGTACCTTAAGTTTTTCTCTTAAAAATGTTTGCTTGTTTCTTTAACGGATATTATTGATGTACGTATACTGAATTTCTAAGCAAAGAAATTTGTTTCAAAATAATACACGCATGGTTTCATTATTTTGACTCTCAAAAATAAATTATGTAGTTCAGATTTGAATTAAAATCATCTGATTCTTATTTTTAAAAATCAGGTGGTTTAAATCAGGATTTAAATCAATGTGATTTTAATCAATCAACCCAGGAACAAAGGCTAGAGAATGTTTGCTTCCCCTTGATAATACTAGGTTTCTTTTATAAACTGAGATAAGGGTTTGCTCGCCATGTAAAAGACAAAACTTCACTAGAATTACTGCAGTTTAAGGGGCAAATTTACCATTTGAATCAACCAAAATAATGACTACCCTCATTTTGTTCGACCATCGATTATATCAACCCAATGTTGGCAGCGGAGGCCCCCTTAAGGAGGCCCACCCCCTCCCCTCACTCCTGGAAGCCACCTGGGTACAATTGAAGCTGGGTGAGGGTAGATGAACAAAGATAAGACAAAAGAATGTTCATCACGGGTAACACCCATCTCTTTCTTGCAGAATGAGTCCTGAACGACGAATTTCGCGTATCTCATTCAAAATTGAAGAATTCAATTGTCGTCAGAGGCTTCTTTCATAACAAATGGCATTTCCACAGTATTTGTGAGTAATGTTGCAGATACATATATGTAAAAAGGTATGGGCTGGCCAAACTAAATTTTATCTTATGTATGTTACAATTACATCAAACTCCCTATACATATTTACCTTTATACTTTCACTCCAGCATAAAGTTATTCTCCCTTTACTCCCATGGAATGGTAAATTTTAATTGTTACTTCGTGCCGTGTGATACAAGCTGTAGCATCATAAATGCAATGAATATAGTGAAAAAGCTTAAGCACCCTCCTCGAGTTAGCAATGTATCCATGGAGAATTTGGTAGCTGAACCCGTCATGTTTCTAGAGTACCAAATTTTGTCAAAAAATTAGGCAAATCGGAGATTTATACGTAATTTTGGCTCAGGCCTTCTGAAAACTGTGTTGGATGTCATTGACTTATGATGGTTGGAAAATTATTTTCTGAAACTATAGAGAGAATGCAGGAAAAGTGCCTCGAACACGGCTTCTATGAAATTTTAAGCAAGTACATCGTTGCTAATTAAAAAGTAATAATCTGTTCATTGTTTACGGCCTTGAGAAAGACACACGACCAATCAAAGCACATCCTATTCACGGAAGTATCTTTGTATTTTCAAAATCTAAACACATTAGGTCTGCCAGCATGTGTAGTCTCTTTTAACCAAAACAAGAATCCCTAAATTAGCTTCGAAAGTCACCCAAGGGGATAGATAGAAAATCCAGCAAATAGGCTGAAAATTTAAAAAATTTGTTGCTACTGCCGTAAATGTATGGGAGTGGGTAATTTACAGTAATTCCATAAAATATTCAAAAGAAACAAAAGTGCCACTGCCTGGGGTCGAATCCCAACCACCATATGAGAATGACCGGCTCAGCACCTCAACCCACTGGGCTACGACACCTGTTGAGCGAGACGTGCACTTCCCCAGGATTTATACAGAGGAAGATTCTTTAATAACGTTTTTCTCTCTAACCCGGGCCTATTTGGAAGAAAGCTGTGAATTTTTACCACATTCTTTCTATAGTTTCAGAAAATAATTGCCTCGTTTGGATCCCGAACATCAGTCACGCGATGTCTCCTTGTAAGTGGCATTCCCAACTACGTTGGATGTGAATAGCGAGGTGTGAAACTGTTACGGAAAGCTGTTATTTTTACAACTTTTCCTGTGCTTTTTAGTGAATTCAATGACGATAAATTCCTTAATAAAACAGTGCATAACAACACAAAGGCCTTCACCAATAATAGCCAATATTTCTAAGTATCTAGGCAGTCTATTATGCTACATACGGAGAAACGGGCCACAAAGCCATTGCGGTAATATCTCCAGTTATAAAATCTATCTCTTCTATATTTATATCAGAATGTAGTTCTGGTACATGATTGGTATTACCTATTAAATACCTATTATTCAATAATATCTTCTTAATGTTTTTAATTTATTATTAATATTCTTTGTGCATCAGTCAGTGAATTGGCAGCAATATCTACAGTTAAATAGCATGTGGAACAGTTAATAATGGGGCCCGTATCCTGTAAACTATAAATATCAATTCATAAATCTTTCTAATCACATTTCGGTAAATCCTATTTCTACAAATCGAATGTTTCCACTAATATGTTTCCACTTAGAATGGAATATAACTCTGAAATGATTGTAGTCTTGCAAGCACCAGTTAATTAATCGTAATATTCCTGAAAGAGTACTCGTATGATCATACCACCTTCATATTCACCTGCGTAGGTCATAAGTTGGGAGGTTTACTATCGAGTGGAACAAAATGTTCAATTTATTTACATTGAAATGGTAGGCACAGCAGCGTGAATGGGTGATGCAGCTAAAGATATCTTATTCAAGTCCCTCCGAGCTCCTAAGAGCCACTTCTTTCGCAATGAAGGGTTGCATGGCACATTGACGAACACTATCTGGAGTTGATATCCTCGTACTTTTGCATAATGGCACGAAACAGTACCTACTCTTTGCAGCTCTTCCTTTTCCAAATAATTTTACCATGGATATCATCAGGCATCTGGTGGCGATTTTTGATACTACTTAGCCTGTTAAACTGGATATTTATCACACAAGGCAGTAAATACAACACAGAAGGAATGTAAACAAACCTGACAGCGATTGTGGAGTAAGGGTGATTACGTCACAGCAGATTCAATATGGCCGTGGTTCGTTTGTGCGCAAAGTTCGAAATATGATTTTAAATCGCTTATTGTTAAAAAAGTAGGAAATTTATGACCGTAAAATTTTGGATTTATTGTTTTATTTATGGCCCCAAGGCAAAAATTAACGTGGTTTCCAAAAATTGTGCAAATACTCTATTGTTCCTTGGCCATTTTCTGCAGCACGGTGTAGTCTTCAATAAGCTTTTGAGGACTAAGAGGGGCATCATAGGACAACTTCTTCAACTTGCTTCCAATACTGTCAATCGTTTGGACTGGGGAACACAGATTTCTAGGATCAAACAAATTACTAAGTGCTCCAAAAATCAACTTTGAAGGGTCTTCAGCTATGAGTTAATTGAGTTTCACTAGACTCTTCTGAGCAGTCATCTTCAAGGCATTTACAACTTCAGCTCTGTTAATGGCTATCAATGTTCTTAACCTGAAGGTAATCCAACAAGAGGTTATCTGGACCCCATGCGGACCAACGCAGACAGTAAAATGCCAAATTATGCATGGAATATTTTGATGTTTTTTCCTTCAAAAGAATGCATTTAAATTAATTCGAGGAACCCAAAAATACACACACAGTAACAGCCAGAGTTCCGGATTGTACTGACTACTATAGAGTTACAGTCTTCACTGGACAGCTCGGAAAGCAAGCTTGTCATAATGTGAACCATTCCTAAAACGGTAGTCTTACGTAGTTTTTTAAAACTATGTAAATTTAAGGAGATATACCTGTGAGTCACACACTGTTGAACTGAGAAACTTCCATTGGATTAAGCGACATCCATTCCCCTCAAATCCAAACTACAAATAGTACACAAGGGTTAGTGACATTAATGCATCGCATATTTCCCAGCTTTGTTTCTAACTTATCAGAGAAAGGTAATAGGTACCTTCATAACTTGCTTCCCAACTCAATGCACCACCATGTAAGCAACAAACTTGCACACACACTTCAAGTTAAAATTGGAAATGAAACAAGTACACTTACCTTAAATGACTCTGGATTTCAATTTCTCGCCGCAACTGATGCTCAACATTGGCTGCCAATATCTGGTCTTTGAAGAGCACTTTTAAAGCAACAATATACTTGGACTGCTTCTCTCTAGCAAGATAAACATTTCCAAATTTCCCTTTGCCTAGAGGCCGCCCTATTTCAAAATCCGACAACGTCCACCTTTTTCTGAAAGCAGGAAGGCAAACATGTCCATGAAAATTTCAGAAATGGTATTATACAATATGGTAATGCCCTTCATTAGAGAGAATGCCCTTCAATGACATTAAGGACTTGGATAAGATATGCTAGAATGGTGAATTCGTAAAAAAAATAGCAAAAAATCAAAAGGTTTGGTTTGCAAGAAAAGTCTTTGCATTTTTGTTTATTCCCTCTTTGGGCAGGTGGCCTCTGTGAAATTGTGACTGATGATATAGCCAAATTTTTGTAAGAGGTACATCTGCAATGCTAACTCACAACATGCATGCATGGTAATGGGTGCTTGCTAGTCATGGATCAAATAAAAAATTTACCAAATCCAATACTTTATTGAATCTCCAATACTGTACCCTGCTTTCACCAATTTGTGAATCCTAGTACCTTTTCAATATGCATCCCTTAAACCAATCCTAATCCTTTTTTATCATAGGTACTTCTAAATGTATGGACCCATGAGTAGGTAGCTCTAGGTTTTCTCTCAAACACAACTCTAATAACTAGGCTTTAAGGTGGTTTGAGCGAGATAGATCCCTAGTCATAATGGAGACCATATTCAATTGTTATTCTTTGATTTCAGCGTCTATGAGAAGTACGAAATAAAATATTTTAATATTAATGATGCAAATATATAGTTATATATGCCCAAAAATCTCAGTAATTAAATAAATAAAGCTACATATATAAGTCTCCAACATGACTTATTTTTTCCTGCCGAACGGCTGAAAACCCTTCAAAACAGCAGGTTTTTTGCGACTCTGTGTAAGTTACAGTGGTGAGTAATAGATTATTTTTATAAATAGTTGAGAAAACATGCAATCTATACACAGTTTTTTGACGAAATCTAGGAGTTATAAATTCCTATTTCCTTCAATATTCTCCCTCTGGAGCGCTCTGCCATAATCTATCCCATGTAAAACAGCTTATATTTACAGGCAAATTTTTATATCATTGGAAAGTTGAGTTGTTTCTTTAAAATTAGGCCAAATTCATCAAATTCTAGGTGAAGTGATTTTTCACTCAACAACGACAACTACCTTAAGTAAAGGAGAAATAAAGTTTAGCCTCAATTTGTTTCACTATGACATTCATTAATTCTTAAATTAAGTATGCAAAAGAAAGCTAAGCGAACATAAATAACTTATTAATTATTACTATTGAAATGGAACATTCTTAGTCTGTCAGGATCTAATTTGTTTTGTTAAATTGAAAATTTAAAAAGATAAGCCAATAGGTTCATACCCTTTTTATGAGAGTAATAATCTGGAGTGAGATTTTCTAAACCCAATGACCACAGTGCAAAAAGTCAATTGTATCGACTTTATCTGTGGTTTCCTTAAAATTAACTTTCAATAAAGAAAAATGCATGGCAATGATGGAGTGGGACCAATATAATAGGATACATATTTTTAAAATGGACGTTTAAGAGCTGCAGAATAAAGAGTACTTACAACAGAAATTAAAATGTCAAACAAGAGAGATAGTCGAGGAGATTGAAAAGAGAACAATGTGGAAGCATGAACACATAGAGCAAGTCAGAAGAATCTATAGTACATATTAGCAAAACTTAGTGGATGTCGCCTGCAAGAAGAATAATATCAAGGAGGGGAAGGCAAACACACTAGGAGTAGACAAAGGAGCAGAAGGGAGAAGAGAGCATATGGTATGCTATGCTTCCAACATAGCAATTGACCTGAGATCGCAAGGAAGTGTTAGCAGCACGTTACATGACAATGCTCATAATCCAAGCAAAGCTACATTTAAAAAAAATGCTGATAATGTTCACAACTCATCCGAGATGCTCACATTAACAACTGGATTAAGAGCTATGGAGAGCACTTCCGTTGATGTGAACAACAAATAGAGATGAAGTAGGCAAACCTGGAGGTAAAATGCAGAGAGTCTTACATCTTCATGCAAAGTTTATCTGTATACAATTGATGCAGAAGGGTCTTATGCACAACTCCCACCATGGTCTGTTGGCATTGTGGTGGGAACATAATAACAAGTTATGTTAGGTTGGCACCATGTAGATGCCGGGTGTCATCATGTGACGACAGTTGACGCGCGGGAGTGACACGATGACCACAAGTCAAAGACCATTACTGTATAAATGATTGTAAGACAGTTTCATTAATAAATACCCAGTAACATGGAAGTGTGAGAAATCATTAATACCTCAATAGGCAGTAAACAAGTTTGTTAAAATTAAAAAGGGCAAGGGAGGATTAACCCTTCAAGCCCAGAGGAGTATTAAATGAATCCCATCTTGTAGGTTGGAGGAGATTTAAATGGAACCGCTGGTTTTCCACTGATTTAAATGGAATCGCCGCGATGTAGTCACTACGTCACTCGACGGCATGTGAAGTTCGTGACCGACGTAGTGACTACGTCGCTCGTCGTTGAAGGGTTAATGAAGGAAACTAATTTATGCCTTGGAGAATTTAAAAAAATGGAAAATCAGACCTATTACATATACAGGTATGTCTTAGGGTTGGCATTAGGTAGGTACAGTTAGAAAGACAACAACAAAAATAGATTAAAGAGTAACGCTGCCAGCAGAACCAAAGTATTAAAGGAATGTGCAAATTAATACTCAGAAGAGCTGTACGTCAAAGAAGAGGCCGAGTACATAAGTATACTCTAAAAAAAAATGCTAAGAAGACAACCAGAATGAATCTCGGTCTTAAACTGATAACACAACCGTAACATCACTGAAAAACGATGGAAAGGAACTTAAGACAACAACAAATTAGAAAAAGCTAATATTCTCAACTCTTTTTTTAAAAGCATCTTCACCACATGCTCTCAGAATAACACTGCTACACTACACAGGCTATATTAAAAAACCAGTGCAGTCTATTAGTATCTTTAGGCATGGAATAGACGGTCACCTGAAAGCCATTTACTCCAAGAAATCACCTGGTTGCGATCAAATTCCCACCCAAGTTTATAAAGAATTAACATCAGAAACAGAACCTGACCTGAAAATAATATTTATAAAAATATTAAATAAATGTAGAGATCCTTATGACTGAAAAATTGCAAACTTGAAACCTTTTCTAAAGGGTGGCAATAAAGATAGCAGATGAAACATTGGAATAGCCGTGGACATGGTGGAAAACTAAACAGAGGTTGCTACCATTGCCTATGCTGAAAATTATAACACCTTACGTGCATTAAATTCCATTGAATGAATGTAAAATTACAAAACTATATCACATAAAAATCACAATGTTAGCGAAGAAACTCACTCTCCATCCACTTGTGGCTGCAAACCCATGTTGCGGTCCGACCTCTGCTGATGCGTTTCAGCTCCCCGGCCGGTATTAGGATCAGTGGATTCCTCAGACTGAACATTAGAATTCTTGTTTTCCAGAGTGACACCGCTCCTTGGTTTAGCCAAATCGTCCTTTTTTCTATGAGCAGCAGCAGAAGACGTTACCCTGAACAGAGCAGGACAGGTTGGTCTCAAAGGTTTTAAATGATGTAGTGCACTCAATGGGGAAGGTTTTACTCACTCAAAAGACTGAATCGGAGCGAGGGGTTTTGAAGACCGGGCTACCGAGTCCTTAGGGTAGACAGGCGCAGCGCTGGCGAGGTTGACATTTCGTGCAACGCAGTTGGTATGATACTGCTTCTGGATTGCTGATCCATTCTCTTTGCCCTGCGACATAACTAAGACTAACCTGAAAATGGTAATTAGAGTTCTCCTTGATAATACGAAGCTGAACAAGTGACTATAACTCAAGTTTGCGAGACGTTACAAGATTCATGATTTCCGAGAAGTAGCCGACAACGAACGCTTTGAATGCAGTGGTCGTCATCGCAGCCTAGTCGCCGAAAAAAAATCACATCAATGAAATATTGACAACTGAACAAGACACAGAAATCGAGTACATCAATACTGTAACGATAGGTTAAAGACGACCAAAACGTTAGAAAGAAAATTAGATATGCTAAAACTATATTTCACAGCCACACGCCCTTAAGGTAGCTCGCAGGGTTCACACGTTGATGTACTCTGCAATTATCATGCATGAACGTTTTTTGGAAGAATTCGATATATCCCCTCATTAAGCAGAAAACAATTTGTGCCGGAAGTCTGAAGTATATTAATTCTAGTTCAAAGCAGCAGTTAGGTGAGAACGACTTAAATATGGGGCACGCCGCCACCGATAGCCGAGCCTTCATTTCAACGAACGAACGAAAAACCTATAACAATAATAAGTACACCAAATATAAGGCAAATAAATCGTAAACATGAATCAATGACGGTTTACGCTAGATAAGGATTAAATGCCCAATTTCACGTGATGTGGGTTAACTTTCATTCGTTGTTAAAACATCAGGGATTCCATTGTCTGACTCACCGATCTTAGGAGTATGATTCCACGGATTCCCTAAGTCACCGGTGAAATCCCGAAAAAGTCAATTAAATTGTTCTAAGTGGGGTCAGAGCAACATACTATTTGATACTATTCCCTCAGAATTTCAACGTCCTCCACTGATTTGAACATGTTTCAACCACCAACAGGAAGCGAGGTCCTATTGGCCCATTTCATTGACAATTTTTCCTATTGGTCGATGACGACACCGGAACATCTCGGCTTGCGCCTTGAGTTGCTCATTTGTCACTTTATATCCGTTGGAGGTTGCTTTATTTTGAATGTTTAGCGGGGCGATAACAGGTGAAAAACTTGATCGGAACATTTAATTCTGGAGAAACTTCATGGCTTCTATGTGAGAAGTTGATACTGCGCTTAGGTGTTGATGAAAGACAAGGAGACGCGATGGATGCCCCCCGAACACCTATCAGCCAAATGCAATTAAGTGCTGAACTCAGGGATATAATTGTAGAAAGAAACTTGTTGACGACGAAAACTCGGATGAAAGGTCTCTTTTGTAGATTTATACATTTTTTCTCTTTTTTATCTTAAGTCGTGTCAGGCATCAAAACTATAACAATTCACTAGCAATCGTATCGTGCTCTCTCTCCCGTAATTGCAGTTTTGTCAGCCCTGGAGGAGACTGCGCCTCAAACTGAAGACTTGAAAAGAGTTAATTTACGGTGTAAAGCTATACATGAAATCTTAACCTCGGAAGCCTCCTATTTAGAACATCTGGAATTGATAATGAAGGTACATAATGACTGTGATGGTCCATGTAATGCATTGTTGGCATGTAAATGTAAGTTACGTATTTATTTGATGATCATATTTTGATAATATTTGCTGTTGTGGAAATATTATTCTTTGGCAGTACTTCATGAAGCCTATACAGCTGAAGAAATTAATGTCGGATGAGGATTTTACAGTAATATTTGGCAATATAGAAACAATATATTATGTAAATGGAGAGCTGCTGCATGAATTAAAGTATAAAGAAGAAAATATCGCTGCAGCGTTCCTAAAGTTGGCTCCATTCATGAAACTTTATTCTGTGTATGCTTGTGATTATGAGAGAGCTCTGAATCATCTTAATGTAGGTACCCTTGGAATAGACTTGTTTGCCATCTTCTCGAATTCCTTAATGCTCATATTCTTTAATTTACTATGCTTGTCTATTGTATAGTTCTTGCAGAAGAAGTCTGAAATACTAAGTGAATTCATCAGAAGTCAAGAGAATCGTCCTGAGGTTTCAACCAAGTTAATTTCATTGTTGATCACACCCATTCAGAGAGTTCCAAGATACTGTCTCCTGCTCAAGGAAGTTATCTCCCACACTCCTACAACACACAAGGACTATGCTGTGTTACAGGGTTAGAAGTTTGCTTAAGTCACATATATTTCAGTCATTCCTCATTTATTTGACTTCAAAAAAATATAGTTTTCACTCTCAACTCCTCAGATTTGGTTTTATCCTTCAACATAAAATCACATTCACTCTTTATTTAATGACATATTTGTGTAATGAAGGCAAATTATCATGGTGAACTCTTCTTGGGCTTCCCACCTGATCAAATTCTTCAATCTGGCCATAGTTTTGAAATGAGACTTTCCTGTGTGTTGAAGATCACCAGCCCTTATTGCAGTATAGTAAAGTCACTTTTTGAAACATCAGCCAGAATGGAGAACTCTGCCTTAGGCATGCGCACAGTGGGTGCTGTGTTACTCCCAAAAAATGTGGAGGGGTGCCAAAATTTGGATGGAACAGAAAACTTGGGGTAAAGCGAGTCCTGCTAAAATGAACTAGAAGACCAATCAATCTAAACATTTTTAAAGGTCTGATTTTATTTTTTGACCTGTAATAAGACTACTCAAACTATCATTGCATGTGTTTCTTTGAAATAAGGTACGGAGGCCGATTGTGGGTGCAAAAAAACAAGAAGCAGTATAGTATTAGTACATTTAAAACATTATTCTGATAAAGCTGATTTAAAAAGTGTTTAGTATTTTCATCGAATTTTGTTCCCGATATTAACTCTGCTTTTATTTGGTAAAAAGTAAATAACTGACTAGTTAAGATATTTTATTAGGGTATTTTCAAAGCTTTATTTAATTGCAGTTTTTAAAAGTATTTTTTTTTTATATCTTATCCTAGCATCGAAAACTAAAGCAGAAATGTAATATATAGATTTTTTATTTTACTCAAATATTTGGGCCTTCTAATTTTGTTGTGGGAGTTGCTTCATGAAACTGACTTCCCTCCGAGCACTTGGGGTTAAGACTTATGGTTACGGTCATGAGCATGGACAAAAGGCGGCATTTTTATCGTTGGCACTCCAATAGCAAAATCCTGCACATGCCTATGAGCTCGGCCCATTGGGAAGCCTGAGAAGAGTTTACCACTCCTATTTTAATTTATCTTGCTTTGATCGATTCTTAGCTTCTGCCTGATGAATTTCAACAGGTGCTTACCAGTTTCTCCTGTTTCCTAGGCTTGCTAAAACAGGTGCTCTTTTGCTTGAATTGTTGCTATCTTGCTAATCATTTAGTTTTATAAATATTCTACTGTTAGATCAGTCATTGTATAACAAATCCGGGAGCAATAGAAATGGGCCTTATTTACAGCTGTAAAACATATTTTGAACAATTATTGTAATGTGAGCTATGATTTTAGCAAGAAAATGTACCTGTTTTAGCAAGCCCAAGGAACAGGAGAAACTGATCAGCCTGAAGTTCGTGTGGCAGTAGCTTAGAATCAATCATAGCAAGATAAACTTAGTGTGATTGCTTTTCTTAGTGGAAGGAAAAAACCAAGCATCCCATTGAAATCTGAGTCTGTGACTGTCATGGCCTGATTGAACTGGCATGGAATGACGACTCTATACCCCTATCATTTGAACAATTCCAAATTATTTTTTTCATTCATATTTTCAGATTCCTATCAACAAGTAGAATCTGCAGCTCAGCACATCAACCACTTAATCCTTGAACAGGAGAACATGGAGAAGATTCTGGCTCTGCAGAGATCTTTTTGTAAAGGAAAGCCATTGATAGTCTCTCCTGGACGGAAGTTTGTCAAGGCTGGAAAACTCATGAAGGTGGAGTGAAATATTTATCTTAATTGGTCATTTTGGTTCTAGATTAAAAATTTATTATTTAGTTACCCAAATAACATACTCTTGAAACACCTTCGTTTAAAATTCTGTAGTATAATTGTGTTATATTAATAGAAAGATGGAATAGGTAGGTACATGCCCATCTTGCCCTTCCCTTTTGGGTTGAAGTCAAAGAAGTTAGTTAGAAAACTGTTTGGCCTAGAAAACTGGCTCTTTTTCAATAATTATTACTCCCATATTTGCCAGCCTCTTTTGTTTCTCGTTACACTCATGCATTGCTTCGTGCACTCCACTTCTCTGCTATAATTAAAAGACTCCTAATGTTGCCATACATGGTTCGTTCACCAGTATTGGGACTACCATCAGAAAAAAATTCCTTGGAGATATTTGTGCAATCTCAGGTAAAAATTTGTCCCTTGAAACTAAACTGAAACAGGGCAGAAACACCCTTGAATCACACTGCCTTGCTTATCTGCTGAAACTGCCTTGAAATTGAGACAAAACCAAGGGAGTTTGAAAGTGGGGTGGCAGCCAGTAGTGTAGCCAGGGAGGGGGGGGAGGCAAAGGCCCCTCCGCCCCGTGTTCTAACACCCCTAAGCTGTGTATTTTTCCACTCCTAAGTCCCAAATACGTATAAATAAATGAGTATAATGTGTTGTCAATTGTCATATTTAGTGCAAACCCATCCCCCCCCCAGACCCAAAACCTGGCTACGCCACTGGTGGCAGCAGGTAAGCTGCGCAATAAAATGCCTTGCAACTCCACTGGCACATAATCCACACACCCTTGTAAATATAATGAGCTGGCACACCCTTGCTGCCTAATGAGCTGGCACTCCCTTGCTCACTCCACTGAAACTCAAGTTTCAAGCAAGGGTTCCCTTGCCTATTGTTAAATATTGGCGGTGGTATTGATATTAACATTTATCCCGACTGACATGGATTCACAGAGAACAAACTTAGATCAGACATGTGGTTTAGTCATGATTTATTAACGGACATCAGACAACAAGTGAAGTACGAAAAAGGCAACACAAAATGGAACAGTTGAATGTCAACGATTATACATATTTGAAACTTACTATTACAATTTCAACACACTCCCCTAATCATGACATCAACACTTTCTTAACAAATTCCAAACTTAATAATACACTTCACATGACTCTGAGCATTCAAACCCTTTGTCAAAACATCAGCTGGCATATCCTTAGTTGGCATATACCACAGACTTACTTTATCCAATTTACACAGTTCTCTAATATAATGAAATCTAACATCTATATGTTTAGTACGAGCATGAAAACCTGGATGCTCAGTTGATTTCAATGCACTCATGTTATCATTGTACAACAACATACTGCCAGACCTCCCATACAATTCAAACAAAAAACCTCTCAAAAAAACTCCTTCTTTGCTGGCATGTGTTATAGAGATATATTCTGCTTCAGTGCTCGACAAAGCAGTCACTTCTTGTTTCCTACTTTCCCAGCTTATTGCCCCATTACTCAGTACATACACATATCCAGACACAGATTTTCTACCAGACAAATCATTAGCAAAAGATGCATCACAATATCCAACTATGTCAATCTCATTCTTACTATACTCAATACCCAGATTTACAGTACCCTTCAAATATCTGAATATCCTCAGCACTGCATTCCAATGCTCCTTGCCATAACAATTACAGAACTGACTAAGGTAATTTACCGGATAGGTTATGTCAGGCCTAGTACAAAGAGATAGATACAATAATCCTCCTATTGCTTCCTGGTAGGGAAATCCAGTATCACTTTTCTCACATTTGCTTAGTAATAAGCCACATTCAATGGGAGTTTTAACAGGTACACAATCTAACATACCAAATTTGGACAAAAGCTTTTCACAATAACCTCTTTGGTCAATTCTAATACTATTCTCAGTCCTCACAACTCTCATACTCAAACATTCAGTTATTTCACCCAAATCTTTGCTGCAGAAATTCTCAGACAACACAGCCTTCAATTTCTCTGTTTTAGTTTTATCATTAAAGAAAATGAAAAAATCATCTACATATAATGCTACAATCACAATTTTGTCACCTTGCTTCCAGACATATACACATGGTTCATATTCTGATTGTTTGAAGTCAATATCCTCAAGAAGTACTTGAACTTTTTCATTCCAACTTTTACTCGCTTGCTTAAGCCCATAAACTGCCTTTTTTAACTTGAATACTTTTCCTTCAACCACCTTTAGACCCTCAGGCTGTGACATGTATATCTCCTCTTTGAGATCACCATTCAGAAAAGCTGTTGATATGTCTACATGGTGAACATACAGATCAAGTTTAACTGACAATGCAAATAACAGTCTCAGCGTACTATATCTGACTACAGGCGCAAAAGTATCATGGAAGTCTATCCCATACTTCTGTGTACACCCAACAGCCACAAGCCTTGCTTTAAACTTAACAACATTTCCATTGCAGTCTCTCTTTATCTTGAAAACCCATTTACATTTCACAACATTCTTCCCTTCTGGTAATACAACTAGATCCCATACATCATTAGCGAAATAAGATTTGAGTTCTTCATCCATGGCTTTCAGCCAATGCACTTTATCTTTTCCACTTAAAGCCTCACTTACACAAGTAGGTTCTAAATGGTCATAAAAAACAGCAGTATCATACAGGTATGCAGCGTACATTACATAATCATCAAAATTCTTTTTTAGTCTCTCTCTCATAGGATATCTTCTCTGATTATCAGTTTCATTTACATTAATTTGATCATCCTCATTTTCCTCTATAGGGACTTCAATTGCATCATTATCTCCAATGAGATCAAGAACAGGTAAATAGACAATTTCACTCACATCATGATTCTCATTTACAGAACAGGCTGAAAATTTCTGTTCATTAAATTTAACACTGTGCTCTACAGATATTTTCTTTGGTTTTTCAGGATCAAACAGCCTATACCCTTTACTCTGCACATCATAGCCAACAAAAACCATAAGTTTACTTCGAGGCTCTAACTTATCACCTCTGACTTGCGTAGGAATATGTACATAGGCGTCACACCCAAATACCTTTAAATGAGAATATCTAACAGGCTTACCAGTAAACAATTCTTCAGGAATTGAATTATTACAACCAGTGTGAGGCACTTTGTTCTGTACATGAACTGCAGTGTTTATCGCTTCTGCCCACAATCTCTTGGAACATTTAGCATTAAATAACATGGTCCTAGCACCCTCAAACATTGAGCGATTTTGCCTTTCGGCCACTCTATTCTGCTCAGGCGTATATTTTACAGACCTTTGTTGCAAAATTCCCTTAGATTTAAAAAAGGAACACAAATCTTTGTTGAGAAACTCTCCACCATTATCTGATCTAAAAACTTTCACAGTTTTACCCTTTTGAGTTTCATTCTCAACAACATACTCCTTAATTTTATCTTTGGTCTGCGATTTGGAAACCAAAAAATAAACATTAACAAATCTTGAATAATCATCTGTGATTGTCAATACATACTTGGAACCTCCGTAACTCTCCAGTAAAGGTCCACACAGGTCAGCATGCACGAGATCTAAAATTTCGGACACTTTCGGAGATACAGATCGACTAAAACTTTGTCGACAATGTTTTCCTATTGCACAAGCTTCACACATATCATTGTTCACTGCTGAAAATTTCACATCATTTGTATTCTCATACAAATATTTCAACTTTTGTGTACCTACGTGCCCTAGCCTTCTGTGCCAAAGGTCGTAATTTTTCACATTTCCTACAAATGCTGATCTAGCAGCTGGTTTGTTTTCTAGTTTATACAGGCCATTTACCCTAGTTCCAGTGCACAACACAGATCCAGTTACGACGCAATCCTCAGCGTCAACAAATTGACATTCTTTTTTGGTGAAAACAACGTTAATATCACGATCAGTACATTGGCTAACAGATAACAACGTAGAACTAAGTCCAGGCACATGCAAAACATCTGAAATCTTATCAATGACACCATTAGAACACAGTTTCATATCACCTGTTCCAGCAATTTTTAGTCTACTATTATCACCAACTAACACACATTGATCACAACTAGCATTACGATAGTTTTCGAGAATATTTTTGTCGGGCGACATGTGACCTTCTGCTCCAGAATCAATAAAAATTGAACTACTATTATCACATCTAGCAGATAATGCACACAGAAATGTTTTCTTTCCATCACCAGACTTTTTCTTCCCACTATCTTTCGTAGTCTTTTTGTTGTCGTCTTCTTTCTTCTTTTCAAATCCAGGTGTGGCGGGCGGTGAGTCTTTCGGCTTTGGGCAATCTTTGATTCCATGCCCCACCTCATGACATCTCCAGCACTTGAATTGAAAATTCTTGCCAATCTTGCCTTTTCTCTCAGATCCCTTTCTATTAGCATACAGGGCACACTTTTCAGACGAGTCACCTGAAGTCACGTCTCTTCTCAGGCTATCATCCAGCAGCTTGGCTATTACTGTATTTAAATCCATCTCTCCCTCACAGGCACAGACCGTCATAACAATACTGTCATAGTCCGTAGGCAACCCCTGGAAGATCATTGCAATCAAGTATTTATCCTTGATCTCTTCACCCATGGATTTCAATTCCTGACCGATGGAAGTGATGTGTGCTATGTACGCCTCCATGTTGGCAAAATCTTCGAACTTTGACTGACTCAAATTTCTAACAAGATGCACATACCTCCAATGTCCCTTGGTCTCGAATTTATCAGCAAGTATTTTCCAAGCTTCCTTTGAAGTCTTCGCCCCTTGCACATACTGGTAATTCTGAGGATCAACCATGAGGCAGATGTCTCCCAACGCACGTTGATCTCGTCGTCTCAATCCATTATCTTTGTTGTCGTCGTTACCCTGAACGACATCCCACAGGCCTTGACGTCTGAAGTAATTTGTCATTGCAAACTCCCAGTTCTTGAAGTCTTCTCGCCCTTTCAATTTGGCGATACCAAAGCCAGAAGGACCAGGTCCCGAGTCAGACGAAGAATGACGCGTCGCTGGAACCGGATGGAGGCGCGACATTTGATGATGAAGCCGCACGACAAAGTTATTGTTGTCTTCTTGGCGATCAGGTTTAGCAGCTGGAACGATGAATTCTGCTGGTAGTCGTAAGGGCTCCCCATAGAAAAGTTCAGCTGGGGAGGCTTTAAGGTCTTCTTTAACGGCACTGCGCAGACCAAGAAGAACGAGAGGCAAAGCGTCCAGCCAGGTCATATGAGGGTGGCATCGGAGGGAGCTCTTCAGGTGGCGATGGAAATTTTCTACCATCCCGTTGGCGCATGGGTGGTACCCACAGGTGCGACATCGTGCAATACCAAATATTTTGCTCAGACACCGGAAAAGCTGGGACTCGAATTGTTTGCCCTGGTCGGTCGTGATGCAGACAGGAGAACCAAAACGCAAAATCCAGCAGCGTATTAGCGTGTCGGCGACTTCCTCTGCGCTTATGGATTGTAATGGCCAAACTTCTGACCATCTAGTGAATCTGTCGACGGCAGTGAGGCAATATCGATAACCTTTAGCACAGTCCAATGGTCCGATCAGGTCGATGTGAATATGTTGGAAACGTGCGGAAGGTGCCAGTCGGGGTGTGGACATGACGGGAAACTTTGTTCCGTTGGCAGTCTAAACAGGTTCGCGTCCAAGCACGGCAGTCTTGTTGAACTCGAGGCCAAACG
The DNA here is from genome assembly GCA_963573305.1 of Pyrrhosoma nymphula. Taxonomy (NCBI): domain Eukaryota; kingdom Metazoa; phylum Arthropoda; class Insecta; order Odonata; family Coenagrionidae; genus Pyrrhosoma; species Pyrrhosoma nymphula. The sequence continues at coordinate 153,634,410 of OY754329.1, read as the reverse complement.
AAGCGTTGTGACACGAGCTTGGCGGTGGTACGGGAGCCAGGGTGGCTGAGGCTATGCAGGGCGTTGAACACCAGTCGACGCATGGAGGCAGGCACGTACGGGCGTGGGCGGCCAGTGCTCGTGTCGCAGTAGAGTGTCACGTTATTGTCAGGAATCTGAACGGATTCCAAGTGGAGAGCCGATTTTCGTTCTAGTAGGTCGCCGAGCTCATTGTCGTTTTCCTGAGCTCTAGCGAGGTCAGCCAAGTTGACCGAGTAATTCACGGAGTTGGCTGCGGTCACGGAGTCAACCCGGCTCATGGCGTCGGCGACGATGTTGTTGGAGCCGCTGATATGGCGGATGTCCGTGGTGAACTGCGCAATAAAGGACAGCTGATTCAGCTGAACTGGAGGCAGCTTCTCACGAGTCTGCTGGAACGCAAATGTGAGAGGCTTGTGATCGGTGAAGATGAGACAATGTTGTGCCTCGAGTATGTGCCGGAAATTTTGAACGGCGAGGTAGATGGCGTGTAGCTCCCTGTAGTAAGCTGGCCAACCGATTTCACGGGGAGTGAGTTTCCTGGAGAAAAATGCCAGGGGTTGCCAAGCATTGTTGGTGAATTGCTGTAAGCACGCGCCAACCGAGTGTGCACTGGCATCCGTGAAGAGACCGAGTGTGGCAGAGGGATCCGGATGGGCCAGCATTGTAGCATCCGTGAGACTATCTTTGCATGCCTGAAACGCCAGCTCTAACTCGGGTGTCCAGGGAAAGGGTTGATTTCCTCGTAGGCCGGATCGCGCAGTGTTTAGGGTTGCTTGGTGTTCAGCGGCATGAGGTATGAAACGACGATAGAAGTTGATCATGCCGAGGAAGCGAGATATGCCTTTTACGGTTGACGGTCTGGGATATGCACAAAGGTCGGCGATGCGGTCTTGAGGAGGCTGAATGCCTTGTGAAAAGACATCGTAGACCTTCGTGCATATCTTCGGGCATCCCGAAGCTGTGCAATTTCGTTGGCAGCGCCCGGTTGTGGAAGCTGAGCGGCTGGCGGCGGATCAACGACGTGTGGTTGGGTTTGCTGTTGAACAAGATCGACGCCGCGTCTTTCCTTCCGCGTCCTTCGCGTAACGACCATGATCACGTCGGGGTCACCAATTATAAGGTAGGATAAAACCTCGTGGAAGATTAAAACTTAGAACTTGAATTAAAAACTCAATTTGATTGACTCAGTCAGCGAGAGATGTTTTATTGTCCTCTCTTTCAGAGCGTATTGATTCTTTATCCTAAACAAAACCATTGCGTAGCAACGGTGCATAACGGCGAAATATAAAATCACAAATTCGGCTAAATAAAAAATTACAAATTCAAGACACACAAGTTAGGACGCCGTACGTATATTTATTTAATTTAGTTTGCAAGAAGGAATGGGAATATTTATCACATATTGTCTTTTTTATTTTTAGTGTTAATTGACGATAAAAATGATAATTTGTTTGGCTGGTTGCCTAATTTTGGACGGGTTCAAGGTATGTGTTATTCATTTCTTACGATAAATAAAAAACGCTTTCTTTCTCATTTCTTTTAAGTTTCCGAGTGAATTTCATTTTCTAAGATATCATCGTAAATTTTGTTTTTATTTTCATGTTTCAGATTATTTTCTGCTACACTTGAACTAATTTATCTTATTTGAATAATTTCTAAAATAACTTTAGTGGAGTCCTTGTTCTACATTGCAATGTAGTTTTTCCTATTTATATTTTATTCACACTTGCTAGCTTATCCTATCCATAGCTTCACTCATATTTGTAGTAGAGGCTCATTCCTTAAAAATGTATTATTGTTTTCCGTAATATTCGAAACCCTTACAACCATTACATTTCACTTGCTCCGTAGCAAAAAACATGCCTAAGAGAACTGCCTCCCCTCGGCCATCCACATCCCGCGGCAGCGCAGAAAAATTGACCCGGCCCGAGGATATTTACGCGGTATTTAGCGAAATGTCAGAGGAAGACTCCGACATGGACATTTTTGCCAGTGCCTCCGAGGGTAGTAGCTCGGAGGCAGATTACGGCGACCACCCCGAAGAAAACGGCGAAGCCCTTGCGGGACCCACAGCTGCACTCCTTGCACCGCTTTCCCCTACCCCTTCGGCTCCCGGACAATGGACATGCAATAAACCCGAAATACCCAAAATTCCCTTCTCCTTGACTCCTGGCCTCAAAGTGCCGAAACCTTCCTCTTCCCTCCCTTTGGATTATTTCCGACTACTTCTGACTGATGAGACCGTAGAACTAATAGTCACTCAAACTAACCGCTTTGCAGAATCGATCATGCTGAGTAATGTGTGTCCTGAAGCAAGAATTACCAGTTGGAAAGATTTAAACAAAGAAGAATTTTACCGCTTTTTAGGCCTTATTTTTCATACCGGAATTATCAAAATTGCCTGTATCCCAGATTATTGGAAAACTCATCCTTTATATGATTTGCATTGCTTCAGGAGACACTTGTTCCGTGATCAATTCATGGCAATTCTCCAAGCCCTTCACTTCAACGAGAACCCAGATGCCTCTGACACCCCTCCGACAGACAGACTATTCAAAATCAGGCCCCTTATTGACGCATTCAATGGACAAAGTGGTGACCCCCTCACGTGACTTGAGTTTGGATGAGTCCATGGTTCCATGGAGAGGTAGGCTGGGATTTCGTCAGTATATGAAGGGAAAGCGCCACAGGTACGGAACAAAGGTACATATGTTGACGGAGGTAAAAGGTTTGGCGCTGCAGGTCCTCGTATACCAAGGGTCTTCCGACTCAGAAGTGTCTGGAAAAGGGCATTTGGAGAAGGTGGTTAGAAAATTAATGGAAAAACATTTTGATTGTGGCCACTCCATACATATGGACAACTATTACAACAGTGTAGCAACTTCCAGATTCCTTCTGAGTCGGAAAACTTACGTGACGGGGACACTGCGGCGGGACAGGAAAGGTATTCCTCCTGTGGTGATTTCCCAGAAATTAAAGAAAGGTGAGGTGGTGGAGGCCCTCTCTGAGGATGGAATCTGTATCCTAAGATGGAAGGATAAGAGGGAAGTGCTGATGATCAGCACTGAATTCAGTGCACAAATGATTGATGCCATGAATAGACGAGGGCGTACGTCAAAAAAGCCAAAGGCGGTGGTTGAATACAACAATTACATGAGTGGCATCGATCATCTGGATCAATTGATGTCTTACTATCCCATTGAAAGGAAATCCATCAAATGGTACAAGAAATTGGGCCTCCACCTACTGAACTTACTGTTACTGAACAGTTACTTTTTATTTATAGAAAATGTTAGGAAAATTCCTCTCATCGACTTTCGGCTTCAAATTATTGAATCTCTTTTGGCTATATCTCGAACTCCAACTCGTTTGGAAAGACAACCGTCATCCCAGTCCGCCTCATTCAAAACCAAGGGCTTATCTGACCATTTCCCCCGACAGTATGACAAAGACGAAAGACAGAAACGACTAAAGAAGAAGTGGTGTAGGGAGTGCTTCAAAAAGAATGTCCGCAAGGACATGTCATTTTACTGCCCCGCCTGCCCGGATGAGCCGGGATTGTGTCTACAGTGCTTTCAAGAATATCACAAACTTTTATTATTTTAAAATTTGGACACGTCTGGAGAAAATTTTTAATGTTTCTTTTATATTTTTCACAAGATTATATTTGCCTTAAAAAATAGTATTAAATTATGTCTGTGTAAATAGTAAAATACAAATCATGTTTATATGCTTTTAATTTTCATTTTGTAATATAGTATACTTAATTAAAATAATTCTTTGTTTATTCAAATTTTCCTTTTTATTTACATACCTTTGTATTATGAAATCTTCTCAAGAGGATATCATATCGCCAAGTCGTATTATCCATTGTAGGGAACAACACTTTTGCGGGAAAAATTGGTAGCACTCGTAATATTTATTTAAGTGCAATAAAACTTGTACCAATAATGTAAAATTGTATCAATATGTATCATTTCCTGACTAACAAATTAATTTCGGCTTTATAATTATTCTTAGAGAGTTTTTCACGAAATTATAATACACGAATGGGCTTTCACCGCAGTACCGGCAAAGTGCGAAGGAATAGCGGAAAGAAATACGTGTATTGCGGGAAAGTATCATAAAATGGAACAGGATACTAACAACATTTTAATTTCAAATAAATAAAAATATAAGGGATTATTTTTTTTAAAAAGTACGAAAACATGGTCCTGGCATCACATCTCATAAGATAACTTGGTTAAAATAAAAATAAAAATCTAAAAATTTTTTCCAAAAAGTCAGTCACAGAGCATTTCCTCTAAAATATGGTGAGCACGGAATGTGTTAACTAGTCTCTCCGATTTGTTTGCAAGCTTCCCATTTTTTCCAGAATTTCGGGTGAAGGAGAGACCACAGGCTAATCACACCGGGTAGATGCTTCTTAAAATTCTTGTTACTTAATGGATCATTGAGCACAAAGCCAGAAAGCCCTTGGCCTGAAAGAACAAGAGGGTATTTCGTCGGGAGGCACCCGAACTCGAAGTCCGAGCCTCAGAGTCCGAGCATTGGAGTCCAAGTCTCGGTGTCGAATGAGACTGAACCCTTCACCACGAGTAGTTTATGGCACCAACTGACCAGTACCACTATAGCTTATAACTTCTATAAGTTACACATAAATTGAAGAATTATGTTCATCTTTGTGTTGCACTAGTCGCGCTGATGAATGTTTTTTTCATCGCATTTATATGATAGAGATTAACCATTTCACGTGCTTTAGTAATATAATGTACATTTAACTGGCTTGGTTTACTAATGCATTTAAAATGGTTAATATGTATCTATCGTAGAAATGTATGTCCTCTGTGTCTTCTTTTAAATTAAAACTCAAAGAACTACTTCTTAACAAAATATGTTATTATATTACTGATGAGTTTTTTTCGGACAATATTTTAAAGCTATTGTGAAAGGTTATTTATTTATAAATGTTGCTGAATATGTTCTATGTCAACAGACCAAAAGAACAATAAAGCTATGTATTATTATTATTGTTACATTTGTAACATGACCCTCCGAGTCCCCGGCAAGCATTGGGTTTCATTGCTGTCATTATGGCCGGAGACTCGAGAGGGGTTGTGCAGTAATCGCAGCCACGTCCGACGCCCATCGGATGAGTGGCTACGCTGGGGTCAGGTCATGCGTCCGCAGTAGACGGAGTGACCCCAGGATGACGGCCTTCTGCATGCATGCAACTAGTGATTCCGCCTGTGCCATGCAGGATAGAATGCATTTGATGTTATTTATCAGCGAGCCCTTGACTCCACCGAGCACACCTACAATGTGGACCACCAGTTTCACAGAGTGTCCGGGGTACATCTGTCGAAGTTCGTTAAGCAGGTCTTGATATTTCGTCCGTTTTTCCTCCTCTTTTGCATCCATGCTAGTTTCAGCCGGAGCAGAAAACTCAATGTCAAACATGGAGCGTGTGAGGTGGCTTGGTCACCTCCAACTGCCTGGTGGTGGAGAAGGAGTAATTCCACCAGATCGTGCATTTATCGTTCTCCACGACGGACTTGATATCTGCTGGGGCATAGGGCAGCACAGGTGTTTCGTCGATGCCATAAGGTGAAAATATAGCACCCGTAGAGCCGCAGACTGGGCTCGGCACGCCCTACATCTCATGTCTGCAACCTCCACCTTGAATATAATACGGTAGTATACTAGTGTGTTTATGACACCATCCTGGCACGCGAGGACAAAACCTTCGGTCTCGGACTTCAGACTTGCGGAGTGTAAGAAGGCAAACGTCGGCTCCTTCGATAACCCATGCTTTTCGATGTTTCGATAGAAACTTCCATGCATGGGCTTATCGGTATGCGCCTAGAGCAAGGCCTTCTGCTCTGATTTTTTATATCTAGCTTGAGGTTGTCTGCCTTCAATGACAAGATGGTCGTGTCATTGTCGCTTCCATCGGATGACGGGTCGAAGTCGAGGCCGGTTTCGTCTGCTGCCCTCTTTGTCGCCTGGAAGAGAAACGCCCCTGCTCCCGCACTCATGCTCTCTCACGAGATTGGGCAGGGGATCCCTGCTTTTCAACACTCGGCAAGCTGTACCCAGGACAACTCTGTTGTGGAGACACCCCAGACTCAATAGTCCTCTACCACCTACATAGCGAGGGAGATACAATCTGGCGACGGAAGATTTCGGATGAAGACTTCTATAGATGGTCATATCTATGTATTATTATTATGTATTACTATAACTGCGATGACAAAACCTTTTTCGTCAGCGAGACTAGTTCAACACAAAGAAGAAAAGAAGGCTTAGACTCCAAGAGTGGCCTGGCCTTGGCCAACTGTCCAGTTCAGTGGCAGTGGAGCACTCATGCAGCAAGAGAGAAGCAGTTCAGTTAGGTTGGGATTGGGGGTACCTAAATATTGCAGCAGCTGAGTGGCAAGGCAATAAAATTATGTGACAAGGGAGTGGAGTGGAGTATAAAGGATGGCCTGACCTGGGCCAACTGTTCAGTTCAGTGGGAGTGGTGCAATCACGCAGCAAGAGAGAAGCAGTTGTATTTCAATGGAGTAGCAAGGGAGTACTGCAGTGGAGTTTCAGTTGACCGCAGTTTTTCTTGTTGAGGCTAAGGCAGTGCAGTTCAGTTGCAAGGTAGTTTCAAGCCAGTTTTCACCCTTTCAGTGGAGTTTCTGTCCAGAATCAGTCAAGTTTCAAGGGAGAAATTTTTACTTGAGATTAATTAAGTGTTCGAAATATGATCCTCCTTTATCAATACACTGCCGCCAGTGTATTTTTGACCCATGGTATGCCTGCTGGAAGTTGGCAACTGGAATGCTCTTGTGACACCACGACGATGCCTGTTGGCCTGCTTCAACCCCCAAAGCAGAATGTGTTTTATATTTCTGCAACGTTTGATGTTAAGACGAAAACTTTTTGCGAGTGTGGGCATTTTAGTATTAAATTAATCATCAAGGTTTTATAGGTGAATAAGTAAGAAATTCACACATGATCAATTCTTTGTTTTTATTGAGCTTAGTAAATATGTACTGTAATTTCTATAAAATACTTCATAAATCTATACATATGCCTTCAAACTTCTTTAATCCCTACTCTATAATTTTACTTTACATTTTATACTTTGAAACATGGCAAGGATTAATCTTATTTCTTGGATCAATCAAATCCTTACAACTTTGGATGTTGCTGCTTGGGCCATTAATTTATTTTTTGCAGCTGGTTTGTAGTGGTTGTAGCACTGAGTTCCATATTTCTGACATAGAGGCAGTTTCAAAAATTTTCAGTTTCCTTTGTAACCAGCAGGAGGTCCATTTATCATTATTTAAGCGACATATATCAGTAGTGCCAATCTCTACATATGAAAAATTGCTGGTAGCAAGGCATTTTTTCATTATATTGGTAATAACAGACCCCCAGCTTTCACAAATAGCTTCTGACACAGGGGTACTTTTAGTAGCTTAATACCAAGAGGATATTTCTGTTGAAGATCTGTCACTGTCAGTTTGAACAAGTACTTAAAATCTAGAATATTATCACAAACTCTTGCAAAACTTAACTTCTCAGGCATCCAGAGCAACACTTGTTTGAATTTGGAGAAAAGTTTCCTTTTATCAACAGTCGATAAAAATGGATAGGAGCAAAGTATCTTTTATACCGTTGATTTCATTTGACAGTTATTGGTTACAGCAAATACATTTCTTTAGTGTTCTTAGATCAATCTGAAGTGAATACCTTCAGAAGTTTCCAAAGAAATTACCTTTTTTTGTGAGCTATCCATTTATCTGGATATGTATTTGAATATCTGGATGGAGTCTGGTCCCAATTGATCTGGATAACAGGAGTTCTACTGTATTTGCCGCCATCAGTATCAATCATGGCAATTCAAGGCTCTACTGTTTTTCCACTGGTCCCCCTCCCCACTAATATGCTTCCAGTGGTACTGAGTTGACTAATTGTAGATCTAACATGTACCATGAACCCACTGTCAATATCCATTTATTTCCCTGCAGCATCATAGCCCCAAGTACTGTAACGGTCACGAGCCATTACGTGGAAGTGGCCTTGCGTGGTGTGAGTTCCACAGCCTATAGGAGTGAGAATGCGTGAGTGGTGCGGTTTTCTGTGTGTGTGTGGGGGAGTGAATGCGTTGGTCAGCCAAATGGGCTGTGAATGGCCAACGGTTTTATTATCAAGACATTCGAACTAGTGTCCGGAGAAAGGGGAAGGCCGAGTGTGTCCCCTCAAAACCCAAACCCCAATCCCAGAGTGCAAGCGGTTTCCCTTCGCCTACTGGGTATGTATATAAAGCGGCCCGGCGGAGGGAAAAATTAATATATTCCCCTGAATGTTCATGTTGAATAGTTACTTCGGAAGATTCCGCTAAAAGACTTTGAGGTTAGGGACACATGCTGATACTAGTTGGAGAGGACAAATTGAGGGCGGCTACTGGGAGATCGTCCATCTGTTGGAGCACAAGCAACGGGAAGGAAATCTTTTCCGGTCATGCCATGTCGCCAACTGATCAGGGTGACCACATGTCAGGGAAATGTCAGGTAAAAGAGGTTTGTTGTCAGGGAAATTCATGTCTTCTCAGGGAAACTTGTTGTGGTCGCACCTCTACAAGTGACTCGGCTCATGTTTCATACACTTCTTTCGTGTCTGCTACCATCCGATATACCGTGACAGGCCACTCATTGCCAGTTTTTTCTTCCTCCCTTTGGCTTTGCCTGGCCATTCCCGGCTACCTTTTAAAATATCTTGGCTGAAAGGCAGGCCTGAAATGTGTGGGGTGGGTACCTTTGAGGAAACCCCGGAACAGTTCGAAAGTCTCTGCTGCTGCAGGGGAGGGGGACTACCTCCGAGAGGGGTGGTTCGAACACGATGTTGCCGAGATATGTTTGCTTCTTTAAGACCGTTATTGGGCCAGTGTTGGAGGAGAAAAATACCCCATGGTTTGTCATGTGCAACATTGTCGGAGGCTACACCCGTCTCTCTGCTCGCCCGCTCACTGTTTCCATTCGTGGTTCCTCTTTCACTCCCACATCCTTCTTCGAAGATGCATGGGGCATATCGAATTCCATGTCGAACGCTAGTGGTGCGAGATCGCTCAGACAAGTTTCACGGCCTGCGACAAAAACTCGAATGTTTTCGGGCATAGGCCCCCTAATGACAATTTATATGGGGTGTCTACCAGTCAGGAAAAGTCGGGAATCCAGGAAAAAGTCAGGAATTTAGTCATCATCATCATAATTGGCGCTGCAGCCCATGTAGGGCTCTGGCCTTCAGAATTATCTGCCCCCATTCTTCTTTATCTTCTGCAACACGCCTCCATCTCCTGACTCACAGTTTTCTCAAGTCTGTCTCAACATCATTAAGCCACCGCTTTCGTGGTCTTCCTCTTCTTCTCCTCCCTCATGGAGTGCCATTGAAGACCGTTTTGGCTGCCCCGCTTTTCTCCATGCGTTGCACATGGCCAGCTCAACGAAGTCTTCCTTGCTTTATAACTGATATGATGTCTGGTTCACCATATTGTTCATAGACTTCAGCATTTGTTCTTATTCTCCATATTCCTGCATCTATCATGACACCGTATATTCTTCTGAGAATCTTTCTTTCCCATCTTCTGATTATTTCTTCTTGTGTAACTGTTAGTGTCCATGTTTCAGAGGCATAGAGGACAACAGGTCTTAGCACTGTCTTGTATATGATTATTTTGGTGTTTCTTGAAATATTTCTTGACCTGAAAATAAGCTGCAGTGCATAATAGCATTTATTACCTATGTGTAACCTGTCTTGAATTTCAAGGGAAATCTGATTTTTTGCTGTTAGCAAGGATCCCAGATATCTGAAGCTTTCCACTCTTTGAAAATGTTTGTTGTTCATTTTTATTGTTGGTTCTGTAAGTCGCCGATGGCACTCTCGTTGTCCGCTGCAGGAGGATGGGGTCGCGCGGGAAAGGAAGAAGACACAAGTCGGGAGCACTTACACTTTTATTAGATACTCATCGCTATACATACGCCGACCGACTGCCCGTGGCGGCGTCTCTCTCCCGTCGGCGTATTCTCCCGCTGCCATTGGCTCGCATGCCCCGCATGATAAGGTCCAAGGTGCAATTCACCTTACATGGGCATGCAAGCTCTGCCGACGGCCGACGGGACTGGGTGGTGAGGGGAAAGGGGGGGGGGGTCGGAAGTAAGGTGCTGAGCGTGTCGGTTAGGTGGGAAAGGAATGAAGGAAGGAATATGTCGGCCGCCTCTTACATCCACTCCCCCCCAAAAAAAATTTTAAAATTTACATTCATGGAAATTTTAAACACAAACAAATCAAACTTATGAGTTCTTAGACACAAAAAAAAAATGCAACCCAAGCACACACAGAAAAAGAATTGGATCAACACGACATTTCGTCCTCTTTTGTCATCACTGTCAAAATACACCCGTCCAGATGCATCGAGAAAACTTCGAACATGCATGATCTCACCATTTTAGTCCTAAACCATATTAAACTATCAGACACATTATTAAAATCATGTGAAAAAAATGAAAATAACACAAACACTATGAAAACAACCTATTACATTCTTTACTAACGCGATCGGTGGTTACCCTAGCTCGATCATAAGGGATTCAATTGATTATTACTACTACTCTGCTAAAACAAAAAATAAAAGAAGCTACCCATTACTTCTACGCAACGCAAAACTCTCTTGCCTCGGAGTACCCCAACCCACTCCTCGCCTTATCTACTAAGTATCCCTATCCATGCTCTCGCCTACCCCATCATCTTTCCCCTGATCAATTACTACACGTACGTTCCGAGCATCGATGGTCCTCGTGCGAGTGGATTTATTGTCCAACCTATGGCACCTTCCCTTAGTCCAAGCAAGCTTCCAATATGTCAATCCTAAAATTACAATTAACAGTGCTCCTAGGCCAACAGGGATCGAAATATGATAGGTATTTCCCGGGGATGAATTTTCTCGCACCCTCTCGATCAAATCGCCCAAACCAATCCTCAATGGCCCCTTCGCAACTTCCGCGTCAATTTCCCTTTTTAGCAAGCTCAAGCTGCTCATGTCCATGTTTCCCACTATTTCTTTTTCTTTTCCAAACATCTCAATTTGAGGGGATACAAACTCCATAAGAGTTTGTGACACTTCCGACCTCCCCTGCCAGGCCGCTATCATTTTAAAGTTATCACCTGTTATGTCGCAATGGCTAACGTTAGCCAGTAAACCACTTCCCTCCAATCTCAACAGCCTCGGCCTGGCTTCTCCTATTCCATCATGGCACAAAAACGTGGCGGAGAGTGGAGAAGGGGCAGTAAATACCCACCCTCGTTCGACCTTGCGGAAAAATGGCGTTGCCAGGTGCATTTCTTCCCGGATACACATTTTAGTCCCCCTGTCCATGAATAAGTCATACTCACAGCTTATCCCTGGTCCACTGAGCAGTAAGAAATTGCCGGGGCATGTGTATATAGGTCCTACTCGACATTTTCGGAGCTCATCCATTCCCGCGATAGCAAAATACGTTCTATCTTTTGAGACCAGTAGATATTCCCCCACTCTCCACTGACCGTAGACCTCTAAGTCTGGGTATTTAATTGGAAAAGTGTGCACTCGATACAACTCGAGAATACCGCCCTCTCCAACCAGCGGAATCTTTATAATCACCCTCAACGTCTCACCTACCACTACGACTGTCGCCCGTGCAATCTCATAGTAAACATACAATGTCTCATGCTGACATGGAGCCAACATTCTTAACGGTGGTCGTAAACTATCTCTAATTTGTCTGAGGCACTCTAAATACTTGTTAGGGGTTATTAAAATGCTGCTCAGTCTGTTATGTACACTGCTCTCCAATGCAATTCTTAAACCGGTCAGATCAATCCTCGCATTAACCAGAGCGTGACCCACCTGCCTCAAAGAGTCTTCAGTCATCACCATCTCTCTTATTTCCCTATACTTCGCCTCTGATTGATTGAGCCGAAGCTGAGACTTGTTCCTGTAATCAATACATTCATCAACTAAACTCCTCAGGAAACGCGTATTATTCGCCACTCGTCCTTCCATCCCTTTCAATACTAATAATTGCGAACCTATAGCCAAACGAGCATCTCCTCCCTCCCTCTCAAGCTTCTCGATCCTGCTGTTCAGCTGTTTCAAATCTTCCGCGTCAGCTGTTCCGAGAACCATTTTAAGTAGCGATCCTCCGGCATCAATCCACCCCCTTCGAAACCTCTTCTTTTCCACCAAATCCACCAAGGTCTCTAATTCCTCTTTTACCCGGGAATACTCTACTTCCATCCTATTAAGTGCAATTTTGTACCCCCTTCCCATTGTTACGCCACGATTCGATTCTGCTTTTTTCCTCAATTCCGAAAACCCGTCAACTAATTTAATATACTCCTTTCGAACCTCCCCCAAATCAAAATTGATAACTAACGCCCATGTTTTATCAGTAATTACCACGTCTTGCGTCCTCTCAAACACCACTCCACTGCCTATTGGCACCACATCCTGTCCACCCACCGTTTCCACCAATACACACAATACACACAACACCAAAATTTGACACATCATTTCTGCTCCTCTGTCTCCCGGGGCGATTTTCTCTCGCGGAGGAAGTAGCGAGGGGGGTCGGGAGGGGGCGGTGGTCCAGGCGGGGAAGGAGGCGAGGGATGAGGCGAACGTGCTCTCGAGCGAAGGGGGTAGGGGGACCGCTGGGGGAGGGGTGGCGGAAGCGAGGCGGGCCCGCCTCGCGGCTTCCACTCTGGTCCTTCGTTCTTTATCTCCTCCTCACCCACCCCCCCTCCGCTCTCCTCAACGTCCTCCCACTCACCCTCCGCCGCTTCCCCTTCACCCCCCTCCGCCTCCTCCTCCTCCTCGATGGCCGCCTCTCGGAGTGAACGCCGACCGCTTGACGGGGGAAATGTCGGCGCCGAGCTGTCTGTCTCCTCCGATAACGGTGTTGCAGCCTCACTCCCCGCTCTCTCGTTCCCTCCGGAATGCTGAGGACTTCCCCAGAAATGGGAATCTCCTTCTGCCCCCTCTGCAGTGGCCGGCGTCGGCTGCTTCCTGGGTCTCCCCCTCCTTCTCTCACTGGCGGGCCCTGCAACTGCGGGGGAAGGAAGACCAAGATGGCGGGGATGGGGCTTTACTCTATTTGTATGCACAATTAGCGTCCTATGAGGGAGTTGCAGCATTAAATTTACGGGAGGGAGCACCTTTAAGACGCGATACGGTCCCTTCCACGGTCGGTGGAATTTCTTTCCCACGCCTGCCTTCACACAGGCGTCGCTTAAATAGACTAAATCTCCCACCGAATACGATCTATCCTGTCCCTTTGATCCCGCCCCCTTAAATTGCTGTTTTCGCGCCCGCTCATTGTTCCTCGCGCACTTTCGCCACATCACTCGCAGTCTATCCCGCAACTGGGCCACTTGAGTGTGGCACACCTCTCTCAGAGGTCTCTTTACACACTCAAACGGTGAACTCATCTCGTAGCCAAATATTGTTTCGTGAGGGCTGAAGGCCGTGGAAGAGTGGACACTTGTATTGTATGCCGTTACGGCATAGTTTAACCATTCATCCCAATCGTCGTTTTTCGCGTTCACATAATGGGATAATACCTGCGCAATCGTTCGATGCACTCTCTCTATTCGTCCATTGCATTCGGGTCTGTAAGGGGAGGTACGCAATTTCGTCACTCCTAGCAGTTTACACACACCCCTAAATAAGTCCGACATGAAATTGCTACCTTGATCGGTCAGAACCTTACCAGGGACACCGAATTTCAGGATCCATTCTTTAACCAGGGCCACGGAAACCACCTCTGCTGTTTGATTTGGCAAAGGAACCATCACCAGATACCTAGAAAAATGATCCAAAATTGAGAGAATGAACTTGTTTCCCTTCTCGGTCCGAGCCAATGGACCGACTACATCGAGAGCAATAAAATCGAAGGGTCTGTCGGTGGCCGGTAGAGCTTGTAACGGGGCCTTACTTTTCCCATACGGGCTTCTCCTGTTACACGACACACAGTTCCTCACATAAGACTCGCAATCTCTTCCCAAGTGCGGCCACCAATACCGTGCTGCCACGCGAGCTTTCGTTGACCTGACCCCCAGGTGTCCCGCGAGGGCGTAGTCATGACATTGTCTCAAAACGTCATTCCTCACACTCTTAGGGACAACTATCACTCTTCCTCGCGGGCCAACTTTAAAAAGGATCCCGTCCACGACCTCGAACCCTGCCTTACCCACCCATTCCGCGCATTCGACGTCATTCTCTTGCGCACTCTCTATGTCGACACTCGGTGTGCATTTCATTCGTCTCACCTTTCGGCTAAGTCCATCTGCATTCTTATGCAATGCCCCCGGCTTATGCACTACCTCGTAATCATATTCAGAAAGTTTAAGTGTCCATCGCATCAGCCGGCTGCTCGGGTCACGTAGGCTAAATAGCCACTTGAGGGCCGCATGATCACTTACTATTTTGAATTTCCGCCCATATACGTAGCACCGGTATTGCGCCACAGCAAACACGACACTGCACAGTTCCTTTTCAGTTACTGAATAATTTATTTCAGCGGAATTCAACTGTCTTGATGCGTATGCAATTGGGTGTTCTTCCCCGTTGATCTCCTGAGAAAGTACTGCCCCTATTGCGAAGTTGGACGCATCGGTCGAAATAATAAAGGGTTTGTCAAAATCTGGATAGGACAACACAGGGCTATTAGTCAGGGCTTCTTTTAATTTCTCAAAGGACCCTACACATTCTCCATCCCAATTGAACACTGCACCTTTCCTTAATAACTTCGTCAACGGCCTCGCTATCTCTGCGTAACCCACAACGAATCTCCTATAATAATTAGCGAGTCCTAGAAAAGATTGAAGTTCCTTCACGTTGGTGGGGGTGGGAAATTCCTGCACAGCGGATATCTTTCCGGGGTCCGGTTGAACTCCACACTTTGAAATGACATGACCTAAATAGTTGACCTTCTCCTCTGCAAACTTACATTTATCAAACTTCAGGGTTAGGCCAGCATTTCTCAATCTGTCAAGTACGTTACGCAACCGTACGGCATGCTCCTCTATCGTCGCACTAAAGATGATTACGTCGTCCAAATAGACGAGGCATTGTACCGGCTTCAAATTTCTCAAAAGGCTATCCATCAGGCGTTGGAAGGTGGCGGGGGCGTTCCGTAACCCGAACGGCATTCGAGTGTAGTGGTAATGTCCGCTGTCGACATTGAAAGCAGTCTTTTCTTGGTCATCCTTATGCATCGGTATTTGATGGTAGCCACTCGTCAAATCCAGCGTTGAAAAGAATCGGGAATTGCCCAAATAGTCCAATGACTCGACGACGTTCGGAATGGGATACACATCGGGGACAGTTACCGCATTCAAAGCCCGAAAATCCACACAAAACCGGTACGCCGGTTTTCCGTCAGTCGATTTCTTCGGTACAACCACAATTGGGGATGCCCAAGGGCTCTCACTAGGGACAATAATACCCGCTTCGAGCTGCTCGCTGACGAACGTCTCCACCACGGGCTTCAAATGATGGGGCACCCGATAAGGCCTTCTGTAGACAGGGGGGGCGTCGCCCGTGCTGATTCGGTGGGACGTCAGATTGGTGACAGGTAGTTGATTCTTCTCGGTAAACAGATCCTCGAATTCTTCTAATAATGGCAGGAGGACCTCTCTCTCACTTACACCCAGGTGCGCCAACTTCTCGCGAAACATCCCCCCGCTGTCGGCCGACGCTATCGTCCTCACCACCTTCCCGTGCATCTTGTCAGCCCCTGTTTCGCTGAGCTCCAGCTTTGTAGCCACTCCTAGTCTGGTTCCTTTTCGTAGCACTACTTCATCACGGCCAAAATTGGTGACTTGCAGTGTAACTGACTGCTTAGTATCGACGGTGCACAACCCTCTTGCGACATAGCAGTTTTCTACAGTCTCTAATGCGGGCTCCACTAAATATGTCCCGGTACCAACGCACGCATCCATCGTTATTCTCAAAATTCTCCCAGAACTCGGCGGTACCCTAATTTCTTTTCCGAGGCACACAGGATATTCTTTACTCCCACCGACATTTATCTCCTTCCGCATTTTATCGTCTGATTTCTGATCCGCAGGAAAACTTAGACTTGGGGCACAATATTCTTCCTTTCGGCGACCTACTAACCGAATCTCCCGCCCCCCCAAGTGCAAAATCCTATTTCCCACATCCAACACACCTCGATATCGTTCCAAAAAGTCTAATCCCACGATAGCATCCACTCCATCTAACTTGTCAACAACTTGAACTTGCATTGGATAGACATGATCACCCAAGCGTAAGGACACCACCTTTTGCCCGTGTGTCCAAAGCGTCCTTCCCGTGATTCCTCTCAGGTGGCACCCCGGCCTCGAGAGCCCATAACAACCACTTATCTCACTTGATATCAGAGATACTTGCGCTCCTGTGTCGATCAGAAGTCTACACTCGCGTCCCTCTATAACTCCCTTTACTCTCAGATCCCCCTCCACCGCATCACAGCCCGTCACGGGAATAGTCACCAACGGCACCCGGCGTCTGCGGCCGCGCCGGTGCCGTTGCCGTTTAAATCAGGCGCAGGTCTTCCACGACGGGGACATTGACGAGCAATGTGCCCCCCCTGGCCACAAGCGTAACACTGTTCCTTTCGCGGCAGTTTACATTGTCGAGAGAAATGCCCAGGTTGGTCACAGTTGAAACACCTCCTCTCGTTTGGCGCGCGGAAAATCTTCGGGGCCGTTGGCGGCGCCCGCGATGCCACCTTCGCTTCTATCGCTTCAGCACGCAAGGCGCTTCTCACAGCCTCGTCGAGTGTCTTCGGCGCATCATGGCGGCATCGGCGTTCCACCTCACCGGAGAGTCCATTCAGGAACGCGTCCAACGCCCTCTGCTCGGCTTCGAATAAGGTGGCCTCGAAATACTCCTCGGACCCGTTCTTCTCGTAAGTTTGCGCGTTAGCACACCTTATGCGATCCGCGAAAGCCTCTATGTCCTCCGTGGGCCCCCGTTTCATCTGAGAGACAAGCTCCCGATAGAACCGAGCCTCGTGCTTCCTCTTATACCTCTCAGTTAGCACTCGTTTAAAGTCTTCATAGTTGGCGGCCTCACGACACTCCTGCTTCGAGCGGACGAATTCCGCTGCACTGCCAGACACACGCAATTTAGCCACTCGTAATCTGTCTGCATTTACCCACCCACTAATTTCCGCGATTTCCTCTATACACTCGAAAAACGCAAACACATTCTCAGAGGGCCCCCCCGAAAACACTTCCACGGACGACAATAACGAAAACTTCCTACTGTCGGGGCCAGCACTCGAATTAGGGGCGCTATCGCGTTCCACCAACCGGGACTTAAGGGCTTGATTCTCGCAGGCTAACTCACGTAGCCCCTCATGGACGTCCTCTATCACCTGCTGCAACTCAACCTCTTTCCCGCCAACACTAACTCGCCCCGCCATTATGGTCTTACCTCCTTTTCCCGCGACGATATTCCGTCCTCCGGTCTGCCACAGCTAGATGGACATATCCCACTTCTGACACCAAATTGTAAGTCGCCGATGGCACTCTCGTTGTCCGCTGCAGGAGGATGGGGTCGCGCGGGAAAGGAAGAAGACACAAGTCGGGAGCACTTACACTTTTATTAGATACTCATCGCTATACATACGCCGACCGACTGCCCGTGGCGGCGTCTCTCTCCCGTCGGCGTATTCTCCCGCTGCCATTGGCTCGCATGCCCCGCATGATAAGGTCCAAGGTGCAATTCACCTTACATGGGCATGCAAGCTCTGCCGACGGCCGACGGGACTGGGTGGTGAGGGGAAAGGGGGGGGGGTCGGAAGTAAGGTGCTGAGCGTGTCGGTTAGGTGGGAAAGGAATGAAGGAAGGAATATGTCGGCCGCCTCTTACAGTTCTCTAGTTTTTTCTTGATTTCTTTCCATTTTCAAGTATTTTGTTTTATCTTCATTAATTTTTAATCCCAGTGTTTCTGATGCGGCTTCAATAGAAATAAAAATCTCATCCATTGAGTGTTTGTTTCTTGAGACTACAGCCAGGTCATCAGGATAGGCAACACATTGTGTTTGTCGGTTCATTATTGTTCCTCCAGGATTTATTGGGAGCTGTCTTATTGCTTTCTCCAAAGCCAATATGAAAAACATTGATGATAATGCATCTCCTTGTTTGACTCCTCTTTTGACTTCAAACTGTGATGATAGTTCTCCATTCACTTTAACTTTGCTTTTAGTATTGTCTAGTGCCATTTTAATGAGGTTTATTAATTTAGAGGGGATGTGAAATTCTTTCATGACGTCATATAGTGCACTCCTTTTGACAGAATCAAAAGCCTGCTTGTAATCTATAAATAGGCTATGTACTTCTATGTTGTGTTCATAACACTTCTCGTATATTTGTCTCATAATAAAAATCTGATCAGTGGTGGAACGATTCTTCCGAAAACCACATTGATAATCTCCAACTTTTTGTTCAATGAACGGTTCGAGTCTTGAAGCTAGAATCTTGCTAAAAATTTTGTATGCTATACTAAGTAGTGTTATTGGCCTGTAGTCTCACATTTAGATCTATCACCTTTCTTGTGGACAAGATATATGATTCCCATGTTCCAGTCTTCAGGCATTTTCTCTTCTTTCCATATAATTTTAATAATCTCATGCATATGTTGCTCTACAGCTGTTCCGCCATTTTTGACCATTTCAGCAGTTATACTATCCTCCCCTGGAGCCTTGTTATTTTTCAGTTTTTTAATTGCTTTTATGACTTCCTCCATACTTGGGCTCCGGGTAATTTCACTTTTCTCATAGTCTTCTTCTAAGTCCGCAATTCCTTTTTCATTTACATTCACTTGTATTAATACATCGCTTTCATTCCTGTTTAACTGCTGTTCAAAATGGTCTCCCCATCTGGCTAATATGTTCTTTTTGTCTCCTATAAGATTTCCATATAAGTCTTTGCAGAAAACAGAGCTAGGCTCAAAACCCTTTTTTGTTTCTTTCACTCTCTGATAAAATTTCCTTATTTCTCTTTTATCTCTCATATTTTCTAGTTCTGTGATTTTTTGTTTCTCGAATATTCTTTTCTTCCTTCTGCATTCTCTAGATGCAATCCTCCTTTTTTGCCTGTAGTCATTGACTGTTTGTCTTGTTCTTTTTTGAAGCATTTTCTTTCTGGCTAGGTTTCGTTCTTCAATTGCTAGCGCACAATCATTGTTATACCACTCTTCCCTTTTCTTTTCTTTGAATGTTACCAACTATGTACTTCCTTAGCTGTTTTTCTTATCGTTTTTTTCATAATATTCCATTTTCCTTCTAGATCACTTCCTTCCCACTCTTTCTTGTTTTCCTGAAGACTAGTGGCTATTTTTTTTCGGGAATTTAGTAATGTGGGGAAAAAAATCTGGAAAAAGTCAGGAATTCGGTGAAGAATAATCAAAATTCGGGAAAAGGATAGGTGATGGTTGCTAGCAAATTGTCACGATAAAAATTGGAAAGGCAATCATAGCATTACGAAAATAGATCTTTTGTTTCCCATTTTGTCCATCTGTCAATATCAAGGAGGTGTTCTTTTAAATCTCTGTGGTCAGTATCTGTGAGTTTGCGACTTCCGTCGTTCGATTGTACAAGACGTGGGCACCATCGGAGATTGAGATTGCTAGTTTGCGGAGGGCTTTGCTGAGGATATTGTCAACCAGCTTGGTTGAGTATCCATTCCTAGAAGCGATGCACTGAATTGACTGGAGTTCACATTTATTCACAACACACGCCCCCCTCTCCCACCCCTCCCTTACCCCCTCTCTCTTGGCCGCCACACCCACACTTTGCGCATATATTGGACCAAAACTTTGTAATGTGCGCCAGAAGATGACATAAACTGTTGAAACCTGGCTCCTGAAAAAAAACTTACAAGTGAAATTCACAAAGTTTATTCTTTTTCCATCATGGAGAAATTTCACAAAGTTACCCCTGACATTGTTCGTTTTGTTAATATACATTAGCCTAATTCCACAAACTGAAACAAACATTAAGCATTGTTAATTTAATTCTAGGTCATTTGAATAAAAAAAATTTATGCTAATTTCGAAGTAATAATGCTAATTTTGTAAAATAAATATGTACTTACATGCTATTTTTTCTGGTCTCTATTGATGTGGAATGACCTGATAGTGTTACCGTATTTTAATAATAAGAATAAAACTGAGTTTAGGCTTCCTGTTGTACATATTTTGCTTTTGAGTTTCTAGTTAAGTTGGAAGCTAGTTTATTTTGGTTATGAAACTGATTTTCAGTGTGTTCTTTGCAGATTTGTCGCAGTGGGAGAAAGGTGCAACCTCGATATTTCATTCTACTTAGTGATATGCTTCTATATTGCAAACTACTGCATTCCGATCCATCAGTACCTAACTCGGTAGGATGCATATGTGTGCTGCCATTGAAGAAGTGTCAGGTTCAATGGGTTATGGGGAAGACAATATTCAAGGTATGAATGTTTTTCATTGAATAAAGTAATATATTTTTAGTTATTATAAATTTACAGGCAAATGCCCAGACATTCTATAAAAGTTTAGTACATAGTAGTACAAGTATAGTATAGCTTCTATATTGCAAACTACTGTATTCCGATCCATCAGTACCTAACTCAGTAGGATGCACATGTGTGCTGCCATTGAAGAAGTGTCAGGTTCAATGGGTTATGGGGAAGACAATATTCAAGGTATGAATGTTTTTCATAGAATAAAAGTAATATTTTTTATTTATTATAAATTTACAGGCAAATGCCCAGACATTCTATAAAAGTATAGTACAGTAGAACCTGGTTATAGAGTAAAGGCAAGGGGCTATGAAAAGTGTCTTTATCTATAGCAAATTATGTTATAAGAAGATTTCATCATAATTTTTATTCAGTAAATTTTGAAGCCCTGGAAGCATCCTACTGGTTAAGAAAGGTTAGAATCAAATATCAGGAAACCATTTATCAATGTATTGACTCAACTAAAAAACTTTTAGTCTTACTCTGTTCATTCCTTTACTAAACATACTTCCTTTCACTTTCATGGAACCTATGTTACTCATCCATTTCTTATGACCTCCAAGCTTCCATTAAGTTTTCCCATCATCTCTTGTTACTTCCACCATCCTGATTGGTTTCAATAACTTACTTCTTTCTTCTACTGTTCCTAGTAACCCTCTGGTCATCCAATTCCTGTACACCTTACCTTCCCCTTATTTTTCCTAATATTATATTAGGATAATAGTTTCATAAATTATACACTGAAGCTGATAAAACATATTTATCCTTCTACTACTTAATTACTGTTAAAAGATTCAACATAGTGATAAAGGAAAATCCATACAAAACATTTTCAGTGGACCCGCCCTTTACGATGGATTCACTTTACAATCTGTATGCTAGGAAGTATGCTGATTTTGCACGTGCCCTTTAAAATTTCCCATTTTGACAATTTTTGCACCCATAAGCCTTATTTAGTAACAGACTGAATTTTTCATCATAGCAACATTTACAGATTTAATGATACGAGTACATAATTAATTATGAGCTGTTCACGTGATTAGAGCCAATCAAACAAATGTTGCGGTGATTAGTGCTGTCACTAATCAGCACCAACAAGATAATGCAGCATGCCTTGCATAGTTAGGATCGCAACTATGATAATTAAAATTAAGGCTTTCATTAGCCATCACAATAAAACCTCATTAACCGCTTCCCTGATGCAGCCGAGTATACTCGGGCACAGAAGTCGTGCAAATTCTGACGCGCCCGAGTATACTCGGGCAAGTCCGAAAATTTCGTCCCTTTCTTCTCATGCCCGAATATTCTCGCCAGCTGCTAGTAGTTCGTTTTTCTGCCATCAGAGGAACAGGTTAGGGCCGTAGCTCTCACTAGCCGAGCGGCGCTCTCTTCAAATGTTGATTTCTCATGCTAAAACAATAGTCATTTTTTTGTAATAATTCTAGCAATTCGAGGGTCATAATTTTTTTTTCTCACTGAAAAGTTATCCTCTTATGGAATTGCATTAACCTTTATTGTCATTGGTAACCATCGATTTATTAACTCCATGCATGGAGTTTCTTTTGCGATCTTTTTACGAAATTCACAACTTCAATTTTTGTCATTTATCGATAATTTTTGCAAATTTATGACGTAAAACTTCCATTTTTGCATGACGAAAAACTTTCTAAAATGTAAATAATTTTTAAATTAGTTATTTTCATTTATATTTCCTCATTCACTCTTCGTGAGCATCCAATTACATTTTTCTTCAACAGTTTAGCGGTAATTATAAAAGTTGCAATTTCAATTTTACGCTAATTTTCACTGCTACGATGAGTTCCACAGTAATTGGAATAACATATTTCTCTAGCAACAGAACATGAATCTTTCCTTGCCTTATGTGTTACTATATATATTTGTTATTACATATATTTGTAACTATATATATATTTGTTGCAATATATATTTGTTACTATATATACTATCTAATTCTATATTATTCATCCGCATATTTTTCTTCCGGTAATTTTTATATATGTTGGAAATGTTTATTGAACCTTTCTCTTTATATAAAATGGCGTAAGCGTAAATGTTTAGATGTGTTGCGAATGTTATTTCATCAGCCCCTTTCATTTTTCTACTTTGAATACTGGCGGAAGTGGCGAAACATATTTTTACGAAAACAGCTATACTATGAAGACGTCTAAAGGTCGTACGTTCTCAATAGAAACCAGCACAAGTGCCCTGTGTATGTGCTACCCTAGCCCACATTAGTATGAGAAAAAAGGAGAGAGAGAGATAAATCCCAAGCATGTGTGATGCCTTCTTTTTTCATATTTGACGCTTTCCTGAGGTCAGAAAACACCCGCTTGAGAGCCGATGGCTCGCTAAGCAACCTGGCGCCTGGTTTCATGTCGTGCTAATCTGCTACCCTTTGCTCCCCGGGCTACTTTCCCACCAGCCAACCCTTTACTAATGGGTTTTTCCCAATATCAAATTACCGTTTGTTGGAAAATACATGCTGTTGCGGTACACACACGTGTGTTTATTTTCCAAGAAATGGTAGGAACGTAAAAGAAAAATTTTATGATGAGCATAGAGATGAGCTTTTCACACTAGGGGCGAGGTCCTTTGCAAATCATGATTTTTTCCACGAGTACTTTGTCGGAATGACGATGGTGACAGTCTTTCGTTGAGTTTCAGAGCATAAGCATCCTTGATTTTCAGAGCGCACGCACATTTTCGCTGAAATTCACCCGATGCAAACATTCCATTTTTAGTTCGAGCATTTTCGTTCTAATACGAGTGGTGTAGTTAGAGTGAATTCTACGGCAAATTCTTTGTTTTCGCTCGGTAACATTTGGCAATCAGAAATGGATTCCGGAGAGGAATCAGTGATGACCAGCAGTGGTTCCGAGGTTATGGACATTGAAGTTCCTGGCTCCTAGTCGACTCTCTCCGGAGAAACAAGCTCCGAATCGGAAAGCGCAGCGGAACATTCGCGGGAAGCGGAGTGGGAGAAAATCCTTTCAACGAATTCTCTTCCGGCACCACCTAGGTTTCTTTTTGAAGGTAATTCTTCGATGAACTTCGACCTGGTTCCCGAATGAGGTTCCCTAAAATACTTTTTCCAACGATGAAAATGTTGAATTTATAACTTGGGAAACTAATCACTGCGCCAGTAACACTTTACGTGAAAAAGCGGGGCCGAGCAGTGCTAGCGTAAATCAGTGGCGAGCCGTGACAAGCTCAGAAATTTGTGTTTTTCGCCCTTGTAATGCTACAGAGCAGAGTGCGGAAGCCAGATACTGAGTTTTATTGGTCAACGAGACCTATACTCCCTCTCTCTTTTTTTGGACACAATGTTTTACCGATGATTCGTAAAAATAAGGCAATATTTACATTATGCCTATTATAACGATTTTGATCACCAAACACACTCCAACACCAAACTAAATAAAATATGACTGATTTACCAGAAGCTGGAGGAAAAGTTCAAGGCACTCCATACACCAGAGACAGACGTTACCATCGAAAAGAGCCTACTCTCGAACAAGGGAAGATTGGGGTGGCGGCAGTTTATGCCTATGAAAAGAGCTTCATTTGGCAAGTATTTTTTCTTTGTTAATCGAGAACTGGATACGTGTGGTCAACGACAATTTACACGGGAAAGGGGACTGTGTTGGATAAAGACTTTGCCCATTTACCCATGACCTCAAAAGTGATGATGACTCCAATGAAGCCATTATTTGGCCTATGATATTGCCTGACGATGGATAACTTTTATACATCTCCAGATCTAGCCGACTTGCTCGCTTCACACTCTACTGACTCGCAAGGAACACTGAGGAAAGGGATTCCAGCTCCCTTCAATGAGCATCAAGTAAAAGAATTAAAGTGTCTTTTTTTTGTCATAGAATGAATTCTGTTATAACATTTTCTGAGCAAAAGTCTTTGTCGTGCGGGTTGCCTAACTCCCATGAATGTTTGTGCTTTGTTTCTTGATGTACTATGGACAAAAATTAATAGTTAACATCAACGTTGTCGGCAAAGTATATGCATTTGCAATATAAACTAAATGTATTTATCATTAGATGTCTAACTAAGGTTTACGGGAAGGAAAGTTATACTGATATGCAGGTGGCCTAATTCTCTTAAGTTAAGGGGCAAAATTCAGAAATTATTGAATAAATCATTAGTTATTTGGAATAAAAAATAAAGGAAAACATTTTCGGATTTGCCTCCCTTTAATGCTTCTGAATCTGAAATAAAAAAATATGACTTTTTTTGACCGGTTTTGTAAAAAAAACCCGTCAGGGACTTTGAATATTCCAGGTTTGAACTAAACTGTACTTTCCAAAAATTAACTAAAAAGATCCCGTATTTTCCGAGATATCACCGTAGTGTCATATTAATTTTTATTATAAAGCAAAGAATATGCACTAAAAAGAGGAGTTAATGGACAAAATTCTTCACGTTTATCAGATTGAAGGAAAGTTGGAGTATGAACTATCAGACGTGATCACGCGGAAACTAAAAACAAAATGGATGATTTTAGCTATGTGTCCAGTAATATCACATAAGTAGGGATAGGAATTTTTCAGTGGTTCGAAAGGGAGAAAAGCGGTACTTTGAAATTAGGAATTCGGTACTTTCAACAAGATATTTCGGTGTTTTCACAGTGACCACAAATTTATATATATACACATAAAATACCGATTATTTCAAAGTCTAGAAAAGGGTCACTTATATTATAGTTTAACCCAATAGGCGGAACCTGGAAAAATGGCACTAAATTTAAAAATAAAATTTAATACATTTTGTGTATCTATTGACACGTAACTTTAGAGAATTTCCATCCTTGTGAAAGTTTGCTGCAGTTACGTGCTTCGAAGATTTTAAATTTTTCCAATTGAGTGTTTCCCAAGCAACCTGACAATTCTATAATATGTGTATGACTGTACTTTTATCCATACAATAAAATCCATCTTTTTGATGCTGGAAAGCCCGGTCTCTTGTACTCAATTTTGCATTCGGCATCTCAATAACTCATCAAAATCACTTGAAAGTACAGAAACCAGGAATAAAATTAGGATACTTAAGAGTTGTCAATGGAAAACAAATAGTCATTTGACGGAAATGGCCGAAACTAGAGATTCAAACAATAAAATCAATCTTGGTGCCAAGCAATAAATAAATATATTGACAATTATATTGATGTCATAGTTGGCCTTGATTGGTGCTTTAAAGCCAGCTACGCAACCATTGCAATGGAACAACCCCATTGCAATAAGGTCGTTCACTATGATGGGAAATTGCAATTTAATTCACGAATTCGGTAGATGGATTGGAAAATAGATTTTCGGTGGAGACAAAATACTTCTATATTCAGCCACTCACTCTTAAATCAAAAACAAAAATTCGCGAAACTTGCCGCCCTCTCAAAAAGTTCATGACAACATCAGAGAACCGGTTCAGTTACTAACTCGCTCGCTGGAAAGCGAGGGAAGGGGAATGCTGCATAGTGTCCAGCGTCATTGGACGGAGCAGCGAGTGACTTCAAAACTTTTCATGTTGGTTCTTTTACGTGAAAGGGTTAAGAACCCCGAATTTTCGCCGCCGATAATTCGAAAAGCAAGCGACGGATAAAAAAACAAAAATACGTCTCTCTTAATTTTTCAAACTCTATCAGAATTGGCATTTAAAAAACTCTTGGAGAACAAGCCTATTGAAATGAAACAATTCAAAGTGGCTATTCACGCATGCGCAGTCCGTCTCATCTTCAAATCCGTAGTAGTGTTATGAACAAATCAGACCAAAATAAAAAATTGGAAAAATACATGTCTCTTTAGTTTTCAAACTATAATTAGCATTTAAAATCTCTTGGTGAACGATCCCATTGAAATGAAACAACTCAAAGCGGCTATTCAGGCATGCACAGTCCGTCTCATCTTCAAATCCGTAGAAGTGTTTTGAACAAAGCAGACCCAAAATAAGAAATCGGAAAAATGCGTGTCTCTTTAGTTTTCAAACTATTAACAAAAACAAACAAATTGGCATTAAAAAACTCTTGGCGAACAAGCCCATTGAAATGAAACAACTCAAAGCTGCTATTCACACATGCGCAGTCCGTCTCATCTTCAAATCTGTAGCACAGGGATTCCCAAACTATGTCCCGCGGAAGGCTGATGGGTGTTCCGAGTAACCTATAATGGCTTTATACACTGCTACCTTAACACAATGGTTCAATATATGTGAAGTCCACAAGGTGTTCCGTTAAAATTTCAGGATTTACTAAGTGTTCCATCGCAGGAAAAGTTGGGGAAACCCTGCTGTAGCAGATTACTTAGAATAAATGCGCATATTGCTTTTCCTTTGTTCGACTCACCTCGGAGCGGAGAGCCACTGATCATAGATGCCGATAGATGGTTATTCTGCTAATTGTAAATAGAAAGCACCACAGCGTGATGAGCTGTGTATTGCCGGTTAGCGCCGGTGGTGCCGGCAGTGGGAGGTCTGAGGACATTTTATTTACAGATCTCTCGCTTGAAGTTAACCTTTTACGGTAACATTTTAATGCAGTTAGGCTAATTGTCAGCTACAAAATAGAAAAGTAGGTGAAGCGTCACAGTTCAACCACAACTTGCTCCAGGAGAATATAATATATATAATCGAGCAAATAGCACCCTTTAAAGGCATCAGAGCATCACTCGTGGATGATCGGACACTTCTCGCACCTTGTAGGCGGGCAGGTTCAGGGTGCTGCTGCAGACATTGGTGCTCAGAAAAGTTATACTTGTGTGAGGTACCGAAGCAAGTTAATTAAAGTAATGCCGTTTCACACCTTAGTAGTCCGGCAAATATCAGTTAAGGCGATTTTAGTACATTATGTGGCACTTGATGACCTTGTAGTGGACCAGGATCAGAGAGCATCACTTCTGAGTGCTCTTTTAGTGCTCTACATCACTTATGTAGAGCACTAAAAGCAGGTGTGACAGAAATATAGAATGCCTCTCTAGCTCTTCTAGTTACCGAACAACGCGAATTCCAGGAAAATTCCAGTATTTCCAGGTTTTTCCAGGATATTTTCGTTATCCCACCTGGGAGAGCTTGGGACTTTTGAAAAATTCATCTCAAAGGGGTCCTGAATACAGCTAAAAAGGTCCGGCTTTGTTATTAATTTTTTCCGGGTTCGGGTCAATTTTTGCTCATTTTTCCTGGGCTAATATGACAAAAGTCAAGATCGTCCCAAGTATGTTGGGGGGGGGGGACACAAACTGTGCGGCCACAGGCAGATGACTTACTGAAGAAAATTAAGACTTTGCAAAAGAAAGTAGAAAAGAGGACATCTCTACTAGAGCAGCTTTTTAAGAATCACAAAAAGCGGTGGGATGATGATCCCGAGGCACAGGCATTCCTGCCTAGACTAAAATTATTATTGTTTGTAGTAATTGCTTTTTACATTTGATCTCCTAATGTACAGTACATTATTTACTTCATTTTTATCTATTTTGTACTGTTCATCTCTAGTCGAGATGTATTTATTTTTTGTTTATTTTTTATGCTTTCTAAAGTCAGAAATACAAGTGTTCATTGTCCAATTCTTTGTATTGTAATTTTTATCCCTGTTGCTACTGCTTTAAAAATGAGTTCCAGCTTAAAATATTGCAAAATGTAGGGTAATAGTCATTGCCAGAAGTCTAACATGGGCTAAATATCACCAAGTTTATCATTATTTTTTCACTTTTTCCTCACTTTTTTGGCAAAAATTGCTCACTTTCTCACTTTTCTGTATCAAAAAGTGAGTAGAAGCCCTGTGGTTCCCCTCTACTACAGAATTCACATTATGAATGGTCCTGTGGAACGGATTAAAATTGTAAAGCGGGATCTACTGTACATATGGTTATTTACAGCTGATACACAGAAATAATGACACCGAAAAAGTCACCTTAATTATTTAGCGACTCGAGTAGAAGTCAAAAGTAGGAATGAAGTAGGTTTCATTGACAAAAATAAGGAAGAAATTTCTGGCCCTATACTTAAGTGCATATAACGGTATGTCCATTATGACAATGTAACTGACATTCAGGAATTGAATATGTAACCTGACAGCTAAGTCAATGCCTAATCATTCCTCATGATGAAAAGTAACCATAACCATAAACCATAGGCAAAGCTTGAAAGCCTGGGTGAAGCTTGAAAACCCAAGTCCCAAGTATCAAATTCCTACCACAGTTTCAAATTCCTATTGCATGCTATGGTACTCTGGTGCTTATCTTCATCCTTGTGTGTGTGCCCCATATGGGACACAGGGGGGAAGAGACTACATAGTTCAACCCCCCCCCCACATTGCACGTTAGCGTTAGGGATATTGTCCTTCTGTTCACAGGTGTCCTGTCTGAATGAGAGTTTTGTGCTCTACTCGTCATCACCGGAGGAGAGTAGCTTGTGGGTGGAAGCCATCTCTGAAGCAGTGAAATGTTTCAATGAGGGCCGTCAAACCCTGAGAAAGGACAGCAGTTCCAGGAGGCCCCTGAGGGGGCGAGATATCGACGGCTTGTGGCAAAAGAATTATGATCATAGCCCTTCAACCCGGCTGGAAAGGAAGAGATCTTGTCCCGAGGTAATGCAAAGCTCTTCTTTTTACTTAAAGCTTACATTGGAAATTGCACTTTGATCAAAAAAGATGATGTAACAGTTCACGATTGGGGATCTACATTTTTTGCATTCTTAACTACCTGAGTTTTTATGTGATTTTGTCAGTTTTGGTGTAAATAACACAAATTTTAGTGTTTATTCAACATTACATGGTGTTGAAATATATTTGTCGTTTTGCCATCATATTATAGCCTTGATATTCTCATCAACTGCGATGAAAAATCGTCTGATGGAAGCCACAACCTTAAGCTCCAGGTTTATAAATCATCCAACCAAATATTTATAGCTAATAAAAATATAATGAGGAATTGCTTCTTATGGAGCTTGAGTACATCCAATTCCTAAAATGTAGAAATTCAACTCCTTCAAGCCTTTCGAAGTGGATGAAGCATGCAGTCAGTGCAAGGTGGAATACCTTCTGACTCAAACGGAGGATGTGATGGAGAGAAGTGCATAGGTTGAAGGGAACTCAGATGAAAGAAAAGGACATTCTTCCTCTTTAGCGGGTTTATGCTCAAGTCGTTGCTGACTCTCTCTTTATCCCAAGATAAGCACGTTCATTGCTGCTATCCATGCTGATGATTATACTGTGAAAGTTCCCCGAAAGCAGGGGTAACAATCCTCAATGGTGCCACATTGCACAAATCTGCATTGGAGGAGGTATAATGTAGTCGAATGGAGATACAAGGGTTGCATTCTACAATGAATTATAAAATTACATCTTTCAGGTGGGTTTTTGGGAGTTAATTCGTTTTTAAGTATATTTCATGGAGAAAAGATCAAGTTAAAATCACTGCAGTACCTTTTGATGCTTAGAAATGTTTAATTATCCAGTTGGTTGAAAAATTAATGAGTTAATGTAATGTTACAGTTGGCGTGACTATTAAATTTATAGGTCCCCAAAAATGTAAACGGAAATGCTTTCTTTGTGACTCCAAGTAAATATACTAATAAACATGTGTCGTAATAACTTTCAATCATCATTATAGAACTAAAGTAACATGAAGTCTTTGGGAAATTAACATTCATTGCCAAGTAATCTAGGACGAAGTTGACTCCTTTATGGACTATGTATATTATTGATTCAGATCTGCAGATGCAGATAAACTTATATTTCCGAGAGATAAGAAAGTCATTTGATCGCATTCATCTCTTTTAGGAGAATGTGGTGGGAGTGGATGGTCAAGTGTGGAAGGTCATCCCTCAAGGTGCACATTTGGCTGATGATGAAAATCGACCTAGGCCACATAAAAAAAGGAAGGCCTCTACCACTTCTAAGGTATTTGAGAATTCAGACTTTGGTTCTGGATGTGATTTGTTCTCAGCTTGCGCAATGCGCATGCATTGTGGGGTGAATGCTTCCATATTTTTTGGTGGTTGATTGTGGTTCTGCGTTTATTGTGCTGTTTCTCTGTTTCATTTATGCATAAGCAAAGGTTATTCGCAATATATTGATGAATTCTAGGAAATTATAGACAGAATACCTATGGGTTCGCCAGTTGCTCCTATTCTTGGGTATACAGTGATAAATGAACTTCTGGGCACTGTTATCCCAACCCTACTGTTTGATATTCCATTTATACACAAATATGTAAATGGCTTAACTCTTGCTATTCCAACAGACTACACTGATAACAATATATGTAGTTCAAATTAACCATTTCAATAAAAAATGGTTCACCATTGAAAAAGAACAAGACCACAAACGTAGGTACATACTTAATATGACAGCTCAAAATCTACCCCTTTTGAACCATAATTCATCTGTCACTCCAACAACGCAAACAATATCAGCTCAAGACAGAACATTACACACTTAACCACAATCAACCACCAACAATTGTATTCATATTTGTTGGACAATAAACAAATTACAATTTGTAATAGTTATCGTCAAATGGTAAACAGCAAATATTAGAAATTTAAGTCTATAGGATTGCATTCCAGAAATTCCTCAGAGGAATAAAACCATTTAGAAGTAATCCTTATGCGGAGTACATATTTGAACCTTGAAATTGATACAGTTCTAGCCTCTATAGGCAAGAGGTTAAAAAAACCTTCTAAAAATCTCCAATGGAATTGGCACCACTTGTCAAAATTACACCACAATTTGTGTTGGTTTGCGGAAAAAAGGGGGAAATTCCACGCCAGTGACCAACCACAACCTCTCGACCATCAAACCCCTGTGCTGGCTTACAAGAATGTTACTTCCTCTCCAGTGACAACCACAGACACACACACTCAACCCAAATAGGGATTCTTCACTAGGGCTAATGGGACCCCGCTAAGGAGGCCTTTAGTTATTAGTGGGTGGTAAGGAAGTTTAATGAAGCGGATGGACTCGTCATTAGTGAGTGTACTGGAATTCTTTACGAGTCTCTTAAAGTGGAGTTTCTTAAGTGTGAAGAGGGCCACCTTGTGGCCGAAATATGCATATCCGATGCACACCCTTGTCTTTTCTTGTTTTTGTGCCATTTTTTGACTACACTCATTTCAGCTAGATTCTCCCAGAAGTTTGACTGTGTGATTGATTTCTTGAGTGCTTGTGAGTGTGTTTGTGGTTCATAACCCAGGCATCCTTAGCGGGGTCCCATTAGCCCTATAGTGAAGGATCCCTATTTGGGTTGAGTGTGTGTGTCTGTGGATGTCACTGGCGAGGAAGTAACATTCCCATAAACCACCACAGGGGTTTTCTGGTCGAGAGGTCTTTAATAGTCTTTAATTTTTTCTTGAACCATGCCTTTCCAGTCCTCTACGGTTTCCATATCCAGGTCGTTTGGCTCGCCAACAACACTGCTCCAAACAACATTGTGTCTTGCTCTGAAGCTCTCCAGCCAACCATTCGAGGCCTTAAAGTCTAGTTTTCCTAAAGAGACTGCAAACTCCTTTGCCTTTTCTTGCACCATCGGACCTGACAAAGGAATATTCCTCGATCTTGCTTGCACAAACCATTCCCAAACTAATTTGTTTAATTCTTCAAATTCACAGAGAGGAGTTTTTCTCTTTGAATGTAAACTTAGGCATAAAATAATAGACTGAAACAACAATTATTTTATGGTGTGTTGGTTTGCAAACTATTGTTGATTGGGATAAGAAGTAAAACGTATTTTAGGACCTCTTTCAAACTCTTTCTTAATTTCATCCTTCTTCTTAATTGCTTCGTAAACTTGAGTCTTTCCACACTTAAACCTCTCCTGTATCTGTTCACGGAAAGCTTTTCTCGTTCAAAGCACTCGATCAATTCCAGTTTATTTTTCAGCGTTAATACATTGCGTGGCATTGCGGAAATCAATCAGAATTTCCCCTAAGGTCCTTAGCGTTCTCTGGTGTGGTCTTACCCTGACAGCAGCACGTAGGAAAATGATTCCTTCTATTTCGGTTGCGAGCAAGGCAACACAACAATGTTTATGTACTCTTTGTAGAGAGGTGTGAGGGTTCTGCGAGTTTAAGGGGAGGTAAGCGTGCAAGCGTGGGTTGGTGCATTGGTCAAGAAAGAGAAAGGGGGTGATGGGTAGGAAGGAGTGTTGTTGTACATTTGACACAATGTACGTGAAACGGAACGGACATTAGGCACTGGGGGAGGGTTAACGCTAGAGTTAGGGAGACTTGGAAGTGTTTTGGTCAAGGTCGATGCCAAATTGTCCTGAGTCCCTCCCACGACGTAATGTCAGTCAATAATGAGGTAGACCATAGTGTGCGAACAACACCTTTGGCTGGTTTCATTTGGATTGGATTGTTTTCAAGGGAGAGGACATTACAAATTATTTACGATTTTACTTCCTTAAGGTAAATATTGTTCATGGAATAGTTTTTTGCAATTCCGCTTAACCCAGGTTCACGTGCTGGGAATCGATTCCGTTTCCGCGTTTGGCAGTTTCCGTTTAACACAGGGTACCAATGCATGTAAAACCCTATTACGACCGCCAGGACCAACATTTTTTTTCCGGATAAGACAGATTTCCGTTAATCTCAGGTTCCGCTTAAAGCAGGTTTCACTGTATATGATTTGGGGTTGGGTCCACATGGTCTGCCAGGCCAATGGGGGCTCATGGGCGTCAGGGAGGAGGAGGAGTGAGGTCCCATTACCCTGAGAGGGGCAGGAGAGAGCAGGGAGGGGAGGCAGGGTCGAGGGAGGAGAGCACTATGGCATGTGGGAGGGTGTGCTTTTCGGGCATTTTGAACATAAAATATATGCACTCCACTCGCGTTCTAGTGGAGCGCAACATCTTCTTCCATTACCTCATGAAATGTATCAGCTGATTCTTTATCATCACTTACAATTCACTCTTGTCCCTCAATAATCATGGAAAAACTATGCTGTCTCTGCTGGAACTGGACTTGGAATGAGAATTCCTTTGGCTCACTTTTGGTTGAACCACCAGAGCTGCACGTTGCCAAGAATGTCGTAGGTCAACTTTTCATGCACTTCCTTTCCATTACACTGGTGGTAATGTTACAGTCATGAGTGAACTTTGCAGTTTCATTTTTTGTGATGGAATATCATGAACTATTTGTATCCAGACCAGCCAGAGAAAATTGGTGCCCCTTGATCTTGCTGTGTGAATCATAAAGATGAGCAGAAGTCACTTACACTACTTTTGGGTGATGTGCTCTGGGTCAGCCTTAATGGATATAAATACAACACCTGCAACTTAGACCCACATCGTCAGTTGCTCCTTCAAATCTCTCCTACATGGAGGTGACCTCTTCCTTGAAGTACACCTTCCTGAAAGATATCCCGTTACATGCGGCCCTTATCAGCTATGGGTAAGCAACCCATCTTATTCCTCTTTTCTCCACCAGCATTGCCAATACATACACAAAATCAATTGGCAATGCCCGAATAACCTGCAGCCCAGATAATCCATTGACGGATGATCAGGAGTTTGTTAGTTTATTGTTTTTGTGGCATTCATGTACAGTTTTTTTCCAAACAAATTTCCCTTTTTTAGCTTTTTCATTCAAGTTTTCCTTCAGTGACCAGTGTATGTTTAATGACTGCAGCTAATTCTCTTGAAAACAAAACTTTTTAGGATTACGAGAATGAGGTGGTGTCCCCAGACAGTTTGTATCCAATGAGGGAGGAGCTCACCAAGTCCAGCCATCCTGCCCAAGAATCGCCAAATGCTTCAGCCTCAGGAAATGCCTGCAAAGTAAGTGGCTTTACTTTTTCAACTTATACTTGATCTCATGTGGGCAAAATATTTCTTCATACCTTATATGTCCAAATATAAGCCCCACTTTGCTAGCAAAATATCGGTTGTCAAAATTGTGAGGGTCTGGGGTATCTATGAGTATGAAGAGAAAAAAATCTCAAATTTCATGTCTCTTGGTGCAAAAGAACAGAGGCAGAAATAATTCTGCCATATTATGTTCCTCCGACCTTGTGAGAACAACTGAGGTACCCGTCGAAAAAAGACGAACAACTTTTCACATGCATTCAACAATAGTTTCAAGTTAATGGTTTCAGGCGTAACTTTATGGAACCACTTCGTAATTGAAAATAAAAGCTTTGTGAGTTCCACATATGTAAATAGCTTTTTATTAACGACCTAGGTTTCGTCGCTGAGCGACATCATCAGGTAGTTACGGAATATTTGGCACACAATATATAGGTACACTAGGGGCAAGGGGGTGGAAAGGTTTGGAAGATGAGGGAGAGGGTTGGACTGGAGGAGGGAGGGGGGAAGTTGGATGAATAAGGAAAGGGAGAAGGGCGTTGCGGGGGGGAGGCTGTAGGCTACTGTAGATTCTGCCACAATCACTGGTTCCCTGTTTGCTCTGTGTTCCTTCTCCCTTTAGAGCTTATTCACATCTGCTTCCTCCAGGCCTCCGCTTCGACTCCCTTACCTCGCCGGTCATCGGACCAACGCTTAAACTACTACAAAATAATTGATAAGCATAATACATAGCGTGGTAAAATTCAACCATCGTGTGAGCCGTTTCCCTACCTGTCCGCTATCACATGGATGCGACTCAGTCGCACGTAGTTAAAGGGGTCGTGCTCATGCAAGTAGAATGTCTTATCATATAAAAAAATGTTATCAGTATTATCTGTATTTTTATATGTATATAAACTATGTCTATGATTTATCTGTAAACTGACAAATTCTATACCAACAAATTTTTGTATGGTCCTTGGAAAATAAAATAAAAAAGTTACAACACTTCCCCAAAACGATTACATACATGACACTGTCAATGTGCCTCAAGGCAAATATTCCGGTGCACAAATTAGACCAGGTTTCATTTTTGTCATTATGGCCGGAGACTCGAGAGGGGTTGGGCAGTAATTGTTGCCACGTCCGACGCCCATCGGATGAGTGGCTACGCTGCGGTCGGGACATGCGTCTGCAGTAGACGGAGTGACCCTTGACAGAGTGAGAATGACGGCCTTCTGCATGCGTGCAACTAGTGAATCTGCCTGTGCCACGCAGGACGGAATGCACTTGATATTATTTAGCGGTGAGCCCTTAACCCCACCGAGCACACCTTCGATGAGGACCACTAGTTTCACAGAATGTCCGGGGTACATCTGTCGAAGTTAGAAAAGCAGGCCTTGATATTTTGTCCGTTTCTCCACCTCCTTCGCATCCATGTTAGTTTCAGCCAGAGCCGAAAACTCGGATCACAAACATGGAGCGTGTGAGGTGGTCGAGGAGATCGATATCAGGCTTGGTCGCCTCCAACTGCCTGGTGGTGGAGGAGGAGTAATTCTACCAGATTGTGCATTTATCGTTCTCCACAACGGACTCAATATCTCCTGGGGCATAGGGCAGCACAGGTGTTTCGTCGATGCCATTATGACGTGGAACTTGGTTCACTTGGGTTTTCCACTGATTTCATTCACCTTTCTGAGTACAACGTGGAACTACGTTCACTTGGGTTCTCTGCTGATTTGATTCTTTCTTCCTTGGTAATTAGCCGGCTCATCAGGTTATTTAATTTCTGTTCTTCAGCAGGAACGCTTTGCCACACTGAAATAAAATGTTTAAATTCCTCTGGAAGTGCCATATTAATTTTTGTTTGAATCGTAAGTTTTGATATATGTATTTTCTCCTGCCTACTTTAATTTATTTACAATTCCTTCGATTCTTATGATGAATGATACCATATTATCTCGAACCTCAAATTTAGAATTAAAAAACTGTTGCTGAAGCAGATGCACGCTGACTTCTGTCGTCCTTTCATTTACTGCTTTTAGCTTTGCCCTCATTTCTCCAGGGTTGCTGCAGCTCAATAGATGCATCGGACCTTCTTCAAGATGCGTAACCAATATTACATCCCTAATACCCTTACATCGACTCCTTCCCGCTTTCCTTTATCCTTTTCGTCTGCTAGGCAAGCTGCGTTTTCATTCACATGCTGAAAAAGCCCCTTAGACTTAAGTAAAATTGTCACCTGGAATTTCTATAGCTCCCAATTTTTCTCCACCTTTTAGTTTTAATGCTTTCTCGGCCATTCTCAAAATGTTTATTTTTCTCATTTCTTCTTCTTCAAAAATATTTTTCTTCCCGCTCCAACGATCAATTTTTAATTCCTATTACTTATTATCAGAATGGCAGCATGTAATGCTAACGAAGTTTTCTCAGCTGGAATTATACTCCTGAACCCGAATTACGACTTTCTTTGTCTTTCGAACTGCACTACATCCCATTTTGCAGCTGCGGAAGCTACAATCAATAATAACTCTATAATCCTCATCTCAGGATATATACCACCATCTGAAGATCCTGCAAAGTACATCACGGAGCTCAAAGACATTTTAAGAAAAATACCAAACCAAAAGATTCTCATTTCGATTGATTCCAATTGCAAAAATGAGATTTGGTATAGTAAGAAAACAGACGAGGACAAGAATTGGAAGAATTTCTAAATGCTGAGAACCTTGACCTAATAAATGAACCTGGGCAACCAACCACTTTTTCCTCATCACTAGGGGAATCAAATATGGACCTAACAATTTGTAATGAAAAGTTAGTCAAAAACTTAATTCGCTGGCAAGTGCATGGAGAACTGTCGGTCAGCGATCACCGGTTGATAACATTCCAAATTGGAACTGAATCACTCACTACTCAGACACAACGCAAGAAATTTAATATCAAATCTGCAAACTGGGAGCGCTTTTTCAAGGAAACCCACAAGTTAACGTGGGAAAAATGTGAAAGCATCACGTGGGAACCCACGGTACTAAATATAGACAAAAGAGTGAAAGCTCTCACAGATAAGTAAGATTTAGTGCTTTCCCGGCGTATTAACTTGGTGAAGCTTTCTCGGGTTTCCAACCGGGTGATGGTCTCCATGTAGGCCGACGTTTCGATGTCTGACTCAGTCATCGTCATCAGGGCTGATGAAAGGATGTCATTTCTGCTCGTTGGCCGCGTATATATAAGTCGGCCAACGAGCAGAAATGACATCCTTTCATCAGCCCTGATGACGATGACTGAGTCAGACATCGAAACGTCGGCCTACATGGAGACCATCACCCGGTTGGAAACCCGAGAAAGCTTCACCAACTCTCACAGATAGTCTCCACGAAGCTGCAAAAAGAAGTATTCCTAAGCTAAAATCAAAAATCAGTAATGTTCCATGGTGGAATTCAAAACTCCATAGACTGAAGCTAAAATGCAGCAATCTAAGAAGAAGAATGCAAAGAAGTATCAACAACGACAACCGTGAATATAACAAAATGGAGTACGAAACGGCAAAGGAGAAATATCAACAGGAGATACAAAAATCAAAAAGTAAAAGTTGGAACAATTTTGTTAAAGATGACCTATTAAACAACCCTTGGGGGGTTGTTTATAAATTGGCAAGGGAAAAACTTAAAATCCCACCGACATATTCCACCAATGAGTTAAAAAATGGAAACGCCCAACTACTGGAGGGAACCATTGAACACATCCTACAAACCCTAGTCCCTAACGACACGGAAGAAGGAGAAACAGAGAACCAGAAAGAAGTCAGAAGAGATTATGATAAGGACAGCGACAACAGAAATGTAGAAATTACGAAGGAGGATGAAGTCACGGAAATACTGCAAATTAAGCCGAAAAAAGCACCCGGCCTCGACAATATTAACGGTACACTCATCGTTATGGCGGAACCTATAATTGCTGATTACCTTACCAGAATTCTACAAGACAGCATCAAGCTAAAGTATATTTCCCGAATACCTGGAAAAGGGGGCTACTCTGTACAATTCTGAAGGACAAGGGAAAGGATCCCGGAGACCCTAAGTCGTACAGGCCAATAACCCTTCTTTCAGAATTAGGAAAAGTCTATGAAAGAATTCTAAAAGAAAAAGTAGAGGAAACCGCTAACGAAAATAAACTAATTCACCCATCCCAATATGGGTTCAAAAAGGGAGGTTCGACGATTGACGCTGCTTCCAAACTCATCACCGAGATCCAGACTAGTAAATGCAAATACACCTTAGCAATGTTTATTGACTTTGAGGCTGCCTTTGATTCCCTCTGGTGGCCTCAGTGCCTCAAGGAACTCAAAAAATGCAACATCCCAGGAAACTTAACGGCAGTAATTCAGAGTTACTTTACCGGACGAACCACCACTACTCAACTGAAAAACCTGTCCACAACGAAGAAAATAACTAAAGGAGCACCACAGGGGTCAATCTTGGGACCTCTACTATGGAATATAAGCATGAACGAGCTACTACAACAAGACCTACCAGAGGAATGCAGATGGACAGCCTATGCGGACGACATCGCGATCACCATTCCAGGAGACTCAAGAAGAGAGATAGAAAATAAGGCCGGGGAATGCAGCAAAGTGCTAGAAAAATGGACCAAAAATACAAAATTAAAAGTCTCAATTAAAAAGACAGTGTACATGGTATTTGGCGGAAAGCTGCAACGAGATCCTACGGTAAAGATCTATGGGAAAAACATTAAAAGGGTCTCTGGGAATATCTGGGAATCAAATTTGACGAGAAACTACAATTTACCCCCCATGTCAACCAAACAGCAATAATAATAAAAACGGTATTTAATAACTTAAAAAGATATTGTAAACAAAAATTTAGCATAAATACTGATAGTCTTCGAATCATTTATCAAGCAGTAACAATACCCATTGCTTCCTATGGTATAGAGGTGTGGGGACATAGAATCAATCATAGCAGAGTTAAACGAAAGTTATACGAAGCACAAAGGAGCTGCCTTCTACCTATCGTGAGAGGTTACCGTACATTGAGCAACAAAGCATTAAATGTAATCACTGGAATTAAGCCAATAAATTTAGAAATAATGTCTAGACTCCTCAAGTCACAACTAAGGAGAACCGGAAGAGCTTCAATAGATGGAACTCAGCTTACAAATACCGAAAAATGGAATACAAACAAGAGAAAAATAAATGAAATTATGAACAGAACCTGGCAGGCAGAATGGAATTCTACAGAAAAGGGAAGACTAACATTTAAGTTTTTCCCCAGCATTGAAAATCGAATAAAATGTAAAATTAAAATGGACAGATACCTAACCGAAATCCTAACGGGACATGGAGGACTCAAGACCTATCTTAAGAAAATAGGAAAGGAAGAAAATGAAGAATGCGACTGCAACCTAGGACCAGACGATGTACAGCATAGGTTGTACGATTGTCCAAAATACGCAGTAGAAAGAACTGAGCTTAAGAAGATCTTCGGAAACTGGCCAGTCACACTGGAACAGGTTGGAAAAGGACTGGGGAATGAAAAAGCAGCCGAAGCAGTTTCAAACTTCACAAGACCGCGAGAAGGAGAAGGGACGTAGAAGAAATCAAGACAAGAAAAGAAAAGGAGGAGAGAAGAGAAGAAAAGAAAATAGAAGTGGAAGGAATAGTGAGAATGCTGAGGAGGAAGAAGAAAGAAGAGAACTTTGTGATAGAAATACTAAGAAGAAAATAACAATTGTAAAGCAAGCAAAGAAAATCGCAAGACACCCGATGAAGAAATCAAAGGAGAAAACCAAATAATTTTTTTAAAATTATAATACAATTTGTAAAATTAAATGTAATGAAAAACATTGAAACTTGAAATACACTAGAAAAATATGAACCAATTGTAAAAAAAAGTAAAATGTAGAAAATTGGGGGTTTAATAATAGGTACCCCAAATATTATTGTAATTAAAACAATAAAGAGGAACTCCGCTCTACCCTTTCAAGGGAAGACGGAGTGGGAGGGAATTGGTGTTCCAATTCTCTCCCTTTTAATAAAATTAAAAAAAAATACTTATTATCTGGATACCTTCTGCATACCATAACCTTCTGCAGTTACAATTTTAATAAGTTTTATTGAGATCATTGATTTATTTCTACAAAGTATAGTATCCATGCATAAATCCCATAAAACTTAAACAAGTTGTCAAGGCACTGCTGCTTCTTGTGCTTCATCTGTTCTCAACAATTTTACATGTAAATGTGTCTGCTTTGTATATATACATATATATATCCCTTTTTCTTTCTAAGTAGGTATACATATATGTATGCCTACTTAGAAAGAAAAAGGGATTGCAACACAGCTAGTATGTACATAGAACTGAATGATGTTCCCTGTATTGTTGGAGATGTGGTTGCAGGCATGGATTAGATTTGTCTTCCCGTCTTCATACTGTTACCATCAGTGCCCTCGCATGTTATTAAATATCAGTTGCCAGATTCTCTTATATCCCTTGATGTCTCTGGATTGTCATCTTTTACACAATCTTGGAACCAAATTTAGAGTATTCTTTGCCGAATGTTCCCTTCATGATAAAAATACTTTGGATGTGTGGCTTTTTCAGTGCGTCAATTCGTGCTTGAAGTGTGATGGTGCAGGAGTGAGTGGCCACAGTTGTAGAGATCAGAGAGTGGATTCGAAGGCCAAGAGAAGGGGTGGGAAAGATGCTGTCTGGGGTGGACTGTGTTTCCGAGCTGGCAGAGGTGATATCAGGGAACACGGAAACAACTGGAGTACTCGTTGCTCCCGTGCAATGCGCTCTTTGTCCTTGAATCTGCACCATTCTCTTAGGAGACAGGTGGCTAGGTTGTCTTCTCAGCCTGCGTCAGATTTGAATGAATGATTCTTATACTATGTCAAGCAGGCAAATGTATACTGTTTGCAGTTGTGTTCCCATCTTTCAAGGATGAGTGGCAAGGTCCTTCATCTGCTGTCCTTCAGTACATATTGTAATACTTTAGGTTTTTATTGAGCTATGTTGGTCTATTGCTTAATATCTTGCTTACTTTTTGTGCAAATTGTGATGCTTTATTTGCATAAAGTGTACGATTAAAAGTGCATGCATTAGTGCTGATATTTAATAGCTTGTTTCGAGGTGTAAGTTTTTAAACAAATCGACTGTCAATTATTTAAATTTTTGTTATTGTCATTGCTAATATTGTAAATATATGGACTGAGTGACTGAATATTATCAACATTGGAGTGATGGGATATCTTCTTCTTATCCTATTTATTTTGAAAGCTCTTAGGACCAATACACTTTTAGAAACAGAAAATGTCAGCAAAGAGCAATACATATGTAGTTATGTTTTATAAACTAGTGTAGTATTGCTTGCGTTTGATGTTCATGGTAGACTTGTTAATTTTATTTTAGGACCATTTCAAGCCCTATATTCGTAATATGTTATTTTTGTAAAGAAGAGTTTTAATGTTAGTTTAATGTTTAAGTTTGCTATGTTTTAATGTAAAGTTGAAAATTGTATAATATTTTGCTGTACATGTATTTTTTATTCAAAGCACCCAAATAAATGCCTTTTTTTATATAGTTCTATAATTTTTATTTTAATGAAATAAAGATAACTACAACAAGAATACAGTAGAAATTTTGTAATATGAAGTCAGCGGGATCAAAAAATCGGCACTTCATAAAATTGAGTTTCGTAACATAACCTTATAAAGAAATTGTATAAAAAGTTATTTTTGCCACCTAACTTTTATGGTCTTAGGCAAACATTTTAAAACCTTTTTGGTTGTTAGAAAGCATCCTCAAAAAATGCCTTTATATTATAAACTTTATGCCATAAAGGATCGTAAAATAATTATCACCTCTTAGTTTCGCTATGCAAAGATTTAAGTCAGCGAGTAAGAATTTAAATTCATGATCACAGTGTGTTATGCTCATTGTGAAGAATCTGAGATCAGCCAAATCATGTATTTTAACTTCTGAGACTCATTTCAATGTAGCTGACACACACTTGTACAACAACAGCTCCTGGGAGTCCGTAGAGACCTGCTGGCGGTTGGCAAATTCAAACTACCCTCACCCGGCTGTGTGCGAGAGATAGAGACACACTGTCTTCCCTCTCCCCCTTCCAAGCGGTGGAAAGGGCAAAAGGGGAAGGGGTGCGCACCATTCTTGAGCCGATCCTTCAGTGGGTGGACAAGCAACTGTCTTCCAAATTGCAGAAACTGTTTTCCTGAGGCCAACTACACAGACCTTTTTCCAAAGAATACCCCTTCCCTTCTCTCGGAAGTTCAGCGTGTAAG
This sequence comes from Pyrrhosoma nymphula, assembly GCA_963573305.1. Classification (NCBI taxonomy): domain Eukaryota; kingdom Metazoa; phylum Arthropoda; class Insecta; order Odonata; family Coenagrionidae; genus Pyrrhosoma; species Pyrrhosoma nymphula. The sequence goes on along the minus strand of OY754329.1, from coordinate 153,591,660 downwards.
GCGGGCGCCTGGCTGGAGGATGGGTGTCCGGGCAAACGGGCACGCATGGGCATCTATGCCACAAGGGCATGGACTATAAACACACAGGCTGGAGTCGCACAGATTTTCCGACCACCTGCATGATTCTTAGTCCGATCCCTCCACCCCAAGCATGAATCTACTATAGATCCCTCCACCCCAACAAGCATCACATGTCTTGTCTGCAGCGATTTATGGTCGCCCCTCGGCAGTTCCCGAGTCCCCTATTTCTCTGCTTACTTAGCCCTCTCTCGAAGAAAACGAGGTAAGGTCACCGACCATCCCAATGCCCGGACAGATGATGCTTACCTCCTCTACGCTTGCAGTGGCATCCTTACCGATGAATTCTTCCAAATTTGAAGCACAGTTCAATAACTTGGCTTGGTTTTCTATTATATCGCACACTGTGGAGATGTCAACAACAGAGTCTGCCGCTATATTAGCCACTAGGTCTCCCTTGGATGCACTTTCAATCACTACGTTTACCAATCGATCTCAGATCGGTCTGAGTTCAGACCGATCTGAAAGTTCAGCACGGAGCTGACTCCGATCGCCTGGTTTACCAACACGGTGTGAAAATATCGATATTGAACGATCGATTTCAGTAGTTTGAATTATTTTGAGATTTCTTGCATATTTCAGCCGCACATTTCTCTCCTTTCCCTTCTTGCAACAAGTCACGCCGTAAATGATATCGGTTATGTTTTGTTTACCATCGGCAACCAAAAGAAGAACGATGAGCGCCATGCTCCGGCCTCTTCGGATCGATCTGAGATCTCAGACCGTTAGGGAAAGCGGGCTGACTCGGCTCGATTCTCAGATCGATCTGGCCTGCGCGCTCCGTTTACCATACCGAGCTGAGCCACTCAGATCGATCTGAGATCGATTGGTAAACGTAGTGAATAATCTTCAGCTAGTCTGAAATGTGTGACATGACATGCTTTCTATTTTTTGAAGAATTGGACATTTTCAACCAGTTGTATTACTGAAGAAAACTTGGCAAATATGAAACGTCCGTATAAGTCCCCCGAACATAGAGGAGTGATTCAGGGGACTCAGGGTAATGCAACACTCATCTACGTGATTGAACAGCCTGCTGAGTAGGACGGAAAGGAAGAGTAGGAGAGGGGGTTGGATAATCAACGTAATTGGTGTACTAATTGATTGACAACAAATGGAGTGTGATTCGGCATATTTTCCATCTAACTGTCAGTTCGTGATGCACTTAAGCTTTCAGTTCTAAAGAGCAAGACTTTTTTGTCAGATGAAGTAACAATGTGGAAGTCGTGGAGAATGAAATCGAAGAAAATAGTACCGCCATTAATGGTTATCTATATCAATCCTGAAGTTTATGAGGACAACGATTTACCTCCCTCCCAGGAAATGCCTTTCCTTTCATTGACGGCAATTTGCCTGTCCAGTTCTTAGAGATGTTTCATCTCTCATTGAAGTACGTGAATGAATCATTAACTAATTCCCAAGTCTCTTTTCACTTTGATGATTTGTGCTTAGAGTTCTGTTCTGTAAAAACTTACTCTAGTACGAAATAAAATTAGTATTTTTTATCTTTCTATTTGTAATCTTTTCTCTGTTATTTCGCATAGTGGGTGTTGGGAGATATGTTGAACACCATTTCATGTGATGACATCCTTATTTACAGACTTCAATAAGCTAAAACATATAATCCCATGTAATGACTTCATAATTCAAATGCGATTATCATTTAACTTTATGATTTGGGGAACTTTTTCCAATCGAAAAAGTGTGAAGGAGAAACTTCATCTCAAATGGACATCGCCGAGATGTTCCAGGTCTAACGTTCTCCATTTAATTAATTAGTTATTTTATTTCCCAGCTACAACTTACCTACTACTAATTTTCCGATGATGGCACAACTTCGTGATAAAACTATGAAAATCTTCTCTATCTCAATGTGGTATTGTATAATAGTCAACACGGTGAAGTATGTAATACGAAAATAAAATAAGGTTAACGCTTTGAGGCGTGACTTCGTGGAGTTGACTCAAGTTGGCTCAATGCTTCACCTGGAGATGTCATGATGCAACAAATCATGATTCGTAGCAAAAAAATCAATATGGATAACCAACTTGGTGAGTTAAGGCGTGACTCCGTGGAAATTAATCATGATTCAACGAGAACACTTGGTACCAAGCTTTTAGGGACGTGACTATTTTTCTGGGACAGTGGCTGCAGGTATCCCTGTCCTATTTCCCATTATTTTATCAAATCATTTTTCCGTCTCTGAGCTGTATAAGAATTTGAACTGCCACCAATCCAAGCGCATGGCAGCAAGTATAGTATGTGGTGCCACTCGTGAGTTTTAACTGAAGGGAATTGTTTACATCATGGAAATGCTGCCAACAGTTAAAACAAAAATAACCGTGCGATGGAAGAAATAAAGGCCTAAGCTACCTACCATTTTCCCCATCACTCTAGGTCTAAATGTGGAAAATGACTGGGTGATTCAGGCATATGTGAGAGAAGAATGCACTATCATTCATGCATTTCATACGTTTGATGCATCACATTCGTCAACACTGATTTGCTAGGTGCCTACATCTGAAAAAAGAGTTTTGCTGATGCATTTTTTCACCATGGTTCATAAAAATGAATTCCATTTTTTCCTGGAGATTGGGGCTGAGGTTAGTATTATCGTAAATTTCATATTTTTGGAACTTCGTATTATCGATTAGTGCCATGTATTTACTATGCATAGGCTTTTGGTCGGGACCGACAGTTTTGCTTCGTATTATCGAGTTTCTACTGTATTAATAAAAATACTGATTGGAACAGATTTTGAACTAATACATAGTTCTAAAAATTAGCGAATGCTACAGGCGTTGACATAAAGCAATAGATAGATACAGCACCCCAAAACATACATACCTCCCCTGACACCTTGGAAAATAAAATTTCTTCCCTTCATCAGCATGGTAGTCCCTCAACCGCACATAAGCTGCAAGACAGGAAATTTCCATTGACAGATTCGACAAAGAAGTTAAACAAATGTACTACTTGTTAAATAATAGAACGAAGGTGAACTATTATAACAGTGAATGTATTACTGATGCATTTAAGTGCTATATGTATATCATCCAAACTTACCTGACAGAGAGGGCTGAAAGAGCATGTTTTGGTGGGAGTAATGTCTTCAGCCTGTAACGGGTAAAGTGCGCCTTTTCAGGCCCCACTTGTTTTGGGGCTGACGCACGGCCTCGCCGAGAGGGGTCGCCTCGGAGAAGAGGAGAGGAGTGCGGAGGAAGAGAGGGAGTCGCGGCAGTCGGGACGGAGCTCGGGTGGAGAGCAGAGAGGGTGGACTCGGCAGATTCCCGTGGAGTGTATTTTTCGGCAGATTCCCGTGGAGTGTATTTTTCGGCAGATTCCCGTGGAGTGTATTTTTTTTGTGACAATAAATTAAGTTTACGTTACATGGCGCCCAACGTGGGGCTCGACATCATTCTGTAAGTAAGAATTTACAACTAGTGTACTATCAAGTGTTATTTTGTGGAACGGCCAGCTGATTTAGTGTTCTAGTTAGTTTTTCGCTTTCCAAACCCCTCGTTCCTATACCACGGTCCAACCTCATCCTGTAGATTAATGCCCCGACGGACCTCGGAGGCGAGAAGACATAGTACCTTTACCTTAATCCTTTGGCATAGGGAATTATTTGCACGTAATGGCTGTTCCAGCAGGGACTAGTTGGATTAATGTCCTTTCGAAGGAGGACGCAGTGCAATGGTGTAACAGGTTCGCATTAGACCATTCCGGAACTTTGGATGAAGTCAGGCGACGGTTGAGGGATCGAGTAAGAGAGATTCATGCCGCGAGCGTATCGGAGGAAGAAGCGGGAGGGGTTTCAACGCCAATGCGTGTAACAGATCAATTGGCTGAACTAATAGATGCCCTGACGCGGTTCTCCCCTCATAGTCCTGATCGCGATGAAGCACGTTTGCGAGGGTTGACGAGCGATATTTGTCGTTGGAATTTACGGTTTGACGGTGATGAGAGTGAAAGTGTAAATCTCTTTTTGGAACGCGCCGACGCCTTTAAAGAATACAAAAGGGTTTCAGACGAGGAAATGTGGGGTTTAGTTCCGGAAATGATCGGAATGAAGGTGACTCAATGGCTCCGAGCAAACCTATTTAGTATATCCACTTGGGGAGAGTTCAAAAGAGAAATAAAAAGGGCGTACTTGCCGGTCGGGTACGATATTAGACTAAAGAAGGATATGTTTGCCCGCACGCAAGGGGAAGGGGAGAGGATAAATGAATTCGTTACGGTGCTCAGAACGATGAATTCTAGGCTGGAGAATTCGTTAGAGGAAGGGGAACTACTCTCCTTAGCGCTAGATAATCTCCATCCGTTCTATTTAACCAAGATGACATTGCAGGGCATACATAATTTCACCGAACTCGTTAGCGTGGGAGCAGAAATAGAGGCGCGTCAAGAACGCTGTAAACTCTATCGCCCTCCTCCACGCCCCAATGAAATGGTTGATCGCGAGTTTGGCTATCTCCCAACGGTCGGACGCGAGGTACAGGGAGGCACTAATGCGACTAAGGCCGAATGTTGCTGGCGCTGTAGTAAAACGGGACACCTAGCTCGTTCATGCCCTGAGCCGCGAAAGTCCACCGATATGTCTAAGAGGTCAGTTGTCGCGAGCGTGGATTTAAACGAGAACGCGACTCTCTAATCACGGGGTCAGAGAGTCGCTACTCCAACCCGTCGTCTAGAAACAAGGATTGGAAAGAGTGGGTGGAGACCGTTCGTGGCTTCATGAACTCTAAGGTCCAAGATCGTGTATGCTACGCAAAAGAGGGACGTTTTTTTGTGTCAGTCGAATTAAAGGGGCGTGAAGTGAAGGCGCTATTAGACACGGGGGCATCTATTTCCCTGGTCAATAAAGAGATCGCGAACTATCTCACGGATATGGGTGAACGTGCCTGTCCTTGCCATGACAAACATGTCGAGGTAGCTGACGGTCGAATAGTACCTTTAGACCCACCCATATGTACGTCTGTAAAAATTGGCTCTTTCGAATGGGTAAGCAAGCTATATGTTTTACCAGGGATGCCGTGTGAAATTCTGTTGGGGGCAGACTTTTTCTTCACATGTGGCCCCACAATACGTTTCGATAACGAAAAAGTATTGATTTTTACTGATGGAACCAAGGTCCCGGTAATGACATTCGGAGAGGACCCGCCTCTAAGAGGGTCGGCAGAGACCAACGACGTAGGAACGACCGAAGTGAATGATGAAACCGAGAAGTTTTTGGAGCGGGAGCTGGCACTTTTTCAAAGCGTACCTGGGAGAACTGACGTTATTCGTCACCGTATTGATACTGGAGACGCCGTCCCCATTAAACAAAGGTATTATCCTGTTTCTCCCAAAATTCAGGACGAAATTAATGGCCAAGTGGATGAAATGTTAAGGGACGGCGTAATAGAGCCATCTAAGAGCCCATGGTCGTCCCCAATTATTCTGGTTCCTAAGAAGGACGGGTCGCGTAGGTTTGTGGTAGACTTTCGGAAGGTGAATGCCTTAAGCCGGAAGGATGCCTACCCACTACCGTATATTGCCACAATTCTCGACAGACTCAAGGGAGCCAAGTGGGTAAGCACTCTTGACTTAGAGAAGGGATATTGGCAAGTGGAAATGGAACCAGGAAGTAGGGATAAAACCGCGTTCACCGTACCGGGTAAGGGCCTTTTTCAGTTCCGTGTAATGCCGTTCGGATTGCACAGTGCCGGGGCCACCTTTCAAAGATTGATGGACACGGTGATCGGAGCAGAGTTGGAACCGTATTGTTTTACGTATTTGGATGACATTATAATTGTCAGTGAAACATATGAGGACCATGAGAAGATGCTTCACCGCGTCTTTGCTCTGCTCCGAAAGGCCGGATTGAAAATCAATCACCAAAAGTGTAGCTTCTTCAAGGAAAAGTTGAAATTCCTTGGGTACATAGTAGGTAACGGGAAACTCGAAGCCGATCCCGAGCGTATAGAATCCGTTCGAAGTTATCCTACCCCAAAAAACGCTATCGAACTAAAACGATTCTTGGGTTTTGTTGGATGGTATCGCAGGTTTATTCCGAATTTTGCTTCGGTGGCTGAGCCTCTGACCTTCTTGCTAAGAAAACGGTCTTCGTGGCAGTGGAAGGTGACTCAGGCGGCCGCTTTTAGCAAATTGAAAGAATATTTAACAAAAGCCCCGATATTAACTTGCCCTGATTTTAAGCTCCCGTTTATAATCCAATGTGATGCGTCGGAAGTCGGAGTAGGTGCGGTTCTGTGTCAGAAAACGGCCTCTGGTGAAAACGTGATTGCCTACGCTTCGCGAACTCTGAACCCGGCTGAAAGAAACTATAGCGTAACGGAGCGAGAGTGCCTCGCCGTACTATTCGCTATAATTAAATTTAAGGCTTATGTGGAAGGTTATCGGTTCGAAGTTATTACCGACCACGCTTCGTTGGTTTGGCTTCTGTCTTCCCAAAATCCGAAGGGGCGACTGGCTCGGTGGGTCACGCAACTCCAACAATATGATTTCGTTATCACCCATAGGAAAGGTAAATCGAATGTCGTCCCAGACGCGCTTTCGCGCATCTATTTTATCGGAACTCCCGAATGGGAGGGGAAAAAGGTCGCTGATCCTTGGTATTTAGAATTGTATAAGAGCTTAGAGAACCAGCCGGAATCAAATCCAGACTACGTAATAGTTGACGGCCAAATATACCATCATGGACACCGCAAAGGAGAGACTGGCTCCAAGGCCAAACTTGTTGTGCCCCTCGAGAGCCGACAAACTCTCTTAGTAGAAAATCACGATAAGCCCTATGCTGGACACTTAGGGCTTTACAAAACATATAACCGAGTGAGAAGGTTTTACTTCTGGCCCACACTACGGAGAGACGTAGCAAAATACGTGAGGAGTTGCGAGACCTGTCAAAGATATAAAACCGATAGGAGAAAAGGGGCTGGAGAAATGAGGGCGAAGAAGGACCTGACCCCCCCTTGGACTATTGTCGCGACAGATATCGTCGGACCCCTTCCGAGGTCGAGGTCAGGGAATAAATATGTATTGGTTTTTCTAGACACAAGTACGCGCTGGCCGATCGCTATTCCCTTGCGCTCTGTTAGGGCAGAAGATGTAACTAAACTGCTTCTTTGCAATGTCATTAACCACTGGGGGTGTCCAGAGATATTATTGTGTGATAACGGCCCCCAGTTCCGTTCGAAAATATTGCAGCGTGCTTGTGAAGCCTATGGAATTCAGCTTGCGCATATCGCACCCTACCATCCCCGCGCAAACCCCACGGAAAGGAGCATACAGACGTTGAAGTCTATGATCGCTATGTATTGTCGTGGCGCACAAAGAACTTGGGATGAGGGTATTCCCCATTTTATGTTTGCCTTGAGAACAGCCAAACAAGAGACTACTGGTTTCTCCCCGGCTGCTTTAAACTTGGGAAGGGAGCTTAGGGGACCGAACGAACCGTTCCGAGCTCTGAACGATTCAAAAGGCACTCCTTTTGAACCCACGGCCTACCACAAAGAATTGAAAGGCCGATTATCCAGGTATTATGAAAGCGCTGAAATGGCGATGCGAAAGGCAAGCGAGAGGCAAGCACGGTATTTCAATTTAAGGAGAAGGGACGTGGAGTATGAGATAGGGACTCTCGTGTGGAAACGTAACCACATTTTATCAGATGCCTCTAAGTTCCGCGCCGAGAAATTAGAACCGAAATTCGAAGGTCCATACCGAGTCGTGAAGAAAGTGTCCCCAACAATTTACCGACTAGAATCTCTGCGAAGAAAGAACGAATGCACCGTTCACGTCGAAGACCTCCGACCCGTTATATAATGGTATTGGTTTTTTTTCAGAGGGGGAGCTGTGTAACGGGTAAAGTGCGCCTTTTCAGGCCCCACTTGTTTTGGGGCTGACGCACGGCCTCGCCGAGAGGGGTCGCCTCGGAGAAGAGGAGAGGAGTGCGGAGGAAGAGAGGGAGTCGCGGCAGTCGGGACGGAGCTCGGGTGGAGAGCAGAGAGGGTGGACTCGGCAGATTCCCGTGGAGTGTATTTTTCGGCAGATTCCCGTGGAGTGTATTTTTCGGCAGATTCCCGTGGAGTGTATTTTTTTTGTGACAATAAATTAAGTTTACGTTACAAGCCAAGGAGGAAGTAAAACAAGCACGTAATGCTGTCCTAATAAATACTGATTATCTAGGTGACATTTAATCTTCAAAAGAACAATAACGAGAAATCTTTGCTGGTTTTTTTTCAAATGGCCATCACAGTCTCATGTAGTAAAGAATGTTCACATGCTAATATAATAATATAATGTACCTAATTATAATAATATAATTTATTGTTCAGTTGATCAGGTATTTGAAATAGAACAGGGTCAGAACAGTTAATACATACGTACAAACAAAGAATATATTGTTAAATCACTGTAAAGATAGTTACAATTTGTCGCTTAACATGTTTGCAACGGCAGGACCAACCGGTGGTTCCCAGTTGTTCACCCTCATGGCCGGTGGGACTCGGCTTTTCCCACTCACAGGGGGAGGGACCCATGGGTGGGTCCCTTTCCGCTGCCTTGTCTTTGCATTGACAGCTGTGAAGAAGGACATATTTCTGACTGACGCTCCTCAGATTTAGTACATTTTTTTCAAGAAAAAGCCCCATAAATTTCCTTCCTTTTTGCAGTGTTTTCTTGACTTGACTTGGTGCAACCTTTAGTTTGAACATAGAATTTATTATTGAAGGAGAAAGCGTTGTGGGTAAGGATTAAATTAGAAATGTCAAGAAGGAAATCAGAGCTGGGAATGTGAGGAGTTGATTAATGAAATGGCGGTTGGCCGAAATCCCTTCAGAATGAGGTATACTAGTGTATAGGGAAGTGACATCAATAGTGGCCATTAAAATATCACAGTCAGAGGGGAGTGGAGTAGACTGGAGGTGTTCAAGAAAATTATAAGTGTCTTTGATGTAGGAGGGCAGAGAGTGGACAATGGGTTGTAGGTAGTAGTAAACAAAGGCGGACATGCATTGGGTGGGTAAGTTATAAGAGGAAACTATGGGGCGGCCGGGGTTGTTAGGTTTGTGAATTTTGGGTAGAATATAGAAGTTAGGTGTGCGTGGATGTGAAGGAGAAAGAAGGGTGATATCTTGTTTAGATAGGCCTTCATCTGGGCCTTTATTGTGAAGAAAGGAGATTATTTCATCCAAAAATTCAGGGTTTGGGTCAGGGGAGACCGGGGAGAGGGGCTGATAAGAGGTGGTGTCCGAAAGTTGCCAGATGGCTTCACTGAGGTAGTCAGAAGAGTTGAGGATGACTACTGTGGAGCCTTTGTCGGAGGGAGTGATGACAATATGTATCGGGGTTTAGAGTGAGTTTTCTGAGGGCCGAGATTTTCAAAGGAGATAGATTAGGCTTAGGTTTAAGGGAGTTGAAGAAAGATGGGTCCGAGAGTTTTGAGAGGAGGTTGGTGAAGATTTCTAGAGGATGGTTGGAGAAAAATGGTTTTGGCTTGTGGGACGAGGGAGGTTTGAATTTGGAGAGAGGAGGTGGGAGATGGAAGAGTGGGCCACATATCCCAGAAGAATTTCCATTTGAGCCGTCGGCAGAAAAGAGAGGATTTTAACAGGGTTGATTTTAGGGGTAGGGACAAACTGAGGCCTCTGTTGAGTAAAGATATTTCTTCAGGGGATAGATAAGTGGAGGAGAGGTTTACGACAGGTACGACCGACAGGCTTGTTCAGGTAGTCTGACGGACGTTTGAGCTGGGAGGGTGGGGGGAGACAAAGGAAAGTTGTTTCTTGGAAGGATGCGCTTCGGGAAGGCCACTGACGTAGGAGACAGGGAAGCAAGGCGGAAGCATGTCACGAGGTCCAGTTGGGACAGGTACAATGGAGGTGGGGGTGGGGTGGGTGTTGCCATGTGTATAGGCAGCGAAAGGCCTCTGCGGAAAAAGGAAAGTAATAAAGCAGAGAGTTTACACTGGGCTTTTAAGCGTTTGGAGGAAAGAGCGCGAAGAGCATATTACAGTATAAGGTGGATACTAGGGAGCGAATGAGGGCTGCACAGCCTGATAATATTGATGAGGGAATGGATATCGGCATAGTTTTGGTTTACAAGAGCGTGATAGTCTTAAGAGGACAGAATGGCAGAAATTGAAGGAAAGCTGATATGAGTATAAGTGAAAGAACAGAAGTAAAGAGGGAGGAAGCCCTGGAGGCAAGAAGACCTGGTGGATCAAGGTGCAGGATGATTCAAGATCCTTGAGCTGATGGGGAGAGGAAGAAGGGGGAGCCAAGTAAACCAACCTTAAAAGTATTATTTAAGGTGGAGTTGTGGGAGGAGACTCGAATGGCGACAGGGAGAGAAACAGAGAGGGAAGGGGGATCGTTACATGAAGAGCGGTGCCCATTCATACGCATGTTGAGAGGAGTGGTGGATAAGCCAATGTAGAGAGAGGGGCAGTATTGGCAGAGGAGGATGTAAACAGTGTTTTGTGTGGTGCAGGAGAGTGAGGAGACAGAAGGCAGGGGAAAAATGAGAATCTTGTCCGACAGGGGCTGGGTGATTAGAATGGCACAAGTTTTACATTGTGGGCAGTTGCAAGGGGTAGGAAGGGATTTGGTGGGTTTGAATGATTTGGACAGGGGTTTAGTGGCTTTAAAAATGGTGGATAGATTGGGATCTATGGTGTCTGAAGGTGAGAGAGGGGCATTGAGGAAATACTTTGGAAGTGGTTAGGTTGTCTGAAAGGATAGGGTAGAGGTTTTTGATAATACGTCTTAGGGAGTGAACACCAGGGAAGTAGGTGGTACAGAGGGAGATTTCGTGTTGAGAAATACTATTATTTGGGAGGCAGTTAGGGGGAGTGTGGTTTTTTGAGGATTTTTTTGTTAAGATGCTCTGGATATCCTCTGCAAACAAGAGATTGGTGAAAGTTTGTGAGGAATTTATAAAGGTAGTGGCCGCAAATAGAAAGGGAGTAGGGGAGGGGTGGCAGTTATTGAAATTAGATATAGTCATCGAGTACTCTCTCCTAGTATAGCAGCAATAAGTATACCATTGGTACCATAAATTGATTTTTTTCAACTACCAACTTAAGTTGCAGCAGTTTTTCCTTGATTACAGAATTTTGAAGTGAGAAATTACGATTTTCAGTTAATTGCATATAAATCATGACTGCTATTTATGCAAGAGTAAATCTTGTTTTGATATATGTTATCACCCACATTCAAGTAAGGAGTTCTTGTAGTCCCTTTCAAAATGCACCTAACTCCCTATTTAGCCGACCTTTATTTAAGGCGACCACTAGCCAAGGGGCACAAATGCTCTGAGCTAGACTTAGCCCCCCCCCCAAAAGCAAATCTCTGGCTACATGCCTGACTTGAGGCAATTGAGTAATATAGTGTTACAACTACATATATATAGTGTATGATACTCACCAGGAAACCTCAGGCAGCACAGGGTGGAGGGAAATAAACTATAATCCACTCTTGAATCATTCAACAATTCACACATGTGATCGTGGGCTTGGCACTCGGGGAGAGTTTCATCCTCACCCATTTCAAAAGGTTTCATTGGGTTCATGGCCACTCATGCTGTTATTCTTCTCTCACATACATACATGGGTATATATTTTATGTTACAATTTCTATTAGGCTATTTTAAAAACACTCCTAACTTCCTTTAGATTAAACCAAAGCACATGGATGGGTAATAAGAACCAATGTTATTGTTTAATAACTTTATTCTTCATTTTTTTAAACTTTATTAACATTTTTATGCCCATTTTCATGGCATTATTTCCAAGAAAATATCTTAGTGAACATTATCCAAAGGTAATGTATTTAGGTCACACCAAACTTCAATATTGCAACTATATATTATGGCGGATACATTTCCACCCATTGACAATAGCTTCACAGATAGGCATTAAACAATATGTTTTCATGCTGAAATTAGGGTGCAATAATAACACTCAACTCTTACTAACCTAACAACTTTCACATCTTCTCTCACACACACTTTAAAATGGCTAGAATGACTGCACAAATAATGCAATAACTCATTGCCAATGGTTCCACATGGAACCCAAAAAATACATGTTGCAGTAATAAAAACTAAGCTCCAAGGAAAAATAAAAGTTGAGCGCCACACATTGATTGCAACATAAAGTTATTTTACAAAAAGCCACATAAAATCCTTGAATAAATAATATTTTCTGATATCATACCACTACATAATATCATATAAACTCTCTCTTGCTCTCTAATCTTCAAGTCTTGCTAATGAAACTGCAAAACCTCAAGAACACTGAGTTCCTGGTCAATACAATGTTTTTATACAATGAACACAATATAATAACAGCATCTAACAATAAGCCTCAATAATCAATGGTTAATTTAAAGAGGAAATAAAAATAAAAATATTTTTTTTTCTGTATACAAAAAATAGAGGAACATTCCTTTGAAATAAAGAGTTAAAATGACTGAGTTAATTATCACTGCTGGTAATAAAATAATCTACTACTGACATTCAATGGAAAATGCAGTAAATAATTTCCCCAGAATTAAATAATTTTCTTGAGAAGCATAAAATTTAATACAACTAAACATTACAAGGCAGAGTTTTGCCATTTGAGATCTTGGAAAATAATGTGATAATGGGCATCAGGGTAGCTCTTAATTAATTACTTTTGTAGCACTTGGGTCTCATACCTTAATATGGTTTCAGGGCCTAAAGAAAAATATCTAGTGAAATTTATTTCAATTGCTCAGTTAACATAACAGAAACCATATACATAGTTACACATTAAAAAAATATGTAGCTGACAGTTTTCCATCCTATTCCGTGGCATAAGTATAATAATCAAGGCTTCCCGAGCATTCTTGACATATGAATGAGGCTTTCTCACTCTGCTTTTGAGTGGCTGGCAATGTTTACCTTGCCTAGCTTGTCGAACAATGCCACTAGAAATTATTATGATTCTAAAAGCTTTTTTAGCTGGTGAAACTAGAATGTTTGTCTTGAGATTGCTACAAATGATGTCGAGGAACCAAAATAACTGACGGATAGCAAACCCAAAAAAAGACTAAGGCACAGTTCCTGGCAGATATCAGCTCCTCTTTAAGGCCCTTTTACACCAGGCACGAAATTGCACAACTTCAAACTGCATGTTTTTCTCAATCGGGCGTGCATTCATTTACGAATTAGAGCAGGGGCTACTTTGCCATCTCGCGTTCGTGCAATCGCACATGTGTTCTTGCAATTCACGACTTTACACGATGCAATTTGAAATGCAAGTTTGTACGTACATCAGATTGTGCAACGTGCCCCATGTAAAACGGGATTTAGGCTGAGAATAGTTTGCACGTCCTTAGGATTTGAGATTAATTGCAGCCAATTTTATCTCTCATAATGGAAGGGAATAGAGAGTAATATGAACAGAAGACATCAGTAGAAAATAATATCAAAGAAGTGAGGAGTTCCATAAAAAACTATGAAATCAAATCAGATAATTCAGATGGTGGAACCCTACTGCGCAAGACGATTCTAAGAAAATGTTCTTTATTTGCACAAATCGAGGACAAACTTAATTCCAAGACAACCTGCTATTTTTCTTAACCCTACAACAAAAATAAAGCAATGTTGACAAATAATCAAGGACAGGAACTTAAAATGCTTTAAAATTTAATCCTTCAAAATTCTGGTGCGTATAAACAGAGAGGGGGAAAAACATGCAAAAATAAGTAAAATAAATACTTGCACTAGTTAAAATAATATTGAATAAATAAAAGTACATGCAATTATTTCTGTGCTGCCAAACTAGAAATAAACTTTCCTTGGCTGGTTAGGATGTTATGTTAGTTTTTTTTCATTTCATGCAGCCTCCCAATTTCTTACTGAAAGATGACACCTCTATTGTCAAAGGTCCTGAAGAAGAATGGCGACTATGCAAAAAAAGTATGTTCACATTTATTTTACGACTCTGTAGTATTACTTATAACAATGCTTAAGCATATTTCCTAAGTCCTTTTGTGCTAACATTTCAAAATGCATTACATTGTGTTACACCCGGCTCTGCCCGGCGTAAACTCTTCTACCGGCTTAAAAACCACGCCAGCACCAACCGCCACTTTTCCTCCTCCCCCACCCGTTCCTGAGCTCCGAAACCTCACCCCACCCCCGCCGCAACGACGCAACCCTTATTGGCCACTGCGTTCACGTGGGCACCCTCAGGGTTTGGGATAAAACGAGCACCCCTAAGCTGGAAAAGAGAGAACGGGGCAGGTGGAGCAAGGAGCTTGAGTAAGATACTCCCCTTGACTCCCTGCGCTTGGTACCCAACGGACGTCAAGACGTTGAATGAGCAACTCCCTCTCTCACGTCCACCACCCCCGAACGAGAGTGGGGAAAACAGTTGGGTGAGAAACTCAATTTGCCCCCTCTCCACCTTTTCTCCTCTCTCGCACCGATCTGGGGGAGAGCAAGTGCAGATGCCCACACCCAGCTGGAGCCCTCCGCTATCGCACCCAGCCGGGGGAGAGTCCTACACGACCCTTCCTACCCTACCGCTTCAGAGGTGCCCGTCAACAACAGAGAAAATCCCACAGATACCACGGCTCCGAGTCCGTCAACGCCAGCAGCGGCCCAGAGGGAGGACGCCCTCGCCGAGGACAAGGACCACTCCACGGCTGCCCAAGGGTGCGACTACAGAGGCCATTTACATCGGAGAAAATGGCACGACCCCGAGACCATCAACGCCCGTAGCAGAGGACCAAGGACCAGCTGCCGGGACACCGTCACGGGAATCAACACGCCCCGCCCGAGCTCTTCCCCCTGACCTTTTGGGACCCTCGCCTATACCCTTCCTTTCCTAAACCTTATCCTACCTACGTTATTTGAAGGAAATAAACAAAGCTAAAAATGTAACATACTTCTTCTTTATCCAACACCAAAATCAACCTCCTCGCCGTCGGCATCCCGACCGACCTTTTTTCCCAGTTTGACAATTGTTAAGTAGCTTTATAAGAATAAATTCAATCAAGCTACCTTTTGTATTAAAAAATATCAAAATCTTTTACGTTCAAAACTAAATTATGGAACTATTTAATACAGAACAGTTTTTACTCTGCTGAAGAATTTACGAGAACATAATCTTGTATACACCCTGATTTTGAACATTTATTTCCAATGCATTATATTTGTAACCAATTGACTTATCCTATACTTTGCGAGACAAGTCCTGGGATTAATAAAAAAATATAAAATAAAATAAATTAGCCCTGATAGTCTCCATTCCCATTGTGATTTGATTTTTCCAGTCAAAATTTTGATTGTTCAAAAACAGGAATTTATGAAATAGCTTTCTGTGTCACCGAGAACGATAAAAATTTATAATATTGGTACCATTGTCATCAAATTGAAGCCATATCTTTACTACTGCCAAAATTCCTTCTTTTTTCTGATTAATTTTAGATGCATAGCAATTCCAAATGTTTTGTTTAGATTTGTATCCACAAAAACGTCATTTAGCACATGGCGTGTACGCACTTCATTGAGCGTAAAATGAGAGAATTTAATCAATGAGACAGAGATGGCATTCTTCACAAAAATCTAAAAATAAACCCTAAAAATTGAACCATTCAATTTAAGAGCATTCTAAATGGTTTGTAACGATAAATGTTGATAAATATTGACACTATTTCATATGCAGTATGCACTCAAATAACTTTATTCTATAATAAAAAATGTCTACTATTGGGCCAAAATTTCCTCTTGGACCCATTTTACTTTAATCATAATTCATTTTTCTAGGCATCTTGAGGCATTTTTCAGATCTCATAGTTCAAGACCCTGGCAACATTTCAGTGAGGATTAAATGAGCAGAAGAAACAATGATAAGAAGAAGAAAAACATGTTGCATTAAAAAATAAAAATACCATATATGCTTGAGTAAAATCCAAGAAATTCCCACCTTTTCTGGCCAATTAAATTCCACCTCAATGACTTATAGTCGAGATACTCAAC
Source organism: Pyrrhosoma nymphula (assembly GCA_963573305.1). Lineage (NCBI taxonomy): Eukaryota > Metazoa > Arthropoda > Insecta > Odonata > Coenagrionidae > Pyrrhosoma > Pyrrhosoma nymphula. The sequence continues at coordinate 153,575,568 of OY754329.1, read as the reverse complement.
TTTTTTTGGGTCAATAATTCCGCATTTCAAAAATCATATACATATATCTCAATTACTCTTAAGCCATAGAGAATTTTGCTGATGAATGAGTTCGAAGTTTTGGATTAGGACCTAATACTGCCAAATACACTTAGTACTTCCAATGTTCAATATTTATGAATTCAACAAGACCAATTGTAGTAGGTTTATAAATATTATATAACCATCCTGAAAACACTAGGATTTTCTGATTAGCTATGGGTGATGCTAGGGCTGTAAATCTCCGTAAATACACTGATCAATATGCAGTATATTTTTAAAAAGTCATTGGTGAAAATAACTGTGATAAAATTGACATTCATTATTCTAAACTTAATAATGAGATGAAAAAACATGTTGGCTCCTAATCACAAAATCTGGAATTGTCCAGCTTCTATGCGTTTCGATGGCACACATACTCAGATGGCCAACAGATTCAGTTAAGACTCACCACTAGCTTGATGAATCCTGTTTTATATCTCTCTTTCTGAGACCAGATATGTATTTGGAAATATCCTTATCTTCTGGCAAATATTGATATTTCCAAAAGCATCTGCCCAGCCAGCTGAGCAGATATTCCTTATATAAATGAAAGGCAAAAAATGGTGAGAAAACATATATCGCTAGAGAAATGAAAGGGAAAAAATGGGGAGAATATATCGGTAGATAAATTACAAAGTAAGAATTTCCCCAACATTTTGGTTCGCAGAGTACAATTAGATTAAAATAAGATCACTTGGATCTAATGCTAAAAATGGAGTGAATTTACTATTACATAATATGTTTGGGAGGACTTACGTGGTTTGAGAAATAATTGATTTTTTTGTTCCACCATGCAAGGAACATATTTTAACATACATTGAGTGAGAGGGCCTAATGAGTGAACTTGTCCGGAAGTTACAATTTATGCATATTTAATTGTCAAGGTATGCCACTTTGCCATGGGGAAAACTGCATATTAAAGATGAGCTATATTATCCCGTTATGAAGAGATGTTACTTCAAGATGCATATAACAAAGAACGTTGTCTAGTCTGTGCTCCTGATCATCGTTCATCATCTGTACTCCTGTTCATCATGAAAAACTTATTTAGTATACTATGGGTGAATATATTTTAGAGTACGGTTTTCTTCCCCGTCAGTTCCTTGTATGTAACGTCACACTTTTCTTTCATCCATTCTATTTCATTTTTCCGTGGCCAAGTGGGCGTTAGGTGGAGCAGAGTGCGAGTTAAGTTCTAGAGTTCGCATCTCTCCCGTGGCATTTTTTTTTCCGGTTGAATATGAATCCTGTGGATTTTGCATACACTTGTTTTATCCAGTTCTGGACAGACAAACAAACTGATTTACGCGTAATTTATTCCTTGTTTTCATGTGTAAGAACTGTTTTTACACAAGATAAATTCCATGCAATACACTTTCTATAGTGTAAGTTCCTCCTTTGTCTGCTACGTAGCATCCTTTCTGCTGTTAGAGAAATGATTTCTGTCGTATTTTGGAAACCTCTCCCATTTATTTGTCCAGCTTTTCTCTGATTTGCTACTGACATACATGGAAACCATTTCCCTTTCTATGTACGGTTTCTCCGTTATATATGGAAGGTTTCTGTATATTTTGGTTCTATTTACTACATTGTGCTGGCTGGGTGCTCCAAGGGTACCTTGCTGATGGTGGAACTCCACCATCTTTATCCTCTTAGGCAGTTTTTAGGATATCTGATACCTAGGATCTTGTACACAAAATCACTCACCAGATTTAATACTTCATCTCTTGGCAATATTTTACACCAAAAGCATATGTCACATGTCTTGTCACTGACCTACTGTTTTTCCTTCAGTGCAACCAACTGTCACACAGTAAACAATTGGGGTGTGATAGCCATGTCAAGTGGTGTGGCAGATGATGATATCCTCTTTCAAGATGACAATGACGTAGCTTCTACTGACAATCGCATCAAAGGATGCTTTAGACATCTATACTACAATTTTAAGCAGCTCAAGATATTATCGATGCATTTATTGAAGAAATGTCTTTCTTTTTTCATGTTTGTCACTATTTGCTATCAATATTCATTCATGTGCCCAGCACATTTTTATTTCACCCAATTTTTAAAAATTCGATCCTTGTTTAGAAGCTCAAATGTAAATACATATAAAATAAAAAAAAATTAATGTTCAATTTCATTAAAAATCCTTAGTGAGGACCAAACTTAATTTTCTGAAACATTCTCCATGCAAGACTGCATAGAATTAATATTTGCCAACAAAACACAAGGGCAAAGCGACAAAAACATTTAGGTGAAAATTTTACAACCTTCGCAGTGTGACAAAACAATGTATAAAAAGCCTTATAGTTATAGGTTTCCAGTATATTCTTTAGCAGAGCTCAAAACTTCATTATTTACAAGTAAAGAGAGAGTTTTTGGGTCATTCAATCAAATACACAATGGTCTGTGGGGGATGCAATGTCTTTGAAAATAATGCATTGGGAGTAGAGATGGGTAAATTACCGTAATTTTCACCTGAGGTAAATTACCACGGTAAATTACGGTAATTTTTGACAATTACCGTAATTTTCCAGTATTTTTCAGTTTTAAGCACTAAACAGAAAATGTATGGTTAAATAAGAATGCCAATAGTGAAAGGGAGAGGATACGATGTATAAAACATACCTAATGCAACATTAACTTATTAGAAATTCTCAAAATTGTAAAAAGAAATACGGCAGCAACACGCAATGTGGCTTTCTTTTGTCAAAGTATGAGAAATTTTAAAGAAGAATATTCTACTAATAATTACTCAATAATGTTATAATTTAAGTAAAATATCCCAAAATGAGTTGAACATTCCTCAATTTATAATTAAACACGTCAGAAATGTGGAATTGGCTTAAAAGAACATGTTGGGAATTTATCTGTATGAAAAATTGTCTCAAACATGGGTGAATTATCTAGAAAATTACCGAAAATTATGGTAATTTTCAAGTAAATTACGAAAAATACCATGGTAATTTACGAAAATTACCGTGGTAATTTTCAAAGTGACCCATCTCTAATTGGGAGGTAAAAAGGGTGGTTTGCACATGCACCGTGCACTGAAATCCTAAATTAAACATTACAAGACAAATTATTATCTACTCTCATATCGTGCACATGTATATCCATCACATAATGAATTTTCATGCAATTTATCAACACTTTTGAAGTAAAACAATGCAGTTGCCAGAGATCCTTTCATTTCATTTCAGAGAATTATTCCATCCTCATAAGATTTATCATTTTCCTGAGTTTTCCATTGCCGACAAATACTATTTTTCTGACACTGATGAAAAAGGATAATATTTTTGTATAATTAAGAATGCTAAGAGCATTATAACTTACTACGATGATTTATTCAATAACATATAAGAAGCTGAACTAATATTTCAATTACAAAAATATTGCATTTCATTGGAGGAATGAACAAAAACAATGGAAATTTTACCCAATGCCTCACCTCAGGGAAGGTTTGTACAGGAATTGAAGTCAGCGCACATGCTAATAGCCTCTGTCAAGAACACCAAGAAGCCTTGATATTACTATAATATTAAGACCAGCAAACTTCATCAGAAATTAAAATGGCTCACTATGACCAAGGCAAATGAGAATAAAACAAAAATTAACCAGACCAGCAGATAGGATTATTATCATACCTGTTCAAACAAGTATTTTTCTTCAAAGCTTCAATCTCTTATCCTAATATATCAAATGAAATTTGAAGCTATTTCTTAGAAAATTTCCAACCTCATTCAGTATAACAAAGAAGGCTCTTAAAAGTAAATAAAACACCTAAAAATAGATGTTAGATGCCCATTGAAGGATATGCAAACTGACCATGATAGCCAACTGATGCCACTCAAATATATACATTTCATCTTTTTCTTTCTGTGACATGGCCAAGGAAACCCACCAGCAACATCAGCTTCCATGCACAAAATAACATTAAATAGATAACTAAAATAGGACATGAAAGTTACGAATATTAAAATTATTTATTACATATGACCTGTATTGTTAAGGTCATTAAAGATTAAAATCTTTTTAGGGTCAGGGAAATCATTCTTCAGTCAGTCTTTATAAATACAAGAACTCATGAAATTCATCATCACTTCTTCTCGGACAAATTTTCTAGGGAGTTTCATTTTCTCAGCAAAATGTAATGTATGCCTATATTTCTGTAATGAGTACTGTTTTAACTTACTACTAGTACATTTCAATATGTTGTAATGACAATGAGCGAGATTCACTGGCAAGTAGAAATGTGGAAGGAATGGGATTAAAAAAATAAACATAAGAAGATGGAAATAATGTGCTATCAAGGACAATGAATGTTGAATAAGGTGCTATAACAGAGAAATTTTGTTGACTGTAACACATAAGAGAACATTACTAATGATTGGTCATTAAAGATAAAAATAGACTATTGTACATCCATAATAGACTCAGAGTCTAAGTTGTTCACATTTTCTCATGTATTCTAAGAAAATTTCCCTGAAACTTTTTGAAAGTTTTCATACTTTTTAAGATAGTATTACCCACTGCTCAAGGGAATATCATTCCTGAAATGAATAGTTCAGCAAAACACCCTTGGCAGGCATTTTTAAGGCATTTTAAGCATTATTTAGGTACACTTTCTTAAACCTTCAACCTACTTTAATAAAATGGACAGGGAAATATTCCCCAAATCCTAGACAAATCACAACAGTGCTTTACAATCAACTTATATCAATTAAACCATATCTTAGGCTTATTAATTTATTGTAATGGTTCAATTATTTACTTGTAATGTGTCTAAAATTTACCTATATAGTATGTTTACATGCATTTGAATGCTGAATGCTTCCTGAAGGTGCGAAAGTGGCTTAAGAGTTGACTTGCTCACTTGGGACTCGGAGGCTGAATCCAGTCACCCAGTTCTTTTGTTTTTTTTAGTAATATTTATACAGTGAAGAGCAAAAGCATCAGCTCATTCATGAAATTTGATTGCCAGAGAATAGAATGCCAGTAGGATGCACACTCATGGTCAATTCGATGGTGAACGTTGGGACGGAACATTGCACCACCCCTCCCTCTCGTGTGCATCCGTACCCACCTAGTGTGTGCAGAATATACGTGGTGCTCCAATAGGGATGGTATCCTCCCCCACACAACTGATGCTCTGCCCTTGCTGAAAAATACACACGAGAAGCACCAATTCCTCCCTCTGCTCAATTCAACACGCACTCTCTCACACACACACACAAATGTCGTCAGCTAGCACTTTCGATTATTGTTGGCCCCTGAGTGGTGCAGCATGCGATCGGATCTACGCTGGATTTTATTCCTTGAGTTGAGTTCACGAGCCTTGTTATTGCGATCGAGTTGACTGCGCTTGAGCACCTGGTGAGCACGCTTCTGTTGAATCTGGGGGAAAAGAGCAGAGCAGGGTCAACGATGACGATGGGAATTCACCAAACAGAGTGAACTGACTCAGCATCAAAAGTGAACGTGCATGGCACTGGTATCTTAAGAGTGAGTAGTGTAGTGTGTAGTCCTAGAGGAACACAGATCCCCTGCCGCGAGGGTTTTCACAAGCAGAGGACGTATCTACATGGATGTACGTCAAAACACACCACGACAGGCAAGGAAAGTTGAAATTATTTATCATCCATATTGTAATGACAAAAATCAAATGCCATTAAGGATAGCCCACTGCGTATGTAATTTGAAAAAAAAGCATTCTTCGTAGTGATTTTATTGCGTATATGTGTTGGGGGGGATGATAAAAAAGGTCTCTCATCTCGAGATTCAAAAAATATTTTCTGCATCACTGTTTTATTTAAACAATAAAATCGAAAAAGTAGTTTTTCCAAAATATTGGAATAACTATCGGTTGTAGAGAAAAATGAAGCACATGAGATTTATGTGTATTTAACATGCGTACAATTTAAGACTTGTTAAATTAAAATCGGCCAACAAATAAAAATGTTATTGCAAAAAAACATGGAAACTGAACTTTTTTTGACTGCTATAACTTTGCAAAAATTCATTTAAAATCAATCAATCTATCTTTATAACACGATTATTCCAAAGCTTAAGTGTGCAATAGACGGGGTGCTGTAGGTTCAACAGTTTTTGCAAAATCCTGTTTGTTTATCCCGCCTGGGACAAAAACCACCAAATTTGACCACTTGTACAGTTGCTAATTTTTAATAAAAAAAGGTTTAACAAGTCGCACCTTGAAGTTCAAGGGCTAATCTAATAAGGTGTAAAAACTAAAGAATTTTTCAAAATAAGGTTGTCAAATTAATAATTATCAGTTGAAGTCTTCAATCTGAGCCGTAAATGTCGACAAAATCCATGACTTAAGTATATGATACATACATAAATGAATATATATACTTATGAAGAAATTTTTGCCAATTGGCCAAAAATATAAAATAAAAACTTGCAGGAGGTGAGAGAAAGAGAAGATAAAAATGATTTTTGTTCTTACTGAACGTTTCGGACCGGTTGGTCCTTCCTCAGCTTTAGAAGTTTTTAAAACTATATTTATATAAGTGTTTTTATTCGCCAAGTACGTTTTCTGAGAAGATATTATATATGTGCATTGGAAGGTCCGTGATTCGATTCCTGGCTTAGTCGAATGTTTCACTTGGAATCACCCATCATTTCATCTTCACACCACCATTGTCTAATCACATTTTGTGTTTTCTATCATCTTTCTTTCACCCTCTGTTTGAACAAAATATTTATTATTAATGCCTCTGAGAAATACTTCCTAAAGAATAAATCAGAAGTATTTCAGCATTTCAAGGTCTTTAAAGTGTTGGTGGAGAACAATAAAGAGGTAAGAAAAATAATGGTATTACAAACTGATGGCAGAGGTGAATACATCAATTGAGAATGTAATGATTTTTTTACGTGAACACAGAATCGCTAGGAGAAAGACAGTGGAAGAAAAGCCAGAACAGAATGGAGTGGCGGAAAGGATAAACTTAACATTGGCAAACAGCGTGAGATGCATGTCGATACAATCAGATCTACCAGTGAATTTTTGGGCAGAGGCGATGAGTTACATGGGTGCAATTAGAAATTTTTGTCCCTGAAGATCTATCAACAATTTTATTCCTTTGACATTATGAAAGGGAAAGGGGTGACAATGCATGACTATGAAATGTTGACGGTTTTTTGTTGCAAGGGTACAGTGCAAGAAAAAGGCGATAGCAAATTTGAAACCAGAGGTCGTCCTTGTGTATTTGTAGGGTTTGAGACGGGTCATAAGTTTCAAGGCATGGATACCATCCAAGCGTAAGTTTGCAACTGTACATAACGTAAAGTTCAATGAGCAATGTTTTCCATATGCCGAAAATTTTAAATTACCACACCCTGTTGATGTAAACATCCCTTTCATCCGGTGATGAGCAGAATATGGAATTTGTGGTTGACGGAGTGATTGAAAATGAAACTACTGAAAGTTTTATTACTGATATATTGACTACAGATGATTTTCATGATTCCATGTTGTCTGGCAATTGTGATAAAAGTGGGTTTCTAAGATGGGACTAGGAGGAGTTGAAAGACTACTATATTCCATTACTTCATAATATGTCATCCTGATGTGAATGTGGATGTAAATGTTGATCAGTCAGAGGTAAATCAGGGAGTGAGGAGAAGTAACAGAGTAGCTAAAGCTAAGGTATGTGGATACTGTCAATTATCCTTATTTATCTTGGAGTATAACTCTCTGAATGTGGTAGAGCCTGAATCTGTGACTGAAGCTTTAAAAAATGTACATATTCTAGTAAGTGGCTCGAGGCCATGCAGGAAGAAATGGATCAGCTTATAAAGAAAGATATTTTTGAAGTGATTGACCGACCTAAGAAAGAGATTGCAATTGGAACTAAGTGGACGTTTAAAGTCGAGCAAAATCTTGATGGTTCAATTGATTTTTTCGATGCTAGACTAGTAGCTAGGGGTTTTGCCCAGATCAAAGGTGTGAATTAAGACAAGACATTTTCCCCAGTGGTAAAAAAGAAAACAGTGAGGTAATTATGTGCATTGTCAGTAATCAAAAGCTCGGATGTACATCATGTAGTCATGGTTAACCACACATTTAAATAGCACTTTGGAGGAAACAGTCTATGTAGAACAAGCAACCGGAATGTTTTGTAAAAGGAACTAGAGACAAGGCATGGAAACTAAAAAGGAGTTTGTACGGCTTGAAACAAAGTGCAAGGGAGTGGCACAAGATGATTGACCTAATACTGTGAGGGATCTTGCATTGACTAGACTCCATAAAGACAGATGTGTAAATGCCAAGGAGATGCTATGTTTAAGATTAATTTTAAGGGAGTTAAAGTTTTCAGATCTTGTTAAAGATCCTACAGTAATTTATTGTGATAATCAGAGTGCCAGGATTATTACAGATTAGGAGAGACTGGACTTTATTCTGAAAATTGAAAACACATTGATATTAGATACTGTTTTGTTCAACAATGTATTGAAAGAGGTGGAATTATATTAAAGTACATATGTTAAATCAACAGACATTATGGATGATTAGTTTACCAAAGCACTGGGTGGTATAAAAACCTCATTTTTTGTAAGTAAATTAGGATAAAAAGCCAAATTTGAGAGTATGTATTTGTTTTTTCTTTTCAGAGTTTTTGATTGCTAATTATATTTTTTTTAGTTCAAAATGCTTGTTAAGGAGAGGTATTGAAAGTAATTTTGACTATTGGGGTAACAAAAGTTTTGACCTACGGAGTACTTCCAGTTGAAGATGTAGTTGTTATGATGACGAGTACAGACATGTTATCGAGAAGAGCAGTATTATTTCATTTCTGTAACCAACTGAAGATGTATAATAAATGTGTGCTAAAGTGATTAAGGTTGTTATTTTACCTTAAACAATAATAGCACACAGGGGCGGCAGCCTTTGGAAAAAATAGGAGCATCGCCCCTTCAAATTCAAGCAAAGCCCAACAATGATCAACTTCAGTGACTGATTGGTGAACCAGTGATTTTTACCAGTGGCATCATGGCAGGCTATGGCTCATAGTAGAAACAGGAAATTAAAAAAAAATATGCAATTTTGACTAGTTTCATCTTCAAGGAATAATAACAGCAGATGATCTAGTTTCTGTAGTTTCTGATGCCATCTGCAGTATCAGGTGCAGCGATCATAGTGAATTTTAGCAAAATACCACAAAAATTCCGGAGAGTGCTAATGTGGAGTATAAGCATTAATGAGAACTATATGGTATTCAATTTTTGACAGTGTAAATGCAAATAAGCACTAATCAAGTTAGCACTATTCAGAGAGTAAGAAAGCTGTATTTTCTGGCAGATGCGATGTGGTTTTCCTCCCAAAAAGATCCACAGAATATCACTCTACATCTTAAGTGCTCCAAGTCAAGGATAGATTGGGCCTTAAGACTACCAGCAAAAATCTTTTGGTGAAGTGGTTCACTGAATTCATTTTTTGCCACTTCAACAAACTTTCATAATGAGAAAATACTTAAATACAGAAGCCATAAAAGCTAACCAAAAGGAAACAACCTGTTCAGAGGAGGTGACGTTACCTTTTGAGCAGACCGAAGCTGAAGCAAGCAGTGGTCATGAGATTCAAGGTCATGGGAAGACGCTGCATTCACTGTAGCACCACCACGCCTGGCAAGCATGGCACCTTCAGCTGCCACTCTGGCACCCGGCCCATCGGTACTCGCTGAGGAGGGTGCCACCACGAGCACCAAACTGCCACTCACCACCAACCCTGCTTGCTCAGCACCCTCCTCATCAAACTCGGCGACACTCTCGCAGGCGACTATTTCAATGGGCGACGAGGGTGAGGTGGGGTGGAGGGGAGGGCGCTGTTGGTAGACGGACATGCTAGGGTGCTCGATGAGCAAGTTCTCGAGGGACGAGGTCTCCATGTGAATGGGCCCCGTGGACGTGAAGCAGGGCGGAGGCGTGAGGAACCACGACTCCTCGAGCGAAGAGGGCAGGGAGGAGGCGGATGGAGTTCGACGCAGCGGCCTCCCATCAGTGGCCGACTGCTGAGCAGAATGAATGCAAAGCGCAACACATTCCAAGCTACCCTGAGTTGCACTGTCCTCTGAAGTGTCAAATTGGAAAAAAGAGACATCACTTCAGAATAGGCAAGAATTATAACCTCAAGCATAGCCATCGCGGTCTGACAACTTTGGAGCATAAATGAGCATTTCATGGCAATACGTAAAAAAATAAATAACATCTTTAGAAAACTTTTAACAGAAAAAAGGAATAAATACATTTATTTATATATAAATGGTAATACATGCTTTAATTCATAAGAAGCAATATTATTTTTTTGAGAAGCTAGAAATTGATTATCAATGAAAGAATAAGATGTTGTTGTCACAAAACTATGCAAGGGAACTAACCTAACCTCTCTCAGTGTGCCGATATCATATGCCCCTTCACTGCAAATTTTCACCTTATATGTATTTTGATTGTCTTAATAACCTCGGTCTAAACAAATAGTTTCAGGTTTAAACTTGTGGAAACCTTCCATAACTAGAGAAAGAAGAAACTTCAAATAGTATTTGTTCTTCCCCTTGCCACAAATTAGCCTTAAAATTGAATCATCTATTAAGATATTACACTGGATTTACGGCAAAGTATGGCATTAAAAATTCAGTGGAGTTAGCTAATAAACTTGTGAATGTTAATCCTCCATCCCATGCTATATTAATTCCCTTCAAAGTAACCAATTTATTTACTAGTGTTCCGGCAATTGAGGCAGGGGATCTAGCAGTGGACCTTGTTAGGAATTCAAATCCTAATTCCTGTGTGGTTCATGAGTTTAGAGACCTCCTAGGTGTGTGTGTTAGACAGAACTATTTCCTCTTTAATGGAACATTTGGTTGAAATTAATAAACATTATATTTTTTTATTATGAGGTATTTATAGTGTCATTATTTAAATTTCTGTGATATTTTGTGTTTATATTGTATTTAACCTTTGTCCGCCATGCGTACCATATAAGTCCCTTTGAATGTTCCCACTCACTGCCGTGCGTAACATTTTTGTCCCTCTGGGTTTTGCTGTGTCTTCCCCACGGTCACAGCGAGCGCCTTTGTTCCAGAGCAAATCTGTTGACGCGGTTGGGTCCTCCAGACGTGTCTCATAAATATGAGCCCTTCCGTGACGGTAAACATTTTCTCTGAGTCCAAATGAAGGCCAGCAGATAGTATGTGGATGGAAAGAATCAGACGACCATATGCCTCATTGGTTTAGTGTTGACAGCAAAAAAATGGATACTATGCGATATTTTTTTCTTTCTGGTTATATAGTTACCAAAGCATCTCAGTCCCAGTCGTCAGACAGCTACGAAAGTGTTCGTTGCTTCATCAGTGAAACAGAAAAAAATAGTTTTTGATTCCCCGATATAAATGGGATCCAAATGTAAACTGACAGAGTTAGAGATTGAAGGAGAGTTGATAGCCGATAGTGATTTGGATTCTTATGAAGATCCAAGTTTTAATTTAAATGACCATGGTTTCGATGGTTAACGTCATCATCAGGTAAAAGATACAATTTGTGGGACTCTTATATATATGTACATAGTTGAGAGTACAGGGAGGGGGATGGAAAAAGGTGGGAGGAAGGTGGGAAGGGAGAGGATGGGAAGTTGGGTGTTAAGAGTTGGGGATTTTTGAGTCATGGGTCTGGAATGTGGGAGAAGGAGACGTAGGTCAGTAGAGCCTTCATTGTTGACTAACTGTGGTGGCTGTGGGCTGGGGAGGGTGAATCGGTTGTAGGGTTGGAAGATAAGGAAAAACAGAGAGGGAACGAAGGTAGGGGGTTAATGGAAGAGAGAGAGGTTGAGGAGGGGGCAGCGGGAAGCATACAACAAGTCGTTAAGTCGCCCATTGGGCGCATTCAGGGGACGGAGCGCTCAGCCAAAATTCCAGGAATTCCCCCTGAATGCGACCACTACGTAGCCGATCCGACGGAGCGGTCGGCCATTTTACGGAGCGGTCTTTTGGACCGCTACCTGTACTGAGCGTTCGGTGACCGGGCGTGATTTTTCGAATGCTTGTTCTACTACTCGGCGTGGTGTCTTCACGTGAATTATCCTTGCATGCTTGTGTGGTCTGGTGCATGAAAATATGTATTCATTAAATTATCTTCTTGAATGTGATTAACATTTATCTTCAAATACAATTAATATACCGTATAAACTCGTGTAAGAGGCGCACCTTTTTTCCCAGAAATCGCAGCCGAAAATGAGGGTGCGCCTCTTACACGAATCTGTCCGTTGTAAAATTCCGACACCCGAGTTTGAAGGCTAATATCTCAGAGATGGCTCAATCGATTTTAAAATGAAATACATCAAATTAAAGCTTGTTTATTTCTGCGTTTATTGATGGTGTACAAAACATTTTACCGTTTATATCGATTTCAGTGTGTGCTTAAAAACAGAATTTTAGCGCATTTTCCCGGGTACCGCACGGATGCATCGCATTTACGGCTTCATAATAACAACACGGATCAAGATATCGAAATTTCCTTTACAAATATTGTAGCAAAGATCTTTCCTAACAGCTATACAGAGTTTCATATTATTTAATGCATTAGTATTTTAGTTATAGATGCAAATGCACGGATCCGTTATTTTCCATTCCGCGAATCCCTGAAAACCGCCGTTTAGACCTTCTCCAAGCTCTCGAGTTCATCATCATCATCCACTTATAAAATCTTAAAGGAATTCGTTTGTTAATCAATATCGATTAACATTTATTTTGGAAAAATAGCGCGTTCAACTGCCAGGAGCATGCACGGAAGAGAAAGGGAGAGGCACGCGCTGTTGCCCAGTCAGAGGGCTATCCGTAAGGCGCGCGAGGGAGTCTACTACAAGCATTACCTGTGGGGGAAAACCAGTTGTCTTTTCTCTGTGCATGAGTCATTTGGACTCGGTAAATAGTGGCATAAAGGGTGACGTGGCGTTCGGGCACGCGGGCGTTCCTCCGCGTTGTCTTGTAGAGGAACGCCCGAAAGCCGTTACCAATATGGAGAAACGCCGCGGAAACCTCAGATCCAAGTGAATACTTACCTCCGGGGTCTATATCTGCCTATGAAAAATGCCGCATAAATTATAAGAGAATATAGCAAGCGGGAGGCTTTTAAAATAGCCGAAAGTTCGCAGTTAGGCCCGCAAAACTTCGCAATAGAAGAAAAAAAAACTCAAAATTTTTTCTTCGACTTCGACGCATAAAAAGAGGGGTGCGCCTCTTACATGGGTGCGCCTCTTACACGCGTTTATACGGTAATGCACTTTCGATGCAAGCGTGCAGTTGAATTAGTTACTTTCCAATATATAACACTTAGTGGAATAGCTCGATCGTGGAATAGCGCGTTCAGATCCAGAATAGGGCTCTATGTTTACGTTTATTACCTGCAAACTTATGAATCTTATAAAAACAAATCTTTGTATGGACCTTGGAAAATAATAATAATAATAAATAATAATAAATAATAATACTAATCATGTCAGTACTGTTGCATTGACCTTATTAAAATGGTGCCCTTAACACTGATTTTCCAAAGTGAAATATTTTTTTTAACGTAACCATTAAAACCCAAAATGGTAAATTACCTGACTTGTTGACTAGGACCCAATCATCGTCAGTGTCAACAGCATTGTATTCACAGTTGGGTGCTCCATCACATATTACTGGCCCAACTTCAGCATTAACCGAAAGAACCGCTTCTTGTTCCTCATTGGTGTTCACCCCTCGCAGATAATTAGCAATGTTGCTGAACATTTTTACCTGAAAAAAGTTCATGAATATTTATGCTCCACTTAAATATATATGGGATAACATAATACATATGTCCTTAAAGAAAACCACTTAAAATAAACTGAAGTGAGGCTGCATTGAACGTGAAAACTGAGCTTGTGAATCAGGCTTAACTGTTGAAGTTATGATAGTTGAAAGTCTGCACAGTTTGAATTGCATTGCCTGATAATGCGAGAGTATTTTGCAGTCTATCTGCCTCTCTGAACCTAAATGGAGGGGAAACAGTATACACTATATATTATCAAATTGGAGTTGACACTACAGTACACCAAGAATGTTAACCCTAATCTAGCATGCATGCAAAAAATATTTGCATCAAGAATCCGGCACAGTGCATAGTTGCATAATGTAAAAAATTCGTGAGCCGTCACTAGGGATGCAAGGTAGAGTAAACACACAAACAAAAGGGGGAAACCGGGTACGCTAAAAGGAGCGATGAGAAGGGCGAAAGGAGCCAATGTTTTGCTGTCATGGCAAGCGGACGGGTGCCGGGTGGAAGGAAGTGAGAGGGGTAGGAAGGAGAAATTATTGCAGGAAGGATTGGAGATTGCTAGGAGGAGGAGACCATGAATGTATAGCACCCGAAGGAAAATACTCCTGGATCCGAGAGGGAAGGAAATACTCCAGATACACGATAATCAAGAGGGAAGAACTGAAGGGCCGAATGCAAGAGATGTAACACGATCGAGACAAGACCGGGATAAGTGGACAAAAATTTTGTTGACTGGGATTATTATATAACTATCTAAAGAAAGGGAAATATATGTGCGTTCTAAGTTAACTTATAGATATATTTAAATTGGGCCCAATAACCTTTTTTTAAGAGTTGGATACCAAAATCACAAGTGAAAAAAAAATAATGCATGACTTTCCTTTTGTGTGATGTGTTTTTGCCTAAATAAAGTGTTTATAGTGTGCATGCCATAGAATTTTGTTTCTCCCTTACCAAGCAACGCTAGTCCTGAGTGACGTGAAACAAGCCCAGGTAATTGTGTAGAGAGGTGTAAGTTCTTTTATTTGGGCGGTGATTAGGAATCGTCATATGTATCAAGAAAAGAGGAATTGTTGGCCTTCTGGAGTGTACTGCGGATGACCTCTTGCAGAAAGGCGGGAGAGCTACTTTGCATTATTGAGCTCACAGCGTGGGGATATAAACATTCACAAAGGAAAAATTGCTATACAGTTAATACAGTTATAATAATAACAAATACAGTTTATTGAGTTCTGGGCAAAATATAATAATAATAATAATAATATAAATATATATACAGGTATCTAAAGAAAGGAGGAATTTAAATTCACGCTTCAAATGGGGAAGGTTACATTATTGGCACCGCAAGGTATAGGGCACAACTAACTAAGAATTAGAGACCACGTGAGACAAAGTATAAATAACAGGAATTTCAAAATTGCCGGGAGTAGGTACAAAATTTTATGAATTGACAAAGGTTTGAATTTTTGAAAGGTTGAATTTTTTGCAGACAGATATCTTGAAACAAAAAAAATCTGTGATCCTACCCTAATTTTTCTTGCCTTCATCTAGTAAGTTTGTGGGGTGATTGGGAATGTTTTTCCTGATCATGGAAGCCTGGTGCCTGGCAGATTGCAGGATTTTGTGCAAGTACGGTAATTAAAAAGTAATTAGCAATTTGTGAATTAGAAATTCATTGTAAAAATGTTAAAATTTGAAAACTAGTGGGAAATAATAATACATACATAATCATACTAATATATAAAAACTGAATGGTGTCTGTCTGTCTGTTGCTCAATCACGCAAAAACTACTGAACCGATTGAGCTGAAATTTGGCATGTAGTGACAAAATGTACCTGGGTGTAACATAGGCTATATTAAAAAGCCCTCAGGGCCCCCAAAGGCCCCCCTAGTGGTCCATGCTAGGCATTGGGTTCGGTGCAGCTGTTTCATTTTTTGCTTTTTAAAAGTACTTTCACTCAAGAGAGGGCTGGGATTTTTTTTATCGGATGGCTGAATAAATGAAGTTTCTAATTCTTTCAATCGATTTTCTTTTATGCTTAGTAATTCCCTGAAAATCATGTTTATAGCTGAAAAATCTCACATTTTTCTCTGAAATCAACAATAGCATATTTCCTTGACAACCAGAGATTTGAATTTCAAAGGATATTCACGCATCTGGCATTTAAGTTTTCCTGCAGGTCCATGAAAGCACGTAGAAAGAAAATCTGTAAAAGAAGGGCCCAAGTCCCAAGGGCCCCATGATAGCTTGCTTCGGGGAGTAATCGATAAATTCAATGCATATTTACAACAAGTATACTCTTCAATGTCTATTCTCGAAGTAGCTTTCATAGGGGCACTGCATGTATATGAGAGAACATTTACGTAGTAAACGATACACATTAAGGAATTAAATGTGCAAGAATATTTACGTGCAGCGAATAGTAATGTTAATAATGCCTCTGTTGCTACAACAAACACAGCGTTGTTTATTATCGTTTATTACTCAGATGTATGACACGTAGTGGAACCGTCTGCCTCTCATTATGCTTGCGAACTGTTTTTTAGGCAAATTCCCACATAATAAACTATATGAGTTTTTTATACATGTTTAAAAGAGTTTAAGGGCAGTAAACTTACATTCACTCATTCACTGAGTTGCCTATTCAAGACTTTTACTCGCCGCTGAGTTCCCCTCCTTATACTTGAAAATATATCCACCAACATACGCCTGATAGAAAAAAGAGTAACCTTTCGAATCAGTCTTCTAAAGCAAGAGGAATGTCTTCTTAGCAAGAAAATGACCCCTTGCAAGAAAAATGACAAAGGTTAGACTTGGGTGCTCAAAGACAAGCCCACCAGCGATCACATGAGAACCTCCCCGTGCTGTTTCTCGGATTACTCTAAGAACCGCACAAATTTCATCCTAACCCATCCTACGGACAGGTAACCAGCTATCAATCTGGTTCAAATATAGACCCATCTGTTTTGAAAATTCAATCTGTTTTTAGAAGGGGGAAACTATAATGATGTCACTACATGGTTCTTACCTGAAAGAAGAATGGAAATTTTGCGCAATGAACAACATCCGTGCAAGAAATTGGACAAGTGCACTAAGAATCACCACAGATTTTTTATTTAGCAACCGATACCAATGATTATGGCTACCCTTTATGCCGAAGGCGCAGTTCAGGTGATGGAAGATTCATAGGTCAAATAAACATGGTTGCTGTTGCAAATACTCCTTTTAATGTTGCCAACTGCTGGATTGTACCCTACTCTCCAATCCTGATTAAGACACTCAATGGACATATCAACGTTGAATTGAGCAACTAAATTAAGTCATTGAATGCAAATATATTTATGTACTCAAGGGAAGCAATCAAGCTGTTAATCACTCAGAAGATGGCTCAAAAGAACCGGAGGGACAATGAGACCATCTATCAACCTGGGTGCTATTGAAATAGTAACAAGTGTGAGAGGTCCACTCTTGGGTTTCCCGTGCATGAAAGTGGACCAACAGTCACTCATCTCTCCGTGCACCTGGAAAACGGTCAGCGTGTCTACTACAACTAACACAACATACAAGATAGGTTACGAGCTCCTCATATGATTACGCTGACAGTATTTTCAGGCTCTGTGGTTTTCTTATAAAATAAGTTCAATGTTATTCACACCTGTTGAATTTCAACGGGCACCTTCCCCTAGTAAATAATAATTGTTAATTAGCCCAGAGGTCATGTAAAGCATACAAAGATATGTGACACGTCAAATAAATAAATGTGGGAATAATCGTCTACGTTGTGCTCCTAGTGTTTGCATCATTTTGTACACGGTTCGTAGCCAACATTGCACGCCGCATTATCTCGTTTGTACACGGTTTATCAATGCATAGTATCCGGCGAGGTAAGGCACCAATGGATACTAGTATCCATTTTGTCAACAGATGGAATCTACTACATAATAATAAGATATGAATGAACCTGTGCTATCTGGGAACATACAGAGAATTTGTCCCCTGGGAAGATAAAGAGGGTGGTGCATGAGGAAAAAGGTACTGGAAGGAAGTAGGAGCAGGAGTAACAAAGGCAGCGGTGTGGGGATGGCAAGGACATGGAAGTGACCACATTCACATAGCACCAAGCTCCGATCACACCAAGTGGTTCATAAATCACCGTGCATAATAATTCAAAGACAGAAGCCCAAAAAAAGCAATGATATAAACATGTGATAATCAGATTGGTGTCTCTTTTATATTAATTATCGAGCACGAAGACAAAGACAAAATAAAAGTAGGGATAGAGCAAAAGTGGGTTTAAGTGACTCAAGGCTTCTAAATGAATAGCCGAGTCTGTCTAAGGTAATAGCTCAGGTGAATTATACTGATTTAGCTTACTTACTTATGAGCTTATTTACTTAGAAAAAAAATGATAAAGTAAACATTATTTCCACGATCGAAAATTAAACAAAGGCGACCATCATTAATTCTTTGGTCACATAACTCTCTAACCAAAACGGTGTTGGACATGTTTACTGATAGGCTGCGTTCATGGGTGCCCATACAATTGTCCACTATGTACAATCTAGGGAACTAGGGAATCTCTCATCTCCTTCCGCGCGCATCGGCTCTATGGCCTCTAAAAGTGACAAGTTATAAAAATCTCCAATTGCTGTAATAAGGCCATTTATTACGGCCATTGGAGATTTTTATAACTTGTCACGATGTTAACATTTTCCAGGGTGGTGGTGGAGGGGTGGCAGACATAGGCTTAAGATGGGAGTCCAGGTAGGCCTCTCCAGGAAAGTTTAGTATGAGGTATCAGGAGTACATTTTTGGAACACCTTAGGTGAATGACAATTTTATAAATTTGTTGCAAAAATAATAATTTAATCCTGCAAAAACAATAAATAATTTAAATTTCCCCTTCCCTTTTTTATTTTTACAAGAAGGGTGGGGGGGGGGCGCGGCCACCCCCTGCCCCCATGGCTATATTTCCGTCAACTGCGGTATTATCTTGGACGGACCCTAGAGCGCTCGACAACACATATGCTCAGGGGCAAAACTATGCGCTAGGCAATCATCCCCCGCTCAGCTCTGCGAATAGGTGCGCGATTTCTCACCGAAAATTGAGCAATTGCGAGACCAGCGATGCGCCAGGGAAAGTCGAGGAGTCCAAGAGCGGCAATTCATCTCCTTCCGCTCGCATCGGCAAGTTGCGCGGGAAGCCAAGTGGAATGAATCCAACGCAGACAAAAATATAGAGCACCCCCCTCCCCCCCGCCTCCTCCCACGTGGACAACGACGACCTTCCGTCCTCTTCCCTGCCCGACTCGGATCTCACACGCGCAGTCGACTTCATTGCTTCATTGGGGGGAGGAGACAGTGAGTTGAGGGTCGACGCGAATTCGACAGGAGGTTGAAATGCATGAGGCGTCGCAGGCGTGGGAGGGGAGCGTAGCGGTGCAATTGGGTCACGTCAACCACGCCTACTTCATCGACAACAATGAAATTGCAATGGGTTTGGAGGAAACTTCGACAATGCTGTTGGGGTGAAATATTGTTCAGTACTTAAATTTATGTAATTCTTTGAAAAAAATAATCGTAGTAATTACATAACTGAACAGGATATACCTATTGTTCTGAAGCAAAATGATGATTTACATCGATACCACATAAAGTGTTAGGCCCGTTTCCCATGGACGCGGACGATATGCGCTCCGCGCGCGGAGCGTCTCGTCCATTCACTTTGGCGCGGACGACATCGACAAGCTATTTGAGATATGGTGCCCTTTATAAATCCAGACATTCTATGTGCGTATTCTAAGTGCCAAGTACGATTTTTTTTGGGGGCCCCCAAGAAATTGGGGGCTCTAAGCTATTGCTTGTGTATAGCTTATACGTACATCCTGCACTGCGAAATACACTGAGTCTTTCACCAACCTGTCTCTGTGGCCCGTAGGTATACGCGAGCGGATAGATCGCGGCGCGGAGGGGTCACGCGGATGGCTCTACACAGCGCGTGCGGACGGGCCGCGTTCATAGAGATAGGAAAATTTACGTAATTTTCATCTGAGGTAAATTACCACGGGAATTTTCGAAAATTCCCGTAATTTTTCAGTATCTTCTAGTTTTAAGCATTTAACAGCAAATGTATGGTTTAATAAGAAAGCCAATAGCAATAGGAAGAGATTAACTATATGTTTAAACCATAGGTATCTTATACCATGGTATTACTAATACCATGCCTTATGCAACATTAAGCTAGAAAAATTTAAAATTGTAAAAAAACTACGGCAGAATCACGCAATCTCACTTTCAATAAAAATAATTAAAGTAAAATTTTCCAAAAATTAGTTGTACATGTCTCAAGTTATTATTAAACACGTAGGAAATGTGAACCTTGCTTAAAAGAACAAGTTGGGAATTTTTCTGTAAAAAAAATTATATCCAACATAGGTGAATTATCTAGAAAATTACGGTAATTTTCAAGGGGCGCGGTAAATTACGAAAAATACCGAGGTAATTTCTCTACGCGTTCATGTGAAAGCTTCCACTTGAAGCTGGAACTTTCGTTAGTCCGCGCGCGGCGTGGATCATCCGCGTCCATGAGAAACGAGCATAACACAGACACGACACCCAACGCAAGGCAGTTAATTTCGTAATCCTCGACGAAATTTGATGATGGCTAACTGTGACGGCCGACTTCAGACGGCACGAAGTGGTGCATTCACGGGACTGGTGCGAAATTGCCCATTGGCGACTACGAGAATATATGCTATGTTGCAATCAGTTAATACTGGTAGTAATCTCGCTGGACAAAACGCCATTAACTCCGTCGAGTTGGGAGAACCTCAGGGGGAGGACTCCATACAATGTTCACGCGAACACATATACTTCCCGACAGTGGCGTAGCCAGGTTTTGGATCTGATTGGGGAATGGGGGGGGGGGTCAAATGTTTTTAGGGGGCTCCGACTCATAAATTAATTAATGAGTTTACTTAACTTTTAAAAAATTTGGTGATGCAATAGGCGGATGGGTTTACACAAAATATGGTAATTGACAACGTATTATACACATTAATTTGTAAGTATTTGGGACTTAAGAGTGGAAAAGTACACAGACATAGGGGCGCCAGAACACGGTTAAGGGGAGGGGGCATTCGCCACCCCGGCCCTCCCCTTGGCTACGCTACTGCTTCCCGAGGAATATCTCCGGAGAAATTTAAACGAAAATTCAAAAAGGCACTAGACTATTATAGTGAGGGCGCCGTAGTCGACCGATGGTCAGTTCTGCATAGCTTTGCCAGCGATTGTATTAGGCATGCGGTAATAGTAATACCATGGTATTAGAGATGACGGTGTAGTAAACGCGACGGAATCTTCATCGAGTAAGAGACAAAAATTTTGCTCATGTTGATCAAAATACTACAAAACTCGAGCGAAAAGGCTGCGGCAGAATCCGCACGATCTTCCTTTGCCCCCATCAAGGAAGGAAACCCTAATTTTCCAGATCAATTTTATTATAATCTAATATTTTTATTGGTCACTCCGAATATAAAAATATGACCTATGGAATCGTAGACTACTGGTAGAACCCGTCAAAAATATGAAAAATTAAATCGATTAAGGGTGTAGTCCAGTACATATAATCTGAGTATAAATAATCTTTGGTTGGGAGCGTGTACAGTGTAAACAAATTAAATCACATTAAATAATTGCGTTACAATCTCCATGATACAAAACATATGTATCCATATGGATACATGAAATTTGGGTATTCCTCAACAGAACATTATTCCACACGATGTATTGTTTAATACGAGAGAGAGAGGCAGGGGAACCATGAACTACTTTGCGAAAAAGGCACACCATCGTAAGGCAAGTGGTTAAAATCACCCACCGCTGACTTTGTCATCCCACATCTCGAAGCGCTTTTGTTATCAGCAATTAAAAATATTTTATCCACGAATAATACACTACGTACAAAACATTATGTAACAATATGTAAGCTCCTTGATTTTATCAATGTCCCTTGACGCAAAACAACCCTCCTCCCCCATTTCGCAGGATTTCGAAACTTATTTGTAGTCCATCCCCAAAATCGTGCACTGCCCAGCGCCAGAAAATTTTGCGAAAGCCATACATATGTCATCATAGGATTCTCTAGGATATATATATTTTTTTCTCTAGCTGAGGAAGGGCTTACATGCCCGAAACGTTCCCTGAAAGTCTTCTCTTTTTACTTTACTTTCCCCACCCCCTGTCAAGTGTATTTTTTATTGTTGTGGCCTATTGGCGAACCTTTCGTGGTGTGTATATATACACAGCAACTTAAATATAACATATGTTGACAACAGTATACTGTCTACACGTACTCGCTTAAGCTTAATTACGGTAAATGAGCGCTTTCATTTCAAAATCCCTATCATGCAGCAAGGGTTTAATCTTCGCGATGTGCGAGCAACACCCAACTACGAAAAAATAATATGGAATGACGACACCACGGCAGATACGTCAAGTCCTAAGCGGAACACCGTGACGCAATTGTCATGTCATGGGTCAGTGCGTCATATAATTAATGTACTATGTACGCGATCGAACATCTTCGTGAACAAAAGGTACGCAATTGGCAGATATGGAATAGAAATGTACCTCGTCCCACAGTATTACGAACATAAATATCATTGAAACATCAAATATCATTGTTTTTTATTTGTATACAACTGAAACACACAGCCGAGGGTCGAATAAATTGGCGTCAAATATAGCAGATATTTTTTGCAAGAAACACTCAGCGAAAAACGCGGGTTCCTCATGTGTGTCTAGCATTCGGTAGGCTTGAGCATCCATGAAAAATTGTCGATCGAAAAAAAAAACGATTCTCCTATAACCATAACTTAACAGCATAACGATGCTCGCTATGCAGTTGTGGGCTTAGTACAAGCTCAAGTAATTAGCAGCCCGAAGCATTAACAAAAAGTTATTCGCGTATAGCCGCTCTTGTACCCGCTTGGGCCTTCAAAACTTTCGCAATAATATTCGATTTCGTTATTCGGATACTGACAAAGAAGACAACGTAGGGATGAGCTGGTTGCCGTTGAAGAGAAAAAAGACCGAAGCACAACAGCAGGGAATCATTCGAAACTGAAAATGGAATAATCCATACCAAGGAATCATTAAGAAGGAAACCATTAAGACATCCTCATAAAACATAATTTTACGTTCATTCGCTATTCCCGAAGAACCTCCAACATTCTGAAGGTCATATGCAGAATAAAATCTTAACAAGTAGCAGCTTGCCAAAACGCTAGGGTCACGGCTATAATTACCTCTTGAGTAGAAGGAATGTTACGAAATATTATTAAATGAGTCAGTGTTTTCAAAACCCCTCAATTCGCGTTGTTAAAGAAAACGTCCAGGCTCACAGAAATTATGCCCTTGAAATTTTTTTTCAGTGATGATAAAACACTAAAATCGCAAAACATTACCTTGCACATTTTATCCAGGAATCTTAGGAAATCTATAGTCCTTACAAGTAAATCCTATCATGAATCGAGCGTACTTCCTATGTTTCATTTAGCACAAGAATTTCACGTCGATGAAAAATATATGTTCACAATGTTATACATTCTGTATTTTGAATGCAAAAGTCAACATTAAGGCACTATATAACGCCTAGGGCTTGCCCTAATATCAACCTTGGCAATCAGCTGTTGGACCCAAACGTCACTTCAATAACAAACAGCGACCAGCTGACTGAGAACCAATGTATATCACCAGAAATAACAAATTATGTTAAATAAAAGGGTATTGCTAACTCTTGTATACTTTATAATTGCATTCTTACCTTTCTTTATCCGCTTACCCAGCACCCAGCAACAAGACTCCTATTCACTAAATCTTTTCCTGAACAATAACAACCTACGCTTTCACGAAGCAACGGCTGAAAATGGCAGCTGATTGTCAACCATTGGCTGGGCTATCAACCTATGAATGCAATCATTGGCTGAATGCGGCCAATGAACGTCGTACAACATATCGCCTTCAAAAATGCTAAAAGCGCCAGCGCCATAGGGCAGCAATTGAAATCTCGATAAATTTCGTTGAGGTGGTAATCCTGGTGGCAATCTTGGCAGATGTTGGCAATCAGATGTTCTCAATTGAACAACTTCGTTCTCATTGATAAGCGTCGTGATAATAGTGCCTCCCGTGCCTCCTTTCTCTATTAAGTGTGATTTGCCTTTACATGTCATGAAATTTGTATGAGATAGTTGGAACAAGCCTAATGTGTCTGTAATCAGCCTTTAAACAAGATGTTTTGCGCAACCGTAGTGTGTCAGACAGATTGATGAATATGGGTAATGAACAGAAGACATTACCGGTTATTGAGTAAATTCTGTGTTTTCTTGATAAGCATACTTTTCAACTTTGTTGGTTTTGTTATCTGCTTCGTATCAGGTTAAGGTGCTGCTGCAATGAGGTCGTCCCTTTGGTTGTGTCGTAAGGCCTCGCGAAATTTCCGAAAAAACTATTCTTCCTTCAGTGGTAGTTATTACAGGAAATATGCTACATACGGCGTTCTAGCGACTGGTGTAGCTGGCGTAACGTTTTATTATTCCACATTAAGTGATAGGGAGAAGAGGTGGTTGAAGGTTACAGTTGGTGGATTCGGACGGTTTTTGAGGTAAATAAACGGGAGAGTTCTGCTTTAGGAAAAGTATGACCCATTATGTTTGTTATTGTTTGCATTGTACAATAAAATTTGCTAAATTAATCAAATTTTTGACAATACCTAAATATTAGGAAGAGTTAAGATTTCCTGAGTAAATAAGTTTGCTCCGTTTATCACCGCGTATAATTATACATCATTATTTCGCCTCATGATGTACAAGACGGCTGAAATTTATTATTTCGCAGATCTTTACAAATAGGTACCTTAATATCCCTTGACTATTGGTGGTCGTTAAGAGGCGTTGAAGAGTCATCAATTGAGTATGACCAGACGATTTCCATGGTTCATCAAAGGGCTGCGGACCGAATATTACAGGGATGTCTCCTGAATGGAGGGTTGTACATTAAGCTTGGTCAGGGGCTGGTATCATTGAATCACATTCTTCCCAAGGAGTATCTGTCGACCCTGAGGGTAAATGCTGTCAAAAGTGCAATTTTTATTAACTTTGGCTTGGTAAGTGTTGGTGAAGTAACGGTGATGTTGCGTGGTTATATTCCAGTCATTACAAGACAAATGTTTGACCCGTGGCAAAGAAGAAGTAGCAAAATTATTTCTTGAGGATTTTGGAATGCTGCATACTGAAATGTTTGAGAGCTTCAATGAAGTCCCAATCGCAGCAGCAAGTCTTGCTCAAGTAATTAAGGCCCTAAGTGAAGATACTGTTGGATCAAATGTTTTCAGTTACATTATGCCTCAATTTTTCGGACTAAGATTTTCAACCAATTCTGATTTAAGTAGTATTCTTATTGCAGGTGTATCATGCCAAAACCATTGATGGACAGGATGTTGCTGTTAAAGTTCAATACATAGATTTACAAGATCGTTTCAAAGGTGATATTTCTACCATAGAAATTTTGCTCAAGATAATCGGCTGGATGCACCCCAAGTTTAACTTTGAATGGGTTTTAAAGGTAATTTCTTAGGATGGCAATGCCTGCCATGTATATGTGAAGTTTTGAAATACTTTTTTATACCTCTCACTTCCATAATCAGTTTTTTCACATTCATCCAAGCCTCATCTTGCTTTGTTGCTGTTATTGTTGTCATTTTTTATATTTTAACAAGCATAGTGGAAATATTTTATTTTTTATGCAATGAAACTTTGATGTGATGTTCTTATTGTTTATTTTAACCAATGTTGGTAAAAAAAATCACTAAACATGTTTCTTGAGTGATGCTCTTGAAAGGAACATCTATAGCATTATTTTGACTCACAGAATAATGAGAGAAAGTTACTAAATATTTCCAATAATTATTTTAATTTTATGAAAGCCAAGGTCCATTTACTTAAGATTTACACTTTTTCTGTGCAATCCTCTTGTCATCTGTAGCAGGGACGTATACACAAACATGTTCATGGGCGTATATATGGGGGGCCCTGGCCACCTTCCACGCCCCCCGAAATAAGGCAGCATGGCTGCGGCAAGATACACTCTGAGCATAGTCTGACAAAATTATGTACACTCGAGTATGAACTACTCTAGTATGAAGTAGTACTTAATAACAGCATAACCAATGATTATGCATAAAACCAGTGATTATGCATAAAACCAGTTTCTTGAGTGATGCTCTTGAAAGGAACATCTATAGCATTATTTTGACTCACAGAATAATGAGAGAAAGTTACTAAATATTTCCAATAATTATTTTAATTTTATGAAAGCCAAGGTCCATTTACTTAAGATTTACACTTTTTCTGTGCAATCCTCTTGTCATCTGTAGCAGGGACGTATACACAAACATGTTCATGGGCGTATATATGGGGGGCCCTGGCCACCTTCCACGCCCCCCGAAATAAGGCAGCATGGCTGCGGCAAGATACACTCTGAGCATAGTCTGACAAAATTATGTACACTCGAGTATGAACTACTCTAGTATGAAGTAGTACTTAATAACAGCATAACCAATGATTATGCATAAAACCAATTAAATTAAAGGTTTCTTTGGTTATTCTACGCTTAACGGTTAAAATAATATTTTATTACATTTATAATGATATTTTTTATTGAGGGTAGAACGTAAAGAGTGCCCGTTTCTAACCGTATTTCAAGGATTCACATTTAAAATTTGTTTTCTTAAAAATGCACTGTATAATGGGCACCAAATTTTATAAACTGATGGATGATATTGTTGTTAATGTATATAATAAATTACAGAATTATATCGTACAAGAAGAAGTTTTTGCTGTGAGTTTTATAAGCAAACTTTTTCCCCGGAGCGCTAAATCGTAGAACAGAGTTCTTGGCTGCGCTGTCATAAGCAAGGCATGAGTAATTTATTTTTTCTGCCAGTATAATGCAAAATAAGTAGTTAATTTTATGTTGATTGATATTTATATAATTTTTGTGAGACTACCCTTGTGGCGTTGGCGCGACCGTGTGTCAGTGGACCGGAACAAGTGTGAGGCATCCCGGGCAGTTATTTGCGGTGGAAAACATTTCAAACACGGCCGGGCAGGGTACTACGACATTTACTCCCTCGAGTCATAGCTCATAATGCGATGGAATTTCCTGTGACTCATGCTGAGCTATTTGTTTTGAATATCTCTATTCACTCCAGTCTCTTTTAGCATTTCGTTCAGTGTAGACATCTTCAACGTGCCACCAAGGTCGCCATTCTCGGAATGCAAAATTCGGATGATTTTTAGCGCTATTTGTTTTTTCAAAGTTGAGGGGGATAAGTTAGGTGAAAAACGGTGTCCTGTATATCAACGTATGTTGATTGACACGAGCACTGGTGCGAGGATACTCCGAGGCACGTGCCACCGATTGCCTCGGAGTTTCGCTTTGATGTGTGAAAAAAGTGAGCTCTGAAAACAATGAGAACGAGTGATAGCTCCCGACTTCCATCCAAGAAGAAAAGACTCTCTGCAGGATATCCAAAGATTGGAGTCGATAACTTTACAGTTGGGGTGATTCACAAGTCCGTGTATGATTTCTTCTTAGCAAAAATGTTTCCTACAATTTAAAGCTTAAGAAAAAACTCGATTAAAACATGTCAGACAATGTCACATGAAACTCTCCGTAGATTGTTGTTCAGCATTGAATTTCGTGTTAAGAAACTCAATAAAAAATCAGTTTAATGGAGTTTCTATAGCAGACTCAAGACACAAGTTTTTAGGGAAAAAGAGAAAAGGATTTCAAAATTTTTTATGTGGATGAAACTTGGAGTGGACAAAATCACACTGTCTTATGCTTTGCAGGAATGTGTAACTAAATCCTTAAACTGTGGCTACACAAATTTTGACCAATACTGTGGCCATCTTCAAGAATTTTTTGGTTGGAGAGGTGAATTTAAGATGCCATCAGGTGTGGGAAAACTTGCAATAATTGTGCACATAGGAAGTGAGAACGGATTTTTGGAGGGCACTGAGCTGTGTTTTGTGGGGAAGGGAAGAAAGGAATGGGAGATTACCACAAAGAAATGAATGAGATATCAGAACCAATTTCACCTCACTTATTATGCAAGCTTTGCAAATTTGTTTAACACTTTCAACACAACAATGCATCAACTACTTTAGAAATGAGAAACTTTCAAACCTGAGAAGTGCGTTTTTTCCTCTCCGCCATATTGTGAAAAAATGCCGTTTCCTCTTTTCCACTGTACGTAGCGCAGCGATCGAGCAGTTGGTTCTCTAGCATATACACACCTTTTCTACACAGTTTCTTCCCTCCTTCCACTCAAACTCGCCCCGCAACAGCCATTTACTACAATCCAATTCCATTCATTCCACCGCAGTAAACATTGCACATTTCAATTCAAATGAAGGATTTACACTTCCTTTTCACTCACATTCATTCCACTGTACTAATAACATTTCACGTATCACTTTAAATGGAGGATTTACACTTCCTAATTGAGCGTACACGATTGGCAAATCATGGCGACCATACACCACACACGCAAGTCAGAAAATGATTAATGCCAACTACTCTCAACAATTAACTTCCAACTGTTGACAGTTAATTTCCCCCTTCCACACTACCCGAGAGAACTCAGTCAACAATACTATATCATTAGCCTCTAACAAAAGCCCACTTATATTAACGTGAGGGATTCTATTCTTAAAATAATACGCGAAATAACATTTTAGCCTTCTACCAATGCTCACCAATAAGCGTGAGGGATTCTATTCTTAAAATAATACGCGAAATATCATTTTAGCCTTCTACCAATTCCCACCAATAATCACCAATGAGCGTGAGGGATTCTATTCTTAAAATAATATGCGAAATAACATTTTAGCCTTCTACCAATGCTCACCAATAATCACCAATAAGCGTGAGGGATTCTATTCTTAAAATAATACGCGAAATATCATTTTAGCCTTCTACCAATTCCCACCAATAATCACCAATAAGCGTGAGGGATTCTATTCTTAAAATAATATGCGAAATAACATTTTAGCCTTCAACCAATGCTCACCAATAATCACCAATGAGCGTGAGGGATTCCATTCTTAAAATAATACGCGAAATAACATTTTAGCCTTCCACCAATTCCCACCAATAATCACTAATGAGCGTGAGGGATTCTATTCTTAAAATAATACACAGAATAACATTTTGAAACTTCAACCATTCCCAGAAATGCCCATTTTCTCGTTATCGATCGCGCTAAAAATGCGTTTTCCGCTATTCAATCTCACGAAAATGAGTTTTTCACTTTTGATTATAACCAATTCGTGTTTAACTCCATTGGCCCGCAAACCTCTTTGTGGGGTGGGTTCAGGGCAAGTTACGGAAGGGGAAATCGTTTTCCGCTTTTCCAAATCACGGGAACTCAGTGAAAATCATCATTTTGAAACATCCTCGACTCCCAGATATACCCATTTCCAAATCACGAAAATGCCTTGAAAATCATCATTTTGAAACGTCCTCGACTCCCAGAAATGCCCATTTCCACTTTACCATTTCCACAAGAAATGCGTTTTTCACTTTTGAAAATGGCCAAATCGGGCCCGCGTACCGTCCCACCCTAGCACCCCTGTTTCACTCCATAGGCCCGTAAGCTTGTTGGGGGGGTGGGGTAAAGGCATATTGTAGAGGTGAAATTAGTGTTATCCCTCTAACGGTTGTTCGTGAAAACCTCCAAATATGGCGTCGAAAACGGACGAAAAAGTCGAAAAATTGGTCATTTTCAAACGTCTATATCTCAAAAACTAATAGTCACACCGGTATGATTATTACATTTTTACAAATCCGCATTCTTCCTCTACTCCCAGGTATCACATTCAATTTCGTCAGTTTCCTACGTTTTTAAAAAAAAAAATTTGAAAGTGCGAGACGAAAGCTCACCTTTACCGCCCCCCGTTTTGAGGAATGGTTTCGACATATCCTGACAATTCTCCCACCAAATTCTGCAGTTTTCATTGATCAGGCCCCGTACCATACTATGCTAGATGCTGACACAAATAATCCAGCATTGGCTAGGAAAGTAAGAAGCAATCATCGATTGGATTAATAAAAAGGACAGCCCTCTTCCACCATACACATCTAATTTTCAATCGATGACAAATAAATCCTTAATTAACCTAGCTTGACTGTACTTCAGAACCCACAAGAGGAAACTAGATTCAATTACTGAAGAGCTGAGAGAAGACACGGAACTCATTCGGCAGCCAGTTTCACACTGATAATTGAATGCCATTGAACTACTTGAGGCATATGTGAAAAATAATATTGCAAAATTAAATGGAACAAATTCGTAGGAAAGGGGAAATGAATGAGTGATTAGGGACTTATGCCAATCAGTCTAACGCTATGTCTTGCCTGAGTTGTGGATAAGCTGTATTAAATACAGTTACAAAAATTGAAGTCAACTATTGGAAAAATGATCACCCCAGTGATCTACTTCCAGAAGTTCTGCCAGTTTTAAATTTATAGAGCTCCAATTCTGAAATCGGCATAGAAGACTTTGATGTAAGTGATGGCTTTTCAGATTTTTTCGAATAAAAGTAGTTTTATGTCCGGAAAAATATGTAAAAGTAATTAAAAAGAGAAATCCAAAAATGTTGGAAAATATATTTTTTTAAACATTTTTAAAGCGTCTGTTGGAGGTCCAAAGCCCTCATGTGAATCGCTGATGGAAAACGTTTAAAATATTAATACACTAAAATGATATAAATATCAATCAGTATAAAATCAGGTACTTATTTTGCCTTGTATTGGCATAAAAAAATAAATTACTCATGCTTTGCACTATGATATCGCAGCCAAGAATGCTGTTCTACGACTTCCCGCTCTGGAAAAAAGTTTGTTTATAAAAGACAACAAATATGTTTTATTGTGAGATGTAATTTTGTAATTTATTATATACATAAACAATAGTATTATCTGTCAGTTTATAAAATTTGGTGCCAATTATACAGCACATTTTTAAGAAAACAAATTTTAAACGAGAATCCTTGAAATACTCCTAAAACAGGCACTTCTTACGTTCTTGCCTCAATAAAAAATATTAGGGATGTGCGAGTAGTACCTTTTGATCTCGAGTCGAGTTGTAGTTACTCGCGAGTATCGAGTCGAGTCGTATGAACTATGGAAATTTCCCAACCAGGCAATATAATAATACATGCACCAACATATTCTCATTTTCTCAATCCCCTAGTCCATTTTCTCTTCTGGACATATGGCCTGATTTAGAAGGGAAAAGGGGAGAAGGAATGTTTATTGTAATCGTAACAGAATTAGGAGATAAATTAAAATCTATGTGTCATGAACAGTTCCAATAGGACAATTGAAATGAACTAACCTCTTGTAATTTGTCGACAGTTTTATTTAATGACTGCATCGGGTTGAAAACTTGTGTTTCCAAAATTCCTAGGAAGAGCCCAGAGTAGTCGTTGCAATTAAAGTTAAACAACAAGTCGACTATCAATACTTAATACAGTAGCAGTCCGTCATTACGAGTGTGGTATATTGTGAGAATCTGGCTATAGCGAGTGATTTTTTACTAATGGTTGTTCTCATGGTAATAACATACGAAGTTGGACGGTTGTAGCGAGTGGTTATTTCTCTCATATCGCCATACAGCCATTCCATTGGTTCCGGGTGTGACTTATGAGCGTAATTTTTAATTTTCACATTAAATACTTCAACTAAAATATACTGGAGTACATATTTAGTTAGCCACAGAAGATGGTAATTTATAGCTTAAATTGCAATTGAAAAAATTAACTAGCACTGTTGTTATTGGAATAAATCTGTGGTTCCGGTAGTGACTCACACAAATGACATTCAATAAGATAGACTTCTCTAACCTGTAAACTCAGTGAATAGCTTGAAAAATAAATATTGATATTAATATCAGTAAGATAAAGAGTAATTGTTCTTTAGTGTAAACCAGTGGAGAAGTATCCAAAAGCATTAGTCTTCTTGTTATGAATTTTTTAACAAGTTCCAGGTGTGACGTGGTAAAATTCTGGGTGTGACCTAATTACTCTTTCTGCATTCCATTATGATTAAAATTAAATTTTTCTTTCAAATTTTGGTAATGGCTTAGTGTATTTGGTTAATTAAGCTCAATTTAACCTGGCTGAGTCGAAATTTAAAATTGTAGAACAAAAACACTATTTTTTATTTTTTCCATATTTGGGCTCACTTTAAATGGAATTGCTGCATAACGAGTACAATTTTTCGTTTATGTCATCAAGGTTGCATAATTTCCAGGCACCTTCTGCTACGAGCGACTGAGTTATTCAAATAGACGTTACTTTGCGGCAATGTATCACCTTGAAAAGAAAATGTACCTAATTTGAGATCAGAGTTCCGATTTTCTCTTCGCATGCTGCGGTGCTCTAGGTACGTTACGTGTCCTATTGATGTGACGATGCGTTTCAAAGCTCTCTCGGGTGCTACGCCACATAATTTCAGATTGTGGAAAAATCACAAGGAAGTGAGAAATCTACCTCACAGCTACCACTGGGGTAAGTTTACGATTTGAATCGACTGAAATAATGGCTCCCCTCATTTTGTTCGAGCATCGGCTGTATAAACCCAGTGTTGGCTTTTGGCTTTCGCCGTACTTCCGAATCATCTGTAAAAATTATTACTCAAGTAAACAATAAGCATTGAAAATTGATAATGGCAACATTCATAGTTTATGTAAGGCAAAGGAGCAATCTTCTCGCATGAATCCCATATCGTTCTTGCAGAATTTATCCTGCGCTCATAAATTTCTTCTTGTCCAAAAATTAGTGGTGATGTTTTCTTATCCTAAGTGAGAGGGCGGCTTAGGGAGGTGTGGGAGGGGCACGCAGGGGAATTAGCTGTCAATGCTTTTTGAGTCAGCAAGCCTCTGAGCAGCAGGATGGGACCCCCGGTAGATCACGGGAGGTGTCAAAGAATCACCCAAGCCATAATATGAGCCGAGAGGGGGAAGACACTGTCAGCCTGTGCTCATCACGGAATGATTTACCACCGTGCTCCTGAAGCAAACCCGAAAAAAGTATCTGGTGTTGGAAGGGGTGGGGGGGTGAGCAATGACGAAGAAGTCAGCTGAATTGGAGGCCCAGGTTGGCCTTGGCGCTACCATCACAGCCAACCGCCAATGAAGAAGTGCGACATGCTTCACGCCTTGAGGGGTGTGGATACCATTCAAATCGTCCTAAATAATGGTCATCCTGTGTTGTGGCCGATGTTGGAACAATGGAAGTTTGCTTATGAGACTTCCGAAAGGACCCCCTAACTAGTGGAAGCCACCTGAGAAGTTAGGGCGTGGGAAAGCGATGAGTGAAATGTGTTACTTTCAATGAAACGTGATGCTGACTTGAGGAAAAGATATCACTTCACTCCGACCCTCTGATGAGTGCCGAGGTGAGGGTGGGGGGAGAGAGAGACCCGGGGTGGTGGAGGGGAGAGCGAGAGGTAGGCCAAGGATGTGTAGCCGTTCACTGGACTGCTGAAAGTGCTCGTTGCAAAGGCCTGAGGAAAAAAGCACTGGACATCCTCTTTGCTCTACACTACTACAGTACTTGTATTAAACTTACGTACTTGAGAAATATCCGTATTGAAAGATAAAGGATGCAGCTAGAACTTATATCAAAGCTCGTTTTCGTATCACTTCTCATAGCCGAGGAACATTTCCACGAAATAATCGATTTTAGGCAAGTTTACTAGGTTAGCGCTTCCTGTCGACAGATTTCTGATCCTATTGGCCTTGGTGGCTCCGTCGACTCGACTTTCGTAAATTTACTCGAATTACTCGAGTCGAGTACCAACTACTTGACTCGAATTTTCGAGTACTCTCACATCCCTAAATAATATCATTATAAATGTAATAAAATATTATTTATAACTGTTAAATGCAGGATAAACCAAGGAAAAATATAATGTAATTGGTTTTTATTTGCAATCATTGATTATTTTATTATTGAGCTTCAAACTTGAGTGCACATAATTTTGTGTCTGACAGGCCGGTTGCCGCTAGCTAGCTGGTCCCCCCCTCCCCCGAAATTATAACCTATATTCACCACTGATCTGTAGAGAATATTATTTCTTTATTTGGACTATCTAGAGGTGGGGGTCGGAAAGATATGAATATGATGTAGAAAAAATTATGAAATTACCTAGTTGAGAATTTTGTTTGTCAAGGAAGCCAGAATGTCTACAGATATGAGCTATAAATGTATAAAATGTTAGATGAATGGCTAATTCTACGAGGGAATATTTCTAATTCATTCTGCAACTTAATTGCATTCAGCCAATGAAGCACTTGCACAGGGATGTTACAAGTCAGGGAATTTGAAACCCATCAGGGAAAATCGTCGAGCTGTCAAGGAAAAATTAGATACGGCTGAATGTCAATGAATGGGGGAATTTACCATTCTTTTTATTGCCCAATCTGATAGTTTGTAAAATAAAAAGACCCATAGTTTTCCATTTTTCGATCCGTCACCTAGTTCTCTAGTTATAAGCGACGAAAAACTGATGTTCTTAACCCTCTGGCTGGAATGGGCATGGTGGGACTTCTTATGTTATCCCTTCGTCCACAGCTCCTTCGCCCAATCAAAATCCTCCCCTCCCCAACTCCACCCCCAATCCACTCCCCAATCCACTCCCCAAAACAGCCAACGAATGGAGGTGGATGACGTAGAAATCTCAGCGCAGCTCATTCGATGGGCGTCACCTTTTGCATATTTTAATTTTCAATTTATGAGTGAATGGCTACGGTTAGAACATTAATTATTTCAGTAAAATTCATTGTTTGTTTCCATCTAACGATTTCGTGAATAAAATAGCAATTTTGGTTCTGAGTAAATGCCCCTATTGGTCAGTGGCCGACACACCCCAACTATATGTTCGTTCATTGTTGCAGGAGTTGATGTTCCATCTTCTGATTTTGTCTTCGTTTCATAAATTTGTCAATGAATTTGATGAGTAAAAGTAACATTGGTTTAATTATCAAAGATTTTCCCAGTGAATATGATGTATAAAGTCTTAGCGGGTATTACACCTGGTAATATGCTTCACACCTGCCAACGTTTCAACGAACGACTTGTTCGTCATCATCAGGGCTTCTGAATGCCGCATGAGTCAAAATTGGCCGTTATTTATATCACAACAATTGGGATCAGGTCACTCCTGATTGGCCCGTTTGTCTGTTTGACCGTTGACTGATTCCCTTACCTTCTCTTTCATTTTTTATGCAATTTATTAAAGGTTTCCAGGCACTACTTCGTTGTCTCGGTTAACATTTCTTTTTTCTAAGAGGATTTCGATGGCCTCTTTGATTAGTTAGTTATGCGTGCAGCTTAATGTCTTTGCTTCATCCCATTGTATGGCATGGTCATCGTTTATGATATGTTCTGCTACTGCCAACTTCTGTGGTTACACCAAACGAAAGTGCCTCCCGATGCTCCTTCAGCCTGGTCTCAATGGTTCGGCCTATCTCTACCACATAGACTTTACAGCATTCACAAGGGATTTTATAGACTCCTGGCGTCTTCAGGCTGATGGCATCCTTTTCCTTCACCAATTGATCCCTTAATTTAGGTGGTGGCAGGTGAATCGTTGTAATGCTATAGCACTGGAGAATATGGTTAATCCTTCCTGATGTGGTGGAGATATAAGGGAGGAAAGTTTTAGCCAACGGTTTTTCAGATGGTTCCCCTGTGCAGCTCTCTTGTGTCACAAAGGACCAATTAAGGATTTTTAAAATTTGTCGTTTACCATAGCCATTCTGTAAAAATGTCTAAGTACGTACAGACAATTTGGTTTGTATTCCACGGGGATTCATATATAAGCTCTCCAGGAAAAAGCTCAAAATCCCTGTAACTTTAAGCTTGACACCGAATGCAGATGGAAGCCTAACCACCCTCCAAGAAACAATTAACAAAATTATCAATACCTTGATTCCAGATGATAATCCAGATTATGAAAAACATTGAAAACTACAAATAAGGGAACTGGCCGAAAGTCACGATGGAGATGCAGCAAACATAACAATTGACGCAAGCAATGTGAGATATGCCATCTCACAGATAAAACAGAAAAAGGCCCCTGGACTGGACAGTATAAACGGAGCACTAATAAAAATGTCAGAACCTTTAACAGGATTCCATGCAAGAATTATGCAGGATTGCCTCCGTGAAGGGTCCTTCCCCGATGCCTGGAAGGAAGGATTGCTCTGCGCCATTCTGAAGGATAAAGAAAAGGACCCTTCAGATCCTAAGGTCTTCAGACCAATTACCCTCCTATCTGAGCTTGGGAAGGTACTGGAATAGGTAATAAAATTCAAAATAGATGAAACAGTCGGGAAGACACTCTGTACCATCCCTGTCAATATGGATTCAGGAAAAATAAATCCACCATTGATGCAGCTGAAAAGCTACTCGACAAAATAAGGAATCCCAACTCTAAAAACATATTGACCATGTCCGTAGTTTTCGAAGAGTCTTTTGACTCCCTATGGTGGCTGGCTTGCATCAGTGAAATGATGAAGGCTGGAATCCCAGCTAGTAAGGATAATCGAAAACTACTTCCAGAACAGAAATACGAAAATACGTCTGACCTACACAGAACAACAAAAGAAAGTGACCAAAGGAGCCTCACAAGGCTCTATCCTTGGACCCATGCTGTGGAATGTTACGATGAATGAACTTTTGAGACAATAACTCCCTAAATAATGCAACATGATGGCATATGCCGATGATCTGGTCATGATTTGAGCCCCTCTGCTCGTACACCTCCTCCCACACAGGCTGGACAAGGTCGCCCAAGATTGAGGTGAACGCCTTGTATACGGTGTTGAGGCAGGTTATAGGGCGGTAGTTCTTTGGATCCCTTTTTAGGTATCAGAACCGTGCGTCCCTCAGTCAGCCAAGGTGGAATTGGTTCTTTACATATCAGAAAGTACGTGAAGATTCTGGCAAGGTATTGGTGAGTGGAAGTAAACTTCTTCCACCAAAAGTTGTTCACGGCATCCATTCCTGGAGCTGAGAAGTTCTTCTTGCCACAGAAGGCCTTCTTCACATCAATTTCTGTGACTGAAAGAGGTCCATCCTCATGTAGAGGGCGGTCACATAACTCTATAAAGAGGCCTATGGCTGTGGTGTTGCCGTTGAATGGCTTCAATGTATCGTAGATATCCTTCCAGAAACGTAGTACCTCTTGGATCAGTGGCAGAGATTCGACGACAGGCAGAGGTGGTCGAAAGAGATGGGACGGGTGAAGGAGAACGGTGGAGTTATCCCTCACGGCCCTACTCCTCTTGTGGAGTTATTTTCGGGCCGTGGTGAGTGCCTGTACTCTATCGATTGCATGCTACTTAATGGTTAGCAGCACGCTTTTATTCAGCGTGTGGTGTAGACATCTGAGGCTGCGTGCTATGAGCCAAACTTTGGGAGTGAAAGTTTTCCCTAATGCGATGTATTCCATCACACACTGGATTCTCGACACCTGTCGTCTCGCCTGCATGATATTAGCCTCCAACTGTTCCAGCCTCTTTGCTGCTTTATCCTCCCAAGTGACATTGTTTTGGGAGTGAGCCATAATTTTGGCAGCAGTGTAGACCACGTAGTTGACCACCCAAAGGTCTGACCTTTCCATCAGGATATTGTCAATAAGGCCATTCAACCGGGAAAGGTGGTGATTGCACGGAGAGATCTTTCAGTGGTTGTCTCTCTAGTTTGTCCTACATCATAGTTAATTGTGCCTAATAACCACGCTCGTAGTTCAGAGATGGCCAGGCCAGCTTCCTCCCCATTTGGCAGAGACTCTGGCATTTTAGTTAAAATGAAAACTTGGTTATATTCTACACAATTGTGTAGAATATAACCAAGTTTTCATTTTAACTAAAATGCATTCATTCTACGAAGTAAACTCGCAGACCATTGATTTTAGACTCTGGCATTAATGCTGTTCTTGCCTCAGGCAGTAGAGAGGCTCGCATCTCGTTCGTATGTCGAGGGCTTACTGTAAATTGGACGAGTACGGCAGTGACTTCCGACTGCTGGACGCCGGATGCCCGAGGGAAACCACACCTTTACTATTGAAGCATTGAAAAATGAGATATCGTTCAGGTAATACATTCAAGGCATAATGTATTCGGCGACGATCATTAATTAGATGTTTAACTCTGAAAAGGAGCGCCGAAACGTTACTGTGATTCATCACTATTCGTATAAACGAATAACTTTTTCACGTCGGGACCAAGATCCGAGGTTCGTAATTTTCAAACTTCGTTATTTCGTAATATCGCGTACTGTTACATACACTTAGATACCCTTATGGTTGGGACCGAAGATTTTGCTTCGTAAAATCAAAATTTCGTAATTTAGAGTTTCGTATTTTCGAGTTTCTACTGTATAATGTGGTGCATAGTCTTCTATTAATTTGTGCTGATGAGCCAATTTTTGATGAATGATTTTTGCAACTTGATTATATCTATTTAGGTATTCTGTGTTGGCTAACATCTTGCAACCAGATATAATTTATAATTGTTTCTAGAGCCTGAAAACACCTTCTGCATTTATCGTCTGTTGAATTTCTATCTTTGAGTACCTATGTATTTTGCATAATTTTTGGTCACTGCAATTTGCAATTCACCTGGTCTTGTATGGCAATCATGAACCTGGGGTAGATTCAGGGATCCATCTCGTAGGATCACGATCATATCCGTATATTTATAGTGCGTGATAAATGAACAACTCAAATTCAGTGACTGCCACTTTGAGAACCCCTTTATTGGTGCTAGGAATATTACAGATCAAACAGTTGACAATCGGACTCTGTGTCAAACAGGCAAACATCAATAGCCGTTACCACACTCTTCCACTCGTAAATGAAACATTGTTCGAGTCATTTAATGAATGAATACAAAAATACAAATAACCAAAATCATATTCACACTCGGTCATGCTGGACCACAAACAAAAGAAAAGGGTGGTAGTTGCTGTATGTTTATCAGGAAACCCTCGATAATCCATGGTAACACCAAAAAAAACTCACATTAAGCACTGAAGTGGCAGACCCAGGAAGAAAACTGAGTTGCAGAGTATTAATACCTGCAGGCAAAAAACAACATTAATATCAAGATAACAGTCTTGGTCATCTATATCATGGTAGTAGAGATGAACATTTGGCATATATCTTTGGATAAAAAATCAATATATATATATATATATATATCTCCACAACTGAGAAAAAATTGAACTGAAGAAACTTTAACATGTCATGCATAAAAATTGTCATATTCATGGATACTAATCCAGCAGCCTCACGGGTGGGATGATGTGGGTCTATTTTGTGTGATTGTTGAAGGATTACAGAATTGATTATCAGTTGTTCCTTGCATCCCATATGATACTTTCGGCATCCTTTTTGCTGTTATGCAATTATATTCTGTTGATCGATATGGTTATATATTTTATTTGTGATGCATGATGTTAACATTTTATATTCAGTAGGTAAGCATGTTATAGGCCGATATTGTTTATTATTATTATTATTATAAGTCATGGATTAGAGTTTTCATCAAAACAAATAAAGTGAACATCATTAGTTCTTCACCACCCATCAGTGAATGACCGCTTACACATCAAGAAATAGATAGTGTTCTTCATTGTCTATTCAAAGTGGCAGGTGAGCTTCTCCTCATCCTGTTCATGAAGCCCAATCTCTTTCTTCATCTTCCCTACATGCCCAAAGTCTACCCGTCTATCGTGGTCTTAAACACCCACTCCGATCTTTTTACCCATCCGTGCGCTTTTTCCTTTTCTTTATTTCCTCCACTGACCTCCCCTGCTCACACATCATTCCTAGTACTTTGCCATTATCCTTTTTTCTATCCTTTGTGCCTTTTCTACTCTCCTCACCCAACCTCAAACTCTTAAAATCTACTCTCGTTCTCCTTCCCCTAGCTATCTGCACATAACAATACTACTCTACATATTAGACTCTTCGCCAACATTTTTTTAACTTATCTACGGTTGCTGTAATCAGGTCTTGTTTGCTAATGCAATTCTCCTTCTCATATGCCTGATACTATGCCTATTTTCTCCTTGATACTACCCAGTTAACTAAATGGTTCCATGTGCTCTGATTTGTATGACCCCACTTTTATGATTGATCAGGCCATATTTCTGAGTTTTCTAACATGTCCATCAATGACTGCAATGCCTTGGATAACTAACTAATGCCTGTTCATCAGCATATTTTAATTCTTGATACTCAATCAACATAGGCGTAGCCAGCCACCAGCAATAGGTGTGGCATTGAGGCAATAGGTGTAGCATCATCAGTATGGTAATGGACGCAAACTTTCACGAAATGTTCACAGCGAGGTCAAAATTGAGACTAATTATTAAAGACAGGAAGAAAATTGGTTTCCGTATTTTCAGAAAAGAGTTGGAGGCTTTTGTACAATTTTGATCAATCATGATTAGGGTTTAACTTTGAAAAAATGAGAAAGAGGGGTTTTATTTTTGGAGTTGACAAATTTTATATACGCCCACTGCAGTTCTATTTTTTCAAAACTTCAAAAAAATTTTACTCGATAATCGTTGTCTAGACAATAGACATGTCATGAAATTCTCGCCTTTGCAAACCTGTCAATCCAAATTATTTAAGGGACTTTTAATGAGCAATGTAAGTTTTGAAAAATAAAGTTTCCCCGATAATCTTTGTCTTCAGACTAGAGACGTCGAGAGACTCACGCCTTCATAAACCTGTCAATTCGGGTTATTTAAAGGGCTATTGGGAAAAACGGAGACATCATTTTATTGCGGGAGGGAAATTTTGAGAAAAAAAATTTTGGGTTTCAGGACAATAGGTGTGGCACGTGCCACAGGTGCCACACCCGTGGCTACGCTTATGTCAATCAGCTACCATACATATCTAGACATACAGCTGCCATTGAGGTGGCTCATTGATTCCACACTCAACTCAAGATCTTCAACAAATTACTTTTATTTCTCTGTGATATTCCTTTCCAAATGGAAACAAATGCACTTATATTTTCTAGTCTACGTACATTCATTTTGCCTATGCTTGCTGAAGTGAACAGGATCTCAGCTATCATTGGCTGTCTCTCTGCCTTCGTCTTAAGCCTTTGACACTAATCTGCATTGAGCATCCCAGAGAGTTATTTTTTTATCCCTTCTTTCAATTAATAATTTATGAACGTCCTGCAAACCATAGAAACCACTTGCAATTTTATTCATGCAATCATTGAGAAATGGTGGTGGGTGCATATCTGTGTAAGGAGTAAGACATTTCATAGGTCATAGAACAGAAGTCAATGATGAAATTAGTGATTTGGAGTGTGGATATATAAATTTCTATTCTATTTGATAAGAATTTTTATATGTATGTAATTCTATCAAATAGTTATCCACTTTAATATTTTTATATTGCATGACATTTTAAAGAAAATGCTTGCCTACTGATAGTCATGGTGGTTATAAAATATAAAACAATGTATATTGTTTTTCTATGAAGTCTTTGTGTTCACTCTCGGAGAAACAAAATTTAAAATTTGTATGCCTGAGATTCAATAAAAAAACTGACTT
Source organism: Pyrrhosoma nymphula (assembly GCA_963573305.1). Taxonomy (NCBI): domain Eukaryota; kingdom Metazoa; phylum Arthropoda; class Insecta; order Odonata; family Coenagrionidae; genus Pyrrhosoma; species Pyrrhosoma nymphula. Next base: position 153,533,969 of record OY754329.1, on the reverse strand, counting down.
GGGATAAAAAATTGGATAAGCCATGCGCTATGCAATATAATTGTAGTATTTACACTATTTTCCATTGCATGCAATATGTTTATGGATTTTAATTTGGTGTGTTTGCATTTCTTTTTAAAGGACCTTAAGGACAACCTAGAGCAAGAGCTGGATTTTGTTAACGAAGGGAAAAATTCAGAATTATGTTCCAAGGACTTGGCACATTTCCCTTTCATTTATGTGCCTAAGGTGGTGTGGGAGAAAACGAGCAAGGTATGTGTATCATGCACACCTGTTGTCATTGGATGAGGATTCCCACGTGACGTCTTTCATTCCTCGCAAGTTTCCCATGGTAACATATAGTAATTCTACCAACTACCATGAAGTATTAATTATAAAAAAACTACCATGATTTGGGGATATGTCTCAGCATAGAGTAAGTAATATGCTTACTCTATGGTCTCAGCCATCTAACATCTCATTGTATGGTCGCATCGCATAACCTTGGTATGTGACGTGGCTAGAAATACAAATTTGAACCACAAAGGTAAAGTCTGGTAAACACCGAAAAATGACACTCCCAATTCCTAAGGGCCTCTATCTGGAAGGAAACTACAGAATAACTAAGTGGCTTGGCTAGTTTGCATGAGTTTTTTCTTTTTTATTGCCAAAGAAAAATGCTACTCTATCTGTGGATGCTAAAATCTTGGCTCGGCTAAGTGGTGCTATGGTGTTGCGTTTGAAAATGTAGTGATAAAAAGTAAATGAAATATAAAATAAAAATAGTTTATATAAAAGTAAAATTGTGGCATTTTTTGAAAACTCATATTTAGGTTCTTCAAATGGGTTGATTATGTCTAAGATTACATTTTCTAGTGCTGATGTAGTTGATTTACCAGCACAAAAACCAAACTGGGAGTTTGAATAAAAGTTGTTGATTTTAAAATAGTTTCTCAATTGTGATTTCGTTATAGTCTCTAGGAATTTAGATAGTATAGGTGCCTACCAAAGAAATTGGTCTATAGCTAGCAAAGCTATTTTTATCACCTTTTTTAGTATGTAGGAATGACTTCGCTATAATTTAAGCAATCAGGAAATTCACCAAACTTGAGGCATTCATTTATAACAATGGTCGATGTATGTGGTGCAATATATTCAATAATTTCCTTCATTAAATTGGTAGAAATTCCATGTTTATCTCTACTGTTTGCCGTTTTGAATTTCCTGGCAGCTTTTACAATATCATTTGGTGATATTTATTTTCACTGATTAGTGGAGTTATTTACAGTTAGATTTTGAACAAAATTTTCAAGATTGACATCAGATGTATGTATTTACACAGCCTAAAATTTTATCGATAGTGGAGAAGAAGTAATTATTAAATTAATCCGGGTTTACATCTATTTTCACAGGATCAACATTTTTTGGCTTCATTTCTTATCTCCTCCCACCCTGCCTGATATTGATTATGTACTAGAGTTTGCTACTTGTTAAGAGTGGAGTTATATTGAACTTGAGCCATGAATGCAGGTGTGACAACTTGTATTCTCAATGACTCCTGTCCATCATTAAACCTGCTACATACTTAGCTTTTTTTGAGTGACTTTTGAGTGAAATTCCTCATAAAATGAAACTAGCAATTTATGTTATAGTAAAGGAGTTTGAGCTTGAGGAGTATTACTTAATTTGAGCATTGAATGAAATTGTACAACCTGAGCTCTCAATGTTTCCAATTCAACATTTAACCTGTTATTTTTTCTCTTTTTTGATTGACAACAATTATTAAAAACTAGATGGGAAACACTTTTCATTAGTGGTAACCAGGGCATTTTTTCTGAAAAAAAGGTGGTGGAACTCAAGTTGTCCATAAACTCAAAACAAATGTTGTTGTTGGTTGTGGAACTCAAGTTGTTGTTGCAGAGTTACGAAAAAATTCAAATGACCATAGATTGATTTATACGAGTTTAGGCAATCAACTTTAACCAAAAAAGGTATCGGAATGCAATTCTGCTGCATACCGCCAGAAAAAAAGCCCTGGTGGTAACTAGTATATATTATGTAAAATTTCATTATAGGAACAATTTTCCCTGCAAAGGTGAATATTGTCCCAAATAATTTCTAATACTTGATATTTACATTGAATTAGACAGTCTGCAACCATTGGTCAGAAACTAGTACTATTTTTACTCTGATTGTCAGTATTTTGAATTGTTTTGTTAGTCCGCATAATGGCAAGAAAAACGAGCAAGACGGTCACGTATACATATAATACTCAACAGCAGAGCATAAATAATAATTTGTATAGCAGAGCATAAATACTTATGTAACTATGAATGTGCTATTGAGTGATATACATAGGTACATATTCTGTTACTTGGTGTGTAGTTCAATTTATTGCATCTCCTTTGTGAACCCAGTCAGTTACTGAAGTTGTGAAGTGATGGATGAGGCAAATGTAATTTTTGCCCCAGTTTCGTTACATATCAAATCCATGGATTTGAGATTCAATGGAATCCTTCCTGAGAATAATCAATGCCCAGTTGTGCAGCTTGCCCTAGTGTAAAACTTTTATGTGATTCTCATGACTAATCAATGAGAAATATCTATGTATGTGAACGGGTAAATGTGAAATGGGACACTTAGTTGATTAATTTCACATGAAAGTCACTAGCAATGAAAAAAATATTCCCTTATAGGAAAAACCAGTTCAATGCATGTGAATACTGAAAGAATTTCATGTGAAATTTCTGTGTACATTGAGAGACATTCATGTGAATCTGTGATGGCTTTTATCCAGTTTTCACACAGAAATCGTATGGAATGGAGAATGTGCTGATCAATGAAAATGCTGTTCTGTGTGTGAAATTTGTGATTGCACTCAGTGAATTTCCTGTGATAGCTATACATATTTCCTTCTCTGTCTTGTACATAACTTCCTTGCTTACTTAGAATGCTAAGAATGAAGAAAAAAATGCTTTCTTATGCTTCATCAGAGCATGGCACCTTATGTGTGTGTCTGTTCACTGCTTCTTTCTTATGCAAGTCACTGCACATTAGGCCGGCCCTTATTTTTCAGAATTGAGAAAAGTTATGTTTTCCTAGTCTCAAAATGACCCAAATGAGGTTTATATTCACGTGCTAAAATTTTGTTACTTTAAAATAATGGGAACCCGTGCCCCAAGGGCCCTAAGTACTGAGGACCTTCAATTGAGTTTTTTGGGTCTGAAAAAGCACTATCCTTATGAAGTACGTGAAAGTAGAGCCCTTTAGGGCCGAATTTCTGTTTGTTTTGACCTATCTCTAAGCGTTTACGAGATATCGTCCGTCGTAATGCGATCCACCCCCCAGGGCGCTACCCCGCACCGCAGCGCCGCGCCGCTGAGGTACGGCCCGCACCACTTGCTAGAGACTTCCCCTCCACCCCCTCCCCGCCCTCGGCAAAATCTTTGCTCCTGCTGGCAAGATTTGCAATCAAGTGGTACAGACTTGAATAGGTCTCTTGACTCTTGTTTCATGATTAATATTGTTAAAGCCTACAATGTCACTTTTAACCCTTCAATGCCGTCCTACGTGCTGGGTACCGACCCCTTTAACCTTACTTTGTTGCAGCCATACGGCCGCGCACCGTTCCAGCATTCTTTGTTTCAAAGTGCTCTTTATGTATAAAATATTATAAGTTTGTGATGCAATTGTGTAGGTATGTGAATTAGAAAGGAATGAAGGAAATGAGTGGGGGTTCCAGGGCTCCACCAGTAGATAGAAATATTCAAGAAAGAAGAAACAAAGCAGTCAGTTCACGGATGTAGAATGATATGGCGAGAGAGTTAGTTCTAGTGAGTGTGCAAAGTATAGGTACTAAGTATTTTAGGATTGAAGGAGAAAAGTAGTGAAATAACTAGTTTATCATGGATACACGTGACGTTCAGTTTAAGAATAGGCCAACAAGGAAAGGCATGAAATTAAGACTAAATTCATAAATTGAACTGTTTGGAAAAGAAAGTGAAGAAATACTTGGCTCAAAGTTACCTACAGTGAGAGAAGTACTGTGTGTTTTTTTCTATCACTTATGGGGTTCGAAATATATTAGACTTAGTGCGAGAAAAACTGTAATAAATGTGTTTCATTTATGGAACAAAACGAGAATTCCAGTTATTAGGGAAATTAAGGTGATTGAAAAGTTAGAAAAATTACACAAAGAATGGAGGAACGTGCTACGGCATAAAGAGAAAGCGGGAATTGCCGTGGAGATGAAGAGAAGAAAATCTTTCGTGTCAAAACTTTATGATTTGTTTGACATTTCAAGGAGCGGTGCCATTGAGTTTTTGATGCACGAGGAAGAAAGTGCAGTTAATCTCTCGGATAAATGTGCTTGGGCTGAAGAAGTCAAATTTTTACGCGATCAAAGAGGAGCACGAGATGCAGTTATTGGTGGAATAGATTTCAATATGATCAAGGAGGAAGAAAAGGTTGCTCAGAAATTATTGAAGAAGCTGCAGGGGGAAGAAAAGTTGCGTGAAAGAAGAGTGAAGGATTTGGAATCGCGTCAAATCTCAGGTAATTCTTCCAATTATTATACACTTTTAAATGCATCTCCTTCAGAGTGAGAGGTACTGTGGTTGATTTCGGAAAGGAGAGTCAGTTACGAAGAAGGAAGAGAGCTTCAAAATTTATTACTAAGTGTAAATTTTCATCGTAGCACAAACCGTAACGTGCGCAAAGACACTTTAACTGCCAAATACGGTCTGTCAGTGGAATATTAGAAATATACCGAAAATGTATTTTATTTTGGTTGATATGTACTTAAATTCATGGACAGAGTGAAAATAAATTGATCACTTTTGATTAGAAATTTTATCATGTCAATTAAATCCTTTCTAACGTAAGCACATTTCTTCAGCGGCTAGATCTTGCCAGCAGGAGCAAAGATTTTGCCGAGGGCGGGGAGGGGGTGGAGGGGAAGTCTCTAGCAAGTGGTGCGGGCCGTACCTCAGCGGCGCGGCACCGCAGTGCGGGGTAGCGCCCTGGGGGGTGGATCGCATTACGACGGACGATATCTCGTAAACGCTTAGAGATAGGTCAAAACAAACAGAAATTCGGCCCTAAAGGGCTCTACTTTCACGTACTTCATAAGGATAGTGCTTTTTCAGACCCAAAAAACTCAATTGAAGGTCCTCAGTACTTAGGGCCCTTGGGGCACGGGTTCCTCTTATTTTAAAGTAACAAAATTTTAGCACGTGAATATAAACCTCATTTTGATCATTTTGAGACTAGGAAAACATAACTTTTCTCAACTCAGAAAAATAAGGGCCGGCCTACTGCACATCCAAAGTGGTCTCTCCACTCAACTATCCATGTTTTGCTATCACTATTTTTGAATCATATTGAGGTAATTATGGGTCTCTGCATGGTTCCTGCGGCCCTGGACAAGTCATGGAAATTGGAAACGAGCCCGGAAAAGTCATGGCAAATGAGAAATTACTTAGCCTGGGAATTTCTTTTTCTGTCACAATATGATTTTTTTCAATGAGTGAGCATTTTAGGCAATGCCTGTTGGTGTGTGTATGGACATACATATTTTAATACCTTGCCATAATTAGGTACTGGAGCTCTTATTTGGTCTTTAGCCATTAATTATATATATGCCTATTACAAATAAACTCCCAGGTCCTTTTATTTACACTCAATCTGAGGACGATGGAAAATTTGTTGTTTGATGGAATGTTGTCTGATTCCTGTTTTATCACAATTGTGTCTTGGTCATCGCAGGTCATCGACCCCAGTATGAAAATCCCACAGATATGAAAAATCATCTGGCTTGACTGACACTTGTACCGTAGCCCCTCAATATCGTTCAGAGTGCTTCTACCAGTAATGCTGCTAAGGCATCCTTCTCCCCTGTGGAATTTTTACAGCTTTAGAGGTACAACATACTCAAGACTGTCAGACATATAGTGTAACAAAACAGTCAAAGAGTGTGCATAGTGCCACTTCCACCCATGAGGTGGAAGCCAGTCTTGAACCCTGAGGTGTTCACTTTTTTTGACAGTTTTTGAGGATACCACGAACTCATTGTGGACCTTTATGGCATCACCCGCAAGTGCTCATGAATGTCATTATTCTGCTAGGAAAAATGCTGTGGCTTACTCTTCCTTCAAAGACTGTCTTCATAAGATAACTACTCATGTCTTAACCCTCAGAATGCCAAGATCGGGTCAAAATGACCCATATGACTGTCATGATTTCAGTTTTTTTGTGCATTGACCATTATACTTACGGGTGGAATTCCATCTATTCTTCAGGTTGACGTTACAAAGACTTTTGAAAAAAGTGACATTTGTAGATATATTAACAACTTTATAAATAAGAAAAAAATCAAGCTGTAGTATATCAACAGGCATGGAGCGTTACTACCATGTACCTTTTTTGATAAAAGTTATAAAGTAATATTTTAGATTTATCCTTTCTGTATTTGGAATTTTTATAAGGAGTGAAAGGCATAAATATCTTTAAACGTTATATAAAAATGTATCTTTAAACAAGGGTTAATATATTCCCGATTTGGTTGTCCCTCCTTTTCTTCCAAGTTCTTATGAGATATTTTCTTTTCCGTCTCTTCTAACCTCTTCATTAGTTAATCGATGGATCCACTTGATCTTATTATCCTTCTGCTATTCAACATTTCGAATGTTGCATCACATTCTAATTTTGTTTGTATGAAATATGATGCTGGAGCTAGTGGGCAGGAACATTGCGAAAGAAAAGGAAATCGGATAAATCGAGGAAAGGTGGGAGGTTATAAAAACAGGGCTAGTAAGAGTTGCAAATGAATTAATTGGATCAATGGAAACGAGAAGTGTTGAGAAATGATAGATGGCAGAAGAGAAGACAAGGAAATCAGGAGAAAGGGAAGTGGAAAAAATATCAGCACTGATTTTGGCAGGAGAGGAGGTACAAGGAATTAAATTATAAACTGAGGCAAGTAACTAATTGAGAATTTAAAAACTTTTTGAGCGAGTAATGTGAGGAAATGGAAAAACTACAGAAAGAGGGGGAAATGGGTGTGCTATGTGGTGAGGTGAAAATGTTATCAGATTGTAGGAGAGGTTCAATGACACCAAAGGTGAAGGACAAAACAGGAAATGTACTAATCGGGCCGGGAGACCAAATGTGGTACTCAGAGCATTGATAATAGGTTAAGAAACAAGCCTAAAAAACTTAAGTAAATTACTGCTTAGGTTATGACCAGTTTGGGTTAGGAAGGGGAAGGCAACTTGGTATTGGAATTTGGCGATGAAAAAACAAGCAGCTAGGAACCCAGAGCATAAGGAGGATGTTTTTGCTTGTTTTGTTGATTTTGAAAAAAACATTTGACAGAATGAATCGGGAAAACCTAACAAATATATTCATGTAGTGCAGATTGCAGGCATTGGAAAATTCACTTGAAAATCAGTGTGTGATAACAAAATGATGATTAACCGTAAGAAAACTATAAGTAATGAGATTTTCTAGGAAAAAGAAAGTGAGTTAGGTCATGAAAGTGGGTGAGCGCAACCTGTTGCAAGTAGGACAATTTAATTGCTTGAATGGTATGTTGTAGGGGGCAATGGGCGTACATGTAGTACCAAAGCCATTAGGAAGAGAATAATGCTGGCAAAATATGTGCTCGTGAATAGGAGGGAGCTGCAGTGGCGTAGCCAGGTTTTGGGTCTAAGGGGGCAGAAAGTTTTTAGGGGGGCAGAAAATTTTTAGGGAGCGCCGACTCATAAATTAACCAATTTACTAAACTTGACAAATTTTGGTGATGCAATAGGCGGATGGGTTTGTACAAAATATTACAATTGACAATGTATCATACACATTTATTTATACGTATTTGGGACTTAAGAGTGGAGAAATACACAGACTTAGGGGCACTAGAACACGGGGCGAGGGGGGGGGTCTTTCGCCCCCCTGGCTACGCTACTGGGGAGCTGATGATGGTGACCTTGCATAAGGATGTAAAGAGAAACTGGCAAAGAGTCTCATATGAGTGTGTCATTGTATGGGGCCTGGGAATTGTGGAAGGAGGACGAGGATAGGCTGGAGGCATTCGAGATGGGGGTGTGGAGTAGAATGGAGAAGGTGTGGTGGATGGAGAGGAAGAAGGGAAAGGAGGAAGTGCAAATTGGTTTGGTGGGTGAGGAGAGGAAACATCTGGAGGAGATCAGTAAGTGATTGAGAGAGGTACTTATGGGCGAACAGATGCTGAATATGCTATGATATTGGGTGTTTAGGGAGTGGGGAAGAAATATGGATTGGTGAAGAGAGGGAACGTGTGCTGAGATGAAGAAAGAGATTGTGTAAGGAGATACATAGTGGCTTGCAGCTGTAAAAATCTAGCAGATTTTTACTCACTTCCATTTGAAACTATTTTAATTATTATATAATTGCATAAAAACTACTTTAATAATAATAATAAAAATTGTAGAGAACCAATTCCACCTTGGCTGTCTGAGGGACGCACTGTTCTGATACCTAAAAAGGGAGACTTGTCCAATCCAAAGAACTACCACCCTATAACCTACCTCAACACTGTATACAAGGCATTCACCTCTATCTTGAGCGACCTTATCCTACACCACATCCAGCCTGTGTGGGAGGAAGTGTACGAGCAGAGGGGCTCAAAGCGGGGTATCGTGGGATGCAAGGACAACCTGGTAATTGATAGGTACATATGCCAGGATGCCATCCGGCATAAGCGAAACCTATCAATGGTCTGGGTGGACTACAAGAAGGCCTTTGACTCCACTTCGCATGAGCTTTTGATCGCCATGCTGAAATTGATGAAAGTCCACCCAGAGGTAGTGTCCTGCATCCAACGCCTGTTACCACTCTGGAAAATGCACTTCATTCTGACTTCAGGCAAGCGGTCTGTTTCCATAGACTTGGTAACATACCACCGTGGCATTTTTCAAGGTGCAGCTTGAGCCCCTTACTGTTCTGTATTTCCCTCCTACCCCTGTCCTTTAGGCAGCGATGAGATAGAGGATGCATGTGTGGTGTTCCAGGTGATAGGAAGCATAAGGTCACCCATTTGTTTTATATGGAAGACCTGAAGCTCTATGCTTCTAATGCGAAAGACGTTCGCACATCCCTGGACACCGTACTGGAATAGAGTGAGGCTCTAGGGATGGAGTTCGGATTGGACAAGTGTGCATCCATCCACCTGGCGAGAGGAAGATTTTCGGAGATCAAGGAAGATGTGCAACTTGTTGACAGGAGGGTCATTCGTCGAGGACGATGATAACTATGAATACCTTGACCTCTCCCAGCACCAAAAGCAGGAGGTTGCTGCAGTGAAGGAAAGGGTCACCGCCAAATACAGACAGACTCTCAGGAACATCTGGAGTTCTGAGCTGTGTGGCAAGAACAAGGTTCTTGCAACGAACATGTTCATGGTTACTGCACTGCTGTATACCTACGGATGCATGAAGTGGAACGTCAACGAGTTGCAGAACCTCAATAGGGGAACGAGGGAGATGATGACCATCTACAGAAGTCTTCATCCGAAATCTTCCGTCGCCAGATTGTATCTCCCTCGCAAATTAGGTGGTAGAGGACTATTGAGTCTGGAGTGTCTCTACAACAGAGTTGTCTTGGGTCATGCTGAGTGTTGAAAGGCAGGGACCCCCTGCTCGATCTCGTGAGAGAGCACGAGATTGCGGGAGCAGGGGCATTTCTCTTCCAGGCGGCAAAAAGGGCAGCGGACGAAACCGGTCTCGACTTCGACCCGTCATCTGACGGAAGCGACAATGACAGTACCTACTCATCATTGAAGGCAGACGTCCTCAAGATCGAAATAAAGAAAGCTGAGCTGAAGACCTTACTCAAGGTGCATACCGATAAGCCCATGCATGAATGTTTCTGTCGAAACATCGAAAAGCATTGGTTATCGATGGAGGTGACGTTTGCCTTCCTACACTCCGCCGATCTGAAGTCTGAGACCGAGGGTTTTGTCCTTGTGTGCCTGGATGGTGTCATAAACACACTCGTGTACCATCAGGCAGTTGGAGGTGACCAAGCCTGATATCGTTCTCCTCGATGACCTCACACGCTCCATGTTCGTGATCGAGTTTTTGGCTCCGGCTGAAACTAACAATGATGCGAAGGTGGAAAAACGGACATAATATCAAGACCTGCTTTTCGAACTTCGACAGATGTACCCGGGACACTCTGTGAAGCTAGTGGTCCTCATTATAGGTGTGCTCAGTGGAGTTAAGGGCTCGCTGCAAAATAACATCAAGTGCATTTCATCCTGTGTGACACAGGCGGAATCACTAATTGCACACATGGAGAAGGCCGTCATCCTGGGGTCACTTCGTCTACTGCATACGCATGACCCGACAGCAGCGTAGCCACTCATCCGATGGGTGTCGGACATGGCAACGATTACTGCCCAACCCCTCGCGAGTCTCCAGCCATTATGACGGCAATGAAACCTGATTCTTGCTGGGGACTCGAAGGGGTGTTACAACTGTAACAATTAAAATAATATTTTATTTGTCCTGTGTTTTGATACAATTTTGCTCAAATATGGGAAATGTCATACAATCAAAGAATAAAATAAAAGGAAATTGTACAGTGATAATAATATTTTTTAACTGGTAGACAACCCCTAATAATAACAAATGTTACGGTAGTTTGAGCGAAAAATCATTTCACCTAGAATTTGATGAATTTGGCCTCATTTTAAAGAAAAAACTCCCATATTTCCAATGATATCAAAATACTAACCCCTTGCCAAACTACTTGCCAAGCAATTTGTCTAAAAACAGAAACTTTTTTACGTGTGATAGATTATGGCTGTGCGCTCCAGAGGGAGAATATTGAAAAAATTAGGAACTTCTAACACCTATATTTCGTCAAAAAACTAACGATGTGTAGTTTGTATGTTTTCTCACCTGCATATTTATAAAAATCAATCCATTACTCACCGCAGTGATGTTTACAGAATCACAAAAAACCTGCTGTATTGAAGGCTTTTTACCCACAGGGCAAGAAAAAATGAGTCAAGTTAGACACTTAAGTAGAAATATTTATTTAATAATTGAGAATTTTTCTCATATCATATATCGATATTTTGGGGCCACTAATGTTATAACATTTTTTTCATACTTCTTACAGATTAATAATCGTACTTACTCACAGATCTGAAATTAAATAAAAAAATTCGTATATTATGGTCTACATTTTTGACTAGGGAACTATCTCACTCAAATTACCTTAAACTACATAATAAAAATTCACTCATGTTGAATTTTTTTTTGAAAGAAAGTTGTGAATGTTTTTTTGAATTTAGATTTTTGTTTAAACAGGGCCAATTTGGTCAAATATCAATTAACTGAAATTTAAGATATGAATGTGTATATGTAATTTGTTACAGAAAGAAATTTGTTAATGTGAAACAGGTTTTATTCCATTCTGACTTTTGTGTATAAAATGTTAAAAGTCTGGTTTTGCCATTTGACAGAGAGTGCTGACCACAGAGTTCATTGATGGAATCAAGATCAGTGACACCCAGGCTCTTGTCTGTGGAGGTTATTCACTGGCAGACATTGATACAAAACTTATAATTGCCTTTGCTGAACAAATCTTCCATACAGGATTTGTCCATGCCGATCCACATGCTGGAAATGGTATGTACAGCATATATCTTAATGGGAATTAAAGTGAAGTAAAAATGTAATTGACAAACTGGAAACTCTTTCTCTGTGTATGTTTGCAAGCCACAGCTTAGGTAGCTAATTTCCTTATCTAAGCTTTGTTTCCGTCGCTTGCTCCATCTGCGACTTGTGCACACGAGGGGGCAAGAGCGAACAGAAGAGGGCAGAAAGGTTCAACTCATGCGACGCGAACGCTTTTGTGGAAAAGATGGCGCGTAATATAATTTTAAGAAATCTGCTCCAAGGGCTTCAGGAGGATTCTTCAGATGAAGATGATATTCAATATGTTTTACCAGCATTAGTTCAGCCACTGTGGAGAGAGGTAGTAAAATTATGTGTCAATCCATTGAATATTGCAATTTTGCCGTGTTGATTCAGCTGGGTGCGTGATCGGGCCAAACACACAGTGATAAAGAAAGATTTTATTGTAATTCGGTGCGATCACTTTGCTTTTTGTGTGTAGACTATGAGTAAACATCAAGGTGAAGCTTGGCGATCATGGCCCCTATGATTTAAAATCCAAAACTGTTTATTTATAAAACTGAAAGTGGTGATGTTCACTGGCGCCCATTTATCAATTTCATCTGGACTATATATTTTCTTTTGTGTTTTCTTGAGGTTCACATTTATGCAGTTCAGATATGGCATACGTTATCTCTTCAAGCTTCGATGTTTTAAAATACGCATGAAATTCTTAATAAATTAGGTACTTATAACAACCAAGAGAGAGATATATGAGAAGATGTCTGTATGTTTTCATTTTGCCTAACACGTTCCTATTTTTCCATGAATGACTAATTTATAACTAGGCTTAAGATTGTAGTTAGCAAAGACCATTTTAGCGTGCAATTCCTTTTTAACTATTTACCAACCCTATTGAAAATGCCCCACTGGTTTCCTATAGGAATTATGTGAATTCCTATAGGAATTACAGTTTCCTACAGGAACGATGAAGCTTCCTATAGGAACAATAAATTTCCTATAGGTACAAGAAAGTTTCCTATAGGAACAAGAAATTTTCCTATAGGAATGATAAATTTTCCTATAGGACGAATATTTTCCTATAGGAACAAGGAATTTTCCTATAGGAAGAATATTTTCCTATAGGAACAAGAAATTTCCTATAGGAACAAAAATTTTCCTATAGGAACGAGGAATTTTCCTATAGGAAGAATATTTTCCTATAGGAACAAGAAATTTCCTATAGGAACAAAAATTTTCCTATAGGAATGAGAAATTTTCCTATAGGTCGAATATTTTCCTATAGGAACGAGGAATTTTCCTATAGGACGAATATTTTCCTATAGGAACAAGAAATTTCCTATAGGAACAAAATTTTCCTATAGGAACGAGGAATTTTCCTATAGGACGAATATTTTCCTTTAGGAACGAGGAATTTTCCTATAGGACGAATATTTTCCTATAGGAACGAGAAATTTCCTATAGGAACGAGAAATTTTCCTATAGGACGAATATTTTCCTATAGGAACGAGAAATATTCCTATTGGACGAATATTTTCCTATAGGAACGAGAAATTTCCTATAGCACGAATATTTTCCAATAGGAATGAGAAAATAACCCTCTAGTTATGAGAAATTTTCCTATAGCATGAATATTTGACAATGGAAAAAGGTTTCCTATAGGAATTATCAATATTTCTATAGAACAAATATTTATTATAGGTACATTAAGAATGTTTCCCATAGTGCGAAAAATTCTAATTAATTCGAAATTAAAAAAAGAAAACATTTCATTTTATCAATGGTTCTGCATTCTCACAAATATAATGCATACATCACCATACAAGACAAGTTTTTACAATATTTCATTTATAATTAAAACATTATTGTCAATAAAAAATTTTTAAGAAAAAGTTAGAAAATCATTAAAAAATGGTTCACCGGTATGGAACTCACATAGTTCCATTCCAATTCCAGTGTAACGCAAACTATATCTGGCACAACACATGAAGTTCTTCTCCCTTTGTCATAGTCCGGCGTTTTACACGGCCGGCACGTACAATCTGATGTAAGTACGAACGTGCATTTCAAATTGCATGGTGTCGTGTTTACACGATGCATTACCCGCGCGGGTAGATGCGTGAATACAATCACCATCAAATTTTCACCGTGTAAACACTCCAAATTGCGCAAATGCGTGGACAGAAAATAGCTCGTTCTAATTTGGTGAATGTGTTCACGCATCTGTCCAGCCACGTACTTGCGCGGGTAAATGCATCGTGTAAACACGGTAAGCCATGAATTGCAAGAACGCATGCGTGAATGCATGAACGCGAGGTAGCAAAATAGCTTCTGCTCTAATTGGAAAATGATTGCACGCCCTATTGAGAAAAAATGCAGTTTGAAGTTGTGCAATTTCGTGTCCGAGTAAAACGGCCTTATGACTCTGTAGGTGTGCAGCAATCCTCTTTCGAAATTAAAAAAACTCATCCTCTCTCTTCTATCAATCATTAAAATTAGTTAAGAGAGTTGAGAGAGGATTAAAAAAATCAATCCTCTCTCAACTAATACCAAAGTTATACTTATGAAATCGTTCTCTCATCATCTCAGTCAGTTGGTGTAGTGGTCAGAGTCGGCGACTCATGAACTGAAAGTTCCCCGATCTAATCCTAGCGGTGGCGTTTTTTTTTAAGGTTATGTATACGAGACTATTTTCCAATGGGAAAATTATTTCCTATAGGAAATTTTTTTCCTATAGGAAATTTCCAACAGGAAAATTATTTCCTATAGGAAATTTCCAACAGGTAAATTATTTCCTATAGGAAAATTATTTCCTATAGGAAAAAATTTCCTATAGGAAAATTTCGAGTTCCCATTGTCAAATTACTGTGGGGTAAAAAATTCCTATAGGGCATTTTCAATAGGGAAGTAAATGTTGTGGAGTAGAACGTTGCTCACACTTTCTTTAACCTTGGTTGTAAGTTACTATACCTTTTATTTGTCTTAAGACATTCTTATTCAGAATTCTTATATTCGTGATGTCATTTTCATGATAGCTTATCTCCATTATATTCGCTGTATTTTCTCAGGTATTTTACAGCATATTTACGCTGTCATTAATGTTATTGAACGCTAGGAGAGGAATGCCATCCCAGGGTATGTAGAAAATATTATACCTCTGTATAGTGACAGTGAGTTTGTGAGGTATTTCCTATTAAAACCCGGCATAGTGCAAGATCTAATTGGGAAATTTCAAATGTCACACGATTTTACAACTTTACGAGATTGTAGTTTGCTTTTTCTGTTTTCATTTATAATACCTGCGAAATTCTTGTGCATTTATATTACGATTACCTATATACTTTCACTGTAGGTCATGGAGGTTTTGAGCCAGTCAGTCCTCAAAAACATATGTTGGCATTCTTGTGGTTTGTTGGACATGAGGCTGCTGGCTTTCGGGATGTGGCAAACCGGTTCAATTTGAGCTTGAGTGCTTTGTACTCTGTCATTAAAAGAATAACTGGCTTTATATTGGGAATGGCTCCAATGGTCATTAAGGATCCCACAGACAGGGATAAAAATGTGACAAAGGAGCATTATTTACACAGGAAAGGATTTACTGACATAATTGGTAATATGTAGCTACTAATTAAAAGTTATAAATTTGCCTGCTTCTACTTTCACTTTACTTTTCTACTTTCACTCAAAATTCAGGTTTGATTGATGGATCCCATGTGAGAATCGATAGACCGGGAGAAGATCCAGAGTCCTATATTAATAGGAAAAAATACTTTTCTGTAAAGCTTCAGGCAGAGGTAAATGAGAAGGGGAAATTTATTGATGTCTTCATAGGGTATCCTGGATCTATACACGATGCCAGAGCGTTTAGGAATAGCCCAATTTACCCTGAACTTTCCAATCAAAGTCAAGGTTTGTTTTATTGGGAATTTTTCTTCAGTACTACTTCTTTGAAGTGTCATTTTTACTCCATGACATCTAAAATTCATTTTGTTGTATTATAACTGATTAAACATTTGCAATCATAATCAAATAAGATATTCTTCCTTACACTTTTACAGGTCAGGGTTACTTAATAGGGGATAGTGCATACCCTTGCTCTCCATACCTAATAACCGCATTCAGGGATAATGGGCACCTTACAAGAGCACTGAGAAATTTTAATTTCGTGCACAATAGCTGCTGTATCACTGTGGAGCACACTTTTGGGTGGTTAAAACAAAGGTTCCGTCAGCTTTACCACCTCAAAACTAGAGATGTAATTGAGATCGTGAGGATTATCCATGCCTGTTGTGTTTTACACAATATTGCAGACTTAGATGATTTGGAAGGGTTTGAGGGACCCTTGCCTGAGGATCACCCTGACAGGGATGCTGAAGCGATTCATGGTGCTGAGGGAATCATTGATAACCTGGGAGACCCTGTTGATGCCGATGGGGGGAAAATTCTCAGGGATGAAATTTGTAGGCAACTGGCAATGAGAGGGGCCAATTTGTAGAGGGTTATCCCCTCTTCCATGTCTCACTGATTTTTATATACTTTACCTACCATTACATACTTTTACAACATTACTCTCTGTTTCATTTCTAAATAAAAGTACATGATGAAGGCAAAAGAATTTGTGCTACTATTTATTCCCTATTAAGAAGCTCCTTTAGCAAAACCACTAGCTCACTTTGGAGTTCATTCCTTTTTGCTCTTTGAGCATTAGCCTCCTCTTTCAGGGCATTACTTCTTGCATTCATTGCATTGGCACTTCTAATCTCTTCTAGAATAGCCTTATCTTGCTCCATTTTCTTTTCTATGAGGCATGGCCGCCTAGCGACTTCCTCTTTCACAGCTTCAAGTGCCATTGCCATTTTCCCATCCCGTTTCGTGATTTTTTTTTAGCCAGAGGCTCTTTCTGATTATCTGAGGATCGACCTTCTGGGAGAGATACTTCCTCAAGCTCCTACTGATGATGTGGATGGCCTAGAGTTTACACTTCCACGAGTTTCAACACTGTAAAGAGATTCATTTGTCCAGCCTTTATTTACAGCAAACATATCTCAATTCCCACTTTTGTGAGAGTGAGCTATGATTTCACCCCTCCCCTAACTGTAGCATGCAAAGCATTGAAATGATTTGTACATCCAAAATACTGACTTTGGCAAGGCACCACTGGTGCTACCTATGGTTAATCCATGTCGGCCAGACACCACCTTGGGAACAATTTTATGTTTTTTCCCAAATATTTCTATCATTTCCGTATGGCCAGATATAAAAGATTATTATTATTATTAGGAGGAAATATTATTGTTGGAGTAATTAAGCTATGACAGTAAGGGAAAGTTTATAGGTATAAAAAATAAGCTTACATTCCATAATTTAATATCTTGCGACCTCTACTCGTTTTATTGCATGCCACATGTAACTTACATGCCCTCTCCAGGGACTTGTACTTGTAGCATACCTGCACTGCAGAAATGGCATACCCATGCCTCTGCATTTCTGATGCTATTGCCTCCTACAGCCTTTTTTGAATCATTATTTTCTTCCCACATTTTTCCTTATTAATAAAATAGGCCTCGAAAAAAAGTTTTGTACCAGAATCATCCCAGGCAAACTGCTGCTGGTTGACGGTGTCCTCTTGGGGTGGGATATTGGGAACTGCAGTAGGAGCCGGTTTGTGTGGGAGAATCAGTTTCACTTGTTGGTTATTGCCAGTATTAGCCATTAAAAACTATTGATTATGGTCAATATCCGTGGCCATTATCTTTATAATGGAGGAACCACCAAGTGGAAATATATGGTGATAAATAATGATTGCTAGATCCAGGAAAGAATAATAATTTACTTGCAATGGGAAGTAAATTAGATAATTGAGCTCTTTTCTGCAATTTAATTGATACAAACTAAAGGAGTAAATTAAAAAAAAAAACTGCACATTTTGAATTAAAAAAAAACTAGGATACCTTCCAGCATAAATGACATCATTCCATTCTCATCAAGCATCACTTCATTATCCCCATTTAATAGGGTAAGAGCTGTCATTTTAACGTAGAATATAGCAAATTATATTTTCATATAATTATAAAAACTATATAGTGCAAATATTCTGTCACAATGCATGTCTTTTATTTCTTCGAATAAAAAAATAACCATAATGTGATTTTTTTTCCTGTCTGGCATCAGTCCCGTGAATATATTCATCCGACCACAACAATTTGGGTGTTGTTGTTCAAAGATGAGTTATATTTTTTTATTAAATCCTTAATCTATTAATGTTTACAGCCTCTGCTAATTATAAAAACTAGCTGGCAGTTTAATTTAACGATCTTTAGTACATTTAATTCTTAATGAAGTACATCACAGCAACTTAATAAGAATTCATCTGAGTAGCCAGGATCAGCACCAAAATGTTACTTTGGTTGGTAATAATATTTTTTGGCGTAGGTGACAGTTTGAACTTAATAAATCGAATGAAGGTAGGAGTTTATTGATGTTCGGTCCCACCCCATATCACGTATTCTACATGTGATCCTATGATTATATTTCTTTAAAACATTTGGAGGCGATAAGTTTAAAGCAGAAGGCATTCCTCGTTAATGCTGTTGCTAGTGCGACAGGCAAAATTCCTCTAATTGTAAGAATTAATTAATAATACAGCGACAGATATTAAAATTCCATATAACTCAGTGATATTTTATTTCCTCGGATAATTAGGTCCAGTCAGAGTTACATTCTGTGGAATTATTCATTATATTCGTCTTTGTTATGCTGAAACAGCAGAAGAAAATGTTGAGATCGTCTGCTTCTCAAGTTCAGTTCGTCTGCTTCTTCCCATAATTCTCTCTGCTGCCATCCGTGCCACTTTTGCCCCACCATCGACGAGGGTGCATAAGGGGCAGGCAGAAGTTGCAACTTTTGAACCTGAACCCACGACGCGAACAGCGTTCATCACTTGCACCTTCCGCGACGCGAACTAAGCTCTAATCAATTCTAAATCTGTCCATAGCCACTCCTGTTCCTAGGTAGCGTAGGTGTGTCTTTATCTTCTTTTCTCAATACATGTTTCACTCACTCCATCCTAGGATACAACATCTCCCTTCTTCAAGTCTCTTTGTAGCTTCATCATCTATCCATTGTTAACGTGGTCATCCCCTAGGTCAATTCCCACTTTATCTCACTTCTTCCCAAATTCTTTTGAAGTGCCTCAGCCATCTTGATCTAGTGCCAGCGACATTATTTCTTATGCTACTAGCTCCAGTGTTATTTTTGATGTCTCTACTTCCCTCTCTGTCCATTGTGTGTACTCTTTTCCGCTATACTTCTCTAGAATTTCATTTTACCAGCTCAAAGTCTGCTCCATTCCCTCTCATTCATCACACATGTTTCTGATGCTTACATTACTATTGGTTCTGTTATGGTGATTGCTTTGTAATTCATTGTATTTCATAAAAGAGGGCAGCACTGCTACATTGTAAGGTGAGCAGGACCTACAATTGTAGTTCGCATATCATAAAACTCTCGCTCTCGGTCAAGAGAAGCTAGATAATCCCCATCAAAAAAGTGTAGTTTAGTAACAGATGGAGTTAACTTATAGATACCCTGAGCCAACATATTAAAAGTATTCATGCCCATTACATTAACAATTGCACCAGAATCAATTTGACACTTGACAACTCTTGGAGTAAAACTCTTATTTAAAGTTAATTTTAGTTTCATTACCAAGGTGTTTGCTACGGATGACAGCCTTCTGCATGCATGCAAATAGTGATTCTGCCTGTGCCATGCAGGTTGGAATGCACATAATGCTATCTTGCAGCAAGCCCTTAACTCCACCAAGCACACCTATGATGAAGACTACTAGTTTCACGGAGCATCTGGGGTACATCTGTCAAAGTTCATAAAAGTAGGTCTTGATATTTAGTCAGGTTTTCCACCTCCTTTGCATCCATATTCGTTTCAGGCAGTGCCGAGAATACAATCACGAACATGGAGCGTGTGAGGTGGTCAAGGAGAATGATATCAGGCTTGGTCACCTCCATCTGCCTGGTGGTGGACAAGGAGTAATTCCACCAGATTGTGTATTTATTGTTCTCCTTGACGGATTCAATATCTCCAGGGGTATGGGACAGCACATGTTTCGTAGATGCGTTATTATTATTATTACAGTGACATGACTACTGTAATGATATACTAATGACTCACAGTAAGTGACTCTTAGTAAGTAAAGTATGCATGTTTATATAGTTAGTTGCATATTTTAAAGTACATGATGAATTCTGAAGGAATTATTCAAGATTTTCCCAATAAATTTTAGTGTAAGTGCTATCAATAATGGTTAATATAATTGATATGTGTTTACACTAACTGTGGATATGTTATGATTGTTTTGTTTCAAAATATTTTAAATTTTAAAATTTTCTCTCACTCTTTGCGATCATGTACATAATATATTTTCTTGATTTATGGATGTCATATTCAAGGTGGTATTCTTGCTCAGAAGGGCCTCCTATCTAATGGAAAGTGGTTAGAATTAGTCAGTATCTGAGAGTTCTCAAAAATAACTCCATGAATGTCCACTTTGACAAATCCCTGGATATTCAGTAAAAGGATGACTTAGCAAAATCCAGGCAACCTCTTGCCAGCCCCACACAGTGTGGATTAGCAAGGGTTGACTTTAAAAATTAAATTTCATTGTTGATAATATACCCAGGTTTTTGAGTCAAAGTAATATGTTTCGACTTTTTCAATGAAAATTTTGAAGCATTAGACTTTTTCAATGATAATCTTTTTAGCAATGATAACTAAAATTAGTTGTTGAGGTCATCGTAAGGTTTTTTGAAATATTTTTATAGAAGGGTTATCATAAAAAATACTTTAAAGCTTTTTTTTTGCTAGTAGTTAATTTATCATAATTTTTAGTGATAGAACTTGCCATATATTTTTATGATTTCTGTGTTAAAGGTGGTGTTTTTCTTGTTTACATTAGTTTTGGTGAGGAGAGGCAAAAAAACTCGGGGTGCTGAGTTGGTGTTGCTAGATCATGGACTTTACGAAGTACTGCCACCTAAGGTTCGAAAATCATTGTGCAATCTGTGGAAATCGATTGTGCTGAAGAATTATGGAGGAATGAAAAGATTTTCCAATGAATTAGGCGTTGAAGGTAAATTCATTTTTGTTTAATTATAAGGACCAGAATTAATGCTATTTTAAAGTGCATTTTGTCACATGGGTGGTGAAACTTTGTTTCACTTCCAGATGACTACCACCTGTTCTGTACGGCAGTTGCTCAGCGGTATATACCTTGCCAAACCTCCAAAGAAAATGACATTTATAGTCTGTTCTTTAATCAGAAAGGTCCACAGATTGATAGATACAGGAAACTACCAAGGGAAGAGAAGGATAAGATACAGCATGAGCTAATGGCTATCCATGATCGGTTGCTAGAGATTTTCAAGAAAGTGCCGAGCAAGTTATTGCTGGTGTTTAGGTAGGAGTTTTATGTTAAACTAGTGGAAGCACTTTAACTTTTATCACCAAATCGCAGTTCCTTGTAAGAAATGAATTTCATGGACATGCACCTTGCCAAAACACACAAGGAGAGTTATGCAACTTCCTCAAAACTATTTATTAAATTTTTTCAGAATAAGTTGAAATTTTCATTTCCACTAATTGTAAGACAAGCTCATCTATTACTTTCTTTATTTGTGATTGATCTCATGCAGGGAGGAGAGTGTTCTGACCAAGAAGAAATGTCTCTCCTAAAGCTATGTTAAAAACCTATGCTAAAAATGCAAATATGGAGTCAAGATTTTTAGTAAATTATGCATGACTGTAACATCCACTGCTTCATAACTTGATTATTCTGAGCATGTACTAATGGTAGGCATCTCACTTAATCATAGTCATTCATTGAAGTTGGCCTCATCCAAGGATATATGGCCGAACAATGAAATCGTTCTCATAATCAGGTTTTGCATTACTTCCAGAAAACTCAGAATATGTATTACATTTGTTTGACACATGTGTGGTACATAAAAATACAAATCAGACACCATATGTATGCACATGTAATACATACTCCAAGTGTATGCACTTATAATTTTACATGTATGTATTACATTTGTATCTTGTATGCATAGATGCCTCAAAGGTCCCTCCATACAAGTGTATACATGTTTTACACATCTGTAAAACCTGAGTGTCCTTGTGTAAAATACACTTGTATATTTCTTGTACAAACACTCAGTTTTATATATTGAAAGCTGAGCTGTCATGTATCAAATTAACGTACAGTGAAACCCCGCTTTTACGTTCCCTGAATTTACGTTTTCCCGTGATTTACAACATTTTCTCCCGGTCTCAAAAATGTTTGCATCATTATAATGTATTTTCATCCCGCTAATTACACTTTCAAATCCCGACATTTACGACATTTGAAGGCAAGAAAGATGGTGGCTGGTGCACTTCAACTGGCGACCCTTCGAGCGTGATTAATGTTAAATATGGATTCATGATGTATGAATGCAATGATGTATGATTTATTTGGTATCCTTTAAAAACACAATCATTTGTTTGATGGTAGTGCATTACATCGATAGCATTGCTGAAAAGTATTTATGCCGGATATTGTAATGCTTGCGATTGCAATTCTCGAATTGGTACTAAGGAGCCATCCCAGGGAATAGAATTCTCTTCCCTGGCCGTACTAGCTGTTTAAATAGTACCTTTAAATTGTAGCGGATTCCATAAATATATTTAATTAGATATTATTTGGCCAATTACTGCTGTCATTGTGGCAAAAAGTTAAAATTTATGTTAACTCTTATTCTCGTACTTCGTTGCGATCTTTTTCTTATTTCTTGTAACTCATGCACTAATGCCATTCATCTTGTGTTTTTAGGTTTTTAGTTACTTCACCTTAAGTTTTATTTAATGTGCAATTACTTACGGCAATCGTGAGGAAACGTATTTTAAAATGGCAAACAAGCGTGCGAGATAATCGTTATCATTTGAAGAAAAAATCAACATTTTGCTAAGAGAATTGACTCTAATACGGGCATTTGCGTGTCCCTGACCGAAGAACTTGATATACCAGGTTCAACGTGGAACACAACTGTAAAAACCCATAAATGTATAGAGAAAAGTGCTAAGGACTGCAGCCCTATTGGTAAAAGGCGTACATACATTAAATACTCCAAGTATGATGAACTTGAAGAAATATTGAAGACATTGTTTCAGTCTTCCCCTGAAATAAGGCTGCATAACCGCTGCGAGAGGCACTCGGCGCATTGATGACTTCAAAGCATCAAATGGATGTTTACACCATTTCAAAAGTCGATATAAATATTGTCTATAAAACCATTTTTGGTGAATCTGAACGTGTACACAACATTGATCCTGAAACAGTTTCTCACTGAAAGTGCACAACTTTGCATAATTATGTTGATGGCTATGCCTATGTGCTTAAAAACATTTTTAATGTGGACGAGACAGGTCTTTTTTTTTAAATAATGCCAGACAAGACCCTATAGACTTCAAAGGGGACCCTTGTCATGGGGCCAAGCTAGGCAAAGGTCACCTTACTGTTTCATTAGGAGCTAATCCAGATGGCAGTGTGAGACTGAAGCCCTTTGTTTTTGAAAAGTCCAATAATCCACGTTGCTTTAAAAACATTAAGACCTTGGCTGCAACCTATGCAGCCAACACAAAGGCATGGATGACATAGACTATAGTTGAAAAAAAATGTATGCCCTTGATGCAAAAATATATATATGTAGGTAGACACCACCTCAAATCAAGTTAAGTTAAAATTGAGAATACTTTTATTTTTTGTTAACTTTTGTTTATTCATTTATTTATCTCTTTTTGGTGACCCATAAAATATTAAACATCACCTGTTAAGTAAAATGAAATAATTTAATATTAGGCAATGATTTTGCTTCTATTTCCTACAAATTAAGATTTCCCTCTATTTACATTTTCCCACGTTTTACACTTTTTTCCTTCATCCCCATCAAAAGTGTAAAAGAGAGGTTTTACTGCATATGAATTATTAGGGATATGCGGGTAGTATTTAGGGGTTGGTCCACTGAAAACACCTAAAAAAATATTTAAAACTTAAAAAGTTTTATTTCTGCATTTCGGGAAAGTACAGAGTTAAGGGCGATCGTATAGACACACGGCCGTCAGACAAGTTGTCATTTGCGTGGTTGAGGCGAGACTGATGTCATGCGCTGCCCTGGCGGTAGCATTGGTCGCCGACTCTGCCATCTGCCGGCCGCGTCGGGTAACAACAATTGCTGGTCACTTTGTGCACGGCTGGCTGGCGCGGATTTAAAGGTGGTGTCGCCACATCACCCCCTCCGCAGACTTAAGGCCACTAAAGAAATTGGAAAAAAAGTCGGTTTGCAGTGTTGCATATGCAAGGGGGGAAATAGAGCAGCTAAGTAGCGAACTCTTCCAGATGCTTAGGGAAGTGGACCCTTCTTCCGGAGCGGGTCGCTCTCTGCGTCTGGGCTGGTAAAGGCTGCGTGGACACGGGAGTTTCATTGGCAGCCAGTGTCGCGTTGCCTGGTGTCGGCGGGTAAGCTGATGTCCGATCGGTGCTCCGCAATCCGTCGCTCTTGACCAGGATGTGAGAGAGCTTTAGACGGTCGATTGATATTGCCTTTTGTTTGCCCTTCATGTTGACCACGAAGAACTTAGGCCCTCGTCTTACGACCGGGAACGGACCCTTGTATGGCGGTTGCAGGGGGGCCGTGTGGCATCGGTTCTCACAAAGACGTGAGAAGTCGAATGCAGGTTCTGGTGGATGAATACTGGTCTCTCTCTGTGGTGCGATGCTGAGACGGGTTGGAGACGTCGTAAGTGTCGGCACAGCTTCGCAACGAAGGACTCGTCCTCGCTTTCTAAGCTTCCCGGGAGTGAAGAACTCTCCGGGTAGGCAGAGCAGCTCTCCGTAGAGTAGTTCCGCTGGGGATGCGGCGATGTTGGCTTTCCATGCCACTCGAATGCCGAGCAGCACTGTGGGCAGATTGTCATACCAGCTGTCAGACAGGTGACACATGATGGCAGCCTTCAGCTGCTGGTGGAACCGTTCCACCATCCCGTTTGCTGCAGGGTGGTAGGCTGTGGTTCTCAGGTGGCGGACGCCAGTGAAAGAGTGCAGACTTGAACTGCCAGCCCTGATCCATGGTCACTCTCACCGGTGTGCCGAAATGTGCGATCCAACCGCGAAAAAATTCATGTGCGACTGTGTGTGCTGTAGCGTCGGCTATCTGGATAGCTTCAGGCCATCACGTATAACGGTCAACACAAGTCAAACAATAGTGGTAGCCATTCAATGCTGGCAGTGGGCCCACAATATCTAAATGAATATGGTTGAAGCGTTGGGATAGAGGAACAAAATTGCCTACGGGAGAAACTGTGTGCCGCTGGACTTTGGCACGTTTGCAGGGAATGCAGGTTCGTGCCCAAGTGTGGCAGTCCTTCTGCATGGAGGGCCAAACAAACCTGTCGGTCGCTAACTTTGTGGAAGCCTTTATTCCAGGGTGAGACAACTGGTGAAGGGAGTTGAACACTGTCTTGCAAAAGGGCTCCTTTAGAAATGGATCTTATTAGTTGATACATCACAAAACAGTTCACAGTCACTTCCGCGGACAATCATTTATTTTAGATCAAGGGAACCACCATTATCACAACACTTTTCAAAGAACTCTGCCTGCATACTGGCTAGCGCATTAAAGTCAATGCCTCCAGATACAGCTTCGACGCCGGATAGAGCATCTGCTACGATGTTTTCTTTACGCACAATGTGTCGAATGTCAGTACTAAACTGCGCCACGTAATGTAAGTGCCGAAATTGGCAGAGGGAACGCTTTGCCGGTTTTTGTTGGAATGCGTAGACTAACGGTT
This sequence comes from Pyrrhosoma nymphula, assembly GCA_963573305.1. NCBI lineage: Eukaryota > Metazoa > Arthropoda > Insecta > Odonata > Coenagrionidae > Pyrrhosoma > Pyrrhosoma nymphula. Next base: position 153,508,404 of record OY754329.1, on the reverse strand, counting down.
TGTGATCTGTAAAAATCACAAATTCACGTCCTTCCAGTATATGGTGGAAGTACTTAATGGAAGAGTTAAAGTACTTTGTACACTGCAAGAAGCTTACGGTCATAGGGGATGTACTTACGCTGCAGCAGTTTCAACTTACGCATGAAAAACCCTAGGGGTTTCCACGCGTCACCCACGTGTTAGTTCAAGGCCCCACCAATGGCATTGTCGGATGCATCCGTAAACAGGGCCAATGGTAGCTGCACATCGGGATGTGCCACAAATACTGCGCTCGCAAGAGCGTCTTTACACTGGCAAATGGGGCGGTCAAGGGCTGCTGTCCACTCAATCGCTTCGTTGCCTTTCACATCTCCCTTCAACACTTAAAACACGGGTAATTGCATTGCCGTGGCATTCGGTATTAGCAGTCTGTAAAAATTTACCATGCCGAGGAACTGTCATAATTGTTTCACAGTTTTTGGGATGGGATAACACTTCACAGCGTCTATCTACATGGTGGTGGGTCGCACACCGGAGGCACTCACTGTGTGGCCTAGAAACTTTGGCAGTGTTCACTACGATTCTGTAATCACTTAAATGTTGGAATAACTCACGTAAGTGAGACTCGTGCTCATCTGCATCGACCAATGCGACCAAAATGTCGTCCAGGTATGCGTACGAATAGTCGAGACCCCTAAGCACCTCGTCAATAAAGTGCTGAAAAGTCTACGCAGCATTGCGCAGGCCAAAAGGCATGCAAGTAAACTCAAAGAGACCAAATGGTGTTATAATAGTGGGAACGTCCTCTGGGGCCACAGGTATTTGATAATAAGCGCACACTCATTCACTCAAGCGCACTATTCAATTCTAGAGAACACTCTGTTACTGGCAAGATTGTGAGCGAAGTCCACTATGTTTGGCACTGGGTAGAGGTCGGGAACTGTGTGCACGTTGAGGGCATGGTAATCTCCGCATAGACGCCAGTCGCATCCTTCTTGGGCACAAGGAGGAGTGCCGATGCCCAACAGCTGTCGGACCTCCGTGCTGTCCCATTCCGCAGCATCCCTTCAAGCTCTTGTTTGACGATGGCCGACTTGTCCGGCACTAGGCAGTGGGGCTTGCAGGAAATGGACCTGGCGTCGTCTTGATGTAATGCATGGTGGATTGTCAATAATCAGTTGGCGTCCCAGATGGTCGGATGATCTGTGGGTACTCGCCCAGCACCGCATGAAAGTGGGACGTGTTGACCACTGTCTTCACTTGCGGGTGTGGACAAGTCACTTTACGGCCACGGGTTATCAGGGACGTGATGCCGTCGATTTGTCGGCACGTCTATGAGGAGGTTGAAGAAGGATAGAAAATAGACGCCAATTATTGGCCTATCGATGTCGGCGACGACGAACCACCAACGAAAGTCACGTTTGAGATCAACATTTAGGGCCAAGTTGATCTACCCGTATGTTGCGATCACTGTGCCGTTTGCGGCGAATAATTGATAGGCGGCTAGCAGATTCCGTCCTTTCACTTGTGAATGGGGGTCTAACACAGAGGTCGGACCCTGTGTCGACCAAGAACTCTATTTTGGTCGCGGCATCAATCACAAACAGGGGGGGGGGGGGGTTGGAGCAACAGCCATTGGCCGCCATTAACTGCTGCTCTTCGAGTTTTCCATCACATAAAAACACGGGGGATGGCACTTTTGGGCGGCATCACCATACTTTCCATTAAAATAACAGTAATTTGAGTCATGGGTTCCGGATGGGCTACGATCTTGGCACGGTCGGCTCTTGGAGCATGAGTGCCTGCAAAACCTCTTTGTGCTCACGGCGGCAACCTGTTGCGTCAGTTCCCCCATTTGTTTCCGTATATCCGCCATCTCGGAGCACGCCGCGGCGCTCACAACCTGCACCTGCGACGTCACCTCACACACTTTGTCGCCCAGCTTCACCAATCCCGCTAAATCCGTGGAATCCTGTGCTGCGAGGATCGCCTGAATGGAGGATGGTAAGCGATTCACCCACAGGCTTCTGAGAAATTCATCGGGCACAGAATTTCCCGGAGGAACTGGGACGGCTTCTGGTCGCCAAGCTCCTCATATTCCAAGAGCTGCCGAATTCGCGTCTCATGGGAAATCGACAAGTGTTGCACTAGCTCCTCCTTTATGTGCTGGTACGGGTTTTCGGTAGGTGGATTGATGATTATGTCCTCCACTTCCACGGCATGGTGGTTGTCGAGCTGGGCGACCATGTGGGAGAACTTGGTTAGTTCGTTCATGATGCCCGATAGCGAAAACTGCACCTTGAGTTGACTAAACACAGCGTAGGTCGTTCCGGCCAAAAAGGTGAGACACACATAACCACACGATGCACTGAGAATTCACCCGGTGGCTTTAGTGGGTTCAAGGGGTTTGGCATGGCGGAGGCGGAGCACTCACACTTTCCTGCAGATAACTCTTTAGACTAACTCGCATCGGAGTCACCACTTGAGGGGTTGGTCAACTGAAAACACCTAAAAAAATGTTTATAACTTAACAAGTTTTATTTCTGCGTTTCGGGAAAGTACAGAGTTAAGAGCGTTCGTATAGACACATGGGAGGCAGACAAGTTGTCGTTGGCGTGGTTGAGGGGAGACTGATGCAGGCGAAGGAAAGAACATGTTAAAATCGTTTTAGTCTGTTCTCCAGGTTTTAAGAAATACTGTTCAGCAACGGCGGATGGTGCCACTAGTAGCTTACTAGTTTGTTGACTAGGTATAATTGACAGATTAAAGGCATTAATAAGACGTTATGTTTAGAGTTAAGCAACTAGCATAGGCAGCTAGAGTAAAAACTTATTATATCAAAGAAGAAATCCCAGGAGACAGTGAAGTCATAACATATGAAATTTTAAAATAATCAAGTAATGTGTTAGGTCCTGTTTATGAACTAAACTCTTAACATAACAAGTATGAGAGTGGAGAATAAAAGATTATCATAAAATACTTCCAACTATTTATAAATAAATGAAAAACATGTGCAAACAAAGTATAGATACTACCTACAGAAAGCCAAGTGGCATAGAAATTGGTTAGGAATTGCCCATTGACGGTTTAAGTGTGAAAAGTAGAAAAAATTGCATCATCATGAATATCAAGCATGTAGAATTAATATTAAGGCAATAGGAAACATGTAGTTGTGAGACATTGGTGTATCAAGTTTAGAAAATCCCTAATTTAATTAAATCCTTAAACCTAGTTAAATTTTCTTCGTGCAAGAGAATGCATGGTTATGCCATTGAAAATTTCAATGAAAAAGTTTCATTACACATAACAAGGGATTGACCTCTAAACAGAGGGTCAATCGGGTCCAGGGCCAGTTAATGCCAAACGCGTTATAGAAAGTTAGAAATAGGAGAATTAATTTAGATGGCCACATGAACGTTTTTCATCCAATGAATACATATAGTACTTGGGGGACAACCCCCGAAACAGCTATTAAAGCTGGGTGCTGACTGTGGCAATTGCCGGGCGGTGGGATTGCACCCCTACACCAGAAGGTGGATTGAAAGAATCAATCCTCAGAGCCTGTGAGAAAAACAGTTTCATCATGGGGTGACACCCACTGAAGGGATATCACAAGAGTTCAGGCCATTGGCACAGAGCAACATTTCAATTTCCCCAAGCAATCAGCCGACTTGGGTTGGACCACCACTTGGGTCCTAGGACCCCTTGGGTTCATGTTCTCCTTGGGTTTAAGCAAATTAGGACCCAATAACTGCAAAAATCTACAGAGTTGGGTTCATAGGCTGCTTGGGTTAAGCCTCTCAGTCAAAATTAGAACCCCTAAAATTAGAAAAACCCACAGAATTTCAATAGTGAAAAATATTGATGACAGCTGCATCAGCTCAAATCTCCCAACCAGAACTGGGTTTACTGACCCCAAGATGCAATGCATTTCAAATTCCAAATTTATAGAAATAATTATTAAACAAACTAGTGTCTGGAGACCTATGCAGTGGCGGACTAACATTATACAGTAAATAGTAAGTAATATTTAAGTAATTATGTAGATATTCAGTATTTATTCAATTATTTAACATAAAATAGCAATTGAAACAATGTATCATTAATTATCAACAATTATTAAGAAGTTGGATATTGACATAATCCAATAATTGATCATTTAGCATATTATTACCCTTTTAAATCTATACAAATTTACATGGAAGAGATTTTTGTTCTTAACAGACAATACCTAACATGGTATTCCTTTAGATGAGAGACAGGAGCTATTTTCTCCCTTTAAGGCGATACCTTCAACACTACGGTAATGGGAGTTTGCATTTTAACAATGGCATAAGGCCCTTCCCATTTGGGGAACAACTTAGCAGTTTGCTTTTTGTATTTACAGCTCAAAGTGTGTGTTTTCACAAGTACCTTGTCTCCAACTTAGTATATGACTTCAGAATGGAGCTTATTATATTTTAAAGATAGTTTCTGGTGTGCAGTTTTTAAGTGATTTAAAACATCATACCACAAGGAGGACATGTCTTTAATATTGACATCATCATTAATCAAGTATTTGGGATTTCCCAGACATTGTTAAGTGGGTGTGGGAGTTCAAGACCCAGAAAAATCTTGGCCGGTGAATGGTCAATGCTAGAGTGCATTGCGGAATTTAAGGCAAAGCACAGATCAGGAAGGAAGTCTTCCCACTTGTTGTGAGCAGTGCCACAAACGGCAGACAATGCACATTTCAGATTTCTGTGGACATGCTCTGGTTGGTTTGCCTTAGGATAGTAAGGAGAAGTGAACACATGACGAATACCAAGCTTAAAAATCATGTCATGAAAGGCTTTAGCCTTAAATGCAGGGCCATTGTCAGACACAAGGAATTTAGGATAACCAAATTTAGGAAAAATCTTCCTTGACAACAGACTTACCAACAAAGAGGCACCTGCATTTCTCATGGGTTCTACAGGGTGTCCGGCGACCTGGAAAACCTTGAAAACCGGGAAAACTCAGGGAAATATTTTGTCCTGGAAAATGCATGGCAGCCGATTTCCATTAAGGCAGAGAGAGAGGTTTAACCTGTGCCTATGCTTGCATTATGCTCTTGGCTCAGCGTAGCCTTGCGCTCCCTATGTTCATTTCATAATGTTTTCGTAGCTCTGCGCCCGCTCTCAGCTTGTGCTTCGTCACTCCCTTTGCGCAGTCCAGGGGGTCGATTGATCGAAATCTCTCAGCGGAAACAGAATTTCATGCAGAAATCTTGATTCCGTTCGAAGAGCCGTACGAATGGAATTCTTGGTGTGGCCAAATTTACGATAAATCTAAACGTCTGAGCATGCGCAGTGGCATTTCCCGCATTATACGAAAACCATTCGGCCGGCAACCTAAATGGATAATTGGGTATTGTTATATATGTAATTGATAATCCTCTCCCAATAATCTCCACCCTCCTCGTTTTAATGTTTGCAGAAATATTTTTGAAGGAGCGGAAATACATTTTGCGGTCACTGCGTGTGGAAATCACGGCCCTCGGGTTCGTAGTCGACAGGGTCACTGTACAGGGGCAATCCAACCTAATTAAAATTCGTGAATTGTCCAACAAATACAATTTTGTTCTACATAATTGAATGTTTACAGGCGTCAGATTCGTACCTATCACAAAGCAATTAATTCACAGTTTCCGAAATGTTCATGTAAAGTACAGTTAAGCCTTTGGTAGAGAAGAGGAAAGGTACCAAGGCCTCAAGAGAAAAAGAATAAGAAAGAGGTACATACTGCAAAAGGTTCAAGAGCTGCAAACCAAAATAACGTAATTTCTTGAAAAGCCGAGAAATTTGTTGCTGAAGTTGAATCGGAAATGCACTCATTGAAAAATGTCACACCAGTTTCTTTTATTTGCATGTTCTTTATCAAACTAGGTTGAATCTACTTTATTGTGTTCAAATTGCACCTGACCCAGAATTTTGTCGTCAGTTAACAGTTTTTGTTTATTTGTTGGTTGAAATAAAACCTTTAATACTCCACATTCCTTGGTTTCTCTTACCTATTTTACTCAAAGTAGGGACCGAAATTTCTCTTTTTTTCATGTTGACAAAATTATACCGATTTTATTAGAAATTCATTAAAAATATGTTAGAAACAAAGTGCAGAAAGACCCTGGAAAATGCAAAACATTTGCCTGAAAAACCTGGAAAACTCAGGGAAAAAAGAAATTGAGATTCACCGGACACCCTGTTCTATAAATGTGAACTTGGAAAACCCATCTATGATAGTGAGTGCATATTCATTGCCATTATTACTTCGAGGCCGAGGCCTCACAAAATCAACATAAATTCTCTCCCAATTTAATGGCTTTGACACTTGGCACAAATGACACCGTTTAACCATATCAGGGACTTCTCTCCTCAAATTCTCCCACCAGAATTGACGGCCAATTTTTTCACAGGTTTTGTCATTACCCATGTGACCAGCAGAAGGGAGAGAATGGAAATATTTAAATATCATAGGCCTCACTGCAGGAGGGACAACAATTTTTGGCTTAGTAACCTTACCAATGACATGGCATAGAAGGTGATCTCTCAAGATCCAGCCTGGGTGTGATAAGGGTTCTCTTCGCTAATCCTCGATAATAGATTTAAGTTAATGGTCTAAGCATTGATGCTCGCGAATGTTTACAAAAGAAAGGGGGACTAAATTGAGAAACAGTGAGCAGTGAGGGCTAATTGCCTCAGAATCATTCGGGCGAGATAAACAGTCAGCAACACGATTTTGCTGGCCTTTAACGAGATGAATGACAAAGCGGAAAGTAGATAATTTTAATACCATTCGCACAATCTTACCTAATTGTTTAGGGTGCTTGAATAACCAGGTCAAAGCATTATTATCAATATATAAATGAAATGATTTGAACTGCAAATAAGGGGGGAATTTCTCAACTGCCCAACAACAGCTTAAACATTTTAGTTAATAAGAGGGCAAACGCTTTTCATGTTCATTAAGGACTCGACTAGCATAAGCAACTGGCTTCATCTGACCATCACAGGACTGATTCAAGATTGCTCCCAAGGCAATCTGGCTAGCATCAACATACAAGTGAAATTCCTTATCAAAATCTGTAAGACTAAGGACTGGCACAACTTCAGAAATGAGTTCTGGAGCTCGGTGGACCAATTGAAAACTACACCCTTGCGTTTTAAGCGATTTAAAGGAGCAGCCATTTCTGCCAAATTCAGAATAAATTTAGAATAAAATCCACACTTACCCAGAAATCTTGCAACTTCCTTTACCGACCTTGGAGTAGGAAAGTTTTTGACAGTCGAAATCCTTTCATCATCGATCATCAGCGTCTCATGTGAAATTCTGTGGCCCAAGAAAGCGATTGAGTTTTGCGCCAGGTTCAGTTTTTCAGGATGCGCCGTTAGCCCGGCGTCTCTCAATCTGGAAACATTTGGTGACGCACCACCACCACAGTGACTTCATCCCCAGAATTTTGCATGTCAAAAGGAAAGGGAGGAGGTTGGACATGTTAAGGAATTAGAGATTTTGTGCTGTGAAAAGACTATTATTAACGAGATGTTGTACCCTACTCGCTCACCCCTTCTGCATTTACCTAATCCTACTCCCGATCCCTGCTTACCTTCCCAAGCTTGCACTTAACCCCCCGTGCAGTAGCCTCTCCCAACCCTCTTGGGCAATGACTTGGGTGTTGGACGCAACTCAAAACTCCTTCCCCCCCACCTGTCCTTTTCTGCCCCACCTTCCCTAACTTTTGTGTACATATAGTGACCATTTTTTGAATGCTGTAACTGATGATGATGCACTGTGGCAAAACCGGGGTCGTACAATTAATTTTTATGTGGAATTGCACTACCTTTTTTTCCTATCTTCATGGTAATCAAAGTATTTAAAAATGAGGTTTTACTGTACATACTATGATTACTGTTTCTTTAATTCCCAAAGAATAAGTGGTTGTAGGGTGTTTTTTGCCAGCCACCCAATTTGTGCTAAATAAACATTAATCAAGCAAGGCATGGCTGTAAATGCATGATGATCTGAGTGTGACCAATTGTTTGTAGTTCCTTCTCTACATGCTCCTAATCCTTCTCTACATGCTCCTGCTTTCATGTAAATATTAGTGTGTTTTCAGGGCATGTGCAGGGCCTGTGTTTTTAGCATTTTTAATGCTTTTCTTGTGTTGCAGTGAGTGTCTATGGAAGATCGTCTTCAGTACAAGTTTAGACACACCATGAGCCATAAAAATGCTCAAAATACAACATTCCCCTAAAGCATTATCAACATCAATGCGTGGCTGTGACAATCTATGCACAACAGCAGTGGTGTTTCTCTAATTTGTGCTACTATCTTTGTCTCCCTTAGTTGTGTTTGGGCTTCAGTTAATTTTTGTATATATTCAGTTCAGATTGCGTGTAGGTGAAACAATGAGATTATTGAAAGAAAATTCTTCTTTAGAATCAATTATGTAGGAATGCAATCTTTGATTTACTGTAATGTGGGGTGAGTTCAAACACTTGTGACCACTGGTGCTTATACTGTTTTCTTCCACAGTTGCCTTTTGATGCAATTTAATCATATGTCCTTCTCGTGAATGGATAAGCATAATATATTCCCCAAAAAGGAAATGATTCCAATAACTTGTGAAGGAGGAAACTGAGTTTAAGTGCCAGTGGTCGCAATTCTTCAAACTCACCCCACTTCACAGAACTTCTCCCTGCTGAATAAATTTATTTTCACTTTCACATTTATAGTAAATAACTTCTTTGCACATTGTCAATTTTTCCCCTGGCTTTCTCATTTACTTTCTGTAAAGCTGTCTATTCTCCTAAACAATTTACATACATATGTGGCATTTGAATTACTTCACTCTCTTGTTCTCTTATCCTTGATTTTCCATCTCCAACAAAGCATAAATTGCCTACACCCAAATTGATTACAGCTACTTTGCATTACCTGAAATTTTGTCTTAAAAGTTTCAAGTAGATGAAGACTGAAATTCTGAAACTTTTCAATCTGATTCAGTATCATGCTTTAAGCTATTGATGAGGAAATGGGAAACTATTCCTAATGGTACATATTGAGATATATGATGTTATAGAATATTTAGTTTTCCAATGATCATTTTCATTCCTTATATGTGAAAGGAAATTATGCAGCAGCAACCATGTCCTGCCTGCTAGCGCTTAGGTCTGAAATAATGTCAATGCTGTGTTGACATAGTTTTGCATTGTGTGTTTTTTATTGTTGACCCACAGTTGGGACATAACATGTTTGCTCCCTCTTGCAGACGAACTCCTCTTTGGTGAAATCCTAATGCAGAGACCAATTGTCCAACATAATCTCCTACTAACCACTAAACTCAGTGGACATGACCTCCAGTACATGCAGAGGATGGCTCTTCAGCGGTTTGATAAGATTATGTGTATACTCCGTGCCATGCCTAAAAATATGCTTCTAGTTATTCGGTATGTTTGTTCAAATACTCCTTTGGATGCAAGTTTAGTAATACAGCTTTGCTATATTGGTTCACTATGAATCAATTTCAATGGGAATTGTATGCATGAAACTTATTGTTATGTGATGTGCCTTGTTGCTGGGGACTACTGGGGACTACTGTTTGATTAAATGGGAGGAGTAACACTGATTGATTTTATTTTGTCTCAAGTTTTGTGTGTTTTGTTCACTATGTCCATTCTATTGCACGTACTGTATTAATTAACATTTAGGTATGTTAATGAAAAAGTAATTTTTTTGTAGAGCTAATGGACTATGAAAACTAATCAAATGATTTGATTGGAAATAAGGATGGGTTGGTTCGGTTCTTGGTTCCATGACTGGCTCTTAGAGCTAGGAACCAGAACCAAAATGAAAAAAAGTAAACACGAAAATCCTCGGAGCAAAAACCAATGATGTCAAATATTGGAGCCTGAAAGTTGTCTGTGCTTTAAAGAAAGATGTCTGTCCTGTAAAGTTCTGACATGTTTTAGTTCCCATAAATATTCACACGTAAAAAGAGACACATAATTCATTCGAATTATTTTCAACTCAAGTAAGCGATCAAGGACCACCTTATTTAGGATGTTCTGTTTGTTATATGTCATACATAACCTCTATCTTGTGTGGAAGTGAATATCTACATATTGCTTCCATGAACTGTCCTGCAATATAATTCAGAAATTATCATTCTTGTGTTCATATCACGGTTTCCTAAATAATGTCTCTAAAGGGCAATGATCAGTTTCCACTTAAACTTTTCCGCACAATGTCTAAAACAAAGGCAGGCAAAAACGATCCTTTACATTTCCTTTTCAAGCTGAAAGTATCCAGCTTCTGTTGCAATAATAGCCCGAGATGCAAAAGCTACCAGTTTTCCTTCTTGACTTCTGGTAACGAGAAGACACTATACCATTGTTCTTGCATGTTGTGCTGATGGTTCAAAACTTCCTCCTTTGTTAATCTTTAAATGAAAAACTCTGCCTAAATGTACAATTCCACTTGGAATTTATATTCATGTTCATTCCAAATAGGGTTACCATATTTTTAAACCCCAAAATGCGGACACTCTCAACGGGATTGATCAACGTGCTCTTAAGACTGTCAAATGAAACTTATTCGTTCAATTATATTCTGTCAAATAACTATATTCAATGGCACACCCCCTTCCCCCAGCCTCCATCGCCCCAACCAAGGGGGATAGGCCAGACAAAGTGAGATACCCTGGTCCTCCAGGTTGGGGGTTGATCATAGGGCTAACGACCCAATATCATAAAAAATTTCTTGTTATGAAGCTCAAAGGAAATAAAACTTGGACTGGTTTTTACGATAAACGAACCATGATAACGAAAGGTAAACACAAACAGAAATTTGATATGCAGATAGCAACATGGAATGTTAGAACCCTGAATAAACCAGGTGCTCTACAGGGCCTCAAGGAAGAGATGGGAAAATATAATATAGCACTAGCAGCCATTCAAGAATTTAGATGGAAAGGAGATGGAATCTTAAGTAGTGGCAAATTTACAGTCATGTATAGTGGTGGAGAGAGCGGTGCAATAGGAGGTACAGGCTTCTTATTATATAATAAATATAAGGCAGCGATACTTAATTTCAAGCCTATAAATGAAAGGATGTGCCCTCTAAGGATGAAGGCCCGTTTCTTCAATATTACATTTGTATGTGTATATGCACTGACAGAGAATGCGAAGGATGAGGAGAAGGATCTATTCTATGGACAACTAATAAAGGAAATGGATAGCATCTCAAGACAATATGTGAAAATAGTATTAGGGGACTTCAATGCAAAGGTTGGCAAAGAGGAAGCATATAGAAAAACCATTGGAAATAAAAGTCTTCATGATGTGTCAAATGATAACGGGCAAAGATTGATTGATTTTTGTATGGAAACTTAATGGTGGTAAAGAGTATGTGGCTCCGGCAAAAAAACATAAGGTCACGTGGTGCTCACTGGACAGGATTACTTTTAACCAAATTGACCATGTGATAATTGATAGGAGACATGCATCTGATATACTTCAGATTGACAGCTGCAGAGGAGCGGACTGTGACTCAGACCATTTCATGTTTCGAGTCAAATATAGACAGCGTATTGCAATGCACACATCCACTGGGAAGGAGAAAGCACCTAGGAGATACTATGTCTCAACGGTAAAAGAGAGATAATTGCCCTACACTATGAATCTGATCTGGAAAAGAATTTGGAGACTAAGCAACAAAACTGGAAGAGAGAAAGTGTAATATAATAAAGAATGCATTACAAGAAACAGCTGATGAAGTCCTCTGGGTAAAATATAAGGAAAAAAGGCAAGGATGGTTTGATGAAGAATGTAGAGAAGCAATTAAGGGGAGAAATGAGGCAAGGATGAAAATGATTGACAAAAGAACAAGAACAAATATAGAGCTGTTCAGACAGAAGAGAAACGAGGCAGACAAGCTATGTAGAATAAAAAATAGAGTTTGGGAAGGGAAATGGATTACAGAGCTATAGGAGCAGTACAGCACCCAGGAAGTGCGGCATAGCTCTGTTAACTGTGGTCTATAAAGTCTTGGCCAAAATCTTAGCTAAGAGACTTAACCCATTGGTGGAACAGATTCTTGGAGACTACCAATGTGGCTTCAGACAGGGTAGATCAACGACTGACCATATCTTCATAGTTAGACAGATAATGGAAAAGTGTTATGATTAAAATGTGGATGTGCGCCAATTGTTAGTAGATTTTCAGCTAGCATACGATAGTGTAAAGAGAAATAAGCTGTTTCAGATGATGGTGAAAATGGAATTCCTAGCCATATTAATCAGATTGATACAAATGACCCTAAAGAATACAATATGTAAGGTCAAAATAGAAGGAAACCTCACCAGAGAATTTGAAATTAATCAGGGCTTGCGACAAGGAGATGTGCTATCTGCCATGCTCTTCAATGTGGTCCTGGAGCTGGTGATGAGAAAAGCAGAAGTTAGCAACCCAGGTGGTACATTGTTCAACTGTATATCGAAAAATCTAGCCTATGCTGATGATATTGATATGATATCAAGAAGACTCAAAGATCTCGAGGAAGGACTGGAGAGATTAGAGATGGAGGCAGGAAAATTTGGGCTAAAGTGAACTGTGCCAAAACTCAGTACCTATTCTTTTCCAGGAAAAGTACGACTGTAAAAGATAAATATATAGAATTAAATGGTAAGAAATATGAGAGATGTAACAGCTTCAAGTATTTGGGAGTGCTGGTGACAAAAGATAATGAAGTGCAAGAAGAAATAAAACTAGGATTGCAGCGGGCAATAGGGCTTATCGAGCTTTGTTGAAGGTGCTCAAGACAGGGAACCTCAGTCGGAACTTGAAAACGAAGGTTTATCGAACAGTGATTAGACCTGTGGTTATGTATGGTTCAGAAACATGGACCATGACTACTGCAGAAGAAGAGCTACTGAAAAGATAGGAAAGGAAAGTACTGAGAAAGATTTTTGGTGCAGTGAAGGAAGACGGACAGTGGAGAATACGGAGGAATAGAGAACTGGAGGAACTCTACAATCATCGTAACATAGTGGCTGAAAGAAAGAGTAACAGGTTAAGGTGGTTAGGGCATGTTGAGAGAATGCCTGAGGATAGGATGGTGAAAAAGATATACCTTGGACATCCTAGTGGCAGAAGATTGATAGGAAGACCTAGGAAAAGATGGTTGAATAATGTAGAAGATGATCTAAGAAAGATTAGAATAAGAAGATGGAGAACTCATGTAGGATATCGTGATGTCTGGGCTAACATTGTCAGAGAGGCCAAGGCCCTACAAGGGCTGTAGTGCCAAAGAGTAAGGAGTAGTATCAAGGTCGCTCTAACCCAGGTCGTGACACGCACTTGACTAATGTAATCCGCTATCTTGGATCCATGTCGCTGCGGGAATTCAAATTCTCCATGCTAATGAATGGCCGACATCGGTTAAAAGAACCAAGGATATCTCACCTAATACGCAAGATAAAACAACAAAACTTGCGAAAACAATAGGCAATAGCATGTTACTTTGGAATATGCTTAGACATCCAGGCTGAAGTCTTCCGTTCGACTCCAAAAAAATCGTGAAATTACCTCCGACTCCGAACTTTCAGCTAGGTTACGCGGCAAACATATGCATAAGGATCCACGAATATCTTAATTAATACGCAAGGTAAAACAATGCAACTTTCGAGAACTATAGACAATGATATGTTTCTTAGGAATATGTTTAGACATTGAGGCTGAATGCTTCCGTTCGACTCCAGAAAAATCGTGAAATTACCTCCGACTCCGAACTTTCAGCTAGGTTACGCGGCAAACATATGTATAAGGATCCACGAATATCTTAATAAATACGCAAGGTAAAACAATGCAACTTTCGAGAACTATAGACAATTACAGGCTTCTTAGGAATATGTTTAGACATTGAGGCTGAATGCTTCCGTTCCACTCCAGAAAAATCGTGAAATTACCTCCGACTCCGAACTTTCAGCTAGGTTACGCGGCAAACATATGTATAAGGATCCACGAATATCTTAATAAATACGCAAGGTAAAACAATGCAACTTTCGAGAACTATAGACAATTACAGGCTTCTTAGGAATATGTTTAGACATTGAGGCTGAATGCTTCCGTTCGACTCCAGAAAAATCGAGAAATTACCTCCGACTCCAAACTTTCAGCTAGGTTACGCGTCAAACATATGCATAAGGATCCACAAATATCTTACTTAATACGCAAAGTAAAACAATGAAAGTTGCGAAAACAATAGGTAATAACATTAAATTTGGGAATATGTTTAGACATCCAGGCTGAAGTCTTCCGTTCGACTCCAGAAAAATCGTGAAATTACCTCCGACTCCGAACTTTCAGCTAGGTTACGCGGCAAACATATGCATAAGGGTCCACGAATATCTTAATTAATACGCAAGGTAACACAATGAAACTTTCAAGAAATATAGACAATTACATGCTTCTTAGGAATATGTTTAGACATTGAGGCTGAAGTCTTCCGTTCGACTCCAGAAAAATCGTGAAATTACCTCCGACTCCGAACTTTCAGCTAGGTTACGCGGCAAACATATGCATAAGGATCCACGAATATCTTAATAAATACGCAAGGTAAAACAATGCAACTTTCGAGAACTATAGACAATGATATGTTTCTTAGGAATATGTTTAGACATTGAGGCTGAATGCTTCCGTTCGACTCCAGAAAAATCTTGAAATTACCTCCGACTCCAAACTTTCAGCTAGGTTACGCGTCAAACATATGCATAAGGATCCACAAATATCTTACTTAATACGCAAAGTAAAACAATGAAAGTTGCGAAAACAATAGGTAATAACATTAAATTTGGGAATATGTTTAGACATCCAGGCTGAAGTCTTCCGTTCGACTCCAGAAAAATCGTGAATTTACCTCCGACTCCGAAATTTCAGCTAGGTTACGCGTCAAACATATGCATAAGGATCCGCGAATATCTTAATTAATACGCAAGGTAAAACAATTAAACTTACAAGAACTATTGAAAATGACTTGTTACTCAGGAATATGTTTAGACATTCGGGCTTAAGTCATCCAATCGACTCCAAACAAATCGTGAATTTACCTCCAACTACGAACTTTCAGCTAGGTTTCGCAGCAAACATATGCATATCTGGGAGGTTTATTTCAACCGCAATAATATTGTGGAAATACTTCTGTCAGGATTCTTCGGACAGTTTTCGGAAAGTATCATTACTTACTCTTTTCCTAATGCATGCATCTGAGCGGGTTCTCCTCCAGGATCTACACATTGTAGAATGGATCACTTTTTATATCCATCATTTTGCGGATTCACGTAAGGTAGGTATAGAGTGAGGTAGTGAAATGAAAATATAATGCTGAATTTTACAATATTTATTTTCATAATTGAGCAAGGTATTCCACATCACCAACAGAGGTTACTTGCCAGATGCGTTTCTCTTTGTGCTTGGAGAAGGAGCATATGAAAAAGAGATCCCCAGGAGGCCTATATTAAACCATATGTCCTTTCCCCTAAAGAGGACTTGCTCCCATGTTAAAAATGTTATTTGTATTTCACTTAAGGACGTTCTGTGGTTTTACTCAACTTAAGGGAATTCAATGAAGCTTGCTGGAAGCATTAATTATGTTTTCTAAACCTACATGAATTTTTTCATAAATATTTACTGCAGATTTCTTAGGATATTTGATTTGGAAGTGCGCATAAAATTACATGGGTACTTATGGGAACGTGAGGTGCGACTAGCTTTATTCATCGAAAAGATTGTTTTCTAGTTAAGAATAAGAAAAACAAAAATATCTTAGCATAAAATAGAAAACGATGTTTTCGATGAATAAAGCTAGTCGCACCTCGCGTTCCCATAAGTACCCATGTAATTTTATGCGCACTTCCAAATCAAATATCCTAAGAAATCTGCAGTAAATATTTATGAAAAAATTCATGTAGGTTTAGGAAACATAATTAATGCTTCCAGCAAGCTTCGTTGAATTCCCTTAAGTCGAGTGAAACCACCAAACGTCTTTAAATTCTCAACATTAACAATGTTATATATGCAATGAAGAAAACAAAACTATGTACAGATATATACAAATCGCCATAACCAAAAAAATTAACCAATCCATATCTACAATGAAGTATAACAGTGTAATCATATAAGAATAAGGAAATTTAAAATAAAAAATACATGCTATTAAAAACACACGAACATGGCTCCCGTGTTTTTAATAACAAATATTTGTACGTGCATCATGAACAGAGTGCGTTTCTCCTGAAGATCAAATATATATATACATATGTACAAACATATACACACAATGACATAACCAGAAGGGGGGCCTCCACATTTAAAAAAACTAAAAAGACGCTAATGGGAAAAGCTACATTTCTTTAAAAAATAATAATTTCATTTAGTCATTCTTTAGCAAATGATGATTAATATTTTTGAAATGACAAACAAATGGTTCGCAGCACAGATTTAAAAAAATCAGTTATTACACTGTAGTTGCAACTGCACTCTTAGAATTGCCTAAACACACAATTCCACTGTGGATTTTCTAAATTTTCGACCATATTTATACTCAGTATGGATCCCTCGAAACAAAACCCTGGCTATGTCACTGATATGCATGCAAATCATCATAACTACGTTAAGCAAGAAAACTTAAGAAAACAAATAATCAAGCAAAAATTGAAGTACACCTCCAAGTCCAACTTGAGGGATTACCAAATATTCATATATACCTATAATGTCCAACTTGACAACTAAGTGAGAGAAACAAAAAATCCATAATTTCCTATGAAAATATGAACACAATTATGAGTCCATTTTCAAGAAATCCACACTTTCCTGTGAAAATTAAAACAATTATGATTCCATCTTCATGAGAGTGAAACGAAAAATCCACACTTTTCACCTTTATGTGTTCATGACACTTTTCACTACCATGTTACCATGAACGTCACACTATTTACAGCAGCACCATGAACACTATTTCCACCAGGTTGACGTCTTCCTCTGCTATATACAATAGGAAAAAGATATGAGTACACACAATTACATAAGCAAATCATCACAGCCTATTCATGCATGTATATATCAATCAATTTATATTAACAATAAAGAAGTGGGTAAATATTTTCAAAACTTTAAAAGTCTTAATAACTATGAAATGCAAGAAAAATTCAGAAACCAAATGGTGAAACAAAAATGCAAATATATTTACAAGGTCACCGCAGCTAGGATTTTATGGCCAGAATTCCGAATACACAAAAGCACTTGGGCTGTCTTGGGTTTCTCTTCCTCTGCAAGATACAATGAAGAAAAATATGCATATATATATAAGCCATAATAAATACCGCAGAATAAAAAAGTAACCAATCAATGAAATAAAAAGAACATATACTTGCTAGGTCAGAACAGCTATGCTGCTATGGTCTGGATACCGAATGCATAAAAGCACTTCGGCTGCCATAGCACGT
Source organism: Pyrrhosoma nymphula (assembly GCA_963573305.1). NCBI lineage: Eukaryota > Metazoa > Arthropoda > Insecta > Odonata > Coenagrionidae > Pyrrhosoma > Pyrrhosoma nymphula. The sequence continues at coordinate 153,490,907 of OY754329.1, read as the reverse complement.
CTGTGCCTTCCTCTGCTTGGTCACATCCTCCCCAAGGATATGTACCCGCAGCCTGAAGAACTTCTGGAGAAGAAGGCTCAAAATGCTGTGACACTTAGGAAGGTTTTCCTTCATGCCATCATCAACCTCTCCCATTACATTGTCCATCAAAAATTTGTGAGGACACTTATTGGTAATGATGGCTTTCTCATGTCTTCTGAAGAAATTTTCGGCACCCTTGACCAGCCCAAATGCTAACTCTGTGGGGTGACATAGATTTGTCCTCTCAATACTGGAGGTCCATTGATGAGGCAAATTTTCTAATGGAAGATCGCTTCTGATTAGCTTAGTGCAGCTGTCACAACACAGATCTTTTGTGACTCCATGCACAGCCCACCCAGCAACATGGTACAAAGCACAATCTTCCATTATGTCAAATCCCTCATCAGGGTCCCAATCATGAACTTCACAAATTTCCTCTTCCACGAGTTCAGGCTTTCTCTTGAGGAAGTCTAGGTAGTACTCATCCTCATCTTCATCATAGGAAGAGTAGCGGGGAACTGACAGGTATTGTGACACACTGATCAGCTTCAGGCTGTGTCGGAACTTGACAGGAGTCGGGTGAATGTCTCCTTGGCCTCTAATTTGGGAAAATAAGTTTTCCACTGGATCCGTAGTGAATCGGGATGTGAGTATGTACTCCTGATCACCGTTAACCACCAAATCATTACGGAGGGAGAGGATGGTTCTAGTAGCCAACTGAACACCTGTCTGAATAGGCTTCCATTTGGTGCACCCCCCAAACTTAATGTTCCTCATTAGAGCCACAAAATCTTCTAATTTTTTCACTTTGTCCTCACTTTTATCAACTGCATAGTCCTGCACCCGAGCATTCATAAGGTCAAACCAGCCATTGACCTGTTCTAAAAAGAATGCTGTGGTCTTCACTGCAGGTGAAAGCATCCCCACACTGGCACAGAACTGCAAAGCACAAGCAGTTGTGCGACTAAGCAACTCACAAGCATGGGATACCCTCATCTTTAAAAACTGCGAAGGCTGAACATGCTCAACGGTTAGCTTAGGAGCTAATTTCAGCCTCCTCTCCTCTTGCAACATGATTAGTTCTTTGACATGGCTCAAACGAACTATGTCACAAGGCAGTCCCTGCTGGGTCACAACACTGGGGGGTAGAATTATAGTGTTGTTCATCAGGCAATTCCGTATGTTTTTGAGTATGTGGGGAATGTCCGGCATAAAATATAACCATCCATCAGAGGTTGGATGGGGGATTCTCTCTGTCACTTGAAATCTTGTGGAATGTATCCCTAAGTGACCCCACAACCTGGTATTGTTGCTTCCCATGTCACTCGAAATACAAATGACACTGAAGCCAGCAGCAGAAAGTCGACCCATAATATTTTTGAGGACTCCCCAAAGTAATGGAGCCTCAATCGAGTCACCAGTCAGCACATATGCCACTACTTGCTTCCAGTGAAGTGCTAGACCCCTCACCACAAAAGCAAGAGCATGGGTGGCCAATTTCCCAGGGTCCTCTCCTTTACGTAGAACTTCAGGGGAAATCATTCCCACATATCTCTTCAGCCCCTTGTCAAATTCAAGGGTTGGCCGTATCTGCATTTCATCAATGCATAAAATGCACTTCTTGGCCATATCATTCTCCCTACAGAGTTTGACACCCAACCAGTGAATGATATCCTCCTGGATACCTGGGGCAAAAGTGGTGGCCTCGATCCTCCTGCACAGAGTTCTGTATGACGGCAGAGGTAAATCTATCTCGCGCAGAAACTCATACCCTCTGTGGCCAACAGCAGCTCTGATCCTGAACGCCTTCTTAATCGTCTTCTCAGTCCACATGTAAGGGTTGGATGGACCTTTATAAGTCAGGCGCTGAATCTGGTCTGGCTCAAAAAGGCCACCCAACCTTTGTACCAGTTCATCTTTCTCCTTCTTTAATTGCAGCACCTTGAAAGTAAAGAATTGATATCAATTTGGCATATTAATAATAATATATTTATGCATTTGTCCAGAGATTTGCAGTTTGCAGACAAATAAAGGACACTCCAATAAAGATAACAGCAGAGTAATACCTAGATACACGTAATGGAACACCTGAGAGAAGTATTAATGAAATTTAAATAGTAAACACCTTAAATTAAATTCTTGCAACAATTAAATTGGGATTTAGAATTACATATGCATAACTTCAATGAACTAGTAAAATAAATTGTTATGAAGAAACTTCAGAATTTTTTCTTTAAAACAACTCTTTTTTTCATATTAATCTCAGGTGGTAAACTATTAAACATCTTATAGCCCATAAATTTAGGTCCTTGAGCAGTGTTATATGTTATATGTCCTAATAAACTTTTGATGAAGGTCTATATAGTACAACAGAAGGTTTTATATAGAACAACATGTTGGTGGGGTGCACACAAGTAGGATTCAATCCACTTATAAGGAATACCTCGTATAGCGTAAAATTCCAGTTTAAGCAAAAGTAGCTCTTGATTTACAAGATCAAAGGCCTTAGAAAAGTGAAAGAAGAGAGAGTGAATTCATTTCCTGTTTATTTACTTTGCCTTTGTAAAGAGGAACAACTTTGGCAGTTGTAGAGTGAATGAATATTGCTCAGCCAGGCAATATAACCTTCACCATAATGCATCTTTCGTTATAATGAATGCTATTTTTTGTAGGACCATTAACTATATATGGCAACAATACATTTTTTATTAATGCTTGGCTGACACATTATTTAAATGTTTGAAAAGTAGAACATAATCATCGTGAATAAGTGTAGTGAAATAGAAGTTTAGGTATGCCATAAAATGAATAAGGTATATGCATAATAATGGGCCAAGGCGTAGCTCTTAAAGAAAGTGGAAAAAGGATTAAAATTGCCAAGCAAATTGTGGTACACAAATCTTGCTTTAAAATGTATCTTTCATACATACAAACTATGTACTCATGGCATTCAGGCAGTTACATAAAAAATGAACTGTAATTAAAGATAAGGTGTCTTAAAATACAATAAGAAGTCTCAGAAGACAGTACTGATCCTTTCACTAATACATCAACTTCAGTCATGGGCATATCCTATTCATTCAATCAAACTTCAGTGTATGCCATTTCTAATTACACATTAAACAACGAAAATCTTGCTTTCATTTAGACATTACATTTTAAACAAGATAATTCTTATTAATACTCAACATATTTGAGCGCATAAAAACATATATGTATGGTACCCTTGATACCTATAATTGTGAGCTATTCTGACAGGGACCCCTTATATGATGCAAACTGCCAAATCTTATCCTCTACACAAAAACTCCCCAAGCATCTATATAAGGACCTCTATTAATTCTCCTCTTTATATATGACCTCCTAAATCACCTATCACACTCCAAAACCACCCTTTATGCAGATGATACATCGGCCACTGTCACAGCTGATTTCCTAAATAATTTAATATGTTAACACAACCATACTCCAAATGCATGAGTGGTGCAAAAGTGACAATCTAGTTATAAAGAAAGAAAAAACACAGCTCATCCAATTAATAAGTAACAACTATGAAAAAGTGGTCTCCCCAAATAAACCTAGAGTGGTCTCCCCATGTTCGTTGGAATTGTGATAAATTTTTTTTGGTATCATAATGATTAGAAAGATACGTCCTGCTGTATCCATAGACATTTCAAAAATGATATATTAAGCCAAAGTGAATTCATATATATTTCTTACAGAATTGTTCAGGGGAAATTCAACCATAGCTAGTAAAGCCTTCTCTGCCCAGAAATAAACAGTTAAAGCTATGTTCCAAGTCCCTATCCGTACCCCTGGAAAATCACTTTTAACCGAAGCAAATATACTAACATTTCCCTCTATTTACATCTTATCATGTGTTTGCTTTGTTAAATAAAATCCTGAAGGACAATGAACTCCATTTATCATGACTACTACACCCATTCTAACAATAACGTACATGCCAGTCAGTATATTCATACTCCCTTTTCGCAAAAGGCACCTATAACTCAGCCTCAGTACTGTACATATTAGATTGCCAAACGAATTCAAAACCATTACCTCTCCCGTGATTTTCTAAAGGAGAGCCAAAAAATGCCTAACCAAGAAAAGCTACTAGGTATGATGTAAGACAATTTCAAAGAGATTGTATTTAAACAACTTTATATATATATGAAATGAAACCTTTAAGATTAAAATCAACGTAGGTACTCACTTGAGCTTTCAGCCTGCGAATTTCCTTCTTTAACTCCAATATTTCCTGATCTGGTTCCGGCAAATCTTCCACCGAATCATCCAATGTAACATTGTCACAGGTGTTATCGATGTTCACAGCAACAGCAACTATTGGGAGAAAAAATAAAGGAATATAAGGAAAACTGCTCACATCAACATGTAATGCGATCAAGCCTCGGTTTTCCGTGAAAAAAGATAACGTAAATAACATGGTATAGTACATAGCGTACTGCAGTTCTTTCCCATGTGTTACATGGAACACATATGGAAAGGATATAGATTAATTAACTGTTTATAATGGGAATCATATCCCGAATTGTTTACATACCTTGTTCCAGCACTCTCTTTTTTGGAGGGACTCGCTTTGACTTTGGGGTGCCTGGGCTGCACGGAAAGGAAAACACTGTGGGGATGGCTGATTTTTTCAGCAGCTTGCGACCATCCTGACGATGAGCCTCAAACTGGTCCTCCGTGAAATGAGCCTGAATCAGATTAATAATAGCAAAACTAGCATAAATACGGCTATTTATAAGGCAATTGCATGTATTCGTCACTCGAAATAAACGAAGAAACCATCTATAAGAAAAACCCATGCGTTTTGAGTATGTCACGAGACATTTAATACTCGAAATATTCAATGATAATACTCTTAAAAAATAAAATTAATTATATTTGTTATTATGGATTGGAAAACGACCAGTTCTCGACGATTTAAGTCATTAAATCCACTGAACATAGACGGAAACATTAAAACCAGCGAGCACATAGGAGTACATTCATGACCCACGCTTGGCATTAAATACATGAAATATTCAAATAGATAGCACTTAAAGGTAACAATTTATAATATCCGTAAAAAAAAGATTGATGTGCAGCAGTTATAGCCAATCTAAGTCATTAAATCCGAGCAACATACATATACATCATGGAGGAGCCGCGAGCACGTTTTTCCATTTCACGTCAAAACTGGAATTTCCCATTTACATTTAACTATAGTCACTTACTTCCATCGCCCAAACATATAATTTTGAGAATTAATGGTTATTTGGTGCAAATGTAGCCTTAAATGGTTAAAATATCGAAAAACACTTTACCTGACACAAGCGTGCTCCTGCTGTAGGTTTCCACTTATCCCGGCGGCAGTTCAACACCCACACCTTTCTTCTTGCTGGATCAGTAGGAAAACGAAACAATCTACAGTTTTTCGTTCTGTTCGAGCAACTTGGAGCACTACAACACACCATTTTCACGAGTTGTTTCTTCCTCACTGGAGAGCGACAATGCTATAATACGTCGAGATGGATCCAAGATGGAGAAATTATGATGCATTATGGGATCGTGTCATGACCTGGGTATAGCGGCCTTGAGTAGTATGGTAGACCAGTAGTGCCATCTATCAACAGTTCGCTAAAGTTTTTGTACAGAGAAAATAGCATACCACAAAGCGCCATAAATGATGCCATCCCCTGGATTCAGCTAAATAGAAAGCCCCGTGGATTGGTGATGGCTGTCTATCGCCGGCCATAACCCTAAATCGAAAGCACCCTAATCAAAAGCAGATCGCTAACGGTGTCATTCAATAATCTTTATAAATACATATACAAGTAGTTGGTGATACGAGATGAAAACAAAGATCTAAAGATTTTACTTCCCAAAAATAAAAAAATGCTGACATAAGCAGAAATCGTAAAAATGTATGCGGACGCTACATTGAAAGTCTAAAATACAGACATGTCCATATAAATGAGGACGTATGGTAACACTAATTCCAAAGGATGGATGGATGGAGAGGGTATGAAGCTGTGCTTATAGGTGTGGTCCAGGAAGACTTTTGAAGAAATCATCTTTATTAGTGTCCAGTTAGGTAGTTTAAAAGGCGCTACACACGTTCCAACCCGATCACCCGATAAGACTGAACTCCCTGACCATCCCTGTCGGGGCCAGCTCTACACACGTCCAAACCAATCCACCTGACCCGACCAACTTACCAAATATTTCTCAGTACACAGCGTGATCTTGTGGAGTGAAGTTGGTTTCAGCTTGTGTTGGCAATGGCTCCACATTTTTTGAAGCATCAAAAAATTGGTTTGGCTTTAGCCAATTCGGTTCTTATTGATGACATAAAAAAAAGAGAAGAGTATGGGTGAAGAAGTGGTTGCTTAAGAGACGAAGTTTCACCCACATGAATTTAATGCGAGAATTGGATGGAAATGATTTCTGAAATTATTTGTGGATGGATGAAGTGTGTTTCATGGAATTTCTTGGCAAGATCAAACCTCAAATTGATAGAAAAAATACAGTTATGAGGGAATGCGTAAGTGCTGAAGAGAGGCTAGTGGTGACGCTCCGTTATTTAGCAACTGGAAGGTCGATGGAAGACTTGTAGTCACACAAACTCGCACGACCAAATCCAGGGGTAAAATGAGTTGGGTTGGGATCAGGAGTCGGCCGATAACGGTACACGCGTTGCCATTCCACAGAAATCGGGGTAGGGCGGTCGGCGGTTAGATGATCTGTTAGGACCAACCGCCCGACTGTCGGGTCCGACTGTTTTCATCGGGCGACAGGCCTACACACCCTCCAACTGTCGGCGCCAACGTTGTTGGTCCCGACTGTTGGGTAGTCTGGTCGGAACGTGTGTAGCGCCTTTAAGGCTCACATAATGAGAGTCAGCAAAAATCCTTGCTACTGAACTGAAGATGCATCTTGCTGTGGATTGACTTCTCAATTTGACTCTGGACATTTCAGTCAATAAACCGTTATTTTATTTCATCAAAAGTTTGCAATTGAAATTTTATGCATTGATTTAATTACATTTTATTTGTCTAGCGATCAAGATGTTACAGCTGTTACACTTGATATAAGACACACAGTAAATTAACAAAATACATACATTGGGTACAAGACACAAACATATCAGGCATACTTAAGAAATTCTGTAGTGGAATAAAACATTTGTAATTTTAAGTACCTAGAGCAGATTACCTTTAAATGCAGCCACACTTCTTTGAGTTTAAAGCACAGCCGGGAGTTAATTATAAAGCTGAAGGCCCATACAATTTGGTCCAGTACCAGCATTCCTTGTGGGTACAAATAAAGCGTGCAGTTGATCACTCTGCCTTGTAGAATAATTATAAGTATCATAATTTTTAACATAATTAGATAGATTTTTCCTTAAATGTACAAGTACATGATGAATGTAAATACATGCCACTGGCAATATATCCAATTTTTTAAATAGGGGGGACGGCAAGAGGCATCGTGCTTAGTGATGGTCATGAGCCAAATGACTCTTTTTTTGGACCCTGAAAATGACCAAGGCCTTAGAGGATGAACCTCAAAAAAGGATACTATAGGCTATGTGAGAATATAATTCTCTATAGTATAGAACACGAAGAACATCTACTGAAACAGTGGATCTAATGGACCTTATTAAGAAGCAGGCTGAGCTTAACTTACTTGTTAAAGTGTTTATGTGTTCATCCCAAGAGATTTGAAAATTGATGGGGAGTCCCAAAAATTTGGTATTTTGTACCTGTGGGATCACCGTCCCATCAAGTTCAATAGAAAGTACTTTGCTTGCTTTATTTTTATTTGCAAAGTATATTAGTTGAGACTTTTCTATATTCAAATCTAGGACATTATCATGATACCAGGCAAGTAAAGTGTGACTAACCTGTTTACACTTTTCTGACAATTCATCAAAATTTGGTGATGTAAGAATAATGTTGGTGTCTTCAACATATAACAAGGGGGTAGTACCATCTATGTGTTGAAAACTATCTACAAGGTCATTTATATAGGAGAGAAACAAGACAGGACCGAGAACAGACCCTTGAGGAACACCTTGATTTGGGACCTTACCAGGGGAGACAAAAGTTGCAACATTTATAGAAATAACCACGTATTGTATTCTGTCAAATAGGTAGGATTCAATCCAAGCATTAGGTATGCCACGAATACCCATCTGGTTGAGTTTATTGAGAAGCAATTGGTGGTCAACACAATCGAAAGCTTTCGAGAAATCGAAAAAAATTGCAGCAACTTATTTTTATTTATTTACAGCAAAATTTTTATCTACAGCGTTTAACCCCTCAGGCGTGACTTTAAATGGACGTATTAAATCCCCCAGAGTGTGCGACGCATCAGTTGCGTCCGCTTAAATCCATGCCTCAAGCGTGTGCGATGCACCGTTTGCGTCCACACCTTTCATTAAGAATTCTTATCGCTCATGCTCTGATATATATACTTCTAGCGAGTATCTATGTGAGCTTAAGGTGCCTGCTTTCTTTTTGTGCTTCTTTGTTGCCTGTATATATGAGTTTTTATTTTTAATTTTTTTTTTCCAAACTCATGCCTGGTAAAGAAAATCCTTACTCGCGACCTGGCGTCTTGTGCCTCCTTGTGAACTGATCATTCCACTCACGCTCTGATTTATTACTCTCAGAGAGCTTATGATTGTGTGTTGATGCTGACTGCTTTCTTTCTGTGGTTCCTTGTTATCTGCACTCCACATTTTCTCCTTCTCTCTCATCATGGCAATGCTTACGCAGGCATGGTCCATCCAGGCTTGGTCACTCAATGCTTCTCAGAACCTCATAAGGTCTGTCCTCATCTCCTATCTTATTTACGATGTTTACGGAGTTGAAGGGTCGAGGTTTCTTGACGTCTATTGCCAAACGGCCTAAGCTATATTGGTGGCTTTTTTTATTTTTTTCTTCCTTTGGACCGGCCCCTTACTGAACTCCTCTTCAGTTCGCCATGGCGTCTAGCTCTCGTGAGTTGTCTGGCCAGGAAGTGCTTCATGCTTTGGAAGAAAAGAGTAACGAACGTTTAGACACAATTTCTGAGGATTCTAGTGGATACAGTTTGGGCTCCAGTTCAGAAGAGGAAGAGAAAGAACCTTCTCATTTTTCTGTGAATAATCAAGAGAATACTTGGGAAGAAATCGACAATGCTAATCCTCCTCTTCCTTTTCCGTGTGATTTAGTTGGGAAACAAATAGTGCAAGTTCTGTGTGCCGATGATCCCCTAGAATATTTTGAGTTGTTTTTTGACAATGATCTAATTACTGTCATAGTAACTGAAACAAACCGCTACGCGGAAGTTTCTTGCTCATGAGAAAGAAAAAAATCTTGATGCAAAAAAAATCGTGCTTTCAAAAGTGGGTTCCCACAACTCCGAACGAATTTAGGGTGTACCTAAGTTTGCTTATGTTGATGGGGATAATTCAGAAACCAAGTCTCAGAATGTACTTTAGTAGGAAACACATCTTAGAAACACCTTTTTTCCCCAATGTAATGAGCGAAGAAAGGTTTTTGTTGCTGACCAAATTTCTGCATTTTGTAGATAACACCGAAAAGGAAATTGCGGAAAGAGATCCTAAATTGTATAAAATTCTACCAATAAGTGAATATTTGAAAAATAAATTCCAGAAAGTATATATGCCAGGTGAAGAAGTCAGTGTCGATGAATCTTTGCTGTTGTGGAAAGGTAGGCTTTCGTGGAAACAGTATATTCCCATGAAAGCTTCCCGGTTTGGCATAAAAATGTTTGAACTTTGTGATTCCTCAGGATATTTGTGGAATTTTATAATTTACAGTGGCTCAGGAACAAAATTAGGCTGTGAAATAACCAAAGACACAGATCTTTTTTCTACGAAAGTTGTTCTAAGTTTGTACGAGAAACTATTAGATTTGGGAAGATGGGACAATTATTATAGTTGTCCCGATCTTTTCCAGAGATTGGTTCAGAGGACAACAGATGCTGTTGGGACAGTTAGAATCACACGCAAAGGTATACCGATAAATCTAAAAAAGCAACTGAAGAAAGGAGAAGTGATTAGTGCAAAGTGTGGTAAATTGGTGGCGTTGAAGCGGAAAGTTAAGCGCTATGTCTCAATACTGACTACTAAACATTAAGACGATATGCAACCCGTAAGTCAAAAGGGTGGGTTAGAATTGGTAAATAAGCCTACTTGTGTAATAAATTCATGATTCAAGATTCATTTAAGCTCTTGATGAGGTTATTTGAGAGGCCATAAATGTCTTTACTGTTTGAGTTTTTATGAGATTTTACCACCTTAAAGATCTCATATGGTGTAACCCATTTCCACTTAAAGTGGCTTTTGTTTATTGTGTATTTGTTCAAAAGAAATGTAGCTTTTGCTCGGTCAGAATATGTATTTGAAGTTATGTTCTCAACTGTCTCAATAAAAAATTTGTTGAGGTCACCTGGAGGGATTGAAAGATCGGGAGAAGTTTTTGTTATGCCTGCCTCTTTTTTAATGACAGCCCAAGCTGCCTTAAGTTTATTGTCGGAATTGGAGGTGTATTCACAATCAGCTACTCTTTTGGCTTGGGTTACTTGCACCCAAGGCTGAGTGTGACCCACCGGTGGGCCACGCCGCAATGTGAGCGGTAGGGCTTTAATTGGCCCCGCAGTGAACGTGTTAAGTAACCACAATCACATTAGTAAGTGCTGCTGCTAGGCTAGGTCACGTGATAATGTTAATATTTGCAATAGAAGCCACCCATATTAAAATCTCCAGTTATGACCAGTAATCTACATAAGTCAGCAATTTTGATCAAAGTCTTTGATGGTCTGTTGACGAGTTTTGAAATTTGTGTGGAATTTAATTTTTCTGAAGTGCCTGATTATTTGACCTACCAACTCCGAATGCTTGAAGTAAATAATTTCCTCCATTCCAAGAAATTTGGATAATGGATGTGATATTCCACCCACAAGTTCCCATTTGATTTATTTTGTTTCTTCCCATTTCTAGGAACATAAATACAATCCGTGCCATCACTCGAGAGCATGGTGATCCTGTGGACCGCTACACAATAATGGCACGCTCCGCCACTCAAGGTGTGTTTGCTGTCAGGGATGGCGGAGGATTGATCAACTTTGCCAAATCCATCCAACAAAGAACTTACTTCGAATGCAGGCTATGGTCAGTATGGCTTATGTTTTTAGTGGCTGTGCTCTAATGGACGAATCTTTTCCATATCCAATAAAATCAATGGGCTCGGGCTTAGCTTTGTGAATGGACAGCATTGTCACTATAAACCCATTGTGACTCCCACCCAGAGCTTAAATAAAACAATATTATTTGCGTCGGAACATACGCTGGAATTTTCAAAACTATTCTACCTGATGATGTCCGTGAGGATGAAACTATGTAGTTGCACTTTAAAATTGTTTTTTTTTTACTCTGTGAAAGTTACAACATGGGTATTTTTCATAGTGACAGCCCATTTCTATTGATAAAATCAAACTTTCTTTCATAATCTCGTTTTTCAAATACTTACTGAAAACCAGACTGCTGATCTATTTATTCTCATCCAGGTGTAAGGGCTTGCATTTTTGGTCTGAACTTGATACATACAGACTTAAGGTGGGATTCACAATCGAAATTTCTTTCTTTTTGGGTCTTGCTTCGAGTGATACTTTATAGTCCAATCTCCCATACAACTCGTTTGACGAACTCACACAACTATGCCCTGGGAGGCGTTAATTTCCTACCCAGGCTGGATTCGAACCTGAAACCTTTGGTTTGGCTGGCAAGGAAAATTCAAGGGACCAAAAAACCAGCTGTTCATAATATTGAACATCTTATCAACGTTTTTTAGAAAAATCGCAAAAAATACAGTACAAACTTCCCCAAATGCTGGGGTTACATTCCAGGGTGGAAAAATACTCCATCAGGAACTTTTTTCCATAAATATGACATACTTGATTTTATTTCTTTAAGAAATGGTAGTTGAATTCTTTCTCTTGAATTTTTTCACGAATGGTGGATAGCGTCGATAGAGGAACTCCAAACTTTTCAGCAACTTATGTCTTGCTAATTTTGTTTACTTCAACTTCATTAATTGTCTTTACTTTATCATCCAAAGATTTGCATTTCCTAGATTTTTTCTCTTTTAATGGATCCATATTCCACAAATTTTACACAACTTGTCACAATTGTAATCACTCCTTGTAACACCACGGTCTCCAAGCAAACTTGTGAGGACGCCTTCACACTCCTGGGCCTCTGATACAGCTGACTACTTTGTCTTCACTGCATAGCTTGCTCTCCCCATCCCCTGCCGACACTGGATACCTATTGTTCTGTCCTCATCACACCACTGATGGTGTGTCATCATTCTGTGATAATTAGAGACTGACAGTTTCTTTTGTTTCTCTCTTGGCATTGGTATTTTGGTGATTCTGTGACACCACCTGGGATCATCCAACAAGGGCTACTCCGAGACTCACTAACTCGACCATTGATTGTTAACTGTGCCCGCTGCAAAGGCATGCTAATTGAATGGCCCAGTGTGCACCAAACCCCGCTTCATTATTACTTTTCAATCAGTATCACACTGCACGTTTGCAGTGATTGTCATTTCTGATAACTTCAGTTGACAGCTTTCAAACAAGTACATACAAGTTTTCCATTGTACGTTCATCCTAGGCTGAGAAAAAGTTACTTTTAAAAAAATGATGTGAACTTTTCTAAGAGTGACTAAAAACTTTTGTATCTTGAGTCTTGCCATTACCAGAACTTAAGCATAGGCTTACTCCATGGTATGTATTACTCTACGAACATGTTCGCCTATCAAGTGCAAACATTTCATTACTATCAAACAAATACTTATTTAGCTATAAATTATGAATGTGAGCTGATCTAGAGAAGAAGCTAAATACCATTTTTTACTATAACCATGAAAAAAAATTATTGAACTTAAGAAAAAAAAATTTCTTATATAACCTAATGTAGCATTAAGCCATTCAAATATTGGCGTAACTGGTTTTGCTATAGTCCAATTGGTTCATTTGGAATTAAAGGCTAAGCTTGAGTGTGCATTATAATGTATCTGAAAGGAGAGCAAGATTTTAGTTGGGGTAATTTTTATCCCAACATCTCCATATGTGGCTTGTGACTGCTCTGTCCTGTAAGTATTTCACACATCTTATAAAAAGGATTCTTTGCATTCCATAGCAACAATTTTATTCAGTTGAATTTCAATGGGCACGCACTTCTCGAATTTATACATATATATGTATCGATGGTGCAGTAAGTCCCCTGACTGGCTTCGCTCTTCTGCCACTCCGTCGAGGTGTTTTTTGTCTACTCAGCTTCTTAGCAACACCTGCCTCAGGTTGACGAGGAGTGGCGGTTTTAAATTCAAGCATTTCATTTTTTGTTTTCTACAATGTGTTACTCACAGAATTATCATATTATATGTAACCTTTACCTTCGGCATAAGCATTCAATAATTAACAGATAAAAAGAGCCTCTACTTTCTTTGTTAATTATATACTGTATTTATTGGTATGCAAGATGCACCTTATTCTGAGAATACATAATTGCTTGAAACATATGCCAAGACGAGTCCTTGCACAGGCTGAATTCATCCCCAATGCTTTCCACAGCATGCAAATGTTACTCCATTTCATCTATTGTTTATATAAGAAAAAAAATTCAGGCTGATTGGGCCTTCATTTAATAGTGCGTCAGAAAATTAAAAACACTCATCGCTCATAATGAAAATTAGATACAGAATTTTAAGTAGAATATTGCTTATATTTAGGATATGCAGAAATTACCTCCGTTTATTGTAGCCAATGCACACCTGGATTTCACTTACCGCATTTTCTGGTAGATAACGTGCATGTTATCTATAGATGGGATGGATGGAGAAAAGATGGTGACTGTCAAACGTGCTTGTAATATTTGCTCTGATAAGAATACTGAAAATCAGGTATATTTGGAATGTAAATTCGATTGTGTTTTTTTCCACCATGGATGTGTTGGTCTCACAAAATAAGTCGTAAATTCTATAGCTAATAGCTCAAATTTATATCATCGGTGCAAAAAGTGTTCGTTCGATCCATGTGATGCCATAAAAAGATTGGAAAGTAAACAAGACAAAGTTCTCTTCGTAGTGAAAGAACTTCACAGTGAACTATTGAACTGTGTAGATATTATTAAAAATCAGTCTATGGAGATTGCCGAGCTAAAAATATGCACAGGAAAAACACGCGAAAACGTCAGTGCAAAAAAGTGAAATCAATGAATACTGCTTCGATGGAAGGTGAGAAATTGCATTCCGTGAGTAATGCCACAGCGAAGAAGCATACGATGGTACGTATCAATTATGCTCCTTCCACTGCCAGTGAGCGTCATAAAAACAACGAACCTGCTCCTGAGAAGTCGACATATTTATCTGTAGCCAGCTCGGAAAAAGGGGTGCCATTACTAGAGGAAGTGCTGACCACTACGCATCAAACAAGAAAGAATGACGACGCATCATCGGGATACACCAAGGTGACGTCTAGGCGTAAACCTCGGGCAAAGCCGATAATTGGGATATCTAACACTGACAATTCAATAGCCGGTGTACCAAGAACGATTCACCTACAAGTGTGGTGATTTAAAGATGGCATGACAACTGAAGCCGTCAAAAAGTACATTTCGGCCAAAATACCAGGCAAGTACTTTGAGACTGAACAGCTAAAAGTGACAAAAGGTGCTTACTCCTCTTTTCATGTATCTGTTCGCAAAGATTTAAAAGAATCACTGGAAAACCCTGGATTTTGGCCGGAACATGTGTGTGTTAATAGGTATTTTTTTTTAAAAGCTCGTTTGACCCTCTTGAAGGGTTAAGTTTTAAGATAAACAAAAGTTGCTTGCCACTTTCGATTGCACAAATCAGTATACAGTGCTTAAGGAATAAAGAAAATCTGTTGGAAGTGGCTATTAGTGAGAAAGAACCGGATATTTTGTGTATCTGTGAACACTGGATGACAACTGATGAATTAAGAGTTACTACCCTCTCAAATTATTCCTTAGTCTCCTCATTTTGTCGTGCAACATATAGAAATGGTGGTGTGGCAATATTTGTGCATGACAGAGTAAGGGGAACTGTTAAGTCCTTTGCCATCCCAATGAGGGAAGGAAAAACCTTTGAATGTGCTGCGTGTTCTTACGAATCACCAGTAGGGTTGCTTGTGCTCATTTCCCTTTATCACTCCCCTATCGGAGATTTCCGTGCATTCATTACCAAACTTGCCCAACTCATTAGTTCCTTGTATGCAAATAATCGAATACTTGTGGTGAATGGAGATCCCAATTGTGATTTCTTGGTGGACTCTCCTCAAAGAACTGAGTTACTGAATCTGTTCAATACATATGGCATGAAATGTCAGAATAACAATCCCACCAGAGTTACTCCCTCATCTGCCACCATAATTGACTATGTTGTGACTAATTTTGATCAAGACAAAACTGTATCCACTGTCTATGACCTAGGAATATCCTATCATAGTATGGTTAAAACGTGTATTGATCTTAATATAACAAGGGATTGTCATAAAGGAAAAACTAACAATAAGTGATCATTTTTAGATGTAAGTATTCATCATTATTGGATCTTACTTAATAGCCAAAACTGGGATAAATTATGTATTTCTCTAAAACAGTTGATTAAGGTTTCATTTACTTTTATATAATATTTATACACTATATTTATACGTGTGTTTTCCTATACTAAATCGGAAATCACCCCAATAAACAAAATGTTTGACGTTATCAAATCTCCACTATTATACCTAATAAATGAATCTCTGACGCAGGGGATTTTCCCTTCCCAACTAAAGGAATCTAAAGTAGTGCCCATGTATAAAAATAGTGGCTGCGCTAATGATTTGAATAATTATAGACCAATAGCCATGCAAAATACATTAGCTAAAATATTTGAAAAGGTTATGTATCTTCAAATGGTGTCCTATTTGGAAGAAAAATCATTTGCTTTCCAATTCACAGCATGGGTTTAGATCTGATAAATCTACTATGACCACCATGTTTCAGGCAACTAATGGCATATTTGGCTCATTAGATGCTAAAAAGAAAACTCTAGGGTTGTTTTTTGACCTATCTAAAGCCTTTGACCATGTTAACCATGATAGACTGCTGATTAAATTAGAAAGGATGGGAATAAGAGGAATACCATTTCATTGGCTTAAGTCTTACCTCAAAGATCGCACTAAAAAAGTAGTGCTGTCTGTTGATGGGTTAAAATTTTCAATTGAAGTATTTCGGCTTCTGGCGTTTCTGCGCCCTGTAATTCACCTTATGATTAATGAAAACCATTTTTGATGCAAGTTACTAGCACAGAATTCCAGCTATCGGATATCCATGCGCAGATTTTCTCAGAAGATGGGCGTTTCATCTTTCCAGAGTTGGTGTAATCATGGATACCTGCAATCATCCACTCCTCCCACTTGGCTCGAAGTTTTGATTTGAATGATTTATTCACTGTTAAATCGAGTGGTCTAAGTTTCTTCGTCAGTCCACCAGGTATAATTGCTACTTGGGAGCATTTGTTTATCAAATGCTTCACTTCGGGCGTAATGGGGGCTCGACATGAATCCATAATTAAAAAATATTATGGATTAAAAAATGCATGTTTAGGCTTTTTCCAAACATCGTTAAATGAGATTTTCATCATTTCTGTATTCATCCAGCCGTTTTCATTAGCGGTAAAATAATGTCTTTCGGAAAGTGCCCCTTTGGAATTGTTTTCCTTTTGAATATCACCATTGGAGGTAGCTTGGAACCATCGGAAGTTATGCACAATGCAACAGTGAAATTAGACTTTTCATGTCCCGAGGTAGTAATGGACACTTCTTTTGCGCCTTTGAGATTCACTGTTCGTGCAGTTGGAATGTCAAAACTTACTGGTGCTTCATCCATGTTTTCCACATGCACTTCATCAACTCCGGAAATTCTCTCCTTAACAAATTGTTTAAATTTTAACACCATAGCCTTCCAGTCTACAGTTAGTTACTGGCCAACGGTCGTTGAGGCACGAACACTTAAATTATTACGCTTCATAAATCTGAATCCTCAGGATGGATATGCTTTAAAGTCCACAATGTTTTTTTCTCGTGCAATTTGCTTTGCTTGTAGTAAAACTCGCCTAGTTGAGTCTCATTCCTTTTGACCTTTCACGAATGACTCACTCGTAAAGTTCTTTCACAAGCACTGGCCAAAAACACTTCCTAAAGTGCATTGCTCGTTTTCCACGATGTAGTTTCTTAAGAACTTCTTCATTCTTTCGCCATTCTCTCACACTAGCTTCCCCCACATTGAATTTTCTACCAGCTGAATGGTTTCCATTTACTTGAGCAAACTGAACAACTTCCAGCTTATGCTGGGCCGTTTACGATTTACATGTTTTTGATCCGCCTTCCATTGTTCTTAAATAGTCGCTGTAATTAAAAATGGGTTAATTTCCTCGTTCCTTTGTCCATATTAAGGTATTAAGATAATTTTCGTAATGGTGCTCACAGCAAAAAATGGCTGCAATTTTCGCTCGCTTGTATAAAAAACTTACAAATTTTTTAATGCGCGTTATCTAGTAGGTGTGCGTTGTCTATGCAATTATCACATCAATGAAATGTTTTGATTGCACGATATCTAGTAGGTGCGTGTTATTTACCAGAAAATACGGTATACTCTAAATAAGAACTGAAAGAAACTGGTGACACAAAAAGCTCGTACAAAACGGTGCACTTGTTGAGAACGAGAGAAATGTAAATGCGATACTGTTACGCATCATTGTCTACTCATAATGCTTCCCACCTCTACCAATATCTCCCAAATGAGAAACCTTGGAGGTGGCTATCAGAACATGTACACAGTGTCACACTGAACGCATAAAATACAGAATTCGTTACCACTAATACAGAGCAAAAGGTAACACTAGTTTATCATTTTTAATGAAATGATGGATGCGTAGCACATGTCATGGATTACAATGTTATTTACTCACTGTTATGTGGCTGTAATTCGACAGTATGCACTTCAAATGTTGTTCCAAATCCTTGAAACCATGTAGCAAATGATGATGGTACATGACTCACAAGTTTCTTTAACTACAGTAAAACCCCTTAATTACACTTTTCCAGGGACCCTAGAAAAAAGTGTAAATTGCAGGAAAATGCAAATTGTGGGAAAGTAGAATTTTCACTTCTACATCCATGTTCTTTTACTGGAGTAAGGGTAAAAATAAACTGAAAAAGACTCATAATTTATTCCTTGAGCTAGCACTTCTCATAAATTTATATATGATGAAAAAAAAGACATTAAACATCTTAGACGAATAGAAATATGAAAATTAAGAAAGGATGAAGATTTCAGGGCGATTTACATTATATTTGTTATTAGCAACCATTAAAAATATCTAATGAATATAGCATGATTATTTTTAAAAAATTGATATTTTCAACTGCTAGGACTTCCTCTGCCTATTAATAATATTATGCACTTTATTTTCAATTTTCTGCAGTTCCTCAAGCATTTGCTCACAGCAATCACTTCCTACTAAGTACAGTGGTCTCTCGGTAATCCGGCAGATATCTTACCAGAGCACTGCCGGATTACTGGAAATCACTAATGATGATGCAATTAAATAGCAAAAGCTATGTTTTAATGCATACATATATAAATAATATATTATATTATACACTACATTACTACATACACGCAATTGAAGTGTTAACGTAAACTAAAACTACAAAAAAGAAAAAATTAAATTACAGTACTGTATTGTTTCGTATCAATAGTCCAAAATGGACTCCACATTATTCCATTGAAGTGGAAGGGATAAAATAATTTTCTATTTTTGTCTGCTTTTTTACTTTAAATGACATTGTGACCACTTGTTCTTGAAGTCGCATCAATACTAGATTGTCACTTGCGGAGACACCATTTTCTTCTGCCCAGGTAATAAAAGTAGTAATGGAATCAATGGCTGCGTCGTGAGGTATTGTTTGAACAGCGGGCGTCATATCCTCTCCCCAACTCTCCTCTTCTATTGTGGTCACAGTCTCTATGATGCCATCGTCTGTCAAAAAACTATTTTCCTATTCGTCACCAGTCAGCCACTTGCTGACGTCATCTGTCGTCAAAACATTGTCAGCTGTATCCACGAACTGTTTATTAAACACGTCTCGCAGCTGATTTAAGTCACTTTTATCGATATCAAGAATGGCTGTGTTGTTTGGCTTTTTCTTGTATTGCTCTTACAATTCCATATTTGGCCATAAGGTTCCCCACAAACAAGCAATCTCTTTTTCATTAAGGTTTACCCAAGCATTCGCAAGTGAGTACACCAAATCTTTCTGGTTAATTTCTTTTAATGATTTAATCACACTGTCATCCTTAGACAAAACCGTATAGAAAAGGCTCTTTTTGTACTGCATTTTAATTGCTTGGATTACATTTTTGTCCATAGGTTGCAAGATAGGTGTTATATTAGGAGGTAGTAAGATAACACGGATAAAACTGTCTTTTAAGTTCAAATCCTCTTCATGAGGGTGACCGGTATAGTTGTCCAAAATAAGCAATTCTTTTTGTGGAAGGTTCCGGTTTTTAAGGAATTGTTTTACTGACGGTACAAACAGTTCGTCAAACTATTCGACGAACAAGGACTTAGTCATCCACGCTTTGCTTTGGTTTTTTAATCAACAGGAAGTTGAGCATTCTTAAATGTCCTAGGGGTTTTTTGCCTTACCAATCACTGACATATTCATCTTATGTGTACCACATGCATTTGATCAAGGCATAAAAGTGACTCTGTCCTTTGCTATTTTTCCTCCAGGAGCACTAGCTACAGCACGGTGAACATAGGTTTTTTTAGGTAAAATCCGCCAAAACAAACTGCTCTAGTCTGCATTGTACACTTGGTCAGGAGTTAAAGCCATTTCTTTAATCACTTTTTGTAACTTTTCTTTGTATGGCTCAACCACGTCAACATCACAAGACAGCTTTTCACCAGTCGTACTCAACAGCCGTGGACCAAAAAGGGCTGATAGGACAATCCAAATTTGTCCTATCAGCCCTCACTGGTCTGAAAGTCATCTTTATTCATGATTTTTCTGTAGAAACATCTAGCTTTTCCGTTTATAATTTCTCCAGAAATATACGTATGTCTATTGCGTTCTTGTAAAAATCAAAAACAAAGGCTAATTTCAACTATAGAAACTCTCCAGTTTTCAGCGTTTCCCGGGCACTTTTCACATTTTTATTTTTTTTAAAGAAATTTTTCACTTTTCACTTTTTCATTTTCAAGTCTTTATCTTGTCACTGTTCTTCCTTATGTCATGAATTGTAACAAGACCAACTCCAGATAGTTTAGCGAGATTAACTTACGTTTCACCTTTTTCAAGTCATTTCAAAATTTTGTTCTTATCCAGATGTGGTAGTGTTTTATGTTTACGTTTACACTGTAGAGACATTTTTTACTCACAGCACTGCAAACACACAAAATTACACTGATGAAATACAGCACGTCAGCGATCGAGCACAGCACGGAATAAACTGGCGTAAGGTAGACAAAGTAGACACGTATGTACATCGCGCACAGTGGTCATTGACCCCACGACAAGCAGTCACTTGTCTCCAATTCACACTCGAAATTACTGAGCTACCCGCTTGGTAGATGCCTAGGTATAAAAACGTCAGATTACTGGCAGGGCCGGAGAAGTGAAGTGCCGGATTATAGAGAGAGTACTGTAATTTCTTAAGAGTTTGAACAGCACACACTGTGTCTTGCCTATCATAGTTATAACTCGGGAATCGAAGCAGTGCAAATGATCTCAGTTGTTCACTACGATTTCTTTCATTTTTCATCATATCTGGATAATAATCCATTTTCATTCTTCATAGTTTCTACTTAGATAAAAAATTAATACTCCCCTGCAGGTTTAATTACAGTCGAGCACCCATAATCCGGTAATCCAGGAGCACGCTATAGTCCGGCAGTGTTGCGAAAACAACCTCATACTATATTCCAAGAAATCAAAAAATCTTAATCATTAACGTATTGGAAGATCTGATGCTTTCCCGGCGAATCTGTTGAATTAGGACTTCTCTGGTTTCCAGCCGGGTGAGATGGTCCATAGTCTCCATCGCTTCGAGGTCCAACACGGCCCTCGCCATCAGGGATGCTGATGGTGATGCCGTAGGATGTCAGCAATATATAGTTGCTCAGGTGTCTTCTGAGTGGTCGTCATTTTGGTGCCAATTTTCCCTATTGGTCTTCACTTCTCTTGTTTCTTAAATGCACTGCCAATACCTTACATGTTCCCATCTCAAAGATCTTCAACAGAGCCTTATCATCTGGCACTTTTCCAATTCAATGGAAAATGGCCAATGTAACTCCTATATTAAAATCAAAATGCAAGAATTCCATTGATAATTATCGACCAATTTCCATTCTTCCAGTCCTATCCATCCTCTTCGAAAGAGTCATTCATAATCGCCTCCTTACATTCACACTTCCCTACTTGTCTCCTCAACAGCATGGGTTTCTTCCTGGTGGATCATGCCTTAGCAACCTCACAGTCATAAGCAATCACATCAATGAAGCTTTTGAACAATCTTCCCAACTTGATGTCTGTTACATAGATTTCTCCAAAGCCTTCGATACAGTTGACCACGCCCTCCTATCATGTAGGCTTAAAAACCGCTTCAACATTCACGGCAGCTTTCTTCGTCTTCTCGTAGACTTCCTATCAAATAGATCTCAGAGAGTAATTCTTGACGGTGTCTCCTCTCCATCCCTCAAAGTAACCTCCGGTGTCCCGCAAGGCAGTGTACTTGGCCCCCTTCTGTTCACCCTATATATTGATGACATCACCCAATCCCTTTCTTCACGAGACTGTGACATTCTTCTGTATGCTGATGATTGCAAGGTATTCAGGAGAGTTGACAGCCACGCCGATAGCTTTGCCCTACAGAATGCCCTTACTTCAATTTCAGATTGGAGCTCTACCTGGAAGCTTAAGGTAAATCCCATAAAATCCAAATCTCTGACCTTTACATTGCGCACCAATCCTGTTAATTCCTCCTATAGTTTCTCTGACCAACAAATTCCAAAAGTTATATCCTGTAGTGATCTTGGTGTACTTTTTGACTCCAAGCTGACTTTTGCCCCTCACATTAAAAATATCTCTTCAAAAGCCATGTCTCTAGTTGGACTCCTTTACAGATTCACAGAAATTCAAAGTCCCCTGGCTCTTAAATCCATCTTTTCCGGCTGTGTTCTTCCAATTATAGAATATTGTTCACCTATATGGTCCTTAGCTTGTCCCACAAATCTCAAAATTCTTAATAGGCCTCTTAACTTCTTCATCAGCATTGTGAAAAACCGCAACCCCTCTTCGTAATCTTACCAAGCATGATCTGCTCTCAAAACTTGAATTCGCTCCCTTGCAACGTCGCCGCACACTTAGTGACATCAAATTTTTCCATAGAAGCATGAACGGCCGCTTCAGGTCTAACGACCTTCTATCAATGTTCTCCCTCCGGGTCCCCTCACGTAAAACAAGGAACTCTTCCCTATTTCATCTACCTCACTCCCGTTTATCAGTGACTCAGAGATCCCTTACCTACCAGCTACCTCTTACCTACAATTCCCTGAATACCCCATCTATTGACATTACATCCTCCTTTCCAACTTTCACAACCACTATTAACAGACTTCCTATCTAAATTCCCCTCCTATCTTCTTCCCACCTAAATGTCACAATGGATGAGTTGTTTATGAGATGATGTTTCGATAACTTATTGGTTTTTCTTTTTGTTGTTCTGTGTAAAGTCATTTGATGTTAATAATCCGATGTAAAGGCCACCTTGACTGTTTTTGATTTATTATTAAATAAATAAAAATTTAAAAAAATAAAATATGTAGCCATGTGTTGCTCAGGGAGAATCCTGCGTCACGATTGAAATTATTTCTCTCCATCCGGATCTCAATAGCTTCCTTCGTCAGAGGGTCCCAAAAATTTGAGGAGCGGCACAACATTTTTACTCCATCAAAGTTGATGTCACGGTTACATGTAATGCCATGCTCAGCCACGGCCAATTTCTCAGGTTGTCCCAATCTCATGTGCCGTCAGTGTTCCTTAAGTCGAGTTTCAATTGTTCAGCCAGTTTCCCCGATGTAGGCTTTTCCGCACCCACAGGGAATGCGGTAAACGCCAGGGGTCTTCAGTCCAATTTCTTCTTTCTTACGTTCTTTGGTACGTACGAAAATTTTTCATACCTTCATTGTATTTTACAGACTAGTCCTATTCAACATGTTTTGTTTTTATATCACTTCTGGCACACTTTGAAAATTGTCTCGGTAATTTACCGTGCCCCTTGAAAATTACCGTAATTTTCTAGATAATTCATCTATGTTTGAGATAATTTTCATACAGATAAATTCCCAACATGTTCTCTTAAGCCAAGTTCACATTTCCTACGTGTTTAATTATAAATTGAGGCATGTACAACTCCTTTTTGGAATATTTTACTTAAATTATAACATTATAGAGTAGTGCATTAGAATATTCTTCTTGAAAATTTCTCATACTTTGACAAAAGAAAGCCAGATTGCGTGTTGCCTCCATAGCTCTTTTTACAATTTTAAAAATTTCTAATAGATTAATGTTGTCTTGGGTATGGTTTAAACATGTTATTCCCTTCCTATTGGCTTTCTTATTAAATCATACATTTACTGTTAAATGCTTAAAACTAAAAAATACTGGAAAATTGCGGTAATTTTCGAAAATTACCGTAATTTACCTCAGATGAAAATTATGGTAATTTTCCCATCTCTAACTTCTGGGGCCCGTTTCTCAAAGCTACAAGTGAAAACGGCGGGAATCTAGTCCATATTTAGCTATTATTTAAAGCTTTAAGTATATTTCATGAGTTTCTCCAGCCATCTTTTATAACCAAGAGTCAGTGCTATGTTGCTCGGTGTCTATAAATACGTGAACACAAGATAAACGGAATTTTTAGTTCACAGTTTACTTTAAAATATCTCAAGCGAGGACGAATCGTCTGCAAAACTTGAACATCATGAGGAAAAGTCATTTATTCCATCGCATGAAGGGAAAGATGAACTCGAAATGAAGGTTATTCACAATTCTTGCATGTCAAGAAATCATCTTGTGCAGTGTTTATCTTTCACAGATACGAATAAATAGCGAAATAGCGTTTTATCGTCAGACAAGCGAAGACTATTTCAGCCATTTTGAATGTTTATTATTAATACCCAAAGGGAACACATACAATGTAAGAAGTCAGTTGGTGTAGTGGTAGCGTGCGGGATTCACGAAACGAAGGTTGCGAGGTTGATTCCTGGTGGCGTAAATTTTTTTTCTCTTTCATTTTGATGGGCTAAGGAGATATTTTACCACCGATTTATGTAACTTCGTTCTGGGACTTATGCACAATTTATTTTTAATTTCACTTGTCCTTGAGCCCCATGTTACACCAAGGGTATCGGACACATGCCTACGGCGTATTAGGAAAAACCACAGCACATTAGCGTAGCATTTGTGAGATGTCACTTAAAAATGTCGACTTTAATTACCTACGTATGGAGTTTCCTATTGAACTTTCGCGACTTAATATTTCATAGTGATTTATCATTTTAGTATGGGAACTTATGCTCTGCATTTTTACCTCTCATTGTATAAAAATAATGATATGACATGAAAAGTAGGTATATATTGATAATTAGTAATAAATTATACTAGCAAACTAGCGATTAACTTTCTCATTTTCAACCTTTCCCATCTCCCCAAAATAATTTATTCTTTATCAAATGAGATAATTTATAAATTGCACGATTAAACGCAACATTCCAGTCTCGGTTGGAAATAAATCTTTCTTCTTCGTTGTTTATTCACAAAGTCTCCGTGGGGGTGTTCTTTTCTCGTTACGTCTTAGTCTAAAAGAATTTTCTTTTAACTTTTAATTATAAAAAAACAATGTGTTTTAACGTAAACTGAGCATGGTATGTCAAAAGTCGGTAAAAAAAATCCTATCTACTGATACCTTGTTGATCGCCTTCATAACAGTTGAGAAAAAGAGATCGCTAGTCGCTTTTCATTTGTTTTCCCAGTTATTCTTTCCAATTTACTTACCTCGGAGGACTTGTAGAATTTTCCTTACAAGTTGCAAGGACTTGTTATTCACAAGTCTGTTTGAGAAACAGAATGTGTCGTAACCATGAAAACACTTGTGAGTAAACACTTGTAACTTGTGAAATGGACTTATAACTAGTAGACTTGTACGTTTGAAAATAACAGAATTTCACAAGTTACAAGTGAATAGAATAGAACTTGTAGAATTGTAGCTTTGAGAAATGGGCCCCTGGTGTGCCATTTATTAATTCTTTACCTGGTGGAATCAAAGCAACTTCTTTTCAATATATCGTCCTTTTAAAGTGAATTTGAGGGGATTTTTGATTGACAATGCTTTTTATTCAGTTAATGAATATTGTTACAGATAATGTATAATTTAAATGTTTTGATTATGTATCTATATAACTTGCATTGTGACTTGGTGCGTGGAAAGAAGGAAATTACATGATATAATGTGTAAAGGTACATTTATGGAATTTCAAATGATGGCAAAAGCTGTATGTATAAATATATGTATAATGATTATGCATGCACTCACAGTACGATTGATCTTCTGCATAACTGGAATAAAATGGTGTTAATAAATAATTAGCAGCTAGTACGTTTCATCAGCAAAACGTGAATGTATGCAATATAGATTGAGTACAAGTGGAATAACGTAGAACCTTAAGTCACCGAAGTATTCGTTTATGGGTGTAGTTCTATAGAACTTTGATTTGGGAATTAACTCAAGAATTTAAAGTTAACATCGTCTATCTTCCTAGAAATTTTAGTTATTCTGAGGCACCATCAACAGTGGAACATCAACTGTAAAATTCTATTCCCCTTTAACATTGACGTGACTGAAATTTCTTGCAACTAGCGGCACCTGAGCAACAAGTTCCTTTATTAACGAAGATTTTCATTATTCTTTCTCCTTAAAGAAGTAGTTAACCACACATGCCTAATGAATGAGTAAAATCATACAATTTCATGCATTAATGCTGACGTATTGCAGACTTCAAACACGTTAAACTTGGCAGGCTATGCCTGGGTAGTCATAATTGAGCTTCTATGCCTTTTCAAGTAGTCAGCATATTGCAAAAAAGGTACATTGTTTAAATGTTCAAGTCATACAATCAATAACACATCAACAGTATTAACTTTTGGTATTCATGAAGCCTGTCTGCTTGGTCTACTCTTTTCCGGAAGTACAAGCCAGAAAAGCATTACAAAAATGTAATAATGTTTGTAATTAGTGGATCATTCACTCACCGGAATTCAAGTTTACCACTTTGTTTGCTGACTTTTCTCCACCCTGATTTGGAGCTTGAGTTGGCTCGAGTGAAATACAGAATACAGTAGGAGACAATTGTAGGAGAGAGCCAATGATCTGAGCTCTGGAACTTCATGTTACTGAATAAGGACCCAGAAACCAATTACATAGTTTAATCTTCTGAGAGGTCTGCATCATTTGGGCTGACCCAAAATGCATCCACTGATGGTCTTGGATTGGAAATTGATTTCTATGTACTGTAATTGTGATTGAATCTTTCTTGTATGATATAATAGATGATCTGATCCACCCTATTGTCACATCAACCATTCCTGTTGAGACATTCCCTGAAAGTATTGTTCTTCTTTTCAGGATCGACAAACTTAGGTCCTGGAGTCAGAAAATGGTCATCAAAGTTCTATACTTGTTTGGAAGGATTCCTAACATGGACATTTTCATAAGGCACATGGGATAATTTGGTAGTACACCTTCACTCATCATAGATTCCCACAGGGTACTTATTGTCATTCATCATGAACAGGTTTTAGGAAGAAACCATTTTTGGAAAGTAATTTTTAACTGCCTATTATTGTTACTATGTTTAATACAATGCAAGATAGTCTGTTGAAGTTGGCAGCTGAATTTTTAAATAAAAAAATTTATCCTGTAACATTTTATTATTATGAACTTATACAATTGCCTACATTTAAACAGTGACCAGATAAGTTATTACACAAGACCACCACCAATTTTGGCAATTGGGAAGTCATCATTTATATATTGGCATCCTTCAATACCACAAATGCATGATTAACTGGATATTTCTTGCCTTTTTAAACTATTTTCTGTTATAAATAGAAACAACATGTCCAATAGATTGTTACCTATATACTGCAATTACTCACAATCAAAACGTGGATCATACAATATTCCAGCAAAAGTCACAAGGATAACTTGAAGAGATGAGCAATATAAAGTTGGCATGATCACTAGAGATAAAATATTGACTCTTCACACAAAATTGTAATGGTTTCAGCTTGATAATTGTCTCAAAAGTGTGAATTTTTGACAAAGGGCACATCATAATTTCATCAACTAGATCAGGCTGTCTTTGCTCGGATTGCAGCTCTCTTCCCTGTGACGGCCTGAAAATAGAGATTGTTTAGAGTCACAATCATGGGTACAGCTAGCATCAATCTCTGAATAACAAATCCCCAGCAGTTTGCCCATCTCATCATTGGACAAAACCAGGAGCATGGACAATGAACTCACCTGGAATCCAGACTTGATGCTGGCCACAGAGCACCGTGATCCACACGTTTCACACTGGAGGAAGAAAAGACGTGTGTCTTTCTGTAAAATGGTGTCAGGCGACCGACATGTGTGACACGTCACATATTCCTTAATATATCTCCTGAGGACGTTCTCTATCTGTTTTTGCTGAAAGCGGCCCTTAATGATCAACTGGCTGTTGCCATCCACAGACCCACTGGTACCCAACTCAGCCAGCAGGAAGTCAAGTAAGTGCTTCGGCTGTCGGTGAAGTCTATAGGAGTAAAAAAAATGGCCAACGGACAGTCATTAGAGGAGAGATCATCAAAAAGAAAATTACAGCAGAAATGAAGGAGCTTTAATTCAAGCACACAAGCTCCTAAACCTAATAAATGAGTTGGTCTATTTCTCTACACCATTCATACTCTCAAAATCTGACTTATAACAAACAATGTATTGGATATTGCACCTTCTCTCACAAAAATAAAGATTATGACAGGATGCAAAATATCTGTAACCTTCAAGTATGATGAGAGGCTAATAGATCCCAAAATACATTTTATTTTTAAAAGGTCAACCCTCAATTTCCAAGTTTGAGTACTTAGTGGCATACTGTAAAAGATCCATGAAAACTGTTTCTCCATATAAAACTTAGTCCTCTAAGTAGTACATTACCTTAGTCACCATAGTACAGGTCTATCTCGCTTAACACATGAGATAACACTGCAGTGTGAAATGAATTTAAGCTAATATGTATATAACAGCCATAAGAAATTATCTAGTGATATATCTACGAACATGTACACAATTGCAAAAAAATGATGTGTTATGTATGAGACAATAGTTTGAACCATGTTAACCATTGCATAACAGCTTACTAATAGTATTATGCACAACAATAGACAGCATCAACAAAAAGAACGAATTTGAAGTTGTCAAAAATACAGTGAAAAAAGTGCATACTTGACTTTATTACTTATTGTTAGTAAAAATTAAGGTAAATAAATCGTAGGGTCCAGTCTGGAAGAAATTATTTTGTGAGACACCTAGAGAAGTGAGGGGTATTAGAGTAATGGAAAGTGAAAGGAATACGCATTTAATAAATGTAAGAAAGAAAGGCGTGAGTTAGTTTTTGAGAAAATAAAGTTTGAAAATGACCAAATTTGCGTATTTTTGGTGATATTTTGATGCCATATTGCGAGATTTTCAGAAGTCCCGGTAGAGGGATACAGACTAATTTTACATCTAGAATATGGCCTTACCCAACCCCCCTAACAAGGTTGCCTGAGGAGTGAAACAGGGGTGCTAGGGTGGGACAGTACGCAGCCTCGAAATGGCTATTTCCGAACGAAAAAATAGGTTATTTGGTGGATAGTTACGTTTTATTTTCACAAACACCCTTTTGAACCAACCCACCCCGATGGTGATTGGTTTGCGTAAAATTATGGCGAGCGGCGAGTTGGTGATGAAAGTTCCGTATGGAGGCACTGGAATGAGTTACCTCCAAAGATTATAGGGTAGCTCCAAGAGGTTACCCATCCCTCAAGTTTCAAAAAGCCGTTGAAAAGCAGGGATAGCTTAAGCTGAAGGCCGGAAAGTCATGAGAAAGGGTTACTGAACCCTCGAGTAGCGGTTCTGCCAAGGAGTCCTCATTCCAAAGGGTATGAGTGAATCCTCATTGCTGATGACCCAGGAGACAGGGACCAGCCGAAACTGCCAAGACCCCCCCAATCCTGGGAAAACCGGGAAAAAGGTGTATAATTTTAGGCTTTCCCGGCGAATGATGATGATGAGTTGTTCTCTGGTTTCCCACTGGGTTAGGCTTTCCACGATTGCAGATGTTTCGGCTGGGAAGGAACCGGAACCGAACAAGGGGAATGAAAAGGACCCAACAACCTATAACAATGAATCTTAATCAATTTTTAATTTGCTTGTAAATTTAGAAACTCTTAAGTAGATATAGGTTTTCTCTCAAACACAAATCTAATAGTTCAACATTAAAAAGAAACAGAATTGAGCACCAATTTCAGTTCCACAATGACATTTATTAATTCTTAAATTAAAAATACCACAGAAAGCTAAGTGAACACAAGTAACTTATTAATTCTTGCTTATGAAATGGAACATTCTTAGTCTGGATCTTACTGGTTTCTTTTATCACTTACCAAATTGCTGGGAGAACTAAAGGTTATCTTTACATTGAATGGAAGGATGTAGCAAATTTAAAACCACCAAGGACTGATGGATTGTTTGTAGGGGGGGCCTTCGACAGGAGCCTGGGCACTTAGACCTTCTTGGTCCATTGTGCCAACCCCATGCCTGTCTGCCACATGCAGTCAGGGGTGAAGGTATGTATGGGTCACTAGGGGGAGAAAAAAATTGACAATGTTCGAAATGTTGACCAGCTTAATCGGTTCTTGGTTCCAATCCGGTCAAAAAGAAAGAGGAAAAAATCTGGACTCAATCGGACGTTTAGGGGTTGCGCATCGGCTTCAAATTCTGGAAAATAGTGATTTTCCTGGTAAAAAATACATATTTGCCTAATTTCCAGGGAGATGGCTGTCCTTTGGGTGGGTGTTCCACACGGGAGATGCTTCCACAGTGTTTCAGCAGTGATTAAACACCAATTACGACTTCGCCCGATGTGGGGGTGCGGTAGAGGGAGGGATAATAGCGACTTTTCGATCTTCTTTGGAGTAGGTAGGGATGCTGTACACTGGGTGCATGGGCCAGGACTACATTTTTATTCTTGAGTCAGCATCACATTTCATCAGAAGTATCACATTTCACACATCGCTTTCCCATGCTCAAACTTCGCAGGTGGTTTCCACTAGTTTGGGGGAGGGGGGGCATCCTTTCGGGAGCCTCAGCAGCCAACTTCCATGGTTGCATCTAGTTCCAACATCGGCCTCAACACAGGATGACCGTTATTTTGGACAATTTGAATTGAGAAATGGTCTGAATGGTATCCACTCCTTGAGCGGAGTGAATACCATTCAAACCATTCCTCAATTTTTCATTGGCGGTTTGCTGCGATGGTAGCGCCAAGACCAACCTGGGTCTCTGATTCAGCAGACTTCTTCGCCTTTGTTCTCTCCCCCACCCCTTCCGACACCAGATACTTTTTTTGGGTTCGCTTCAGGACGGTGGTAAATCATTCCGTGATGAGCACAGGCTGACAGTGTCTTCCCCCTCTCGGCTCGGGTGATTCTTTGACACCACCCGGGATCTACTGCGGGTCGAATCCTGCTGCCCTGAGGCTTGCTGACTCAAAAAGCATTGACAGACAATTCCCCCGCGTTCCCCTCTCACACCTCCCTAGGCCGCCTACTGGATTGATATGGCCCATGCTCGAACGAAATGAGGGGAGCTGTTATTT
The DNA here is from genome assembly GCA_963573305.1 of Pyrrhosoma nymphula. NCBI lineage: Eukaryota > Metazoa > Arthropoda > Insecta > Odonata > Coenagrionidae > Pyrrhosoma > Pyrrhosoma nymphula. The sequence goes on along the minus strand of OY754329.1, from coordinate 153,459,762 downwards.
CAGTAGATTCAAATTGTAACCTTATCCCGGTGGTAGCGGTAGGGTAGATTTTGCACTTCCTCTTGATTTTATCCACAATCTGAAATTATGTTGCGTAGCAACCGAGAGAGCTTTGAAACGCATCGTCACATCAATAGGACAAGTAACGTACCTAGAGCATCGACACATGCGAAGAGAGAATCGGAACTAAGATCTCAAATTAGTTACATTTTCTCTTCAAGGTGATACATTGCCACAAAGTAATTTCTATTTGAATAACTTAATCACTCGCAGCAGACGGCGCCAGTAAATTATGCAACCTTGACGACATTAACGAAAAATCGTACTTGTTATGGTGATACGAGAGAAATAACCACTTGCTACAACAGTCCAATTTCGTATGTTATTTCCATGAGACCAACCATTGGTAAAAAATCACTCGCTACTGCCAGATTCTCTCTGTATACCACACTTGTAATGACGGACTTTTACTGTACATGATGGGCCACAATATGAGCAATAGGAATGGCAGGAAATCAAACTCACAAATGGCAAGCTCAGTAAACAACCTTGGAAAGCTCAATCATCAATGCCTTAGATATGTTGCATATAAATTAGGCAGATGTTCCCTTAAAATGACTATAATTATGGTCCAATTTATACTTACTATACCTAATCTTGAGTCAAATCTTAAAAGAGCTGTAGTCACTTTTGCTTATAAGCATCTAACAAATACAACTGATTATGATGAGCTTGTCTAAAGTCAAATGGGAAGTACCAAGTATAAATCTGAGGAATAATTGTTATTTTTATTTATCAATGGATGATTTAAATTCAATTTACCTATCACCTAAAGCAAGATTATCTTTATTTTTCATAATGCACAACAAGAGGTAGAATTAATATAACTCTAGTTCCCTTTTGGTTCTAAGAGCCATATTCTGGATCTGAGCGCGCTATTCCATGATCGAGCTATTCCACACCTCATTATAGCTCACGACCATATTCTGAATCGAGCCGAGCAATAAATTGCCCGGTACCGAGTGGCTATAATAGGTACCGCCCCTTCCCAAATGAGAGGCTAGAGGAACAGTAAGCAGAAATTCCGACAACCAATGGCAAGCAATGTTTACATATACAGCTGGAACTGCTTTCAACATGGCCACCTCGATCTCGATCATTCCCTCTTATAATCTATGAATTATTTTACGTCTTAAATAGATAAAATTATAAATATAATACTTTTTTATGTATTATTAGCTATAGCATTTACCTAACAAGCTTGAAGAAATGTATTCCGCATGACTTACGATGATATTATGGAGGAGCGGTGAATGCTATTGTGAGTCTTCTGCTGTAATAAGATTTTAACATTACATTTTTAAAGTTATTTATGCAAATAATGCCTGCGAACCAAATTATTAAATAATGTATGGAGTTTCCTCTTTCCCTGTACCAATTTTGTGATAGTTGTGAACCTTATTACGCTATCAGCGAGTCGTATATCTTATGTTGACATTTGCATTTGGTGACTGGCTGTTTTGACATGCAAGTATCGCAAGTATTCCTTCGGTCGACAACTATCATTATTGTAAAACATGTTATTCTAGTCTGTGATTTCTTATTCAACTGGCAGTAATGGCCTGGGAGCTCCCATTGAATGCTGCTTAAAGTTTGTAGTGGCATTGACGCGAAGGTAAATGTAAGCGAGAGATGAGCATAGAAAAATGAAATATAATATAAATGAAAAAAATATCGGTCTCAGTTGAAATGATACAGAAATAATTTTACTGTCTTTATAATTGTTGAGGATTTGCTAATTAGTAAACACCTGAGGTTTTTGTCGGTAATGAAAAGTTTATGAATTAATTTCCCTGAAGAAGGCCCCATGTAGGTACGTGATGTTATTGGACTTGTTGTTGATGTTTACAAAGTTTGCCATTACGATATACGAAAGTGGTGTGCTCTTTTTAATTCAACCCTTGTATAATTGTTCATACATATACTAGGGAAATTCCAAAATTATAACCCAGATTTTTGTAGTGTTCGTCTTCCCTATAGGCAGGAATAAGCGATGGGAAACATGCCTTTGTGCTGGCAAATTGCATTACGGAGTATGAAATTATTGTATTGTATATTATAATGTTATCATGTGGCCAGTAGCAATTAAAATACGTTCAATTCATAATGGGAAATAATCCGCAACAGAAGGGCAGATAGACGATAGTTCTCTCATCGTAAATATATCGGTCTCCATTGAAATGATGCAGAAACAATTTTACTGCCTTTATAATGGTTGAAAGTTAGCTATTACGTAAACAACTAAGATTTTAGTGGGTAATGACAACTTAATGCTTTATTTTGAAGAACCCATTTTAAGTGAATTTTTACCATTTTCATGGGGTGAAATTGCACTTGTTTGAGTTGATTTTTACTTAAGTTTACAATTACGATTCATCAAAGCGAATGAAGTTTGAATAAATATAGCGTGCTGTTTTAAATTAAACCCTCGTATACTTGTGGGTACGCATATGCTTGGAAATATCTTTGATTTTAGCGGAGTCACACTCTAAAACTATCGTGGTTAATGTCCGCTTTCGTCACACCAGCCTGAACGTCTTTTTCACTCAGTTCAAACTAACGTATTGCCATGAAATCCATGTCAGTCATCATGCCAAGTTTGCGCATTTATAAAAACTTTTCACTCTGCGAATGAACCCATTTCTTTTGAAATAGTAATGTGTCAAGCCGGAGAAGTGTCATTTTCCCTCTCCGCCGTACGTGAGATAGGGTCGAGCTATTGAGAATAGCCCGGTATCAAAGACCGGGCAATAATAATTCGACCCTCACCGGTGCTATCCGCCGTTCAGAATACCGAATAGTCACTGGGTCTCCATAATCGTGAAAATAGCCACTTTTCGCGCTATTCTGACGAATAGCTCGGCCTTATTTTCATTCAGAATAGGCCTCTAAGGCAATCAAAATGTATTTTTGTAAAGATATTAGAACCTGGATATGAAGTTCCCGCATAAGAAGTTTTCCCCTCTAGGAAGTTTTATTTTTCAAATCCCAAAATAAAGCCCATATGGTACATGCTAATTTTTCCCGGATAAGAAGTCCCCACTTATGAAGTTTTCCCGGCTAAAAGGTCTTAACCAATGATACCCGAACGACGTTTTTTATGAAAATCTACCCGTGTACTAAGTTTTATTAGATTTGTACATACATTTGGATTTTCTTCGAAGTTGTTAGCGCGGAATTTCATCTAAGCACGATCGGTGAGTAGCCAAATTTTCTAGGTGAGATCATTTGACTCTGTGAAATGCGTGACTCTCACTATATTGCATCCCAAAAATCTAATGATTATTCCACTTCTATAATTGATTGGCAGCTAGTTGCTGTAGTTTCTCAGTGAGATTATTTCAGATTATTAGATCACGTAAAGGGTGCAAATCACTTACCGCAGGGCATCCCAAAGAATCATATGATTATTCCCTTTGACGTACCACTTCCACTTGGGCAAGGCTGTATTGAGTCGTATGATTCTCTGATCCGAGCTATGATTCACGAAGAATCAGAAATGTGTACATAATCTGTGTTTGGAATGAGTCATATGATTATTCCGCTCGATGCACGGCCGTCTTGAATCACAGATTGTACCAGTTGTTCGTGGAGAATGATTCTTTGAATAATCGTGAATGCAGACATGATTTTTGTTAGAATGGCCATAGAAGTGCGATCATTTGCATAAGATTTGTTATTTTGTTCAGAGTTATACTTGAAAATTTTGAATCGCGAATTATGTATTGCCGGTATTGCTCATGCGTACCCGAGGTATCCGCGATGGGTACACCATCTAGCGGCAAGGTTAAGAACTTGGTGTAAAGTGCCGCGACGGTTTGAAACATTTGCATGCAGGGTGAAGCGAATAAAATTCATATTTTTTTTTGATTCGTCAAGGAGCGTGTTTTGCATTCACCATATATCTGATTCCCTGGGAAACTAGAAATTATTTGGCATGGAATCTTCTACTAACTGCTGCTGACAGTTATTTCTTGAATTTTTCCTGGGCCAAACTAAGATTTCCTAGTATGCAATGATTAATGAAGAACTTCATGTGTAATTAGGGCAATAGATATTCCATACATCACAATACTTACACACTGCATTGTAGCTATTGAGAGATAGAATAGCAAAAAAATATTCGAGTGTCTTAGTTGATGGTTATAATTTTATTATTATAACCTCTGTTGTAGCTAGAGATACTAATAATGTGAGTTGACCTTCCTTATCAATCCTTTATTGAGATGATTTTAATAGTTTTACTGATCCATGCATAAAATTCTACTACGTAATTAAAATCTTTATCTGTAGAAAAAGGCTTGAAATTGAAAACATGAGCCAGCAAGGGATAAATGGAAAAGCCTTGTCTCTGTTAGAGAAGTTGAAAGTGATTGGGGAAGTGGAGTCCAATCCTACAAGGACCACAGTAGAAGTGGCAAAGCAGCTCAAAATGCCTGTCGCGACGCTTGAAGGCATAATGGCAAAAAAAGGCTTAACTAAAACCTCGATTAGGTGATATCTCGGGTAAAACCAAGAGATAACGGTCGGCCAATTACAAAGAAGTCAACAGAAAGCTATTAGAGTGGTTCAAACAAACTTCATCTTTGATTATACCAGTGAATGATACTGTACTGAAGAAGGCAGTTAAAATTGCAGATAGACTTAGTGTGGACTTTAACTCTTCCAATGGGTGGCTGTATCGATTTAAAAAAATAGAACTGGGTTAGTTTATAAAGTTATCTGTGAGGAATCAAGGAGTGTAAATACATTAGAAGTTGAGGAGTGGAAAAGAGATGTTTTGGATCCTACTCTTGAAGAGTACAAACCTAGCAATGTTTTCAATGCTGACGAACTGGGCTTATTTTATAAACTCCTCCCTAATAAGACATGCATTGAAAGGTGAAAGTCGCCATGGAGGAAAAATAAGTAAAGATAGAATGACAGTTCTGGTTGGTGCTAATATGGTTGGGTCTGAAATATGTACTTCCATTATTACAGTGAAACCTCTACCTAACGAACTCCCGATAAACAAAGAACTCCGATGAACGAACAAATGCTATTGGTCCCGCCAAATTCCTATTTAAATGGATTGGTAAATACCTCTAATGAACGAACTCCTGCTCTACGAAAACTCCTGATAAACGAAATGAAAGATTAGCCCTGTATTATAATATTTACCTCTTCTTAAAGTATTTAAAAAAAAGGCTAATTTTGAATATTTTGCAAGGTTTTTGCCGTTTTTGCTGCTTTGAAAGTGACTAGGACCAATCAAAGACTCTGTACAAACAAGCCAATCAGAAAGGTCCTTGTTGTTTATCCAGTTAATTGCATTTCCGGTATTTTGCGTCAGTGTTAGCGGCGTGGTTAGTGATTTGGCCGGCGTTCTTGAGTTTTACTGCGGTTCATCATCGTGTGTTTATAATTTCAATCTTTCCGAGTGAAAACTGGTTCCTCTCAAGTGTTACTGCGGTTCAATTTCATGAGATTAGGATGCAGAATTGGGACTGTCCAAGTGTTAAAAATATTTTTCGTTGGTAATGAAAAGAATGGAACTTATAGGTTGGCAGCGCAAGTCACGCGAAGTGATTTTAATTTCTTTTTTTGTGAACTGGATTGTAATTTGAAATTGTGACAAAAGTGTTGTACCAAAATGACCTGGTCACGTGAATAAAATCTCGTTAAAGTTAACCGGACGTTTTTTTTCTTTCGCTAAAACTACGGACCTCAACACCAAGAACATACCAATCAGCTGGTAGAATACTTAAATGAATAATTACAATCTTTGCGAGTGAAGCCTGGTTTTGCCGTAAGTGTCAATTATTACGTCTGGTTTTCTACTTATTTTCAAGGTAAGTTCGTAATTTATTCTCCACGCTTTTTGCAAAAATTGTTATCCATGCTGGATTTATAAATTGTCAAATGTTGACTTTCATATCGCGGGCTCGAAAATTTCTTTAGTATATTTGAAACACATCTACTGCAATGAAATCTCGTTCAGTGGTCATTTACGTTGTGCGCATTCCTAAATATTTTTATTGCTGTAATAAAATGCATTTTAAAGCATTTTTTTTTTATTCGAACGTTTCAAATGTGGTAATTGTTTTTTTCTCTCGTCGCCATCTTGAAAATAATTCTCGAAAAAAAAGTAGCTGACGGAACTAAAACCAAAATATATCGTGCTGTATTTACAGAGCAGTTCTCAAAAACCTTGAATGCACCGCGGATGTGACCGTGTTAAGTTGAAAGTGGCAGCATAAGAAACTACTATCATTAATTCTAGCGTGTTTGTGATGCATTGGGCGGGAGGTTAAGGCCAGGTTACGATTGGCGTCAACGCCTACTTCACCCTCGAGCTGAATACACAGGTTCCAATCCACTACTACAATTATCACAGCAATTACGAGTTGATAATACTCGTACTCGTCCATGTTCTCGCTCTGTTGTACATAGTAAACAAATCAACATGTTGGCGATCGGCTGCATGTAAACATCTGCATCCAAGCAAAGATGAATGAAGGCGACCAATGGTTACCGACGCACATTCTAGCTGACGGCGATCGTAACAGGATGGCGTCAACGCGAAAACAATTCATGGTTAAAGTTTGACGTTCATGCCAACTATAAATCGGCCTTTAGAAATCGCAGTAAATGGTATAATTAGCTGGACTTGCTGAAATACCTGCTCGTTGTTATTCCACGGTTTTTTATAAGGCATGGGAGCAGTAAGTATAAAAGTATGCGATCCTCTGTGGAAATGTTACCTTTAATTGAGTTCTGCAAACCACATTCCCTGAAATTCAAGGTACAAACATACGAGAAATGGATTATTTACGGTGCCCCTGGAGTGATGCAACGTGCAAAACACCTCCGACGAACGAACTCCCGATGAACGAACTGGAAATTTTTCGGTCCCTTGAATTTCGCTAAGTAGAGGTTATACTGTAGTTATTGGAAAGTACAAGAAGCCCAGGTGTATTCAAAATGTCAAAAATTTACCTTGCCAGTTTCAGAACGATAAAAGTGCCTGGATGACTTTCACCCTTTTCAAGGAATGTCTTAAGGCTCTTGATTCCAGGATGGGAGGTAAAAATAGAAAAAAATCTTATTCATTGATAACTATCCAGCTCATCAGAAAAACCCTGAGTATTTGCAAAATGTGAGGATTGAATTTCTCTCAGGGAATTCCACAGCAGTTTTGCAGCCCAAGGATCAGGGTTTTATTAAAGTTTTGAAAACTTCAAAAAGAGGCTAGTTCTAGCATGGCTGCTCCAGTGAATAATTTCAAGCTATCTATGTGAAATGCTATACATTAATTAGCTGCATGTTAGGAAGAAGTAAGTCCTACATTGATACCTAATTGTTTCCAAAAAGCCGGATTCCATACAATTCCAGAAGTGATCATGGGTGAAGATATGCATCTATGCAGGGTGAAAAATTTGGTTAAGTTGAGGCAGGAGGAGATTTCATTCAGGATGAGAGGCATACTTTTAAAGGCATATTTGATTTCAATGGAAAGTTCAAGGATTTTGTAGAAGTCGATGACAGTGTCATGCTATGGTCTGTGCAGACAACTGAAGAATTATGTCAGGGGGACCACCTGGAGCAAGAGAGTGCAGAAGAGGATGAAGATGGGAGTGTGGTACCTACTTACTGTGAGGATATGAATACTCTATCTGCATTTCAGGCATATATTGACAGTTCTTCTGGTGTTCCTGAAAGCACCATTAAAAGCTTGAAAGAAGTGAAATCATTTTCTGTAGCTTTAAGGAAAAGGTTTATCAAACAAAAAACTCTAGATTCCTTCTTTTCCACCTGTCATTGACTCAATATACTATATTATAGTTTTTGTTTAAAGGAAATGAGTTTTTATTTATTTCCTAAATTTAAAGTTCCAGTAAATGCCCTATATATTTTTACCACCTTTCCCTCATATCAAGTTTTCCCGCTTAAGAAGTTTTCAAACCGCTGACCCTCGAAAAACTTCTAACAGGGTTCTACTGTAAATGAACAGCTTCAAATATTTGTATATTTTTTTAAAACTAGTTTTCTAAATGATTTGTGACATGAGTGACAGTGAATATTTCGTAGATGTCTAAATGGGTTAACCCGTGGAAATTACATTAAAAAAGAAAGAGCCACAGAAGACAGCAATTTAAAATTAAATCACATTCTGCGATAAGCGAAACTCCTTAAAGATTTGGGTACCACGCATATTTGTTCTGTTTAGCGGGCAGCCACGTTGGGCAAGTCACAGTCTGCAATGGAGAAGGGATACCTGTCATGCATATTAACAAATCTATCAAGAGAACAGGATCTGCACGACTCCTAGACGAGAGAAAGGACTATATTATTATTAAGATTCATGGAAAAATGTATTTACTCACGTTTTACAGATCTCTGTGAAGTTAGCAAAGGATGTCTTCTTCGTACCAATGCGCACTACTTGAGGTGGTCTCATGATAAACTTCTGCTTTTTGCCATCAACCATGTCAGGGTTCTTCTCTCTCATTATGTTGAACACCCTTGTAATGAGCTCATCGTATGTGTAGTCTCTGTCCGAGCCAGACCATGTCGTGTGACTAGTCTCCTCGGCTGCATGTACAGAAGATTATTAAAGTCAAAGGGGAAATAATTATTGCATTTATAGATTCCAGGACCTTTACATTAGCTAAGCAAGACAGCACAACTATACACTATGAACAAAAATTGCCATACTGTCAAGAAATAAAATCGGATACTATTGAACAAAAAGATGAAAGATAAATGAGTTGAGATAGACAAGTTTTAAGATAAAATCAAGGGACAACCCTTAATGCTTATTTATTATTACTTTTTCAGCTCAGTCACACCAACTTACCATCATAAGTATGCATGGGCAGTCACCTCACGAGAGCTAGCTTTTCAAATAGAAAATTACACCAGAAAACTCAGCAACTTAGAACCCATACAGAAGCCAAGAGAATGACCATCCTTTGTCCATCATAATAGTGCAGTTTACATATCTTACACCTATGCGAGTCATGTTTGCAGACAACATTGTAAAACCATAGACCCTTCTTTGAATACTGTGAAGAAAAATTCTCTGTAAGTTCCATTCTAGAGGGAGAGCTTTCGATAGATGAAAGTTTTTTTTTCAAATTTCATTACAGGAAAATAAGAAAAACGGCATTAATTATAGCTATGACAACTAAGCGGAAGCTACCGGAAGTTGAAATTGAGGAGGATGTTTTCCTCAATTCTGTTTCTGAAGCGTTGTATTCCGAGATTTCGTCTAAGGATTAAGATTCATCTGGAAAAGAGGACAGTTCACAACAAGCCACAACATCGCTGCAGAAATGGAGGAAACCTCAGCAGCGTCTTATTCTATAAAAAGCTATTCCCCCATCTCATCAATGAAACAGTTGTCCACAGCTGCGTCCTCCTCAGCTCCCCGGGTAGGAAAACAACTCATTGGCAATTTCGGGAAGCCTTGGTAACAGGTCTTACCAAGGCTGGGGTGTCACACTTCCCCCCCACACCTGTCAGAGGGGAAGGCCCAGCAGTACAAGCGGGATGAAGCTAAGGCACTGGGAAGCAAATGATATTCAACACTGGCCGGTCAAGGGGTATCAGCAAAGATGCCGCGATTACTTTGGGAGGGGAAAATGTACTTGGATTGTGACAACGCATGTATGTGATGTGGGTATCTGCACATATAATTGTTTAAAGGAAAACCATACAAAGCAGTGAGAAGTGTAAATTATGTAAAAGTGAGAAGTGATATCATTTATGTTAACATTTGTAAAAATAAATAAATAAAAATGCATTATAAAGCAAATTATTTCTGTTCTTTACCCCAAAGCTATGATGGATTGCATTTGTATTTTGCCTACCAATGTGACAAGTTAATTTTAATAAGACTAAGAAAATTCTTTCATGAATAATTCTTTTTATTTGGTTAATTTATTACACATGGTTTGCAAAGTTAGTGGAAGAAAAAGTTAAAGGTCCCAAACAAAATCTGGCAGTAAAGGTCTCCTTTTTGACATTTAAACCGGGCGTTTTAAGGCTAAAGGGGTTGATGTGCATCATTGGATAACAAAATTCTCTGCATCAACTTAATCCCTGTGTATATATACAGTTTCATAAGCCTTGCCTCTGCCAGAGTTGATAATTTCTTCATCGTGCGTCAAGTACAGTGTTTAATATTAATTATAATATGACTAGCAAAAATTCTCATTGATTCTCAACGTGAGAGATAAAAGTAGGAAATAATAGTGTAGTTCAATTCATACAGAAGAGAATCTGACTTCTTATTTATCATCTTATGTTTTTTTTAAACAAGGAGACATCGAAAGACGTATGTTGAGGTCGCTAACGACAAGGTTATTCTGAAACTAGAGAGGGAGTGTACCAAAAGTGTCACGACTATCTCTCTCATAGGCCTGAGTTTACAAGAAGATTGCTAATATAGAATTTCATTCTCTGTAAATACTTTACATTACTCCACATTGTCCAACTACTGCCCTGGTTGTGTGGGTTAAGGGGGTTGTATTGATGTATGGTTAGTGACTTGGGTTCAACGCTCTTCTGTGGCATTTTTTGGTTGGTCGCATATGTTTTGGAAAGAACGTGAGATGCCCAAGCCTGTACATGTACAACGTTAACAACATCATTTTTATTTTTCAACCTAATTCCTGGAGTTACAACTAACCCTTCAGGGGGAATAGAGTAGCCAGTTGCAGGATTCTATGCTTCGCTCTAAAAGGGAAGGGCTCTTTTCACAGGCAAAAAAAGTGTGTAATTGGCCGAATATATTCAGATTTTGTAAATCTAAGGATACTTTTAGAGCAAGGCAGAGCCCCGGTCGGTCGCGAGTCTTTCTGGAGGCCATTTACGGTAGACAAATATGTAATTTTTCAATGCAATGTGATGTATGCATTCTTAAATTCTGTAGTTGCAATTTTCAGTTTATTGTTACAGTCAGGAAATAATGGTGTCACTACCATCCTTCACATGCCTCTCGCGATGTCTCCTTGCAAGAGGAAATTGACAGTTTTTTCACTCAATGAAGCGTAGTATTAAGCTATTTTACCGAAATTGTTTATTTTTAAAACATTATAAATAAACTAAAAATATATTCCGGTTTCATGAGGGGGGTGTGGGGAAGATTGGCATAAACTTACAGTGTATTTTCCCTTTTGTGAGATTGAGCGACATGTTTCCCAATACCAGTGGACTCCATATTTGAATTTTTATTTGAAATAATTATCATGTACCTATACTCAAAATTTCATGATCAACAGCTCATTACTTAATTCATTCCGAGGCTAAATAGAAAGCAATGATTTGTGGATTCAGAGCACATTGTAGCCCCAACCCTCCTCTTAAGCTCTAGGACTGTGTTAAGGTTTAATAGGTGTAGTATGTAGGCCTCTAGCAGTGTGCAAAATTAATCGTAGTAAGCAACATAAAACACATACCAATAGGCCCTAATTATGAGAATCAATGAGATGTGCTACATGCAGATACGTACTATGTAAAAGCTGTTAAACACATATGAAGAGGTTGGGGTACAAAATACCCCAACTACAATCGCACTGACTTGTACTTGTATTGATAATTTAATTCAATGCTAGCCATAAATGGCACGGGTGAAATTTCCCATTCATATCCATTGTCAGGTGGCCAAGGAAATATGCTATTGTTGAAATCTGAGAAAAATTATGATTTTGGAATTAAGAAATTGTTTTGGGCATAACTTTGTGGAAGTCTTTCATAGTCGGAAAGTTATATGAATTTTCAGCACAGCTTTTGTCACTTGTTGTTTTATTTATCACGACCATGGTTGTGTTACGGAGTAACATCTTCAGATGCCGAAGTTGTTATGAAGATGTTACTGTGTAACAAAATCATGGTCATGATAAATAGAACAACATATGGAAAAAGCTGGGCTGAAAATTCATCCAACTTTCCAATTTTGGAATTAAAAACTTAATTTTAAGCAAAAACGAAGCATATAAAAAATTCAATAGAAAGAATTAAATGCTACAGGAACGACAGACAGACACAACTACATATAATTTCCTTGAATAACATGAAAAACAATAGAAATAATGTTTAAATTGAAAATCACATCAGCTGCCACCCATTCATGAAGACATTGCGACTACATCATGCATGCCTAATTGATAGGCCTGTGCACGATGGTATGCTGTTGGTCATAGTTTTAAATGCCTAACTGCACTATTATGATGGACATACTATATCACTGGTCATGGAGAGTATATCCTATGGAAGATGAGTAATTTTAATTTGGGGTAAGGCATTTCCACTAAAATTCTTCTTTTATTACAAATCACAAAAGGTCAAATAATGCAGTATTAAATGATTCATGGATCAAATACTTCTGATGGCACTCCACAACCCACCAATCGGTCCAGTATTCATAGCACATGGAGAAATTAAACGATGATTTAGAGGAATTGGGTGTGACTAGGGCTATATCTTATTCCAACACAAAGCAGGAAAGGTATAGGACAGTAAGCACTTTTCATGGCTAGAAAAATACATCAATTTTTCAACACTAGTGGATGAGGTTCCCCATGCACATATAAATGCAAAACTTTCACAACCATCTCAAGGAAGATCAACCAAAGACAGAGCTTGAATTAATCTTCTTGTCTTAATAACGAGTGTGCTGTTTGATCAAATGCATAAGGTGGAATTCTTAACTTCATAAAATTTGTAAAAAATTAAGGGGTAAAAGCTTCCCAACACACACTTATGATAACAATATACTATCAAAATCAAATGATTTCCAGACATTAAGGTCATTTAAGAATTAACCATCACCCATGACTCCAATTATTCCACAGAAGCGTAGCATAGCATTAGCATATCTAAAATCAACTAGTCAAGCCTGAACGTATTGCTAGGCAGTGGACTTAAAATCTGGCATGCAGAGGAAATTTGTTCCAATTTCACTTCTACTTTAAGCTAGTGAGAAATATTATGCCAATACGAAAGCCCACTTCACCTTGAATATGCACAAAAATGAGTGATGCAATGAAGTCACTGCCCGAGTTTCAGAATTTGTGAGAACCGGACAATTAATAATGATATGTATTCACTTCTCATAACCTATCCAGTAATTCACAGGCTAAACTTATTGAACAGTAATTTACAATTGTCAGTAAAGAAAAAAAGACTCTTACCAGGTTCCAATCCCATTTCAACCTCAGTGCAGCATATTGGGCGAAATCAAAACATAGGTCAAAACTCAATGATCTTAAATCTCAAGCGTCAAGTGGGGAAGTAGACACAAATAGCATGGGATTATGACTAAAATGTTCTAATATCACCAATATCAAAATATGGCCACTTACAATTTTCCTTTTCTTCTGCTTCCTTCTTCTCTTCTTCAGCCACTAATTCATCCAAATCTTTTTTCTTTTTTTTCTTCTTCTTAGTTTTGGAAAAGTCCATATCGAGATCGAAACTATCCTGAAGAATTACAAAAAATAGTAAAGTCGCTTTCCCCATCAATTTCAATCAATCAATTTCCTAAAACCGGTTAATTAAATAATAAAAATATGTACATAAAATATATTTAATGCTAACCTCAACGACCCCATCCTCAGCAGCACCATTCTGCTCTTCACCAGCATCTTCTTTGCCTTTACTGCCAGATTCAGGCAATGCAGACTCTAATTCCTCTAAAGTGAATGGTTTCTTTTTTTTTCTTTTCTTTATACCGATATCGAAATTTCCATCTGAAACCGTAACAGATGACGCTCAGATTACACAAGAGAAATTAAAATATTACTAGCAAATGTTTAGTGTGCACTGTTCCATTAAATATTATGAAATGTTAATCAGGCACCAAACGTGTACCTTGATTTGAAAGATGCTTAGGGTGCATTTAGTATTATCAAGTATAAAAATTAAGAAACAGACCTTCTATGTCTTTATCCTTCCCTTCAATATCAACCGCTGTCGGTTCTTGATTTTCTTTATCTGTGGAATTTGACTCTGCAATTTCGCTACTTTCCGCAGTACCTTCGGCCAGAGCGGCATCAATATCAAATGCTGTCTTCTTTTTCTTCTTCTTTTTCTTCATCGTCGGGTCAAAAATCTGAAAGAAAATTGTCAGTCACACATCGTCCCTAAATTTTAAGAACTTTCTTAGAGTATTATAATTAAGGGACTTAATCATACCAAATGTATTTTGTTACCCGTGCTCGGGAGCAGAGTAAGCCAGTTGAACTGAACTTGACATATGTGATTATGAAAGGATAATAATATAACAGCAGATGCTTAAGGAGAAATTTACTTACCGAATCTTCTTCCGCCATACTGCTATTTGGCTTTAACTTATATATGTGTACTTAAACTACAATTTAAGAGTTTACTATAGCTTCTGTCATTAGCTCATCGGGCGAAATTCTCACAATTATAAGTATTGCATCAGCTTTCGGGTCTTTTGCACATGTGGTATTACCAATACACGACAGAAAGAAATTTCAACCAATCAGCTTCATAAAAAAACAACACTTGTTTATTGACGTTACCTATTGGAAAAATTTGGAAACAAAGAATAAAGGACTATCGGTCTGTTACTAACAGCTGAAGTCCGAATTTCAATGATAATCATGAGAAAAACGTCTGTTTTGGTACGAGTTCGGTTAGAGAATCTCCTCGGAATGGATTCATAATCTCTTATGGTTTAGTTTTGAGTTAACAAATCAGCCTCAGGATGAGAAGTTATCATTATTGTGTCTATGTTTGAAGTCAGTCAATCGTTTTCGTGTTTCCTTTGGCCGAATAAAACTGCTACTCACAGGATGGTCTAGGTTGTGAAAATTTTTACTGTTATTTATTATGGAATTCGTTGTGACAATCCAATTTTAACGTATCACGCCTTCTCTTTTTGTGTATTTTACGTTATGTATTACTATAATTATTTAAGTTAGTATGAATGGATACCTACCTTTTGAGTGAAGTTTGAATGCATCATAGTGTTAATTGCAATTGTTCATTTAGTGTTACGTCTCTCCTTAGGTTTTGGCTTGGGAAAACGCTGAGGGACAATACCACAACACTCCTACTATGGCAATGCTGGGATTAAGTAATGGAATCCCATCATTGGGAAGTTTCATTCCCGAAATGGAGCAAATCATTTGCCAGCTAGAAAGAGGCACTGTTGTGACTAAGTTCTTTGCTAGGAAAAGGCCAGAGAGGAAGACATTAATGGTGCGCCGAGAGACTAGGCAAATAGTTTGGTCAAGAAGTTCATCGACTAGAACCTTTGAAGGTGCAGGTAAAAGTTTTGATTTGCTCTTTAATACGATTCCTGGGAAGTTATTTTAACTTACTTATATCAATGTGCATTATGTTTCTGAGCATTTAACTATCAATATTTTAGTTGATCTTCGTGAGGTGAGAGAAATCCGCGTTGGAAAAAATTCAAAAGATTTTGAACGTTGGACCGATGAAGCTAAGAGGATTGAAAACCTGCGATGTTTTGTAGTATACTACGGAATGGAATTTCGGCTTAAATCTATATCTATTGCTGGTAAGTTATATTGTATTTTACATTCACGTAGGGTTATTTCCTTGCTAATCAAATCGTGATCAGGAGGCAAGGGCCATAGTATAACTTGGTAGGTATAGAGAACCTTTGTGATTTAAAGGTAAGAGGTAATGATGGGTATGTGGTAAGTGTTATCATTCCCCCGCGGTCGGATTTTGTTCGAACGTATCTCACTTTTACAACGTAAACATGAGATACTCTTTTGGTGTCTCTTCAGAAAACCTCCCTCCCTGTAACCTAGCAGACACTCCCGCCATTCCATAATGTACAAACTTGCAGCATTCTAAGTGCAGTGATCCGTAGGTTAGTGAGCCTACCCCTCTCCAATTCAACATTTAACCATGAGCTGGGAATCATATGCCATATTGCAACATCAAATGGATAGGTACTCTCGAACAGATATTAATAAACTCCCATGCAAAAAGTGCACCAAAATAGCAATTTCAGAAATAAGTGCGATTCCCCCCTTTGAACCAGAAAAAAAGACCTGGTGTAGGTTACCATTTGTGGGTAACCTTTCCTATAAAATTAAGAAAAAATTCCCGAAGTACAAATTTCAAGTATGTTTTTACAATGTGCACACCTTATCAAGAATTGTGTGTCGCAGCAAGGACTCCACTGTCCCATAATTCTATTCGGGCATCTACAACGTTACGTGCATTAGCTGTGATAAATTCCATGTTGGGCAGATGGGTAGGGATTGCAGCACCACACTGCAAGAGCACAAAAAGTGTTTTTAAAAAAGAGACAATTCATCACTGCTGGCTCAACACCTCCTGGAGACATTGCACACTGCCTCTTTCAACTGGAAATTTTATATAAAGAAAAAAAGGCCCAAGATTAGACATGTGGGAGCTGTGGGAAATTGTGCAAAGTGATAATAATCTGCTGTTGAATGACCAACTGTTCCGGAATCATTCCCTACTGCTCGCTATATCCCTTTTCTCCAGAGCTTACCACCCTCACCACCTCCCTCTTCCTATTAACCTTCTGAGGACTGACTGCTTTCCCCACCTTTCCTCCCCTCACACCACTCTGGCAATTCAATTCCCCCCCCCCCCTCTCCTTTAGTCGTCATCCCCCTTTCCACTTCCAACCCACTCTTCCTTTCCACTGTTCCATATGTAAATAAAGTCATACACCACCTTTCGTGGACAAATTGTACACCTGATGATGGCTTGGTAAGCCGAAACATGTGTTATGTAATTTTTATTATTTTTCGAGTACAAACTGTGGATAAGTGCTACTGTACATGTACCCAATATGTCTCACTTCTGCAACATGACACCTGAGACAGTGAATATTTCTTCACTGAGCTTCTCATTATATATACATATATTTCGGCTGTTTTTCTTTCAAGTTTTCTTTTTTTTTTAAATCAACTATTAGATACGAGAAAATTCCAGTTTACAAGCAATTTCCACGAAGGTAAGATGGAATCCACTTTACCATGGTTTAGGAAATATGGTAGTAACTCAAATGACTTCCAAGTACGTGTAAGAGCATTGCATGTACGAGTGCTCAATAGGAAATAATGCTGAATGGCAAATGGCATAGGGCAAAATAATGCTGAATGGCTAAAACTATCGCAAGTACATAGTGGTTTCTTGTGACAATATTTCATTAAAATGCAGACTCAATGGTTCATTACCTGCATACTTAAGCAAGAATAGTATATTTAACAGAGATACCACATGCAAATTAAAAAAGAACGGATCATTTACTCATGATTAACACAGCTTAGCACTTTCCACAATATTGTAGAAAAGTACTATGCTGTGTTAATCATGAAACTGGTAACTTCTATGAAGTGAAGCCTGCAACAGCCAAGTATATACGGATCATTTAAGTTATTGTTCCTTGCAGTGAATGGGAAGGAAAGGAACGAGTCCGAGTAAGGAATGAGATTGCCCATCACTAAGCTCTACGATAATAATATTCAATGTGTGAAACTTCTACAATGTGTTAAATAGAAAGTAACTGATGATTGTTTCGACTGCATTTGTTATGACTAAAAAAAACTAATGCAACACTCAGAGTGGTAAAAAATGTGGGTCAACTTATAAAAGTCTTGAGTTCATTTGACAGGTGGTGGTAAATTCAATGAGAAAGTGAGGGAAAGGTGTTCATTAGGTAGGCAACACTATTGAAAGCTCTCTCCTGCTCAAGGATTTCACGTTGCTGGATTGCTTCTGATTGGAGGATTTCCAGGATTAACGTTGGAGATCGAGATAAATGGATACTTAACCTTGGTGGATGTAGAAGGAATGAGAATTAGTCCCTAGGGCACCATGTCTACTGATATCAGACATAGATAGATTGTATGTAAGGGGGGCCTTCGACAGGAGCCCGGGCACTTAGACTTTCTGGGTCCATTGTACCTACCCCATGCCTGTCTGCCACATGCAGATAGAAGACAAGAGCGCCACGGTGAAGATATGTACGGTCACCCATCCAACCTCTGTCCAGGCCCAACATTGCTTAACTTCAGTGATCTTATGATAACCGGTGTGTGAATGTGGCTGGGCCCTTGCCCCTACAGATAGCAGACATACTCAGATATCTGATAGCCTCATCCCATCATCATCTGCAGATAAACACTTCACTGTTTAAAACTCTTCCACATTGCGCTGATTTTATATCTGATGAAAAATCACGGGAAACAGAGCACATTTATGCTGAATGGCTACCCAAAGGGCCTACCCTAAGGGCATAAGTAAGAGACATGCCAAGCGAGAGCCTTCACTAATCTTCCCTTTGTCTCAGGGACGATGGAGAAAATTGGTAGAATCTTGAAGAAATTCAGCATTCTTTCGAGGTTTGGCACTGTACATAAGAGACTGGTCACCTTATCTCCAAGGATGAAATTCCCACTTGGTTGTAGGAGGGGTTTATGAAATTGAGTTGTGGTCGAAAGTACATTGGACGAACAAAGGGGACAATTCGCTGCTGACTGAACGAGCACCTCAAGGATAAACACTGCCTTCAGTCGGCGGTGGCAGGGCCTTTTTCCAACCCTGGCCATCATAATTAATGAGTCGTGAGTGCTCGTCTGAGAAAAAGTCGTAGGTCCCTCACCTCATCCGTGAGGCGATTGAAACAGGAAAAGAAAGAAACAACGTCAGGGAAGACTACGGAGACCACCTTCACTATGCTTATTGTTAGATGTGACTAAATGCAAAAAAATGTCTGCCAAAACATTAATGTGCCAACTTTAGTTTCCTCGCTACTGATTGGCCAATCGACCAGAAGGGCAATGAATGAGGAGAGCAATGGACGAGTAAATTAAATTAAAAAGATTAATCCAAATTGTCAATTTCCTTTGCTTCTTAATGACAATTTGGATGAATCTTTAATTTGAAAGAGGACGAAATTTATACAGAGGCTGATTGCCAGCAATCGGTATCAGATCCGAATAATAAGATGTATCCTGCAATGGATGCAACATATCATCTCCCAAAAAAATGGTGAACCAGCGTGGTGTGTAATCTAGAAGTCCTGCCTCCAGAAGCACTGCAGTGTGCTCTTGGAGTATATACGTACACACAACTACATACTTGGAAACCATTGCAGAGAGTGCTATTTAAGTCAAGTAAACATGCATTCTTCAAAAAGCTGTATTTTGGGGAAAAAAGACAGTACATAGCAATTTCATCAAGGGTCCATTTGTACTTGAGTATACATGTTTATTTATGCTTCTCAAAATCTTATGCCTTTAATTAAAGTTTCCTCAAAATTATTTTCTGTGACTATTTTCACCTTGATAAGGCAATCTCTGGGTACCCCGTCAGAAGATCACGACGACATCAGATCACGCGACAACAGATCACGAAGACAATAGATCACGACAACAACAGATCACGTGACAATAGATCACGATATACAAAAAACGCTTTTTTTAAATAAGTGAAAGATAGAATAAACCTAATAACACAGGTTTCACTTCATCAGATATATTTCACTATTATAATTCCTAATAGCATGATACAAATCACACTTACACACTTTATTATCATTTAGTGTTATTTGGTTGGGTGGAGGGGGGGCGCAGCGCTCCCCTCCCAATTACACATCTGCTGCAAAATATTGAAGGAAAATATATTACAAAGTAATTTTCCCATTTTAATCGTGATTTAGTGTCGCGTGATCTGTTGTTGTCGTGATCTGTTGTCGTCGTGATCTATTGTCTTCGTGATCTGTTGTGGCGTGATCTGTTGTCGCGTGATCTAATGTCATGGATCCATCCTCTGGAAAAATCTGCTGACTGATCTGATCTTTTGATGCTTCTAAAGGCATCAAGGTGAAACTGCTTTTGCAGAAATACTGGAGATTGTGGAAGGTTAAATAAGTGGTGCCATTGAAATGGATGCCTGTCACTTTCGATAGAGTCATGACTGTTCCATCAAATTTATATCACTTCTCAAAAGAGCATCAGGTCTCATGGAAAGATGTAATACCTAAATCCCAAATGTTTGTGGAAGAACACAGGCATACTTCGACGTACATCATTTTGAGTTACGTCAATTTTGCAAATATATATGTTTTTCTGGCTAGTTAATGGATAGAATAGGTCGACATCATGGAGTTCGGACGATAAAACTAAATTGAAAAAACACAAACTGTTAAAAATATATGAAATCACTTTGAAGTGAAACAAAAAAATTTGGCTTGAAACAAATTATTCAAAGTGTCACATTATAAAAATAACAAAGAAATAAAAATAATGATGATCATTTATTTGCCCAGAAGATACATTGCAATACTTGAACACAAATGCAATTACAAGAGGCATGTCATGAAAATCGTTGGAAGCACATATCAATGAAGAGAAATCATGGCCACAATTGATGTCACCTCCCTTTACACCTCTATCCCCCATAGTGAAGGCCTCAATGCATTGAAACACTTTCTCTCCCTTTCTGCCCTTTACCCATCACATCCCCTTTACTGCTTTCCTGCTCCCCTCAAGCTTTCTGAACACATCCTAGAAAAAATGCCTTCTCCTTCAGAAAGAAAATTTTCCTGCTGGGAACAGCAATGGGTACAAAAATGGCTCCATCATACGCAAATATTTTCGTGGGTCTTCTGGCACAATTTACTGTCATCACAGTCCCTCAACCACAATTCTGGGTCAGATTTATCAACGACATCTTCCTCATCTGGATGCACAACCCTCAACCCTAGTCCACTTTTTTTCCAGCCTCAATCTCTTTTTTTCTGTCTCATTCACCTCCTCCACTTCCAGCGCCCACACTATCTTCCTAGATTCTGATATTTCCCAATCTGAAAACAAATTCCTAACCTCCCTACGTATCAAATCTGCCAACCATCAACAATATCCTTATTTTGGCAACTGCCACCCTTACCACACCAAACGTGGTGCTTCTGAAACTCATTCAGTGTGTGTTTGTGCCATATATCAAAATGTAAATATACATTCTTGTGGTATCTGGTCACATGCTCCATTTATTCTTGGACACCAATGGCAGTAAAAATTGTTTATGGTGTCTCCACAGGGGTGTATTATGAGGATAGCCTGCTGGTTGCTCATGTATTTATAATCCTTGTGTTCTTTCTTTGTGTGGACATTAAAGATAGGGAGGTTTAATACTCTAGCTGGTATTAGTGATTGAAAAATAGAACCTGTGGAAGCAGTTCCTGCTTATGTATCAAAATGCACTAATGTATATTGACGATTTGGTAATAATATTCTGGATGTACCAGTACACAAATAAATGCCAATCAGTTTTATCTAAAGTATTATCACTTTGAATAAGCTGGTTGTCCTTTCTGTTCTGTCCCTTGCAGCTTTGTCGGAGAAGGAGTGTGAACTGTGGGTGCGCGGGCTTAGGAGTTTGGTTCCTGAGACACAGCGTGCACCTTACCCCCTGCAGGTTGAACGGTGGTTGAGGAAGGAGTTCTACGAGATGGAGAACATGCGTGAGATGTATGTGCATCACATATGAGCATAAGTTGTGGAAAGGAAAGAGTTGGAGCAATAAAACATAAGATCACTTTAAACTTTCTGCATGATGCTTCTTCATTTTGATTTACTCTGTGACATTGTTCTGTCTGAGATATGTACTTCATAAAATATTCAAATTCTATATTCTACTATGAAATTCTACATAAAATATTCATACCCTTTGAAATGTTCAAAAGTGCGTATTGCATTATTTTCGTATATTTTCTACATCTCGTGCAGTTCTTCCTTCTTTATCTGTGTCCCTTGCATGCCTGCCTGCAGTGATGGGAATTGACCATGCAATTTTGGAGATTACATTGTGACTGCTTGAGGAAACACCCATAGTGAATTTTCACTTCAGATATGGCTTTATTTTGTTATAATCCAGAGTTTGGCTCTTTTAACACTTAAGTTGCAGAGCTTCATTGTTTAATTTTTTCAGGTACACCTAAATTTTTAAAAGTGCATATTTCTTACGTAATTTTTTTGACAAGTGACGTAGTCCACCACCTTCACTTGGGGGTCTTTAGACATGGTCCACATTCAAAGTTTTTATGAGGCTGTCTACTGATCTGTTTACTTACGCGTTCACGGTGGCATGACCTGAGGGTGGTTAATTTTTGTGGCATGCGTTTATTTATGACTTCTCTTCCCTGTGGGCGTAAAGTTTCGTGGGTTTAAAGTATCCGGGATCCATGCCCCAAGGTCTCAAATACACTAAGTATGTGTTTTTTGAGCTCAAAAAGCAGTTTACCTATGTAAAAAGCTAAAGTAAAGCCCTTGCTTCCTGTGCCTACACCAGGCGACCTTCCAGGTGACTACAACGAGCCTTCAGAACCCCTAGATCCCCTTCCTTCTTCTAAACATTTTTCTTATCACTGATCATCTACCGGGAACTGTTTTCTGGCAGGAGCCAGCATACCCTCTCCCCTAGACACCCCAACAGCCTTTTCTATAATGCACAGGTCCCTAAAAATGTTTCAATTTATAAAGCATTCAATGCAATGTCAATTTCTATGGAACATGTCACCCATGCTTACCATCTGAGTGTTATAGGTTAATCACAGATTTAAGTTCATTGACCAAGAGCTATAATAAGCCCACATTCTCCATCAAAGACACTGCCAAAGCATTGTTAACAATCCCATGTAATGACTTCTTAGCAAAAAGTGATGTACAGAAAACATATTAGCAGATGCCAGTGCACTTAGCCCATCATATATTCTATGGCATGTGTTAAAAGGATAGTTACTATGAGTAGGAGCGTGTCTGTATGGGATTCACTCTGATGCCAGAATGCTGGACCAGTGCAGTGTTGAAGTTCTCGGTCTTGGGCTTCAGAGCACAAGAAGACAAACAGTCAAAGTCAAGTCAAAAAAGGTCAGCTCGTTTGATACCTCATATTTTGGTGGAAAATCTCATGCAAGGGCTTATTGGTGTGAGCGTTGAGCCAGGTCTTCTGTTTGGCTTTCTTTATTTCTTCTTGAGGATGTCTGCCTTCAATGACCCGATAGAAGTACCACCAGTGCTTCTGCCTGATGACAGGGCATCTATATTCAAACCTGTTTTGTCTACTGTCCTTTTTGCCACCTCATGAAGAGAAACATCCCTTCTCTCTCTCATGAGTTTCCACTGGGGCTCTGTGTCGATGACCACTGTGACACTGTACTCTACCCAGGACAACTATGTCATGGAGATTTAATTACTATTGCTATTAATTTACTTGAGGCTTTCTGGCTGTGGATCATGATCATCCTTTCATGCATTTGGCATGCACTTGGATTAAAATATTGTTTTCTTTTTCAAGGGTCACGCTGAAAGATCTGAAAGCTTTCCTGCCACGTGTGAACTGCAAAGTGTCAACGAGCAAGTTGCGAGAGTTATTCCAGGAAGTTGACACACGCAAGAGGATGGAACTTGGCTTTGATGACTTTGCTGCCCTCTACCACCGGTTGATGTTCGATGGAAGTGTAAGTGCTGTCCAAGGCCTTGTGGTTAGTTACAACTGGTGTCATCCAAGGGGGGCTGGGAATGCAGACTTACCTTCTTCCCTAACTCCAGACAACTCCAGTTGTGTTGCCTTTTCGTCATCATTATGACCAGAAACTCACGTTGTGAAGGTGTGCATCTTTCAAGATAGCTCAAATCAATTGTAAATTGATTCTTGTCAATGCAAAAAGCATCTTAATAGATGTTTTATATTTATTTTGGCATTTTATCGCTTGCATTTGCAAGCACGGGGTCCAGATCATCTCCATTTACATTACCATTGGGAATCTTTGATGCTGCTGGGGCGTGTACATAGTCTTCTGTACCAAGTGGTGGTCTCCTTCCAAGTCACTACCTTCAATCAACTCCAGGATTTTTATGGTTCAGTTAGGATAATGCGTTGTGACAATGGTTTGGGGTATGGGTGATAAATGAATGATGATGCAGTGTCTGAGTGGAATATTTATAAAAAAACAGCAGATTTTTATTACAGTAGTCTTGATTTTACGTAACACCTTCGGATCCAAAAATGGGGTATTATGTAAAATCAAGATATTAGCGGATTTTTAAAATGTGCTGAGATTTCACAACATATCAGAACACAATGATGTTGAAACTATTTTCACTACAAAGAGATCATTATATATTATAGTCCGCTGTAGAAAATAAAACTTTTAATTTTGTTGGAGATATAATTATATTTTGGTGTAATTAATAATTATATTATAAGTATATTCGGCAGCGGTGATGTCCAGTTGTTGGTCGTACACAGGATCGGAGCTCATAGCACATCCATAAATAACAGAAAAAAATGCAAGGAAATAAAATAGAATAAAAAAAGAAATTATACGACTTGTCACAGAACCTCCAACCTAGACTGTACCCAGAAAGCAAACAAGCATTGGTGACCATTGCTGACAAAAAAAATCAATCAGAGATAGTTTTCTAACATACACACAAATTTATACTCATTCAAGGAATTAGCCTTCAGGATACCAATCAACAATGACAAAGGATCTGAATGAAATCAAATAAAGATTACTAAACCTAAAGGTGGCACTCACCGGCCTGAGAACTGGATCCCTGACGGTTCATAATCTAGTGAAAAATTAAAATGCCACAAGTAGTTTCTTATTGCAACTTAGAAAGATAATATCTCAGTTATGTCCTTCTCCAGCTTCTAGGCACTCAAAGTGTGAAGAATTTATTTTCAAAGATTAGTCTAGTTGCATTCATACATTTTTAGGTGAGAGTTCATATCGCAATTCATTGCAGCCTCTTTATGTGCATAGGCGTATCCAGGGGGGTTTTGGGGGTTGTAACCCCCCCATTGATAAAAAAAACGTAAAAATGATTTGTTTAACACATACTCATAGTACACCTATAGATCATCTTCCATAACATAATGGAACACCTTCAAAATATCATTTTAAGATGTATATTTTTCAAAATTCCCGGATCCCCCGATTTACATGTGGGGTATTCCACTCCCCTCCATAACTCCCCCCCCCCTTCAGATGCTTCTAGGTACGCCTATGCTTATACGTCCACATGAAATTATTTCACGAGATGAAAAAAATGGTCATGCTGGGGATTAAAGGAGAAGAGGTGAAGGTTTCAATGGACTGGGATAAACCGGCATATGTTCTAGAGGATGAAAACTCAAAACAATCCAACTCAACTTCTTCCAAAGATAAGGTTACAGCAGCTAGTTCAACACCCGCATCTGAGACGTGTACGAGCAGGTCTAGAATAAGAGCTCGATTCCCAGATTTTTAATAAATCTTAGTCATGGCCACTCTGCAGGGGAGTAATGTGTAGAGATGGGCAACTTTGAAAATTACCATGGTAATTTTCGTAAATTACCATGGTATTTTTCGTAATTTACCGCACCCCTTGAAAATTACCGTAATTTTCGGTAATTTTCTAGATAATTCACCCATGTTTGAGATAATTTTTCATACAGATAAATTCCCAACATGTTCTTTTAAGCCAATTCCACATTTCTGACGTGTTTAATTATAAAATGAGGAATGTTCAACTCATTTTGGCATATTTTACTTAAATTATAACATTATTGAGTAATTATTAGTAGAATATTCTTCTTTAAAATTTCTCATACTTTGACAAAAGAAAGTCACATTGCGTGTTGCTGCCGTATTTCTTTTTACAATTTTGAGAATTTCTAATAAGTTAATGCTGCATTAGGTATGTTTTAAACATCGTATCCTCTCCCTTTCGCTATTGGCATTCTTATTTAACCATACATTTTCTGTTTAGTGCTTAAAACTGAAAATTACTGGAAAATTACGGTAATTTTCAAAAATTACCGTAATTTACCGTGGTAATTTACCTCTGATGAAAATTACGGTAATTTACCCATCTCTAGTAATGTGGTGACCAAATATTATTGCCAAGGAGTTTTGTTTATGTATTTAAAGGTTAATAAAGAGTCTGTAGAAGCAATTACCTTTTAATAAAATAATTTACATGAAGTGAAGTTCTTCTTGTATTAACGAAATCTACAAGTGTGTGATTAGAAGGTGGGGAGACCTCCCACACCAATAGCAACCTAAACTATCCATATTCTCTTCTTCTTCACTCATGGATCTGCACCAAACAATCATCTTGGCAATTATAATTTGTACCTGATGGTGACGCCATTGCATCAAAACTATTTGGACCGTAATAAATATTGGTGGAAATATGAATTGTTTTTTTACTCCAGTGAAACGTTTTTGAAATTTTGTATTCATATTATATTCTGTGGATTTGAGCTTTCCCTGAAACTCCTTTTGCCTTTATGTATTATTATCTTATTGCTTAATAATCGCACTGCTAATTGTTTTACTTCTAGAGTAGTATATTTCACCACAAGTCATAATTTCTAATTACTATGTGACTTTTGAAGAGTGTAGTTGTTGAAAGGAAATACTTATTCCAAGTTTTTAAAAATATAGGAGTATTTGTAATTTTTTTTCTTGATAGTTTTAATAACTGAAAATTTTGGTGTATACTTGTCCTTATTTGAGCACAAACAAAAGAAGAGAGTGGAAAATTTAATCGTTTTAATGTTATTGAATGCCATTTTTCAATCTAAAATGTGCGTCAATGGTGTTAGCTATTACATATTAGAATTATGTGTAACTGTAAATTCTTAGATTGGTAAATCACTGGGCAGATGTATCAGTGCATGTGCTTATCTCTATGTCATCTATTGTTGCAGACTTTCCATGAGATTTTTGAACCATATCGAAATTACTCTGAGAATGGAAAGACAGTCACCCTTCAGGAGTTCCAGACCTTTCTCATCCAAGAGCAGCACGACTCCCTGGGCAACGACGAGCGTCAAGTGTCTCAGTTCATGCGTGATTACCTCCAGGACCCACAGCGCAACGTCCAGGAGCCATACTTCTCTACCTCTGAGGTGACTCTTCCTCCCCTCCTTCAACTCCTCTTCTGTGACTGAATTTTTGTTGACAACCGCTGACGTGTACACCAACTCTTCAATTCTTTCAAACGTTTCCCCCTGCAGTAAGGCATGTTGTAAAATGGTGAACCTTTCTTGAGATATCCATAGGGCCATTGTGGCTGTTGCTCACACCTTGCTCTAAACACCTTTTTGTGAATAATGAAAACATTTTTTAGCATAGAAAACAATCCCCATGATTATGTGCCTTATGATATTCTAGAGTTAAATAATCCCAAATTCTAAATCTTCATTTCATTGAAGCTCACAGTGTGTTTTAATGTGAAAAAAATATAAAGACAGATTTCATTTTTTACACAGAAAATTAATAATTACATCAACACTAGGAGGACGAGAGTTTTGCACTACCTAGAAGGACGGGCAGGGGTCATTTTGACCCATAAAGTTTTCCAGCATGGAATTGCTACTTTTTTCTCCTTGTACTTAATTTTTTTCCACAAATGACATTTAGAAGGCTTTATCTACACATTATTAGCGAAAAAATTATTTTTACCTATTAATTGGTTAGAATTAAAAATTATTTCAGTTGATCCTCTTCAGCAGTGCTCATCTTAGGCTATTCTCAAGCATAACGGTTTGAAAATAAAGACACCTGGCTGAAAATTGTGCATATTTGGATAAATATCCTTTTATTTGATAAATATTATTTTACACAACATTTTTCAAATAAAAATATGAATAAAAATCTCATCCATACTTAGGCATATGTTTGGAAAGATGTAAAACAGTAGAACCGTGTTATAATATAAAGGCAAGGGGGTATGAAATGTGCCTTTACACTATAATAAATTATGTTATAACAAGATTTCATTGTAATTTTTATTCAGTAAATTTTGAAGCCCTGGAAGTATCCTACTGGTTAAGAAAGGTTTAGAATCAAATATCAGGAAACCATTTATCAATGAATAGACTCAACTAAAAAACTTTTTCTCTTACTCTGTGCATTCCTTTGCTATATATACTTCCTTTCACTCTCATGGCATCTATGTTTCTCATCCATTTCTTACAATCTCTCAAGCTTACCCAAAGTTTTCCCTTTGTATCATGGTCTTCAGTTTCCATATTTCATCCATCTGTCCATTATCTCCATCTTCAGTTTTATTTCTCAACCCTGAATTATTTTTTTTGGTTGTTCTTTTGTTAAAATTTTCTGGTCCTGAGTGATTTTAGGGTTTCATTACGTATGACTTCAAGTTGAATGATTTTTGCCGGCTATTACTAATTTTTACCGGCCTGAATGATTTTTGCCGGCCCTGAATGTTTTGCCGGCCCTGAATGATTTCCAAACTATTTTTGCTGGCCCTGAAGTATTTTTGCCGGTTCTAAATATTTTTGCTGGCTCTAATTGATTTTTGCTGGCCATGAATGATTTTTGCCAGCTCTGAATGGTTTTTGCCGACCTTGAATGATTTTTGTCAACCTTTAATGATTATTGCCGGCTCTGATTGATTTTTGCCTACCTTGAATAATTTTTGCCGGCCCTGAATGATTTTTACCGGCTCTAAATGATTGTAGCCGGTCATTACTAATTTTTGCTGGCCTGAATGATATTAGCCGGCCCTGAATGATTTCCAAACGATTTTAGCCAGCCCTGAATTATTTTTGCCAGCCCTGAATGATTTTTGCCGGCCCTGAATTAATTTTGCTGGCCCTGAATTAATTTTGCTGGCCCTGAATGATTTTCGCCGACCTAGAATGATTGTAGTCACCCCTGAATGGTTTTGGCCGGCACTAGTTTCATTGCGTAGAACCGAAACACGTATAAAGTACGACTGATTAAGGGAAAAGAATCCTATAAGTCCATATACAAAATTGAAGTAATATGTGAAAAATTGACATTTGTAGTTTTTTGTACTGCTTTTCTACAATTGGGGTGATGAAATGATGTTTCGCAAGAAATATGTGTGTTCCGCAAGTTTCGTTGCGTAGCCCCATAAAAATTTGAGGATGGGGCTAAGTTGATGTGCGTAAAACTTGGATCTGTTGAAAACAAAGTGAAATTGTTCCATATGGAGTGATGGGTCTCTCTCAATTTGCAGCGACCGCCAAGCCTGTGCATTGGTTTTTGGGAGCTATCCTCTCCGAGATGAAGAAATAAAGAAAAACATGCGCATTTGTCCACGGCTATTTTGTACAGCTAATCTATACGCCCGATGGACTACCCACGCGTGAATTGCCACTTTGAGTTCATTTCTTCATGTTTGCCATCAACAGCTGCAAAACATTATAGCGCATTTACACATTCGCACTCGTGATTCGCCTCGTCACTCGCCGACATTCACGAGTGGCATTCGTGCGTTCGTCAACACAACGCGAATGACCGTTTACACACTCGCCGCATGTTCGCCTCGTCCCCACAAGCCTTTGACTCGTCCCCAAAGACCACTTCTAGCGCGAGTGCTACGAGCGGCGAGGCGAGCAACGAGGCGAATGACGAGTGAACCGACTACACATTTGCCTCGCCACTCGCCTCGCGATTCGCCTCGCCACTCGTACCACAAACGCGGTATTAGAGCTAGTTCATCCATGATAGCAATGATTGGCAGTCAGAGTATTAACCTACTTATTATTTTGTGAGGTTTTCTCGAAGTAATAGATTGTGCTGCGCCTAAAACATTTGTTATGGCTATATTGAGTCGGAAATACTTTGTAAAAAGATGTGCACATTTAAGAAGCTTCCATCATAATGAAACAAAAACCACTTCTCTTAGGGCATTGTTAATGTGTATCTGTACTGCCAGTATGCCTTGTGAATGTTGTAGTTTGAATACCTATCTGTCTAGCTTAACGGCTTCATGGGGGCCTATTCTCTAACTGGAAGTTACTGAGCTTTCTGGTGAAATGATGCTTCAATAAGCTTCTTGCTCCCATCGGTATTCTCTACAATGGAAGCTACCGGTAGCTTATTAGGCCCCCAACTGTCATGAAGCTTGCGTACCTAATAAGCTACCATGATAGCCTCATGAAGCATGGCCCCCGAATACCCCTGCTTAAATATTGGCCATTTTATAACTCTTATCTATCTATAATTATCCAACGCACGGGTATGTTTTTTACATTTCTTGAATGCGTATTCCTTGCACTTTCACTTGGTTGCGTTGTCATTTTCACCACTTACGGGAGTTTCTCACAAAAAAGATAGTAGCTGAAGTGACGGAAAGCCATTTAATACAATTAACCATAACAGCCAAGATGGACATCATGCGTTCATATTATGCGATTGTTCACGAGATTATGTGTGCAAAATTAGAACATGTAGTAATTTTGCTCGCATGATTTTTAATCCGTGGAATTTTTCGCTAAACATGATGCACTAATATCTTCACCGTCTAAAACGGCCATGAAACAGGTTTCACTAGTTTTATCCGCGGAAAAAACATTGAGACACATTTTTAGAAGCGTGTTCCGATTTTCAGTGTACGAAAGGTGTTTCTGATGAGGTGATGTGGCGCTTGACTCCCGATTTACTTGACGGATGCGCATTAAAATGGTTTCGAGTAAAAAGAAGTTCATGTCTATCGCTCTCAGATTTTAAAGCTGCTCTACGTGCAACTAACTTGACTGTGAATAATGAAATGAGGTTGAAAAAAGACCTATTTAAGGGAACGCAGTGAATGAAGGAGAGGATGAGCAAATATGTCACTTGCATTGCTACAATGAAGGGACGCCTTAACTGGGCACTAACTGAATCCCAATTGGTCGAGTAAGCGTATTGTAGCTTAAATCCGGTTTACCATAAATATATTCCAAAATGCATTTTTTCTAATTTGAACGAACTTATGCTGGCAGGGATAGCAGTGAAAGAAACGCTGGAGACATGCGACTTGTATCAAGCACCCCCTATACCCTCCGAAATGGTCGACCCGGAGTTTGGCGTGGAAGGGGAGGTCAGCAAGGACTCACATTTCGTAATGACCGTGGCGAGACCGACAGTTGAGGCAAGCTCTGGGGTATTACTTAAATGTGGGAATCCTGGGGCATTGGACTATTATTATCGTCGATGCAAGAAATTACTTAGGAAATTTTGCTGCCGTTGTGGCCAAGCAGGGGAAACAGTGGTAACCTGTCGATGCTCGAGAAATGGGAGCGAGGCGTCTTAGAGGATCAGGCGTAAGACATTCATACGAAGACCGCCCGGATTAGATAACTGCTGGAGTGACTGGCTGAATAGAGTGAGGACTTTCATGAGTAAGAAAGACGACCTCCCGGGACACGAACGGGACTAGCGGATGTTCATAGAGTTGGACATTTTTAGACAAAAAGTGACCTGCCTTGTTAGACTCAGGCTCTACTCAATCCTTAGTGAATTTCACCGTGGAGTCATGGTTGAGAGGTCTTGATGTATCCATAGGCACCAAGGTAACTCAGACAAATTGGCGGTTGGGAGTCGGTCAAATACTTCTAATTTTGTTGACATACTTGTATATTTTGCTGGCAGAGTAACCAAATTTCATTTCGATATTCTGCCAACTATGACTTATTGTATAATTTTGGGAGTGGATTTTCTGCGGAAAATAGGGGCATGTTTAGATTTGGCAACTTTTACCATTAAGATGTCGGATGGTAGTGAGATTTCTCCTCTGCACCCATCTAACCCACATAGTTCCTTCAGTGGCAAATTTATGGGAGTGGCGAATAATGATTCCTTGTCCCCCATGCAGGCGGATGTTTCCCTTACCTCTACCTGTGCTGGCGCCCACATCTTTTTCTTTGTTTTTACCCTACCCACTATGCACTGTGTCGCCCTCAACATCGAACCCCACACAGAGCTAGTCAGGAGAACGAGGCGCTGTCACACCATAACATCTTCATTGGACTCAAAACGTTTTCCAGCCACAATTATTTTAAATGTGGGAATTGGTGGAAGTCAGAGGGTGCCAAATCTGTTGAATAGGATGAATTTTCCAATAATTTGTACTTCAAATCCCTCAGTTTTCCCATTGCCAAAGTATCTTTGTGGGCAGGTGCATTGTCCTAGTGAAAGATGATTTACTTCTTTGGCAACCTAGGCCTCTTCTCACGTTTGTTCTCATCCAGTTGGTCCAGAAGACTTGGGTAGTAATCGCCAGTTATTGTTTTACCATTTTCAAGGTAATCAATAAGAAGAATCCCTTTTGCATCCCAGAAAACACGCCATCACCTTTCTGGCAGATAAAATTTCTTTGCCTTTTTTGCGGCAGGTCCGCCGACTTCCACCCACTGCTTTGATGGCTATTTAGTTTCTGGCGTGTAGTGATGGACCTATGTCTCATTGACAGTAACAAACCAGCGCACAAAATCAGTTTCAAAATCGGTTCTTTTGAAAACGGTCCAAAAATTGCTGAGAAATTTGTGTATGCACTTGCTTTCGGTCAACATTTAACAAATGTGGCTCTTAACATGCACAAAGCTGTTTCATATTTAACTCTTCATGAAAAATGTATCGTACTCTGTCTTCTGATATGCTTATGGCATCGGCTATTTCATACACCTTTAATCGCCGATTGTCCAATATCATATTGTGCACTTTCTCGATATTTTCATTTGTGGTTACAGTTTTGTGATGTCCTTCACATGGTTCATCTTCAAGTGAAGTTCGGCCACGTTAAAATTCTTCCACCCATTTCTTAACTGTCGAAAAAGAAGGAGCAGACTCCTAATAAATCTTCACCAACTTTGGATGGATTTCCGTTGGTGATAAACCGTCCAAAACGAATAGTTTTATGACAGCACGATACTCCAGTTTATCCATTTGAACAAAACACACACAACACGTATACTTCGAAAAGCCGTGTCAACAATACTATGTGGCAGCTCAAGTTGAAATTTTAATTATATTGTTGGGAAACGTGTACGAACATAACAAAACCAAACTTTCATTGGTACTAATGCCATCTCTGTGTAAGGCCGAGAACTTTTCACCTCACCCTTGTATAGCTCACTCAAACGATCTATAATATCAATATTATCATTGGGTGGTCTATATGCCTCTAATATGTTAAATTAAATATTTTTTACGAATACTTTTTGACTCGTATTCATTTCTTTTGTGAAGTTTGACTCTTATCTGGGCCCATAATGATAAGAATTAAGTGTATGTTATTGCCGTAACCTGTTGAGATTACTGCGAATCCCTAGCATAATGAAACACATCCATCAGGTTTCAGAACAGAAGAAAAACTGATATATTCACTTTTCATGCATTCAATAGTTTTACAAAAAAATGAACTTGCATAAATGAAAGATATGTACTGCGAAAGAAATAAGTGATTTTGGGAAATTAACAAACTTCTACTCTGCCTTTTTGGAGCATTTGTCACAACACTTTGTGTCTTGGAAGACATTGGGATTTGCTGAGGACCCTGCTATCTGATGGGGACACTAATCCTTTCTCACTTATTTATTCATAAATTGCATCCCTTAATGTTTATTTTTAGATCCAATGATGATCTTTTGATTGCCATTTACATTTGTAAAAGTTGAAGCAAACAAACAAATGAATGCCTGAGTCCACCTCTATTAAGAAATGAGTCCAGGTCTGAATCTGAGTCCAGATTAGCTGGGGTTTACTGTATAGCATTAAATTTCAAAATTTATCCACCGCATTCAATTCTGAGGAGTGTTGGCTGTCCTTTAATTTTGATGATCCTTCGAAGGCCTCTTTGCATAAAGAGTTGAATCCATATCCAATGCTCTGCAAAACCTCAATCAATCTCCATTACATTCATTAAATCTTTTCCATGGAGTTTTTTTTTGCATTTTGATAACATAATGGAAAATCCTTGTTGTCATATTGGAAGCAATTTTTCTCTCCAAAATACTTGCCCACGTATTATTTGACATGAAGGTATATGGAAAATTTAAGGAATTTCTCATTTATGATTTGTCACCATATCATAATCTTGGTTTTGTTTTAACTGATTTTTTGTTTTATTTTTGTTGATAGTTTATGGACTTTTTGTTTTCAAAACAAAATGAAATTTGGAATCATCACTTTGACCATGTGTACCAAGACATGACTCATCCATTGGCACATTACTGGATATCGTCATCTCACAACACGTAAGTAAAATCTCCATTTGGGCACGTGTGTAATGCCGCATTTCAGTTGGATTTAAGTATAAAGCTTAAGGGCAAATGCGAAAACATTCTGTGAATGTAGTTGATTTCTCAAGGTTATTGAATTGTTTGTTTGTGAGGTTTTCCTGTGATGAAGTGGGCCATTTTTAAGACCTGTGCTATGCTGATATTTTTCTCCTCATGCATGGAAGGGTTGGAGAGGTGTCCGATTTGACAATTGAAATTTTCTCGTGAGTGAGTTCTAGGAATGCATCCACACTGTCTTTTACATTGTCATCCATCCATGGTTCATGAGGGGGCTATTCTTCTCCTTTGGTCGCATTTCACATTTCGGGCATACTTAGTTTTGCCAAATACCATGTATAGTTGTGTATAAGCTGACTTTTGGGCATCCATTTATTTTGCAAAATATTGGGTGTTGGACTATAATAATAATGATTTTATTGATCCCTGGACAGTAGTAAATACACGTATAAGACAATTCAAAAAAATACAAATAATATCATTGTCTTAAAAACTCATCTACAGAGTAAAGGTCATGGGACAGTCCATAAATGAGTAAAGGAATTGGACAGTCTATATGTGAGTAATGCTTCTAAATACAGTTTAAATCTAAAAAATAGTGGTAAATCTTTCTCAAGAGACACAGCTTCACTGTGCAATATCCCCAACTCTGAATCTGCTGAAGTCAATTGCAGGACAAAAGAAGAATGCACTTTACATGTAATATAACCATTACACTAATATTCATAACATATTTCCTATTATCTGGCTTCTGAAATATTTATTTTTCCCAAGGAAACCCAAGGAAAACCACCCAGCATTGTAAATGGCCAATTTCTAGATCTGAAATTGCCTAAAGACCTCCGACAATGGGCTTTCAGCGACACAGTGCCAGCTAATTGGATTCATCATCGTTGAAATTGGTGCCAAATTTACTTTAGATGTATCTGTTGAAATATGTATCTTCTTTATGAATATCAGTGGAGATCACTTCTCTGTTACACCGTAAACATTATTGAAGGGTGATAGAAAATTTATCTATTTTGTTAGGGTTCTGGCTCAGTTCTTAGCTTCATTTCTCGGTTCCGGTTCTTAATGTGCTTTGCTCGATTTTCAATAGCAAGAGAAGTTATTTCTATTACATTATTATGCATATCTAGATTAACGGATCAAGTTATCTCTACCTAATTGTATTCATGGGATTATAAAATTTGTAGCATAATGAGATAAAAGTATGCTATATTTATTAAAAATTACAGAATCCAGATTGCTAATTCTCTTGAAAAGTTCAAGCAAGGAAAGACAGATTAAAAATACTGCAGTCAGCATTACCTTCTTGTAAAAAAAGGACTCCTGAATATTCCTGCAAATAATTCAAACTTATGCACCTCTGTATTCCATTGAAATATGTTCCATTAAATGGTTAAATGGCTGATTTCTGAGAATGGAATAACCTCCAAGCTCTCATGCTGAAGATGGAAACCTAGGTCTGATTCTTCATGAAAGTGAACCGTCACAACTAAGTAATGATTGTTACTCACAGATGTCCACAAATCTGTAGTTACAGCTCCAAATTTATTAACATCTTCCATTCATATATGTATACTCTTGTTTCATAAGTCTATGGAATTACTTTATTTAAATACATAGTTTTTCTTGAAGGGATTGTATAACGAGATTCGAAGTGAGTTAGTAGCCTCCTCAAACCATTGTTTTCCACTGCAATAAATGGCTGCAGGTCTAAGCATATAATTTCTGCAATTGATCGTGTGAATGCTATAACTTGTAGATAGTGGTTTTTAATTTATTATTATTTACTATTTAATTTATCAAAAACCTATGCCAAAGTGGACTGGTGGTATGGTATCGACTTATGCCCAGGTTTAATGAACTTAGGATAGTGAGCTGCTTAAGAGGAAGATGAAGATGGGCCTTCCATAGAGCTATTGGTACATTGGACTTCAAGGCTAGAGACATGCACTGCTGGATTTTCAGCTGGAAATGTTTCAGTCGAAGTTGCAACTTCACCAGTTGTAAGGGGATCACATTCAACTACACTTAATTATTCATCACTGATAGCACTCGGCTTAGGATTAGTGGTCACAAGCATTTTCATCGTACTTACAATTAGTGAAGTATTCCATTTCTTTGGAGAGACTGTTGGACTCTCTCAGTAAAAATGTATTTTATGCTTCTTTTGTGCATAAGTGCGATATTCCACAGAGGAAATATCATTCGCCTTGACTGGGATTCGAACCCGGATCCCTCGATTTCACGCCAAGTGCGTTAACCAGTTAAGCTACCAAGGCATCCTTCTGGTCAAAAGAGCGAACACCTCCTGTGTTCCATGTATGGCTTTATCCTCATGGACTGTGGGGCTTGTGTTTTATCAATTTTTTGGACCAAATTATTGCCTTCACACCAAGCAGTCATACGTTTCAACAACAGTTCACCAGATACCACTAAGTCACGCATATGTTTACTAGATGACATAATACTCATATCATCTGCATACATAACGCTTTTGTTAGTGCCATTGATCTGCGGCTGCCCAGGTAGATCATTAATAAAAATCAAAATCAATACAGGGCCAAGCACTGACCCCTGAGGTACTCCTCTGTTAAACTCCATAGGGGTGGAGAGATAGATATTCCCATCATTTTGATAGGCTACCCTTTGATGTCGATTTACAAGGTAAGACTTGAGACAGATAGCCAGACAGCCAGCCAGCCAAGGTAAGACTTCAGCCAACCAGCAGTACAGACTTAATGCCTCACCCCTAATAATGTAGAACATTTAATAACAAAAAAAAACAGAAAAAAGTTGAACTTGATCTGATTATTAGTAACAGAGATAATGGGTGTTCCGTAAATATTGGTATTTTGAACCTTCGAGGGGCGCTGTGGAAGCTCCAGGGGGATTTTTGTAAAAATGTTCCTCTGGTAGTAGTCTATCAGTGGGATAAAATTCAGCTTTACGCTAACTATTTCCTGAGCTTGACGTTTTGGAGTCTTCATTGACTGCCCTAATAGGTGTAGATAAAGATACAGCCACGCTTTGTTTACCGTAAATGATACGTTTCCGAGAGTCTTTGATGATATTAAAATTTGCTGTAGATCGGACTATGTAACCATGGTTCTTTTTTTTTTAATTTAGAAAAATATTCCAGGTACAACCGTAAAGTACTTTAACATCTTTTTAAAAATATTTTCATTGTAAAATCAGTAGTGTTCATACATGAGGAATGCTCCTTTTTAACCAAATTGCGCACTGCTGCCGCAGGGGTTACTTTGACAATTTTTTCACGTGAATCTAAGGAGGGCAAAATTATTCCATGTACCTTTTGATGGAGAGAAATATGGTAAAAAATATCTGTAAAAATTTCAAAAAATTCATCTCGCGTTATTGAGAAAATTAATAATTGTAATGTTTAAAAACCATTGTTTTTCATGGCGTTGTTTCTCCATTAATTCTGGTACTTTTGCATCCATTTTTCATGCATTACATACGTTAATGTTAGATTTATATGGTTGTTACATATCTCTTCACTATTGCTGTTAATAGGGAAGTTATAACTGTTTTAGCGTATGTGTGCATTCTCCTTTCGTCATTGCCCCTGAAATTTCGGAAGTTATGCAAAGTTTAGGACATCTTGGCACAGGTACTATGGGGTACGAAAGTTCGTTTCATGATACTACAAATGCTTTAATCCTGAGGGAAAATTGCACTCTTTTCTATATATCAAAAGGAATATTATACATTCACTTTTGTATCAATTGTACTTATCGTAAATGCGCTAAATGATGCGTGATTGCTTTAAATTTCAAGGCCGGAAGTCGGAAAAGCAAAAAAAAACATTTCCTGAAACAGTATTTTCAGGATAGACCTTTCCCGTCTCGAAATTCGGGAAGGACAAAAACTTCGGAAGCGTGGAAAAGTGATGAGTGAAATGTGATGCTGACTCGAGAGAAAAATATCGCTTCACTCCGACCCTCTGATGAGCGCCGAGGCGAGGGTGGGGGGAGAGAGAGACCCGGGGTGGTGGAGGGGTGAGCGAGAGGTAGGCCAAGGACGCTTAGCCGTTGGCTGGACTGCCAAAAGCGCTCGGCGCAAAGGCCTTAGGAATAAAGCGCTGGACATCTTCTTTGCTCTACACTACTACAGTACTTGTATTAAACTTACGTACTTGAGAAGTATGCGCATTGAAAGATAAAGGATGCAGCTAGAACTTATATCAAAGCTCATTTTCGTATCACTTCTCATAGCTGAGGAACATTTCCGGGAAATTATTGATTTTAGGCAAGTTTACTATGATAGCGCTTCTTGTCAGCCGATTTCTGAACCTCTTGGCCTCCGCGGCTCCGTCGACTCGACTTTCGTCAAAATACTCAAGTTGAGTACCAACTACTCGACTCGACTTGAATTTTCGAGTACTTGCATATCCGTACTACCCATATTTGCTCAAGCTGCCGTCAATGAGCCTTTCTTGGTTCAGATGAAAAGCAAAAAAATACAGTATTTGAATGTGCATTCTCTTATTAACAGTATTTAGCACTTTGCTATTCTCTAAATTTAATTATATCCTGGCTGAAGTTAGTACAGTGCCTTTGTCACATTCTTTGAGATAGGTTTAATGTGCACTTTTTTGATCCTTTTCCTTTTTGCCAAGCTGGCAAACATGAGGAAAAGTGAGTGGGAGGACGTCAGTGGGGAAAGAGTGGAAGGATGAGTTCCAATGTGCAATTGGGTGTGTTTTTAAGTGAATGATGCCAAAGTCCTCTTTGGGCCATTTGTTGGGGATATAAAGCTTCTGCGCCTGATGCTGATCCAAGGCTGGCTGTGCTCTCATTAGGATGGCGGCGGAGTCAGCCTTTGAAATATTTCAGCATCAGCAGCCATTTTCGTGACCCAATGGAAAGCCTGAGCAGAGACTTCATCTCTCTGCGTGCTTTCTTCTGTCTTCTTGGCTGTGCGTATTGTCTCTCATTGTGTCGACCTCTTGCCTCTTGCTGCCGGGTCAAAGAGAGCAAGCAGTTGAGTTCTCACATTGAAGGCATTTTTATTTGTTAGGGATGTGCTTTTAAGAATGTCCATGATGTGATGTGGTCAGGATTCGAGAATCGAACCTCTCCAAAAATTATTCAAATTAATGATTGTGGCTGACGTGCTACATCATGGTAAATCCGGTTTCGAAATTTTGCTTTGGAATAATCATCTTTGGTCATAATCATGACTTTTTACTTCAAAAGTGTCGATTCAACACTTTTTGCATTCAAATTCGTTGAAGGTTGAAGGTGGGGCTGTAGGTATGCTTGATATGTATAGTGGGAAGGCAGGGAGTTTGAAGTGTTTGACATTTAAATGGAATAACTTCACAGAGCCCTGAAATTCTCTGGGTGAAGCAGTGAGTTTACCCATTACCAGCACTATTAACACGTTTGCAATGGAGGTGATTTTTTACGGTAATTTTCAGGAGTGTAATTTTCGTGGAAAAATTTTTAAATTTTTAATTACAGTAAAATCTCTTAATAGCATGTCTCAGAATAATGTGGTTTCGGATATACCGCAGGTCTGGGCTTGTCCCCCATAATTTTTAGTTCTTTTCCTTTTGCACTGGCTTCAGATCAAACTTATCTCGTGACATTTCATACTTTCATACAACTATGCTTCAATGTACGATAGTAAATTCCCCTCAGTTCCATATTTGTTTGGCAGAAACTTTACATTTAAGTACTTAATTATCCACGGCACGTATTTTGAGGGCTTTCGGTCTGTGAGTTCTCAACGGGGGGGTTTCCCTTGATTATCCGTGATCTACAATTCGAGTACAAAGAAGAAACTCCCAATCAAATATTTACCAAGCTTCGCCGACCACAGAAGATGATTCAATTTACCCGGTTGCCTTCAATGATCCTTTCCACAATTGTTAGTGTAAAATACAAAAATCCATAGAGAAATAACTCACCACTGTTAAGTTTTGATTTTTTCTTCACCGTGGTTATTCTACGTGCTTTTTGATCAATTTTCACGTAAGCAGTGATGCAAATCATGATTTTCAACGTACGGTTACTTCGTATCACCATATTTTGTGCTGTATTATTTGTAACTATGTACACAGGATTTTTTTGCCAATCGCAATGATAAGGTATGCGTTTCCAAGTGGCACTCTCATTTAGTAAATATGCAACTTCAGCTCAGTCAATGTTTTGGCCGTCATTACAACCAGAAACTCTTGGGTTGTGAAGGTGCGCGTACTTTCAGACAATGAAGCTCATAAATGGTAATTTTCCACTAGATAACATTTAATACGACCATGGTTTCCATGCACTGTATCATCATCAGGTACATACACAAAAACAGATTGGGTATGTATACAAAATTTGCAGAGGAGGAGGTGTGGTAGGGAGGATAGGGGGGTTGAGGGTGGCTGTGGGGTAGGGAGGATAGGGTTAGCTGAAGTAGAGTAAGGGAGGGTGAAGGCAAGCAAAGGAAGGCAAGCAAGGAGGAAGGGAATGAGTAATCAGGAAAACACATCAAAAGGTTGAAAGGAAGCACCAAAAAAGCGAGAATCACCATTAAGAATACAAGAAAGACCGATGGATCACAAGGTGTTAGGCACAGGTTGAGCGTTGACCGGATTCATTTGGGAGTTCAGGTGTGGTAACAGGCATCATTGAGGAAGGTTTTGTTGGGAACAAAGGTTTTTTTGTGTATGTATCTGATGATGATGCAGTGCATCGAAACCATGGTCGTACTGAATCTTATCTAGTGGAAAATTGCCATTTCTGTGCTTCATTATGCTGAACTTGCACCATATCACACCTGATATTTCTCTAATGAATCACAGAAATGCCAATTTTCCACTAGAAAATGATACTTCACTTTTTGATACTTCTCTTTTTGTACTTTCAGATATCTTAAATCACAAATTATTGCATTCTAGCATAAATGATCCTTCATAATTTTTTTGGGCTTTTACCGAATGCGTTAGTCGGCATGAGGTCTCAGCAACCTTGCTGGTAGGCACTTAACAATAATGTGTAAAAATCATTCTTGCTTTTTCACTCTTTATTTTATATTTTGATAAAACTCCCTGATTTGAAACTAGAAAGCTAATTTCATCCATTAGTGTGCTTTAGTTTTATCACCATTCGATTCCCAGGGAGAATTCTCTTCTTGTAAAATAGTTTTTGCATTTATATTAAACAGGCAAATACTGTATCTCCCTATTATTTCACCCATTTTCACATCTAGCAAGCATAATTTCAAGTTCAATTTGTGGAAGAATTGTTGGGAACGGTAGGATTTTGTAATTCATATTGAACAGTGGCCTTGTTTTTCTGTTACTATTTAAAATGAATTAAATTACATTTGAGTGATCTTATAATGAAGCCACTTTAATCATAATAATGTCAATTTGTTCAGAGTGACTTGTCCATCCAAGTTGTTCATGGCGCTGGCTGATAGTATGCTCTCTGGGCTAGTACGTTGTAAATCTTCCTGATTTCTCATTGTCGCCTGAATAGCTAATTGGAATTGCTAATGAACATTTTCAGATATCTGACTGGAGATCAGTTTTCGAGTGAGTCATCTGCTGAAGCATACGTGAGGTGCCTTCGAATGGGCTGCCGCTGCATCGAACTTGATTGCTGGGATGGTCCTGATGGAATGCCATTCATATACCATGGCCACACGCTGACCACTAAAATTAAATTTTTGGATGTTATCAAAACAATTAAAGAGCATGCCTTTGTTACCTCCGAGTAAGTACATGACTTAATGTCCAACCACTATTCTGTTTTAGGATATATTTATATTTGATTCAGAGGTAATAAATTTGATTAATTTTGAATTTTTCCATATGCATTCTTCTTTGCATTTGCTAGGTATCCTGTGATTCTATCAATTGAAGACAACTGTTCTCTGCCACAGCAGCGCAAGATGGCCTCTGCAATGCAAGAGGTCTTCGGGGACATGCTGCTCTCACATCCAGTTGAAAAGAATGAAACACAACTGCCATCACCGCACCAACTTCGAAGGAAAATCATTCTCAAGCACAAAAAACTCCCAGAGGGCGTTGACGAAGCATCTTTCATGGTCAAGAATGATGATGGTACATATATGGAGTATCATAATTGAGCTCTTATGTTTGTGTCTGTTTTGTTGCTTGTAATGTTTATATTTTTCTTGTCACACCTCTGATGGTTGCTTTGTTTATCTTTTGGTTTCTGCTATTTTATGCTTATCATTTTGTCTTTGCTCTGTTTGATAGGATAACAATTTAACAACCTAAAGTTATGTGGATTTCATGCAAGGAAAACATTTACTGAATGCACCCACAAAAACTCTTTTTCTCTTAATGATGAGTATTATCTATGTTCATAGCTATTTTGGCATCATATATGTGATGATAGCTCAATGGGTTTGTGTCAGTGGGTCTAGTGTTCATATTTAGGAGCATGGAGCTCATAGGGTACGTAGAGCTAAACTAGAGCTGAAACTGATTGATGATTTTTGGATACGAGAGCTTTCTGGGGAGCCACTGGCAGAATTAGAAAAGTTACTTTGCTCCCCTGCAACCCAGTTGTTTGAATACATGACCTTGTTGAGTTCAGTACTTGGTGGGATGTTTTTCCCTTGCCCATCAAACCCATCTCTAGGTTGAAGAGTAGTGTGGTTGGATCGAATGCATTGAATGAAATCCCATTTTTGTATTTTTCAATGGACCGTGGAAAAAAGTGTAAATTGTGGGAATTGATGAAATAAGTCAAT
The DNA here is from genome assembly GCA_963573305.1 of Pyrrhosoma nymphula. NCBI lineage: Eukaryota > Metazoa > Arthropoda > Insecta > Odonata > Coenagrionidae > Pyrrhosoma > Pyrrhosoma nymphula. Next base: position 153,416,868 of record OY754329.1, on the reverse strand, counting down.
TTTGTTGAAGAAATCATTATGTCATAAAAATATTGACCAACCTGCCAGGCCGAATAACATAAGTATATATTACCGAAGAGATCTGTAATCACTTGTCTTTTGGTTTTCTGCTTTTCTCCCTTTTTTGACAAGTATCACCACATTTTCTGGCCTTTTTCATTGGTGTTCCAAGATTTTGCACAGCAGTGTTGAAAGTGGAGAGCAACAATCCAAGGTGTTGTCTTAAATCAACACCAATGAATGAATCAATTTCCAAAATTGGTAGTATTTCCTCGAGTAAAAATGCCCTATTTCTTTGCTTTTTTCCATCCCCAAGGTGTGAAATTTAATTGAAATGCAGATATACCTCGACTTAAGTCGTTTCAAGTTGCAGTGCGACCTCGATTAAATGACACCAGACAATCTTGACAACCTTGATTAAATGACAGATCTCTCCACTCTTGTATTGCCTTAGTGGGTTAGAGGTGGTTAAATGCCACTTGGTAGTTAAAAACTTTACATTATCCATGTATGACATCTTTACGAAAAACCCCATTGTAAAATACCATTGTGGATGCGGTTATCAAAATTCTTTTTAATTGTTTAATGCTTATCAAAGCCCTGTTTCCACAACAGCCGTACGGACTGAGGTAGTTGTTACGCCTGTAGCATTGTCTTGGGAATGTAGAGCTGGAGCATGTAGTTCCTAATGCTGCCAAACTTACCTCAATTGGTGCTGGTGTTGCGAGTGGGAGCAGTAGTATGAAGCTCAATACTCGGAAAAGGAACACAAAATGGATAATAATGTCACCTTTATTTCTGAGCGAATTTAGGTCTATATAGGCCATTCTTACAAAAAACTCATTACATTTAATACATTAACACCCATGCCATGATATTACTGGATTTGATGTACAGAAGAGTTTCATTTGATTTTGAAATCATTCCGAATACAGCAAAAGGTGTCATGGATGCAGGAATTCTAATTTAGTTTGAAATTAACTGCTTGCGTTTCACTTGTTCCCTGCAATTAATGGCAAGTGCAGCACAGAGTTGTAGCTGTAACGCCAATGTAGTGCGAATGCATTTTTGTGTGCATATGTGTGAATAGGTTTTTAAGCCAGTCCATTTAGATGTTGTGGAAATGTGGAAAGTCTCCCACCGATCTGTTTTGATGCATGCTGTCTAGTGCTGGCTTGTAACGTACATGTGGGCTGTGTAGTGCCGTCAGGGTGTAACTCTGGGAGCTGTCCATCCTAGGTGTTGAAGTTAGTGTGTGCGTAGTTGAAACGTTCGGTAAACTGACAGTGGAATTCTTTGTTTGCAATAGTAACAGCCTAATTTTTTGTGTGCAGTTTTCAAAGTCATTACTAATACGGTGGACCCCCACTTTACGATGGGTTAACTTTAAGATCTGCATGCTAGGAATTTCAAAGCTTGCTGATTTTACTCGTGCCCTGTAGAATTTCCCATTTCGACGTTTTTTTGCGCCCATTATTTGTTATTCATTCAGTATTCTTAGCTTTATTTGTTAAAGGACTGCATTTTTTATCATAGCAACACTTTAATGATACCTGTTATTTTATCATGAGCTGTTCGCATTGTTAGAACAAATGGAGCAAATGTTGCGGTGATTAGCGCTGTCACCAATCTGCACCATCGAGATAACGCAACATTCGTTACGTAGGTGGTCCCTAACCATAAGGTCCCTGTCCAATCCATCTAATTAGGTGTTGGCCAGGAAAAGGGTGAGAATTGGAACGCACTAGCGTGAAATGTGGCACAGAGACGCTGGAGTGAAGGCAAAGGCGTTCCGTGACCGCTTGCGTCCCACATCTCTCACCTTTTTTTTGTCCTTGTTAGATACATCACCAAATGCTTCCTTGTCACCGAAGTGGTTCAATGAGTTATCTCGGAAAGTTATAATTTCTGTGCAAATAATTGGAGCTCCAAATAAAAATATGCAGAGCCATATTCTCATTTTTTTCGTGTAGACAAAAATGCTGAAACCTTTACATATTTTTTTATTTTGGCCTTTAGGTGAAGCTTCTTATCATTCAATTTGGCCGAGCGACATTATAAATACATCAAATTTTTATATCAATCGTAGCTAGTCAAAGGTTTTCCAGATTTCAAATCTGTAAAAACCAGCTTGCATCTCTTCAAAAATGTGTTGCTCAATGTGTCACCTTTTATTTATCACTTGTGCATGAGGTCATTGTTATAAAACGTGCAATAAAATCTGAACCTTCAAATTTCCGTAGTGGAGTTTTAGTTGCGATTCGGAAGGAGACACTTCACATAGATGTCAAGTTGAAACTACTCGCTGCAGCACGATAGGCAGCAGAAGATATTCCCAATGGCAATCCAGCAAGAGGTTGTCAAGACTCCATGCCAAACAATGCAGGTGGTAAAACAAAAAAATCTGTTTGTTGCATTTAAAAGATTGCATTTACAATTAATTTGAGAAATCTGAAATGATGCCTGCAGTCGCTAAGGGAGTCTCTGTTCGTAATGACGATGACTGATTGTCTTCATTGGACCTTTCGTAAAGCCAACCCATCATAATGTGAACTAGATGTGAAGTGGGGGTACACTGTATCAAGATTTTGCTCTCATTATTGGAATCAATATTCATTTATTCTCCAAAGACCAACATTATGCATTAATATGTGGTATAGGATTTGTCAATACAAGTATTTGATGTACAGTTCTGTTCAAAAAAATCTTACCGCCGAAAATTTCTAAGTCCCCAGTTTTTGATGATTTGGCATCGTGGCTGAACCACGCCCCCCTGTGACGGAGAACAACAAACTTTCCAAGCGGAACGAGAGCCCTCCCTCCTCGTAGCTAGGGGAGTTGAACCATCCACGGAAGGAAAATTTTGACCTGGGAAAAGGATTATTTCCGAGGGGAGGGGTAAGGTTTCTTTTCTTGTGATGTGTGAGTAAGAAGAAAAGGGAGATGTGCGGGGGAGCAATAAACTCTCCGAGTGAACGGCGGCCCTCCTTCCGAACTCACTTGCCGAGAGGGAACCTCCACCCGAATGACGATTTTGACCTGCTAAGGGATTTCTGAGGAGATGGGTTGGATTTCGGACTCCCGTTTGGTTATTTGTGAGCGAAAATGAGTAGATGAACGATCGGTCTGTCGGATATCTCTCGTAATAGAAAGCTACCATGTAGAAGCCAGGACTCAAATATCCATTGAAAGTCTTTATCAGAGTACGGGGAATAATTCCGCTGCAAATGACATATCTTCCATTATTTTTCCTCTAGAAAAGGCTATTACCGCGAATCGTCGCTCGAAGAGATCGAATCGTGTCCCCGGAGTTCCTTTAGTTTCTTATAAGTATTTTTCATTTATGCGCGTATTCATTGACGTAGAAACTTGTCAAAAGTTTGACGTATGTTCGCAATCGCTGTCTGGAATTATATGGCTGCGCTTCTTTGGTTTGAATTTTTTCCATCGATATTAAATAAGAATCAGTATGCATGTCAATTTTCTTAGGATGCAAATAGACCAATGCCATTTAATTATAATGCTGGAATGCCGTGGAAACCAGCTAGGAAATAAGCTCAAAGCCTGCCTTCATTCAACTATTACTAACTGAATAAAAATGGATGGTTGCTACGCACTGACGAATCGTCATACGGATTCAGCATTTACTTGATTGGTCTGCGGCAGTTTTACCCACCTTTTTATATCAACTAACCACTTTCTGCAGTAAAAAGGTCACGACTTAAAAAAATAAATAAAGGAAACGTCCTAAACGTTAAAGTATAAACGATAATTAATACGAGTAGGAAACTTATAAAAATGATACGAGTAAGGGGGATATTAGCCAATGAAGTGGGCGTTTCGTTTCCGCGCTTCCCAGCTGCTGTGAACGAGAGATCATGTAAGTTTTCACATGTATGGGTCGCTTCCACGCATCCACATAATGTGCGGATACAGCTTGACCGACCACAACGTTGCTTCTTCGCTCATAGTAGAATAAGAAGCCGCTGCTCCCTTCCATTGTCTCTTTTTGGCAGTTTCGGGCCTTTCTTCAAGCGAGGGTGATGGAAGGGGCTTCCTTTGGTAAGGAATGTTTATTGCTCTCTCAGGAAAGATTAGAAGGACCAAAGGGGTGGTGCCTCTATGCAAAGATCTTCGCTAATACAGTTAACTCACTAACTGAGTAGCAAAGATTATACACACAGGACGGAGTAGATTGAAAGAGGCATTTGAGTAGAGATGGGTCACTTTGAAAATTACCACGGTAATTTTCGTAAATTACCATGGTATTTTTCGTAATTTACCGCACCCCTTGAAAATTACCGTAATTTTCGGTAATTTTCTAGATAATTCACCCATGTTTGAGATAATTTTTCATACAGATAAATTCCCAACATGTTCTTTTAAGCCAATTCCACATTTCTGACGTGTTTAATTATAAATTGAGGAATGTTCAACTCATTTTGGCATATTTTACTTAAATTATAACATTATTGAGTAATTATTAGTAGAATATTCTTCTTTAAAATTTCTCATACTTTGACAAAAGAAAGTCACATTGCGTGTTGCTGCCGTATTTCTTTTTACAATTTTGAGAATTTCTAATAAGTTAATGCTGCATTAGGTATGTTTTAAACATCGTATCCTCTCCCTTTCGCTATTGGCATTCTTATTTAACCATACATTTTCTGTTTAGTGCTTAAAACTGAAAATTACTGGAAAATTACGGTAATTTTCAAAAATTACCGTAATTTACCGTGGTAATTTACCTCTGATGAAAATTACGGTAATTTACCCATCTCTACATTTGAGAGGGATGAAAGAAGAAATTATTTGCCTCATGTTACTTTAATGGTAACAAGGAAATTTAATCCATATCCAACGCGAAACAATAATTGAGTACTGGCTGAAGTTCATGATTGAGTGGATTGAAAGTTTTTTTTCCTAGACATTCCAATATTGGAATAAATTAGTATCAAGCTACTTACATCCGAAGATATTTGAAGTGGATAGGGCTTTCCTTGCCTCTCGAGAAAAACATGGAAAATCAAGAAAGCGCAGACATTAAGTTCTAAGCATAGCGAAAGAACTTGATATGATATTGGATACTTTAGAAATCTCACTACTTTAAAATTAAAACATTAATTAGTAATAGTTTGCGCATAAATACATCACCCCTGGAATTCTCTTTCCCGGAATACTTTGCGAAGATAGGTGTGCGCTAAAATTTGAGCCTGACATTATGGGTTACTACAGAGCGAATTTGAGTGATCCAGTTTTAAATCCCTTATCCAAACTATTATTCTTTTATTGTTAATATCGCACATTCTTGTAGCTAGTTGTGTATTGTAATTCCACCCACACCAAATTTATCTACGCACCTAATTAATACAAAGAAAAAGTTGTAAGCTCTCTTCTGAAAGGCGCATGCGTTTCCTGGCTTACTTTCGGAAAGAATTAGCAGCCATAAGGAAAAATTAAACAAAATTCCGAAAAGAAGTAAATGACTAAAAACAATTTACGAAAGTTCAAATACAAAAGGGATTGCACTGCCACAAATATATGAGATAACACAATTAAGTCGAAATTGCGATAATTATTAACGTTAATGAATACGCTCGCAAATTTTAATAAATTTAAACAATAAAAACGAAACCATATCATTTCCAAGATGCCATAATTAATTCTTGTCATTTTACCCGATATAGGTTCAGTTTTTTCCTTGCAATCATTTACTGTTTCTGGAATTAAGTTTGGGGAAATTTACTCAGGCAGTGTAAGTATTCATTATTTGACGCTTTTTTTGCCTTCCTTTTTTAACTTATTTCATGCTGTTAGTTGTGATTATTCAATGTAGTGTTCTATAAAAATTACGTATGCTATAAGGAAATGGGGTATTGTGAAGGCAGGCTGGCATATTTCACTGCGCGCGTGCGCATCTTCCTATGTCTTTTCAGCTGATGCTGGTTGACGGCGGTTGGATATGGGATGGCGGTTCGGGCGACTTTAACGTTTAGGACGTTTCCTTTATTTATTTTTTTAAGTCGTGACCTTTTTACTGCAGAAAGTGGTTAGTTGATATAAAAAGGTGGGTAAAACTGCCGCAGACCAATCAAGTAAATGCTGAATCCGTATGACGATTCGTCAGTGCGTAGCAACATAGAGTAAGCATATATTTTCTCTATGGTAGCAACCATCCATTTTTATTCAGTTAGTAATAGTTGAATGAAGGCAGGCTTTGAGCTTATTTCCTAGCTGGTTTCCACGGCATTCCAGCATTATAATTAAATGGCATTGGTCTATTTGCATCCTAAGAAAATTGACATGCATACTGATTCTTATTTAATATCGATGGAAAAAATTCAAACCAAAGAAGCGCAGCCATATAATTCCAGACAGCGATTGCGAACATACGTCAAACTTTTGACAAGTTTCTACGTCAATGAATACGCGCATAAATGAAAAATACTTATAAGAAACTAAAGGAACTCCGGGGACACGATTCGATCTCTTCGAGCGACGATTCGCGGTAATAGCCTTTTCTAGAGGAAAAATAATGGAAGATATGTCATTTGCAGCGGAATTATTCCCCGTACTCTGATAAAGACTTTCAATGGATATTTGAGTCCTGGCTTCTACATGGTAGCTTTCTATTACGAGAGATATCCGACAGACCGATCGTTCATCTACTCATTTTCGCTCACAAATAACCAAACGGGAGTCCGAAATCCAACCCATCTCCTCAGAAATCCCTTAGCAGGTCAAAATCGTCATTCGGGTGGAGGTTCCCTCTCGGCAAGTGAGTTCGGAAGGAGGGCCGCCGTTCACTCGGAGAGTTTATTGCTCCCCCGCACATCTCCCTTTTCTTCTTACTCACACATCACAAGAAAAGAAACCTTACCCCTCCCCTCGGAAATAATCCTTTTCCCAGGTCAAAATTTTCCTTCTGTGGATGGTTCAACTCCCCTAGCTACGAGGAGGGAGGGCTCTCGTTCCGCTTGGAAAGTTTGTTGTTCTCCGTCACAGGGGGGCGTGGTTCAGCCACGATGCCAAATCATCAAAAACTGGGGACTTAGAAATTTTCGGCGGTAAGATTTTTTTGAACAGAACTGTACAAAGGATTTCGATAATCTTTGTCAAGACATAAAATAACATTTATTTGCTACCTGAAAGGAGCTCACTTACAGAATAGAAACATTCCATTTTAGAAATTATTTCAATTCCCAAGAATAATAAAGATTTGAGGAAATGTTTTTTAAGAGGATGAGTTTTGATGTTATCATGTATTTGATTCGTTATCAGCAGCCAAGGAGATGGATCTGCGGAGTACAGTTAAGAATGGTATCCTCTACCTCCAGGATCCAGTTGACAAGGACTGGAACCCACATTTCTTTGCTCTGACGCAGAACAAGCTCTTCTACACGGATACATTCCCTGAGAACCATGACAACGACGATGGGGAGGAAGAGGAGGAAGAGGGAGGAGCTGCATTCCATCGACCCAAAGAGGTGTGTTTGCCCATCCCAAAGTGCTTTTGCATTCCTCTCTAGAGAGGGAGACCCTCCGCTCACATTTCCACTCTGCTCTCGACCCAAGTGGTTGTGTGCGCACAGGATTCTAAAATTTTGTTTCTACAGTTGGCATCTGATGAGCTATTTAGCAGTTATATACTCTAATGTTTTGAAGATGGATCCAATGGAAGCCAATTGAATGAAAAGTGAAATGAGCACCTATGACAGCATTTCAGTCGTTAAGGTGACCATGAACGGTGAGTCGAGGTAGTGGATATTTTTGGTGATGTAGCACTCTTTGCCATGTCTAACATCATTGCCGAAACAAATCCACCACCTCTCCTCCACATGGTCTTCTAGATTACTGAAATACTGGTATAAGAGCTCATTTCATTTTGCATTTGATTACCTTTTGGGATCCATCCTCAATAATCAATTCACTAGCAAATTAAGCTCTCGGTTAAGAAACTTAATGACTGGAGGAGTAGAGGGGAATGTGCATAAAGCGTGAGGAGGTAGATTTAAACTTGTGGATGAAGTTAAATACTGGGCATTGACCTGCCTTCATACCTGTCATAGGGAAAACACTTGCAGAATATTTGTAGCTTTTGTAACTGTATAGTAAATTTGAGGTTTTTAAGAAAAAGGACATCAAAGGGGTGGAAAAAATATACATATGTATTGCCTTTGAATGGCAATGTCAGATTCTGTTATTAAGATTTACAAATTTATGCAGTGTTGATGACATGAAAGAGCAAATGAGGCATTGAAGAAGAAACATAAAAGTAAAAAATAATGAATACATGTACAAAACAAAAAAAAACTTCTGCTTTAAAATCTGCTTGTAATAACTGTAACACTCTCCAAACTGGAACAAAAAAGTGGAACTAAACCATTACCACCTTTTGGTTATAAAAATTAGTATACAATTAATATTACATTTTAAATCTTTATGTACACGAGTATAGCGTAAATATAATAAATGTGCATGTGGGGCCGCGTACCCAAGGTTATGATAAATAAAAAGCGAGGACACCTTCATACATTGCCGCAATAAGAATCTCTCTATTACATTTCACACAGATCTTGGTTTATCTTATGGAAAGTTCATTCATTTACTATAAAACCACCAAAAATGTATTGAAAAATATGAAATTACTATAAAAAAATAATTTGTATACAATTAAAAGTTAAGTTGATTCTGTGCTCTACATAAAAACTGGTTGAAAATTCACAGGTTTCCTTAACGTTTTACTTTTACCTTAAACATAATACTAATGGAATAGAATCGAAACTTTCATGGGTGCACCACGCACCCAGCAATGCTTGATTGCTTTAAAACTTGAGTTCATGAGACATTGGTTTAGGTATTTTTGCAATGACCTCAGTCCTGTAGTGGTGACTTAGGCTGGCAAAGACCCATCGTCCTTGGTCCACACATCATGAGATGGAGAGGCGACAATAGCCTGTCAGCAAATTTTTGTCAGTAAATTTTTCAAAATTTCTTAGCAAGCACGAGAGCAATAAATAATAAAATAAAAGCTTTGAACATCTCGTGTCAATAAAACGAATGCTGCGATGAAATTTCGATTCCTCCAAACCACGCTTTCAGGTGAGAATGCAGCGTGGGTTCCTGCAAGATTATGCAACGTGCATTGCATATCTGTATCTAAAGTTGATGACGTTTCAAGGATGAATAGAAAAATCGAGTTATCCTAAAGAACCCCATGTTTGCCATGAATCGCACAGTGGGCTGAAATCAGAAAAAGCTGGCCAAAAATCATATCTCCAACTTTTTTTAAAAAAGAACTATGATTTCGTCACAGTTTACACAATAAATTTAATTGTTAAATATGTAAAATATAAAATTATAAACAAAAACTAATTACAAATGATAGGTATGAATGCACTAAACTATTTATTATATTTATCCAAGTTGCGCCACTATCCTCATCGGAACTGGTGGGCAGTTCCATCAGAAGGAGGTTCTGAGCTTCTTTTGGTATATTTTTCTTATTTTTTTGGAACATCATATGCTGATATAAACAGAACTGAAGTAAGGAGAGGCCTTCGAAAAAGATCCACGAATTTAGCAGATCGCGAAATTTTTCGCTTATGATACGCCCGGTATCTTCGTATGTCCTTGCGCCTCGAATCCAGGGCTTCCTCTGATAGCTGGCCTATCAGGAGAACTACCGCCTTTGCAATAGACGCTCCATGAAGGAGCACTTTGTTGACAATAGGTGGCATATGATACCATATGTACAACCTTACATAATGAGAGGCAGTGCTGGAGTAGTAGTCAGAGAACGTGGTATGGTTTATTTGAAGGCCAGATGATAGGGTTTCAAAATTGTGGAAAATATTACAATAATTTCCTCATCATTACCTAGAATTGGAAGAGAAATACGTTGTAATTATTAGGTAATCTACAAGTAATATGCTGATCATAGAGCTTCAATTTTGGGAATATTCTTAAAGCAATAAATTGCTGACAATCCGCAAATTTTCGATGAAAGCTTAGGGTTGGAAAAAAGCATCGGGCAGTGTTTCCATCACTAGTTGTTCCTTGACCAGGATTTGGTATGTCTAATATCTATGACTTACGTATCAATTTACACGTTGAAGTGAAAATTTCCTTGCCTGATCCTTCAATACAAGAAATAATTCTTGCAGCTGTATGATAAAACAGAGACTGTAATTCTACTTCATACTTTTCTTCTAAAATGATTATCCCTTCCAGATAATCCACCTATTTTGCTTTTTTTACCCGTTTATAAATTGGATATATCGTGCCCATGAAATTTTGCCGTTTCCTGAATGAGGTGATATTGACTCTTCGTCAATTGCACCTTCACAATCAGAGAAACAACTTCCTCTTCCGAGAGCTCTCTTTTTGGAGCGTCTTTAGCCCTCCATTTACAAAGCATTCGCTTTCCTCTTGTTGGGGTTGCAGATGTCATCTCTTTCACAACCTTCGCTGCTGCATCGTCTCCTGCAGTGCATAATTCCATGAAAGTCGCTACATTTAATTCCTCTAGGGAAGTGGAACTTCTGAATTTCACAACTTTTCTACGCTTACATTAGACCTAGCACTTGCTCTATCAAAATGCACTGACGGCCTTCCACAAGGTATGCTTTTTGTTAAGCCTAAAAAATGATTAATAAAGAAATAAATAACAATATTTCGTAACACAAGAAAACAAGGAATGAAGTATTCAGCTAGTTGCTTACGTCTTATCATTTTCCGATAACATTAGCACTCACCTGAAGCAGATGCACATTGGGGATATTTTACCACTGTGGCAGGAGATCTTATCGGCTTTATTAACCAAATTCTATTTTTCTTCACAAATCTGCTGTTCAATCTGAAGCACTCAGCCCACTTTCGGAAATACTGATGGAAAAACACTTTTTTAATGAAGGTCGCAAGCAAAGTTTGTAATTTCCCATCTCCTTCCAAATTAAGTTTCTTGTATAAAAACTAGCACGAACGATTTCATCTGATCCATTGACACTCCTCTTTTTTCCAAGAGCACACTATGTAAATCTTGGCGAGTCACTTGCGTTGAATCCATAGCTGGGCAATGACACTGTGAACGTCCTTTGGCACAAACCTCGACAATGAATACTGAAGAGAGACTGATGTCAAGCACTCGGCCACAAATTAACAGAACACTCTAGCCAATCGCATAGAGGGCATATTTTGGAAAAACCCAGTTAGCAGAATGGTAACATGCATGTGTTGAAAGTGAAAGAACAACTCTGGGTGCATAAGAGAGTAGCCGCTGCAGACGAAGGGCATGGGGAGCGTGAAAACCGTTAGGTTTATTGCCGCCCACACACGGCTGCGGGATTAGACCTAAGGGTAAAAGCATAGAAGAGGGTACATGCCATGAAATCAGTGCAAAGAATAAGTGGTAAGTACAGTGCACTCAAGATGTTGGGAAAATCCAGCCTCTCAACAGACTGCTATGCATTTAACGCTAAGTTACCGAGTTCCTACCACGTGTGTGGTGCGTCAAGGGGCGCGAGACCCGCCCGACATCATTTTGCTTTACCACGAAAAAAAAGAAGGGGTGCAAGTTGGTGCAAGATATCTCTTTTCCATCTAATAAAATAGACTTCAATCTAACTCCTGGTGTTTATATCTCAGGAGCGGCAAGCGGCGATAAGTACTTTTATGCTAGCAACAGGTAAAAAAATGTCAAAAAACAGTGATATTTTAAACAAATTATAAAGTTAGGAAATAAAGGGTTTTCCACAAAACATTTAGCTCTTTGATATCTAGAAGAATAATACTATAAACAATTATTCTTAAAATTGTCTAATTTCTGATGATATCCCATTGCCTGGGAAACAAATTTTGAAATATTTTGTAAAAGTCGCGCCTTCCAGATTTCATAGATTTTTATTAATTTTGGGCGGGCTGTAATAATATAATATATACTTTGAAAAAAAATACACTTCAGTAAAACATCACATGGGCCTTCTAAAATGTGGATTTTTCATTCCCGGTTCTAAATAAAAAAGTCGAAAATTTGATTTTTGGCCAGCTTTTTTTCGATTTCAGCCCACTGTGCAGCGTGGGATGCAGTCCGCGCATAGGCACAGGAAAACCAAAGGTTCGCGGTTTGCTTTCATGTCCACGTGTACTTTTTCTCACAACCAATTTTCTATCAATGCCTTTATCTGAGAATTATTGGGTCAGTGGTTGATATTCATATTACTTCATATTTCCACAAGTAATTATCCTTGACAAATGTTACATAATAGGCGTCGGTAAGGGTTTTCATTACTTCATCGCACTAGAAGTGCAGAAGAAAATTTGTTTTCAATGAATTGCAAACTACAGGGGACTCTTGTTAGGACGTTTCTGAATTGCACGTTTTCCTCATTTGGACGTTCATTTCCTGAGGACTGCGTTACAGTGCATGTAAAAAACTATGGTTGGCACGTTTTGGTTAACTCTTTCGCACGTTTGGAGGAGGACCAAGCCAAATTTGTCGTAGGTAAATGACCACCTCGTAGGTTAATCAGATGATGGATAAATCTCAAGATGTTTACTTCTTGCATTAAAAAAATTTGTTATTGCTTAAAATACTATTTTGATAGTCATATTATGGTTAAAAAAATGTTAGTGAAGGAAGAAAAAAGCAATCTCAAACATCAGAATCACCTATTCAATGCTTGTCAAGGTCCCCACAAGCAGCGCATTTTATTGCGATATTCGTTTGTTTTATCGCTGTCGCGGCTGTCACAGTTGTCATCTATGGAATCAACACTGCGTGAGCAACAGCGCATGTGATCATCATCCATGTCATCATCAAAAACTACAGCCCAAATAAAATTTTTAATGCCGATGAGATTGGTTTATTTTTTATTTTGCTTCCTGATAAAACACTGGTGTTTAGAGGAGATAAGTGCCATGGAGGTAAAATGAGTAAGGAGAGGCTGACTGTCCTGTGTTCCAATGAAATTGGAATGGAAAAACTGATTCCGTAAGTGATCGGGTGTCCCCGATGCTGCAAACATGTTCAAACATTACCTTGGACGTATGATTGCAACTATAATGCCTGCATGACCACCACAATTTTCGAAAATTTCCTGTGAGTTCTGGATGCAAAAGATGGGTGGATAAAATCATAAACTTTTGTTGCTTATTGATAACTGCAAAGCACATCCAACACACTGTATTTTTAAGAAATATTAAAGTGGTGTTTTTTCCTCCAAATTGCACGAGTGTTCTTCAGTCCCTCGATCAAGACAACATACAATGTATGAAGCATAAGTACAGGAAACTACTTGTCAATGAGAGGTTGGCGAGCCTTCTCGAGTCAGGAATAAAAGTAAATATTCGGATGCGATGCATTTTGTGAAGCATGCCTGCGACTCCGTCAAAGCCAAGAGCATAAGAAATAGCTTTCGGACCTCTGGATTTCATCGCAGCACAAGCGAGGATGATTCTGCGTCATTGAGTGATGAGGCATCACATGAAAACACCCTTGAGGGCTGGAATCAGCTGTTCGGAGAAGGGGAGGGTATGACCTTCGACGAGTGCGTCGCCTGTGGTGCTGATATTGAAGTCTGCAGGTTGGTTGTTGGAACTTGTGACTACTAAAAATGAAGCTTTATTTATGGAGATAATTACGTAGCAAATTTATAATAACTATTCCAAACATAATCTTTCATCTTCCTAAATGTAATTGCAAAAGTCAGTGAATCTCATTATCATGTATTTTTATCAGTAGATTGATGTCAATAGATGATGTTTATGAACAGAAAGGAAGAAGAAGACACCGGGAAAGAGGAAGCAGAGCCCAAATATCCTCCAACATACGCAAAAACAGTGGAAGTGATGGCGACAGTTCGTCATCAGTCACGAAATCGATGAAAGTGTGATGAATACTTGAATAAAAATGAACTGTTCTATCAAAATATTAGGGCTCAAAATGATAAAAACAAAGCACCTTGGACAGATTCTTCCAGCCACCATAAGTTTATATGTATTTCCATGAAATTATGCATTTTTGTTAGTGATATTTGTGAAGAACACGCAGGAAGTTCCATTTTTGTTTTGTTACAAGCAATCAAGTTTACGCCATTACGCACGAGAAAGACAATTTTTTTGGGCCGGGAGCTCAATTTGTTCATGTTTTCAAGGAGTTCTGACAATCCTTATAATGCTATAATATTTGTTCATGAACTTAAAATGTTCATCATGGTAAACACAAGTATAGCATTTTTGGTGCAATCATTTTAATTTAATACAAGCAATATTAACATAAAGCGCTCTTAAGTGAGAAGTGGACATTCGCGCCGTGGATTCAGCTGTCCTCCGGCCAAATTATTTCATTGGAAATTTGAAGAGAAAAATATCACTAGGTGGCTTTGCTAACTTTGCTGCTGAACTTTGTGAAAGCAGCATCTGTAAACTAAATGTGCTGTTTGGTTTACAGATGATGACAATTGTCGTCAATTGTCGCCGGTTAATGATGATGACAATTGTCGTCATCATTAATAATTGAGTATGGATCAGAGTTAGGTATCGTATGTATTTCCTTGGAAGGCGGAATAGGTGGAAAATAAACTATTTCTACATAAATGATCACCAGTTATCTACGGCATGAGCTAAAATGAGCGGCAGGATAACATTCCCCTGCAAGTTATGCAACCAACCAGCACATCTTTGACTTTACATGGAATGCCTACCCTGTTTTGCATGTTTTCCTGGTTACCACGTTCAGAATCCCGGGTCCCTTCAAGAACATGCTAACGAGAGTCCGCTGTATTTTGAGGCTGCATTTCATTTATTTACGTATTCTTTCCCTGAGGTTGGATACATATTTCACTTGTTAAAGCTGCATTTTTCGCCGTTGAATAGCGGTCATCTTTTACATTGAGCTCAACTTTGCATTAGAATTTGGAATCACGAAGCCAAGAGAGTGTTGTGTTGCTGTGAAGGGCTTTGGAGCACTGGAGCTACCCAGAGCTCCAAAGCGTTCCCGACGCTGGAGCTGTAGCTCGAAATAGTATAATTTTCCCTAACATAGACATTTCGTGTGCTGAGGATATTTGAATTACTCAGGAGTACTTTTCATAGTGTTATAATACTGTCCTCACCTTTGGATGACAAACCAAAATGCCCGAGTGACTTCTTTCTTGGCTCGATTCTTTTTCAAGTGACTTTACCTCTCATCATTAGCTCTATCGAGCCTGGAGAATAATTTTTTTCCAAAAGCCTTAATCTCGTTTACTTTAGGGAGTATTTCGTGTGTATGAACCCAAGCAAATGAACTACAGGTTCATGATGCCATAAATTAGGGGTGCTTGCCCAGGTCTGAGCTTTTCTAACAATAATCTCAATTCTCCTGAGAGTATCATGATGCCATCCTTATCTTTAAACAAAAAAAAACAAATTGAGTCTGAGAATCTCACAGTCTTTCTATCTCACATTTATGTATTCGGTTGTAATTTTCTTCAGGAAACCTTCTCTTATCTTACGGCAAAGTGGTTCGGCAGCAGTTGTCTCTTGCACTACGTTATCCACTTATTCACTATGGCTAGCTATTCATAATGAATGGATTGTGGCAAAGCTATGCATAAAAAATATTGGAGAAAATTCGAGCTATAGTGAAAAAACTGACAATGAGTACTTAGTACGATTTCTTTAGCAAAAAAGAAGAGCAAAATTGTTCCTGTGTTGGATAATGTAACTTGGGGGGGCTCAATATTTCACATGGTTGAGTGACTTCTTGCTTAATGTCCATTCTGTGAGCAAGTAACTGCAGTAGACTTAATGTTATTCATCTTTAAAAATATCAGAAAATGTTGAGTCTCTCAGATATTTTATATCCGTAGTTATGCTTGATCTGGTGCATACTATGTATTGTTTTGTATGAGATTGAAATTATTTTAAAAGAAATTAAAGCAAGTTGATTAACACTGGGAACAAATTTTGTATTTTTATATGAAAACACTGGAAAATCTTTTGACGTAGAAATATTCAAATAATAATTGTAATTTGAAACCAAAAATGTTGAATGGAACCAAAGCTACGAAATAAAACAAAGTATTTGTTTATTTACATAATTTTTCACATTTAATGTGTTCATTTTTTGTTATTAGATCTTTAGGCACAGAAGGCAAATGACAATGGATCATGAATATTTTTTGCTTACAAATATACCCCATGTAATATATTTCAAAGTGGATGTGTGATTTGCACATAGTTTGCATTTCCCTCTTTTCGGGAAATTCACAGGAGAAGTAGTTTTTACTTGAGAGTGTATGTCACTTGACACTTGAGGTACTTGCCACTTGATATGACACTTGAGGTATGCTTCCAATCAGACGGCAAAGTCAAAACCATTGATTTTGACACTAAATGTCGCTCTTTGAGACCCATGGCTACATCTTTTCTGAAAAGCTCCAACTATCTCAAACATAAACATCAATACTTAATAATGAACCCATATCACAGCGCTCTTCGGCTGAGGACACACACTGTGAGACGAGACTGACTGCCTCATGAAGGAATAGTCCCTTGAATCCTGAATTGTGGAGCCTAACCTAGGGATGGGGTTTAGGTCTGCTTACACCATGCAAAGAAAAGGGAATACCAAAACTTCCTGTTCAGTATAAACAGGCGAGTTAGTCCTATTTTGCTACAGGCTAGGAGAAAGAGAATAGATCCTCAGCCTTTGACCACCCGGATGTTAATTGTATGCATGAAAATTAAATTTCCTGATGGTATTGACTTGTAAAGTTAGGTATCCCCACAGCATGTCAGCTGATAGACTTCGGCTTTACATTGCTCAGAGATCATACTATCCCCACTGCTAATGCATAATGTAGTGTGAATGAGACTTGCTTCTTTGCTCGGTGACCTATACACTCTGAAAACATATTTAAACATACTGCATTATGCATCTGAACTTGGAGAAAAATGTACCAGCACACATTCCCTGGAACAGAATAGTTTCTCATTAAAAATTGTGAAGAAGTACAACCATAGTATGCTTCAAATCATGGCATACCCTAAAAGAAGGTACATATTTATGTAGGACTGTGATTGTTACATTACATTGAAGTTGTTGCTTATGCTTACGGCCTTGGTTTTGTTTTTATGTGTTGTGATTAATTCTTCCAGTGTTAGTTGTCAGCTTGTGTATTGTTGCTTTGTTGCAGGGAGTTCCAAATGATGAGCTGCACTTTGGCGAGAAGTGGTTCCATGGGAAGCTGCCTGGTGGCAGGGCAGAGGCAGAGGAACTGCTGCAGGCTTATTCATACCTCGGCGATGGAACATTCTTGGTTCGGGAAAGTGAAACATTCATTGGAGATTATTCTCTCTCATTTTGGTAAATATTTGAAATGTGTCTATCGGTTTACTTTGAGATTAAGCCCTCCCAGTTATTGTTGAAAACATTATAATTTGATGTACACCAAAGAAGGTGAGATTCATTATGAAGAAATCATTTGACTTCACTGGGATTTGAACTTGGATCTCCTAATTGCCAGTCAGGTGTGTGCGCCAGTTACAAACCTGATCAGGAATTGGGAGATCTGGATTCGAATCCCGGTGAAGTCAAATGATTTCTTCATGACGAATCTCACCTTCTTTGGTGTACATCTTTGCACCAGTGCACTTTACTCATGTGTGTAAGGTAGGATAAAACCTCGTGGAAGATTAAAACGTACAACTTGAATTAAAACTCAATTTGATTGACTCAGTCAGCGAGAGATGTTTTATTGTCCTCTCTTTCAGAGCGTATTGATTCTTTATCCTAAACAAAACCATTGCGTAGCAACGGTGCATAACGGCGAAATATAAAATCACAAATTCGGCTAAATATAATTACAAATTCAAGACACACAAGTTAGGACGCCGTATCAGCCCCCTGCGGAGACCGGAGGTCCGGCAAACGGAAACGCACGCGGCAACATGAATTGCAAGCGGGAAGCAATGAAGGCAGGTTTCACACGATCAAGGCTAACGCGTCTTTCTTGACCGTTGATGAGGATGGTGATAGTCTTGTCGTCTCTGCTGATCACTGGATGTGGACCGGAATACGGCGACTGTAGGGAACGTCTTATCTTGTCATCCCGAAGAAATACGTGTCCACATGTCGATAACTCTTGAAACACAAACGGTGTCGGGGAAGAATGACGCGTCGCTGGAACCGGACGGAGGCGCGACATTTGATGACGAAGCCGCACGATGAAGTTATTGTTGTCTTCTTGGCGATCAGGTTTAGCAGCTGGAACGATGAATTCTGCTGGTAGTCGTAAGGGCTCCCCATAGACAAGTTCAGCTGGGGAGGCTTTAAGGTCTTCTTTAACGCTACTGCGCAGACCAAGAAGAACGAGAGGCAAAGCGTCCAGCCAGGTCATATGAGGGTGGCATCGGAGGGAGCTCTTCAGGTGGCGATGGAAATTTTCTACCATCCCATTGGCGCATGGGTGGTACCCACAGGTGCGACATCGTGCAATACCAAATATGTTGCTCAGACACCGGAAAAGCTGGGACTCAAATTGTTTGCCCTGGTCGGTCGTGATGCAGACAGGAGAGCCAAAACGCGAAATCCAGCAGCGTATTAGCGCGTCGGCGACTTCCTCTGCGCTTATGGATTGTAATGGCCAACTTCTGGCCATCTAGTGAATCTGTCGACGGCAGTGAGGCAATATCGATAACAGGAGGCAGGCACAGTCCAATGGTCCGATCAGGTCGATATGAATATGTTGGAAACGTGCGGAAGGCGTGATGAAGGTGCCAGTCGGGGTGTGGACATGACAGGAAACTTTGTTCCGTTGGCAGTCTAAACAGGTTCGCGTCCAAGCACGGCAGTCTTGTTGAACTCGAGGCCAAACGAAGCGTTGTGACACGAGCTTGGCGGTGGTACGGGAGCCAGGGTGGCTGAGGCTATGCAGGGCGGTATACGGGCGTGGGCGGCCAGTGCTCGTGTCACAGTAGAGTGTCACGTTACTGTCAGGAATCTGAACGGATTCCAAGTGGAGAGCCGATTTTTGTTCTAGTAGGTCGCCGAGCTCATTGTCGTTTTCCTGAGCTCTAGCGAGGTTAGCCAAGTTGACCGAGTAATTCACGGAGTTGGCTGCGGTCACGGAGTCAACCCGGCTCATGGCGTCGGCGACGATGTTGTTGGAGCCGCTGATATGGCGGATGTCCGTGGTGAACTGCGCAATAAAGGACAGCTGATTCAGCTGAACTGGAGGCAGCTTCTCACGAGTCTGCTGGAACGCAAATGTGAGAGGCTTGTGATCGGTGAAGATGAGACAATGTTGTGCCTCGAGTATGTGCCGGAAATTTTGAACGGCGAGGTAGATGGCGTGTAGCTCCCTGTAGTAAGCTGGCCAACCGATTTCACGGGGAGTGAGTTTCCTGGAGAAAAATGCCAGGGGTTGCCAAGCATTGTTGGTGAATTGCTGTAAGCACGCGCCAACCGAGTGTGCACTGGCATCCGTGAAGAGACCGAGGGTGGCAGAGGGATCCGGATGGGCCAGCATTGTAGCATCCGCGAGACTATCTTTGCATGCCTGAAACGCCAGCTCTAACTCGGGTGTCCAGGGAAAGGGTTGATTTCCTCGTAGGCCGGATCGCACAGTGTTTAGGGTTGCTTGGTGTTCAGCGGCATGAGGTATGAAACGACGATAGAAGTTGATCATGCCGAGGAAGCGAGATATGCCTTTTACGGTTGACGGTCTGGGATATGCACGAAGGTCGGCGATGCGGTCTTGAGGAGGCTGAATGCCTTTTGAAGAGACATCGTAGCCCAGGAATGAGACCTTGTCGGCTCCAAAGGTGCTTTTGCTCACATTCACCAAAAGTCCGTATTCGTCAAGTCGTTTGAATATAAGGCGGAGGTGTTGGCAATGATCATCTTGAGTTTTTGAGAATATCAAAATATCGTCGATATAAGCAAAACAAAAATCGAAACCAGCCAGTACTTCGTCTATGAAGCACTGGAAGGTTTGCCCAGCATTGCGGAGGCCGAAGGACATGAAGGGGAATTCGAAAAGACCGAATGGAGTGGTTATGGCTGTCTTTTCGATGTCTGCCTTGCTGACCGGTATTTGGTTGTACGCCTTGACGAGATCGATGGTGGAGAAAATGATTGAGCCATGAAGATGGTTTCCGAAGTCGTGGATGTGGCGCACTGGGTACTTGTCGGGGATGGTCCTTGCATTGAGTGCGCGGTAATCTCTACAGGGACGCCAGCTGTCCGGTTTCTTGGGTGCCATATGGAGAGGTGATGACCAGGGCCCATCAGAGCGACGTGCAATGCCTTCTTGCAACATGGTTTCGAATACTGCTTTGGCGATGCGCAAGTGGTCGGGAGCTAAGCGACGTGGGGAACACGATACTGGTGGCCCTGGTGTAGTCCTGATGTAGTGCACTGTATTATGTTTAGCCTGGTGTTCTATTCCTCGTGGTCGAGTGAGGCTAGGAAACTCGGCTAAGATGCTGGCGAAGGCAGAACTCAAGGCTGGCTGGACGACTCTAACGCTGTGGTGATCGGAAGTGCAGCGTATGCAGCTTGTGGAGAGGCCAGTCGCGGAGTCAAGTAAGCGGTTGTTGGTGCAGTCCACTAGGAGCTTATAGTGAGCCAAAAAATCAGATCCAATGATCGGGACGGAGACGTCGGCAATGGTGAAAATCCAGGTGTGCTTGCGGCCAAGACCAAAATCTACAGTGAAACGCACGGGTCCATAGGTCTTAATGCGGGAAGTATTGGCCGCTTGCAGATCATAATGAGCGTCGAAGTGACGACCTGGAAGCAGCCTGCGAGGATAACAGCTTACGTCGGATCCGGTGTCAGCAAGGAATAGTTTTCTGCTGACTCTGTCTGTCGCGAAAACACGGCGATTCCACATAAATTGACAACCGACCGCCGCTAGCGTCGGTTGCCGTTGAAGTTTGATGGAAAAGTGCAGGGAGCCAAGCACTTCTTGGCTCTACTACCAAATTTGCGGTGGTACCAGCACTCGCTGGAATCGTTGGATCTCGTTGAGTCAGTGGATGAGTTTCGGCGAGGGGGTGGCGTGGCGCTCCAGCGTTGTGGACGACGGGAGAGGTCCTGAAGCATTGAATGTATGGAGGCAAACTGGCGAGATAGGTCGTCCAGGCGTGCGGATGTTAAATCATCAGAAGTGACAGCAGTGGCTGTGGCCGGTGTGGAAGTAGTGACGGGGGCTGCTGGTGGATTGATGGCAGCAACAGATCTTGAGGATATAACAGGCGCAATATGAGCAGGAATTGCGGGTGATACCTCCAAAATGCTGTCAGCGATGGCGGCGAGTCAGTTTATAGTGACGGTCGGGTCAACTGCGTGTGGCTGAATGATCGCTTGGACGTGGGATGGCAGGCGCTGCATCCAAATCGTACGCAGTAGCTGGTCAGGTACGGCGCCGGACAAAGAGCGTAGGTAGCGGAGGAACTGCGATGGTGTGCGGTCTCCGAGTTCTTCTCCAGTTAAGAGTCGTCGAATGCGTTGCTGATCGGACATTGAGATGCGCCTGATGAGCTCGTACTTGAGGGTTGAGTATGGTGCATTCGCCGGCGGCGTGAGAATAAGATATTCAATCTCCTGAGCTCCGTATTCATCAAGCTGTCCAACGACATGAAAATACCTGGACTCCTCGTCGATGATATTGTAAAGCCGGAACTGGGCCTCGACTTGTGAGAACCAGAGTTGTGGGTTGTTCCTCGAAAAAGTGGGAATTTTGAGTGCAACGCGGCTGGGATGTTGCGATGGAATGCGTACTTGCTGCAGCTCGGCAATGGCGGCTTGCTGTTGATGCGTCTGCTTAATTAGGCCCTGCAGGGCATCCTGAAGCTGTGCAATTTCGTTGGCAGCGCCCGGTTGTGGAAGCTGAGCGGCTGGCGGCGGATCAACGACGTGTGGTTGGGTTTGCTGTTGAACAAGATCGATGCCGCGTCTTTCCTTCCGCGTCCTTCGCGTAACGACCATGATCACGTCGGGGTCACCAATTATAAGGTAGGATAAAACCTCGTGGAAGATTAAAACGTACAACTTGAATTAAAACTCAATTTGATTGACTCAGTCAGCGAGAGATGTTTTATTGTCCTCTCTTTCAGAGCGTATTGATTCTTTATCCTAAACAAAACCATTGCGTAGCAACGGTGCATAACGGCAAAATATAAAATCACGAATTCGGCTAAATATAATTACAAATTCAAGACACACAAGTTAGGACGCCGTATCTGCAATCGCAATGATTGGAAAATTGGAATTTGTATAAGAACTATGACATATGTTTTTGTGGGGGAAGTAGTATCTGATTTTTTTTATTATGTGCCCACTAGTTTGAACTCCTGTGGCGAAATGAAAACAGAAAAAAATTATTTCTTAGCAAATGTCAACAGAATGAAGCTTGTTCTTTTTCCCATTTAGTACTGGGTGTTTCAAAACGAATATCGGGGTTTTAAGGCTTTGCAGTATTTATACTATTTGACTTACAATTATAAATGATACATCAAATGAAAGAGCAACTCAAACAGTTTTAGGGTACCTACAAATGTTCAATGTGAGGTCCATTTGTCACACGGCACACATCCGGTCGATAGGCGAGTTCTTCTCGTACCTAGATCAGTGTGTCTGGAGTAATTGATGCAACAACTGATTCAATCTTAAGTCTGGTAGATCAGCTGGTAGCGGAGGCGCATACACACGATCCTTTATGAACCCCCAAAGATAAAAATCGCATGGTGTCAGATCGGGTGAACGTGGAGGCCATGCGAAACAAGCCCTGTCATCTGGCCCCTGGCGACCAATCCAGCAGTTGAGTACAACGTCGTTGAACTAATCTTTACTATTAGCGCTTTATAACAGAAGATAGAGGAAACACTGCATGCGTACAAGTGTACAATGAAACTGTTTGAGTTGCTTTTTCATTTGATATATAATTCATAATTATAAGTCAAATGGTATAAATAATACAAAGCCATGAAACCCCGATATTCATTTAGAAACACCCTGTATTTAAAAAGAAAAGTTCAAATAGTTCTTTAGTTGGAACTATTGTGGTGGGAGAGGAAAAAGCACCAGTTTTTTCAATTCTCCCGTGTATACAGTAGAAGAAAACATCACCGCTAATTTTTGGACAAGTCGAAATTCATGAGTGCGGGATACATTCTGCGAGAACAATATGGGAGTCAACCGAGAAGATCGCTCCTTCGCGTTACGTAAACAATGAATGTTGCCATTATCAATTTGCAATGTTCATTGTTTACTTGAGTCATAATTTTTACGGATGATTCGTAAGTATGGCGAAAGCCGGAAGCTAACACTGGGTTTATACGGCCGGTGCTCGAACGAATCAAGGGGAGCTGTTATTTCTGTCGATTCAAATTGTAACCTTACCCCGGTGGTAGCGGTGAGGTAGATTTTGCAATTCCTCATGATTTTTCCACAATCTGAATTTAAATGTTGCATAGTGCCCGAGAGAGCTTTGAAATGCATCGTCACATCAATAGGACAAGTAACGTACCTAGAGCATCGGAGCATGCGAAGAGAGAATCAGAATTCTGATCTCAAATTAGGTACATTTTCTTTTCAAAGTGATACATTGCCGCAAAGTAATGTCAAATTGAATAACTTAGTCGCTAGTAGCAGAAGGCGCTTGTAAATTATGCAACCTTGATGACCTACATGAATAATCGTATGTGTTATGGCGATTTGAGAGAAATAACCACTTGTTACAACCGTCCAACACCGTATGTTATTACTATGAGACCGACCATTGTAACAAATCAATCGCTACAGCCAGATTCTCACTATATACCACACTTCTACTGACTTTTTCTGTATTTGGGCCAATGTAAAATCTCTTTTAATCTGCACAAAATTTAAATGCTGCATATATATTGAATACTTCTTTATTATGTATTTCAAACATTTACTGTATTTGTTAAAAAATTTTGCTGTTCAAAATCGTGAAACAACTTACTCTCCTTCTCTTGGAGGTCCAATGTAAATGAAACTTTTTTTATCCAAAGTGTTAGGGTGTGTTTAGGAAATGAAAACTTTTCAAAATGCCCAGTTGGAAGGTTATTTGATATCAACATTTATTTGTCATTCTGCAAGAGGAAACAGTGCAAGAGGGGAGAGGAGTGTTTGGAGTTGTGAGAGACACTTCTCTGGGCATGGTGTCGCCACTTTCACACAATGCAACTATTTATGCATGGACACTGGTCTTCCTATTTGGTCACAGGCTAACTCAAGGATGCAATTTATGCACAAAATGGGCCCAGGAATTTGAATAGTAGTGCTGATAAGTGGTTAAGACCTATTATTATCACGTTCACTGCCCCTGCATTTTATTTATCACTATCCATGGTGACCTATCATTATACTGTTATTATATTTTCCGTGTCATTGCATTCCCCTCGTGAGTCCCAGGCAAGTATCAGGTTTCATTTCCGTCATAACGGCAGGAGGGGTTGGGCGGTTTTCGCAGCAACGTCCGACGCCCATCGGATGGGTGGCTTATGAATCATTAGGGCCATTGATTTTGAAAACTGAGAAAAACCATTGTATTAGCCATGACTTTCATGTGTAATCATTTGATATGGAATTTTAAATCAGATTTTGAGGTGGTTCAAAGGTTATTTTTGCCCTAGTAACTAGTCTAGGCAGTCTACTGTGAATATACTTATACTTTATGCTGATTCTAACCCTTTAATTCTTCTCCTATTGACTATTTTGCATTTTCTTTGTGGCGATTTGTGTGCAGAACCAAGATGTCACTAGCACATTCAGGCAGTATTTCAGCATATTATGGAGCGATCCACTTTTTAATGTCTACGTTTCTGTTGTGTCGCCACTGTAATTTGACTTGGCTTAGTTGCTTGGTTGACTTAAGAATGCTTTAGGTACGAATAATCTGAAGAAAGTTATATAAATTTTTATGGGTAGCCCAAATCGAGGTGCTTTGTCATCTTTCAATAGAATTAATTGCCACTTATAAGAGTCATAATGGAGGAGGAGAAGTAATGCTCCTTTGATTACTTTTTTTTCTAAAAATAAGCATATCCATTTATTTTTATTTTGGCCATAAATTATTATGTATCACTCATGATTTTACCATGCAAGTGCCAAGAAGCAGTTCTATTGCTGATTTTTATACCACTTGCGTGTTCTTCTGATACTCATGGAGGATGTGGACATTTGATAAAAAATTTTCTAATCTATTTTGGCCCTGTTGCAAGAGACCATTAGAGATTATATTGCCTTCGTTTTTACCTCCCCTTTCTTTGATTTTGACTTGGAAGGAATTAAATTCTCACCAAGCTCAGGATTGGATGAAATCATCATTACGGGACACTTATCCTGCTGTTTCATTACTCTAACACCTTTCCTATTTTCTCTTCGTAATATTTCTCACTTTTTAATTTTTTCTTAAACCTCTATTTGATCTTAGTGTGGCACCAACAGATGTTTCCCTTCTCAAAATTTCTTCAGCCGATCCAAAACAGCATCAAAATTATCAGTGCATAATATCGTGCCTACATTTAAAAGCCCTGCTGTCAATTGCAGCACTACTCTCTCGGTATTTTCATTTTTCCCGGTGTAAACCTGAAGATCGTATGTGTATGATTCAGTTGTGCACAATTTATAGCTCTTTATTCCATATTTATGAGACTTTCCTGGTAGGTATTGTCTAAAAAATAGTTGACCTCTCCAAAGAGTTGGATTCATCGATGGCAACATTTTTTCCATTCATAAGAGATGATTGAAATTTCCTATGGATTAGGTCAAGCAGTGGCCTACTTTCGCTAATATATCTGTATTTGCTCTCAAATGAGCATCTTTACTAAAATGTAAGCATTTCAATAGCAGTTCAAATCTATTGCCATTCATGGTATTTCGAATCAAATCATTCTGGTAGAGAGGTTTCTTCAACCAACATGGTCTCAATTTTGGTAAATGGTTTATACCCATAGCAATTAGGATAGCAATGAATTTGTATATTTCAGCCTTTGCTTGTATCTTTTTATCTCTGCGTTCTGGATTGTGTGTTAATAACCTCAGACGTAATGAATTGTTTTGCGTACCTGTTATAGTCCATTTCAAATGACTTGATGGCTGAGAATTCGGTCGTTCTCGTCAGATCTCGCTTACTCTCGCACGGCAGGGGAAATTTGTGGAATGGGCGAGGTAGGGGAGGGACGAACGCCAGTTGCCACAGCAACAGCATTCGCACAGCCATATGGCCATACTTTAAATATCGCTGATGTAAACGCAGGACACGTAGCAACACGGCAAGGAGAGAACAGATGCATGACAGGAGGCAGAGGAAGACTGAGGTCCCGGGAGAAGGAATTTCCCCACCCACGTTCCTATTGGCTACCCCAAGACCACATGACTGGGCTCAAGCTCCTCCCCCCGGCTGGCCCCGCCTTCCCAGCCGCCAAGTCATTTGAAATGTACTCATCCACTATGATGGTGGGCACTTCATTTTTCAGAAAATGTTTTGTAACAACTCACGCGATCTGAAAGGCATTATCCAGTAGTACCAGAAAATTGAATTTTCTAGAAGAATTTGTGCAAGCTTCCCATGCACTAGAACCTCCTCTTAGTAAAGAAGTCATGTACAGGTACTCCCTGACTTACGACCAGGATATCTTCCAAAGATTTGGTTATAAGTCAGAAACGATAGGTGAAGCATTGGTATGCTTGGCTTAAGAACTTAGGCTCAAACCACAAATGTGCCGAGTGATGCAGCATTGCTTTTGAAGGTCACGTCAATTTTATGTGTAATCATTTAGTCTGTAAATTAAGTTAGCTATAGTATTCCAAAATTAAAACATAATTGTCCATAATGCCACAAACAGTTTTGTTATGCTACCACCTGCTATACGAGTAATAGAGGTGCAAAAGGATTTTAGATGTCAAAGCACCTACACCAGAGGTTGGTAACTGACATTGTTTGCTTGCCACATTTTACATAAAATTTAATTACAAGCCGGGCACTTGCCACCCCTAAGTTAATTTAATTAAATTGTGCAAAACTTTATTTTAATCAATATTTTCTTGGCGTGGCACCAACGAATGTTTTGCTTGCCACCTGACGTAAGTTGCCAATCGCTGGCCTATACAATTACACTTCTAGCACTACGAAGAATAGCCTTGCATAAGACATATGCACTAAAACATATTCATAATGATTTAAAATCTCCAATGCTTGTCACGTCAATCATACCTCGTGAAGCATAAAAGAAACAATCCCGAAACGCTATATGGGTCATTCCACCTCAATTCAACAAACGTTTGTCCCTTAGGGTCTCAGATTTTGATAAAAATTGGTGTATGGGTACAATATTAACTCAAACTGAATACCCTCAAACCGTTTTGTGAAAAAACATTTTTTGAGTGAATTATGCATAATTTAATTTTTTCGCATTTTTAGCAAAAATCCGTGCCTTAAGTCATATTATCACTTATATCTCCGCTTGTAATTGTCATAAAACAATGATTAATAGCTTTTATTAAAGCTAAATCTTTATTGAATGCAAATATATCAATAAAAAATTATTTTCTTCTATACCCTATTGTTGTAAATTACTAATGTTTAAAATATTGTTAATAAACTTTTCTCAAATACTCCATCTCAGAATCGGCCGAAACTTTTTTTCCGTTATCTAAACATATTCAGCTAACTATTCCAAAAATAAAATTTAGTGGCAACTCATAAATGCGTTTTTTATAAATATTTAAACATTTACAATTTTCTCTCGCACGGCCCGTGTTTCAAAAATTGTTAATACACTTTTCTCAAATACTCCACCTCAGAATCGGTCGACACTTTCTTTTCGTAATCTAAACATATCTAGCTAACTATTCCAAAAATAAAATTTAGTGGCAATTCATAAATGCGCTTTTTATAAATATTTAAACATTTACAATTTTCTCTCGCTCGGCCCGTGTTTCAAAAATTGTTAATGCACTTTTCTCAAATACTCCTTCTCAGAATCGGCCGAAAATATTTTTCCGTAATCTAAACATATCCAGCTAACTAGAAAAAAAATAAAATTTAGTGTAAATTCATAAATGCGTTTTTTATAAATATTTAAACATTTACAATTTTCTCTCGCGCGGCCCGTCAGCTTCTCATTTGGAATACATGCAGCAGACACGTGATGCAAGCCTAAACATTTCCCTAATTGCTCAAGGTCGTGGCTATATGAGATAAAAATATATTATAAACTATGAATGTTAACAACAATTGTTATTTTTTCTGTTAAATGGATGTTTGCAGAGAAATAAACCATTGAGCCCCACTTTCTCTGCGTGAAGTTTTTTCTAACTACTCCGACACAATCGATTGAAAACTCTTGCTCGGCGTTAATGACAATGGAAAACGGACACATAAACAGAAAACTAATTTTAGGAAATTTGAAAGAGATATTTTGTAATAAGGAAAAATATGCCGAAGATACTGTTTCATTTTCAAATTTTGCAGAGCTCAGACCTAAGAAGTGCGTTCTTGCGGGAGCATCAGGAACTCACACCGTATGCATGTGTCTGGTGCATCAAATTATTAAATTCATGATTTTAGGTGCTAGGTTGTCACCACTAAATCCAGGGGATAACACCGAGCCGTTGTTGTCATATAAAGACTTTTTGTCAGCAATGATGTGTTTCCCTGCGACCGACCGAGTCATGCCATTTGAACGAATGTAAAAACTGCCCTGAGCCGAGCAAAATTTGGAATTCAGTAGAAGAACACTTTGATGGAAATTTAAGTGATAGTATTACTTACCACCAATGGGTGCAAGCTAACCATTGCTCCCTAGAAAGTTTTACAAAATCTACCGATAACTTTTTGAAACTTTTATTGAAAAGTTACAGAAACTTCAGCCACATGACTACATTGCTAAAAATCAATCTGATTTTCTTAGAAATGTAAAGCATTACATCCAAGTGGGGCAGGTTCTCGTCATTGAAGATTTTCCAGAAAATTACGCTTTCGTTTTACAGGACAGCATGTAAGGTATGCTTTGGAATAACGGCCAAGCAACAGTTCACCTCTTTGCTTGCAATTATCGACTTAAAGTCCAGGATAATGTAATCCCATTGAACTTCGTAATCATATCAGACAGCCTGAAGCATATACCATCAACTGTACATGTTTTTCAAAAACTTCTTCTTAAATTCTTGAAATTGAAAGTTCCGAAGCTTCAAAAAAAAAATTTTATTCAGATGGTTGCTGCTCATTATAAAACAAGTATAAATTCAGAACTTATCTCTTCACAGGAAAGATTTCACAGTCTCTGCAGAATGGCATTTCTTTGCTACATCGCATGGTAAAGGGCCAAGTGATAGACTGGGAGGAACTTGGAAAAGACTAGCAGCAAGAACAAACCTTCAGCTTCCATACAAAAAACAAATACGTACACCTATAGAACTCTTTAAACGGGCAAAAGATCATATTTTAGGAGTGGATTTTGGCTACGCAAAGAAGGAAAAAATTGGAAAACATTCCGATGTACTTGCGAAAAGATTTCGTCAGGCAGTTAGTATACCAGGCATTAGGGAGTTCCATGCAGCAATACCCGAATCAAATGGAGTGATTATAATGAAGAGACTCTCTTCGTCCAGCAAGGGATGAGGATTCAGCTGTAGTTGCATGCAGGAGTATCAGGATCCTCAAATAAAATATTTCGGAGAGGACCCCTTCCTACATGGTAGGACATCATATGTTTACGGAAAGCATGCTAACTTAACCATTTTACATTTGTTATAAATACAAGGATTTTGCTTTCTCGTTAGTTTTCAATCGATTGTGTCGGAGTAGTTAGAAAAAACTTCACGCAGAGAAAGTGGGGCTCAATGGTTTATTTCTCTGCAAACATCCATTTAACAGAAAAAATAACAATTGTTGTTAACATTCATAGTTTATAATATATTTTTATCTCATATAGCCACGACCTTGAGCAATTAGGGAAATGTTTAGGCTTGCATCACGTGTCTGCTGCATGTATTCCAAATGAGAAGCTGACGGGCCGCGCGAGAGAAAATTGTAAATGTTTAAATATTTATAAAAAACGCATTTATGAATTTACACTAAATTTTATTTTTTTTCTAGTTAGCTGGATATGTTTAGATTACGGAAAAATATTTTCGGCCGATTCTGAGAAGGAGTATTTGAGAAAAGTGCATTAACAATTTTTGAAACACGGGCCGAGCGAGAGAAAATTGTAAATGTTTAAATATTTATAAAAAGCGCATTTATGAATTGCCACTAAATTTTATTTTTGGAATAGTTAGCTAGATATGTTTAGATTACGAAAAGAAAGTGTCGACCGATTCTGAGGTGGAGTATTTGAGAAAAGTGTAATTTTTGAAACACGGGGACATGTCTTTCTTGTCTTTGACAATTGTTTTTGTTTCCACTGCAATTATTGAGATTTGGTTTCCTTGTTGTACCCACAAACCTACCTATGCTTTGTCATTGTAATGATGGTCTGAAGGAATATGGCATCATTGCTTGCCCTCTCTAGAAGATTCTGGCTGACTTTTTCAACTCAATGTTTGTTTTCGCTCCTCTGTCATTTGTTGGGACAAATCGCAAAATTGCCCATATGCAAAAAAATGCTTTTACAAGAACAGCTGCTGCTCTACAATGAGTTGATGTACTACCAGCAATGTGCGCAAAGGAGTTTAAACTTGTGAGGTTTTCTTCAAAACACTGCCACCAACTGCAGGATGCTACAAAGACTGAGTGTCGTAATTCAACCACACCTGCAAATTTTTGAACTGACCTCGTATAATGATACTTGTGATTACTAACTGTACCATTGTTGCAACTTAATATACTTTGTTGTCGAAACTATTTCCATGGAATGGATAATGAAGCTGTGTTCAGCAAAGCATCATCAGCTTGGAAAAAGCTCTCATCTTTTTTCTCTTTGGTTTTCAGGAGACAGGGAAAGGTGAACCACTGCCGGATAAGGTCCAAGCAGGACAGGGGACAAACGAAATTCTTCATGATTGACACGAATTGCTTTGACAGCTTGTATAGCCTCATCACCCACTACAGGAACCATCCCCTGAGGAGCCAGGTGAGTAATGGAAGCCTCTGATGTGGATATAACATTTGGAAGGTTTGTCTTCTAGGCACTCAGTGCATCTGTGAGAGATAGGCAAATGATATGAGAGAGGGCAAATGAAGGCTTGATAGGAGAGATGAATTTTTTCTCGTGCACCATATGAGGCCACAAAAAAAGGGCCACTTTTTGTCCCTCTTCCTTCCTTTGCCCTCATCTCTTCTGCTTTCATGGCTGGTGTCGTAATTTGAAGCACTCTCGATTTAGATTTCTGAATAGAGAGCTCTTTTGCCTCCAACCCAAGTGGCAACTATTGGGGCTACGTGTCATGCAGATTGAGAGTTATCGTCAGTGTTGGATAAAGTACCCAAAAAAATTATTGGTGCACATTACAATTACTTATGCAAAAAATACTTTCCAAAAAAGTAATCTATTTCTATTGCTAGTAGATTACAATTACTTTATGTATAATACCACAACATTGATTTGTGAGAGCATTATACTTTTCAAGAAATCTATACAGGTATATCTCGACTTACGTTCTTTTAAGTTGCGTCGATCCAGCAGATACGTCGTTTTTTCTGGCTAATTAATGGATAGAATAGGTCTAGATGGGCCGAAATTATGGAATTAGGATAAAAATACTAAAATTTGAAAAACAATGTAGAAATAATAAATCGTATGGGAATGAAATAAAAAAAATTGTTTTAAAGCAAAGAATTCTAAATAAATGACAAAACAAAATAGCAATGAAATTAAGACTGGGAAGTAAGTGGAGATGAGAATACATCATCGAACATGAATGGTAATGAATCGAGTAATGTGTGCAGAAGAAACATTTGGTGACCTGCCGGTAAGTAGTATTTACAAAAGTCACGGGCGAATGATTTGTGAATACTTATTGAATTCGTTCAAGTGCATATTAAAAAACCTAAGCTTTTTACTACATGGTAGTTAAAAACTTTACATTGTCCATTTATGATACCTTTTCGGAAAATAAACAAAAAAAAACATCAGAGATATGATTATCAAAGTTGTGTCTTTGTCAGGTGCTGAAGTGCTGTGGCTGAAGGCTGACGGCACTCTTGATCACAGTGTTTAATAGGGCTAATCTTTCATTTCATTTATTGGGAGTTTTCGTAAAGCAGGAGTTTGTTCATTAGAGATGCACCAATGCATTTAAATATGAATTTGGCGGGACCAATAGCATTTGTTCGTTCATCTGAGTTCTTCGTTTAGTGGGAGTTCGTAAGGAAGAGGTTTTACTGTATACACCTTTGACGTAGCTGATACATTTCCCAATTTAGGAAATTCAAAGGTAGTCATGTTTAGTCTGGGGCACTGTGAAATTCTTGAGGGGACATTATTGCCAAGAGTATTTTGTTTTTTGCATATCCGATGATTTCTTCCGAGTGTTGGCTATCTCTCAGGGTTCAATTTTGCCTCTCATGTGTTTCCTCTCCAGGAGTTCCTCATCACACTCCAAGAGTCTGTGCCTCAGCCGAAGAAGCATGAGGGACAGGCATGGTACCATCCACATGCCACACGAGTCATCGCAGAGGAAATGCTCCGGCGTGTGCCC
This sequence comes from Pyrrhosoma nymphula, assembly GCA_963573305.1. Taxonomy (NCBI): domain Eukaryota; kingdom Metazoa; phylum Arthropoda; class Insecta; order Odonata; family Coenagrionidae; genus Pyrrhosoma; species Pyrrhosoma nymphula. The sequence goes on along the minus strand of OY754329.1, from coordinate 153,384,206 downwards.
TCGGACGGTGCTTTTCTTGTGCGACCTAGTGAGAAGGACCCCAACAACTCGTATGCCATTTCATTCAGGTCAGTACAAGTGTTACCTAAGCAACTGGATAGTGAAAGGCCATGCATCGGTTCTTATGCCAATGTGCTGGAATGCTTAGATTTGATGAATATCCTAGTTTGGTGTTTGTAGCACGCAAGCATCTTAGCTCTCTAGAGTGTAGACAGCTGTTGTCAGGTGCAGATGAGACTTTTGCTGCGGTCCGAGAAATTTTAGCTTAATGTTTCACTCGTGCTGCAGTGAGCATCTTCAGGAGCGAAGTGATTGCTACTGTCAACGAGGTAAAGCCAATCTTTAAACTCAAAGGTATTTACTTTGACAAATTCAAAGAACTGTGGAACTGGCCGCGCAGTAACTTTAACGGAGTGACCCACTGATGGTCACACAATTGTGTGCAATTCACAGTGAAAAATCATTCGCCTGGACTGGGATTCGAACCCCTCGATTTTGCTATGATTGTTACTTTCTATCATCCTCTTATGTATGGGAGAGTTGCGTAGGTTGGATATCTATCATACTATATATTGTCATTGGTTGTGGTGTCTAGGTTTGCTTCCTACTGCTTCCTTTGTCTTCTTCACAATTGGTCTCGGCGGAGTCCACTGTATCAAGTAACCCACAAAATTTGACAACTTTTTATCACCAAAATTCATAAATACTATTCGGCACATCAAGCAGGCACACAATGTGCACTTGAATTATTTGGTATAACTTAGAATTGACATTTCTTGGAGGCAATCAGAATAGGACTTTGCAGAAAGAATAACTAGTGTAATTTCAATCCTTAAGTTACTTAAGGGACTGCTTGTAGGAGACCATATCTTGCAAACGGCTTCCAGAGGTTTGTTGCATTTGATTTGTACGTAGTTGGGGAGAGAAGCATGATATTGGCAGTGATTGCTAAAAACGTAAAGGGCAGCGTTTGAATGTAATGGCATAGATACATGGGACTCTGATAGACTAGTGCAGCTTGGACACTTTTGTCATGGATATTAATCTTTTTACGGTTCTGGATATCTAACAAGTATGGGTTGTGTGTGATTTTATCGCCAGAAAAAAAGTGTTAAAAATTAAAAAAAGTTAATATGGTCAGTGACTTTTTTGTCCTCCAAGATATGAATCAAGGCTTTTATTGGAATGATTGCCGAGCCCCTATATATCCATGCCCTTGTGATAGGTACAAACATCAAGTGAGACGCAGCGGTTGCATTGCCGAGATTTCTCGTGTTATTTCTGATAGTGCCCTCCTCCAAGCATACTCCAATTTCAAAGAAATCTTGTGAGCTTTTAAGGCCATGTTCCAAATTTAAAAAAGTAATAATTTACTGCTAGATAAACAAGTTAAAGATAGTACAGCATGGTTAGTAAAACAATTAGGTCTATTGATGTTACAGTGCTGCATTCATAGAAGGACATTATTATGAAATCATTGTTCAGCTCCTCAAAAGGACTGCTGTTAAATCTCTTAGACACCTCGTTTAATGAGGGACCTGGAAAAGATGGAAGATAATCTACTGGATATGATGAGATTGATGTGTTCATTGGTATTACACTTACACGGGTAGTTCAGGTATCTAGCTGCTACATATAAACATGAGCAAGATGGAAGGGGTACACATTTTGAGAAAAACGCGTTTGAAATTATCAGAAAAAAATATATGCACTGAATTGCAACATTTTTTATTAATGGCATCAATATTATGCACTGTTGCTTTTTCTTTCAAAAAGGCATTTGTATTCTGGCAACACATGAGTATCTCTTTCATTCTTAGTTATCACCACAGAGGCCCCTGTGAAAATAATTCATTAGCTATTTATGGTATCTATAATTTGTATCGCTCACTGTTGTTAGAAAAACTCCCATTTACCAAATCCCACCAAGGCAAAATCCATTATTCTGGTAGTAAAAATATGTCAAATGATGTTGATTTAAATATGCTCCCTAAAATTATAGATGACCAAGTTAACCCCCTACAAAAATTCATCTCTGAACCTTGGCTTGACTTTAACAAGTAAGCTCTCTTGGAATACGCGTATTGTCTAAGTATCAACCGGAGTCATTAAAATGATTTATTGGTAGAAATGCCAAATGGACTTTCATTCTAATCCAAAAGTAGCTTGTTCCTGTTGTTATGTTCCCAATTTTATTACTATTCCTCACCAGTCTATGATGACTTAACCCGGCGTTGGTCGCGCTATGGTTTTTCCCCCGTACTTTTTGTAAGAATGTGATCCATTCTACGAGGACTTCGCGAATCCGGTTACTTTTTCACTTATTCCTTGCACATACTATTTACCTAGTATCACAACATCCACGCTCCATTCGTTCCTTGGTTGTGGCAAGTAAAGCACTCATACACTTAGTTTGCTATTTTAGACCATCAGTTATTTTGACCATAGCGAGAGCAACAGTGTTGGCCGAAATTGCTCAAGAAATATATTTTAAACTGTCAGAAGCATTATTTCTGTATACTTTTTAACCTGTTGATAAACCTTTGATGCATTAAACATAGGGTCAGGGGCGTAATTTGAGAAAATATTACATTTTTACTAGCAAAATATTCCTAATTTTAACTGGAGTTTTCCTGAGGAACTTATAGATAGGCACAACGGAGGAAAATCCGGTGAAGATTAAGGTTTTTACTTGGATCGAAAAATGTAAGCTATTTTTACTTCAAACATTTTCGTAAAAGAAAGGTTTATGAATAACTAAAATATTACTGTCCTGGGTTATTTGACTAAAACATGTTTTCCCAGCAAAATTGGATCCTAAGGAACCAAGATAGATCCGTACGAGGGAAATCAGGTGAGAATTTCTTTAATGTTTCGATCTATCCCCGATGAGTAAGTGCCAGAATTTGACGAGGACAATGACAGTGACTCTGATGAAGTGCATGACTCAAATCACAATACTGACACCGAACAGAGTGGTGGAGACCTCCCACCCGTAGGTGGAGGATAGGATACTGCGCATTTTTACATAGGTAGGGACAAAAAGACCAAATGGTCCACTAAGCCCCCTTCAAGTACAAGAACTCAAGCTCACAACATTGTAACTCGTTTGCCTGGAGTTCGTGCCTCAGACAAATGCGCAAAAACATCTTTAGAGTGTTGGTCATTGTTTTTTTTCTGATGGGATGGTCGAATATATGTATCACAAAATACACAAACTTATACATTCAAAGTATTTTTAGTAAATTTGTCAGGGAGAGGGACGCTAGAGAAACTTCAGTCAAAGAAATACATGCATTTTTTGGTTACCTGTACATAGCAGGGATCATGAAAAATTGTCATAAAAATATCAACGATTTGTACAGCTCAGATGGAACTGGTGCTGACGTATTTCCTGGCGATGTTATCAACCGTAGGTTGAATTTTTTCTTGCGATGTCTCAGAATCGATGACATAAGAGATCGAGCGGCACGAAAAAGGCTCATCAAGCTGGCCCCAGTTCAGGAAATGTTCACAGATGTTGTCTCTTCTTGTAAAAATAATTTCACAATAATTAAATATGCAACAATTGACGAGATGCTGGAGAGCTTCAGAGGATGTTGTGTATTTATGGTTTATATGAGGAACAAACCGGCCAATTACGGTTTGAAAATGTATTCACTCATCGATGCCAAGAACTTCTATATTTCTAACATGGAAATATATCTGGGTAAACAACCAGATGGCCCTTTCAAATATTCTAATACACCTTTAGATGTCGTGCGCCACTTAGTTTCACCAATCTCGGGGACTGGGCGCAACATAACAGTGGATAACTGGTTCTCATCCACCCCTCTGGCGGATTGTTTACTCAAAAATGATAACCTCAACTAAGTAGGCACTATGCAGCAAAATAAAAGGGAACTACCTATTTCCTTTGCGCAAAAGAAAAACAGAAATAGTATTCTAGTATTTTTGGTTTTGATGAAGAAAAAACTTTGGTGTCATATGCGCCTAAAAAAGATAAGATCATAATTTTCCTATCCACTTTTCACCATGATGCTGCAGTGGATGATACAGTGGAGAAGAAGCCCGAGATCATAAAGTTCTATTATAGTACAAAGGGAGGAGTGGACACTGTATAGATGAGTTGAAAGCGACCTACACGGTTTCAAGGATTTCCAAGCATTGGCCTCTTTGAATTTTTTTCACTTTGATGGACATAGCTGTAATAAATTCTCAAGTGATATATGCTTACAATACCAAAGAAAAGTCGGAAAGACTTACTTACTTGAAGCAGTTAGGGTTTTATCTATTAAATGACTCCCTGGTAGAGAAATGTTCCATATCTACACTGCCTATTAACCTCAGGAGTTAAGTTAGGAGATATGCAGGTTTGCCTGAGCCAGATCCGATGAGACCTCATCGTGAGGTAATAGGGAGATGTGAATTATGTCTTTCAGCCAAAAATAGCTAAACACAAACTCATTGCAAGAGATGTGAAACCTATATATGCAAGGAACATTCATATGTTATGTACAGAATGTGCAACTGCTGAAAATGAAGGAGATTAATTGTTTTTACATGTGTTTTTATTCGCATCAAACTTGTGATTGCACACAAAAATTTTCCCCTATTTTTACTGAAAATAGTAAATAAAATACAAAACACTATTTTAAGTAACTTTTGTTCAAAGATAGATCTATTTAGAAGTAAAAAAACGCTGCCCCAAAATACGCGTTCGCACTACGGGGAATCGACCATGGCTCGACCTATGGTGTGTGACAAGCATGACCTAATGAGATATTATAAAAGCATTGCATAGACTCGAATTCATGTGTTTGATCTTGAACTGCATTAATTCGATCACGTTTCGTCATATTCACGGCAAGTTTGTTGCTTCAGCCTGACGCAATGTAGGAAATTCTTCCTCGGTGGTTTCTTATTTTACCTTTGGGTAATTTTGAGTACATGGCAAAACGATCAAAACAAGAACAAAACCCTGGCCCTTAACCACTCCGATTTTGACCAAACTTGAAGGATGTCTTTCCCTATGTCGTTGGCCATGCCCTATTGTTTTGCAAAACATGCATCCGTTACTTTGGTTATGGTAATATGAAAAACTAGGCTGCTCCTGAATTTGTTTCATTTGTCCTCGATACCTACAGGTACATGACATGCATTGGAGTTTCACGCCTTAGGATCATGGTATATAAGTATGTATATGAATTATCAGAGGACAACAGGTTTATTGATTCATGTTTTGTAGGAGATACACTGTATAATGAGGAAAATATCAAAGGGAAATATATGTTGTTATGATGTACATAGTTATATGCACTGAGTTATATTTATAATACATATGTACAAATAAATACAGCTAGGATCAGATTAAGGAAGATTTAAACAACTATACAACCGAGTCGTTTGAAAGTAGCACATAGAACTAGTCAAGTGCACTTGATCGTATTTTTAAGTGAAAGAGTCACTGCTGTAATCTACAGTGAAACAAAAATGACTAATCTGCCCTCACAGTAAAATAAAATAGATATTTAATCTGGTGTCCGAGGCCAGGAGCGGAAGAAGACATTAACGGGACGAAGAAAAAAGAAAGTGACACATTAAAGGAGCATGATTGCATCTATTGGGGGAAAAAGAGTGAATGAAACTGCGTTCGCACCCAAATGCTCACAGTCAGCAACTAATAAACTTAATAAATGCCATATATTGATCCGCAACAATTACAGGGGAAGTGAGTCATTACTTTTTATGGTGTCAGGGGAGGAAAAACATAATACATGCTCATTGTAGAAAGCTGAATGTTTTTCTTCTAGCTTATCAATTCTATTAACTTGTTGGCACAATGAAGTTTACTAGCAAACCCAATGCTTTTTATTCTTCTCACCTGACCTCTTGGGAGGGGGTGGGAATTTCCCCCTCCCCCACTTGAATCATATACAGGTAATCTTACTTAATAAATGGACCATGGTCCCTCCTTTCCAAAGGTGCAAGTAAGTCCACATCCACCCAGGAAGGGCAAGTATGCATACATAAAGTTAAGTTTTGTGGTTAGAGTGGAATGGAAATATTTGCAAAATTTATTGAAAATGATAACCTATATGAACCAAGAGGAGATCAAGGACATTATTACCTGATGGAAATGCGGAAAAATCCTTTAATCGATTTTTGATGAATGTGGCATACAAGTCTCATGTTGTTGCACATTTTATGTTACCATGGATGTAATATGCTAGAGTTACCTTGCTCTGTTATCGTAGATCTACATGGTAACGAAACAAAAAAGCCTATTTTGTCATATAAAAATGAGAAAAGAAAGTTAAATTCACTGTTATATCAGAGAACCAAAATGGAGTTGGTGCAGTGGCTTCCTCGGTGATTTAATGAGTTCTGTTTATTCAGGTTTTTCCCGCGTTGATTCATTTTAAGGGACAACAGTTTCGCTTGCGTTACAGCTAGCATTGTCAGGTCCTGAATATATTATGTAACACAAGCGAAACTGTTGTCCCATAAAATGTATCAGCATGGTAAAAACCCCAATAAATAGAACTAACCGAAATGGAGAATTGAAAGTGAGAACCAAACCGGAACAAAAAAATTGGAACCTATACATCACTATTTTCTAGAATGCTGGTCCTTGGTATTATCATTGCTTGTATGCATCATTAATAAGGTATCAGCCTAGGAATTCAAGAGAGATTTCATAAGCTAACTTAATTTAATCCATTGATTAACTTTGTCCTTCGTCATGGAGGATTGCAAGTAGACTGAAAAAGTGGTGACTTGGTCTTAATTTTGGGCTTTTAGGTTGTAAACAATGGTGAAAAGTATTTACAGGGCCATCAAATCTACCCGTTACATTACCCACTGAATGGGGCTTTTGTTGAGAGTAGGGACTTTTAAAGTCTCAATATCTTTCCCTGATAAAGACATCTGTCTATCTATCTGTAAAATAATATAAATGAAAAAGACATTTATAGTGCAAACGTTTTGTGGGAAGCAACGAGCATCGACACCAAGGCACCCTCTTTGCCCATATGGCAAGTGATGTTATTTACCATAATTCCCTGCTCTGGCCATTTTTGTTGATGTTTAAAAACTTCAACTTTCTCTATTATTTTATCATTAAAAATACTGTTGCTTTCTGGGAAAAAACAAGGCACCGCACCATCTAAAATGTTGAAACTAAACTTAACCAATTCCAACTAAAATGCCGAAAAGAATTTTTTTATGTCAAGTGACATTGCACGCTCTTTTCTGACTATAATTTCATTGTTTCACTAATTGTTTACTCTGCTAAAAATGTTCATGTCGATAAAACTATTTGTTTGTGGAATACTCTTCATGACCACATGTATTATCACATTAAAGAAAGGTCTCAAAAGTTGCACTATACCTACCTAACACTGGCATTAATTGACTTTTGAAATATACCTAGCAATTTACTAAGGTCATACTAATATATGACACTGATTGCATATCAGCTCTATGCTTAATGCTTATGGTGTCATGATTCTATTGATGACAACTGCAAGCATTTGATAAATGAATCTTGTTAATCTAATGTATTCAAATCTCCTATGCAATTTGTGGCTTTTTAAGTCCTTATGTACCATTTGATCCTGAGAATGCAAGGTTTGCTGGCCTAAATAGAACTGCTTTAGACTGTAAATTGTGGAAGTTGTCTTGTGCTACACTGTCATTACTGCATTAAATAACCTGTTGCCAGGAAAACCTTTTTTTGGGACAAACTATCACTATCAGACTGCAGTACTCCATTGGTTGAAAAGATACATGAGGGTAGGAGGATGGAGTGCATCTTGCTATGGCTGTGGGATCATGGGATATGTGATCATCTGATCCGTTCACCTAATGTTGGATGATCGACACTCTTGATTGAATGATCTTGGAATGCATAAAAGTACCATATTGCACTGGAGAGAATGCTTATTAACCAAGAATTAAACATAATTGTGTGAGCCGTATCTTTGCCTTGGCTTTAAAACTGTGATTTTGAGTCAATGTTAGTTTGTCACTCAACCAAAATCTGAAGCTTGCCACTCAACTAAATCAGCAATATAACATTCAGGTTCCCCCCTTACTGCACATTTAAGACTTAAGAATTGCCACGAGCAATACTCAGCACTCATCTGACTTAAGTCTCAGATTGGCCACAAGGCGTTGACTTGTCAGCAGTCAGATTTATGTCAGCCCAGAGTTGCTTCTTACTGAGAGGAGAAAGGAGTTGCAAAGGTGAAGTTGTGAAGAAGTGGAAATAATAATTCCTCTCATTGATACCTCAGTTCATGTTGGAGCATTTAGTGAAATATTAGACTCTTGAGGGGATTGTGCCATATTATTCACGGAATGTATAACTTTCCTCAGAATTAGATATTAGATGAACGTCTCCATTATGGGAACAAGTTGCAGTAAGACCTTATGTTGGCTAAAGAAACACTAAAAGCCTAATAACGTACACTTTCATTACTTAATCTTTCGCATAGCAAGTTGGTAAGACCTATCTTTTTTAAGCAGTGAGAGGCAAAATGCAGATCCTAACAGGTGATGTCGTAAGTAGGGGCAAACCTTTTACAGTTTTAAACCTAATTAAGGCTTGGGAAGGTTAACATTGTAAATTTATGTGATATTTTCAAGGTTACTATTTGTAGTATTAATTTAATATGGGTTATTTTAGGTTATTGTTCAATCTGTTTGTTGGTATTGACTCTTAAATCTCGCCTCCGTAAAGCAGAGTACTAAAAGGAGGCATTAAAATCTTTTAAAAAACTCTTGAAACTTGGTCGGGCAAAAGAATTCCAGGAGGGGCTTCCTCTGGCCCCCAGGGCCCCTCTGACCACGGCTCTCTCCTAAAGATAGTGATATGGTACCGAGAATTGATCCCTTTTGGTATTGGGGCCTACACTGTGGGAATTCTTTCCTCTGAGTTTGTATTCACCTGCATTGTCTTTCTTTCACTCAGAGGATGTGTGATATCTGACGATCTTCCTGTTCCTTCCCTCAAGAGTGCAGTCCACTTGTTTGACTCACATATCAAAAATTGTACATCAAGGGCGCAACCAGGGGGCATAAAAGTACATATTGCCCTGGAGAGAATGCTAATGAACCAAGAATCAAACAATTGTGTGAGCTATGGCTAGGCTTTAAAACTGATTAAACCAAGGGCGTGGATGAACCCCCCCCCCCCCCAAACGATGGAGAAAAAGCTCAATCAGTTCTTCTGCCTCTTTTTCATACCTAGCAGTAAGCAGGGTTTAGTCAGGCATGCTCTATTTACAGCGAAAATTATTCTCTTGAAAAACCATTCCTGATTGGGTGTGAGTTGTGAATCTTTTTAAGCAAAATAACATTTTAACTATGGAAGGAAAAACAATTAATCATGTAATCTTCTAACAATTATTTTACTGCACAAATCTTCCAAAGGATTACTTTTGACATGCCAAGGTTCACTATCATTATATTGAGAAGAAAAACTTTTGGTGCAACAGCACGGTTAGATCAGTGCCTGTTATTCCGCAGATGAATAAATGATGTTGCATTGGGCTATCTGAATTGTACTTTTCATTGTGTGCATTTGTTTTTTATTGACTTGTTCTTTACTTGTTAATCACATATCCTGGAACTAATAAAGAATAATCTTCATTAGCTTAATCAAATAACTAATATTTGATTTTCTGTCACAATTTACGTGAATAGGGCTGAGAAGAAGATCAAGCATTGCAAAATCAAATTGGAAGGGCGGCTGTTCACTATGGGGACAATGCAGTTTGAGAGCCTTGTTGAGCTGGTTAATTACTATGAGCATCACCCCCTGTACAAGAAGATAAAACTTTGGTACCCTGTGAGTGAGGACGTCGTAAGAAGACTTGGAGCTGTAAGTACAAGCACTGGCACTGGCTTTATTCCACTAATATAACTATAATACAAAATCAGCATTAAACTTCTATGCATTAATATAAATAAATTTTTGAATAGTCAACAAATCAATTACAAAAAATGTCTCTAAATATAACTATGTACAGGCAGGAACATGGGGAGGATAATGTTCGGCAAAAAATGAAGCAGTGGCAGGCAACCTATTGTTGCCTAGCCAATTCACTTTTCGCTGGGTGTTGCTGAGAGTTTGATAGCATTCCCTTGGCCTGAAGGCTGGGGACTCCTCAGTGCCGACAGGAATTGGCTGGGGACAGCAGGTTGATAGGCCATGTATCCTTGAGGATATGCTGTCTGGTATCGTGCAGCAGGCATGGCCTGCACCCATTGAACAACAGGTGATGGAATGGTGTTGATCTGCTGCGCTGGGACTTGGTACATAACTCGGGAGTTGTTTGGCTGGTAGGATACATATGGGTACATGTAGGAAATAGGGTTAACTCGCATGGGTGTTCCAGATGTGGTGATGCCGATGGGTATTGGTGATGGCCTCATAGTGGGGAATGGCTTTGGAGTTGTCATGGCAGGGTGGCTGGTACCGTCTCCCTGTTGAGCTACCCCTCCGGCGGATGGCATGGTAGAACTGGTCATTGCACCTACTGGCCGTGCAACATACTTCACCTGGCCTGTGAAAGGGTTATATGCCACTGGGTAGAAGGACATGGCCCCGTAGTGGCTGGGGAAGTATTGAGGTGCTCTTGCTCCTTGGGATGTCTTGTAGACATCTTTGCGGCTGCCTTCTGCGACCTGATTGTTGGAGGATTCCTTTTTGTCATAGTTTCCTTCAGAATGATGATGCCCTTCATGGGATACTGCTGCCGTTGGCTGCTCTGTGCTTTCATCATCCAAATTTCCATTTTGGCTTGTCGTTATTTCTGGAAAATCTTGTCCTCCCAATGGCAAAGTCAGTGGTGGTGCATCCTCGGGAAGATTTTCATTATTATTGGCAGATCGTGACTGTTGAGCATTGTTATCAATGTCACTGACACCACTATCTTTCACATCTGCTGTCGATGACTTTTCTTGGACTGGGGTAGACCAAATGACAGGGTAAGAGCCTGGTTTTACTTGAACGGTGACCTCATAGACATTGGTTCCATCACTGGTGTAGGTGACATATTTGGCAAAACCATGTTGGTCCTGCGGTGCTGTGTAAATGACGGGGCTCTTAAGGGTGCTTCCAGATGACTGCTGCTGCTGTTGGTGGTCTCCCAACCCGAGGTATTTGATGGCATACTTGGAGTACACCTGGAAGTGAAGAGGAGACAATTTAGGAAGTGCTGAAGGTTATGAAATGGTTAGATGAGTTGCTTGACCGTGCCAGATACAATCAGCATCAATATTTATAATGCCTGCGCCACAATGAGAGAACTGCATAGGTGGTGACAGTGGAAAGGGACAGGTTGTGGCGCAGGGTAACTGTAGCTTATGTATGTTTTCAGTTGAAAGACCTAAGGGAACCTGTCTCCATGGGCAATAAAAACTATTAAGTTCCAAAGTAATAGGGCATTTAAAGTCTCTGAACATGGTGGTGGCTTGTGATGGATGACTTGGGTCTTCATTTGTGTCTGTGTATGGCTGATGTAAAGTGGACTTGATAACTTTATACATATAGTGCAAATGTGAGATACTATAAATTTTGTACAGTGGGTCCTCGTTTAAGGCTGTTAACTCGTTCCTGAAAAACTGGACATTAAGCGCAACAATGTTCAACGATGCAATATTTCCAATAAGAAACAATGTAAAAAATTAAAATCGGTTCCAAACTTGCCAATTCTTCATTTCAGCACAAAAACGATTTCCGCACAGCACAGTGATAAAAGGTTGGAAATATGGCATTATTGAATGAAGGGTTCTAAAGGTAACTAAGGGAACTAAATTACTAAAACATTTTAATGGGCACAGAAACGTCAGGTAATAGGAAATAACTGTTGATATTTAAAAATACAGGAGACCCGGTTGAAAGACGTTAGCAATGGAATAATTCTCAAAAATGGCCCATTTCCTTAAAAACTGATGAGTTTTTATGGACTTCTTCACGTCATCCTCCACAGATTAACGGCGTATTTTAGTTACGCGGACAGCTAAACAGATGGCGTCACTAGTCAGAGAGCTTCATATCTCAGATGAAACAAACTAAAAAGGCATTTTTAAAACAATAAGCACCAGGTGTCCCTCATCAATTTCCGATATTTAGTGCTGATAGCACCGGTCTCCCTCTGAGTAAATAGAAATTTTTTCCCATCACTGCAAGAGTGTGTGTGCTCCCGCAGCAAAGGGCAAAAATTTCACTTGCTGCAATCGTGAAAACATAGGAAATCAATTAAAATAGTGAGTGAAGGAGGAAAACCCGGTGCTGTATACAAAATTTCCATTATTTCGTAACAAATTTTCAGGAACAGTATCACCCTCGACGATTTACTGCAACAGGATGGGTTTAGAAAACCTCCTCTTATACTCTAATTCAACACGAAAAACACGTTTTCGATTCACCTCAAACAGCAGGGAATTATTTTTTCACATAGATATTTGCCCCTGGATCCACCATTCAGAATGGTACGCTAACATTGGTTTGAGTTTTAAATCACCAGATGCATTGTCCCTCAATAATAGCGTACTAAATAATAAGCAAATATAACAGATATAAAACAAATAACGCAATAATTATTCGCTCAGGTGAACCTTTTACACACGCTATGGAGAGTAACGCCAAACTTTTCCACCGAATGGAAATGATGCAACAGACGTGCCAAAGTCCTATTCGTTATTAATTTTGATGGTCGCGCATAATTTGAGCAACTTTATCGTGAAGCACCGACGACGTTGAATGATTAAGGGTTTTTATTTTAATTGTTGGACAATACAATAGTGAAACATCGTTAAACGGGACAACGTTAAACGAGGACACACTGTATATGTATACAGATGTACCATATTAGTAATGACTTGAAAACTGAGTTGTTATTTTAAATAATCCTGCTCTTTAGGGGGGTCACATTGTAGTAAGTATGCATCATAAGGTGTGACTCAAGTTTTTGGTGACAATCTAGTAATTATTAAAGGCATGCATAGTAATTCTTGCGTACATTACACTTGAACAATTTTCTGTGGCCATTAAGAAGCTGTGTTGATGTCTAGTCGGAGCCTGATGGATGAAGTGCGTCCTTGTTTAATGTAGTCTATGTTAATACTGAACTTATGCCCCCGTGGCATTATGCCTCCTTAGGCAACTAGTGGGATAATCTAAAATTTTTTTATGTGATGATTCATGTTCATTTTATGCATATCGTAAAGCATAAAATCAAGCATTGTTTTTTCCAGCACCCTTACTGTAGGAACCAAATCCAATTTCCAAAGGTGAATGTTTCAAGGTGCATAAGACCTTAAAACGCTTTCCGCCCTGCGTGTCCCATGTGCTCCTTAATCTAGTGTACTGGGCTTATGTAACAACATATAAATATCGTGCGACTGTGGGGTAAGAAGAGAAAAAACTCCCAAGGAATTGGTACATATATTACTGGTCCTACCGCTGATTCCGATTACCGATCTCTTGAACAGAATAGTACCTGGGAAAACAAGTGTGTACTGAAATCATTGTCACAAAATAGATAGCACTAGCGATACAATGTGACACTCAGGCTTTGTGCACTTGGGTTTAGCCTTCTCGAGCTCTGCTGGGGCAAAGAGTGGAAAGTGTTAAAATGCTTGATAACAGTGAGAGATCATGTGTTGAGTTAACCTTTTAATTAAATGTGGTTAATTTGTCCTACCTATCAAATGCTCTTGAAATAGGTTCACATTTTCCATTGAAAGTCAATTGGATGTCCTCCAATTTATTATATTTATTCAGCCTATAATGTTATTGGAACCTTAAGAGGTGGGAGTTAATTCATGTGCGTAAATACTTTGTAAACCAATGCCCCGATGAAAGATTTTGTGTATATACACTGCTGATTGCGCATTCTCAGGAGACTATCACCAGTTGAGATAATGAATGGATGAGAATTCTAGTAATGTAGCTTAAGGGTCCACATTTAACCCTAATTCAGACATGCATGATCCAGTCTAAATAACAAATAAAGGTGAATTGCATAGTTGATTGTATGACATGACTTGAGATTGAGTTCACAGAAGTCTGCCTGGTGACATGACATTAAGCAAAGTGGCTCACCTCTTCTAAACACACCATTCCTAAACATTAAACTCCCACCTTAGGAAGTGTAAATGCTGCTCATAAGCTAGCATTGAAGCAATGATACAGCTATTGAAGAGAAACCCATTTGATGGCTGCTGGGTAAGGTTTCTCATCACTTCACACATCATGTTCACAACCATGCAGGATGACAATCAGCAAACATTGATGTGAATTCATTGCCAGCTTCTAATGAATATATGCCTTACACATTAAAGTGTTGTAGAGATACAATAATTTAGCTAAAAAGAATGGAATGACTGAAATTTTTTTAAGAGGTTGAAACCCTGCATGTAGGATTGCCAATCGTATTTAACCATGGTTCATTGCATATCGTATTTATTCGTTATTTAAATGTGTGTGTAGCCTTGTCTTCACTGATCACTCAATAATCGAAGGGAATTTCGTGACACTCATTGCATGAGAGAGAGAGTGTGGGATGGTTTTTTTCTGCTTTCCTCCAAAGTTATTTTAAAAACAGGAAAAGTTATAATTACCTCCCAACTAGCATTAAAAAAAGAGCATCACAACAGTTGAAGAGGCACTGAACTACATATATGTATGTATGTATTGATTTTGGGGCGTACCAACATCAAGGTGTCAATCCCTGGTGTACGCTAAAGCACTCATCATTTAAAAAATGAAGCCACTGCTCTAACAGACCTATGACATATTTCCAATGCGATAACAATCCCTCTTATATATTTTATCCACTCTTATTGAAAACCTGGTGTATTTCTGCCATGATATAAAAACAATCTCTAGTACTTAATACTAGCAATGGGTTGAATCCAAATAGTTATTTAATCCAAACCCTGGAATTCTTAGTTTGTCAAAAACTTTCTATTGTTTCAATTGTCTTAGAATGTTTCCATTACTATGAGCATAAATGACTGCAGTACCAAAGGCTCTCTTTAAAATGTGTGCTAATGCCAGACGAGTATTCCCTAAGTAGGCACTCCAATAGCATGCCATGTACCTTTTTGAGTTAATTTAAAGGCTTTTACTATTTCCCATGATAAAACTGAAAGTTCTTTTCATGTGCTTCCACTATGAGGTATCAGTGACACCATTGCAGGGCAGTATTACCACTAATCGTATTTTGACCATCAGCCTTTTACTGGGAAAAGTAAAACTAATTGGGCAATTCCACAGAATTGACTCATCTCGCTTTGACTCCCTCAATTTGTGCCGCAAAGGGAGATATCATGAAATGATTAATAGTTTTGCTAAACATTAATAATAATAATCTACCTCATAATATTCGTAAATCATAAAAGCTCTTAACATACATAAATGATTATGATACAGTGATTTGAATATATAAATGAAGTGCAAATCGGCAGCGGGTGCAGCCTCAACCTGTGACTCCATTGTTTGTCCATCTAATGGCCGGATTGCAATGTAATGACCTTTTCATGACCAGGTGTCTATCACAATTACTCATGGCAATGTGAGTATTCCCATCCCTTATCACAGTCTACTTACACCCGCTCTCTTTACTCCATTCAGACATAGAACCTCACATGTAACTCCTAAGAAAACCAGGCTTACATTTGTGGCTAACCATGAAATGATGGAGCTAAAAAAAACAACTGAAAATTCTGTTACCTTTGTGACTGCTTGAATTTTATGTTCACAATATGCCTTCGTATGTTTGTTCCACTTTGAAATAATCAACAATGGTGCAAGGAATGAAGGATTTTTGTACCCATCACTTCGGCAGCCTCCCCCTCTTATTTTGTCACTTCTGTCAGTTCTGTAGGTTTAGCTCGGGATCGAAATAATATTGTCCTCCTTGTCGCTGACTGAAACTCACCTGACCTGAATGCTTCAAGCAATGAAAGCCTCCGGGACTCTAATTGGTTGTCCCTTTGTCGGCTGTGTATCAATTTCTGTTCACTCATAGCAGTTTTCAATGAAGCCTGCGATTTCAATTGAATATTATTTAATTCATGAATTTAACCTTTTTGCGCGTGGTCCCAAATGCTCGCAGCATATTGGATATGTGGCATAACTACTTTGAGAACATGCAGCAGCTGATACTTACTTGATCTGAAGATGACGCTTGAGAATTTGATGATGCTGGTTCAGCTTCTCCATGAACTGCCATCACCATGGTGACCAAAAGAAGGTGAATCTGAAAGTAGAACAATGAGTTGACATTGATGTCAGTAAAGGCATAGAGTAAGTATAGGTACATAGAATGGCAATGAGATAGAGATAGTCAGAAATAAACTTTTAAATACAGTGATAAGTTTCTAGAACGAACGTCCAGGTTGCGTACGACGTCTCAGGACCGGGACATTACTTCGTACATAACCTGGTGGAGAGGTTCATTTCTTCATGACATGCTCGAAAAAATAGTTGACGGCGGACGAATGCCGTGAGTAGGGTTGGCACTGAGACAAAGGGCCGAGATTCCCGCCTCCCAGTGGTCGAGGAAAGGGAGACTAGGACATGGGTTATTGTTTATTTGTTCGCGGATTTTCAATTTCAACCTCTAAAACTATGCTATTGGGTACAGAAAGGATATCCTAAATCGTTCAGCTCGAGTTATTAACATTTAGAGTTCGCTCAAGAGGCATAAATGCAGTACCTTTCAATTTTCCCGATAGGAGGGGAAAAACACAATTTCTACGGGTAACGCACCACGTTACGCTGGTGCGTTAAGCTTGCTTAAGGGTCAAAATTCACTCCATTTTTACGTATGTGCAACAATTTTCCGCGAATAAAATATTTTAGCGGGGGCTACTGCCATGCGCCCCACACACAACGCCGCGCCGGGTGCGCGCGGGCCGTAGTCAGCTGATTCGTGCGACTCATAGTGATATACACAAAGTTACTATCCTATCAGGACCGACTTTTAGCTCTAATTTATGCATGTGTATCCAATCATTTACTTGGAAAAAGATTCGAACGGTGTGCAGTTAAGATCAGGAGTCAAGTCTCTTCTCTTGTTTGTATAATCAAAGATGTCTGCATACGTACAAAGATGTATTTATCCTGTGGTTACGACGCGTAGGTCTAGTGTAGTGTACCTAATCGGCGCCCCTGGATCTGTATTCTACTATTTCCCTAAAATAGGATTGAATTTGCTCTCTATAAAACAGAGGTAATTATGAGTACTGAGTATAACTATAAAATACCTTATGTTGCCGTTTTAATGCAGGTTTAGGACATGCTTTAATTCGTTTTTAAAATAAATTTACAGGCTGATCAACCGAGAGATAATTATTTGGATCTTTTGAAGCTTGCAGTCATAATACTTGGTGGATGCCCCAATTACCCCACCAAGGCATAAGGTTTGCCCTGGCATAAGGCATAGGGCTAGATGCATGCGTAAGGCATGGAATGTACGAATGCAAAGAATGAAATAAACTCATTAGTGATCGATTTCACGTTCCCCGCAACATTCATCCGACACGGCTGACTCATTGACGATGACGTCACGTTTCGTTCGCGGAAGGCGGACAATGAAAAAAAAATATTTTCTCCGCTCCCTCCGCGGCCCCGCCCCTTCACTCGCCTGCCGACTTGTAATTGGCTAGATGTTTTCCGTCATGAGAACCCGTCCTGAATTTGTAGTTTTAAATATATCAAAGTTGTAACTGTTAATGATGTATTAGTGATTGATATTGTGCAGTAATTAACGCGGAAAATGTCTTGCACGGGGAACAGCTCCTAAATCGGTGCCAAGTTCTTCTCGCTCTACTCCTGCCAGGGAACTTAGAGAACTTTGGGTGATACTCGTTAGATCAATCGTTGACGGGTTTACCTTGTGTAAATTCATATCAATCAGATATAACACTTTCCACACATTTTTATTGCTCCTCTACCGGTATCTACACTTTCACGTAATTTTCAAGAGGAGAAGAGAGAGCAGTTTGTCTGGCATTAATATATGGGGCTGTCTATAAATGATGTCACACAATTTTGGACCAAACTAGACCCCCCCGTCACAGTTGGTCACAAATAGTATCCGCCCACCCCCTTTAATGATGTCACAAAAATGAAAAAAACTTCTACCCCTCCTCCACAGTCAATAAGAGTAAAAATAAGACAATATACAGTGGAAGTGTAGGTGTCACATTATGAAGCATAGCCCTCCACCCCCCCTCGTCACACATTGTCACAAGGTGGTGACCCCCCCCCCATCGTGTGGACATCATTTATGGACAGCCCCTATGTGGTTGAGAAGTTGGTGGGGTAAGCATAACGAAGGAGGCAGGAGGTGGGGACTAAAGGAGCAAGGTCAGGGGTTTTCAAAACGTTTTAGGGGGATGATACAGCAAGGGAAAAGGAATGCGTCATCGTCACGACCTCGTTGATAATCTTTTCCCCATGCATATTTTGAAATTCCCCAATTTAAAAATGTTACATGAAATCCCTTGTCAATGACACGTAAAATGTGACAATTAAAATCAGATGATTAGTCCAATAAATGCTTAGCAAACATGGAATTATTGTCAGAATATAAAAATGCTATGTGATGTTCATCTATTCTCACAATAAACCTTCCTCCAGTCTGCGCAGTATAAAAACTATTGCAATCATTTGCAGTACATTTTGTCAGTTGGACTCGATTTTTTTTTCATTTTCACTTATGCAATATTTATAATCTAAAAACAATTAACTGGAAGTCACTGGATTATAAAAACATAATTTGACATTTTCCTTCTGAAACAATCTATTGAGTTTATAAGCTAAGAAAAAGGACTTTGGCCCACTTATCATTGAAACACTAAATGGGAGAGAGATTGGTCAATGATATCACCGTCTTCTTAAGTTTGCGTTGCGGCAGTGAATGTTATCAGAATTAAAAAGTTTTCCCTCTAAATTGTTCATAAAAATATCAGCTGTTCGCTAAGAAACTATAATGGAGATGTGTTAACAAACAGTTCCGATAAAGCCAATTTATTAAATTCGTACTTTAAGAGCGTGTTCACCGAGTCATCTGAGAATTCATCCGTGGCGGTTGTTAATCACTGCATACGAAAGATGCCTCCCCTTGATATTAGTGCTCACGGAATAGAAATTTTATTGAAATTGCTCAGTCCAAATAATTCACCTGGTCCAGACGAAATCCCTTCTCGCGTGTATAAAGAACTAGCGTCAGAAATTGCCCCCTACTTGCAGCTAATATTCACAAAATCCATAAAGCAACACAGAGTACCAAATGACTGGAAAATTGCCAATGTAACGCCCATATTTAAAAGTGGAGACAAGGAACAGCCATGTAATTACAGACCGATATCTTTAACGTCCATTTCATGCAAAATCCTTGAACACATTGTTGTCAGCTCAGTATTGAAACACCTAGACACGCATAACTTGTTAATGAGAACTCAACACGGATTCAGGAAAGGTAGATCATGCGAAACTCAGTTAGCGCTGTTTGCCCACGATATTTTAGTCTCCGGAGAGGACAACATTCCAGTGGACGCGACTTTTCTTGATTTCAAAAAAGCATTTGATAAAGTGCCCCACGGAAAGTTATTAGTAAAACTAAAATCATACGGCCTAGACGATGATGTAATTTCCTGGATCAGAGAACTTTTGAGCGATCGCGTGCAAAGAGTAGTATTAGACGGCGTAGCCTCCAACGAAGTTAGAGTCACTTCTGGCGTCCCTCAGGGTAGTGTCATAGGCCCACTCCTCTTCCTCCTCTATATCAACGATATTGGTGAAATAATAGACAGTAAACTTCGATTATTTGCAGACGACGCTGTAGTATACAGAGAAATCCGTAGCAGTGAAGATAAGGATAAAATAACGAACGACCTTACTGCAATCCAAGCATGGTGCGATGCGTGGCAGCTAGAGTTAAATTTGAAAAAATGCGCAGTAATGAAATTCTGGGGGAAAAATAACTCCCCACAACAGAGCTATTTCATTCAGGATACCCAATTAGAGACGGTAGAATCCGTAAAATATCTCGGAGTTAGGCTCAATAATGATCTATCGTGGAATAAACATATTCGGGAAATAACAGGTCAAGCTAATCGTAAATTGGGATTTGTTAAAAGAATTCTAGGCAAGTGCGACGACAAAGTGAGAGAAATAAGCTACTTCTCCCTCGTTAGGCCCCATTTAGAATATGCTTCCAGTGTTTGGGATCCGAATGAAACAGGCTTAAAAACAGAGTTAGAACGTGTACAGAGAAGAGCAGCCAGGTACGTGAAAAGCCGTTACGATAGTCTTGTTAGTGTTACTGACCTCTTAGAACAACTCGGATGGGAATCACTGTCAGACCGTAGATTGAAAACAAGACTAAATCTATTATGTAAATTCAAGAGTAGTTTATTTTCCGACGAAGTTGATCATATTTTACGACCGCCAACGTACTATGGTAGATTAGATCATAAAAATAAAATAAGAGAGATAGACTGTAGAACAGATAGATTTAAAATGTCGTTTTTTCCGCGAGCGATAAGAGACTATAACGGCTGTGTAAGGACTTAGAAATAGATTAGTTGAGACATGTGGGGATTCTCTTGCATGTTGCATGATGGTTTTTAGTTAATGATGGAATTGGTTAGTATCCTTAATATTCATGACCGTGCGGTGTGCATGTAGCGGTCCGCTTGCATGCTGCATTTTGGTGACTTGTCACCCCCTGCCAAACACCCTAGAGGTGGCTCGCGGGGTAGTATGTAGATCAGCTAATAATGGGTATAAGGGTGAGCCCATAGCGAGGCCATGAGTTTGCGTATAAAACGTTCCGTCCATTACATCTACGAAGTACCGTGCAAGCCATCACTAGGGTGTGTGGCACAGGGTGATTCCACACCAGGCATGCAGCACTCGTCCCAGAACAAATAGGATTTTCGCACGTTCCCCCGGCCGCTAGGCGCAGACCAAAAAGCAGTCAAGAGAACAGTGCGCAGTCCAACCAGAAACTGGGAGAGTGCTATGTAAATGAACATGCAGAACAATGCTATAGACACATCTAGTGGTTAATATTACTAATACTATTCATTTATGAATGCTACGAGATACTACTTCATGCAGAGAAAAAAATATAATAATGCAGGACATATCAAGTGGTGTGAAGTGTTTGTGTTGTACAGGGACTTAGGCAATGAGTCTGACAATATCGCGTTACAAAAAGACTTGTGACTTGGCAGTTAGAATTGAATTTTAAAAAGTGCGTTGTTATGAACTTTTGGAAAAAGAATAACTCGGCCAACGAAACGTACACAATTAACCAAACCAACTTATCAAATGTAGAGTCAGATAAATACTTAGGTGTAACCCTTACTCAGGACCTGTCTTGGGGGAAACACGTCCGGGAAATCTGCGGACAGGCTAATCGCAAATTGGGATTTTATAAAAGAATATTAGGAAAATACGACGTGAAGGTTAAAGAGCGATGCTATTATTAATGCGAGAGACCTCACTTGGAGTTTGCCGCTAAAATATGGGACCTTTATGAAGTAGGACTAATCTCTGTAATAGAACGAATACAACGGAGAGCAGTGAGATTTGTGAACAATTGTTACTATAAACTTAGCAGTGTTAACGAGTTGCTGAAGGAATTAGGGTGAGAATCTCTAACTGATCGAAGGGAGAAATACAGGTTAAATCTTTTGCGCAAGTTCGAAGCAGACTTCTTTTGCTGAACGTTCAACATATATTGCCAGAGCCAACGTACTACGGTAGAAGCGATCACAGGAATAAAATAAAGGAAATTGACTGCCGAACCGATAGATTCAAAATGTCATTTTTTGCCACGTACAATAAGGGATCATAATAGTTGCGATAGATAATTCATATGAAACTCCCACCCTCAATAGGTGGAGTAGAATTTTCACTTCTGTTTAACAATATAATATCATAGAGAGTAGAGTTTCCCCATATAAGTTACATCGTGATGGTCGGCGATCCAATAATTATTTATATAAATGTTTTTAAAAATTACAAAAAATGAGGGTGCGCCACTTTGTTTAATTACTTTGATAAATAATCACAAAATAATCAGTAGACTAAATTAAAACAAAGATGAAAAACTGCTTCATCTAACTGCATCACCTTTTATTCCAATTCATTACCCATAAAGGTTTAGCAATGGCTTGATTTTGAAAATTTCGTGAAAAAATTGAGTGTAGACCATTGTTGCAAATTTGTGCAACTTAGACCTCATGAAAATTGTTAATTGTAAAGTACTAAGGAAAATGTATTGCGTCATCGCATGCACAGGTCTTTTGAGAATATTAATGCAAAGTTTAAGCTTCCTGGCTTGAAAAAAATCAGTTTTTGAATTTTGGCCAGATTTGTTCAATTTTAGCCCACTGTGCGTCGATTAAAATTTGGATTTAATTTATTATGAAAGTTCCAAACCGATTTAGTCTCTGACGACGTTAATAATATTTTACGAAATCCGACATACTACGGTAGATCAGATGATGATAATAAAATTAGGGAACTAGAATGCAGAACGGTCAGATTTAAAATGTCATTTTTCCCGCGAACGATAAGAGACCATAACAGCTGTCAATGAGACTTTTAACTATGTTTGTCGATGGATAGTGTAGCTCTTATAGTAGTAATAGCACTCCCTAATATTTGTATCCTTATCTCATACCTAGTAGTAACAGCACGCCGTGCATGTTTTCATTATAAATCTTGTATCTCTATCCACTTGCAAAATACAGAAGTACTAACGGTTCTTCTAACATTGGTAGCATACCTATAGTGTAGTGCTAGCTTGTTAGGCTTCGCCTTCTGACAAGCATTAGTGATTTATGCTAATGCTCAATTAGTCGTAGTTACACTAACCTTAGCGTGTAGTGTAATGCATGTTGGTGACTACTCACCCCCTGCCACACACCCTTCTACATCTACAAAATACCCTGCAAGCCACCTCAGGGGTGTGTGGCAGGGGGTGAGTAATCACCAACATGCATTACTCTATACCCTAGAGTTAGTGTAATTACGACTAATTATGCATTAGCACAAATCGCCAATGCTTGTCACGAGACGAAGCCCCACTACACTACAGATGCCATCACAATGGAGAGGGACCGTCAATATACATCTACATCTACGATGTACCGTGCAAGCCACCACTAGGGTGTGTGGCACGGGGTGATTCCACACCAGGCATGCAGCACTCGTCCCAATACAAAATCAGAACCTCGCACGCTCCCCCTGTCGCTACATCTACAAAATACCCTGCAAACACATACATGCATTCTACAACTACACAGATGGACAGGGACCCAAGACTCATGCAGAAAACATGCTAGGCGTGCTGTTAGTATGTACTAGGTAACAGTGTGGCTTGCAGGGTATTTCGTAGGTGTGGATGACATGTGACTTTTACATACTCTTTTTTTACGATGCTGCAATCCACATATATAACTTTTATTTTAAGGTTTCCTAAAAGTAAGAAATTGACGTTTTTCACACTTAAAGAGGGGAAAATGTAATTTTCTCTTGCTAATACCTTAGCGCCCGCCACTAGTTATTTCAATTTTACAAGCGTCCACCACTCAAATAATTTAGGCACTCGGAATTTATCCTTTTTTCCCTTTAATAACTGCTTCTGTTCATTTAAACTACACTATTGTTTTAGGAAGGAGTGTTTCGAAAGAATAAATAACAATGCAAACATTTATAATGAAGCAAATGTGGAAATCAAGAAAAAATATTCTCTAAATGTCCACTACACTTACACCGGTTATTTATAAAATATCTAAGAGAAAGTAGAAAAGTAATTGTGCATTTTAAATAATAATCATTCATATTCTGCAAAAACATGCAAATAAAAACACGCCGTTTTTGCCACGCCTACAATGTTTAAGACATCTAAAAAAATAATAATTAATATTTAGAGACGGATTCCTCGTTCGGATTATAAATATTTATTGATGAAATCAATCGATATATGATACCACTGTGCTTAATTTTTTTCTACGTAGCACCCTCCCAGTTTCTGTTATCCTGACAGCTTTTTGGTTTGCGCCTAGCGGCCGGGGGAACTTGCCGAGGTCCTGATTTCAATTGGGACGAGTTCTGCACGCCTGGTGTTTAATCACCCCGTGCCACAAACCCTAGTAGTGGATTGCACGGTACTTCGTAGATGTAGATACAGTCAAGTGGTTTAAGCCGTGAGTGTGGCTGCAAATTGTCATAAATCTTTTCATATATTCAAATAATAATACCTTTAGATCTAACAAAAATATTAATCTTTAATTCTCGGGATATCGATATCACGAAATAGAAAACGCCACATTTCCTGCTTCCTGGGGATATTGAGGATTCGGAAACTGCCTACAAACTGTCAAGTAGAAGCGAGAGTGCCACCTCAACGGTGTGTGGCACGGGGTGAGTAGTCACCAACATGCATTACACTAAACCGTAGTAAAGTAAGTGCAATGACGAACATGTCCTCCTGACAAGCATTATCGATTTATGCTAATGCTTGTCAGGAGGACATGTTCGTAATATATATGTATTTTGCAACTACACAAATGGACAGATACTCAAGACTTATGCAGAAAACATGCAGGGCGTGCTGTTAGTACTAGGTAACATATAAGGATTCAAGTATTAGGGAGTACTACTACTACTAAGAGCTACACTATCTATCGAAAAACCTAGATAAAAGTCTCATTGGCAGCTGTTATAGTCCCTTATCGTTCGTGGGAAAAATGACATTTAAAATCTGTCCATTCTGCAGCTCAGTTCCCTAATTGTATTCTCATGATCAGATCTACCGTAGTAGGAAATGATTTATATGACACAATATGTGTTGAACGTCCAGCAACAAGACTGTCTGCTCCGAACTTACACAAAAGATTTAACCTGTATCTCTCCCTTCGATCAGTTAGAGATTCCCACCCTAGTTCTTTCAACAATTCGGTAACACTGCTAAGTTTATCGTAACAACTTTTCGCAAATCTTGCTGCTCTCCGTTGTATTCGATATATTTCAGTGATTAGTCCTACTTCGTAAGGGTCCCATATGCAAGCGGCCCAAGGTTGTTAAAAGTATCCTTTACTAACCTTGCAAGCGGCCAACTCCAAGTGAGGTCTCACGAGTGAAAAATAACATCGCTTTTTAACCTTCTCGTCGCATTTTTCTTATATTCTTTTGATAAATCCCAATTAGCGACTTGCCTGTCCGCAGATTTCTCGGACGTGTTTCCCCCAAGACAGGTCCTGAGTAAGGGTTACACCTAAGTATTTATGTGACTACATTTGATAAGTTGGTTTGGTTAATTGTGTACGTTTCGTTGACACAATTATTCTTTTCTTTTTCCAAAAGTTCATAACAACGCACTTTTTAAAATTCAATTCTAACTGCCAAGTATTGCACCATTTTCGCTAACTTCTTATACTCCTATTCGGGGAGACCCTGACGACCCATCAAAAATGAACATAGCATGCATGGGTGACGGAACGGAGGGCAAATTTACCGACGGAAAAACGATACGGGACGGATTTATTTATTGTACAGACGGGAAATCACATCATTATACCGTTTGCTCTAACGGATAAAACATTATATTGTCAAAATTAATGGTTGACTTAAACAATCCCATTTTCTTAGCACAATTAGAGACCTCGGAATTTTAAGGATGATACTCCGTGGACTATTTGATTCACAGGGAGCACGAGTGAAGGACACTTGAGCCGAAGGCGCTCGTGAATGGAAGAAATGAAGGGAATGAAATGCGGAGTGGAAAGAGCGACACGATCGCCCCCCGTCAAATGCTGTCGCAAAAAAAGGGATGAAAGCACGTTAGGAGCAGAAGTATATTCCATACAAGGACACTTACCGTGAGCGTCTTGTGCTGCATTGCGCCGGAACGGGATGTCTGCCTTTTCCTTGCCTTTCGTCGTCTCTCGCACCTCTTCTCAGTCCGTCTGGTACCCACTCACTAAACACACACGCACACACCGTGAACGAATTTGTGAACTGCTGCGCTCTCTGTGGATGATGGGCCTAATAGTCAGTCGTGTTCTCACGTGTCACCGCTCGTGAGGGCCCAGTTATACGGCGCGGGGTTTCGCCGTGCGGGCGGGTGGGAGGGGGGGAAATGGGAGGTGGCCGCCCATTGGTCGGTTGTCCGGCGTGAGGGCGTGGTCGTGAGAGGAGGGGGCGTGGTTTTCTCGGGAGAGGCGAGGGTCCGCCTCGCGAGGGAGACACCATCTCAATCCTCCCGTCAAACCCCTTTCCTTCCACCCCCAATACCTCTTCCCCAACCCCCCTCATCGGGACAGGGTCGTTCGGGAGGACCGTCTTTTGTGTGCGGACACACATTCTTGAAAGGCCTTCCCAAAGTCATCCCATTTTCTCAAGCCTTGCTCGTTAGCTGGAGGAGAGCGCGTGAAGTTGACTTCCTTATCGCATGCATTGTTGTGAGAAAACCACCCCACTCCCTTCACTGTCCCTTCCAACGAGTCTCCATCCACTATCTTTAGGCCGGAGTCAGATCTCGGAAGAATAGCGGACACCACGGGGGGAAGGGCCAAAAAACTTAAGAGAGGCTCTTTTGTTTTCTCTGGACACTGCCTCTTGTAGTCGCCTGTGGTATAGTGGCCTTTGGCGTGCCCAGGTGAACTTCTTTTGTGGCCGAGCATAGATACCGTTCTGAATATGAAGGAGGAAGACATTAGCTCGTGAGCTATATGCTTATTCTCGCGAGGAAGAAAGTCAGCGTGTACCAAAACGACTTTCCACCGCAAGGAAAATCGTCCTCCATACTTTTTAAGTGCACCAATTAGTCGAGATTAAGAGAAAAAAATGCATGTTTTCAACTCCATTATTTTACGGAAATGTATCTTAAGAGACCACAATAGGAAGAGTTTCGGAATGCATTCTTAGATTTTAAAATAAAAACATTAGTAGAACAGTTCGGAAAAAAGCCAATTTATTAAAGTCCTACTGTCAAAGTGGGTTCAACAAGTCATAACACATTACATCCGTCACGGTAAATGAGCATTTCCAGCAAAAGATACCGTCTATCGACATTTGCAGTCACGGAATAAAAAACTTATTAAATCTCTTAAGCCCAAATAAATCCCCAGGTCCTGAAGAAATGCCTGCCCGCGTGAATAGAGAATTAGCTTGTGAAATAGCACCCGACTTGCAGCAAATATTTTGGTAATCCATCGACGAACACAAAGTACCCATGGACTGGAAAATTACAAATGTCACTCCCATATTCAAAAGCGGTGATAAGGAACAGCCGAGGAACTACGACTGATATCGCTCACGTCCAACACTTGCAAAGTCCTTTAACATATAATTGTAAGTTCAGTTATGAAACACCTCGATATGCTGAATTTGTTAATAAAAACGCAACACGGATTCAGAAAGGGAATATCTTGCGAAACTCAATTAGCACTTTTTGCTCGCGACATTTTAGTCTCGGGTGAACAGCAGTGGCGGATCCACGAGGGAGGGGGGAAAGGGGAAACTACCCCCTAGAGGTCAGACGAACAAAACAAAAATCATAAGATTTCATTATAAATTTCATTGTACATACATTGTACTAAATGCTTCATAGATGCTTTAGAGCAGGGTTGTCCAAATGGCGGCCCGCGAAAGATTATTGAACAAAAATTCAAAAATTAATTTTTATTTTTATATCTTACGTTGTTTCTTATTGTTACTTTTAAAAATAATAATTTGTTACTATTTGGCCCGCAACCATATTAAAGGTTAAGTTGTGGCCCTTGAGGCCTTGCAAGTTGGACAACCCTGCTTTAGAGGCTTCGCCTCGTGACAAGCATTAGCGATTTATGCTAATGTATAATTAGTCGTAGTTACATGAACTTTAGGGTATAATGTAATGCATGTTGGTGACTACTCACCCCCTGCCACACACCCCTGAGGTGGCTTGCAGGGTATTATGCAGATGTAGATTTTACATGTTAGGAAAAAACCTCTCTCCAACGAGCAGGTACGTCATTTTTTTGTCCCAACATATCTCTGCAAAAACATCTATGGAAAAAAACATCTCTCCCCAACGAACAGGTACGTCAGATTTTATTAGATGAAGTTTCCCAGTGTAAGCTACTCATGAAATTAAAATCCTACGGGTTAGACGACGACGTAATTTCCTGGATCAGAGAATTCTTTAGCAATCACGTGCAATGGGTTGTATTAGATGGCGCTATCTCTAATGAAGTAAAAGTCACATCGGGTGTCGCAGGGAAGTGTCATAGGCCCACTTATGTTCCTTTTGTACATAAACGACATCGGTGAAACAGTTTACAGTAAGCTTAGATTATTTGCAGACGACGCAGTGGTGTATAGAGAAATTCGTAGCCTTAATGATAAGGAAGCGCTAACTAAGAACCTCGAGGCAATAAAGGAGTGATGCGATGCGTGGAAGCTAGAATTAAACCTGAACAAAATGCGTTGTTGTGAATTTTTGGAAACGGAAAAACGCTCCTTGTATCAGCTATTGCATAAACAACAGCAAATTATAAACCGTAGAATCGGTTAAATACCTCGGAGTTAAACTGACTAATCATCTCTCATGGAGTAAACATATTCGAGAAATTACCGGTCAAGCTAATCGTAAATTGGGATTTGTTAAAAGAGTACTTGGCAATTGCAACGATAAAGTTAAGGAAATCAGATACTTCTCCCTCGTTAGACTCCACTTGGAATATGCTGCCGATATTTGGGATCCTTATGATATAGGCTTGGAAACTGAGCTAGAACGCGTGCAGCAAAGATCGGCAAGATACGTTAAAGGTCATTATAATAATCTCGTTAGTTTTTTAACCTTTGGCAGCAACTGGGATGGGAAACGCTTTCAGACCGTCCATTAAAATTTAGACTCAATCTATTAATTAAGTACCAAACAGATTTCTTATCTGACGACGTTAATAATATTTTACGAGATCCGACATACTACGGTAGATCATATAATGATAATGAAATTAGGGAACTAGACTGCATAACGGACAGATTTAAAATGTAATTTTTCCCGTGAACGATAAGGGACCATAACAGCTGCCAATGAGACTTATAACTAGGGTTGTCGATAGGTAAGATCTCATAAGGATCTCAAATAGTGGCAGCATATTCCAAGTGGGGTCTAACGAGGGAGAAGTAGCTGAAAATTTATAAATCTATTGTGCAGTACATGCTTGTGAGGCTTCGCCTCCCGACGCAGGCATTAGCGATTTATGCTAATTCATCAATAGCCGTAGTCTCAACTAACTTTAATAGGGTATAGTTCAATGAATTTTAGTGGCTACTCACCCCCTGCCACACACCCTTGAGGTAGCTTGCAGGGTATTTTGTAGATGTACATCTACAGAATACCCTGAAAACCACCTCAAGAGTGTGTGGCAAGGATTGAATAGCTCCCTTCGGTTGGGACTTAATGATTTTGACAAAAACTTGGGACAACTTGGAAACACAGAATCATTGCCTATAACACCGACAAGTTGACTGTGCGATCGCTAGAGGTATACCGAGGGAAGATGGCGACAACTGCTATATAATTGATTTGAGAGGCTGATACTTTGTGGAACTCCATGATGAAGGTAAAAGAATACTTTATAACTTCAATGAGAATATAAGATCTCAATCTTATATTTTTAGTGGAATTACAAAGTATTCTTTTTTTTCCCTCATTTGCTGTGAAAGCATGAGAATTTCTGTCCAAGCCTGAGCGGGCGAGGCATTGCGAGCGCCTGCGTGGTAAAGTGAATCTTCCGAACTAATGCTACATATTTTAATTTTTGTTGCTATGTTATGTAGCAAAATATTTTTATTATTACTGCTATTTTTTGTTGATATATATTTTCATCATTCGGGGGAGGATGAGGTGAAATGGAAGCAGGAAATTTTAGAAAATACGTGAAAAATTGCGGAAAAAAACGGCAAAATCGATCATTTTTAATGCGTTTTTAGACAATTTACGGGGACTAATCCCCCCCAAATCATCCTCCTAACCATTAATGTTCATGATTAAGGATTTTTCACCCCCCTAAACCCATAGAAGAAATGTAAATGCTAAAATAATCCTTTTAATCCCTCCAAATTATCGAAAAGTGATAAAAATAGGAGGGGGGGGGGGGCTCCCCCGAAAATGGTGGGTGATGGGGAAAAACGGAGGTCATATTCGGATCCAGGAGGTCATTTTACCTCAGAATCAGCAGGAATGGTATCAGGGCTGATTTTCATGCCGTCCAAGGCCATTTATTCCACGACTAGAAATATAGGCTGCATTGTTTTTTGGTGTTGGACTGTCCTAGTTAGTGTGACTGGATTATTCTGAGAGTATATGTTACGCAGGGGCGGATCCAGCCAGAGGGGGGGTTCCCCACCTGGCTAAATTTTCCTTTCTAAAATTTCCTCTTGCTCCAGATAAATAAAAAATATTTTGAAAGCTAACATACTTGGCTAACTCCATGTAATTATTTAATCCAGACGTTGTATTGATGGCCAAGGGCGATGCAATCCATCGGTAGTTTAAAACTCCAATATTTGAGTATATCGTGCCATTGATTGTTTATGACATTAGAAAAATCATCTTAAATTCTTATGTGCGAAGAGAACAGCTAGTTTTATGCATACACAATACACACTATGAGTCAGAATAGCAGGAAAAGGCGCTTTTGTCATGATCCTGGCGAACCAGTCGAAATTCGAATTTCTGAATGCCGAGATAGCCACCGGAAATCGCTATTCAAATGGCTAGGTGGCTATTTGGTATTCTGAACAGCGGATAGCGTCGGTCAGGGTCAAAATATTAGGTATAGCCCGCCCTTTGATACCGGGATATTCTCACTTGCGTCCTGCTTTCTCACGGATGAGTGGGATAAACGCACTTCTCCGGCTTGACAAATTGCTATTTCAAGAGAAATGGGTGAGTTCGCAGATTGAAAAGTTTTTAAAAAAGCATATACTTAGCATGATAACTGACGAGGATTTAATGACGATACGTTAGTTTTAACTGTGTGAAAAAGACGTTTAGGCTGGTGTGACGAAAGCGGACTCTAAACCTCCATAGTTAAACTCTGCCACGGCTATAATCAACGATATTTCCAAGCATATGTAAGCACAAGCATACGAGGGTTAATTTAAAAGAGCACGCCCTCTGGGAAAATTCTCCATTAATGGTTTTTTCTTTGGGGAAAATAATTCATAAATTTTTTATTACCCACAAAAAACTCGGGTGTTTTCTTAATAGCTAATCTTCAGCAATTATAAAGGCAGTAAAATTGCTTATGTATCATTTCAACAGACCGATATCAACATTTTTCTATGCCCATCTCTCGCCTACATTTACCTTATGCGGTCATACCACTACGAGCTTTAACAACAGTCAATGAGAGCTCTCAGGCCATTACTGCCAGTTTAATAGGAAATCCCAGAGTATAATATCGAGAAATAATTGTAGATCTCGACCGAAGGACTACTTGTGGTACTTGCATGTCAAACAGTCGGTCACAAATGTACATATGTCGACTTGAGATATACGACTCGCCGATAGCTAATAAGGTTCACCACTATCACAACATTGGTACAGGGTAAGAGGAAACTCCATATATTATTTAATAGTTGGGACCGCAGGCATTTACATAAATAACTCAAAAATGTAGTGCTAAAATCTTATTACAGCAGAAGACTCACGTTAGCATTCACCGATCCGCCATAATATTATCGTAAGTCATAGTATAGTCATAAGTCTCGTAATCGTAAGTCATTGTATTACTCTCCCAGTTTCTGGTTGTGCTACTCACTGTTCTCCTGACTACTTTTTGGCCTGCGACTAGCGGCCGGGGGAGCGTGCGAGGTTCTGATTTGTGCTGGGACGAGTGCTGCATACATGGTGTGGAATCACCCCGTGCCACGCACCCTAGTGGCGGCTTGCACGGTACTTCGTAGATGTAGATGTATAGAATATGTGGAATATATTGCTTCGAGGATGTAAGTCATATGTTTATTACCTTATAGCTTATTAGCTTATAATGCATTAAGAGTATTATATTTATAATTTTATCTATTATAGAAGTAAAATAATTCATAGATTATATGAGGGAAGGAATATTTCATCGAAGGTATAGCGCACTTTGATATACTGAACTTGTTAACAAAAAAATTCAGAAAGGGAATATCTTGCTAAACCCAATTAGCCCTTTTTGCCCACGATATTTTAGTCTCGGGTGAAGATTACGTACACTTGACGATATTTTTCTGGCCATTAAAAAACCATTCGATAAAGTGCCCGATATAAAATACTTATAAAATTAAAATCTTACGGTTTAGACGACGACTACTTTTCTTGCTTTAGAGAATGCTTAAACAATCGCGTAGAAAGGGTTGTTCTAGAAGGCGCTACCTCTAATGAAGTTAAAGTCACATCGGGAGTCCACAGGGGAGTGTCTTAGGTCCACTTTTGTTCCTCTTATCGATATTAACGATGTCTGTGAAGTAGTTGCTGTAAGCTTCGATTATTGCAGACGATGCAGTAGTGCATTGGGAAATCCGTAGCCATAATTACAATAAGATCAGTAGACTATATGTTTAATAGTTTATCGAGGGGACGTTGAAATCACCACCGATAATTATATTATTTTCGTTATTTTGACGTATGAAAGTCTTCGCCTGTATTGCCAACTATAAAATTAAATTTATATTTGCATCGGGTGGACCGTAATATGAACATCCCTATAGTAATTCTTTTTGCCGAGTATTTAATGGAACAACACACACTATCTACGTCAATATCTGGAAATATTTCGGCTCTGCGGACGATCTCGTATTTGACTGCAATAAGCACTGCTCCTCCTGTTCTCGCTGTTCGGTCTTTTCTGTATATTGCATATGATTTTGAGAAGATCTCGGTATCCGCAATTTCATCCGATAACCAACTTTCTGTTCTTATCAATACATCAGCGTCCGTGCTCCCAATGAGATGGTGAAAAACAGCGACTTTGTTTTTTATACTACGGCAATTAACAACCACAATGGAAATGGAATACCTGGGATACGACTTACAAGTCCTGTCTATAGAGTATTTTATATCATTAATGGCACTTGTTTTTTATGTACATGAGCCGCGGTTTCTATTTCTTTCGGATATTAAGTCATTCTGACTTGAAAAACACTCTCATTCCTAACATTGTTTACGGTGACCCCTTCATTTAATAACCCACTACATGATCTACTATCTGCCTTACTCTGTACCCTACAAAAGACCTGCAGTGCTCTTAAGATACTACTAGCTACACACATCTACATCTACGGTGTACCGTGTAAGCCACCACTTGGGTGTGTAGCACGGGGTGATTCCACACCAGGCATGCAGCACTCGTCCCAGCACAAGTCAGAACCTCGCACGCTCCCCCGGCCGCTAGGCGCAGGCCAAAAAGCAGTCAGGAGAACAGTGCGTAGTCCAACCGGAAACTGGGAAAGTGATACGTAAATGAACATGCAGAACAATGCTATACACATCTAGTGGTTAATATTACTGGTACTGTTAATTTATGAATACTACGAGATGCTACCTCATGCAAAGAACAAAATAAAATAATGCCGGACAAATCGACCGGTGTGAAGAGTTAGTAATGAGGTGGTGTTATTAAGCACAAGTGAAAATTCTACTCTACCTATTGAGGGTGGGAGTTTCATGTGATTGATCTATCGCAACTATTATGATCCCTTATTGTACGTGGGAAAAATGACATTTTGAATCTATCGGTTCGGCAGTCAATTTCCTTTATTCTATTCCTGTGATCACTTCTACCGTAGAACGTTGGCTCTAGCAGAATATGATGAACGTCCGGCAAAAAAGTGTCTGCTCCGAACTTGCGAAAAAGATTTAACCTGTATTTCTCCCTTCGATCAGTTAGAGATTGCCACCCTTATTCCTTCAACAATTCGGTAACACTGTTACGTTTATCGTAACGACGTTTTACAAATCTTGTTCCTCTTCGTTGTATTCGATCTATTTGAGAGATTAGTCCTACTTCGTAAGGGTCCCATATGCTAGGGGCTTACTCCAAGTGAGGTCTCACGAGTGAAAAATAACATCGCTCTTTAACTAGTTGCCTCGGCCGTGTAATGAACACCAGAGGGTTCCGACACGGTCGGATTGCCGGCCGAAGGCCAATGAAAACTATACTATTTTTCCTACGAATCTCGCCAAAAACGTTATAAGATATTTGAAAAACTACTGATTGCATTTTATCAATCGCGAAATAAAAATATCAATGTCCTTCAATTCGCGATTATTTCCATTGTAGTCGGTTCATGGGTTACTGAGTGCCATCGAGTCACATTCGGGTGTTTCGATGTTTTTTCTCGGAGCGGTGGTCGTCGGTTGACGAACGCGTCGTCGCCAAACTCTCGCCACGACCCGCCCCCTCGCCCCTGGCAATCCGCTTATTAACGGTACGAATCGCGACCACTTTGGAGGTGGTGGGAGGCACTGCGGCTCGCACACCACTTAAGTCCTTTGGATCATCTCTCTCTAAATGGAGGTGGAAAGCGTTTCCCACACTGTCAAGCCCATCAGCGGTGCGGCGTCAGAAAGGTGAGGGGAGACTCTTGTCTTTGTTTCTGCGGAGGATATCTGGGGAAGGGGTGGGCAGGAGGAGGAATCCTTTCCCATTCTTCGGGATGACGATGGGCGACACAATGGGGGGAAAGGGTCTTTTTTACCTCCTCCTCCCTCCCCCCCCTCCCCCTGGTCACTCTGGGCGTCCTACCCACCAAGGGCGCCACTCCGACCCCTCGCACGCGCCCCTTCTTGGAAAAAAGAGAGGTGCTTTGCGTTTGTTTATTCGCTTCTTTGCACAGCGGCCCCCTCCCTCTTCTTCTCAGGGTGGCCGTCACCTCTCATTAGCGAGGTGCCATTCCCTTCTCCGAGGAGTAGAGACGCCCTCTCTCGCGATCACTCTCGGACACGAGCGTTTTTTGTTCTCACGGGTGAGGGGGGAGGGGGAGTTAATGAGATGGAGATGTGAATATGAATAAGAAACACGTCAAACGAGACAGAAAGAGAGAGAGGGGTTAAGTAGAAATTATGGGATCCAAAAGTCTTTCTTTCTTCCTTCCTCTTTAATCCTTATGATATAGTCTTTGAAACTGAGTTAGAACGCGTGCAGCGAAGATCGGCAAGATACGTTAAAGGCCGTTATGATAATCTCGTTTGTGTTACTGACCTTTTGCAGCAACTGGGATGGGAAAAGCTTTCAGACCGTCGATTAAAATTTAGACTCAATCTATTATGTAAGTTCCAAACCGGTCTATTCTCTGACGAGGATGATAATATTTTACGAAATCCGACATACTACGGGATATGGGATCATGAGAATAAAATTAGGGAACTAGACTGCAGAATGGACAGATTTAAAATGTCATTTTTCCCACAAACGATAAGGGACCATAACAGCTGCCAATGAGACTTTTTTTTAGGTTTGTCGTTAGGTAGTGTAGCTCTTAGTAGTAGTAGTACTCCCTAATACTTAAATACTTTTCTGTTACCTAGTACTAACTGCACGCCGTGCATGTTTTCTACATAAGTCGTTAGCAATATCATGACGTTCCTGGACAGTCGTAACTTCCTCCATGGCCGTCAGCACGGCTTCCGGAAAGGTAGATCATGTGAAACACAGCTCGCGCTCTTTCTTCATGACGTTCTCAAATCTGGTGAATTACTTAGAATCTGGCTTAGATTACTTGAGCTATTGAGAAAAGATATCTTTAAGAGCGACACGGAGAACATCATATTAGAACCCCACTATATTTCCAGGTCCGACAGAAACGATAAATTAAGAGAGATATTTTGCCGAACGGATAGGTATGGGAATTCGTTTTTCCCCCGAACAATAAGGGACTAATAAAAGCTAGGCGTAATTTCATTAGAACGTTTCCTTTTTATATGTAAACGGCTGGTGTCCTAACACCCCCCGCCACACGCCTATTGAGGCGGTTTGCGGGGTAGTATGTAGACAAGGTTGTTAAAAGTATCCTTTACTAACCTTGGTATGTAGATGTATGTAAGTCTTGAGTATTCGATCTATTTCAGAGATTAGTCCTACTTCATGAGGGTCCCATATGCTAGCGGCATACTCCAAGTGAGGTCTCACGAGTGAAAAATAACATCGCTCTTTAACCTTCTCGTCGCATTTTCCTAATATTCTTTTGATAAATCCCAATTAGCGACTAGCCTGTCCGCAGATTTCCCGGACGTGTTACCCTCAAGACAGGTCCTGAGAAAGGGTCACACCTAAGTATTTAACTGACTGTACATTTGATAAGTTGGTTTGGTTAATTGTGTACGTTTCGTTGACAGAGATATGACACCATTCATTTATAGCATCTAGGTCTTTTTGTAACGCAATCTTGTCAGACTCATTGCCTAGATCCCTGTACAACACTGCGTCATCTGCGAAGAGGCGAATTTTGCTCGTAACAACTGTAGTGATGTCATTAATTCACAAAAGGAACAATAAAGGACCGATGACACTTCTCTTGGGTACACCTGATGTAACTTTCACTACATCTGAACTAACGCCATCTAGAACTACCCTCTGTTCGCGGTCGGCTAAGAACTCTCTTATCCTATATATTACGTCGTGGTGTATTCCGTAAGCTTCCAACTTAACGAGTAACTTCGAATGAGGGACCTTATCGAAATCTTTTTTGAAATCTAGAAATATTGCGTCTACTTGGACAAGCTTTTCTCCCGAAGAAAGAATGTCGTGAAGGAAGAGGGCCAACTGGGTTTCGCAAGACCTCCCTTAACCACATAACCACACATATATACAAGGGTCATGCAGGAAGCATGCGAAACGTGATATTAGTACTACGTTGCAGATTAAGAAATAAATATTAGGGAGTAAATCAAGTAATTATCTGCACTACCTATCTTTACCACTTACCCAGTTAAAAGACTCATTGGCTGTTATGGTCTCTCATCGTTCGCGGGAAACGCGGAAAAGAGCCAATTAGAGACCGTAGAATCGGTAATACACCTCGGAGTTAAACTGAATAATGATCTCTCGTGGAGTAAACATAATTACCGGCCAAGCTAATCGTAAATTGGGATTTGTTAAAAGAGTACTTGGCAATTGCGACGATAAAGTTAGGGAAATCAGCTACTTCTCCCTTGTCGGACCCCACTTGGATTACGCTGCTAGTATTTGGGATACTTATGAGATAGGCTTGGGAACTGAGTTAGAACGCCTGCAGCGAAGATCGGCAAGGTACGTTAAAGGCCAATATGATAATCTCAGTGTTACTGACCTTTTGCAGCAACTGGGATGGGAATCGCTTTCAGACCATCGATTAATATTTAGACTTTATCTATTAATTAAGTTCCTAGCCGATTTCTTATCGGACGACGTTAATAATATTTTACGAAATTCGACATACTGCGGTAGATCATACAATGAGAATTAAATTATTAGGCTAGACTGCAAATCGGACAGATTTAAAGTGTCATTTATTCCACGAACGATAATTGGCATAACAGCTGCCAATGAGAATTATAACTAGGGTTGTTGAGAGGTAGTGTAGCTCTTACATTTAGCAGTATTGGTACTCCATAATAATTGTATCCTTATCCGATATTTAGTATTTACTGCACGCCGTGGATGTTTTCAGCGTAACTCTTGAATATCTGTCAATTTATGTAGTTTGCAAAATTCATAAATAATTACGGTCCTTCTAAAATTGGTAGCATACCTAGAGTGCATTACATGCTTGTGTGGCTTCGCAATATTAGCAATTTATGCTGATTCGTCAATAGTCATCGTCGCAACTAACTTTAATGGGGAATTCTGTAATGTATGTTGGTGACTGCCTACCCCCTGCCACACACCCTTGAAGTGGCTTGGAGCGTATTTCGTACATGTAGATGTATATATCCACTGAACCCTGGGAAGTCAACTCACTGGTATGGTATACTTGCGACGCTGGGGTGATCGTTAGTTTTATATAAATATATCATGTCTCCATGTGTATGTAATGGCCGTGCATTGTTTTGTGAATATAGTGCTTCACGTGCGCTGGAAATATTTTATTTACTAAGGTTCGTAACCAATGTGATTTCATGTCTAACAACGGGAATAGCTTCACTGATACCAAGACTTTAATAGTAGCAACAAGTTATGACCCCATATATTCCTGGCGGACCCAATCAATCAATGCGTACTGCATTGCGAAATTTCAAGAAAAAGTACTCGGTGAATTACTCGAAGAAAATCCGAAATCTTTTTGGTCATATGCGAGAGAGCTTCAGGAAAAATCTTCAACCGTAGATTCGTTATTTGATAAAGATGACAAACGTGTCACCGAAAATATTGAAAAAGCTAACACGTTAAATTCCCACTTTGAAAGTGTATGCACTACAAACGATACTGCATGTAATTTTGACATTTCATTCACTGAGGAACCGATGAAAGAAATCACTATCCAACGCGATGGGATAACTAAACAGCTACAATCGATAAAAAATAGTAAATCTCTGGGTCCGGAGGGAATACCCGCACGTGTCCTCAAGGAGTTAGCGCCACATATCGCACCATTCTTAAACATAATATTCAAGAAGTCATTATCTGAAGGAAATATACCAATAGACTGGAAAATTGCAAACGTCACACCGATATTCAAAAAGGGAAACAGACACGACCCAGGGAACTATCGACCAATTTCATTATTGTCGATTATAGGGAAGATACTCGAACATATCGTCGTTAGCAATATCATGACGTTCCTGGACAGTCGTAACTTCCTCCATGGCTGTCAGTACGGCTTTCGTAAAGGTAGATCATGTGAAACACAGCTCGCGCGCTTTCTTCATGACGTTCTCAAATCTGGTGAATCGAAAAGACAAGCGGACGCATTATTTCTAGATTTTAAGAAAGCTTTCGACACGGTACCTCACAACAAACTTTTATACAAATTACAGTCATGCGGGCTAAACGAAACAGTAGTAAACTGGATACGCGACTTTCTGAGTAATCGTAAGCAAAAAGTAGTTCTTGACGGAATTAGCTCTGATGTAGTTAAAGTGACATCAGTTGTCCCACAAGGAAGCGTAATCGGCCCCCTTTTGTTCATTATATACATAAATGACCTATGCTCTCGAATTAGCAGTAAATATGTCTATTTGCTGACGACGCTGTCATCTATCGCGAAAATAGTGATCACTCTGACTTTGAAATTCTATCATCGGAGTTAAACAACGTTCATGTGTGGAGCCAAGAATGGGGATTCGAACTTAATCTGAGCAAATGCACGGCGGTACATTTCTTGCGGAGGTCGTCCAACTATTCCCATGTATATGCTGTGAATGATGTTAACATAAAGGCGACAGATGACGTGAAGTATCTAGGAATTACGGTTACCTCGAGCCTATCGTGGGGAACACATATGAGAAATATTTGTGGAAGATCTCTGAAGAAGCTAGGATTCGTCAAGCGTATTGTGGGAAGATTTTCGGATGAAAACGTAAAAGAGAGGTGCTATTTCGCACTCGTCCGGCCACACTTTGAATATGAAGCGAGCATATGGGATCCGGTGCAGAAAGACTTAATCCGGGAACTTAATAAAATACAAAGGAAAGCTGTGCGATTCGTCAAAAACTGCTACGGGCGTACAGACAGCGTTACACAGATGTTAAACGAATTAGGCTGGGAGCCGCTAGAGACTCGGAGGCTGCGAGCCGCTAGAGACTC
The DNA here is from genome assembly GCA_963573305.1 of Pyrrhosoma nymphula. Lineage (NCBI taxonomy): Eukaryota > Metazoa > Arthropoda > Insecta > Odonata > Coenagrionidae > Pyrrhosoma > Pyrrhosoma nymphula. The sequence continues at coordinate 153,344,393 of OY754329.1, read as the reverse complement.
GGAGGCTGCGCGCTAGGCTTAGATTACTTGAGCAATTAAGAATAGATATCTTTAAGAGCGACACGGAGAACATCATATTAGAACCCCGCTATATTTCCCGGTCCGACAGAAACGATAAATTAAGAGAGTTATTTTGCCGAACGGATAGGTATGGGAATTCGTTTTTCCCCCGAACAATGAGGACTTTAATAAATGCTAGGCGTAATTTCATTAGAGCGTTTCCTTTTTATATGTAAACAGCTGGTGTCCTAACACCCCCCGCCACACGCCTATTGAGGCGGCTTGCGGGGTAGTATGTAGATGTAGATGAAGAGACGCGTTGGTATGTGACAGTGACATCAAGAAATGTGTGATGCGAGTTAACTATGCCCGTATTAACTTTGTACGTTAAGCTGCATGTAAGATGTCGGGCAATGACGAAAGAGTCGACTTTTTACGCGCAATACTTAGGCTGATGGATCAAAATATTACTCCTGGAGTAAAGGAATTGAAGCCCAAATGATAGACATAAAGAACTACTGGACCGCGATGTACCCCGCAGGGTTTCGGCGATGACAATGAAAACCCTGAGGCGGTGTGGCGTTAGGAATGCTCTTAACCAAGAACAGACAAGACTTGATCGCCAAGCCAGAGCCGTTCTTCATAACTCCGTGTGCGTCTCAATGCTGCATGACGTCGGGGACTTCGACCTCGCCGAGAAAATTTGGTCCACGCTGGAGGAAATTAGCGGCACAAATGCAAGAAAATATGCAAAAGGTACGAAAGGGCGGCGTGGGTTTCAGCGTCCAGTCATTTGAATGCTTAATAATTTTGAATAATTGTTGCTATTTCACCGTTCAATCGTTCTTATTTTAGGAACAAAAGTTCTTGAAATACGAACGCGACCGAAAACAATTTTTTTACGCTGCTAAATTAGCGGCCTCAATAATTTAAGAAAATTCCAAGCGCTGTGCGGAAGTAAACATTGGTTCAATAGGAGGGATCACACAACTTCAGATTACGTTTGAGTTATAATATTTGAGACGTAAAAAGGTCACTTACCGAGTTTTAACCTCGAAAACCAAATAATTATGCTCCTAGAGCCGTTTGAAATCCGCGCCGAAAACTTATTTCTCGGCCGACGCCATGTTGATGACGTGTAAAGTTTATGATATCGCTTCCCCCATGGAATGCATTGCTGGTGTCGGTCACAAACAGTTATAAGAGTTTAAAGTGGTTAGCGTGGCAGTGTGTGTTAAATATGAGTGAGAGAAAATCAACGGCCCTCAAAAAGGGAGCTATGTGAAGTAAAATTCACATTTTCGAAATCTGCAAAGCAAGCCAAAACATTCTGATTGTACTTTAAGTTTCTATCTAAAGTGTCCTCATTACCGCAATCGTGTCCCGAGTTCCACAAGACAAGCCCTTCCACCACGTCAAGGTTGTAGTTCAAGGGAAGGTGTATATACACATAGAAACATGCAAAAAGGACAATTACAAAAGAAAACTTGGATATTTCGACGGTCAACCCGTCATCGTCGGCAGTAGAATACTGAAGAATCTAGGGCGCGTTCCGAAATTCACTGGCAGTACTGGCTGTGCTGCCAAACCTTTCCGAAATCTACTGGCAGTACCGCACAGTAACCGATGACGTCACCCAATTGATGACGTTTCTCACTGTGAACTCTACTGCCGCTGCTGCGGCCCAAGAGCAGCAGCAGCGGCAGTAGCAGCAGACGGCCATCGAACAAATGGCGGAAAAATCAAATGTACAACGTTAGTAAATAATATCAGAAGAGTTTAGAGACACTGCTTCGAACATTTTAATGTTTATATCGGCGAGAGAGAAAAGTCTCGATGAACTTAAATAGATAACAACATCTGATTAGCGTATAATAGTTTATAAAACGCATTTATTTATCAAGTAGTACCGGTGAATATTTCAATAGGATAAAAGCGTTAGTAAAATGATGAGGGAGTGAACCACATCAGAAGTGATACAAGTAGAGAAGCAATTATATTTGCGAATGTCAGCGACTTGTGAAATTAGGTACCAAAAATTAATTTAGTGTCATGAATAATCGTGGTACACGTAATTATATACAGCCTCTTACTAGAGTGGTAACTTAGCATAACACTGGCATGTATAATAATTGTCGGGAAGTGTAATTTGTTGCATAAATTTAATTGTTAGGGAAAATATTCTGCGATGCAATCCTCAACAACCCGTATATTTTCCTAAATATCGATATCACTCTAGGAAACGCTTCGTACGACTGGCCATGAAGAAAATCCAGGGGTTGAAAAATATATTCTAAGACATGCTTATAAGCCCAAGATTCAAACTGCTTACTATGAATTCGATAGTGTTAACTATTTCGGAGATTTGTTTATAATAACAGGGTTTTTTCTCCATGCTCGGGTAGCTGACGCGAATTCATTTTATTCTCGTCAGAGAAAATAACCAATCAGTATAAAGTAGCATTAAGTAGCAAGGCAATGAAAATTAGAATACAATTAGCATACCCTTTATCAATGTCATAAGTACCTATTAGCATTAAGAATTAACGCATTGAAAGATCGCTTATAATAAATAACCACGCAATTCGGCCATATTGAATTTCAAGCCACTGCCGACCGTTCCGAAATTCATGCTACTGCAGCAGCCGCTGTACAGTTTAGCGTTCCGTTTCACGGCAGCACAGGCAGTACTGCCAGTGAATTTCGGAACGCTCCCCTACTCTGTTCCCTTGGGGAGGAAAGGGCAGAGAGGGTGGGGAGGGAGCGCAGATGGGTAGTGGTGGGGAGAGAGAGGTGGATATTGGGCTATTTGTTCAGTGGGCTAGGCTTAGCCCGGGATTTTCAAATGCCCTAGTTAACCAAATATGAGTGTACTCACGATATTTCACGACAAGATTAGTGACGGATTCGGGAAGGCCTTAATGGTAGCAGGGTCTGAATGGACGAAAAAAGTTTCATACCAACTTCACAGGGTTGTGGTTCAGGATCTAATCTGGGTGAAAATGGCATATTTGGTGACTCACTACTTTGCCTCAAGGTGTCTTCAGGGGCTTGAGTACTGTCCACAGTGACGAACAGTCTACACCATCATTTGACGTTTGTCCTTGGAGGAACCTTTTACAATTAGTCTTAAAAATTATAAATCAGTAATTATTATACTTCTCTACTTTTAGAAGTCTTCTCTTGTTGCTCCAAAATGTTTTTGTGGAGTTCCATTTGTGCCAGTTTCCCCTTGGCTGCCATTCATAATCTCTTTTTTATTGCTTCTTCATCCTGTACACTAACCTGTTATTTCCTTTTGTTTCTCCTTCACAGGATGCAGATGATGGCTCCGTTCACGGGACACCTGGTTACATGGATCCCAGCACCTTCACCTCAAAAGTGAGTGGATGCCCTACATTTTCCCCAGTACATACTGACTTCATCCTATGGTTGTGGTGCCTTCATTTAAATGTCTTAATTGTTACCCTGTGAGCCAACAAAGGGGCACGTGACAGGCGAGGGATCGGAAAAATAGGAATTTGAAGAGGGAACGGACAAATAATTGTACTGTATGTTAACTGACTGAATAAGAGTTTTGCTGTTTTTGTTATTGTCATTGATATTGCATGAAATGAAGGAATTTTTGTCACTTTCAGTTTAACAGTGTGTGTGATATGGTATGTACCATATCACTCTACATGTGTGGAGTTAAAAGTGATAGTTATTACAGAAGAAATGCAGAAATTGTTAGTATGGATTGAAGTTAGGAGGTCTGCAGAGGTTTTAGCAATGTGTTCTTCAAATAAATAAGGTTTCACCCTCTTTTAAGAAGACCTCTTCTTCACTATATTTTTTTTAATCACTGGTAAATTTTATTTTTAGCTTTTGTCGGAAGAATTTTAAATGCTTTTCAAGTTCTGTAGTATTGAAATTGTGTTTAGTCTTTATTATCTGACATTGAGTTTTATCTAGGTCATATTTGTGTATCCTGTATTTTGTGTTCATGTCACCTAAGAGGTGTAACTTTTATTTTGCTTACTTTAGTAGCTCAACATATGTTTTCAAAATTAGGTCAATCCGAGTTTTCCTTCCGCCAGGGAAATGTTTTTTGCTGAAAACCTCTGCTAATGGCAAATATGGCAATAACCCCAACGAATGCTCATTTATGAAATGGAAGAAACATACCTGTGAGGCCAGGAATTTTTTTAGGAAATACTGTTTAAAATGACCAATTTTTTGCTTTTTCCCGTGAAACGCTGCCATATTTTGGGGTTATAGGAATGGCCACTCCCCCAAGATGGCGCAGCCATTAAGCAAGTTCTCCTCTTCACTGTAAACAAAACTCCCTTCTTTTTTTCTGTTTTTTTCCTGCAAATGAGAAGAGAGACGGAAGTTGGTGAAAGTGCAATGAATGTGAGTAACTCGTTGGTGATTGGTTTGCTGGAGGGATTATGTGGCGGATAGTTATGTTTTTTTCACGAATTCCCCTGTATAACAACGGGTGATAAAAAACCCACCCGTTGGTGATTTTTTGCTTAAAATTGCAGCCAGTTGGTGATGAAACAAAATATAATTATTCAAAAACAATTATCTGCCGTATAACCTCCTCCAGCAAGCCAATCACCAACACACAGTCAATTATTCACTTTAATTGCACTTTCTCACCTTCCATCGCACTAATTCTTATTTAGCGGGAAATAGTGAAGTGAGGTTGGTATATGTAGTTGGTGGAAGTTAGCAAAGAGAATCATCTGTTCGTTGGCTGCACCATCTAGGGGAAGTAGGGTAAAACGGTAAATGTTTTTCAAGAAGGCGGGGAGGGGAGAGTGCAGTTTTGTGTTGTTGCTATTTAAGGTCAAGTTGGGGATATGAAGTGGTAATAATTTTGCATAAATGTGCATATGTGCATGATAAGTGACATGAATTCAGTGGGGATCTCTTAACAGGAAGTGGGTGAGAAAGAGGTTTTTGTTGACGGAACGAAAAGTCAGATTTACCGAATTTCTAATTGTAGGAAGAATTTCTCTGGAAATACTATGGTCCACATTTGGTACAACATTGTGCCCTCTACTTTTCTACCTTCAATCCACAGATAACAGTCAAAGCAGTGTATGATTATCAGGCACGCCACGACGATGAGCTCTCCTTTTGCAAGCATGCCATCATCACAAACGTGAGTAAGCAGGATGGTGGTTGGTGGCGTGGAGACTATGGTGGCCACAAGCAGCACTGGTTCCCTTCAAATTATGTGGAAGAGATTGAACCTCAAGAGAACCGGGCCGATGAGAATGTTCGTGAGAGTTCCTGATTCTTTCCTTCTTATTATGGTATTATAACTGTGTGGTGGGTGTCTCTTGTGTGGCTTAGGTGTCCAACTTTTGAGTCGGGGTAGCACTGCCTCATGGGAAGGGATTCGTGGTTCACCAGCCAGATGGTACATATTCATACCATTGGTATCTAGATACCATCCATTGACAGAATGCATGCTTGTATTCATTGGTGCTCTTTGTGACCAGATAAATAAATACCATTGATAAACCATGTATGAACAAGATAATGAGGCGTGCAATTTCGGCAACAAATCATGAATGAAGGGGTACAACTGCTAGGCATGCAGGAATACCAAACAGACGATGCCATCCTCATTTTTCTGCTACTTTTTAAATTTTAATGTTTTCCGATGAGCTTTATATGCTCAAATTACTAATTATTCATTTAATTACCATGGTTGCACAAAATCCTTCAATCCGCTGGACTCCAGGATTCCATAGTCAGGCAAAATATTTATAATTACCCCGTATACATACCAGAGGAAAGCTAGAAAAAAAGGGTAGAGGATAGGGAAGAATGCAATATATGCCATCATTTTTATTTAAAGTGAAAGTAAATAAGCCTTCGATTCACATTTCAGAATGTGTCCACACTCAAATTCACATTTGTTGTTTCATACATACATATCTCCTTTATTTAAAATTTTAAACTTCACATTTTAAAATTTTATTTAAAATTTTAAAATGTGAAGGCTTTCAATTTAAAAATTGGTAGATACTATTATCACTTAAGTACCCAAAGATAAACAGTTCAGTTTCAGAAAAATGTTAAAGACTTTCGCAATAATGATTAAAATTTTTCATTTCTGCAATTAACTTTTCCAGAGTCAAAATTGTGAAAATGTAAAAGTCTGAATTGTAATTTTGTAGATTCCTCTGCCGTATTACCGCATAAACAAGGTATCACGAGACCAACATCGTAAGTAAATTGAAGAATGACAATTTGAAAGCATCATTAACGTTCGTTTAATGCACCTTAGTCTACACCAAGTTATTGTTTTTAAGTACCCAGTGGAATGGTTTTGTGCTGAATTGATAACTGTGTCATTAAAAATGCTAATAAACACAGCCTCCAAAATTTCACTGGCAGCATATCATAAGTGTGGAAGGGGTCTGAGAGAAGTCTGTTAGAAAATACAACACATGAAGATCACGAGCATGAAAATGCTAAAAAATTGATTCAATTTTCTACATGACTGACCATACTCATCTCAATGAGATCCACTTGTTTGCTGAACATGTCAATTAGTGACAATCGATGACGATTCTTGTGATTAAATCTGTATTTCTCGGCGAAAACACTTTGTAAGTAATGAAGAGATTAGCATCTTGAAAAGTATATCCCCTCCAGGAAAACTTTTTGTATGTTTAATAAATGCTGAGCTTCAACAGTTACTCAGGTAATATGTATATGGTAAGCATTTCATGAAAACTTACACTTCCAGAGAAAAAAGTTAACATGCACAAGCTCATATTAAGCGAAATATGAATGAACCCTTTTGCTACAAACGACATGATAGAACGGCGTGCCGCTAAGCTAGCCCTAAGCAAGCCTAAAAGGTGTGTGTTATAAAGGACTCCTTTTCGGGACGCCGTAGGTACCCTTTCTCGGTTCGCGTGAGAGGATTACATAGACCCTTCCTCGCAGTGCGCGCCCCACCTACAGCAGGGGTCCGTGGTCAGTTGCTTGCTGGTGCAGTGGAATAACAAACTTAAAAGTTTTTGTTTAATTGGCAAATTGAGCATTATAAGTGCATTCCTTATGTTTAGCTCTACAACTACAAATTTTAAACGGAGTTCTACTGTAATTTTTAACGTAGTTTGTGTAAAGGAATCTTTACCATTAATACGATTTTTGTTGCTAGAGAGCTTAATATTACTGATAGAATTTTGTTTAAAAGCTGTAAAGTCATTGTAAAACAAGAATAATTCATTTCCGATTAAATAAATATCGAGGCTGTAGCAACAATGTTTTTAGCTCAACCATCGCACAAAAAATAGTTGACCGCGGACACATGCTGTAATAGGCACCCCAAGCGGAAAAGGGCGGAGATTATCTCAGCCTGGTGGCCGAGAAAAAGGTTCAACACCTCTCTGGCCCCCGACCCAAGTTAGGGAAATAGGTACCTGTGAAGATCCTAGCGTGGTGAAAGCTCCATACTGGCAAAGCAAATAATTTTTCCCCGTCCCCATCGTGAAAGGGTTAAGGTACTTCAATTTGCTCCTTGTGTAAGCTTCTGCAGGTTGATGAATGTGAAGATACAAGTCTTCCGGGTTTACTCAGTGTAGGTTCTTCTTCTTCAGACGACAGTTTTGCCGACATTGCAGTTGGCTTCTTCAGGTCAGTGAAGTGAGGATGCATTCTTTATATATCTTATCCGTAGAGTCAGGTCACTCATGCTTTGATGTTGATGTTAGCCTTTTTCCTGCGCAAAACTTCAAACCAATGAGAAGTTTCTAAATCACTTGAGGGTGGTCTTTCCTCAGTTTGGAGTTGCACTTTTGAAAGTTCAATTGAATTTTCGAGGAATCTTTTCACCAAATTCTTAACTCTTCTCACTTTTTCTTGGCTGCATTTCTTCGAGTGGTACAACTTTTTCAGTGTCTCTGGAGACTCCCCAAGAGCTTCTAGAGTAACGTTAATCTGGTCTAATCGAAGCTTTTTCTGGAGAGTAAGCACTTCCGCTGCTCTTGACTGCCTCCTCTATGTCTGTATTAGATTCCTGACTGAGCTCTTCAGACTCATTAGGGTTTACCTGGGAAATTTCACTGATGTAAATCTCCGCGATGCGAGCCTCGGCAACCTGGATGTCCTCGGAGACAAGGACGGGCTGTGCCAATGTCCCCAGTCTTTCTTCATTCACGGTGGAAGCAGCCTCTTGCTGTGACAAATCAATGGGCCAAATATCACAATTTAACAACTTACCTAAAAGTGAAAAGTCACCACCAACGTAATAGCTCACACATGTGGGACTTCTTTTCAGCTCCTCACAAACAAATATTTGCTGTTGAAAACCAAGTATTTTATTTTGGATGGCCGACACGTCTACTCGTCCCAGATATAGGCATGCACGCCTGGGAATCGTGAGAAAGGCATTCCCATTGTCATTTGTACTGTAGATAACTTGTCTCTTCCTCATAGTACCTTTGTTTACTCCGGATGGAGTTGCTGATCCCAATCCCTCTTGTCTAGAATGAGGCTGGACCATGGGATGATTAGGTGCCGCTTGACTACTCCTCTTCCACCTTTTTCTAGCTACACGTTAGAAGCCGTCATTTGGTGAGTCAGTGGGCACACTTGAACAAAGACCTATCTCCAGAAGAAAATATGTATTTATGGATTGTGAGGTGAAGAAGAGAAATCATCTGGATAACAAATGAGTAATTAACATTTTCTGATTAAATTTTAACACAACCCCTGCTACGTATTACCTTCTGCACTCACCACAAATTCCATGGGCCTCTACTGCCTAGCTTCTCATTTTCATCTCAGACATCCCGTACCTTTCCTTGAATCCATTCACAACCTTGTACCACCACTACCACTCTTGCTTCTAACTCATGCACCACAACACACCACCACCACGACCACCACTGCCAATTTACTTGCTCAACGACATTCTTTCCCATTTCAAGGCAAGATTGTGCGTGAAACCTTGGGTTCCTGTTTGTTCAGTGAAAGACAAAAGTGTAACGTAAACACAAATGTCCCTTTTTTCGGCCATCCTTCCATTTTGTGATTTAAAAATCGTGGGGGGTATTTGCCTGAGTGTGATTTTACACATGGGGAATTGTACACAGCGTTTTCAAGAGTTAAAAGCAAAAATGGGCTGTCGTTACAAGTTATTCAAGGAAATAGTCAAGGGAAGATTTAAAAAAATGATAACTCTACATACACTTAAAATTGTGTTTACTCTGAATTATTGTACATTACAGTGCAACCTAAATAAAACGAGACCTCATGATGCCCAAGAAATCCCTCGCTATGGTGAATTATCGTCTTACTGGGGGTGGAGCAAATAATTGCCATTAAACCTATTGTCAGCACTTTTCTAGGAATCGGGTTGGTGTCGTGGCGGAAGTATTTCCTCCTGGAGAGCCTGAGCACGAATCCCGAAAGAAGGGGAAAGTTTTCGCAGTAATTCATATCCCTACTTAATTTACCTACTAACCATTCAATCAATAAGCACCATACGTACTCCAAAAGATGCAAAAAAACTTGAATTGTCGGTCATTTCCCCAAATGCACAATTGACCAAGCTACACCTTTCTTGTGCATTTAAATATTCATTCCATTATTTTGATTAGTTTCACCATAAATTTAAACCATGATTGATAAATCAAATTGTATAAAGTTTATTACTTGCATTTACTCTTTCCCTTGGTTGATTTTAATGTTTATGATTAGTATATTCACGTTTTAATGTATGCTAGTATTGAACGTATGCTAGTATTGCAATATTAATTATGCAAAAATATTATTTTCCATGTATTCAGTTACTAAGCAAATATGCACATAAGTCATTTACCTGACTCCTCGCCATACGTAGGGAAAATGCCTTTTGTAACGAAAGATTTTTTTTTCAATTGTGTAAAAAGTATAACCATAAGTAGTTAATTAATTTTTTGAAATAATTGAGAAAGCAACGAACTTCACACCATTTAATTTCTGATGCAATCCATGCATTAGAACCATCTCATTTTTTGATATATCGTCTCTGGAGAGCATTGCCCTAACATATCCGATAGAAAACTGCTTGTATATTTTTACAGATATTTTAAAAGAGTAGAGTGGTGACTGGCTGATATTTTGGTAACGAAGGAAAGGTGAGGTCTTTTAGATGAGGCCAAATTCATTGATTTTTATGTGAAATTATATCTCACTCAAAGTGCCTTTAGTTCAATATGTATGACATCTATTGGGCTGAGTGTAGAAGTGTAACTGCTTTAGACTTAGGCCAAGAATTTGTTGAATTTTCCTTATTTGTTGTTGAATTTCCATTATTCCTAGACTTTAAGAAAGCTTTCGACACGGTACCTCACAACAAACTTTTATTCAAATTACAGTCATGCAGGCTGAACGAAACAGTAGTAAACTGGATACGCGACTTTCTGAGTGATTGTAAGCAAAAAGTAGTTCTTGACGGAATTAGCTCTGATGTAGTTAAAGTGACATCAGTTGTCCCACAAGGAAGCGTAATCGGCCCCCTTTTGTTCATTATATACATAAATGACCTATGCTCTCGAATTAGCAGTACAATACGTTTATTTGCTGATGACGCTGTCATCTATCGCAAAATTAGTGATCACTCTGACTTTGAAATTCTATCATCGGAGTTAAACAACGTTCATGTGTAGAGCCAAGAGTGGGGACTCGAACTTAATCTGAGAAAATGCACGGCGGTACATTTCTTGCGGAGGTCGTCCAACTATTCCCATGTATTAGCTGTGGATGGTGTTAACATAAAGGCGACAGATGAAGTGAAGTATCTGGGAGTTACGATAACCTCTCGAACCTATCGTGGGGCACACATATAAGAAATATTTGTGGCAGAGCTCTGAAGAAGCTAGGATTCATCAAGCGTATTGTGGGAAGATTTTCAGATGAAAAAGTAGAAGAGAGGTGCTATTTCGCACTAGTCGGGCCACACCTTGAATATGCAGCGAGCATATGGGATCCGGAGCAGAAAGACTTAATCCGGGAACTTAATAAAATACAAAGGAAAGCTGTGCGATTCGTCAAAAACTGCTACGAGCGTACAGACAGCGTTACACAGATGTTAAACGAATTAGGCTGGGAGCCACTAGAGACTCGGAGGCTGCACGCTAGGCTTAGATTACTTGAGCAATTAAGAATAGATATGTTTAAGAGCGACACGGAGGACATCATATTAGAATCCCACTATATTTCCAGATCGACAGAAACGATAAATTAAGAGAGATATTTTGCCGATTGGATAGGTATGGGAATTCGTTTTTCCCCCGAACAGTAAGGGACTTTAATAAATTCAAGGCGTAATTTCATAAAAGCGTTTCCTTTTTATATGGAAACGGTTTGTGTTCTAACACGCCTATTGAGGCGGCTTGCGGTGTAGTATGTAGATGTAGATGAATTTTGGTTTTTTAACCTTGTGCTGGTACTCGATCTCTTTAAGTATGTAGCAATTTTATTTCCTCCACCAATCCATCGGCTGCCAGTGGTTACTTAGTAACTCATACTGCTGCTGCCTCAATATTTCCACATGGTGATTCTTTCTAAGACAGCCTGGAGGTATTAAAGAAGTTATTCTGTATTAAAAATGTAGTACGTATGTATAATACACCATCTGTTGAATGTGAAATTCTTATTCTGAGTGTAGTCTGAGCTGATATTTTCCTGTGCTGCAGTCGGCAGATTCTTTGTTGCTTGGCAGCCTGCAGAAGGGCAGTTTGGACATGACGGGGGCCGTGGTGGACAGGGTTCCAGGGCCTGGCCGTGAGTGGTGGGTGCTCCGCATTCAGAACCCCAACATGTGCACCCCATTTGAGGTTGTGGCTCATTCTGAGGAGGATGCCCTGTCGTGGATGGCTGCCATCAAGGAGACTGCACAAAATGCTAGCGTGCGGGTAATACATGCACACTTATGGTTCAATTTCTTCTGTAATATTATATGATCGAGAGTTGTGATGGAATTACTCCTCTTTGTTGTGGCTTTTCATTCCTGATTTCAGTTCTGGGCTCTCTGATAAGTTCATAGAATTCACCCTTGGGGTAAGCATGTCATGTCATTGAGTTTGGGGGAAATTTTTCCTTGAAAATGTGGTCGTCTGTATGTGATCATTTCAGCCAATGCAAAAGAAAAAAATAAACTTTTTAAGACAAGTAAAGGTGATCAAATAATGTCCTTACTATGGCTAAGTAAATGTCATGACAATGGAGAGGTTAATAAAGCGTCTGAAATTTCCCAATTAAGTCTAAAAGTTCTTGTATTTCAGCTGAAAAAATATCACTAATAGTCTTTCATTTTGTCTAAATAGTTGATAAAAAGGGTGACTTGTTTTCCAAATAGTCAGATAGTAGATTTTTAGGCTTCCTATGTGGTTTCATAGACAGATTTCAGATTCAGTGACAGATACCCATTTTAATGCACAACCTCGTATTTTTCCACAATTTACGGTATAGGTCCAATTAGTTAAAGGTCAATAGGCCCCCCATTTTTCACCAATTATCGGTTGCATGAAAAGAGAGAGGTTTTCTCGAGCATGATAACTGAAAACCACTCAGAAAGTTCATTCTTCCTCTGCTCTTCCAATAGATCTTCCTCGCTGGCCAACTGCACCTCCACCAATACTCATGACTACTCTCTCATGTAATTTCTACCCCTCATTCCATGTTGGCAAATGCACTACCCCTCTCTCCATCTGGTCTACTCCTCTATTACTGCATCCTACCCCTCTCTCCATCGCTCAACCAAACGTCCTGTCCTCCATTATACACCCCAAACGTCCCATCGTTTCTTTCACTCACGTATGGTTTTGAACTGCATCCAACTGTAAATCCATTCAACAGACTCCAACGAGCATTTGATCGTCTGCAAGCCATACTGAATTAATCAGCTCCACTCCAACTTTCACTCCTATGTCAACTACTTCTAATTAACGAGCCTATGTAAGAGGAGGAGTAACTCCCGCTTAGAGTGGGAAAACCCATTCCCTTGGTGCTGCAAAGAGGAAGCGAGTGAAAGGATTTTAGCGAATGCAGAATTACATAGGTGAAGAATAAGGGAATTACTTTCCCTGGTGTCCTTCGTTATTTACTGCCAATAGTTGAAGTTGGTGTCTCGTGGCTGGAGCAAGTATGTGCATTTGTATGTATCTATCAATGATTGCATTGCTCCAAAATACCTTTTAGCTTTTTTTCTTTGTCACTGCATTCCTCACTGGTATTTTTAATTCCTTCCAGAATTTTCCTAGCAATTGTAATTGAACAAAAATGGTACCTTGCTATTTTATTCCTTAATCACCATTCCAGTGATTTTTGATTATTTGTAAATCCAATGTGAGAGTGAAAATGTCTTCGTTAGGTGTGTTATATTCTGAAGTAGCACATGTGTTTCATTAAGTTTAAAGTTGTCAGGTCTTACCTTATCACTCAATAGCTGTTAAGCACGCATTTTATATTCCAGCAGTGGTGCATCAGGTCATGAGGGTTTTAGGCATGGTTTTATAATTTCAGGTTAATGCTAGCCATCAAATAGCTTAGCATTAATGTTGCTTTGATGTTAATGGAAGGTTCAGGTATTGTAAAGTGATTCATTATATATGTTAGTAGACATGTACGACATCAGTGGGAAAGCGTATCCCTATGGAGTATAATGAGGAGAAAATTTTAACCAGGCATTTGTGCACCCTCTTTCTTGGATGTGACATTGCCACATAACATGATACTTAATCGGCGTTAGGATTTTATTATCAGGATAGGCATAATGATATGAACAAACTTATAAATTCTGCTCCATACGCTAAAATCCTGTTCACTCACAACGCGTCTGGCTCGTTTTTGGGCACCAAGATGGACCTCTCCTCTTACAGGCTCCTCACTTCTAATACTTCACCATGTTTGAGAGCAGAGTGGTGATAATGAACAGCCATGCATGACTTATTGACCTGATCTACAGCTGCCTGTACTGATTCACCATCCTCTATCCTCACTTGCCTTTTTCTGAGCTGAATCAATCATCTATTTTCAAATCTGCTGCTCCATCGCACAAGTTTCCCGAAACACTCTTCATTTATTCCATCTCTTCCATTAATATATTTAAAAGAGACCTAAAAAATTACCTACTTCTAAATTATTTCTATTCTGTGAATGACTTTCTAATTGAGAGGAATGCCTAAGTTTATTTTGTAACTTTATGTGTATTTCTTAAACCTTCGTATGTCATGTTATGTGTATGTTTATGGATGTCCTATTTGAATGACGATTTCTATGTTCCTTTTGTAACCTACAGAAATTTCTTTCAATTCATACTTCATTTACTCTGTGTGGTCTATTTAGGTGAATGACTTCTCAAAGTCGACTAAGCAGTCAATTATGTCCTGGTTGTTCCCCAAGTTCCTTTCTGTTAAAATGTCATATAATAATGAGATGTATAATAAATTGCAAAATATAAAAAATTGACTGGATCAGCTATCAGGAAGCAACAATATTGAAAAACATCCTACTACACATGAATTTGTTAGTTGGGAAAAAAGCTTGGCAACACAGTGCTCAAGGGAACTATTTGTACACTATGCAGTCTCTGGAGAAAATGCCTTGCTCTGAAGGAAGCGGCCACTCTTGCCCTCTTGATTGGTTCCTCTTCTCTCCAAATTAACTTGTTTATGTATCACGGTGTTTATCTGTATTTAGCTTGGTAATGAAACAAAATTGGTGCTTAGTCTTTAGCATAATGTGAGAGGGTTATGTTTGTTGTGGTGTGAGGGTAGTGTTATGTTTTTAACCTGAGTTTTCATAATGTATTTTTGTTTGAATTAATTCCCAGGAGAACCAACACAAGGAAATGGAAAAAGCTTGGCGAATTGCTAAGGAGATGTCAAATTTAATCGTTTATTGCCGGTCAGTAGCCTTTAACATGGAACGAATCAAAAGGCAGGGTTTTATTTTTTATGAAATGTCATCATTTCCGGAGACCAAAGCAGAGAAACTTATTTGTGCTCAAGAAAATAAGTTCTTTTTGAAATATCACCAGGTTAGTATTGTAATGTAATTATATAAGCTGTGGTAGACAGGGTAAATTTCTGGATCAACTATTGAATCAATGTGTCATTTGATCAGGGTATTTTCCTTAATAAGCTGAAAATTGCAGAAGTGGTACCATTGCACAAAAAGGGTGATAGAGATTGCATTAACAACTGTAGACCCATTTCCATTGTACCAGTTTTTTCTGAGGTCGTCGAAACTTTCATGAAAAACCAACTGCATAGCATTCTGGAAACCAATAAAATTCCATATGAATCACAGGTTGGTTTTAGATGCGGCAAATCAACTGTGATGCTATGAATACTTTAATTTATTATGCATGAGATACTTTTAACCAACGTAATACTATTTAATTATACAGTAAAACCTCTATATCGAAATGGAAGGGACCAACATTTGTGACATTTTGATAATTGGAGGTTCACTATAAAGAGGTTTTAGCGGGATGAACATAATTTCTTCCTAATGGCCCTTTTAATCAATGAAATTGCTGCTGTATTTTTAATCACTATATTTGTACATTTTAAAATATACATACTTCTGATAGTTTTATGGGTGTAGTAATAAAAAAGGAACAATACTTAAAGTAGTTTTTGCTGAAAAAATTAGTGATGTGTTTGTTTCATTTTTTTATCTTATTTTCATTGATTTTCATCTTATTTAATAAAGTCGTGTTCTCACTGTTGCAGTCCTCCATATTTTAAAAAATCTTTCCATGACATCCAAAGCTTCCTGAACCTCTTTTCTGGTTGGAGCGGAAACTAATTCCTCATCATCATCTTCTTCTTCTTCCACATAATTGGTGACACACCTCCACCTTCTGCCTCCACCTCTCCCACCGTTTCCCCCACATTTGGGGCACATGTAAGCAAAGCATCGTCAGCATTCACAAAGTCATTAAATGGCAATTGCACATTCATTATTTTATTTATTTCATGCCATTCTGCTGGCTCATCCTCAAGTTCACTGTCTTCCTCACTACTGCCCCCTGAAAATCCTGCCTTGGTGAAACATTTCTCAATCACTTCAGACTGCAAACAATTCCATGAAAGGCATAGCCTATGCATTGCTTGAAGTATATTCCACAAACACTTCTTTATGTCATTTTTATCTTCGACTGTCCTCAACATGTATGTCACCAATTGATGTCTGTAATTTCTTTTCACAATGGAAATTATTCTTTGATCCAGGGGTTGCAATCTGCTGGTGGTGTATGGTGGAAAATACACTATTTTTATGTTTCCTAAGCCAATCCCCTCAGTTTTATGTGCCGCACACTGAGGAGTACTATTTTCCAGTTGCTCACCCCCATCTTCGAGTGTAACATGCTCAACCACTCACAGAATAAAGGTGATGTCATCCATGAGTTTTTGGAGTTTCTGTATAAGCAAGGAAGTTTTTGAATATTTTTAAAGCTTCTAGGCTTTTTATATTTTCCAATGATAAGTGGCTCCAATTTCTCAGAGCCATTAGAATTTGCACAGAATGGCACTGTGAATCTTTCTTTGTTTTTTTTCCTTCATTGCAAGGTTGGCCTCTAACTGAAAGAGTTCTGTCAGGAAGCAAGTTATAAAAAAACCTTCCTCATCAGCATTGAAAATGCCACATTGTTTATACCCTACTAAAATGGTCTGCAGAGTTTTTTTCCAATTTTTTTACCACTGTGTCACTTACAGACGCTTCTTCCCCACACATTTTCAAAGTTTTTAGATTCCACCGGACTTTAAATTTCTGCAACCAT
Organism: Pyrrhosoma nymphula; assembly: GCA_963573305.1. NCBI lineage: Eukaryota > Metazoa > Arthropoda > Insecta > Odonata > Coenagrionidae > Pyrrhosoma > Pyrrhosoma nymphula. Next base: position 153,327,598 of record OY754329.1, on the reverse strand, counting down.
CCATTTCATGGCTGAAAATGTTCTATTCCCATTTTAAAGGCTATTTCCCTTCCCTTCATTTGTAGAATAGGTCCAGAAATGGGAATATTTCTTGTCCTAGCTTCCATCAACAAGTCAAATACGTGTTTATCTAATGGAGTATTTGCACAAATTTAGGAAACAACGGCAAATGTTAACTTTGAACATAAAAACCCTAAATCCAAAATTTAGCTGTTGTACATTGCCTACTTTTGTAATAATAAGAGATTTAAAATCACAATTTTAGCCTTTCGCACAAACAGACCGCGGCCATATTGCGACTGCTGTGACGTCATCTCCCAGACTCGGCAGTCGCTACCGGGTTTGTTTACATTCGTTCTGGTTCTTTTCCGCCTTGAACGGTGAATATTTTGCGCAATAAGCTATAGGGTGCCGAAGTACACCATGCAGGTACCAAATTATACCCATGGCATAATTAATACGATAAAGAAGGACCAGAGTTTAATGAATTGAACGATAATGTAAGCGATTTAAGCCTATTAGACTGTGCTATTATTTTGTTTGTTATGCCTGCGAAGCACTTATACAATCATTCAATTTCATCAATCCTGTAAAAAACAACAAAAAGAGCACAGCACACAGGACATTCGCGCGTTAAAAACTATGGATAGTTATAAAAACTGAAAAGTAAGAAAAAGTACCCCCTCGGATCTCTCATGATCGTGATCTCCGAACTGCTAGGCGATGACTTTACCGCGTCTCCATCACCATAATCGATATATTGACTAGACTCACGTACGCTAAACTCATTTGCTCATACATGATCAACTCGGGGTTGCCGTATCTAGAAACTCATATCATTGTTTAAAATACGGGAGTTATAAAATAATTTCATCAATGAATAGAATATATGTATATGTTTAAAATATTTTCCAAATGTTTTTTTCATTTCAGTGATAGCAATATTTTTCGGCCACCAAACCGTTAGACGCAACATTTTAGACGGCTAAAGACCCGTGTGCACAATCTAAACTAAACTCACTGTTTCCATTCATGATTAAGTAAGATACTTTATACTTTTCTACAAGTACTTAGTATTTTACTTAATCATGAATACAAACAAAAATAACTTATACGAAGTGAAGCCTGCCACTGTCAAGTTTTGCGCAGTAAGTTTAGACTGTGTCACCATGCACACAAAAATAGTACATAGTAAAGCACCCGGTAGTCAACACCATTTAAGACGCACGAAAATATTATAAACTAACAGCATATTCGTAGATTGGGTTTTGCTTCGCTATCTGTTAATATACCAGCTGAAAACTGTTAATACCAGCTGAAATGTACCCAGATAACCAAGATTTGTGTTGAAAATTTCTTATTTGTCCAGATTTTTAGTTTAATGATTTCAAATTATTGCAGATTAGTAAAAATTTTCAAAAACTATTAATAATAATTTTGGAGAAACATTGACAGCAAGAGAAAACACCCATTGAGATTAGCGTGGTGAGGAACAAGTCTGATATTTTCGTGAATACACGTATCGATTGTTAAAAAGTTTCAAATAATCAAGATTGATATTATAAAATGAAGCGAGGGTTACTACTTATCTTGTACTCAATACACAATCATATTGTCCAGCACCACAATGTTCATATAAAATTGGAATAAATTTTTTCAAGGTTAAAGACGATAACCTTAGAACTTCCGACCTGCTAGGCGATGAATTTACCGCTGAAAATATACCCCATTATAAAAGTTAATACTGGCCTACGAGGAAATTTATAACTGCTACAAAAGCGATCGGCATTGGATATTTGGTGATTGAATTGAATAATTATGAGTAACAATAATATATGTAGTTTTCCGTATAAGATAACCTGCATGGAGTACAAATTCGCATGTCAAAATAATAAACATCAAACGGTTTCCCTTTATACCCTGGCACAAGATGTACACATGCCATCGATCAAATTAAGAATAACATAAGAAACAATATACTTTTACAGTTACGTCTTTTAAAACTTTGGTTTTTTTTTCTAACTTTTACTATATTGGTAGAAAATTCCTATGAATTACTGAATGACAATTCCCCTCTTTACTATTCACCCAAAACTATCTGCATTCCGCCAAGTCATTACTTGATAGTTGATGCAACAACCATGGTTTATAGTTGGATCAAGCCTCGATTATACCTGTTAACTTTACAAACGTAATGATTCCCTATTTTGAATCAGTAAAGTCGGAATAATTCTTATATTTCCACTTCATACATCCTCAAGCCACGTAGCACACTGCCACGAAAATGTGCCTTGAAGGCACCTTGGAGGCACATAAAAAAGGCACAGAAGGCACCTGTAATAGGCACATTGAAGGTACCTTTTAGGCGCCTTTTTCACGGAGCTAAAGTGCTTTTTCAAGGCACATTAAAAAGGTACCACTTTAAGGCACATTTTAGGCACTAGTAAGGCTTTTGTAAAAAGGGTGACAAGCATTAATATATCCTTACCAATCCCATGGCTCCTAAAATATTCAATAGAAAATGTGAGCCGGAAACCTAGCGGACAAAAATGTTCACGAGCCGGAATATCATATTATCTCTCCACTGACTTTGCTGCTCTCGCAATATAAAAAAAGATACATTGCCATGAATCAATTTCACTGTTCTATTGTGTAATGGCATGATATAATACGTCGTATTATGATACCTCGTATCTAACTAATGTCTACCTGTATCGAATTTTTATCTAACCTACGACTCAACGCACCTAATCTCACACCCTCAATTGAAATAAAGGTGTAGAGAAAGACGTATATATGTAGTCACTTCCGTGGATAAATGTGACTTCGAGAACAAAATCATTGAATGATTATTCCGTGATAGTTTGAGGAAATGCAATAAAATCTTGATAAAAGTTTTTCACCATTAATTAATGCCAAATAACTGTTATCCTATTTTGCCACATAGTATGAATATAAATGCAATTTTACTGTGAATAAACAAAATTTTTCCAATTCCCGCACGTTAGCTTCAGCATGCTTTCAGAACTTCGTCAATATTCGCCTCATAACAAAAGATCAGCAGATGATGTTGGTCCAATGTAGGCTGCCCATATCGGGCCAACATCGGCAAAACGATGGCAATGAGGGGCCGATGTGCCAATCTGAAGCCGATATTGGGCCAATATTCAGCCAACATTCATGGCTACTTAGGTAGGTGCCTATAGTGGGCGCCTTTAAGGCGCATGAAGTAGTCAGGTGCCCATTTTAGGTGCCTTTAAAGCGCATTGTCCAGCTAGTGTGCTACGTGGGAACACGCTATAACACAGTCTCACCCGTCTGCTGCAAGGGGGATTACGTCACTACGCAACGAGCCAATGGCTGGGCGTAAATATATCGTTGCGAAAACAATGCTCAATAAATCGTGATTATTAAACAAACTAGGCAAGATTTAGAGCTGGTAATTTAAATATATTATTATGGAAACACAATTTACGATATAGAATGGATTTCATAGCAATCCCCCATTTATGCAAACACTCCATTGCTCACTTTTCACTGCTCGAGATTTTTTATCTATGCAGCCTCTATGTGCAGCTTCTTCAGTTTCTTTGCGTTTTTTTTAAATGGATCTCAGGATGGATGGTGGTATTCGTAAGGTTTCAGCTATGTCTATCTCCCCCTCATCAATGGCTTGGAATATTGATAATTTACTCTGTCTTCAGCAGCCCTTTATCTGGGATTTGTCAAGTCCATTTTAGACCTGAAATAAATCAGGTCATTTTGGCTGTTTTCTGTCTTATTATCATAGTATTTGAAAATGCGATTGGAAATAACCAATGAGAAATGCCAATATTTACGCAAAGAAAAATATCAGAAATAGACAATAGGTAATGTCATTCGTAATAAGGTTATTAAACAATAAATGGCACTTATGTGATTGAAAGGCAATTAATCGTCGATTAGAAATAATTCGTAGATGTTTTAATCAAAATGAAACTATTCAAATTATAATTAACGTAGATTGAGCTCCGAACTGCGACACACGAACTTCGGTGATTCTGCAAAGGGATAAACCGGCGAGAGAGTTAGATTAGCAACGCGATAGGGATATTTCATCGTCCGACTTCATATCAACCACGAAATTACGTCTCCAATGACGAATAATGCTGCGTGTGGGTTGATTGTATGAATTGCTACAAAGTGGTCGTCTTGATCGTGGATATTAGCCGTCTCGATCATGGGAGTTAAAATTCGCGGCATGAATACTCAGATAAAACAAACGAATGCCGCGATGCGCACGTGAAAGGGCGCGAATGCATCCATGCGGTAACGTTTTGAATACTGGTCATATTCGTAACTAATACGACATTTTTAGGCTATTTATAAAAAAGTGAAGTCATGTCTGGTAAAAAAATCTCATTAAATGATCAACTGAACGCTAAGCTATGTAAATTATTCGTGGCTGATAATTACTCTTAAGTATGTGGTTGTGAATGAATTCACACGAATGATACTCGTGGGAAAGGTGTAAGAAGTTGTTATTACTACGCTCGTAAGTTGTAGCCTTTCCAAGGAATATGGGATAAGAAGTGTGGGAGTAAGGAGAACAATTGCCGCTGAATATTTCGTAGAGGTAGTTGCGCAGTCAGGTGAGTCTTGTCTCAATACGAACAGCGGAGGTTTTTCGAATTTAGAGAGGTACGATAGGAAGAGGTTTCCCTATATGGTTGCATACAAATTTTGGCTGGACCTAGAAGATAATACTGTTGAAATAGCAATTTCGCATATACGCTGTTGTTTTGTTTTTCGCTTTTCTTTTTTGTACGTCTGCTAAACGGGCAAACTGTTCAGTTGAATTGTAGAACCTGTAATAAACGGACGTTTGTAAAGACTGGAAGTTGGTCTAATTACTTCAGGTTATGGGCCCAGATCGCACTTGGTATCGGAGTGAGTCGTAATTTATTAAAATACATAGACATGGCGGAAGAGATTAAAGTACCCCTGTTTGATGGAACTAATTACGATAGTTGGCGTTTTCGCATGGAAGTTCTCCTCGATGAAAAGGACCTGTTTGACTGTGTAAAAACACGATTGATTTTAGACGTGGTTTCAAACTCCGCTACCTTGGAACAGCGAGCCAATATTGTCAGTGTGAATGCTCAGAAGAAAAGCCTGGATAAGAAAGCTAAAGCTTATATAGTAAGATATATCGCAGACAGTCATTTAGAGTATGCCCAAGGGAAGGAAACTGCCTATGACATCTGGAAGGAGCTGCAAAATACCTTTCAACGATTTAGTGTAGCGAGCCGTCTGCGTGTGTCGAGAGCACTGCTCACCATGAAAATGAATCCCTTGACAGACACAATGGAATCGCATTTCGTAGCGTTTGATAAAAAAATCCGTGAACTGAAGGCTACGGGAGCCAACCCAGACGAAATAGACATTGTGTGTCATCTTTTGCTGACGATGCCGGACGACTATCAAATGGTGGTTACTGCCATAGAGACTATGTCCCAGGAAAGCCTGACCCTGTCCTTCGTCAAAAGCAGGCTTCTAGATGAAGACGCCAAAAGAAGTGGATCCGAAGTGCAGCAGAAGCAGTCCCTGGAACTCTCTACCGCTTTCGCAGGTCGTTCAACCCGTAGAGGCCGCGGTCGAGTCATTAAAAGAGGATTTGGACGAGCTTCTGAAGGGGGATACTCCAGCAACTTTCCCTTCCGCTGTTACAATTGTGGTGCCATTGGACACAAGAGAGCGGACTGCAAGGATCCACCCTTCGGAAATGGAGCCCATCTTGCTGGAGAAAATGATTGTGATGAAGAGGACGGTATCACCTTCTGTGCAGCTAGCATTGAAGACACTAATTCTGGTTGGTACTTGGATTCAGCTGCTTCAGAGCACTTGGTAAATACTGATGTTTTTCTTACAAATTCTGTTGATCTCAGTGAACCCAAATCAATTAAAGTTGCCAAGGCAGGTGAAATAATGTATGCCACAAAAAAGGGTGAAGTTAAAATAAAAACTTTGGTTGATGGCGAATTTAGAAGTATAACTATTACAGATGTTTTGTTTGTACCAGATTTGGAACTAAATTTGTTGTCTGTAAGAAAACTGGAAATGAAGGGTTTTGTTATTGTGATTGGAAATGGGAAAGCAACAATCTGGAAAGGGGATAAAGTATTTGCAGTTGCTCAAAGAAATAAAGTGTTGTACAAACTAGATGTTATGGGAGAAGTTGATAGTGCTCATGTAGCAACAAATGATGTAGATCTATGGCATAGTCGGCTAGGGCATATGAGTACAGATGCAGTTCAAAAATTGACAAAGCTAGTGGATGGTATAGATTTGAAGTCAAAGAAAGTGTTACCGCCATGTAGTTCATGTATGCTAGGTAAGCAAACCAAACTTCCTCATAATAAACATCGTTATAGAGCTACACACCCCCTACAGTTAATTCATAGTGATTTAATGGGGCCCATAAATCCAGAGTCCCATGATGGTAAGAAATATGTGCTGTCCTTTATTGATGACTATTCTCATTTTACCGTGGTCTACTTATTAAAATCAAAGTCTGAAGTCCTTAAATATTATTTGAAGTACGAAGCAATGGCTACTGCACACTTTAATCGTAAAATAAGTAGATTCCGGTGCGATAATGGGGGGGAATATAGATCCCTTGACATGCAGAAGATTTTTGAGGACCATGGGGTTCAGTTTGAATACACAATTAGGTATACTGCCCAACAGAATGGTGTAGCGGAAAGGATGAATAGAACCATATTAGATAGAGCTAGGTGCATGCTAATAGCTTCAGGGCTGCCAACAAAACTATGGGGTGAAGCCATTCTGGCAGCGGTATATTTGATAAACAGAAGCCCTACGATAGCACTGCAAAATGATGTGCCCGCTGGAATTTGGTATGGGCACAAGCCAGATTTGCAAAAGTTGAGGGTATTTGGAAGTGTGGCATATTTAAAAATTCCTAAAAAGTTGGTGAGAAATAAATTTGATGCTCTTTCTAAAAAGTGCTTCATGGTTGGATACTGTCCAAATGGATACCGACTGTGGAGTCAGGATGAACAAAAGGTCATCTTAGGTAGAGATGTAATTTTTGATGAAAGGAAATTCATGAAAGATGTTTACTGTAATTTAGAAAATGACACTATTGACCATGCAGGAAATGACACTAAATCAGATAGCAATTATAAAGTTTTTGAAAACTGTAACAGATCAAATGAAAGAGGGGAGGAGGATGTTACCAGCATTTCAAATGAACATGAGATGAATATTGAGACAGAGATAGATAGTGAAAAGTCTTTGCGTAGATCAACGCGGGTAAAAGAAAAGCCAAAGTGGCACAATGATTATATTGTAGAAGATTTGGGCATGTTTGCAATGTGTGCTCAAATTTCAGAAACCTTTCTTGATGATGTGCCAGAAACTTTTGAGGAAATATCTCACAGGGAAGACAGAGATAAATGGTATAGAGCTGTTAATGAGGAGCTTAAAGCTCATCAGGATAACCAAACCTGGACTTTAATGGAATTACCCCCTGGAAAAAGAGTCTTAAATAATAAGTGGGTTTTTCGAATTAAACAGGATGAAAATGGTAATGTAAGCAAATATAAAGCAAGATTGGTAGTTAAAGGTTGTGGTCAAAGGAAAGGCTTTGATTATACTAATACTTATTCTCCAGTTGCTCACCTCACAACTGTGAGAACTCTTTTGGCTGTTATTAATGCCAAAGGTTTACTATCAGAACAGTTAGATGTTAAGAATGCATTTTTGCACGGTCATATATCTGAAGAAATTTATATGAAGCTCCCATATGGACTGTGTAAGAATTCAAAACTTGTATGTAAGCTTAATAAATCAATTTACGGTTTGAAGCAGGCACCTTGGGAATGGAATGTATGCTTTGACAATCAAGTTAAACTAATGGGTTTGGTGCAATCAGAACATGACAAATGCTTATACATTCACAAAAGTGAACTGAGTGTATTGTATCTGTTATTATATGTGGACGATGTGATCATAGCTGGGAACAGCATTGACGTCCTAAGAAGTACTAAGAAATGTTTAATGTCAAAGTTTAACATGTCAGCCATGGGTCCGCTGAAATGTTTTCTTGGCATTAAAATTGAATTTTCAGAGAAAGGTATGACTCTCAACCAATCAATATACTTGCAAAATCTTCTTAAAAAATTTCAAATGGAAAATTGTAAGCCAATTGGCTCACCAATGGAGGTCAACCCTGACAGTAATGTGGAACAGAGTGTTTGTATTGTGGGCTCTAAGCCATATCGTGAATTGGTTGGATGTTTGATGTATGTTATGCTGACAACTCGTCCAGACCTAAGTGCTGCTGTGAACTTTTACAGTCGTTTTCAAAGTAATGCCACCGAAAAACAATGGTTGGGTTTAAAACGAATACTTCGTTATGTAAAAGGTACTTTAGAACTTAGTATTTACTATCCAAAACATGTTAATATTCCTCTTGTTGGTTATGCAGATTCAGACTGGGGAAATAGCCCTGATCGGAAATCGACTTCAGGTTATCTGTTTGAAGTTTATGGTTGCCTTGTATCATGGAACACCAAAAAACAGTCAACAGTCGCATTGTCATCAACAGAGGCAGAATATGTAGCACTATGCCTAGCATCAGCGGAATTGTTATGGCTTAAAAACCTAATGGGTGACCTTGATATTATAATACAACAACCAATCACTGTATATGAGGACAATCAATCATGTATAGCTCTGTTGAACAAATGGCAACACAAGAGATTAAAGCATATAGATGTGAAGTACAATTTTGTTCGTAATTTGTATACAGATGGAACTATTAATGTTGAATATGTGCAATCAAAACTCCAAAAGGCTGATATTCTAACTAAAGGTCTGCCAAAAGAACAATATCAATTGCTTCGCAGATCTCTTGGACTCATTGGTTGATAAAATATTGCTTTTCTTTTGTATTGTATTGTTAATTCTAACTTTATTTTTGTTGTATATTTGTGAAATTGAGACAGAGTGTTGAAATAGCAATTTCGCATATACGCTGTTGTTTTGTTTTTCGCTTTTCTTTTTTGTACGTCTGCTAAACGGGCAAACTGTTCAGTTGAATTGTAGAACCTGTAATAAACGGACGTTTGTAAAGACTGGAAGTTGGTCTAATTACTTCAAATACAATAACCGGAGGTTTACGAAAAGAAGAGTTTTACTAGGTAGAGGTTTTATTGTAATATATTTATATAATAACTCCTTATTATCCGGCATGATGGGGGTTGCCAGTTAGATGGATATGCTGGTTGCATGAGATAAATAAATGCCTTCAGAATTCAAAATATGTGAACTTCTATTTAATCCGTACTAGGCATATAATTATGAATAACAACAATCAAGAAAAATAACGTTTTTTACCGGTATAAGCCAGTGATTATTACAAAAAAATATTATAGTACAGTATTTCTATGCTTTCATTTGATGGTGAGCTTTTTTGAAGATGTGTTTTTGCATATGTAGTGAACTTTCATCCATTGACGTGAACCATGCTATGCTGCTAACCCTGATTCTGGCTTTCAGTACCAGTTCAGCCGAGTGTATCCCAAGGGCCAACGGATCGACTCCTCCAACTACAACCCAGTGCCTGCGTGGAATTCAGGCAGTCAGATGGTTGCCCTAAATTACCAGACCCCAGGTGAGAGTTGTTCATTTTTTCCTCCCATCTTTGAAGTAAAGTCTCCAATAATCCATTGCGTTGGTGTATGTGCAAACCTGTGCTCCTTACCTCCCACGGCTGCAGTGGCGGATTTAGGGGGGGGGTCACAGTGGTCATGACCCCCCCCCCCCAAATTTTATCAATAATTTTTAATTTTTATTAGTTTAATAGTTTTTGTATCCCTTTAAAGGAGTAAAAGGAGTGCAAATGCATGGCTATAAGTCCCAAACGTGAGAAGTTTGAGTATGGAATACTCAAACTTCTCACGCCCCTCTCTCCCGGGGGGTATTCCATACTCCCCGGACCCAGGTCATGACCCCCCTCCAAATTTGATGCTGAATCCGTCCCTGCACGGCTGTGCCTGAATGCGGAATCAATGCAATGTGTTTGTGAGGTGTGAAAATCCGTGAAGAGATATCTGTAAGATTGCTGTGGAACTTCACCAAATGTGACTTTCTTCAATTTAGATTCAAATTCACATGGTTTCCAAACATGTACTACCAAACTTTGGCAAATGCAGGATGGTGATTTACTTTTGCATAGTTTTCTCAATGGCCATTTTCACTATTTTTTCTAACAAGGAGACATCGCGTAACTGATGTTTGGGATCCAAACGAGGCAATTATTTTCTGAAACTATAGAGAGAATACGGGAAAAGTGTCATGGCTTTCTTCCACATATGCCCGGGTTCGAGAGAGAGACGCTATTAAAGAATCTACCTCCGTATAAATACTGTGAAGTGCCCATCTATTGCAACAGTCCTCGTAGCCCAGAGGGTTAAGGCGCTGAGCCGGGTATCTTCATATGGTGGCTGGGGTTCGATCCCAGGTTGCGGCAATTTTTTTCTTTCGAATATTTTACGGAATTACTGTACATTGCCCACTCCCATACATTTACGGCAGTAGAAACAATTTCTTAAAATTTTGTACATCATTGTAAATTTTACATCTGAAAGTATGCAATTCCACGCCATGAACGAAAAGTTAAATTCCTTCACTTGTAATAAACATGAAGTGGGAAAAGAAATAGTGTTATCATCACGTGATATTTATTTGTGCTGGAATCTAATATCTTCCTTTCCCCCACGACACAGGCTTCGCTTCAATATAATATGTTGCTCCGCAAAAGGTCAAAGCAAAAGTTTTTTACATAACCTTGGGAACAGTTACCATCTCTTTTTTACCTATATCATGTTCACTATTGAACAAGAAATAAAGTTGCAGAAGTCATTACTCGAGCGCGGCTCCTGGGAAATTTTAAGTGAGTACATCGTTGCTAATTAAAAAGTAATAATCTGCTCATTGTTTACGGCCTTGAGAAAGACCCACGACCAATCGAAACCCATCCTATTCACAAAAGTATCCTTGTATTTTCAAAATGTAAACATTTTAGGTCTGTCAGCATGTGTAGCCTCTTTTCGGCTGAACAAGAATCCTGAAATTAGCTTCGAAAGTCTCTCAAGTGCATTGATTGAAAATCCAGCAAATAGGCTGAAAATATAAAAAATTGTTGCTACTGCCATAAATGTATGGGAGTGGGCAATTTACAGTAATTCCGTCAAATATTCGAAAGAAAAAAAATGCTTTTACCTGGAATCGAACCCCAGCCAACAAGTGTGGATAACCGGCTCAGCGCCTCAACCCATTGGGCTGCGAGGTCTGCTGAGAGAGGCGCGAACTTTAAAGTATTTATACGGAGGAAGATTCTTTAAAAGCATTTTTCTCTCGAACCCTGGCCTATGTGGAAGAAAGCATTGACGCTTTTCCCGTATTCTCTATATATTTCAGAAAATAATTGCCTCGTTTGGATCCCGAACATCAGTTATGCGATGTCTCCTTGTAAGAAAGATCAACACCCAATAAAAAATAACTCACTGATCTTAATTATTGTTTTTTATTTCAGTACAGAGATTCCAAATGCTTTTTATTGAGTTTTCTAAGCCATATGAGAATTAGCCTTTGAACTCCAATGCTAAAATGCAGTTATTCCTAACGACCACCACATAGTACTCAAGATATGTATTTCCTCGTGGAATTTTCTCTAACAATCAAAAGTGGGGTCACCTTCGTAAGTATTTTCTGCATCATGCCCTGCCTAATTGTTTTTTTCTCTGAATGATTTTCATAAACTATAAACTGAATCACAGCATTTTAGAATACAGAGTATGCAGTATGTTTTACATCCTCCAGTTGGATATAAAAGGCACATTTACACGTGACGTTCTCACAATGCCAAGACATGCCAAACTCAGTGTAGAGGTTGTCAAAAGTTAATCATTTGTTGAAGAGAAGAGATGAATGGACCGTGTGGACGTACTGTTCTGATCCACTATCATATCCAAGAAATGCAAAGCAAGCGTAATCTTCTCCAGCTTCTCCCATTCTTCTTCCCATCCCAAGATAGATACTGTGGTTGACTTGTAGTGCGTGTGTGTGTCACAAACGAGTGTCGTGTGCATTGTCACTTTTCATTTTTCAAAATGAACTGGAAAAGATGATTTGCGAGTGTTAGTCAAGATCCTAGAAAGAGAAATAAGAAGTGTTTTTCCAGTTGGATTGGGTGATAGTATTGTGTAATCTAATTGATTTTTCTCTTGTCATGTATCATGGAGCTCCCTCTCCCCTTTTCCTCTGAATCACAAACATATTTTAATTATAGTTAGTGTAAGCGCTTAGCTTAAATAAAAAGGACTTGGTCCGGAGAAGACGCGGAAAGTAGGAACAAGTCGGAAGTTCTGTTTTTACGTTTTATTCACGCTCACACAATACATGTTTTTATCGGTCACCAGCGCGAGACTGCTCGAGTCTCTCCTGCCAACACGCAGCGCCCAGCGCCGCGTCACCACGTGACCCCCCTCGAGGGCTGGCCAGCAATCACAGTAGCTTTTCACCGTACCCGTGCATCTTCCCACGAAGCAAGATCCCATGGCAAGGCGCCGCCAGGTGTTAGAGGAGCCACACCTAAATGTGATTCCACATCCGGCGGCTACCATTTCAGCTGAGACCAACACCGGGGGGACGCTAGCGCTGACCGCTGCGTGCACGCTTACACCACTTCCCCCTAATAGTGAATCGCTGAATAATAATGAATAACATGTTGTATTCAGCGATTCATTCAATAACCAATCAGTCAACCAATGTTCTAAAAATAACAATCAGATTATACATTAACTATTAAAATGCAACCCAGAAAATAACACTGCCCCTGAAAAATAGGTTTCACCCAATAATATAAAGACTCACCACAATGGTTTTGCCCATAACCTACATAGGTAATCAAAATAAATGGTATGGAAATGGCACAGGGCAACAAATACATACACATAACTACACATATACAGTCCCAATTCATAAAGTCTATGCAAATTAACACCCTCTACAATTTACTACAAAGACTACTCTCCATCTACTCCAACCTCAGGCCTCATTCCTAATTATTTCATCTGGCTCTGCTCCTGCTTCTTCAGCAGGGGTTTCCAAGCTCGATAGCGTGACGTGCACATTCTTTGCGTCGATTACTCCTATCCTCCTCTTCCTTTCTACTGCTCCACCGCCGCATTTACTACACAGCGACGACCACCTCCAGTACAAATATAACATTCGAATTGTTATCCCAATGGCACTCACAGGAGAAGGCTACTTTGGAGCCCTTGACCAATGGAGGTAGTCTTCTTTGCACCATCCACAAAAACACAACCTAGTGTGTTCAGGAATAGAGCTCCAACCTGGAGGAGACTGTCACCATCAAATCTCGTATTCACGAGACCTATGAATTTGTTTGAATTGTCGAGATTGTATGAATACCTCCGAATACCCTTCGGTCTTAGAAACGCCCCAAGCGTCTTCCAATGGTTCATGGATGGAATTTTTAGAGGGATGTCTCCCACGGAATGCCTAGTGTATATCGATGATGTCATCGTCTTTAGCGGCTCAATAAAGGAACACGCTTTGCGTTTGGGCAGAGTGTTTGAAAGGCTAGAAGTGGCAGGATTGTCATTGAAATTGTCTAAATGCCACTTCGCCTTTCCGCAAGTGAACTATTTGGGACACGTTATTAGTGCAAAAGGACTTGGTCCGGAGAAGATGCAGTAAGGGAACAAGTCGGAAGTTCTCTTTTTGCATTTTATTCACGCACACACAATACATGTTTTTATCGGTCACCAGCGTGAGACTGCTCGAGTCTCTCCTGCCACCACGCAGCGCCCAGCACCGCGTGACCCCCCTCGAGGGTTCCCTATTGGCCGGCAATCGCAGTAGCTTTTCACCTTATCTTAAGAGTATACGAAACATATTTATCCAAGCCTCTAGGCCTAGATCATTTTTTATTTAAGCAACATTAATCTTGAAGTTACTTCCGTAGACAAAAGATGTTCATAATTATATTTTATTCCTAGTTTTGTTTGCAATATTGAAAATACAATTTTTGTCAGGGCTTAAGTTATGGACCGGTGCAGTCCTAGGCCAAATATTCGTTCTTGAAGACTACAATTGAAAATAAAATAAAAATAACGTAGGCCTAGGCCTAATGTCAATCAAATTTAGCTTTCTTCGTCCCATTAGGCTTTGGCATTTATTTCATTTCAGTCTCTCTCTCATCAATGCTCCTTATTGTCCCATCAATATTTACATCCCTTGTTGTCACCATGGCCTGCTCATGACATAAATTTAAATGTGCTAAATCTTTCCCTTTTACATTTTTTTACAAAACAATAATTGAAACAATCCAATGCAAGCTCAACAAACCAAACTTAAATAGATCTCACGTTTTTCAATAATTGTTTTGTACTGATTGACTTCACTTCTCACTGATTGAAAGAGAGGATGGAACACGTTTCCATTGTAGTAGTTTTCATTCTTGCCCGCTTGCCAGTCCTCTGCGGTATCGTATGATGTTCGTGCAGACGACGCAAACATTTGAAGCTCCTGGTGCAGCGCATTGCTACCATCAGAGCTGCAGTGAATTTCCTCTTGACAACTCCTACCTGATATTGGTCCACAAGAAACAAAGCACTTCCTGATGGTCTCTTGCTCGACTTCTTTCCGTGCCGATTTTTGACCATTCAGTGTGATTTTTGACCACACAGCCTCTCTCCCATTTTGTGATTTTTTTGGTGAGATCACTAACACAAGAAGCGTTGTGCATCATTGGCAGCAGGCTGCGAAGAACCTTTCGTTGGTATCTTAGTTTGAAAGATTGAACGATCCCCTGATCAAGGGGTTGAAGGTGAGCTGTTGTGTTGGGCGGGAGAAACTGAAGTCAAACATTTGAAAGATGTATTTTTGGATGACAAGGGGCGTTATCTAAAATCACCTTTCTTCCTTGTTGCATCATCTTTTTATTAAAGACATGTAGTCATTCTTCGTAAATTGCAGAAGTCATCCACTATTTACTATTAGTGTACCACTTCACACCAAGAAGATCCATATTAACATTTTTAAAGCAGTGTGGCCTAAGTGCTCTTCCAATCACTAAAAGGGACTCCTTTTCTCCAACTGAATTACAACATAACATTATTAAAATCATTCTTTGCTTATTTTTCCACTCTTGCACTCGACGCGTTTCAAAGAAAGCATCTTGTTTGGAATGGCTCTAAAAAAAAGACGTCTAGTCCATATTAAAATGTCTCTTGCCTCATAATCCTTCACAATAGACGACATTCTCAATTTCCATTCCTCAACAGTCTCTGGAGAAAAATATCCTCCTTCACCACTAATTGATCGGAAAACAATATTGTTCCCTGTCTGGAAACGTTCCAACCAACCATTGCTAGCTGGAAATCCCTCAATCGGAATTTCATTTGCTATGTCCAAAGCTTTCTGTTGCAGTATTGGACCACTCACTAACTCAGTGATTCAACCCGAAGGTTAGTTAGAGTTCAACCCGGACTAAGCCACAGGCGTGTGAATTTCACTCATTCAGGGTAGGGGGGCCAGTTCCTTTCCCTGGGCCACCTCGCACTCTGAGGATTTTTGTTCCGAGGCATTCAAAGGCTTCACCCGGATTTGAACCCGGGACCCTTCGATCAGTAGCCAAGCGCTCTCCCACTAGGCCACCACGCTCCATTGGACCACTAACCAGTAAATGTTATGCAATGGCACACTTATACCATTCATATAATTCATATCGTTAACTTCACTAAACTGCTGATCTCTCTTCCTTTCTTTTTATCCCTCGATTTTTGTTTTCCTCCTCCCACTCTTGTATAATAGTGTCTCTGTTTTTAATGACTACGTTTATCTGCGTCCTTCCACACTTAAATTTTTTGGAAATTTTCCTTGCTGTCATCCGATTATCTCTGTCCAAAATAACACTTCTTCTCTCTTCTAAATTCAACACCACTTTGCTTCTGCTGCTAATTTCACAATCCACTGCCAAATCTTCCGTAAGCTTCAACCGCACACACACAGTACCAATCGCGGATACGTTTGATATTTTGCCTCCGAGTCATTCACATGTTCTGCAGCAAATTAGCATGGATGGAAGCAATGCCAGATTTTAGTCCTGAATGATTCATTTCAGCACCCTCGTCTTTCGTAGAGGGTTATTAATTTTTTTGAGCTCATACGCTCCTGGGGAAACTTAAATGAGTCATAGAGTGTTCGTACTTCTTTCCCGTCTCTTTCCAGAAGCATCCCAAGATAAGGCGAATGTTTAAGGCTTGACTTACTCTTCCTTTCACTGCTTCCTGGAACATTTTCTATTTTTGAGATTTCATGGAAGTGTCTGCCGTCTCGTGTTGTTACCGTCTGGCCAGGATAGGAGGTGGCCACTTCTAATAGCAGGTCACTTTTCAAGGTGAAGATTGGGAAAATCATTCTGTGCCAGGATAAAATGGCCGTTTACAGGGGTGACCGCTGAATAGAGGTGGCCGTTGGGAGAGGTTTTACAGTAAATCTATTTTGCTTTTTTTATATTTGTTTTTTGAGTTTGTCTTGGAGAATCTGCAAAGATGCATTTGACAAACTCATGGCGTTTGTGGGAGTGATGTTAATTCTCCATTGTGAGATTAATGATTGTTTGTACTTGGTGTAGTATTATATTTCCTTGGCCTCTTACACGGATGGTCCAATTATTTATCTCATCATGTTCATAAGGCTTCTTTTATTTTCTTTGATGAGGGAAAAGTACTGAGTACATTTTTTGGCCCCACATACATCTACATCTACATATTACCCCGCAAGCCGCCTCAATAGGCGTGTGGCGGGGGGTGTTAGGACACCAGCCGTTTAAAGATAAAAAGGAAACGCTCTAATGAAATTACGCCTAGCATTTATTATAGTCCCTTATTGTTCGGGGGAAAAACGAATTCCCATACCTATCCGTTCGGCAAAATATCTCTCTTAATTTATCGTTTCTGTCGTACCTGGAAATATAGTGGGGTTCTAATATGATGTTCTCCGTGTCGCTCTGAAAGATATCTATTCTCAATTGTTCAAGCAATCTAAGCCTAGCGCGTAGCCTCCTACATATTGACCTTATGAGTGTGTTTTGCTGTTAATGTGAATGTATCTTTCCAGATAAACCCATGCATCTTAACCAAGCCAAATTCCGTGAAAATGGATCCTGTGGATACATTTTGAGGCCTGATTTCATGTTTCGGAGTGATTTTGATCCTTATTTCAAGAATACATTGGTCGGTGTGGAGCCTTTGGCCTTGTCTATACGGGTAAGTATAGATGCAGCAGAGCAGATTATCAAAAGGTTCGAGATCAACCGAGACCGTCAAATTATCTTCTCGTCTTCCATCCCATCCCTCCCCCACCCTGACACCTACACCTCCCCTTTTATTCTCACTCCCAGCCAGTGGCCGTGTTCAGTGCCTACAAAATTGCTACATTTGGCCCTACGAAAGGTTTTTCATGCACCAGGCTATTAAATTATGCACATGACAGTGCTGCAGTAAACACAGTGAGTCTCCTGAATCACTTTGCACGACCCGGGTGAGTGAGCATATATTGCTTCCGTGGGCATTGCATATTTCCTCAGGAAAATAATTGACTCTAAATGTCTAATTCTTCGTCAAAGAGGAAGCACACTGTGTTAAATATTTCTGAGAAGTTGAGGATACTTGAAACGGCATCCTAGCAAGACATGGGGGGTAACATAACTCAGAATGGCTCAGTCGTGATGACAAATTATAAAGCCATCAGATTCTTGATGATTATGTTATCATTTTTGCCACCAGACCTGCAAAAATCCCTTGCACTAGATCTCTTTATTCTGGAATGTTATGTTATTCCACTTGCTGGACATAGACTGACTAACGAAGAGATGGGTCAGTGGTTTCAATCTCATTTCGTCCTTCTGCCACCAGAAAATAAATTGTGTGAATGGAGTGTGTCTGTCGCAGACCTCAGATCGATCTTAAGTGCCGTGAATTCCATAAATCTGTGGAATCTGTGCTGGAGTGTGCAGTGACGACCTCGAAAACAAAATAAGTGTACGCTATTTGTGTGATGTATCCTATCATATCAGTGATTTCCTAAATTCCTTTTGTGATGCTATTGATTTTATTTCCTCAAAAATTGTGGCAGGTATGGCCGATTAGATGACTTTTATATTGATCTTGTAACGTTCCCCCCTTATTTTGAAAGGAAACGGTTATCATAAAACTTATACATTATACATAAATAAAACATTTTATACTACACTTCACAATAATAAATGCATTTATTATGGGGCAACTTTTAAACACAACAACGCAAATAACCAACTTTTCCTCAATTAACCCCTCAAGCGTGACTTTAAATGGACGTATTAAATCCCTCAGCGTGTGCGACGAAGCAGTTGCATCCGCTTAAATCCATACCTCAAGCGTGTGCGATGCACCGTTTGCGTCCAAAATTTTCATTTAGAATTCTTATCACTCACGCTCTGATATACATATATCATTCCAGTGAGTATATATGAGAGCTTAAGCTGCCTGCTTTCTTTCTGTGCTTCTTTGTTGCCTGTATATATGAGTCCGTATTTAAAATTTTTTTTTCCTAACTCATGCCTGGTAAAGAAAATGCTTACTCGCGACACGTCACACATAGGCTGTGGGTTTTGTATCCCTGTTGCTGGCCAAGCATGAACGAATTAAAGCAAATTGCACGTTGAATATGTCTGCAATAATTAGTGGATCATGAACCATCTCATCACTAAAGAGAACAAACTCAGGGCCAGACTTATGCGTTATAGATCTTGTATTATTTTTTATTACTCCGAAACTCACTGTATTACTTGATGCAGCAATGTAATCTTCCCTGAAAAGGTTTGCCTGGGAACCCTCAGAGAAGGAGGGGGAGTGGGTTTATCAATGTGTACATTGACAGTAATTGCGAGGTGGTCAGATATGAAAAAATAAGTAGCATAAGAGAAATTAGCCACAGGAAGATAACTGATCACCAGGTCAATGAGAGTTTTAGAATGGCATGTGATCTAAGTAGGTTTTCTATTTATCACTTTCAAACTAAAAGTTGAGAGAACATTGTTGAAACATTGTTGAGAACATTGTTGTAGACTTGTGAACTGAGTAACTCAAAAGGTTGTAACAAAACACCCGAGGCCCGGAAATAGTTAATTATTTATTAAAATGATTAATTAATATAGAAAATTACAACTAAACAATGAAACCAAGGACCCCCAGATAAATAAACATTGAAGGAAACCGAAACCAGGGAACGGAAAAAATAAATTAGGAAGGGGATTATTGTTAAAAGAAGAGGAAGGAGAGTGGGCACGAAAAGAGATATCCTGAAGTAAAAACCGGAGAAAAGTAGACGGATAGTATCAGCGTATGGGCGCTTGCAGTTTGCAAGCGGAAGGGGTAAAGTGTATGATAGTAAGTGCGATATTCCATAGAGGAAAAATCATTCGCCTTCTCATTTGCAAATTTTCTCATTTCTCTGGCACTTGCCATTTTCGAAAAGAGACTGAGGGATTTTCTATATGAAAATAGTTTTTATGAACTATAAGAATATTTCAAAAGGGACTAAACTTGTACTCCATTATCTAATGTTAGTTTGTAATCCTGATTTGCTTAATGTCAAGTTTTGACCATAGTATCCAATAAAGATCATATCACATCACCTATCCAGATGCAGCAATGGAAAAATTCTATCAGAATTTATCTTTGGAAAGTTGGAATGAAGTGTATTCCAGCAGGGATGTGAATTTTAAACTCAGTGCTTTTCTAAATTCCTTCCTTGTACCCTGTATTCCATGCCATTTTCAAAGCTGCTAGTTCTACCATATTCCTCACCAAGAGTATATGGTTTCCTGTTATGCGAAATCAACCAGGCTACTTCAAAGCTGGCCTTGGATGCTGAACATTGCTGTCTGAGAGCAGCATTGTTCAGCTCTTTTGCTTCTGATGCACCCAACAAGGATTGCGAAAGTTATAATCATCCAAGACCAGCTATTCCCAAACCCATTGCTCTCCATTCCCAAAATTCATTACGGTCGCTGTGAGAACCACGGTAAAAAGTCACCTTTTGCGTGGCCAATAGAAAGGGACTTCAGCTGCACTTGCTTACATGTTGGATTGGAAGTGAAATGCTTTTGTAAATAGCTATGTGTACATTCATACCTAATGTTGCCCCAGAACTGAGAAAATAAACTAATACCTGAAGCTGCCAACCAAACTGGCGACAAGGTTTACCTTGCTTTTACCTTGAGGTTGGCTTGAGTTTGAGTTCAGTGGAGTGGAACTAGTCTAGAACCTTAGAGAAAGTGAAACCACCTGCCCATCACTATTTAAAAAATCATAATGCTTGGCTGATATTTTTTTGCTCATTGCATGACTCACATTGAATGTAATCAGTGTAGTTTTTACAAATCTCTGTTTGTGTCTCTCCATTCACAGGTGATTGGTGCTAGGCACTTGAGCAAGACGGGCAGAGGCAGTGCCAGTCCTTTTGTGGAAGTGGAGGTTATCGGTGCTGACTTCGATAGTGGAGTGAAACTTACTACCAAAGCCATTTGTGAGCTACTTTCTCTATTTTTTCTTTAAGATGAGGGTAATGGGGCTTCTTTAGCATTGTCATTACTGTTATCCAAAATGCAAACTGCTGTAGTAGGGCTCCTTATTGTCCTAAGAGCACACCTACTCCCTTAAAACTAGTGATTTAAAGTACCTGAGACATCTGAAAGAATAGCGATAGCATTTTCACTCTCATGAGCGGATTGTTAAAAAATGACAATGCAATTTATCCATTGTGGGGTATCATGGCTGAAATATAGATTGATTGAAAAATAACAATAATAATTATTAATGTTATATAGCAATACAAAATAATTGTCACCTGATATAGATATCTGAACTAAAGATGTTATCAATGTTATATACAACACACTATCCAAATTAAAACACATACAAAAGCTTTGTTCGCATCGCTGCTCCTTTTGCACTTTTCTGCACCTTTATGCTCCTTTGCCGTTCACATCCCAAAAGGTGCAAGTGACGAACGCTGTTCGTGTCGCAAGTTCAGGATCAAAAGGTGCAGCTTGAACCTGCACCTTTTGCTCCTGCTTTGGAGCAAATGTGGCAGAAGGAGCAGCGCTGAGAATCATGGGAAATAACTAGTGATGTGGTCAGGATTCGATCGAATCCATGGATTCGAGATTCAATCGAATCCTTTTAAAAAAGATTCGATAAATTCGAATCCTGGTTTGCGGGTGACATATACGTTAGGATAATGATCTCGCAACGTAATTGTCTCATGAATGACGTCGTTTTACCGTCATAAGTGCTGATAATCTGCGTGGAAATTCACTGCTACATATATTTAAAACAGAACTTCTTATTTCAAATATTTCCGGTAGAATTCTACATCGGAACGTTCATATTTTTTGCAACTAATGTCTTGGCAATTTTCTTTTCTTCAACTTCCTTAACCATCTTCAACTTATCTTCTAATGATATGCATTTCCTGGATTTCTTTGATTTTTAGCAGTCCATATTCTACTTAATTCATGCAACTATTAACAATTGCAATGACTACGTTTCATTGAGGGGTACACTTATAAGTCTATGTACAAGTGAGTGGAAAGCGACATGCTTTGAAATTAATTATAATATAGAGTTAGAGACAATTAAGTCAATCGCTACTTATCTTTTTTGCTTTAATTTATCAAGACTTATGTTACTGAATTCAGTCTCAATGAAGCTTTACATCAACATGACTTGTGGAGAAAAAGAGATATTCCCCATCATTACCGATCTCCACCCCCTTCGTCCAATATGTTATCCCCACTTAATACTTGAAAACTGTGTTTGATGGAAACTTGTCCATGATGGAAAATTTTCACTGCACCCTGTGATTCTGCTACTGGCAGTTTTCACAGTATCACTTGTTTATTACTAATGTCTCCTTTCATTCTTTTACTTCAGCTGACAATGGCTTCAATCCCATCTGGAATGAAATTTGTGACTTTGATGTTTTCAATCCACATTTTGCTTTACTCCGATTTGTTGTCCAAGATGAAGATATGTTTGGTGATTCCAATTTCATCGGTCAAGCTACTTATCCTGTAAGTTCTGACATCCATTCCATCAGTTATTATTTTATAGTAGCTCAGTGTTGGAGTCTATGATTTTGTTTGTTTTAGGTGCTGTGCCTTCGGACTGGGTGTCGAAGTATCCCTCTCAGGAATGGTTTCGGTGAAGAATTGGAGCTGGCCACATTGCTTCTTCACTTGGCTATTCGTAATCCTTTGGTAAGTTCCTTCAGTTTGAAACCAGATGTGCCTACGGATGCAAATACCTTCTGTATGCAGATGCCAGCATTATCAGTGAGGGTGGTTAACACTGAATCAGTGGGCAGATTCATTCAGAGAGAGAGAGGCTTCAGAATGCTGTGTGTCGGTTAACATTAAAATTTTTTTACCAGGTTGTCTGGGTGTGTCAGTATACCATGTAAACCTCCTTGTGGTGGGTTGGGGGCAAGGGCATGCTAGTTATCAAGGTAGTCCTTTTAAAATGGATCTTAGATCCTAGTGATGCAGACACCCCCATCATTAGTGAACTGATGGGTGACATAATTATACAGAATGATGGAATAATTAAACATTTAAGCTCATTTTATTGCAACCTGTCCCCAAATCCAGGATAGATTCCTGCACTTGTGCTTAAGAAGTTGGCCCTACATATTTCACAAACTAGAAGTAATACTTAAAAAGACATTATCCGAAGGTAAAATATCACATGACTGGAAAATTGGTAGCCAATGGGGGTGATTCTGTTACTGACAAACGCCTGGACTATTATGATGTAGGCCACTATTTTGGGGTTATGTACCGCTAGGGTGATTACAAAATTGGCAATGTTAGAAATGTTGACCGGCTTAGTCGGTTATTGGTTCCAATCCGGTAAAAAAGAAAGTGGAAAAAATTTGGGCTCGATCGGACAACGTTTAGGGGTCGCGTAACAGCTTCAAATTCTGGAAATTAGCGATTTTCCTGGTAAACAATACATATTTGCCTAATTTCCAGGGGCATGGCTGGCGCTTGGGTGGGTGTTTCACACGGGAGAAGCTTCCACAGTGTTCCAGTAGTAGTATGACACTAATTACGTCTTCACCCAATGTGGGGGTGCGGCAGAGGGTGGGGTAATAGCGACTTTCCGGTCTTCTTTGGTGTGGGTAGTGACGCTGTACATTGTGAGCATGGGGACGGCAATAAAAATCCTCGTATTTAAAAATATTTTATTTTTATTTTGGCTAACAATGATCACACAAACCATATGTCACTCGGAATTTTCTACAGCATTTAATCATCATAACTTTTCCTATGCTCAGCTACAATTGCTAAAAAATATTGCCTTTGCTGTTCATCTTTGGTTAGGTTATTACCCGTAAAGAACTTCGTTATCAAAGCAACCCCTCTTTCAGCCGTGCCATTTACTACTCTAATGTCCAGAACTATTAGCCGTCCTGCGGGATAATTTTCATTATTCATCCACAAATCTGGATCCTGCATTAAAAATGATTTGTCAATGACAAGGAACTCGAAGAATGTGCTAGTGTTTGTTGTTCAAAAAATCAGAAGCCACTTTTGCACTAGAGATAGGATACGCCTTAGCCTGGGGACTCTCCTGCCCTTTCCTCTCGTTACTTTTTTCCCCATTTCTTGTTTTTCATGTTATGTAATATTTGGATCAACAAAGCGAGCCCCACAATAACTTTAGAAAAGTACCAAAAATGTGCTGCAAATATTTCATAGAATATCTTCCCGTGATTGCCACTTTTTTCTTCTGAGCTAAAACTTGTAAGAACTGAAGGTCATTGCGTGGCGCCTCCTCTGCAAAAGGTGCCCGGTACCACACGGGCGCATAGTACGTAATGAAAACGCACACACGGAAGAAAGCGCTCTCGAGCTTAGCAGTTAAATTAAATTGTTTGCTGAACATCCAAATCTTAATGCAATACAAAGCCATCCACCAAGCTTTATGGATTGCACTTGGCTTTTTGAACAAATAGACAGCTTTCCCAGGAACGCCAAGGAACATGATGGTCAAATCAGAAGCTCTTTATAATTCCCGCGTGGTTGTTTAATCTGGAAACAATAGACGAAATGAAAATTCAATAAACTGGTGACGTAAATAAGAACGGCAGTACGAACTTTACGCGAAGTTGTAACGGTACCTCAACTTCCTGGATGCAGAATTTAAGAACTTCGTCGGGGTTGGGAATATTCCTCAGGCAGCGTTAAGACACTGATGTGTCGTAGATTTAAGTAAAATTTCAGAAAAAAGATGAATGAAAGAAATTCAAATTAATGTACTTCAATTAATGACTCATTGACGTATAAAAGGTACTTTGACGTTTATCTTTACGATGTTTGCGCACCGAAAATTTCAAGAACGTTTTTATCAATCCAAAGAGTATGTACAGTTTCTATTGATGCGGCAGTTATGGCATGGGCTCCGGTGACTTGTCTGGGTCCTTTCTAACGAGGATTCTCTTTGTCTAAAAGCAGTCTTATTCGCTTCCTAACAGAACCTTGGGTTAGGCTTAAACTCTATGACTAAACTAAACGTATGACCTATTAAGTTAAACATTCAAGAGGAATTTTACAAAATAACAATATGTGCTTTAATTTACTAACCCTTATCCTTGGAATCGTCGTCGGTAAACGATTTTCAGGACTCGCGGTGTATACATGTTTCACCTCCACTTTTCCCAATAGCTGAGTGAATCTCCACTTTTCTGTGTCCCAGCTGATTCGGACCGTTTTACTTTACCTTCAACGTGCTTAGCAGTATCCTTGTCAACACAGCTCATGTAACCGAAGTGGTTTTCCCTCATGGACTTGTAGAATAATCAATCCTCTTCTAGCTTCATCATATCCATGGCATTGATATGGCCAATGTCAAGAGTATTGGCTTGGTCAGTCATTAACTTATTGCACAGCGTCTCCCCGCATTTTCCCCATACGTTATTTGCCTTTCTTAAGACATAAAAAGCTGTTGTCAATGCGTACGAGAATCTCCGTAGTATTCCTTACCTCTGCAATCGCAATTCCTGCTTTTTTCCAGAACACCTCAGATTTTCAAATAGTCAGCCTGGCACTTTCACGAACAGTTTTCTTCTCATTTTCAATAAGGTGTTTGAAATACTGTAAGAACTGGCGAAGTGTTGGGAGCTTTGGACACACAATACACGGGATGGAGCCCCCAATCTGCAAATCTGTTGGGCTCGCCTCGTCTTTTTGCTCATAACGCCAGAGAGAAAATCGGTATGCTGGAGCCACTTACGGGTTTAACCGCACGAAGGGAAACGAGTTTTGCTCCCAAAATGTAGCAACCTCGGTGTGCGTAGCCGTATGCGAAGTCCACCGCCCCAAAACACCCTCGCTGTTAATCATCTAAACTGTAGGGCTGCGAATTTCAGGATGCATCTCGGCTAGAAAACAATGTACATCTACATCTACATCTACATATTACCCTGCGAGCCACCTCTAGGGTGTTTGGCAGGGGGTGACAAGTCACCAAAATGCAGCATGCAAGCGGCACACCGCACGGTCATGAATATTAAGGATAACTAAAAACCATCATACAGCATGCAAGAGAATCCCCACATGCACGCCACACATGTACGATGACACATAATATTCTACATGCTACTTAAGAGGGCAATCTGCCTATGAAGCTAGAACATGCAAAACATGCTGTTAGAATCACCATAAAACTCCGCAAACATGCTTTAAGAAATACATAAGTTAGTAAGCTACACTACCAGTCAACTAATCTATTTCTAAGTCCTTACACAGCCGTTATAGTCTCTTATCGCTCGTGGAAAAAACGACATTTTGAATCTATCTGTTCTACAGTCTATCTCTCTTATTTTATTTTTATGATCTAATCTACCATAGTACGTTGGCGGTCGTAAAATATGATCAACTTCGTCGGAAAATAAACTACTCTTGAATTTACATAATAGATTTAGTCTTGTTTTCAATCTACGGTCTGACAGTGATTCCCATCCGAGTTGTTCTAAGAGGTCAGTAACACTAACAAGATTATCGTAACGGCTTTTCACGTACCTGGCTGCTCTTCTCTGTACACGTTCTAACTCTGTTTTTAAGCCTGTTTCATGAGGATCCCAAACACTGGAAGCATGTAGTCCCAGCCCATGCGCTCAATGTACAGTGTCCCTACCTACTCCAAAGAAAATCAAAAAGTCGCTATTATCCCTCCCTCTGCTGCACCCCCTCATCGGGCGAAGTCGTAATTGGTATTTAATCACTGCTGGAACACTGTGGAAGCATCTCCCATGTGGAACACCCACCGAAGTGACAGCCATGTCCCTGGAAATTAGGCAAATATGTATTTTTTACCAGGAAAATCGCTATTTTCCAGAATTTGAAGCCGTTGCGCAACCCCTAAACATTATCCGATCAAGTACAAATTTTTTCCCCTTTCTTTGCCATTGCCAATTTTGTAATCACCCTAATGTACCGCCCCCCTGATTTTGTAACTTCAAATAGCAGCCCCAAGCGTGTGGCCTCAAGCAAATGGGGACGTCGAATATCATCAACAATAACGCCAGCCTTCGGCTTGCATTATCTCTAATACTGACCCCTCCGTTTTCATTTATTGCTCACGGATCGGCACCATCTTTTGTTTTTCTTTCGAGATACTTAGGAAATGGCACTGGGAATGTGGTTTGACTGATTATAACTAGAAAGCAAGCTTTTAATTAAACAATTTATTAAGCATTTTAATTAATTGCTACTACCAGCATTTTCCTCTCATGACCCCTGGCATTTTTTGCCACCGGTTTTCTCAAGCATTAATCCATGATGAATATTCCTGGTTCAGCATTCGTTTGCTGCGCACGTGTGCTCAAAAACTATGACATGTATCGGAGATGGTGCTATATTGTTCAAGTGGTAGATTCAGTCGTGAATATAAGCCAAGGAAGCTTTTTTTGCACTATTTCAGATTGATTACACTCAACCTTGCTCCACGGCATAATTATTCCGACTGGCAATAGCTATCATCGAAAGAATCAGGTTTAATTTCCCATCCTAATTGAGGGTTTTGATGTAGACTTCGAGCAAGGTATTGCCCTTCCCTTCTTCCATCGCCAACAGCCAAGAAAACCAGAGAAAATACAAGTTCGCTTGGTTCGTATGACCAATTACTTTAACGCACATCAATTCTTAAGTATGACCAGCGCTGGGCACATGCATAATCAAAGGGAAAAAATGCTCAAGCACCCATACATATTTGTATCGGAAAATCGTATAGGTACCTTTCTCCCCTTTCGGTTCAACCCAGTGATTGAAAAAATATCCTAAACGAGAGCTCAGCTGCGTTCCTGCAGATTGATTGAGAATTAAATAGGGGTTTTGTAGCTTAATCCTTATTAGAGATATAAACAAGAAGAGGGTAAGTGGAACCATCCTATGAGATGCCGAAAGTCATGCTGTCGGAGAGGGAGCATAAAACCTTGTCAGAATCGTAGCCCAATTGGAAGCACTTGCATCTACCCCTCCTCCCTCGGGAGGACATCGGGGGTGGGAGTTACCTACCAGTGCGGAAGCAGGACACCGAATTGGCCAGGATCTAAGGGTAGTGGTTTAGGCATTCCTTATCACAAGTTGGCAATATATTGGCTGTAACCACCAGCAATTTAAATCGATAGATCACGATCTTGTAAAGAAACGAACTTGAGGCTTGTAACAAAAATGACCAAGTCCTGATTTCTCCTAGTAAGAATGAAATTTTTCTAACTTGGGATACATTACATCGATTCCAAATTGCTAATGACGTCAACTCCAAGTTCAGTTCGCATTTATCCAAATGAGAGGCCATGGTGGGAGCGACGATGGAGCGAAGCAAAGCGCAAAAATAAATAACTTTTTTGTTAAATGAGTGATTCTCTCGACAGAAGAGCTGAAGTATTTTTTATAATATACATTCATTCGTTTGTCGTATATCTTATTCAAGTATTACTCACTGATTCCCTTTTATGAGACTGCCCGAATGGACCGGAAATTAAGGAAATGTGAAATAGAAATGCCCCCACATTCCCATATTGTTTTTCCCCCACCCGGCAATCCCCACCAGGAAAATTCACCCTGCTTTCCATCTCTGTTGCTCCAAAAACACGGCTTACTCTTCTCCATCACCTTTCTCACTTCTGGCGAACCTATCAAACGCTTCCCTTCTCTCCCATACTGGTCATATTTCCCCTCAAGTCTCTGTGTCCCCTCCTCCCCGCTCTTCAAGGTTGGCACGAGCCATCACCTTCACACCGAAGCCCCTGTTCCGGCCCTCCAGGAGATCAGGCCCCTTCTAGTACCCCCTCCGTCCCACTCAACTCAACACTAGGTCAGGATGCGATGTCCCACGCTGACTCTGCCGGCCTCCCATGGCCCCTCTAAGTAAAAGGCATCACTCTCCAAAGGCATGTCCTCCCTCTCCGCGGACGCAGCTGGTTGAGGCAAGGGGGGAGGAAGATAAGATGTGACTATTCGGCGAAAAGCCGATGATTCATTCGATGTGTATTCCTCGCGCACATCCCTTGGCCTTGACTCCCAGGTAGATTAACATCTCAGGTGACGCACGATACTCCTAGACCATGGGTCGCATAGCTGTTTTTGTGAGATGGTGGAGGGTGAGTATCCCCCAAAATGACGGGGAAAGGAGGAACAGACAGCTGATTCCGGCCTGGTGTGTGGCCTAACCTGGAGCTGCAATGCTCGGACAAAATCTCATTTCTTGATCAGAAGCAGAGGGAAAACAATAACAAAAATATCCCAAATTTTAGTTCAATGTCGAATCTTTAAATGGATCCTGAGATTTAATGAATGAAGAGCAGGCAACCTAATCTGAATAGAGCCACAAATGAAGCTTTCTCATAGTACAGTGGAAAACGAAAATTATTGATTTGTAGTGATAGCCATCATTATTAGCCAATGAAGTGTAAAAGGAGTCATATCGCCTTCGCCGTTTTAGTGCTTGGCTTTATGTACAATCTACTTTTGAAAGGAGGTACACATTTAGTTGGACTCCTCTATAAGCTCCATCGTATCGGAAATAACCACTCACAAATAAGATGAATCCAAGGGAGAATAAGGATTGTTATTTCACGAGATTAACTGGCATATCAATATTTGTACAAAATACATAACATGCATCCATCACATAGCATCCGCGAGAGAATCTTATTTTCACTGTCTTTAATATACGGTGCAAATGATCGCGCAAGTCGCACACTTCCTTAGTGTATGCATAAATCAATATTATTTATGATTATACATCGCTCATGCTTAAGTTACGAGTTCTCCAGTTAGGAAATTATATAGAAAAATGTGCTAAGAAGCTTCATAGGCTTAGTCCAAACTGCTCGAAAATTGTGCAAAGACGCTTCATTGCCTAATCATTCATTGGAAAAAAGAACGAAAAGTTAGTTGTCGTGATGTTAATTTCGGCGGGGCTTGGAAGGAGGTGGATTCTTCCGATTTTTGGGATTTCCGCCGCGAAAAGTGGGAACGACGTGGTGGAAATCCCGAAAATTGGAAGAATCAAACTCCGAAGAATAAGTTGTGTCCAACTGACAATGAGTGCACCCTTTTGGCATGAATACACATTTAAATATACTTTCATGAATTATAACTTCGTAAATCATGCAAGTACGTCGCGAGAGTACATCTTAATCTAAGGAAACAAAAAAAGAACTTCATCGCGATGTTTTTGAAAGATACTCATTCATATGAAATTTGATATTACAAAGTGCCGATTTTTCCGGTCCCGTCGTCTTCGTAATTTCGAGTTTCTACTGTATTACAATATAAACAGGGAGGTAATAACCTAATATTTTGTGATGTAAATGCAATCAGAAATTGCAGTTGGGTACTTTAACTGAAAGTAAGGATGGCATACAACGCCCAACAAACTAATAAAGTGCACATTTAGGAGTCTAGCATTGTTGATAATCAGTCTTTGATTAAGTTATTTGAGAGTTATGAAAATAACAAAAGATCAGAACATATGAATGCGAGAGCTCATTTTGTAAACTATCTCATATGAAAAAATCATATTGTTGAAGTATGTGAGAAGTGATGAAAACATTGCAGACATATTTACAAAGTCATTAACTCAAGTGAAATTTAACAAATTTCGTCATATGCTCAATGTGTATTGACGTGAATCTAACTTTCACCATCTCTATTCTTTATTTTAAAGTTAAATATTTGCTGATTTGATATTTTAAAATATATTGAAGAACTTTTTTTTTAGGAAAAGTTTTTTTTTGGGTTGATATTGTGGCCGTTTTCCCTTCCCCAGCCGATTGTTTCCATCTCGCGGAGTTTGAGACCCCCCTCAATGGTGGATCTATGGGGCTCTCCCCAGGTGCAGATGAAGCAAATACGACCCCAGTAAAATGGCAGGAGAGGGAAAACCATCTTGCGAGTAATCAGTTTGGGAAAACATTGCCAAGAGTCCTTTATTAGCAGACCAAACAAAATGAACTCCTCGTGGCCAATTGGGCCGACACTACATCAAACACAGAAAAATAAAAAAAACCGGCTGGTGTCAATGATATAATGGTGGAAATAGACCCTGTTCTACATGTGCTCACGGTGGACCCCGGTGATACAACAAAAATGACGCTTGGTGTCAGTAAGAATTGAGTAAAGTTAGGATGCGCCCTTGGGACGTCAGGCTCATTAAGACAAATGTTCCCCGCCTTATGATACTGGGGAGCACTCAGTCTGCCGGAGACGGATGGGGGGAAATAATGGTTTTCTTCCTGCACTATGGTCCCTCCCTCCCCCCAAGGGCTTCACTCTGAAGTAGATAGGGGTGGCAGTCTACTTAGCTCCGCTGGTACGAGCAAAGTCTCCTCCAGTGTCTTCTTGGCTGTCTCAACCTGGTGTCCTCTCGGCTGTCTCCTGGATACACCAGCCGTCTGCCTGCCAGCATTCATGACCAACTCGTCCCTTTTGCACTCGGGGCTCCCTCTAGCCCCCCATTTTGCTGCGGTGTCACATACCACATTCTAAAATTCATTTTACAATCTAACAATTTTTCTCAGCATATGCAAGAAT
Source organism: Pyrrhosoma nymphula (assembly GCA_963573305.1). Classification (NCBI taxonomy): domain Eukaryota; kingdom Metazoa; phylum Arthropoda; class Insecta; order Odonata; family Coenagrionidae; genus Pyrrhosoma; species Pyrrhosoma nymphula. Next base: position 153,296,349 of record OY754329.1, on the reverse strand, counting down.
GGATGCACTCCTGCGTGTCAGATTGACAACATTTCATTAAATCTCTGCTGTGTTTTACTTTGTTTGCTGCGCTTTGATAATCACTGTCTTGTGCATAGCAATCTAAAGCTCCCCTTTTGTTTGTGCAGGAAAATGGTGGGAGGAGGAGGCCTTCAAACAGTGCAGCAGTAGCAGCAGCACCACCATCAGAGCCTTCAAGGACCTCATCTGGGGACATTGAGGAAGTACTTCTGTCCTCCACGGGTCATATCTGAGCCGAAGAGAGATGGCACTATGTGCATTCACGTGCCGCCACGACCCCACCCTCATGCTCTGGGCAGCAATCTATTGATTACGTATGCTCATTCCCTTGGCACTGCAAATGGACTGAACCCGACAGAGTTCTGCCCTGCGTTAGTGTCTACTTGTGATTATCACGCAAGGGATGTTTCTTTCTTTGATGTAGCAGGAAGAGGCACGCTCATGAATACCCAACTGACTCTCTCCAAAGTTAATTTATACATGTGTACATGAATATAATATCCGCCTACTACCTGTGTGATTTCCCCATCGCAATGTGCTCTCTCTCTCATCACGTGCCCACCATCATTCCAATTTAAGTCCAAACTGTTTCATTTGCTCTGAGGAATTGAGGGCTCAGTCCCTTGAGGTTCACATTCTCTTAGCCTTTCATTCTTGAATGCATTTGTGTGTTGCCTGAATGACTGGAGAGGACATAGTGAATAATTTTGATGGAGAGATTTTCAGCTGTTGAATTTCTTCTCTTCGGATGTGTTGTGCCTTGTCAGGGCATTAATTTACTTCGTGACATATCACATGATGCTCGATAAGCATTTAAAGGTGTCCTAGATATGGATGATTTTGGGTTAGGCACTCTGTGATTGAGTATTTGAAAATTCAATAAGAGACTTTGTTTCTCATGTTAACAGCCAGAATTTCCCAGAATCATCAGATTTTAAAGTATTCAAGTAATAACTGCCAATCAATGTTCTTTTTTTCATAGTTATTTGTGTGCACTGTTAGTAAAGCCTCAAACTGGCTGCAGGCCTTTTAACTAGATATTCAAGAACAAGAAGGTGGAAAACTCAAGGTATGATTCAAGGCTGGAAGCTCAGGACCAATTGGTGAGGGGTTATCTCTGCCTCTTTTGAGGCCAATAGATTTTATTTATGGGTTCAAATTGTAGTAGAAAGTTTCTAGTCTTTTGCTAAAACATTTCTGTCAAGGAAACATCCTCTTTTGTGTATTAGTAGTGTAAAATAATATGAAAAGAACAATTGATTGGCAGTTAATCATTTTAATATTCCCTCACTCTGTTTGGCATCTAGTGTTGATGCTTTCATGGTGATTATTTTAATATTATGATTTGTGTATTGCGATTACAGGGTCGTTTATTTACTTTGTACAGCACTGTAAATAGTTTTGGATTCTTCCACTGTGTTATGGTATTGTTTACCCGTTTGATATTATGTGAGCATATCCTAAGCACCATGTATACATATTTATGCTATGATTTTTGTATATTTTTCTTGTAGATTTACTGAAAATTTCTATGATGACTGCATTCTGAGACTTCATATTTTTATGAGTCGAGCAATATTAAGGGATGTTCCTAGTGCATCCCTATGTGCCTTAAAGTATGGTGCTGATTTGTGTATAGTTGAGGTCAGAGAACCTGAGATTTTTTAAAAATATTTAGAAATACATGTTGACTTATCACTGTTTCATGTTACAGAGAAGACATGTTTATTAACATAAATAAGAACACTGGCACTGCTTTATTATCCTTATTATAATAAATTTTACAAATTCTTTTATTGTATACTAGGTGAATGAATGACATATTGAGTGCATGAGTTTTTAATTTTGTATTGGGAGCCATACCTTGTGATATCTGTAGTATGGTTGCACGTATGAATGTTTTGTGGAGTTCCACCACGTGAGGGCATTGCAGACATTCTTTGCTGACCTGTAGCCCTCCTTTGTTGCCAACCAAAGATGTTGAGGCCTTGAAGAGAGGTCTCGGGGGAGATGATGGACTCGGGGAGATGGACAAGTGGGGACGTCAGTAAATTTCTTAAATATTTATGCATTTAGTAGGAAGAAGCTAACTTCAAGCCTGCAGCGAGAGTGGCATTAATATGGCTGTCTATTTGCAGATAAATAGCTTCACAAATTTGAAGAAAATATTTTATCAGTGATTCAAGATGTTTTCTGGGTGAAATGTTTTCAGTTTTTGCTCAGTCAACAGTTTCCCTTCAGCTTTTGAAGTTTCTGCTGGCAGTATCATCTGGATCACTGATATTTTTGCTGAACTTTTGGAGGATTTAGAATGGTCATACATCCATGAAACCTGTGAGGCATTCTCCTTCCTCAAGATCACGCCAAATTCTGAAGTTGGGTCAGTACGTAGTTGGTTGATTCCTGCATGAAAGGCATTGCATCCTTGCTAGGTAGTGAGGTATGCTAAAAAACTCTTTAGTGAATCGGAGTTGTGAAAAAGCCTTGCCTTTTTGGTGCTGAACTTAATACAAGCATTTCATCAGTTAAAATAATGTGATATTTTTCAATTTCATTTGCTTCCCTTTTCGACTAGGAAAAATTAACTCTCACTTCAACTATTAGATACTCTTATTTACATTTGTCTTTCTGGTGAAAGCAGTGTGGCTCCCTCATGCATAGGTGTTTTCGGTGACAGCCAATGCATTTGCAATTCCAAGTACAACTGTCCTGTGATGTCCTTCCGTCAGAAGCCCCCTGTGTTTGAGGAAGAGAATGACTAATTATGACTAGGGTGTTTCGAGGAAGGGTGAGTAGGATTTCCTCCTGAATTTGAGTTGAAATGTTAACATCCTAGGTGAAACCTGAGTACATATTCAATGGAACCTCAAATCTCCTCAACAAGAATAAAAGTGGAATTTGAAAATAATAGAAGAAAAAATTCATTTTATTGTGATTTTCATTGTGGTCCTTAATGGTGTGTGATTGACAGCTGATAGTGAGCTCTACTCTCACTGATTTAAACCCCTTTAGAATAAAAGACTTTTTTGTATGCAGGTATACCTCGCTTAGCACGAAAGATGCATCCCTTAAATTCCCTGAAGTACAATCTCGCAGGAACAAGATAATGCTAATATTTCATATTGACACCTGTAAAGGGATTGGCGCCAAGTACTTCTTCCATTCTGAAATATAATTTAGTAGTACGCATTCCACTTCTTCATTAAACCAATTCCATACTATTCGCCGATACATCTGTCCTGTGATCCTTAGGTCCCGAAACTCAGATTAGCAGAGTATTTAAGTGTAAGGATTGATACAGAGTTGGTTTTTAAGTAATAATATAAGTATCCCATAGAGAATGTGGAGCCCTCTGGTTTTCTACCAGGTGATGTTGGTGAGTGGTACAGACATTTTGAAGGTGTAGTCTTCTATCGTTCTCGAGGTAAATGGTTTGACCAGAAGGGTGTAATTTTTTTATAGTATCTCATTGGGATAAAGTTGGCTCTGATTGGTCATCACTTTCCCCCCTTTGTTTTTCTCGATCTTGATTTCCACTGCCTCATACAATTCGGTCCAAGTAGTTTTTGGCATGGCGAAGAAGTTTGGCCCTTGAGGAATCGATCCTGTAAACATTCTCGAGGCTGCCCTCCCACTGCAGATTAACCAGGGTGGAAGAGACGGATACACCTTTCATTATCTTTGGGGCATTTTTCTATGGTTTGATGGTTGTAAGTTTTCACACGGAATGCAGTAAACACCTGTTGCTTTCAGCCCCCGGTCATTTATGCCAGTCCCCAGTTTGTCTTTGAGTTTCCCTGTTGGCTTGTGGGCAGTTCTAATCTCGTGCTTGGCCAGTATTCTTGCGATCTGGTTTCAGATCTTTGGTTCTCTTTGGTTTCTTCTATTCCACCGTATCCTCTATCGTCTCCATTAAGGGTCAGGTGAATCCCCCAATCTCCATTAGCACGAACGGTTCTCTTAATGGGCCTCCATTCAGCATCAAGATTTTCTTCATCTGACAATGCCTTGGCCTGGTGAATGAGCGTGGTCATCGCACCTCTTTTTTGCTCCGGTTGGTGGTTGAGGTACAGATTGGTGTGCATTGGTTTTCGGAACGCGATTTGGCACAGGCTTCCACCCACCTGTACCTCAACGGGAGAAGCAACCACCATCCCACGCCAAAATGAGGTGTGATGACCACGCTCTTTCACTAGGCCAAGGCAGTGTTGGATGAAGAATACCTTGACGTCAAAGTGAAACACTTGAAGAAATCCTTTTGCACTATTGGAGATTGGGAGATGCACCTGGGCCTTAGAAGGTCCTTGATGGAGAGGGAGGGAGGTACAGCAGAAGAGACGAAACCAAAGGGCAGATTACCTTCGTCTAGTGACGGAATTTAAAGGCCTAATCGTAAATGAGGCTTACTTAATCATAGTGTGAGCTCCAGCTATTTTATTAAAATGGGAACTTAGGTCATGGTGTGCAAATAAGTTCACCATTGGTATGTTGTGTTATAGCAATAATTGTGTTCATCGAGGGATATATGTGCTCATGGGATAATTTACTATGAATAGGTAGTTTCACGCTCTATAGATTTTATTTATTGTGTTCTAAGGTGATAAGGTCTCTACCAACCAACAGGAGAATGTTCTCTTTTGCCCTATTTTTGCTCTTTGGATTATCATATTACGTGCATATCTGTATGTATAAACAAAGCTGGTGAGCATTGCACGCGCAGCATCTTTGACATGTGTCTGGAGGGGAGAATAAAGCAACTTTTACATTCAATAAATAGGTATTTCTGTGACCCTTGATGATTCACTGGCTGCCTTAATGTTTATTAACATATTTTCCATTCAATCAGAATGCAATGGACTTCCTGGGTCAGAATTCCACCTGATGATTTTTCAATTTCCTAATAAACAATGAGGCATTTAAATAATTTTAATTCTATAATTGCAAACTACTCCCCATAGCAATTCCTCAGTCCTTCATAAAAATCTTCCCTTAATCGTATTCACTTCTTGTTGGGAAGAAGCAGGCCACAGATTAATGGCATGGATACTTCCTGACGCAATGCCCTTGCTGCCACCCCTGCGGGTAGGGGGATAGAGAATACTCCCGCAGTGTCCCTGCTTGTCGTAAAAGGCGACTAAAAGGGTGGATGGAGGCAACCTCCACTCCAGTGGGCGCATCCAGGAGCGGACAGCTACGTAGCATTAGAGACAGATGGAGGACCCTATGGTTGCAGCCACCCTGGGCAAGCTAAACTTTGGTGCCCATTTTTAACATAATTTTAAAAATGTTCACAAGAAAACACTAAAAATATAGAAATGAGTTTATTACGTGGTTGTTTTTAACATACAATAAACAATAATATTGTATTTTTTTACGAGTACCGTCAACTGGAGCTACTTTTGCCCAATTATTTCCAATTTTATTTTTTATGTAAAAATATACTGAGTGAGCATAATCTAATGATTTTACAAAGACTTTTTCCTAGTTAATAGGTAGGTACTTTCTCAGCACTTACAGCAAGTTAGGGGCTTCTGTAGCATTTAATAATGTATGATTTTACTTTTTCAAAATCTGGGCCAAAGTAATACCAAGCTGGGGCTACATTGTCCCAGGTAAATGTTTTTATAAATAATGCCAATTTTCATTGCCTTGGGCCAAAGAAACCTCTGACAATAGGCAATTATGGCAGCATAGCAACCAGACATAGCATTATTTTAAGGAATTTGAGTTTATTTTTTAGAAGACATCAAACTGAACAAATTAGTACAAAACATGAAATAAGTGGCCCACTAAGAATTTGATTTCACTCAACACTGACATAGTCTGACATATATACTACAGAAAGGACTGCTACAAATGAATAAAAGGAATGAAAATGTGTTAACAAAAGAATACGAAAGGCTCTAGAATCGAGATCACACAAAATTGTCTAACTCTGCCACTTGAAAATATCCCCTCTTGGAAAGCAGTTTTGGTGGAGATATTTTCCTTACAACAGATTGCCAGGAGTATACCATTACTTTAGAAAGGGTTATGCATGGAAGAAAAGTCCAATGGTGGGGCTTTACTTACACATTTATTCACTTTACAACTATCGCAGTACACGTCTTTATGACCACTACCTTTTACACACTACATCATGCGCAGCACACGCCTGCCCCCTGATGTGTGTCTTCACAATTACATTTTAGGTCCAACAATAATTACATCTTCTGAGGCCACTTCCAACATTTTTTAGATTTATCCGTACAATCAACTGTAGGGCCTTCCACAGAGTCCATCTTCAAGATTAATCCAGGATATTCCTGTTTATCATAAATTACAGTCACAAAATCACCCACTTTCAGAATAGCAGATAGATCCAAATTTTGGGATGGTCTCACATCAGTAGACTCTTGCTTCTCAGTGCTCATCTTGAGAAATCTGCAACTCTGATGACGAATCCTGAATACTCAAGTCAACAGCATCAGATTCTGAGTCTGACGATTCAAGAGTATATTTTTTCTGGGTCGTCCCTTCTTTTTGGGCACAGAACAGTCATCACTGGAGACAGACACTGGCAATGGAAGATGCAGGTGAATCTTCCAAGTCTATCGGACAGATACTCTTCCCTTGAGGGACACTTAAGTTTCCTGTGTTTCTTCTTCTCTGTTGGTATCTTACACTCATTTCTTTTCTGGATCAGGTGTTGTAGAAAAGCATCGCTGACTTCCTCTATTGTAACGTCTTCAGTTGGTAGAGGGTTCAAAACAGAATTCCTATTGGTGGGATATATTCCACATTTACGGAATCCAGAAATCAAATTCTTACTATTTTTATTCTGCTCCATCTCTGACATCAACTTCCCCAGAAGTAATGGGAACACATCTTTTGGCAGCACCTCATATTTCTTTCCATTTGGTGAATCCTTCCACTGTCTCAAAATGTTTCTCCAAGCTTTCTTCATTGGAGCGAAGTACGCCACATCCAGCGGCTGTGTGAGGTGGGTGGATCTTGGAGGCAGACATACAAATCTAATGTTGTTTTCTTCACACAGTTGCAATATTTCAGGATCATTGTGTGAAGACAAATTGTCACCAATCATTAATTTAATTCCTTCTTGTTTCTTCAATCGTGGTAACAAAAGTATCTTAAACCAATCCTCAAATGTTGCGGCATCAAACCATCCATGCTTTGAGCGATTGTAATGACATCCTGACGTGTTTCACCTTTCAATTCAACTGCGTTCCTTCAAAGGTTTGGGCAAGCACATTTTACACGAAATTAACTTGTCCGACATATTGCTTTATTCATCCACCGGATACAGTAGAATGCGCATGCGCAGAGTATGAGAAACAATGCAGCAAAACACAGTATGAGAAATCGTTCAAATACCACAATACTACCCCCCTGAAAGTGCTTCATTTTGGCACATGAAATAATTTTGCAATAAAATCTGAAACAAAAAACAAAATTATTTTTGGTGCAACTGGTACAAAACAAACAAACAAAAAGAAATAAAATCAGGAAACTTAAGAACTAAACTTAGTCCCAATGCAAGATAAAACCACTGGTACACAAAGTCAGAATTCCTGTATTTAGCAGGTTTTTGCAAAGTGACACGATTGCGCAAGGTGCGCTGAGGTAGTGGTGTTGCAACCACAGCAGGATTGTTTACAACAGGGACATTCACATACACAGATCGGGGTTGCAGGTCGGAATCAGGAGAAATATCAGGTTCATGTTGCACACTGGGTGTGACCTGGGACAGGTTTGTGCTGAAAATAGGAACACTGGCAGGCACAGATTTGGGTTCTAAATCTACCTTGGGCTTCAAGTCTAAATCAGGGTAAACATCAGTTTCAGGTGGTCGTTGCACACCTGGTGTGACCTGGATCTGGTTAGTGCTGACTTGCACCACCTTGTGATTATCATATCTTTCTACATGCAACAGAGTAGGTCCAGCAATTTTCAAGATTTTGGCATAAAAAGGTTCATCCTTAATAGAGAGCTTCACCTTCACTTGGTCATTTACTTGAAAATGTTTCTTAGATGGCACATAAGATCTTAAATTCGGTTTGTTAGCATTGACAAGGGTCTTTGGCACAAAAGCTACCATAAAATCAGCAGGACATTTTCTAGTGACAGTGGACGGAGTTCTTAAAGCTAACAAGTAATTAGACAATTTGACAGGCAGGAATGTTATCAGTCTTAGTTAGAGCCTTCTTAAGGCCAGTCTTAACAGTTTGAACAAATCGTTCTGCTTGGCCATTTCCAGCCGGATGGTATGGGGCACTTTTTGATGCTACAACGAGATTTTTTGTACAAAAATCAATGAATTCAACAGAGCTAAATGGCGGTCCATTGTCACTCATAATCTCCACAGGTAGTCCCCAGGTACAAAAACACTGACTAAGCTTGTCTATGACGGCACTGGCATCGGTTTTACACATGCTCCAGACCTTAACCCATTTGGAGTAACTGTCAACACAATAGATAAGTAACACTGTTCAGGAAGTAAAATTCAATATGAATCCTTTCCCATGGTTGAGTGGTGGGAGTCCATGGAACGTGTTCTGTGGACACAGCTCTAAAATTGGCCTTACTGCAAGGGTCATATGTGGCCACAATGTCCTGGGTGATGCTGGGCCACCACATAATGGAACGGGCCCTCAACTTCATTCGGACCACACCTGGATGACCTTCATGCAGGTTAATGAGCACCGTCCTTTGGAGAGATGGTGGAACATCTACTCGGTCTCCTAGAAGTATACAAGCATTTTCAATTGGAAGTGCATACCTTACATTGAAGTGAACCTTCAGATCTGCAGCAGGACAAGTTTCTGGCCATCCTTTCAGGATGAAAGACTTCACAGCCTTGAGTTGTGGATCAGCATCAGTTTCGAGAATGATGGTCTCACAGGAAACAGGCAGGTCTGGCAGATCTACAACAAAGTTGCAAGTTTCATCCACAGCATACTCTTTAACTGGTAACCTTGATAGCATGTCAGCTGCGCCCATCTGGCTTGATCTCCTGTACTCCAGCTGGTAGTCATAATTGCCCAATATGATTGACCATCTCTGCAATCGTTGAGCAGACACTTTCGGTGTTGTCTTAGTAGGTGAGCACATAGATTTCAACGGCATATTATCAGTCACAATCTTGAACCTTCTGCTCCACAAATATTTATGAAATTTCTGCAAAGCAATGATAATTCCCAAGGCTTCTCTTTCCAACTGAGAATATCGTTGCTGAGTGATCGTCAACATCTTGGACATGAATTCAATTGGCCTTTCTTCATTTCCTTCTCTAATAGCCAAAACACCCCCCACTTTAACAGGCGAAGCATCACTAACTAAAACCAGGTCTTTTGAAGGATCATACACCGCTAAAGCTTTGCTCTTCAATAACATTTGCTTGCTTAACTCAAAAGCTTCCTCACAACGTTCATTCCAATCCCACACAGCATCTTTTGCAAGTAAGTCATACAACGGTTTAAACACGGTACTAGCTTTGGTCAGGAACCTGCCATAAAAATTTATCATCCCAACATATGAATGCACTTCAGAAGCATTCTTTGGTGTAGCACAGTTCACAATGGCATTCACTTTCTTTTTGGACGGTTTGTAGACATTATGTCCCAACTCATATCCCAAAATTTCAATTTCACTTTTGTTCAGTTTCACTTTCTCAGATTTTACTCTCACTTTGTTTCTCCAACTCACTCAAAACTGCATGCAAATTCTTTCTGCAATCTTCGATAGTTTCTCCACCAATGATAATATCATCAATATACGCTCTTGTTCTCTTGAGATCTCCTAATATTTGGTCAATAACTGACTGAAAACAGGCACTTGCACTAGCTAACTCATAGGGTAACCTTGTAGGTTTCAGCAAACCAATGCAAGTATTCAGCTGCAAGATTTCTTGTGACTTTTCATCTAACGTTAGTTGCATGAATGCATCAGCACAGTCTAACACACAATAATATTTGCACCCTCTCATGGCATTGAAAATATCCACTGGCGCTGGCAAAGGATAGAGGAGGTGGTCCAAATATGGGCTACATGTTTCATTTTGTGGTCTACTGTGCTAACTTAAATTATTTTTAAAGATGTTAATGTTATTATTCAACCTGCAACAAGTCGTACATAAGACAGGGTAGTAATATACACGTAAAGCCTTCAACTTTTTTTCAAATGAGTCTATTTCAAAAAGTTGTCAAAATGAAATGATTTCAATAAGTGGTCTAAATATGGGCTAGTGGGCCACTCATAATGTAAATGTTAAAAAAAAGGCAAAAATAAACTCAAAATGCTGAAAAATTATCCCAAAAAATTCTAAAGGTAGTAAAAAGAAGGTAAAACATGCTCTCAAACGTTGCTAGAGTTATTATTTGCAGAAATCACACACATACGCCTCTTTTTCTGCCCCCTGCGCACTCAGTGTGTGCCCACATCTGGCACATGATACATTGAACCTACGTTTCTCCTCCCGTGTCCTGAGAAAACAGTCCATCACAGAAAATGCAGGTTGCATCATTGCCGTCAGGGCGGTCTTCTGAAGATAGGTCCAGGTCACTGTCATCAAGCATCGGCTCCCCATGATCTTCCTCGAAGTCTGAAGAAGACTGGGTCTTCTTAGCCTTCTTTGTGTTCCGCTCAGCTTTCTTTCTTGCAAGTTTAACCTTACTGGTTTTCACAGCTTCGCCTTTCCCAGACCTCTGAAAGAGTTTTTTCCTGCACTTGAATTTTTCTGATTTATCCAAAGATCTGCGCAATTCGTCTCTGTAAGGTGTGCCTGTCACAAGACACGCTTTTGCAGATTTGCGACCTCGGTTGGTCTTCTTCTTTGAGACAGTAGGCACTGGATTAACGTCAGATGAATAAATGTGTTTGGATGACCCAGCTACTCCAACCTGACCGGAATAGGGATTCTTGGAGGCTAGATGATCCGAGGCAAAGTCCTCACCAGGTGGTGAAAGAGAGGATGATGGGATGGCTTGAGATTGAGAAGATGGCTGACTTGAGGGAGTTTGAGAAACTGAGCTACATGTCTTCGCAGCTTCTATTTCTGTTGCAATGAAATCTATATAATTGAAAATATTTTTGTTTAACAGCCAAATCCCAGTATTTTTAAAACCGTTAACGGCTATTTCTCCGGTTTGCACTTTGAGGTAGGCCTTCCCAAATAGCTCCATGATGTCATAAGGTGTTACAGGACCGTTAGAGTGTCGCAGCCTCAGACGGTTTTCCTCACTGTAGCATGATTTTAATGGGCCCATGAAAGTCTTGTCCAGGGGTTGTAGTTTGTGTGTGGAATGTGGGGGCAGACACACAATGGCCACATGATTCTTCTTCGCCATGTCGATTGCATCCACATTGCATACATGAGAGTAGTGGCCATCTACAATGAGCAGAACTGGAGAATTTTCACTTGGTTTGACCTCTTGAATGAAATGAATGAACCACTCAGTGGTTACTTTGAACCCTGCCAGATGGGTACGCCCTGCCTACTGAACCAGGTGGAGCACCCTTCATCAACGTTTGACTCATATTTGTGCGGGGAAAAATCACAAAGGGTGGCACAAAATGACCAGATGCACTCATGCAGGCAGTAATGGTCACCATTGCACCTCTTTCGGCGGAAATTAGAGCAGCAATCTGCCTTTTCCGTTTTCTTCCAACAACATACGGAACTTTACTTTGGACAATGGACAAACCTGTTTTGTCCACGTTGTACGTCCTTGAGGCTGAGAACTTGTGCTTATCATAGATTTCCTGTAAAATGGTGAAGAAGGCGTCCACATTCTCTTTAGTGAATCCCAAAGCCCTGGCGTAGGAAGTTCCGCATGGTTTCCGGAGTGACAGACGACCCTTGTGACGGTTCAGAAATAAATCCACCCAAGCCCTTCCTCCAGCTTCATTTTCAAATGGAACGGGCAGATTGTTCCTCATCGCAAGTTAGTACGTCATTTGCTTCACATCCTTGATGGTGCACCCAAAAAACTTCTGTTCCATAGTGAGTAGGTAGGAAACAAGTGCTTCCTCAAGATCATGTCCCAAGTACGGCTTTCGTCCAAGCTTTATGCGTGCTGCTTCGGTAGGTGTTAAATCACTCTTAATGCTGAGAGTTTGAAGAGTGGTGCGGGACACATTGAACTCCTTGGAAGCCTTCAGAGTTCCCATTTTCTTTCCCTCACGGCAATAATTGCCTTTTCCATGTCTTCTGGGTCCCACTTCTTCCTGATGTTTTTGGGAGAATACTTAGGCTTCGTTCTATGCATCCTGAGCAAAGGAAACAGACGAATGAGCAATTTTCAAAGATACGTCGTATGTACTCACTTGGCTCAGTAATGAACCAAGATATTGCCAATTATTGATGCTTATTTATGTAGTAAGTGAAATTAACGTACCTAGTGGTAGTCGGACGTAGTCACTAATGGGTGAACGTGTTGGTCAGCTACGACTGCTGTCAGGCGAATAAGCAACTTTCCAGGTCACTTTGAAAAACTCTTCCCACACCGGGATAGGAGGTGGGAAAAAGACACTAATATGTATACCAGAGCTAAGGTTCTAGCAAAATTCAGCAGTTGAGCTGTAGGTTACTACAAAGTGAATGCGAGATGGAGAAACTTGAACTTGGATATGGCAACAAAGTAAGCATCCATAATTGACAATGTGTCCGTCGCTTAGCCAAGTAATAAATACAGAGTAACTATCTCGCACTCGCTTGACTGGCCAAATCTCAAACCACACCAGGTGCCTTCGAGGTTGCGAAGTATCAAATAAACTCATTTATTTTTGGCTACTCTCTTGACTTTAAGGGCGTTCACGCAAAAAAATAACACTGCAACGGGCACGGCCCCTAGTGAACGTATGTAGCTAATATTTTGCGTTAAGAGTTTTCTAGTCATTTGGTAAAGAATTAGAAGACGACGTGAAATACTGGAAGACTTGATATTTTTAACCACCTTAATTTTCACACAAAAATAATACCTATTAATTAAATTATCAAGAATAAGCGTTTATCAAAAAGGTTCACGCAGGAATAAAAAAAATATAACTAAAATAGAACGGCCGAAATACATTTAAAAAATTACGAAAAAATTTTATGTGAGGTTGAAAAATGGTCTAAATATGGGCTAGCCCGTTTTTAGACCAATGTAGCTAGCCCATATTTAGACCATCCGCATGTTTGAGTTACACTTAACGGCAGATAATACGGATGACCAATATCCATTGTTGAACGTCTCCAAATCGTAATTTAAAATGCCAACTTTGATGTAATAATAATAAAAGTAACTTATGTTATTCAAAATAATTTTTAAAAATTCTTAACCATTTACCTGAAAAAGTTTTTGAGTATTCAGTAATGAGGGTTATGGACAAAAAACACAATAGCTTCCAATATGGAGGACAACGCTAGCTCAACTTCTCCATTCCTTATTTCTTATCAAATAGCAGTTACTGCATATACACAATGATTACTTGCAGCACCTGCTAGTACCTCATTCATCAACCAGCCCGTATTTGGACCATAGCCCGTATTTGGACCTTCTCCTCTAATGATCCACTACAATACAGGGATTTACAGTTCTTTTGTAATCATGCACAACTCTTATATCTGAACTATTTGGTTTGGGCACGGGCCATACAGGTGAAGCCCACTCAGACCTCTCCAATCTCACATACCTTCCATCTTGAAGTTTACTTCTTAAAACTTAAGTGACTCTCTCCCTTTCACTATATGGCACTAAATATTCCTTATGGAACACAGGTCTACAGCCTTGCTTCAACATCAAAGATGCAGTGAAACCAATAATGCACGAACTATTATCCCCACTAAACACTGCAGGATATTTTCTTTTCAATTGTTCCATCTCTTCATTTGTTGCTTCATTTTTCACAGCCTTTACTTGGGACTCATCTTCAATTTGATGGAAACCTAACATAAGTCTCCATTCAGGCACAATGGCATCAAGCCATTCTCGCCCCAACAACGGCACACAATCATCTTTGGATTCACAAACAATAAATCTCAACGAGTATTCTCTTCCCCGCTCAAACACTTGAACCAAACTTTCTCCTCCAGCAAAAAGAGAATGTCCACTTAAGGATGCAAATCTCACTGAAGTACTCTTCACTGGCACATCAGGAAATGAGTGAGTCATATTTATAGTTGTTATCAATGAATGTCTTGATCCATTATCCACTTCCATGGCAATATACTTCCCTTTCACTCGAACAAGCAAGGGCTGACCAGAGCCTCGCTTCGCATTTCCCACCAACTTGACCACATCAAAATCACAGTCATCATTAATCCCGAGATTCTTATCAGCATTGTATTCAACACATAGAATATCTTCTGCCTTATAACCTTCACAGATGGCACTTTCAATTTCTGCACACATTTTCTTGGCTTCAGTTTCGACATCCAATTCCTCAACATTGCAATTTTCCAATAACCGGCACACTTGCCGCCTTCTGCTTCACGAAATCTGTTTTCCTCAACACTACACATGACTCGTTTGGAAATGAAAACATCATCCAGCTGACTCAAATCTTCAACCTGCTCTTCGCCAGTTTCTGCATTTCCCTCATCATAAATCATCTTTGTTTTCGCCGCTCGGCAAGCACGACGAATGTGTCCTTGTTTGTTACATAAATTGCAAATGTACGACTTCTATTGACACTCAAAAGACCTGTGACCATCAGTTCCAGCACAAGCATAACAAAACTTGTTGCTTGCATGGGCTCCTGTACCCCCACCTCTTGTCTGAGAGCCACCACGGCCTCCTCGAGACACATTCTGGGTGCCACGGCTACTCGATCCACCGTGACTGCTTCCCCCTCTTGGCTGAAAGTGTTGTTGGGCTCCGCACCCCTTTTGATTGTGTTAATCTGCTCTTCCACGCGATGACACGTTGCATACAACATCTTGAGTTCGGCTTTGTTTAGCTTCCTCATAACTCTCGTACAGTGTTGCTAACTCCAGGCACTTGGTTAAGGTATCAACATCACCCGGCTTGGCTTTGTCAAACTTAGCCTTGAGCTGAGCGTTCCTGACATTCCTAGTAAAAGTATCCACCAAAACAGTTTCCAAATAAGCATTGTCATAAGCACATTTACTGGCGAGCACGCGAAGTGCATTTGCAAACGCAGACACGGATTCGTGGGAGTCTTGAACTCTGATAGCCAACTTTCTTCTGTAAGATCTGGCCAGGGGTTGTGATTCAAAATTAGCTCTGAATATATCACACAGTTCATCATAAGTTTTATCCTTGGCCTTAACTGGCAAACATGCTTGTCGTAAGATTGTAAAGACACGCGGCCCACTGAAGTGAAGAAGAACCTTAATTTTATTAACTTCTTACTCAATACCCATTAAGTCGAGGTAAACTTCAAGTCTTTGGGGTCACCAATGTGGGTGTCACGGTTGAGATACCAACACCAAATACTGGTGTACGGTGTTTATTTAGCGTTAACACAAATACAAGACATGCCACCACACCGATTCGATCGATCGGCACGACTTAGACTCAACGACTGACTTCGGCCAGCGGGTGTTTATATGAGATTTGTTACATTGTAGTCAGCGTAGCCCCACGTGGGTAGAAGACTTGAGACAGCGCGCCGGGCTGTCTGGAGCCGCGCTGGGGCAGTGGCTGGCGAGAGACCGCGCGCCGGGCTGTTCGGCGCCGCGCCGAGGCAATGGCGAGAGTTCGCCACACCACCCCCTGCTGAGATCGGTGACCAGATGCCAGCCTGGAAGTGTTATGTTCAGACATACTCACAAGAACATTTTTAACAGTTCTTTATTTGGTCTGACCGACCGCATGTAACCTTACAATCATGCGCACAGCAATAGCCACTGTTCTCAGTGCTGCCAACATATATTACTGGAAGAAATCAGGAAACCGCCCACGACGTCCAGATCTGGTGAAGTCAGACGCGTCTCGGGCAGGCGTCGGATCCCGTGGGCGTGGCGGGCGATGGTGTGGCTGATGCAATCGGGACGTTCTCGGAAACCACGTAGGCGGGTTTCACGCGGTCTATGCTGAGCCTGTCGTTACGGACACCGCACCGGACTGTCACCGTCTTCTGGTCGCGATGAACTACAGGGAAGGGACTGGTGTATGGCGTTTGCAGCACCCCTCGGACGGTGTCGTCTCGGACCATAACCTGAGGACAAGTGTTTATATCAGTAAATACAAAGAATGAAGGATTAGAGTGGCGGGAGGCGGGCTGCGCATGCAGGTTCAGCATGATGCGTCGGAGGTGCGTCACGAAGTCGGAGGTGGCGGGCGGCTCCTCTGCATTGGCCAGGAACTCGCCGGGTAGTCGTAGAGCTTCGCCGTAGACCAATTCTGCGCTGGATGCCTGGAGATCGTCCTTCCAGGCAGAACGCATACCAAGCAGGACCAGGGGTAGGGCGTCCGTCCAGGTGTCCGCGTGGCACATGAGCGCAGCCTTAAGCTGCCGATGAGGGCGCTTCACCATACCATTCGCGCTGGGGTGGTACGCCGTAGTGTGGCATTGGCGAAATCCGACCAACTGACAGAGCTCCCGGAATAGATATCCCTCGAACTGACGACCATTAAGTGGAAGAGAAATAATCGC
Organism: Pyrrhosoma nymphula; assembly: GCA_963573305.1. Taxonomy (NCBI): domain Eukaryota; kingdom Metazoa; phylum Arthropoda; class Insecta; order Odonata; family Coenagrionidae; genus Pyrrhosoma; species Pyrrhosoma nymphula. The sequence goes on along the minus strand of OY754329.1, from coordinate 153,279,726 downwards.
GGAAACGCTCTACGTCAATTGGAAGTCCACTAGATAAGGCTTTCAGAATGGTCGAAAACCTCTCAATCAGCTCATTTAATTTATTGACGGAAAATCCTTTTTCTTTGTTTTACAAAAATACATTTATACAAAATATTCATATCATATTATTTCAAGTTTAATTTCTTGATGGAAGTGTTCTAAAGTTAGCAATAATATACAATAAGGTGGATTGAATATTACTATATAGTAGACAGCTATTAAATAATAGACTAGCTCTTGTGGTATATCATTAATCAATCAATCAATATCAGTTTATTTGTCATTAAATGGTATACTTCCTCCTTTCAACTTCATCTTTACTGCCATCAGCTGTCTTAGTCTAAACATGAAAAACGATATTGTCGTATGATAAAAAGTTTTTGATACTGTTTTTCTGGGTTATGGATGATGCAATATAAATTCAAAAAACGTACCTTCCATTTCTTGATGTTTAGCCTGGAAGCAATTCGCAATAGGCACTCAAAAAAAGGAAAATAGCAATGAAGAGGTGACAATCCAAAAAAAATATTTTGTTTCGTCTACAAGCTTCTTACTCATCTGTTCCAATTGGTTCATTTCTGATATTTTAGCACCACAAACGTAACATTTCATGGGGCTTGCATTTGTTAAGAGCACTGCATATCTAAAACAGGAACATGAATGATCATTTATGTTCTAAATGAACGCCATAAACTTAGCGTATTTACTGGCAAAGCCTACCTTTCCATCCACCATGGTGAGGACCATTTTATAATTCACGGCGATGCTACCACACTCAAAAGTTTGGAGCTTCTTTATTTGGCTATTTATGTACCGCTCTTCTTCTACGGCCACCTCTTTTGTCTCTCGCGTCCACTGAAGCCGGATGGGGCGGCAATATCGGGTGGAAGATGGCCGAGTATTGGACCAAAGGGATTCTCCTGTTTGAAATGAAAGAAATGTTGTATCACTCTCATGCAAAGGTATTTTTAGGCGATTTAAAAAGAGTGTTCCAAACTGCAGCTCTCTAACCTGTTACATCATCCAACAGACGAAGCGGAACGAAAGAAGTGGCAAGTAGGCTTTCATCACTCGCATCTTTACCCTCCCAAATCAGTTTATAAGGAGAATACCCTGAGCTTCCATCGAAACCCCATTTGCAGATAAGAGTAAGACTTCTCATAAGACATCTTATAAGAAATCTGAAGATTGATAGAATTCTCATAGGACGTCTGTGAGCTCTTATAAGAAATTTCCACTTTTGTGATGGTAGACTAATATTATTCTGTAATGAGAAGCCTTATACTCTATTATGAACTCCCATGAGAGGTTAGTGAAAATTCTTATGAGTATTTAAGATCTTAAAACAATGTTGTTATGAATTTTAAGGTCTTTGAACTTAAAATTATTTACCATAATACTTTACTTAATAATTGAAATAAGAAGTTTTGAAGCAGTTTATAAATTCCTAAGAAATATATTTAACTGTCGTGAATTCTCCACTGAAATAATGACTTATAAGGTGAAGGATTACAACAAAATGACACTATAATTGCAGGTTGATTGTACTATAATTCATCACATGTTTAATAAGTAATGCTTTTCTGGAATACTACATACAAATTTTACCATTTGCTCTTACATACACAGCACAACAATTAATTAATGAAGACTTCAATGCCACAAGTTCACCCATCCCAGTAATTTTATTCATATGCCACAGCCCAAGGACTTTCTCTGTCAAGAGCCTCTGGATCACAAAGTAACAGTCTTTTGCCATATTTTCACATGCCAAAATGTGTTTGCAAATCCCAAAGGTCCCATCACTGACTTCAACATGAGAATTATTAGTTTTTTTCTTTTTTTCAAGTGTGTATTTTTCATATTTAACCCCAGACTTAATACATTGCACGTATTCACTCAATGAATAGTCCTTGGGCAATCCATGAATGTCTTCATGGAAAGGAGTAGCCCTCCCTAACAATACCAATGTTCCATGATGCAGTATATATTTATTAGTGTAACTACCCTTCAATACCCTTTCACGATAATGCAAAGCTTCATTCCCACAACTGATGGCATTCAAAATCAGTGATTTTGATAAACCAAACTCCAAATTTCTTATTATTTGCTGTGGGACTCCTTTTGTTGCCTTTAAGATACTTTTAGTTTTACCCAAAAAGGATTCAAAAGGATAGGCAGTATGCGCCCACACAGGTCCCCATCTCCTCACACTCTCAGGTACATATGAGAGTGTGAGGAAGCAATGCAATGCTAATGCAATAATTGGTGCATATTGTAAGTCACCTCATAATCCCAATAGAATTTGATAGTCTGAGTAACAAACTTAGTGAGTCTCCTCAGCCATGTCAAGTTCATGAAAGGTTATAATATTTTTAGGAGAGTCATCGTGCCATTAACCAACAATGACCAATGTCTTGCAAATTACTTAGGCAAGATGCCACTTAAAACTGGTATGCTGTAAAATAGAAACCAGTTTTCCAATTCCCTGGCCTTCATAACCTTCCTATTCTTTAAAGGAATAGGCAGTCGCCTCAAGATACAGGGTGGTGTAATATCTAAAATTTGTTTATCTATTGAAAGAAGCGTCTTCGGTGAACCTATGTAGCCGGAGAAGTCCGGCTTTAGCCAAGTCTCCAAAAAATCTTTTTACAACACCCAACAAGACACATATAGTCTGGAACGTAACCCCAAACCATAGAAAAAACATCGAGATGAAAACGTGGACTGTAGCCTTGGATTCCAAAAATCTTTTCTTCAGGCTGGCAATAAAACTGCCTGAAGTGCTTTAGTGACCGTACAGGTAATGGCAAGACTGAGCAATGGATACTTGACAGTACCATTCACATATATCCCTTTATTTAAACACCATGAGCAACAATAATAGCCACCAACACTTGTTATCCCTTGCATTGGGGCCCGAGCAATACTGTCAACACAGCAGCATATTGTAGCTACCTTGAAATTTCTCATAACCCCTGACATTTCCACATTTACGCCAAATTTTAGTAAGGCGTTCATATCCTCAACAAATGGCGTCAAGAAAACATCCAATCGTTCCTCTTCTCGCCCATACCATATGCCAGTTAAAATTAAATTATTCCTTCTTACCTCTACCTTGAATTCATTAAGGATATTGGGACAATACACATTTTTAAGTCCTTTGAAATGGGAGAACTGTCGCAGTTAAATGTCCATGTAATTAATGACCCATTTAAACATTTTGAACCCATACTGCGTAACACCTTTTGTTACATACGTCCATCAAATACATCAAAATACTTTCCTGATTCCTTACACATATCTAATGAAAGACTGTCAAAATTGTCTTTTAAAATCCTCTCCATTTGAGGGCGAACATCAAAAGTTACGAATGCAATGTCATACATATAACCCTTCACCTTATGCTCCTTAGCACAATTTTTACAAGCAAAATTTGTACTTTTTCTATCCTTTACCCCAAGGTAATGCCCACAAAACTCAAAAACAATGCGGCATTTCATACCCGCGCCGGGGTTTAACAACTTTTTCAGTAAATATTTTTCGAAGGAAACAATGACAATGAAAAAATGTCATTAAATAAGTCCATCAAATCATCTAGGGCAGTTGGTGACAGATTATTAGCCATTGAAAATGTCAACACCATCAATAAAATTTCCCCAAAATTCTTCGTCACCTGAAAGTTGCGAAACTTCCCCCACTGAAGAAGCAAAGATGTTAAATTTTGATGTCCTCCGGCTTCAGATATACCCTCACAGCCGATGTTGTCAACTGATTCATCTTCCTCATCTTCACTAGCGCCACTAACACTCTCAGTATCGCTTCCGCTAGTGTGATAATTCACATCGGTTCCCTCCAACGAGCGGAAGTCTTCATTTTGATTTACCTCGCAATGCGATCCATATCTTTCCGCAGACGTACTGGGGTTATCATGTGCCAATGTTTTTACCTCAGTTTTCCCATCCTTGGTCAACGAAAGAAATTTTTCTCATTATATTTAGTGCATACTATATATCAAGTTTTATAACTAAATCCAAGGATAAGAGGTGCGATTGATAGGTAGGCTGCTAATAGATACTCACACTTATGGTAGCATATTTCCATGCACGAAGTTCTTCTTGATCCAGGTCCTCCTCGATCCCTTGTCTTTTCCTTGTCGTCCTAGGAACAGGTGTTATTGACTGAGGATTTAAATATTGCTTGCATGGGCCGCGTTTCATGATTTCTAATGCAGAGAAACCTAAGATTTTTCTCGATTTAAATTTTTTCTATCAATTATAGCTATATCATTAATAAAAATCAAAAATAGAATTGGTCCTAGATGTGACCCCTGAGGGACACCAGATACAGCTTTGAAGGAAAAAGAAGTGAAGCCTTTGATTTTTACCATTAGTTTTCTGTTTGGCAAGTAACTGCTAAACCAGGACAGTAAATTCCCACTTATACCATAAGCATTGAGCTTTGCTAGAAGGCTTTAGTAAAATCACAGTAAATAGTGTCTACTTGATGGTGATCATATTCTGAGGCAGTGACAAAGTGCTGAAAAGATAATAGGTTGGTGACGGAAGACCTACCACTCATAAATCCATGTTGATCATCGACTAGAATATTTTCAGTAAGTGGGGTAAGTCAATTTGTCACTAAACTTTCAAGCACCTTTGCTAGAACAGATTGGATAACAATAGGTCTGTAGTTATTCACTTAATTTTTATTGCCACTCTTGTGCACTGGAATTATGGTAGGAGGTTTTTAGGAAATCAGGAAAGATGCCATTCTGTAAGGATTTGTTAAAAATAATGTAAAGGGGGAACACTAAGGCTTCACAACAGTTTTTGATAAGTAGTGGAGGTAAGTTGTCAGGACCAGAACTTTTTGATACATCTAGTTTGATACATCGTAGTTGTCATCGGTTGGACTTTCCACACATGAATATGGCATTTTTTTCAGTACCCTTGAATGGACAGTTACTAAGGTCCTTGGCCTTTCCATATGTGTTTTTACGGAGCTTGGTTCGCGAGTGCTTATCTTCTATAAAACCATCATTAGGGTTCGCATCACTGAACGGCGATTTAGAATAATCCACCAACGTACGCTCACCTTTCAAGGAAGAATCAAAACTAGGGAATACAGTTAACGTGTCTGTTTGAAATTTGAGGCTATCACTACACTTTGCAGCCACCTTTTTTGATCTCGTGGGCCGGATAAGGCAACTTTTCCGGTAACATTGTTCACTGCCTCTGCAAAGGTAACTTTTGTCACCAGTGGTGCCGAGTGAGATATTTGCATCCGACATGGTTCAGAGTCCAATGTAGGTCTCGTGGTCGTCTTTATGTCAGCTAAATCACTTTTTAATGTTTCAATATCGGCCGCCATTTTGGACAGAGAGACCTTAGATAGGCGACAACGTAAACACTTCCAAAAAATGTCTCTATTGTCTTTTAGTGCTCGAAAACATAAATCGTTGAAGCTCGCACACATAAAATGAAAAATATGCGAATAAATATCGCAATTAACCGTGAGGTCCAATCTTTCGACAACTTAATCGCAGGAGTCACAGAGAACCTCGTCGCCATTACGCGCCATCTCGGCGAACTATATTTTGGCGGATTTTTGGAACTTGGCGGATGTGTGGCTAAAAGTTTTAAGCATGTATCACAAATAATGACAAGTTCAACTATTTTTAAATCCAGAGTTTTGTATTGGTACGAGTAGTTTCAACGCTACGGCGTCATCATCAGGTGCCAATAAAAAACTGGATTAAAACATAGTTCCTTGTCATAATTCGAAATAGACTTCCACAAAGTTACGCCTGAAAGGATTGAAGCATCACAATATTAAAATAAACAGATTAAACAGTTCACGATTCAACTACACATTCAACGCAAATTACAGTAAAAAATTGTTGTATCCCCTGATTTTCTCATCTATTCCACTAATTTAGGTAGGTACCACAGAAATCACCTCTTAAGAGATTTGATTTTCATAAAGGCAAATGAGTTCTGTACACCATGCAATAGTGTGGTACTAGACGGTACAGGTGGAACACCTCTCTGTACATACCACAAAACGTGAAAATACACCGGTAAATACAATAAAAAGTAACTGTTGGTACAGAGAAAGAATAACGCTTACACAACAACTAACATGGTAAACTTAATCTAAATAGGGGCACGATTTCTTATACAGCGATGGAGAGACGGGCTATCGTGTTCAGCGTAATAAAAAGAAGTAAATTAGATAAACAACTTACCTTGCTTCTATAGTTTGGCGAAGTGATTTCAATGTGTCTTCGTTGAAATTCTGGAGGTCACTTCAGTGACAGGCACGTCTGATCCCAACTCGCGTAAATGCCAAAATGGACGAGAAAAACTTTCATGCATAGTGTCTCAAAACTTTTTTGATGTATATCTAGTATCCATGGTTATATGAGCTTCAGGTGATTGCCAGAAACTCAGTTAACCAGGAAAATTCTATTCTCTGAACGGCGTCCCTGCCAGAACCGCCAAAACGCAAGAAAAATAACGTTCTTCATTTGTTCGGCGCTGCGACCCGGGCCCGCATTTTTCAAAACCAAAAGTTTTCGTCATGATTTTCAGAATGTACGTTTTAAATTCTTTAACATGTTTGGGTCGTCATTTAGGATTCACTGGGTGTACGTGTACTTAAGGGTTGTTCGCTCAATGTGTGGCGGCAACAGCCACGATTATTCGAATGAGTATTATTACGTAAATCCGTGACTCTAGCCATACCTAACTAGCACATTAACCAGGCTATGTTCAGAAAGAGGCGATCCTTGGTAATCATAAATAATTTTTTGTGCTGACATCCGGAGCAATTCATTACTTTTCCTAAATCTCATTTCACTTTGAAATACATCACTATACGTAATCATATGTTGTGCAATATTATATATAATCGTGATTAAACCCGGGGAAGATAATAAAATGTACTCTTGAAATAAATTGGTTAGTATAATAAAATCTGAGTTAAATCTAGATAAAATCATTCTCTGGGATATCTAGATTTTCATATCTAGATTAATCATGGATTTAATAAGGATTTATAAATCTAGATTGGATGTTTCAAGAAATCCCAAACGAATCTAGATTTAATCCTTTCTTAATTTGTAGGGTTGTGACGGCTGTGACATGTCATTATAAGTTACAGAAAGCATAAACAGTTGTGCTTCATTCGCATGATGCATGAGTATATGCCATTCTTTTTTGTTAATGAGTATTATCAATGAATTACCACCACAGGACGAAATGTAATGACAATGCCGAGCAGATAGTCAATATATTTTACTTTATTATATAGAGCGCATCCTGCACCAATTTCCAAAACCAATGTCGGCACAGTGTCGTGTAGGTCGGTTTACTTTGCCGACGTCTACTGCTATGGCATACTCCGAGGTTGTATTCCGATGTCGGCCCAACATCGGCAAAAGTCGGCTGTAGCTTGGCCCGAAATGCTGTCAACCGATTTCGGCCCAATGTCGGTCCGATGTCGTATACGTCGGCCGACTTTGCCGACATGAAAACGATGTCGGGCCGACGTATGATGTTACTGGAGGTGGTACATATAGTTGCGTCTGTGGAATACTGACTTGCTTCTGGTAACATGATAAGGTGTTTGTAATGAGACTAATTCCAAAAGTTCAGAACTAGACACTATTATTCAATAATTTGTATAAGAACATATCTGCCATGATGCGCCGGGAAGATAAAACTGAAATCCCAAGGTCCTTGTATGCATCCGGCGATCCGGGTACGAAATATTGTTCATGTCAGCACCAAGTTTGCGCATGCATAGCCTAATAAAGCGTCTTTGAATCTTTTCAAGCCTATTAATATGACACTCATAAAATGGTGACCACACAATGCAGCCATATTCCAAAATTGGTAACCCAAGCATGGTGAGTAGTGATTTGATGCAAGCTACATCAAAAATATCTCTAGTGAATCTGGTGATGAACCCCAACATTTTATTAGCTCTTTTAGCAGTAGTATCAATGAGTTTTTCAAAAGTCATTGAGTGAGTAAATATTATGCCCAGTTCCTTGATCTTATTATTTCGGCAAATAGGTGTATTCATGATGCAATACTTGAATAAGACAGGAGTGACATGCAGCTACACTTATTGATATTGAGTTCCAAGGCATTGTAAGAACACCAGTTAGTTTATTGATTTATGCTATTTTGCAAGACATGGCAATCGGTTAAGGATTTCATTTTTTGGTAGAATTTTAAATCATCAGCAAATAAGAGAAACTGTACATGATGGATTGCACTTGCAATGTCATTTATGAATACATTAAACAGAAATGGACCCAAATGTTATCCCTGAGGAACTCCAGAAGTGACATTGAATGTGTTTGAAAGGTGTGATTTTATTTTTACAACCTGTTTCCTCTCATGAAGGTAGCAATCAAACCATTTTAACAAGTTTCCAGAAATACCGTAAGCATAGAGTTTTCTAATAAGATGATTAATACTAATCTCGAAGAACCCCAAACATTCAGTAAAGAAAATTTTAAAATTTTCTTCCCCATTCAAATGAACAAGTAGTTCAAACCAGGTAACACTGGACAGCAGTTCTTTGAGATACAAAACTCCTTCAGGTTTTATGGGCCTAGTGATTGTGCAACATGTTTTTTTTTCTAATTTATTAAAGGGTGAAGTTATGGCACAGGCAAATTCCAAAGCTAAGTGATCTGAAAAAAGTGGATCAATGACTTTCGTATGATAGCCTGGTCAAAGGTGGCGATTATATTGTCCAGGCATGCTGAAAGTCTTGTGGGCCCTGAGTTAGTGCAGTGGAGGTTAAAAGAACTTAACATGTTCGATAGTTTTACAGAATTGCTGGAGATGATAGACATATCCACATTCAAGTCAGCACATAGTATAATATTTACATGATTCCCTAAGGTCGTAAAATGCTCAAGGACAAGTTCAAGATTATCACAGAATAACTGCAGGTTTCCAATTGGAGAACGGTACACTGAGGCAATAACAACTTTGATGGATTTCATAAATATTGCCACTATATCTAAATGTTTCTCAATGGAAAACTTATTGACATCAATAACAGAAAAGAGAATTTTACCTTTTAGAAAAATTGAGACACCTACATTCTTGTAGGTATCTCTGCAGAAAACACTGGCCACCTGGTAACCCGTTATGAGGTACAGATCTACTTCACAGCTATGGAGCCAGTGTTCGTTTAGGCATACAGAAACATCATAGTGGTTTACACATACCAGAACATCATAGTGATTTTTTAGTAAAAAGCGATCAATTAAGTAACCCTTAGTACGCAGACATTGCACATTGTGACTGAAAATATTCAACCTGTGGGATTCACTTACACATGTGGGCAACTGAAAAGTCGGGCATAGAGAGTCAAGTAAATGTATTTTGTTGCGTAAGCACTGCACATTATGGCTATACATTTAGAGAGAGTTAACACTCGAGGCACTAGGATGACTACCATGCAGTCATTTTTGTTTAACTTTGACGATACCGTTTTGAGCCCTCGTTACTCTAGATGACGCCTGAGAATTAACGTTATTATCTTCCTTCACCATGGATGTGTACGACGCATCATTGGTGGGTAGCACCCCGTTGTTCATGGCCTGTTGATTGGCACGATCAGCTCTAAGTGTGTTTTTGTTCTTCAAAAATATAAATTTATTCACTGAAACATGTTTCGGCCACGTTGTGGGATCAGAAAGCTTTTGAAGATAGACTGCATCGGCAGACACACGAAAGGGCGCGTAATCTCCTTTGGATACAAGTTCAACTACTTCGGCCATTATGGATGTTTTATTTTTTAAATAACACGATAGATCATCGGCAGTGATGCCTTTCTTGAACCGCCACACGTGTAAATGTACCTTTTCCGGTATGCCGACGATCAAGTCGTCGGACGATTCCGCAGAGCCGATGATGGGCTTCTTTCGTCGTCGCTTGTTGATGACTGTCTGATAGCCGTCGCCAACGTTGGTTTGCGGCATACTTGACGTGCTCGTAGTGGTATTACTCCTCTCAGCTTTCGCCGGGTGATGACTTGGACGACGAGAATCCAGAGAATCTGTCACTCGTTGACGATGAGACTCCGTTGTGGGTGAGTTTTCCCGTTGTGTCTCGGGGCGAGATGCATTCTCCTCAGTTTCTACTGTTTGAGGTTGCGCGGAGGCAGAAACAGACTCGGCGTTAGTATTCACGCGATTATTAGGTTGGCCTGCATGTGACTGACTCACATTATACGGACTAGTAGCATGAATATCAGTAACAATATGAATGCTTTTTAGCGCGTTCACTTCGCTTTTAAGAAGTTCAATGTCTGCCGCCATCTTGTTGACGATAGATTGACCCGATCGGCAGGAAAAACAGGCCCAAATTATTTCCCTGGATTCATTCAGGGCTTTCAATACAATCTCACTGAGATTTGAACATTTATGATGCAATATAAATGCGCAGGAGTGGCACGCCACGACTTTTTCACATGATCCGACCTTATTATTGCAGGACCGACACGAAAATGCATTAGTGCACGACGCCATATTGGCAATATGATACAGAAATATCACAACACAAATCTTTTTCAGTAAATACAAGAACATCGTGATAAAAAAATAATAATATTTATTTATACGGGGGTTTACCCAATTTACAAAATTAAATTGAAAGAAATTATAAGAAAATTACAATTTCAAAAGTTACAAGATTGCATTACAATACAATTAAATTGGAATTTGCATACATTAGAAGTTTATTATTTTCAATTATAATAATAAGATAGTTATTATTATAGCAAACTGATAATATTTGTTTTTATATACCTGTCAGAACGCACATGAATTAGTTAGATATCATTTTGATAGTATATTGACAGCAAATTTGTTAGCAAATTTTGCTTAAATGTATCAAAACAATCATAAAAAATATCAGTGTCAATTTCATGTGATGCTCGGTTGAATAACTTCAAAGACCTCGTGACAAGATTGTTGTAAATAATATTGTTTCTACAGAATTTTACAAATAATGTATTGCAATTTCTTGTTGAAGTAACTAAACAATTAAAACTAATATCATTAAAACAAGTACAACATTCCACATTGCGACATAGTTTATATAAAAATATCAGGTCATTCAGTTTCCTTCTGACCAATAGTGGTTGAATATCCAATATTTGCATATGTTTCTCTGTGTGGGGTATATTGAGTATTGAATCCGGCATAGAAGTTTACTGTTCTTAAAAATCTGTTTTGCACTCTTTCTATTTTATTTATTTGCACTTTATAATAAGGATACCAGATAACGCTGTTATATTCAAGAAGAGGGCGTACCAGTGCTGAGTACAAGACTAAGCAAATAAATGTCTTTTTGTAACACAAAGCAGCCTACTTATAAAGCCTAACGTACGTAGCGACTTTGAAACAACATGCTCAATATGAGCATAAAATAATAATAATAATATTTATTGATTCCAGGACATGTGAATGTACATGTATAGAACAGGTCAGAAAGCAGTGCAGGATGAAAAAATTATAATAATAATAAAATACATACATTTACACAATACCTATTTACAGGAATGAAAAAATATAACAATAATACATAGAGCAGCAGCATTGTCACAAAGCTAATATATTATTTACAATTAGATATAGATAAGAATTCATCGGTCGAATAGCAAGTATGCTGGGATAAAAAATTATAAAGTTTAGACTTAAATAATGGGAATTTACCAATTTACCAACAGTTTCAAGATGGAACATGAGCTCATCAAAATTGCATTTGTTGAAATTATATTTTAAACAAGGCTCAGTGGTTAAGTATTGTTCGTGCTCGAAAGTTAAAATAAAATTAAGGGCGGGATGATAAATATCTATAGGAACCAGTGGGTGAGGGTCCACAGCTGGAGTGATCGTTTCATTATTGGAAAATGTCAGGTCTAAAATTTTGTTTTGTTGATTGGGAATTGTATTTACTTGCCGAAGATCTAAAACATGAGACATTTCCATCACAATTGTGCTATTTAAGGACTTCGATTTTGTACACTCTTCATTATTAGCGAGACTTGTTAAGTCGGGGATATTGTAATCACCAAGGATTAAGATTTCAGAAAAAAATTTACCCAAAACAATATTTTAAACAGTCACAGTGCCGTGCATAAGTATTTTCATTAGTATTAGGGGGCAAATAAACACAACCAATCAAAATTTTTGCAGTACCGATGGAGATGGAAACCATCAGTTGTTCAATGTCATCAGTCATATACACTGATTCTTTTGACTGCAAAATGTGACCGTACTGCAATTAGTACACCTCCACCTCTCACCTTCGCACTTGTACGATCCTTCGAGCTTCGGCTCGGAGGTGCCTAAAGGAGGCTAGGTTCGTCTCCGTGGGAAATTTATGAAAAATCCTTAGCGCCTTCTTGCGCTGACGAATGGCTCTTGCGCATTCCTCGTTCCACCACGGGACTGCAGGCCTAAGAATGTTACGCACTGACTTTGGAACGCTGCTGTTGGCTGGATCAATGATGCTGCACGTTAATTTATCTATGTTTAAAACACCGTTTTGGCTTTCGTCATGCTCATAATTAAACGTGTCCTTAAAAACCGGACAATCCAGTTGCCCGGCATGATAAAATTTGGGTTAAAATTATTTTCTCTATTTATTAAAAGGGGAAAATAATCACTCCCACACAGATCATTGTGAATAGTCAGATGAAGCTTGTTCATCAAGATACTCGACGTCATGCAAAGATCGATTGTAGAAAACTGACCATTAAAAGAGTTAAAACGGGTGTGTTCCCCATTGTTCATTAAAACTAAGTTAAAATATTTAGTAAAATTATATAAAACCTGGCCCCTACGGTTTCACTGCTCCCAAGAACTACCCCGAAGGGTATCGTGAGCATTAAAATCCCCTAATAAAACGAAAGGTCTTCAAGATTAAATCGGGTAACCGGTGCCCCCTCTGGCAAGTAAACATTACATAGCGTAACAGCCTCTGGGGCATGTACCGTCACTGCGACTGCCTGAAAAGGCGTTGTCAGCTGCAGTCGGGAGGTATAAAGGGCCTCCCGAGTAGCAACTACCACTCCACCCTGGGCACGTTGGCCACTGGTATCGTCAAATCTAAAAACTTTAAAACCTTTTAAAAGACCGTTGTCGGTAGTTTTAAAATGGGTTTTTTGCAGGCATATGCAAAATGGGTTAAGATCCCGTATTAAAATGGCCAGCTCCTCCTTATGCTTGTAAAAACCATTACAGTTCCACTGTAATATAAAAGTCATTAATAATATTTAAAAAAAAAAAAAATAAATAAATAAATAAATTAATTAAAAAATAAATAAATTAATTAATTTAAAAATGTAAAATACAGTTGGAGGATCAACGCCTAATGCGATTTCTCCTCCTACCTTTGGTTCTAGCCCGGAGGATCTCTGTCTCGGAGAGACATTCGTCCTCTTCCATTGACTCCGGTAGATTGAGTCGGGCTAAACCAGATGGTCCGGGGGACTGTGAGTTCCCACGCTTTGTTAGCGTGGCCCCCGCGTTGGTTTTGGTGGGGTTCTTCCTAGGAGAACCCGGACCGGTGGATTCCGTCTTGTTTGCTGGATTTGTGGCCTTAGCCGGCGTGGCCGATTTCAGTGAAGAGTCTTTATTCTTTTGGCTCACAATTTCTTCCGTCTGTGTCGAAATGGTGACCTTGGCAATACGAGGGGAAGCGACATGGGCGAATGATTTGGAAAAAGTAGGAGCAACTTGTGCTCTGTACTTTTTCCGAGCCTCTAAGCACGGGATTTCAGATTGTCAAAAGTGTGCAAATACAAGATTCGATGAGCAGTGTGCCATCGCGAAGTTTCTTGGCTGATTTTAGTTCCCCAGGAACGGAACCAGACAATACTCTACGAATAAGGAAGGGAGACACCTTCAGGCTCTCACCTTCCTTCTGACACCTCATCACTAAATAGCGCTGACTAGCGCCGGGAAATTAAACTCCCCCGCCCGGATCCGGGCCACCGTTGAGCTAACGCCACGGAAGCCGATTGACCGGGAGTGGCTAGCTCCTGGCCGCCCGTTTACACAGAATCCGGAGGCAAAGAGGGGTATTGGCCCATAGTCCATACCAGGCATCCGACACCCGCCTGGGAACCACTGACCTCACCCTACAGGATCCCCTTCTCCTCCTTGCGGGTCTCCGCACACGGCAAACATGCGGGTGGATCGCAGGCCAGGTGGTATGGCCGCACACAGACAGTTGACCCACAAGACTGTCCGGGCTCAACCCTTGCTGGCTCTGGGTTTGTTTTCGGGGTTGTCTCCCCGCCCTGTTCGTCGCCTCTTACGACAAGTAGGGATACTGTGGGAGTATTCTCAGTCCCCCTACCCGCAGGGGGGTCCGAGTCCGATATACTATCCAATAACCATGTTTCAGTTAACACAAGAATGTCATAACTATTTATCAGAGGAACACTACTGCGAAAATCTTCATGCTTACTGTGTAAACCCCTGAAATTTTGATAGTAAATCTTGTATTTGCACACTTTTGACAATCTGAAGTCCAATTTAAAGTCCGGGACAATTTTTGGGTTCCCACCAACATACCTTATTGTGACATTTTCACCATTGTTCTTACGAGTTTCCAGCTCCAATCGCAGTTTATTCAAAAATTTGCGTTGCGCCGTCGTCTTATCAGAGTTAATGGACAAATTCGATCCCGTTGTTACCTTGTTCTTAGATTTCAAAATTTGAGCAACTTCCCTCACGGAGTGCAAAATCACTTTCACCGGCCTAGGTTTGTCTAAATTTAAATTTTTACCAAGTCTCACAACCTTGATATAATTTACACATACATCACCATCCTTTGTCAGGAGTTGAACAATACTGTTTTTATCCTCCGCAATCCTACCGTCAATGTTGTCACACTTTGACTTCGGCATATTATATAAAATAATATTACACTCGCGGCGTCTTATTTCTTCTAATTCCTGAGCGATGTCGTCTAAGGCATCCTCATTAGATGAGGGATTAGCTCCAGAGACAATGTGAGCCTTTAAGTTTTCTATGTCCCGCTTAATCACGTCAATCTCAGATTTAAAAAGGTCCAACAAATCACGTCTCACTGTCTCAACCATCTCATCTAGGTTCGTGCGATAAGTTTAAAACTGCTCACAACGATCGCATAAGAATTTTAAACGCCTATTCTTGACTGCCTTAGCCGAGATCTTGTCGGCGTCGGCACGTGAGGGGCCTGAACATAGAAAGTGTACAGGCAAATTAAACTTATCACAAGGGATCTCCTTCTCGTTTTTCACTAATTGGTGACAGTGAACACAATTTTGTAGGGAATTACTTCCCATTTCAATCTATTGCAATGAAAATTAAAAAAAAATATTTGAAAATTACAAGAGCACGTTCAACGTATAAGGAACCGGAAGAGCAATGTGTTTTATGAGCAATTTAGTTTTTTTCTTAAAGCAACATAATAATCCCTGTCCCTTTTGGTTCGGTCCTTGTTGATATAAATGTCTTTCAATGCAGGAGAGGTCTTTTTTGCCTTTATGTGGTCAAGAAACAGTTCGGAGGCATCATTCTCATTACCAAAAATAACTTTAACGGTCTAATACGATCCGATTGATTAGGTCGGCTAGGTCCACCAATTCGAGATACACGAATGGATTCGCATGACACATCGGAGATCGCTTGAAAGATACATTTCACATTCTCTAGGCCACTGATCGTGCCTGAAGATTTTTGCTCCTGCAAGTGAAATAAGACGAGACTTTTCGCTTTGAACTTTCGTTCACGAACCTCTGCAACAATAGTCTCCAAAATATCACTATCCAGTGACCCATTGGATGTGGGACTCACTTGTAGTTTTAATTCTTCAATCTCACTTTTTAATTCGGCAATCAGCGATTTTAGCTCACCAATGAGGCTAAAACAAGTGCCACATGAATCAATGGACGCAGCTTGCAACGACGTATTTGGGTTGCATTTACAACAAAACCACTCTAGATCTGAATCAGCAATGAGCGCCTTATAGGAAATATCCTTCAACTTAGAACACTTTTTGTGGACACTTTCATTGCACTTGCTGCAAAGAATGTGTTGGCTATTGACATTTACCCTCCCAGAACACACACTACATAAGCCAGTTGCCGCCATCTTGCTTTAGTGAGTCATATACCATCTCATATATATATATATATATATGTGTGTGTGTATATATATATGTATATATATATATATATATATATTAAAATAATTATGGCCACAATTAACGTAACCTCTCTTTATACCTCCATTCCCCTCAGCGAAGGCCTCAATGCACTGAAACACTTTCTTTCCCTCCGCCCCACCCCCCACGTCCCTTCCTCTGACTTCCTCCTAAATCTTTCCCAACATGTCCTAGAAAAAAATGCCTTCTCCTTCAGAGACCAAATCTTCCTGCAAACGAAGGGCACAGCAATGGGTACGAGAATGGCTCCTTCGTACGCTAATCTTTTTATGGGTCTGCTGGAGGACAATTTTCTATCTTCCCGGTCCCTCAAACCCCTATTTTGGGTTCGTTTTATCGATGACATTTTTCTCATCTGGACGCACGGTCCTCAAACCTTGTCCACCTTCCTTTCCGATCTCAATTCCTCTTTTTCTGTCTCATTCACCTTTACCACTTCCAGCACCCACATTACCTTCCTAGATACCGATATTTCTCTATGTGATAACAAATTCCTAACCTCCCTACATATCAAACCCACTAACCGTCAACAATATCTTCATTTTGACAGCTGCCACCCTTACCATACCAAACGTTCCATTCCTTTCTCCCTTTCTATTCGCGCGCACCGTATCTGTAACTCTCAAATTGCTCTCGACCACCACCTTAGCAACTTAAAAACCGCTCTCCTTAAACGCGGCTACCCCTCCCCTCTCCTTGATCGCCGCATCCTACCCTCCACCACCCCTTATACTCCTCGCCCTAGATCATCCACCACCAAACCTCCCTTGAACCTTTGCACCACATTCCTTCCGGGGCTTCACCAAGTTAACCTCATCCTCAAGTCACTTTTCCCCATTTTGAGCGACAGCCCACTCACCTCCGACTTAATCCCCAAATGTCCCACCATTACTTACAAAAGACCGGCCAACCTCAACAATATTCTACGCCCCCACCAATCCCGTCCCACTTTGATCCCCCCTGAAATCCCCGGTACCTTTCCCTGCCATAGACCTCGTTGCAAAACCTGCCCTTTAATATGTAATCTCTCTTCTTTCCACAGTCCCAACAACCCCACCCCATTTCCTATATCTTCCCACGGCAGCTGCACTACCTTTAACGTGGTATACCTTCTGCAGTGTAAGGTCTGCCCTTCCTTTTACATCGGCGAGACCTGCAATCCCCTGTCCATCAGAATAAACGGACACCGAGCCGCCCCGCCCAACTTCCCAGTCCCAAAACACGCCTCCACTCATAACCTCAAATTCGACTCTTGCTTCCATCTCACCATCCTCCACGCCCTCCCCGCCGACGCTTCGAACACACAACTTAGGAACACTGAGCTTTCTATAATTTGGTTTTGTCGCGCCTTTTCCCCTCCCGGTCTTAACATCATGCACTGAATTTTTGTCCTTTTACTTTCTCCCTCCTCCTCCGACGCCTTTTATTCTCCTCCCCCACCCCCTCCCAACTTAGCAACTTTGTTGCACTCCTCTAAACAGCCAGGCGCAATTCCCTACTTTGTTGCATCATCATCCCCCCCTCTAAACATCCAGGTGCGACACCACGTGACCTTTCCCGTCCCTCTTACACTCCCCCACCCCCTCCCAACTTAGCAACTTTGTTGCAGTCTTTTAGACAGCCAGGTTCAGTTCAATTCTCAACTCATCCCAGTTCACCCACACCCCTCCCTACTTTGTTGCACTCCCCCCCTAGACATATAGGTGCGACACCAGTGCCCATCCCCGTCCCCCCTCCCCTATACCACAACTTCCCCTCACTTCCCTTCTTTCCCCGCTTCCCTTCCCCTACCTTGGAGCGGTACTACTCCATTTTCTACAACTGAAGAAGGGCCTACATGCCCGAAACGTCTAGTAAGTCCTCTCTCTCTTTTTACTTTTCTTTCCCCACCCCCTGTCAAGTGTTTTTATTATATTGTGGCCTATTGGCGAAATTTTCGTTACGTATATATATATATATATATATATATATATATATATATATATATATATAGCAAGTCATATACCAATATGCATCTTCCACATTCCTTGCAACATAAGAGAGGATCCTCAGTTTTAATTGCCGGAAGGTATAAGAGGAAAGATCATAACAAGGCACGAGTTGGCGAGTTAGCCATCACAAAACCTATGTATGCATCCGAAGATCCACGCTTTTCACAACGGCGCTGGTGTCAATCCTTCGATTGATGGTCTGAATTATCATATATAATTATCTGAATTATCTGATCAAGATTATACACTCCTAATTGTAATTGTTTAAACTTGGAACGGATTCCTCTCACATTTTGGCAGTAACTCGATAATTGCCCCTTATTTCGTTTTTTCGCTGTGCCTTACTAACAATTTTTGGAACACCATTAAAATATTTAATCACTAAGTCTTTTTCACCGCTCTCAATTCTGCAGTCATTTCATCTTTTAATTTCTTGTAGTACTGCCGTTCCACGTAGGTGCGATCTCTTGCAATGGATAGGTCTTTGGTAGATTGTGACGATTTTTTTGCTTTAAGGAAGTCGAAAAAGAAATCGGACGCGTCAGGCTCATGAGCAAAAATTACCTTCAAGGGTCTCTTGCCTTTGGTCAACTTGGGGTTTCCTAGTCTGATAACACGAGACACGTAAGAATTGGCGGACACTTCCTTGATGATGTCCTTGACCTTATCCAAGTCATTATTGCTGTTTTTGTCCATGTAAGGTGACCTATCAACACCGAAAAGAATAACATTTCTGACCCTAGATTTCTTGTCGTTGATTTCTGAAACGATTGACTCCATTGCCACCGGCTCGCCGAGGTTTGCTGATGATTGCGAAGGTCTCTGTTTCAGATCTTCAATTTCCTTCTTTAATTTCACTTTATGCCACTCCTGGATTGGGTCACTTTCTAATGTAATAACAGGGGACCCTAAGTACTGGGAAAGTTCATTTGGAACTCCATTGTTCTCCAATGGTGACGCATTCATTTTTGTGGCCACCAGTTATTTGTGGTGGCTCCAGAGATAATAATAATAATATTTTTATTCACCTGTTTGGTCATACATTACGTAGACATAGGCTTTGTCATTACAGCACATTTCAAGTTAAAATTCACCTCCAATAAGATGTATATGTATACATAAACAATATTAAGAATTTATATGGAAGCAATATACAATAATATACATATTTTTTTAAAATAATATTTACAGAGTCAATTTTACTACACTATATAATTTACATTCCATTCTGGTTTCTCAGAAAAGAAGAAAACTCATTCACTGTATAGAAAACTTCACTCAATAGTAATGTTTTTAGTTTCCTTTTAAATTGCTCAAGCATTGTAGTGTTCCTAATACTTCCAGGTAGAAGGTTATATAATTTATTCCTTTATGGAAAGGACCATCACTGCATCTTTTTGTGTTTCTAGATAAAACATGAAGTTTTTCTCTAGACCTGGTTTGATAGTTAAATTTACTATTTGGCAATCCACTCACCCCAGCATCATTAGTATCACCTAATGAAATATCAGGTCGAATTTCCCTCATCATCACATATACATTTTTAATGGCTTGGGAGCATAAAATGGGATCTTTAAAATGAATGTTTTTGAAGCGAGGATCTAGTAATGTGGCTGTGGCTAAAATGGTTACCCCCTCAATTTTACCAAACCTTTTCTGAATCTCGCCCTGCAGCTTTTTTTTAAAGTCACGACTAATATCGAGGCTCGGATCTGTGGATTCAATGTGCGCTTCTAAGCAGTGGACTGGAGGAATAACTTTGCTGCTTGTTATGTATTTTGATCCTGATATTTCGGTTGTGATTGACTCAATTGGCCGCAGTAACTCAATGATTTCCATTACTTCTTGTAACTGTGTTGCTGTAAGCATCGATGCTGCTTGTGGGAACTTGAACACTACATTATTTACTTGTTCACTTAATTTAACAAATTGGTCGAGCATGTAAAATGTAGAATTCCAGCGATTAGGTATGTCCTGCTTAAGTTTTAGTATTTGCCCTTCTGATTTCCCACTTTCCAACTAATTTTCGCAGCATATCTGCCCCTGCAACGGATTTTTTGAACCAGGTAACTATGGTCTTTAGATGAGAAATTCTCTCTGGTAGGTCTTCTGAAAGCTCGATAGCTTTGATTGGTACCAGCTTCAATGTGTGTGCAAAACATGGCAAATGTTTTTTCTTTGAGAAGGTATCAGGTATACTTTTCACCATGTTTGCGGCATTGTCAATCACAACAGCTGTAACATTTTCCAATGTAATGCTCCATTGTTCACAAGCACTCTGGAAATATATTCTGAGGTGTGGTTTTCTTTTAATTCTGTTACCCCTATCGTTGCAGATACAAGATTTGCATTTCGTAGATAATGCACTGTGATGCCTAAAAAAACTTTTAGTACTCGTATTTAGTGTCTCACTCCAGATATCTGTTGTTAGTGTAAGATTTTCTGAAGAAGCTACCCAGATAGCAAGGTAAGTTGGAATCAAGCTGGATTCCCGCTTGACCTCACAAGTCAGTCAGGCTTGAATCAAGCTTGACAATTCATGCAGGAAAGCTGGATTCAAGCTTGAATCATATGGACAAGTCTCCACCATGCAAGCTTGCCACAAGCTGGACACTAAGCTTGAATCAAGCTTGACACTAAGCTGGAATCAAGCCTACCAATTCAAGCTTGAATCAAGCTTGACACTTAGCTTGAATCAAGCCTACCAATTCCAGCTTATATATAATTAGGATTTGTTTGGCTTTCCTTTAATAACATTATTTAGCTTCATCCCCGCATATTTTGAAAAGTCTCTCTTCAACTTTCCATGTCTTCATCGTATAATCTGGAATAAGAATGAACTCTAGTTAGTAACAATCACATACAATTTGTGAAATAATTTACTATGAAGGGTTAATCACTTTTATCTCGCAATGAACTATCTCAATACTTAATCAGATAAAATTTACGTGGTAATTACGCAGTACTGGTGGAACTCTTCATGTCTTACCGTAAGTATATACTACGCGACGTGAAAATACACCGGTGAATATAATGAAAATAGTTGGAAATTATATGCAAAGAAACCCCCTAATTGAAAATTAGAAGTAAACTTTTCACAGATAGGGGTACGGTTTCTTAAACCGCGATGGAGAGGAAAAGTTTCGTGTTCAACAATGAAAACTTAATCAACAAAAACTTACCTTGCTGCAGTGAAGTTTTGCCATGTCCAATGATTTTCTCATCCAAGTTGACTTTCTAAGGGCACTTCAGGATAAAAGTACGTCCATACCGGATTCGCAGAGAAGGCAAAATTGACGATGAATTTTAAAGCGTTGAACCACGGAATTTATAACCAATATATTTATGAAATACTTTTTCCTTGGCTGAACACTACACATGTTGTTGTTATCTGTTGTTATGCCATGTGGTCCCAAGCCTCCCGTGCGCTTACAAGATGTCGTTCTGCTTTTGTTATGCGCAGTGCCTCACGGCCGTTTCAAAACCCGTTTTCGTCAAGGTTTCCAGCATATGTTTTGAATCCCTTCAAATGTTTTTGCTTCGTATAGGTTTCGCCGGGTATACGTGCTTTAAAGGGTCGGTTGATCCATGCTTGTTACTGCACAGTAGTAAGAAAACTAAAAAAAACCACCGGTGTGGAAAGAAAATCAAGTACAAAATTCAAGGATATTTCAAGGTTTCCAAGGATAAAAAAGACCACTTTTCAAGTATGTTTCAGACCACAGTTGAGAAGATGGGGTCCCTTGTGGGCAAACAATGGTTATCCATTCGAATCAGCAAATAGTTCTTTAAAAAGGGCAATGAAATGTACTAAAGGTATACCACACCAAATTGTGAGAATTTTAGAAATTACACAATCACTCGGAGTTTTAAGCAAAGTAGTTGAAGTAGGACCTGATATTATGAAGTTTTGCCAGATAAGTGGTCAGAAAGCTAAACTTCTTCATAGTGTTAAGACCAAGGAAAGCTACTCACTTCTTGGGATATCATCAATAGGTAACCTTTTTCCTATAGTCAGCTATAGGAAAAAGGTTTCCTATTCATGCTATAGGAAAATTTCTCATAACTATAGGGTTATTTCTCATTCTTATAGGAATATCTCATCTGATAAGTTGCTCACTTCATACATACCCAATAGGGAGCTTGTGCATAAAGGATCTCCATAAAAATTATCAACTCGCATGAACTGTTAACAAACAATTGCCATGCATCCTAAATTTCTTGAACATACGACATTTAAAACAATTACAATTCCTCCACTCTTTAGACTGCAACAGCTATCAGCAGAGGATGTAGTTACCTTGAAAGAGTGGAATTGTATGCCTTGGTACTGTCTTGAAGGGTCACAACCTTCTACCAATAGACGAGAGGAATGAGACCCAAAGAAGTGTGGTAATTCACCCAGATTATCATGGTAGGCATTATTCAACCAGATGTTCGAACTCATCATTTCCTTCAGCCTTTTTGCAACTTGTTGTAATGGCTTATCACCCTTCCTTACAAGTTTCTTCATGAACTGAAGAAAGTTTTCAAATTGAAAGGCACTACAATTGTCCAGAGGACCGAACACAGATACATCATCAGCCAGATGTACCAGGCCATGAAAGTTGTGAGTGAGAAACTCCTGGCCATAAATATTTTTGACAGATTTACCAACATGCACCAGAAGTTCTCTAGCATAGCTTTGATGCTGAACACAATACCTCGGGCTCAAAAGAATTGTTACTGCTATGTGTAAACTGAGAAAGTTATTATATATATCCTCAAAATCTGGCAATAACACATCTTGCAACACAACTGGTCCAGTATAAAGTAAAAATTGACGGAATTCCGTAGCCTTCCACCTTTTCACTTGATCAACCTATTATATAGTATTTTCTCATTAAAATCCTAGCCTTCATAACTTGAATAGATACCTGATTTTCTGACCATTAATATATTAATAAAAAACTTTAGAATGCACACATATAGTCACAAAAACTTTAGAATGCATCTATAGCTTTAGAAAAAAACTAGGAAAACTTTAGGATATGCTCAAAACTTTAGAAGAAATATTAGAATAGTTTAAGTTAGACACATGACTTTAGAAAAGCTTTTCAATTCAAAAGTTAACTTTAAAAAAACTTTAAAATTTTAAAGTTAATTTAGAAATTTCTAAAGTAAATTTTTCTAAGGGTAGTCATGGCGGATTGCGAAGCTTGATTCAAACTTAAATCAAGCTTGCCACACCGGCTTGAATCAAGCTTGCCAATGTCAAGCTTGACATTGCAAGGGAAAGTCAAGCTGGACGTAAGCTTACATGCTATCTGGGTATTGTTCTTCTGTACATGTTTGCCATAAGTTCGTATGTTTCATCATTCATTAAGGTGATTTTCTTCTGCTGGGAACGGCATACAGTGGAACAGCAACTTTCATTAAATATTTGAATCCTTCATCCTCCACGTGGGATAAGGGCAAAAGGTCTTCGCAAATCATGTGCATTATAGCATTATTAATTTTCCCACTTTTACTTCCACCATCTGTATGGGAAAGAAGCATATTTGGCAGCCTGTATTTTCCTTAATAATTAATAAACTATCTATGGAAATCCTAGTTAATATTGTACGTTTTATTTACATGGCAAGGTTGCCTACAACATACTATCAGTTATCTTAAATAAGATACAAAGTCATGAAGACCTCTGCGAAGGAAGTTATTAATGATAGTAACTTGCTCTGGGTAACTTTTCATTATTAGGCTAATTATTGCTTATTATCTAATTACCTGAATGCGATTGAATTTTCTTAAATGCATCTTTTATTTGCAGTTGATGTGGCCGAACACCAGTGAAAGAGAGCATTCTACTGTTCTTTGGTGTGACTCCTTGAGTACTCTCGTTTCGGGTCATCAAATTAATAGGGTTCTCCACTTGCTAAAAAATAAGTAAATTTACTTAACCATTTGTTGTGCTGTCTAGAAAACAATCTGTTACTCTCATAAATCATTTAAATCAATGGAAGCAATAGTGACATTGGCATTGATGGATAATTACCGAAGACCTTGAACAGGAAGCAGATGAAGGCCCACTTACATCACCCAATGTGGAGCAATATACTACATTCTCTGGAACGTGATCTGTTGCCTGGCTACTTTGGTGTTGCATGGCCTAAAAAATCATAGAATTGTTACTGCCATTTTATTTGTGATCTTGAGCTCTCAGCAGCTTTTTGATAAAAAAACTGTCAAGACTTGTGTAATTGCATTTTGAAGGAGCATTTTTTACTAAATATTAACTGGCTTGGAATCATGACTCCAAGCCAGTTGCTATTTAGTAAAATATTGTAGGCTATCTGTAAACTTTCCTTGGTACCAGATTTTATGTGTGCGCAAAACATGTCAAATGTTTTTTCCTTGAGAAGGTATCATATATACTTTTCACCATGTTTGTGACATTGTCGGTAACAACCTTAGAGTATGTAGTCAAATAGTAATAATAATAATTTATTTGCCTAAGGATCAGATACATAAATATTGCATATTATATAAGGCACGTCAAAAGATAAGTATACACAAACATAATTACTCATAATAAGATACAAATATACAATTAATTTATTAATGCACAGAAATTTTCTAATAAATATCACTTAGGTATTCTTCAATGGAATAATACATCTTGGTCAGGAGATGTCTTTTCAATTTCAACTTGAATGAGTTTATACTGTTAACAGTTTTTGTACAAGATGGCAGTTTATTATAAAACCTTATTCCCATTTCTTTGGGTCCCATTTTAGCAACTTTAGTGCGTACAAAATTATAATGAAGATCACTATTTTCCCGTGTAAGGTGATTGTGAAAAACATTATTCTCATTCAAATTAGAAATATTATTTTTTATATACATAACAGTTAAAATATATATACATGGAATGGGAAGAATGTTCAACTTCTCATAAATCGGTTTGCTGGGAGATCTGTTCCCTTTTCGGACTATGATTCTCACTGCCCTTTTTTGGAGACGAAATATTTTGGTACACATATGGGTAGATCCCCAGAAGATTATGCTATACAGTACATGCGAATAAAAATCACTATAATAGAGGCTTAATAATGTTTCCCTTTCCACAGTTAAACTAAATTGTCTCAGAATGTAGCAGCTAGAACTTAGCTTGCTGCTTAGAAAATTAATGTGTTCTGTCCAGGACATTTTATAGTTGAAATGTACTCCTAAAAATTTACAAGTATCAACTTGTGCAATTGATTTGCGGTCATTCTCACAAGGATGCTTTCCGTTGGCAGGCCACTGGACATGAAGTATATTAAATTACTTTTATGGGGGTTAACAATTAGGTATTTATCCTGTGCCCATTTGCTAATCTTATCGGTAACTATTTGAGCTTGGTCGATTATGGATTGGTGGGAATTAGTAGAAACTATTACTGTTGTGTCATCTGCATATAAAATTGGTGAAATAGCGTGTCATATCCAGATAAAGAGATAGGTAAGTCATTAATATACAACAAAAATAGAAGTGGGCCAAGAGTAGATCCCTGAGGAACACCCAATTTAGAATTAAGAGCGGTAGAAGAATGCTTAATGCCAGTAATGGTTAATGTTACCACCTGCGATCTATTGTGAAGGTATGACTTGATCCACTGAAGTGGTAAGCCCCTAATTCCCAGTCTATTAAGTTTAAATAATAGATGGTTATGATTTACATGGTCAAAGGCTTTGGTAAAATCATAAAATAATGCCAGCGTATCATTTTTCTTGTCGATAGACAATAATATTCTGTCCATTGCTTGGGATATGGTTGTAATCGTTGACTTTCCCCGTATAAACCCGTGTTGATATTCTGAGAGAATACTATACTTTTCCAAATAAGATACTATACGTGCAAAAACAATTTTTTCAAAAATTTTAGAGAAGAAGTTTTGGAGGGCAATAGGTCTGTAATTGTTTAAATCGTCTACACTCCCTTTGTTTTTACATAGAGGAATAATCTTGGACACTTAAAGCGAGGCTGGAAATATACCAAGCCTCAAAGATTCATTAACTAAATAAATAAGTGGTAACTTAATCATGTCATAGCTATGGAATATTACCTTGCCTGGGATCCCATCAGGACCTGAACTAAAACTATTTTGGTTAATGGTAGTTAAACTATGACTGACTTTAATTCCCTGTCATTGGTGGGCATCATAAAACAAGAAAGAGGATTTACCTTAGAAGAATATGTGTTGGAAATAGGAATTGAGGTTGGAACTGGATTAGGAACATGAGCAAAATGCTTGTTAAAAACATCAGCAAGTTCATGGTAACAATTTAGCTTAACATTGGAGAGAGATTGGATATTGGGCAAGACTGATGTTTTATCTTTATTTTTACAACTGTTTATAATTTTCCAGGCAGCCTTTGTTTTGGTGGTTGCTTTGGATGCAATTTCTTCATTATAAGTTCTTTTAGCTCTAGAAAGGAGTAGCCTGTATTGTTTTTTCATTAGTTTGTAATGCTCTTTAATATCAGTGCTTCCGGATAGTTTTGTTTCATATGCCAGGAGTTTTAAATAAGAAGAATGGAATTGAATATCATCAGTGACCCAGGATTTTTTTCTTTTAAGATTTTGGACTTTTTTGTTTCTTAAAATGATGAAGAAAACCTGAATAAAAACTGTGAAAACTCTCATCAAAGGATTTACTATTAAAAACATTTGACCAGTCTTGGAAATTGAGAGTTAGTTGAAAGTAGGACATATTTTGATCAGAAAAGTTTCTAGTGGTATAGGTCTTGATTAGAGGGGTTGCATGGAAGCTAATGGATGCGATGATAGATGATCAGAGATGTCCTCATCAATAACCCAAGTGCTAACATCATTGAGGTCAATATTGGTGAGGATATTGTCTATTAAAGTTTGAGAAGAATGAGTAACTCTGGTGGGAGTATAGTTGGTTACTTCGATGTTGAAAGCAGCGATAGTGTTCAGAAAATCTATCTTGTCACTTGTCTCATCAAGTACATTACAATTGAAGTCCCCACTAATGATTAATTTCGAATACCTGTTAAGATTGTGAATTTCCTCAATTAAATTGTAAAAGTTTTCCAAAAATACCCGGAAATCAGTGATAGGTGATCGATAAACTGATGCGACGATGAAATGAGAACCATTTTTAGTTATTTCGACAATACAATACTCAAACAACTTGTCTACCGCTCTCGGTAAACGAGAACACTTCAGGGGCGTCTGGTTGAGAGATTCTTCCATAAATATCAATACTCCTCCGTTTTTGTAAGTCGTGCGACAATAAACATCGACCATGTGATAGCCTGGCAGATTGACAGAACATATTTCCTCACTTTTTAACCAGTGTTCATTTATACACAAGACGTCAGGTTAATGAGCGTTAACTAGCACTCCAGTTCCAATAGTTTACTCCTAATGCATTGAACATTGAGATGAAGCACTTTAAAATGTGAGTCAACTACCCCCGATTGAAATTTAACTGAAGGATTGTTTCCCGAATCAGATGACTGATGGCCATGTAGTCACCTTTGTTTTTCCTTTACGATACCGTTTTTGCTCCTTGTGACTCGCGACGATTCCTGCGAGACATCGGTTTCCGCTTCTTCCGCCAAGGATGTGTTCTCAGCTGATTCAATAGTTCCGGCGTCTTCTTGGGCGTTTTTGGGCTCCGGTGTTTTACACTCGTTTACCTTCGAAGGGAATTGGGTATTCAGCGGTTTATAAGGATAAAATTTCCCTACTATGACTTCGTCAGGCTAGAATTCACTCTAAATTAGCCCTTCGCGGAGGTTTATGGGCACACTGACTGTAAAGGTGTTATAAATTTTTCCAGCTCTCAGACACTCACACTGAAAGTCATGTCCAGGAAACAAGTCGGATAGGTGATTTGTGATATCATCTATCGAAGCACCGGAACGGACTCGACCAACATATAAATATGCTGTGCGAGGAACACCGGAAAAGTTAGATGCTACTCTAGATTTATTGAGGCTTCCAAACACAACCTTCCTCCTGCGTGAAGTTTTCCTATGGGACACCTCTAGTACTTTCATAACTCTTTGGTCACAACACAGCTGTAATATTTGCCAATATAATGCTCCATATATTGTTCACAAGCACTCTGGAAATATATTTTGAAGTGTGGCTTTCTTATAATTCATTGAAACCTATTGGGATTTAAAACGGCCGTTGGTGGCAGCACTGAGCTAGGCCTCATGGCGGCGAAACAAGGATAACGTGCAGTTGTAATAAAAACAAAGCGAGTGTGTGTCCATGAGATATTCTGAAGTGAAATACCTGTCCATGTAGACAGAAACTCCTTTTGGAAAGGTTCTCAGTAATTTGATGACAGCCTTTCCCCAAATAGTAAGGTTGCTGAATAACGGTTCTTCAATAATAGGGTCTCCTTTGCCATTGTAGAAAAATAAATCTAAAGGTAAGCCATCTGGGGCTTCTGCTACAAATATTTTGATACCACATGGATTGGGCTTTGATTTCATGACCTGCCTTGCAGGGCAATGGCCCCAGAATGGAACCATTTGCTCGTCGATAGCGACATTTGCTGACCTGTCATTTAGAAGACAGCCTGTCCTAACAGAATTCATAAGAGGATTCACTTTCCAAAATTTGGAAGCAGCCTTTTCCTCCGGAGTCACTTCATTGCCATAAACCACTATTAAGTTACTCCTGTTAGCGGAAAATTTGTCTCTAGGCAAGATCGAAGCAATTGAAGGAACCTTTGTTTTAGAATCATAGTACATTCTGGGTCTTGGAAGTCCCATTATGGACATCTTGATGGAGGCGCCAAAAACCTTTTGGTTTGCTCATTATTTGAAATTAGCGGGCGACCTTTTTTTTCAATGTAGCTTCGATTGGTTTTTCTGTGACCAGATTGAAAATATCTTCAGGGATGTACTTGCTTACATACTCATGAGGGGGTAAATTCAATGCATTTATTGGGCGTTCTTCGTGTGTAGGTGCGGCAGGTAGTGGTTCGAAACTTATTTGATTTTTCCAAAACACCCTTGATCTCTCTGATGGAGGCTCACATGGCTGGGTCACCTGATCAGCAGTAGATGCAGCTGGAGAAGCTCGAGGTGAATGTCTGGTTTTAGATGAAGCAGTTCCTGAAGCTCCAGGTGAAATCGTGGCTCTGGACACAGTTGTCACTGCAGTGCATTCTGAAGCTCGAGATGTTGCACCATAAAAGTTTGACGATGAAATCGGGCTTGGTGACACTGTAGGTCTACTTTGAGATACATCTGCTTTTGACGTTGGTTGGGGGGTCACAGGCTCTGCAATAAAAAAAACAAAAAATATTTAAAACCTTACAATAGAGGTGCTCGAAAGGAACAAAGAAACCCTAACCAAACGACAGCAGGCTGGCAATGCAAAATTATAAATTAGGTATAACACTTTTTGTAAAAGAAGACAAAATTAGAGGACATATACTCAGGCGAACCCCCTTGACACACAAATCTGCAGCGAACTTTGGTGTTTTAGTACTCTCACTTCCAATTCTCCAAAATAATCTTGGTAGTAACTGACATAACATTAATAATTATTTGTTATGTTTTTTAAAATAAATATTGCCAAACAAAACTATTACTAGGTTATATGTTTATTATTTAAATGTATTCACATAATAAAACATGTACAACCCAAAATTTTAATTTATTGCTATCCAAATTTAACAATTTTAAACTATGTTGTACCTGATAAATTAGGCTCTGCTGATGAATCATTCTCTTTGTCGTTTTCACCTTCTGAGGAAGATTTATTAATGTTATGTGGTGGTTGGTTCTGCTTCAATTCTACTTTCTTCATCTAATTGAAAATCAGGATCAGCATCTTCATCGTCTGTGATGTCCAGGTCGCTAATCTCGCCATCAAGTTCGTTGTCCACGAATTCCTCAAAGCGTTTGGAATCTAAAAAATGATATTTATACTGAATTAACCGTTTAATAACGTTAAAAACAGCGAAAAACAACTTCAAACATTAATAAATTTTAGAAAAAGTATACATTAAAACATTTATTTGAATCGAAAGAATCTATATATTTTTATACAAACCATGAAATATTCGTGAAAACTATAAAAAATATTTGAAAAAATAATAATTTATATCTACATTGGTACAAAATTACTAGATTCGGCAAACAATATAAAATTTATTCCTAAAAAAATTATAAAAATTAATATTTTAAAACACAAATATTGTTTACTATTATGTAGCCGGTTTCCAATTGTCGACTATTGTAGACATAAAAGTTTATGGCATTACTATGACAACTAAACTCATTAAAAATTCTAAACAAATATCTATTTTCCTTCTCTGGACATTTGTAATAACAAATTAACCCTCATATATTACATATTAATTTATTTGCTATACTAAAAAACTACTTACATGCACGAAGACGCTGAGGACGGTCTTTGTAGCGGTCCGCCATTTTCAATCAACTGTGGAATATCAACAAAGAACCTGGATCTAAGTGAAAACTAGTCTGTAAGGTGCTGCTATCTATGAGGAAGACAGTGGTACTACTGTCAGTGCTGCCAACCCACTCTAAGGCCGCAATAAAAATTCCCTACTAAAAGTTGTTTTATGTCGACTACGGTCAACGTTTGGAAAGAGGACGTTAAAGCAAACTTATAAAAAAAGTATTGTTTCATTTATTTAATTTTTATTAATTTATAAATTTAGTTTCTTACCTTAAATTATGTTAATAATAAAAACTAAATTGATCACTAATTTATATTTATAATCACTATTATTTTTAAATATTACTTCGGGAAATAGTTTTTGAATATCAATAAACATTCAATTCAAAACGAGTGGTAAAATCGGGTCACCACCCGGTTTTACCCCACAGAGCAACGATTATAAAAACATGGCGTGAACATAAACGTAGTCAAGGTAAAGAAACAAAACTTATTTAAATTTGTTCTCTAAATAGTACTGTTGTGATTATTTCACTAATTACCACGGATTTAATTTCTAATAAGAGATACACGGACCACATTGTGCTTACATGGTTTTATTGACGACACACACGCTACTTCAGAAACACCGGAAGTAAAAACAAAAACCAAAAACAAAAGAGCAACTAAAACAAAACACTCAAAAGGAGATATATTATGGCGGCTGATTAAAATCATAACACCTCCCCATAAACTGACGCCATACATAGTCCTTGCACGCACTTCACATGTTTGACTCTACCTAATGGCTTTGTCAGGATGCCAGCGGTCTAAAATATTTTCAGTATAACCACTTTGATCCTGGACAATCGTTCCCTTCTCCAGATCCCTAGTCAGTCTCATTCCAAGGCACTCAGTAGCCTTGCCGAGATCTTTAACCTGAAATTGTTTCTTAAGTTCATGTAACAGATCATTCTTGCACACATCACTATCATGAAAGACATAGAAGTCATCTACATACAAAGCAATTATCACTGTACAATTGTTTGAAAATTTAACATACACATAACTTTCACCTTCAATTTGTTTATAACTCAGGTTCAGCAGTACACCAGTAACCCTTTTATTCCAACTTCTATCAGATTGTTTCTAGCCATAAATGGCTTTATTTAACCTACAAATTTTCTCAGGCTCATCTGATTCAATACCCTCTGGCTGAGACATATAAACAATCTCGTCTAGTTTACCATACAGGAATGCTGCCTTCACGTCAAAGTGACTGATTGTTAACTCCAAATTAACAGCTAAGGCAATAAGCATCCTCAAAGTTGACTTACGGACTACAGGTGCAAAAGTTTCCTGGAAATCCACCCCAAAGGACTGTGTATATCCTTTAGCCACTAGTCTTGCACGAAACTGTGCAGAGCCATCTAAAGACTGTTTCCTTTTGAAAACCCATTTGTTGCCCACTACTTTAGCCCCAGCTGGCAAGGTCACCAAATCCCACACTTTGTTCACCTCGACAGAGTGCATTTCACCTTTCATAGCTTTCAGCCAAAGCGGCCCTTCCGGACCAGTTAATGCGTCATTAATTGTAATTGGATCCTTGGTACTTATCGAACCACCAGAAGCTAAAAGAAAGGTGATGAAGTCAGGATACTGTTTAGGGATCCTAATTCTTAAAGAATATCTCCTCTCCCCTTCCCTATTCGGTTCCATAACTTCAAATGATCCACCATCATTCTCTACACGGGGGACATCATGATCAGGGTCAAATTTCCTACCCATTCCACAATCTTGACCCACAGTCTGTGGACCTCCCATTGATTGCATATTATCATTAGACACGATAGTTCCATTCCCTTGAAAAAAAGATGAAAAATTCTATACCCCATCTTTATTAGGTACACTTTCATTCCTAGAACTTGGTTTCTCAAAATTTTCTAAGAAAACAACATTCCTCGCCCTGATTACTTTTGAGGGATTCCCTGGATCTACTAATCTATACCCTTTAGTTGACTCACAGTAACCAACAAAAATTAACCTTTTTGCCTTAGCATCCCACTTAGTTCTTTTCTGATCAGGAATGTGACCATAAGCGGGACACCCAAAAATTCTTAAATGTTTCTGCAATTCTTAAGTGTCATCTGCATAGAGAAGTGGGTTGCAGTTAGCCATTGGAAAGGATAGATCATTCATGAAGATGATTAAGAGTAAGGGGCCAAGGAGTGATCCTTGTGGAACACCACATTTTATTTCTGACGGAGTAGATTTGGCTGATGTAATACCAGTTGTGGAATGTTGGAAGTATTTCACTATCTGTTTCCTTCCTGTGTTCCATGGCCCTTGGAACCTTTTGTATTGGAGTTGATTAAGCTCCAAGCAGCTTTAACAGTATTTTTAGCTGATTTTATCACATTGTCATTCATCACTCTTCGTTGGCGAGAGACTTCCATTTTAAACTCCTTAACCTTCTGCAAGTAGGTAGGCTTCAAAGAAGGGTCAACATATTTACAATGATAGTGCATGTTGCGCAGAGATTTGCTAGCAAATCTCAACTCCTCAGAAAAGTATTGATTCTTAGACAGTTTTGTCCTCTGTCTTACATATTTCAGAGGAAAGGCAGAGTTGGAGTAGCAAATAAAAGTATTCATGAAAGAAATAGAGGCGGAGAATCTACTGAGTCAAGAGCATCGTTCCAAGGTTCATTTGACAGCGATTCACAGAAATATTTAATGGCGCATGGGTCATAAAAACGTCTAGGCACATATATTGGCTTAGGGAGAAAAGAGGCCTGGGGTATTTTATATTCGACATTTGAAGATAAGTGGTCAGTCAAACCAGAGTATATCATTTTACACTCAGAATCACTGTTTTTAGCCATATCAGTAATGGCCAGGTCTAGGAGAGTAGAAGAGTAAGAGGATATTCTGGTAGGTTTATCATTTATGACTTTGAGGCCAAAATACGTTAGTAGGTTTATTAAGTCCAACTTTGCAGTCGAAGACTTCAGTAAGTCAATATTAAAATCACCAAAAATTATGATAGAATTACAATTTTTAGACATGATTACCACCAAAGCTTCATGCATGGCAAGAATGAATTCCTTTAATTGAGTAGCCTTGTCACTAGGAGAGCGGTAAGCACACATGACACCATAGGATAAGTCATTCACTTTTATAATTCCCATGCAGCATTCAAAGACTTTAGGAATAGAGCAAGGGAAATTAATACAGGAGGATTCAATTCCATCCCGACAATACAAGGAAACGCCACCACCTCGTCCCTCGCTGCGACTGAAGTGAGCGATTAGTACAAAGTTTCTGATGTTTAGTGCATTTATTTCATTTTCTTTGAGCCAGTGCTCACAAATAAGTAAAACAGTTGTATTGAGTTCCTCTAATTCTGGGCTAGGGCTAGGGGCCTCTTAATTCCTTCAAGGGCTAGGGTCTTATTTCTGATAGACTGAGCATTAGTAAAGAAGTAGTTCAAATATTCATGCCCGCCTAGTCACTTATTCTTGGCTTTTGAAATACCAGATTTGGCACGGGTTAGAATTTCTGAGGTTGGTGGAGGGATAACACTTTCATTAACACAGGGGGAGGATGATAAATTTTCACTATGGTTCATGGATGGTGCAATTTCTGAGGCTGGTGGAGGGATAGTACCTACATTATTTACTACTGTCCCTCGATGTACTGCGGCAACCTTACTTGTAGACATTTTATCATCAGCCACTTTGTCACTTGTACTCAAAAAGGCCTGATTCTGCCGTTTGGAAGGAAAGTATCCTCCCACAGAGACATGGTCTGGCCAAAGATTGCCATTTAGTAGGTCGTCACGTAAATTTATCGGTGCATCAAGTTTAAAAGATCGATGCGCCTCACCAGTGAATAAAATATCCCAGAAAAACTCACTGTTTGGAAAATTCTCGGTCAGGTACGTGGTAATATCCTCGGGAGTAGTGTCACGGCGTACATTTCCCAAATATATTAGGGAACGCCGAGGAATTCCGGAAAAAATTACATAAGTTACCCAGTTTTGAGTTGCACCCAAATACTACATTACGTTTTCGCCTATTTTTACGGGAAATAACTTTTTGGTAGCCATTATCATTAACTATGATTTAATTTAGTAGGAAATCTTTGAGTTTCCGGGGTAGGTTTATCGCTGGAGACAGGTTTCTCAGTCACCTTAGTTGACAGCCGATCCAAAATCGGGGTATCCGCGGGTGATAAATGTTCGATTTCAACTGAGTCTGTGCATTTATCAGACAGTTGCTTGTTCATTTCGAGAAGTTTCAGGGCACTTATTTCAGATTTTAAGAGCTCAATATCATCCGCCATGTTGGCTAGACAAAACTTTTTTGCACGGCAACAAAACATTTCCAGAATATATCGTTGCTGTTCGTAAGCGCCTTCAGCGAGATATCAGATAAGCCCGTGCATTTAGGATGATAAATGCAGGCACAAATATCGCAGAAAATCACTTTCTCTTGCAGTTTTAACTGGATATTGCAGGAGCTACAAAAAGAGGCCACTCCAGTTGCCGCCATATTGCTTATAACTAAACACTTGAAATATTTAAAAACACTCCACAAAGCTTCTAAACGACAAGACTAACTTCAAACTCACTCGGACTGCCGTAATGGCGGATACTGAAGTAGTACACATTGTCACCGCACGATCGCAGCACTAATCAGAGAGTTAAACGATGTCCCGGTTTGACTCGACGTCCCGGTTTTGTACAACTCTCCCCTACGTGCTTGCCAAGCTGAAGAACAGCAGTCACATGCTTGTATCGGCCGGATCCTGCTTTACAAGAGCAAGTTCCTTCAATGTTCTTCTCTTCCTCTTCTTTAATCTTAATGTGTACTTCGTGGGAAAGTCCATTAATATTGGAGCTTTGTAAACACGGAGCCATCACATGGACTGATCGATCGTCCTTCTCGAGGACTCCCAATTCCACTACGTGGTTTTTCTTAACAATGGCCTCTCCTTCGATAAAAGGCCGATTAAAATCACCCACATAATTGAAAATATCCGATAAATCCAACAGAAAACTACTCATTTCGTAAACTCGCTCAGATGTATTTCCTCTCGTAAACGGCAACACAAGCAATTTCGGGCCTCGTTATCCCTGCTATAGTAGTTCCGCTGTTGACCACTAGATGTCAGCCACTATGCTTTTGAATCCCAATTGTTGCAGATACAAGATTTGCATTTTGTAGATATTGCACTGATGCCTAAAAACTCTTATTGTTAGCATTGAGTGTCTCACTACAGCTATGTTTTCAGTGTTGTCACCCTCACCTTCGTTTCCTTCGTGTTACCTTGGATATTATTACATTTATTGTATAAATCACATGCAGAAAACACTCATGGCTGCTTATAAATTATATTTTACTTCAGTAAAAGCTGATTGAGCCCAATTTACAAACGTTAAAACCTTGCTCTTTAGGGCAAAAACAGATTCATTTCCCTTGGCAATGTTGAGCAGCTCATCGAGTAGCTTCAATCTCTGGCTCACATTGGGAATGAAATCCCTGTAAAAATTCAGTAACCCTTAATATGCTCTCAATTTAGTGACATTTTTAGGAGATAATGTAAGACCTGGCCTTAGTAATAGCCTCTACTTTCTCAGGCATAGGCTGAAGGCCTTGAGCATTTATGATATGCCCTAAATACTGGACTGACGTCTTAAAAAATAAACACTTATGAAAGTTAACTAGCCCACAATGCTTTTCAAGCCTATTTAACACTTCAGTGGTGTACAGCTGACACCTCCCCAAATTTTCTCCTCCTATTACAATGTCATCTATGTACTTTCCCACCTTAGGAATACCTGCAAAAATTACATCCATGGCCTGTTGAAATAAAGGGGCTCCACTTGCAATTCCATAAATTAACCTATTAAACCGAAAAAGACCCCATGGAGTATTGTTGGTCAAATATTCCTTGGATTCTTCGGTGACCTCTAATTGCAAATAAGCTTCAGACAAATCTAAAATTGTGAAAAATTTACACCCCGACAACATGCTGAATATGTCTTTTACTCTGGGAAGAAGATACTGATCAATCCTCAAATTCGGGTTGACAGTCCTTTTGAAATCCACCACAATCCTGACATTCCATCCTTTTACAATACAAACCAAATGGGTGAGGCCCAATTGGAGATGGTAACTGGTGTGAGTTTCTTGGCTTCCACCCAATTCCTAATAATGGCCTCGACTTTAGTCTTTATGCTAAGGGGAATGTCGTAGCACTTACCCACTACTGGAACTGCCTCTTCTTTTAAAACCAACCTTGCCTTGAATCCGACGATGGCCTTACTCTTATCATCTGAAAATACATTGGGGTATTTTTTTCTCAAATCCAACTTCTCCAACTTACTGAGACCTTGAATCTTGGACAGATTACCTTGCATGGTAATACCCACATACTCCTGTAACGAAAGAAATGGGACAAGATGGCTTCTCCAACCAGGACACAGAATGTCCAACCATGATCGCCCCAGGAGAGGCATGAAATCTTTTCCACCATCACAGATTAACAAATCCAACAACACAGACTGTTTATCACCCTTTTAAATGCTCATTATTGCTCGACCATGAATGCCAATAGACAACCCATTTACTGCTTTTAATTTAACCTTGGCTCGCTGGACCTGTTTTTGAGGAAACGTATACTTAAATTTATCCTTAGACATAAGAGAAAAACCTGATTTTCAGGTTGTCAGTTTCGACCTGATTTTCAGATGGTCAGTTTTCATCTGAACTTGACATCCATCCATAATTACATTAACTAATTGGGCTTGACTGACAGACTTAAACCAAAATTTGATTAGCATAACACAAATGAAAGGGCTCAACGCCTAGACACACCTCGTATCATTGGACTCATGACTTGAATCACTGACAGACTTGAAGACATCAGACTCAAAGTTGCAATCTAAGCTGATGTGCGACACTACATGAACGTGTTCGACTTCTTCCTCGCACTCACCAGGGTGACCATCCTGGCCAACACTTACTACGTCGCCAACTCTTTGCGTGCACAATTTTGATGTGTGACAGAATTCTTGGCACACAGCACTGCCAACCTTTCGCCGGGCATGTAGTTGGATCGTGGAAACGACCACATCTCCAACAACTTGTGTAGTGACGGGCAGGGCGCAGCGATGTTTTGGCTGGACGACCTCTCCGCTGCGTCTCTTGTCCACCTCGAACCGGCTGCTGACCTCTCGTAGGCTGGAACTGCGGTTGAGACTGCATGCTTGGCGTAGAGAATCTGGAGCTCATTGATGCTCCTCGATTACCACTACGGCCGCGGTGATGACTAGAGTTTCCGCGCCCTCCTCTCTGCTTCGGGTGTTGATTTCCACTCAGCTTCCCTCTCGCTACCGCCGATTGCGTCGCCGCTAAGGCTGCGGACTCCACCGCCTCAAATTTCACTGCTTCTGCGTAAGCGGCCTCAAAAGTGACGTTCTGAGTATCGCACAATACCTTTTTGAGGCCTATGGACCGCACTCCATTGATTAAGGCTTTCGTCAGTCTCTCATTTAACACGTCTACGAACTAGCAATTTCGCGCCAAAAGTTTCAAAGCTTGCGAAAAGTCATTTATGGACTCCGCCTCCCGACTAACGGCAATTTTCTTGCGAACACAATACTTAATATTGGAAGGTTCTTACGCGGCCTCTAATTTTCTACGTAGTGCTTAAAACGGAAAAGTTTTGGGCGCGGCCGGTAGACACGACATGTGCAACGTATTGTACATCTCCGAGCCGCAAGATGACAATAGCAGACGGACTTTCATGGGTTCCGAAATATCGTTAAGCTCATAGTATATTTCAAATTGTTCCAACCATACAGTTAGAGAATGGACTGACTTATTAAAAGGTTCTAACCGACCATGTGGCGCAGACATTACCGCCATAATTGGTAAGGAACCTGATTCCGGCAAATTTTCCGCCGAATTACTATTGCTCGCCATGGTTCCTTAAATACTCGTCGCCAAAATGGACTATACGACCGGGGATCGCCGAGATCCAAAGGGATACACTAAACGACATTAGGACTTGACTTATACTTGAAATGACGGACACCAGACATGTTGACTCAACAGTGACGCTTTAACGACTGCCACAACAAGATACACGAGTAGGGAGCGCGCACAAAAATAAAACACTCACTAAATAGAAATGGCGCAATTATATCAGCATGCATTCGATTCATGTGGTTTTTTAAATTGGTGGTATTACCACACGTCCTTATAATCTTGCAGCATATACGACAAGTCGCACTCTTGTTGTCTGAGTTCTTTTGGAAATATTTCCACAAATAGCTCTTTGAAGGGGCCATTTCAATCTCTTGCTCTGAAAAAATTCGCTAGTAGCTGCGAAAAAATTGCAGTATTTACTTATCCCGCCGATACTTGTTTCCTGATTCAACAATGTGTTGCGACATGTTTCAAATCAAACCTCTCCCGCCGATTTTTTTCACTTAGTGATACTCGGGGTGAAAAAATCGATTCTACAATTAAATCGCCCGCACATAATCGAACCAATAATCGAAAGAATCTAAAGTAAATAATCGATTATTATGAAAAATCGATTATTTTCTCCCATCCCTAGGTCAACCCCAATTTAGATAGCAACCCGATCAACTAGTCAACGTGTCTTTTCCATTTAATACCAGTTCCCAATTCTACTAAATAAGTTACTGGGCCTAACTGTGAAATTACTACATCTTCTATCCACTTCTCTCTATCCCCCTGAAATGTTTTGCTAAGGCAGGTTGATTAACATGTAACTGTCGTGTTCTGCTTCCCCCCATAGTTTAACATTTGTTTGATTTGTCTTTCAACAATTACATCTTTCAACTTAGGTCTAATTAAATCTAATCGTGACTTAAGAGATCTACCTATCATCAACTGTGCTGGAGTTTGATTCGTTGTTGAATGAATAGTATTTCTGTATGTAAACAAGAAATTAGTCAAAGATAAATCTAAGTCATTGCTGTTATGTAGTGCAATTTTGAATTAACTCTTGACAGATCTAACATCATTTTTAGGCTAACCCATTAGTTTGAGGTTGGTATGGTGGTGAAAAATAATGTTTCACACCATTTGAAAGCAAAAATGTTTTGAATTCATTGATGGTAAAAGGACGTCCATTATCGCTTACAATATGGTCTACTAGCCCATATCGTGCGAACAAATCTCTCAAATGAGCTATTGTGTGTTTTGCAGCTGTTGAAGGAACAGATAACACTTCTGGCCATTTAGAAAATGAATCTTGTACTATTAAAAATAATTTTGACTGAAAAGGTCTAAAAAATCAACATGAATACGTGACCATGCCCTGTCTGGCACATTCCAAACATGTAACATGATTTATGCGGGTTTGCTCGTTCCTTTAAACAAGAAGAGCAATTGTTTGCCAATTGTTCTATATCGTCATCTATGTTAGGCCGCCACACACATGACCTCGCTAAGGCCTTCAATGCCTATGTGGCTATTGTGTATCTCTTGCAGTATGTGTGACCTAAACTTTTGTGGAATTATTATTCTATGACCCCACATAAGGAGACCTTGCTCTAAGGTTAGTTCTGTCTGACAAAAAATGTATTTATGTTTTGGTCGATTTCATTAGGCCAACCAAATTGTACATAACCTATAATTTTCTTAATTATAGGATCTAACATTGATTCTTTCTTTATATCAGAATAACTCAATGGAATGTCATTTTCCACAAGACATTGCAAGTATGTTTAGCATTTAGATTCAAGTCATCATCAGAAACTTCATCACGTGCAAAATAAACCATAGGTAAACGTGAAAGACCATCGACATTGCCGTGACATTAAGACTTTACGTAAGATATGTCAAATTGAAAACCAGATAAAAACCTTTGCAACCTACTTGCTGCAAAAGCAGGTAGTCCCTTTTTTGGTCCAAAAATAGCTACTTAAGGTTTGTGATCTGTCTTTAACAGAAAATGGTTGCCGTACAGATACTGATTAAACTTTTTTATTACTCCATAAAATATACTTAGCGTCTCTTATCTATCTGCGCGTACTTTCTCTCTGCGTCATTCACAATTCTACTAGCAAAAGAGATAGGTCTTTCAGTCTCATCATTTTTAATCTGACTCAAAACTGCGGCTATACCATACTGAGAAGCGTCACAAGTCAAAGTTAACATCAAACTAGGATCAAAATGAGCCAGTACCTGTGTAGAAACTAGTTTTTGTTTTATTTCTTCAAATGCTTTTTTACAGGCTAGATTCCACACAAACTCAGTGTCTTTCCTTAATAACATGTGCATAGGAGTTAGTATTGTTGATATTTTAGGTATAAACCTGGCATAGTAGTTGACTAAGGCCCGGTTTTTCCATCTCCCGACAATATAAGTTATCCGACAGAAAAGGCTATTCGACGAATAACTCGTTTAAAATGGTTTTTCCACCTTCCGACAATGAATTTTTTGCCGACAAATTTCCCGAGAACGTATCCAGAGCCTTTACCGTCCGATAATGAGGTATCGAGAGGATAAGCCTTAGCAACGGTGATATGTTTACAAACAAAGAAGACACGCATTCACAATCATCACATGGTACTACGATAATGGACGGTATTTTAGATAATCTGGCATTTTTCGAAGATGATGATGATGGAGAAGTAATAGAGTATCTTAATTATATAAGACGCCCTTATATGATTCGAACTAGAGTAAATCATTTTGAGCTCTGGGATGACGTAGATTTTCACGCCAGATTTCGGCTGTCTAAAGACACTGTTGCAAGTATCGTCCGCCTAATTTCGGCAGAAATTTCTCCGTTGACCAACAGGTATGTATGACTGCAATTTTATTAATGTGGTGGTACACTACGATTTTAGTAGACTACATATGATATGCTACATCGAGACTGCTGTCTCCAAAATTGTATGTCAAACATCTTTCAGAAATAATGCAGTGACACCCATGGAGCAGTTACTTCTAACTTTAAGATT
This sequence comes from Pyrrhosoma nymphula, assembly GCA_963573305.1. Classification (NCBI taxonomy): domain Eukaryota; kingdom Metazoa; phylum Arthropoda; class Insecta; order Odonata; family Coenagrionidae; genus Pyrrhosoma; species Pyrrhosoma nymphula. The sequence continues at coordinate 153,238,019 of OY754329.1, read as the reverse complement.
TTATGCTACTGGAACTGTACTTGTTGCTGCCGGAGATTTTTTGGGTGTGAGTAAATCGTCTGCATGCAAAATTGTTAAGAAAGTGACCCGAGCCATCGCAGGACTAGGTCCTCATTTCATTAAAATGCCTAGTACACCAGAAGAGATTTCCGGCGCCGTGTTAGAATTCTACCAGATATCCCGATTCCCGAGGGTCATTGCAGCAATGGACTGCACGCACATAAAAATTCAGGCACCTGGTATGATTTTGTGGATTTACTAAGTGATAATTTAGTAGCATCTATGCATATATTGATGGCAAAGATTAAAAGAATAAAAAGTTCCAAATAAAATTGATATCCCCATCGAAATATCATATCCTGTTATCAAGCCCTAAGCTCTATTTAAGATGGCAAAACGTACAGAGAATAAGTTACTTAACTGATAGTTATTAATTACTAGGTATGACATTCATATCTCCAATAAAAATTATCATTACAACAACATCAACACTTGATGTAATGTTGTTATTCTCAATTTACTTACTAAATGCTTCTTTTTCATCGTATTCCCTGCAGGTGGCGCCAATAATGAATATTACAGGAACAGAAAAGGCTATTTTTCTTTAAACGTACAAACCCTGTCATCAGCTACACTAAAAATTATTGATATTGTCGCGCGATGGCCTGGCTCTACTCACGACCAAACCATTTTTAATAATTCATCCATCAAATACAGGTTCGAAAACAACGAATTTCCCAATACATACATAATTGCTGATAGCGGGTATGCTAATACAAATTTGGTCGTAACACCTTTTACCCATGTTGCAAATCCTTTGGAGAATCTTTTTAATGAATCTGCTATAAGGACGAGAAATCCAGTGGAACGACAATATGGAGTTTGGAAGAGACGCTTTCCTATATTATCATGGGGGATGAGATTGAAAATCCAAACAGTAATGGAAGTGATAGTAGCAACAGCTGTATTGCACAATATAGCTTGTGAAAAAGGAGAAAAAGAGCCTGAAGCGGGACCAGATATGCCTATCCCCGATTTGCCTTGGGATGTAATACCACAACAAATTAATGACAGAGAAAATGCTAGGGCACATATTATGAGGACTCACTTTAATAATATTTTGTAAAATCTCAAGTACAATATGATATTTTGGAATTTTAATACGTCAAACTTTTAATGATTTTATAAAAAAAATGAAAAATTTGGAATAAACTATTTAACCAAATGTTTACTTATTTGTCACATTTTCTTTTCTAATGACCTCCACTCGCATATTATGCTCTATATGCTGTAGCTTAATTTTTTGTTCGTGCTCGTCCTGAATAACTTTCATTCGTAGATGGTGTTCTTTCTCTTGATTTTGAAGTGCAGCGTGAATTAGCTCCTTCTGAAGTGAAATTAATTTCATCTTTTCCTCAGCCAACTTTTCAAATTTTTCGGCGACAGACGACTGACATCTCTTCTTCTTTTTTGGGTATTTGTCGCAGCTGCCACCTAATGAAAATCGTGATTTGCAAGTATACATTTGATGCGTACATTCCAAGTTTTGATTCAGCTAAATGAATCTCTAGTTATTTACCTGTCATTTTCGTTTCCGCATCAGGGTTGTTATTTAGGGTGTCACCTGCGTGATCGACTTTCTCTCCTGGTATTACCCTCGGCTCGTCATGAACCAACAGAGTTTTGCTTACTGGTGTCGTTCTTATCAGTTGAGCCGTATTTTCTGGTTCCCATTGAACATTTCTCTCTGGCTCCAAACGTATAATTTCTACGTCATCATTCCAAAGTTCCTTATCGGTTATTTCTAATTGCTCTTCACTATATGCGGCAGTAACTAGAAATGTAGGAAATCATTATAATGTAATGGATGCTTAGAAATGTACAAAATCAGGTAATTTTTAGGCTACATTACCTATATTATTATTATCACAGCTCAGCAGCTCACAGTAAGTGCCATCAGAATCTTTTCCATTAATCAGGCCATCCACAGACAGCTTAATTACAGCCTTCAATTGATCCTCCAATGGATCATATGGCTTTGGAGGTAAAGGGGGGCCGCCTCCCGTTTTAAGAACTTCCTTTCTCGCTTCTGCTGACTCCTTTCGAATGCCTTTCTTAATGGTCTCGTATTTAGAACGTAGACATTTTGCATCTCTGACCTGAGAGAATTATGAATAACAGAATTTTTACATACACCGTCGAGAAATATTACACACAAAGATAAGTTTTTAAAAAAATTTCCCAAATAAGTCGTACGCGGCACACAAAGACCTTGAATTCATCTCGAAATGATAGCACACGCACCAATATTTCACTGATTTTAATTATGTAAGACCTGTTTAAACACGTGGTACCTGAAGATGACGCCTACACATTAAAATAGGTCACACCTAATTAATATCCAAGAAAATTTACGTTAAATTTTGTATAAAAAGCACAAATTTACGGGAATTATTCTTATGATTGATGCATAAGTGACACTTACCGATCCTGTCACTTGTGAATTAAATTCATCAGCTATCTTCTTCCATGCTTCCTCTTTCTGTTTCCATGTGGAGGCGTTACTTGCTTTGTTTTCTAAAGTATCTTTATACTTTAGGGCCAAGCGAATAAGTAACCGCCTATCTTCTGGGGAATAATTGGCGGTTCTCTTCAGCTTTCGTACTTCCATTCTTGCTTAATCAACCTGAAAACATACCTCTCTGTTTCTTTTTTCGTTTTTAGATAAGCAACATTATTACATAGGTAATATTTTAAATGCTATTAGTACAAATACCTCTCATAAAATGCAAAGTAAACGCATTAGCCGAAGATCATGCAGCCACTTTTCGCTAACAACTTATTGTTTACCACGAGACTGTTTACGTTCTACCGCTCGCGAGAGTACTGCATTGTCAGCCAATCATAGTTCGCGATTTCTCTTTCACCCATAAATGTAAGCGGCATTGTTATTGGTCAGGTATTTATCGATAGCATAATTATCCCGCCGACAAAAAAGGTAAAATAAACAGTACCCTAATTTTGTCGGTCAGATAGACTTTTCCACCGGACAATTGTTGGCAACTTTATCGAGAGATGGAAAAACCGGGCCTAAGGCCCGGTTTTTCCATCTCCCGACAACATAAGTTATCGGACAGAAAAGGCTATTCGAAGGATAACTCGTTTGAAACGGGTTTTCCACCTTCCGACAATGACTTTTTTGCCGACAAATTTCCCGAGAACGTATCCGGAGCCTTTACCGTCCGATAATGAGGTATCGTGAGGTTAAGCCTTAGCAACGGTGATCTGTTTACAAACAAAGAAAATACGCATTCACAATCATCACATGGTATTACGATAATGGACGGTATTTTATATAATCTGGCATTTTTCGAAGATGATGATGATGGAGAAGTAGTAGAATATCTGAATAATATAAGACGCCCTTATGTGATTCGAACCAGAGTAATTCATGTTTTGTTTAGTAAGTAACTTGCTTTGTTTTCTAAAGTATCTTTTTACTTTAGGGCCAAGCGAATAAGTAACCGCCTATCTTCTGGGGATTAATTGGCGGTTCTCATCAGCTTTCGTACTTCCATTCTTGCTTAATCAACCTGAAAACATACCTCTCTGTCTTTTGTCGTTTTTTGATAAGCAACATTATTACATAGGTAATATTTTAAATGCTATTAGTACAAATACCTCTCATAAAATGCAAAGTAAACGCATTAGCCGAAGAACATGCAGCCACTTTTCGCTAACAACTTATTGTTTTATCACGAGAATGTTTACGTTCTACCACTCGCGAGAGTACTGCATGGTCAGCCAATCAGTTCGCGATTTCTCTTTCACCCGTAAATGTAAGCGGCATTGTTATTGGTCAGGTATTTATCGATAGCATAAGTATCCCGCCGACAAAAAAGGTAACATAAACAGTTCCCTAATTTTGTCGGTTAGATAGACTTTTCCACCGGACAATTGTTGGCAACTTTATCGAGAGATGGAAAAACCGGGCCTAAACCCAAAAATCCTTTTAATTGAGTTGCATCTTTCGGATCAGGTGCCATTAAGATTGCACTTACTTTACTCTGTGCTGTTTGTAAACCTTGTTTGCTAATTACAAACCCCAAATATTCTATGCTGTCACAAAAGAATTTACATTTGCTTTTACTTATAGTAAACCCACTGTCTTGTAATCGTTTACAAACTAGTCTTGAACTATTCATATGATCTAAGTCATTAGCACCTGTGACTAAAATGTCATCAGGAAATTAGTCACGTTCGGGATCCCTTGCAAGGTTTGCTCCATAGTTCTTTGAAAAATGCCGGGCGCAGATGAAACGCCATAGCATAATCTGTTATAAGCAAATAATCCTTTATGAGTACTGATTGTACAATACTTTTTACTTTCATCATCTAATGTAAGCTGTTGATACGCTTGCAAAAGATCTATTGATGAAAATCTTTCCCCATTCTGCAAGCTAGAAAACAGCTCTTCAATCCTAAGTGGTAAGGGATGTCTATCTAACTCTAAGAAAGGGTTTAGAGTTACCTTAAAATCCCCACATATTCTTGTTTGACCATTAGTTTTTTAAACTGGGACGATGGGCGTAGCCCATTCGCTAGTATTAACTGGTGAGATAACTCCTTCATTTTCCAAACGTTCTAGTTCAGATTCTACTTGGTCCCTTTTGAAATTACATTTTGAAAGACATTTGGAAATTCATCATACAACTGTTTTACTAACTTACTGTCATCACAAGTCTGAGGTACCGACAAAAGATTTTTTGTAGATTGTAGATCCGCCTGCTTGTTTACATCGGTAGTTGCCGCTGCGACCACGTTAGTGCTCTCATCGTTCACTCGAAAGGAGCTGTCAAACACCACTTTGTCGCTAACAGCTGATTGTACATTGTTTACTTTATAATAATAATAATAATAATAATAATGTTTTACTGACGGGTTTGCTGCTCTTTAACCGGGTATTACACCGAACAAAAAATGGATAATACAAAATACATTATCAATGGCTCAAAAATAAAAATAACAAAAATATCAGTAATCAGTCAAAATCAACACAAATACGAGATAATACACAGAAGTACAAATTGATATTACAAAATATAACAGCAAAGCATCCAAAAAAGTCAATCAATTCAAATAAGTGTCTTATGTTAAATATAAAAGAGAGGAAAAAAACAGTTATACACTAACCCAACTCAAAATTTGACAGAAAAAAGAGAATGAATAAGCATATTAAACATTAAACAAGGGAAACTGTGGTTTTAGCTCACCAGACAATTCGGTGATTTACAAATCATCTGATTTGCGCAGTGGATGATCTAAAAAAATCAATACCTTTACAGGTAACATTGGGCGCATTCAGGAGACTGAGTGCTCCGTCTCCTGAATGCTCCCAATAATAACTAGCCAATTGGAGCTCCGAGTTAAGAATATCAGGTCTCCTTCAGAGCTCCTTCACCTTCCTTACACATCCTTCGCAAATAGTCCATGGCAGTCCTTCTTCCTTGGACACCTCCTCTTGAAGGAGCTCCTTCATTGTTTCCCATAACAGGAAACCTTGATATCCTGTAGGATTGAAAATGTAAACAAAATATTCTTCTTCCATAAGACACAGTCGACTAATTTGAGCATGTCCAGGATACATGCTGCACTTTTAATCATACTAGTCCACGTCTACAAATTTTAAAAAAATTTAATAACATCCAAACTGATCCATTCCGTTCTTATGCATACTTTCACCATATAATAAATAATCTCACCACCATAGTCCCACGAATCGACCCATCACCACTACCAACACTTACATTACTGTTAGGATGCTAATCAATCAATTCGTTTACTTCGATCAAAGGACTTAACTCCAATCTCAGGGAAGGATGAGAGTCCGAAGGGACTCCGATAATTTTTTCCGTTTATACTGTAATGGTTCACCGTCGGTCGCCCGGATAAAGGCCGCGAGAACCACTCATAAACGATAAATCACCCCCATGGCCAACTGCCACGACGGATGAATTACCAAAAGAATAATTTTGTAATTGCGGGGGATCCCCGATTGCAGTTTATCTATTGTGTGTGAAGTACACCTGCGGGTAGTGGAATGGAGAATACTCCCGCAGAATCCCTGTTTGTCGTAAGAGGCGACTAAAAGGGCGGGGAAGGAAACCCCGGAAAAAACCCCAGAGCCAGTAAGGTTTGAGTCCGGACAGTCTTGTGGGTCAACTGTCTGTGTGCGGCCATACCACCTGGCCTGCGATCCACCCGCATGTTGGCCGTGTGCGGAGACCCGTATGGATCATCAGTCTTAATAAATAGAGAAAACAATTTTAACCTAAATTCTATCATGCCGGGCAACTGGATTGTCCGGAAAGCCAATTGTGCGGTTTTTAAGGACACGTTTAATTATGAGCATGACGAAAGCCAAACCGGTGTTTTAAACATAGATAAATTAACGTGCAGCATCATTAATGCAGCCAACAACAGCGTTCCAAAGTCAGTTCGAAACATCCTTCGGCCTGCAGTCCCGTGGTGGAACGAGGAATGCGCAAGAGCCATTCGTAAGCGCAAGAAGGCACTAAGGATTTTTAATAAATTTCCCACGGAGACGGACCTAGCCTCCTTTAGGCACCTCCGAGCCAAAGCTCGAAGGATCGTGAAAGAAGCAAAAAAAGCCTCCTGGATGGAATATGTATCCAGCATTAATTACAGAACACCCCTGGCACAGATTTGGAACAAGGTAAAACACATTTCGGGAAATCATTATCAGCTCGGCGTCCCTTTCCTCAACGTCGGTGGCAATGTATTGACATCTCCGTCTGCTATTGGTGAAGCCTTTGGTCAGTTACTCGCCAAAACATGCAGCGACGACACGTATGAGAAAACCTTCCTCTCCATCAAGAGACGCACAGAATCCTCCCCACTTATCTTTACTGAGAAGCGTACAGTGGCAGAGTATAATATCCCTTTCTCCCTCTGGGAACTACGTTCTGCCTTGGAAGACTCCCGAGAGACAGCCACAGCAATGGACGAAATCCACAATGCGTTTCTCCGGAATATTCCGGAGAGGGCACTGTTGGAGGTCCTACGCTCCCTCAACCAACTTTGGGCTGAGGGTAGCTTCCCAACCTCCTGGCGGGAGTCCATAGTTGTACCCATACTCAAACAGGGTAAAGATAGAGCTGACCTGAACAATTACAGGCCTATTTCTCTTACCAGTTGCCTGTGTAAGGTAATGGAGAGAATGGTGAATCGGCGCCTCGTTTGGTGGTTGGAGCGTCGAAATCTTCTCTCCACTATCCAATGCGGTTTTAGACGTGGCCGCTCGACCGTTGACCACCTAGTCAGGGTCGACAATTATATCCAGGAGGCTTTTTTTCTCCGCCAGCACGTCGTGGGTGTCTTCTTCGACATGGAGAAGGCATACGACAGGGTTTGGCAGCGGGAGATCCTAACGACGCTGCACGAGTGGGGCATGAGGGGAAATTTACCTGTTTTTATAAATAACTTTTTAAGTGGTCGTTTTTTTAAAGTTAAGATAGGCAAGCACCTATCTGAACTCTATTCCATAGAGAACGGTGTGCCCCAAGGGTCCGTTCTAAGTGTGACACTTTTTGCCATAGCTATCAATGATATAGCAAAGTGTATCAAACCTCCTCTCCTGGGATCACTATTTGTGGACGACCTAGCAATATTTTGCAGGTCGTCCAAACTTATTAGCTCGGCCAGAGTAACCCAGCTGGCTCTGAACAGACTGGAGAATTGGTCCCAGAGAAATGGATTCAAGTTTTCTTCGGAAAAGTGCAAGTGCGTCCATTTTTATCGTGTGAGGGGAGCCTACATTCCACCAGCACTTTCACTTGGTGGTAGAAATTTACCTTATGTGGAATCTGTTCGGTCCCTTGGTATGACCTTGGACTACCGACTCAACTACCGTGATCACATACGGGGTTTATGGGATAGAAGTCTACGGACACTAAACATTTTAAAGTTTTTAAATCACTCATCTTGGGGTGCCGACCGCAGGTCATTGCTTTTATTGTACCGCGCAATCGTGCGTTCCAGGCTGGACTATGGGTCGTTCGTTTACACCTCCAGCCGCGATTCTTATTTGAGACCTCTGACATCAGTGCACCACGCAGGGCTTCGGATATCCACTGGTGCTTTCCGGACCAGTCCGGTCCTCAGCATCTACGCTGATGCCGGTGAACCGCCTTTGTCGCACCGTAGAAACATTTTAATGTGCTCCTATGTGGCCAAGATTTTAGCGACAAAGAACCATCCGTGTTTTAACGTGATTTTTAACCCTCGATTTTTAGAACATTTTAGCAGACGGACAAGGGCCACCAAACCGCTTGGTGTTCGCTTTAATTTATTTATTCAAGCAACCGGGTTAAGGCTCCTAGATTTATACCCGATTGGGTACTCAAGTTACCCACCTTGGATAATTCCGTCCCCTGAAATCCACATGGGTCTCAGTAGACGCCCGAAAGCTTACACCACTGATCTAGAATACCAGCGTCTTTTTAACCAGAGATACTAGGGGATCAAGAATTTTGTCCCCACTCTGAAAAATTATTTCACCACACAAGCCTTCAGTATCAGCTGATTTTTTTACCTCCTACTTTAGTTAAATACTGTTGTAGTTCAGTTTTATCACAGGGTCTTAAATAAAACTACTTACATGATACTGAGTTCGGATGGCAGGGTATGGTAGGCACAGTTTTCAGTAGGACTGGCTTTTGTGAAAAGGCATTATTAAGTGCATTTGATATCTCAACAGGGTCGATAATTACATTTCCATATTCATCTTTTATGAAATCAGAAGTCTCAACTAATTTTGAGATTGAGCTATCCTTAATAATTTTCCATGTCTCTTTGGAGTAATTGGAAGCATTTTTTATGCGTAAGTCATTGTACTCCTTTTTGGCTTTCTTTATACAGTATTTATAATGTTTTAAAAAATGTTGTATTGAGAATGCAACTGATGGTCATTAGAAGACAATATTTCAAGTGACATGTTTTTCAAGTCATTGGACATATAATATCAGAAGTCAACCAATTTTTTCTACCTGTTCCTTAGAATCTTACCGGCTCAAGTGGAAATGCAAGGTTAAAACCATGAGAGTAATTTTTGTAGAAATTGTTGAAATTAACATTGAAGCTATTTGACTCTTGTTTTCCATTCCAATTGTTTTGAGATAGAAAGAGACGAAAGCAATTCACATTAGTGTCATTGATCACCCCTGCAGGTAGGGGGATGGAGAATACTCCCGCAGTATCCCTGCTTGTCGTAAGAGGTGACTAAAAGGGCGGGGAAGGATACCCCGGAAATAACCCCAGAGTCAGCAAGGGTTGAGTCCGGACAGTCTTGTGGGTCAACTGTCTGTGTGCGGCCATACCACCTGGCCTGCGATCCACCCGCATGGTTGCCGTGGGCGGGGACTCGTAAGGGGGAGAAGGGGATCCTGGTGGGTGACTTCTTCGGCACTTAGCCGGGTGTCGGATGCCCGGTATGGGCCGGGGTTCAATACCCCACTTCGGCCCTAGATCCCCTGTAAACGAGCGGTCAAGATCTAGCCAGTCTTGATCAATCGGCTTATCGACACGTTTCGATGGCGAGTGCTGGAGTGATGGGGGTCTGTGTAGCTCGGCCGAAGGTGTATGGGTTTGGAGGGCCCATGCACTGGAGACCTAACTTGAAGCAAATCCCCTACACGATAGTGCTATATTCCTTGGGTAGCCCTGGTGACCACAACGGCTGGCGGTTTGGCGTCCCAAATATGTGGCTCCGTGGTGGGTGGGGAGCCCAGGGGATGAAACTCTTATCCTAATGGAACCAGATACCCTTCCTCCATTAAAAAGATCCCATCCGGAAACGGGCGGGGGAGTTAACCCGGAGTCCGCTTGTATGCGGTACTTGATAATGAGATGAACAAACGAAGATGAGACCCTCACCAAGGTTCTCCCTTCCTAATCCGTGGAGTCCTTTCCGCAGCAGTTACTGGCGACTTCATATCTGCCAAGAAGCTACGTGACGGAACATTATTAATAGAAACGGCCAATGATTCACAAAGTGCAAAATTACTTAATTTTACCCGTCTCAATGATATGCCAGTGAATGTCAAGGTGCACCGCACCTTGAACACCAGTCGGGGAGTGATAAGCAGCTACGACCTGCTGTATGTCGACGACGATGAAATAAAGAGGGAAATGGCCCCTCAGGGCATTATAGACCGTCGTCGATTGAAAATAAAGCGGAACGGTGAGCTGAGTCTGTTATCCTCACCTTCTCGCGCGACACGCTCCCCGACAAGGTTTTTGTTGGGTATGAATCTGTTCCTGTCCGCCCATTCATCCCTAACCCCATGCGATGTTTCCAATGGCAACACTTTGGCCATATCGCCACTAGATGCAAGGGCATGGCCACCTGCCCGCGATGTGGTAAGGAAAAGCATGAGGGTGATGGTTGCACCTCCGAAACTTTTTGTGTCAATTGCGAGGGTGCAAACCCAGTGTACTCCCGCGATTGTCCGAGAATGAACGAGGAAAAGAAAATAATGGAGATAAAAATAGTTGAAAATTAGCCATATATAGAAGCCAGAAAAAAGTACCGCACCATAATAGCCCCTACTTTCTCCAGATCTTTCGCTGCTGTCGCGGAAACCTCAACCAATAAAAATGGATCTGACAATACTCAGAAAAATGATGCAGATAAGATAACGGACACAAGAAAGCCTAGAAAAGATGAAGAATCATCCCTGCGGGTAGGGGGATTGAGAATACTCCCGCAGTATCCCTGCTTGTCGTAAGAGGCGACTAAAACGGCGGGGAGACAACCCCGAAAACAAACTCCCGTTTCGCTAGGGTAGCGTCCAGACTGTCTGTGCGCGGCAATACTATCTTCCGACGTCTTCGAGCGAAAGCCCGACAAATCGTAAAGGAGGCGAAGAAGGCCTCCTGGGTAGAATTCATCTCAGGCGTCAACCACAGGACGCCTCTTGCACAGGTCTGGAGGAAGGTACGAAGCATCTCGAGCTCCCATCAGGAATGCAGCGTTTCCGTATTAAAATTCAATGACCGGGTATTACAACTCCCTCGGAATTATGTGAGGTCTTTGGCCGTCCGTTCAGCAACATCTGCAGTAACGACAATTATGATTCCGACTTCAGGGAAATAAAGCAACGCTGCGAAGCAGCATCCCTAACGTTTCGTGAAACGCACGGTATTGCTGACTACAACGAATGCTTCTCGTTATGGTAGCTGGCCTCTGCAATTGCGGAATCCAGGAATTCGTCCTCAGGAACAGACGGTGTCCACAACGCATTTCTCCGGAACATACCGAAGAAAGCGTTGCTGGCCGTCCTTCGTACCCTCAACCAAATTTGGCTGGAGGGTAGTTTTACACAATCCTGGGGGGAATCTATCGTGGTTCCAATAGCGAAGCAGGGAAAGGACAACAGTAGCCCTAGCAACTATAGGCCCATCTCTCTTACCAGTTGCCTGTGCAAGGTTATGGAAAGAATGGTCAATCGCCGGCTTGTTTGGTGGTTGGAGCGGCGAAACCTTCTTTCCAACATACAATGTGGCTTTCGTAGGGGTAGATCTACTATCGACTATCTCATTCGGACTGATAATTTTATCCAGGAGGCCTTTCTTCTGCGTCAACATGTCATTGGTGTCTTCTTTGACTTGGAGAAGGCCTATGACATGCTATGGCGCCGGAAGATCTTGCAAACAATGCACAGTTGGGGTTTCAGGGGTAACCTACCCATTTTTATCCGAAACTTTTTAACAAACCGTGGTTTTAGAGTGAGATTGGGAAAAAACCTCTCACAGTTTTACTTTTAAGATAACGGCGTTCCCCAGGGCTCTGTTTTAATCGATACCTTATTTGCAATCGCCATTAATGATATTGCGGACTGTATAAAGACACCGGTGATGGGATCCCTATTCGTAGACGACCTTGCAATCTTCTGCAGGTCGTCTACATTGGCCAGCGTTGCAAGACTGGCGCAGCTGACAGTCATCAAACTGAACAACTGGGCAAAGAGAAACGGGCTTCGTTTCTCCAAGGAGAAAACTCTATGCATGCATTTTCACCGATTGCGAGGCATCCACATAGCTCCGCCGTTACGCTTGGGACGAAATAACCTTCCTTACGTGGAATAGGATCGATTTCTTGGTATGATTTTAGACCGTAAGTTGACATGGCAGGAGCACGCCCGCAAACTAGCCGATAAGTGTCGCCGTAGCCTAAACATTTTACTAATTTTAAACAACATAACATGGGGTGCTAAACGCACGACCTCGATCTTACTATACCGTGCGCTGATTCGGTCGAAAATAGACTACGGGTGTTTAGTCTACTCATCTGGACGAGAGTCTTACCTGCGACAGTTAACAACGGTCCACAACGCAGGATTACGGTTAGCCATTGGCGCTTTTAGGACCTCTCCTGTTCTAATCCTCTATGCAGACGCCGGGGAGCCGCCACTGGCTACTCGTAGGCTAATGTTGACATGCAACTATGTGTCAAAAATTTTATCAATGTCGACACACCCATGATTTGACATTTTTAGATATTTTTAACAGAAGGACGAGGGCTACTAGGCCACTAAGTATTCGTTTTAAAGATTTTATTGATGAATTTGACATCTCACTACCGGATGTGTATGCGGTCGGGTACTCGAAATACCCGCCTTGGTCTTTACCGCGACCATAGTGCTATACTGTTGTGGGTTGACGCCAGAAATCCTCTGTCACACCGCAGGAGTACCAGAGACTGTTTTTAGAATTCCTGGGGAACCACCCGAACTCTACTCCCGTGTATACGGATGGATCGAAGACAGATTCAGCATGAGCATGTGCCGTGTCCTCCACACACCACAAGATTATCAATGCGAGACTCAATCCACTGTGTAGCGTATATACTGCGGAATTATTCGCAATTAAAATGGCCCTAAGGAATATCAATTGCAATTCTTGCTCTTTCCTTGTCTGCACCGACTCTTTAAGCGCCGTGAAGTCCATTTTGGCCTATTAACCACATCATCCTCTTGTCCAGGATATACAATGCACCCTCCAATCCCTTCTTAACTAGGGAATTAAAACCTCTTTTGTCTGGATCCCTGGACACGTGGTAAAAGCTGGTAACGAACGAGCGGACAAAGGAGCAAAGGAAGCACTGCACATGCTACAAATTTTATCGAACAACAGTAACTGAAGACGACCTAAAATCTATGTTTCGAAACATAGCAATGGGCAGATGGCAAGAATCGTGGCAGGAGATACATAATAACAAACTCAAGCAGCACTCAAACATACGGATCCAAGCATGTAAGATGGGGATCCCGAAATGGAGGTGGTCGATGTTTATAAGTCTCTGCAAAATAGCATCAAAATCATTGAAGTTCTTAGATGTCGCGTTGCAGAGGTGGCATCCCTGAATTGACGATGTGTTAGTAATAGCATGACATGCCTTTCCATCGATCATTGTTAGCCCGAGTTTGAAGGATATATTTATTCTTCTTCCATCTATAACGCTCTTAAAAGCACGAAGATTCCTCACCTGCTTTTGGATATTGTCTACGTGCTGCATCGTGAACTCCCTCGTCTCCTATCTGAATTGAATATTCAGAGGACGGAAAAATCGAGGTGACGAAGGCAATGGATTTTGCCATATTACTGCCTTTTGCTTCACGTCTGTCTTAGAGACAAGCTGCAGTGGGACCAACGATGTAAAAAACAGGCTGGAGTCGTCAATGACCCGACCATCTCCGTCAATCAATGCCAGTTTATAGTTGCTCTGCTCTGAGCACCCATCACAACCCCACTTGCAAACAAGTTGCAAATCGAACAAATCCATTTTAGGCATGGTAGAAAACACTTCCGCTTGCAGTAGTATAAGTCGCTGGGCTGTATAGTCGAGCAGCGACTGAAGACTCAATTCAGCACTGCAGTCTGTAATGGTCATATTGCGTATATCCGGTTGGCAGCTGCTTTTTGCTTTCATTGCCGTCTTGTAAGGAGGGTATAATCTACATTGATTTGCAACAGAGGTATTCCGGATAAACTGGCATTGACCCTTAGTCAGCCTCACCTGAATCATAACAAACAATGCATGTTCGGCAGACCAAGTCGTTTCCTGTGACTACGGTACTTCTTCGCTTTGGAAGGTGTACCCTCGGTCATGTCCCGGACAATTTTGGCCGCGTCTATCTTTCCTTCAGCACGTAGAGTCATCTTGGTCGCGTAGCAAAGGCTTAATTCGGACCGTAATTAGTGAGTCCGCCTGCGCTTAGTTCGGTCGCTGGCTGCTGAAAAATCAGTCTGTGTCCATCCACTGCTCTTCTTCATATTGCCCTCACCAGTCTTCCTATCATTCGAGCCGAAAAGATGCAAGTGGCTCATTGCGAGCCATTCTCTGTGCTCCACGGTGAATCGCTGCTCTATACGAAAGCACCTTTGCCACCTGGTCTGTAGCTTGGATAAAAGCGATCTCAAACGGACCTTCTATTTGGCAGGCAATAAATACTGCACACCAAATTTTGCCCTGATTGCTTCCTCCAGAATGCCATACAGAATCTCAGCTGTTTCTTTCCAGTAGGGCTTCGTCAAAATGAAAATTTCGTGACACGTGAGACAGTAACCTGCGACTAGTAAAGCACAAAATATATCAATTAGCAACCAGTTAATTACTGCACACGGCAAAATTTCAACTAGATTAAAATTTTAATCAAAATTAAAACACAATATGTTATCAAAAATTTTGTGCTGAACTGCCATGCACATAAATATTTTCATCAATAAGTACTAAATTTTCATTGTAAGTGTGTTGTAAATAACTCGATTATTGCATATTATATGAATTTCTTAAATAATTGAATCAAAACATATAAAAAATAATAAATAAATAAAATTCTACTTACTTTCTGGAGAAGATTCCATTTCACGGAATAGAAATTGTTGTGTAGATGACGATACACAATGAAATATGTTTATTTTTCTGAATGTTTAGCACGTAACCACGTCGATTACATGACGTCTTCGGCAGTAAGCGCTCTAAGTGGGAATCAACTCAGGTCGTAGAGACCCTTCAACCTACGAAGGTATCCTTTTTCTCGTAAAGAATTGGTTCCTACGATCTCGCCTACGCCTTTGCCAAGGCTTACTTCGAAGGTGATATAACTAATGCAATTTTATAACGCACACGATAATAATTTGAAGTTACCAACAAATTAGTTGAATAAATAATATACTATTATATCTTTATAGATACATTTTAATAATATAATATTATTGTAGTGTTACGTTATGCCAGCATCATATGCGCTTTTCCCGTATATGTATACGGGTGAATGGGGCTTGATGGGGAAAATGCACTGACGCTCTCATTTTATAGTTTAACCTTTTCGTGCAATTATGTGCAGCATATTTTTAGTGCTGTGTGTAGCTAATACCTTCTCCTACAACCCTTAATTATACATTTTGCGGTACACATAAACTTTTTCATCGATTTATACGACATTTTCCCAGAAAATATTGCAAAGTTTCCCTTTCAAATAATTGTCAACAAATATTTTAATATACCCCGTATTCTCTTATTAAAGAAATAAATAACATTAAATTAATTCTGGAACTGATTACATTTTACTAAATATAAATCGGGGAAATACACGAATCGCAATAGAACTTTGAAAAGGCTATTTATATGCGGGATTTCTTTTCTTGCACTGGTGAGCCGCAGGCATTCTAATTCTACTAATAATTTATACGTAATGTCATCGTTGACCTGCCTATTAGATGCAGTTCTACATGGCCCATATATTGGTATATCCATTCCAGCACCCCCCTGCGGGTAGAGGGATTGAGAATACTCCCGCAGTATCTCTGTTTGTCGTAAGAGGCGACTAAAAGGGCGGAGAGAAACCCCCGAAAACAACCCAGAGCCAGCAAGGGTTGAGCCCGGACTGTCTCGTGGGTCAACTGTGTGTGTGCGGCCATACCACCTGGCCTGCGATCCACCCGCATGTTTGCCGTGTGCGGAGACCCGTAAGGAGGAGAAAGGGATCCTGGAGGGTGAGGTCCGTGGTTCCCAGCCGGGTGTCGGATGCCCGGTATGGACCGGGGGCCAATACCCCTCTTTGGCCCCGGATTCTGTGTAAACGGACGGCCGGGAGCTAGCCACTCCCGGTCAATTGGCTTCCGCGGCGTTAAGGTCAACGGTGGCGAGTGCCAGGGAGGTGGGGGTCTGCGTAGGGCGGTCGGAGATGTACGGGTTTGGTGGGCTCGTGCATCGAAGACCCAACCCGAAACAGACAACCACCTCTAGGGTGCTATATCCCCTTGGGTTGCCCTGGCGACCGCACCGGTTTGCGGTGCGGCGTCCCAATTTTGTGGCCTCTCGGTGGGTGGGGAGCCCGGGGGACGAATTTCTCTTTGGTATGGCGGATAAATTCTTTCCACCAAATAAAAGATCCCGCCCGGATACGGGCGGGGGAGTTAATGTTCTCGGCGCTAGTCTGCGCTACTTACAATTAGTGATGAGGTCCCAAAAGGAAGGGGAGAGCCTGAAGAAGGTGTCTCCCTTCCTTATTCGTAAATTATTGTCTGGTTCAGTTCCTGGTGAACTAAAATCGGCAAAGAAACTTCGCCATGGCACACTGATCATCGAAATGGCTAGGAGGGCTCAAAGCGAGAAGCTATTGCTTTCTGAAAAATTTGGCGAAATTCCCGTAATAGTCGAGGTGCACCGCACCTTGAACAGCTGTCGGGGAGTGATTCGTCATTACGACCTTTTGTACGTTGAGGTCGACGAGATCAAGCAGGAGATGGCCTCTCAGGGGGTCACTGATGCTCGTCGACTCAATACAAACCGCAACGGAGAAAGTGTAAACACGACGTCTGCTGTACTCACGTTCACGCTTGTTCATCTCCCTGACAAGGTGTTTGTCGGTTATGAATCGGTGCCAGTGCGGCCATTCATACCCGCACCCATGCGATGTTTCCAGTGCCAGCGATTCGGCCTCATGGCCACACGGTGCGAGGGGAAGGCCATCTGCCCCCGCTGCGGCTTGGAGAAGCATAAGGGTGCGGAATGCACTTTGCGTCAATTGCGAGGGTGCACATCCGGTGTACTCACGTGATTGCCCAAAGATGATCGAGGAGCGAAAAGTAATGGAGATCAAGACGATTGAAAGAATCCCGTACTTCGAGGCTCGGAAAAAGTACAGAGCACAAGTTGTGCCTACTTTCTCCAAGTCGTTCGCCCATGTCGCTTCCCATCCTATTGCCAAGGTCACTATCTCGACTCATACTGAAGATAATGCGAGCAAAAAACTAAAGTCCCTGTGCAGAAATCGGCCATGCCGGCTAAGGCCACAAATCCGGAAACTAAAACACAAGCCACTTGTCCGGGTTCTCCTAGGAAGAACCCCACCATAACCACCGCCGGGGCCACGCAAACGAAGTGTGGCAACTCAGTATCCCCCGGACCATCTGGTTTAGCCCGACTCAATCAACCAGAGTCATTGGAAGAGGACGAATGTCTCTCGGAGACAGAAATCCTCCGGGCTAGAACCAAAGGTAGGAGGAGAAATAGTATTAAGCGTTGATCCTCCAACTGTGTTTGACATTTTTAAGTTAATTATTTGATTAATTAATTAATTTTTTTAAATTTTTATGTTGTTAATGGCTTTTATATTACAGTGGAACTGTAATGGATTTTATCGGCACAAGTAGGAGCTGGACATTTTAACCCTTCTTTATGTCTCCAGGAGACGCATCTTAAGGCGAGAGACAGTGGAATTTTAAGGGGATACAAGGTCGAAAGACTAGATGATCTTACTGGTCATAGAGCCCATGGCGGGGTGGCGATTGCTGTTCGGGAGGTCCATTACACCTCTCGAGTACGGATTGACACCCCGTTTCAGGCTGTTGACATAACCTTGTTTACCCCGCAAAATATAACGTTATGCAACGTTTATATGCCGGAGGGTGCACCGGTAATTCGTTACAACCTAGAGAGACTTGTCCAGCAGTTGCCGAGCCATTTATAATATTGGGCGATTTTGACGCCTATGACCCCTTGTGGGGAAGCTCAAGAGGCCAAAGCACAAGGAGGGGACGGATTTTAGCCAGTTTCATCCTCAATTTTAACCTTTTATTACTTAACAACGGTGAGAAAACCCGTTTTAATGTTTTTAATGGAGAATAGTCCTGTATAGACTTTAAAAGACTGCTCGTTGTCATAGCTAAAAGTTAAATCTGTCCGTTCACACAGATCTCTGTGGGAGTGATCACTTCCCCATTTTAATACATTGTGAACGGAGTTTTAACACTGAATTAATCCGACCGGGCAATTGGATTGTCCGTAAAGCAGATTGGCAGAATTATAGAGACGCTTTTAATTTTCAACAATTGTAATTGTGATGTCACACACAATGTGGAGGTTTTAACAGGATGCTTGATAGAAGGAGCGAATTGCAGCGTCCCACGGTCATCGGGTAACGTTCCACAACCAGCAGTTTCTTGGTGGAACAGGGAGTGCGCCGAGGCAATTCGTCTTCGAAAACGTGCCCTGCGTCTTTTTAAAAAAATACCCAACCGCAACGAACCTTTCGTCCTTCCGTCGACCGCGAGCATAAGCTCGACGAGTGGTGAAGGAGGCAAAAAGCGTCTCCTGGATGGAATTCGTCAATAGCATTAACCACAGGACACCACTTGCACAGGCGTGGAATAAGGTGAGATGCATCTCGGGCTCCCGTAGGGAGTACGGCGTCTCTTGCGTGAGAATTAATGGCCAAAACGTGAGCTCCCCTCGCGACGTAGCCGAGGCCTTTGGCGAGTCACTAGCCAGTATAAGCAGTGACAGGAGTTGCTCGGAGCCCCCTGCGGGTAGGGGGATAGAGAATACTCCCGCAGTATCCCTGCTTGTCGTAAGAGGCGACTAAAAGGGCGGGGAGAAAACCCCGACAACAAACCCCCTGTAAAGCTTGGGTAGCGGCCGGACAGTCTAGTGGGTCAGCTGTCTGTGTGAGGCGATACCACCATGCCTTAGATCCACCCATGTGTTTGCCGTGCATGGAGACCCGTAAGGGGGAGAAGGGAATCCTGGTGGGTGAGTTCTCCGGCACCCAGCCGGGTGTCGGATGCCCGGTATGGGCCGGGGTTCAATACCCCACTTCGGCCCTGGATTCCCTGTAAACGGGTGGCTGGGAGCTAGCCACTCCCGGTCAATCGGCTTCCGATCGCTTTGCGTTCCGGTGGCGAGTGCCAAGGTGGTGGGGGTCTGTGTAGGGCGGCCGGAGGTATGCGGGTTTAGGTGGGCCCGCGCATCGAAGGTCCTTACCCGAAACAGACATCCACCCCCAGAAGCGCTATATCCCCCGTGCTAGCCCTGGCGACCGCACCGGTATGCGGTGCGGCGTCCCGAATGTGTGGCTCCGTGGTGGGTGGGGAGGCCGGGTGATAAAGTAAAAATTTTGGTATGGCTGAGAATACCTCACCACCAAAATCAAAAAGATCTCGCCCGGAATCGGGCGGGGGAGAATGTGTATTTTGCGCTTCGAAGCGCTATTTAGTGATGAAGTGTACAAAAGAAGGTGAGACTCACAAAAGTGTCTCCCTTCTTAATTAAAAAGGTTTTTCAAGGGTGTGTACCTGGAGAGTTAAAATCGGCCAAAAAACTGAGAGATGGTTCTCTATGTCATGGAGTTATAAGTCACTACGACCTATTATATATAGATGCAGAAGACATCAAAAGGGAGATGGCATCGCAAGGCGTAGTTGATGTTCGCAAATTGACCACGAAGCGCAACGGGGAGGTGAAGGCATCCACATCTGTCATCCTCACGTTCGCTTGCGACAAGCTGCCCGACAGAGTATTCATTGGCTATGAATCGGTTCCTGCCCGTGCTTTCATACCCAGCCCCATGAGATGCTTCCAATGCCAGCACTTTGGCCACATCGCTACGCGATGTCAGGGCAAGGCCACCTGCCCGCGTTGCGGCAAACCGAACCATGATGGGGAAGAGTGCGGCTCTGACCCCTTTTGTGTCAATTGTGAGGGTGCACATCCAGTGTACTCTCGCAATTGTCCAAAGATGACCGAAGAGCGAAAGATCATAGAAATAAAAACGATAAATAAAATACCTTATCTTGAGGCAAGGGAAAAGTACCGGGCACAAAATGGCCCTACTTTTTCCAGATCCTTTGCCGCGGTAGCAACCACCACAATGAAGAAGTTTACAACCATCTCTACGCAAACGGACCCAACTAATGGAAATGAAACACCCGTGAATGAAGAAAAACAAAATAATGTTATTAATGCTGGAAAAGAAACCACCAAGTCTGCGAGTTCTTCAAATAAGAACTCTTCGCTAAAAACCACCGGAGTCTCGCCCGTTTGGCAAGAGAAAACACCTCCCGGTACCTCCGGTAACGGTAAGGGAACTCATCCCAAACCGGAGGCTATGGACGAAGATTTCTGTCTCTGTCTCAGAAATCCAATAAATACCCATTAAGGGAAGGAAGCAGCGTTTTAAGCCCTGATCAAGCATGAGTGCGGACAAAAACTGCTCTGTAGGATTTATTTAATCTATTTATTTATTTATTTTAAATTTTATTTAATGGTTTTTATATTACAGTGGAACTGTAACGGCTTTTATAGGAATAAAGAAGAGCTGGCCATTTTAATACGAAATTTTAACCCCTCTTTTTTATGTCTCCAACCCTATGTCTTTTTTTATGTCTATAACCCCTCTTTTTATGCAGCCGGGGTGCATTCCTGATATGCTCGGACTCCTGTAGCGCACTCCATGCAATTTCTCGTTTCTCCCCTAGCAATCCTCTTACCCAGGAAATACAAACGGCCCTTTTCTCCCTTAACACCAAGGAAATAAGAATATCATTCATTTAGGTTCCTGGACACGTTGGCATTATGGGAAATGAAAAGGCCGATTCAGCAGCAAAGGATGCTTTGAAAAAAGCAAATATCACAACTCCTTTGGTAACCGTGGAAGACCTCAAGGTAAAACTCCGAAATGTAGCCCTAAAAACATGGGAAAATACCTGGGCAGAGCTATCAAATAATAAACTCCGGGCTGTCAAACCTACGACATCAGCGTGGGCCACTTCTGTCAGAAGTAATCGGAAAGAAGAGGTCGCCATCACCCGCCTGAGGATAGGCCACTGCGCCTTGACGCACTCAGATCTCTTTACCGAAGAGAAAATCCCGCCGAGGTGTGATGACTGCGACTCTCCTCTCAGTGTGCATCACATACTAACGGAATGTGTTAAATACCGGGTTGCACGCGAAAAACTAGGCATTCCTAGTACAATGCAGCAGGTTCTTGGTAACAGCCCAGCGAATGTAAACAAGTTAATACAATTTTTACGCCAAACCACCCTTTTAGATAAACTTTAGTACATTTTAGATATAATAATTTAATACATAGGTTCAAATGCTCACTATGTAAAAACTTACACGACTAATAAAGGATTGTGCGCGGTGCGACATGACCACAGCTGTCGACGCACCCATTAATCAAATCCTACCTACCTATCCAAGAGACGCATTTTAAAGAAACGGACAAGGGTATTTTAAATGGGTATAAGTTGGAAAGGTGTGACGACCTTAGTGGCCTAAGAGCCCATAGCGGAGTGGCGGTTGCGGTTCGGGAGGCCCTTTACACCTCTCGAGTACAGCTGACCACTCCGTTTCAGGCTGTAGCCGTTACCGTGTTTACCCCTCAAGTAATAACGATATGCAACGCCTGTCTACCAGAGGGTGCCCCGGTGAATCGTTGCAACCTGGAAGCCCTCGTCCGACAGTTGCCAAGGCCCTTCATATTATAGGGCGATTTTAACGCCCATGATCCCTTGTGGGGAAGCTCTAGGGGCCAAAGCACTAGGAGGAGACGGATCTTAGCGAGTTTTATTCTTGATTTTAACTTTTGTTTGCTTAATAATTGTGGAAAAACACGTTGTAATGCTTTTAATGGAAAATACTTCTCCATAGATTTATGCATATCCTCGAGCAGTCTATTCACCAAGCTGAACTTGTCCGTGCACTCAGATTTATGTGGAAGCGACCACTTCCCAATTTTCATCAATTTGGAAAGCAATTTTAACTTAGATTTTATTTAACCGGACAATTGGATCGTCCGTAAAGCAGACTGGCATAATTTTAGACATGGTTTTACTTTTAAACACGATGATAATCGTGACGCCACTCGTAACGTGGAAATTTTAACTAGAACTATGATTGAAGCAGCGAATTGCAGTGTTCCACGGTCACAGGGAAATCTCCCAAGGCCAGCAGTTCCTTGGTGGAACAAGGAGTGCACCGAAGCAATTCGTCTGCGGAAACGTGTTTCGCGGGTTTTTAATAAGTTCCCCACCGCAGCTAACCTAGCCTCCTTTCGTCAATCGAG
The DNA here is from genome assembly GCA_963573305.1 of Pyrrhosoma nymphula. Classification (NCBI taxonomy): domain Eukaryota; kingdom Metazoa; phylum Arthropoda; class Insecta; order Odonata; family Coenagrionidae; genus Pyrrhosoma; species Pyrrhosoma nymphula. Next base: position 153,215,586 of record OY754329.1, on the reverse strand, counting down.
AGCTCGCCGAGTCGTAAAGGAGACTAAGAAAGCCTCCTGGATAGAGTTTGTTAGTAGTATTAACCACAGGACACCACTTGCACAGGCATGGAACAAAGTAAGAAGCATCTCTGGCTCTCGCAAGGAGTACGGCGTCTCATACGTGAAAGTCAATGGCAACGTCGTGAGTTCACCTTTCGATATTGCCGAAGTTTTCGGCGAGTCACTGGCTAACATAAGTAGTGACAGGAATTATTCTGATGCATTCTTGGCCATCAAGGAACGCTTCCAGAGAATTCCTCTTAATTTCACTGAGACGTCCGTACCCGCGGAGTATAATGACCCCTTTTCCCTCTGGGAACTCCGATCAGCCATCGCAGTTTCTAAAGACATCTCCGGGACTGGATGGCATCCACAACGCCTTCCTTCGAAATCTTTCGGGGGAGGCGTTGATGGAAATGCTTAAAACACTGAACCAAGTATGGCTCCAGGGTAGTTTCCCGTCATCCTGGAGGGAATCTGCGGTGGTTCCGATCCCGAAGCAGGGGAAAGACAGAGCGGATCTAAATAACTATAGACCCATCTCCCTGACCAGTTGCCTGTGCAAGGTGATGGAAAGAATGGTAAACCGTCGTCTCGTTTGGTGGTTAGAGCGACGGAACCTTCTTTCAAATATTCAGTGTGGTTTCCGGCGAGGTAGATCAACCATCGATCACCTCGTCCGGAGTGATAACTTCATTCAGGAGGCTTTTCTTCTGCGTCAGCAGGTCATTGCGGTCTTCTTCGACCTGGAGAAGGCATACGACAGAATATCTTAATGAAGTTGCACCGATGGGGTTTTAGGGGAAATTTGCCCATTTTTATAAAACATTTTTTAACGGACCGAGTTTTTAGAACAAGGATAGGTAAACACCTATCACAACGTTACACGCAGGAAAATGGAGTGCCTCAGGGTTCAGTCCTTAGCGTGACGTTATTTGCTATTGCGGTAAACGATATCACTGAATGCATCAGTGCTTCTGTTATGGGATAGTTGTTCGTGGACGACCTTGCGATTTTCTGCCGGTCATCCAAACCAGTGACTGCGGCTAGGCAAATACAGCTTTGCCTAAACAAAATTAATTCTTGGTCCCTTTCGAAAGGGTTTCGCTTTGGCTTTCGCTTTTCAACCGAAAAGACGAAATGTATGTATTTTAATCGTACACGGGGTCAACACCACCCACCAGAGTTACGACTTGGTGGTAGAGTTCTCCCCTACGTAGAATCCATTCGTTTTCTCGGGATGGTGTTAGACTCAAAACTTAATTGGAGAGAACATATTCGAGTTTTAAAGGATACATGTTTTAAAGTGTTAAATGTTTTACGTATTTTACGTAATTCGTCATGGGGCGCGGATCGCACCACCATGCTCTTATTTTACAGAGCAATGGTGCGTTCCAAATTAGACTACGGATGTTTTGTCTACTCCTCGGGTCGCGAAAGCTATTTGAAACCGTCATCAACGGTTCACAATGCGGGACTACGTCTGGCGACCGGAGCGTTCAGGACGTCTCCGAACTTGAGCGTTTATTCGGATGCCGGGGAGCCTCCATTGTCAACGCGAAGGAACATCTTGATGTGTAATTACGCTACAAAAATTGTATCTATGAAGGCGCATCCTTGTTTTAATATAATTTTTAACCCCCGGTTTTTAAACGTTTTTAATAGCGGACAAGGGCCACCAAACCCTTCAGTATACGTTTTAATGATTTCATAGCGGGAACGGACGCGACACTTCCAAAAGTGTATGGCTGTGGGTTATCAGATCACCCACCGTGGAGAGTACCATTTCCCAGTTGTAGCTTTGCTCTAAAAAGAGGCCAGAAATCTTACACCACATCCGTGGAGTACCAGCAGATGTTTCGGGAAGTTCTGCACCGCCACTCCGGCTTCATCCCCGTATTTACAGACGGATCTAAGTCCCAATCAGCATGCGCGTGTGCAGTATTCTCGTCCCACCATGGAGTCATCAAGGCGAAGCTGTCAGAAGCTAAAGCAAGGTGAGGCCGTCGTGTAGCATCTACACGGCAGAGCTCTTCGCTATAAAATTGGCCCTTGGTGGGATCCATGCATGTAATGGCGCCTACATGGTCTGCAGCGACTCGATGAGTGCGTTGCATGCCATATCCGGCTATTCCCCTATGCATCCTCTCGTCCAGGAGATTCAATCCGCCATGTTATCTCTTCATGAAAAGGGAGTAGAAATTCGTTTCCTGTGGGTCCCTGGGCACGTGGGAATAGTCGGAAATGAAAAGGCCGACCTTTCGGCGAAAGACGCCCTTAACGACGACCGTACCGCATCTTCGCTGGTAACCACGGACGATTTAAGGGCTATGTTGAGAAACGTAGCCCTTAATAAGTGGTCAGAATTATGGCGCTCCCAAACCGGGAACAAGTTACACAGCATCAAGCCGGACATATTAGCGTGGCCCACTTCAGTTGGAAGGACTCGAAGGGAAGAAGTGGTGATCACACGTCTGAGGATAGGGCACTGTGCCCTTATACACTCCTATCTCTTTACAGAGGAGAAGACACCACCTCGATGTGACCACTGCGACTCTTCCATGTCTGTGAGACACCTCCTGACTGAGTGTAATATGTACCGTGCAGCACGTGACAGGCTCGGCATCAGGAGGGACCTAAGACAGGTCCTAGGGAACGACCCTGGTTGCATCACATGTGTTTTAAAATTTTTAAAAGAAACTAGGATTTTTAACATGGTATGACTCACTGTATACTGGTCTACAGATAGCTGAATGTAGTTTTTATCCATCTTAAATTAATTTATACATATTTATATATTTATTTTAAAAATTTAATTGTTTATTAAATTATATATTTATTTACTGTCACTTGATTTAAGAAACTAGTAAAAGACCCATTGTTGGTTGTTCGTGGTGCGAATGACCCTTGCCGTCGAAGCACCCTAAAACAAAATACTACTACGAGTTGCTCGGAAGCGTTGTTAACCATCAAGGAACGCTTCCAAAGAACTCCTCTTTGCTTTGCTGAGACGTCCGTAATCGCGGAGTATAACGACCCGTTCTCGTTGTGGGAACTACGGTCAGCCATCGCGGATTCCAAGGACACCTCTACGGGACTGGACGGGATCCACAACGCCTTCCTCCGAAATCTTTCGGGGGAAGCGTTGATGGAGATCCTGAGCACCCTCAACCAGATATGGTTCGAGGGTAGTATCCCATCTTCCTGGAGGGAATCTGAGGTGGTTCTGATCCCTAAACAGGAAAAGACAACGAATCCGAGTAACTACAGGCCCATCTCCCTTACCAGCTGTCTGTGCAAGGTAATGAAAAGGATGGTAAACCGTCGGCTCGTTTGGTGGTTAGAGCGGCGAAACCTTCTGTCGAATATCCAGTGTGGTTTCCGGCGAGGTCGATCAACCAGTGATCACCTCGTTGGGAGTGACAATTTCATCCAGAAGGCCTTTCTTCTGCGCCAGCACGTCATCGCGGTATTCTTTGACCTGGAGAAGGCGTATGGCAGGGTCTGTCTTCAGAAGATTTTAAACACGTTGCATGGCTGGGGTTTTAGAGGAAATCTTCCCATTTTTATTTAAAAAATTTTATCGGACCGAGTTTTTAGAACCAGAGTTGGTAAGCACCTTTCCGAACCCTATACGCAAGAAAATGGAGTGCCTCAATGATCAGTCCTTAGTGTGACATTGTTCGCTATTGCGATCAATGACGCTATCGACTGCATCACGGGACCTGTCATTGGATCATTGTTTGTGGATGACCTGGCTATTCTCTGCCGGTCATCCAAACTAGTAACCGCGTCCAGACAGATACAACTCTGTCTTAATAAACTGGACGGCTGGTCCCAAAAGAAAGGCTTCCGCCCCCCCTGCGGGTAGGGGGATTGAGAATACTCCCGCAGTATCCCTGCTTGTCGTAAGAGGCGACTAAAAGGGCGGGGAGAAAACCCCGAAAACAAACCCAGAGCCAGCAAGGGTTGAGCCCGGACAGTCTTGTGGGTCAACTGTCTGTGTGCGGCCACACCACCTGGTCTGCGATCCTCCCGCATGTTTGCCGTGTGCGGAGACCCGTAAGGAGGAGAAGGGGATCCTGGAGGGTGAGGTCCGTGGTTCCCAGCCGGGTGTCGGATGCCCGGTATGGACCGGGGGCCAATACCCCTCTTTGGCCCCGGATTCTGTGTAAACGGGCGGCCGGGAGCTAGCCACTCCCGGTCAATCGGCTTCCGTGGCGTTAGCTTTACGGTGGCGAGTGCCAGGGAGGTGGGGGTCTGCGTAGGGCGGTCGGAGATGTACGGGTTTGGTGGGCCCGTGCATCGAAGATCCAACCCGAAACAGGGAACCACCTCTAGGGTGCTATATCCCCTCGGGTAGCCCTGGCGACCGCACCGGTTTGCGGTGCGGCGTCCCAATTGTGTGGCTCCATGGTGGGTGGGGAGCCCGGGGGACGAAGAAAAATTGGGAATGGCGGAAACTAATCTTCCGCCCCCAAAAAGATCCCGCCCGGACACGGGCGGGGGAGAATGTGTTTTCTGTGCTTCAAAGCGTTACTTGATAGTGAAATGTACGAAGGAAGGTGAGACCTTCACGAAAGTGTCTCCCTTCCTCATAAAGAGAGTGTTTTCGGGGTATCTATCTGGAGATCTGCCAAAAAACTTAGGGACGGAACGCTATTAATCGAGACATCGACTGACCTACAGAGTGAGAAGCTCTTAGGAATGAAGAAGTTCCACGATTTTCCAGTGTCCGTAGAGCCGCACCGCACTTTAAATTCCTGCCGGGGAGTTATCTCCCACTTCGATCTGCTACACCTAGACGACGAAACCATCTCCAAGGAGATGGAGTCCCAAGGCGTCACGGGATGTAAGAAAATTATGAGTCGCCGTAATGGCGAGGTGAAAAGCACCACATCTGTGATCCTCACCTTCGCCATGGAGAAGCTTCCTAGCAGGGTATTCATTGGATATGAATCAGTTCCAGTTCGGCCATTCATTCCAACCCCATGAGATGTTTTCAATGCCAGCGCTTCGGCCACATCGCTACGCGATGTGAGGGCAAGGCCACCTGCCCGCGCTGTGGGAAAGACAAACACGATGAGGACAAGTGCGAAGCGGCTGCCTCCTGCATCAATTGCGAGGGTGCACATCCGGTGTACTCCCGCGATTGTCCCAAGATGCAGGAGGAAAAGAAAATCATGGAGATAAAGACGCTGGAATAGGTCTCTTATATAGAGGCGAGGAAAAAGTTTAGGGCATTGATTGCTCCAACTTTTTCCAAATCCTTCGCATCAGTAGCTTCCGTTCCCGTGAAAATGTGCACAATGGGCACACAGACGGAACCTGATAATGATAAGCCCGATAAACAGGTGAAACCGCCTAAGGAAAAGACAGACACAGTAGAGAAAATGGATATAACCACCTCTGCGGGCTCTCCAACAAAGAGCCCGCCTAAAACCTCAACCGGGTTCTCGCCCTCTAGGCGCGAGAAGACACCTTCTCCCGGTCCCTCCAGCAAGGGGAAAAAACCCCAGCCGGAGGCAATGGACGAGGATTTCTGTGTCTCCGATACAGAAATCCAAAGAATAAGAAACAAGGGAAGGAAACAGCGCTTCAAGCGCTGATTGCTTTCTGTGGTGGACATTGGCTGCTCTGATTTTTAACTATTTTTATTTTACTTAATCTATACTTTTATCTTATTTTAAATATTTATAATGGCTTTTATATTACAATGGAATTGTAATGGTTTTTATCGGCACAAGGAGGAGCTGGCCATTTTAATTAATGATTTTAACCCTTCTTGCATTTGTCTGCAGGAGACACATTTTAAAGTTACCGACAAGGGCATTTGAAAAGGATATACGGTGTATAGGTTCGACGACATTAGCGGCCAACGAGCCCAGGGCGGGGTGGCTATCGCTGTCCGAGAAGCCCTTTACACTTCTCGAGTGCAGTTGACCACCCCGTTTCAGGCAGTGGCCGTGACCGTGCATGCGCGTGAGAAATTAACGTTATGCAACGTTTACCTGCCAGAAGGTGCCCCGGTGAGCCTTGGGAATCTAGATGCTCTTGTCCATCAGTTGCCAAGGCCATTTATTTTATTGGGCGATTTCAACGCCCATGACCCCCTGTGGGGAAGTTCTACGGCCCATAGCAACAGGAGAGGACGAGTTTTAGCCAGCTTTTTTAACGATTTTAACCTTTTTTTACTAAATAATGGAGAGAAAACCCGTTTTAATTCTTTTAACGGGGAGAATTCCTCCATTGATTTATGTCTTTGTACGAGCAGTCTTTACACCAAAATCAATATGTCCGTCCATACAGATCTCTGTGGAAGCGACCACTTCCCTATTTTAATCAAATCTGAACTGAATTTTAACCCAGATTTTATTCGATCAGACAACTGGATTGTGCGCAAAGCCGACTGGTCCGTTTATAAAGATTCCTTTAATTTTGAGTACAATGACCAACGCGCCGGGACGTGTAACGTTGAGCTGCTTACCGCAAGCATAGTGGAAGCAGCCAAATGCAGCGTCCCATTATCAAAGGGCAGCGGCATCCGTCGACCAGCGGTACCTTGGTGGAATGAAGAGTGCGCCAAGGCCATTAAGGAGCGTAAACGTGCCTTACGCATTTTTAGTAAATTCCCCACGGCCACCAATCTTTCCTCCTTCCGTCGCATCCGAGCGAGAGCTCGACGTGTGGTGAAGGAGGCTAAGAAGGCCTCCTGGATAAATTACATCTCATTCATTAATAACAGGACACCTCTTGCACAGGTTTGGAACAAGGTAAGGAGCATTTCTGGTTCACGGCTTGTACACGGCGTCTCTTACATCGAAGACAACGGCAGGGTGCTTCGTACACCCCAGGAGATAAGCGAAGTCTTCGGGAAGTCACTTTCAAAGATCAGCAGTGACGCCAATTACTCTGCAGCGTTCTTGACCATCAAGGAACGCTCAGAATCTGTCTTATTGAACTTCGCCGAGCGCCGAGAATCTGCCGAATATAATGATCCATTCTCGCTATGGGAATTGAAGTCCGCCATTGCAGATTCTAAGGACACCTCGCCAGGAATGGATGGCGTCCACAACGCATTTCTACGGAATCTTCCGGAGACAGCGTTGTTGGATTGCCTCCGCACCCTCCACCAGGTGTGGGCTGAGGGAAGCTTTCCTACCTCCTGGCGGGAATCTGTAGTGGTCCCAATTCCTAAACCAGGAAAGGACAGGGCTGACTCCAATAATTATAGACCAATCTCCTTGACTAGTTGCCTGTGCAAGGTAATGGAAAGAATGGTGAACCGCCGGCTCGTTTGGTGGTTGGAGCGACGGAACATTCTTTCGTGTGTCCAATGTGGGTTTCGGCGAGATAGATCGACAATCGATCACCTTGTCAGAGCCGAAAACTTCATCCAGGAGGCCTTCCTTCTGCGCCAGCATGTCATTGCCGTATTCTTCGACCTGGAGAAGGCATATGACCGAGTCTGGCGCCAGAAGATACTAAAAAGGTTGCACCAGTGGGGTTTTAGGGGAAATTTACCCATTTTTATACAAAACTTTTTAACTAATCGGGTATTTAGAGTGAGGATAGGCAATCACTTATCCCAATTTTATGTTCAGGAAAACGGGGTACCACAAGGCTCTGTACTGAGCGTGACGCTCTTCGCTATTGCGATTAATGACGTCACGGAATGTTTAGGAGCACCAGTGATGGGATCGCTGTTTGTAGACGACCTGGCCATTTTCTGCCGGTCGTCAAAACCAGCTAGTGCTGCACGAGTCATTCAGCTGACTCTTAATAGACTCAGCGAATGGTCAAAGCGAAGTGGCTTTCGTTTTTCTGCGGAAAAAACGAAATGCCTCCATTTCCACCGCAAGCGTATGTACGAACCCCCACCGGATCTTCGTCTGTGTGGTAGGATTCTTCCTTACACAGAGTCGATCCGGTTTTTAGGTTTAATTTTTGACCGTCGCCTGAATTGGCGTGAACATATTATGATTTTAAAGAATAGGTGTTTGAAAGTTTTAAACATTTTACGCATTTTATCTAATCATTCGTGGGGAGCCGATCGCTCCACTATGCTCTTATTGTACAGAGCACTGGTGCGCTCAAAATTAGATTATGGATGTTTCGTCTACTCTTCTGCGCGCGAGAGTTATTTGAAACCGTTGAATACGGTTCACAACGCGGGGCTCCGTTTGGCAACTGGTGCCTTCAGGACATCTCCAGTCCTGAGCCTATACTCAGAGGCCGGCGAGCCCCCGTTGAGTACTCGCCGAAACATCCTTATGTGCAACTATGTTGCAAAGATTTTATCGATGAGAGCGCATCCTAGTTTTAATGTAATTTTTAATCCCCGTTTTTTAAATATTTTTAACAGGCGGACTCGGGCAACTAGACCCTTAAGCATTACTTTTAATGATTTTATGGAAGGTAGTGATTTGACACTTCCGGAAGTGTACCCTGTTGGGACCTCGGCCGACCCACCTTGGCGGGTACCACTACCTCAGGTCAGGTTTGACCTGCACGATCGCCAGAAGTCGTCAACCACTGCTATGGAGTATTAGCGCAGATTCAGTGAGATCCTGCACCGCCACTCCGACTTTATACCCGTTTACACGGACGGATCGAAGTCGGAGGGTGCTTGTGCAGGTGCGGTCTTCTCGTCCCACCATGGAGCCATTGGTGCGAAGCTAAGTACGCTGTGTAGTGTATACACAGCGGAACTTTTCGCCATAAAGATGGCTCTAGGTGGAATAAAATGCAGGAATGCGTCCTTCATGGTCTGTAGCGACTCAATGAGCGCTCTGCAGACCATTTCCGGCTTTTCTCCGTCCCACCCTCTTGTGCAAGACATACATCACGCGTTGCTATTACTTAGCAAGAGGAACGTGAGAATCGTGTTTGTGTGGGTCCCCGGACACATGGGAATAGCCGGCAATGAGAGAGCAGACCTGGCAGCAAAGAAGTCTCTCCAGGACGCGAATATTGCATCTGCGTTGGTACCCCATGATGACTTGAAGGCTACGTTGAGGAACGTAGCCTTAAAACAGTGGAAAGAAACCTGGCGATCCCTGGTGGGAAATAAGTTACGCGCCATTAAGCCGGTGACATCAGTGTGGCCCACATCTGTCGGGAGGACTCGCAGGGAAGAAGTCGCGATCTCACGGTTGAGGATAGGGCACTGTGCCCTCACCCACTCTTACCTCTTCACAGAAGAGAAAATTCCACCACATTGTGAGGATTGCGACTCTCCCATTACTGTGAGGCATTTCCTGACAGTGTGTGATAAATACCGTGCTGTGCGCGACCGGCTAAACATCAGGGGTGACCTGGGACAAGTCCTAGGCGACGACCCTGATTGTGTCAGCCGGGTAATTTTGTTTTTAAAAGAGACTGGGCTTTTAAAATATATGTGATGAACCAATGTTTGGTGTTATATTTTAATTTTGCCCATTTTAACGTGTTATGTTGTTCATATTTATTTATTATTTTAATACAAATTTGACGAAGTTATGATACTTTATTGTGGTGCAAATGACCTTCGTCGTCGAGGCACCCTACAAAAACCTAACTCTAACTAACTAACTAAGGCTTCCGCTTCTCAGTGGAAAAGACAAAATGTGTGCATTTTAATCGTCTCAGGGGCAACCATATACCACCAGAGTTGCGTCTCGGTGGTAGGGTTATACCATACGCTGAATCGGTTCGCATTCTCGGGATGGTGTTTGATTCCTAGCTTAATTGGAAGGAACACATCCGGACTCTTAAAGAAAAATGATTTAACGTTTTAAATATTTTACGTGTTTTATCACACACTACATGGGGCGCCGACAGGACCACCATGCTTTCATTTTACAGGGCAACGGTGCGTTCTAAGTTTGACTATGGATGTTTCGTCTACTCCTCGGGCCGCAAAAGCTACCTGAAACCGCTGGCAACGGTTCACAACGCGGCGCTACGTTTGGCGACCGTTGGACGTTGGGTTCAGGACGTCTCCCGTTTGAAGCGTATACTCGGATGCCGGAGAGCCCCCGCTGTATACCCGGAGGAACATCTTAATGGCTAAGTACGTCGCAAAAATTTTATCCATGAGGACTCACCCGTGTTGTAACGTAATTTTTAATCCCAGGTTTTTAAACATTTTTAACATGCGGACAAGGGCCACCAGACCCCTGAGCGTCCGTTTAAAAAATTTTATGGAAGGAACAGATGTGATACTTCCAGAAGTGTGCGGCTAAGGATATTCCGGCCACCCACTATGGCGAGTGCCCTATCCTAAGTTTAGTTTTACCCTACTAACTGGCCAGAAAGGTTCCACGACGCCCATGGAGTACCAACAACTTTTTAGGGAAGAGCTGTGCCGCCACTCCGATTTCACTCCCGTGTTTACGGATGGTTCGAAGTCCGAGTCGGCATGCGCATGCGGGGTGTTCTCGTCCCACCATGGAGTCATCGGAGTGAAGCTAAGCCCGCTGTGCAGTATCTACACGGCGGAGCTTTTCGCCATAAAGATGGCTTTTGGTGGTATTAGGGGCAATTGCGGCGCATACATGGTCTGCAGTGACTCTATGAGTGCGCTGCAGGCTATTTCCGGTTATTCCCCGATGCACCCACTTCTCCAGGAGATTCATAATCATCTTTTATCCCTTTCTAATAAGGGAATCGCTATCCGTTATCTGTGGGTACCTGGACACGTGGGAATAGCCGGTAACGAGATTGCCGACTCAGCAGCGAAGAAGACTCTTCAAGACGAACACATTTCGTCAGTATTGGTACCGCATGAAGACCTAAAGGCTACGTTTAGGAACGTAGCTTTTGGACAGTGGGAGGAAACCTGGCATTCCCAGACAGAAAATAAGTTGCGCACCATAAAGCCGGTGGTATCAGTGTGGCCCACATCAGTCGGGAGGACTCGCAGGGAAGAGGTCGCAATCAAACGGTTGAGGATTAGGCACTCACTCTTACCTCTTCACCGAAGAGAAGATCCCGCTCTACTGTGAGGATTGCGACTCTCCCATTATTGTGAGACACCTTCTGACGGTATGTGATAAGTACCATGCTCTGCGCATCCTGCTGAACATCAGGGGAGACCTAGGACACGTCCTAGGAGACGATCTTGATTGTGTCTGTCGGATAATGTTATTTTTAAAAGAGTGGGATTTTTAACTGTTTGTGACCAACCATTATTTGGTGTTTTATCTCACCCCCATTTTAATGTGAGTTTTGTTGCTTTTATTTGTATATTGAATTATTTATTTTAAATAATTTGACATGGTGATGTTAGATTGACGTGGTGCGAATGACCTTAGTCGTCGAAGCACCCAAATCACCCAAATACTACTACTACTGGAAAATCTGGATTAGATTTCCAAATAATTCGCTGTAGATTTGTATCATCATCATCTATCTTGATTTGGCGATACCTTTGCTCTATATCTGCTGTTACTGCGTAACGGTGTAATCTAAATCTGATAAGAATGGAAAAAATATCCTCTTGGATCAAGGGTCCCACCATGAGGACATCATTCAATGATACACCAGAAGATGATGAACAGGAGGCATCAAAAACTACTCGTAGCTTAGTTGTTGAACTACTAGGTTTAATGGCAGCATGATGCGGAATGTAGTATGTATTCCCTCTATTCTCAGCATCTGATACGACCTCCATATGATGTTGTCTCTCGTAATCCTCCATGAATGCTGTGTATGCTGAACGATAATTTTCATCCTTCTGTATCTACGCTCCAATAAAAGAAATCTTCTAATAGCTATATCTCTGGACTCACCTAACTGGGTAATAGATTCCCTTAAAGACAATTTCACAATAAATCTGCCTTCTTTATCTCGTTTAAAATTGTTAACGAAGTGTCTTTCATACTGTAACTGCTCTGGTGATTGAATTTGTTTCACTGTAGAACATTCTTCTAACTGCCGAAATCGTTGTAACTGTTCATTTACGGTGATCAATGAACTTGTGTAGCTGCAGGTCTCATTAATTACCTCTTGATCGCCAATTCATCCTCCTACTATCCAGCCCAATGTCGATTTCCGAAGCATTGGTACGGTTGGATGAGCACTAAACCTTCCAGGGCTGAACAAATCCCAGAAGACTTCTGCACCAAGCAATCCGTCCACTCTCTTTGGGCGGTGAAACTCTGGATCAGCAAGAGACGTGCTAGGAGGAGATCCGTGGGGTCGAAACCCTGGATTCAAAGGAGAGAGGGAGGTCAAGGGATTCTGAGCATGAAGTCATGAAGAGTTGGCGGTGGAAGGCGAAAGTGCATTTAAAAACTTTATGCGAATGACCAAGGAGCAGTTCTACGAAATCCTGGACTTAGTGAAAGACGACATCGGGAAGGACACCACGGTGAGGAAATTGATATCTCCTGAGAAAAGGTACCTATTGCGCCCTAGCATAAAATATTTTGCTAAAAAAGATAGAATTATATATTCTGAATGTCTCGATGCGGAGTATTATTTCATTTAAAATTCCTGGTTATCACTGACCTTGCGGTTCCTGGCTACCGGATAAACGTATTGTTCTATGATGTATTCGACCAGAATACATCATAGCACGATAAGTCAAATTATTCCGGAAGTGTGGAAGCATTTACCGCAATTTAAAGGGAGAATACCCGAAGGTAACTTTATTTTTGGTATATTCTGAGAGTAATTATCTACCTGCTGAATTTTGATATAAATTTGCCTACCTGACAGGTTATTAATTTTTTTATCGACCTAGGTACCACGATCACGTTTGGAGTGGGAGGAAATCGCCGAGAACTTCGACTCCTTGTGGCAATGAGCCTAGGTACCATGGACGGCAAACACTAGTCCGCCAGCCGACGCCGGATCGCATTAACAAATTACAAAGGGGGTCACTCCGTTGTCCTGCTGGCAGTGGTCGATGCGAATTATAAATTTATAGGGTAAACCACCCAGTTGTTGGCACTTTAAGGAGCTAGATGAAGAAAATTAGCTCTTGTGACCGTTTCATCACCATTTAAGTTTGTTTATAACTTGCATAAGATTTTAGAGACATATTGCTTTATTTTCCTGTTGTAAGCTTATTATATTTTACATACAATTTTTTACTAATAATATATTTTTTAAACAGTCCAATTTTCCCTGTTATTGGCACCCTTTTCCCATTTATTAGCACACAATTTACCAGTTATTGACACCCGAGATTTTCATGCATTATTTAACAGGTTGTAGCGCTATCGGGAGAAGGAGCAGATTTTCTCGCCGATAACACTCTTGAAAAAACAAACTCTTCCCAAGCTCGGGTGAGAAAAATGAGGAAAACGAACGAAACACAAGTATTATCAATCATAAACTTAACTTATCAATATATTTTACAAATCACAAAATAGAACCAAACCAATTACAATAATTTACCCATAGGTCGAGTGCCAGGCGACCGTAATGAAAGTTACCAGTCGGAAAATAGTTTAAGTTTAACAAGTACGAGAGGTTGAACTTCTCTCTTAAGTACAAAAGTGACTTAGTCAGCAGGCTCACACAACGGTGTTACCCGGTCGGCGTCTCGGAAGCAATAGAGGGCGAGCTTTGACATGAGTCAGCTGAGGAGGGGGTCTGTCGACAAGGACGAAGGTGGAATGGGTAAGGTCAGGAGGTTGGCGATTGGTAGCCTTGGAGGGGAGGAAATAATGGGATGGGTGAAAGATAGGGTGGCAGTTTTTAATTGGAGCGCCAGGAACTGTTTTCTGGCTTCGGCCGCAGAATACAGGATCACAGCCTTTGTGCCTTGGTCAGGATGACCGCATTTTTGGTATCCTTCCTCACTTTACTGGCTATATAAACGATGCAGGACCTGGCGAGGGAAAGGCGCGGCTAAAGGCGTGGCTGAAGTCGTGGCAGGAGTCGCTGCATTTTGTAGTCGTAGGCATTTTGGCCGTCGTTGGCGCACATGTCGTTAGCGCGCATGTCGTTCGGGCAAGTCCTTCGGCTAAGTCCGGAGGATAAACAGTCCGCAGAGGGGAAACTGTCCAAAGAGGGGAATTGCCCAAAAAGGGGGGGAAATGCCACATCCACTGGGAGAAATCAGCACAGAATTGACTCCCGGATGGGGAATGATGATTGAATCAATGACGACTGTTTTCTTGCAAGAGGGACACTTTCACTGAATTTACAATGCCAGTTTAGGGCTTAAGAGGCAATTAACTGAACAATATTGCCAAGATACTGAGCACACACACCCGCAGACAAGAACCTCCTCTCCTTTCTGGATCACAAAGGTGGAACAGCTGATCACTCAGTGTAGAAGGATAATCACTAATAAACATCTTGAAGTTAATAACCCAGTTTTGTAATATTTCAGATTCATACAATCTTTCAGCATGACACAGGTTCACACAGCCATAGCCAACCATAGAGGGAGAGACACTCCTCGAAAGTTGCCAAAGTACAGGAAACATGTGAGCAGTATACCACAGCTGTGATTCCAGATAAACACATTAAACAATAGATTTTAAATATTCAACAGCCTTCAAACAAATGATTAAAGTATATTCTGACTGTCACAAACATGGACCAGTAGAATGATATGATAGCATCTTTGATATAAATTATCATAAATAATTTGGATGTCCCAGCTGGCAACATCCAACAAATGAGAAATAAATCTAAGTAACAAAAAACCAACACCCAGTAGACGAAACATCCGACTCGTCAGGTGTAATGAATTAACAAGAATGAGAATATTGCACAAAACAAAGCAAATATTCTAGAAGGCAGGATTATACAATTGTTCAATGAAAGTAGACTTGTATTCATTGAAAGTAATAGTATGCAATTGTGTGACACCAGTTAAATATACTTTAGATAATTATAATAATCATACAAATATACCAATATTATTTTATATTCAAAATTCACCCTAGTATTAATAATATTATAGATAATTAAAGTATAACAATATCTTTGTGTATTTCGAGTTCACCCTAGTATTAACAATATTAATGATAATTCAAGTATAACAATATCAGTCTGTATTCCAAGTTCACCCTAGTATTAATAATATTAATGATTATACAAAATTTGTGAGTGGATCCCCCATATTCATGAACCTTAAAAACTAATTACATGGTTTTATGCAATCACTTGGGTTGCACTGTTAAGCATAAACACAGTCATTGAAGAAGTTGGGTTGATAGAACGACTCAGAATGAGAGGTCAATCAATTTCATGGACCTTAAAACTAATTAAATTTTTTCGCACAACCAATTGGGTTGTACTGTTAAGCATTGATAACTCAATGAAGGAATTTGGGTTGATAGAAATGACTCAGGATAAGATTGGAGTCATTTTAATGACAAATTAGATTGATATCTCTCCAATGTCACTACCCATATGTAAGAAATTGTTTTCCATGAAAAAACAGCAAAAAATGGAAAATTAATTTGGGTAAGATGAGAGATTCAATCAGTTCTCGGGCCAGGTTAAGTCAAACGTGTTAGAAAAAAACTAATTAATAGAAAAAATAATTTAGTGGCCACCGTCATAGATAATTCAATTCAAAATTTGTTGGGGGTTGGAACCCCAGACCAGCTAAGCATGATACTAGAGCTGGGTGCTGTTTGCGACAATCATTATAATTGCCGGGCGATGGGATCGCACCCCCTACGCCAGATACATGACCTAACAACCCAATATTCAACATACATAACCTGACTACAGAAATTAGATAGCCAGGTAGAGACAGAAAATGATAATGTTTGCAATTACACAGTTATTCACCATAAAGAAAGCACTAATCACCCTGGGAGGACAATGATATAATCACTGTCGATGTCACACACATGAATCTTAACAGCCATTGACCCTCCGCAACTTATCTGGAAGCGAGTCACCTCGGGAATGTTCCTGGCTGTTCTCCCCACATCCCATTCCAATCAGACCATTCGTCCTCCAACTGATTTCACAATTTGCACACTTTTGAGAGGAAGACAACATTATAAGTATGGTGATCACTGTGTTCACATTATTAAGTATTAGTATAATAATATATTAATAGAATAGTACATATTGATCAACTAAAAGGCAACAAATAACAGTGTGTTTAAATAGAATCATAGTATTTCATTGAGTTAATTTGAAAAATGCAATAGTCACACCATATTGAGCTAGTGAGAATTCACAGAGTCACGATGATAAATTTTTAACTGAGAGACATGGCATATTTTTTCTTTATCATGTGATAGCTCAAGAACAACTGTTACAGGAGACACAAATTTTTTAATAATGAAAGGACCTTCCCAAAGAGGCATTAGCATGGCTGTTCTCTTGTCTGCCTTTGAGCTAATAGGATGATTTTTACAAAGAACTAAATCCCCAGGGGCAAAATTTACTGGAGAGTGGAGTTTGTTAAAAGCCTCCCCATGTTTTGCCCTTGCCTTTTTGAGATTGGCGACCACTTGTTGCAAGTAGGCTTTCCTCTGATCATCCTTAATTTTATCCTCGAACAGCTCAATAGGAATTGACCACTGATTTGTAAGAGGATGTGGCAGTTGTCTACCAAACATTATTTTGGCAGGAGATTGGCCAGTGCTACCATGTACAGCAGTATTGAAAGCAAAGTTTAGATCATAGAGGAAAAGGTCCCATGTAGAGTGAACATTGTTACATAAAATTGTCAAGGCAGATTTTAAATTTCGATGAAGTCTTTCGACTTGGTTAGCACAAGGGTAATATGGAGATGTGAAAACTTGTTTTATACCAAGTTGTAAACACATCTCCCTAAGCAGGTGTGACTTAAAAACTGAAGCATTATCAGAGACCAGATATTTTGGAAAACCAAACTTGGAGAAAACTCTTTGAGTGAGGACAGACACAACAGCACCAGCTGTAGCCTTTCGTACAGGCTCCATTATACAAAATTTAGAGAACCCATCAATCAGTGTTAAAATATACTGATTACTACCCTTTGTGGATGGAAATGGGCCGACAAAATCGATATAAATTCTTTCCCAGACATCAGAAGGGATGTTAGAAGATAACATGCCAGGCGAAGAACAATTTCTAGGTTTACATGTCTGACATAAGTGGCAATTTCTGACCATGTCAAAAATTTCCCTTTTCATATCCTTCCACCAATATTCCCTGCTAATTTTCTCATAGGTTTTGGACATTCCCAGGTGAGCGCCAAAACTAGAGCAATGAAAATATTGGAATATCATTGGTCGAAGCACGACTGGTAAAACAACCTTCCCTTTCAGAGTTTGTGAATTGCCAAAACATAGCAGCTGGTTCTTAACAAAATAATTTGCACAAGACAAAGGATCTTTCTGCAATTTCTGGAGAACATCCCTCAAAGTAGGATCTGACCTTTGATGGTCTCTAATATTAACAAATGATAAAGGAACATTATTCAATACACAAGCCATTGGTGGAAATAGATCATTACCAACTTTAGATGAATCAATATCACTAGCAACATTATCACTAGACACAGGAACGACACGAGAAAGGCAATCAGCTACATTATTGGCAGTCCCCCGTACATGATGGATGGTGAACTTATAAGAAGAGAGTTTAAGAACCATTCTACCCAACTTTCCCAGCTGTTTGGGATGTGAAAATAACCAAGACAATGCTCCATTATCAGTATACAAATGAAAAGGTTTTACTTGAAGGTACACATTGGATTTCTCGACCCCCCAGCATATAGCCATACATTCCAACTCGTAAGTCGAAAACTTTCTTTCATGGTCCAATAATGCTTTACTAGCGAATGCCACAGGTATGAAATCACCGTTTACTTTATGGTTTAACACTGCAGCTAATGCGAGGCTACTAGCATCAACAAATAAGTGAAATTCATCCTCGAAACGAGGGAAAGACAGCACGGCTTAATCAAAGCTTGCTTTAACTGAATAAAAGCTTCATTCTCTGCCGTTGACCAGTGAAAGGGAACATTCTTACGTTTAAGGCGATTTAAAGGAATAGAAATTTCAGAATACCTTGAAATGAACTTGGAATAGAAACCACATAACCCCAGAAATCTCGCTACTTCCTTCAAACTCTTTGGAGCTGGGAATTTTTCGATTGGCTTAACTCTATCAGGATCAACTTGAAGTTTTCCATGGGATATCAAGTGGCCCAGGAAGGTGAGAGACGTAGTGCCAAGTTTAACCTTCTCCTCACATACAGTAAGTCCAGCCAAACGAAGTCTCTTAAGGACAGCATCGACGTGATTAATATGATCCCTGGAATTTTTTGAATAGATACACAAATCATCGATATAAGGATACACACAAGAATACTTTAGATCTCCCAGTACCTCGTTAATTAAGCGAGTGAATACTTGGGGAGAATTGGCAAACCCGAATGGCAGACGAGTATATTGATATATCCCGAACGGTGTGACAAAAGCAGAATATTTCTTCGAATTTTCAGACAAAGGAATTTGGTGAAAAGCAGAATTAAGATCAAGTATAGTAAAGTATTTTGCGTCAGCTAAATATTGAAATGCATGTTCCACCGACGGAGTGGGATAACCGTCTATTTGAACTTGCTTATTAAGCTTACGATAATCCACAACTAACCTCTCCGTACCATCCTTCTTGGGAATTAAAAAGGCTGGAGAAGACCAATTTGAGTTAGAATTCTCAATAATTCCCTTGTCGAGCAGCGACTGCACATTTTTTTTCATGATCTGTGCCTTAACGGGAGATAAAGAGAACGGATGACTCCGAATCGGGTTACAGTCAGTTAATTCTATTTCGTAAGTCATAAGCGATGTGGTCCCCAAATCGTGGGTCATGACATAGGGATATTGCGACAACAAATATTTTAACTCACTTATCAAATTATCCGAAGATTTCGATTCATTTTCAATGAGAAAAGGATTGCTGCAAGACTCTGTCGACCGACTGCTGCTTGGCACTTCGGGATACGCACTCGATGCGCAATTGTCAACTGAATAAGCGATAAAATTTAACTTAGTAGCGGGAGACGTTTCAAAAGAGACAGCTTTCGGATGAACAATCATATTGGATTTCCGAATAAAATCAAGGCCTAGAGAATTGAAAATGGAATATTGGCTACATAAAATGTATGCTGCCAGGAAAATTTGTCGATTTGCACATTAAGTTGGATCGACATCCTTAATTGAAACGGTTGACCAGAAACTGTCAATAGCTCGATAGAGTCGGAAGACTTTTGAGTTTTGCCACCGCGAATTTTAAGGGTTTTGAAGAACTTTTCGTCGCAAATAGAAACGAAACAACCAGTATCAATGAGGGCATTGCAAGAAACAGACTGAAGTTTTATCGGAAGAAGGGGCAAATTACTGTTACAATTTTGACGTACGCTCATGAAACTCACGGCTGGTTGGCGTGTTTCACGGGCTTTCTTCCGACATTCCCTTGCATGATGCCCAATTTTACGACAATACGAACAAATTATTTGCCTTGCGGCAACTGGGGAGACATTAGGAGAAATACTATGAAATGTATTGGCGTACTCGGCACAATCCATCAATTGCTTTGACGCCTGGGTTATGACAGAGTCTAACTCCTCAAAGGTCGTGGGCTGGCGAGCAAACATTATGGCGGATTTAGTGAGAGGATTTAACCCTTGAATAATTAACCGAACGGTTTGGCACTCGGTGAACTCTAACGCCAACACTTGAATCGCGTTACGAACAGAACATACGAAATCATTAGGAGTTTCACGGGGGAACTGAAATCTCTTTACTTTAGTGGTAAGAAGACGGTCAAACTCTCGATCACTTACAATTCTTCCCCAAACTCGTTTGGTAATTTCGGCCCACGAAAGATTCTGATTTAACATAGAGAGCCAAAACTGATGAGAACTAGCTGGCAGCTTGGTAATGACTAAATACAACAACGTAGACAAAGGAACTAGCGAAAGAGAGACAATTTCTTTCAGTTTCAACATAAAATTATACCAATTTTCTGTATTGGAAACCTCGAATGGTGGAAAATCAGCGATCAGCTGCTTCACTATGACCAGACCTTCAGACAGCGGCAGAACAGGTTGCATTGGGACTGGCGGTGCGACATGGGTTGGATTCTGCTCGTCCACCTGGCCTCGGGGAACCACGTTGGGTGTGGATTCCGCCGGAACACCAGAAGTTTCAAGTGTAAGCCCAGATCCCCCATTAGATCTAGCACGCCTGTCCTCGGCCGTGGTCAAGTAAGCCCTTGCGTACTGATCGACTGAATCACCAGGCATACTGACGAAACTCCACTCAAATTGCCGGAAGATAAGACGAAAATACTTCGTCACACAAGAATTTACACACTAAACTCCGACAGGAATTTACAATGACCTATTCTAGGGCCTCGAACTGGAAACCAGGAACACGAAATAAATTACGAAAAGAAAACCCTTGCCGATTTAGATTGCCGTTAGCGGCAGAGACAAAACTTCCGTGAAGGAAGAAAATGAAATACCAGAATTAATGACGATCACAGATCCTCATACAACACTCACTAACTGCGTTGGAAAGACAGGAAAAGAACAACCACGCTCTGCTACCAGTTTGTAGCGCTATCGGGAGAAGGAGCAGATTTTCTCGCCGATAACACTCTTGAAAACACAAACTCTTTCCAAGCTCGGGTGAGAAAAATGAGGAAAACGAACGAAACACAAGTATTATCAATCATAAACTTAACTTATCAATATATTTTACAAATCACAAAATAGAACCAAACCAATTACAATAATTTACCCATAGGTCGAGTGCCAGGCGACCGTAATGAAAGTTACCAGTCGGAAAATAGTTTAAGTTTAACAAGTACGAGAGGTTGAACTTCTCTCTTAAGTACAAAAGTGACTTAGTCAGCAGGCTCACACAACGGTGTTACCCGGTCGGCGTCTCGGAAGCAATAGAGAGCGAGCTTAGACATGAGTCAGCTGAGGAGGGGGTCTGTCGACAAGGACGAAGGTGGAATGGGTAAGGTCAGGAGGTTGGCGATTGGTAGCCTTGGAGGGGAGGAAATAATGGGATGGGTGATAGATAGGGTGGCAGTTTTTAATTGGAGTGCCAGGAACTGTTTTCTGGCGTCGGCCGCAGAATACAGGATCACAGCCTTTGTGCCTTGGTCAGGATGACCGCATTTTTGGTATCCTTCCTCACTTTACTGGCTATAAAAACGGTGCAGGACCTGGCGAGGGAACGGCGCGGCTGAACGTCGTGGCAGAAGTCGCTGGCAGTAGTCGCTGCATTTTGTAGTCGTAGGCATTTTGGCCGTCGTTGGCGCACATGTCGTTAGCGCGCATGTCGTTCGGGCAAGTCCTTCGGCTAAGTCCGGAGGATAAACAGTCCGCAGAGGAGAAACTGTCCAAAGAGGAGAATTGCCCAAAAAAAACGGGGGGGAAAATGCCACAAACTAATTAATTGAACACTGTATATGTACGTAATTCTATCAATTATATATACCGGAAAAACTGTAACGACTACGGGATAAAATAAAATTTATAAACGTTATAGTTATTACAAATGAAAATACCTTCCAGAATGAATGAAATCATTCCATTTTCATCCTCAATCAAAGTGTTATCCTCATTTAAAAGAGACAAAGCGGTTAATTGAGAAGACATGATTGTCTCGTATTATCACGCACTCCAATATTTATAAGTATTCCTATTTTTCAACAACCATCAATTGTTATTCCAGTAAAATTATTATGTATCAATACTCATGGAATTTAAATATGGCGCATTACGCTCGAACATCAATTTTCTCCAGTCTTCGTCTGTTTTTGTCCCACAATTCACTCTGTTGTTACTTCTGCAACTTTTGCTCCACCTCGGCAGCAGGAGCAAAAGGTACAGGTTCAAGTTGCTCCTTTTGCACCTGAACTTGCGACGCAAACGCTTTCGTCACTTGCACCTTTTGCGACGCGAACGCCAAAGGTGCAGAAAAGTGCAAAAGGAGCAGCGACGCGAACAAAGCTAATGTGAGATTTGCTTGCTACCTTCGCTTCGCTACTAAACAACAAAAACAAACAAACAAATGCCAAACGCCGTGCTCTGTGCATAGACCTTGAATATAGGCTAGGCTATATTCAAGGTATTCTAGGCTATATGGCTCTGTGCGCTCGCTGACGTCACGTATCGAAAAACATGGAGGTCGTGTGTTTCAGCGCAATTGCAATTTCGAAGATTTTAATAATTAATAACAATTTAACCATATCTCCGATGGTCGTGAGATTTGAAATTTAGATTTTTCGGCTAGTGCAGATTTTTTTACGTACCTAGTTCCCTAAAAGTGGGCAAATACTCTAAAGCAAGGGTCGAAATATAAAAAGCAGTAAGACGCACGTGAACACACCGAAGCACAAATGAAAAGCAGCCAACGACTGAATGCAAATGTCGTTTATGATAGCTACCACCAGATGGCTCTGCGAAACGACTACAAATTGCTCGCACACATTCACCAAATTAGAACGGGCTACTTTCTGTCCACGCATTTGCGCAATTTTTAGTGTTTACACGGTGCAATTTTAATGGTGTATGTGTTCACGCATCTACCCGCACGGATAAATGCATCGTGTAGACTCGGCTTAATGGCTTCATAAATTGCTGTGCACACTTGAGGAACGAACAAAGAAATGGTGTTGAGAGCAATACTGGTTGTGTATTGAAGGCTCGTAAAGGATTCGCCGGTCGCCAAAAATCTCAGAGTCACGCGAGTTTGTGCTTAGCTAATATGCAGTGCCTGTTAGATCGAGGTCGGGTACATTTATCGTTGCACTTAATGAAAGATCAGCAGGATTTCCGATAGCTCATTTACCACCACATTAGCGAGAGAACACATTTACATAAACATCTCCGTAAGTAGACTGTGAAAAGGCACCAAAACAAAATACCAATCCATAATGCATGCAAATGCAATACAAAGAAATGCCCATAGACGCACAGATTATTACTGTCATCAAAAACAAACACCAACACTCCTCCTTAATCAAGCGTCTTTAGTCCAAGTTCACAAACAAATTGCTTAACTTTTGGTCCATGCAGTCCCTTCGTGAATACATCTGCCACCATTTCATCAGTGGACACATAAGAAATACAAACATCTTTACTTTCCACTTTCTCCCTCACAAAATGGTAACGAATATCGATATGCTTTGATCTTTGATTCACCACTGGATTAGAAGCAAGTCTTTGCACACCCTGATTGTCATTGCACAAAACTATGCATTCACATGAACCAAATAAATAACAAATGAGTCCCTTCAAATGCATGGCCTCTTTACACCCTTCTGTTAGAGCCATATATTCCGCCTCAGTACTTGAGAGCGCTACAGTCCTTTGTTTTCTTGACTCCCATGATATCGCACCACCATTTAGCTTGAAAATAAACCCGGTATATGATCTCCTGTCCCCTTCATCATTACCCCAATCTGAGTCTACATACCCAATCAGGTCTTCCTTAGCACTCCCAAAAGTCAAACAGAAATCACTTGTACCTTTTTGATATCTCACCACACGTTTGGCAGCCTTCCAATGGCTTTCATCAAAGTCATCATTGAACTGACTCAGCTGGCTGCAAGCATGCGCTCTGTCGGGTCTGCTGTTTACCGCAAGGTACATAAGGGACCCGACCAGTTGTCGGTATGTGAGCGATAGTCCTGCGTCTCCTCCTGGCTCTGCTTTCCGCAGCTTCAGGCTCGGATCCATAGGGGTTGCTACTGGTTTGGCTGCTTCCATTCCAAACCTCTACAGCAGGTCTTCCACATGCTGCTGTTGGTCAATAGCAATCGTCCTCTTCTCTCTGTCCCTCCGAACTCGCAGTCCAAGGCAGCTCCTCACCTCCCCAAAGTCCCTCATTTTGGACCTCCTTAAAAGGTTTCTTTTGAGCTCCTCTTTTAATGACTTTTGATTACAAAATAAAACAAGATTTTCAACATAAATAGCCACAATGAGTATGCAATCACCTTCAACTTTGTAATATGCTTCTATATACTGTGTAATTGTGACAATTTACTGTATCCATATATATATTTTTCCTCGATGTATATCAAAGATGCTGTATATTCTCCTGATATTTTGACGTGTAACATGTCTTATGACTCCATAACGAATAAAGATTATTATTACTATATCAAACATGAAGCGGCAGTGGGGAAAATGATTTAATGGGACAAAAAAAATGCTTCAGAGGGTAAGACATAACCAGCAAAAAAAAGAACTAAAAATCATGTCAATGCCACTTGTCATATTTGCAACAGAATTGCTTGATTCCAATCTGTGTGATCAATGGCACTAAAAGTTGTTTCATCGTATCTCTGTGCTCTTCACATGTAAGGAATGAAAAACTTACACTGGCTTCCACAAATTCTTTGAAAAGAAGAGAAGTTTTTTTCATGGTGTATTTGTGGGAGTTGATTGTGGACTTCTGAAGTCCCCTGACTAAGCCTCGTTCACAACAACTTAACTCGGCGTAACTTGGCTTAACTCGGCGCAACCAATCCCCCTGCGGGTAGGGGGATTGAGAATACTCCCGCAGTATCCCTGCTTGTCGTAAGAGGCGACTAAAAGGGCGGGGAGAAAACCCCGAAAACAAACCCAGAGCCAGCAAGGGTTGAGCCCGGACAGTCTTGTGGGTCGACTGTCTGTGTGCGGCCACACCACCTGGCCTGCGATCCACCCGCATGTTTGCCGTGTGCGGAGACCCGTAAGGAGGAGAAGGGGATCCTGGAGGGTGAGGTCCGTGGTTCCCAGCCGGGTGTCGGATGCCCGGTATGGACCGGGGGCCAATACCCCTCTTTGGCCCCGGATTCTGTGTAAACGGGCGGCCGGGAGCTAGCCACTCCCGGTCAATCGGCTTCCGTGGCGTTAAGCTCAACGGTGGCGAGTGCCAGGGAGGTGGGGGTCTGCGTAGGGCGGTCGGAGATTCACGAGTTTGGTGGGCTCGTGCGTCGAAGATCCAACCCGAAACAGGCAACCACCTCTAGGGTGCTATATCCCTCGGGTAACCCTGGCGACCGCACCGGTTTGCGGTGCGGCGTCCCAAATGTGTGGCTCCACGGTGGGTGGGGAGCCTGAGGGAAGAATCTATCTTTGGTATGGAGGGTAAAATTCAACCACCATCAAAGCGATCCCGCCCGGATACGGGTGGGGGAGAAACAGACTCGTCCGCCTGTAGGCGGTTCCTAATCATGAAGTGCGCGAAAGAAGGGGAGACACTTAAGCGAGTGTCTCCCTTTCTCATTAGAAAAGTTCTATCGGCTGCAGTGCCCGGAGATTTAAGGTCTGCGAAGAAGCTGCGTGACGGAAGCCTCTTAATTGAAACGGCCACTCCGCAACAAAGCGACAAGCTGCTACTAATGCAAAATCTCCATGATATTCCAGTTCACGTAGAGGTACATCGCACGCTCAACACCAGTCGGGGAGTAATATCACATTACGACCTGCTGTACGTTGAAGTCGATGAGATCAAGAGAGAGATGGCTTCTCAGGGAGTAGTTGATGCTCGTCGACTAACAACGAAGCGCGACGGCGAAGTAGTAAAGACTACCTCAGTCGTTTTAACATTTGCGCGTGACACTCTCCCCGACAAGGTTATCGTCGGATATGAATCGGTACCAGTACGACCATTCATACCGGCGCCCATGCGCTGCTTCCAGTGCCAACGCTTCGGCCACGTCGCCACGCGATGTGAGGGCAAGGCCACCTGCCCGCGCTGCGGCCTGGAGGAGCATGAGGGTGCTGAATGTACCAAAGATCCACGTTGCGTGAACTGCGAGGGTACGCATCCAGCGTATTCTCGTAAGTATCCGAAGATGATCGAAGAACGTAAGGTCATGGAGATTAAGACAATTGATAAAATCCCTTATCTAGAGGCAAGGAAGAAGTTCAGAGCCCTTGAAGCACCGACCTTTTCTAAATCCTTTGCTACCATAGCAACTGTAAAGAAAACCACCCAAGGAACTCAGACCGATAAGAATGAGAATACGAAGACAGTCGATTCGAAAGAAGCAGCCAAGCCGGCTAAGGCAATAAATCCGGCAAATAAAACACAAGCCACCGTTCCGGGTTCTCCTAAGAAGAACCCCACTATAACCACCTCCGGGGCCACGCAAAAGAAGCGTGGAAACTCTGTATCCCCCGGACCATCTGGTTTAGCCCGACTCAACCAACCTGAGTCAATGGAAGAGGAAGAATGTCTCTCGGAGACAGAGATCCTCCGGGCTAGAACCAAAGGTAGGAGGAGAAATCGCATCAAGCGTTGATCCTCCAACTGTGTTTTACATTTTTAAATTATTTAATTTATTTATTTATTATTTTTAATTTTTATAATATTAATGGCTTTTATATTACAGTGGAACTGTAATGGTTTTTATAGGCATAAGGAGGAGCTGGCTATTTTAATACGGGATCTTAACCCATCTTGCATATGCCTGCAAGAAACACATTTTAAAACTACCGACAATGGTCTTTTAAAAGGTTTTGAAGTTTTTAGATTTGACGATACCAGTGGCCAACGTGCCCAGGGTGGAGTGGAAGTTGCTACTAGGGAGGCCCTTTACACCTCCCGAGTGCAGCTGACAACGCCTTTTCAGGCAGTTGCAGTGACAGTACATGCCCCAGAGGCTGTGACATTATGTAATGTTTACTTGCCAGAGGGGGCACCGGTTACCCGATCCAATCTTGAAGCCCTTATTCGTCAGCTACCTAGACCTTTCGTTTTATTAGGGGATTTTAACGCTCACGATACCCTTTGGGGTAGTTCTTGGGAGCAGTGCAACCGTAGGGGCCAGGTTTTATCTAATTTTATTAAAGATTTTAATTTAGTTTTAATGAACAATGGGGAACACACCCGTTTTAACTCTTTTAATGGTCAGTTTTCTACAATCGATCTTTGCATCACGTCGAGTATCTTGACGAACAAGTTTCACCTGACTGTTCATAATGATCTGTGTGGGAGCGATCATTTTCCCCTTTTAATAAATAGAGAAAATAATTTTAACCCAAATTTTATCATGCCGGGCAACTGGATTGTCCGGAAAGCCAACTGGCCGGTTTTTAAGGACACGTTTTATTACGAGTATGACGAAAGCCAAAACGGTGTTTTAAACATAGATAAATTAACGCGCAGCATCATTGATGCAGCCAACAGCAGCGTTCCAAAGTCAATGCGAAACATTCTTAGGCCTGCAGTCCCGTGGTGGAACGAGGAATGCGCAAGAGCCATTCGTCAGCGCAAGAAGGCTCTAAGGATTTTTAATAAATTTCCCACGGAGACGAACCTTGCTTCCTTTAGGCACCTCCGAGCCAAAGCTCGAAGGATCGTGAAGAAAGCGAAAAAAGCCTCCTGGATGGAATATGTATCCTGCATTAATTACAGAACACCCCTGGCACAGATCTGGAACAAAATAAAACGTATTTCGGGAAATCATTATCAGCTCAGCGTCCCTTTCCTCAACGTCGGCGGCAATGTATTGACATATCCGTCTGCTATTGGTGAGGTCTTCGGGGAGTTACTCGCCAAAACATGCAGCGACGCCACGTATGAGGAAGCCTTCCTCTCCATCAAGAGACGCACAGAATCCTCCCCACTCATCTTTACTGAGATGCATACAGTGGCAGAGTATAATATCCCTTTCTCCCTCTGGGAACTACGATCTGCCTTCGAAGACTCCCGAGACACAGCCACAGGAAATGACGAAATCCACAATGCGTTTCTCCGGAATATTCCGGAGAGGGCACTGTTGGAGGTCCTACGCTCCCTTAACCAACTTTGGTCCGAGGGTAGCTTCCCTACCTCCTGGCGGGAGTCCATAGTTGTACCCATACTCAAACAGGGTAAAGATAGAGCTGACCCGAACAATTACAGGCCTATTTCTCTTACCAGTTGCCTGTGTAAGGTAATGGAGAGAATGGTGAATCGGCGCCTCGTTTGGTGGTTGGAGCGTCGAAATCATCTTTCCACTATCCAATGCGGTTTTAGACGTGGCCGCTCGACCGTTGACCACCTAGTCAGGGTCGACAATTATATCCAGGAGGCTTTTCTTCTCCGCCAGCACGTCGTGGGTGTCTTCTTCGACATGGAGAAGGCATACGACAGGGTTTGGCGGCGGAAGATCCTAACGACGCTGCACGAGTGGGGCATGAGGGGAAATTTACCTGTTTTTATAAATAACTTTTTAAGTGATCGTTTTTTTAAAGTTAAGATAGGCAAGCACCTATCGAAACTCTATTCCCTAGAGAACGGTGTACCTCAAGGGTCCGTTCTAAGTGCGACACGTTTTGCCATTGCTATCAATGATATAGCAAAGTGCATCAAACCTCCTCTCTTGGGATCACTATTTGTGGACGACCTAGCAATATTTTGCCGGTCGTCTAAACTTATTAGCGCGGCCAGAGTAACCCAGCTGGCTCTGAACAGACTGGAGAATTGGTCCCAGAGAAATGGATTCAAGTTTTCTACGGAAAAGTGCAAGTGCGTCCATTTTTATCGTGTGAGGGGAGCCTACATTCCACCAACACTTTTACTTGGTGGTAGAAATCTACCCTATGTGGAATCAGTTCGGTTCCTCGGTATGACCTTGGACTATCGACTCAACTACCGTGATCACATACGGGGTTTAAGGGACAAAAGTCTACGGACACTAAACATTTTAAAGTTTTTAAATCACTCATCTTGGGGTGCCGACCGCAGGTCATTGCTTTTATTATACCGCGCACTCGTGCGTTCCAAGCTGGACTATGGGTCGTTCGTTTACAACTCCAGCCGCGACTCCTATTTGAGACCTCTGACATCAGTGCACAACGCAGGGCTTCGGATATCCACGGGTGCTTTTCGGACCAGTCCGGTCCTCAGCATCTATGCTGATGCCGGTGAACCGCCGTTGTCGCACCGTAGAAACATTTTAATGTGCTCCTATGCGGCCAAGATTTTAGCGACAAAGAACCATCCGTGTTTTAACGAGATTTTTAACCCCCGATTTTTAGAACATTTTAGCAGACGGACAAGGGCCACCAAGCCGCTTGGTGTTCGCTTTAATTTATTTATTCAAGCAACCGGGTTAAGGCTCCCAGATTTATATCCGATTGGGTACTCAAGTTACCCACCTTGGATAATTCCGTCCCCTGAAATCCACATGGGTCTCAGTAGACGCCCGAAAGCTTACACCACTGATCTAGAATACCAGCGTCTTTTTAACGAATTTCTTTTTCGTTACTCCGACTTCATTCCCATATTCACTGATGGTTCTAAGTCGGATGCAGCTTGTTCATGCGCGGTTACCTCCTCTCACCACGGGGTCATCGAGGCCAGACTCAGCCCGCTGTGTAGCATATACACAGCCGAGCTACTAGCCATTAAAATGGCTCTCGATGGGATCGAGAAGAGTGCTAAAGCAATTGTCATTTGCACGGACTCGATGAGTGCTCTTCAGTCCATTTCTGGCTTTTCATCCGATCACCCCATTGTCCAGAGCATACACTATAGCCTCCTATGCCTTAATAGAAGAGGAATTGCTATAACGTTCCTCTGGGTCCCTGGACATGTGGGAATTGCCGGGAATGAGAAGGCGGATGCAGCTGCAAAAGAAGCTCT
This sequence comes from Pyrrhosoma nymphula, assembly GCA_963573305.1. Lineage (NCBI taxonomy): Eukaryota > Metazoa > Arthropoda > Insecta > Odonata > Coenagrionidae > Pyrrhosoma > Pyrrhosoma nymphula. The sequence continues at coordinate 153,186,014 of OY754329.1, read as the reverse complement.
AAATATCCCTGAGCCGACGACGACGCTGGTACCCTACCAGGACCTGCAATCTACTTTACGTAAAGTAGTCCTAGATCAGTGGAGTGAACTGTGGAGTGATGTCCCAAACAATAAGTTACGGACAATTAAACCGGTAACGACAGGGTGGCCCACTTCCATCAGGGGTAATCGCAGAGAGGAAGTCGTCATCACACGTTTAAGAATCGGGCATTGCGCCCTGACCCACTCGTTCCTCTTTACAGAAGAGAAAATTCCTCCTCGATGTGATGACTGTGACCGTCCTCTCAGTGTGCGACATATCCTGATGGAGTGTGACAAATATCGGGACACACGAAACAGGCTAGACATCAGTGGCGACCTAGAACAAGTTCTAGGCAACCATGCCGATCGACTTAACCATGTAGTTTCCTTTTTAAAGGAAACTAATTTAATAAACAAAATCTAATATATTTTTAGATTTATTATTTTTACATTTATATTTTTATTTATTTGGGATTTTAATGCTACCTTTTGTCTAGATTTATATTCATTCATATGTTTTTAAATTAACTAGATTGTGCGTGGTGCAAAATGACCATAGCTGTCGACGCACCCTATTAATCCAAATCTACCTACCTCGGCGCAACCAAGAACCAATGGGTGAAATTTCTAACCAATCACAGCACACCACTTTCAAAGTCGACCGCACAATCGATTGATGGTGCCTATCGATAGCGTGAGTGTGTGAGATTTCCCCTTCCCCAAAAAAACTCCGTGGAATTCATAAGTTCGTGAATCTGTAGCCGTTTTAAAATGGAAGAAGCAGTACTATTACTAGGAATGACTGCAGTCCTGACGTTAAACCTAACGTAGAAGAAGAAGTCGAGAAAACGTCGATTGTGGGTCCGTCCCATAAATCAAAGGCGGTCCGAGCTCGGGGACAACGATAACCTTGTCCAAGAAATTCATTTAGGGGATCAGACGTCCTTCTTTAATTATTTCAGAATGTCAGAATGCGTTCTTGAAACTTTGCTTGAACTGATAGGGTCAAAAATCACAAAGCATAGCCACCGGCAGCCGTTGTGTCCGAAGCAGAGGCTCTGCATCACTCTAAGGTGGGTCAAATAAAATAATATATATTACAATAGTAGATAGGTAAACATTATTAATAAAACATTTGAACAAAATACGTTAAAAATTTGAACGTTGTAAGTATGAAATTACAGATATCTGGCGGCAGGAGACAGCATGCCGTCGTTGGCTTTTTCATATCGAGTGGGGAAATCGACCGTGTGTAACACTATCCACGAGACTTGCACAGCTTTATGGGAAACTTTCCAACCAATTTATTTAAGGACGCCAGCAAATGAGGAAGAATGGGCGAATGTAGCCAAAGACTTCTTGTTGAAGTGGAATTTCCCGTTTTGTGTCGGTGCTATTGACGGGAAACATGTACAAATATATAAGCCAATAAACTCTGGGTCACTTTATTATAATTATAAAGGGATCTACAGCACTGTCCTCCTTGCCCTTTGTGATGCAAATTATAACTTTCTGGTCGTCGATGTGGGAGCATATGGATCCCAAAGTGATGGTAGGATATTTTCCAATTCACACTTAGGTAAACTTTTGGAAAAGGAAAAACTGAAGCTTCCAAAGTGTTATATAGTTGTTTATTGACTCAGATGCTACAGTGGCGACTGTCCACACAAGACTGACAGCCTTGAGTAGTGCCACAGACACACACCATGTAATAGGTGGCAGCACATGTACAACATGACGACACATACATAACGTCTCCCTTCCTTTATTCAGACACAAAAATTCATGACTATAATTGAAGACTGGAAATGGAAAAAGCTGGAAGTGCCAAACTTCAAAATTTCAGGAAACAGGAAAAAACCATAACAAATTGATTTTGCAAATAATTTTTCTCTCTAAAAACGAAATTCTGGTAGTTCCACGCAATTGGTAACATCTCACATAACCAATGCTTCAAAAGTATTTTTAGTATACATATCAGTATGAAAATGGACATTTTGGGAACAATGTAAGTGCCATGCTTAGCTTCCAAGATGACACTGAATGTACACAGCGTCAACTCACTTATTTATGAACAGAGAACAGCACATAAAACATTGGGAACATAGAGTTAGTGTTTCTTTCTTTCAATATAATATTATAATTCTTACATCGATTAGTGTTGACTGTCACATTCAGAGGGCAATATCACTGACACAACGAGACATAGGAATGTATGTATGTAAGTCTGTATTTAACATCAAGGAATTCGATCATGGAAAGTAAGTCCTTTTTTTCAGCACTTATTTTGTTGGTCAGTGGAAAGCGGGGAATATTTCCTATGGAGGGAAGATTATGCAGTTTAAACTCCTTTTTCAACACAACACACTCAGTCCATTCTTCGTCTCTGAATGACGTTTTAAGCAGAAGTTTGCCTTTCTTCTCTGCACTGAAACGTACTGCTGAAGCTTTTGTTATATGTAGTTAGGTGGTATTTAAATATGTGTTAGCTAAGGAAACCAGATCAAGGAAATCACCTTCATCCATTTTCACTACCTTGAAAGGGTTTCTAACTCTAGCAGTGGCGACCATACTTTCTAGTTCCACAAGTACCATGCACTTAACATTCTTTTTTCTCTTCTCAATAATACCTAAGATCATAGCACGCAGTCCGCACTAATAAAAATTACTGATGATATTCGTCATGCTATCGATAATAGAAAAATAGTTATTCTTGTTCTATTTGACTTCAGTAAAGCTTTCAACTGTGTAAATCACGACATTCTCTTGGCACGATTACGTAAGCTGAAGTGCTCTAATTCCGTCCTAGCATGGTTTAAATCATACCTCTCTGATCGCCAACAGGCGGTGAAGGGTTTGGAAGGCCATTCTGATCCATCCCCATTGCCTTGCGGAGTACCTCAAGGGTCCATTCTAGGGCCATTGTTATTTAATATTTATGTCCATGAACTATCAAATATGATTCGCACCTGTCAGTACCATTTTTACGCGGATGACCTACAAGTTTATGTAGAATGTTATTGTAATTGCATTGAGGAAACAGTTTCATTGATTAATAAGGATATTCAAGCTATATGTGCATGGGCATCGGCCAACGACCTAAAACTTAACTCTCAAAAAACGAAACCAATAATAATAGGAAGTCCTTCGTTTATAAACTCTCTTGATTTTGATTGCCTCCCTAAAATAACTGTTGAAGGAGTACAACTTGATTATGTTGATGAAGTGAACGATCTCGGTGTTGTTATAAATAGAACCTTGACTTGGAACTCACATGTTCATAGTATCTCTAATAAAGTTTTGAAAACACTTTATCAGCTCAAGCAATTCAGACACCTAATACCTCTTCCGCTACGCCAAAAGCTAGTAACCTCTTTAGTTTCACCACATATAGATTACTGCTCGCTGGTGTTCACGAATATATCAAAAGAACAAACTGCCATTCTACAAAGATTACAGAACTGTTGTATACGATATATATATGATATCTCACGCGATGAACATGTCAGCCCATATTATGAGATGTTAAATTGGTTAAAATTTGAAGAAAGACGTATGCTGCAAATGGGTGTATTTATTTTTAAATTATTAAATGTAAAGATTCCATTGTATTTATATGATCAATATGTATATAATAAGGACAAAAAAAAGCGAATCCAAAAATCCATAATTATTTAAAAACGTTAAAACCTTGGTTATGTTATCTGGGTTATCTCCTAGGACTTGTGCTATTCCTCCCCGGATGTCTAGCCGCTCCCGCGCTACCCGATACACATCACACTCCGTCAGGAGATGCCGCACTGTTAATAGAGAGTCGCATTCGTCACATCGTGGCGGAATTTTCTCTTCAGTAAAAAGATACGAGTGGGTCAGGGCACAATGCCCTATTCTCAACCGAGTAATGGCGACCTCCTCCCTGCTATTTCTCCCGACGGAAGTGGGCCACGCTGATATTTCGGATTTTATTCCGCGGAGCTTATTGCTATGTTGGTCAGTCCATAGCTCCTTCCATTTTTCCAAGGCCACGCGACGGAGGTCGTTCTTGAGATCATCTACGGGTACCAGCGATGTTGTCAGGTCTGGGGCACTTAGTGCTTCTTTAGCAGCTGCGTCGGCCTTTTCATTTCCGGCAATTCCCATGTGTCCTGGAATCCACAAGAAGGATATTTTCACTCCCTCCCTATTGAGGGATAATATGGAAGAGTGGATGTCTTGTACAACTGGGTTAGATGGTGAAAACCCAGAGATTGACTGCAATGCACTCGCAGAATCTGAACAAATTAAGAACGAGGTATTGCTGCACTTGATATTGGCCAGGGCCAATTTAATGGCAACCAATTCTGCCGTGAATACTGAACACATCGGATTGAGCCTTGCTGTGATGATTCCGTGGTACGTAGACACCACTGCACATCCGCAAGAGGTTCCAGACTTTGAACCATCTGTAAAGATGGTAAACTCGTGGTGATAACTGATAATTTCTTTATATAGCTGCTGGTACTCCGTAGTTGTGGTGCAGGATTTTGGACATCGAAGTAGCCGCAAATTAACATTTGGCCGTGGGATCGACCACGGCGGTTCTCTCATGTACCCGGTCGGGTACACGTCTGGTAGGTTAAAACTGCGCTCATCAATGAAGTTTTTAAAACGTAAACTTAGAGGCTTCGTTGCTCTTATCCTCCTATTAAAAATGTTTAAAAACCGTGGGTTAAAAATAATATTATAGCACAGGTGATTCTTTGCTGATAAAATCTTAGCAACATAGTTGCATGTCAACATTTCTCGACGAGTAGCGAGCGGCGGCTCCCCCGCTTCCGCATAAATACTCAGGACTGGTGAAGTCCTGAAGGCGCCAGTGGCTAACCGTAGTCCGGTATTGTGCACGGCAGACAATGGTTTTATATACGAGTCACGTGCAGAAGAATACGCTACGCATCCATAGTCCAACCGAGAGCGCACTAAAGCACGGTACAATAAAAGCATTGTAGTGCGATCCGCACCCCATGTCGAATGCGTTAAAAACCGTAACATGTTTAAAATCTTCACACATCTGTCTTTTAAAATTTTAAAATGTTCACGCCAGGTCAAACGTTGGTCAATAGTCACCCCGAGGAATCGGATAGATTCTACATAGGGAAGTTCCCGATGGCCGAGATACAGGGCCGGTGGAGCGTGTAATCCCCTTATCCTGTGAAAATGAACACACTTCGTTTTCTCCACGGAGAAACGAAACCCATTTTTCTGAGACCAGTCGGACAGCTTGTTCAACGTTAATTGGATAAGTCTGGAGGCACTAGTAATTTTTGACGATCGGCAGAAAATAGCCAGGTCGTCAACGAACCCATAACGGGAGAACGGATACCTTCTGCGACATCATTAATTGCAATAGCGAATAGCGTCACATTTAAAACGGAGACCTGAGGTACTCCATTCTCTTGTGGATAAAATCTAGAAAGACATTTTCCTACTTTAACTTTAAAAACACGCCCGCATAAAAAATTCTTAATAAAAATGGGTAGATTACCCCTAAATCCCCAGTTGTGCAATGTCTTTAAAATTTTGTAACGCCAAACACAGTCGTACGCTTTCTCTAAATCGAAAAAAACGCCGATCACGTGCTGGCGTAAAAGGAAGGCTTCCTGTATGAAATTGTCGGTTCGGACAAGGTGGTCAAGGGTTGACCTACCTTTGCGAAAACCACATTGAATATCTGAGAGAAGGTTCCGTCGCTTCAACCACCAGACGAGTCGGCGGTTTACCATTCTTTCCATTACCTTACAGACGCAGCTGGTAAGTGAGATGGGCGTGTAATTATTCGGGTCTGATCTATCCTTTCCCTGCTTAGGGATGGGCACCACAGCGGAAACGCGCCAGGATTCCGGAAAGCTCCCATCAGACCAGATTTTGTTAAAAGCTCGCAGAATTTCCGGTAGGGCAGCCTTTGGAAGATTCCGAAGAAAGGCATTGTGAACATGGTCCAGCCCTGGCGCGCTGTCACGGGAGTCTGCGATGGCGGATGTCAATTCCCACATTGAGAATGGGTCGTTGTAAGCAGCATTAGGGCCTATGGTTTTAAATTGAAGCGACGCTGACTCGACTTTTTCTTTCATACTCACAAATGCTGCGTCGAAGTTGGAGTTGCTGCTGGTCTTGGCGAGAGACTGCCCAAAAACTTCACATATGTCAAAGGGGGAGGTAACCACCCGATCGCCGACTTTTAAGCAGGAGGCAGTGAGTATTTCATTAGAACCCGAAATGCTTTTAACCCTTCTCCAAACGTCTGATGTAGGAGTTCTGTAATTTATTGTGGAGACATACTCTACACAGGAAGCCTTCTTTGCCTCCTTGACCACTTTCCGGGCTTTAGCTGGTAAGCGTCGAAAGGAGGCAAGGTTTGTCGCAGTAGGAAACTTATTAAAAATACGCAAGGCTCTTTTCCGCGCTGTAATGGCGTTTGCACATTCTTCGTTCCACCAGGGAACGGCTGGCCTACGAATGTAGCTCTTTGTTCGAGGTACAGCGGATTCCGCGGATTCAATGATTCTCGCTGTAAGCTTTTCGACATTCTTCGCCCCGTCTTCATTTTCACTAAAAATTAAATTAAATTTCTGCTGAAAAAGTGGCCAATTGGCTTTCCGAATCAGCCAATTGGCAGCACGATTAAAATTCTCTCTCGAACGTTACAGTTCCACTCAAAATCCACTCAGTTCCACAGTCGACGCAAAATATCGGGAAAAAGTTGGGGCAACGAGTTCGCGGTACTTTTTGCGTGCTTCTAAGTACGATATCCGGTCTCGGGTTTTAATTTCCATAACCTGGCGCTCTTCTTTCATTTTAGGGCAATCGCGAGAGTAGACCGCGTGGGTACCCTCGCAATTGACACAGTGTAATCCGGTGCTGCACTCTGCACTCTCGTGCTTGTCCAGGCCGCAGCGCGGGCAGGTGGCCTTGCCCTCACATCGGGTAGCGATGTGGCCAAAATGTTGGCACTGGAAGCAGCGCATGGGAGTCGGTATGTACGGTCGCACTGGAACCGATTCGTAGCCGACGAATACCTTCTCGGGGAGTTTTTCCATCGCAAAAGTTAGGACTACGGACGTGGTGTTTTTTTATTTCTCCGTTGCGCTTGGTGGTAAGCCTACGAACATCAACCACCCCCTGAGAGGCCATCTCACTCTTGATTTCGTCGACTTCCACATAAAGAAGGTCAAAGTGGCTGATAATTCCCCGACAAGTGTTCAAGGTGCGATGCACCTCCACCGAGACCGGGATATCATGAAGCCTTTCCATTAACAGGATCTTCTTGCTCTGCGATTCGTTGGCCGTTTCAATGAGAAGTGTGCCATCCCGCAATTTTCTTGCACTCTTCAGATCTCCAGAAACCGAAGCCGACAACATTCTGCGAATAACAAAGGGAGACACCTTTTTAAGGGTCTCACCTTCCTTTTGACACCTCATTATCAAAAAGCGTGTGCACGCGTTAAACCTATCTCCCCCGCCCGTGTCCGGACGGGATTTTTTCAATGGAGGGGGATTGTTTGTTTCCATTAAAGAACGGGGTTTCGTCCCCTGGGCTCCCCACCCATCACGGAGCCACACATTTGGGACGCCACTCCGCGAGCCAGTGTGGTCGCCAGGGTTACCCAGGGGATATAGTACTATCGTGTAGGCGGTCTGCTTCGGGTTAGGCCTCCAGCGCATGGGCCGTCCAAACCCATACACATTTGGCCGCCCTACACAGACCCCCATAACTCCAGCACTCGCCATCGAAACGTGTCGATTAGCCGATTGATCAAGACTGGCTAGATCTTGACCGCCCGTTTACAGAGGATCCAGGGCCGAAGTGGGGTCTTGAACTCCGGCCCATACCGGGCATCCGACACCCGGCTGGGTGCCAGAGAACTCACCCACCAGGATCCCCTTCTCCCCCTTACGGGTCTCCGCACACGGCCAACATGCGGGTGGATCGCAGGCCAGCTGGTATGGCCGCACACAGACAGTGGACCCACAAACCTGTCCGGACGCATCCCTGTGCTGCCTGGGGGTTTGTTTTCGGGGTTTACCTCCCCGCTCTTTTAGTCGCCTCTTACGACAAGCAGGGATACTGCGGGAGTATTCTCCATCCCCCTACCCGCAGGGGTGTTTTATTTTCATGTGCAGCTTATCGCATACATGGCACGCGTCAGACCTAGGTTTACAAAATGACATATTTTTATAAAACTTCTTTAAAATGGTATAAAAGTATTTATAAGTTTCTGAGGAATTCACCTGCTTTTCTTTTAAACAAGTAAACATGCGACTTACATTCAAGTCAGGGCTGATTTATTCCTTCCCTGAATTTCTTCTGCCATAGTGACTTTCTTCGCTTGGAAAGGAATCAATATGTTCTTTAATCAAGTTCATGTCCTCATCACTGAACTTTGTTTTGTGTGTGTGAGAACTTGCAGTGTGTCCTCTACCATCCTTATAGGTTGTTTCTCCACGCTTTAGATGTTCTTGCAGAGTCTGTAGTCGAAGGGATGATAGCGCAAAAATATATTTGAATGTCTTGCTGCATACTTGACCACGTCCTCCCGAACCATCAGGTACAGTGTAAAGTATGGTAGCTTGTCTTCTACTTTCACATTGCTGATTATACTTTCCATGGCGTCTTCTTGCAACAGGCGTTACTTCAATACAGCCCATCAAGTACATACCCTGCTTTTCTTTTCAGATAGTTGGTAAAACTGCATGAATAGGCGTTCTTTATGTTCGGAAGACATGGATTTGCACTGATATTTGCATTTACATGTAGTCTGGAAAGATAGCTGTGATTACAATGACGATACTAATAATAATAATCCTTCCACGAAAAATTACCACCATGTTGTATTCTATTTAATTTTACTGTACAAAACACGGTTAAATGCTAAGGATTCCAACTTACATCATTTCGCAATAACACGAGTCCCTTTTTTCGTTACATATGGCTTTCCATGAATTCTTAGCTCAGAATTGTTCTTTCGGTTTCTCATCTTGCCTTCCGTTTCAATCACAAATCACGGAACACACAAGATACAAGTCTGTCAAGATTATGATTCAAAATTCGATGTCAAGATTATGACATCGAATTTTGCACAAATTTCACATTGACTGATAATATTTTCCTAGTCAGTGTTAATGTTTGGCCTGTATATGATACCACGGACTAAATTCTTGGATTTAACTAACCCTTGATGACCCTTGTGGACTTTTTGGAAAATTTCTTGACGCAAAGCAGTAGGGGCAACAAGACTAGAGCCTTTAAAAACTAAATTACCTGCCGTATGTATTTCTGAACGCATACTCCAATAAGGTTTAGCACACGGTTCTACTTTATTCTTAGAACTTGGCCAGCCTTCAAAATAATATTTCTTTAGAATTGACAGTGTAGGATCATTATTTGTGACAAAAATAAATTCTTGACGCTTTTTCTCCGACATGGCTAAATTATTCAATAACAAATTAATATGAACTTCTATTTCTTGTTCACTGTCTGTGACTTCAGTGTCCGGAAGCGGTGCCCTTGACAACGCATCTGCAATATACATATTTTTTTCCAGGGACATAATTAACTTGTAAGTGATATGACTGCAGTGCTAACATCATTCTTTGTAAACGACTACTAGGCACTAGGCACTTCACTTAGTAGTAGGCACTTCCGCTAATGGTTTTGAAATAAAGTTACCAAAGTTCGGTGATCTGTTTCTACATTTACCACATGGCCATGGACAAATTGATGGAACCTTTGACACCCGAACTGAATCGCATATAGTTCTTTTTCTATCTGTGCATACCGCTGCTGACTTTCTGTGAGACTTTTTGAAGCAAACGAAACTGGTTGACCCTTTTGCATCAACATAACTCCTACAGCTGTATTAGAGGCATCAACTGACAGAGTAATTGCCATATTAATATCAAAATTTAAGAGAAATGGAGTAGTGGTTATTATTTGCTTCAACCTATTAAAGGGATTGTCATGGTTTGTATCCCAAGTCCAGACAACATCTTTACTGAGAAGAGCTCTAAGTGACTCAGACTCTTTGGCCAAATTATTGATATAGGGACTTAAATAATTAATCATGCCAAAAAATCTTTTTAATTCTTTAGGGTTTTGTGGTCTAGGCATTTCACATATGGCTCGTACTTTAGAATGATCTGCCCTCATGCCATTCTCATCGAAAGTGTGACCGAGAAAGTTAATTTCCTAAACTCCAAAATGACATTTGCATTTGTTAAACTTGAGATTAACTTCTTGAGCCCTTTGAAAAACTCTCTGAAGTCTCTCATTGTGAAGACTTTCATTTTCTGCCCAGACTAATATGTCATCTGCATATACTAAGACACCAGAGCTATCTGAAAAAAATTCTGTCATGATTCTGTTAAATATTTCTGGTGCTGAGTTAAGACCATAAGGTAACCTCAAAATTTTTACCTGCCAAATGGGGTTTGAAAAGTACATAAATTAGCACTCTCCAGATCCAACGGTATCATCCAGAAGCCGGAGTATGCATCAAGATGAGAAAATAACTTAGCACCCTTTCGCTTAAATCGAACTTGCTCAATCGTTGGCAATGGATAATGAGACGTCATTAATGCACGATTAAGGTTTCGTGGATCAAGACAAATCCGTAACTGACCCTGCTTTTTTCAACTATGACTACTGAGCTTACCCAAGGTGTAGGCTCAGACACCTTCATTACTACTCCCAGTTTTTCCATTCTATTTAACTCCTCTTGGATAAATAGCAAATGATACTTTCCTGAGAGGTTCAACCTTTGGTGGTACATCAGTACGCATGGTCAGAGTACATGTATGTGGTAGACATCCTAAACCCTGGAAGAGATTAGAATATTTTTGCAGTAATAAATCAACTGTAACACATTGTACAAACACATTAGACTCTGAGGTGGTGAAGACTCTCTTGAGAAGTCCAAGTTCTTGACATGTTGAGAATCCTATTACAGGAAAACGCGGCTGGTCGGCGACTACAAACTTAATTGACACAGCTCTCATTGAATCAAAAACACACTTTAAATTAACTATTCCTTTGACTTTTACCTCACTGCCTCCAAATACAGTAATTCTAATTGAGGTTGGAGATAGACTCTGGTAAATTTGATGTTTCATATGATATCACATTTTTCATGGCACCAGTATCCAAAATAAAAGGGATTTTAATACTATTAATAATTAAATCTATTTGCCATGCTGAAGACAAGACATTGGAAGACATCACTGGTATGTCATTACTTAAGTCTGACCCGTTCTGACAGTTACTAATACCCGAAAACAGAATCATTTTGACCATTTATACCAATAGAATCATTTTGACCATCAATACCAACTGCCACTGCTTTAGTAGTGTTACGGAAAAAACAGCATTTTCCGTAATGACCCTTTTTAGAACTTACGCGACACTGGACATTTTCCGCTGGACACTTGTAGCGATGAACTTGACCACATTTGGAGCATTGTGTCTGCCGCTGCCGGAAGTAGAGCTGTTGCTGCCGCTGCTCGGTCGGATGACGTTGCTACTGCGCATGCGCTGGCGACTGCTGACTCCTCGAGCGCCGTGGAGTTGCCGATCTCTGCGTATCTGGCCGTCGTGATGGTTGTGTTCCGGAGCGGGAAATTTGAACATAGCTTACATCGGCCGCCTCCAGTTTTTCTGCATCTCGCTGTGACGAGAGTAAAACTTTGGCGAGATTAACTGTTTTAAGGAGATCGAGGTCCGGCTCTTGCAGTAGTTTCTCTCGAACCACGTGATGCCGTCTATTCATATTTAAAATAAATATGTCCTTCACAAGCGACTCACGTAAATTGCCGAATTCACACACATGACTAAGATTCTGCAAGTCGGTCAAGAACACGTCTAAGTCATCTTGACCTTGGAGTCGTGTGAAAAATTTATGCCTTTGCATTGTCAGGTTCTTTTTAGGAAGGAAATGGTCATTAGTTTCTGCACCAACTCGTCGAATTTCACTTCCGATCCGTCAAGGTTGAAGGAGTTGAACACGTCCAATCCGTAGGGACCAATATAATGGAGTAATAAGGCTACTCGACGCTCTTCCTTTTCCGTCACAAGACCACTGGCAATTAAATATATTTCAAAAGACTGATACCAGCGTTTCCAATTAACTGCGACATTTCCTTATGTCTCCATCGGGCGCACGTGGCATGCCATACCGATCGAAGTTTGCGATCGCGTTAAAGTACCCGAATTTGATTGAGATTGTTCGTTTTCGTCGCCTAAAGCGTCTAAAGCCTAAAGGCATCTCGAACTATTCTCACTTGAAACTGGACAGCCGATTAATAATATTAAAAAAACATACTTAGTCACGTAACAGACGGAATCGCGGCACTTCTGACACCATGTTATATAGTCGTTTATTGACTCAGATGTTACAGTGGCGACTGTCCACGCAAGAATGACAGCTGACTGAGTAGTGCCACAGACACACAGCATGTAATATGTGGCAGCACATGGACAACATGACGATACATACATAACAGTTTGTTGGGAAACTTTTTCCCCCATAATACAGCAAGTCGAGCAGCTAGTAAAGCCGCACCAAGTTCCAATCTTGGGATACTGCATCTGCTCCCAGTTAGAGATTCTTCCCTGTCAGTAGGGCCAGCCTCTTCCTCCATTCTTCCCTGTCCAACAGCACCCTTCGGAGATGTTCCAATCTCCGCATATCTCTCCAAGATCTCTTCAACATAGCTTCACTCCATCTCTTACCTGGTCGGCCTCTGCTACCATGCGGTGTCCTTTCCCATCTTCTTCTTCTGGCAATTCTGTCTCCATCCATCCTCTCTCAAGATGTCCAAGCCATCTCAGGTGGGCCGTGTCAGTCTTTTGTAAAACGGGAGGAACTCCTACTGTTTGTCTCATTTTCTCATTTCTGATTTTATCTTTTCTAGTATTTCCGGTGATCATTCTTAGGACTCTCATTCCGGCTGCTTGAATTCTATTACTTTTTACCTTTTGTTCAAGTTTCTGCTCCATATGTTAGAATTGCAGTCAGAATACTTTCATAAATAACATTCTTGGCTGCTAAACTATGAGTGTATCCTTGAGCAGTGAGTTTAATGCAACAGTTGCCATGGTGTTGTAACGATACCGTTGATACCCCGTTAGTTACACGCCAAAGGGTTGGCAGTACACCCGGCGAAACAATGGGGACCAACAATGAAAAAGGAAGGGAGGTAGCGAGGAGAAGTGAGGGAGTTGTTGTGGAGAGTGAGTGACGACAAGACGCTTGACGAAACCGGAAAAAGGGTGAAGAGAACGAAAAGTGAAAGAATAAAGTTAATAAGAATATAAAAGTTAATAAGAAAAAGGTGTACGTGAAGACGAGGAGGAGCGGGAAAGCAACGGGGAAAGACGACCCAACGGACGGTGGGCAGAGAGTGGACGGGAGAGAGACAACCTAGTGCCGCCATTCACCACTTGGCGTCGGCCCAGTAGTGGACGATCGCCGGGGGAAACGCCGGATTTACCCAAGTGTAAAGCAGGACCACGGGTCTTAAACTAGAGAAAGGTAGGTTACAGTGTATTGTGTCATTTTGTCGCATATTTTATGTTTATTGCTTCCTATATTTGAGAAAATACTTCGTGGGTATTTTATTTCCTCTACAATCCTAAGCCTTTGCCCCTGTATGTCCTCTACCTCGATTTCTAACTCTTCACGCCTGAATATTTTCATTTCCTCGGTTTTCTCGACGTTCATTCTTAAAGCAGCTTTTGTCAGTACTCGGTCCTATCTTGCCAGTGCTTCCTCCAGTTCTTTGTTATTTCTTTTCTTGGTTAGGGATTTCTTGGTTATTTGTTTCTAGTAAAATTTTTTCAAAAACAAAATTATTCTTGAAAAACAAGTTATTTTCTCTTTAAAACTAAACTACAAATGTCACAGATAAGATTGTCGTCCTCTTCCTCTGCCTTACTACAAAGTTCATGGGCCCATCCTTTACATCCGGAGCACTGAATCCATCCTTCACCGGCCTGTTTCTCAAGGTAGAGTGCATTACAATAGATGCAAGATTCGTCTTGTCCATCTTCATCTTCAGATGAGGAGGATATTTCTTGCTCACATGTTGCAATTTTACTAGACTTCTTTATTTGTTGAACAGGGGATGGCTTGACTTGATTTTTTTTGTTCTTTCCTTTTTTTATGTTTGTTTTTCACCTTTTCTTTTTCTTGAGCTTCAAAGAGCGCCTTTTTCTTAGCTTTTTCTCCCAATTTAACAATTCTTGCACTTTCTTTTTCTTTTCTTTCTCTTTCGTCTAGCTCCAACTCAAGCTTATATGGGGAGGCTGTTATCACAGCAGTTTTTCCCTTTCTCTTGTCAGCTTTTTTTTCTTTGCGAGGTTCTTTCACCGTAGGAATGGGTAGAACCATTTTTGGGGAAATTGAAAATGGCAAAGGACGATAACAGGTCAATCCTAACTCTTCGCTTCCTGTTGAGGTTGAAGGTTGGTTGTTTTTTCTAGGCGTATTAGACACGTCCTGGATTATTGATTGCAGATCCTGGTTCCAAGTTTGGATTCTCTCGGACTTCTTCTTGCTTAGATTGTGCTAACTCTGATTCATTTAGGCCTACTGAAGAAGTTCCTGAGGTATGTTCATTTGGCTGAGGAGGAACCTATGGCATTGGATGGTCCGTAGTGAGGGAAGGCGCAAATAGGTGATCAGGAAACACATCTGGATTGTATGGGCTTATACCTGTCTTACGAAACCCGTTCACCGCAGTTTCCACAACAGCTGCTCTTGAAAAAGCTTTGGTAAAGAGTTTTCCAACCTCATAAATGGTAACCAGCCTCCCTGGATTGTTGAAAAGCCATTTTCTAACTTCTTGTTCATAATAATTCTGGAGTGGAGCCATGAAGCTGACATCCAGAGGCTGAAGACGATGGGTTGTTTGAGGGGGGAAAGTAAGCATTATGACATTTTTTCCCTTGCCATGTTGATGAGTTCTAGGCTCTTGGTGTGACTGCAGTGTCCGTCAAGCAGCAACAACACTGGTTTCTCAGGGCTAGGGTTCGAAAAATCAACGAACATTTTAAACCAAGCAATGAATGAGTCCTTGTTGATCCATCCAGATTTGTGATAGACTGCAGACGACCCTGGGACGGCATCGTCCATGAGCCTTGGGTTTTCCTTCACCCTGGGAAAAACAAACATTGGGGCACGTAAACCCCAGCTGCATTTATGCAAGTTTCTACAGTAACTAAGAGTCCACGTTCAGCTGAAGTCAAGCTGCCCACCTGCTTTTTGCCTCTGAGAGCAAGGATTTTAGAAGGCTTGTTTGGGACTGTTAGTATACCAGTCTCATCAACATTATAAATGTTGTTTGGTGAAAAACGGTACTTTTCCATGAGAGAGGCTAACAGTTCAAAACACTTAGTGACAGAATGGCGGTTGAAACCCTTAGCGCGGGCAATACTGCTAGGTTCTGGATTTCTTAACCTAAGTTGCTGATTTCTTTCTAGAAAGAAATACAACCAACATTTTCCTGCCATCATTTTCTCTCTGTTGAAACTATGCTGTATACCATTTCTTTCAGCTAGTTCAAAAGCCAATAAGCGAAGGTCGGTGAGGGTTATACCAAATAATCTCTCTTCCAAAGCCAAAACATGCTGAACGAGATTACTTTCTTGTTCATGACTAAACACTGTCCTGAATCTGCCTAATGTATTTACAGCTGCAGCTGAAGGATCCAAATTATTAGCTCGTGCTTTTCTCACCTTCCTCTCAAGTGTACTTTTAGGAACACCATGTGCGTTGGCCGCTTTCTGGAAGCCCATTTGTCCATCCAAAACCGCCCGAACAGCCTCAGCCATGTTAACTTCGCACCAGCTGTTTCTGATAGAGGTTCTCTGGTACTTTGGAGACATCGTAGTAGCCTTAATAATATATTATAATGAGTTAGGCAAGATTCAACACAAATCATAATATGGTTGGACAAAATGGGATACTAAAAATCCCTATCCCGTTTTGTCCGACTCAAAACCATCCCGTTTTGTCCGACTCCGACACATTTAGAATCAAGCATGGCTGCTGCCATAACTGAGCAGCAAAACTAAAATGTTATCACATGAAAATAATCGGAAATAAACAGTAAGCAAAACATGATACTTACCGGAATTTTATTCCTTCACGTGCAAACACTATATCAGGAAGACTCCCAATCCAAAACCAACGAAGTTGACGTAAAACTCAGGAAAAAACTTTGAAAAATCGTAACTCTTACAAGCTGACTGCTAGCCTTCCGTGCTCAACTAAGAATGCCTTGAAGGCGTCCAAGAGTAATTTCCTATGCTTTGCCGCAACATTGTAGCACTATTATCGCTGGAATGCTCGGTGTCCCGTTTTGTCCGACTGTCCCGTTTTATCCGACCCTCCCCTACCATTTAGGGAAGGTAGAGCTTACTTTGGTGTATTGTGGAGTAAACATTTTATTATATTTTGAAGGGTGTGCAAAAAATTTGAGAAGGCTTCATTAACCGTTTTATTAGACAATAATTCAGCCCAATTTATGCTTTCCAAATGCTCGTTTATGGCAGAATAGTCACTTTTTGAGAATTCAAAATAGGGGATATGGTTTACATTGGAATCTAAATATTGCCCAACTTGTTGGCTGACCTTGCATCAATGCATAGCCGTACTGATCCATCCTTCTTCATCACGCACACTAGGGGCGAAATGTACCTAGATGAGCTTCCTTCGACGATCCCTTTTGACAACATCTCCTCTATCGCCTCCCGCGCCTGTCTTCGGAAGTTTAGTGGGATCCCGTACCCCCGGTGGCAGAACTCTTCTTCCTTGATATCGATTCTATATTCATACCCTCTTATTAACCCGGGTGAATCGCTGAAGATATCCTTATACTGGGCAACTAATGCCTCTAGTTTCCGCCTCTCCTCATCGGGTACGTCTTCCACTCCCATAATTTTCTCCCAAATCCTCTCGTCGATGGCGCGCTCCTTCGTCTCGTTGCCGTCGCGTTCGTCTCTTTGCTTCCGATCTTCCTTCATATACAACCCAAAATGTTGCGATCCCAGGTTCGCCCCCTTGAAAGTACATACGCTCTCTTTTTCTCCTTCTTTTACTGTCACTCTCCGACGGTCGTAATCGATTCTCGCTGATAGTACGATTAATGTGTCCGTCCCAATTATGACGGGTTTAACTAAGTTGGGAACCACCGTGCAAGCCACATTTACCTCTATTTCCCCTATTTTGATGCATGGACATATTTGTTTCCTTATGCGCCCACTTCTTTTCCCAAGGGCCCCAATAATCTGAATCTCTCTGACTGGTAATTCCAATGTATTCTTAAATACTTGGTGGTTTTCCTGATAGAATTGTTCACTAATGCAGGTCAATTCTGAACCCGTGTCTATCACAACTGTTGCCTGTATCCCCTCAATTAAGACTCCTATCTCTGGGCATTTCATCTCGGCAGGCTCCTTCTCCTTTTCTTCCGTTAAAAAATCTCTTGGCGATTCAAATACATTCAGGATTGCCTTTTCCTCAGCCAGATACTCCCCCTCTTGGATATCCTCCTCCGGCCTTCTTGTCGGTCCCACCTTCCGTCTATATTTTCTTTTCCTCTTCCCTTTGATCCTGGGTTCGTCCCCTTTTTTACCGCTTTTGGCCACTGGCACTATGGGACGGTGGTGCCATGCCACTAATAGTTTTGCGGTTGGTCTCCGTCCTCCCTATCGATCACCATGGAGTTAATCGGCGATCCTCGGTTGGGTCCTTGTGCGTGGCCGTTTCTACTTCCCGGCTGCGGATAATACCCACGTCCTTGGTATGCATTACCATCCTGTCGCCTTTGCCATGGCGGTGTCTCGCGCTCCGCTCGGTTGCCATATACTTCTCGCCTTATCAATGGCTCCCTAGGCGGCCTCGCCTCCTGAGCGACGTCATATCGCGCTAATAACGCTAGAAATTCTGGCAGAGCCTTCACGTGATGCGAGATGATTCCCGCGCTAACTGCAGGTCCAAAATGCATTCGGATGCGGTGGATAATTTCTGCATCTCCCATGGATGGAGTTAACTCTTTTGCAGCACTGATCTTCGCTATGGCGTATTACACTCGGCTCAAGTTTCCCTTATCATTAAATGTTCCAGTGTCTAACGCTCTTCTCACTCCCATCTGTCGTTCCTCGCTCCAATAGTGTTCTAAAAATGTGTCCGCGAACGACTCAAAGGTTTCGTACAGGTGTGACGTCGCAGTGAACCACTCGCTTGCCAGCCCCGTCATCCCTTGCATTACTACCCTCAGTGTTTCCGCGTCAGACAGCTGGTACATTTGTCTATATTCCCCCAACTCCTCCATGTAACGCATCGGCCTTGAGTTCTTCCTTCCGTCGAACGTCGGAGTCCTTAGCTGTATCATTCCCGCTGTCGCCCCTTGACCATGTCTCCTCACACATTCCTCTCTCGCCCTTTTCTCTTCCGACGTTTGTATGCTGCCTCTCAAGTTATTTTGTTCTGCCTCCAGCTGCTCTACCCTTTGATCGCTTGTGTCTATCCTCTCCTTCAGCTCTTGTACTTCTCCGCGTACCTTGTTCTGCTCCTCTTCGATAATTGTTTTGTGTTACAAGGGCTACGTTTCACTCTAACCTCATATTTTATTCTCTCTGCGCCAGTACTTCTGTAAGCTCCTGTAGTTCCCTTCGTCTATTTTCTTCCCCTTCCTTTTTCTCCTCTTCCTTCTCCCTTTTTCTCTCCTCCTCTCGTTCTTGGTCTCTCTTTCTCTGTTCTTCCTTCCATGCATCATCTCTCTTTTCCTACTCTTCTTTTTCTTTCATCAATTGCTTATAACGCATCTCCCGTTCTTCTCTCAATTGTCTATCCCTTTCTTCTAATTTTTTATCACGCATCTCCTGTTCTTCTCTCCATTGCCTAAACAACGCCTGCATTTCACTTTCTTTAAACTCTTCCGTCTCCATCCTAAATTCATACGTTTCTACGTCCAAGCCTTCCTTTTCTAACAGCAATTTCAAACGTTCCTGCAACTCGAATTTCGCCCCTTGTGTTGTTGATCCTCGATCCCTCAATATATTTTGCAAATCCGCATTTTTCAGTTCGTAAAATTTTTTAGTCCCTCCTACCATTTTGAGAGTTCCTATATTTACGCACTATATCTCAGGTTTCCCGTGGTCTCTATCTGGACGAGTAGTCGTGCCCGACACGTTGTGGCGCCAATAATGTGACCCTCACCTTCTTCTGGTTGTTGTTACCTTACAAATTATTTTAATTATCGTATAATAATGTAAATACAGACAACACTTATGCTTTAAAAAATTATCTTTTAATTTTGATATAGGTGGATTGGGCCCAATTTACAGGATGTTCAACCCTTTTGCTATTTACCAATGAATACAATTTATTGTAAGTGGCACTTATCGTTCTCCCGTTCCTTATTTCCCCACTCTCGTGGTCCTCTCGGAAACTTGTTTCTCCGGCTGCCGTGCGTCTCGCGCTGCCGCCGCAATTTCCTCCGTTTCGCTTACTCTCAGCTTCTTTCAGCTTTCCTTACTTGGAACCGCCCCTGTAACTATTCCCGTCACTTTTTGACAATCCGACCCCTTTTCACACACTTTTATTCCCTTTTTCCTTCTCCTTTTGGCCTTTTACTCTTACAGAAAAAATCTCTTTATGTTCTTTAAAAATACTTTTTTCATTTAGCTCTAGTATTGTTTCAACACGCATTATTAATTGCAATTTTAACAGAGTGGGTAGTCCAATAATTGTAGGGTGGCTCTTATTTTCACAATTTACAACAATAAATTCCAGGTCACATTCACTTCTATTTCTAAACTTACAACATAATTTACAAGTGCCAATTACTTCAATTTTACACCCACCATAGGCATACAATTTCATGTGACATTTTTCAGTTTTAATGTTACCATCAATCTATTTTAATTCGCTAAGCAAAATTGCATTACATTGTGCACCTGGATCTAATTTCACTGGCAATTTATATTTTCTATTAACTAATATAGTTTCATACCATTCTTCACTATTATTAGAATAATCATTTTTGTTTTGTGCACCATCTATGATATCTATATATAAAGAGTCTAGATCTGTTTCTACTGAATTTACATTACTTTTTTTTTTTTACATACAATCGCAAAATGATTTTTCCCTCTGCAAGACTTGCAAAATTTACCGTACGCCGGGCATTCTCTTGGCTTCTGCTGTCTGCCGCATCTTGAGCAAGAGAAGCGCTGGCGTTGTTGCACTCGATGCCTGCGACGTCACTTCTGGGAATTTGAGTGTTGCTCTGGGAGGCTTGTGACGGTTGACTGTCTTGTCGTGGTCTGCTGTACGCTCTGCTCTGTTGAGTCCATGATTTCTTTGATTTGATCTCCTGTATCTTGTTATCACTATCCATCGTCTTGATCTGCACTTCGGCTTGTTCCGCGGCTGTACATATGTTTACGCATTTTTCTAGCGTAAGATTATCTTCGCGAAGTAGCCTATTTTTTAAATTCGTTATCACGTATCCCACATATGACACGATCTTTTATCAAGCTATCTCGAATAGTGCCAAAAGCACAAGATGCACTTAGTTTTTCTGATCAGTGACAAAACTGGTGAAGTTTTCACCACTGTTTTGCGCACGCGAAAAAAAATACATGACGCTCAACACTGTCATTTACTTTAGGTGTGAAAAATTCTTCGAAGGCCTTATACACTTCATCAAGCTTTTTTTTGTACCTCCGACAGTCCAAAGGTATCGAATTTTTCCATGGCTTCCTCCCCTGCTAAATGCAAGAGAACAGCAACCTTTCTCTCTTCACCTTTGGATTTTAGATCCGTAGCCTTTAGATATATTTCAAATTTTTGGCGCCATTTTCTCCAGTTTTCTTTTACGTTACCTTCGAAAGAAAGTGTGGAAGGAGCTCTCATTGCACTCTCCATGTTAAAATTCTATGCGATTTTAACATCACCTCTTTGAAAGTACTTATATGCTTGTTCAAGGCTAGTTGCACACCTAGACCTGTCGAGACACGTGGCACTTACGAGACTCAACAATATATCGATATACTGGATGCACTTTTTTTTAATTTGAACCAAACCGACTGCGCCATGTTAACTCTGGTTGTAGGTTCAAATGAATAATAGAGCGTATTAACTTGAACAAAGTAACTTGGATTTATTTCGCCATGCTGGACATTACCAAAGAACATGTGTCCATCACAAGAGCTGAACTACTACTACTGACTAATCACACATACATATTCACTTAATACATACACCACTCATGCCAATGTGTGGCGCCACCTGACATGCCATGATTATTATGGATTGAGTTTGCCTGAGTGAGCGATAAAAAGTTCATTGTATCCATAAGAGTTCTGTACTGAGCAGCTGGCGGACTAAAATTAAATTCAGACATTATGTGAAAATAGGTAGATTATAGTCACCAAAAAATAAATATTCAGTACAGCAGATTCTATTGACCAGAAATTCAAGTGTTTTGCAGTGGGATACATACGTTTCTATGTTTGAATTAGGGGGAAGATACACACCTCCGATCAATACTCTGGCATCACCAACCAATGCAATTAAAAACACTTGCTCAATAATAGAATGAGCAATCTGTACTACCTTGTGATGCAATGATGATTTAACGGCAATCAGAACACCACCGCCCCTAGATTTATCACATAGATTAATGTCCCTATCACATCTAAATATCACATAACCCGTTAGTCCAAGCTCGGCAGAATTGATGTGTTTATCTAGCCAGGTTTCAACCATAACGATAACATCATAGGCACTGAAGGTTGAACATCTTACATCATCCATTAGTCCTAAGGCCTCGAACATTCTGAAAGTAGATTGACAAGCCATAGGACTTCTTCACAGGTTTTTTGTCGCCTGAACTATTGTGGATATCTTGTTCACATATTTTATGATTAAATCAAGCTCGCCTTTGCTTTTCCTTTCATTTAGCTCAATCAGGAGTTTCTTAAAATATTTCCTCTCACGTAGCGTTTTGTCATTGCGCACCGTGATACCGTCACGAAGTTTTTTACCCAACCTGAGTACAGAAATCACATCGGCGTTAGAATTCATTATTACCTTGATTGGTCGGGTAATACCCTCCTTAATTTTCCCCAAGCGGTGGACACGAATATTGTCCAAGAAGAGATCATGGACGTTTTTGAGCAAATCAGTCACATTGCGGTTGTCGTCGATTTTCCTGTCAACTTCACTCGAGGAGAGGATTCTGGTAGATTGATGAGTAGTAGTAGTATTGGTTTAATAGGGTGCATCGACTGCAAAGGTCATTTTGCACCTCATACTGTTCAAATTTAGTCAAAGTTAATTATTTTAGACTTACCAATTATTATGATAATCAATGACGATTTTTTAAATTTAAAATGTGTATAAAACAGAGATATTAATAACAACGTCAAAGTTTTCTAAAAAGTCCAGAAAAGTGTAAATAATTTATTAAAATATCGATGTGCTCTGGGTTATCATCAAGTAGTTGATTAATATCCTCTGAAATATTAAAGATATTGCGTACCGCCCGATAGTCATCACAGTCAGTCAGGATGTGTTTCACGCTGAGGGAACAATCGCAATTTTCACTACGAGGGGGGATTTTTTCCTCGGTAAAGAGGTAGGAGTGCGTTAGGGCACAGTGCCCTATCCTTAACCGGGTAATTGCGACCTCCTCCGCCCTGTTTTTTTCTGGCTGACGTGGGCTGATACTACGGGTTTGATTTTACGCAGTTTATTGTTAGTTACGTTGGTCCACTGATCTTTCCACTTATTTAAGGTTAAAATCCACAGCGCAGCCCTAAGATCATATGCCGGCACCAAAGATGATGGTGTGTCGGGGTTAGTCACGGCATCTTTGGCAGCCAAGTCTGCCCTTTGATTCCCACTTATGCCCATATGTCCAGGAATCCACGCGAAAAGTACTTTGACTCCTTTTTTCCAAAGGGATAAAAGAGAAATCTGCATATCCTGGACGAGAGGATTATTAGGAGAGAAATTTTGGATAGACATTAGAGCGCTCGCGGAATCAGTACAAATAAGAAAAGAGGCATTAATGCACTTAATACTGGATAGAGCTAATTTTATTGCATACAGTTCTACCGTGAAGATCGAGCATATTGTGCTTAGTTTCACCTTAAGCTCTACATGGTATGTTGATACCACTGCGCACCCACAAGACGCATCTGACTTCGACCCATCCGTATACACTGTGGTGAAGTCGGGATATTTCCTCAGGATTTCTTCGAAAAGATGATATTCTAAGGGCGTAGTGGAGGACTTACGGTAGCGGAGCAGTTGCATCAGACAAACCGGTCTGGGTATCGACCACGGCGGGTCTCTCATGTACCCAGTAGGATATAGGTCAGGCAAAGTGAAACCACTGTCTGCAATAAAATTATTAAAACGCACATATATTGGTTTTGTCGACCTTGTCCTACGGTTATAAATGTCTAAAAACGCAGATTAAAAATAATATTAAAACATGGGTGGGTTCTCATTGTTAAAATTTTCGCAACATAGTTGCACATCAACGCCTCTCTGCGAGTAGACAGAGGTGGCTCTCCTGCGTCTGAGTATATACTCAGGAACGGGGGTGTCCTAAATGCGCCTGTAGCCAGTCGAAGCCCAGCATTATGTACAGTGGACAGCTCTCTCAATATACTTTCTCGTGCAGAGGAGTATACAACGGACCCATAATCGAGCCTCGATCGCACCAGAGCCCTGTATAATAAAAGCATTGTAGAGCGATCAGCGCCCCATGTCGAGTGACTTAAAAACTTTAAAATATTTAAAACACTAAAACACCTGTTTTTTAAAAGACGTACATGCTCCTTCCAATTCAACTGGTAATCGAATGTCATTCCGAGAAAACGGATGGATTCGACGAAAGGGAGATTTCTACCGTTAAGAGTGAGGTTCGGTAGGACGTGAATTCACCGCTTCCGATGGAAGTGGATACATTTTGTTTTTTCTACTGAGAACCGAAATCCAGTACGTCGAGACCACATTGAAAGCTTATTTAAAGTAAGCCGGACCAGTCTAGATGCACTGAGGAGTTTTGATGCTCGACAGAAAATTGCCAGGTCGTCCACGAAGAGGGATCCCATTACCGGTTCCCTTATACAATCAATTACGTCATCGATCGCTATTGCAAACAAGGTAACACTCAATACGGAGCCTTGAGTAACACCATTGTCCTGGGTATAAAAACGAGATAGGTTATTACCTATTCTTACTTTTAAAACACGATCCGTCAAAAAGTTTTTGATAAAAATGGGTAAATTTCCCCGGAAACCCCAGTTATGTAAAGCAACTAATATCTTATGGCGCCATACCCTATCGTACGCTTTATCTATATCAAAGAAAACGGCGACGACATGTTGACGTAAAAGGAAGGCCTCCTGAATGAAGCTATCTGCACGAATGAGGTGGTCCACCGTTGATCTACCGTGTCGAAAACCACACTGCGCGTTGGGAAGGAGGTTCCGTCTTTCCAAGCACCACACGAGACGTCTATTAACCATACGTTCCATTATATTACAGAGACAGCTTGTCAGTGATATGGGCCTGTAATTGTTGGGATCGCCCCTTTCCTTACCTTGTTTAAGGATGGGGACAATCGCAGATTCTTGCCAAGACTGAGGAAAACTTCCCTCTGTCCAAATCTGGTTTAGAGACTGGAGGATCTCTGGCAATGACGACTCCGGCATATTCCGGCGAAAGGCGTTATGGATACCGTCCATCCCTGGGGAGCTGCCACGAGAAGCGGCGATGGCCGATGTCAGTTACCACATCGAAAAGGGTTCGTTATACACCTCGGTTTTGTTTAAAGATAGGAATTTAATGTGTCGACCCTCGTTCCTGTTTTTAATGGCTAGGAATTCCTGAATGTAATTCTCGTTACTATAGGTGATTTGCAGTGAAGAGCCAAAGATATCACAAATACTAGATGGAGTAGTTACGATATTACAGTTAATTTTAACGTAAGTGATGCTTTGCTCTTGGCGGGAACCAGATATACAACGCACTTTGCGCCATACCTGAGAAATAGGTGTTCGATTATTTATACTGGATACAAATTCCATCCAGGAAGATTTTTTCGCTTCTTTTACAACCTTTCGTGCTTTGGCCCGCAGACGTCTAAACGAGGCAAGATTTGTTTCGGTAGGGAACTTGTTAAATATCCGAAGCGCCTTTTTTCTTTTCAAAATTGCTTTGGCGCACTCCTCGTTCCACCACGGAACTGCCGACCGTGAAATGGTACTTTTGGAACAAGGTACACTGTTATTGGCTGCTTTAACTATACTATTGGTTAATTTTTTAACGTTATCTTCTCCATTTAGGTTTTTATCATGATAGAAATTAAAATTTGGTTTAAAACCCAACCAGTCAGCTTTTTTAATTTGCCAGTTGCCTATTTGGGTGAAAATAGGGTTAACATTCTGGTCTTTGGTAATAAATATGGGGAAGTGATCGCTCCCGCAAAGATCATCATGTACGGACATATTCATCTTTGTTATCAGACTACTCGTTGATAAACAGATCAATGGCCGAAAACGACACATTAAAACTGTTAAAGTGAGTTTTCTCTCCATTGTTAATTAAAAAAAGATTAAAATCATTGATAAATGACGATATAATACGGCCTCTCCTGTTGCTTTGGGTCTTGGCACTACCCCACAGGGGGTCATGAGCATTAAAATCTCCAAGCAAAATATAAGGTCTGGGCAGTTGACGGATAAGGGCTTCTAAGTTAAAACGGGTGACTGGTGCCCCCTCTGGGAGATAAACGTTACACAACGTTAACATCTCCGGGGCCTGAATGGTTATTGCCACCGCTTGAAACGGCGTGTTCAGTTGTATTTGGAAGGTGTATAAGGCCTCCCTAATTGCAACTGCGACTCCACCTTGGGCTCGTTTGCCACTGGTGTCGTCAAATCTAAAAACTTTAAAATCTTTTAAAATACCCTTATCCGTCGGTTTAAAATGTGTCTCTTGCAAACATATGCAAGACGGGTTAAAATCTCTCGTAAAAATAGCCAGCTCCTCCTTATGCCTGTAAAATCCATTACAGTTCCACTATAAAATAAAACCCATTAAAATATAAAGTGAATAAATATATAAGTATAATTTAAAATCTTAAGTAGTCCGTCCGTACTAGGGAAGAGTTAGCGCCGGATACGGTGCCTTCTTCTTCCTCCTTGTCTTATGCGGGAGACTTCTGTCTCTGAGACGTAGTCATCCTCCTCCATTGACTCCGGTTGACTCTGTTTAGCCAAACCGAAGGGACCGGGGGATTGAGTTTCCTCAAGCCTTCCCTTAGTTACCCCGGGAGTAGTGTCAGACGTATTTTTTCTGGGAGTACTCACACTGGAGGGTTTTTTTGGTTGTGCCGGTTTCGAGTCCTTATCCGGCTTGGCCGACTCGTTACATTTTTCTACCTGTATTTCTTCTGTTTGGATTCCTATCGTGGTCTTGCTTACTGCGGTAACAACGTTGGCAAATGATCGGGAAAAGACGGGGGCAACTATTTCGCGGAACTTTTTCCTAGCCTCGGAGTAAGACAGTTTTTCTCTCGTTTTAATTTCCATGACCTGTCGTTCTTCCTTCATCTTCGGACAATTGCGAGAGTGGACCGGGTGGGCACCCTCGCAATTCACGCGATGTGGATCGCTTTTACACTCTGCATCCTCATGCTTATCCAAGCCGCAGCGTGGGCAGGTGGCCTTGCCCCCACATCGCGTAGCGATGTGGCCGAATCGTTGGCACTGGAAGCACCGCATGGGAGCAGGTATGAAGGGACGCACAGGTACGGACTCTTAACCTACGAACACTTTGTCGGGGAGCTGGTCCAGCGCAATCGTAAGTAGAACGGACGAAGTGTTCTTCACTTCGCCGTTGCGCTTCGTAGTAAGCCGAAGGACGTCAGTGACGCCCTGGGACCACATTTCTCTTTTAATTTCATCGACCTCTATACATAATAAGTCATAGTGACTTATTACTCCCCGACATGTGTTCAAACTTCGGTGAACCTCGACTGTAACAGGTATGTCGTTTAGGCGTTTCATACCTAGTATCGTCTTACTTTGGGATAGGTTGGCCGTTTCGATGAGCAGTGTGCCATCGCGGAGCTTTTTAGCTGACTTCAGCTCTCCAGAGACGGAAGCAGACAAGACTCGACGGATTAAGAAGGGAGACACCTTTTTCAAGGTCTCACCTTTTTGGCACCTCCTCACTAGGAATCGCGTACATTCCCTTATTTCCAATTCTCCCCCTTCCGTATCTGGACGGGATCTTTTCAATGGAGGTGAAGGGGTGTTCTCCATGAAATAACTGAATTTCATCCCTTGGGCTCCCCACCCACCACGGAGCCACACAATTGGGACGCCACACCGCAAACCGGTGTGGTCGCCAGGGCTACCCAAGGGATATAGCACTATTGTGTAGGAGGTCTGCTTCGGGTTAGACCTCCAGCGCATGGGCCTTCCAAACCCATGCACCTTTGGCCGCCCTACACACACCCCCATCACTCCAGCACTCGCCATCGAAACGTGTCGATAAGCCGATTGATCAAGACTGGCTAGATCTTGACCGCCCGTTTACAGGGGATCCAGGGATACTGCGGGAGTATTCTCAATCCCCCTACCCGCAGGAGGGGGGGGGGGTAGATTGAAGATTATCACGTTATTGGACCTGTACTCTCTCTCATTAATTTCTCCAATAATCTCTTCAAGTGATTGTGGGCTTGAGTTCTGCTGCTGGCCTTGTAGCTGACATAGCGATGTTTTTATTTGTTCAAGTTCGCATTTAAATTGATGTAATATACTTTTTAGGTCCAGGATTTCGGGTGATACATTTTCACCGAGGGAATCGCATTTTTTGCAGAAGTATCTCAGATTACTCTTAGCTAACACACTTTCTATCTGTGATCGAGATAAACCACAACAGGCAGTTGTTCGGTGCACAGTCAGACCACATCGAGCACAGTTAATTGCAGATTCCTTCTTTACGTCACGATTACATGCAAGGCACACACTCGTACTTAACAACGACATGTTTGCGAACATTTTGAACCAAGACTGAACAATATAATTCAGAGAATACACCAAAAATCAAGACAAAGTGCAGCACAAACTAATGTACGCACTAATTAGCCGCAATCTTGATAATATCATGCAGGCCGTAGTTTAAAAGGACCCTTTAAAGTTTAGACCGGGACTCCACCACCGCTGTAATTCGGGTTCCACACGCGGGAAGGTTCCAGTGCACCACACTACTCCGATTCCCGCGTGTTGACAAACCTTAACTAAGTCAAAATCGCCTAGTCATGACCGTTGTAGTCAAGATCGCCTAATTGCTACGGCGACAGTTAACTCGCTGGGAAATAGCTTAGTGTTGTGGAAATAATATGTTTGTTCTCCCTGGCCCTTCGTAGTACTTGTAGGTGACAACAACATGGGAATCCTCAACACTGCTGGTCAGATGACTGATAAGAGTGGCATTGGTGGTTTCGCTTGTCAAAATAGTTAGTGGTTGACGACATACTACTGTAGATGATAATAAATCAGGGAACTAGAATGCAGAACGGGCAGGTTTAAAAGGTTATATCTCCCGCGAACGATAGGAGACCATAACAGCTACCAACGAGACTTTTGACGTGGTTTGTCCATATGTAGTGAAGCTAATTAGTGTGCGGTCCAGTTGGCGCTCCAAACACTCCAGAGCGCTTGTAGCGAGCTCCCGAGAGGTCCACTTGGGGCTCCGGAGCGCTCCCGTAGCAGTGAAGACGTCACTGACGACGTCATCGCTTTCGCTCCCGCCAAGCTCCAAGACGCTCCCACGAAAACGAGGGTCTGCTGGAGCGAGCCGGAGCGCTAGGCTGGTTATGGCGGAATTTCAAAGTGGACAGTTCGGAACGTTGTTTGTGGGTGTAATACAAGGGTTAGGTTCAATCAATGTAAATATTGTTTTGACTATTTAAATTGTGATCTGCCTACAAGAATGTTAGAAATTTCTGAATTCATAGGGTAATCCTGTTTATTGTGCTAAGATTCACATTAATATGAAGTTGACGTGATCTACGTCCTTAAATGTAAGAACACGGGCAATACTCTTCTCCATTGCCCATTAACTGTACACGACCATTGGAGTTCAATATTTCTCAAGTTTTTATTTAGGTATTAACGTAAATTACTATTTCTTTATTTTAATTTTTATATATGTACGATATATCTAATGTTAATATAGTTTATTAACGTAAGTTAAATTATTATAATAATTTATTTTTCTTTACACGTAATCTGGAGTAAAATGTTTCTCGTGTTTTCAAATTTCACTTGTGCGTAATGAAACGAATAAATGATCAATGTGAAACCGGAATTGAAATACTAGTTTATTTGATTTTTGAAGTGTGGATAAGTCGGTTTAATCATAAAGTTAGTCGCTCGGTCTGTTTTAGAGCCAGCACTGTACGAGCAAATGTTTTTTTGTTACTTAATATCGTAATTTATGAACAGGCTAAGTGAAAGTCTGATTATTGCAGACCAATAATATTCCTAGGATCTTTTGATTTGAATATAAATCTTGGAATTTTCTCAAATATTATGAGTCAATATTTCTGGTCGATCCCTACCATGGGGTACGATTATCGAAATATTCTTCAGAAAATTTTCACATTACCATGCAAACTTCATTAAGTTCGATTAGAGTGCATTGTTTTCATGTAGTTTATGATTGCTTTAAACGAATTCGTTGAACGATATTTAAATGTAGACACCAGTTGTAGATGCAAGATAATGTATGACTTCCATTTCAAAAACTTGCATGTTGATGGACAGAATGAATACCTACAGTGCCTCTCCGATTTTCTCTCGTTGTTATCATAAAAATATTTGCTATTGTGTCCGTGATAGTCCTCAAAATTGGCAGGAATACAACCTGATCTTAAATAGAATAACTAATAGTGCTGGTAAATCAAAATTTGTCGCAAAACTAATACATTCCGATGTATATAGCAGACGATTCCGTCTTTAAGAACAACTATAACAAACGGCGGCCATGACACTTTGCCACAAACGCTCCAAAACCGGTCCACTTGGGAGCTTCCGTAGCAGTTGTAGCGCAAGTGGACCGCACTTTCGTAGCGTTTGGAGCTACCTGTAGCGGCAACTGGACCGCACCCAAGGCCCCGTTTCCACTACTGACATTTCTACGACGGTAACTCTCTACCCGCGCAATGCTAGTAATGGAAACGCTCGAAAACGGCTACCATGGTAGATAGTCCTACTAGCATTGAGTTACCCTCGTAGATCAGGGAATAGTGGTTACCGTCGTGTTTTTTTGTAGTGGGAACGCAAGTTAGTCAAAATCCTGGTAAGAATAATGGGAAAACAGTTGAATTACGGAAAGCGTGGAGGGATCACGGTTTCACCGTCTGCACACAATATTAAAAGAACAAATATTTATATACTACCGATATGGTTAAAAGTGATTAGACGTTACCATGTGTAGCTAAAGAGAGGATAGATTTTATTAAGGGTAGGTTACACTATTCCAGTATACCTATCGATAATAATATGAAATGAAGGAAATTTTGTCTTGTCTACAATACTACTTTGTTTCACTGCCTGTCCAAGACTTCGGCCTACGAAGACATTATCGAGGCCTTAATTTGTATTTTTAATTATTATTTCTAACTTCGCTTGTCAACCAATGTTTCAACTTATGAAGTCAATGCCTTGAAAATGATAAGCGTTGGGGGATCACCATTAGGTATCCATATATATTTCACTGTCAGCATACAACATTTATAACTTACATATATATAACTACGACCTATCGTTAATGGTTAGACATCGCCTTCATTTTTCAAACCGTTGGAATGGAAGGTAATAGTATAAAATATTTGTGTAATTCTATTGACGAGCCTTGTTGCTTTTTTGCACGTATTTACTTTGGTATACTCTCGCAGCACAAGACGCAAAGGCCCGGTGGAAGTACTTGAGGGACAAGTATGTCAGGGAAAAGAAAAAAGCACCAAGTGGTTCCGGGGCCTCGACGAAGGGAGATCCGAAACTGAGGAATTTGCTAAGCTTCCTGGACGACCACGTTTGTATGAGGAAGTAAGTAACATGTGTTCTAAACCTAATTCTTTTTATTCACGATTTGATATGCATCGAGTGCTTTAACCAAATTTGTGCAAACTTATACTGTTTATTTTTAATCTTTTTAATACTGCAGACCAATATTCAGCATGTTGCTACCCATTACATAACACTAAAAATTGTCATTAATTTCATTGTTGTTTGCTAAATCAATATCCATGGAAGACAAAATTTGCATGTCACCTACATGATAGAGACTTATTCCTGTTGTTACAACTACCTGATTTGTGCATAAACTTTTTAAAATTACTTAATGCAAAGCGGAATTGGTCATATTATGGCAAAGAAAATTTGACAAATATTTCACAAGATTAATATCAGAAAGAGAGGCTATCATGTTTGTGACAAAGCCAATCATGTATGTGGTATTGTACATAATGAAAGTATTTTCGATTAAAATTAAATGTAAAAATGCAACAAAGCGGCTAGAAATAAAACAAAGGAAATTTGTTTACAAATGTCACATACATGATCATGGAACGGCCTTCTCATGTTCATTTGACTACAAATTCCATTGCCATGGTACACTCCCTGCTCCAGTGAAGTAACTGGCAAACACCTCCCTCATTTCATAAATGTCCCTCCTAGCATTATTAGGACCAATTCTGGCAACTCCCCTCAAGCGACCATTCTCAACTTCCCCTCTCCATTGACCCGGCACCAGCTCTCCATTTTCCCTTTCCGCATCTGCAAATCCTGGTGGACAATACCTGGCATTTTGAGGCTCCTGAAAAATATTATAGGTGTGTAACTAATGTTGATCATATGTACAATGATACTTCTTTCTGAGAGGTCTTCCACATTTTTTTACTCAGGCTTTCACAGCACTTATTACAACATCAACTTATGCTAACCCGACATGCACTTACCTCATTTTGCAAAATCCAATTGTGTAAACACACTATTGCCTTGGTGCATGCCTCCACCTTCTCTATGTTGCCAAGTATTGGCCTCCGTAGTAATCTGAATCGAGCAGCCATAATACCAAAGGCATTTTCAATAACCCGCCTTGCTCGGCTAAGGCGGTAATTAAATATTCTCTGGGTAGCATTTAGGTTTCTTCCAGGAAATGGCCTTAACAGATAATTTTTAAGGGGAAAGCTTCATCTCCCACAAACATATGGGGTGCCACGCTATCTGTTCCTGGAAGGAGAGCAGGGGGGGGGGGGGGAACTCCCTAATTCCCTTCCTCCAGGAGTTTTCCGAAGAGAGAATTTTTGAACACACCACCATCGCTCTGTCTCCCCGCTGCACCAATATCCACTATGGTGAACATATACTTAGCATCACATACAGCCAAAAGAATGATGCTATGAGAGCCCTTGTAATTAAAAAATTCGGAACCCGCGTTGTCCGGGGCCTATAGCAAAATTAGACAGCATAAGAGGGTTTGCCAAATAGACAGCACCGAATTTATTGTTTTCAATGAAACAGAACATACCTGCATAACAATATGTTTGCCATCAATCGCCCCTATGCAGTTTGGAAAATTCCAATTCTCCCAAAATTGGCAGGATATTCTTCGCCAGTTGGCAACGGTGTGTAAGGGAAAGACTTGATCCTTGAGAGCTATCCACAGGGCCTCGCAGGTTTCCCGAATAATTTTGGTCATCGTAGACCTTCCAATTCGGTACTGGTAGCATAGACTTACAGCACTGTCTCCAGCTGCTAGATATCTAGAATTGATGACACCATCGGTTTCAAAAAATCCATACGTATCTACTTCCAAACCAATCTAATTTTCATTTTCCCCAAATAATCACAATCGGGTAATGGTAAAAAAGGGTAGCACTACCTTAAAGTGACACTTAGACGTTCTGCAGACGAGATCACTTCTCTCGCCCAGGAGGATTTGGTGATGAAAGGACCAACATTTCTTAACAATTCATCGAACATCTCCACCGAAATCCTGTTGTAATTGAAACACATTTCGGAGTCCGTAAGTCTCATTTCCTGAATAAGATTATGAAAATCGCCTTGATTTCTTCTTCCTTGAAAAATTGGTCTGATCCACCACCTTCTCCGTGCGATACGTCTTCTCATTAACAGGAGAGCGACAATAGCATTGAACTGCCAACGCAACTGAAAAGGATCTAGAGGCAATCTTAGATCCATGGCAAGATAAAAAACAAGTGTTTGGAATTAACAATCCGCACACTTCTCTCAAAATCTCCTTCAAATGACTTCAATATAAATGTCTCTGAAGGAAACAGTACGCATGCAGATACTTCTATTGTTTTTTGCTTCTTCATTCATCCGCCAATAGGTGTCACTATGTGCGGTTGACGCGCACGACTATGTCGCCGACGCTTGAATGCTGACCTTTCGTGCGTCTCGCACGTAAACTGTGCGCGCGAGACGCGTGAAACGCTTGTATGTGAATCCGGCTTTAGGTTTCCGCTAATTAGCAATTCCATTGGTTCCGGGTGTGACCTGAGATCGTTTAATTTAAAATTTTCATATCAAATAATTCAAATGAAATATACTGGAGTACACTTTCAGGTAGCCATAAAAATAGGATATTTACAACTTAATGTGCAATTTAAAAAAATTAACTAGAACTGTTGTAATTGTAATAAAACTGTGGTTCCGGATGTGACTCACACAAATGACATTTAATAACATTGATTACTTAAACCAGTAAACTCTGTGAATAGCAAAAACATTACATGTTGATATTGATATCAGTAAGATTAGAGTAATTGTTATTTAATTTAAACTAATGGAGTATTAAAAACCATTATTTTATCGTTATAAAATTTTTAAGAAGTTCCGGGTGTGACTTGGTAAAGTTCCGGGTTTGAACTACTTACACTTTATGCTCTCCATTATGATCAAAATTTAAAATTTTCTTTCATATTTTGGCAATGGCTCAGTATATTTGATCAATTCAGCTATATTAAATCTGGCTAAGTTGAAATTTTAAAGTGTAAAACGAAAACACATTTTTTTATTTTTTTACATATTTGGGCTCACTTTAAATTGAATGGCTGTTATGCATTAATGTTCGTAGTTTGATTAATCTTATGAGGGTATGGTGTAGTGCATTTCGACGATAACTCACCCCCTGTCACGCACCCTTTTGGTGGCTTGCAGGGTATTTTGTAGATGTAAGTGTGATTTCCCCGGCTAAATGTCCGTGGGTTAAACACAGGATGCTGGGGTGCGGTCACGGGAAAGCTAACCATGGTTCGTGTAATTTATCCCTTACATCTCGTAAAAAGCGCTTGAGTTTGGACCGCTCGGTGGTCATGGGAAAGCGATAGCGATTTCAAAGAAGAATTATTATGCACGGGAAATACGACTAATAATGATCGTAATTTCTCTTTATTATTTAAAGAAATGTATCGGTCGACGTTTTTACTTATCGTTCATTTCCGCTGGATTAATCGAAACAAGTCAATCGGCAGGATCTTATAAATCGATAACCAACTAATTGGTTTGCATTTAGTGACTGGTAACCTGGAGGAAGTGGGAACACATCGTATCTTCCTCTGTCCCCCTTTCCGTCCCTCCCCCTCTCTTCCTCCGTGCCTTCATGTCCCAGCTGTTGTTTGGGCGCGAGGAGGGATTCATTATCTCGTTTGCGCCATGAGAGGGGGCTCGCGCCCCTCCCTCCCCGACTTCCGTCATCCCCAACGACCCCGATCCCTCCCTCTAGACGAGACAGAGGCACAACCCCTTCCCCTCCCCTTCCCCCAACCCCTTTTGCCGCTCCATCGCGAGAGCAACCGCCAACAATTGGGAAAGCACTTCCCAGAAACTGACGACAACTACTCGTCCTTTCGATGGGGGTGGTGCGGGGTCCAGACCGAATGTAGTTCGCGCTTCCGTCCCCACTTACGACCCACAGCGACTTCGGAGGAAAAATGGCCATCCGTCGCGCTCTGGCGATCGCGTGTCTTTAAAGAGTGCTCTGTTTTGTTTTCCTCTTTCCGAAACGCTTCCATTGAACTCGATGGCGCGTGTGAATTTCCGTCGAAAGGACGCCGTCGCAGAAATCCGTCCGCGGCGTGCCATGAGTCACGCGATTGACGCGTGACGCAAAGCGTGGCCGCCGGCTCCTCCTCTATCGCCGTCGCCGCTTCGAGAGGGCACACAGTGTCATCTTCGTCACGTCGTCCCATTCATCGCCGGTCTCGACCTTAACCCCATTGCATCGCCGACAAACACAGCCGCGGTCGGAATAATACAATCAAATATAACGAAGCGACTTCGCTTATCGCGCACAAACTTTGAGAAACATCTCGGCGCCCACCTCCGCAGATACAGAGCGCAAATGAAACCTTCGCCTCTTCCTCGTGCGATCTCCTGGCGCTTCTTCCCTCTCACGAATCGCGGTTCGAGTCGACGAAGAGATCTTCGGTCGCTCGCCAATGCAATTCGAATTCATTCTTCGAACGTATTCCATATCTTCCGCCTTTCCGTTCTCGATGGGTTGTAATCGGTAATACCAGATTCTGTCCAATGTTGGGGGGGGGGGGGGTTCGCTATCCGCCCGCAGAGCACTTGGACAGGAAGCACATAGGATTCCATTATTATTCCGCCGTAACGATGACTGGAGCCTGAATCGACCCAGAGCATAGCGAAGGAATTGACGGGATATGTCACGGAATCCTTGGCTCACTCAGTGAGCAAAGGAATGATGCAATTTTTTTCGAGCCGTATCTTTAAGTTTATTGTGACCCACGAATATCAACACCTGTAAAATCAAATATTAAACCCTTAACTTGGTGGAAGGTCGTCGTGGAAATGAATCGAACTTTGTAAGTTCCTCAATTTCGTTTGGAATATACAACCGGTTTGGTCCGGTACGCCATCTTCTGGTAGACTGTTGAAAATGTCAAAGAGAGAGAGGGAATAATGGCATTGTTGGGGGTGAGGGAGTAAAGGTGTGGGGGGTGCAATCGGCGGGAAGGGCCTGGGTGAGTTCGTTTGCACGCCGTGTTGCGATTGTTTAAGGCGACACGTCATTGGGGGTGATGATGTGAGTTCGCAAAAGGAGGTTGCGGTGAAGTAGGGTGACGGCAGTGGTGTTCTTTGGTGTTTCCAATCTGTAGAGCTGAAAATTTCTTAAAACACTTCCGATGCATCCGTCAGACTTTTGAAGATAATGAAGTTGTGTACTCAACAAAATTACTTCTCAGTCAACGGACAAACATACCGCCAGAAAAAGAGACTAGCCACCCCCTCTCTCCCCTGCAAGCTGATATTTTCATTGATAACTTTGAAATACGACTGTTTAACTTGAACACTGTTTTATTCAATAATGTTTTATACTGGTACTAGCAGAGGGACCCGACTTCGCTCTGGAAACTGAGAATAAATTGCTCGGATAATGCATAAAGGAACCAGGCTGGCTGTGTTTACAAGCGTGTTTCGGGTGGTGAAGTGTTAATATATTAATCCCTGCGACTTTATTGTTCATCCCATAATAGGGGAACCGAGCCTCAGGTATTGGATGGGTCGCAGGTGGCGGATAGCGGACGTTGCATCAGATATGTTGGACAGCCGTACGCTGGGAACGGGCATTATGATTAGTAAAAGTTTTAAGTAACAATAAAGTACATCTTAAAGCAATTAACTCTAAAGTATCTTTACTGCTTTTAGACATGCCTAAGCATAGATTAGCTTTTGTTAACTGTCATGCCCCTACTGCGGAAAGTGATGACACTGTGAAGGATTCTTTCTCTGAAGAGTTGGAGACGGTAGTAGATAGTGTCCCAAATTGGTACAGTAAAATATCTTAGGTGATTTAAATACGAAACCAGGGAAAGAACAAAATGTTTATGGGCACATTTGGGAAGCACAGATTACATGATGTGATTAATGACAGTGGGATAAGATTTATAAATTTCTGCACCTTCAAAGGAATATTTGTCAGTAGTACTGATTTTGAAAAGAAAAACATACACAAAGGAACTTGGGTGTCCCTAGATGGTAAATATGTAAATCAGATTGATCATGTGACAATTGATTCCCAATTTAAGAAGTGGATACTCGCGCTTGGAAACTACAAAAAGAGGAGCTGAATGCGGCTCAGACCATTTTCTAGTGAAAGTAGTTGTAAGAATTCAGTGGAAACTAAAGATAGTTAAGAGATTGCCAAAAGTTTTTGCATTTGACTGTGATAAGTTAAATGAAAGCACTGTACAAAATAGTTTTAAGATTACCTTGAAAAATAGTTCGAGGCCTTAAGGGAAGTTTCAATTATAAGTGACTGCGGAGAAGCAGAGAACATGTGGAACAGTTTGAAACACACTATAACAGAAACAGCGCAAACAGTAATCCCCAAAAAAAGTGTGAAAGAGAAAATTATTGTTTAATGAGGAGTGCTAGGAGGCATTAAAATAGAGCGAAAGAGCAATCGATTCAAGATGGAAGATATGATGAAGGCAAGGCTGTATTTGACGGAGTAAGAAAAAGAACCCAGGTGACGTTCACACGAGTTAAGAAAAAATATATTAAATATTTAATGGAAGAAGCATAAGCCGATTTTCACGGTAATAAAAGCAAAGAGGTGTATAGGAAGATAAAGTTTCTTAAAGATAGGCCAAGAAGGCAACTACCCTTTATAAAAGATAAAAACGGAAGAGTTCTTACTGGAGAACAGGAGGTGGCAAGAAGATGGTCAGAATTAGTGGTGGAATAAAGTGTTGTCGGAGCGAAACGGCTGCAGCCGCAACTGTTTCGGTCAGACAACTCTCTCAAATAACTGTTGCAGACAACAGGTTAGCTTCGTAGTCGTTCTGCAGCCACGCCGTTGCGCTCTGTTCTGTGCAGCGGCAACTGATACTAGCGGAAGCTGACTGTTTCGTCTTCTATTCTGTTCCAGTTGCACTGCACGTGTGACTGCGTCGCGACGCGTCGTGGTTATGAGCAACAATTCGTTGGATTTGAGTCTGTTGCAGGCGGTTGCTGGTTTATTTAGCCAACACTTAGCTGTCCGACCATCAATGCCGATAGAATTAAAACTACAGACTAAAATGTAAACTAATTGTAAGAAGTGGCTTTCACGAATCAAAACGAAACAGTTATTTCTTATTAAGTAAAAAATGCAGTTAAGTAATTAATTAAAAACATCTATTATCTGTAAATATAAATTCCAGGAAATAATGTTTTGTACAACTTAAAAATATCCTTTTGGACACAACTGGTTATACATCAAATTTATTGAGTGCAGGAAATAAAACAACCGCAAGCTTAATATACAAATGAACTTAATTTTGAAAATAGCTTTATAAATATGCAGCATGACGCAACAAAATAAGTAAAAACTATAAAAAAATTTAAGTCTTCCCGTGAAAAAATTACATAAAATAAACTGCTCAGGAAAAAATTATTTCTTTTTATTTATACATGAAATGTAAAACATAAATTTTAACTTGAGGAACTACAATAACATTGGTCGATTAATATCAAAATGTTCATAGCCCCGTAACAAGCGTATTTAACACATTGTAACCAAATGAATATATACTATGAATAAATAAAAGTCTTCCAGGAAAAAAATTCATAAAATAAACTTCTTCGAAAAGTAAATACTAAAAATAAACTGAAAATTACTTCTTTTTATTATATAATAAAATCTGAATCATACGATATTATTTGAGGAACTGTAATTACAAGGATCTATCAAAATGTTCATGGTCGCGGAAAACTCTTAAACGTTTTACACAATCTTACATTGGAATTCAAGAGAACCAACTGTCGAACTTTGTTTTGTCGTAAGTTTAGTGCGCCGTTCATTGATTATTAGTCATGTTCTTGAAAAAATTCTCTCACATGGCACAGACGTTGCCACCATGTGAAATCGTTCTTTCACAATTTTACATAAAATTGGATATGCATGATTCCGGTTTGCCCACCATTGACGAGGGTGCCCGTTCCTTGGAATTACTGCCTCCTCCAGATACCTCTGTATTTCCATTATAGCAGTAGCGGTTTTTAGTTCCAGGTGGCTGGGCCGTTTCCAGGACATCACCCAAAAAGGCGTTTATTGACAAATCGGCATCCTCTCTATCTCTGATCTCTGGGATGTCCTCAGGGATTGGTGTCTGTAGCTCAACATTTACCGCCATTTTCCGGTCGTACTCAGCGGTTGCAAGCCTTGTTGCATGCTCCTCTGCTTCCTGCTTAGCTGCCTGGGAGAGCACATGCAACCTAGGGTCGAGGAATGTACAAATACTTGTGAGCTTATTGTACTCCGACCTAGGAAATCTAGACGAAAGACCATCTAGAAGTGAGCGAGCTACCAGTAAAACTGTCTAATAAAAGGGTTTCTGTAGAAGTTTCACGCATACATCTGTCAAACCTTTTACAAATACTATTTCAGTGCTCCCAGTCACATAGTTTTCACCGCTAATTTTCTTTGTGACTTCCTCGAAAGGCTTGAGAACTTTACAGAACTCACCACAAATACGCCATTCTTTGCGGGTTAAGATCGGAATTTCTTTGTCTAGTATCAGAGTAACAGTTTTCTTTCCAGCGTCTTGCAGAAGAGTGATTCTTTCTAGCATATAAAACGTAAGAGTTCCAACAGGTTGGGACTTCCTGTTTCAGTTTTTTAGGAAACTTTACTCCCGAATCTTTCTGAAATTTTTGAAGTTTCTCTGTGTCCAAAGTACTTCGTCTGAAGTGAGATACTATGCGTTAGATTTTTTCGTGTAGTGTCATTATCAACTTAAGTGCATCATCCGCAACTAAATTTAGTGAATGAGTAAAGCTGCAAAAGTGCTGCAGTTGTAGGTGGTCTATTATGGCTTTTAAATTTTTTTAAAGTTGTCAGAAACAACACAAAGTACTTTTTTTTTGAAAGGCCATAAGAGTATACTATATTTTTTATTTAATTGGCTAAATTTACGCTGGTGTGTGACCCTAACATTTGGACACAATCAAGGAGAACTGATTGTACTTTTAAGTCATCAGTTATACAGTGTGCTGTCACTCCCAGGTAATTTTCGCTAGTGCTGGAAGTCCAGCAGTCTGTCGTTAAACATACACTGCTGACATGTTTTATGTTCTCTAATACAACTAGCATAGACTCTTCGTAAGCTGCTGGGATC
Organism: Pyrrhosoma nymphula; assembly: GCA_963573305.1. Taxonomy (NCBI): domain Eukaryota; kingdom Metazoa; phylum Arthropoda; class Insecta; order Odonata; family Coenagrionidae; genus Pyrrhosoma; species Pyrrhosoma nymphula. The sequence continues at coordinate 153,145,700 of OY754329.1, read as the reverse complement.
AAACTTATAGACATATTTTTTTCTGTTAGGTAATTTATATGAAGGGTTTACGGCATTCACAAAATTTGTGAAGCCAGTGTTTTCAACGACGGAGAAGGGTTGAAAATCGTGTGTAAATAGCCCAAGTCGTGTTTTATCGATTGTCTTCTTCTGGCGATAATTGATTTTCTTCGTCACAAAACTACCCATGGTTGTTTGTTTCACTCATAAACCATCACTGGTGAGGTGTAGACTAGTACTGGAACAATGGGGGAGGCCCTGCACATGGACTGTTTCATTGTCATTTTCCATAGATTGTTTACTTGTACCTTCGTTTCTTGGATGGCTAGTTACTACCCAATCGGCACAAAAAATACGGCCAGTATTTGGCCGAGGTTTGGTTCGCCTGTGGCAATTATGGCTATGGCTCGCCGCAATGTGGCCCTGTTGTGGCCCATGTCCGGCTGTGTCCGGCTTGCCACAATGCAGCTGGCCGAAGCACCTCCCAGGTACGGCCACAATTCCGCGTTACGAGGTTGGCCGTAATGGGTATACTATGTGCCTCAAATGCATACCACAATATGATATGGATGGTAATTATAATTGGTTATACATACGCATAGATACCTGAAATAAAATATTTTTATTAATCAATTATTTTGGAGGAAAATAAATATTAAAAATACACAAAAATATTCATCGATTTTATACCATTGAGTGGCATTGTCACCTTGGCTTCCGTTTACGTTTCTTTGCGATTCACATGTGGGTTGGTGGATTTGGCCGTTCAAACGTACAAATTGTATAGTGCGGCGAATACGGGCGGCTCTTAGCGGCGAAAACGCGAGTGTTATTATACGTTTATATTTGCTGCGGTAAAACTGGTGGTTTCAGTTGTGTAGACTGGTGAAGTGGATATCAAAAAGAGCCATGGAACATATTCCAGGCAACGAGGAGACCCTGAAGAAACTAAAGTAATACTCTTTATTATTACATGTTATTTGTCTAAAGGGTGAATTGTGTCTTGCATGCCGTTTTTCAGTTGTCTCTTGTAAGAAATGGATAACAAAGTGAAAAGGAGACGACTTAGGCGTCAGATTAAAATGAACCGCCAGTCAAAGTTCGTAGAACGTTTAATTGTTGAAGGTCGCGATCTTTTGAACTACGTTCATTCGGAAGAGTCCTTATTCAAAGGCAGGGCAATCAAGAGATGATTTAGGTGAGCACCCCAGTCCCAGCGGATCATCACTTTCTGCCGAGTGTGAGAGTGAACATAATATTTCTGGGAACAGTAGCGATAGTGCAACTTCGGAATCACCTGAGAGTTACTCGGATACTGCTGTTGATGATTCCTTACCTGTGAGGAATGTGATTCCGCTGAAAGTGTAACTGATGATGACAATTTTTTTGGTGAAGTTGCAGAAGTAGATTCTGTCCTTGATGTGCTTAGAAAATATGGACATAAATTTAACCCTTCACGCGAGGGTCTGAAATTCTTGCTGGACGGACTACGTCCTTATTTCCTTGAGTTACCAAGGGATCCTCGAACTTTATTAGGAACTCCTAGATCAGTGAACACCGTAAAGTTAAGTGAGGAAGTTACTTATTTTTATTTCTGTGTGAAAGACGGTATTAACCGGAGCATAGGCTGTACAGATATGTCCGTACCCGCTAAGCTGGTACTCAACTTCAATGTTGATCCAGTCCCCGTCTGCAAAAGCAGAAAAATTAATATAATTCCCATATTGTGTAAAATTAATGGTTTGCCTGACACCCCACCTTTTTGGTATCTGCTGTACAAGGCTCTGTTAAGCCATCACTGAAGGATTTCTTAAAAGATTTCTTTACAAGAAGTGAATGAACTGCTGCAGGATGGCTTAGTGTACAGATTTGTTCATTATGATGTGTGTGTCGGACACATTGTGTGTGACAACCCAGCCAAAAACTGGATAAAATCGACAGTTGGGTTCAATGCGTACAGTGGTTGCAATTACTGCACCCAGAAAGGGGAATGGGCAGGTAGAGTAGTGTTCCCTGACATAGGTTATACTTCCAGGAGTGATGAAAGTTTTCGTATTCAGGAAGATAGAAGTCATCACATGGATGTGTCACCCCTCACTAACTTACCAATAGACATGATTAAGCAGTTCCCTGTTGACTATATGCATGCTGTTCTTTTGGGTGTGACAAGGAAATTAATTGAAGTGTGGATGGGAAGGAAGAAGTTTAGAAAGTCCGTTTTATTATTTTCTCAGTGGGCAAACGTTAGTGTACATATTGTCTCATTTGCAAAGTACTGGCCGTCTGATTTCAATCGAAAACCCAGATCCCTCGCTGATTTAGACCGTTGGAAAGCGACAGACTTACGGCATTTTCTTCTTTATTACGGGATCATCATAACCAAACTATTTGCCAAAAGCAGAGTATGAACATTTCTGTCTTCTCTTTGTAGGGATTACTGTGTTTATTCGTGAAGATCTTTGCTCCAGTTTAGTTGATTATGCGTAGGAAGTGTTACAGATTTGGGCAAATAACACCAAGCAAGTTTATGGCAAGGAAATTATGACTTCAAATTTTCACTGTCTCACACATCTTGCGGATAATGCTAAAGACTTCGGGGTGCTCGACAATTTTTCGGCCTTCCCGTATGAAAATTATTTGCAAACTCTATTAAGAAAGATTAGCAAACCATCGCTTGCCCTGAAGCAACTTTGCCTTCGACACTTAGAAAGTCCAATAAAACCATCTAAAAGTTGGTCTAATACAACTGAGGTTATAGCTTCCAGTGAGATTGATGGATCTGGGAGGTATAAGAAAATGCTGTGTCATGGGCAGAAATTATTTAATAGCTGGAAAGACGGCCATGTTTTGTTGGAGTCTGATAAAGTACTGAAGATTCAGTACTTCACAGTTGTTGGTGGAGGGACATTTGTTCATGGTAGAGTGCTTCAAAATCCTCAGTCTTTGTTTACTTATCCCACAGACTCTAAAGATCTCAACATTTTTGTGTTTCACAGTGTGGATAACTGTTCCAGTCTAAAGAATTTCAGAGTCAGTGAGATCAAATGCAAAGGGGTGTTTCTTCCATGCAAGAACAAATTTGTGTTCCTACCTATGCCTAGGCATAAAGACCACTAAGGGTAACTGTACTTTATACTTTGTCATCAAATGTGGGATGTAAAAGCTTGAGCACATCTATGTCAAATTTTAGATAGTACGGATGTTTCTTTGCCAATGCGACTGATTTTTTTAACATGATGGTATGGAATGATGTTGTAGGTATTACTATGCCTGTTGTGTTGAGTCATGACAATCAGTAACATATGTGTTTGAAACTAAGATGGTCTTCATTGCAGATGCTCTATTAGATCCATGAACAAAATACTACTCATAATTCTGCTTTGCATCCTTCTATTGAATTTTTTAAGTCTTGGAATATATTAACGAAAATATTATTGTCTTATAACTCCTCTTAAGTTAATGTTATATTTTGTAGGCAATATGTAGTTGTGGAATTTCCAGAGGATTATTGCGAAGATGGTAGTCCATCAATCAACCTGATACATCAGGAGTGGTTGACCATTAACAATGGTGAATTCATTGTCCATCACCCTGACTACATTAAAAGTGAATCCCTTAAGCAGAAGATTATAAAAGGGGAAGTTAGTGTCAATAGGAAAAGATGTACTGAATATAAGGCTGTGGTTAAATTTCATAGTGACTCCTATCAAAGTGCATGTGAGAAGCTGCTGAGGTTGAGTAGTGATAGTGAGCTAACAAAATATTCAGATAGTGAAGTGGAGATGGCAAGCAGTCATGTGAAACGGAGGCGTACAAACAATTTGGACCCTGACTTTATATACGAGTCTTTTGAGAAGGAAACTGTGCTAAGGTACACAGCAAAAATTCGCTCTCAAGCGCCCAAGATTCAAAGGTATTCTTACAAATAATAGAATGTCTTTCAAATGTTTCATACCCATAACAGTTATATAATGATTTCAAATCGTTTTTTCAGTTTTGTTGAAGAAGAGAATTGCCAGCAGAACCGGCAAAATGAGACCAATGTTGACCTCCTGTCGAGAAGGTGCACCAATGTTGTTGACCATGACTTTATGTATGAGTCTTTCGAACAAGAAACTGAGCTAGAAGAGAGACCAAAAATTAACTCTCGAGCACCCACTATTCAAAGGTATTGTTTCTATTTATTGTAAACCCATCACCTGCACTGCATGTAACTGTTGCATAATTGTTATAAATCAATTTTTCAGTTTTATTCGAGAAAAGACAACCAGAGAATCCAACCACATCAGTCAAAGGTTTCATCCATGCCACATGCATGGTAATTTTTTAAAATTCATTACACTCTGTGAACCATTGCAGCTTCAAACATGTAATCCATGTCAGCGATGACCCTGGGTGATAAGTGATAGTGCACAAGTGATAGCATATATTTCACTTAGTTGTCCTATTTAAGTTTTTATTTACTTTCCTAAATTTTTCTCAGCAAATACCTTTTATACTTTGACATCAAATGTGGGTTGCAAAAGCTTGAGCACAGCTATTTCGAATTTTAGATTAATTATTCTGATGTATTTTTGCCAATGCAACTGATTTGTTTTTCAAATGATATTACTATGCCTGTTGTGTTGAACTGTGACAATCATCACCTAATGTATTTGTTAATAAGATGATATCCATTGTCGGTGCTCTAATGGATCCATGAAGAGTCCAATTTCTTCTAGTGTAAACAGAGCAGCCAGTGATAGTGTGCCTGTAATGGCTGTGGACAAGATTCTGAAAGCCATTAAAAGTAGGTATATGGGTAAAAATGCATTGAATAGAGAAGTGAATTTTTTTAAACATTGAAGTAACATTCTAGACTCTGGTATGTTACTAACAGAATTGAATTATATTTTCTTAATTTAAAATAAAATTTTCTTCACCTTCACAAATACTTTTTGTACATGATGGGAATGAGAAATCTACAATTAATTGATTATTTGCTACTTGCTTTGTTCTGCCTTTCTCGAGGGTTTTTTTATCTACTATGTTATGCCAAGGGGAGCCTGGTGGCCTAGTGAGTGGAGCATTTGGATACTGACCTAACGGCCCTGGGTTCAAATCCCAGGTGAAGCCTTTGGACACCCCCAACATAAAATCCTCGCGTTGCAAGGTTGCACAGGGAAAGGAACTGTCCCTATCCCTACCCTGAAATTGTGAAATTTACATGTTTGTAGCTTAGTCTGGGGTGAGCTCTACCCTCACCTACCCAAACCAACCTTCAGGTTGAAGCACTTAGTGAGTGATGTTATGGCAGAAAAATTTCTTGAATATTCATTTTTCTTTCCTTCTTCAAGCATCATTTCAAGATGTACGTGAAATGTTCGAGGCTGTGACTACCAGGCTTGATGACATGGATAAACGGATATCCAATATTGAGCTAATCCTGGTGTCTGGCAATAAACCATCATTCAACACGGATATCTTGATGGAGGAGCCACCACCATGTTTACCTGCCCAATTGTGGGATAATTTAGTGGAGATGGATATTAATATAGCAGAGAGGAAAGAAGAAAGGTCACCTTTGGTATGTATTTACTTTAAATATTTAATTACACTAGGTAATATGAATTTCAAGTACATTTTAAAGGAAATAATGTAGATAAATAACCTTTGAGGAAGTGATTTTCCATTGCTGTTTTCTTAAGAAATGTGTGCTATTAGAAATGGAAATTATATTCCAGAAATTATAATTTGAGTTAAAAACTAAAGTTATCTTTGCCACTTTTCAGATGAATTATTTTGTGAAGGTGGGAAACAAAGAGGCGGATTTACCTTCAGCCCTTCGCTCTATATTGCGTCACCTGATGGTTATGGAGCTTCAAAGATAAGTTTCGTGGATGGGTTCCTCAAACAGAAACTCCATGCAAACCATACCAACACTGGTTCAGCTTTTGCAAAGTAAGTGCACAAATGATTTCAAAATTTAAATTGGCCTGTGATAAAATTTTGTGCATCCTGCACAACTGTTAGCAGTTAATTATTTTAATAGTTAAAATAGAGAAAGTGCACACTGAGAGTTTACTGCTTAATTTTGTTCAATATGTAATCATCAAAATATTTCTTGGATTGTCAGTAATATAATCCCAGGTTTTATCATGCAGCCTTCACTCGAAGTCTCAAAGCATGGCTGACCCCAGCATTAAGCATTTAGTGCAGAAAGTTCTCTAATGCCAGAAGTTCTCCTTGTAAGCTACCTTTTGCTCAATTTATTTATTCATTGTATAAATTATGTATGAGTTTTGAGCATTAAATATCTATCTTTCTAATGAAAAGTTAAAAAGTTTGCAAGAGCCATATATCGTAACCTAAATCAAATCAACAGCATTAAGTCATTGTCTTGGGACTAAGAAAATCTATAACTCTCATTATTTATATTTCTGCAATTTTTCAATAGCTATTTTATTTAACAATTCAATTGATTGAAATTAAAATAATTCCAGTGTGCTTTCTTCACCACCACTCTGTGCCAGAAGATGAAAAAGGCCGTGCGACAGGCCTAAAGGAAGCCATTACTATAGCGAAGAAATGGTTTTATGGGGCAGCAGATCGGGGAGGTGGTCGAGGATAACGAAGGGAGAAAAGAAACAATTCTCCGTGAAACAAAGCCACGTATTCCATGTATTCAGTTTAAGTAAATAACTACATTTTAATTAAATATGGATTGCGATTTCATTCATTTACTACCGCCCCAGGTTTTAAGATAGACTGTTTTATTGAAAGTATCCCTTACTGAGTGTTATGTAATGTGCTGAGTAACATTGTAAGTCATTATCAAATACATTGATTAACGTAAAAGAAAATTCATTTCAGTCTCAAAACTATGACTTTTTGCCCTAGGAAGAATGTTTTCTAGGAGTTCTGACATTACCTGTGAAATTTCAATCAGCATCACTAATCTAATACATAGCATGTAGCTATATTGACGTGCAATCAGGTAAAATTAAATTTATGGTTAAATTAGTAATGTTCTTTCAACCAGGTGTTTGACAATCTCAGGAGAAAGTAATGCTGCATGTACATTGATATGCATATCAATTCAAAGTATTACATTTAGGAAATAGTGATCTGCTTCACATACCTGTTTTAAAGAAATCAGCCTGAAGGAATTGCATGAACTGCCTGTAGTGTGAACTTCACTATTTGATGAAAATAAGTTTAAAACAATTTTATTTTGCTGGCAATGTAGAATTATCATTTGAGAATTAGTAATCCCTAATTTAGGGATAGAAGAGCTTCCTAGCATATAGAAATACCATAATTTCTTCTAATATTCATAGCGCATTTCATTTAGGCACAATTATGGCCAGCTAATGAAATTCCAAGTGTGGCCACATTGGTTGTGGCCACACTTTGGCCAGGGGGTCAAAACCATTATTGACCCATAATGGACACACACTATGGCCACCATGCTGAGCCATAGCTTGGCCGCATTTTCTGTGCCGACTGGGTATGTACCTCCTCTTCAATTCGATTCCTAATTTCACCAACATTGTTCACTTGCATGTCCACAGTTGGGTGCCTTCTTGGCATACCTATGGATTTTTAAGTTCGTTACGTTCGAGCTTTTTTTTCTTCTTTTATACATAATAACCGTATTTTTCACCAACACAGGAAAAATAACTTGAACGTAAATATTTGATGATCTTAACAGTGAACAGTGTCTTTGACAGCTAGAAGTACGGGAGTAGTGGTCAATGCGCTCAGTCTCTGGTTGTTTCCTGAACCCTCTGCATTGCCATATGACATTAGGTGAGTAAGTAGTGTTGAGAATGCCATACAGGAGACTCTGTTTGTGTCTGCATGGTGCTGCGTACAGTCTCGGTGTCAGAATTCAAAACTGTCATAATTGTTTCTACGCCGGCCGACCGATCGCCCAATTGGAGTTCAATCTGTTGCAGGCGGTTGCCGGTTTATTTAGCCATAAAATGCCCACTCATAGTAGGAGATAGAATTAAAACTTTGAAGTATAATTCATGAATCCAAAGGAAATAGTTACTTCGTTTAAGGGAAAGATATCTTATGACAGAATACAGAACGACCAGCAATGTTCGATCGCCGTTCGGCCGCTGCAACAGACAACAGCTAAACACCAAACAGCGCCGATCGATCGCCCGCTGTTTGACGTTTAGCTGTTGTCCGCTGTTGTCTGCTGTTGTCCGAAACATAGTGTTTCACGGAACTGTTTCATTTCGAAACTGTTTCGGTTTCGAAACAGTTACAATGAAACTGTTGTGTTCTTTTAGTGCCACCTCTAGTCAGAATATGTTAGTGAACTTTTGAATGGAGAAGAACCTAATGAATTATTTGAACTTGTAGAACATGCGACAGTAGAACCAGAATGCCCCCCTCTCTATTAAGGTGTGATTCCCAAGCCGCGGCCGGAGCCGCGCGACATTGTCGCGACGCGACAATGTCGCGCGGTACTCGCGATTGTGTCATTCCTATGAACGCGGCGCGACTCCTCAATCGGTCGCGCCGCGGTACACTCAACTCGTTGTAATATGCTCCCGTGGACTGTTATGAACGAAGTCATGAATAGGAGTGAAGTGATCAGATATCTGATGCTTGAAGAGGAGGAAGATGACGATATTCTGTCGTTGTTGTTGTTACGAAGTGGAAGGAGCAAGGACACACATGAAATATTTAAATCAAGAGCAGAAGAGGGTTTCTACAGTATACTGATTAATAGACATTTAATGAAGGACGAAAAGAAGTTTAGGGAATTTTTTAGGCTAAATGTTCTGCAATTTAACTTCATTTTGAATTTAGTGGAAGAACGATTAAAGTGTCATCCGTGTAACAGAGTTAGATGCCCAATAACTCCTGCCGAGAAGCTAGAAGTGACTTTGAGGTGAGTGACTAATCATTAATTTGATTGAAATCAAGAAATATGCTTTGAATGAATTTATTGGATTGATATAATTCGATTTACAATAATTATTTAAGGATGACGATGAAAAACAGTTCATTCCCCTGGCTAGTTTTTGCCCACGACCCTGGTTTCAACATGATGAGTCATGAGTTTCAGGTGGCAAGAAAATTCCGCGACCAGAAAAAGACAAAGTTGCAACTGTACATGCATGGGAATGTGCTTTGATTAGAGGGGGAAATGAATGCGGTTTCATTGTTTCCATGGTGTTCACCTGCGACTGTAACAATATATTCAGGCCCGGGTCGTGAGCGAAAAGCACCCAGAGAAATAACAATCTTACAAAAATGTATTTTGGCTGTCATCAGTTCTTCAGATCCTTTCCTGACATGGCTAGAGCCTTTTCCTCTAGCTCCATGACTGTGCTAAAAATTTGCTTCTTAGCATCTACTATTAGCGGCGGAGGTAACATTTTCACCGTCATTGCCATGCTTTTAAAAAACAAATCAATGTTGTCTTCCTCAGCCCTCGGCGGAGATTGGCCCAACTTCGCCAAAATATCTTTTCTCTCGTTCGATCTAAGAAACAAAAGAAACATTGTATATTAATTTAATGCTTATGGTCTCAATTTGTACCAAAAAGTCAAGTTTTCATTCATTTTCGAAATTTCCTATCAATTTTTTCTTCTTCCTTTACCTCTCCTCTAATATTCGATAAATTCTTTCCTCTTCGGTTGTTTTTCTTTTCTTTCGTGAGACAAGCGAGCTAGCCTCGCCCTGATTACAGGTGTTGGTGGAGGTCGAAGTCTTGGTAGCCGAAGCTTCCTCTTCCATATTTTCGTCTATCGCTTCAGTAGGCGGATCTATGACCTCTGCAGTTACTGCTGCAGTGTTCGTTTGAGATCTAAAATACGTAAATTGGTAACATGCATTTATTTTACACTTCATAATTCCACCATAATTCGAGGGGGAAGAGCAGTAATATTAGACACCTTGTGGCTGCTGTATACTCACTGTCTTTCGTAGCTCACACTATCAAGGAACGATAGCACATCTGCAAGAGCCCATTTTGTTTACTTGGCTTGCGATGAGGAGCCAGTTCCCACTTTTCTCCCTCTTTTACTTCTGCTGTATGTGTCTTTAATATTCTTCCACCTCTTTTTGCAAGCATCCGCTGAAATGCAAGCCGTTAACTTTATAGGCATTACAAAACACTGAAATAGTCACTGTAGAAATGCTCATTCAATCCTTTTACTGCCCATAGGTTCTTGGCCACCGGAGAATCATTCAGATCATTGGCGTTTGCCTTCCGCATTTCGGAGAGCTATATCAGCCGGATTGTGAAAAAAACTGTACGCATTTTGGCCGAGAAACTTCCCCCGATTCTTATGCCTCAGCCAAACCAAGAAATACTCAAAGGAATAGCCAATGAATTTCTGAAGCAGTGGCAGTTCCCAAATTGTGTGTCTGCGATTGATGGTAAACATGTGAGAGTGTTTTGTCCTGCAAAATCAGGATCCCTTTTCTTCAACTACAAAGACTACTTCTCCATTGTGTTGCTCGCTGCTGTGGATCCAAATCATAAGTTTGTTTTGGTGGATGTGGGTTCCTATGGCAAAGAAGGAGACAGTGGGATTTTGGAAAAATCAGACATTGGAAGGTTACTGAAAAGTGCCACTTTCTTTCCTCCTCCCTCTGCCCTCCCTGGTTCAGGAATAGTTGCCCCTCATGTCATCATTGGTGACGAAGCGTTTCGTTTGGGCGAACATATCATGAAGCCATACACGAAAATTCAGGCTAGAGAATATGTGGAGAAAGCCACATTTAATTATAGGTTATCGCGGGCAAGGAGAGTGTCAGAAAATAGTTTCGCTCTACTAAGCCAAGTTTTTCGAGTATTTTATACCCCGATTGCCATTAGTCCTGATACGTGTGATAAGCTTATAATGACAGCTTGCTGTTTACACAACCTACTCCGCGATGCGTACTTAGAGGAAGACGGTAGAGCCTACTACAATTTTGACAGTTCTGTAATAGAGCCCGCGGAGAATATGATTCCGTTCCGGAGAATATGATTCCGCGGAGAATATGATTCCGTGGTGGATTCGCAAACACGGAGGGCTTTAACATCAGAGAGGATTTCAAGAGATATTTCAACAGCCCACAAGGTTCTATTCAGTGGCAGAGAAATCAAGCCAGAAGAACTGACTGAGACAACACACCTAAAATTATTTGTAATAAAGTAAAAATAAACATATATATGCAATGCAAGTGATTTTTTCTCACCTGTTTTTCCTATTTTCTCCGCTATTTCAGCCCAAACATTCTCGCGGATGTTTTGGTCCTTGTAATTACTACTTTTTAAATCAAACAAGCAGGGATGCTGTCCCACTAATTCGCACATGGTAGCATCTTCACTGCTGGAGAACGACATATCCACGATGAACACGCGCAACCTGGTTGGAAATGCCTTGCACAACGTCAGCGGCTGGCGCGGCTATACTGCTATTGATACCAGGCGGCCGCGACCGGCGACTCGAGTCGCGCGACTGGTCTTCGCGCATGCGCAGTTCATCGAATCTCCGAGTCACGCGACTCGAGCCGCTCTGGTCGCGCCTTAGGAATCACACCTTTAATGAAATAACTGTGCATATTAGGCAACTGAAAAATGGGAAAAGTGCAGGTGAAGACGGAATTTCGGCAGAGATACTAAAAGCTGGAGAGGAAGTCCTTGTGCAAAGAGTACACAAACTGATCGGTAATATTTGGAAAAAAAACATGATGACTGGAAAGTAGCCCTTGTATGCCCAAGCCATAAAAAGAAAGATAAATTGACATGCGATAATTTCAGAGGAATAGCCCTAAGAGATGTGGTGTATAAAGTCGTCTCTAAGTGTCTCCTAGCTAGGGTTAAACCTTCAGCCGATGAAGTTAGAGGAGAATATCAAGGTGGTTTTCTTCCATGAAAATCAACAATTGATAGTATATTTTCTTAAGGCAGATATGTGAAAAAAGTATTAGTTTGACCAAGGAATACACCTACTGTTCATTGACTTTCAAAAAGCTTATGATTCAATTCATAGGGAAAGCTTACTACATCTATTAATCGAGTTTGGTTTGTTTGTCGACTTATATATCCTAGAGTCGTGAGTTTCGCGGCGCTTGATTGGCCGTGGTGGAGGGAAAGGTGTTGGAGCCTCCTGATTGGTCGCTTTGATGTTTGTTCTTTCTGGCTTCTTTCACGTTTTTTAGTATAGGTTTCCAGGCATTATTGAGTGAGTACCCTTGGTCCCTGTTGAAGTTTCGGTTCTCCAACCGAATTTCGATGGCTTCTTTGACTACTCGTTCCCAGTAGCCACCGGAGCGGGCGAGTAATCTTGCATCTTCGAATTTGATGGTGTGGTCCATGGAGATGCTGTGTTCTGCGATGGCTGATTTCTCTATTTGTCCTAGACGAAGGTGCCGCCGGTGTTCTTTCAGCCTGGTTTCGATGGTCCGTCCAGTCTCCCCATGAGACTGTAGACTTCTCCGCAGTCACACGGAACCTGGTAGATGCCTGGCGTCAATAGGCCAAGTTGGTCTTTGGCTGTAACGAGTAGTTCTCTTGAGTTTTCCGGGTGGTTTGTGGATCACTTGAATCTTGTGCCTCGCCGGTATCCTGGATATTTTCCCTGAGACTGAGGACACATACGGTAAGCAGGCTCTTGCTAATGGTTTGTCCTTCTCCTCCTCCTTGGTGCGCTCCCGTGGATTAAAGGCCCTTTTAAGGGCCAGTGAAATGTCACGTCCATTGTATCCGTTTTGGCGGAAGGTTGATCTCAGGTGACTTAGTTCGCTTGGTAAATTATTCTTGTCGGAAATGGCCCTGGCTCGGTGGAATAGTGTATTAAGCACTGCTCGTCGCTGGGCCGGATGGTGATGGCTATTTCCGTTCAGACACAGGTCCGTGTGTGTGGGCTTGCGGTACACACTGTGTCCGATTGTGCCGTTACACTTCCGCTGGATTAAGATGTCGAGAAAAGGTAGTTGGCCGTCTTTTTCCAGTTCCATCGTGAAGGAGATGTTCGGATGTTGCCCGTTCATGTGTCTTAGGAATTGATCGAGGGCGTCCCTTCCGTGTGGCCGAACCACAAAGGTGTTGTCTACATAACGGTAGAAGTGCTTCGGGCGTAGTGGGGCCGAGTTGAGCGCCTTTTCCTCAAAATCTTCCATGAAGAAGTTCACAATGGCAGGGGAGAGTGGAGATCCCATGGCTACTCCATCGGCTTGCTCGAAGTAATGTCCGTCGTACAGGTAGTAGGTGGATGTAAGCACATGGCGGAATAACGTTATTGTGGCAGCATCAAACTTGGTTTCCAGGAGGCGCAAGGTGTCAGCAAGAGGAACCCTTGTAAATAGGGATGCGACGTCCAGGCTTACCAAAATATCCCCTTCTTCTAGATGGATCTCACCCAGGGTTTTAACAAATTCTGCTGAATTTTGGATGAAATGCTCGCAAGTGCCTACATATGGAGCTAGGATGCCGGTAAGATGTTTTGCCAGATTGTAGGTTGGTGAGCTGATGGCACTCACTATTGGCCTCAGTGGTACGTCGGTCTTGTGGATCTTGGGTAATCCATATAGTCTTGGAGGTACTGGTGCTTGAGGTCTGAGGTTCTTTGCGGTCTCGGCTGGTATCCCCGTCTTCTTGATGAGGTCGATAGTCTTCCTCATGATGACTTCTGTGTGATCCCGTGGTAGACTTACGTAGGCCTTGTCCGAAAGAATCTCCTGCATTTTGTGATGGTATTCCTCCTTTGCCATGATGACAGTGGCATTTCCCTTGTCCGCTGGCAGTACCATGATGGTATTATTCTTGCGCTAAGTCTTGAGTGCTTCGCGTTCATCCTTGGTGGTGTTAGGTTTGGATGGCACGGCCCTTTTAAGGACCAAAGAGACTGCATTCCTCAGTTCCTCTGCTGCTTCGCCGGGAAGTTTTCGAGCCGCCTGTTCAATGCCTCCAATAAAGTTGGCATAAGGAATAGAGCGAGGAGCTGGTGCAAAGTTCAGTCCCTTTGAAAGAACTGAGATGGTGGGTTCATCCAAACTGGTGTTAGGTTGATTACGAGTCGTTGGCGGTTCCGCGATACTTTGGCGTCCCTGTGGTTGGGTAACCGGGCGAATTTTCTCTTTTGCCTCTCCGACTCCTTCTTCAGTAATAATTCCCCAACGGCTGCTGTGGCCCGGTCGATGTACTCCCAGTCGATTGGGGAGAGCGTCGCTGCGAGGTGTAGATGCAGCAATTTCAGATCCTTGGCGTTGTGGTCAAGGGCTCGTCGTTTGTCATGTATGCCTTCAAGGACAAAGTGTGTGCGTTCTAGAATACGTTCGACCGCCGTAGTTTTCAAGGCGGACCGAGCAACGGCACAAGCAGAAATGACTTCTTCATCACGGCATCTCAGGAAATATGCGAGGGAACTCAGCAGTCTTGCCTTCTCCTTCCGCAAGTGCTCCAGAGCACGGATGTTTCGTCTTAAACTGAATACATGATTATAGGAAGGCACCGTCAACCAGTTGTCTTTCAGATAAAAATAAATGAAGAAAACTATGAGAGAGTTAGAGAGTTTAAATATCTTGGTGCAATTCTGTCGGAAGATGCAACAGATGAAGTGGAAATATTAGCGAGAATTCAAGCTGGTTATAAAGCGTTCTATGCTCTGAACAATATTTTGAAGTCCCGGAATGTATCAAGAGAGCTTAAAATAAGATTGTACAAGACATTAATACTCCCTGTGGATCTATATGGTTGTCAAGGCTGGAGCACACGGAAACAAGATCTAACAAACTATTAATATTTGAGAGGCAGGTGCTGAGAAAAATGTATGGGCCAGTCAAAGATTAATTGACGGGGAAATGCAGAAGAAAATATAATCAAGAACTATATAACCTCTATAGAGAAAACACCATAGAAGGATTATTAAGAAACAGGAGATTGGAATGGATAGGACATGTAGAATGGATGAACAATATCCTAAGCTAGCAAATCATATGAGCCTGGAAGGGAAAAGACCAAGGGGAAGACCAAAGAAAAGATGGATAGGTAACAATAAGAGATAATCTACAGCAAATAGAAGCCTGGGAAAATTGGAGGGAAATGGCCAGAAGAAGATAGAATTGGGGAGCCTTGGCCCTGGCATCGCGCGGTCCACTGGGCCAGATCGTGTAAAGTAAAGTAAGTACGACTTTATTTATCCAAAGTTTATTTGTATTGAAATTTTGTTCTGTTATTTGGACAACTATAAATTGGCAACACTACTGTCTGTGGACGTCCTCCACAAATATAAGAAATAAAAAATAATTAGGTGGGTACTGGTAACTGGGTTAATCAAGGCTTGATCTAACTATCGATTGCTATTATTAGTAGCACTAGTTGACAACTATTGGTAGTTGAACTTAATAAGGGCTAATTGATATATTTTTGCGGAATGCGGGTCATTTTGGCCGAGCAGTAAAGAGGGATATTGTCATATATAGAATTTCTCTTTCATGTTTTCTCTCTTCCGCTAAAATTTAATGGGAACTCTCATCTTGCTCTTATTAACATTATTTACGACCGCAGTAGTATGTAATTGCCTTACTAAATAGTATATTTGGTATTTTTCTGCTTCTGGAATGTCTATAGAATATAGCATTAAAACATTATGCGAATTAGGACTTAAAATCATGCCACGTAAGAACATTTATTTTGCCTAGAAAATCGAACGAAAAGGGTTCGAACCGTATATCATTCGTTACGTGAAAAGAAGCCAGTTATCCGTGCATGTAAAACATTTGATAATCTTTATAGACTGAAAGTTGTATTAAATTTAGTTTTTAGGCCGACATACATCAATACAATCGACATCGAATCGACAAGTTGTGGGAGAGACAGACAAGGGAGGCCATCGATCGAAATACGGCTTCAAAATACCCCATCAACCGTGACACTCTCTCTCTCACTCAGGGGCGCCGACTTATAAAAAATATTGGGGGGGCCCATATCGCGGGTCTTGCCCCGGGAAATTTTCTAAATTTTAGATGACAAATAGTGAGTTTTAAAGTTTTTTTTAAATCCTTTTAGAGGGGTCATATGATCAACATTAGAACCCCGAAAACTCGACTCTCTATAACTCGACACTTCGGCCGTGCGCACATTTGGCCACTTGTGGTCGCGACTAGTGGCGGCCACAAGTGGCCACCATCAGCTCCTAGACGCGGCCACTAGTGGCTGCCACTAGACGCTCAACCCGTCCACCTGTCGCCGCCACTTTTTTCACTGACTGATTCCATTCCGTAGCCAAATTTCAATAGAGACGAGTCTACTGTCGGAGAATATGGAGCCCCGCTCGATTGCCTGAATGCTTTTTTTCGGAAAAAAATTAGGAATGAATTTCAGGCACAGTTTATTCCAGGCCTCGGTTTTCTTCACACGATCACTGTACCAGTCCGATTTCAGGTCCCAAATGGCAGGACGTGCTTCAATTTCGGATATAAAGACATCCGCATCGAAAGTCTCCATGTCGAGCATTACACACGCACGCTATACGGAGTACTGGAACAGACCAGAGAAAAGCAGAGTGGCTAGCGGCGACAGTGGCCAAGTGTGCGCCCGAAGTCAGCGACTAGTGGCCGCCACAAGTAGCGAGACCCGGCCACAGCCCTGTGGCCAGACGCGGCGAAACCTATCGCCGAGTGTGCGGAGGTGTGATGTAAATGTGCGCAAAGCGGCGGCCGCAGCTTGTCGCGGCCACTAGTGGCTGAGCTGTGGCTGGCGCGAGTGGCCAAGTGTGCGAGGGGCCTTCGGGAAACTCTACAAGCCTGACACATTTTTTTGGCTTTGAAAAAAGAAACAAAACATCAACAACACTGTATTTTGGTATAAAGCTAATTTCATTTACAGTTATAATTACGCTCATAGACTATTACAGAGAAGTGAATATATAGCTCTGAACAAACTAAAATTATATTTAAATAAATCCTAAACTATCATAAAAAGAATAAAACATAAAATATTGCTGTCGCTCAGCAATATTTGATTAATAAGTGATATAGCTAATTTAAGTTTACTTCGCAGAAGACTTCGGGTTCATTTAATTAAAACAATATCTCAACGTTAATCATTTAATACAGTTAGCAGAGTTTATAAAGTACGCCTAATACTTTCAGTCAACAAGTATGTAAATAGCGGGTTTTAATTGGGTCTTACACTCTAAAAATACTGAAGTACTTGAAAATAAATAATAAAGTGCTATAGTACGAAATATAGATATAATCGTAATATATAAATACAGTACTGATAACTATCACTAACATTTTGAAACTGACAATTTAACATTCTGTATGTATTTATCTGTTTTATAAAGATTTTTAATATTTCTATAAATACCATTATTAGGGCAAGAGTGTCTTTAGAAAGGTGCAAATGTCGACCGTCTGACCGGATTACTGTATATGAAGTCGTTGATGACTGGTCGGATATCCAATTCATCCAAAATATCACGGTGGGCATGGAGAACAGCCAAGTTGTTCAATCGCTTCTGTCCCATTGTTGATCGAAGATATGATTTCAGACGTCTAAGGGCGCTAAATGACCGTTCTGCTGTCGCTGTAGTTATTGGAACTACTTGGAGAAACTTAATGCACTTCACTTCTTCGCATAACATTTCTCCAACTGCAGGCTCTTGTGTAATGTACTTTTTTACATCACGCATGTTTTTTAAGACCAGCTGTTTTTTATTAGCGATATCGGCTAACATATGCAAGTGTAAGCGCAATCTCTCAATGTCGAGGTCATTTTTGAAAAACTCAGTTGAGTTTACAAAATTTGTTTCCCCTCTGTTCACTAAAAGCAAACACTCTAGTTCAACTGCAATAACCTGCGTGAGTCCAGTGGATGCAAACCGCTCAGTAATGCAAGATTGCACAGTTTCATAAACTTCAATGTAAATAGCTTTGTAGTATTCCTTTGGGGTTTTGAAAGTGTGCGGTGAGCTGGCTTCGTCGTTTTCATATTTATTTGGCATACGTCGATTCCGAGGAAGCGAAGAATCATCAAATTGTAAAGGTTTCTCTTTGAAACACAATTCCCAAAAGTGTTCAAAACTATCACGCCTTCCATTCAATATACAAATCAAGCCCTCATATATTTTTCCCAGATCAGCAACACTTAGATGAGGGCATTGAATTTTTTCATTGACATCCTCTACTGGGTTCATTACATGGCAATAAAGACGTAAAAATAAATGAGTCTTAAATTGTAACATTGACTCAAAGTAGCCTGCACATTTGTAACCTGCCTCTGTTTTGTCCTCTGCACTAAATGTTTTAAAAAACTCTAGAAGTTCTTCAAAGTTTTTCACTATTCTCAAGATACTGGAAGCTCGCATTGTCCATCGAGTCGGGCAAAGAGGTCGTAGACCAGGTTGATCGTTGGCGCTCTCACAGCGTATGCTTCTGAAAAGTCCCATCCTTTTGGTGGATTTCCTTACGGTGTTTATTAAGTCCTTGGCAAAAGCCATAATATCCCTCATACACGTAAGAGCGCGGAGACTGTCTACAACTGCCAAGTTTAAACTGTGAGCAGTTCAGTGCACATAACGTGCTTTTGGTTGTACATCCAAAACTAACTTTTGTAGTCCTTTGAACCTACCTCTCATATTCGAGGCACCATCATAGCACTGTCCTCTTAAGTTATCCATTGACAAATCAAGACGAGCCAGAACGTCTTTTATAATAATAAACAGAGTTTGTGATTCAGTGTCGGGGGTCTCGTATAAGCCAATAAAGTCTTCGTTGATGATTAAGGAATCATCGACAGTACGAATACAAAATGACACTTGTTCGTGAATCGAAGAATCACTTGTTTCGTCAACTATAATAGAATAATGTTCAGTCTTCTTGATTGAAGCCAATACCTTTCTCAACACAGTCTTTCCTAGTAGATCAATGATCTCGTTTTGAATATCGTGGGATGTCCACTTGTACCCCGAACGCCCTAACCAATCTTTTAACTCGGGTACGTCATTCTTTCGGAGTTCCAACAATTGAAAAAAATTTGAGTTTACATCTTCGTGCCCTCTAATTGCTAGTCCTTGTCGGCATAGAAATTGCCCGGTAATAAAAATTGTCTCAAGAGCTAAACGGCCTTTCTTCATATCACTATCTAACTGTTCATTCAATTGGGAGACCACGCTTCGGTTAGTGATAGAATTTAATCTCAGAACACCTTATTTATGCGTAAATGTATTTTCATGAAGACGGAATTTTTCCTAAGCCTTTTTCCAGTTAGAAAAGCCTATGGAAAGAAATGCATCTTCTTTTTTTTTGAAGAAAATTGTAATAGATTTTTAGCATCTGCCTCTTTGCAGGTTTTGCAATAAACTTTTTCGGTAGATGCTTCATATTCTAGCCATGCATATTTGGTAAACCAAGACTTCTGAAATGATCTTCCCTTGCCGGATTGTCCAGGTTTCGGCTGAGAAAACTTCTCGCCTGAAGACGATGAAGCAATTGACGGCACAATAATTGTCGGAGGTTGACTTGCAGTACCATCAACTTCCAAGCGCGCCTTTTTGGTAACAAATTTCCCCATTTGGGCCCCCGACGTCATTTACGTCGTGAGGGTATGAATGGACTGCTTTAAGGCCGATAATTCAGCCATCTCCTGAGTGAAGTCAGTCAGAGGAGTTTCGACGTTTCCCCCATGTAATGGACGGCGACACTGCGACACGGCCGGATCAATCGCAGGATATCCTTGCGGTCCCTGTCCTCAGGGTACCTTTGCCCCAGCTCCTCCGCATTCTCCACAGCCGTCTTTTGATCACTTCCCCTTAACCCAGGGTCCGCACCCACCCGAAGCAGTCCCTCCACCCAATCTATTTTACCCATCTTGACCCCAAGATGAAGCAGGGTACTTTGACCTACGGCCTTCACGTCCACATCTTCCAGTGTCTCCAGCAAACCCTGAAATTGCTGCAAGGGGCCACTAAATATTCCGCCAAACAACCGCTCTGCAACATCAAGTTCTGTCTCCGAACCAACAAAGGTGTTGCTTGTCATGACTTCCTAAGTTAAGCACTCGAATGGAAACAGCGCTCACTCGGTCTCATCTTAGTCGGTCTGCACTGGGTAGGGTTTTATGTTCTCCTATCTCTCGATGGCTGGCTGGACACTTATTTACTGAGGCCTGCTGGACACAAACCACTCAGCGGCACTCGTTCACTGTAGCTTGCTGGATACGTATCTCACTGCGGGCTCTTTTGGACACTTTATCCCACTTCTGAACTGTGAGAGAGGAGATGAGGAATCCGAGGGACGGGTGAGGGGACGGATGACAGGATAAACGGGAAGGACACACATATGACAGGACTGTCCTGGAATCCTCTGCTTCTCTGGATCTCCGACGGACGGGGAGGGACTCACCAACCACTCAGAAATAACCACACTCACGCACAATGAAATAGCTCCCCGCTTTATTATGCGATCTCTACTACATTCGCGAGCCCCATTGCCCGCACGGTCACTCTGACCGATATCTCCTGCAAGCACCGTCTCTTTTCCCGGGCACGCACTGCTAAGCCACAACACCCTTCACGTCCACCGATTCCTCTCAACTGTTCCCTCGTCACGATGCCGGCTCGCGATGTCGTCATCGTTCTCTTGCTATCTGCCGGGGGGCACCACCTTCTGATCGCACCCGTTCGGCCGTAAGCTAACACTCCTAAATATTTAAAATGGTCTTCTTTTTTAAACGCATGCCCATCTCTTTGCAGAGTACCTGTATTTCCATTTTGACGTCTTGAGAAATGCAGGTATTTAGTTTTTGTATAATTTTTTCAGTGCTATTTTTTCTGTTTCCTTCATAAATACATTTGTAACTTATAGTAAAAAAGTCATTCGCCTGGACTGGGATTCGAACCCAGACCCCCCGATTTTGCGCCGAGTGTTCTACCAGTTAAGCTACTAAGGCGTCATCTCACACTGTGAATTTTATGGAGCCTTTAAGGAGCGAGATGTCTTCGCAGGTACCGTGCATACAATGCCTCAGTACCCGTGTGCGAATGCTAAGCGCTACTGTCCACGAGGTAAAGCCAAACTTTAAACACAAAGGTGTTTACTTTGACAAATTCAAAGAACTGTGGAACTGGCCGCGCAGTAAACTTTAACGGAGTCACCCGCTGATGGTCACACAATGTGTGAAATCATTCGCTTGGACTGGGATTCGAACCCAGACCGCCCGATTTCGCGCCGAGTGCTCTACCAGTTAAGCTACCCAGGCGTCATCTATCACTGTGAATTTTATGGAGGCTTTAAGGAGCGAGATGTCTTCACAGGTACCGTGCATACATTGCTAAAGTACCCATTTGCGAACGCTAAGCGCTTATGTCCATAGGTAAAGCAAAAACTTTATACGCAAAGGTGTTTCCTTTGACAAATTCAAAGAACTGGGGAAAGGATCATCTACATCTACAAAATACCCTGCGAGCCACCTCAGGGGTGTGTGGCAGGGGGTGAGTAATCACTAAGCTGAGGACATTTAGGCACTAACAATGAAGAAATAGGCAGCCTAAACAGGCACTAAAAGTTTCAAAATAGGCACTTAAAATAGGCGCATAAAATATTTTTTAATCGAAGATATGAAAATCAAAATTAAAGAAACCGATAAATCGACGAAAGTTCAATTGTTAAATTTTGCTCCAAAGAGTTTGTCGATACCAATAACAGTAGTCACTATTCTAGAAGCAGCTCTAGTGGAATAACGGATTAATTAAGATGAAATTTTAAGAATCCAAGAAATGAATACATGGCATCACTCACAAGTTACAAAACTCAAATTCACTCAATATAGAACGGCCACGACTTAACCCAAGGCTCTAGTATAGTCTCCTTACCCAAGTCTAAAAAAAACCACACGAGCTTCGGCTTGGAAATTTTAGGCTAGGGAACCTTGGATAAGCTGCCTAACCTTTGGCTTAGGAACCAGAACCAGACAGAACAGACACAAGGATTTGGAACCTTGTCGAAGAAACCAAATTGCAGGCTTGGGATCCTCAACCAAGAAACCCAACCGTGGCTGGTATTGCACGGCAATTGGGCGCGACCCTACGGCGATGGGGTTACTGGTTCAAATGCCTGAACTGGTAGTAACAATGTCACCATGGACCAACGCAATATACTAAAAATGTCTACATAAAACAAACAGGACGACAAACAACAGAATGCATTTGGCGCCACCATAGGTTCTCAAGGTTTTTCATATTTTTAGGGCCGTATGTGCTCGCGATGAAAAACCAAGTCGACTTTTTAAGAGGTTTGAAACATGGCCTTTCAAATGAAAATGATTAAAAAAAAGTATCCAGAAGGTCTTTCTTTTGTAATAGCGGGCAGAAAATAACCTATTTTGGTCGTTTTCGCAAATGCCATCATCAACGTTGTCCCTATTTTTAGAGCCTTATATGCCCGCGATGAAAAACCAAATATACTTTTTTAGAGGGTTGAAATCATTCTCTTTATAATGAAAATGAATCAAAAGACATTCCAGAGGGTCTTTTTTTGTAAAAGCGGGGAGAAAATACCTTATTTTTGGCGTTTTTACAAAAAGTGTCACATTTGACTCGATTTTTAAAATAATGGAAATCACTAGGAAGATGAAATATTATATTCATAAACCATTTCTGATATGTTATCATTCTCTAAGTTTCACGTTGATTATACCTTACTTCCAGAAATATAAAAAGCCAAAAATTTAAATTTTTTTCGATCCGCAATATTTTGGGCCAGTTTCGCCCTGAATTTTCTACAAGGAGGTCGCTTTTTACAGTTATTTTTATTATGTTATTTAATAGCGCTCAAAACTTTGTACTTGATAGCCAATTTTTGTTTCTATTATCAAAATATCTCCTGAGATACTATGCCTCAAAGTTACCGAAATCTCATAATCATACTGAAGAAGGCTGCGGCACGGGGCCAAACAAATTACTATGTATCCACAAGTCGGCGAACGTAAAACTTTACAAATATTTATTGGGGATATGTGTGAATGTCCATACAAAATTTCATTGAAATCAGTGATGGTTGAACGGGGACCACCAGACCACTTGGCATGGAATGATCCAATAGTGTACCTTTAAGTGGGTGAAAAAGACGTTCGAACTGATGTATCGGAGGCGCACATTATTCCTGTCATATACCTCACGTATTTCAATAATTTTATCTGCAGAGTATAATGCAGTATTTAGCCATGTTCCCCATAATATCAATACTGGCTGTGAAGGCAGATCAACTTCAGGCATACTGCCTGAAGTTGACCTGCCTTTACACTCAGCAATCCTGAGTGGTACTTTCAAAAACAAGTTTGTGGCAATTTAAACCATCGCATGTGCGCATCTCGTAAAATTACCATGGTTGTTTTTCTACTCTTTATATAATAATACTTTGGATGATTTTTCTTTATGCATGTTTAATGACATTATTTCATCCTTGATAGATTAAAAAAGGAACTGAAATAACAGACAAGCTCTGCACTAAAGAGAAGTTTGGCGACGTTGAAAAGAATACTGCTTTTTTAGGCCCTTAAAAGGGCGATACCAGCAGAAAAAGGCATATACAGGTAAAATAGGCATCTTTAGGCAGTAACAAATTGCCTTAATTTCTCCATAAATGATCCTAAATGAACTTATAACTTCATAAAATTGGTTTCCTGAGTAAAAGAAAAAATAGGCATTTTAGGCAATGTCCTCAGCTTACTTATAAGTGAGGAAGCTTTTGGACTCCACGACGGTAGATTTCTCAGCGTTATTTCCGAATGAAATGTAGGTGTACTGTAAAGAAAATACTAGGAACACCGGAAGCAGGGAGGTTAGAAGTAAAGATATTTCTAAAGTGAAAATGTATTATTCTAACCTCTTTGAGAGGGCGAGATTAACACGAGTTGGGTTTTTTAAAATTCTTATTAATTCAAATTCTTGACATCGTAAACCATCTTCAAATGCATCATTAAGATCTACAAGGATAATCAGAGGAAACAGTGAAACTAAGAACAAACATGCTACTATTTAATACTATGACTACTACAATATTTTAATACTATTTCTACTTTAATAATATGCTATGTTTTTATAATATTAAAAATATTATAAAAACTCCCTTATAGTGAAGGTAATCTATAGTATTCAATCGCGGTACTTAAGGCTTGTTATCTAGCAATAAGAGAAAATTTATGTCTAATCTACGTGGTTCTATATTTTCCTTTAGTTCATTGTAGTCATTAGGTTCATTTTAAACGAATGGAAATGTCGACTCATTCGCATAAACCAAATCGAATAAATCCAATCTTGTAAATGAACCGAAATGCCGACCTCCAATCCGGAGTAAATGAGAAAAGAAGCTACGGGGAACAGCACCTCAATAGTATTGTATTTCCTGAATATAACGAGCATGCCTTCGTAAAAGCAAGAAAAATAAGCCTCATGAGCCACGAAAGTAGATGTTTGAAAAATACTTATTCGTATGAAGAGGCTGCAAATGAAAATTAGACGGAAAAAATATTTTCCCCTATGCACAGAAAAGACACCCTCACCGGGACTCGAACCGGCGACCTTCAAGTTATTGTTTCATCAACGATTCCAACTGTCCATACTTGATAAAGTGTTAATAAAATTCCGTGTGTAAGATGAGAAAATTAAATAAAAATGCAGCAGCCCGTCCACCGCGCGCGTTCGACCTTTTTTCTTTTTTTTTCAGATACTTACCATTAAGTTAGACAGGGTCTTGATTCCCTCATATGCAATTTTAGCTCTAGACGCTATAACCAGGCTGCTGCCGACAATGAGACCCGGTTTTTAAGGTTTTAATTCGCACCGCAGCTTGTTCACCTTTAATAAGGTAAAATATATTATAACTATTTAGCACCAAGTAACACTGGCAACGATCTGGTGGTTGAAAATAAGGATGTTAATAACACTTATTATCTCCAAATTGTAATTCAGGTGTCTGCAAAAATGTTAGATTCAATCATGGTGGCATAGTTCACTTTGCCAAATTTCCACTCGCATTACGTCCGATATTTTCATTGAAAATAAAACAATTACGCTGAAATGTATCAATTTTCTTAAAAAACCCCGTTTAAAGAATTATAATTTTGAAATGAATTTGTATTTTCATGGCGATTTACATCCTATCGGTTCTTGGTTACCAAGGAGAGCGACATTGTTGCCTTCGCTAATTTCAGTTGCCATTTTCACCCTAGTACCAGCGTTATTCCAAAGCAATGCAGGCGATAACATTTTCCCGAGATGTGTTACCCACATACAACATTTATGTTATAGCATGTAGACACGCAATAATGTTTACACGGAATTTTTAATCTAACCTCTCATTTCTTACGTGCAGTGAATAACTCATCGTTTCGCCAAAAAGTGAAACACAACTAATGAAATGGTTTCGCTTCACAATTGAAGGGAAAGTCAACTATTACTGTCATTTCGATCCCCGTAGCTAACGAAAACTAAGATGCAAATAACAAAAAAAATAATTTTCTCTTGAATGTAGCATGTAAAATTTCCTAAAAAACTCTAACCAGATACCGTTAAATTTATAAAAATCTTCAAAGAAATCATTCTGATAAGATGACTTTGCTCGTGAAATGATAGCACACTGCACGCTTAACGTAATAATGATATTGTTCCACAATTTTTCATTCACTTTCCAGATCTCATCAGATAATCTTGAACCAATTAGCTTATTGCAAAATTACGATTTGATTAATGAAGCCGAGGGAATATTTCGGATTCCACTTCTCTCACATTAATTTCCTCCTAACATCTGGCGCAACTATTTTACGACTCGAGAAGTTCCAAAACTCATCAGCAGGATTGGAAAATAAATACGGATATTGTGCATGAATTTTTCTTTGCGGCTAAGTTATTTGAAGAAAAATGGAATTCAAATGAATCGCGAAGGTCTAAAAATGTAGGCTTCCGTCATTTCGATGGCAGAGATGGTCCCATTTACTTCCGCGTTAATCTATGTTTTTTTATTACCTAAAATATAGATCTCTTAAAAATGAAGATTAAAAAAAAGATTTTGTCGTATTAGTCGTAAAATGTATCCCCAATAAAAATCTACACAGGAAAATTACTACAGCATTTTTATGAAAAATTGAATGCCTTGCGGTCACCTAGCCAAGTTCCTGAAATCATTCTTGGCTATAAATCTTTGGCCACGAAAATATGGTGACGCTGGTACAAAATAACCTAACGCTGGTACAGAAAAAATAGTTTTTTAAAAAATTAAACTAAAATACATAGCATATCTTCCAGGTCCAAAAAAATAAAAGATGAATATGCAATTTTGGTAAACAAGAAAATATGGCACGCCTTAAATTATTAGTGTTTCTTTGACAGCGTACCAAATTACTTTGGAGAATGTCCCCGTAATTTAAAAAAAAAACTATAAAAAGCGCTCATCCAGTTGAAGTATTTTCATTCTTTCGTCGATATACCACTGCATGATGCATCGTACAGAAATCGGTTGCAATTTTTACCATCTCTAGACTTAAGGTAGTTTGAGCGAGATATCACTCACAGCATTTAATTCGATGAATTTCGCCATATTTATTTATTTAATGGATGAGTCGAGAATGGGCGGAGCTTCGGTAGTTGTAGTTTTTCCCACTAGGGTACTCCCTCCGGTTGTGGGATATAAAGCGCTTGATCTTAAAGTACGGTCAACCTTGCGCATCTAGCCATCGTGGGCCTTTTTTACATGGGAGAGATAGGGACTAAACATGTTTTCACGAGATAAATTTTAATTAACTATATTTCATCGAATTTTAGCCATGATAACTTGTAAATGATTAAATTGCCTATAATACCACATCATTTTCATATCAAGTTTATCTTCCAAAATGCGGGAGTCGGCCAGTATAATGCGAGCCCAGCAGACGCCTCAAACGGCAGCAGACGACGTCGTCTGCAATATGAGTGAAACGTCGCGATATTTTCCTCGCTCGTAAAGTGACTTCTGGTTGATAACTGGCGGAATGGTATTTTAAAATGTTATATAACTACATAAATATTAGCTTACTTGTCAATAAGGTATCAAAATCGACTAGGTATAGAATATTTCTCTGCAATAGGAGTAAAACGTCAAGTCAATTCCTCGACCATGAAGTGAAGTTTGGCGACGCTGAAGAGAATATTGCTTTTTTAGGCCCTTAAATAGGCGATACCAGCAGAAAAAGGCAAATACAGGTAAAATAGGCATTTTTAGGCAGTAACAAATTGCCATAATTTCGCCATAAATGACCCTAAATGAACTTATAACTTCATAAAATTGGTTTCCAGAGTAAAAGAAAAAATAGGCATTTTAGGCAATGTCCTCAGCTTAGTAATCACCAACATGCATTACGCTATACCCTAGAGTTAGTGTAACTACGACTAATTATGCATTAGCATAAATCGCTAATGCTTGTCACGAGGCGAAGCCTCACAAGCATGCACTACTACACTACAGATATTATCACAATGGAGAGGGACCGTCAATATACATGCATTCTACAACTCCACAGATGGACAGAGACTCAAGACCCATGTAGAAAACATGCAAGGCGTGCTGTTAGTATGTACTAGGTAACAGATAAGGATTCAAGTATTAGGAGTACTACTACTAAGAGCTACACTACCTAACGACAAACCTAGATAAAAGTCTCATTAGCAGCTGTTATGGTCCCTTATCGTTCGTGGGAAAAATGACATCGACGGGGACGGAGTAAAACACGAGAGAAGAAAACCCTATCGGAATGTACCGAAGGTTATTCGCGCTCATGCGGTTACGACGGGAAGATAGAAGCCTCCGACTTGTGTGATTTTCGCTCTCGAAATTCACATTTGTGCTCACGAGTGACCCACTCTGTAAATGCGGCGCGGTGGCCGCGTGGTTAAGACTGTCTCGAAAGACGAATTTGAAATATCCCCAGGTTTGATGCTGAGTGGCTGTCTTTTTTTGCACTCAAGTAATTTCAATATGACTGTGAAAATGAACCTCGAGTACAGTCTCTTTACATCAACGCACCCGGTACTGTTCATTATATTACAGGAGTTCAATAATGATGCAGGACAACCTAATACCAAAGATGACTCCTTGAATCCTTATTTATCCTTAAGCCAATCAATTCTCAGTGAATAAATACTTAGACTATCTCACTAGATGAATATTTTTGGTCTAACATTGAGTATGGCAAAATCTCCCGAGAGGTAAGATCCCTATGCTCGAAACCAATCTCTCGTTTTACCACCAAGATATCAAGTCGTATTCTTGGTATGATATTGTTGGTGATCCGCTAGTGAGACATATCATCGAAATTTTTTAGATAGGCCTCTTATTTAAACTCCTAGTGCTCAAAGAAATAATATGCGGTGAGAAACAGTATTGATGCTATAGAAAGAGGATTTCTCAGTAAGTGGGTGTACGAGCGAAAGTAAATCATACGGCTCGGTCCGACAAAAGTATCCAGTTATTTATTTACCGTAGTCTTCTGACGATTATTGTGTTCTGGACATATATTCAGTAGCGTAGCCAGGGGGTAGCAGGGGGAGGGGGGGCGAATGACCCCTCCCCCCGTCCCCTATATGCTGGCTCCACTAAGTCTGTGAATGTTTCAGGTATAAAGTCCCAACTACGTGCGTGAATCAATTTCATAACTTAATTATCAACAATATTTTTCTATAAGGTCTACAAGTTTGGATAGTATATTACGAGAAAAATAATACAGTACAAGTATGTTACTGTATGTTTAGTAAACTGGTGAATTTATGAGTTGGCGCCCCCTAAAAATCCCCCAACCCGCCCTAAGTTTGAAACCTGGCTACGACACTGGATATATTATTTTAAAATATCATTGGATGCCGCATAGTTTTTCGAAAACCGGAGTCACCTTTCTCTGTTAACCCCTTCTCGGATAATTTCTGTGAGGTATGCATTTCTGGGCGGGGAACGGATAAGATAATTTAAAAAGGTAATTGTTAATCCTTGCTTCTTTGCTGTCGTTGACACTATTTATTCAATAGACAAACCACCAGATTAGCTTTCATAGTTCACATTTTCTTCATTTCTTCGGAAATGAGAGAATGTTATTTGTGAAATTAACAGGATCTACAAAATATGACGGCGAAAATATTTTTGCTGTCATAATGCTGTAACTATCGAGCTTCTACCATATGTTTAACAAACAAAAAATCCCTAAATTCATAATCCATATCATCTTCAAAAATTACGTAGATTCCTTCTGGTACAATCGGTTGCTTTATATATTTTATTTCCAAAATAAGGAATACTGAGGGTTATTTGATGGTATTGCGTCGAGTCCGTCCCATTAAATAGGATATTGGTAAACCATAGAATACTCCTGGATATGTTCAAAGAACGCAAAGCCAGTCGCTTTCAGACCGTCGCAATGGAACGCGATTCTTCTGCCGAGCTCTCTGTCACTAGCAGAGGCAAGATTGTTGGAATGGTGTCCGCCGGGATGCAAATCTCCGATATTGCCAGAAGAATGGGTGTTCATCGGAACACCGTACGGAGGTGGGCGCAGCGCTCTGAAGGCGGAGACGACTTATTGAAGAGTAGGCCCCGATTGAGGAGGCCTCGATGAACGTAATCTGCAGTTGATGATGAAATTGCTCAGTTCACCCTGGATAACCCTCTGTCGATTAAAGGAGCAGAAGGCACTCGTGTCAATTTGGGCCTGCAGTGCAGTTCTTCAACTGTCAGGCGACACCTCCACGAAGCAGGACTCAGGCACCGTGAACCTGCACGTACACGTTGACTGGAGACCATAAAATTGCAAGGCTGCATTTTGCTAATGCTTATATGAATTTGCCTCAAGCGTTTTGGGACCACACCATATTTTATGACGAGAAAACATTCAGGAGTGATTGCAGCGGCCGAATACACTTATGGCGTTCTCGAAATACACGGTAATTTTTCCGTTTGCATATGCTTAATCTTGAATTGATTCAGGCCTTAATCTGATTTACCTTAATCAAAACCTTCCTCTGTTTCTGTTAGTGTTTTCCTCATAATCACATAGTGCTTAAGTGTTAGACAAATAAAGTTAGTTATTATTGATAAATGCATAGATCTTTAGCACTTAGAAGTGCGTCGGAAAACTGCCACGAAGAGAGGTCAAATTGATGTCAGTATTTAAAGCAAATCATTGACGTTGAAAATTATCCGATCTCATTTAGATTAATGTTAGGCAGCAAAATACAATAGCTTAGTTTAAAACTACCAGTTTTAAGAATAGAATTACATTTTACACACGTATTTAAAATGTAAAATATATTTCTTAATATGTCTTCGATGAATTTTGTCTTTATAGATAGGAATCCAGCAACATTTTGAGGACACAAACATCTGGGCGTGTTACTGCAAGCTTTAAGGGGGCAATGACCGCTTCTGGTCCTAGACCATTAGCGAGGACATCGACTCGTATGAACGCGCTTGAGTACGTTAACGTATTAGAAGAAAATCTATTACCGTTCTCAAAAGAGGTTGCTCCGGACGGGGAAACGAATTTTGTACAGGAAAACATCTCTATACAGACCGCAAGAACTGTCGAAGACTTTTTTTTTTGTCGAAATCAGCAATTAGTGGTCACATGACCCCTGCGGGTAGGGGGATGGAGAATACTCCCGCAGTATCCTTGCTTGTCGTAAGAGGCGACTAAAAGGGCGGGGAGGGAAACCCCGAGAACAAACCCCCAGTCCAGCAAGGGATGCGTCCGGATAGTGTAGTGGGTCTACTATCTGTGTGCGGCCATACCAGCTGGCCTGCGATCCACCCGCATGTTTGCCGTGTGCGGAGACCCGTAAGGGGGAGAAGGGGATCCTGGTGGGTGAGTTCTTCGGCACCCAGCCGGGTGTCGGATGCCCGGTATGGGCCGGGGTTCAATACCCCACTTTGGCCCTGGATCCTCTGTAAACGGGCGGTCAAGATCTAGCCAGTCTTGATCAATCGGCTTATCGACACGTTTCGATGGCGAGTACTGGAGTGACGGGGTCCTGTGTAGGGCGGCCGAAGGTGTATGGGTTTGGAGGGCCCATACATTGGAGGTCCAACCTGAAACAGGCCCCCTAAACAATAGTGCTATATCCCCTGGGTAGCCCTGGCGACCACACCGGCTTGCGGTGTGGCGTCCCGTATGTGTGGCTCCGTGGTGGGTGGGGAGCCCTGGGGATGAACTCAATCAATTGGAATGGATGGTACCAACTTACCTCCACCAAAAAGATCCCGCCCGGACACGGGCGGGAGAGAAAGTGTATTTACGGCCAGTAAGCGATTCTTGATAATGAGATGTACTAAGGAGGGTGAGACATTGAAAAAGGTGTCTCCTTTCCTAATTCGAAAAGTTTTGTCTGCGAAAGTGCCTGGGGATTTAATATCAGCTAAAAAGTTACGAGACGGAACCCTGCTCATAGAAACAGCTAATGCAATTCAGAGTGAAAGATTGTTAGAAATGGAAATGCTTCATGACATCCAAGTAAAAGTGGAAGAACACCGCACCCTCAACACCAGTCGGGGGGTTATCAGCCATTACGACCTTCTGTTTGTAGAGGTAGACGAGATCAAGAGAGAGATGGCGTCTCAGGGAGTAACTGACGCTCGTCGCCTTACTACCAAGCGCGATGGCGTTGTGAAAGATACGTCGTCAGTAGTCTTGACCTTCGCGCTTGATAAGCTTCCCGACAAGGTGTTTGTGGGATACGAATCGGTCCCAGTTCGGCCATTCATACCTGCCCCAATGCGTTGTTTCCAGTGCCAACACTTTGGCCACATCGCTACGCGATGTGAGGGTAAGGCCACCTGCCCGCGCTGCGGCCTGGAACGACATGCGGATGCGGACACGGAATGCACTAACGACCCAAAATGCGTGAATTGCGAGGGTGCACATCCTGTGTACTCGCGCAAATGCCCGAAGTTAATGGAAGAACGAAAAGTTATGGAAATTAAAACTACTGAGAAAGTAACATACTTCGAGGCAAGAAAAAAATACAGGGCGTTGGTTGCACCGACATTTTCGAAATCATTCGCCGCTGTCGCCACCACGTTGGTTGCAAAGACCACAACTGGCACCCAAACAGCATCAATTGAAGAAAAAGAAGTAATTGTAGTTGAAACTGAAATTGCTAAGAAAGATACAACAGAGAAACTTTTACCCAAACCAAATAACGACAGCAAGGGTTCTCCCAGTAAGAATCAGGAAAAAATTACATCAAGGGCGGCACACAATAAGCGTGAGATCACGCCGCCCCCTGGACCATCCGGTTTGACCAAGTCCGGTCAACCGAAATTGATGGAGGAGGACGACAATCTCTCGGAGAATGATATTCTCCGCGCGAGAACGAAGGGGACGCATCGTCGCTTCCGGCGTTGATCCTCCCACAGTGCCTACTGCTCGATTGGTTTTAGCCTTTTAACTTTTTATTTGTTTTGTATTTTATTTTCACGAAATGGCTTTCGTGTTGCAATGGAATTGCAATGGTTTTTATAGACACAAGGAAGAGCTGACGATTTTAATCCGAGATTTTAAGCCTTTATGTATTTGTCTCCAGGAAACACATTTTAAAGTAACGGACAAGGGAGTTTTTAAAAACTTTAAAATTTTTAGATTTGACGACACCAGTGGCCAAAGAGCCCAGGGTGGAGTGGCTGTTGCGGTACGGGAGGCCCTTTACACCTCCCGTGTACAGCTTAATACGCCGTTTCAGGCGGTAGCGGTGACCGTGTGCGCCCCCAATGCAGTGACGTTGTGTAACGTTTACCTGCCGGAGGGTGCACCGGTTACGCGTTTTAACCTCGATTCCCTTGTTCGTCAGTTGCCTCGACCTTTTATTATATTGGGTGATTTTAATGCCCACGACCCTCTTTGGGGGAGTATGAGGGGTCAGAGCAACCGAAGGGGTCGAATTTTATCGAGTTTTATTAATGATCTTAACCTGTTTTTATTGAACAACGGGGAGAAAACCCGTTTCAACTGTCACACTGGTGACTATTCCACGATTGATTTGTGCATATCAACGAGCAGTCTCATGGCCAAAGTAAAACTTTCAGTTCACGACGACTTATGTGGGAGTGATCATTTTCCTCTTTTTATTTTTAAAGAAAGTGGTTTGAACGCTGATTTTATTCCTCAAGGCAATTGGATTGCCCGTAAAGCCGATTGGTCTAGCTTTAGAGAGAATTTTAAGTACAAATTTGACAATAACACGGATGGTGTAAGCAATGTAGAACGATTGACAGCTTGCATTCTCCAGGCGGCTAGAAGCAGCATCCCTCGCTCACGAGGAACCACACCCCGAGCAGCAGTTCCTTGGTGGAATGATGAATGCGCCAAGGCCATCCAACTACGGAAAAAAGCGCTGCGAATATTTAATAAGTATCCAACGGAAAGAAATCTTTCATCTTTTCGCCGTCTTCGGGCCAAAGCTCGGCAGATAATAAAGAGAGCGAAGAAGGACTCCTGGATGGAATACATCTCGACCATCAATCACAGGACTCCTATATCTCAGGTTTGGCGTAAAGTACGTTGCATCTCCGGAAATCGGCAAGATTATGGCCTATGTAGCCTTAATATAGACGGGAGAACTATTTCGAGACCCTCCGAAATATGCGAAATTTTTGGCAGGATACTGGCAGACACATGCAGTGACATCAATTATGACACTAGTTTCCTTAGCATTAAAAAGCGAGCGGAGTCAATGGCGCTATCATTTAAAGAGATCGGCGTAATGCAAGAATGCAATGTCCCTTTCCAATTGTGGGAGTTAACTTCCGCCATTGCAGAGTCCCGGAACAGCTCCCCTGGATCCGATGAAGTCATTAATGCCTTTTTTCGGAATCTTCCAGAATCGGCATTGGTGGAGGTTCTGAACTCCTTCAACCAAATTTGGACTGAGGGTACTTTCCCGCAATCGTGGCGGGATTCCTTGATTGTCCCTATTCCCAAACAAGGGAAGGAAAGGAGTGATCCCAATAATTATAGACCAATTTCCCTAACCAGTTGCGTATGCAAACTCATGGAAAGAATGGTCAATTGCCGCCTTATTTGGTGGCTTGAGTCACGAGACCTACTATCAGTCGCTCAGTGTGGTTTCCGCCGCGGAAGATCAACCACTGACCATTTAGTAAGAGCGGAAAATTTTATTCAGGAAGCTTTTCTCCTTAGGCAACACGTCGTTGCCGTTTTCTTTGACATGGAGAAAGCTTACGACAGGGTCTGGCGCCATAAAATACTAACAACACTGCATACATGGGGTCTTAGGGGCAACTTGCCGATTTTTATCCGTAACTTCTTACTCTGTCGGAGCTATAGAGTAAGAGTTGGTAAATTCTTATCTCGTGCTCATCTTCAGGCTAACGGAGTTCCGCAGGGCTCCGTATTAAGCGTGACGTTGTTCGCAGTGGCGATCAATAGTGTTATGGAGTGCATCAGAGCCCCTGTATTAGGTTGCCTTTACGTGGATGATCTGGCAATTTTTTGCCGATCGTCGAAACTTGTAAGTGCAGCCAGATTGATTCAGCTTACTGTTAACAAGCTGTCACAATGGTCTCGCGAAAATGGCTTTAGGTTTTCCAGCGACAAAACAAAATGCGTTCATTTTCATAGGCTGAGGGGATATCAGGACCCACCCACGCTGCGTTTGAATGGAAGGATACTTCCGTATGTGGACTCAGTTCGTTTCCTAGGGATGACGATTGACCATCGGCTAAGTTGGCGACAACACGTACATTCATTGAGGGACAAGTGTTTGAAAACTTTAAATATTTTAAAATATCTAAGCAATTCGACGTGGGGTGCAGACCGCACCACATTGCTTTTATTATATCGGTCACTCGTCCGTAGCCGACTCGACTACGGATCAATTATCTATGCGTCAGGGCGGGATTCGTATTTGAGACCGCTAACGGCGGTGCATAATTCCGGGCTGAGGCTGGCAACGGGCGCTTTCAGAACATCTCCGATTCTGAGCCTTTATTCTGATGCCGGCGAACCACCTTTGGCGATTCGTCGCGAAATTTTGACGTTCAACTATGTTGCTAAGATTTTTACGATGAAAACCCACCCGTGTTTTAAAGTAATTTTTAACCCTCGGTTTTTAGCCGCTTTTAACCGGAGGAGGAAAGCTACACTACCAGTTAGTGTACGTTTTAGTAATTTTATGGCAGAGAATGATTTTATACTCCCTGACTTGTACCCGGCTGGGTACCTTAAACACCCTCCATGGTTAACCCCGAAGCCAAATGTTATAAACAGACTTTTACTTTACCGTAAATCATCCACCACTTCCGCTGAGTACCAGTGTCTGTATCGGGAAGTTCTAGGAGAAATTCCAGACTTCACCCCTGTTTTCACAGATGGGTCGAAGTCGGAAAACCATTGCGGATGTGCTGTGGTTTCTGCACACCACGGAGTAATTAGTGCCAAACTGGATCCTTCGTGTTCTGTCTTTACAGCAGAATTATATGCTATTAAAATGGCCCTTCACGAAATTAAATGCAGCCATGGTGCATTCGTGATATGCTCTGACTCCTCCAGTGCACTCCAAGCTATCTCTCGTTTCTCTCCAAGAAATTCTCTTGTTCAGGAAATACAAGGTTCTCTATTTTTCCTTAATACCAAAGGAATTAGAGTATCGTTTTTGTGGGTTCCTGGCCATGTTGGCATAAAGGGGAACGAAGAGGCCGACACTGCTGCAAGAAATGCTTTTAAGAGAGCAGATATTGTATCTCCATTGGTGACCGTGGATGATCTCAGGGCTACGTTGCGAAACGTAGCGCTAAAGAAGTGGAAGGACATCTGGGCAGAATTATTAAATAATAAACTCCGGGCTGTAAAATCAACGACTTCAGCGTGGACTTCTTCCATCAGAAATAATCGGAGGGAAGAGGTGGCCATCACCCGCTTGAGGATAGGACATAGTGCTCTGACCCACTCGTATCTCTTTACTGACGAGAAAATCCCACCGAAGTGTGATGAATGCGACTCTCCCCTCAGTGTGCTTCACATTCTAACGGAATGTGTAAAATATCGAGACGCCCGCGAGAAATTAGCGATCCGAGGTAACTTGGAAAATGTTCTCCTTGACAACCCATCTAGTGTCAGTACTTTAATGCAATTTTTACGGCAAACCAATCTACTGATAAAACTCTAAATGTTTTAAATAAGAATACTTTTCTATGTATAGCGGTAAAAAGATAATACCATATAGCTTCATATCGATTGTTTTATGAAACGCTTGAAAAATAGGATCGTGCGTGGTGCGACATGACCGTAGCTGTCGACGCACCCAATAAACTAAATCCTACCTACCTAATTAGTGGTCACACCTTGGCCGGCATGTTAACCTGATTTAAATCCCATCGAAAACCTGTGGGGACTTATGGTTCAGGAGTGGAAATTGTTTGAAACAAAATCAGTGGAGGCACTAGAAGCCCATGTCCGGGAATTATGGGATTCCTTCCGCAGACAGCCTCAAATATGCGAAAACGTAGTCGCATCAATGAATCGCCGGTTACAGGAAGTGGTGGATTCAGGGGGTGACGAAACAAAATATTAAAAAATCGAAAGAATTCATGTGTTTATTTTTCACCCCTTTCCTTGCGGCTGCATAAGACGAATCACAATCCGTTTCGGCTAATAAACAATCGGTAGAATTATGACTGCGAAAATATTTTCGCCGTCATATTTTGCAGATCGTGTTAATTTCACGAATAACATCCACTCATTTCCGAATATATGAGGAAGACATGAATCTTCTTCATATATTCTCTCTTTTGAATAAATAGTGTCAAAGACAGGAAAGAAGCAAGGATTAACAATTCCCTTTTTACATTATCTTATCCTTTCCCCGCCCAGAAATGCATACCTCCCATAAATTACCCGAGAAGGGGTTAACAGAGAAAGGTGACTCCGGTTTTCGAAAAACTATGCGGCATCCAATGATATTTTAAAATAATAAATCCAGTGGCGTAGCCAGGTTTCTGGTCTATTGGGGTGTGGGGGGGGGTGTTTAGGGGGCGCCGACTCATAAATTAACCAGTTTACTAAACATACAGTTACATACTTGTACTTTATTATTTTTCTCGTAATATACTATCCAAACTTGTAGACATTGTAGAAAAACATTGTTGATAATTAATGAATGTATATATTGACCACGTATAAATTGTTCTTCTTTTAACTTATTGAGTTTGGTCAAATAAAAATCCTTTTTTTTCCCTTCACTGCCAACGTTCGGCAAATTTATTGCCATCCTCAGGGCTAATTAAAACCATAAAACAATATTAACAACATAAACAGGAAAATAACAATTGTTAACAAATTTGGTGATAACTGCACTACATTTTTTATATCGGGTACACTAGTTTGACAAATATCAACAAACCTGTGAATTTTAATTATACTAACATGTCAACCATTCCAATTTAGCAAACAGTAAATAAACAGATAGATGGGTTTATACAAACAGTTTCTTGGCAACAAGAGAACACACCAGATTACACCAAACATTAATTTAGAACAAATATTGAAAATTGCTTTTTATAAATACAAAGATAACAATAACATCAATTTAAAAAACAAACATTTATCACATTTTTTGTATGTAAAACACTATTAAAAAGCATACATTAAAGATTTATTGTATAAGACTTATGTAAATTCTGCTTAATTTATCTATATCCGTTCTCAAATTGCATGTATTTGGGTGTTTCATGATATGGACCATTTCTTTAAAAAGTCTTTTGTGTAAATTTGATTCATAATCTATAATTTTGGTTTTATTAAAATCGAAACTATGGCTATTCGTTATGGCATGATCAGCAAGGGCACACGTCTGTTTCGATAATTTTATGGAGGATTTGTGTTGGTTCAGCCTATCTTTTAAATATTGTGACGTCTGTCCAATATAAATCTTGTCACAATCTTCACAGGGAATGGAATAAACAATATTGATTTTTAAATTTGTAGGAATTTTTAATTTAAGAAGGGTATATAAAACTTTATATTGAGTATTATTATTTTTGAAAGCAATTTTAAAGTTAGTGTTTTTGAATCTTTTTGCAATTTGTTCTGATACATCTTTTTAATAAACTATACTTCTATATTTGTCCACGGGTGTAGAAGGTGATGGACGTGTAGAGAAGCAATTATTGGAGATAGTGTTTGCATTATTTTGTGTCAATGATACTGTTGAAGAAAGATCTTGAAAAGGAGTGTTCGTATTTTGTGTTGGGTATTTATGTGATGAAGATCTATTTATATGGCTTGAGAAAAGTAGGGAGTTCACTAATGTTTTTGGAAATTTATTTTTAACAAGCAGGTCTTTGAGGATTTTAAGATTTTTTTCTTTATAAATGGGGTCACAAAGGTTTATAGCTCTGTGTTTTAGAGCTAAGGCAGTATTAATTTTGTAACTTAATGGATGGTGAGATCTAAAATTAAGATATCTGTCCACTTTGTATGTTTGTCTATACGGCAAAGTGGATGCACTCAGACTTCTGGAAACGACAGTACAATCTAGCATTATTCAAACATCCATAAATATATTTTTCGTGATAAAACAATTCATGACCGAAGTTCGAAAGAAAGATACTCGCGGCGATGCACGCACCACTAAATGTTTATTGGTGAATATATTCGCGTAACTTTCTACGGTCCTGGAAATAAATAATGCCAGCGTATGGAAATGCCGAAACAATTAGTTCGGATTTACGTTAATTTGCAAATAATTAATACAAATAAATAGTAAAAAATACCGGTATACCGACAATATTGCGTCGGTACTATCAGTCAGGTGCATGCATTGCTTTAGAGTACTCGGCGGTTAAATATGGAAACAGTTTTAGGAATAGGTGCCCAATGCCTAACCGGGGAATGGCAGCGGAGTGGATCCGCAAAAAGCACTACGCCTATCTGTCAGTGCTGTCAAGCACACACCACGCTGAAGCGCATATCATGCATATATAATTACAGAAAGGTATTTTTCTGTCATTCCGTATATGCTCCGTTAATACTGCACCTACAGTGATAAATGAAGTATCATTTTAAACGTTGAATCACCGGCTTCTGACGAATAATACAATCTCAATCTCAAATTTCACTATTTACCCATTAATTTGACTTAAAAGTTTCGAGAAACTCTCTTGCCTGTATTGTATTCATATGATTTGTATATTTTTGCAAGAAAACGAGTAAAAAGAAAGTACTTTATGATACTCCTTCTTCTCTATTTAAAACCCAATTACACCGTTTCCTTAACATACTTATTCCCTGATAGCGTGAAAGTGCGAAATTTTCGCACGGGTTACCTAGTATTCAATATACTAAAAGAAATGCACATAATATTATTTTATTATTTCAGTGTCACACGCAAATGGTCTATTTTTAATAATATGTGAAAAACATAAGATATTAAAGTTACAAAATGGTATGTCATGCGGTGCAAAAGACTCTTCGCCTCTCTCGTTAACGCAAGATCTACATCCTGTCAATCAACGGGAAGGTTATCAGCTAATTTTGAGTGCAAAAACTTATGATTTCTGTCGCTGAGCTCTGGTGTTTATATTTGAGAAAAGAGTCGTCGTCAATGTCGTTCGACGCCAGATTGGAGTGGCGGTGACCCCGAAGTAGAGGAGGGATTGATTGACTGACTGACTTGGGGCTTTGGAATCCAACCGCGCGCCCTTCCCGCATGAGGTGGTTCGCCTTTGACCAGGACCCGCCGAGGAGACAAAAGACGGTCGATAACCCGAATCTCTATTCGGCAAACATATTCTCG
Organism: Pyrrhosoma nymphula; assembly: GCA_963573305.1. Classification (NCBI taxonomy): domain Eukaryota; kingdom Metazoa; phylum Arthropoda; class Insecta; order Odonata; family Coenagrionidae; genus Pyrrhosoma; species Pyrrhosoma nymphula. Next base: position 153,105,933 of record OY754329.1, on the reverse strand, counting down.
GAATGATTATCGCGGCAATGTAAGCATGACGCTTCGTGCGATAGATAGTCCCTCTTACGCACGCCGAAGATCTTTCCATCGTCTCGGAAGGGAGCCCTTGCCATGTGCGTCTTCTTCGCCAGACGCTCCAGAGTGAATCAGTCATCTGAATGAGGGTTATCTGCATTCGAAAATGAAGAAAGACCTGGAGCCTTAATCAGGGAGGAATTGACAATGCATTCCCGAGCATCTACAATGACGACTTTTTAATTTCAGAGCATACCCGAATACTGATTCCGCACTTGAAAAGGGATTTTTTGTATAAGGTGGCTGCACACCTTAAAGTTGCCTCTAATGCAGTAGCCTAAGTATGAGTGGGTAGCAAGTAAGTAGCACTTTGAAATGTAAGCACGGACCTATAAAGCAATAAGGGTCGACATCGACGGTAATTGGTGCACTATTGACCACAATTCGCGAAATTGACCACATTTCGCAATTTACGAAAACTAATACCCTTCTATTTTGCTTGGAAGTGGCGTTTCAATTCTGCTCCAACTATCGTCGCGCCTCTATCATATCTGGTGAGGTCCCATAACTGCGAGGGGGTATTGCAACTCTGAGCAACAAATTGATTTGCCGGACGAGAACTTATTGTGAAATATATAAATATTTATGCCGAAGGAGAGAAGTGTTGTTGGTTTAGAACACTTGGATGATTGCAGAATACTTGGAAAAAAGGAAGGTTTGCCTGCTTTTGTCTTTTGAATAATACCTAAGGAATAAAATCATTACTAAGCTTAATATACCCTTTATGGATTTTTTTAAAGTATCGAATTAAATTTGTATACATTACGTCATTGCCTGTGAAATTCGATTATTGTGTTTTACAATAAAATTGATTGTCAATATTCGGCAATAATAGAATTGACCATGTTAATTGACTTCATAGGCCTATCAGTTTTTGTTATTATCTGGAAAAGCAAGCTGAGTAACGTTTAAGCAGAGCGAGTAGCGCAAAAAGCGATGCACACTTCGACACATTGCTGTTCTCGGCACTTCCAAACCAGGCAACTTACGCGCGCAAATTCACATTTACATCTGTTGAGTTTTGTCGAGAGCTCATTGCATCCATTTAGGTATTGCCCTTTAAATGAATGAGGCCCCTGGTGCTTTTGCAGCGCATACAGTGGTGGAAAAACATGGTGCAATCTGCGCATAAAAGCATTTTCAGTGGTCGGGTCGATTTCCTGAAAAATAGTTCCGCAATGAATAGTTGGACAGTCTCCGCCTTTTGTCCCGGCAAACATGCTGAATATTGACTATATTTTATAGTTGTTTCGGAAAATATGAGTTGAGGCCAAGCTAGTGAAGTTTTTAGGGGATAGAGAAAAGGGGTCAATGTCAGTAGGGAGAGAATTTATTAGGGCAGAGAGACGGAAGAAAAGAGAACGTTTAATTAATGATAAACTGGGTGTGGGCATCTGGAGTAGTGAGTTAGTTGGGGTAGGACGAGAAGGTACTCAGACATTGATGACTGAAATAAGATCGGGACTGTCTACGTAGGAATTAACGGCGTGAAATCAGTATTTAATTTGTTCTAACAAATTAGTTATTTATTTGGTGATTGTTGAATTCAAGATGGCTGCCAGAGATTTGTTATGAACTATTTCATCATAGATTACAGAGTAATATATGTCAACAAACAAGGTAAGCAGTGATTTTATTGCATTGTGTGTTTTGTGTAGTATAGCTTTGGCAACGTTTTGAAACACACATCAACTTTTATATGCAATGTATAGAGATTTTAAAATACATATGTTAGTGCAAATGCAAAAATGGTAATTCCGTTACAAAAACTTAATTTTATTTTTATTTTATCACCATTTTATAACATAGAGATTTTATTTTCTTCCTGGAAAGGTAGGTTCTGACACCCTTAAAGGTCTTGATATTAGATTCTCTCAAAAATGTTTTATTCAAGGCCATATAGCAGGGTGACGGAATTACTCAGATGTGACGGAATTACTGTGACAGAATTACCTAAAATTAGGTGATGTGTGTTTTTAATAGGCCTTCATTTTAGATAGCTGTGTTGAATAAATTGGATAGTCGCCTACCTCTGAGCTGATATTTTAGGTTAGATAATTAACTTTGTAATTAGGTTATGTTAGGTAAAGAGATAAATTACCTGTGGGTGAGCTGTTAAAAATATTGTAAGTACAGTTTACTATAGTCTCCTTATCTCTACCAAGAGAATGAATTTATTAAAAATGGGCTACGCATATGGTATATGTGCATGAGTAGGCCCTACAATATGAATCAATACGTAAATGTCCTTATTGAATCACAGAAATGGCAATTTTCCACTAGCATGGAAACATAATTGGCAAATAAAGCATCAAAAACGGTATATGCTTATGACACTGAAAGAAGCATACCATTATTCAATACAACAACATCCGGATGTCAAATGTGGATTTTCGAAGTTCTGTAGCTTGCGTCCTTCCTACATAAAATGTTTCACTGATGTACCACACACAACTTGTACTTGCAAGTACCATGAAAATGTAAGATTTTTGTTGAAGGCCCTGTCAAATTCAGGAGATGCACTACTCATTGTACCCACTGAATTCAGACCTTTTTTGGACGCTATTACATGTAACCAAGAAGTAGAATCCTGAATGATACGTGACTGTGAGGGATGTCCAGTCAAGTTTAGAAACTTCTGTGGTTTGTTTGAAAATCCCCAGACTGAAGTCAGGTGGGAACAATGGGAGAATACAGGAACCAGATATGAAAAAATTACCCATGAGGGTACAATTGAAGATTATTTGAATGTTCTCGAAAATCAACTGATTTATTTCAAAAAGCATACATTCATCAAAAGAAAGCAAAGTTCAACCTTCAAGGATGCGAAGTCAAACTGTGACAAGGAGACCATAGTCAATCAAATTGATTTCGCAGAGAACTTTACAATAATCCAACAAAATGAAATTCAGACAGCTCATTGGAACCACCAGCAAGTTACTCTTTTTACAGGTTGTATGTGGACCCAGGATGCTTGTCAATCGTTTTTCATCGTTTCAGATGAATTGACTCATGACAAGTATGCAGTAGATGGATTTTTGAGATTGTTACTTCAAGAACTACGCACCCTACATCCACATAACAATAAAGTAAAATTCTCCTCTGATAGGGCAGCAAGCCAGTTCAAGCAGAGATACTTGTTCGAAAACATTGCTTTTTTACATGACTTGTTTTCTCTAAAAGAACTTGAGTGGAATTTCTTTGCCAGTAGTCATGGTGAGGTGCAGTGGATGGCATTGGAGGTGAAATTAAAAGACAAGCAAAAATTGCCATATTAACAGGAGTAGCCAAGATTTCATCAGCCGAGACTTTGTTTGAACACTGTAGTGCAAAAAATGAGTAAATAAAAATGAATTATATTTCAAGTAATGAACTACAGGCCAACAGAAAAGAGAATCAAGAACGATGGGAAAGTATATCATCTAACATATCGGGTACCAGAAATACCCATAATGTTGTAGTTGTAGACAAGCATACTGTCTTACTTAAACCGTATACCGCAGCAATAAATTATAAGACATTTCATTTAAGCCTTCAGAAATCCAAAATAAAATATTTCAGATGTGATGTTGCTTCCACGAAGTCCTTGGCAGTTGGAACTTTCATATTGGCAAGCTACAGTGGCAAGAAGGCAAAACAAATGAGCCTACGCCGAAATGATGATAAGGGGATAGTGTACATATTTCCAGAGAAAGAAGACAGATGCTGGATTAACAAAATTGATGTCGTTCACCTTGAGCACCAGCCTATACTTAACATATTTGGAAATCGCATTCGTTACATTTTTCATAACGCAGTGAATGGACAGTAAAACACACATTAGTGCAAAATAATAATAATATTTTGTCCCCTTTTATTATTCTTATTTGTAATTTGATTGTGTATAAGCTACATTTTTTTGTTTTAACTTGTCATAATTTGTTGACTGTTGATTCAGAGTTAGTAGGAGTTAAATGACAATATTCTTTTTGAGTTTGAAACAAGAAGCAATTGGTAATTCCGTCACGGTAATTCCGTCACGTGTTTGTTTATGACCGTTATATACATATTGTTAATTTGTAGTTTTGGCAAACTGTGCTATCATAAGCAATGGCTCAAACATTGTTCAGAGGTAAAACTAAAAGTTTTCAAATTCTGTTTAGATTCACAGAGTTTTGAAGATGTTTGAAATCATTACTCATAGGAGGTTGACCTGGCAGTAATTCTGTCACATGTCATTTTTAGGCATATTTAGAAGGTATTTAGATAATTAATTTTATTTCTGTGTATGAACATCGTCTTAGTAATTTTTTTTTGATCATGCACAGTTAGAATTGTTGCAAATATTTAGTATTTTACAATTTTATTACAATATCCTATTGCATAGTTTTCTCTAAAGGTAATTCCGTCACATATGGAATTGCCCGTATATAGACTAGCAGACCTGCTGCCTGCCTTGCAGGCAGTCTCTGCCTGGTGTGCTCTTGAGGTGAACTTGGTGCGTTTCCTTTTTTTTGCACTACTCAAGTGGAAGCAGTGGGTAATGTGGCTAAATGAGTTTATATGTTTCACAAAAAAAACATTGAGAATAGTTTTTGAAACATAAGTAAACATTTTGGAGTAAAAAAAGTCATTTTATTCATTTTTCTGTGCAATGCTCACTGTAGTTGACTGACGAGTGTACCATTTTTGAGATACAGTCACTCCGACGATTGGTTAGTCATAGCTAAAAAGATGAGGGCAAAAATTCCGCCTTCTATCACATAGAGAGCCAAGGCATTTTTTGCACATATTGCATTGTTTTAGGTGCCCCACTAGAAATTTTACTTCTCCAAAATAGCAAGCACGGGAGCAACATTTGACTTACATTAACATATACTGGTAATGAATTATCTCAGAGGTCAGTTTCTCGCACACTCATATAGATTTCGTAATGGTATAAGTAATACTTCTAAACTTTCGACGTGAAGTTTGTACCAATATTGAGACAGCGGCACACGCTAATGTATTGAAACGTTTACGACATAGTATTTATCCAGACACTTTAATGCATGGAAAACTGTTGCGGTTCATTTCACCTACGCTAGCTAATCGTATATCTTATGCAGTAAAACCAAGTCAAGGAAACGGCAATATCAAAACACTTAATTGATTATATTAACGTTGAATTTACAGAAATCTGACATGAACCTTATTGTTTTGGAGTGGCATACATTTAAACATTCACCCGGATAATTTCTAAATATCTTCACTAAATAACATCATTCGCGTAAAAGTAGCTATATATCAAGAGAAATAAAAGAAATTAAAATAAAGTAATACGAGTACTGTTTGTTTACTTCAACGTTGCTAACCTAAATAAATTGATCGTTGTTAAGCAGTTTTAACGGATTATTAGCTTAATAGCCTCGGTTTTTTGCATTTTTCTTTGCACCACCAACTGCTAAAAATCCAAAACTACTACCAAATCATACAGACAGAGAATCCACATTTAATGCACCAAACCTCACTTCTCTAGCTCAAGAATTGAGAGAGAAATACACTAAATGGATAAAGAATGACTGACTGACTGACACGCTACAAAATTAATATATATATAGATTGTCATTCGAATTTAATGGCGTAAATTATTTATACACCACCACCTCTTTTGTGTTTTCGCTTATTCGTATTTTTCGATTATTTTGAAAGTCATACAAAAGTAACAATCCGTGAGATGACAGCGAGGTTCACGCCAAACTATGGGCACCCTTGAGCCATTCGGTCAAACTTCTTGTAACAAGTACCTAGTGCAGCAAACTCTTGGAGCCCAATCCTTGTCCTGATCGCCAACTTGGCAGCCAAAGTAAAATTTATAAGCAGTTTTAATAATCAAAGAAAGAGGTTTTCGTTGCGATTTTAAAGTCAATTCACCGCAAACATAGCAGAAGCGATCAGGATGATTTTTACACACGCGTGGCATAATTACACATTAAATCACAAATCACAACTCACACCCACGTACTGCAATTCACTTGGAAAAAGCCGGAGTAAAACAACTTCCACTGTTTTACACAATTTAAACAACTTGAAATCACAGAATCATTGCCTAGAACACGGACTAGTTGACTCTGCGATCGCTAGAGGTATACCGAGGGAAGATTTTTACGACAACTGCAATATTTTGATTTGAGAGGCTGATACTTTGCGGAACTCCATGATGAAGGTAAAAGAATACTTTATAACTTCAATGAGAATATAAGATCTCGATCTTATATTTTTAGTGGAATTACAAAGTATTCTTTTTTCCTTCTTTTGCTGTGAAAGCATGAGAATTGCTGTCCAAGCCTGAGTGGGCGAGGCATTGCGAGCGCCAGCGTGGTAAAGTGAATCTTCCGAGCTATTGCTACATATTTTTATTATTACTGCTATTTCTTGTTGATATATATTTCGTCATTCGGGGGAGCATGAGGTGAAATTGCAGCTGGAAAATTGAGAAAATACGTGAAAAATTGCGAAAAAAACGGCAAAATCGATCATTTTTAATGCATTTTTATAATATTTACGGGGACTAATCCCTCCAAAATCTACCTCCTTACCAAAAATGTTCATGTTTTAGAATTTTTCTCCCCTCTAAACGCGAAGAAGAAATGTAAACACTAAAATAATCCTTTCCATCCCTCCAAATTATCGAAAATTGATAAAAATAGGAGGGGGGGGGGGCTCCCCCGAAAATTGTGGGTGATACGGAAAAACGGAGGTCATATTCGGATTCAGGAGGTCATTTCAAATTAGGATCAGCAGGAATGGTGCCAGGGCCGATTTTCATGCCGACCAGTGTTATCCGTGCTTCATCACGCATCCCTTAGCACGGATGATCTGGAGTTCACTGCATAGTATTACGACAGGTAAATATAATCTCTGGAGAATATTTCACCTGCTTGCAGCTGTCGTCATCATTTCACTTGGAGCCATCATCATCATCATTGGTCCTTAAAAGCAAGTCGGAGCTACCTTTAAGCGTTTTCCGATTCCAACGGTTTTGTCAAAGTGGATTATCATTCCTGTGAACATCTCACCCACGAGTCTTCACCTCCCCTCCTACGACTCTCCTGCGCAACACGTATTCTTTCAATTCCGACGTCTCCAAGAGGGACTCGCTCTCCCCCAACCCATTTACGATTGACGTCACTTCCTCCCGAGTCGTGCGTGCGTCATCGCAGAGACCCCCGTGACGCGTCTCACGCCTCCCGATTGTTGGATTGCGGGGGGAAGGGTATCTAAAGTGGTGGACAGAGCGTGGCACTCTCCAACAGAACGCCCGCCCAGATGATTTCACTTTGATGACATCAACATAGACTTATCCAATTTAACAATGCATTCAGTATTCGGTATACTCGGAAGAAAGCCCGTTAACAATAATAATGCATCCCTCGTCAATAAACAACGGAATGTTTTCAATCATTCGTGTGTAGTATTGGCTTTTTTATTAAAATTTGACTTCAGCTCTACCATTCCATTGAAAAAGGAAAAGAAGAAGAGGCTGAAGGAGAATGGAATACTTTTTCAATCGGTTTGCGCGCCGGAAAGATTTTTCAAAAGGGCCCTAGGCAATTGGATAGGCGAGTCGGCACTGTAAATCACCTACTGACAACGTGCACTAAATACCGGGTTATACGCAGTAGAATGGCCATCACGGGTAGCCTAGATACGCTTCTAGGGGACGATCCGGTTAACCTGAGCCGAATTTTATTTTATTTGAAAAAAATAGGTTTTTTTAAATTTAATATAGTTAGCATGCACTCATGAATTACTCATAAAATATAAATGCATAAAATTGTTATATACAGTTACATTTTGTAGAGATCTAGTTTTAATGTGTCGAATAGGTTGAGCATGGTGCAAATGACCCTAGCCGTCGACGCACCAAAAAAACCAATTCTACCAATTGGGTTAGGCGAGTCGGCGTCCGTGCATTTATAGATTGAATGCATCGAATGAATTCTCTCTCGACACGTAATAGTGACTTGATTGAGACTTCGAATCAGATCGCTGTAAATGCACTGGTGTGCTCAGACAGCAGATATCTTGGAATATTACAAGAAATCGCTCATGCAATGGACGAAATCAGCTGACAGTGGAAAAACTCACGTCAGAATGTGTTCGTGGAGCACTTGAGAAGTCACTGGCTCCTCAAACCGCCCCGAGAAAAGAAAACTTGGAGTTAATCAGTTGGGTGATGGGCATGCATCATTATGACAGCAGAAGATGTAGGATTATGAAGATACTGGGAAACCATAGAGGAAAGAGAGAGTTGATCGCAGAGTGAGATAAGTTCGAGGAAGACCCGCCACGTTCGTAAAAAAATAATGTTGCAGGAAAATGCAACATGTTACAGAGGTAATAAGAACTCAGATATTACAATTTTCCACGTATAAAGTTTTAATCGACCCGGGTTTCGATGCACTGCATCATCATCAGGTACAGAATTCAGGTACAGAACATCAGATTTGGAAATCAAGGTATATATACAAGAGAAGGTGGGTGAGGGAGGTTAGGAAAGTGGAGGGAGGGAGGGGGGAAGGGGAAAAATTTCAAAGGGGAGGGAGTTTTATTTACACAATAAAAACGTTAACATTTGAATTTTGAAAAAACAAGTTCGTTGAGGTGATGTCCCGCGGCGCGTCGAGGGGGGGGGGGGGGAAGGGACACGCATTGGAAAATTACACTTTGTCACTGGTTACTGGGGAATTTTGTGGAGTACACAACAGTAGACGACACTTTGTATAAAACAAAAAGGGTGGTTCTCTGTGGAGTGTCCCACGGCGTGTGGTCAGTCTTCTTGATGCCTGGAGCCCGACCAATATGCTCCAATACAACAGCGGGAAAGGGGGGAAGTCAGAGCACAGGGAAATTTAATACACTTAGGTGCAGGGTGCACACTCACGCACTAAGGGAAGGTTATTGATAGGAGGGGGAATAGTAAAACTGTCCATCGTTCAGGAGGGGGAACTTATTTTTTCTCTGTTGTATGATTTCTAACTGCTCCATTGCGTCTAATTTACGGCCTTTGTTGAGTTAGTGCAAAACTTTAAACTCAAAGTCACAGGTGTGAAAAAAATTGTTATATCTGAGTTCTTATTATGTTCATCTTCCACAACATCACGCCTGATTCCCCCTTTTTATGTTACAGAGGTTTTGAAGGAGTCAATCCCTTCAAAGACTAAGAAAACGAGCGAGGTCGAGACTTGATTGATAAAAGGAAAGGGGCAAGACGGGAAGCAAGAAGAGGTCATCGACGGTATTTAATAATATTATAATATAATATATATATAATATAATATATATATTTTTAATTTATATACATTTGAGCATGACCTAAAAGAATATGGACGCTAGGGCCGGGTCCACTTTCATGTGTGCTAGCCGTAATTAATGTTCCCCAAATTCAGGAAGTGATGTTACAGTCTCAGACTTTGGGCTAACTTTACGACCGCGAAACGGCTGGCACACGGACTAGGGGCGAGAGGCAAGGTTTTCTGAACCGCCGCCGCTTGTAGTCGCTCTCATTGAGGACGGTGCCTGGTTTGGCAAAAGTCATGAATGTCGCGTCATAACGAGAGGACATATTTGAGAACATTAGTTACATACATTACCATTTTTAAGTTTTAAAATTGCCAAAATGTTCCAACGTGACCTAATAGATATACTTCTCTTTTGCTGATGGTATTTAAGGAGGTTCCACCGCGACTGTCCAAGTCAAAACAAATACTAACTTCCAGCTTTTTGTTTAAAAGGATTAAAAATCCTGCTTTCGCTGATGACGTGCGTTAGCTACAGGAAACAAAAATTTAGGTGCATTATATGCAGAATTTTCCACGAATATATTATTAATGAACACTTTTATAACCATAGAATCCGACTGCAGCGCCATTTCTATGGAACTACCATTAATTGACTACAATTACCGCTGTAATCTGCTAAATAACTCAAGGTGTAAGATGGTAAGATGCATATATTTTATTTATAGTAAATTCCTCGGGAAATGTCGCTTCTTTCGAACAGTTTTCTGTAAATATGGCACTTATATTAGATAGAAAAATTTCATTTTTCACAGTGTTTTTCCCGCATTCACATTTGACACCATTAAACCAAGTTCAATTTGCGAGAAAAGTGGAAATGTTGTTGTTAACACGCACCAGAGAGCCCTTCCCTTGAACTACGACCTTTTCGTGGTGGAAGGGCTTACACGTTCCAATGACCCCTAGAGCTGGACCGGCAGGACCTACTATTGCTCCTCCTCATGGCAGGGCCACTTGGTCGGATCGGAAAAATCGATTTTTCGCGGAGAAACTTGACCCTCTGGAAAAAGTTGTCAAAGTGACTCAAAATAAGGCCAGAAAAATTTGGGACCTCTAGGTCAACCCTAGACCCTCGCGCCGTGGCCAAGGGTCGCAAATCGGGGAAATCCATGGGGAACCGCTATAAAAACATGACTTTTTCCATTTTCAGCCCCCATCACTATAAATGGCCAATGACCCAAATTGGTCATCGCCTAAATTGAAATTTTCTCTTTTTTCCAGCCTGTTATTTATTATTCTAAGAAAAACTTTTACCATGTGTGAAATTAAACTAATTGTTCTATACTCCTGGCATCTGACGCTTTATTCTTCTTCGGAATAGGTATTAATACTGTTTTCACGAATTCCTCTGGCCATACTCCTTCCTCGTAGATCCTACGAGTAAGTTCGAAAAAAGATCGTCTTCCCTTATGACCTAAATTATGAATTAACTCTGAAGGTATGCTATCTACTCCCACCGCTTTTCTTGCTTTCATCGCTTGCAATGCTCTCTCTCTATTTCACTTTAGATCATCTCCGATCCGAGGTTATCCTTATCTAATTTTCCATCATCCTCTATATCCAAGTCCACAGGTCTATTATCGCTGTAATATAGCTTCTCCACGTATTATCTCCACCAATCCTGGATGCTTTCCTGTTCTATTAATATCTTCCTTGTTTAGTTCTTAAACTTTGGTATCGTTTACCCTCTCTTACCACCCAATAACATTTTCACCTTGGCATACAAAGCGCCCACTTCCCCCTCCTCCTGGATCTTTTCCATATCTTTTCATTGCCCCTTCCACCAGTTTTCTTTTGCTGGTCATTGGTCACTCGCCGGAGTTTATTATTCAATTCCTTGTACTTCCTCTTGCCTACGTCGGTGTTGACGTTTTTCCATATCCTTCTCTCCTCCATTTTCTTTATCATTTCTTCCGTAACCCACTGCTTCTTAACCCTCTTCTTTTCCGCCGTTCCTATTGTTTTCTCTGCCGCTCCTGCGATGCCTGTTTTTATAACCTCCCATCTCTCTATTGTTCCCATCCGCTTTGCTTCACCTATGTTCTTTTCTACCAGCTCTTGGTATTCCCTCCTTTTCAACCCTTTCAATGCTTCAAGGTTCCACCTCTTTATCTTCCTACCTTTATAAAGCCTTTTGAATCTAACTTCACACTTCATCATCACGAAGTTATGATCTGAGTCCGCATCCGCCCCTGAATAGCTACGCGAGTTTTTTTACAATGTTCCTTAATCCCTGCCTTACCATGATGTAATCAATTTGGTATATCCCAGTATCACCCGGTATTTTCCATGTGTACCTAGTAGTACTAGTACTAGTGGTACCTAGTAGTACTACCTACGCCTGGGGTGATGTTTAAACCAAGTGTTTGTTACTACTAATTTATTTCTTCTACAAAATTCAACTGTCTTTTCACCGCGGTCATTTCTTGTCCCTAGCCCATGTCCTCCCACTTCTAATCCATCCCTCTCTCCCCACACTACTGCATTCCAGTCACCCATCACTTTTTCCCCATTAGGAAAAGGAACTAACGGTTTCCCGCAATTTGCGCCTTGTCCCTTAGTATTCCGCAATTTTTCATAGTTGCAACATTTCAGTGGAAAGAGCATTTATTATATTTAAATACTCATGGCTTCTTTCTTATTTTACTTTCTGTTTCGAACCAGAAAAACCCAGTTTAAAAGGATTAGTTTGTTCTCCAGGTGACTTTTGGTACACGCTACCGTAGAAACCAGTTATTGTTCATCTCGCGAATGTTTAAGAATCGAAGAAGATATACTGATTACCATGGAACCAACAGAAGATAATCCTTAACTAAATAAATGCTGTTAGATTTTAAGTTCGCGCTAAACATTTCCACTGCAATGGCTGCTCCTCAACGTATCCAATTTCCGTAATCGTAATACCCGTCCAGAACGCTTCGGCATCGCGTGGATTGTTGCCGTGGACATTTGTAGAGGACGCTGCAATTCGGCTGTCTTATCTTTGAGTTCATGTATCCCTCGGACCTTTCTCAGACGTTTCGGGAATGACATTATGGGCTTCTTAGATTCATAGTTCGATGTTCTCTCCTCCCCTGTGGCCTCTTTATGTAGGGGTCCAAGATATTTAGACATTTCATTTGAAATAAATAAAGATATCAATATTTCACCAATGAATTATTTCCAATTTATTTAACCTTTATGAATTTAGTTTGTTTCGTACATTTATCCCTCAGAGCAATCAAAACATCTTAAAATGAACCAACTCAAAAATATTACGCTGGCGAGAACTCGTGACTTTATACCCACAATCGGCATCCATCTAGTTTTGCATTATGACGCCATCAGTTCCATTGTTTTTTTTTTTCATTTTCCCTGAACGGTATGGCATTCGACGGGGGGGGGGGGCAGTTTCCGTTCCTGTTCGGGAATATCTCCCACACTTCCCCATTTGTATGAAAGTGTTTGGATAACACAACTTCATTGGATTGCTGCGCCACCTGCAGATACGAATTTTTACAACGTTTCACGTCAGAGCTCCAGGGATCAAGGAGGTTAAAATGTAATGGAGGAGGCATGACCGTGAACGCTCATGGGCGAAAGTGAAGCAAGAATAGGGGTGCTTGGGAAGGGTTTTGTGCCGAGTAGGTGTTGCCAAACCAGTCACAAAACATCGTCTTGTCTGTGGTTTTAAACTTAGATTTGACGAAAATCAAAAGCGACCGCCGGACACGTAAGCCAGAGGAAGATCTAAACTGTGCCGACTGCAACGGCGGAATTGGCTTCAAGAATTAAGTAGTATGTCGCCTCCATTTCTTTTCTAACCTCCTTGCCAGGGACATAGTTTCGCATTGTAGATATTCGTGTGAATCAATCACTCGTTTGAACTTCTGTCCCAATTCCAAGACAGAGGATCGTCAATTTGGATGCCCGCTGCTGGGGGCTACTTCTTGGCGGCTATTTTCTGAACGATGCTCGACAATTGAGCTGCGAATGTAAATGTCAGCCACGACGGATTGAATTGAAAAGATCATTTCTTTTTTAACCATAACTTACTGGACAAAATGATACATTCGATTCAGGGTAAAACTTATACTAAAATGAGTACTAAAGGTAAATTGCCGCAAACGAGAGGTTCAAATGTTCTTCAGTAGTGGAGGGAGTCGTGGAGAACTATCTCAAATAATAAACTGCGCACAGTTAAACCGGTAACGTCAGCGTGGCCCACTTCCGTCAGGAGGAGCCGCCGAGAGGAAGTTGTCATCACCCGTATGAGGATAGGGCACAGCCTTCTGACCCACTCCTTTCTCTTCACTGAAGAGAAAATTCCACCCCGGTGTGATGACTGTGACTGTTCTCTGGGAATTCGGCATATCCTGACGGAGTGTGACAGATACCGAGACGTGCGTAGCCGAGTAAACATTGGGGGCGACCTAGGGTCCATTCTAGGGGACGACCCCGATGCAATTGGCCGCGTCATTTTATTTCTAAAGGGAACGGCGCTTTTTAATAAATTATAAAAAAAATTTAGCAATCTTCAATGATTTTAAAATCGAAATAGTAATAGATAAGCAGAATATCTAACTTCCAGGCAACCTGCCTTCTCCGGATATAAAAAGTATATCTATAATTTTGACAGTTTGAGGTGCACATTGACCATGCCGTCGACGCACTCTAAAAAACTAATACTACTACTACGAGAGGTTACTTGATGCCTTAAACATCACTGCTTTCGTCTTTCATCGGTCTTCCACGATAATTTCTTCTCTCGTTCACGGTCCTTTTCTTACATTAGATTATGTTGCACACCATATATTTGCTATTGCTTCGGACATCCCTGGAATCGCCAGAGCTACGCCGCCACGGTCATATTAATCCTCTTCATTTCGCAATGAGCGTCTCTCTCTCTATCTCTCTCTGACCGAGAGAGCCACTCTCTGGTCGTCGCCCTTTCGTCTCCGCTTTCGCTACAAGACGTCTCCCCCTCTCCTCCCAATCCCTCCAAACCCCTCCCTCCCCCTCCCACCCTCCCCCTTCGATCCAGCCGTGTCGTCATCGCGTCGCGCTTACTTACAATATTTTATCATCGGAGACATACTACTACCCATGAAATTCAAAGAATTCGGTCTCGTGATAAACAAAAAGAAAAAAAACCTTTCTGATGATACTCAAATATCAGACATCTCTCGAAAATATCGTACCTCCATGCACTTCACGTTAACGCAAAATATCGCAGCATTTTCCGAAAAATATTTGCTTAAAAACAGAAGCCTTTTTTAATCGAATTTGGTTCGTTTTCATGTGACATGTGCTTAAATGTCACTGTATTTGCTAACGTGAACGAAATTCAGAAGGCCTTTGATTGTGTGTCGGTCGTCACTTAAAACGTATCCACGTTTGTAACTCGAGATCATCATGAGGAGATACTCCTGTGCTACATGCGTGTATCCAAAAACTGTTCACCTATTCACGAATGAATGCTAAGTTGCCTGAGAGATGAAGTTTGGGAGTTATATGTAACGGATCACTGAGAGCACAAGACCAAGCTCCATTCGCACGAGCAAGCAAAGCGTAGTGGAGATGAGTTTCGGAGCTCAGATGGATATTGAGCGTGTGTTTGGGAGCATTAGAAGCTCCACACACGAATCAGAAGAAGAAGAAGAAAAAATATGAAGTGCACACAAGAATGAAATAGGGCCTGCAATCGCCTTGGAATGCAGCCCCTTGGAAAACGGCCAGTGAAATAACCTCGTATGCATATTTAAACCTGCATTGTTTTACGGCTCTGTATTGTATTAGTACATATTTCCCGAGTCTTATGGCTTTATACCTATTGCCAATTATACAGATTCAATGGTTGTAAAATATTTACTAAATCTATCTCTCACGCAAACATTTTCCATTTGAAGCTCTTTACGTAAGGTTGGTATATCAAGAAACTGATTTTCACTGTCTTCAAAATCTGTCGGCGACAAACTTTACTCATCGTAGCCATATTACTTTTCCTCTTCAGTAATTACAAATTGCTTTCTCAATTTTAACCACATTCGACACTTCCAATTCAAACAGCCTCTCATAAACTCTCCATCCAGCTGACAACATTCCGAAGGTCCTTGATCAGACGATCCCAAAATACGGAGGAGCGGGCCAGTATCCTGATTTCGTGAAATCGAATCAGGTGGTCGTTCGCCAAAATATTGAAATTTCTCCGAGGAATGAAAACGATCAGTAATTGGTTGACATGATTGTGACGTCACGGCTTGGTTTCTGGAGTAAACGGAGTGACAACTGCCAAATTCGATCTTACAATCGATTGATGAGGCCTATCGATAGCGTGAGTATCGAGAGTTGTAGTCAGCTCCCCCGAAACAGCTCAGTTGATATGTTAAGTATCAGTTGTAAATAGTGAGTTGAACTATAGAAGTATTAAAATGGAAGGTTTATTGAACATGTGCGGGTTATTTTGCACTGACTCGATCAACTTATCCGCATCCATTTTCGCTTAAACGTATCCACATACGACTTCACAACAAAATCACGTTTTCAATATGGCTACTCGAGGAGATATCGAGAGTAGCAATCGATTGCTGCCCGACTATCGATAGTAGAGCATGCCATGCTATTGGCTGGAATTAAGAGAAAGTTGAGCTGAGCTCAACTCCAGGCTACGCCTAGTCAAGTTACGCTGCTTTAAGTCGTTGTGAACGAGCCTTAAGATGCTCATTCAAATTCACACCAATAGAACCCTGGTGGAAAACGTACATTCTTTTTGGCTCATAAGAAACTGTTGTTAAATTCCCAAAAGTGAGAAAAAGTGTTCATCATCGTAATAGAGGCAGAGGATCCGACGATATGCTGCAGTTCAAATGTCAGTTGCGGTACCCATGAGTAATTTTCTGAGTGCAACCTCTGATTCTGACCCATCAATTGCGTGCTCACATTCCCATATTTCTTAACAAGTACTTTATCTCTCACTCGGTCATGCGCTCTCGATGTCTCGAGCGCTGGGCTCCACCCCATTGGACGCGCATTATGTACGACAGTTCTCTCTCTTCTACCTTGGGCTGCGTGAACTGAAGCACGCTATAACTACGTGAACTGAAGCACGCAAGATACAAAGTTCAGCTTTAGGTTGGTGAGGGTCTTAATTTGATCCGTCAATCTTAACGGTGGGCGTCCTCGTGACCTTTTGTCCAAGATCTTGCCTTCGAGGACCCATTGCGCCTTATGACGTGACCGAAGAATTTGAGACAATTGCGCTTAATTGTTGGCAGCAGTCGGTCTTTGTATCCAATTTTCAATTGGGCTAAAATGGTGGCGTTAGTTCTTCGCTCTGTCCATGATATACGCATCAATCTTCGATAACAACGCAATTCAAACGCCTCAATCTTCTTGCAGATGGCGCACAGTGGGACCGATTGGAAAATAGCTAGCCAAAATTATTTACTCAGTCGTTTTCGGGTTTAACTGCGTTTTTTTGGACGTTCTTATAATGATTTGAGCTGCTTAACTTGATGCACGGAATGGATAGAATTGAAAATATCTACTTATTAATGACCATTTAATTATAATACGAGGTATCGTTACGTAAAATATTTTCATCCTTAAGTTATCCAAAATATATTTCCAAAATTAGATAATTCTATTATATTAACGATATTTATAATTTAAAATTTTGTGTTTAAACATTTTTTCTACGCTTATAGTACATAACATTCGCTAAAATCTCGGTTAATCAATGATACCAGAAACTAGCAAATACATTTTAATTCGTAGTTAATAAAGTATAGTTAGCTATTATTCAACATTAATTGTGGAAAAACTATTTTTTCATATGAAATTAAGATTAAATTACACATACGAGCACATTAAGAGCACTAGCAATACGTAAATCAATTGTTATTTTTACTCCATTAATTCCTCCTCCGATGATACGTCATCCTTCTCCGAGTCGTTCTTTTCTTCATCCTCATACACTGGTAACCTAAACACCTCTGGGTCAAAATCTTCTTTCGATTTTCTTCTTCTGGATGAAATGGAGGATATCAAGGGATCGGAAGTAAGGAGCAACCTCCGAAATAAATCTCCATTTG
This sequence comes from Pyrrhosoma nymphula, assembly GCA_963573305.1. NCBI lineage: Eukaryota > Metazoa > Arthropoda > Insecta > Odonata > Coenagrionidae > Pyrrhosoma > Pyrrhosoma nymphula. The sequence goes on along the minus strand of OY754329.1, from coordinate 153,088,475 downwards.
TGCCTCCCTCGAAGTTTTTCTTATGTGATGCTCCCGGAATTATCTCATGTCCTTATTTCTCTGCTTCTAGGGCCTCTTTCGAAAGCAATCCGATGGGAAGTACCCTTCGCGATATCTGCGCCATGAATTAATAGCTTGTGCTTAGTGGTTGGCTTGTAATAAATACCAAGGGTATTGCTGCACGTATAATTTGGCGCTCTGGAGGCAGTATCTGCTACACTCACAGTGGTTTAGTGTGTGTCCACTTGAAATTGCTTTCAGAATGTGTGAAATACTTCAAATTAATTATTCATATATCCCTGAAAATTAAAAAAAGAAAACAAATGGTCACTTCAGCCCCAACTTGGCGGCAAAACCAATGGGATGTTTTGTAATTTTAAACATGATTGACCAAGAATGAAAAGTTGTTACATGCATTAATAGATTTACAGATTTTGCATTACTATCTCCATTTAGGTGAAATGTTTTTATCAAGTACCCGATACGAAATTTTTCTCATCACTTGTCGACATCAGCTCTTTTTTCTCTACGAATTTCTCATGAAGCTGTAGCCGCGTCACTTTTCTACTCTCCATGGCTTATTATAATTTAATATGTATACACTAGAAAATGAAAGAGAAAGTTAACGGTAAATCACTACCCTCGGCAGTAATAATAGCATGATAACATTTTTTATGGATAACAAAAATAAAATTACTCTGCAAATAATTCGTAATTAGTTTATAAAACTTTTAATTTCACTTGCTATCAAGGCCACAATATACTTCTGGTGTTTTCGGGGCACTAAATCTCCCTAAGATGGATGGCATTTATTCGTCAGGAGAAACTGTTCCTCCTGGAGGGTTATTTTAGGAAAAGGCGAGTAAAAATATCTTTTTCTAAAATCCTTCCTGTTGCACAGCTTGGATCACTTTCAGTAGATATTCCCTGGACACACTCGCAAAGACAACTGTCGAATACAACACGCGAGCACAACCAGAAAATCCCCCAATCAAGTACAGCGAAGGGGTGTGCAAGCGGCAACAAGGGTGGCCAAAAGGAGGCAAGAGAGTTCTCAAAGAGAGATCCGTGTAGTGTTACCAGAGGATTAGAGTAAGAAGAATGGACCCAGAAGGGTGGGCAAATAGACACCTCTAGGAGAGCAGATAATGGCCCAGTTGGCGCCTGCCGCTGCACGTGCACGACAACGATTTTTCCCTGCCCACCCCCACTCCCATCCCCCCCCCCCCCCCCAACCACGGCACGCCTTGTGCCTGTGGGCGATCGTCAGGTCATAAGAACACTTTGTAGAGAAGGCAGAAAACACTGTGTAAAGTGTCTTCAATTTCGTCTCTCCGGTCTCATTCTCCTGTAAGCTTTAGAGCCAAATAGTTAACGGAGACGAAAATATGTGACAAGAGTATTCTCGAATTTTTGCCAATTCAGTAACCAGTTTCATTAAGTATGGGTGATATACGCGTACAACATGTTTGTTATTTACTGAAGATTCTAAAAAGAAATTCCTTTTCATGAATATTTAGAAATTTCCCCATTTCTCCATATAGAGACAAATGGCGGCCGCCGCGGCAGCGACGAAGCGACCGAGGCAGTTTCGAAGAAACATGGATGGTAGAATGAAAAATGCAAAAATCTGCAAGAATTTTCTTCTGAAAACCGTTATATAGAAGTTACCGTATCACACAATATAGATAACTCCGTGTTGGCAGATGTAGATAAAAACGATAATTGCAATTTAAACTTAAATTTGATGTAAAAACAGCACTTACTAAATAAAAATCTCAATACGTTAAAGAAAACAAAACTAAACTCATATTATACGTAAAGGTTATTTTATTTTCTGTAAAATTTAAAAAATCCAAAATATTGTTTAGAAAGTTGTCAATGAAGTTAAGAACATTCATGTTTTTGACGTGAAAGTTACGGCAGCCAAAATCACACTGACATGCTATACTTTGACAGGTCGTACACATTATCCTGACGTATTCAATGCTCCGTGTAGTGTACTATCTTATGGAAAATATAATCAATAATATTTATCGTCTGTTTTAGGCCACCTTACGCGAACATAATTTTTCGACTTTTGGCCAGCTTTTTTGGAATTGGCTCCACTGTGTGGCGGGTGTGATCGTCCAAGTCTCCGATCCATACGTCATCATGATAGGGAAGACCATTAATCGAACCAGTCCACTTTTGGTTCACATGCTGATTCCTCTGTTCCTCTATATTATTTTGCATCTTTTCAACTGCGGTCTTGGCCATCACTATTCTGCGCTTTATACACTGGAGTAATTATCCTACAACAGCTGGTTCGCTAAAATAAATTGCTATCTCCGAACTTCAATCTGACTTTTTTAGTCCAATCCTATGCTTTAAATTTTTATTCTGTAGTGACTAGTTGAGTTTCTCGTATATAAATTTGAAAATCAACTTGTACCAGTTCAAGAAGGCAAAATATTTAAACGTAGTCGTATAATTAAGGTATTTAAAAATGCCTATTTAGGAAAATTTTATCCCTTACGGTGCTCACTCCCAAAGAAACGTCTTACAATATTTTATCAATAGGTCAATTATCAGTAGAAATGCTTTCGGAGAAAATACTGCCGGACTTCCAGATTGAATTTCGCTGTCCACCACCCACGCCTTGCTTCGGGAAACGCATTTTGTCTCCAGCTCGTTCACCTCTCGATCTGACTGAGCAGAGCTGTGCTCCTGGGCATTGGGAAGACCTTCGACGGGGTCTGGCACGAGGGCCTGATTTGGAAACTCCGACACTTATCGTTTTTCAGCCTGGATGGTCACCATGTTTCAAGACTACATTCAAGGACGGATCTTCAGCGCCTCCTGGCGGATTGTCCTCTCCACTCTCCGCCCCGTTCTAGCAGGAGTGCCTCAAGGATTGGTCCTCGGCCCGCAGATTTTCTCCACTTTCACGGCAAACTTCCCGAGTGACTTTAGGTGGAACACCGCAGTGAGCCCCTTCGCAGATGATGCGCTGCCCTGCCCTACTGCTTACTAAACCAAAAACACGCCGAAATTCGACTGCAGCTTGTCTTGGACGAGGTCTCTCGTTGGTATTCCCAATGGAGGATTGACTTGAACCCGTCCAAGACAACGGCTGTAATATTTCACCGCATTAAACAGAAGGTGGTGGTGCCAAATTTACGCCTCCGTGGCCGGGACATCACCTCGAGTCAATCGGCAAAGAACTTAGGAGTGGACCCGGACCCAAGGCTCACCTTCCGCACTCATCTATCCAGCATCACTAGCCGGCTCCGTCAAGACGCCTGACTACTGCACCCGCTCCTTAACAACGCAGCCATTCCACTGAAACATCGCCTCCAGTTCTACCGCTCAATCGTCATCCTGCGCCTCTGCTATGCCTCGGTCGGCCTCAAAGAACCGCTGCCTCAAATCCAAACCGGCCTCCGACGACGGATGATTTCCCGCACTCCGAAGTTCGCCGAAAACGACGCCCCCCTCATCGTCACCGGAGAACCAACGCTACGAGACTGACTCCAAGATGTCACGAACAACTTCTACAAAAAGACATCTGTGTCACCTGTGGAAACCATTGCTGCCCTCACCACCGACCGGCCAATGCCATGGGACATCTATCGGTGTCCAGTGTCCTCAACGGGCTCCGCTGAGGATCAGCCCGGAAGGTTCGGGCCTGCGCGAATAGGAAGCCAGGGTCATCACAGCTCCAGGCTCCTTAGTGTCCATTTAGGAGGAATGTGGCATATTGGCGGGCCAGCTGATGGCCATAAATATTCCTCGCTTCCGCGTACCACAGCAAAATGAGCCATTTCATTTTTACTAACTGATTGTAACACTGTAACAAGGATGGCGTACCAGCCTGCGTTGGTGACCTCGCTTCTATTTGGCTCAAAAGAAACGCAAAACCAAATGCATGTAAAACGTAGCCTGAGTCCTTACGTGTTCACGACGCAGCGGAGCCCGCGTTTGAGCGGCGGCCGTGACGCATATCCGCTCACCGCGGCTTCGAATGCGGCAAGGGACGCCGCGACGCCTGGAGTTCAGCTAGGCGAAGCGGGGCGGGGGGGGAGGGGGGGGGGGCGCAGTCTGAAAGAGCGACTTTTGAAATTCCCATTGACTGGTCGAGGTAACATTAGGCTTCAATGCTCCGACTGCTAAGATGGTTGTTTAAACTTTCGTTTTTGATCTTTTTAGGACGAACGCACAACATCTCATCTAAACAATACCCTACAAGCCACCTCAAGGGTGTGTGGCAGGGGGTGAGTAGTCACCAACATGCATACGAAGTGCGTGAGTTGACAGGTTGGTACCACCTACCAGCCTTAAGGTCGAACTATTAACTTGTTCTCTAACCTAATCGATCATATTTGAATAGAATTCCGATTGTTTTATGTGTATGTGAAATTATTATCTATTCCTACGCCTGTATCTTAGCAAACTACATTTACAAATCTTTTGGGGGTTTATCTCAGTGAACTTCGAATGTATGTACTTCAAAGGGTCACCCGAGAGAGAATACCGAGTATTGAGCATGTAATAATTTCATGTCACAGCCGGGCACGTTGGTTCAAAGTATCGCTTGGTGCCAGCGACCCGACTCGGCGACCATCCTACTGCGATGGTGCAAGGACGTCATAGGTACCCCTCCGATGAAATGCGTAAGATTTAGTCGAGCAATGAGAACATTGAGTAGATGAATGAATGGACAGATGAATGGCCTCTTCCACTCTAGTCATGGCTACGCATTAATAATAGTACGCCACACATCTGCTGCTGCGACCTTCGATCGAGACGCATTTCATGGAGGTTCGAAAAAAATTCGCTCGGCCGCGTCGCAGTCGGCCGACTGGTGACGCAATTGACGTTCTAGTTCCCCATTGGCGCGTGAACAGGAGACACCCCCCGCTGTGGAATGCGACGCTCTGATCCCATTACGCTCCTCCCGGGTTGCGTCCGGAGTTTTCCGAATCGAGGATGAGCAACCCGTGTTTTTTTTTGCCTTTTCTGATAAACGCTCAAAGACGCCTACGGTCGGACGGAAATTTTGGAAACAGACTTCCACCAGATGCAAATCTACTCATCAAAGAACCACAGTGAAGTGGCCGTGGGAGACCTAGACATACGCACGTGAAAGACGGCTTGTGTTAGAGGTGTGGTATATCACAAGGTAATAATGGCCTTGTGATATTTTGTATACGAACTTCGTTCGTTGTGGGGACGAATATTTTATTGCGGAATCGTATAATTTTGCCTTTTTTTCGACACACCTACTTGGCTGAATTGCCGGTATGATTCTGCCATCGTATTTGTCTTTATTATTGATGATAATCATAGATTACATTTGACTTTAAACATTTTTTAAATGAGGGATGTCATAAATATTGCGGAGTAGGCACCAGATAACATGAAGCCAGCCTGACCAGATTGTGAGAGCATAAGGAACCAGAGTTTGCGAGTGACCGTATTTTGCTCTAAAAACTGGTTTTCTTTCAAGAAAAAGTGGACCTTAATTGCTAAAGGCTATCTTCCAAATTCCCGCTGCTGACTTCCAATCTACATTTCTTCTTCTCCAGGGAAGAAATCTTATTGCTGCTCATGGATCAAAGTTCTCAGGTGGCTCCAATGAGGGAAACTGGCAGCTTACATACGTTCAAGGGGTCCTAAAAAAAGGACCTTTTGTCTCCCTTATGGCAACGCGACAAGGAAGACTGGGGCATGAAGACCCCTGAGGGGCAAGTCCAAGGAGCCTTAAAGAGCTGGAGGGACAAAAAACCGACCCAGGTCGGGCGACACAGCTTCTCAGGTGGTGCATATTAACACTTTAGAAAGTTCTTAACAGGTTGACGGGCACTAATGTCCGCTGAATAGTTTACGACTTCGCTTGCTCTTTGACAGCTGTCACCAGTCACCCCTCCTCGTGGTGACCTCCTGCCCTTGATCCAGCTGACCTTATGAGCCGGCTTCCGGATGTGGAGCGCTACTCATGTTTGCGAAACATGTTTCGCACATTCACGATCTTTTTCTGCAAAAACTTTACGACTAAACGCATATACGCCATTATTAGGTATGTTCAATAATTGTTTTATTTATGTTGAGGAAAGAGTGTAGTGCATGCGTAAAGGTGATCAAAATAATTCTTATTTACATTTGTATAATTACACCATTGGTAGGTCTTAAAAACCGATTAAAGAAAAATGGCATAGACGCTTTGCTCCAATATTTATAACTTTGTATATCAGTTGTTTCATAATATTATGAGCAGTCAACGGCCCCAGAGGATCATCTTATGTTCTTCTAATAGGAATACAATGTGAACCACTAGAGAGATTTGGTGAACTCCTAAGGAGATGATAACTCAAGGAGTGCAATCTTTTTTTCGAATGCCAATGTTATTACGAAGATTGTAATGAATGTAATGTAACGAGTACCTTTACGTGTGATTTTAAAAAAATTCAATACATCTATTTTTTGAGTCCTCACAATAGGTAGTTATTTTCTTATTTTTACCTGTTTTTCCATCTCAATTTTTTCTCAAGGCATCTTCGACAGTATTTGCGATTGGCTCTCACCCCTTTCTCTTTGTTGAGTGCGAGAATTCCCTTTTCATAGATATTTGCCATGGTAAAGGGGCGAATTGAGATATGTTGCCCTATGGCTCGCTTTACTTTGATGATTAAGTTTATTTCTCCATTAAATAAATTGAAATGGATTCTAGCATCGCGTATCCGATTGAAAATTAGGTACGCAGACATTACAGCAGTCCCAAAAATGACTTCCAGTGCCTATTATAATCGTATGTCATTTCAGGAATCGTTATGGTGTTGAATTCGGGGACGGTTGGTCTGAAAGATCAATCGATGATTTTTCATCATTTTTTTATGAATTGAACTATTTTCTTTGCATTTTGACAATAGTAAAACGCATTGTTTATATTTTCATTTCATCACGGATACTCCATTGTTTTTTTTCGACTCTTTATCATTGGGAAAGGGCCTCCCTTATTTCCCCCGCACTGGTGTACCGCTAAACATGTCCTCCGTAATTAGTTCACTAACTCTAAACTGGTGTACAATATTTTCCCTTAATGCTTTACAAGGACAGTTGTGCGCTCAAATTCGAGCCTGACATTATCGGTTACTTCAGAGCTTAATTGAGTGATATAGTTTCGATCCAAAATATATTACACCATTTCAAATATAATATAGATTGCGATATCACAAGGACTTCCAGAAAACGAAAATGCGTCAAACATTAGAAAAAATTTTACGTTTACGAATACGCGTATAAATTAAAATGCTCATAAGAAACGAAAGGAACTCCGGGGATTGAGACCTAAGATTGGCTTTTGTTTTCCGTGGCTGCTTGCATCTGTAGTGTGCGAGGGATCTTGGCGCGTCTGAACTTCGCAGATCTCCGTTTTCCTTCTTACTCACACATCACAAGAAAAGAAACCCTAACTCTCCCCTCGGAAATAATCCTTTTCGCAGGTAAAAATTTTCCTTCCGTGGGTGGTTCAACTCGCCCAGCTACGGGCAGGAAGGGCCACTTGGAGAGGTTATTGCTCTCTCAGGGGGGCGTGGTTCTTCTATGTTGCCACATCGTCGTAAATTAGGGACTTAAAAATTTTCGGCGGTACGATTTCTTTGAACAGAACTGTACTTAGTTATTTCCCGTGATGATCACGCTTCCAAAATCGAGTAACTTTTATGAAAATTGCATGACTTGATTCAGATTCATAAAACCTAGTTTAATAAACCTGAAAACATTATTAACTCATGTAGTAACATTCAACTTGCATATATTTGGTTTTTGCTTTGTGTTTACCTTTGTATTTTGCTTGAAGTTTGTACATAAGGTGGTTTCTTGGAAAAAATAGACCAGGCTTCGATTAATGAAAATGGGGATGGCGGTGATTGATCAGAGCTCGCGTATGCTTTGGACTATGTTCAAGTCGTTTACATTTTCCCGTTCATTTCCGGCGACCTTAGGAACATTTGAAATTACATTTTCCCGTTAATTTTTGGCGACCGTGACAGGACGAGCATTCGAAAGGAATTTAGTTTTCCGACCGGTTCTAGTTGAGTGGGAAAACGAAATAAAAGAAAAAATGGAGATGCATTTGGGAAGTATGGAGATCGCGCAGAAGTTCTTCAAGAGAAAGGCTTGTCAGCGAATGGTAATGTAGCAAGGTGGCCTTGCTACTGAGATTGGAAGACTATCTTCGGCCGGATAATTAGAATCGAAAGGAGTATATATTTCATCGAGACAAGCGAGTACCGATCCAGCAGCCGCCAGAAAAACAGGCGAGTGACATCGTGGCCTGTGGTCGGATGGTGTCATTAATGACAGCCAAATCGCAACTAACTGCTGATACACGAATGTGCAAATTTCGGAACAAATAACTGTAATCCTGTTGGGATGAATGAAGATTCCTTTCTCATTAAAACTCGGCTTTTATTCTCCATAAACCACATAAATTTCCTTTTTTAACAACTCAACAATTACAAACTTACCTCTTATTCAACGCATCGTCGTATTTTTCCAAACATCTGACAGTAGGCGTCACAAATTAACTTCAATTGAAGTTTGTTCCTCGTACGGAATTTCAACTCCAATATAAAAATGTATTGTATTTCAACATGTCTCGTTACATTTATACTATTAAACTTTCAATTAATACAATACATTAATTCTCATTCTATTGAATTTCACATTTCTCTCAATTACACAAATTCATTTTACACAGTGCCTTAGTAAATACTTCTGTCTTATTTTAATTTGACTTGACATTAGCTATATCAATAACTATTTTCACATAACATTTATTTAAAAAACGATAATTCACTTCTACATACTTGGAGTTTTTTGTGAAATTACCATATGAGGCAATATTCAAAGCTCCTGAGTTATCCTCATATATCTCATCAGGTTTTTTAAATTCCTCATAAAAATTTCAAGTTTATATTTTACGAGTTTTATTTCACTTACAACTTCTACTAATGCTTCATATTCAGCTACTGTGGAAGATTATTGTGACTCAATATTGTGTTTCTTACACTTATAAAAATTAAATTGTATTATATTGCAATACATCTCATCATATAACCTTACATTGATTTCCGATTTGCATTAATAGGTCAATTCCAAGTCTTTTGCCAAATGAAAATATTTCAAATTCCTCAAGTCATACTTAAAATGAGTTTCATCGTAACAATTTTGAAATTAAATTGAGAAATTAACACTTTAGCTTATATTTATATCTGACCCTGTTCTAGAACTAATGTACGACAGTATTACATTTCTATACCTCATATAATCATATGTTTCTTGTGCCGGCTCTAATTTCAGATTTACTGTCATTGGTGTGCCAAAGTGTTTTAAACTTTTATCCTTATATTTTCTGGCTAAAGAGTAAATTTAATTGATCTGGCTTAGAGTTATTATGTTTATTATAATCGTATTCAATATTAATACCAAGATAAATTTTTGCTTCACCCATATCTTTTTTAATTTTAAATTTATTTTACAATAAATCTTTGATGTACTGAACCTTGATATAATATGTCTACTGAAAATCAATAATTCATCAACAAATTTAACAAAATAATCAACAAACTTGATATTCATCATATTCATCTTTCATAGCATACAAGCAATAATCATATTTATTCTTCAGTTTCCCGCGATTTTTATATATTTCTTTTATATTTACGCTATCCATCGCGTTTGTTTGCTTATTTTACAGCGCTTCGCCTCTCTTCCTGGAGGCACCGTCAGGTAAACAATTTTCGTTTGAATTTCGCCCGCTATGTATAGTAGCTGGTTGCTAAGGAGCATTGTCAACGGCTGCTGTAGTTGGAAATTCAAACTAAGCGTCATTTGCCAGAGTTATTACTCTCTTCTTCGAACTTATTCGTAGGATCTACGAGGAAGGAGTATGGCCAGAGGATTTCGTGAAAACAGTATTAATACCAAGGATTTAAGGTTTTCCCGGTGAATAATATAAGTGAAAGTTTCTCGGGTTTCACACCGGGTAAGATTTTTTAAATGTATCAACGTTTCGATGGTTGACTCAGCCATCGTCATCAGGATAATGAATTGAGCGAGGATGCTGGCGGTTATATATAATTGCCGAAAATCCATAAAAAGGACAACCCACTGAGACCCATCGTCAGTGCTATTGGGTCACCCACGTACCTTCTGGCGAAGCATCTGACCAGCATACTGGCGCCCTCTGTGGGATAAAGCGACCACCACATTAAAAATTCAGCACATTTTGTCCAAATTTTGGATGAAATCCGCCTTGACGAGGGAGGCTGGCGAGTTTTGACGTCGTGTCGTTATTCACCAGAATACCAATCGGGGATACAATTCAACTTCTTCGAGCGAGGTACGGCCAAAACACCATTGAGTTATTTCACCACGTTCTCACGTCGACCTATTTCCTATACGGCGGGAAATTCTACGAACAGACGGAAGGAGTCCCTTTGGGTTCTCCGTTATCACCAGCTATTGCCAATTTTTACATGGAAGATTTTGAGGATCGAGCCCTGACTTCGGCTTCGTTGAAGCCAAAATATTTCTTCAGATATGTGGATGACACATTCATCGTGTGGCCATATGGACGTGACAGCCTTGATGGATTTCTCAGTCACATGAATAGCATACATCCCAGTATTCGATTTACCATGGAGTTGGAGGCCAATAAACGTTTACCTTTCTTGGATATTCTGGTTGAAAGAAAAGGAGATGGAAGGTTGGGTCATGCTGTATACCAAAAACAACACACTCTTACCTATACCTCAACGGGAGGATCCATCATCATCCGGCGTAGAAAAGGAGTGTTCTCACTACGCTTTTCCATCGAGTGAAAACCATTGCGGACTCCAACAGCCTTCAGACGGAGTTAATACACCTAAAAGACACCTTACACGCGAATGGCTGTAGCCTACGGGAAATAAATTTGGCCTGAAAAAGAACGTTCACCGCCAATGGTGCGGAAATGTTGGAAGAGAAAGAAAAACCCATCGCTAAGGCTTGCCTTCCTTATATATCATCTATATCTAACAAGATATCGAGGATACTAAAACGACCCAGAGTGGAAACGATACATATACCGCCTGCTAAAATCAAAATTTCCTGGTCACCTGTAAGGACAACCTCGGCCTGAAAACAACAGGGGTATACCGCATGCCATGCGAGTGTGGTAGGGCGTATATTGGCGAGACAGGAAGGACCACCGAGAAAAGAATCAAAGAGCATGAAAGAAGTATTAGGCTTTTTGTCTGGAAAGTCTGCATTAGCAGAGCATAGCCTTGACCATGGACATCGTGTTAATTTCCCAAATTCCACACTACTTTCCCGGGTGTCCAAATATTGGGAAAGAATAACGAAAGAAGCGATATTGATACAGATGGAGCAAAATAACATCAATAGAGACAACGGCTTCAACTTAAGTAGGACTTGTCGCCCAGTAATTGAAGACATTCAAAGAACGCGTAATGGCTTCCACAACAATGGGGTATCTGTGGCTATATATTACCGCCAGCATCCTGGCTCAACTCATTATCCTGATGACGATGGCTGAGTCAACCGTCGAAACGTTGATACATTTAAAAAATCTTACAAGGTGCGAAACCCGAGAAACTTTCACTTATAGTATTAATACCTATTCCGAAGAAGAAGAAAGCGTCAGAATGCGAGGAGTATAGAACAATCAGTTTATATTTCACTCGCGGCAAAAGTTGTACTGAGAATTATAAATATGTAGAAGGTTGGAGAGCAGAGCAAACTACTATTTAGGCGATGGCCAATTTTGGCTCAGGAAGGGGAGGGCCACCAGAGACGCGAATGCGGTAATGAAGACACTTATAGATAGAAACATAGAGTATAATCAGGATGTTTTCGCTTGCTTTGTATTTTTCGAAAAGGCGTTTGACAGAGTAAACTGGGAGAAACTAATGCAGATACTAGGGAAAATAGGAATAGATTGGCGTGATAGGAGACTCATCCGAAACTTATATATGGGGCAGAGGGCTCAGGTAGGGCTCAGGGTAGCTGAGGGTGTATCAGGGTGGGCAGTTATAGGTCGCGGGGTACGGCAAGGGTACCCGTTGTCGCCTTTACTTTTTAACATATATGGTGAGGAAATGGTGAGAGAGGCATGGGATGAGCTAGAGGTGGGAATGAAAGTAGGAGGCCAGTGGATAAAGTCGGTTAGATTTGCAGACGTCCAGACGTTAGTCAGTCGGTCATCGAAAGCAAACTTAGTAGATGCACTGGAGAAGCAGTGCGAGAAATATGGAATGAAGATAAATAATAAGAAAACATAAGTAATGAGATTCTCTAGGACAAAGAAAGCGAAGCTGGTGATAAGAGTAGGAAATCACAAACTGGAGCAAGGAGAACAATTTAATTACTTGGGTAGTACGCTAGAAGAAACAGGGCATAGTAGCAAAGACATTAAGAGGAGAATAGCGCTAGCGAAGGAAGCGTTCAATTATAGAAGGGAGCTGATGACGGGGACGGTAAGTAAGGATGTAAAAAAGAGGCTGGTGAAGAGCTTGATATGGAGTGTGGTTTTGTATGGGGCAGAAACGTGGACCTTGAGAAAGGAAGACGAAAATAGGCTGAAGGCTTTCACTTGTCAGTAAAAGTGCCAATACTCTTGTATTTGTATTGTTATTGCTGTAGAGTGATGAGTTGCCTATAAAAATACAGAGTAGAAATCATTTACAGAAAGCACTGCCATATTTATTAAAATTATGGACAAATTGCGTGCGATAGCAACGTAGGGTGAGATCATTTTACCAAAAAAAGCTTCATTCGCGAGTCAAGTCAGCTTTTCTAATCTGTATTTCTTATTACACGGAACTTTACGCAAGTGGTTGAATGCGCCACGTTCGAAAGAGAAACCAACCTGGTTGTTGGTTGTTGAAAGTTGACAACCTCCGCCCATAAAACCATACAAGGGTTGCGGTGGCCCTCATCCTCCCCTTTAAAAAAAAAAAACTTGAGAGACTTCAACTCCCTCCGCATCTCTCCAACTTAGCTCGTGCTCTTTTGTGCAAGACTGGAATGATTTGTACACTTCCCGGCAGACGGATGGGATAATGCTCCACCTCGGAGGGACTTAACCTATTGGCAAGGGTAATGAAAAAGGACGAAAAGATGGTTAAGGTTTGGAGGCGGCAAGGCAGGGCCGTACCCAGGAGGGGCAGGGGGATCATTCTGTATCTCAGAACCGATCGGCACGGTAGCATTTTCGTGTCACACCGACTCAGAGAGCGAGAGAGCAGCCGTGCGTCAATCTGTACGCGCACCCGATCGGTGAGCCGCCGGCGAGCTCCAGTCAGTGGATCCCACCGACACGCAAACGCTGTTGGTACGACTGAGAATCAGTCGGTTTACTTGAGAAAAACCGAAGCAAATGGATTATACATTTGGATTTTTAGTCTGAAATAGGATAATTTGATACAATGATGAATATACATATATTTATGATCGCCATAGCGACGTTATTTGTTCTTAATTAAGAGAGCTAATGAAATAAATGCAAAAGTCGAGGAAGTTATAAAGTCATAAAAGTGACGATCTATAAGAGAAACTTCTAGACAACTAGAATCCCGTGGTATTGCATTGTATTCTCTTGGCTCTTCAAAATGTTTTACAATTTGACGCGATCAAGTACGCAATTAGCTCCATATTTAGGCTACTCGATCGCCGGAATATTTTTCCTAATTAAAATTTTTTCCTTCGCCAAAAACTCGTCCGCGGTGAATGCCTATTATTGCGGTGTAGTAATTCATAAATGGATGATTTCCCTTAAAACTTTTCAACTATAATCAAATTTCGGTAAAAGTGAGCTTTCTTCCCGCAGCGGCAACGCGATTTTCACCCATTTTCAACAGATATATCGGCACCAAATTCATCTCACTTATAATGCATACTTTCTTAATGACTTGAATTTTGAAAAGTTTTTGTTCATGAATTTACGTATCGTAAATATAATTGCTTCTCTAAATTTCTTGCTCACCGCAAAAAATGGTACCTTTAGCGTATTCTTATCTCCCGAGAAATTAATTTTTCGATTGTTAATTAATCTTTCGCATTGGAACATAATTTGTTTCAATTACATTAAATATATTTGTGTGGTTATTATTTCGTTTACTCGGGAGCTACTTTGTCGTTCGGTGCTAGTTCGGCAAATACTTTGATTAAGCTGACAATTACAATTATAGACAACCCAAATGTGTGAAGCGGATTAACGAGGAATCCCAGAGTGTTGGCGATTGTATAACTATCATTATAATTTGTGTAAATAAACGTCTATTCGTTTTTAAATGTTACGCATGCTAGTGATGTCTGTCTGCACTGAGCGTCTTATGAACGGCAATGCAATGAAATGCCCGTCAAATAAAAAGGTACTCCTAGATGCAAGATTTTATCATTGTAAAATGTTACAGAGTCATCAGCCATCATGGTGTATATGATGCGGCATTGATGCCCGGTGCACAGTGGTCCCAAATGCAAATCTGGCGGTACTAAATTATTTTTTTTCTTACTGTAAAAATAAATGATTTTTAAATGGCAATAATTACTGTGTCACAATTCTCCACTATACTGTTAAATATCTCGTCGTCTTCAGTCATTTATAGGAATTGGTAACCCTTTGAAAAATGAAATGGCAAACAGTGGAATTGGCGCCACATAATTGCCTGTTTGCCACTTGAATGTGTCGCTTCACCGCCTCTCCTCTCTCGCCAGACGGGTCTAACGGTCACTTGGGTGCTTTTTCGATCAAATGAAAAGCACCTTACATTGTAGGAAGATAGTATTATGTCTTGAATTAAAACAAGAATAGTTATAAGTAAACATTTAAAGTTTTAATGCGATTGAAATTTGGATAACCAGTGACAGATTCTAAATATACAAATAATATTTAATAGATATTCGATATATTTTTTAGTGGAGAAAAAGTGCATAAATCATTCACACTTTCAGAATCTGTTTCACTGCATCCCTCTGCGTCGAAGTCATCTGAGGGGAGAATGAGCTTCAGAGCATCGCTACACAGACATCTAGTCTTTTTCTTCGGCAGCTCTCTTAGTGATGTTATCAAGGGATCTGACGAAACCAACAGCATGTGGAATAAATCCTCATTCGTTGCGGATTCGGAGATCTTTCTCGTGTCGTTTTCACGATATTTCCTGCTGTCTTTATTCCGCGATCCCTGGGACTCCTCGGAAAGTAATCCAATTGGCAAAGGAGCGGCTGCTATAATATCTGCCCGATGAATCAGAATTTGGTGCATAGATGCAAGCATATGATACCAGCCGTGGAGCCGTACAAACTCATTTGCAGTCTGTAGTGCATAGTGACGAAAACAGGTGACGTTAATTGGCCCCCCGCTAGACAAAACTTGCAGAATCCCTGAAAATCTCCATGTTAGTACCTCCTCAATGCCTGTGATCAAGGATGATATGGCCTTCCGACTTGTCTCATTTGCCAAGAAAAACTTGCACACAATAAGAAGTCAAATTAAGAGAGACACTTCACTACAAAATATACCCGATTCGCTGCTAAATATCCAACCGGTGATGCTCGGAAAAAAGCTGTTTTAGAGCTACAAAAACAAAACCAACAGTCTAGTTATATGCTAAGTAACTGGGCGCAATCTTCAAATAATGTAAATCTGGCAAGCTTCGCAATATCACTACAAATTGCAAAAAGAGGGAAACCATTCACAGATGGTGAGTACGTCAAAGATTGTTTCATGCGTGGAGCTGAAGAACTGTTTCGTGATTTCAAAAACAAAACCGAAATCATGAAGAAAATCAAAGATTTGCCATTATCTGCGGAAACAGTACAAGATAGAACCTCTAAAATATCTTCAAATGTGACACACATGCAAGTGGAAGACATTCAACTGGCTTCTGCTTTATCACTTGCTATGGATGAGTTTTGCGACATAAATAACACGGCACAAGTTACCCTTTTCGTCAGGTATATGTCGTCCCAAGGTCCAAAAGAAGAAATGCTAGGACTGCTGCCGCTCTCAGGGCAAACTCGTGGAAAAGATATAGGAAATCTTGTGCAAAAATGCCTGGAAGACTATGAAATCGATATAAATAAAATCGTTTCCATAGCAACTGATGGAGCCAGAAGTATGACGGGAATACATAAAGGGGTAACAACGATTCTTCGGCAAAAAATAACCACGAAATTTTAACGTTTCACTGCATAATTCATCAAGAGGCGCTTTGTGCCCAAATATTTCCGTCCGAAATGGTTGAGGTCATGAACTTGGTTATTAATATCATTAACAGCATTTTGGCAAAAGCTCTCTACCATCGCCAGTTTAAGGAATTTCTTGAAGAAATAGAAAGCCAGTATTCTGACCTACTTCTGCATAATAAAGTGCGATGGCTTACCGGTAACGAATTGAAACGTTTTGCCTCTTGCTTGAGTGAAATAAAAACATTCTTCAATGAAAAAGGCATTGTCCATCCCGAATTGAAAGAAGACAAATGGATGCAAAAATTCAACTTCATGGTGGAAAGAAACTAAATGAGCTAAATGCAAAACTGCAAGGAAAGGGAAACCCAGCCTATGCCTTGCTTGAAGAAGTGGTTTGTTTCGAAAATAAATTACTTCTTTTTGTCGAAGACATGGACAGCGGTAAATTACTTCATTTTGAAAATCTGAAGCAATATCGCGATGAAACCAAAGCAAATATTGACACAAATTACTTCAGCATTACTATAAACAAAATGAAGGATGGATTCCCTGAGAGATTTGAGCAATTCAAAACAAACGCAAGTACTCTGGCGTTCATAATAAATCCTCTCCACACAAATACAAATGAGATCAACATTGAGCCATTTGGAATTGATGCTGGTTCGCTTCAAATGCAACTGCTGGATTTGAAAACCAAACATTTGTGGAGTGGTAAGTTCACAGAACTCAAGAGCAAGTTAGAAGTGTTGGAGGTCCAGAAAAGCATGCACGTTATGCTGCACAAGTGGACAGCTCTAAAAGAAATGCCGCGAGTTGAGGCACTCATATTTGACGCATGGAATAGTCTTCCAGAATGCTACAGCGAGGTGAAGAAGTTGGCATTTGGAGTGCTGACGATCTTCGGGTCAACATATTCGTGCGAGGAAGCGTTCTCTTGCATGAATATAATAAAAAGTAAAGTAAGAAGCCAACTAACAAATAAAAATCTAGAGGCGTGCTTGAAACTGGAAACAACAAGTTATGAGCCAGATTTAACCAAACTTTCAAAAGGCATGCAAGGCCAATGCTCCCATTGACGTAACTATTGTAAATTTTATTCAATAATTATAGTTATATTATTTGATTACTAATTTTATTATTCTAGCAGAGCTAGCTAAAATACTTTAATATGTTTTGTGCGAAACATTTGTATGTTTTTATATGAATAAATATTATTTCATATTTAAAGCTATTATTTTAAATCAAAAATCAAATTTATATACCTAATCCTAATCAAATACCATAATATTGAAATTAAAATGTTAGTGGCTCTTTAAAAACTGGGAAACTTTGTAAATTGTAACTTTTGGCTCTTCCGTCTCAAAAGGTTGCCGACCCCTGGCTTAGGAGATCGCGCTTCTGTAAGTTCTGCATATCGAGGTGTCTCATGGCTGAACTTACAATTATATGTTCAAGGACTTTGCAAGAGATAAATGTCAAGGATATAGGTCGATAGCTCGATGGCTGTTCCTCATCGACGCTCTTGAATATATGAGTGACATTTGCAATTTTCCAGTCCTTGGGTACTTAGTGTTCGTTGTTGGATTTACTAAATATGTTCTGCAAGTAGGGTGCTATTTTACAAGTTAATTCTCTATACACGCGGGCAGGAATTTATTCAGGACCTGGGGACTTACTTCGGCTTAAAATTTTAACAAGTTTTCTATTCCGTGAGTGCAAATATCGATAGTTGGAATCTTCCGCTGGAAATTATTGTTTACCGCGACGGATGTAATCTGTGCTGACTTGGTGAACACACTTTGAAAGTAGGAGTTTAATAAATTGGCTAATTCCGGACTACTTGTTCATAATTCGTCCTTTTCGTTTCGTAGTGGGTTAACTACTGACATATTGCCTTTGAACTTCCCTTACAAATGGCTTAAAGGATTTTGGGTTATCCTGTAACTTTTTTATTTGTGTTATCCTTTTTAAAGCCATGAATGCATTCCGAAAGGCTTCCTTAGTAGTGGCTTTAGATAATTAACATTTTTCAATTATTAAATTGCGATAATCAGTGGAAAAATCTATTTCAAATGCTATTTCAGAAGCTAATTCTCTATGTACGCAGGCAGGAATTCCTTGGGGATTTTAACAAGTTTTCTATTTTGTGAGAGCAATATTGACAGGCGGCATTTTTTGCTGGAAATGATCATTTAACGTGACGAATATAATCTGTGATTACTTTGTGAATGAACGGATGTAATCTGTGATTAATTTGCGATGAATGAGGTAACAGAAAGTATCAACGTACTTTAAATGAAGAAGCTCCAAAAATTAAATACTCTGCGTAGTTTTATCGTGGATGCAACGTGAATATCGTCATCGCAGCTTTACTCAACACATGAATGACTGACAATATACTCTCCACCAGCGTCATCCTCAATCATCCGCGCCGTCGGGTGCCTTGCCCTCTCTCTTGACCGATAGGGAGGGGGCGCTGTCCTTCCCTCCTCCGATTGACCACAGGGTGTCCGAATGACGTCCGAGTGCGTGCAGGGGGGTGGGGAAGAAGGCCCCCCCCCCGCTTTCTAAGGGACCGCGCCATTGGCGGAGAGTGGGAGGGGGGGGGGAAAGCGTGGCGCGCACTTTGGACCCGGTGGTGGGATGCGCGGGAATGAATGACTCGGTGAACGCACGCCAGAGTGCGCGGACGACAATGGACACGCACACATACACACAGTCGTTGCGTGCGACGGACGATCAGAGGGATAAAGAGAGAGATATATAGTGTCAATGCGTGCTGTGGGCGATCATTCGTCGCGACGTCAAAAGAACTCTCCCTTTCGTTTCCCCCCCCCCTCCACACTCCTCCTCCCCTCCCCCACCCCAAACACACGAAGAAGACAAGAGTTGCAGCGGAGATGGGAGGGGGACGCGATGGGACGGAGGCGTGTGTGTGTCTGTGTATATAAACTCCGTGGCGCACTAGCGTGCATCGACAGTGCAGCTAAAAGACAGATAGAGATAAAGAGAGAGAGTGGATACAGAGAGAGAGACACTCAAAGAGCAAAGGAAGAGACAGACAGGAGAGCCGCCTCTTCACTCAGCAGACTAATCTCACGACCGCACCCTTGATGGATCGCCGCGTCGCCCCGCTTCTGCTCCCGCTGCTGCTGCTCCTCCTGCTGCAGCACCCGCTCCGCCCCGCCGATGCCGCTCCGCCCCGTACCATTGAGCCGCCGCCCTCCTCGGCCGCTGCCGCACCCGCACAGGTGAGGAGACGCCGCTCCGCTCCTTCGCTCTGATCGCAATTGTGTGTGTGTTAAGCCGTGTTTACACGATGCATTTACCCGCGCAAGTACGTGGCTGGACAGATGCGTGAACACATTCACCAAATTAGAACAGGGGCTATTTTCTGTCCACGCATTCACGCATTTGCGCAATTTTGAGTGTTTACACGGTGAAATTTTGATGGTGATTGTGTTCACGCATCTACCCGCGCAGGAAAATGCATCGTGTAAACACGGCTTGAGGGGGGATGGAGGAGGGTACCACCAGGTAGAACGGGGGTAGAATGACGGGGGATACGCACAGGGTGCGTTTCTGAAGACTTCTGCATCACTTCCGGAGAGGATGCGATTATTCTTCAGGCGATGTGTGGTCTTCAGCCTGACGGTCGCAACTAACGGAGGCATGGCTGAGCAAAAACATTGTCCGCGGCACATTTTGCAGTGGCGGCCTCGAGGCCGTACAGCAGCACGGCGATTACAATCATTACAATGACGTTCATGCATGAAAAATCAGGCGCACGATCTTTCGAGCGAAATTATAACGTTTTCTGTTTTTTCCCTGATCCTGAGAATGATCGCATGATGCGAGGGCATGACTTCCATCTTGGTTGCATTGATTTATTGAATTACTTCAGTTTCTTACTTCACCGAATTTGAGCGAGAATCAGTTTGTGTTATTATCCCTGGAAAAAATTTAAACTGCTATTCTCCTTCACAACCTTACTTAGCTATTATTTTTAATCACAACTACCACGTAGTGAGAACAATTAAAACAATCGACTCGTATAAAACGTTTAAAAATCCGAATTCATATTCCGATGAATATTTTACACAGTCCATGAATAATTAAATCTGCAATGCTCTCGTGAATTCTTGTTCGACGTCTTCCTTAATCATGCCTGGTGAGAATTCAGATTAGAGCATTAAATTGCTCCTCCTTAAAATATTACGGCGGGCCTCAAGGTCCTCTATCAGAAGAGCATCTTGAAACAGGCTCAGTATCCCTAGACCTCTCTTCCTCCCCTCTATATCCAGGGTCTCGCCAAGACATTCACTCTCTTAACTTTCTGTGACATGATTGTGGCTTACACAATAATAATTCACACAGCGGCAGCGGGCACTAAAACTACATCCTTCCGGTCCATCACGTCAATCAGCTTGACTTCCCTCGGATCAAGGTAAATTTACGACGCTGCAAATTTTGTTCCCGCAAAGATGCACACTATCAGACGATGTAAACAAACCACTCCCACCGTCGTTACCCTCGATCGCCTTAATGATCGAAGCAGCTGCGTCGGTCGGAAATTTCCCGTGAGTCGAAATGAACTATCGATAGGCTTACCACTGCGCGTACTTTCAACGCAGAAAATTCCCGGGATTTAATTCACCGAGTGAAACAGACTCTCTTCCAGTTCATCATTGAAAATAATTCGCGAATCAATGCTTGAGTGATCATTCGCCGTGCACAACGGCCTTGAGAAACGCCGAATATTCGGTCTCCATGGAGACAATGAAAAGCATCGGGGAAATAAACGTTTGTCGTGCATCGTTGAGACGATTTCAGATCTCTCCAATGTATACATACAGTATATCTCTGCAATGTTTACATATAGCAGAGGTCACCGTTATTCGACGACTCGCTACAAAAGGCGCCGAGTAGATTGCACAGATATTTTAACCCTGATACGCACCCACTATCTGTCTGTCTGTCTGATGAGCCCACTTTCAGTTTTATTGAAATATTATCATCGGATCCATTGCGTGGAATTTCCAAGACATTCGGTGTTATTCGTCTCCATGGTTATTCGGTGATTTTTATATTTTGTTGTACTAGCTACGAATTCCTAGAATGGCACTATAATTGCTCCTCCGCATTTAAATAAATGGCATTTTTTGAATAAGTAAACTTCGTTTTGGCTTTCCAATGGAATTGACTGTTGTTTTTGAAGTCGCAAAAATCCCTTTCCTCCCATACCAGTCCCTCGTTATTCGTCACCTGTTTCGTCATTCGACCATTATCCATTCTCATAACATAGCCAAACCAACGAAGCACATTCTCTTTACATGTATACACATGTCCATAACTCGAACGTGTAACCAACATTATTTCATGTCCCATTCATTCCTAACCCTTTCGAAACACTTATCAAAAACAAACAAAACTTATTAAACAAAAGCAAACACTCCCAATACCCATCGCATTTAGATCTCTCATCCATATATTCTTTAGCTTATCCCGGCATGCCTCGCTGCTCCGCGTAATGATGTCGGGAGGATAGTAGTGCTTTTGTGCTGAGCGACTTTCTCCTTCCTTAACACTCATTCCCACAAAATATGCCTACTCCTTCCATCTTATTACACAGCCTTCCTTCCGGCATTCGCACCACGTCTTCTCATTTCATTCTTCATCTATCTCCTTCCGTCTTTCGCAAACACTCGTCCGAGATACACAGAATCGTCCACTTGTTCAAACATTTCATCATTTACCCTCATCGTAGCAATACAAATAATTCTTCTCAATCTCCCCACCAATAAAAAAATAAACAGCTAAGAAAATTCAAAGAACTGCGGAACTGGCCGCGCAGTAACTTTAACGGAGTCACCCGCTAGTGGGCACACAATTGTGGGAAATTCACAGTGAAAAAATCATTCGCCTCGACTAGGCTTCGAACCCAGACCCCCCGATTTCGCGCTGAGTGCTCCACTAGTTAAGCTACCCAGGCGTCATATTTCTCTGTGAATTTATGGATGCTTTAAGGAGCGAGATGTTTTCACAGGTACCGTGCATACAATGCCAAAGTACCCGTGTGCGAACGCTAAGCGCTACTGTCCACGAGGTAAAGCCAAGCTTTAAACACAAAGGTGTTTACTTTGACAAATTCAAAGAACTTCGGAACTGGCTGCGAAGTAACTTTAACGGACTCACCCGCTAGTGGGCACACAATTGTGTGAAATTCACAGTGAAAAGGAGGCCTCCATCATATTGTTGTAATTATGTGGTCCTTTTCATGCGCGCGGAAAAATGACATTTTAAACACCTGTCAGTATTATGCAATCTCTCTCTCATTGCACTTGTAATGCATGTGATCGAGCCTACCAAAGCATAGTATAGCATAGAGTTATATTTAATCTATATTCTTTGTATCTTTGGAGAAGCCACTCGCTTCAATTTTATTCAGGAATTCGAACCTCTTCTTAAATCTACGCTAAGAGAGCGATTCCAATCCCAAAACATCCCAAATGCTAGAGGTGTATCATGTATGGGGCCAAACTAGTGAAAAATAACAGTTTTTTCCGCAATGTTTCAAGAATTATAAACGAACTCCTCAACTTCTCAAACTTTTTATTTGTGCATAATGGTTTTTATATACTCAGGGAAACTTTGGCTGTCGCAACTTTATAGTCACTGATTCCGACATCAGGAACTATATTTTCTACCTGCTCGGGTGTACATGTCACTAGTAAATCAAGAGTATTATTTCCTCTGGTCGAGGCTGTCACTAACTGATGAAGGGAGTGATATGTAAATGTGCACAAAAGTGACTTAAATAAGTCGACATGATGAAAAATATAACTTAGTATATTTTTCATCATGTCGGTGACCATTTTCCACAAAGTTACGCCTGTAACCATTAATATTTCTCAAAAAAGTCCTCGCCTTTCTCTCCAGTGATAAAACTACGCGTGCTCCAGTCTACAGTCGGAAGATTGAAATCCCCAACACTCCTTCTCCGGTTCAAACGACTCCATTTTTTATATAATTGGTGATTTATTTTCGGAAACTACACTGTTGCTGAAGCTAATTAATTGTGGCGATGCCAGATCTAATTAATCACACTTTAGCTGCTATGTCGCAACAACCAGTTTACTTCTAGTTTCACGTTCACCAACCCTTTTCAGCGTGTGGACGTGATAAGTGCTTTGAAGGTCAATGGATCCTTTCATATTGAATTAACTACCAAGGATGAATTGTTTTTTCATTATAAATGAAGGAGTTCCACCGAGTAACGCCAGAGACAGTGTCGTATATTGTTTTTTTTATTTTTAATTGAAGTTTTGAATACTAATGCTAAAATACGAGCGGAGAGGGGTTAGAGAGGAAGGAGGGGAGGGAGAGGGAGGGGATAGTGGAAACAGGAAGGGGGGCGGAGGGTTTAGAAAGGGGAGGAGAGAGAAAAGAGTTAGGGGTGGGGGGAACCAGTGGGATTTGTTGAGTCGTGGCGGTGTAAGGGCGTTGAAAAGGAGGATGAGAGAAGCCTCCAGATCTCTTTCAATTGGAGCGTAGGACAAGATGGAAAGAGAGAGGCGTGTAGACAAACCTTGAAGGTGTGATTGAAAGTGAAGTTGTGGGAGGATACGTGATCGGCTACAGAGAGAGAAGAGGAAAGGGAATGCGGGTTATTGCAGTTAGACCGATATCCATTAAGGCGAATATTGAGGGGTAAAGTTGATAGGCCAATATAAAAGCAGTCGCAGAGTTTTTTTAATGATTTACTTTGCCTTTATTGCATTTAAAAGTCAGGTCCTTCTAAGCCACGAGGCTTGTTAGAAGGTTCCATTGTATTCATACAAGCGGCGTTAGGGTGGCCCAAAAAATACTTTTTTTTTAAAGTTTGTGGGGCGACTGCATTTTATGGTGCAATTTCATGTATAAACGACCCACAAAAAAATTCGGCTCGATTGCACAATATTTGACCCTGCCGAAACGCGTTTAAATATTTTCGACTCGGATGTAGGAAATTTTGCCTACGTTACAGGGGCTATTTTCCGTTTTCTCCGGTATTCTACTGCAGAAATTGTTGTTAAAAAGAATAAATGCAATCCTTGTTGATAAACATTATTATTTCAAATGAGTTATTTTATTATTAATTTGTTAAAAATGGTTTACATAAAATTTACGTGTACCTAGACCTTTTCTTTTCCATACTTATCAAACATTCTTCTATGCTTCTGCACCACTAGTAGCAAATGCTGCCTCTCACGTTCATTACAGGTAAGAATTTTCTTTAACAGATAATGTTTGATAAGGGACACACCCCTTTCGGCGGTGTCATTGACGACTTTAATATGTTTTACAACATTAAAGCCTTTCAGGTACCTTTCATCACAAAGCCAATCTTCAGGGTCTCTTGACAAAAAGCCTTCATCAATGCCCGTAATGTCGAAGAAACGTCGAGAATTAGAGGAAACGAAATCGCTCAATTTCAAATCCTTAATGCCACGATTGGGAGGAAGTTGCGCTCGAGGGCTGCAAACATCCAGCACTTCCTTAAAAAAAGAACTGACCATCGCCCTCTTACAAGACAATGAAACATTAGGATCAAACAAAGATAAGCAAACTAATGTTTCTGATAAATACCACAAATGGTTGCAAAATGTTTTTAATGCTGCTTGGTAGTGTTTTTCTTTGCTACTAGCCAACGTTTTCAGAAGTTCGAGATCACGTGCTGGCGCACTAAATGCCACTGGACATGTGTACCAGGACTTAATGTACACGGAAGCTACAAAACAACATATTTTAAACACGTTGTCACTCTCTTCGGTTGACAGGCTCAATTGCTTTCCAAACATCCATACTTTGAATGAATAGATTGCCTTTGCCATCCACCGTGACTTGCTGATGGAGCCAGGCTTCTTAAACTGATAGGCTGTGGTTCCTGGAACTGAATCACCCAAGAAAATAATAACCAACTCCAGAAGTTCCCGGTATTCGTCACGTGGCTGAAATACCTGGAAATGAGGAAATTATGATCATTTAAGGTGGAAATAGATGTGGGTGTATAAAATGTGAGGTTGTTTCTTACCTTAAGTTGGTTGCAGCAAAATATAATGATTTCTTTTTTGTCGTTGATCTTCCGCAAACTACCCCGTGTTGTCGCTGCAGTGCGTTACCGCGCTGTAAGCATAGTAAAAATAAAAGTTTAGTTAATGTCCCTGCATACGTGGAAATATATTAGCAAGCGTTTCAAAATACCTTTGTCGATATTTTTCCAATTATCCTTTAGACAATCAACAAATGGTAAAGTTGCCTTCTTCGAAACACTTATCAATGAATCAAATACAGCAGCGAGGACTAGTTCAAGTATATGATGTCAGCAAGCAAGCTCCAGCAGCTCTTTCCCCAGCTTTTGCTGAATATGAACACAGGCTCCATTTACTCGTCCACTATTCACGGTTGTGGTGTCGAAGACGAGGCCTATCACTCGCTCCTGAAGTTCCCAACTTGTCAAATATTCAACCACTGCAGTAGCTTCCTGAATACCAGTGCCCCTTTTCAATTCCGGAACGCCAAGAAGCTGCTCAACCCCTTCTCCAGATACCAAAATTGGCAACCGATCAGCATTGTCTTCTGCATCTAAAAGAAGGAATGAAACTGCAATAAATGGTCTGATGTGCCTACAGACTATGCAAGATATTGAAAATAAATAATGGAAAGGACAAATAAATTACGATAAATACCTTCACTACTGGGCAGTAGCTTTCCATCCCAATGGACGACCAAAGGAACATCCGTAGTGAACTCTTGTTTTATCATAATGGCCATTTCCTCTCTACATTCCGACCTTTTTCGCTGTAATTGTGAGCGGGAAGCAACTATCTGCACCTCCTCCTCAGCAAAACCCAAAGATTTCGCTGTGGCCTGAGCAACCGCTTTTATTAGCATTGATCCCCCACCGGAAGACGTCTGAGTTCGATCTAACGCAGCAGATACCATCGAGTCATTTACAATGTGAATCTTGCGCTTCTTAGGCTTGCTCGGTAGAAACTCTGTAAAATGTGTAGTGCAACAAAAATTATGTGACATAAATAAATAAAATTATTCATAAATTTTAGCTTGATAATTCATACATACAAACCTACATCATCGGTGTCTTCAGCCGTGCTCGTATCGGAAGACTCGGAAGAAACATGGTTTTTAAAGAGCTCATTCGTCTCCTTTGTACTTCGTTCTTTCGCCTTCTCCGCTGCAAGTTCCTTCTGATGATTCCTTTTACGATTGTTTTCCTGCACGGCGCACCATTCCTTATCGATGCCGCCCATATACCCAATGCGGTCACTTTGCATGTACACGTAAAATTGGTGGTCATCATCTATCTTAATGAGCTCCATAGCTTTCTTATGGCCAATGTCGAACAACCTTTCCAGCTTGGATGTAAATAATTGTCTCTTCATATCACTCTTCTTGCATTTGAGGCCCTTATATTTTCCTAACCTCCTATATTCCGTATACACGTTTAATAGTTTCTTAATAACATCACGTGCGTTTTGAGTTGGGATGTTTGCTTCTGCCCAAAACTCCAGCAATTCGCTCACCGTGTGTCTGGCGACGTCTTTGGATTTAGCAGTGCCCGGCGTGGAGTGCAGTCTAGTAAAGAAACTCTTCAAAACTTCTCGCAATGTGGGAAGTTTCCCATTTCTCGGCAAGTTTTCATCGAAACAGTCACCAACGAGCCAAATATAGGTATTCCTCCTAGTGATACGCCTATAACTCTTCTCAGCCATTTCGAAGTAAAATCACACAAACTCCTAGAAAAATAACTCGGAGCCACACGGTTTCACCTCTGAAAACAAGAACTGATTTCACGAATGCTACCGCTTGCCTTGTCACTGGAGTCTTCAGGGGCGGGAGAGTCGCGCAACAATATAGCCGTGACCATGAAGTGCCGTTGCTGTCTTGCATCTTTGTAGGACAATGATGCCATCTTGCAACATTGTTCTAATGAAGCATTGACTGATTTCACTTTTGCCGCCAAACGATAACCGTGCCGCTTTGAACGCTTTATTGATTACCTTTTTATCCAATTATAACGAGAATAAGCGAAATCTATCATGCCATAGAAGGCTTTTTGTCAAGAGACCCTGAAGATTGGCTTTGCGATGAAAGGTACCTGAAAGGCTTTAATGTTGTAAAACATATTAAAGTCGTCAATGACACCGCCGAAAGGGGTGTGTCCCTTATCAAACATTATCTGTTAAAGAAAATTCTTACCTGTAATGAACGTGAGAGGCAGCATTTGCTACTAGTGGTGCAGAAGCATAGAAGAATGTTTGATAAGTATGGAAAAGAAAAGGTCTAGGTACACGTAAATTTTATGTAAACCATTTTTAACAAATTAATAATAAAATAACTCATTTGAAATAATAATGTTTATCAACAAGGATTGTATTTATTCTTTTTAACAACAATTTCTGCAGTAGAATACCGGAGAAAACGGAAAATAGCCCCTGTAACGTAGGCAAAATTTCCTACATCCGAGCCGAAAATATTTAAACGCGTTTCGGCAGGGTCAAATATTGTGCAATCGAGCCGAATTTTTTTGTGGGTCGTTTATACATGAAATTGCACCATAAAATGCAGTCGCCCCACAAACTTAAAAAAAAAAGTATTTTTTGGGCCACCCTAAAGCGGCATGTTACACAGTAGAAAAATAATATTACAATATAAAACAAAAATCCAAAAACCTGTAACATGAATATATTTGCCATATTATAACAATATATTGTAATTATATATGTCAAATGAGTACACACCTGATTACATAAGTATAACAGATTCATAAATATAGTGCATGATTGTAAGGGATTACAAATTCTTAATTTCGTAAACTAACCATTCTTTGACCTTTTTCTTAATTTCTGCCATTCCTTTTAAATTGCGCAATTGCTTAGGCATACAATTAATGGTATTTGGTATAATATACGAGCCAACTTTTTGCCATATAAATTATAGTAATCATAGGCTATTAACATCGGAGTATTTCTTTTAGGCATTCAGTGCGTATTCTTACAGAGAACTTTAAATTCTTTCTTAAAATAATTTTCCACTATGATTAACCATTTAAACAATTTATCTACATTTAAAACATTATATTATACGCAAAGTGATTTCAGGTCAATGTTACTACAATATGAGAACCCATCCAAATCAATTGATTTCAAAATTCTCTTTTGGTTTCTAATTATTGTATTTAACCGTGTGTTAGAGGCCATCCCCCAAACTGTGATTCCATATCTCAGTATGCTTTCAACCATTGCAAATAAATAATTAATTTTGTCTTTTTAGGTACAATGTGTTTATGCATAAATATTTGAAAAGTCACAATTCTTATTTTTTTATTAATTTTGTCAATATGGAGGGGAAATTTGAAGTGATCATCTAAGATCACACCAAGATAAGTATACTTTTCTACCTGGTCCAGTAAAGGACAGTTTCAGTTATCAACAAGATCAATATTATTACCATGAATACATTTGTGGGAATGGATTTTTATATTTACCTCTTTCCTCATTTTGCTCATTGAGGATATATGCATAGTTGACGTTTTACCTTTATTTATAATTAAATTATTATCATGCGCCCAAATGTTTAACATACCTATTAAAGTCTATTTGCATCCTTTTATGGCATGTTTCAAAATTTTTATGGACACTTACTAACACCATGTCATCAGCATACATGATAATTTTAGTTGCCTAATAGCTAAACATATGTCACTAATATATATCAAAAAGAGGAGAGGTCCCAGAATGGACCCCTGAGGAACCCCATATTTTATAATCTCAGTGTCACTATTAGTATTATTTATTTTAACTATCATCCTTCTATTGGTTAGATAACTCTCAAACCTTAATAAAATATGGCCCCTTACACCAATTCTCTCTAATTTACATAAGAGGATATTTATATCTAAAGTGTCAAAAGCTTTCCGAAAATCGATGAAAAGGGCTATTACAGAAAAACTTTTACCTAGAATTTCATTTACAAGGCTTGCGAAATGTTCAAGGGCACCTTTAGTTCCCTTAGATTGAAAAAACCCATACTGATGCTCAGACAGTATATTTTTAGCATTCAAGAACCGTAAGAGATGATTATAAAAATATTTCTCAAAAATTTTGTCAACTGAACTTAATATAGAAATTTGCCTATAATTATTGAGGTCAGTTTTATTTCCACCTTTGAAAACAGGTTTAATAGTAGCAAGTTTCAATTCTTCTGGGACAAACCCTTCTGTAAGACTATTGTTAATAAAATTAGTCAAGATTTTTACATTGAAATTTGGATTTTTCAGGTCCTTCATTCTAATATTGTCATATTACTTGTCATGTATTGTCATATTGTCATAGTTGACATAAGAGAATATAAAAATGTTATTAGTGACGCAGGAGGGTGAGGAAACAGAGGGGAGAGGAAAGGAGAGGAACTTGTTCGGCAAAGGCTCGGTGATGAGCATGGGGGAAGTTTTGGATCGTGGGCGATTGCGAGGTGTTGGGAGGTATTTCGTAGGTTTAAAAGATTTTCACTGGGGTCTTCTGCAACAGCTCACTAATACTGATTTATTTTTCACCCACTTATATGTGCTGCAGATGACACCGTCGGTCGGCGGCGCTACGATCAACTCCGGTGCCCTAGACGCTAACAAGGCGTGCCACAACAGCACGCCGTGCGGCTGGGCCGTGTACAGCAGCTTAGGCAGGAAGGTGCTGTACTTCGTGGAAAACACGTGAGTAAAACATGCGCTCTGTCGCCCTTGAGAACCAAACCCTTTGCACAGCGACCCTTGTGCAGCGTGGAGGATCTATCGGCAGATAGAGTGAGTTCGTAGAGAATGGAATGCGTCGGGAAGGGTATTGGGTGGTCATGAAAGTGAAATGAACTTGAAAGTGTCACACATGAAATTTTATTTATTCCTGATTAATTCTAAACCAATTTTGTGCCTTCAGAGGATAATTTCATCAAATCTAAATTCAATAACAACCATTGTGTTCTTCCTACGACTTAACTACAAGAACGAGCGGAAGAACGTGATATCGCAGACGAGCGGAAATTGCTATAGCCGTGAACAATAATTTGAAGGGATTGTTTTTACACAATAAAATTTACTCTCATTTCGGTGAAAGGGTTTCTTATGTTGCTTTTATTAACTAGTATTTTTATTTATTTGTTAAACTGCCCTGTCGCCATATCTCGGCAAACTCCGCGAGCTACTCCTGGGGGTTTTATTTCATATATAACCTCACCAATTCCAGTGATTACTTAGTAGACTAGGTAGCGGTGGTCTGGGCATTCGACGCGAAATCGAAAGATCCGTGGTTCGATTCCCGGCTTAATTGAATTTTTTTCACTTGGATCGACCATCATTCCATCTTAAAACTACCAATGTGTTATCACATTTTATGTGTTTCCTATCCTCTTTCTTTCACCCTCTGTTTGAACGAAATATTTATTATTTACGCCTGTGAGTGGTTTGAGTGAATATATATATATATATATATATATATATATATATATATATATA
Organism: Pyrrhosoma nymphula; assembly: GCA_963573305.1. NCBI lineage: Eukaryota > Metazoa > Arthropoda > Insecta > Odonata > Coenagrionidae > Pyrrhosoma > Pyrrhosoma nymphula. The sequence continues at coordinate 153,057,673 of OY754329.1, read as the reverse complement.
TATATATATATATATATATATATATATATATATATATATATATATATATACAATATGCCAAGAGGGTGGCCGATAAAAATATACAAACGGAAAAAAGAACACTCACAAATTAAAATCAAGAGTGATTTCTTACTCTCTACCTAGAGAAAGATGGAAGCTACTGTCCATCGAAATATCGGAAGTTTTAATTTGTGAGTGTTCTTTTTTCCGTTTGTATATTTTTATCGGCCACCCTCTTGGCATATTGTATATTTATCACCCGAGTGATTCTCCTAGAAGTTATATATATATATATATATATATATATATATATATATATACATACTACCTACTTCCCTGGCGTACATTCCCTCGAACGAACCCTTAAAAGCCTTTTTCTTATCCTCTCCGCAACCTCAGTACCTACCACCAAAATCTTTCCAAAATGTCACTCCCTCACTTTCAGACGCCCTCCAAACCTCTCTAGTATTCTTGAAACCACCAACGCCCTTCCAAATTAAATACTACTACTAAAGCTCCACCCAACCCATTCCATCACCCTAAATATGCAAGGCGTATCTCATCCTCATTACTAAACCCCTCCCCCTAAAATTCCACGCTTTTCCTCTATCCTCCTTTTCTTCTCCTTCATGCATTACCAGCAATGTGGTTTACATTCTCCTGTGCAATATATGTGAGGCGATCTACATTTGTCTCACCGCTGGTCCTCTCAGCCTCCAAATCAACTGCCAGAGAGCATCTTGTAGTCCTTCCTCCTAAAATGTCTCTCTCCACGTCCCCACCCATGCTTCCATCCACAACTTTTAAGTTTGACCGTTGTTTTAACGTTTGGCCGTCCTTGCTTCTCTCCCTCCATCGGCCTCTCTTTTTGATCTGAAGACTCTTGAGCAGGCATGTATTTATTTGTACCAGACTTTCTATTTTCCTGGAATCAATCGAGCTCACTAACTCTTGGTTTCCTTCCCCCTCAAAATGATATCCCATACATCAGTTGCCTTACCCTTTCGGGGTCACCGCTTCGGATGTAGCCCCGAGGTAGCCAAGTGAAAGAAAAGAAGCGGGTGTGGTGCCCTAATTGATTCCTCTTCTCTTTGTCTCACTCTTGCATGCGCGCGCAGGTGCCAGTGTCCAGAGGATAGGCGGTGCACGAGGGCCGAGGACGACCTGTCGGCGCGCGCCTTCGTGTACCGCTGCACGGCCAGGAGCGACGCCACCACGCCGCCCAGCCAGCGGTGACCCGGCTGCGCACCGCCGCGCAGGGACGAGCGCATCGACGACGACGCGGTTATCCGACGGCACGCCCCTCTGGCGGAACTGAGGACAGTGCCCTCCCTCCCACCGCCAAACGGGATGACGTCATAGGCCGGGGCCATGTGTGTGCCACGTGGCACCCACTCACAATCAGTCGCCCTGCGCATGCGCGCCAACGCAACAGATGCGCCCGTGTGTGTTCAACTTTCCCGATGTCAAGTATTCATTTCCCAGTAAGTCGTAGATAAAATGTCCCACTTGCCGTCTGTTCACCCGTTAATGTGTGCTCCCATCCCATTTCCTGCATTAACCGTAGGTACATGAGACTTGCATAACGTTTATACTTAGACTGCAGAAGTGTTACGAATTATGAGTTTAGACTTGCCTTACATCATTGCGATCCTAAATGTAGTTCTTGCAAGTGAACTTGGCCAGTTCGAATTAATCTCGATGAGACCTGAACGCTTAAAAGAATCACTTCCTGAGCAGAGGCAGCGATGAGTCCTCTTAGTTAGTCGCAATTTGACATTTTTTATTCAGTCATGTAATTTACGGAAAACTTAGGTTCTACATATCAATGAAAAATCGCACTAAGAATATTGTCTTTCCACGTGGGAAAGTGGACCTGTTTATTTCTTTGATCCGCAAACCCTATCACAAGAAAGCAAATTTCTTGTGGCCACAGGAGCAAAGAGCCGACCTGGGATCCGTTTGCTCCAATCGACCCTCAAGCCTCGGCCGAAGACTTAAAACCAGCTCCCTCTACCTACAAATCGAAAGGAATTATAAAAGGACGCTTGTTTCTCTCTTTGCACGCGGTGTTTCCATGACGATAACATGCAGGCAGGGAACATATCAGAGATTCGGCAATCCAGAACATTGACGATCCCCTCAGTGGTCCCCATTTTATTTATATTTTATTGATAGCGCTCAGTATTGCCACAATCACGATATTTATTTCCATGAAGCGGCAGTATTCCAGTTAGTACTCACATCGGTAGGGTCCAGAACGACAGAATGTTAAACATTTTTATGAATCCAGGCTTAATTGACGCGTGCATTATCACGTCCATCTTCACACTTGTAGCCAGCCATGCTTATTCAAAGAAGTAGGTTCATTGTCCCGCTAAATTCGATGAATGCCGAGGCGTACATTTGTACTTACCGTGCAGACAAAGGGAGAGACTGAGGTCAAGCCCGGCGTTTTTTGTTCAACGAGCCCGCATAGAGATGGCGCCGCGCGCGTTTAATGTTTTCAAATGGCACCCTCCAGTTGAATTGGGCAAATCTTTATTCGAATGCGGCAGGCGGCATTCGATCCGATGAGGGGCGAATGTGAGCGAGAGTTAGAGGAAAAGAGTGCGGCCTTTTCTCGTGTCGAGAAGCGCCATTTCCGAGGAACAAAAGGAGCTCGTGACACGCATTTTTAAGCTCTGTCCAGCAGCGAGGGAGCATACGCCTCTAATTGTCTGTGGTGTAAAAGTACAGCTACAAAATATGATTGGGCGCCAAATGTGAGGAAGGTCACACTCACACTCACCTCCTGGAAAAGGTTTCGGGCATCGAGGAGATCAAATGCATTCTCCTCAGCACTTGCTCGCTGTTATAAGACGGGGAAGATTGCAGTTTGTTCTTTCAAATGACGAATAGCTTCGAAGTCGATCGCTATAAACTTAGACACGCCAGATTGATAAAACATCAGTTTCCTACCCTTTGCTTCATCAACGAGGCACAAATTAATTTTGAAAAAAAGTCTTGGGTATAATGGAGCCTATATTCTTTTTGGAAGAGATTTCCTAATTTGACAGATTGGCAAGAAATGGTATTCGGTGTTCTTTGCAGTTCACAAACTGCGAGTGTGCTTAACTATCCTTTCTATTTTACATCCTGTCTAATAATTATGTGCATTATTTATGGCAACTAATGTAAAGTTTTCCCTAATGGGAGTTTGTCTCATTGTTATTTTAACGTATTTATTGAAAAACGTATTTATGTTCAGTATTTTTGTAATTATTGAGTGTATGTGGATTTAGATGAGGTCATGAAATAAAATTATGGCTGATGGTAAAGCAAAATAGCACTATACATTATTGTCGCTCTATTCCCCCTTTGCAAGGAGAAACGCGGCACATCTACCGCGGAAGGACCAAGAGAGAGGAAGATGGCAATCAATGGTAGGTACCTATGTGTACGAACAGTATGTCACCATGTACACAGGTTTCCGGAATTGGCTGCAGGTGGTGCTGCCTAAACCCGAGCATTTCAGTAGTTGCACCTAAGCCGCCACTCGCGGCGCTGACTCTATCAGCGATCTTAAAATTGTGTATAAAAGCATTACAATAGTTCATATTAGGGGGGATATTTTTCGTAAAATGGAACAAGTAGGTAATTTGCAACGATTACCTAATACGCCAGCAGGCCAACGTTAAGCTTTACTCTTAGTAACCGAGAAACGCTCGTCTCTCGAATGAAACCAAAACAGGAATTTTAAATATGGAGCGCGTTTGAAAGCTCAATCTTCAAATTCACACACTAACAATTCACTTCAGACGAGTTAAAACGCATAATATGTGCAATTAACTTATGAGACGCCTGTGCCTGCTCTTCAAGTTGTCATTCAGTTTGTAATTACATAGTTTTCATATACTTTAAAACCTACAACATAGGCGTTTTACCGACAGGCATATAGCGTAGGCATACCATGAGAGAACGATAAGAGACAATAGCAGCTTCCGGTGAGACTTTAAACTAAGTTGATCAATGGTTAGTGTGGATAGTTGGTTGATTATGCATTGGAACTGCGCTTTCGTAAAGTTTTTTTTCATTTTGATTACAACATCAAGGAAATTGTTTTCACTTTTAATCAGCGTCATTGAGTTAGTCATACTGAATGCTTACTGGATTTGTTATTTCCGAAATTTACTATATCTTTTAAACTTTAGTCTTGTTTATTGCGCAATACGCAACTATTCACAATACATTCCACTATCATTTATTTCTTTGGAAATTCTCATTTGTTTAAATACAAACATTTTGCATTGGCCTTACTATCCTATCATTGTTTCCCCACACTAATTAGCCCGGACAATTCGTAAATCTTACTCTTCCATGACGAGCAAGCATTCATATAGGTAATGAATATAAGTCAAGCACTACTATGCCCAAAACAGTGTACGTATCACACAAAGCATTATTTTAATTGCTTTTACATGACGAATTAGAATCCGTATCAGTGACCATAATTCACCGGTCGGTTGTGTTTTTCTCTGGCTACATCAGCAATCAGTTCTGCTGTAGTGTTAGGTTCTTGCAAAACGGTTATTCCCTCTTTCATAAAAATAGAAGAAAGTTGTGCTTTCCAATGCTAATTTAAACTTGAAACGAAGAATGAACATGCAGTGTCCGCATAGATAGACAAAAGAAAAAAAAGGAGTTCGGGATATAATTAGAAGAAAATGAGCATTGTGAAGATGCAATTCGAAATTGCTATAGTAAGGATTCTATTTTAAATATTTTAGACCGTAAGCATTAATAGCAGGCTACTCACTCTTTGACAACTCTTCTTTTTTCACTCAAGGACGAGCCATAACTTTGGTGAAAGCTGCCATTACTAGGAATATTGACGTATAGGATCATGAAAGTCAAGTCTGTGAAGAATTGAACTTGGCATTTTATAATTGTGTGACCATAGGTAAAACTTTATTTATTGTTAAAGGTAAATTTGACCATCTTTACAAGAGTGGAATCTATGCGTTAAATTGTAACTCGTGCAATGCTAGGTACGTTGGCCAAACTGAACGCAATTTTGTTATTAGATAAAGAACATAAAAAGTGTTTCATAACTAGTGATGTTTCGTCCATATTTGGTAAGCATTTACTGAATTATGACCATACAAGTAGCTATGAACCGGAAATTTTAAATAAAGAGGGTAAAGGTAGAAAAAATTGAAGTTTTGGTAGAAGTAAGAGATTGTAAATGCTGCATAGAAAACTTTTTATCTTGTAAACGTTCATACTTTTGGTATGCATTCACCACTGATGTCAATAACCTTTAAGTTTTGTCGCCCGATCTGTTTACGTCATAACCTCCGTCCTTGTCATTGTATGTTTCTTCTCCCCCTCCCCCTCCACTCATTCACCTTGAAACAACACCAACCTCCACCTGCTCTTCACCCCAACATCTTCACCCCAACCTCCCTCCAGCATCACCTCCACTTCACTCCCAACCAACTCCCTATGCGATGCTACGCCACCAGAAAGGAAAGCGATTTTCCTTCAGAGCGATAGTGGCGGGCGGCGGTCCGTTTTTTGGGAAACTTCATTTTCCCAAAGTACCTTGAGGATTACATAATATATCAAAACCATGGTTGTTAAAAATGAAAACCATGAAATTTGCAAAACGAGAAATTATTTCATGCGTCCTGTTTCGACAAAATTTAAGCCTGACACTGTAAGTTACATGAAACCTTAACATAACGATTGCAACGAGGGCCATCATGTATCAAAAAATAGATGATGTATTTTAGACCAAGGGAAGGATAATACTATGATGATGCTTTAGTAAGCACATTAGGAATATCCTAAGTAAGCCTTAGGGCACTGAACAATAAATATTACAGCAATGATTGATTGGTTGGAGGCTCAAGTGATGGAAGTCAGTTTTGTGCCACATTTTATTTAGGAGAGCTAAAGTATTCCTATTCCTGATTTCTGTTAATTGCATGAATATTGTAATACAAGCTCTGGTGATTTTTCACTCACTCGCTTAGTGTTTTAACCCGAAGGATGGTTTTCATAGGTGAGAGTACAGCTCACCACATACTAGACCTTTTCATTTTTTTACTTTTTTTCTCTAGAAAGCTAAAACTCAGAGCTTAATTTGGCATTTGTTAAAGAACGAGTCCCATAAGTATTCTTATAATATGTAGTCACCCCGGCCTTGTAAGACATTACCTGGATACCCTCACATTTAGCTAAACACGAAGAAAACTTTAAACGAAGAATTTAATTGATCATGCATGTAAATTGCTCAAAATATACACAAAAATAATAAAAAATGTCAACTCATCTACGCATAAAGTCTTGAGCTTATTTCTTATTTCCTGAATGGAAAAAGTCGCTAGGTGCTGAATAAAAAAACGTTGCGAAACCATTAATTGTTTTCGGAACTCGTACAGGGACAGGAAAACGATTACGAAAAATGTCATGTTTTATACAACCTGCCATTCATCAAAATCAACCAAAATGAAAATTTCTATTCGTTAAGAATTCACTCTGGAGTCCATAACACAACTACCATCGAACCCAATAAGGAAAATTACTTTAACTTCTTAATGGCTTAGTTTTGTACTAACGGAAGCCCTGTGAAGCGCGGGATGCTGGAGTTACTCAAATGTACGGACGTCTAAAGCCAACATTCTTAATTGCAAGCATTCGGATGGGAAGACCTTATCTTCGTTAACTAAGGGGAACTTTTGATTCTGGCTTTTACTTTAGCGAGCTATATTTTTGTTGTGTGAAGACCTTCTGAAATTGGCTACTGTAACTGTCCTTGTACATCGGACGTTTATGGGATCAGCCTCATCCCATATACGAATATATAAGTTTAAATGGTTATGTTTCCGAATCATGGCTAGAATGTAAGTTTCGAGTGAAATCTCATTAAATGAATTTTATTGAATAAAATGAGCAAATTAATTTTTTGTTACAGAATTCACTGAGAACATTATGAAATCAGAGCTGGAGTCAATATATGAATTAGCACTTTGTATATTCCATTCTATTTTATTTCCAAAATTCAGACTATTATTGTCATAATAGAGGTGAGTACTTACATTAGCAATCGTTCGCAGTTTTTATGTACACAACTCATGAGGACTGGGAGGTTTTTTTTACAATGTGGCGGGATAGGGGAGGGTAGATTGACAAAACAGTAGCAAAAGTACGAGAATGATGACGTAATAACATAGCTGGGGAGGAATGGGATAGGAATAAACGCTTGTTTTCCAAGGTGTACGGAAGATAAATGTATTAAGCAGGGTTTAAGACATGACTTCAACAATCTTTGGTAACATTATTGACATCAGTGGAGAGTGGTGTTCGAAAGTCCGGTCATTCATCGGGTTTATACGTCCCGTATGTACAATGACAAGTCGGTCTAGAAAATCAAGTTTCTACCTTTGCACAACATATGTGACATCTCCGAATTAAGATCACTTCAATTTCCGTTCCTTAACATATACTGGGAAAATTTGATGTTGAGTCAAATTGTATATAACTCCTATATATTCCACAACACGAATTGAAAGATTTATACCTCTTTGGCTGATATACCTGACGTCAGATGCATCTCATTTTAAGGATTATTGTCACCATTATGAAAACTTTTATGCATGAAATAGACGACCGTAATTTTGAAAACTACTCTCCACTGACCTCAATAATGTTACTGAAGAAGGTTGTTATGTCCTAATCACCTCTTTGTTCATTTATCTCTTCTAACCCCATCTTAATAAAAAAAACCTCTTCTCCGATTCCTCTCCAGTTATATTATTAAATCGTAATTCTTCTACTTTTGCCATTTCTCTATCCATTCTCCTCCTTCCTTCCCCCCCCACCTTGTAAAACAAACCTCCCAGTCATCGGAGTTGTGGATACAAGACATCCGAACGCTATTTCCCGACAGTGGTTGTCGAATCCACGGTCGGAAATAAAAATATATGGAATATACGAAGTATGTACATATTCATTCAATGGCGTTTACCAATTCCATAAAATTATGCCTGAAACCTTAGATTCCTTTTATTCGGAGCTAGAAGTTGGTTATTCTACGATTCGGGAAATAGCCCTATATTAGGTGTGAATTCACCTCTTACTCATCGCAGCTACACTATCGTACATGCATTAACCTCGAATCCATAAACTTTGTACAATATTGAGGTCGTAAATTTTAAATCTCTGTAGCCCCTTTACGCTAGAGTCGTTCAACTGATTTTATAATATTAACTTAGGTAAATGAGTACCTGATGGTCTGTTGTTTTCATGAATTCGAAAGCCAGTGCAAGAACCTTATAAGAGGACGTTTATCTCCTACTTCGATCGTGCTATCAACGGCCGCGAAAGAAATCAAGTTCCAACTAGAGGGGCTGCAATCGCGTGGTAGGCCAAGAATTTCTAGTCTTAAAATGATTATGTTAATTGGCTGTTGCGGGGCGAGTTTGAGTGGAAGGAGGGAAGAAATTGTGTAGGAGAGGTGTGTATATGCTAGAGAAGCAACTGCTCGATCGCTGCGCCACGTACAGTGGAAAAGAGGAAACGGCATTTTTTCACAAGATGGCGGAGAGGAAAAATCGCACTTCTCAGGTTTAAAAGTTTCCCATTCCTAGAGTAAATGATGCATTGTTGTGTTGAAAGTATTTTACAAATGCGCAAGGTTTGCATAATAAGTGAGGTGAATTTGGTTCCGACATCTCTGTTAAAAGTGGGTGAAATTACGAAAACGCTGGCGGGACGAAAGCTCATATTTACCGAGGCCTACCTCGCAACACCAGCGCATTAACTGGCGACCCGTAATTTGAGCAAATGACGATCGGAAGCGCACCAAGATTTCCGTCCTCATTGTAAGGTTCATGCGCCAGTGTTTCTTGCCGATGGCTAAGAGATTTTATAGACCTCGCAAAAGAGACAGAGAGGGAGTGATAAATTTTGAATTGGAGGGGTCGGTATCTGAAAAACCGGAAAACGTCGAGTGCAAAGCGCTCACCATTCTATGGCAAATCAGACTTTTTAGAGATTATAAGACCTTGCCGTCTCCACCCTTAATTTTCTTTTCGACCCTTTTCATTACCCTTGTCACTAGGATAAGTCCCGCCGAGACGGAGCATTTGCCAATCCGTCTGCCACCAGCTTAGATGAGAAGTGTACTACAAATCATTCCAGTCTTGCACAAAAGAGCACGAGCTAAGTTGGAGTGATGCGGAGGGAGTTGGTGAAGTCTCTCAAGTTTTTTTATTCAAGAGTGGAGGATGAGGCAGCCGCTACCCTTGTCTGGTTTTATGGGCGGGGGTTGTAAAACGGGGCTCTTTCGAACGTGGCGCATTCAACCACTTGGGTAAAGTTCCGTGTAATAAAAAATACAGAATAGAATAGGTGACTTGACTCACGAAAGAAGCTTTTTTTGGTAAAATAATCTCACCCCACATTGCTATCGCACGCAATTTGCCCATAATTGTAATAAATATGGCAGTGCTTTTTTTTAAATGAATTCTATTTTGCATTTTTATAGATAACTGATCAGTCTACTGTAATTACAATACAAATACAAGAGTTCTGGCACTTTTACTGACAAGTGATCCACTGAATAAGGCTGATCATGTATTTTAATGGCTTCAGTATTCTCGAGTGCTATCGTATCGTATGTCTTCATCAATTCTCTTTTCTAATATATAGGTGCAATGGAAAACTAGTCATTGCAAGTGGGTGATGCGTGGATCGACCTGTGCAGAAAGAACCAACGCGCCCGGGCTTACCTTTTTCAGACGGTGCGGGGAAACCCACCTATTACCCGAAACTAACTTCTACTTACAATTAGTACCTGTGCTTGAAAATTTCTTGAAATCATTATCCATTTTGTAGGTTAATTTCCGTATTTCCATTAAATACGCTTAAAATATTCTACAACATCAAAAAGAAAATGCCAAGTTAGGGGGGTCCTGACTTTCGTTTGCACAGAGCCCCTCAATCCCTTGGAACGGCCCTGGCTGTATAGTCGGGATGAAGACAGGTAGGACGCTGAAATGATGAAATAAATTTTGTAGGGGAATAAAATTGAAAACTCTAGAATATCAACCACTTAAACCTATACCCTAATCGATAGATTATCCTAATAATAATGGTTGCAGACACGATGTCAGCTCATTTATTCTAGGTGACTGGGAAGCACCCAGGTTCCTCCAGGCGAATGGACGACTGCACCATAGACCTTGAATATAGGTTCAAGGTCTATGGACTGCACACAGTCAAATGGGTCTCTTCCGAGATGACTTCCTCCGTCATTCGACGTTTTCTTTCGAGACGCCTATATCTTCTGCGTCATTAGTGTAAAAATCTTAAAAGTTCCCCTTCCAACATTGCCTTAACGTGGCATTCATCCCACACACGGTCTCGCCACTTTTTCCCGCATATGCGTGGTGATCCCTCCTTGCTTTGCTCTTTTTTTCCCATTCCCGAAATAAGTTTTTATTGCCTTCAAAATTGCTGCATTTTCTTAAGCCTCTTCCGCACGCATTTCCCTGCTCTCTTGCACTACTTTTTTTGCAGTCATACCTTTTCTCTTTGTATTTGTCGCATCCATTCTTTCTGTATTCCTCAGATTTGGTCCCAATCAATCTCTTATATAGGTACCTCTTTATGTTCTTTCTCACCGCATACCTTCATCCCACCAAGCATCGCCTTTATTTTCTCTGCTACCCCTTTTCCACATGAATTCTCATTTTGCGCATTCTGCAATAATTACTTTCTAACTCTGCCACGCCTCTCTTTCTTACTTTCCCTATTAAGCTCTTTGCGTTCTTACACAAGGTCCCCGTCAGAATTCTCACCTATCTAATTATCACTATTTTCCTCCGGCGTTCTACCCAGGCAATTAAATTATTCCACCTGCCATTTATGCCCTCCTACTTTTTTTGTACAGCCTCGCCTTCTTTGTCCAAGCAAATATTATTAACTTAGTTTTCAAATGATTTGTATTCATTCCGTATTTCCCTTTATGATTTTCTGATGCATCCACCAATTCTTGTAATCCTCTTCACTTAATCACTGTCTGACACTGCCTGGTCTTCTGAAAATCTAACAGTCTATTCCTATATCTAGCTCTTCCCATGCCCCTCTTACAATTTTCTCGACGTAACTGTCATGAAGTAGAGGGCTACCGCGGGCAACCTTGTCTTACCCCGCGACCTATGACTTTCTACCCTGATTTTCCGTCAGCCACTCTCACCTGTGCCGTTTGGGCCATACGTGAGTTTCGAATGAGTCTCCTAACTCTCCAATACACTCCTGTCAATGAAGGATCTTATTTTATTTTCCCCATTTGCTCTGAGAAAAAATCCACAAAACAAGCAAATACGTTTAGATTATACTTTACGATGAATTTCGAATTCATATTCTCAATTATCCACCCAAAAAAAACCCTGGGACGCAAATTTCGTGGGAGTCTAATAATTTTTCTATTTTTGCCCAAATGTATCCCTTCTCGGATCAATGAGTGACGATATTTCGTAGTAATTTGTAGGATCTACGAGTGGGGAGAATGGCGGGACGACTTCGTAAAAACAATTTTCATCCGCATCCCGATCAAGGAGAAAGCGTAATGATGCGAAGACCATAAAACAATAACTTTGATTTCGTACACGGCGAAGGTTGTACGCAGAATCATAAACAGCAGGTAGGAGACAGGAGCGAATGACTACTTAGGTAATGGCCACTTTCAACCTAGGAATGGAAAGGCATCTGCGATTATTTCGTAGAAATAGATCTCACTCGTATCTACAGCTTCCTATACTCGAGAGACTGGACGTATTTAATGGACAGTAGGTGCGTACATTCAAAAATCATTCTTCACTTACCCTGTATCTATATATTTCAATGTCCCACTTTTGTGAAGACATACCCCCACCTATTATAGCTACCATCACCATGACACCCGATTTAAAAACGACATCCACAAACTGGTCTGCCAAAAAGCTCCTTTTAATGCAGCATCTGTTATTTTCAATAAGCTGCCTGTTAAACTTAAAAACATCTCTTCCATTAATATATTTTAAAAAAGAAACCTAAAAAATACCTACTCCTAAATTGTTTTTATTCTGTGAATGACATTCTAAATGAGAGGAATTCCTAACTTAATATGTATTTTTTAAACCTTCATATGTCATGTTATGTGTATGTTTATGTATGTCATATTAAAATGACGATTTCTATGTTACTTTAATAACCTTCAGAAAAAGAATTATTATTAACAAATAGGGGTCCGAAAAGTTGAATCATTTAATAAATATATAAAATAAATGTAATATGTGGGAAGAGTGGGATTTTCCAAAATAATATGAAGACAATATGACGAAAAGGTAGATGAGCTTTCTTTCTCTTATTACTTTTCACTTCCCGTAGTGTATCCCGTTAGATCGAGTTACCATTACACATAGGGATTTATTTTAAGAATAGATCGGCTGTTGCGGACTACAGCTAAATTTATAAAATGTTTTCGTGATATATTCAGCAGTGTGACTCATGATTGGATGGATTTTGATGGGAAATATAGGTTTAATCTTATATGTGAACTCCTAGCACATTATTTCTCTAAATTCGTTTCAAAATTCAAAAACCTCCGAAATTTTTACCCAACGCATTTCTTTCCCAAAAATCTTAGTTATGACGTCTTAGTACTTGGCTTGATCCGCCACGCTCATTTTCACTTCCTCAGTATTGAATTAACGGCGTTCATATGATGTATTTTGCAATAAGTGTTTTCCTAGCATTTCCCTAGGATACGTTTCAGCTCCTACTGCATACACCAAGAAATTCTGTTGCTAAGATCAAATGAAACACCCTAGAATCTCGCATTTGCCGTGACCATTCGGCAGATTTCCGCACCGCCAATCAGTTGATTTTTGAACTGTCCCTACTTTAAAATCCCATTTTTGGACCCTTATACAACTTCCCTGCTCTCAAACCGACCATCTTAACTTCTGCCTCTCCTTAAAGTTTTCTTGAATTCCTATCCTCTTCCTTCCTCTTCCGCGCTTTCCAATCGTTCTCCCCGCTGTCACCCTCTTCAATGTCATGCCCTCTCACCTGGCTGTGAAATCTGTTCGGAATCCCAACCGGGTCAAATTCTGCTTTGCTGTCGACGTTTCGACGGCCGATTCATCCATCACTTTCAGGCTGAACTTCGTGACTGTCAAAGTCGAAAAGGTGTTTATTTTGCTTTGCCGCAGACCTTAAATGTACTTGCAAACGAAACAGGGAACAATGTTTACAAAAACTGCAAAATGTAATCCCCGTTTTAGGAATAGTTTCCTCTTCAGGATCTTCCATTGTAACAGAAAACACTTTGTAAATATTTCCACACCAATTTTTATTCTACCGACCTAGGTTTCGGCAAACATTGACATTATCAAGGTTTGCCGAATTGGCAATGTTTGCCGAAACCTAGGTCGGTAGAATAATAATTGGTGTGGAAATATTTACAAAGTGTTTTCTGTTACAATGCAATCTGTGACAATTTTCCACAAACTTACGCCTGATACTTTAAAATCTGTTCTTCAGGATCTGAAGAGTCCATGATTTTCATTGTCTTTGGCTTGCAAGCATTCGCCTTGAAGTTTTCATTAGGTCGCACGGGAGCAATATCGGTCCGGCATTCGCTCTAGGGCGGGGGTAAAACAGTAAAAACCCACGCAATAAATAATTAAATAACCTTCAATAAAAACAGTGTACGAAAATTATGAGAAAAGATAGGATTTGTAAAAAAAAACTTTACAATTAAACATCGTGACTTTCGATTCGGTTCAATCCAAAAGAAGTTTATTCTCCACAAATTGCAGTACAGAGAATAATAAATGAAAAATTTTACAAAACAGAAACAGCAATAACAAAAGAGATAACATCGGCTGTAGGCGGAAGGGTGTGGATTGTCTTTTTTGGTCGTAAAACATTTATAAACTACTCTTACCCCAGGAAAGGTTTAGGCCCGACATTTACCCTTGGACGGCTGGAAACCCGTAAAAACCGCTGTCTGGTTATCAATAAATTAATAACGAAATAAACAATAGAGAAGAAATATAAAACGAAACGTTAAAACATAAATGGAATATCGTAAATAAGTATATTTAAGATTTTCTTTGGCTACGCAACTTTGGAAAGGTAAAACTTATTTCTGGCTGGTTCACGTGCCTTTAGCCTTGGGTCAGGTGACTTCTGATCGATTGGTTGCTCCCCGTCTTTTTCTGGCCTCATGGATTCTCCTCCGGAAAGGTTCCCAGGAATTGTCGAGGGAGTACCTGGAGTTTCGGTTGCTGTTGTTGCTACTTTTTGAATTGACAGTCACGACATTCTGCCCTGAGGACGAAGGACGACTCGAATACGTCGAAACGTCGGCAGAAATGCAGAATTTGACCCGGTGGAGTATCCGAATCGACTTCACAACTACAGCATACGACGGTAAAGCATCAGATCTTTCCACCTTCCTTCACATCTCAGCACACTCACCGTCCTCTTTTTCTGCCTTCTCCGAATCTCCGCCACCAACTTCCTTTCCTGTCTCACCATGCCCAACACTTCCTTTCCCGACGCCTGAAACATCAAGGCTTCTATCTTGCACACATCTACCTTCGCGTGGTCTTTATTTCTCCTCCTCTCTTCTATTCATTAGATTCCTTTCAACGCTATTTTCTTGCAGGTGAATCACGGTGATTGGTTGGTCTCGTAACCCTATGCCAACAAAAATTCGATTTCTAGTTCACCTCTCCATCTCTCATTATTTGAAATGCGTTCAAACTTAAATTATTTTTAAGAAATATACAGGATTTTGCTAGGAAAGGCTAGATTTAGGTGATTTTATTGGTTTTAGGAGTTCAATTTTGTTCTTCCAAGAAGTCCCGTCTAGCTTAGGATGGCCCAATTATTATGCTAGTTCTTTATCCAGACTTACAATTCCATTATATGCATACTCAATGTTTTGTCATTCCTATGCACGGATATGGAACCTGTTATGATATAGCGTAAGGAGGTCCAATAAAGATACAATACGGTCACCTTGTTATCATAAGGGCCATGTGCTTACTGGGCGAGAGCGTCCGGGATGCCCCCCTATAGTGCACATCGAAACCTATCGATATGTTAGAAGGGTCGATACCTTCGCTCTTGCCAACCAAACATCTCCCGTCTTTTAATTGTATTCATATTACACATACAGACATAGGTACATACATACATACATGAGTAGAGACATAATAATGACTCACAATAACCATTAATCGTAAACATAGTCCTTGTGCCATACAGGTGGCTTCCTGACCTTTCTAGTATTTGGCGGTATGTACATCTTCAACAGGTTCATTTTCCTCAGTAGTCAGATCAACATCACTCTTGTTTTCCACAGGCAAGGGAACATTACCACAATTATCACCATCTACCACAATAAGGGGCCAGTCACCACTCTCTTCCCCATTCTCCAGCACACTATCACTTTCTTTCTTCACATAAGGGGAAGGGATTAAATGCCACCTATTTCGTCTTACAACACCACTGGAAATTTTCACAAGATACGATCTAGGATATGCACTCAGCTGTTTAATAATTTTACCATACACTTTTTTATCCACCAACCAAACTATATCTCCCTCGTTCAACTCTTGGAGATCAACATACCTATGCCTTTTGTTATAATACACAAATTGTTTAAATTTATGATCTCTTTCTCTCATTTGTGTTTTGTTTCATATTTTACACAGGATACTTGATAGCAATGGTAATTTAGATTTTAACTTTCTGTTGAACAACAACTCACTAGGTGAAAACCCATTTTCTAGGGGAGTGATGCGGTAGGCCAGAAGGCCTTCACTGAGATCCACATTTTTTTTATTAATGACTTAGTCACCTTCACAGCTGATTCTACTGCACCGTTAGATTGGCTATAGTAGGGTGAACTTGTAAAATGACTGAAATTATATTCTTTAGCAAATTTCTTAAATTTATATCCAAACTGAGGTCCATTGTCCGACTGCATCACTTCACAAATTCCATAACGATCAAATACCTACATCTTTTAGCTGAGAGGTTACAAACTCTTCCTTCATCTGAGAAAGAGAAACTATTTTAAAAAATCTAGAATAATAATCTGTAACAATTAAATATCATTGGTTTCTACATTTAAAAAAGTCAACTCCAATTTTTTGCCTAGGATATTTTGGGAATGCATCTTTAACAAAAGTTTCCCTTATATTAGTTCTTTCTTCAATACAATTTGGGCAGTTCCGTACTAATTGTTCTATTTGCTTACTTAATCCAATCCACCAAACTGACATTTGGGCTCGTCTACGACATTTTACTATTCCTTGATGACCTAAATTAATAAATGCAAGGACTTCATCCTGTAACTGGGGTGGGATAACTATCCGTGTGCCCTCCAGCAATAGATTCTCCCCAACTGAAAATTCTTGCTTAAATTGGTAATAAGGATACAATTTTGCAGCTATTGTACTCTTATCAGGACATCCTTCGATGCAATATTTAATCAACGATCTACAAATTAAATCATTTTTCTGTGCCTCTTCTATTTTTCCTAGATAAGCATTTTTTACAGGCACACTAGTTACTACTAAATTTACAAATGCTTCCACTTCCTCTCTCAGTTCCTCGAATTTTGTACTAGTTCCCACCGGATTTCTTGATAGTGAATCTGCAACCATAAAATATTTTCCCGGAGTATACATTATCTTGTAATCGTAGCGCATGAGTCTAATTCTAAATCGCTGTAATCTAGGAGTAATTAAATCTAAGTTTTTTGATTGCAGTACCTGTAATAAAGGTTTGTGGTCAGTTTCCAGTATGATTTCTACTCCAGTTACATATTCTGACATCTTTTCTGTGGCCTAAATAAGAGCCAAAGCTTCTCGTTCAATTTGGGCGTACCTACGTTCAGCATCAGTCATTGTGCGTGATACATAACCAACAATTTCTCTGTCATTGTTTTCATTAATTTGAAACAAGCATCCTCCTAGGCCATAAGAACATGCATCAGCACGAATTATTATAAGTATCCTAGGGTCAAAATAGGCCAATTTTGGGACACTTGATAAAAGAGTTTTAATTTTTTCGAATGACTCTTTCTGAGAGAAACCCCATAAATATGGAAAGTCATTTTCCAAAATAGAAATGAAAGGCTCCAGCAACTGTGATCTATTCTCAACAAATCTTGCAGTAAAATTTATCATTCCCAAGAACCTAAGGAGCTCTGTTTTATTACTGGATTCCGGGAACCCTGTTATAACTTTTACTCTTTCTGGATCTATAGAAATTCCATTCTTGGTTCACACATGCCCTAAATATGTCACTTGATCCACTCCAAAAACACTTTTATCTGGGTTTATCGTCATACCTTCTGTTTCCAGCTTGGAAAGAACTTGTCTCAGAACTTCATCATGGCCCTCCACACTGGAATGATAAACTAAAATATCATCTACATGATGAATCACATGTTTCATGCCAATCAAAACTTTTGACACTTTTCTTACAAAATATTCAGATTCACATGATATACCAAAGGGTATTCTTTTGAATACAAACCTTCCTAAAGGACTAATAAATGTTGTTAGTAACTGACTTGATTCGTCAAGTTTGATCTGATAAAAACCTTTGTTTAAGTCTATTTTAGAAAATATTTTGGCTCCTTGGAGTTTGGCTTAGGTTATGTCCACTTTAGGGATGGGTAAATATGGACTTACGATGCACTTATTCAGCTCAGTATAGTCACAACACATACGGAGTTCCTAATTATACTTTAGCAAACAACCAATAGGAGCAACCCATTCAGTCGCCTTTTCAACTGGTATAATAATATTCAACATTTGAAGTCGTTTCAATTCTGTTTTCAATTCTGTCAACTTTTCAAGGAGAGCAATTGGTACAATTCTAGGAACAGTTTAAGAAAACTGCTTTGATCCAGGTTTAACTTTAAATGCAATAACCCCTTTGAACTCCCCTATTCCCGAAAACAGTTTTAGAAATTCTCTAGAAGGAATAACCTTTGTCTCTGATATACTGGAGACACGAAGATCTCGAGGAGGAAATGTTAACACATTCAATTGTTCCAAAGCATAGTATAGGAGTTTTTAAGCCCTTGATTACAAAACAAGCACAACCCTGCTAAAATATCTACTGGTTTCAGTAGGATTTTCTACTGAGTCCTACTGAACTCTACTGAAATCTATTGGACTCTACTGGATCCCAACTGTTTTCTACTGTTATGGGTGCAGTAGCCTACTGAATTGTACTGCCCATACAAATAAATCTGTACTGTGGATGCACTGTAACTGGTCTAAAACTGGACTAAACTCAGCATTTAGCACAGTCATAGTGCAGTTAACTGTGCTAGACTGCACTGTGGCAGCTGGTCTTTGGAGAGACTGTACTGTAACTGTGCTTAATCACCATACTGTAACTGCACTTTAGCTCAAACTGCACTGTGACACAGTGCTGTAACTGTACTATAGCTCAAACTGTACTGTGACACAGCTATGTAACTGGACTAGAACTCTACTAACTCAAACTGCACTGTGACACCACTGTGTAATAGGAATAGAACTATACAGTACTGTATACTACGTAGTATTGCACAAACTGCACGATGCATCACAACTTGAACTGTACTAGAGCTACAATTACCACAGAATTCAAATCTGCATGCTGTAACCTATAATTTTAGGAATCAAAAGATTTATATACAGAGGAATCAAAAGGACTTATCTTTTAGTCCTTTCTTCGACATTCAATGGATTTGCAATTTTATTTCCGTATGGTACATAGAAGTGAAAATGGGAATGTTCCTTAAAGTGTGAGAACTAAAATTTTCTCTTAGATCATCATTATTTTGAGAATTTTGGGAGATAGAGGAACTAGTTACACGGCGGAAATTGGAACTGCTTTCCATAGATGTCCAGAAACAATAATATAACAATTGTCTCAAGCCATAGTTGATTAATCAAATATTTCTTGAAAAAATAGTTATAGCCTAACTGAATATGTTCATCTGTAAAATAATAAAATGTCATTCGCCTTTCTGGAGTTTCCTAGGATCATCCTCAAAGAATATCACAGATTGCATATGCAAATTATTCCAACTACAATGCTCTCTCGTAGAGGGACCTGCTATTTGCGAACAATGAATTATACGATCTCTCTTGGGAATGAATGATAGTTTTTTGGAGGGCCCCGCTATTTGGCAATCATTCATTTCCATAGTTTGTAGTAAATCATCGGACCCTTGTCTCTCCCTGTAATTTTTGAACGAATTTTATCCAGGCTCTTTCTATGAGCAGCATCTTCATTTCCTACACAATCTTTATTCTCGACATCAGCTTTTTTCTTAGCACGATAATTTCTGGTATATTCGGCTTTTTTCCTCTTGTTTTCCGCTTCCTGTTCACTGTGCACATCTTTCTCTCTTGCGCGATAATTTCTGGCATATTCAGCTTTTTTTCTCTTCCGATCCATGTTAGTTTTTTTCCAATTCGGGATCAGCGTCAATTCTTTCTCTTTAGCGCGATAATTTCGTTCATATTCGGCTTTCTTCCTCTTTCTTTCATCTCTCTGTCCTTCCGCTAAATTATTCAATTGTAAAATCTCACCCATTGCGTCTATTGTTTCATTACCCTTTTGATCTTCTTGCCGCTCTCTTCCACTTTCTGCATTTTCTAAAATTGCGGATTCAACACAAGTTGCGTTGCCTTCATGACGTTTGTCCATGTTTCCGTGCCTACAAAAGAATTCCAAATTAATAACATTTCTCGATATAGCAGATCAGGTGCCTAGGTCAAATTTCCGAAAGAATTTATCATAAACGCCCATTTTTTATGAAAAACCATTTTCCCCCACAAATTTTTCGGAAAAAACTTTTTGACAAGATCAGAACAAAATCTGAAAAAAATTGTCAAGAATTGTTCCCAAAAATAAATCTCAAAAAAAAAACTCCTCCATTAGGCATAGATCCTGGGACCTTTGGTACGTAGGATGTCGACTCTAATCGCTACGCCATCTTACTCCATTAAAGAGTGAACGTTCTCATGAGCTTACATTCGGCATGCTAAGCGGGGCCCCGGAAAGAAGAATCTGACGGTACGTGACGCGAGTTTGCTCTTTTTCCCCCATGGCAAAAGTGCCCAACGGGCCAAAAGAAGTTTACACTTCAAAAATATTCATCCTGAAGTATATCTGTAATTTTAATGAGCAATTAGACAATATAAATTAAACAAACGTAATTTATAAATGAGAAAGGCCATTTCGAGACCCTGTGAACAGTGGAAACAGTGTAAGCTACGGCAGCGAAGACGGAATCTACTCTAAAGTACCGATAGCGTAGATAGTACCGCAGTAACATTTTCTTTTTTCATTTGTTTTTGAAACTCTTCCGCTCCACCGATGGACACCGTTGTCGATAAGCCTTGAAGTCAAGATGGCGGATAAAGTGTAGCATGGTTGTGTACAGGAAAATTTCATTGCTGAGAGTGAGTAACAAGGTAACCTCGGGAAATTTAAATCAATTTGTTGAGGTAAGTGAAAGTGTCGTGAATTATCTTTTTACGTCGGTGTCTCAAAATATTTATCTTATCTTCGTTTTTAGCGCGTGGAAAATGCTGGGTGAAATTCCTTCCCCGCGAATGAAATATATGTTATGATTGGTCGGTATTCTTATAGTAAATTTGGAATTCGGGATGTGGATATAGTCTTGCATAGTATTTACGTGTGCTTGCCGTATTGTAACCTTAGGTTATGTTGCCTT
This sequence comes from Pyrrhosoma nymphula, assembly GCA_963573305.1. Lineage (NCBI taxonomy): Eukaryota > Metazoa > Arthropoda > Insecta > Odonata > Coenagrionidae > Pyrrhosoma > Pyrrhosoma nymphula. The sequence goes on along the minus strand of OY754329.1, from coordinate 153,036,864 downwards.
GTGAGAACTCGTTACCTACGTAGTAGTATGTGAAGTCAGTTTTCACGCGATACTTGATCAAGCATAAGTTGGAGGGTACTCGCTAGCACGATAGCTTTCCAATATCGTGTGGTATAGAGCGAGCATTCAGACCAACAAGCATTATCGCTAACATGCTGGCTGAAAAACTTGATTTCATAACCGAGGCGAGTTAGAAGTACTAGTTAGCTGCTCGCTCCCAGTACAACATTCTAGACGTCGATCTATCATGTTGTGTGTTACTGCTGCTATGCGTTCTTTTTTTAAATCTGTATCACGTGTGTCTACAAGAAATTTTTCAAGCCGTGAAACAAAAATAAAATAAAAATGTCCCTTCTCTGCCAGAATCGCTGTCATCAGCGATTTTTTTCTCCATTTATTTATATACCAGTTTTTTTTATTATTCCTTTATTTCATTTGTGGATTTTTCAACGTAGATATTGAAGATCTTAGGCGACAGATCGCATCCTTGCCGTGGGACCTCGGGAATAAATAAGGAGAGAATGAGATTATATGAGGAAATTAAGATAGATCTGATGGCGAGCAATCTATAGGGGGGATGTGAGGTAGTGCTCCAGACTTATGGATGTTAGGATAAGGACTGTCCAAAAATCTAGCAATCAGCTGGTGGAATACCAAAATGAATACATCCCCTTGAATGCCTTCCTTTCACAACCTATCTTAATGGCGCTAATGACATCAGTTTCTGTTCGCCTCCTCTAAAGCCGTGTTTACACGATGCATTTACCCGCGCAAGTACGTGGCTGGACAGATGCGTGAACACATTCACCAAATTAGAACAGGGGCTATTTTCTGTCCACGCATTTGCGCAATTTTGAGTGTTTACACGGTGAAATTTTGATGGTGATTGTGTTCACGCATCTACCCGCGCGGGTAAATGCATCGTGTAAACACGGCTTAATCAACTAACCTTTCCATCTCGTCTCTCCTCAGACCCACTCACCAATTCCCTTTTCTCAAAGCCGGGTTTCTCGAGGCACTTCAATCCAATGTCTGATGAATGGGTGGATGCGCAGTGAAAATTTCGTCGTGTGAAGCGAGGAATTGCTAGAATGACTGCGCGAATGCATGAACAAAAGAAAGGAAAAGAGCCTCTGCTCTAGTTCCGTGCCAGCGTTCTCACAATTTCTGTGCATCAAACTGCGCAATTAAGTGCCTCGTGTAAAGTTATATTAAGAAAAGGCTTCCTTTCTCTTGGAAATTCTACATCGGATGTTCCTGTCACTGTTACTATCAATACGTTCCTTACAAAAGTATTTTATTTATTTTCATCCCATACATTTCCTAATACACCTCTAGAGCGCTCATCATTGGCTGTAATCCCTTGGCTGGCTAGGTGACTAATGATTGGTTACCTGTGAGTCTGAATGACTATCACCTCCCCTCCTACCTTTATTCCCATCTCCTTCCCATTCCATGCTCCTGTAACTATTTTTTCCGAGTAAGCGTTTAAAAGGATCTGAGATAGTGGGCATCCCTGCATCATTCCCCATCTATCGTGGCCTGTTCCAAGTCGTCATCGGCTACCCTTAACGTTCGTGCAGACATTCGTAATATGTCGTCCGTCTCTTCAATCTACCGATATTCTTCAGCTCTTCCTCCAAGTTCGTCCTATCCAGTCTATCAAACTCTCTCTTGTACTCTTTCAGAAGCAACTTAAAACATCTTAAAACTTCTTTTTATTAGTCTTATTCAGTGGTACACATCCCTCCAGGCTCAATGGATCATCTCCTCCATGTATACAATATTTTTTCATCCCCACCCCCCAAAATTTTATTAAATAGCGGGTTTCCCCCTCCCCAATTATTTTTATGACGAATTTTGTGTCATTTCCCCCTTTCGTGGGCACCACTGGTCCTATTCTATATTTTCCACCTCTTTAAATCATAAACTCTACATGCTTCTGATTTAGAAGCCCCTTATAATTTTGTTAATGTGTTTTATCAAGTGTTCGTGCATCTACTCACCTTGGGAAATACGTCGTGTAGTATACAGGCCTTTATGAAGAGCAGTTATCTGCTCAGGATGGATGCAGTGAATGTGGAGCTTCGTAACAACTCCGTGAAGAGAATACTCATACTTTTCCTTTTCACGATTTCCCGCGTGCACCTAGCCTAGCTCCTCGCGTCTCCGGTGGTGCCAGAATCCTCTTGATTAGTTTTTTTGGTTGCAGTATGCAAAAATGTCGTCTTCTAATCTTTTGTCCCTTCCTCCTTTCTTATGTTACCGTGTCATTTTATTTTCAGATCTTCCATCAAAAGCTCCGATTCTCCCTGTGCGCCGTATATCTTATCCCATGGGATCCACATATCGGAAATAGTAATCAAATTACCTACTACACTGTTGAATTTACTTGCTACCGAGTGATTTTTGGAAAGTAAATGGTAATCGACTGTAATGTGGTGGCAATTCTTTTAGACCTGGTCCAGAGATGAGAGGAGCTGCAGACTCGTCGGTGGAAGACAAACCGTCGCCAACTGGTGGTGATATGCTGTGAGGCGTCGTTGAAATAGCTCTGGGAAAGAGTGGATGGTTACAAGCGGGAGTGAATGCCTCCTCAAGCATTGGAATCATTTACCATTTTCCCCATGCTTGATCTTGGAGCCTCTAGTTGTAATCTTTTTAAGACACCAGAACCTTGGAGAGGAAGGTACAGTAGCCTCTTAACGAAGGCTTGAAGATGCTACACTGTTGATACAATTGTGTAAGTTGGGAGTATTATGATTAGAATTTCATGGTCGGAGAGAAATTGGTGCTTTATATGGAATTCTCTCGGCTGTTGTACTGGGTCAGGCTGCCTGAGGCTGATGGGAGAGTCGCTCGTCGAAACTTCGGCAATGGGAAACCTGACCCTGAGTCACACCCGAGATGCCCATGTGCATCCACCAGGAAAGGTAATGGCCCTTCATGAAAGTCGGGCAAATTCCTTGCAAAGTCAGTGTAATGTTGAGAGGAGAGGTCATGAAATTAGTTTCTCTTGCCAAAGTCTGCATGCACTCAGTATCACCCCAGGGTTTGGATTTTTTTCTTTTGAGTTATTTCGCTCAAGTCCTGACTAAATAAGTTTGTAACTGAATTTCATTTTGACGTATGTGCACAGTGCCAAGGAGATAAATTACTCCTCCAAGTAACTTTTATGGCTTCTCCCCAAACCCGAAGCCTAAAACCTCGGTAAATACAATGGCCGTGCGTCAGAAAATTTTAACTTTTGCCTCCAGTATGAATTATAGTTATCGTTTACATATGTCTCTTGGGAGAACTTTGGAGAAATGCCGTGAGTTGCACATGTTCAATTATTGCTACATTCTTTGGAAATACTAATTACAAAACATAATTGCTTTAAAATCTTTTAATATGAAATTTTTGACATTTTTAAGTTAGAAAATCAATTTTTCAATACCGCACCATTTGCTTTATATTTCTTTATAACGTGTTGATTTCATATTTTTCATTTTTAGTTCATTTGAGAGAAGACACATTTACGTGTCATTGGGAATTACACGTTTATGATCTGCCGAGATATAAATGCATTCCCTTAATTTTTATTGCATCATAAAGCTACTTTGGTGAATATCTGAAACTTTTTTATGAGATAACACAATTAATGGATATTTTTCCTATGAACTGCAGATGTATGTAGTCATCATGCTATAGCATGAGGCACCATATATGGTGCCTCATTTGAAATAGTTAAAATATACCGTGAATAATACTTATCCCATCAAATATTCAGCACCTACACACAGTAAAATCTATATGGTCCAAATTTGATAATACATATGTTGATATATCAGAAATTCCACTTGTACTGTGTGTGTGATCTTAAAAAAATATGGTAAGACTTACATATATCTAAAAGCTTAAACGTTATGACCCTGGCATGGGAATTCCATGTACAACTCGAGACTGAAGTAAATGAATGTACCGTAAACATACTTAAGATGTTGTCTTTATTTTCTCTTAAGTCACCAAGAAAGATTGGTTTCTTTGTTGGAGCGTGACTAATTTCCTGGTTTTTCAGTTTGCATTTGTATTTTTTGGCGGGTTTCAATATTCGTTATTTTTTATATTTTACTTATTCATAGGTTTTATCAGCCCTATTTTCCTTCTATGCATACTTGGTTCATGTCGAGCGGAAAGCAAAAATAAAGATTATCTTCCAACTTGTCCACTTTTCGACCATTATTTTTGGTTAATTGTATTGGGGCTTATATCTCCAGTCATTCAATCCTTAGAACTGCCATTTAGCCTAAGAACTGCCAATCACAGTAAATGGCTAGAGAGAAGATAAAGAAATGGAATGGTAAGCTATCAGACAAGTGTAATAATTTAGTAATCCAATTAAATATTTTGAGGTGCAGTGGTGTGTAGGTATGTCATGATCAGTTCGTTTATTTTAAACTCTTCAGTTGTTACCTCTCATTCTGAGAATTAGTTGACATTTAATTCTAAAATTGACTTGCTAGCTTACATCAGTGATTAGTATTTTGTTGGAAATAAAATGAAAGTTATTTTTTCACTGCTCTAGTACAGGAGTAGCGGAAGTGGCGAATAAATGATTTAAAAAATTTAATTTTAAATTCTCATCGGTGTCTTTTCAAAACTTACGCAATCTAGATATGCGAAAAACCATTTTAGATGTCTGAATTACTCAAGGGTGTCCCATTGCTACTCGTAAACCGAGTCGTGTGTTAACTGCGCGATGATAATGTTTGGTCATTGCCGTGTTCACTATTACTCGGGGAATTCTTCCGGCAGCTTATTTATTAAGGGCTTCAGTAGACTTGCAAAATGATTTCCTCTATTATCTCTCTACTGACACTTTTTCAAAGAAATGTTTTGCATCTCTTTTGCATTGTCTTGACCTAGTGAGGTCGTGTATTGTATTTTATACATTTTTTATCCCGCTGCCGGACTGTTGATCCGTTTGCGACAGGAAACTAGCAATATATATGAATTAAAATTAGGTGGATCAGAGACAGCGGATTAATTTTGATTCGCGGAGACATGACGAATATGATTGCTATTAAAATTAAATGTTTTCGGCCATAAGGAACCGTTAATGTTGTAAATCATAATTTGAAATTTAAACTGGAGAAAATCTTGTACTCAATATGGAACTAACTTTCATCTTGGTCCTAAAAAAAGATACTTTCCTGCTACTTCTTCACAAGTGGCCCACGTCACGGAATTACGAAATGGATAAAGCATAGATGTGGATTCTATATTGTCATTGTGGAATGTAATAAAGCGTGGTGTGCATCAATGTATAATAGTCCATAAAAAAATTACTGATTTTTGCGTTTTGTACAAACTGATTAAATAAAAAATATTGAGGAAAAGTTGTTACTTCATTCACGGCTGGGTTGGCTTTTCCGAGGGAGAACGCAGTATTAATGTGAGAGTGATCTTCAGTTGTCTTTGGCTTTCCGTGGCACGAAGAAAAGAGAGAATTGAAACAAGTTCTCGCTGGTTGTAATGTAGCTCTATTCACTCAGTAGGTAGCTAATAATTTAAATAATACTTATTAACACTAAGATTATACTGGGATATTCATCGAGAAATAATAATAGCATAATTCTGCAAGGACCTCAGTAATCAGCCTAAATCGAATGGAATTATTATAGTGTTTTGTTTATATATTTCAACTGTCGGCAGCAATTCCAAAAAAGGGGTCATTAAATTCGGCAAATCGAATTTCCCGCGTTCGTCATCAGGTGAGACAAATTTTTATACAGACTATGCGAAAAGTTAAGGCACTCGCCATCTGTTGGTCAAGTTTTAAACTAGCGGTCTCAGGGAAGTGCTTTTGCGAATTATTAAATGCGGACGCCATCTATTGATCAAATTTTGAACTAGGGTTGTCCCCAAGAATCCGCCACACCTCTGCATTTTTATAATAAATGCACTTCCAGGTTTTAATATTGTGTTCAGGACAGCATATGAAGTCCAGAACACCTTTAATTGTTGACCATTTTTTGTAAAAATGCCGATTTTTTTTCCGGGCGCCCGGCTGGCCCGCCGGGAAAACATCGGCGGCCTTACAAAAAATGGTCAACTAATTAAGGTTTTCTGGATGTCTCACGTCGTCCTGAACACATTGTAAAAATCCCAGGAGAAGTTTTTCTATAAATTGCTAATTTAAAAAAAAATTCTAGAAATAAAAAAAATTGCCGGCAAAAAGATTCGATGTAGGTAACAAGCGCTATGTTCTCACTAACGGCTCCCGCCTCTTATCCCCCGGGCTACCGGGTTCTTGTTTGAAATTGACTCAAAACTTGTACTTAAATTCAAATATTGGGGACTTAGTCATTTTTCTGAAAATTTTGGTCGAAGCCGTCCGAGGGTTTCGAGTCAAGGCAACCCCCTTGGCAATCCTTCTCTCTCTGTGAGGGAGGCTCTGGACTTAGAATAATTTTGTGCTCCGGCGATTTCGCGAATCGTTTGCTTTGCAATGAGAGGCTATTCTTTCTGAAGAGACACCGATGTCGTGTCCGGACGCTAGGATCGCTCAATGGCTGCCAATGCGGGTAGTCCAAGGCCGCGAAGGAGAGCCATTTAACTGATTTAACCACGAGACGTATGGAGCATTAATAAGGAGGGAGCCATACCACGGTGAAGGTTTAATTTCATTTAAATGAAATTAAACCTTTTTTATTAAATAATTCTTTTATTTATGAAACAGACTTGGCGAGATACAGCCTCCGACCAAGGTTAAGGGAAGTATTATTAATCGCAAAACTTGGTGGCACTCGACCGTAGTCCCCTTGTTCCTCCGCCCTCAATTTCCTCTCTGCTATGAGGCCTTACTGGTTAAGGAACAAGTGGCACCATCGCAGAACTTGGTGGCACTCGACCGTAGTCCCCTTGTTCCTCCACCCTCAATTTCCTCTCTGCTATGAGGCCCTACTGGTTACGGAACTAGTGGCACCATCGCAGAACTTGGTGGCACAAGCCAAATTTTACCACTCATATTTCCGACGTACTGACCATCTTTAGAATATTGTTTCTATTGGTGGTAGTTCATAAATATATTTTAGGCCATTATTGGACATTTTTAAGAGGACTCAAGTGAAGTTTATTTTCCAAAATCAATCTTTGAGTGAATGTAAAGTTCAAGAGAATGCACAGTGCATCCAAAGAATGTGCTTAATTTTAAGAATATAAATTGGTCAATTACCCTTTGAAACAGGAATCTTAAATTTAAAGGATATTATCATCAATGTTGAAATTGCCAAAATATAGATATCTGCATTCTTTTTGCTCTACACCATTTTCAACACAATGAGGAAAAACTACATTACCCAGGGGTAAATGAAAATGTACAGATAATTTCTTTTAAGTTCATTTTTAATGGTTGAAGAGAACATTTATACATTGAGTAGGAAGTTCCAGAAGGATCCAGGTTAGTTCTCCACAATTGAATATATTTTTACTTCATATTCTGAGAGATCCAAGATTTGGGTAAGCCAGTTCCCCAAATCCCTCCACCATCAGTGAGCAGCTGCTGTCCAGCAACCACAGGAATCACCCTTGGTGCCAATTTGTTTGGATTCCAGTCTTCACCGACTTGCACCATTATTCCTTTTCCCAAAAGAGATTTGGGTCAATCTGATATAAAAATCAAATGAAAATGCATTTGTTAGTGTCAAGAAATTAACATCCTCTAAACTAGGAATTTATGGGATGACAATGCCTATTTCACTCAGTTAATATAATGAACAGCTGCTGAACAGAACACAGAGTACACACATCAAGCACAGTTCCTGAACAGTTTACATAAACAGTTCATGAACAGCTGCTGACAGATCAGGCCAATAAGTTCACCCAAACATCCACCACTGCTGCTACACAGTTTACATAAAAAAATTTAAGCAGCCATTCAACAGGGCTTTACACCCTTCCAAAATGCCCTCAATTAAGTACTTAGGACAAACGAAATCAGTACAAATTCAATGATAAACCTAAGATAATGAATCCTAATATACCTACATACTGACAACTACTCACAAGGTGGATGATATGGCAACTACAAGAAACAATAAGGGAAGATCCAGGCAGGAAAAGCCCAACAATGATGCGCCATTGGCTTTTGGTAGTTGGGGAAAGGATGAGTAAGGACAGAAATGAATGGGGAGAATATGGCCCATACACAGGAAATGTCTGTGGTTAGAAGATAGTGGAATTTTGCAGGATAAATAAATTAATACATAATAGCAAGCATAATATAATAAAAATAAAATCAAAATGATAATGACATCAGCGGAGGCAAAGACCACCATGGAAAAGGCTGGGAGAGAAAGCATAAAATAGATTATAATAGGTTCAGGCAGAAGTTAGGCAACAGATTCAAAATGTAATGCATCTTGTTAAGAGAAGATATAGATTCTGATCATAATCTAGGGCATTCTTATGAAATATGATGTTAGATTCAAAATTCCAAGTAAAAATAAAGTAGGACAAGGTAGCTTTCATCTTTATCATATGGATTAAAATTCCTTCTGCAGGCACTGCCAGCCAGATTTAAAAAAATGGGCAGCAACATGAAATTATAATATCAAGTAGCGAAGATTTTAGTAGGAGGACTGGAAGGAGACATTAGAAGGAGAACTGAGCTAGAAAATAAGGCATTCAACAATGGGAGAATATTAATTATTGGTACCTTGAGTTACAATGTGAAGAAAAGGCAATCAAAGAATATAACATGAAGTGTAGCATTGCAAGGAGCAATAAAATGAACTCTTGGGAAAGAGGAGATTAGGCTGCAGACTTTCAAGACACATAGTACAGAATGATATGGGGAGAGGGAAGGAGCAGGTGTGGTGGACAGAAAGGAAGACAAACGAGGAAGTTCTCGGCAAGGTGAGTGAGGAAAGGAAACTGCTGGAAGAGATTAGGAGGAGGCAGAGCAGGTGGTTTGAACAGGTAATGAGGGGATAGGGGGTGCTGAAGGCCACGACACTTTGGCAAGCCATGAAACTCCCTTGTAATTAGTTTAGCCACTATCTACACAGCAACTGAATTTTACTAATCTCATCATGCTAATATATGTATAGGCCACATGGATACATTAGCAACAATTTTTGAAACTGTATTTAGTGCAGAGAATCCACTCACCACTCAAGAAATGTAGGCAATAAGCCTGGCTTTTGGAACCTGAAGAAAAGAAAAACTACTGCTGTAAATGTCCAAGCACCATACTTGGCAAGGAGCAGAGGAAGAGGGAAAATCTTTCCACAAAAAAATGCATGCAATCATTCATACAAGAAAGCAATGTGGATTTTTTTTGCAAAGAAAGATTTTCTGTACACCTTGTTCCTCACTGCATTGGGTGCTTATACTTTACAGCTTTTTTTTACAGCCAGGTTTTTCATTTCTTTTGGCCACATAATACAGCTGTAGAACTGAGATCAAATTAAGGAAGGGCTCTCTTGAATCATTATTTGTCAGCCACCTTCCCAATTACAAAATATTCCACTTTCCAATGACACTGGGGTCAACTATTGATGACTTAATAAAATGTGGTCAGCTACAAATGAAGAAAATGCTTACTGTTTTTATAGTCCTTTAGTATGTAATGTAACCCAGTGTAAAAAAAGGGCCCCATGTACACACGAATATGGCAGGCAGAGCTGGCATCACTACTAACCCAGCTAGCACACTGAAATCGGATTACAAAATGCCCAAGTCAATGGTAGAGCAACAGTTGATGCGCGGCCGTTGCACCAAGTTAGATGGCAAAATCACGACAACCGTTGCCCCTACTTGCTCCGCGACGATTGCTGCTTCTCGTATCGTGTATTTTGTGAGTACATTTGCTATAATTAAGCGCTATCTGTGAACAATGAGTACTATGACTTATTCAGTTCATTTTGGGGAAATGTTGGTATTTTATTTTGGGTATAAGGACTGATTCATGGAAATATCTCCAGCCTACTCACCCACGTAGCATGCAAGCTGGATTCCATCCTGGATTTTGGCTGGATGCATCCAAAACCTATCCCTAAAAGCGCCAAGTTTTATTTCTACTGGCTTATGGCTTTTGTTTGTATGTATGGTCAAAAAATAGCAAGCACTCTGCCCACCTGTACGAAATTACTGTCAGTCATTGCGTGTATTCACTCTGATTTTTAGAAGAAATGGCCATATTCCTATGCCTAACTTCAATGAGAGATGACCTAGGGGTAACGTGTTGGATTGCTAACCTGAAATGCTAAAGTGGTACAGTGGACATACAATGAATATCTACATCTACGATGTACCGTGCAAGCCACCACTAGGGTGTGTGGCACGGGGTGATTCCACACCAGGCATGCAGCACTCGTCCCAGAACAAATCAGAACCTCGCACGCTCCCCCTGGCGCTAGGCGCAGGCCAACAGCAGTCAGGAGAACAGTGCGCAGTCCAACCGGAAACTGGGAGAGTGATACGTAAAAGAACATACAAACATGCAGAGAAATGCTATAGACACATCTAGTGGTTAATATTACTGATACTGTTAATTTATGAATACTACGAGATGCTACTTCATGCAAAGAAGAAAATAAAATAATGCCGGACAAATCGACCAGTGTGAAGTGCTAGTAATGATGTTGTGTTATTAGGCACAAGTGAAAATTCTACTCTACCTATTGAGGGTGGGAGTTTCATGTGATTGATCTATCGCAACTATTATGATCCCTTATTGTACGTGGGAAAAATGACATTTTGAATCTATCGGTTCGGCAGTCAATTTCCTTTATTTTATTCTTGTGATCACTTCTACCGTAGTACGTTGGCTCTAGCAGTATATGTTGAACGCCCGGCAAAAAACTGTCTGCTCTGAGTTTGCGCAAAAGATTTAACCTGTATCTCTCCCTTCGATCAGTTAGAGATTCCCACTCTAATTCCTTCAACAATTCGGTGACACTGCTAAGTTTATCGTAACAACTTTTCACAAATCTTGCTGCTCTCCATTGTATTCTATCTATTTCAGAGATTAGTCCTACTTCGTAAGGGTCCCATATGCTAGCGGCTAACTCCAAGTGAGGTCTCACAAGTGAAAAATAACATCGCTCTAACTTTCTCGTCACATTTTCCTAATTGAATATCCATGGTGGATATCCATGACATCCATTGGATATCCATAGATGTCTTATGTATATCTAATGGATATCCAAATGTCCTCTTTCTAGACATACCATGGATATACATGAGACATCCAATGGAAATCCATCTAGTGGATATTGGATATCAGATGGACATTCACTGGATGTCCAGTGAAAAAAAAGATGTTTCGCCATTACTCATTTTGAATGTCCTATTGAGCAATGGTAAAATGTAGTACGCCATATTATATAACCACTTATCTACCTAACGTTATGCTACATATATCACATGACTATCGACATTACGATGATTAATATATATATATATCATAAATAAATTGAGCCTAGGAGGTGGTCCCACAAGTCCAAATTATTATTACTTAAGTAGATATGGTAATCTACTGGTTAACTTTAAACTCGCTAATACCTCAACAACAGTTTTTTTTATTGAAGTTGAACCTGAAATTCTCCGCAAAAACTGAAAAACCACCTATGTCACTCAAATCACTTAGTAAATTAACTAAAAATAACTTAACGTTCAAAACCTGTTTTTCTGGGTTTCTTTGATGGATAACTCAAATAATATTGCACTCGCCCCTTAAACAATGCAATCATTTCTTTGCAGAAAAGGAGACGAGAACATGAGTCAAAATAATAGGGCAAAGCATCAATCGCTCATTGAACATCACATCAAACCTCGTAAACTGCTCCAAAATAATTTATTCCAGTGTTTTCGAAGAACGACACTATACATATAATCATCGTAACCCAATTATTAAGTTTGATCACTGAAATACAGAGGGATTTCTGGATATGGGAAAGATGTAAGCGCGGTCAACTAAATCGCATTTGACGTCTAATCGCATACAGCTAACGCATTAAATTAGTACAATCCATTAGTGAGGCAGTTAATTGTAATTTATAGGTCATAATGGCCACTCACAACTTACTCATTAACAACAGAGTCCCTCGTCATCATCTGCTGTCGGGAGACGTCGTCCATGGGAAGTCCATTTCCACCAGTCAAGTCGTCACACCCCTCGATGTCACACTTCCAGCTGACAAAGTTCGCGACTGAAAGCAGGCGGGCGACGAGAGTGGAAAGGAGCGGAGGGGGGGCTGCCTCGAAGGAGGGGTGCGGGAGTGGGAGCAAAGAGAACTTCTCAAAACGTCACGATGCGTACGATCCAAAGGAATTTGGGATTAGAGTTTTTTTGAGGGTTTGGAGTGAGGTTGCGAAGCCATATCTCGTCACCGTAAATATTTCATATGATGAGATACAGGGTAAAATGGCATCCGTTGTTGTCTTTGTTCGATCAACCCCGAAGGACACATGGGCGCCCATACAATATTTTCCTGAGGGGGCCAATACAAAAGTATAATAAGGGGGGTCCGAGGAGCCCTCTCCCAGAAATTTTACAAATTTGAGGTCACGGGAGTACATTTTTGGAACATCTAACAATAAGGTGAATGACAATTTTCTACATTTGCTACAAAAATATTAATTTAACCCTGCAAAAACAATACATAAATTAAATTTTCCCTTCCCTTTTTTATTTTTCCCGGGAGGCTAGGGGAGGGGAGGGGGGGGGGGCGTGGCCCCCCCTGCCCCTTTTTTTTTTCGCCCATGACAAGCTCATCCTTTTGCAATAAGGGGTTCATCCTTTTTCAAGGATAAATAAACAATGGAGGAATGAAGTTTCTGGATGCATTCATTGCACGCATTGCAGTGATTAGCTTTCCTCTCTCCCAACTTGTCACAGAGCCGATCCTTTTTTTTTCTCTTTTGTTGCAACTATCGTCCTGGGATCCTGCACCGTGGTAATTCCAGTCTCGTCCACATTATAAATGTGATCCGGTGTGTAGTCTGTTTTGGTAAAAACTAAGTCAAGGTTGTCATAACACTTCTTAACTTCTTCTCTGCTAAACCCAGTAATTCTGTTCACACTGGTGGCTTCAGGTTTCCGAATGCTGATAGATTGGTTTCGTTCTAGAAATCCATCAAGTCAATATAGCTCTGCTAAGTGTTCGTTTTTAGAAAATATGAGCGGGATTCCATTTTTTGCTGCAAACTCAAAGACCACTCAACGTACTTCAATTATGGTCAGCCAGTAGAACACATTGGCCAACAACTTGATCCTTTCTGCAAAGGAAATTTACACCTCCCAGGGCATGGCTGTGTTGTCGAAATATAATAAATAGGTAAAATTGGCGAAAGCTGTTACCTATAGAGAAATTATCAATATTATTTACGCTTTAGCTCTAGACTTCAGGCACTTTTACTTGAGTCACTTAAGTTTTAATGTCAGCCTTCGGAAGTTAAATTATGCCTAGTCTACATTTAAATGTGTAGTACCTGCACTTAATTTCACCCAGTTTGGGTGATAAACAATTCAATAAATATGGATTTTGAGTTACATGCATGACAAGTGGAAAATAAAAAAATGACATGAATAATAACTATGAGGGACCACTTATAACATTCATGTATTTGAGCAAGTCACATACTTCCAGTGGATACCTTGACTGGATGATAGGGATTAACCTTTGGTTTATCAATAGGTACATAGAAGCATAAAATATGCTCAAATTTTTAATTATCTCCATTTCATACAATTATACAAGGTTATTTACAGCACCATTAGATATGTTTTTTGGGTATTCATTAAAGGACAGAAGGGTATAAAATACATCTGTATACAAAATTTATGGACTGTTGCTCTTTTAAAATGCAAAAAATACCATCATGAGAGCATGGCGAAGCTAGGAAGTAGTTTTACACCATGCACACCAATTCACAAGAGTACCATACATTACAGACGGCCACTTACTAAACCTTGAAGAAAACAAAAATTTTTACAACTATCGCATATAAAAAATCTCTGAAAAAATTCAACTTCATCTAATATACATTGTTAGGTAAACTTGCAAACTTTATCACAATTAAAGGCAATTTAATATCTCCTGTCAAAAGGACAGCAGAGGTGACTAACTGATAGTACCTATATCCAGAGCATCTCACTATTTGAACATTTCATTCAAAAGGAACAATACCTCTATCTCACACAGGCCACAGCGCAGCCATTTGGAGGACAAACCTTTGTAATAAAAAAACAGTAACAATGGATAACTCTCTATCAATTAATACTGAGTACAAATATTCAGCACCTTCTGACATATATATACACTCCTCATGTCGCATTTAATGAAAATGAGGGAAAAAATGAGATTCTCAATGTGTAACCAGAACTCACAAAGCACCATCTCCAAAATAAAAATCACTTGAAAATAAGGTGTTAGTCAGCAAAATTATTTTCTTTAAAAATGTTTTACACAATGGTGGTCTTTGTATTAAAACAGAATAAATGAGCACAACGTCTTCATAATAATAAAAATGCATATATATTACCTTTCATGTGCTTACACACAAATGCTAAAGATCAGAAGCCCTGAAAACCCTGAGCACAAAATATAACTAACAGCAAGGGGGCCATCTAAGAATGATATCTCTAAATGATGACATCAGACGTGGCCTCGATTGCGCCTCGATGGCCCACTGCCATGCACGTGGCAATGAGGCAAGGAGGACGGCATTCCCTTGAGTGGACCAAGCAGTGATCCTTTCCTGTTAAGCTCATGTCACTCACAATACATGATCCACAGCAAATTTGAGGAAGCTCATTAGTACGATACATTCCCAGTACGAAGTGACAATGTACCAATGCATGCTTGCTATCAAGCATCATCACCACCATACTCACTGGGCCACTTGATTTCATAACCGATAACAGTTAGCCACTCACTCTCAGCAGGATTAAGTAGCTGTTGACCCTCATACGTTCACTGCTAAAATTGGCAACTTCTACACCTCCTACGGGCTATCAGTAATTCTACAACCATGAAATCAACATGAGTTTAAATGTACAGACAGATATATGTCAGCGATCTCTCGTGATTCACACCAGGTATTCAGGTCCATGGTGGCCAACATTTCGACACTCCTCAGGGCAGAGGTGACTCACCTCTACCCCAAGGACAATGCTCGACTTGAGTGTCAAAACATTGGCCGCCATGGACCTGAATACCCGGTGTTAACCCCGAGAGATTGCTGACATACATCTTTGCCGGGAAAGCCTAAAATGTTCAGACACATGTTTAGGTCACCTGCTTCAATAGATTATAGTGCAAAATTACAGTAGATGTGTTATAGTATGAATGAAAATATGGCTTCCTCCCCTTACTTGCAGCCTATGCCGAGACAAGAACGACGATGCCACTCTTCACGCTCGTGCAGAGCACAGGAGGGCAGAGTGTAATACAGTCGTGGGGGGCACAGACAAACAAATCTAATTGGGCCCTGATTGCAGGTCAGCAAATTGAAAAAAAGTCTGGCAGGCTGACCCTTTCACAGCACGGAGGATAATTCACCGGGACAACGAAGGAAATGACATGGTTTCAGTTTCTCATACGCAACTTGGCACTGGATTTCAGGATACAGACTGAATGGTTCTTGGAAATATGCAATGCTTTGATCACATTGATTTGATGAGATCATTCAGTTCAAGTACAAAGATTTGATCTTTTCCTCATCACATAAATTAGCTCACTGGTGCTTCATTAACAAAATGAAAATAAATTGTTTACTGTGATCACTTTAACACCCTTCAAGTGTATGAATGCCAATTACATTTAAAGAGAGCAAAATCTCATAACATTGGATTTGAAATTACTAAAATGCATGACGTACATGAGATCCTAATCTGATCCTCCTCAATTTTAAATTGATCAATAAGGAAGGCAAATGCTGCAATATTTTGATCCATTACTCTTCACACACTGCATGCATCCATTTCCATACAATAGGTACTGGACAGGAACTTAGGCCTCAAAATTGTAAATGCTTACAGAGCAGCTAGATTATTCTGATTCAAAAATTTTGATTTTTACACCACTTCCTTTAGAGCACCACTCGAATCAGTACTACTGTAGGGCTGGGTTAAGTTCAGGTGAACTTTGATGTTGCTACCTATCTCTCACAATCACTCACCTACATTATCACACTTCATCCTGATTATAAACACAGTGCAACTGCACCACAAAAATTGCTACACACACATGCATTCTTCTCAGAACTATTCAAGGATTGGCACTGTTAAGAGCCAATAGCACCACGACTAATATGTAACTGCATAAAAACTACACTGACTTTCTTCCACAAAAAAATCATACTATAGAAGATACTAAAAGCAACATTCACTTTTTATGAATATTTGTGTGTGTAGGATAGGAAAAATTACCTTGAAAAATACAATTTTTGGTCAATGACTTAAAAAAACATCAACAGACTAAAAGGAATGAAATAGTAAAAAATAAGTTAACACATGGCCTCTCAGTCTGCATCTTGTTCCAGAGGATTTAAAATTGGAAATACTCAACAAGAAGCACAGACAACTGTAAAATACAGCTGTAAGCTAAAAAATGAAAGAACCAAAATAGTAATAATGAACATTTGACATCAGCCATGGATTCGTTTTGTTCAAAGTTAGGTGGGTGTAACAAACATACAGCATTTTAGCACAAATGGATAGCAAATTTTACCAAACATAACACAGCCTTAAGGGCTGAAGCAAATGGTAGTTCTAAAAAAATTATGCTCAGAAACTATTTAAATTTTCGATTAAAACCTAAAATAATGGGTAAGAGAAATAAATGAGAGTAAAAAAATGAACTTGAAACAAATGGGAGCCAAAAGGAAGGTATGCAATCGCATGTGTACTACTCAAGGTGGTAATACCATATGAAAAATCTCTTTCTTCACCTGCAAAGGGCTGGCCTTGATGTTTCACTCATGTTTACAAGCATTAATGGAATCTCTTAGAGCTAAAATACTATTTCCTGTGAGATTTGCCTCATCACCAGACAGGACCTCTCCAACAGCCCCTTACCATCTTCTCCAGCAGATCGCGTTCACATAAAAAGCTATTTCCACTGTTTCTGGCCTCTCAAACAAGCAGCCTAGTCTTTATTTGACAGTTGTCTCCCTATCAAGCTATTATTCTGAGAGATGTACAGGCCATTTAGCTGCTTATCTCTATTTATTTTTCAGAGGAAACACTGTAAGCAAGATTTGGATTCACTAACCAAACCAATTCTATAAAAATACATGGGATAAGCATTCAGCACAGCAATATCTCTTTCAAAACACCACCTACGGACACAAAACCATGGGAAACTATGGACAGGAAAATTCACCAGGAAGAGTTGCTGAAAAAGTTTCATGAGCACAGCAAAAAAGTCGAATGTACATATGGATCTCACCAATGAGAGATTTACCTGGGGAGGAGGGAAGCACTTCACTCGACCCACCGATACAACAACCATTACATAAGCTAACAAAAAATTTACAAAAATGAAACAGGAACGAAACTTGGAATGCAGGAGGCAAATTTTACCTGGGCTGAAAGTGCCGAAGACTTCCCGTTGCTCAGAGATTTCTGCCGTAAGTGATAAAGGAATTGATACAGAGCGACCGACCAGTTTGTCTGAAAGTGGTCCAGGCAGGACACCCCATCGCATGCATCTTGGATTGAATCCCAAAGGGTCAGCACGGCTGTGCACCCTCCGTCACGCACAGTCTCACTTAGCAGCTCGTCGTTTCCGGCGCTTTCGCATGGATGATGCGAGCGTGCGTGGTAGTGAGCATGCCGGAGAGCAGCCTGCCTTCCCATCCTCCACCTCCGGCCCCACGCCGCCGGAAAACAAACATCATTTGGACGTCAGGCAATCGCTCGTCTCGGCACGCTGCTCCTCTGCCACGGTTGCTCCTCTGCCACGGTTCAGGCGCTCGGGGTGGGTGTACGCCAGTTGGGAGAAGTCACGCACTACGTCATTGAACGTGTCATCACCGAGGGTACCGCTCACACCACTCGTCTCCCCATCGTGCCGCATCTCCTCATTTAGGCGAGCCAGCCGGAGGCTTTGTTGCAGAAGGAGAGAGAGAGGCAAAGATATATTTGAGAGTTTCTCACTGAATTTTGTGAAACCTCATGATGTTATATGTACATAGTAGATTCCACAGGATCTATTGTAATATTAGGGGAATAATAGAGAGAGGAGTGAGAGTAGATATGTACTACCATTGACATTCAACAGGAAGGAGAGAAAATTAAAATTTTAGCACAGAAGTAATAGAATCCTTTCAACGTGATGAGCAAAAGGTATAACGTAATAACAAATTTAAGAATCATTAACCAACCATGGATACGTTGGGATGAAAAATACTTCCACTAATATCTCACTGAAATTCTAACACATCTTTTTAACATTAGCCATAAAGACCTTCAGCATGAGTTCCCACACTTATGCTGCAGTTGCCATTAACGCCAAGCTGCCAAGGAAATTAAAATTTCTATCATTTAACCCTTTAACTGCTCCCGTCGTCTATTGGCGATTTGAAGTATGGTTTATGGTTTTAGTAAAAAAAAGTTCAAAAATTCGTATTCAGTAGTAAAATCAGACGATAATTACTATGTAATTGTAAATTTTAAGACTAATTTTCCTTTAAATAAAAAGTGACAAATTTTAAAATTACGCAAAAATTTAGAAAAAAAGTTTGCATTTGGGAAGAGCTATAATTCAGATTTTTTGCGCAGTAAAAGGGTTTAATAGCGAATAAAGGGCTATTTTAGAGACAAAATTATTTTTTAGGTAAAAACAAAGCTTAAAAGAAAATTCCAAACAAGAAATAAAAACTTCATTCTTTCAGGAATTCGAGAGTGAAAGTATTAAACATATATCATATCTACATCTATGAACAACCGAGTGAGGTGCCGCAGAGACACGTGGCAGGGGATGGTAGGACAACCAGCCATGGAAAGGGGGGGGGGAGGACAGAGGTGAATGCATATTACATTTACTTCCCCTGCTCCCCCAGGGTCAGTTATCAGGGGCTTCAACCATGTCTCGGGCAAACAAATGATATCATATTAAGTGGGTCATGGAATAATAAAAAAATTCATCAAATTGGCCCAAGAGAGGCTGGCAGTTCACATGGCATATATTCACACAGTCAATCAAGGTATATATACAATGGGACCTTGTACCCACTGTGTATTATTCAATGTTCATGAGCATATCTTCATTCTTAGTATGAATGCGTTCACTACCCAGAACTTTCTTACAAAAATTCTTCCTTCACGAACCCAGAGTTATTTAATCTTTCCATCTTTTTTAAGAGTTTTAGCTATAAGGTCCTCCACACCAAACTATGAATGACCCTGGGCCTCCCCAATGCCCTGACTAAAACAAATTCCACTCATTTTATCATTTCCCAACAAAATTGCACTTTCCCACAAAATACACTTCTTCCGAGATTCCAACTAACACTGAAATCAGGGAATTAACAGTATTTAGCACTTAGGAAGGCGAACTAACAAAATGGTAAATAAAAAAAACATTACCAACACTAACATAGCGCTACTAAATTATGTTTGTCCCTTTACTATTCTTGCATGAGCAATGAAGGGTGATTTTATGGTTTTAAATTTCAGCAAAACATTTTAAACTTATTTTTCATTGAAACAATTGTTCTTATAACCCCTAATGGGGGGTGACTCTTAAATCACTACTCTAGTAATACCTATCAACCAACATTTGTCAACACCAAAGAACCAACTATTGGATTCTACCTTTATGAGAAACCATGAAAATTGCACACCATACCAGTTTATTTACATTAAACAACACAAATACCATGGATGCCACAATAACTTCACAAAACCATCGCAAATAGAACAACAGAACCCCATCAGAAGTACACAGCATAGCTCATCATTCAATCATCAATGGTGGAAACCAGAAAAAATACAATGAGCAAATGCATTCTCATCTTGTCACAAAATAAGAAACTGACGAAGCATGCGGAGTTAATTTTGGAATTACTCTTATGAGACATGGCCGAGTAAGTATGAGTGACAATGGCAAAAATTTGACAGTCGACACCTCCTTGCTCACTCACAGGGTGACAATGTCTGCATTTGCCTCCTGCACTGCAATGGCCAACGGGTCTGCTCCAGCCTTGTCCGTCAGGTGCTGGTCAGCTCGGTGTTTCAGGAGCAAGCAGACTTGGGCAGTGTGACCTGATGCAGAGGAGGAAGAGAAAGGGGCACAAAAGTAAGAAAACTACTACAAAGACATACAAATTTCTTGCTCCATCATTGAATGATTTTGAATGTGTATGTATTTCTTGTCCTAAATTTTACAATTTAAAGTCCTGGGACTAATAAAAATTATTATTATTATCACAAAATCTCCAGCAGCTTGTAACTATAGAGCAGACAAACAAAAGTTAAGAAAAATATATCACAATTTGATCTCACATAATTAAAGTTTTTTCTAATATTTGTTTACTGTACTAAAACAATTTCAGTACAAATACAAATATGTTATGTATATTCGTAAAATATATATTCAAAATTTGAGGTTCAGATATCCAGAATTGTTATTTTTATGATTTGTACTATTCATTTTTAATTATTATTTTTATTTATTTTTACTTATTTAAATTTTTTAAATCGAATTTTTGGCAATATTGTGTTTGGCTTTCCTTTTTTTTATTGATTTTGATTTTGTTACCAAGAAGAAATCCTTGTTACCATTGTCATTAAAAGAAAATGTTCTCATCTTAAAGTACTAAATTTATGAGTATAAGCTCTTTTATATTTACATAATTATAACCAATACTAACTGTTTTCCTTGCATTGTGTTAAAGCCCTGATGATGCTTTAATTAAAGAGAGAAACGTTGGTAAAAGGAAGTTGAGATTTTTTAAAAAAACTCTCAATAAAATATGTACTGCATACATAAATTAAAGTGGTCAATAACCAACTCAACAAAGATAAAAACATCGCATATGGTACCCAGTAAGAAGCTCATAAAATCTCAGATAGGTTGGAAATGGGTATGCAACCACGCAATACACAAAAAACGAGCAATCCAGTGACTGCAGATGACAATCATCGTCAAATTTAAAATTACCGACTTCAATCACAATTTTTTTAAATATTTTAAACAGTTATTACAACATTATACAGTAACACATATTGATACCAAAACAATCTGAAATGGAAGAAAAAAAAATTCAGTCACCAATGAAATTTCAAAAAATGTCACCGCGTTGCGTTAACCTTCCTCGGGTTGATGATCCGAATCTTCCGTTCCGAATGAATGTAGAAGTTTTGGATCTCTCAGATGCACTCTGGGCCCCAAACTACGTCCCTTGAGTGTTTTCTGCAGTTTGTTGAACACAGTTTGCATACACAATGGGAGATGTTGATATGACTGAGGGCTGGCACCCCCGAATGCTCCCACAGCCTGTAATAGGGCTGGTTCAGATACACGTATTCTATATCACACACTGCTAGACTTTTTTATGTTAAACTTTCGATGAGGGAGAGAAGGAACACAAGTGTTTTGGTCATAGGTGGTCTACGACATGGTTTCTGGGCCTCCCAACCCCTTCCGTGGCCATGTTTCCGCTAATAAAAGCAAATTCAAAGAACTGCGGAACTGAACTTAAAGCACTCGGTGCAAAATCGAGGGGTCTGGGTTCAAATCCCAGTCCAGGCAAATGATTTTTTCACAGTGAATTTCACACAATTGAATAAAAGCAACTTCCTGCGACTCATGGAGGACGCTCTTCGGGGCACAGAGGGCTTATACAACCTTAACGCTCGTATTTCGTTCCGGGATATTCAAGCACTAGTTGAAACAACACGATTCGAAGCATAAAACTCCATAAGGAATAATGCCATAGTAAATAATAAGTTCCCAAGTTTCTGTTGAATGATTTGAAACTGTAACAGTACTATTATTCCTTAGATTCTTATGATTTTTGATATCAAATGACATTTCCCAAACTATTAGCACTGAATATGAATCAATATTAAAGATAGATCGCTTCGATATTCTACGTAAGCGCAAAATGACACTCGAAAGCTCCTAACTGTGACCCTAATTTATGTCGATCCAATGGCCAGGTTTAGAATATAATGACATATTCACAATAAAGAGACAATAATCTATGTTTTCCATTGACTTTTGGTGACATCGAGATCAATTCCAAGCTCTAACTCATGTTTAATTTTATCATTTTTTTTCAATTTTGTTTCGTTTAGGGCCTAATAACTCACCTAATAATTCTGAGAAAAGACCAGCCATTATTCTGCAGAAGTCATAATGCAGAACTATTCCTTAGGAATGCATAAAATTTTAATGGTGCACAACCTCGGCATGATGGATGAACAAAATCTGAATCGTGACAATTTTGCAACTTCCACAGTTTTAGCTTGATATGAATATTTTTCAACAGAGAAGCACTTTGCTAAAAAAAACACAAATTTTGTTTTTCATAGACAAACTACATGAAAAAGGAGAAACGTAACATACTGTATTGTACGTGAAACTTGAAACTTAGAAAATGACGCGTTGGGAGGTTAAGAGTGCAGTCTGCACATGCGTTACTTTCCGATACTACCCATCTAAACGATGAGGAATCATGAACTATGGACAGAGATATGAGAAAAAGTTGTAACATAATCTGTTGTTATTGGTTAATTGTTGCAGAATAAATACTTTGCTTTTTCGGACCACAATAATGCTCCGCCCAAATTTAGGACTTCAATGGAATTTGTGGCATGGTATGTTTGGCAGAATGCCCTTAAGTCCATAAGCTACAATAAAAACTAAGGCTTCCTTTGGAAATCAAGGAAAATGTTTGGCATTTTGACTGTTGAGATGTCTTTTAGGAATAATTTTGGGCTGATATGCCTACTGCAGTTACTAATTCCTTCTGTATTGGGTGCAGTGATCACTTTGAATATTTATGAAATGCCATGGAAGGTTTGAAGAGCGCTAATGTGAAGTTAATGGGAACAATATGGTACTAAATTTTATACCAAGCTAATGAGAAACAGCACTAATCGAATCAGCAATATTCGAGGCCTGGGTGTGTAGCATGCGTCCTTCCCAGAGCTATCATATACCTGCGAGCAGAATTTCAAGATCATTTCATCAATTAATCCGTTATAAGATAAAATATTAAGTAGTTGTTAGGGGTTCCAGGGTCCATCAGGGGCCCACCTTCACTACTGGTACCTAGGACTTTATCATGACTTTCATGTTTCAATCCATATTGTGCATGTACATATCAGTGTGTGAAATCCAAGTTTAGTTTATATATTCTACAATCATCGGAGGGCTCACCTTGAGGCCTTTATAATATATCGTTCGTCATCTCCAGTGCTATCACCAACAAAATTTCAATATGGCTCATCGATTCATCCACTATGAGTCAACACATAAAGCAATAGTTTGGGGCCCCAGGAGAGCCGATAACTTATTTCTAGGGTCTTGTTATAGCTTAAAAGTTATACATAGCAGATTTGTCTCTAACAGTGTGCAAAATTCCAGTATATTTATATCAATATGCTAGAGTTATGCACATAAGGTGAGGCGTATATCATGCAGACCTTAACCCGGTTGGAAACCCGAGAGAAATTCACTCATATATCAATATGTATTCTGCTACTCGTGGGAGTGGGACACTTTCGGTCCGTTAGGGCTCCAGGGCATTTCTAATATGCCATTTGTTGCTAGCAATATGCTATTGCTATCGAGTACCAGCATGCAAAATTGCACAATGCCTCCTTCCAACCTCTAGGGCTTTTTTTATGGCTTTAAACATTTATCACTTATATCTCAAATGGTGCATAAAATTCTACAATAGCAATATTTTATGACACCCAAGGGGCCAAATTTGGGGCCCTTCTAGTGTCGCCTATGTTTGCCTCAAAGCCATAGTATACATAGGTCCAAATTATCAATAGCAATATTTTATGACACCCAAGGGGCCAACTTTGGGGCCCTTCTAGTGTCCCCTATGTTTGCCTCAAAGCCATAGTATACATAGGTCCAAATTATCAATATAATTGTTTCAGCAGTTCTTATGTGATACAGGAACGTACATGCATGCAGATATTGACTTTGATGCAAATAGATGAACACAGTGGTATTGATAATGCTTGCGATATTGAAGGTAAAATGCGGTGATACTCATAGTATGAGTGGGGTAAATGATCCACTCCATCATCACCATTAATTATGGTAATTACTATCCCATTTCATTCTCGTAACAAGGATGGCTTTATTTATCCTTGGAAGCATTTGAAGATTTTGTTGGAGCGAAGGCTTCCGAAGTGGCTCGAAGAACTGGATCCTATGTTTTCAGGTTCCACCGTGGGCATAAGCGTTGAGATGACAAACTTTTTCTCCTCCATTACAGGAGGTATCTTCAGGTCAAACTGGAGATGTTGGATTGTAGCCGGATTATAATGGCAGCTTAATGGCCCCAAAATACAGGCTGAATTCAGTTCTGCATTTACATTAGTTAGTGGGTAGCCTTTTCCATGTCGTTGCCAGTGAATACCCATCCTCAGTCCATAACCGTAAACTTCGACTGACAACAAACATGAGAGTTGCATTGCTGAACGATCCCTCTGCTGAAGATTTCTCCAAGCAATTGTTGACTATCGGTAATGGCCATGTTCCTGTCGACAAATCAAGCGGATTGATTTAATTTCCTCAGAATTTTTGCAGTTTCGTTTCATCGAAAGATGAGCTCATCAACAAGGTGTTCCCGAACATGATTAATAACCACAAAAATCACAAATGGTTGAGTGAGCGAGCAATTTTGGCGGCTAAGAACAAAGATGTAGATGACTTAAACTTCGTGATTCAGAATCAAATCGTTGGTGCTCTGCACTCATTCAAATCTATTGACTGTGTAACTAACGAAGACGAAGTCACCAACTATCCATCTGAATTTTTAAACTCCTTGGATGTGCCTGGCTTACCACCGCACAATTTACAGCTGAAGGTTGGCTCCGTGGTCATGATGCTTCGAAACCTAAACCAACCAAAACTATGCAATGGAATGCGTTTGGTGATAAAAAAACTGATGATCAATGTGATTCACGCGACTATACTCAAAGGAAAATTCAAAGATGAGGAAGTTCTCATCCCGAGGATTCCTATGATCCCAACCGATATGCCCTTTGAGTTTAAACGAATTCAATTTCCACTTCGTGTTGCATTCACGATGACGATTAACAAATCACAAGGCCAATCGTTGAGTGTTTGTGGTCTGAATTTAGAAAACCCATGTTTTTCTCATGGTCATTATATGTGGCATGTTCACGTGTTGGTAAACCATCGGCTTTATTTATTCTTGCGCCTGATAACAAGACAAAAAATGTTGTACATATATCAAAATGTTCTTGACTTAAGAGAATAAATTGATAGTATATATACGTTGAATAAAAAAAATGTCTTTCTGATAAGCCATTGTAACACTAATTTTTGTAGTTTTATAGAATAGGGTGGTTTCCTATTTTTTTTTTATTGCCTAGATCTGAAATTTATAACCCCTGGAGTAAGTGTTTGAAGCTGTTCGATTTTTAAATGGCGTTAAGTATTTTTCCTTATTAATTAAAAAGTGAAAAAATTCAACGGCGCGAAAGCGCGACGGCAAACTATTGCATGCTGGTTAATCCTACGTGTGACGTCACAGGTACGTACGCAACTACCGCAATCTGCCGCTAGGTGGTTTGCCGCCGCTGCTTATCTGCAGATGACGTCCGCCGAGAAAGCTTTAATAATAATAATAAATTTATTGACGGGAAAAAAACTATTTACAAAAGTAAACTTGGTGTAAAATGGAAATGAGCTTTATTTATTAATTTAGCTGCTCTAGTCGCATAGAGAAACCTCATCAAAATAATGAAACATTTATGGTTACGGTATGGGGAATGAAAATCGTGTGGTATAATATATTCTCAAATTAATGGTGCTAGCTCCTATTTTTTAGGTAAAGTTAGTATGAAAAGCATGAAATAAACCATTTTGTTCGTATTCATTTCGAAATATTTCCCGCAAGCAAGCACGAAATCGTCACTTAATAACTATACGGAGAGCAGGTGCTGCGCCGCAGCTATGATACGATTACACATTAATTTAATTCATCCACTTTGTCGAGGTGTCATTGCCAGAACATGAAATTAGCAAAAAAGGCTTACCGTCAATAGCATAATGGATGGCAAAATCTTGAAGCAAACTATGTATGAGCAAATACTAAAACAACTAAAATGCGTTGATCACCCCTCACCGTGATCACAGACCATTGATGGAAACTCGTGATTCACTGCATCAGCTGATCAGCATCATATTCTCCAAGAAGTACCAGTAACATGCCTCCGAGAACATTGCTTTATAAAAATTGTTTTGTGCCGCAGTGTCACACAACAACATTTAGCGATAGCAAGAAAGCTTACGTCGCGGTTCCACTAATCGAGAAGAGGAGAATTTTGTGGTTCAAAGCTGTCAGAAGAGAGTACCTTGCTTTACTCCTCTGATTTCACCTGCACTAAACTGAACATCTTCTCTAAAGAACTCCACCACCATGGCCACATCCACTTACGGTAGATTGTCCGTACAAAACCAGTTTGTAAAGCCATTGAACTTCTTCTCATGAAACCTTGTGGCTTTGTATATCAGCAAAAGGAACTGATGATGAAAGGTAACTAATGAAATATGCAAGGTATGAATGATAGGAATGGTAAATGAAAGGAATAGAAGATGAGATAAAGGAAATGTTTGTCAAAACGAAAGTGATCAAAACGTAAACATCTAGGCCAGAACACCACAGAACGCGAAGTCACAGGTACGCAGTTTCGTTATTCATTTCACTGCGCATGCGACGCTTGCCGCGAAGAACTCCTTCGCGGTAGCTCTGTACTAGCAGGTAGCGTAGGAGCCTAGAAAACTTCTTTTAATGGCATGCTCAATGGAGGAGACTTTCCGAAATTTGAGCATTTTAATCGAGGTATATTAATACATGTTCACCAGATTTTAGGGACTCTGAAATACTATAGTAAGTACAGTCGATGACAATTCCATATACCTCGCAATGTTGACTATCTACCTGTTACGTCATCATAAGAGCTGCCGCTGTTCCGCCATTTCCGAGTCTTTTCAAATGAACTTAAAATTAACATTCAATTTACTTGTAAACTAAGACTTTTTAATCCAAATAATTTGCGTGTAATGAATACGTTTATGCTGGGGCACCTGTCGCAATAAATGAATTCTGTTTTCTTTGATGAAGGAAACTACCCAATTGTTACCCTTATTTTATTTTAACAATCCAAATAAAATTAAAATCGGTACAACCGTTCTTGATTTATAAATGGTGTAACCAAACTGTCCATTGATTGTTGGGCGGTACGAAGTTCGCCGGGTCAGCTAGTAAATTATAAACTAATTCTATAAAATGATCGTTCAATTGAAGATAATTCACAGAATGACTTTGTTTTCAAGGACTCTAGCCCTGCCATGATTGCATGAAGTACATCTCATGCGATTACTCACAAGTGTTAAGGAGGTTCGTTGCTTTCGCTCATTCGATAAAACTTGCTGGAAACATAACTTTTGTTGCCTCGAAGCTAACAGATTTTTTCAGAATTATTTGCCGCACATTTCTTAAGATATTTGAACAAGAAGTGGGCATGAAATTACTCAGGTTCTCATGGGAATCCAGGGCTATATTCATCAGAAAGAACCTTTTCTAGTTATTCAATGTATAATAAAATATTCTATTATTATACATTGAATATATAACAGTATATTATATACATACAATCTATAACAGTATATTTTATATAATCGATAGGAAAATGTATGACAGATTTTTACTCCGAGTGCTTGAAGAAATCCCGTGTTGCGGACGATGTAAAATTGGCACCACGGGTAAGCTACTTCAACGTGAATGCATTACTTGCACAACGTAGAAGAAAACACAAAAGGCCCCGTGTAATTTCATGCCAAACTCTTGATCAAATATCTTAAGAAACCTACGGCAAATAATTCTGAAAATTTGCAGCTAGCTTTAGAAAAATATTATTAATACTTTCAGGAAGTTATATTGAAGTATCTCAAGTTGAGTGAAACCACCGAACCTCCATAAATCCACCAATAGTTGACCTCAAGAGGCGGATTCTTCCTCCGTGACATGAAGAGAAGAAACTTGAGATGGTAGTGACAACAAGAGGTGGCATCACAAAGTGCTTACCTAGTTCAGTGGCCAGGTGCAAAGGCGTCTTTCCCTCGGCGTCCTGAGCATTTATTTTGGCACCGTTGAGGAAGAGATATTCGCAAGCCATCACTGACCCCTGGGGGAGGAGAAAGACAAATATGTATTGAAAACAAGCAATGTGTCTCAGGAGACCCAAAAAAGTGAAACCTCTCCACTATTCACTAGGAATGTTATAACATAGAAGTATCTACGACTAACAATTGGTTTAACACATATCCTTAACTATATTGCTGCTAGTGAAGGTGCCCGTTGAATATCAACGGGAAGAATATTATCATTTAAAATGATTGTAATAAACCATTCATATCTTATTTAGTGCAAAGAATCATTGAGTTAATGAATATACACAGAATCTCGACTTCAACAATAAGTATGGTTGACCATTCAATTTTATTAAAGAAGCTGTCTGATCTTGGAGTGATAGGCACTCCCCTGAAATTCATCAAATCTTACCTTTCAAATAGGAAATTGTGTGTGGAATTGAAGTAAATTGATGATGATGGGTTTAGTAGAGCACACATGTCGGATATGAAAATCTGGAACCGAGGTGTGCCACAGGGTTCCTTACTGGGACCCATTCTGTTCCTTGTCGCAATCAATGATCTACCTTGTCACTTGAAAGAGGGTTTTGTCACTCTGTTTACAGATGACACAAGTCACACACTTTCAAACAAAAACCTAGAAGGGCTAATTAACCTGAGTCGTGAAGCCGTTCAATCTATGGCTGGTTGGACCTACAATAATGGATTCCTAATCAATGTGACCAAATCAAATTTTCTACTATTTCATTCAGCTTATACTAAACACGACCAGTTACCTCTCCTCTATATTAATAACTCTACTATCAGATATCCTGACTACATCTCTTTCTTAGGCTTAAAATTAAATGAAACTCTTGATTGGAGAGATCATATTAACTTTATCTCGCAGAAATTGTCTCGTGGTATACATTCTTAGATCCTTGAGAAACACTGTTTCATTTAATACATTATAAATGGTGTATTTTAGTTATATTTATACTCATTTGTGCAACAATGTTATCTTCTGGGGTCATTCCACCCTCTCTAAACGGATTTTTGCCTAACAAAAAAGTGCCCTGGGAGTTATTTTAATTTTAAACCTAGAGTTAGTTGCAAGCCTGTCTTTGCTGAAAATGGCTTTCTGACTCTTCCATGTATTTATGTATTGTATTGTGCCTTATTTGTAAAAGCACACTCTGAATGCTTTGTAAAGAATGATAAAGTGCATTCCTATGGAACAAGAAGAAATTGTGATATGCATATAATTCCTAATAATAGTGCTCAACATAAGAAAAGTCCCACATACAGGCTCTCAACAGTCTACAATAATCTTTCTAGCAAAATAAAGAAAAATGATAATGTTATTAAATTTAAGAAAGAATTATGTACATTTCTGGTAAGGGAGAGGTATTATTCCTTGACTGAGTTTGAAGCACATGTAAAATATGTTTAAATTACATGTGTGTATGACGTGTTCTATGAATTGTAAAAATCCCACAGAACAAATAAAAAATTTCATTTTTTTAAATTTATTTTTTGAGACGATGACTCAAAAATTCTAAAATATGGCCAACAATCGGCCAGTTATGTTTTGGCAAATATTTCGGAATTTCGACTGGAATACAAAATTTGATTGGAGGAATAAGAATTTCTATTTTATTTTCTTTCAATTGGTACCTTTCCCAGTAATAGAAAACCACTATTTCTAATTTAATTTTGCAAATAAAAAAAGGTCTGCAGCTAAATGAAGATTCAGGTTCTCATGTATTTCTTATTATTTTTTTTTTTGCTCTCTCGGACGATTCTAGTGGTCCATATGCCCCTGCGATCCTGATAAGTCATTGGCTTGTCTTCAGGCTTCTCAGGGGCTGAACCACCAGAACTTTACAGAAACACCCATACCCTGGGTATGCGAAAAACCAACCCAGGCGGGACTCGAACCCGCGACCCTCAGATTAGCAGGCGAGGACTTTACCCCGCCGCCACCGGGGCCGGCATGTGAAAGTTATGTGAAAGTTACTTACATATACAGTAAAACCTCTTTGTATCGAAATGGAAGGGACCAACATTTGTGACATTTTGATAATTGGAGGTTCACTATAAAGAGGTTTTAGTGGGATGAACATAATTTCTTCCTAATGGCCCTTTTAATCAATGAAATTGCTGCTGCATTTATAATCACAAAATTTGTACATTTTTAAATATACATACTGCTGATAGTTTTATGAGTGTAGTAACAAAAAAGGAATAATACTTAAAGTAGTTTTTGCTGAAAAAAATTAGTGGTGTTTATTTCATTTTTTTAATCTTATTTTCATTGATTTTCATCTCATTTAATAAAGTCGTGTTCTCACTGTTGCAGTCCATTTTAGGCCTAAAATAACTGCATACGCTGTTTTCTTTCTTATTATAACAATAACCAATGAGAAATGCCAATATTTACGCAAAGAAAAATATCAGGAATAGACTAAAGGTAAGCTCATTCGTAATAAGGTTATTGAACAATAAATCGCACTCACGTGATTGAAAGGCAATTAATCATCGATTAGAAATATTTTTTAGATGGTTTAATCAAAATAAAACTATTCAAATTATAATTAACGTAGATTGAGCTCCGACCTGGAACACACGAACTTCGGTGAATCTGCAAAGGGATAAACCGGCGAGAGAGTTAGATTAGCAACGCGATAGGGATATTTCATCGTCCGACTTCATATCAACCACTAAATTGCGAATAATGCTGCGTGTGGATTGATAGTATGAATTACTACAAAGTGGTCGTCTCGATCGTGGATACTAGTCGTCTCGAACATGGGAGTTAAAATTCGTGGCATGAATACTCAAAACAAACGAATGCCGCAATGCGCACGTGAAAGGGCGTGAATGCGACCAAGCGGTAATCATTTTGAATACTGGTAATCTTCGTGACTAAAACGAGATTTTTAGGCTATTTATAATAAGGTGAAGTCATATCTGGTACAAAAATCTCTTTAAATGATCAATTGAACGCTAAGCTATTTTAAGTATTCCGATGTAGTTACGTTCGCGGCTGATAATTACTCATGTACGTGGTTGTGAATGAATTCACACGATTGATACTCGTCGGAAAGGTGTAAGAAGTTGTTATTACAACGCTCGTAAGTTGTAACCTTTCCAAGGAATATGAGATAAGAAGTGTGGGAGTAAGGTAAACAATTGCCACTGAATATTTCATTCCGTAGAGGTAGTTGCGCAGTCAGGGGAGTCTTGTCTCAATACGAACAGCGGAGGTTTTTCGAAATTAGAGAGGTACGATAAGAAGAGGTTTCCCTATATGGCTGCATACAAATTTGGCGGGACCTAGAAGATAATACGATAACTGGAGGTTTACGATAAGAAGAGGTTCACTAGGTAGAGGTTTTACTGTAAATACACATTGGTGATTATTATAGTAGATAACCCATAGGATGATTGTAGAGTTCAGTTCTTCTGCAAGATGGCTGAAGAATAAAACATGCTTTAAACCATCTGGGAGTTTTTCCGTTTTATTTAACAGTTAAATCTGCACTGACGAGATATAACACTGGCGACAAAGGGAAATTTTATGAACTTATGTGCCCGTGCGAGAGAAAGTTTTTTTCTTTGAGTGTTTGACACATATGAGTTTGCGTTGTTTTGCGGAGGTTTGCGTTGCATGTAAACCCTTTTATTTTACAGACTGAAATTTTATCCATGCGAGAGACTTTTGTTTTTCATTCCAAAAGGGGACAGTTTTGAAGTTTTTCTCTGGAAAAGTCAAAATGCCAGGGGACGATGTGCTCGGTGCTGTTGGAGGGGAGGCAGGTGGATTTGGGCGAGGTGATGGTCCTGCTATTATAAGCACCAACACGCCAACTTCCATCAGTATGCCCGAATTTGCACAGCAAGTGCATTTCTATTTTGAAAAACAAATTCCGAGCCATGGACGTTCCAGATGAAAAAAAGGTTCCTCATTTGTTGAGTGTGGTTGGTTTTCAGCATGCAGCATTATTTACTGATTTAGCGTACACCACGAGGCCCGAGGAAATGACTTTAGATGATATTGTGAAACTGGTGAAAGACACCTACCTGGTAAATTCCAGACAGTCATTCTAGAAAATAGGTATGGTAAATATAGGCAGCTTTCTGGATCGCAGTACCACATTTCTGCTCTCCCAGTATTTGAGGTAGAAAAGAAATTAAGATTGAGCAGCATAATGAGAATTTCAATAAAATGTCAAAAATCTGGCATTATCCCTGTCAATAACTTTGATTTGGAGTCAGTATGTAATGATTACAGTAATGGTGAATTTCCCATAGATAAATTTAGCAAAAATACTTCCCTCATCAGAAGCTGATATTTTGGCTGTTGAGGAAGAGTTGCCTATTATGGCATATTTGGCGGGGTACTGTGCTTATAGTGTGCTTACAAGATTAAAATGTGATTCGTGCAAAGGATTATTGGTGGTTGATAAGATGTTAGATGCAGGGATTGCCTCAGAGTTAAAACAAAAATTGGATCATGGCGGACTGTTATATCCACAACCCCTTGTGATAAATCCTGTGACACACACTTTCATTATTGTGAATCATCTTGTTGGCCCTGTATTTGAAGGAGAGTTCTTAAAAATGGAAAATCAAAGATGTGTAGCCACGACCATCACTATGGACAGTTTGATGGAAGGGGATTTATTTTCATGGGATTGCTGTGACAATAATCACTCATGTGAGGATGTCATGAGATGGTTGTATGGGCATCAACAAATACATTGTTGAAAAATTACTGTAAAAAAGGGTCAATACTTCAGAAAACCCACAGAAAGCAGAAACTGAAAACTATCTACGTTTTATTAACTGCTTCTTGTCATTGAATTTTGTGTCGCATATGTTTAGTCCATCGTGAGGTTACTATCTTTAATATTGCCCATTCTGTTTAGTTTATTATTTTTCTGAGTTCTGTGTTCTGTTAATATTCTACTTTGATTTGAGATGTAATTTGATTATTAATGTAAAACTTTGTAGTTGTGTATTTCATGTATGATCAGAGATTTCAGTGGACAATTATATTAAAAAACATTAAATAAATTGTGAAAGGTACTATCTTTGTTTTATTTTCAACATTACATCGGTGTAAGATTCATCCTCATTTTTATGAAAATGTTAACCACTTCCGGATAAAATCCTGTAGTGTAGTTCCTCCACCCACATTTAATTTATATAATTGCACTTAAATTTATTAGTACCTAGTAATAATTGTTTGAGTATGCCGTAGGTATAGTAAAATTTGTTCAGTGAAATAATCAAAAGGAAAGTGTTGATTACGGTAAGGTGACTGAAATTGTCTAAATGCTTCTATATTGTTTCTAAAATCTTAAATTATATCGATAATCCTACTGTTTTATTCATGCCATATTCATTATGCTTGTTAATCCATGAGAATTCACTTTCAGGAATTCTTGCTTGTGGTTGTAAATTTTGTAATACAGTAGATCCTTACATTCATCGCTTGAGTAGTTTGTATCATATTCTTATTATTTTTACTATTATAGAGCTGGATAGATATAGTTACTATGATAATAAAGGCTTAAAATAAGTTTATTTAATTTGTAACTTAAAAGAAAAGCTGCAACTTCACTAACATTGCGTTCGAATAAAGACAACGGCCGTACTGCTTGCTGGCCCAGAGAACGTGATGCCACAACCATGCGCGCAGGCCTTTAGTTGAGAAGGTGTTGGCCCAGTGATTGAAGAAACGTTCCGGCTTCCCTGATTTGTGGTCCAAGACAGACAAGGAATATACTTGTATGATTCCTTGCCACGAGTGAGTTCCGTACGGAGGAATACAAGAATATGCTCACGGCACTCATGACAAGGGAAGCATTTTTCATTGTAAGGCTCCGGCATGAAAGGGTAAAAACAGTGCAGGTAGCATATACGATAACATAAATTGCAATTATCATTTATTAAAAATTTCTGTCTTGAATTACACTGTGTTCGCTATCATTTTGATATTTCTTGGTTCAATTCAATTTACTTAATATTTGGCTAACCCAAACCGAGTATCTAATTCCGCTTCAAGCTCTAGATTGGGAAAGTACAGACAACGCAACCAAATAAGACCTATCCAGTGCATGGGGAAGATAGTGAGTAAATATGTTTTTACATGAAAAAATTTATTGCCAAGCATTTACGCTGATTTAAGCGAGTTTGAGCCATGTGATACCATCAATTGTGATGTTTTATATAATAATACAATGTTACCTATCTTTCCAATAGCCTCCGTTGTTGGCATCGGTAGAGGAAAAACGTTGTCCTTACTTTATTCTGCTCAACAACGCATGCCAGTGTCACGAAATGCGTGCTTGCAGGCAACCCCAAAGCAAACTTCATCTCGTCACTCAGAACAGCTGACAGGATTCCTATCTCAAGGTCATAAAGCAGCTTTGCGTGAGCTTTCTGGCGCTGTCTGGGCGTAAACAAGTAAACACCGTGAACCAATAACTTTTCGTGCTGATAGATAGGAAAGTAATATGATATATATACAATTAAAATGCCATGTATTGATTCGTTACGGATTTATTTCACAGTAGTACGGCATTAAATTGAAGATTTCCTTTAAATATGGGCAAGAATCTTCCCGATTTGGTTTCAGTTTCTTTAAGAACTGTTGTTTCATTTCTTAAAATCAAATTTATACATCCACCGGGGACCAAATAGCCTTACGTAAAATCGTTACATTAAATTTACGTAAAATCAATTAATGATTCCATAAGAATACTATAGGAGTTGGCCGAGACCGCTCATTCACTTGTGTAAAATCAAACTTTACGTAAAATCGGGTAATGTAAAAT
Source organism: Pyrrhosoma nymphula (assembly GCA_963573305.1). NCBI lineage: Eukaryota > Metazoa > Arthropoda > Insecta > Odonata > Coenagrionidae > Pyrrhosoma > Pyrrhosoma nymphula. Next base: position 153,001,664 of record OY754329.1, on the reverse strand, counting down.
CGAGATTCTACTGTAAATTGTCTCTGAGGAATGTAGTCTCGGCCATCGAAATATTAGATTTTTTTATATGCAAGTGTACCTTTTTTGTGTTTTCTGTCACCACATCGGCCAACCTCCAATACAGCCAATGCTTTTTGTAGGCTCGTTTATAACAGTTTTGATTTTTACAGAGCTTAGAGCATTGCAACTTTCATAATTCGTACTTCTCAAATAACTTAGGAATTATTCATTAAAAAGTGATATTGGGATGTCAGAGTTGGTCCGACGGAGAGAGACAAGACACTTACGCTAACAATTGCCTGGTGGAATGGAGTCCTCGACAGATCATCTGCATTAACCCAGCCTTTGTCGGCACCCAGAGCCATTGCCTCACACATCACGGGGAGATTGTGTGCCTGGGCAGCTCGATACAGGATTCTATCTGGGTGAAGGTTGGAGATGTCCTCTTCCGCTGGACGGGGGGAGTTGAGAGGGAAAGATTGTTAGAAGCACAAAATACAAACTGAATCACTTGACATGGGTGCTCAAATCATCCCCACACTCACTGTACATTGGTATGAAAATTTAAGTCAGTTTGAGCGAGATGTCATTACAGTGAAAACTGTCTCCAGTGGAATCTCTCGGGACCATATTTTTTTTTGGATAAGGCAGTTCTCTGCTTAACCTAGGGTCGCACAAAAAAAATTGTTTGCCCTTGTCATGTCACACTGTAAGATTCGTTGTATTTAAGGTTCCATTAACTCAAATTTCATAGGTAGATGAAACTATAATGAAGTAACATATTGCATAACAGAATTACATTGTGGTTCAATGTTTATTTTCTCATCAATATTTAAACAAATGTACTTAATGCTGCAGAGTAAACTCACAAAAGAAAAAGCAAAATGTTTGAAGCAAACACGATTAACTGATATCTTTAGAATGAAGCCAAAGAACACTAACAAGTGATGGGGATAGAAAAAGCACACAATGAAACACATCAGTTACATGAATAATCACGACGGACGATAGCATCGAAGATAATTAATCAGCTGATCATTAATTAGCTGCAGCATAGTGTTGCGAGATCCTAATTTTTTCGTTGCTTTTACTTTAACTACGGTATGCTTTAATTTTACCCGTTATATTAAAAATCATACATACACAATTATGTAAATATGGATATCACTTGCCTGCGAAATTATTTCTTTCAATATTCTAAAAATAATTATTTACGAAGTTATAAGAAACCAGATGTTCATTATCAATTAATAATCAATACTATGAAAAATATCGATAACTACATTGAAAACTGCCGGAATCCCCTGAAAAATAGACAAAACGTGAAACACCTTCAATCTGGAAAAATCTGTAATCTGACATCACTTTGCTTCTGGCAGAGCCGGATAATAATAATAATAAAAGGGGTACGAAAGCCGGATCACCAGCCTCCCCGTGGCATACCTGGTAACGGCTTTTGCCGGCTAATGGTGGACGTCTGCATGTGAGGCTAACCACCCCACATGCAGTAAAACTGGTTCCAAGAAAAAAAAAACAGGAAAGCCACCCACAACTGGCCCCTCTCGGATGGGGGCCCTAGTAGAGTTGGGTGCGGCAATGAAGTACCATCTGATAAGGGAGCTCGTACGCAGTGGACGGAAGCCGTAAGGGGCGACCTCCTCGCATGCCATGCTGCCAGCGAGCCCAATCGCAGGGGGTATATGGCAAGGATGCACTCTTTGTGGTGTGAGATGCATCCGGAACATGACCATCTATCGCAGCAGAATCTGTGTGATTATGCCAACCACCTGCGAAAAAAAGGAAACTCCACACCAACCGCCAGTTCAGAGGAATACACCATACACCACCGGCCAGACCACTCTCCCCAACACAGGCTGCCTCTCCACCGCCTGAGGCCAGAACGACATTTGTATCAGTCTCTCAGCCAAATGGGGAGGAAGCTGGTCAGGCCGTCTCTGAACTATGAACGCGGTTGTTAAGTACCATTAACTGTGATGAAGGACAACCTAGGCAGAGAGACATCCACTGAAAGATCTCTCGGTGGGGTAACCACCTGCCCCAGTTGAATGGTCTTATCGACGAAATTCTAACGGAAATGTCAGACCTTTGGACGGTATGTTGCGTGGTCTACGCTGCTGCCAAAATTATGGCTCACTCCTGAAAGAACACCTCTTGGGAGGACAAAGCAGCAAAGAGGCTGGACCAGTTGGAGGCCAAGATCACGCAGGCGAGACGACGGGCTTTGAGAATCCAGTGTGTGATGGAATACATCGTATCTGGGCGAACATTCACTCCCAAAGTTCGGGGCATAGCACGCAGCCTCAGATACAACCATCACACACTGAATAAAAGCGTGCAGCTTACCATTAAGCAGCACGTGGTCGATAGGGTACGAGCACTCACCACTACCCGGAAAAAACTCCTCCAGAGGAGTAGAACCATGAGGGAAAATTCCACCTTTCTCCTTCATCCGTCCCGTCTCTTTCAACCACCTCCGCGTGTCGTCAAATCTCCGCCACCCATCCAAGAGGTTGAACGTTTCTGGATGGAAATCTAGGAAACGTCAAAGCCATTCAACAGAGACACTACGGCCATAGGCCTCTTTAAAGAGGTATGAGACCACCACCTACAAGATGTGGATGGACCTCTTTCAGTCACCGAAAGTGACGTGAAGAAGGCTTTCTCTGGCAAGAAGAACTGCTTGGCTCCAGGAATGGATGCCGTGAATAACTTTTGGTGGAAGAAGTTTACTTCCACCCACCAACACCTCGCCAGAATCTTCAGGTCCTTTCTTATAGGTAGAGAACCAATTCCACCTTGACTGACCAAGGGATGCACGGTTATGATACCTAAGAAGGGAGATTTGTCAAATCCAAAGAACTACCGCCCCATTACCTGCCTCAACACCATATATAAGGCATTCACCTTGATCTTGAGCGACCTTATCCTCCACCACGTCCAGCCTGTGTGATAGGACGTGTACGAGCAGAGGGGCTCAAAGCGGAGAATAACGGGATGCAAGGAACCCCTGCTCATTGATAGGTGCATATGCCAGATTGCTATCCGGCATAAGCGAAACCGACAAAGAATGACTATGTCTATGTATTTTTATATTTAATGTCTGTAAATTTACAATTATGTAACCAAAACAGAACTGTCAATCATTTAACATCATACATCATTGTTTATAGCCCAGAAGATGGATGAATAAAAATCCGAAACGTCGGCAAAAGTTTAAAAATAAAAAAATTATTTGACCTATACTCATGAAATTTGCACCATATAAAAAAAGAGGTCGAGAATAAATACCATTTGAATAAGCGAAACCTATCAATGGCCTGGGTGGACTACAAGAAGGCTTATGACACCACTTCGCATGAGCTTTTGATCACCATGCTGAAGTTGATGAAAGTCCACCCAGAGGTAGTGTCCTGCATCCAACGCCTGTTACCACTCTGGAAAACGTGCTTCATTCTGACTTCAGGCAAGCGGTCAGTTTCCACAGAGTTGGTAACATACCACCGTGGTATTTTTCAAGGCGACAGCTTGAGCCCCTTGCTGTTTTGTATTTCCCTCCTACCCCTGTCCCTTAGGCTGCGACGAGGTAGAGGGTACATGTGCGGTGTTCCAGATGACAGGAAGCATAAGGTCACCCATTTGTTCTACATGGATGACCTGAAGCTTTATGCTTCTAATGCGAAAGACCTTCACACTGCCCTCGACACCATACTGGAATACAGTGAGGCTATAGGGATGAGTTCGGATTGGACAAAATTTACAGTGTTTCCTTCAGAATATGGGTGTCTCGAAAATTTGACCAAGTAAAGCCTGATGCAATCAATTACTCCTTTTCCACATGACCGCTTGGCAAACTACTAAAATTTATTGCCGCAATCATACAAGCATCGAACTCCACGGAAATAAGAAAAGATGTGTTTGCAGGGTTGCCTATCCTTAATTTTGTTAATAATATTATCCTTATTTATTTCGGTTCTGCACTCATGAGCTACTGCTAAACCCTTTTCTACATACCTTCTGATAGTTTATAAGAGTTTTTCACGAAACATTTTTCATAGGTAGGGCACGATCTTCCACCCATTTCAAATTTTTACCAAAATGGCCTAAAATATTTAAAATTCAAACGCTTGGCAAAAGCTCAGGATGGTTGACAAAAAATCTGAAAAAAAAACCATGCATTATATTGAGTCCCAAAGACAACTTTTCTGACCCCAAGCTCCCTGAAAATCGAAAAAAATGATTGACAATCACTCCTAATGCTTAATCATGTAATAGTTGATGTGTGACAACAAATATCAATATCATTGACAAGACATTGAAGAACATTAATTGAAAATGACATCACCTGCTATTAGTAGCACACCCTATTGGTAGTAGGTTTGAATGCTTAACTGCGGTATTAACTTGGATGGAGTATATTAGTAATACTTATCAAACTTTAGTATCTTAAAGAGTACTGCACGTTAGCATGCTCGTCAACAGCACTCTCTCTAACGGCCGGGGGGAGAGTGTGATGTTCTAAATCAAACTGGGATGAGTATTGCTTGCCCAACGTGGAATCGCCCCTTGTCATAAGCCCTGAAGGCAGTTTGCACCGTGTTTCATAAATGTCGATGAACCAAAGTTTTGGACTTAAATTAACTTAATTTGGATTCCAGGATCCCTTGAATGCAATAGAAGGGGAGTCGAACATCAAAGAGTTGGAGGAAATGAAGAACCTGACTCCGTTTCAAAATATGAGGGATATTCATCCAATAGTGAGGGTTCATGAATAGCTTCCGAATAGTCTGTGAGCACATCAATCACATACATGCACACATCAACGGAGATGTCACTTACTCAGGCAGTCATCCTCCTCCCCCGCAGTCGAGTCCTGGTCACTGCTAAGGTCAATGCTGCCCTCCAGGGGCTGCTTCACCAGATTCTCCCCAAATAGCAGTACTTCGGCATCCACTGTACCAGATCCAGCATCTTTCGGCATCTCAGGTTCTGTCCTCTCCGAGGGATTTTCTTCACCCTCACCGTTGACGTCTTCCCCAGTGGTCACACTGCCACCTTCCTCATCTACTACACACTCAGCCACCTGTGCACAACCAACAAGCTAAACAGTCACACATGGGCATTCAATGTACAATGTATAATACGAAAAGGAAGAAGCTCATAAAGAAATTAAATTTACTCCAATTTTGGGGTGGGTGCTTATATTCAGAGAGCAGCTACTATATTCACAGAAGTACAATAATATCATTTTCATAAATAAAGCCCATTTCACACAATGCTTGATCCAGCACAAGACCTAGTATGCTAGATGGTACTATATATTGAGGACGGAACCCAGTATGATTGAAACCGTGATAGAAGGTTTCACATGATCATTGAACTTGTGCTTGCGATGGAGCGGTACTGTCACTTACTGTTAAAAGAAAATGGAAAATCTCCATGAAAGAAGGAGACTTTTGGCTGCTGCAGTAATAGCAGGGATTGTCGCGACATTTTCACTGCACATTTTCACTGCCAAAGAGTGCGTAACACCTGCGATAAAGTGAGGCGCAGATTAAAAAAGTGAAGATCGCACTGCAACTGTAAAAGCTAACGTGATTGGTCGACGGCTACTAGGTCCTACTGGGAGCTAGTAGCAAACTAGTTCCGCATCAATTACGAAATCAAGTAGCCCAGCGAGTATAGTAGCAATCATGCTTGTTAGCCAGCATGCTGGTTCTATATCACACGGTACTGGAAAGCTATCATGCTAGCGAGTATCCTCGACCTTGTGCTGGATCAAGTATCGTGTGAAACGGGCTTAAGAAGGGGAGAAAAAACGGGGAGCCAATCAACCTCCCTTGTAGGATGCCAGGATGTCACCCTAAAATGTTTGTTTTAATGCCATTGATTACTACTTTTCGTTTGCGATCCATTAGGAGGCCATATATCTAATCATAGAGTAAGCGATTACAGTCAAACCTCTTTAGAACAAACCTCAATAGAAGACAAGTTCTCTATACAACGAAAAAAAGTTACGGTCCCGATTTTCTTCCCATAAGTTATGTGTATTTTCATCCTCTGTACAACGAACCTCTGTACAGCAAAAAAATTCTCTATAACGAAATAAATTTTTGGCCCCGAGTCAATTTTTTACCTCTTTAGAACGAAATAATGAAGTTTGTGATTTCCTATCCTCCATTTCATTGATATCATTTGCGCTCGAAATAGACGCTTTCAATTTTTTTAAAAGGGAGTACAGTAGAACCTCGGATATACGACCCTCTTATATACGACGACCTCATTTATACAGTTTTTTTTTGGTCCGGTAAATAACCCCATAAGACCCCATGTATTTCCAACCTCCATTATGAAATTTTTCATTCATACGACGAACTCCATTATGAACAGTTTTTTTCTGGTCTGATGGTAGGAAATTCCTCACTTATACGGCTTATCAGCGAGTTAACTCACCTACGGAGCTTCATAAATTCCGAATTTGAGGGACTGTTGTGAGTTTATCGTGAGAGTAAGGAAAATGCGAAAGGTATCAATCTTGAGGCAATTTTAATGGTAGCAAAAGGAATTCATCAGAATGGAAAAATAACTGACCGTTTGGAAGCAACTGACGGAAAACCAGAGTCCTGCTCAACCACTGGACGAAAAATCGGCCATTTTTAATTTTTTAGGTGGTTTTTGAAAAATAAATCGCGTTTTCGCGACGGAAAACCACAGGCCTGCGCAACCACTGGATGAAAAATCAGCCATTTTTAATTTTTTTAGGTGGTTTTTGAAAAAAAAAAGCGTTTTTGCGACGGAAAACCACAGGCCTGCGCCCGACGAAAAATCCGCCATTTTAAATTTTTTTCGGTTGTTTTTAGGATAAGAAGTCCGGCTTTTCGCAACTTATTCCTGAAGTGCATGTAATTGCCCATACGCGTGTCAACTTTTAATGTCATATCTCCATTAGTAGAGATGAATGAGTACTGTTTCATTCCATGAGGGAATGAAACAGTTGAGAATCTTACGAAAGGCGCCATTTTGCCAGATGACTATGAGGGTTAGAAAAAAACGGAAAGCAAGAAGTTGTAGACCTCATGAAGGAATGAAAATCTCTGCTAGTCAAAATTGAGGTTGAACTCTTAGTGAAGGAGCTAGAGTCGAAAAACCACAAAAAATGGGAAATTTTTTGCTAAATTTTGAGTTTGAGGCCCTCTGATGAGGAAACTATGAGGCGTAGAAAGACCAAAAGGCGATTTTTCGTCTGGCGCCAGCCTGTGGTTTTCCGTCGCGAAAACGCGATTTTTTTTCAAAAAACCACCGAAAGAAATAATTAAAAATGGCCGATTTTTCGTCCAGCGGTCGCGCAGGCCTCTGGTTTTCCGTCCGTTGCTTTCGAACGGTCGGTTCTTTTTCCATTATGTCGAATTCCTTTTGCAACCATTAAAGACTGGTGGGTGGCATCTTGTAGAAAATTCAATTATCTGCTCTGAATGTTTTGTCAGATTCCAGATCGGACGCACCATTAAAAAATTACGGCACGGGAACCCAAGGTCGCTTTTTCGAAAAGTCAAAAATCCACAATTTAAAATCATTTTTTGGGGGTTTGCACTCTTTAGATGACGAAAAATCAGAGTAAATTTATTATTTATAATTTCAAAATAGCTGAATGAATACGATATGTGCACAAAGGGTAAGAAAAAAGAATTTGCTGTTCCACAAAGCAAATTCTTTTTTCTTACCCTTTGTGCATCAATAAGGAGTTCCACCATGTTACGCCACCCACCATCGCATTTAATACGATATGTATAGAACTTCTAATACCAATTGCTTTCTGATATTTAATAGAATCTCTAAACTATTTTCAGTTAGATCTGTTCATGTCTAGTGATATTCTATTTTAGAAGAAAACTGTTTGGCAAAGGAAAAAATTACCTATTAATCACAACAGATGTTTTAGTAAGCAATACTCCTGCATTAGTTGGTGCTTGTTTGTAGAACATGAACAGGCAATAAACATCGATACAAAATGTGCCAAGCATTAATTGAAACTAATTGTAAGCCCTGCTGGTAAAGTGCCAAGAATGCTGACTATTAGACCAAGAAATTTAACTTTGGTAATTTATCTTACCAAATTTCAGGAAGGCAAATGCACATTGTTTCTTTCTTGGTAACATGAAAATGCTTACATTTGTAGAGTTATTTGTAAGTATGATCAATTATTAGGTTTCATTTGCCTGTATCCAAACATGTAATTGCAACCATAAAACAAAGCAGACCAAATTAGACAGTTGAAAAGTGTTTCCTGTTCCCTAACTATGAAACCTCTGCCATATCAACATTTTACATTTTTAAAGTAAATTTGACAAAATTTACCATATTTATGTGGGTAACATATCTTATTTAAGTGAATTCATAAATATAGATCAGTCCTTTATTTGCTAAAGAGATTTTTAGTCCTTATTAAAATGGGTCATAACTTCTGTACAAGGGAAATCTCTGTATAACAAAAACCTCTATACAACAAAAAATTTTCTTGGCCCCTAGAATTTTGTTCTAAAGAGGTTTGACTGTATATTCATTCTTTTTTCATTCAAACCACATGATTGTAATGTGATCAATTGACAGCTGTGCGGAACATTGTCAAATGTTTACTTGAAATCAGAGAATAACTCATCAACTCGCTATTTGATTTCACCTGATTTAAGGATATCTTGAGGAAGAGCCGTAGTTGGATTTGGCATGATCTACTTCTCTGGTAGCTGTGCCGAGCCCACTTTTGCAGAACAGCTCACATGGTAGTGGCCTCACCTGAGTGTGGGCGGTGTCAGCATCTTCTGATGGTGAGTCCTTGTCATTGCTGTCCCCTTGCTGGCCGACTCTCTTCCTCCTCCTGGCATCGCGGCTCCTCGGCCTTCGTCTCAGCCTCCTCACGCTCCAGCGAACACCCAAGGGGCCTCTGGAGGACGGTGCGCCCTCCCCCTCACCCGAGTCCCCCTTCCCATGCAGTGGCAGCTGGTGCTCCTTCTTCACAAACTGCCTCTCCACGTACTTGGCCTTGATCCATGCCTCACGCACACCCCTGGAACAATCAGCAAATATAAAAAAACACATCATTACATTCTTGGTGGTTTCTGACGTGACTTTATGGAACTTTCTACTGTTCATTTTGAATAAAAAGGCCATACTTTGTATTTCCACAACAAAATTTAATTTCACACAAAAATAGTGGATGTATAACGGGACCTTCCTCATTTGGTGAAAGACTTGTGAAATTGTCAGAAAACAATTTCAAACCGGAGGATGTTAATTTGCTTGAAAAAGGTTTTAAATACGTCCCTAATATCCCTATTACAACCAATATTGTCAAAAACCTGGCAGTGGATTGTAAAGTAGCCCTCAGTAGAGCAGAAATCAGTGATAAACAACTTGTAGCCAGGAATATCGAAAAATGAGGTGCTATAAAAAACATTTGAAGGAAGTGCATTATTATTTTTTGTTTATTCTTATCTCAGATAAAAAGACAGCTTCGTCTGGGGAATGCAGTGTCACAGCTGGTTAAAACTTTATCAATGAAGAGGGTCAATTTTTAATTACTATATGCTAGTATGTACATGTAGGTATGGGGAATTTTGTTATTCTGCTGAAATTTTGGGATTTCAACCCGAAGAACTCCCTAGTGGTGCACCTCTGATTACATAACACCTAAAAATGATGTCCACGCTAGTTTAGCAGTTATGCATAAGAACTAACGCACATAAAAATAACCATAATGATGGAGAGAGAGGTTTTGTAATGCAAAATAATTAATCCAGAAGGTATAGTACAGTGGAACCTGGTTAGGACGTTTTTGAAGGGGACACAAAAAATGAACGTGCAAATCAGGAAAACGTGCTAACCAGGAAAGTAAATATTGTAATTCAGGAAATTCCAATCGGAGGAGAAGTCAAAATAATTATCATTACTTGCATAAGTTCTCATATTCACGCCTTCCTTAACTATTTTCAAGCTTGAAATTAACAAAATAAGTACTAATTTGCCAAACGAATGGAAACTGAATGATAACTACATTTCATAGCTTTCCCAGAAATATAAATATATGAAAACGACATCACTTCACCTTGATTCATTGATAAAAAGAGATGTTTTGCCAAGTCATATTGCCTTTCTAAGGTCAAATAACCCTAAATATAATGTTAATTAGTTGCTTTAAAACTGCACAAAAAGTCCTGAAACATTGTATCATGATTGTATTTACCTAAATTTCTGCAACATCTATTCGTTGCATAATTCCATTAGATCGATCGATATATCGATAAATAACAGTTAAATTGAAATGTTTTTTTGTGTACAGATTTTTAAAATTCAATGGTTTATACTCACTTTAAAAAATTGTCCAAGATACACTATGCTTTCTATTTTTGTACCGAGCCTTAATATTCTCGCATCAAGCTTCGCGTGGTGAGTCAAAGCGTCGTCTGCTTCCACAACACTCGTCAAATAACGGCGCACGTACTCCATAGCCTCGAGTGTTTTGGTCAGAGTTGGAGACGTAAGAGATGAATCAGACTCAGTTCCTTGCTCGGCATCATCTTCATCTATTTCCACCAACTCCTGCTCGTGAATCTCATCAAACGACATGGTCTGGCAAACATGAAGATCATCATCGCACTTGCAGTACTCGTCAAAATTCATCTCTCCAGCAATCTGACACCACTCCTCTAGAGGAAAATGAGTCGGTTCTGCCTCTTGAGTCATGTCAACCGTAATTATACTTGCTTGACACGTGGATTTCTGTCTACTTCTTCCAGAATTTTCAATTTTTCTGCAGTTGTAATCTGCTTCACAACTTGTTTGCTTCCCATTTTAACTGTCCTTATGATCACAAAACGTGCATTATGAACAACTACCCGCTCAAAAACTTCACTCCTGCCAATCGACTGCATACTGTTTTACGTACGTCACACCGGGAAAATAGGAATGCATATGGACAAACATGCAAATGCTAAGGGTTAATATTTAGTATATTAACTCCGGAGTTTTGGTTGTTTACATGACTAAATAATACTAGAAAAATGGTGATCAGGTTGCTCAACGGCAAGTTATTGAAAGTACTAACCTGGGAAGTGCCAGTATTTAGGGGACTTAGGGGGATTACGGGACCATGATAAATCAACGTGATAAGGAGGAAAACGTGCTAAGGAGGAACATCCTAACCAGGTTCCACTGTATTCCTTTTATGTTAAGTTACTAAAATATCAAAAACAGATGTAATCCTTCCCTAATATTTAATGAATATATTCCATAGTCCACTTAATTTCCTATGTTCGTTGTATTGTTTAAACTTTGTTCATTTTAGTAACACTTCTATTGCAGATAATTTAAAAACATGACCTTCCTCAGAAAGTTCTAAAGTGTTGTTATTTGTATTTCAATAAACCAGGGTGTTTTTGGATGGAAAATATCAAATTCGCTTTTCTATGTATGCGTTCAACATTTATCTCCTCAACAGTAAAGTTGATGCCCTAAATTAATGAATGGCAAACTTGATGTTGGCCATTTATTATTTATGGATTCTTTCATTCATTATTTATGGTTTGTATACAAGTAACGACTTGGCCCACCAACTACTTGAGCATCAGACCGGCTGCACCGAGACCCTCAGAACTAACCGAAAAAGTAACTCCCCATGTAATTTCAGCAAAATTTAAAAGAGGTCAAGTTTTGCAAGCTTACACTAATGAAGAAGTCTCCCTGATTAAGTGGAAGGACAAATGGGATGTACTGATGATCAGCTCCAAATTTGGGATTGAAATGATTGATGTTCCCCACGGGAGAGGAGGTGGAAACATTTCCAAACCGGTAGCTGTAATGAAATACAATGAATCTATGGGGGGCATTGATCATTTTGAACAAATTATGTCATATCACCCGATCTAAAGGAAGACCCTGAAGTGGTATAAAAATCAGGCACACACATCTTTCACCTCTTATTAGTCATTAGTAGGGACATGCAAAACTCGCAAATGCGACAACGCAAATTTTTGCGCGAATTCTGGGGTTTTTCCGCGAAAACGCGAATTTCGTTTTTGTTGCGAATTTCAACATTTAAATCGCGAATTTCAACATTTAAATCGCGAATTTCCTCATTTTCGCGGCCTCTGTAATTAAAATTGCGACTGTAAACATTTAGTTGGGCAGTACATATGGAAAATGCCTTTCCGGTACAACTTAATTTAGAAATGTTACTCGGATATAATATTTCAATCAAGTTTGGTGAACATGAACAAAAGGAGTGAAAAATGCATGCCAAAAGTTTGCTATACAGGCAGTCCCCGAGTTACATAAGCCTCGACTTACATAATATGTACTTACCTAAGAGGGAACCTTACTCAAAACGACGAAAATTACGGAAGTTACGGGATGCAAAGAGGGGTTGCATACTTTCAAGGGGCGCGTGTCATAGCATCAGCATAGTGATTTACTTTTGTGACAGTTTTATCACATTCAACAAAACTTATAATGCCTAAGTGGACAGTGACGGCAAAGCAGCGTTAGGCAGAATTTCGACAACATGGATTATATTGTGCTGATAACAAAATAATTCTTTGCCGTTTTTACAACACAAATATCTTGTGGAAAAGGAAGGACAGCTGCACGAAACACATATTGAGTGAAAAACATAAGGCTAATGTTGAAAAAAATTCTGCCGGTGGGAGTGGAATTAAATGGCAAGCATCCACAGTAATATTCAGAGTGGTATTTTTTTTACAAAACTACTAATTCCTTTCAAGGTATGACAACTTCTAAATCAGAAGCTGTAAAGTCGATACTATTGCAGATAGCATCAAAGACATCAATAAAACTTTGCTCTCTTGTAGTAGAAGACCCAAGTAGAGTTAGATTTGAAAACAGCTTTTGACCCTCAAGTAGTTCTCACAATGGAGATGAGCCCTGCCAAAAATACGAAATTGAAAAAAAGTTCATAGCCTTGAGTCAATTGAGATGGTAAAGTTGATGTTGGGGTTTCAGGAAAAACGGTGAATATTACAGCAACAAAATTTCCAGGGTTCAGTGGATATAATGAAAGCAATTCAGGTACTATAGTTGTTTGAACAATCTTTTGCATTTAAGTGCCTTGAAGCGATTTGGACCCCGTGTGCAAATGTGGACTCGGAGAGATTTCTTTCCTCCTACAACACTGCTAACAAATAGGAGAACAAATCTAAATGAAGAAATTTTAGCCACACTTGCAATTTTTGCATTTGAAAATACGGACATTTAACTGTAATTTGCCTTTTTATGTAAATTGGTTAGGTACGTGAAATGTACAAAAATATAAAATGTGAATACAGCATGGTATTAATTGTTTAAATTCTCCCTAATCAAACATTTCTTGCCAACAGGTGGGCCTGCTGGGAGGAGAGCTCTTAATTTACACCAAATATTTTGTCATGAAAATAACACCGATTTCAGGGTAAAATAACACCGCTTTTGCAAAAAACTAACACCACTTTTGGCTATAAAATAACCCCACCTTTTGCAGGTCTCTAGTCATTAGTTACTTCCTTTTGATAAAATCCCATCGCAAAACCTCACTCTATGCCTCTCCATCATCAAATCTCTTATACAACCACCTGCCCATTCAGGTTCCCTTCCACTCCTTCACCTATTCCACCCTCCAGAAATCTAGGCTTGCCTAGGAATTTTCCTGAACAATACTAAACAGGCGACACAAGATGCAAAGGAAGCAATGAAAGTGCCGAGAATGCTCAAAGTGAGGGATTAGGAAGGACACTTCCACGTATTGCCTGGCATGTGAGGGAAACCCACCATTGTGCATTATTCACTGTTTTGAAACCTTTCCCAGCAACATCAAATGCTGTAAGCATGCAAATAGTGTAAATAGCAAAAAAAAAGTTTGTCTGAATATGTATTTTTAATGATTTTAATATTTGTGACTTAAATTTTTTAGAAAAAAATGTTCGTATTTTGTACATTTGTCTACACAATGAGTGGCTGAAAATAAAATGAGCAAATTAAAAGTGCTTACCATAGTAATTCTTAATTAAGACTCAATCAATCCATTTTTTAACTTATATTACAAATCCAGCTCTTTACTAAATAAAGTAGAAGCCCCATATAACGTGTAGGGCATATAACGAGAAGCTCGAATTTGCGAGGGATGGCCAAAGAATGATTTAAAACCCTATGATTTACATGTAAAATAAATCGGTATTAGCGAGGACTACAACCAGCCTCCCCTGGGGTTGTTTACTATTACGAGAGGCAAATGTCTGCTTCAATCACGGCTAACGTGCACAAACTTGTGCTCATGTCCTCTGCCATTGAAATTATATGTCTAGCAGTATTTTTCCGCACTATTTGACGTTTAAATACACATTTCGGACATTCACGGCATGTCCATATTCACACAAATAAATTCCTCTTAAGTCCGTGCAATTCATTGTTCTTTTGTCATCCTCCCGCTTTTTTATCAAGTTCAGTCCGACTGATACAACATCATGGCTGGGAAATGAAAGTTGTTGGATCTGAAAACTACATTATGAATTATCAATGAATGCGAAAGTGGCAATGGGTCCAAAAGCGAGATAGGGAGGTGATTTGGCATATCTTCCTTGACCTTATTCACAATTCTGTAGAATAAGGAAAAGTTTCGTGCCGCAGTGCTTCAAGAAGGACGTCCAAGCAGCCAGAAACATTTGCGGCCAGGAGAACATACACAGTTACAATCTGTCCTTTTCTGGTGGTATATCCAGCAGAGAGCAGCCTGAATTCCGATAAATGGCCCATTGATGAAGGCAAAAGCGGAGTATCTAAGTGAGAAGCACGGTATTGAGAAGTTTATATGTTCTGATGTTGAATACGTAAATTGTTATGAATTCAGATTCCCAACATTTTAAGTTGTCTACGTATTGTATTGTCTTTTGTAATTGTTTCAAAGATTATAAATATTGAAAACAGGTCAAAGATGATTCATTTCGATATGCAGGAAAGGTATGTACTATAAATCATACGTCTATCTCGCAGCAGGGAGTGTAGTCAGTATTCATGGTATTCATCACGGTATTCATTATCAAAAAGTTCCCGCTAGATGTAAGTACGGCAGAAGATATTATGTGCATCATGATGGAATTCGTCCCATTATATAACCTTACCTCTGCCGCAATTGAATTACATAGCGCTAGTATGCAGTGATTTTTTCCTCATAAAATTCTGGTAGGCACTGAGCTAGCATCATTCGACGTTGAAGAATGAATCTATTTCTATTCATCATTAGCCACTGCTGGCTTTGAAATGAGCCCTTAGTTAAAAACTGCTCATTTTGAGTAGACGTTCTTTTTTTACTCTTTTATTCTAAAACAAGGTTTCGTGAGATTTGAGAACCTTGTAGGGTTCAGATATGAGAAAGTTAAGGATTCATCCCACCTCTAAGGATTCTACCCTCAGTTAACTCACCCTGGGCAGTTTGTCGCGGCTCTGACAAAATCCTCCGGTACATCTGCTTCATAAGCTCGGTTGACAATCTCATTTCCCAGCTCTGCCATGACCTTGAGAATTTCCGGCTCCCATGCATCAAGCGTCAGCGATCTCACCTTGCTGTGATGCACTCCAAGACTACGGTGCACGCCAGAGCACTCTGGAATGGAAATAATGAGATAGGTGAAAACACCACCGTCGACATTGACCTCACCAAAAGGGTAATTTAACATGACTATAAACTCTATGAAAAAAACTAGTGACGTTTTTAAGCCCGCTGTTTCAGGCATGACTTAGCAGAATTTGCTTAACATTTTGAAATGAGAAGAATAACTTTGCAATTCCACATACAGTTATTTTACACATGACCTAGGTTTCGATGTTGTATGTCATCTCAGGTCTTCTGATGATATGCTACCTGATGATTATGTACAACATCAAAACCTAGGTCATGCGAAAAATAAATGCACGTGGAATTACAAAGTTATTCTTTTCATTTAAGAAAAAGACATTTTAAGTTTCATAGATCTCAAGGCTTGATGGCCCTCAGTTTGTACCAATGCAAAGAGTGATTCCGAGGTTGATGCTGGCCCACCGTGGATTGGCACCACCACAGTCGCAGCATACACTGTTTCCAGGTATCTTCAGCAGCTGCTCCCACACACTGCATAGTAAGAGGAAAGGAATGTATAATCCAAATTTCAAATTAACAGAGGGTGAGGGATGGGATTCCTGGGTCTGGACAGATGCCTTGAGATAGCAGCCGATCTCAAAAAAGAAGACATTGACAGCCTCGGCATACACACATACCATAGAGAACAATAAAAAAGCTCCTAAAAGAACACGAAAGGTGCATCAAGCTCTTCCATTCTGAGACATTGATAGTGGCAGAACTCAACCACTGGATCGACTTTGCCAAAACCAAGACCGAACTGCAGCGTCACACAGGCTGCTACTGGGACTCTTGGGTGGGCAAGACTACTGGGACAGGATCGTACTATAGGCAGTGGACATCAGGTTGGAGAAGAAAAACTTCAACCAAGACTTCAACAGTTTACAGCTAAGCAGATTTTGGAAACCAGCCTACCAAGGAAAAAAAATGGTGGGAAGTTGCGGACCAAACACAGCAAACTTGAACCAACTCAGAGAGTACAAATACACAACCTTTTTCTGACTCAACCATTATTTACCACCAATATGATGGAAGACTACACTATCGAAACAATGACACCAATCAACAACACCACCTTGGAAGAAACCTCATCCTCGAAATACATGTCATCTGCATCTTACTGTGTCAGCTGCTACACGGGTGTTGGGTCACCAGCCGTAAAAAAGGCATCATAGCAGGCAAAGTAATGAAAAGGGAGGATACAGATTTGGTTGAGGGGGGGGTTTCTGCCTGTGGGGTTGGAGCAGGGGTTGGAAGGGAGGGGGGTTGGAAGGGGTTTAAACTGCATGTATGGAAACTATAATCAGAGCTCCAATACAGACCAGATATTATGAAATTTCAGGAATTGTGCAATTTTATTTTGGGCCAAATTGTTCATTTTCTCAGGAGAAAAAATGCATTCCTTAGAATTTATATTTCAAAGAAGGCACAAGGAATAGCAGTAAAACACATTGATGTGCGCTGATGTGTGCATGCACCATGATATGAAGTTTCCCTATACAATGAACGCCAACATTATATTGCTCTGAGAGAAAATTGATTTCCTTTCCGAGGACCTATTTTTCTTAGGTCGATGAGGACAATTCAAGTGCAGTGGACTCGTCACCCAAGTCGGAGATGGATTTCCCACCACCTACCCACCCTGCACGCCATTTGCACCAGCCACCAAATGAAGGCACGTTAGATCACCTTGTAGGCATTTGAAACATCCTGTCTCTTTGGGGACACCATGCTATTGACACCAAATAGGGGCTCCACTGCCTCATTCAGGCGTGAAACACTAAAAACCCCCCACGCCCACACACATGCCCACAGACTTTGCCTAAAACGGCACTCCACACTTATTGAATCAGATTTTGACTCATGAAAGCAAATTCCCATTTTCTAATTTCTCATTTTCCCACAACTTTCCCAGGTCCATTCTCAATTTCTATGACTATTCCAGGTAATCCAGGTCCATTGCAACCCTGAATGTACAGTAAAACCTTGATTTCATGCAGCTGTAGGGACCAGAAAAGTCGCAGTAAGTAAAATCAAAGTGTATAAAATCGGGGGTTGATAATAATGTATGGTGTTATAACATTTTTTGCCTCTCTTAACTGTACTTAAAAATCAAGCAATGAGTCAAATGATGACTTTTGATGAGTAATTAAGAACATGATAAAAATATGCTCAGATTGAAATTTTATGTACACTCATTTTATAGTTATGTGAAAACAAAATAGGCCTTTTCTTATGATTCATATCTCACAAAATATTACTTCTCTAGCTGCAAAGAATATGATCAATAAAACTGATGATACCTCGTGGAAATTGAGGCACATGAGTATGCCACAGTGTGGTGAAACATGCATCAACAAGTTGGATTCAAGTTTTGTGGAAATAACCAAGGTGGTTTTCTCAACATGAATATGATCAATGATAGAATGACAAAGCACTGGGTCAATGACTATAGTCATTCGACTCTACCTTATACTTATCCTTAGACAAGTTTAAAACTTCAACTACGGATAAGTTTGACTTATTAAGTATCTCTCGTCTCAATTCTTTAAGTCTCAAATGTCGACCTAATGCATAGCTAAGAGGAACCTGAATGCTGTATCACGTATGCACGTACTTTGATTCAGTAATAGGCTACTAATGAAAGTGAAGATTCATTAACTGTGGCTCTGGCAACGGAGTTTCTCCCAGAATAAGGAGACCACCCCCTTAATCAAGTGTCAAAGGCCTCTTCTGAGGGCAGGTGAGCAGGTCCAAGAGGGAACAGGGAACACCCTATTGCCCTTGGGATGAGAAATTGTCCACAAAGGCAGATGAACCATCCCTAAAGGCAAAGAACCATCATTTAATTCCTGTGTGTGTTTCTTATGTTTACTTTCAATGATGACTATTGCATTGTATTCTGCTGAGTGTCAAATAAACTACTATTATTATTATAACCAAGAGTGTCAAAGGTCAGCGGAATTGGGGTACAGAAAGATGTGGAAGAATACTGCATTATATATCCACAAGCATATTCCAAGTATTAGCTAGAATGATGGTTCCTTCATCTGTTAAATTGTCCGGAATTCAAATCTTGGATCTCCACTCAAGATCTGCCCCGTTCTATCTCCGCTCACTTGAATCTCCGGAAGGGGGCGAGCCAATCCAATTTTTTACTTTTACCCTCTAAAAGTTACTTGTATGGCCACACTCCAGTAAATGCTTAGCAAACATGGATGGAACATAACTAGTAATGAAGCACTTTTTATGTTCTTTAATTCTAGTAACAAATTTGCATTCAGTTTGGACAACGTACCTAGTATTGCACAAGTTACAATTTAAAGCATAGACTCCACTCTTGTCAAGATGGTCAAATTTATCTCTAGCATAAAATAAAACTTTACCAATGGTCACAGGATAATGAAATGCCGAGTTAAATTCTTCACAGGCATGACTTTCATGATCCTGTACGTCAAATTTCCTAAAAATGGTAGCTTACACCAACGTGATGGCTCGTCCTTGGCAGTAAAAGTAAGAGTCATCAAAGAGCAAATGGCCTGCTGTTTAAGTTTACCATCTAAAATATTAAAAATAGTATCCTTATTATAGCCATTTCTCTACGTAATTTGTAAAATAATATTTAACTCTTTAGCATAACTCGCATCACTCATAGGTACACAACCCAAACGAAAAATCATGGCATGGAAGGCTGACAGCTTGTGACTGTAGTGGTGACATGAATCAGAGGGTATTAGTGCATCTGTAGAGGTAGGTTTCCCAGGGTGGCTACTGATATCAAATTTTTAAATTCCCTGACTTTTCCCTGACTATTCCCTGATGGATTTAACAATTTCCCTGACCGATCGCCAAAAGGTCACCTATAATCGGAATATTTTATTTCTGCTGAATTAAATTTTCGTCAAAACTCAGAAAATGTTAAAAGCTGAAATCAATGCATTAAAATCTACTCGTACATCCTAATGAAAAAATATATTAAATCTTCATAGGTTAAACGCTCATCCAAATTATAGTCGTGTCTTGGTAGTTCTGGGAAGCTGAGAATTACTGAAAAGGCATCGAAGGGAAAGTTAATGGCCAATTTACTGTCGGACTCCGGCAAAGGTATCACTAGGGTGCGCGAAAAATACAAACCAAAGCCAAGGTTTTGGACTGGATCAAAATCGGATAGAGCGAGTGACATTCAGAAGCGATTAACAATTTGATTAACGTGGTTATAACCCCTTGATTGCAAGAGTATTGCTATCAATTGCGATGTAAAACTATTTGGATAAACAAACAAAACGTAAGCGCGCCACTGCGAGCGAAGACAGGAGGCAATTGGCAACGGCAGCATCATATTCAGGAATATCATGTTTGAGGTGGTTTTTGACCTGACAAAATTGCTTCGAGAGGGTGCTAAGGGGGCTATTCACCAATTACGTCGAGCATGAAAGGTGGGGAGGGGAGGAGGGCTCTTCTTACTGTTTCACGAAGGGGGATATAGGAAACAAAGATGATCTTGCGTAAGATTTTGTTTACACGTGACATCGTACTTGTAAAACCATTTTAATAATTATCGTCTGGTATTTTTAGAACTGCAAGCATGTATTTACTACGAGCTAGTATGCTCCAGCCGCTCCAGCTACCTCTCAAGCTAAGTCTCGGAAGTTAAAAAAAAATGCGAGGTAAAATTTTCCGAAAAGCATAGCCTCGGATTCCTTGTGATTAGCGTAATACATTGTGATAATGAATTTTAACATTACTAGGCAAATATCGCAATAAGGATATGCAAAAGGGATATATTGTACGTCTGATTCACTACTAAATAACTAAGATTCACAACTGAATGTGCCACGAATTGATGGGACTTATTCCATCCACGTCAGCGATGGTCATAAGTTTTAGTTGGTGAAATGTTTTGGTGAAATAAAGGGTGGGAAAGACTGGCCGATAAACGTAATGGTAGAAAAATAATGAGAATTTCCTACCCCAGTTTCTCCCTGACTGTTACAAAAATCCCCTGACTTTTCCAGAAATTCAAAATTCCCTGACAATTCCAGGTTTTCCCGGTTTTCCCTGACGATCGCCACCCTGTTTCCTATCGACAGAAAGATCATGCTTGTTCTCTAAGAGGACGATAAGTCAAATCTAGAAAATTTATGGTAGCACCACCCACTTCAACTGTGAACTTATAGAAGTATGTAAGTTAGTATTTAATATCGCAACAAAATTGTTAAGCTGTCGAGCGCTACTAAGCCACAAGCAAAGAAAGTCATCAACATACTGGTGCCAAAATAAATAATTTTTTAACAAATGATGGTTTGAATCAAAGAGTACATCACATATCCAAAACCTGTCAACATTTCACATTTTGTTAAATGCACTGATATATATCCCCCTCATAGTCCCTATGTATATCCCCCTCCTATATCCCCATCAATAGCCACTATAAATGGTTACAGTAAAACCATGATTGACAAAATGCTTCTTAAAAAGGCACAGCATCTACTTTTTAATCCTGTCAGAACAGAGAGAGTAAAAGTTCGATGTTTTCAATTACCATACTACTGGATCATTTCCGAACACTTTAGAATAATGAGTGAGGCTGGATTTATTGGCATTCAGGCTGCTCTCTGCTGGCAATATCACCAGAAAAGGGCAGATTATAACTGTGTATGTTCTCCTGGCCGCAAATATTTCTGGCTGCTTGGATGTCCTTCATGAAGCACTGCAGGACGAAATTTTCCCTTATTCATCAGAATTGTGAATAAGGCCGAGGAAGATATGCCAAATCACCTCCCTATCTCGCTTTTGGACCCATCGCCATCTTCGCATTCATTGATAATTCGTATTTTAGCTTTTAGATCCAACAACTTTCATTTCCCAGCCATGATGTTGTATCAGTCGGACTGAATTTGATAAAAACGCAGGAGGATGACAAAAGAACAATGAAATGCACGGACTTACGAGGAATTTATTTGTGTGAATCCGGGCATGCCCTGAATGTCTGAAATGTACATTTAAACGTCAAATTGTGCGGAATAAATACTGCTAGACATATAATTTAAATGACAGAGGATATGAGCACAAGTTGGTGCAGGTTTGCGGAGACTGAAGAAGACAATGGCCACTCGTAATAGTAAATGACCCCAGGGGAGGATGGTTGTTGTCCTCACTAATACAGATTTATTTTACATGTAAATCATAGGGTTTTAAATCGTTCTTTGGCCATCCCTCGCAAATTCGAGCTTCTTGTTATATGCCCTACACGTTATATGGGGCTTCTACTGTAGTTCTCTGGGAATTTAAATGCCACCTTTATTATAACTTACCTTTCAACAAGCCTTAACAATCAGCTTGCAAACAAATAATTAACAAAACATTAAACAAAAATAGTGGCTCCCCTGCAGTTTAACATGAAGTCCTTTACTACAAATTCTTCTTTCCCCTCTTCAATATGCCCTCACCTTTCTACAGATCCTCCATCCTTGTTTTCTGCCTTCTCCACATCTTAGCCAGCAACTTCCTTTCCCTCTCCCACTCTCACAAATAACACTTCCACATCTGTGTCCTATGCCACTGAGCCTACCCTCTTCATACTTCTTCATGGACAGAATTTGCCACTTGGCCACAATTGTGTGCTTACCTTGCCTTGATCCTTAAAGGCCTCTCACTGGCTGCACTGGAAGAAGCACTGCCATCCAAGCTGTTAGCAGTATTCCCATCCAGAGAGGCAGAGCATGGCACGTCCCTCAACCTCCCTGGGGAAGAGTTGCCATAGTGTGCCGATGACAAACCACCACAGCTGGATGTGGACTCACCACTAAACAACTGGCCTTCCCCACCTGCAGTGCCAATAGTCAGCTGCAAGGCCGCACCAATGCCCTGCTGCAAGGCACTGACCCACGCCTGGTACATCTCCTCAGAATCTGCCTGCAGAATGTGACTCCTGCAATGGGAGGGATGAAGCCGTGAAGAACAACTATGATTTCTCCTTTTATATACACAAGGTGTGATGAAAAAATAACGGGAATTTTTAAACTTTGAGGCCTTTATGATTCTGATTTTCAATATGTAATTGTATTTATCTCTGCTATATGGTCGTACGGTCAATAAGGAATACTACCTGGAAGTTATGTGCCGTTTGCATGAAGCAATCCGACAAAAACACCCAGAATTGTGGCAAAACAACTAATAGAAATTACACCACGATAATGCTCACACCTCACAGCTTATTTGTGATTTTTTAGTAAAAACACTATTGCCTAAACGCTGTTATTTTGCCTCAGCCACCGTATTAGCCGGACATGGCCCACAGTTACTTCTTTCAATTCCCGAGGCTGAAGAGAACCATGAAAGGATGACGTTTTGCCACCATTGATGAGATAAAAACAGTATCACTGAAGGAGCTGAACTCCATACTGAAAAGTGAGTTCCAGAAGTGCTTCCAAGATTGGAAAAACCACTGGCAAAAGTGTATTATATCTATGGGGGATTAATTTGAAGGGGACAAAATTGATATTGATTAATAAATAAATATACTTTAAGAAAAAAACGAAAATTCCCATTATTTTTTTTATCACACCTCTATTCCATGCAAGAGTACATATTGAATGGAAGCAGTTTTACCCTAGATTTTTGATACCACAGATCTTGCTTTATGCACAATAGACTTCTTTCCCCAGCAAAATATATTAACCTGAAGAGTTTTCAATACAGAGTCATAGCAACTGATAATATTTTCCAATATAACTAATGAGAAATTGGGAGGAAATGAAATTTAATCAATTTCAGCCACCAAATTCGGGTGGATATCTGATGAACATAATTGACTCAACACAGCATTGAAAACAGCAACCAGCAAGCCGCAACCAGCAGAGTTTTGGCAGCAAGGTGCAATATGTGGTGTGTGCCATCTGAACGTGATGAATGTCTGCAAAATGTCACAAGGTTTCTGCCCTAAGTCTCTGATGATTGATGGCCGCCCCTAGAATTCGCCAAAAGGCCGAGAATTGTGGCATCCACCATTTGGCATTGAGGCATCTGCCATCTGTACGTAGTAGTGATGGGTCGGTTGTGATTGATCGAATCCAGAGATCAAGTTTTGTTAAAAGATTGATTGATGGACTGGATCTCTCCAATGACCGAGTAGTTTATCTTTACCGATCACGACAGGAATGATTGTATGACATCAAGTTTAGATCACAAGATGTGAGACCGGCCAAATAAGTCTTGAGTGATTTGTCTAACATGAGATGCGTAAGTTACTTACTTGATCTTTCGTGAGATGTAGGAAGTTAAGTTGTGTGAAACCTATCATGAATTATTTTTATAGTCGTGATTTCTCATCAATGATCTGCTCAATTGCGCAATCAAAGACTCAGCGTTTCTAGCATAACCATCAACAATTTATATCACGATGCAAATATCTTGCATTGAAAAAGTTTTGCCAGTTTTGCTGGATTGCTTTTTAGTTTAGAATAATATCATACTTAAAAATGAAGACCAAATCCGTTACACTGCCGGTAAAGAGACTACTGGGTTAAGATACAAGATGAATTCAACGGAAATTAAACATGATCCAGGTAATTATCCATTTGTTTCTTTGTCAAGTGATGCATTATTTGTGACTGTGTTGGCTATGCAGTGCCCTTATTTATTACATGCAATAGGTTAATTGTCACCTGTAAGTAGTACAATGCAATACTATTTCCTATGAATTGTTTTCCTTTGCCACAATGAGTCGTAAAATGTGTGATATATAAATATATGAGTCTATGACGTGATCGCTTAGATATCAAACCTAATACCATTGCCGCGATCTTATATATACCGGCCGTTTATATAAACAGCTGTGCTTCATATAGCCAATTCATTTTAAAAATTCAACTCCGCTCCTCTCTCTTCAATCACTTTTTCTAGACTTTGATGGTGTTGCTGTCAATCAAGAACATTTCCAGTGCTTCAATGGATGCCCATTGGTTTTCCTTTCGTCTGAATTTTCTACCCATATACGAGGGGGTACCCATAAGAAACCGAACTGATGTTGTGGTGGGCAGAGTTTTTGAAGTACCCTGTTAAGCTGCTAGGGGCATATAGAGCTACCATTTCTGAGTCAGCAAGGCAAGCGTCGTTGCTAAGGAAGGTTCTGTTTTGTTTATAGGCATTTATTAGCAACAATTGTTTTGTGTGCTCGTCGTTTTTACAATGCCTGATTATCGTGAACAGCGGGCGGCCGTAAAGTTTTGCTTCTTGCTCGGAAAAACTGGCACAGAAACACTTGAAATGTTAAACATGGCCTACAAGGATGATGCAATTGGGAAAACTCAAGTGTTTGAGTGGTTTCCCCGTTTCAAAAGAGGTGAAATGTCAATTGATGACAAACCTCGCTCGGGTCGTCCTTCCACGGCCCGAATTGATGAAAATTTGGAAAAAATTCGCGAAATCGTCCTGGAAGATCGACGAAGGACAATTTAAGAAATTGTGGCGCTGTCTGGAGTGACTTAAGGTTCAGTACAGCGAATTTTAACGGAAGATTTGAAGATGAAAAGGGTGGCTGCCAAATTCGTGCCTCGACTGCTGACTGCTGAACAAAAACAAGGTCGTGTGGAAGCATGCTGTGCTTTGAAAGATGAGTTTCGAAATGACCCACACTTTTTTTCCAAGGTTATCACAGGTGCTACGGCTACGATCCTGAAACGAAACAGCAATCAAGCCAGTGGAAGTCTTCAAGTTCACCTAGCCCCAAAAAAGCTCGTCAAGTGAAATCAAATGTCAAAACAATGCTGATTTGTTTTTTCGATGTGAGAGGAGTCGTCCATTCAGAGTTTGTTCCGCAGGATCAGACAGTTAACCAGGCTTTCTACCTGGAAGTTTTGAAAAGATTGCGAAACAGTTTGCGGCGGAAGAGGCCTGATTTGTGGCGGTCGGGCGACTGGTTTTTCCACCACGATAACGCCCCTGCTCACACAGCCCTGTCTGTGCACCAATTTTTGAGTAAAAATGGCATGACCCCTGTGCCCCACCCCCTCTATTCACCCGATCTTGCCCCCTGTGACTTTTTTTAATTTCCCCGAATGAAAAGAGACATGAAAGGAAAGCGTTTTACCGAAGTTGCTGAGGGAAGAAAAAAACGACGGAGGCGCTGTCGGGCATCCCAAAAAATGAATTTAAAAATTGTTTTGAACAATGGAATAAAAGATTGGACAAATGTATTAGTGCCAGTGGAGAGTACTTTGAAGGGGATTGAAAGTATTTTGTTTAAAAAATTAAATTTTAAAAATAAAAAAAAAAAGTTCGGTTTCTTTTGGGTACCCCCTCGTATGTCTTCCGAAGTACCGGCGTGTTAAAATCACGACTTATCATTTGTTTTTATAATGAGTTTTGAATAATTTTGAGCTTAAAATCACAAACCAAGACCACTGTATAAGAAGAAAACAAACCTTCGAACGTATTGCACAATTGTGCCTTCAATTGTTTTCAAAGAATTACCCACAACTCCATGGAAACCGGCACTAAACGAGGTAGCTGTATACATCGGTCATGATTACAGTATATAATCATGAATGGCCAGCGAGAGCAGCGTTCGTTACGATTTTGTATCACCCACGACTTTCCTGAGAGATCATAGATCGTAGACAACTTAAACAGGTCACTAGCTGGAACATCAATCAATCATGACCCCACACTCACGATCGAATCACAAGTGGGAGTGATAGGCGTGACCGAGATCTCTCAAAAGACCGACTTTGCCCATCACTAGTACGTATAGTAGTCAGAGCAGCTGCTGCCAAGCACAATGGAAAGGTTGCGGCATCCTGCAAAGCTATGGTACACGCATTGCATGGGACTCTTGAAGGTTGCATAACACAAAGGATACAAGCGTCACCTCTTTGCCTTTGAAATCTCTTTGAATCTTCTCCTTCCAACTGCATATATCCACACTCCACAACGTGGAACTCCTCAGATAACTTCAGCAAGAAAACATCTGATAAAACTACCGAATACATATGTAGTTATTTTGTGGTGCCCTGGCGGGGGTGGGAGAATCCAAACTATGGCAGAGGTTCCAAGAACAACATTTATGTAGGCATTCAAAAGTTATGGCTAGGGGCAAGAATTTATGGTAAATAAAACTCTCAAATTTCATCATTAAAAATGACCAATTTCGCGATAAAAATGGGAAATAGCCCTAAATTTCGGTGTGTAAAAAATATTGATTTATTCAACATTTCTCAAACGCCATTTGAGGTTACCTTGGATTACTATATTGATGACTGTTCTGGAGAAAAGTTATTTTCATTTTAATGTATATGAGAGAATTTAATCAAGTTTGGTTAATAACCTTGCTAAAATAGAGGCATAGTGTTGGAATACAATTTCAACACAGAATTGCACGTAAACGTATGTAACCATGGGGTCAGTTACAATAATGAGATAAATATATAGTTGGACTGCTTGTCTGCCATAAGAAGACATTAAAGTAGGTTTTCACATAATTATAAAATGTTTATAAAAACAATAAAAATAAACAAAATATCAGTACAAACAATTATTTATTTTGAAAAGGATATGGCGCATGGTTAACGTACGATTCTGTGCTCCGCTCGATGCACTCTCGCAACGATGTAAATCGACCGAAAAAATGGCTGCCCTCACTTTGTTTGAGTATTGGCCACATCAACGGAGTGATCTTCTCGAATTACTCCGATCTCTTTCTCGCAGGGAGCAGATGAATTTCTTCATGCTCTTGAATAATAGGCAACACATTATCTTGAGCGAGAGGAATCTTGGGGCAACTTTAACTTGGATCTGATAAACGTGAAGAATTTCGTCCAATAATTCCTCATTTTTGTGCATATTCTTTGCCTTTTGATTAAAAAATATAGCATTATGGTGATTATCTCGAAAAATATTGGACCTTTTCCTTTAATTTTCGGAAAGTACGTTTAATTGGAACCCGGATAATTCTAAGTCCAATTTTTTGGTCCCTTGAATTTCGAATTAATGAGTTTTTACTGTATATGCATTTATCTCTTCAATATGGTTGGCACCACGTATGTTTGAAGTTACTACCAAAATAGCCCCGTTTTTACTTAGTTGAATTGTGAAAACAAAAGTTTTTATCAAAGCTCAATAGTGAAGAACAGACCTAGGGTGTTTATGATTTGTGGCTATAGCTGGCGATAGATGGCGATCACCACGCCTCAGTGCTTTCGATTTAGCTGAATCTCCATCTATCGCCGGCTGCCGGTGGCTCTCTGCTCCAAGGTGAGTCGGCGATCGACGGCACCTGCATTCGATAATCGGATATCACCATACTCAAAAGCACTGAGAAGAGACGACAGCGTCAATAGGGAAGTCGTGAAGGTCATAATTACAGTAGAATCTTGAGTTTACATAACACCTTGGGACCAGCGGGGTTATTACGTAACTCATAAGGATGGCGTTATGGGGTGAAAGTCTTTATCATAAGTACAAGTGAAAATACCGACTTGAGAGATTACAGAACTCATAAGGCCGTCTTTATGGAGTGAAAAGTCTTCATCATAACGACCCAAAATAAAGCCTGCTCAAGAGGGGTCTTTATGAAGATAAAGACCAAGATGGCGCATTTGCGCAGGGGTTAATTCTGCGAACTCGCGAGATATATAATAATTATCAAAGCCTAAGTGAAGAACAACATTAAAAGTAACAAGCATTCACACTTAGGAGAGTTGCGAAATGTTTTTAAAACATTTCCCAGTTTCAAATCAAATCAATTGTCAAGACTCGGGAGTATTTCTGATGACGGTTCACTACCGAGGACTCGCGAAGTGTATTAAATTAAAAATCAAAAGCTATCCGAAGAATATTTGACAAGAAGTACAAGTTTACAATTAAGTGAGTTGCGAACTGTTTTAAAAATATTTCCGAGTTTCAAAGCTATTGAATTGCTGAGTCCGGGAGCATTTCTGACGGTGCAGCATACGGTTGAGCTTTGGCATACAAGTTAGTGTAGATTTGATTGATACTACTCATATTTCATGCAATAGAAGGTTAGATGAAGAGGCAAATACATATATGTCATCGTATTCTATAGTGTAATTATCCCTGCCGCTCATGTCATCCCGGAAAGATGTGGATTTACAGTTTCTCATTTCAAATACGCGTCACTGTCACTTTTTCAGACCCACATTCCTCAAATGTAAACTCTCTGGGGAGATAATTACAAGTTCAAGAAATATACTAACTGTTGATGCTTACTTCCTAATCGCTTGAAATGCTCTTTCCACTATTTTCTGTACGGTGACAATCAAAAGACACTTTTGCAGGTAGCACGTCCAATAAACTATTAGATAGGTACTCTTCGATCATTTTCACGCACGATTACCACAGAAATACACATTAATTTATCAGTCTCATTCACACTTTTCACCGTTTTAAAAACAAACCCTATGCACATTGTGCAAACTCATTTTTTCTGCACATTAGTTGAAAGAATTCTCTTTATTTTTCGACTGCACAAAGCATACACCCGGAACGGTTTTCTCACTCTCTATTTCCACCAGTGTAACTCACTAAAGTAGCAATTACGTAATAATAAAGATAATGCAAAACTTCTTTCAGGAAATAATGACTGAAAAACATACTCAACCTGCATCATTAAAATCAAGAATGTTTATTTACATTCCTGGCAAGGACCGTCGCCAAACGATACTCATTTTTTTCAACTTTGCTTTTCATTGGATATGACGTCCCATGCATTTGGTCCACTGTTCCACACAGGAATGTCAAGCATTTCATTCGTCGATACACATTCCGAGAGAGTTGCACAGACTTGAACGAAGAATTTGTCATAACACTGTCTTTATGGTGATGATGACCCTGTTCAACACTTCTATCTTGAGTTCCATAATCACTAGGGTAGATATATTCAGGCCAGGACAGTCTGTATTTAACGCAGTCCTTATTTAAC
Source organism: Pyrrhosoma nymphula (assembly GCA_963573305.1). Classification (NCBI taxonomy): domain Eukaryota; kingdom Metazoa; phylum Arthropoda; class Insecta; order Odonata; family Coenagrionidae; genus Pyrrhosoma; species Pyrrhosoma nymphula. Next base: position 152,972,055 of record OY754329.1, on the reverse strand, counting down.
GCCGAGAGTTCCGTAATACAGTAGAAACTCGAAAATACGGAACTCGAAATTATGAAATTTTGATTTTACGAAGCAAAATCTTCGGTCCCGACCAAAAGGGTATCAAAGTGTATTTAACAGTACGCAATATTACGAAATAACGAAATAAAATTACGAACCTCGGATCTTGGTCCCGATATGAAAAAGTTACCCGTTTATACGAATAGTGACGGATCACAGTTTTGATTTTAGGTGCTCCTTGTCAGAGTTAAACATCTAATTAATCATCGTTGTCAAATACATTATGCACTGAATGTATTACGTGAACTATTTCTCAATTTTCAATGCTACAATAGTAAAGGTGTGGTTTCGCTGGGCATCCCGCAGCCGCGTCCGGCGTCCAGCAGTCGGAAGTTACTGCCGTACTCATCCAATGTATATCAAATGGGTTCAGTTTCACTGATATGTCTCGGCCGTCGACAGCTGATGTCCGATGTCTGCGTCTCGACTGCTTCGAGAGTAGTCAAGACGTGGACGCCTAGTCGGGCAGTCCCAATTTTCGGTGATTTTTCTGCTCTCCTTTCTCTGCATTTTATATTACTTGTCCTTTTCCGCTCTTTTGTGTAAAACTACTTGCAACATTCCAACAAAAGCAACAAAACTAAATCGTCACCATCCATTTCAGCTTAAAATCAACTCACTCTCAGGAAACACAAAGCGATAAAAAATTCGTAATTAAACTAAATCCACATTCTCCCACTTTGCCCAGCTGTGGAAACGGGATGTAGTTGCCTGAATGAAAACACCCGGCCGCATTGTCCAGATCCGGCGGTTGGATGTGGCTGCTGGATGCCCCAGTGAAACAAGATCTTAAGGACGACTTTGAATCGTAGGCATTGTAGCACATAAAATATGGAACCAATCGAACAAAAAATGCATTCGGCTCTGTTACCACGAGTCCACAGAGTTGCCAACGAGTAAAAAAATGTAAATTAGTCGTGTACGGATATACTCGCCCGTGAAAGACTAATTGCTACAACAAAAAGAAAGATGCCTAATTGCTGGCGCCGAGTAGTAAGCAGAGGTATAATGAGAGATGAATAATTTCTATGCCATGTTTTCTTCCCATTGCTTGAAAATGTGGTTAATTATTAAGTCGCTGAGATTGGCTCGCAGTTTGATGGCGAGTACGGTGGCTCGGTGCATCTTGTGTATTCATGCAATGATATCCGATGTGTTCAGAATTTACAGCACTTTATTAAAGTTTAAATATTGGTTAAATAACATTTTTAATCATTTCATTCCAGCATATTTTGTAATTATATTTCATTTAATAAATTTGTTATACAAATTTCATGCTGGATTTTATTTATCTCACGAACCTTCTCAGAATAGCCCGGGTTGTCTATAACGTGGGTATAATTACGTCCCCCGATACCCACGTTATGACCGGATTTTACTGTATGTCATATATACACTACTGCACATTACTATACATTCATAATACATAGAATAGTGTATATCATAGCGATTTAGAGGGGTGCTAGATCTACTCCCGGCGAAATTCAATTTACATCGAAATTTGAGTTACGTCGTTCCTCATGTAACCAATTAACAAAGTAAGACACCTGTGCACGTCATTAACTTCATCCATTTTGCCATCATTAAATAATTTATGGAACTCCATTATCCCCTAAGCTGTGCCCCCACGAATATTGGCGATAGCATCATTTCCTAGGTATGGACTTCAATATTATGAATTTACTATGGTGATAAAACTGGGATAACAAGAACATTTGATGAATTTTAACATTTTTTATTTTTTTATTTTATGGCCTTCATTCTCTTCCTTGAACTACGACCTTGACGTGGTGGAAGGGCTTGTGCGTTCCAATGACCCCTAGAGCTGGACTGGCAGGAGCAAGTACATTGCTCCTGGTAGGGCCACCCATGCCAGATAGGTCGAAGGGTAGGAGCCAGACGAAAGGTAGTTCCGTGATGGTGTCACGTTAAAAATACCGTTGAGTCGCGTGGGATACCTCTCAACTATCACTTCCCAGAACATGAAAGTCATTCAAAGAGATCTGATTCCTGGCAACTACGGGACGCCGCCCACTAGGGCGGGTGTCGTGCCCGGCAGCGGGGGAGGCAAGGCCTCCGCGGTCGTCATCACACGAAATCCTTGCAGAGAATCAGAATCATCATCAGAAGATACAAGGGAAAGGAGGGAGAAGAAGAAGAAAAAGAGGAAGAGGAGGAGGAAAACAGTGGTAAAAATAGGAACTTGGAACGTAAGGACCATGATGAGGGCCGGGAAGCTTGAAAATATTAAGCAGGAAATGGAAAAATGAAAAATAGATGCTTTGGGATTGTGCGAGGTTAGATGGAAGGATAGCGGGGACTATTGGAGTGATAACTACAGGGTGATCTATAGTGGGGGAGATGAGAGCCAACGGGGGGTAGGCATGGTACTGAACACAAAATTGGGACTGAGGGTGGTAAACATTGAACAGGTGAACGACAGGATACTAGTGGTAGAAATAAAAGCACGGCCGACGAATTTCGTACTGGTCCAGGTATACATGCCTACGAGCAACCATAGGGAGGAAGAGGTGGAAGAGGTGTACGAGCAAGTAGAAGAAATAATTAGAGAAGTGCCGGGGAAGAAAAACCTGATAGTGATGGGTGACTGGAATGCAGTAGTGGGAGAAGGGAGGGACGGATTAGAAGTAGGAGGGTTTGGGCTAGGAAGAAGAAATGATCGCGGGGAAAAGGCAGTTGAATTTTGTAGAAGAAATAAATTAGTAGTGACAAACACTTGGTTTAAACATCACCCCAGGCGTAGGTACACATGGAAAAAGCCGGGTGACACTGGAAGATACCAAATTGATTATATAATGGTGAGGCAGAGATTTAGGAACAGTGTAAAAAACTCTCGTAGCTATCCAGGGGCGGATGCGGACTCGGATCATAACTTGGTGATGATGAAGTGTGAAGTTAGATTCAAAAGGCTTTGTAAAGGTAGGAAGATAAAGAGGTGGAACCTTGAAGCATTGAAAGGGTTGAAAAGGAGGGAATACCAAGAGCTAGTAGAAAAGAACATAGGTGAAGAGAAGCGGATGGGAACCATAGAGAAGAGATGGGAGGTTATAAAAACAGGCATCGCAAGAGCGGCAGAGAAAACAATAGGAACGGTGGAAAAGAAGAGGGTTAAGAAGCAGTGGGTTACAGAAGAAATGATAAAGAAAATGGAGGAGCGAAGGATATGGAAAAACGTGAACACCGACGTAGGGAAGAGGAAGTACAAGGAATTGAATAATAAACTCAGGCGAGTGACCAATCGGGCAAAAGAAAACTGGTGGAAGGGACAATGTGAGCAAATGGAAAAGATGCAGGAGGAGGGGGAAGTGGGCGCTTTGTACGCCAAGGTGAAAATGTTATCGGGTGGTAAGAGAGGTCAAGCGATACCAAAGGTTAAGGACAAAACAGGAAAGATATTAATCGAACAGGAAGATATCCAAGAAAGGTGGAGAGAATACGTAGAGGAGCTATATGACAGCAAGAATAGACCCATTAGCCTAGATCTAGAGGACGAAGGAACAATAGATAAAGATAACCTCGGACCAGAGTTACTTGAGAGTGAAATAGAGAGGGCACTAAGAGAGATGAAGGGTAGAAAAGCCGTGGGAACCGATAACCTACCTTCGGAGCTACTGAAGAATCTAGGTAGTAGGGGGAGAAAATCGTTTTTCGAACTTATTCGCAGGATCTACGAGGAAGGAGTATGGCCAGAGGATTTCGTGAAAACAGTATTAATACCTATCCCGAAGAAGAAGAAAGCGTCAGAATGCGAGGAGTATAGAACAATCAGTTTAATTTCGCACGCAGCAAAAGTGCTGCTTAGAATACTAAATAGAAGGTTGGAGAGCGGAGCAAAGTGCTATTTAGGCGATGACCAATTTGGGTTTAGGAAGGGGAGGGGAACCAGAGATGCGATTGCGGTAATGAGGACACTTATAGATAGAAACATAGAGCATAATCAGGATGTTTTCGCTTGTTTTGTAGATTTCGAAAAGGCGTTTGACAGAGTAAACTGAGAGAAACTAATGCAGATACTGGGGAAAATAGGAATAGATTGGCGTGATAGGAGACTCATCCGAAACTTATATATGAGGCAGAGGGCTCATGTAAGGGTAGCGGATGGTGAATCAGGGTGGGCAGTTATAGGTCGCGGGGTGCGGCAAGGGTGCCCGTTGTCGCCTTTACTTTTTAACATCTATGCTGAGGAAATGGTAAGAGAGGCATGGGATGAGCTAGACGTGGGAATGAAAGTAGGAGGCCAGTGGATAAAGTCGGTTAGATTCGCAGACGACCAGGCGTTGGTGAGTCGGTCATCGAAAGGACTGCAAACTTTAGTAGATGCACTGGAAAAGCAGTGTGAGAAATATGGAATGAAGATAAATAATAGGAAAACAAAAGTAATGAGGTTCTCTAGGACAAAGAAAGCGAAGCTGGTGATAAGAGTAGGAAGTCACAAACTGGAGCAAGTTGAACAATTTAATTACTTGGGTAGTACGCTAGAAGAAAGAGGACATAGTAGCAAAGACATTAGGAGGAGAATAGCGCTAGCAAAGGAAGCGTTCAATAATAGAAGGGAGCTGATGATGGGGACCTTAAGTAAGGATGTAAAAAAGAGGCTAGTACCGAGCTTGATATGGAGTGTGGCGTTGTATGGGGCGGAAACGTGGACCTTGAGAAAGGAAGACGAAAATAGGCTGAAGGCTTTTGAGATGTGGGTGTGGAGGAGGATGGAGACGGAAAGGAAGACAAACGAGGAAGTGCTTGGCATGGTGGGCGAGGAGAGGAAACTTATAGATGAGATTAGGGGAAGGCAGGGTAGGTGGCTGGAAGGGGTAATGAGGGACGATGGTTTGCTGAAGGTCGTGATAGAGGGAAGGATGTTGGGTAAGCGGGGAAGAGGAAGGAAGAGAATCGGTTTTATGGACGGGATGAAGAAAGGTAGGACTTATGCTGAGATGAAGAAAGAAATACAAGAGGTAGAAAGGGCACAGCACGTGTAAGAGTTCGCTGGATATTCTCTGACTTTCATCACAACCTACCTCTAACCGGTAGATTACTGTAATGAATGAATGAATGGCCTTCATTGGACCACTTTAGTCATCTTCTGGATTTCTTCTGTTTTCTGTCAGCCCAGTATTTCTTCATTCGCTCGGATCATAGCTTTCTTTCTTCATCTGAGAATACCCTTCCTATTCTCTGTTGATCTTAGTTTGTAGTCTGATCTGTTTGTCCTTGAGTTTCATGATATCATCTGTCTTTTCTGTCAAATTTTCTATTGCAATGCGTAATTCACTCATATCTTCCTTAATTTCTGCTATCCATCTTGCACTGGTCTTACTGTTCCATAATTTTTCTATAATCTTTTTGCTTATTCTGTTTTCTGGTGTTCTGATTAGGTGTCCAAAGAATGAGATTTGTTTCTTTCTCACCGTGCTCATTACAGGTTCTATTTCTCCGTAGACTGTTTCATTGGAAGCTAATCTCCAGTGACCGTTTTTTTTTTCGGTAATTTTTATTTATGCAAGTTCCGACTAATCTCCTTTCTATCTTGAGTAATTTATGTATTGCGATTAAGTTAGCATTTATTACATGGAAAACACACTCTGAGGAGGTGGAAATATGCCTTAAAGACGAAGTGAGTCTAGCTCCCTGTTGCCTAGTCAGAGGATCGCCCGTAGTGTGTGCAAGGGCTCGGGGTAATAATCTGTCACTGGTATGTCACTAGACCTGAGTCATTAAAGGGATCATAAAACGTACAATAATAGCAAAAGCACTCACCTGGAGGGAAATGGACATTTATTTTTCCAACATTTCCCATCAACTTTTCTCATGAGGGCTTTGGACCTCCAATGGCAGTTTTAAAAATGACCAATGCTGTCGATAGCATTTTGTCTTAGAGTCCCTTATCCAATTACAGTAGAAGCCCTATATAGCGAGATCTCTCGGGATCAGAAAAATCAATCACTAAATGGAACTCCCGTTAATACCGAAGATGATTAATAATCACTCCACAGCCAATTCCTACAACTATAATGCTAATTTAGCCAATGATTTGGGAAGTTTTGGTGAGTGGCGAAAATATTCTTTGAGATAGCTATTAAAAATCATATTTTCGAACACTTCAATTACTTATGATCGTATTCACTTTCGATGACATCAAATTCCATGTTAGAAGTCATACACTGGAATATTAAACGTCAAATTTTGACACTTCAGGACATGTGTACTGTATTATTGCCCCGATGTTTTGGGTGCGCCAAATATGTCGTGGCTGCAAGTAATGTCCATGCAACGGACTATAAATAGCAAACACTTCGGAAACGAGAAAAAATTGCATGCCTCCTACCTCTCTATAAAGTGTATAAAAACGGATATATTGTTTGGAGAAAGTTCTATTAATTGAAATTTGGAAAAATGCTAGATAAATGACCAAGATATAACCTACGGGGATTTTGTTCCATACAAGCATGGGGCTACTGTCTTCTCCAGTTAAATATTGGAAATAAAGGAGAGGACTTTTGTGCTGCAAATTAAAAAATTTCCTAATTCTTTCTGATTGTTTACGTATTGCGCATTGTTCTCAATAACAGATAAGCAATGTTTCAGTCTATTATTTCTTGAACTTATCCCTAATCAATGACACGGTTCATTATGGTTTTTATGTATTTGCTCAACACGAGTTAGTTAAGCATGATGATGTTTTGGTATACATCTCTCGTGTAAAGCAGGGTAGACATGTATTTTGAATGAACACAAAAATTCAATTGTTTGCTTCTTAACTGTGAAAATCATTTAAAAATCCATGTAATTGCAAACGTGAAAAATGTATGTCCTTGTCACTCAGTTATTTGAACACAACTAGTATTTTTCCTCGCTTGGGTCGAGTATCCTCTCTCGGCATTCCTCCCTCTGGCATCGAGAGAAGAGTGTGGACTTGAGAATGGCATCAAAGACCAACAAGTTCTTGGAGACATCTATGTATTTGTCCTTTGCACATTTGTTTAGAAACCTTTAAGTTTTACTGTTATTGCCAAAAGTGTCAAATAGCCAATGAAAATGCAGTTCAAGTTTGAAAGACCTTTGAACAGGAAAAATTCCATTTCATCCATGGCTAAGGATAAGGAATGGAAAAATTCACAACTTCAACCGAAAATACAAAGAGTTTGATGCACTTACTTAGATGGGGACACAACTTCAAAGCAAAATCTTCTCTCGCCCTCATTGCTTGGTTTCACAGAGCACAGTCTCAAATCTTCCTCCATCACCGTCACTGCTTCTTCACCTGCAAGCAGAGAGCACAAAAGGAATTAGAGGAAGTGTGACTGCAATGCTTGGGCAGAACATTATCAAGACGAGGTATTCTATTAAAAGAGAAGTATCAGGCGTGATATGATGGAATTTCAGCATAATTAAACACAGAAATGGCAATTTTCCACTTGGTTAAATTTAATATGACCATGGTTTCGATGCACTGCATCATCATCAGGTACATACAAAAAACAGATTGGGTATATATATAAACTTTTCAGAGGAGGAGGAAGAGGAGATAGGGTATGGAAGCTTTTTGGCTGCTCAGGCAAAAATATAGATATAGCATTTAAACATGTGGCTAGATCAAGCGTGTACATAATTAGACAATCATGCCTGTGGGAGAGTATGAATTAGAACTGAGAGATAAAATTTGAAAATAAGAGTTTAAAAAAGTTATCCAAGATAATTAAATTGAAAAATATACCACTCAAAAAAAGTTAAATAGCATTGTATAGCAAACTAATAAACTGCCTGGGCAACATGAAAATGAAGAAAAAATTTCATTTATAGAATTAAGTCTTTTGAAAATACTAGCGGAAGATACCCGTTGAAATTCAACGGGTGTAAAAAAAATTCAACTTATTTTATAAGAAAACCACAAAGCCTAAAGCATACTGTCAGTGTGGTCATTTGAGGAGTTTGTAACCTATCTTGTATGTTGTGTTTCGTTGTGGTAGACATGATGACTGTTTTTCAGGTGCACGGAGAGATGAGTCACTGTTGGTCATCTTTCTTGCACAGGAAACCCAAAAATGAGTGAATGTAAGTTAACTGTACTTTAACACTTTTAGATATATATAAATAATTTGTAACGTATATGATGTGGACATTGGTCTAAAAAATAGTTTGCAATCATAATTAGAGACAGTTCCACTACGAGTAATATATCTGAGTATTAAACGATAATAAACAACGCTGTTTGTTGTAGCTACAGAGGCATTATTACCATTACTATTCGCTGCACATAAGCATTCTTGCACATTTAATTGCGTTCTTAGTCTATTTAACCCTTTGAGTGCCACCGACTTTTTGGTGGGCACTCCCGGGAGTGCCATGGGTATTTTGCTAATTTTGTAGGCTTTTATTAAAAAAATAATTATTTGTTTATTTCTTACTGAATTGGAAAGAGAATACTTTCTTTCTAATTAATAAGAAAAAAAATCCACTTTTTTTGTCAACGATATTTAAATTTTATAGTTTAATTTTAAATTTACAAGATTGAATATTTTTATTTTTCCCTTTTGACCAAAAAATCGAGAAATAAAATAAACTTTTAAAACTTAAAACATTGATAAATATAAAATATCATTATTTTTCCAAGAAATGATTACATAATGACCAAGGAAATAGCACAAATTTTCCATAAATATTCCATTAATTCTCACAATGCCAATTGCATAAAATTCAGGGGAGATTATCAAAATTATTGTAGATGTATACGGTAAAACGTTTCCTAGACAAGGGAACAATACATGAGAAAATGTTATGACACATGGTATCTGAATAATAATAGAACGGATTTTTAGTCTTTTATTACTTAGAAAATATTAACAATAAGGTACATTATAAATGATTGACAATGAAAAAAATTGAAATGCATAGATAATTATGACAAAATTACAAACTTTCTTTAAAATGAAATAACTAATTATCACATTATTTACAAATATGTTGAGACATGCGAATTCCATGTAGACCTTTTTCACATTTGACACAAACAGTTCTAGATCTCCTGACAGGGCCACCGGTCATTCCTACTGCATACAACTTTTCCCTCTGCCCTGGCAGTTTCCTTATCCTGTATATTCCTGGGGATACTGTCCTGGGAGTTGACTGACTCGGATTATTCTTTCTACGTAACCATTCACCCTCAATGCTCTCTATTATTTCCGACTAACTGTGTTCTGGATATTTCTTTACAGGATTGTTTGATTCGTAAATGGTGTAAGAGTTTAGCACCATTCTAGAAACTACATTGAAGACCACTTTCTTCCAGTATTTCAATGATCTTATCACATCTAAATACACGTGCAACATCATATCCGAAGAATCAATGCCGCCCATGTAACGATTGTAGTGCTCAATGATTTGTGGCCTTTCCTTTGGAAAATCTTGACCCTTGCAAACAACTGAATTGCTTTTAGCTATCGAGTTAGTGGACAGTATTAAAACTGGATTTTTTTGTGATTTCTTTTCTCGGTATCCAAGAATAAGAAGCTCGTCACTTCTAAAATAATTTTTCTCACCCACACTTAATTTTTCTTTGAGAGGTTGAGGTATTCCTCTACTAATGCGTCTCAACGTACCAGTTAAAAATGTACATTTTTTTAAACAAATCACGAGATAAATCTATACTGGTGAAAAAATTGTCCACAACTACATGATATCCTTTCAAAGAATAATTTACAGCATTCAATAAGTTGTTCACTACTACATGCTGTAAACCATGTTGTTTATCATACTTTCATCTGAGTCTGATAACACTTCCCCTTCCCTAGTATCTCGATGAAAATGGGTGCTGTCTTCACTTTCCACAGAGTCGTCATCATCATTACTTAGCGAATTTATATATTCAACTAATCTGTCATCGTCAACACCAAGCACAAATTCATTTCTAGAAGTTGACGCCATTTATTAGGCCAAAGGGTTATTTCAATTTCAAAAAGCCACTTGGTCAAAATCCGACCACAAATCCACTCGGCACAAAATGTTACTGACTACATGAACGAAATTCTGGGCTCTATATAGGTGGTGAAATTTCATTGTGTAAGCATCAGCAAGAGACAACACACATCATTTTCTTTTATACTCAACATCATATTTCAATTACTACTGCCGTAAGCTACTATGATAAAGAGGCTGACAATCAGAGCCACATTGCCGATTCAACACACCAGCTGACCCAACACACCAGCTGTTCGAGGTAGCTTGGTAGCAATTACTTAGTATCTTTTCTTCTGCCTTTCGTTGCTAAAAATCAATAAAACTGATCGCAGTGGAAAAGTCAGCAAAACATTATCTCTTTAAAAGCAACAGATCAAAGAAGATATTTATTAGCCAAGCATCTTTTGTTATTATCATTTATCGTTTGCGGAACGAACAAGAACACAACGTGCTTTGCAGTGAATAAATGTTTCAAAGCAGTTATAAAAAATAAGTACATGCCAAAAATAGTATCTCCGAAATAAATACTAAGTAAAGAATATTAGAAGAAAGTCAATTGGTTTTAGGCTACCAAACAATATAGCTTCTAAAGTGTCACACCAGGAGCAGTTTCTTAAGAACCAAATGTGGTGCTCGGAAAATTCAATCCGACATATACTATAAACATTACAGTGCCATGCAGTAAATAAGAGAGCATTCTTGTGTTATGTACAATTTACAATGTTTACAGAACGAGAAAAACATTGTTTAACCCCTTCCCTGACAAGGACGAGTTAACTCGTCCTAACCAGGTGTGTCAAATCGCGTCAGGGACGAGTTAACTCGTCCAAGGCCGTTCTTTCGACTTCCTAGCTTCCGAAGACGAATAATCTAGTCCCCTTCGTAGAAATTCTATATCTAGGTAGCAGATGGCGCTTGCGGACACACTGGCTCATTTTTAGCCAGTTATTGAGACTTATTTCGTTGCATTAGCGTATGGAATTGCGTCATAATTTTCGTAATTTTTGCCTTGGTATTGGGACAATTACACGTGAGATTTAACGCATTATCTGCTCTTGTTTTAGATAAATTTATCTGGTATCGAATTCATACATTTAGGCGTAATATCAATGCATTTATACCGCATTCAAATGTTATTGCGTTTACAAAAATATTGCATTTGTTTTTTATTTTTGGGTTCAAAACGCTAAATATAATTGATTCCGACATTCATGGCGACTGGCCGGATGCAAAAATAACAGTCGCGCGATATACACTCGTAACGGTGATACTATGTATTAGGAAAAATAAAAATAATCCCTTACAATCGCTTCTAAACAATACATTACGTACCTACCTACCCGTAAACTGCACCACGGACGTGTGGCAGGGGGTGTTATGCAACCAGCCACATAAAAAGCGAATACAGGATAAAGGAATATTCGGATAAAGCTATGACTAGTGAAGCGTGTTTTCGCATGATTAGTCTAGATATATTCATGCTCTAGTAATACATTGTGTGGGAGTAGAAAGAATTGTTGAACTTATGCATACCTATTATAGCAAATTTCTAAAAATACTTATTGTTAGCCTTCTTTTCCTGTCCTTCGAATGCGGTGTTGTAGTAAAATAAAATCTGCCGTGTTGACGTGAAACTCGTGATTTCTCAGACTCGTAAGTAACCTTTCAGTCTCTAGTGGCTTCCACTTATGCAACAAACGGCTTTTAGAGGTTGAGATTTAGACGATGATAGTCATCTTATATCCAACCCCCGTAAATGTCATTTTTCGGGAAAAATCGGAAGAAATCTCTCGACAGCATTATTGGTAGTTCAAGAAATGTTCAGGAAAGGTGGCAGTGGCTTGTTCTCCCGTTCATTACATTGCGTTCAGGTTTCCTCTCGCGCTGTACTATGCTGCAGCCCTCTTTCTTCCAAGGTCACCCGAGAAAAAAGGGGCAATAGATAATAGCCCCGTCAAGAGTGCATTGTCCGTCTGGGAAGCCCAGGAAAATGGTTGGGCGTGCGGTCGCTTTCCGACCCTGCTTGATGCCTGTCATTATAGAGCCATAATTTCTTCACTCAAGTGGGACAGCGGACCCTTATGAATGGGAAAGATCTTCTGTGGAAAAGAAAGCTTTCATCCTCATTGCTTTACGACCTCATGTGCTTGTTTTGCTGTACTCTTTGAAAGCGAAGAATACGCACATAGGGAAAAGGCATTTTTTTCCATAGACATGTATTTAGCAAGACTTTGAGCAGGAAGATTCCGCCTTTGTTATTATTCCCCCTGATTTCCATCTTTCTCGGTACCCCTCCCTTCTCTCTAAATCTCACCGATTTGTCTTATCCTCTTCGGGAAGGTACTGTATACAAGCTTATGTCAATCTCTCCGTGGATATTCCTAATTTACCCCTGAAATTCTTTTACCTTTATCAAAGGATGTCGACATAATGATTTCAATTTATCCTAAATTTTCAACGGAGACATGCGTTAGTACTTCACTCTCCTGCTGAGCATTCGTGTCAAATGTCCCTTCTCCATCAGCGTTTCACAGAAATCCGTTATTATGCGATTAGAGGTCGAGAGCAATTTTTGGTTACCGCAGTGTTTTTTTACTGTTTTGCTTTATTCATTCTGCAACAGAAAGTGAGAGTGAAAGGGTATTGAGGTGGAAAAAGAAAATTTAGAAACTTCGGGATCTGAATCGAGCTTCTCCGAGCATACCATATTAGATGCAGAGTGCGAAGGTGAGCCTATTGAGGACGACCAATGGAGAGAAATGAAAAGTAGCGAATCTCCCCCTCCTTGCACCCGCAAGGTTCAATTTTGAAAGTGCTTCATCACTCAATTTTGAAGTTCAAAAAGATGGTGGTGTACTCCAGTTTTTTCAACTGTTCTTCGGCAATGAATTTATATAACTAATTACTGATGAGACAAATTGGTATGCTAATCAGTGTATTCGTGAAAAACGCTCTGGTTCCAGAGAACAATGGCGTGGAGTGCTCCCGAAATACGAGTTTTCTTGGCGCTAATAATGCTGCAGAGCATTATATAAAAGCCTGAAAAAGAGCATTTTTGGACCACACGGTGGATTCTGTGTACGCCGTTTTTTGGGAAACGATGTCATTCGCCGATTTGCAAAACAATCTGGAAAAATTTACACTTCACAAAAATGAGGAATATGCCGCAGAAATACGTACTAATTCAAAACTGAATAAGATTTGAAAAATCTACCAAATGTTGATTAGGTGGAAGGACGTGATATTTGAATAATAGACTTGACCTCATCGAAAAAAATTATTGAGGAGTACATCCCCAATTTTTGGCTCCTGAAGTGGGGAGGCCACCCGCAACACCTCACCCTCTCCGCCCCTTAGAAATGCCCTTTCCTGAGCTGATCCTAACCACTAATAAGAAGGCAAGCCCAACACGCAAGTGCTTTTTATGTACTAGAAATCGAGATGTGCACGGGAAAATTATTCGAAGGGAAAGCAGATATTTTTGCCCAGATTGCGATGTAACTCTGTGGTTGTAACGCTGTCTCTCACCATGTTTTAGGACTTACCACACAAAAAAATCTGAAAATAGTTAAAATTTGTACTAATCGATTTGGATATATGTTAGAGTTGTAGAATTTTCAATAAAAATATAGATATTTTGGCTTAAATACTTGTTCTAGCTGAGGTAGAAGTGAATCTCTCTCACTTTGGACAATTGATAACAATATGGGTTTAATTTGAAATTATTAATAAATAAAAGCTCAATGCTCAAAATAAATTTGTTTTCCCATCATTATAACATATAAATAATTAAAAAATGCAATAAAAAAATATGATCCTTTTTGGAACCATTTCCTCAAAAAAATGCGTCAGGGAAGGGGTTAAAAAGGTCTCCTCATAGACGACGATATATCGTCGTTGGCACTTATGGCTCATTCTGTAAACTTTGATATATCATCGAGTGGCACTCTAAGGGTTAATTCCTTTATGTGTATCGTTTACTACGTAAATGTTCTCTCATATACCTACATGCAGTGCCCCTATGAGAGCTACTTTGAGAATAGACATTGAAGAGAATACTAGTTTTAAATATGCATTGCATTATCCATTATCCCCCGAAGCAATCTATCATGGGGCCCTTCTTATACAGATATTCTTTCTAAGTGCTATGACGGGCCTGCAGGAAAATGTGATATTTAAATTCTAGATGCATGAATATCCTTTGAAAATCAAATCTCTGGTTGTCAATGAAATATGCTATTGTTGATTTCAGAGAAAAATGTAAGATTTTTCAGTGAAAAACATGATATTCAGACAAATATGAAGCATAAAATAAAATCAATTGAAAGAATTAGAAACTTCATTTATTCAGCCATCCGATAGAAAAATCCCAGCCCTCTATCTTGAGTGAAAGTACTTTTAAAAAGCAAAAAATGAAACCACTGCACCGAACCCAATGCTTAGCATGGAACACCAGGGGGGGCCTTTGGGGGTCCAGGGGGGGGAAAGACTAAGGGAGGGGCGGAGAGGGGGGAGGAAGAATAAGGAAAGTGAAGCAGCAGGGGGAGGGGGAACTCAGGGTTTTGAGTGGATAGAGGGTGCAAAGACAAAAGGTAATGGACGCACGGGTTGGGACTGGGTGGTGAGGGAAAGGAGGGGGTCGGAGGGTTTTAAATGGCCAGTGCACTGCCCACACCAGAGCACAGGAGGAGGGGGGGAAGGAAGTAGAGTGTGAAAGATTTTGGGACATGTGGCAGGAGTAGGTTGGAAAGAAAAGGGTTAAGGGCGGGAGGGTGTGGGCGGGGGCCCTAAAAAGGATAAGGGTTGTGAAATAGGAAATCATTACACAGTTTGGTGTCATTGCACTTCTGATGCTTCACAATTTCCATTACCTTCCAAAGCGTCCATTTTCCACCCTTTATCGACCCTTTCCCTACCCATTGGAACTTTAGTTTTTAATCATGCAATTTATAAACTATCTCGGGTCAGAGGGGCTACCATCCTCTCATTTTTACTGTGAACAAAACTAAGTCACAAATACAAACCTGTTCTCTTGGTGTAGACCAACTGGTTCTCTTGCAATGAGAACCACCGTCTATTCCAGGTCTTGAAAGCATTTGAGGACCTCTTGAACAGGTAGCCTTCCATGCGGACAATCATCTTGCTATCGCTACACATGTCATCACTTCCACTGATATCTGGAATGATGTCTTTGCCCGTGACGGCTGCATGTCGAACCTCAGTGTCTCGATTCAGGTGGCCGCTATCACTACGCATTTGAACCAGCTATGAGGAGCAAGAACACAAGAATTTACTTCTACAGAGAGGTAATCACTACGATACACAGGACTTGAAATGAAACAAAAGAAAATATGAAAGACTGATGGAGTCCAATTATACATATACTGAAGTTTTCGTAATTTGCAATGTTGGCGTAATTATGGCCAAAGCATAACAACAGAAATTTCAACTATCTCAGTAGTTAAGTCATTTGGGAAGCATTTAGTCATTTAAACAATCACAACATTTAATGTGAATTATAATGTACAAAAACGTATAACTTTCTAACACATTTTCATATTTTCAAGGCATCGGTGCAAGGGCATACCCAGGATTTGAAATAGGGGGGGGACTAAAAGCAAATTATAATCACTGGTTTTGGAAAAAATTTTTTTTAGTAGCATTACAAATTTCTTAACAATTGTTTACTTCCATCTTTTTATCAGCTTAGCCACTCAATTTTTTAGTTTTAGGCTAATAATAATTTTCTTGGATTTGGTGAAAATATTTCTCTAACTTTCTTCTTGACCATTTCACGATTTTCTTTGACAAAATTTTGACGCACACTCATCAGACATAATCCAGTCATTCTTTCCTCTCCCATAGAGCTCCTAAGCATGTCTTTACCCTTCGTATAGTACAAAAGGACCGTTCTACAGTCGCCGTAGTGGTTGGGATTGCGATTAAAATTGAGAGTGGAGAAGAGAGGGAGCCCTCCCTGCTGCATCCCCTCCTAGCTTCAACAGGGAAAGGAAAAAAACATTGGTATTGTTTAAAAGATCAACGACTTTATAATCCTTTAACTTGTCCTCGGTTAAATTTCGAGAAATAAAAAAACAGTGCAGCAACTTCCATTTTTTTATCTAGAGCATTTAAATCCTGGGTTATTAACTGATAGGTAGCAGAAGATGTAGATTTCTGTTCCCTAAAACCATACTGAGATGGTGAAAGGAGATTGGAAACCTCTAAGTAAGAAATTAGCCTAACATAGAATGCCTTTTAAAATATTTTGCTGAATTGGTTCAGCAGAGAAATTGGATGGTAGGAGTTAATGTCATGTCAATTACCCTTGTTTTTATAAAGTAGAATTACTTGTGAAACCTTTAGAGGGAATGGAAACACTCCTAATCTGAAAGATTCATTTATAAGAAAATGAAGAGGCTGCATAATGAAGTCAATTGATTGCTTAATACTGTCACTGGGAATTCCATCAAAACCAGAGCTTCGTTTTGTACCTATATTCTGCACATTATTTTTCATTTCAGATTTTGTGAGGGGATAGAGAAATAAGGACTTTGAGTGGGAAACAGAGAACGAGAACACTCAATTTTTCCAGGATCGGCCAAAACTTTCCAGGACTTTCCATAACCAACTTTTCCTCCCCTGACTTTCCAGGACTTTCCAGGTTTTCAAGGCTTGTGGGAACCCTGCATAGGCTTGCTTTACTCAT
Organism: Pyrrhosoma nymphula; assembly: GCA_963573305.1. Classification (NCBI taxonomy): domain Eukaryota; kingdom Metazoa; phylum Arthropoda; class Insecta; order Odonata; family Coenagrionidae; genus Pyrrhosoma; species Pyrrhosoma nymphula. The sequence continues at coordinate 152,955,311 of OY754329.1, read as the reverse complement.
TTTTTAATAGCAATATAAGCTTTTATTGTTTCATTGCCATGCGTATCTATAATAATAGATCACGTTAACTCTGCCAAATTACATCCTTAAAAACATAAAACAACATGAGGCTTGAGTATGCAATTTTGATTGAAAATGAATTAAGAGAAACTTTGCTCATTTCTATCAGGTAATAATGTCCTTGATCTCCACTCTTTCATCATTTTCATTGAATTTTGTTTTCCATAGGGCTCTTATTACAGATGGAGAGGCAATACTCCCTCCAAACCTATACCAGGAGGCCAGAGGGAGATATACCCAGACCGGGAAGGTTGGAGGGAAGACACCCTCCATACCAGTACCGGGAAGGTAGGGGGTGGCCCCTCCTCCATATCTCTACCGTGGTGCTCTTGTCCCCTGTCTGCAAGTGGCAGGCAGGCTAAATGTGGGACGGCACAATGGACCCAATGAGGTCTGAGTGACAGGAGTGCTCCAGAAAGCCCTTTCCCACCCTAACAATCAACATCAACATCTTATTACAAAACTTTACTTTGTGTAATTGTGCAAACTTTTCCAAGATGGATGTGAATTTTCTTGCACCTTTGGAAATCAGGGAATAATAAATATAGCAGGACCCCTGTTCCTGTGGTAGATACCTTACAAGACCTACCAAGGATATTTGAGAACACTCCATGTTAGTCATTTATCCATGATTTGAATGCATTCTGATTACCATGCAATGAAAGTACCTTCCCAGTAGTATTACTTTGCATTTTTTTTAAATACTAGCCTTAAAGGAGAAATATTATGTCAATAATGTAGCATAATTACAACAAACAACTAGCTGATGAAGCTAGCAGACAAACAGATGGGCGAGTCATCTGAGGCAGAATGTGTAGCTAAGCAGCAATCAAAGACTTTATACTTACACTCCACAAACACATCCTCACACTTCGACAGCAGGTAGAATGATGAATGTGATGTAATGTTGCATACCTAGTGTAAAAGAATGTCAGCACTTAGTGCAGTATGATGAGAATGTAATTCACAAAACATTACTCTTCCAGAGCTAAAAAAAGCTAATATTAAAAAGATACCATGTGTAAGGATACAGGGAAGATTCTTTCCCTTGCATGGAAACCTGACTGCATTAAGGTAGAGGAGAAATGACTAATACATTGCACAGCCAGTTACCCATGGTTTCTGTAATCTGGGGAAGGTCTCGGAACGTATCTACTGTGGATATGGGACTCCCATGGTACATGACTCATATTTTGGAAACTTACATCATTGGCCAACCTTTTGAAGAATGGCTCCAGATCCTGACAAAGATCAGATCCCTGATGGAAGAATGCATTGCATGCATGCATGTAGGAGAGTAACTGCAAATGAAAAGATAGCTGTTAATAAAGAGAACCTCCATTGCACCATACAATAACTTTATTTTACATTTGTTTTGAATAAAGGATTTTGCTTTCTCATAGTTTTCAAAAGATTGTGGAGTAGTTACCAATGTATTAGTTACCAATACCACCACCACCACCACCAATGTGGAGTAGTTACCAATACCAATGTATTAATTGTAAACATTCCTCATCGTCACGATATTCCCAGTGACTCTTGTGTCAACATAGAGACCAAAAGGGTAAATGTGGAACTTAAAAAAATAAGCAACAGCCTTGACCATGTTAGAGTAATTGACGTTAATAGTTTTGACCGTGTTTTTATACAAGTCATGGCCTACATCTTAACGGTAACGGTAAAAATCATTTATGTTCATTAATTGTTGACTGCTTTGGATTGAAATCATGTAAGGAGAGTTCCGTGAAAGCTGATGACTTGGTTGCTGTCAATGTACCAGTGACTAATATTACTCCTTCTTTATGACTAAGAGACAACATCAATAATCTGTCACCCAAGGTAACTCTGAAATCCTCTTCCCTACTGTGTGCAAACATCCAATGTCTTCGGAACAAACATTTTATGGTGGAAGCAACTGTTAATGTTAACTCTTATGATATATTATGCTTCACAGAGCATTGGCTGTGCTGTGAGGAAATTCCTTTGTTCAACATTGAAAACTATAATCTGGTATCATCCTATTCTAGATCTGTTGCAAAAAATGGTGGGACTGTCATTTATGTGAGGAAAAACTTATTGTGCAAGAAGCTAGAAGTTAGTCAATTCTCTAGTGAAATTCATTGTGAAATGTGTGCTGTGACCATAAAGGAGTATAATGTAATTATTGTATGTGTATATCGATCTCCATCAGGTGACTTTAAAATCTTCTGTGATCAACTGGAGCAGGGTCTCATTTGGTTCTCTAGGCTAGGTCTGGAAATTATTTTATGTGGTGACTTTAATGTTGATATACGCCATTCATCTTGTGCTTCTATTGCTCTCACTTCTCTAATACAGTCATTTAACTTACATTGTGCAAATATTGAACCAACCAGACTCGACTCCTGTCTGGACAATATCATTACTGGCCTCAACACCGATCAGTACTCTGTTGTGGTCACCGATCTTGGTTTATCTGACCATCTAGCACTTAAATTCCAATTCTCAATCAAAAAGTGTAAAATTAATACAACTGGTAGGAATACCCATTCTTTCAGCCGCCCAATTACCCCTCACGGGATTTGCGAGTTAAAATCACTCCTATCAATTGTTTCTTGGCATTCTCTGCTCACGTTTGCCAATGGTAATGACAACTTTGCCTGCTTTTTTGAAACTTTTTTGTTATTTTTCCAACAGTGCTTCCCAAAGAAACTTGTAAAACAATCAAATAGATTCAAGCAGCCCCTGAAATGGTTCACTCCTGACCTTTCTGAAATAAGATCACAAGTAATTCAGCTGCGTCAAAAGTACATTCATACCGGAAATGCAGAGGATAAAAGTACATGGCGGCAGCTTAAATCGTTCTACAATAACCTAATAATTCAGTCCAAACGCAGTTTTAACTCCGATCTCATATGCAACGCTACTAACCAAAATAAGACAGCTTGGCAGGTCATTAATAAGGAAATCGGTCATTCAGGAGGCATCTCTGACCTACCTTTTACGTCTGATAATCTGAATAAGTTTTTCATTGACTCAATTGCTGACCTTGTGTCAAATCTTGATCCAACTCCAAACACCCCCTTGCCTCTTCTCCATAAATTTCCAGCAATCATATCCCCCTTCAAATGGAAGTGGGTTACAGAGCATGAAATTCGTCAAATTATTAAAAACTTAAAATATTCCAAGTGCACTGATGTTTACGGACTATCCGTCAACCTAATCAAGGATCTTGTAAATATTATCGATGAACCCCTGGCATTAATCTTAAACTCATGCTTTCAATCAGGCATCTTTCCTAGTGCTTTGAAAATATCCAAAACGATACCCATTCATAAAAAAGGTGATAAAACCTTACCTTCTAATTATAGGCCAACTTCTATAATCCCAGTATTTGGTAAAATATTTGAAAAGGCTATTAAGATTCAGGTATATGAACACTTTCAAGTTAACAACTTATTTTCTCCTTCACAATTTGGTTTTCGCAAAGGCTATTCCACCACTTCAGCTGTTGAGTCTGCCATTGATCTAATTCTAAATGCTTTTCTAGATAAGTCCTCCATTGCCATAACTGCCTGTGACCTATCTAAAGCATTTGACTGTGTTGCTCATCCAATTCTTCTTCAAAAACTTCAGTATTATGGCTTCAATAATCTTGAACTACAACTCTTTGAATCTTATCTCACTGATCGATCCCAGTGTGTTTTCATCAACAATAACCTTTCTTCGCCCGTGAGATTAAATTATGGAGTTCCTCAAGGTTCAGTCCTTGGGCCTCTCTTATTCCTTATTATAATCAATGACTTACCGTCTAATGTCTCCTGCAAGTCCATACTTTATGCTGACGATACCACTTTTATTCACAAGATTAACAACCTGATTAATACTAGCACTACTGCTAACTTGTTTTTATCTGAAGCCTCAAACTGATTTTCTGCTAATGGTCTGGTTCTAAATAATGATAAAACTCAGTCACTGGTCTTCTCATTAAGTACCACAACTAATCCCCTGAGCACCATTAAGTTACTTGGATTTGAACTCGACCAAAAATTGACTTGGGAGCCACATGCAGTAGGCACACTTGGAAAATTGTCCAAGGCAGCTTACATGTTACGTAAACTTAAATATATGATTCCAAAAGAGTACCTTATTCATGTATACTATGCCTTATTTCATTGCCACATTAATTATGGTATAGAACTATGGGGCCACTCACCATCCACAAATAGTTTATTTAGGATGCAAAAAAAGGCAATCAGGATAATTTCATTTTCACACCCAAGAGAGCACTGCAAGCCCCTTTTTTGTGAGTTGGGTATTATGACTCTGCATAGCCTGTATATATACAAATGTCTATGCAATGTAAAAGAAAATCTTAGCTCATTTCAGAAAAGGTCAAACTTCCACACCCACTATACCAGGAACAGTGATGCCCTAGATGTCCCTTATTGTAGGCTAGCCAAATATAGCAATTCTTTTAACATTTTAAAAATACGTCTTTTTAATAGATTGCCCCCAGAGGCAAAAGATGTGAGTGTGCCAAAATTTAAAAAAGATATACGTAACTGGCTAACAAAAAAAGCATTCTACTCTGTAAACGAGTTTCTTGATTGTGAAAATATGTTGTCCTTCACAGATATATAATCTTTTGCCTTGCCATATGTATTTTAAGTATTTGTGTATTTACTTGTTTTATGTAAACTATTTGTATATGTAATTTTAAATCACTTAACCTTTGTATTTATTATGTATATGACGAAGACTATTGCAAATCCATTTTGTTTAATGTCCAATAAAATTATTATTATTATAGTTAGCAAAATTTTTCGCGCAGAGAAAATGGGGCTCAATGGTAAATTTCTCTGCTAACATCCATTTAACAGAATAAATAACAATTGTTGTTAACATTTATAGTTTATAATATATTTTTATCTCGAATAGCCACGACATTGAGCAATTAGGAAATTTTTAGGCTTGCATCGCGTGTCTGCTGCATGTATTCCAAAAGGGGGAGCCGGCGGGCTGCGCAAGAGAAAATTGCAATGTTTAAATATTTATAAAAAAGGCATTTATGAATTGCCACTAAATTTTATTTTTGGAATAGTTAGCTGGATATGTTTTGATAACGGAAAAAAAGTTTCGGCTGTTTCTGAGATGGAGTATTTGAGAAAAGTTTATTAATAATTTTTTAAACATTAGTAATTCAACAATAGGGTATAAAAGAAAATAATTTTTATTGATGTATTTGCATTCAATAAAGATTTAGCTTTTATAAGAGCTATTAATCATAGCTGTATGACAATTACAAGCGGAGATATAAATGATTATTTGATTTAAGGCTCAGATTTTTGCTAATAATGCAAAAAAATTAAAATATGCATAATTTGCTCAAAAAATTTTTTCTCACAAAACGGTTTGAGGTTATTCAGTTTGAGTTTATATTGTACCCATACACCAATTTTTATCAAAATCTGAACCCTAAGGGACAAACGTTTGTTGAATTGAGGTGGAATGACCCATATTTATTTTGATGCTATTTTCAATGGAACTCTAATTATGCAACAGTTACGACTTTTATTGTCAATGGCATACATTTCTTGTCATTTGCTGGAGGCTGAATTCAGTTCTTATGACCTTGGAGACCACCTTACCTACCGTTATTTTGTTTGTAACCATTATTACTACTAATCATGTGGGAGTAAATAAAATATTATTATTACTATATACAGATTAGGGCATGGTGATAGCTAATATTTCCATTGTACACTGTAAATAAGAATGCTTCCATAAAATCATGGAAATGCCGAAATCAAAAATAAAATTGTTACAAAAATTAATTCATTAATCATGAAATGCAAAAAATTACAAATATCCTATAAAAAAAATTAATATTCCTCGGTATTTTTATATCGATTTCATAGATTGCTGAACAAAATAAGCACATCCATTACTTACTGTTCCGATAATTTCATGGCGTTTCCTCGCCTGGAGGTACGAGAGGGCGTGCAGGTGGTCAAGGGCAGTGTGGCGGAAGCACAGTCGCGTCGCGTTGAGGATGGTCAGTGCCTCATCTGCCTCGAAAGGCTTGGAGCGAGACACCTGTGAATTCCGGAGCAGTGCCGCATCCAGATCACCTGAAATCTTCTCAAAATGGTGCTTGCTTTCCTTGGTCTGCTTGATGTCCCTGTGCATGCACAACAATTCTCCATCAATGGGTTATTTCCAGTTACTTAACACATCACCAATGGCGTGACCCACTGGTGGGTCCCGCCTTTTCGCACTGATGGGTGGAGGGACCAACGGGTAGGTCCCGCTGTCTTGGCTATGCATGTATGGCTGTCAAGAAGGACATATTTCTCACTGACGCTTCTCAGATTGGTCTTTAGCAATTTTTTTCAAGAAAAAGCCCCATAAATTTCCTTTCTTTAAGCATTTCTTTTGTTGGCATGTAAGAAGGCATGAGGATTGTTAAAATAAATTGCTTTTTATATAAAGGGGCGAGATATTATACAAATAGTTATTATTATAAAAATAAAATAATATATAAATCATAGTAAAAATAAAAATAAATTCACACACAAATTTCATTGCAAAATGACATTACGAGTCTCATTGTCAATGCTCTGCTACTCTGAAAATTGTTTCAAGAAAATTTTACTTTTTATAAAGTCAGCAGTTTTTCGATATAGAATTATTATGAAATGTATTTCTGTTTTAGACTAAAACAATCCAGAACCATAGTAGGCTGTCCACATAGTAGATAGTCCTTGCAATAAGTTTTTACCACTTCCGCTTTTGCAACTTTATGGAGCAAAATGGAAAGTAAAATGAATGTAATGAGTAACAATAATAAATATGGTGGGAGAAATTTAAGGAGTGGAGAAGTACGTAATTTTTTGTTAGCATATGTTGTACATGCACTTGAGCTGTGCAAAACACTGTTTCAGCATGATTTGCAGATTGATCCAAATTTTATAAAGGATATCTGTATGATTGACATGCAAAAGATATTTCAAAATATATTTGCTCACCTAGAAAAATAAGACGCCAAAGATAAAAAAAGTCAGTAAAAATATGATGCTCACAATGGTTCAAAATTGCCTATTTTCTAAAATCACAAGATACTTTCACATGTAATCTAGTTAAGAATGTAACTGCATAACCAAAATCTGATTATAAATGAAAACTTTCAACAGGAATGATCCATTTAAGAATAACTACACCACAATAATAGACATTCACTGTGGATGATTTTTTGGCAATTAGATAATAAGAAAAATATATTCCAGGGATCAAGTATTCTGGATAGCCTAATCATGGATTTATTTACGTTCTTGATACACAGTACCAAATAGTAAAACATTTTGATGAGCCAAGAGAATATAATGCAATACCATGGAATTCTAGTTGAGTAGAAGTTTTTCTTATAGATTGACAATTTTATCTTAACTTCAACTTTTGCATCTCTTTCATTTCCTCTCTAAAGAACAAATTATGTCGTTATTGCACACATCAAATTAACCTATTTCAGACTAAAAATCCAAATGTATTATTCATTGTCTTTGGTTTTTCTCAAGCCAAGCAACTATGTAATTCCCTAGGGTACTGACAGCTTCTGCCTATCAGAAGGATACACAGACTGGAGCTCACCGGCGCACCGATCGAGTGCATACAGAGTCGCACACAGCCATCGGAAAGCCTTACGGGAACCCAGGTCCCGAACTATAGTTCCTAAATCACCCTCTTGAGCATTTGTGTCGCAAGATCACTAGCCCAACACTGCCGCGACCCTGATGGATGTAATACTTGCTACTCCCTACCAATCCCAGACCATTCAGGGCCGAACAAGAGGTTGAAGAGATGGGAAGAGAGGGTCGCAAGCGTGGCTGAGCAAGAATGTCACAGCAAAAAGGAATTGGCAGGGGCCCACTACTGACTGAGAGGAAAGGACAATCAATTGCCTCCTCACTTCTTGGTTAAGAGAGGTACATTATTGATTTTTCACTTGCATAATATTTAGCAAATCTATTAAATTGGAGTGCTCGTATCTTTTTAATTTCAAAAATAACTTTTGCCTGTTTGTTCCGCATATGTATATGCTTTAGATGGCTTTCTATTTTAAGTGCATCATCGATAATATTTTTACAAATTGCAATGCTTGACCTTTGCTACAGAGCTCAGAATTGTAAATTAACCACAGCAAAACTTTCATTTGTGAGAGTGAGAAACTATAATGCATGTGTTCAGTACTGTTACGGACAAATACTTCAATTAAGTTCCTTTTTCATAAATATCGTAATAATTTTAAATTTATTTATTAGCATTTGAGTATTTTATTGTGGAAGAGCTATATTTCCAATTTTTCTTTGGCCATTTTGGTGCTTTTTTTCTTCCTTGGCAGACTCACCCCGTACATTTCCAGGAATTACTGATGGCAATTAACCACACCGTACCGTTTTGGTACCGTTTTGTGCCTAAGCCAATGCGGACTCCTTGCCGGAGAACTCTTTCGAAGCGGGCTCTCGTGACCGGGAATAACCTTGGAAGTTGGGGTGGAGATCTCATCCACTCGCCATGCGTCTAGCTTCTCGGAGAATTCACCGAAGATTTCGACTTGTAATGCAGTAACAGCCTGTGGTGACTATTGTTTTAAAACCTCTGTATCTGAATATTTTGAAAATTTAACTGAAAAATTAGCCACTGTGTTGTAAAAATTTTAACTACCAGAAACTTTTGAGCTTTCCACTAGTAGGCGTGATTCAAAAATACTCCCCATAAAAGGGGCAGATGTAGGGATAATTGGATGCCGTGTACTATGAGATAATAAACTTTATTGCATTGTATATTTCATTCTTCTTTCAGTGACTTCATATTTCCCTCAGTGCATGATGATATATGATAGATTCCTTTTGAATTTTTCAGGTAGCATGGGACTTTAAAAACCACTTGGAAAGATTGGCTGCTAATGAGTGCTTTGGATTTTGAGGTTGGGGAAAGGCATGGAAGAGGGAAATAAAGGGAGGGGAATGTGAAGAATAGGAAAAACAGGAAGAGGGAATCTGACGTCACTCCTCCGGCAACGCCTTTCTATTTTCTGACACTCGCCTAATGAGTGCACATGAGTAGAACCCTCAGAACCGATTCTTAACCTTGAGTTACCAATCTTTTCCTTGGGTTAGTAATCTTTGATTGTACGGCTGCTCTCCCTGAGTTGGTGTGATGTCTCACCTGACGAAAAGACTCCCATAACAATCAATTGGGAAATACAGAATTTAAAAGTAATAAATATTGGGAGATCCCGATCTTTTCTCATGGTGCATTGCATAATTTTATGAAACAATCTATAGAAATGATATACTAAATTTGCATTATCCAAATTTATCACACTAAAAGGCTAAGAAAGAGTAATCAAATGTATGTCAATGTTTCCCCTATAACTAGGGATAGGAAAATTTCGCGATCACGAATTTAGGGAAAAATGTCCTAGGAGTGGTAGTTAGTTACTACATACTCCATACCTACTGGGGAAATGACTTTTGAACTCGCGAAATGTCGCGAATTGGGCCCCAAAACGTGAATTTTCATTATTTGTGAGAAAATGGTTGAAGTACATTTCAAACGCAAGAAAAACATTAAAATTGCAAGCAAATGTTCTCAATTCGATTTAAACGAACTCGAGTGCAAATATTCCTGAGGTATGCGGAAGTTTGCAGTTCATCGTAGCATAACCAGTGTTACGATAACAATCGCGGGAGGAGGACATCGGGTGCTTTCGATTTACGGCGCTAACCGGCAATACACAGCTCGTCACGCCGCGGTGCTTTCTATTTACAATTAGTGGAATAACCATCTATCAGCATCTATGATCGGTGGCTCTCCGCTCCGAGGTGAGTCGAACAAAGGAAAAGCAATATGCGCATTTATTCTAAGTAATCTGCTCCAACAGGGTTTCTCAAACTTTTCCTGCGATGGAACACTTTGTAAATCCTGAAATTTTAACGTAACACCTTGTGGACTTCCCATATATTAACACGTTCACGGCGAACGTGAAATTGCAATTTTTTCCCCTTGGGCGAACGTGAAATTTGCCGTTTTTTTGCCACGGGGGTCAACTTTCATAAAAATGAAATCGATCCATTAGTGCTTTTCATTAATGTACATTCCTTTGGTAAGATTTAAAATGATGAATTTCAACAAATTTTGGAAAACCGATGCGCCAATATCGAGTAATTAATTAATCCCCTTTGGTGTATGCAACCACTGATTACGCGTAGAATTTTCTTCGAAAAAATGAATTCGTTCAACTAATGTTTTTCATTAATGTACATACTTGTATGCGATTTAAAACGATGAATTTCAACAAATTTTAATAACTGATGCGCCAATATCGAGTAATTAATTAATCCCCTTTGGTGTATGCAACCACTGATTACGCGTAGAATTTTCTTCGAAAAAATGAATTCGTTCAATTAATGTTTTTCATTAATGTACATACTTGTATGCGATTTAAAACGATGAATTTCAACAAATTTTAATAACTGATGCGCCAATATCGAGTAATTAATTAATCCCCTTTGGTGTATGCAACCACTGATTACGCGTAGAATTTTCTTCGAAAAAATGAATTCGTTCAACTAATGTTTTTCATTAATGTACATACTTGTATGCGATTTAAAACGATGAATTTCAACAAATTTTAATAACTGATGCGCCAATATCGAGTAATTAATTAATCCCCTTTGGTGTATGCAACCACTGATTACGCGTAGAATTTTCTTCGAAAAAATGAATTCGTTCAATTAATGTTTTTCATTAATGTACATACTTGTATGCGATTTAAAACGATGAATTTCAACAAATTTTAATAACTGATGCGCCAATATCGAGTAATTAATTAATCCCCTTTGGTGTATGCAACCACTGATTACGCGTAGAATTTTCTTCGAAAAAATGAATTCGTTCAACTAATGTTTTTCATTAATGTACATACTTGTATGCGATTTAAAACGATGAATTTCAACAAATTTTAATAACTGATGCGCCAATATCGAGTAATTAATTAATCCCCTTTGGTGTATGCAACCACTGATTACGCGTAGAATTTTCTTCGAAAAAATGAATTCGTTCAATTAATGTTTTTCATTAATGTACATACTTGTATGCGATTTAAAACGATGAATTTCAACAAATTTTAATAACTGATGCGCCAATATCGAGTAATTAATTAATCCCCTTTGGTGTATGCAACCACTGATTACGCGTAGAATTTTCTTCGAAAAAATGAATTCGTTCAACTAATGTTTTTCATTAATGTACATACTTGTATGCGATTTAAAACGATGAATTTCAACAAATTTTAATAACTGATGCGCCAATATCGAGTAATTAATTAATCCCCTTGGGTGTATGCAACCACTGCTTACTCGTTGAATTTTCTTCGATATATGTTAACGTTCACCTTAAATACCTTAAAAATATACAAATGAGCAGTGTTTTTAGTCATGGAAATTGATGCAGCACGAAAGCATTCAGTGTTACATCGTTTTTAGCAACTGCTTCGAATTTTTCTTCCAGAGCCTTCACTAAACCCTTTCTCTTTCGCTACGATGCCTTCTTTGGTTTTATGGCTTTGAGAACAAAATGCAGTGGTAGGACAACTTCGTCTTATCTATGAAAGGACTAAACTGTCCTCCCGCTGCCATTGGTAAAGGGTCTAAGGTGCATACTTGCAGACGGTCGTGAAAACGATTATCCCAAGCACCCACCAGGAAAACCTCTACCCCTGTAATGCTGGTGACCACTGGTGACCGACACGACGGCTCAGTCCAGGGATTATGCCAGGGTTGCCTTTTCTTGGGATTTCCTAGAGGCTGGCGACCGGCCTCTCCGCACGTGTCCCACCCTTAGCGTAGACCTAGTTTTTTGCCATTTCCGTCAAATGACTGTTTGTTTTCCAGTGACAATTGTTAAGTATCCTAGTTTTATTCCTGGTTTCTGTGCATTCAAGTGATTTTGACGAGTTATTGAGATGCCGAATGCAAAATTAAGCGCAAGAGACCGGGCTTTCTAGTATCAAAAAGATGGATTTTATTGTATCGATAAAAGTACGGTCATGTACATATTCTACAATTGTCAGGTTGCTTGGGAAAGACTCAATTGGAAAAATTTAAAATCTTCGAAGAACGTAACTGCAGCAAACTTTCACAAGGATGGAAATTCTCTAAAGTTACATGTCAATACACGAAATGTATTAAATTAAATTTTTAATTTAGTACCACTTTTCCAAGTTCCGCCACAAGGTGATTGTCTTCAGTCATAACATGGATAGAAGGGAAAGTGTCACATAATAGCCCAGATCATATTGGGTATAGTATAAGTGACCCTTTTCTAGACTTAGAAATAATCTGTATTTTATGTGTATAAATAAAAATTTGTGGTCACTGTGAAAACACCGAAATGTCTAGTTGAAAGTACCGAATTCCTAATTTCAAAGTACCGCTTTTCTCCCTCTCAAACCACCGAAAAATTCCTATCCCTACCTATAACCTACTTTCACCACAGCAGGATGAATCACTGTCACCTTGCATTCTTATCGACTGATAAGCTCTTCAACAGAGAAGAAGCTGCACCCACTGAACTTAATGCAGTGCATGCCAAAATGGTGTACGACAATGTAGCAGTTATGGTAACAAACAACCCCACGTTAAAGAAAGACACAAAGAAAAAGCATGTGTGTCTTTTAGTATCATATCATATCTTTGGCGGTACAAAAAAGTACTTATATTGATGGTACATGAACCCTTGTTAGATCAAACAATGCAAATACACTCGAAGATCAGAGATCTCACCCTTGAACGCAAAATTGAAAAAAAGTGAACATGAACCCTTTTCCATCTCAGCAATTCAAAGGTAAGGAGAAAATAAAAACTTGATCCTAAGAATTTGCCAGATAGTTTTTAAAAATAATTTTCAGTTTCTTCTACAATGTTTTCATTCCGATGAATTGGAAAATCCATTATACTCCAATATATATAATTTTTAATGTTAAAAACCTCCACTAACCCTTTGATGAAACTGTTTAAATTCTTTAACACAGTGCGTGAGGCTTGATCCAGTAAAATGCTCTGAAATTTACTCATCTCTTGTAAGGAATGAATGAGCTTATTCAGAGACACTACCACTTCACTGTCATTCCTGAAGTAGGTGCTAAGATCCCACAGGCTGTTGGTGAATTGACTAGAAGGAAAAGGGGGAAAAATTAAAATTTCATAATTGCAAATTTCAACATTGGCTCCCAAGACCAATCTTAATTAGTAATCTACATTTTTTTATCAGAGAGAACTTACCTTTGATGAGAGACATAATTCTTTCCACTCTCTATCATGGAGGTGCATGTCTTCAGTACCTGGAAAATATTTATCATGTTACACACATTCTGATACATGGTTTGAAAATGGTGCAAAATCAGAAGAAAAGGAATTAAGCAATCTCATCAAAATTATTTGCTAGGCTTCTCAAGACCAGCACGAATGCCTGATTCCAAAGAAAAATATCAGCAGTTGAAATAATGATATCCTAATAAGAAGCCTCGGGAGTTTCATCATGTAAAAACCTATAAGTTTAGAGAAGTAAAATATTTTCTCTAGCTGAAAAACTACTTTTGGAAATTTGATCATTTTGAAAAACCAAAACCACTTAATGGAAATTGGTTTCACCATCATAGAACTTTAGCAATTCCAAGAAATGGTAGCATATTGCCCGAGGAAAATACAAACTTTAAAATACCAAGATGGATTGAAAATTTTCAGTAAACGCTGGCATCACCCACATCAGGTGACTTAAACTGTCTAAAGTATTACTCCCGTACAGTGCAGCTCCCAATTTTTTCCCCGAACATTTGGTCTTAGAAAGTCAGACTATACACCAGTGTATAAGGTAATGCATGAAATAGGAGTGAATTACCCACTAGGTGATTGCCATCAATTTACTTTTATTTTAAAACATTCACAAAAATTTAAGTGCAAATCAAAAAGGCAGTCGGCAATTACAGAATTCATCTTGTCTACATTGTGGTACCAACACACAAAACCTTGTTTGACTTCATTGATTATAAAAATAAAGTGGAAAAGTAGTTTCTCTACAAGGAATTTCACAGTTGCGAATTTGCTAATTTTTGGGTCCCTTAACACTAGATGGACAGGAGGGGTCATTTGACCCGTTTTTGGAATTCAAGCAAATATTTTAGTAATTATTATTTATTCGATTCCTTTGAAATTTGGTGACCGTTCATTTTACCTATAACTTAATGAGGTACAAATATAATAATGTTATCTTTATTGTGAACATTTTTCCAATAATTTATAACTACATACATATAAGGATGGCTATGGGTCATTTGACCACCCCTAACACTCTGTGGAATTGTTTCATTTTCTTGACAATTCCTTCTCTTTTAGATATTATATTTTTGAGCTGCATTACTTTATATGAATCATTATACATTTGTTTGAAAATTAGTGACTTTTAAAATCTTGATTAGCATTGATTGATTGAGATTGAAATTAGCATTTTGATAGATGCATGATCATGAATCTTATAATTGAGCTTTGGCACAGTTACCAAAAAAATGGCAACAACGAATATTAACATAGTGGTGCTTTGCCGGCAAATCAGCTTCTCAAAATTATCTCGGGTTTCTTACCGGGTCAGAAGGTAAATAATTGCCAATGATTCAAAACTCAACTCAAGCATCACCCTCAGGGCAGAAGTGAGTGCCGTGACTGGAAATTGGCATATTTAAACAAAAGAAGGGAGTCAGTTGTGAGGTGAGGCAGGCACTATCCAATGGTCATTCCCTATTTAATTATTTGAGCATGGGTTTCCAGATGTTGCTGAGATTGTACCCCGAGTCGTGATTGAAATTATTCCTCTCCAGGCTAAATTCAATGGCTTCCATAATTATTCTGTCCCAATATGCTGAAGAGCGAGCTATCGATAGGGTGTTGTGAAATTGGATGGCATGGTCCATGACAATGCTGTGCTCAGTGATTGCCGATTTCTCTCGCTGACCCAGTCGTAAATGATGCTAGTGCTACTTAATTCTGATCTCAATTGTTCGGCCTGTCTCTCCAACATAAGCCTCCCTGCATTTACACAGAACCCGCTACACTCCTGGCATCTTCAAGCCAACAGGATTCTTAGCCCTCACGAGAAGTTCTTTTAATTTGGCAGGCGGTCTGTGTACAGATTCGATGTTAAGCCTGGCTCATATTCTAGAAAGCACCCCAAAATCCAACCAAACATCCCAGTCATGAGGGGTTGGGCAGCGACCAACGTAATGGATTGCCTGTGGGGGTGAAGTACAGAGGGGACTGGAAACCTGGGACCGCTACGGTAGCTGTGAAGACCATATAGGAACCATGAAAAGGACGGCAAACTGGGCTCTGGTAAAGCCATTGCTGGGAAAACAGACAGATGCCTTGGAGAAAAGACCCAAGCAATAGAAAAAGGGAATAAGATTTGGAACGTGGAACATCAAGATGCTTAATTTGAAAGAGGAAAAAATAGTAGAAGAGACGAGAAGATGAATGACTCTTGGGAAGTAGCGCCTTTCCTTAATAGCCGGAAGATTTCAAAAGATGAGAGGACATCTGTAGCCCTTAAAAGGACCTCGGACATGCCGTCTCAGGACACCACCTGCTTACACTACTTTATTACCCTATGTAGCTGGCACTACTGAAAAGATCGCCACAATTATCAGAAAACATGACCTGGTGACAAGATACTCCTGCATCACCAAGACAGCAGATCTGCTCTGCAGAGCAAAAGATAAAACTGTCCGACAGCATTCAAGAAGGTGTATACAAGGTGAAGAGTGAATGTGGCCAAGCATACATTGGTCAAACATCCAGAGTTCTCAGATGCCGCCTTCAGGAACACAAAAGAGCTACATATGTATACAGAATAGACAATTCCGTGCTTCGGCAATCGCTGAACATACCTGGAGTGGACTGAAACATAATGTTAATTTGAAAGAAGCAAAATGAATTGCTAAGGAAAGACGCTACTTCCCTAGAATCATCAGGGAGGCCATTGAAATAAAAAGGAACACAAATAACTTCAACAGAGAAGAAGGTTACATGCTCCGCAGCACTTGGAAACGTGTTTTCAGCATACACAAGATAGCGCCAAAAAGATTTGGGCCTGACTGACTGAGAGATATATAAGGAGACCAAAAACTCCATCAAGTACTTCAGACCTGATCCAAACATGTCATCACAGATGAACCAACGTGTAAGAGAACCCAGAACCCAACTCATCCATGCCACTCTCCGGAAGCCTCCTATCCAAGAGCTGTGGATGACCGTTGATTTGGGATCGTCTTCAACAGAAATCAGGTATTAGTAATAGACAACATATGAGAGGCACGTAGAGCTCCAAAGGTTAATGGCATGTACAACTAGATTCTCATCATTTTTAAGGAAATCTCGATGCAGCATTCATGGTAAAAGGACCAAATGTTGGATGGCACAACAACAAGGGCATGCACACCAGATTCCAGATTTTCTGAAAGACAATAATAAGAAAGGAGTACATGACGTTTGTATTCAAGGAAAGTTAAAAAAAATCTAATGATATGAGGACAAAAAAAGTATTAAGAAGTTATTCACTCAGATGCGGTTGGAAAAATAAGCCACAACCTATGGGAGGGAATGAGTACATATTTTGTGACTTTCACAGATGTTTTCTCTAAGTATGTTTCAATTTCCTCATTGAAGCGGAAGATCAATTCCAGAAGTTCCTCCAGTTCCTAGGTGTTGCATGAAAGAAATTTAAAAACAATATGTACAAACAGAAAATGGAGGCGAGTATCAGAGGAAGGAATTCATGACTTTATAGCATTGTTCACAGGAAAACCATTCCCCAAACCCCACAACAGAATGGTACAGCAGAACGTTTTAAGCAGACCTTCTTGGCCATGACAAGATGTATGCTCATAGAATCTGAACTTCCGCGAAGTTTCTGGGGTGAAGCACTTTCCACTGCAGGCTATGTAAAGAATAGATGTACATCCCCTGCGCACACTGTCATGTGCGCCCATATATGTGACTTCTTTCCGTTGGCCATCTGAGACAAATGTGAGTACCGATTTCAGATATGTAGTTGAGATAAATAATTATTTTCCATAATTCAAGCTTGTCATTGCACCATGTCACTCCATGTATTGCAAAAAAACCAAGGGGTTGCAGTTCTAAGCAATATTGCATTAATTTCGCCTGTGCGAATGGTCCTAAGGTATTATTTTTCCTCATTTTACTATACATAGTGTATTGTTCGCAAATATCAGGGCACATTTTAACAATCCTGAGGATATTCGTCAAGTTCTCTTTGAGTTGGACAACAAATCCAGAGAAGACCAGGAACGACTACTAGGTGACCAAGAGGACATTGACAATACAGATGATATAGATTTTCAACCGGAAGCATTCCAAGTTGATGAACACAACAATGACTCGGAGGAAGAGTTGGATGACACAACACATGGCCTAGATGATGCAACACACGACCTGAATGACGAGGCCGACGACAAGGAAGCCCAGGTTTTGGCATTTTTCATAGGACGAGATAATGATACCATTTGGGCCAGCAGACCACTGTCATGAACATTCAAGACTTAGTCAAAAAAACATTATGAAAACTGTTCCTGGACCCAAAGGGCAAGCAAGAAACTGTACAACGAGGCTTGAATGTTTTTTCCAAATTATTTCTTTGGAAATTATAGATGAAATTGCCAAGTATACAAATAATTTTATTGCTCAAGGGTAGGCTGGGAGAAATGAGTCGTGCGACACTTCTGTTCGAGATAGGGATTACAAGCCCACCTCAAGATCGTAAATAAAAGCACTACTCGGGGCATTATTCTTGATTGCCATAAAGCTTGGGAATCGTGCTGACTTTTCCAAGTTTTTCACTAGTAATGGAGCAGGACTAATGATTTTGCTTGCTAACTTTAGTGAACGTATATTTATATTGTTGCTGAGATCTCTTGGTTTTTACGACGTAACAACTCGAGAAGAGCGATCGGTAACTGACAAATTAGCTCTGATTCCACATTTCCACTCAGCCTTTGTAGCCAATTGCCAAAGAGCCTACATTGTATGTGAATGTGTGACAATCGATGAAATGTTAAGTGTCTTTTCGTGGCTGCTGCAGTTTCATCCAATACATGGCTCAAAAGCCGGCGAAGTATGGCCTGAAAATTTATGCCGTGTGATTCTAAGACATTTTTTACACCCAATATGATGATTTATTGCGGGGTAAAACAACCTGAGCCTTATGCAACCTCCAATAAGCCATTTGACATTGTACAACAAACAAGCTTTCCCAATTGGCCAGAAGCCACTAAGTTACCATTACTTTCTTTGGCAAGTCCATTAACCATTTCGCAACGAACGTTGGAAATATGCGACAGCAGATTTCCTGACCAGGAAGACGAATGTCGAAAATATGCGACGGAGATTTTCCTACACAAATGAACAAACGTCGCATATTTGCAACGCCAAGCTTTCCCCCCTTTCTGTCGCTCACTGGTACACAGCTTCTACGTTTCGGGACCCAATGCAGCGGGGGTCAGGCCTTTCCCTCGGAATCCCGGAGCAGGTACCTGGACCTTTTTTCGCATTAGCACCCTCTATGCGGTAAGGGTCTGCAGTCATATGATTGTTTAATCAGTGATTTTGCTAAATAAATATTTGTTGCTTTTGCAAAAAATATAAAATCAGAATTGAATTCCTTGTTTTACGATGAGTGCTTACAATTTTTAAGTGCAATTCTACCATCAATATTAACTGGTACAGATCTTGATTTCAAGATATGAGTCAATAATTTTTGCATTGGAATTGGTTTATGCAATAAGTCCGTTAATATTTATGATAGAATTTTGTTTAAAATATGTAAATGCACAGTAAAAAATGACGAATTCATTTCAGAGTCTACAATTTGAGAGCTAGCGACAAATATACATGTAGCAAAACCAATAAATTAACAATTAGTTGACTGCGAACCCTTGCTGGTGGGAAGGTTGTAAACCTGCGACGGGGTGAGCTTAACTGCCCCCGGAGTCCTAGCTAATTGCGAGGTCCCTGTAAGAGGGGTCAAAAAAGGTAGGAGCTGAGTGTGAGTGTGTACCTGCGAGAACTTTCTCCATGGATGCCGTAAAAAAGAGGTCCGTACAGAGAGGAGGGAAGAGTCTCTTGGTACTCAGTTCAGTAGACATGCATAGGAGAGAATTCCGCCATCTCGAAAGGGTTAAGCGATTGATATTTCCGACCATGGTATTTCTAACTCAATTCAGTAATTGGTTAACATATATATAAAATAGCTTCCTTTATAAGTTAAGATATGGCAATTTTACCATTCAATAAGCATTGCAGCTAAATTTATTTCATTTTGTGCATTTGTGCTACCTGACCTGAAAACTATGCCTTGACATCCTAAAATGCTCTTTCAATTTAAAGTCTTCATGAAAACATTGGACCACCTGTTTGAAATAATTTTCGTTTTTATGCCTAGCTCTCAGGTGTCTCACAGCAACAACATTCCTTCTTTCTCTGCCAGATTCAAATTGTAATAAATTCATCGCATCAAACATGAAATCATCGTAACCTTCAACAAAAATTTCCAATGCCTCGATCGGCAAACCATGCCCGCCCATTTTTAAAGTCGTCTGCTATTTAGTCATGTGACTGGTCGTTGAATAGCACCCATTCAGCAGTTCACACCACTCATCGGTCACCGGTATGTTCCTGGTGAGTACGTACTCGTCACTCACCGCATATATCTGCTGAACACAACCTTGTTAGGGTAGCTACATAGGTAAAGTCATTGACATATAAATTAGAGCACTTTTTAGTTCCCAAAGTAGTTTTATGATTGTAACCGGCATCCACTTAGCACTAAATGACAGTTTAGAACCACATTTCATGTTCACGTTAACAGTCTTGCCTGGTTTCCATCTGATGCCATTGAATAAAAATGGTGTAGCAAGAGATCTGAAATTCATGGTACTAATGCATGCTGAAGCTCCTGAAAGCTATTCCGTACCTATGATGACTAGGTTGTTTAAAACTCGTGCCTTACAAACCCATTTCACCAATCAGGTAATGCCAGTATTAAACTAAATATATAGTAAGGGGCAAGGTCAAGTTTTAGAGAGTAGTGTTATGGCTTCCACTCCTAAACATATGTTACACTACACTCTTCTCCACGTCTTACGATTTTTATAAGAGGTACTACCTACATCTCAACTGTATTTATACGGTGAATGACTTCCTAAATGAGAGGAATGCTTTAGTATGTTTTTTAATTTTCAGTGTACATATTTTTAAAACTGATTTAATTTATTATGACTATGACTGCACTATATGCCTTTATTGGCCAATCGAATGAAAATTAATATGATAACTATTATTTTATTCACCACGTTCCAACCCTACAGCAGCGTTAAAAAACAATTTGAATGATTATCTTTCTTAAGAGGGTACAGCAGCCTGCCCCGGTGGCAATGAACCGACACTGACAGCGCACAAAAAAATCCTGCCGTCGTTTTCAGAGCTTTGTTTACCGAAAAACTAAACAGGCCCGTAATAATGCATGATTTCCACATTTGTAAATAACAATTATTCATGTGCCGTGAACACGCATTAGATAGCACAAATAATGCAATTATCGAATAACAAAAATATTCCACGTAGCGTCGAAATCATTATGGAAGCAAATAAAATGTAAAATAATAAAACTACATTATAATTTTGTCATACAAACGAGTAAAAATAACATTCTACTGTCAACATTATGGGCAAGATAATGATTATGATACCTGCGTTAAAAAGCGAATTGAACTTATGTACCCAGTTCATGACGACTGACGCAGACAAATATTCTTTAAAGTGGGCGATACAATATCGAAAACATTTCCAAAGGTTGTTCATGCACGAATTGGGTAGCTGTCACAGGATGTAAGAAAAACATTCCAACGAAATTGTTGATATTAGTGAAAGCCTATACGGAATTGGATATCTGTCGCAACCATTTGACTGCCAATCGTGTATTCTTGTACTAATAATCAAAATATGCAACTGTTTAAAAAATACTAGCATAATACCATGGATTAATTAATTACAATACCTTTTCAAGTTTCAGCTCCAATTGCTCTATATCGGCCTCCTGCTCCTCAAGTACTGCCCTAAATGGAAAAAGGAGGTGATATTCACACGTAAATCAAGTGAAATTGCAATTTACAGAGAGCCATAACAACATTGAAATAAAAAATCATGAATGTATTCATGAAAATAACAACCACTATAGGAAGACTTCATTTTGTCTTTCTTAGTCAAAAGCTGAGATGTCATTGAATAAAATACCTAAATTTGGGAGAGTCTCGAAGGCATTCTTCGTATTCTACCAAGGGCTTCATGATGAACTTTTTTGCTGCATTTAATATAAGTTCCAACTTAATGACTTCACTTTACAACACACAACCACACACACAAAACTCCATCCTCTTTCTTCATTCGTTTTCGTGGTTTTCGTCTTCCCCGTCTTCCCTGTTCCTCCCCTCACTTCCCCTCACGCCCCAACACCCCCACCCCCTCATCGCATCACGGCCGCCGCCGCACCATCTCTGGGAAGAAATGGTTACTATTGCTGTGAGAAAAATTGCGGTAGCGAGCTAGCGATCTTAGCCCATGACCATCGCATATCACGTCGTCTGTAAGATCAATAGTTGAATTAATTTTTTGTTCGAAGGCGCTTCGTTTACTGCGGCCTCGATGTAGTATGTTATATTTGACATTGTTTTGAAATGAAGTGGAATGAATTCATATGTTTACTGTTGATTCTTGTGCTGGGAGTTCAGGGATTAGGGGATCCATACAAAATTCTTGGAATTCGTAGAACTGCTACTGTTCAAGAGATACGCAAAGCCTACAAACAGTTAGCAAAAGTATGGTTAGTATGACTTATTTTAATTTTTAAAAATATTTGGATAAACAAGGAATGTATACCATTGAATCGTATAAGTATATCTTTGATGTTATGGTCGGTAGAAGGTTAATTTTTCAGCTTGGTGTTAGTTTGTCGTACACTGTTTACCTGTGTGTTTTTTTTATGAAAATAGGCACCCCGACAAAAACAAAGACCCCGAAGCTGAAACAAAATTTGTGGAGATAACGCAAGCTTACGAGGTAAGCTCATTTTGTGTCAGTTGTTATTAACTTCCAACAATCTATAATTGAATAAAGATGTGTTTTTGACGAAACTCCTTTGCCCCAGAAGGTGTAGTTGTAGAATTAATATGTATATATTTAACCTTCTTTGCATAGAATGAACTGAAAACATGCATTCGCAATGAATAGGCTACTTAGTGCGGCTGACATCCATAAATCTGTAGCAATATCAGAAGAAAGTTGGATTCGAGTATTCTCCTCTTAGAGGTTTTTATTTTATTATTTAAAGTATGGCGACAATAATTCACTATTGTTTATTTTTTGTGCATTTCAACGGACATGGTTTCGTAAAATTATGCATAAAAATAGAAGTTTCTTCTATTGTTTTGCTGAGATGACTTTTTTATGCAGTTTACTTGAGTGAGTCACTCTCATAGGTATTCTTCTCAACGAATAAGTAGCTACTCCTTTCTCTTTAATACTCCTTTATTAGATATTCCTCTAAATGAACAGACATAGGTGAGTAAATCAGCAACATTTTTCTCAGATGGAACGTAGCTGAACAAGATATTCACTTGTTCTTTACAAAAATGATACTTTAGGTCAATATGTTCAGCCCTTTCAGTCATTGTTTTACTTTCACTTAGCCTTATGGCTCCCATGATATCAGTAAATGATGAAAGGACTAGAGTAAACTTGTGTTGTTGTAATTCCAATACTAAATTTCTTATCCATTTTAATTTCCTAGTCACTTCTGCCATTAAGACATACAGCATCTTCCACTGAAGCTGCTATGCAAGTCTGTTTTCTACTTTGACAAGTATTAGCTCCTGCTCCATATGATCTACTGTCCTTGGTGGCCATTCCACAGATGGCTTATCTGGGTCATATAAAACCAGCAGACTTTTTCGGGAAATTGCCTTTTTTGCATCAACAAATGCCTGTTGGCATTCAGCAGTCCAACACCATGGAACACTTTCATGAGTAAGAGTATGCAATGGTTCCAACAATGTTGAACTGGATCGATTGTAGACGAGTTTACTTTGTGGAAATTCATTGTACTATGAAAGAGACAGACGTAGTAATTTTCCACACTTAAATTTACTCACTCGAGCGGTTTCAACGTTTACACATAATTTTTTTTTCCAGCGACAGCTCTTTCCCTTATAGACAGCTCCCTTTCAGAGACCCTATGCATTGATCAAATTCTTTGTTTCCTGTTTGCATTTGATCTCTTTTTTGCTGCAGCAGCTAGAAATTGGACACCTCTAGTAGGATCTAGCTGGTTCCTGTTATCTAGCAAGATCCAACAAGATCTAGCTAGATCCAGCAGGACGTCCAATTTCTAGCTAGAACCAGCAGGATCTGGTAGGAACTAGTAGGATTCAGCAGGAAATTATTCAAGTCCAGTAGGATGTAGCAGGATAAATATATTAGTCTGCATACTCACTGGATACACAAAGCAGAGGCACTCTGCTATTGCCTCCGCTTTCCTCACTAGCCTTTTGGTCCCCCCTCCAGCTCCCTCAACGTTACCTGATTGTACGTCTTTGTTTCGTAAACCTCCTACTATCGTTGTAGAGACTTCGTTTTTGGTGCATTCGTTGAAAATATTCAAAGTTGAATTGAATGACGAACGTCGATGCATCTCCAAAAATGTTGTTTAAAACGCGATTCATGAACTTTGGAAGCGATTAAACTCTTGATTGTGGAACATTTTTTTGGGTCTCTTACCCAAATGATTTTCGTAGTTTTTGGCACCTTCATTGAAAATATTTAAGTCCCAAAATAGTCTGGATAAGGGACTCAAAAAAGTTCCAAAATCAAGACTTTAATCGCTTCCAAAGTTCATGAATCGCGTTTTAAACAAGATTTTTGAAAATTAATTGATGTTTGTCTTATCTTTGCTCGTTTACTCCAACTAGATGCTGTTTCCAGCTGAATCTTACTGAATTCTAGTAGGTTCCTTCTAAATCTTTCTATATCTAGCTGGATCCTGCTAAATATTCTAGCTGGAATTTTTACTAGGGTGCTTAAATGAGGCCACTTGTCCATGCCACCTTGGACGTGGGATTCCACCCACTTCGACTCAAAACTTTGGGAATGGCTTTGAGTACCTCATCACGGACATATATTAACAGTATCTCACCTCTTACATTTATTAGCAATATAAAACTATATATATATATATCCCTATTTTCCCTTATAGACAGCTCTTGAAAATGACGTGTAAACGTTGAAAGCAGTCGAGTGAATAAATTTAAGTGTGGAAAATTACTACGTCTGTCTCTTTCTTAGTATAATGTTGAACTGATTAGAAAGTGATGGCGAAAATTTCAAAGACCAATGAAAGATTTTAACTCACAATCAGTCACATTAGTTAGCACCCGGGGTAATATGATAGCCTTCATCTTTCCAGGGGATGGATGCATACTTGGCCAACAAAACAAAACCCTAACAAGTCCAATTACCCTAAAAATAATTACACTCAGTGGGGTTGATCTTAACATTACATTCATTTAACTTATGCAAAAATGTATCAAAAAATAATTCACACTCCTGTCTGGACCTTGCTTTATCTAGATAAACTTGTACACCTGGGATACATTTCAAAAGATAATCCATCACCGATTGGAAAATTGAGGGTGCACGACACAGACCAAAAGACAACCTATTAAATTGATACGTAAACAAACATGAGTATTAATAGTCAACAAATCCTCACTTGCTTCATTAACCGACAACATTAAGTCGGTATTAATTAGATCTAATTCACAAAAATATTGATGATTTACCTGTTAGTGAATAATATCATAAACTCTAGGTAAAGGATAGTGATCCAAATCTACAAACTAATTTAAAGTAACCTTAAGGTCTGTATAGATTCATATTTTACTATTTTTCCTTACACAGCTTTCCTTACACTTTGTCCAACATTTGAAATAATTCAAAGATTTTCAACAAGTTCCAAGAGACCATATAGAACACAGTATGCTTTGGGGAAGATTGAAAAGGCATCTTCTTTTAACACAGTTGATACTTCAACATCCTTGATCGGGGCATCATTGCTAGATAGCAATCAGGAAAAATGCTTGGAAACTTTTTCCGGAAATATGTACTGAGAGTCAATAACATCATCACTCATAGAGTAAAAACTTACCTGGTTTACAGTACCAGCATCCAACCTTAGCATTAACTTCCTCCAATCAGGATTCAGAAGCGATGAGCAATCTCTACCAAGCAAACACCTCCTCAATTGCTTGTCTGTAATTATTAAAGGTACAGTTAAAAAATCATCATTACAGGATTTTACTGGCACCATGACTTTACCAACAACATTCAATGGCTCACCGTTAGCTTCGATTAGCTTAGCGTTACATTTCAACATGTTGGAAGTTTGACTGAGTCCTTTGAATTCCGAAATGATGCACGCCCATGCCTCGCGTGTGCCATTCATTTGTTCCCTTCTTTGGGTTGTTGACCTCATCAAGTCTTTGGGTGCAACGCATTAAAGCAACAAGTTTTACCTCCAGAAGAAATGGAAAAGGGCCACGGAAAAACCAAAAGTAAAACGTCGGACTGCAAGTGCCATTACGTCCACATGCGTTAGAAACATATTTTTTTACTTTCATTGTTGGCTAATTTTTTACCGCAACAACCAGAAAAACCCTTCAGTCCGGAGTTTTGTAAGTGGTTGGAAAATCTGTGGCATTGAAGACGATAATGTTATCAGAAGTCATCACGATATGGATGCCTACTGATGATAGTGAAGTGATAGTACAGATGAGGAAGGAAGTGATGTAGTGAAAAAAATGTTTCCCCGAGCGAAGACAATTTAATATGGGAGAAATCGCTGTAAGTGGTCATCCAGAGAGCCAAAGAGGAAAATTTGTACAGCCTTGCATAACATCGTCACCAGAAAAACCTGGTTTGAAGGATTCCATTAGATCGCTAGGTAAGGAAGTTGAGCCTATGGATTATTGGTCTCAGATTTTTGATGAAGGAATGATACAATTGATATTGCATTGGATGAACATTAAGCTTCAAATGTTAAGAGAGAATTATAAATGGGACAGTAGGCCTGAGCTTCAAAATTTAGATTTGATAGAATTGAAAGCCTTTCTTGGTCTTCCAGCTTATTCTGCAGTTTTAAAATAAAATAATAAAGACATATGCAGTATTTTTGCTACAGAAGGCACTGGCAGAGAAAATTTTCCAATCGGTAATTTCAGGACAACAGTTTACTCTACTTCTCATGAATCTCTGTTTTGATAACCATGCGGACAGAATAGCCTGATCCAAAACTGACCCGGTTGCTCTGATTTATTGTGTTTTGTCTAGTAAAAAACTCCCAACGCTGCTATTCATTGGGCACTGCAACTTGTATTGATGAAATGTTGATTGCCTTCAGGGGTCAATGCTGCTTCCAAATGTATATCCTCAGCAAGTTGGCCAAGTACGGTTTGAAAATGATGTGCTTGACTGATACTGCGAACAGTTATATGTATAATGAATATTTGTACACTGGAAAAGACACTGATGGGATAGGTCTTTCTGTGGAAGACCAAATGTCATTGAAACTAACTCAATCAGTTCTTCGTCTCTCCGAGCCAATCATGGGGTCCCATAGAAACATGACAGCAGATAATTAGTTCACATCTGTTGAGCTGGTAAAGTTAAAAAGCAAAAGGACTGACGTAAGTTGGGTTAATCAGGGTGTCCGGCGACCTGGAAAACCTTGAAAACCGGGAAAACTCAGGGAAATATTTTGTTCTGGAAAACTCGGGGAATTTTTGTATTTTTCCGAAAACCCCTGGAAAATGCATGGCAGCCGATTTCCTTTAAGGCAGAGAGAGAGGTTTAACCTGCGCCTTTGCTTGCATTATACTAGGCTCAGCATAGCCTTCCGCTCCCTGTTCATTTAATACTCTTTTCATAGCTGTGCGCCTGCTCTCAGCTTGTGCTTCGTCACCCCACCCCTCTCTCCCTATGCCCAGTCTAGGGGGCCTTTATTGCATAACAAGGCAAATTCCACACGGAATAATTCCCATGTAAAATGGCCGCTACGAATGGAATCGGAATTGATGCCGAATTCTGTCGTGGAAATCAAGATTCTGTTCGAAGAGCCGTACGAATGGAATTCTTGGTGTGGCCAAATTTACGAGAAATTTAAACGTCTGAGCATGCGCAGTGGCATTTCCCGCATTATACGAAAACCATTCGGCCGGCAACCTAAATGGATAATTGGGTATTGTTATATATGTAATTGATAATCCTCTCCCAATAATCTCCACCCTCCTCGTTTTAATGTTTGCATAAATGTTTTTGAAGGAGCGGAAATACATTTTGCGGTCACTGCATATGGAAATCACGGCCCTCGGGTTCGTAGTCGACAGGGGCAATCCAACCTAATTAAAATTTGTGAATTGTCCAACAAATACAATTTTGTTTTACATAATTGAATGCTTTTGGGCGTTAAATCCGTACCTATCTCAAAGCAATTAATTCACAGTTTCCGAAATGTTCATGTAAAGTACAGTGAAGCCTTTTGGGAGAAGAGGAAAGGTGCCAAGGCCTCAAGAGAAAAAGAATAAGAAAGAGGTACATACTGCAAAAGTTTCAAGAGCTGCAAACCAAAATAACGTAATTTCTTGAAAAGCCGAGAAATTTGTTGCTGAAATTGAATCGGAAATGCACTCATTGAAAAATGTCACACCAGTTTCTTTTATTTACATGTTCTTTATCAAACTAGTGTGAATCTCCTTTATTGTGTTCAAATTGCACCTGACTCAGAATTTTGTTGTCAGTTAACCGTTTTTTAAAATTTGTTGGTTGAAATAAAACCCGTAATAATCCACATTCCTTGTATACTCTTACCTTTTTAACTCAAAGTAGGGACCGAAATTTCTCGTTTTTTCATGTTAGCAAAATTATGCCGATTTTATTAGAAATTCGTTAAAAATATGTCAGAAACAAAGTGCAGCAAGACCCTGGAAAATACAAAACATTTGCCTGGAAAACCTGGAAAACTCAGGGAAAAAAGAAATTGAGATTCACCGGACACCCTGATAATTAGAAAAAATAAAAGGGTGCATCCAAAGGGCATATAGTGGGCTCTTGACTGTACGGATTCTCAGCCAACATGACCCCAGTTTCCCATGTTCTTAAGAGAAATAGGGCTGTTTGTTTGGTATTCCTCAATGAACCACAGGGAGAGCGACGACATTGAGTCTGGGAAACCAGAAATAATTGCACTTTATAATGCAATCAAGGGTGGCGAAGATTCAATTGATAAAATGTGTTGTAGCTACTATTCCAGCCAAAGGACAAGGAGGTGGAAAATGGCAGTGTTTTTCAGGATATTAGATAATTCCTTTGTCGCTTTACACGACGCAATTTTCACTGCTAATTCATCCATGCACCAGCCTGCACAGAAGAGAGCCCCGTGTAAGGCTGTCTTTAAATATTGATCTAATTATGCCTGTCTTCATCCCTATGGGAACAATGCCTTCCTCAAGGCTTGTGCTGATTATCCTTTTAGTGACACCATACAGTCTTTCATTATTTTTTAAATCTATCATTCTGATGCTATATTACCTGGTGCTTTCACGGCCATTTTAGACATTAATTCTAACACAATTCACATTACATTTAGGTATTACAATACTATTTGAATTACTTATTATATACTTATACTACTTTTGAATTTGACATAACAATTGCTTTTTAGCTTATTGAAACCCCCTTGTAAAATGATATAGAAATTCATTACTCATAGTACATATCTGTCATTGCCCCTAAATGAGATAAAATTACATCATCTCCTCCTTTATATTTACCTCTACCAGTTAATGTATTCATAATTTCCCACATAGCATTAGAGTATCTTCAGCATTAGAAGTCTTTTCTTAGCATCCCTTGGCCATATGCTATTTTGCTCTTTAGTATGTTGCAAGCCCTCAACATCATCCAAACACCCAATATTGAAAAATATGGCCTAATCAAGACAGCACAAGTGATCCATCTCTTATTTCTTACTGAGTAAAATTTTTATTAATTCACAGTGACCTTATCCTGCCAATAAATCTTTGTATTTTATGCAGTTATAGTCTTTGCTTGTTGTATCAATATTGGTACCACCCAATACTACACAGGGTAACTTAGTTGTATGGCAGTGTTCTATACATTCTATGTAATGTCTCAGGAACAAATAAAATCTAATCTAACCTATGTATTGCACATGCATCGGAATTGGTGTTTTTTTCTGATCTCATCATTTTTGTAATTAAAACATGTAGTAAACAGCTAAGTTACTCTTTTATTTAGGCTACTCTGTAATTAAAACATGTAGTAAACAGTTAAGTATGTGCTCTTTTTATTTTTTTTTGTTACTTGACGAGTTAATACAAAGCACAATGACTACGCACGAGAATTCGAGTAATTCCTCTCTTTTTATTGATGAGTTTGAAGCAGAGGGTCATAGTGCGATTCAATCGACTCCTGCTAGTTAACTTGTGGAGGAGATAAGGAGGAAGGAGAGAGCAGGTGGGTGGAAGAGGTGATGAGGGGCGAAGGGTTGCTGAAGGCCAATTGATAAGGAGGGGAAGGATGTTGAATAACGTTAAGCTTTCTCGACGAATCTGATGATTGAACAGCTCACAGGTTTTCCACCAGGTAAGGTTCTTTATTGCTTCCAACGTCTCAGCGTGAAAGGGGAAGAAAGAAATGGCTTTATAGATGGGATGAAGATAGGTAGGGCAGAGGCAGAGATGAAGGAAAAAATTTTTTAAGGAAATAGGGCCTTGCATATGTAAAAATGTAGAGGAGTATTGCTCACCTCCATTTGGAACAACCTAAACCGGTAGATCACCCTAATAATAATATGTGCCAGCAAACCACGTAATCCCTTGCCCACAGATGAACATGTTGTGTGCTGTGACGACATCAACCAAGTGTAGACCCTGAAATATGACCACCTTACTAAAAAAAGAAGCCAAGGTGATGGAACATAGTAGTACTCCATCACATAGGTGGCATACCTCTACAGAGGTGCAAGGACGACTGACAAAGGATGTGCACTGTTGTCACGAGGCCTTTTGCAGGGTCAACCTCATGCATGCTGAAATGGCAACCACGTGTCTAGTCATCTTCCATTGAACATGGTTCTTTTCACAAAAGTGCTGAATTTTTGGTAAAAAATATTAGTGGTAAAAATTGGAACGCTCATTCCACTTCCTTTCTTTTGTCGCTTGTCTTGAGTTTGTTCAATCATGACTTCTATTTTATTTTTCCAAAAGAAATAAAGTGAGCATTGGATAAAAACATTGTGTGAATGTGCTTTTGTTTTAGGCTTTGCTTTGTATTTAATTTAGGATAAAAGACTTAACATTCCCTACCCTTATAGATATACAGTAGAAGATCGAAAATCCGGAATTCTAAATAATGGAAGAATTAATTAACGGAAGGTTTTCCAGAATATTGTGAATTTTTTGATTTTTTAAGTTGCGCCGCTAATAATACAGCTGTTTAAGCTGTTAAAGTGCCGCCTCAGAGCCTTTTTGGCTTCCTGTCAATCTCACGAGTGCTAACCAATGAAATACAGTGAACTAGTATGCATGGATAATCAGAAAACACGGATAATCCAAACTTTCACTTTTATTTCCTATAATTTTCATAATATGTACATAGTTTCAGCTTATCTTGAGCTGCATCTTTTTAACTTCTAATCTTAAATGTTTTATGTTTTACTTTTAGAAGTTAATCTGGCTAATCTAAATTTATTGCACCTGTAGTAGTCTGCATTTGTAAACGAGGCAGAAAACTATCAAGAAATTAACACTGATGCAGAATTAGTTCTCTCATTGGACCTCAACAATGTACGCTTGTGGGATCTTGAGTGGGGGCTTGAACTTATACTTATTGAATGCAGCGTAATACACTTCTTATGAAAGAACACACTCCAATCTATAAAGTGGGCGGGAAGTTATAAAGAAATCAGATGTAGTCAAATATGTACCTACCTGGGAATCACTGTGACTTCAGACCTAGCATGTTAAGAACACGAAACATTTGTAGTTCTACATTAACCCTTCCGTGACTGAGCCTTGAAAACTTATACAGGAATATGGGGTACCTCAGGAATAGTAGGAAACTTCTACTTTGTTATTGTTTTATATACTCGTGTAATATGTTTTATATGTCTAAACTTTTACGCAGTGTCAAAATTACAAAATAATCAATAAAGAATATTATAATGTTTGAAATACATACATTTAATTTTTATCCTTGCACTCAGAACAACTGATTCATATTATTTCTTCCCTGTGTGTGCAGCCTTACCATATCCCTTACAATGCACCTTCCAAGTTTTTATCCTGTAATCCTGGACAATGCATCGATCTATGGGAATTGTTTTCTGCATGACATAATTTTTTGTATCCTAGGTGAAGTTTTGTTCTTTCAAAAATGTATACATTGGAATTTTGACAGTCAAATGATAATTTTTAGTTATTTCTTCCTTCATAGGACATTACTTAGAGAGAGTTCAATTGACAGTAATTGAGAAAGAAGTCCCTAAGAAATTATATACTTCAGCTTCAGTCATTGACTTTTCAATCATGATTTTCCTAATTACGCAAGAGTTTGGTGCAGCCATACCTGTAATTTCCTTAAATATGTATTCTAAATCACCTTCTTTTTGTGATACGGACACAACCGTATTCCCGTGTCATTTTTTCCCGTTGTCAATAGGTATGATTAGAGTGCATTTTTATCTCAGGTCTGTAATTATTTTCTGGAATTTAATCTTTATTAACCAGCCTCTCAATCAGTCCCCTCCTAAAATTTAGAAAAATGTATTTCCTAACTCTTGTCTGTTTGCCAATCATGTTTTGAGTGGCCATCTCTTCTCTCCAAACTCCACAGTTACTCTCTGATCCAGAACGAAGAAAGCAGTTTGACAACTTTGGTGTCACTGAGGACCCTGCACTGCAGAAGAAACCTGACTACAGTCACTACCGGCGCTTTGATCCCCTGGATGACCTCTTTGGGTTTCCCGGGAGTGGCTTTCGATTCCATTTCCAGGATCGAGATATAACAATATTCCATAAATTGAGCATCACAACCAGGTGAGAATTTTAATTGTAAGAATGCATCTCTTTTTTTTATGGTAGTCAGATTTATCTTTTTACTTTGCCGGAGATAATGCTCCATTGAAAAAATGTATCGTCATCTGAATACACAGCGGTTGTAGAATATTAACTTCTTGTCATACCCGTTATATAATTTGTTGGTAAAAATAGTGAGTGCTGAAGGAAGCAGAACCTGTTGTTCCACACTACTCTTGTTATAGATATGACCTAGGTTTCAACATAGGGCATAATCACCAGAGGTTAATTTCTACAGGAAACATAAATGTGTCTGTAGAAGTCATCCAATCATTT
This sequence comes from Pyrrhosoma nymphula, assembly GCA_963573305.1. Classification (NCBI taxonomy): domain Eukaryota; kingdom Metazoa; phylum Arthropoda; class Insecta; order Odonata; family Coenagrionidae; genus Pyrrhosoma; species Pyrrhosoma nymphula. Next base: position 152,922,604 of record OY754329.1, on the reverse strand, counting down.
GATGGCGGGAAACAGGCAACGATCAACAGACAAAGAATTTGTGTTTGACTCAAACACTTACAGCTCCAACTTCTCCTTCCCCTCTATTTTGCTGATTATGTATAGTCTTGTTTTCCATAGAAATTACCTCCTCATAGATAGTGTGGCTTCTTTGAAGTCTATCTTATGAGTGCAATCCTTGATCGGCCATATAGGCTGAACATCCGTTGTCTCAGGCGTAACTTTATGGAATTTGCTTAGCATATTGAATGAGGAGCAATAACTTTGTAATTCCAAATGTATTCATTGGAAACGACCTAGGTTTCGACGTAGCATGTCATCATCAGGTTGATGATGATGTGCTACGTGGGACATCACCTGATGATGATGTGCTACGTGGGACATCACCTGATGATGATGTGCTACGTGGGACATCACCTGATGATGATGTGCTACGTCGAAACCTGGGTCGTTTCCAATAAATACATTTGGAATTACAAAGTTACTGCTTCTCATTCAATAGGCTGGCCTTGGGAACTAGGAACTCTGGGTAGAATGGTGATCTGCAGGGTATTGGAATTCAAAGGAAAGCCAAAAGTCCGTGGTCTGATTCCAGGTCCAAATGGATTTTTTTCCCAAGGCGATTACTACGTATTTTATTCACCCGTTTAGACAGAATTGAAAATGTCTCCATAGTCTTGTTTTGTCTGTAGTCGTTAACCCGATGATGTCATCCGACTCAAAGATGCCCAAAGCAACCACAAAGTACTCATGTAACGAGGAGAGAAGAAGATGGTTATTATCCCATCAGGCTACCCTGAGGCTGTGACAACTCAGGAGAGGAGTGCATATGCCGAAACGGAAACAAAAATCGGTTAACTCTGGGGTGCCGTCCCAGAGGGCCAAGAATTGCCCTCCTCTGAGGGGATGAGATTAACCCTTTCGCTGTGGTCAACCTACTCAAAAAATCTCAAAAATGTGAATGGTGGGTAGGAATGGCCTTGCTAACGGAACGTAGGAGCTACGTTCACTGCAGTCCACCGGGCTAACGTAGCTCCTACGTTCACAGCAGCGAAAGGGTTAATTAACGGGGGCTGGAGATCATCTGTGGGAATGACTTTTCAGAAGCCAGGATAATTATTGATGCAGTCGGGAAGGTGGGACGTACTGGGAGTACCCACTTTCGGGCTGTAGACTCTGATCAGCTCATCAAAAGAAAGAGCCAAATGGTCATTTCAAATGAAACAATTATGGTAAATTTCCACACAGTGTATTATAAAAACACAGTTAAATACACCACCGACCAAGGTTTCGGCACGTAATGCCATTATCAAGGTACATCATTCTCAGGAACTCCGCCATATATACCCTGGGATGGGGAGGGGGTATTAAGTCAGAGGGGAAACACAGGAGAAAAAAAAAGGGGGAGAGAGTAGAACACAGAAAAGCCGTTGGTGGTGAAGGTCAGGAGGCATGGTCTTAAGATTTTCGGACGGGAGGGAACGGGAGGGATAACAAGGTTTAACAGAGGCAATCGATCAATAAAAACAACATCATTACATAACTTAGCCGGGCTACGAGTGATTTCATATTGCTCAAAGAAATCCAGCTTAGTCCCTTTGTTAAAATGGTGTAAAACTTCCATGTCAAAATTACTAAAATGGTTAAAATCACACAAGTGTTTAGCTAGACAGGATTTATCGTCACAATTAATAAAACTAGACCTATGCTCCTTCACTCTGTCCTTAAATCTTCTGCCTTCTGCAATGGATTGCCCAAACATTAATTGGAAATTGGTTAAAGATTTAGAGACATACTTAGAGGCAGAAAATGGTGAATCTCTTTCCCTGAGCATGGGTTCGTGTGGCTTACACACAATGCACAATGCATTTAAGACAGGCTTCTGTGGTTCTGGCTAGGTAGTTGAACATTTTTTGAGAGCAGAGTATAATTTATTCAAGGATGTACCTGCCTGGCTTACTATCAAGATAAGTCAGTAAGTGACGCTTTATTTATGTTATTTATTCTATGTTCAAGAATTGAGGTACCGGTACTTCACATTTAAGTCCTTTAAAAGAAGGTATTAAAAGAGGCTATTTTTAACACAATTCTCAATATTTCTTTATTTTTCTTCCAATGAGGTGATTTTTAAAAGCCAGGGAAAATCTGTGTTTTTTCTGGATAGTCAGGAAAAGGTCAGGGAAAATCAAAACTGGCAATGCGTATTAAAGGTATTAAAAGAGGCTATTTTTAACACAATTCTTAATGCATATTTCTTTATTTGTATTCAAATGAGGTGATTTGTAAAAGCCAGGGAAAAATCTGTGTATTGGTCTGGAAAGTTAGGAAAAAGTCAAGGAAAATCAAAACTGGCAATGCGTATCAATCCTGTCATTGCAATATCAGAGTGTGGTTTAATGGAGTGTCACATATTTCTCGTAAGAGAGTAGGGCTTGAGCGTGCGACCATTCTTTGGTTTTTGTTAAACAGGGATGTGATCCTGTATTAAAAATATTATAATGGTGACAAATGCATTTGTTGTAAGAAGGTACATATTCATCGGCTTAATGATTGATTTGTTTCAATTTAGGGCTTATGAAAACACAATTGTTCCCAAGAGCTTCAAGACCCCATACTTGATTCTCTTCTACTCGGACTGGTGCTTCACGTGTCTTCAAGTGGAGCCAATATGGAAGCGAATCATCGAGGAGCTGGAGCCGATTGGCCTCGGGATTGCCACCGTTCACTCGGAGCACGAGCCACTGCTCTCTCGCAAGGTGGGGGTCAGTGGACTGCCATACCTTGTCATGATGATGGAAGGAAAGCCCTCACACTACAAGGAATCCCTCTTCAGTGTCCAGAAGGTTGTAGGTGAGAACTCGCAATACCTTTTTCTTACTGGTGGTGAGTTAACTTTTCCTTTGGTATTCTTACATTGCTGCTTGAGGTGGGAAAATGTGGGCTATAGAAGTTCTTTTTTTAACCCTTTCAATGCGGCACCGTAGGATGCTAACTTTACCGGAGTTGGAATGTGATTTATTGCATAATTCCATTTATTTTGCCTAATTTAGGCATAAAATTGATAAAAATTGTGTACTTGCCTTTTTTCATCTTTTTTTTAACAAAAATTTTGACATTCATGAATGTCATCCACTCTCGGAAAAGTTTTCCTGCTTAATGCAACCTGCACAGCTGATTTGGTGTTTCCTTTCTTTACCGAAATTTTAGAGGAAATTTTAAAATTACTAGTTTGTCTAATTTTTAGTTCAGTAAGAGAATAATGAATTTGTTCATGTATGCAAAGAAGTTCAAATGAGAGAGTTTGCTCAGTACTTTGTCTGCTAATATTTTAAACTATGAATGATTTTTCCCTAAGAATGTAAGTAATTTGTACTTAGCATGATTTCATTTCATCTTAAATTCACCCTCAAATCTCAAATTTTATTTCGAATCCCAATCTTAACTTTACCTTGAATCCTAAATTTTATCTAGAATCTAACTGTTGCCTTTTCCTTTTTACATAATCTTATTTTAAATATATTTTGAATTCTAATAATTAAGTGTCCACACACTATTAAATTAAGCACTCCAACTACAAGTATGTAAACATTTTATTGCTTCAAGTTTCTATTAAAAAAAAACGAGTATTGTAACACGTTCAGGATCAAGCCAATTCCTCTTTTTATCTTTTTCTATTTTTTAAATCTTTATGGCCTTTTTCCTCTCTTTCTTGCTGTTGATGTTTAGGCTTCAGCTACCATTTGTTTTAAAAGGTCCTGTGAAAGACCTTTGTGTAATCATTCTGGTATTCATATGCATTGCAGAGTTTGTGCGCAGCAAATTTCCATATAAGCTTGTCCAGCCCATCAGTGATGACAGTGTGGACGCTTTTCTAAATGGTTGGCTCGACAACAGAATAAGGGTGCTGATATTTGAAAAGCAAGAAGCAGTGCGTCTACGCTACATCATGATGGCGTACTACTACAGGGATCGGGTGGCTTTTGGGTAAGCAGAACCTATGGTTGTTACTTTTAATTGCTGTATATTGCTCCTTATATCTCTCCTCGAGCACTTCAAGCATGATAAGTTGAAAGAGCTAGTATGTTTTTTACGAGGTAAATCAAGCTGTTGGAAACCAGATTTAAGATCACCCATGTGGTATTGGTTCCTTAGTGAGGTAAGCTGCAATGATAACACGTGACCCCTTTGGTACGTATAATGGCTATTTAATTGGAATCTAGTGCTGTGCAAATTAGAGATTTTCATTTAGAATTGAATCTCCCAAAAAAAAAAATTTTAATCGAAACAAATTTTTATTTTGGTAGCGAATCAAATCACACTAAAAAAATTCGCTTGCAAATCAAATTCGAATCTAAATAAAATGAAAATGCTTATGCAGAGTTCATGTAATAAAGATTGTCACAATATTACAGGGAATTAATTTGAGAAAATTTTCTTGAATAATAATAATAATAATCTGGTCTAACTGAGGATAATAATATTTATTTGCTCAGTGGATCGAGTTACAAAGTTTGCACACAATATAATGGACGATTACCATGGCTAACGTCACACATAATGGTAAATTTCATTCTGAGAATAAGTTTCAAGGTCAGGACTTGGTAAACATTGTTTCTCAGAAACTTACACCAAGAGTCAGAAGTGTATTTTTCTTTATTATCTCATTCACTTTAGGATACAAAGATCTAGTTCTCTACACCTCTACTAACTAGGTATGACCAGAAAAACATGCAAAAAAGTAGTTCTACGTCCATTCTTACATAAATATCATGACGTGAAAAAATCAGATGTAGTATACAGTTCTGTTAAAAAAAATTGTACTGCCGAAAATTTTTAAGTCCCAAGTTTACGACAATGTGGCAGCGTGGTCGAACCATGCCCCCCTAAGAGGGGGAGCAACAACCTCTCCAAGTGGAACGAGAGCCCACCCATCCCGTAGCTGGGGGAGATGAACCACCCTCGGAAGGAAAATTTTGACCTGCGAGAAAGATTGTTTCCGAGGGTAGGGGTAGGGTTTATTTTCATGTGATGTGTGAGTAAGAAGAAAAGGGAGATCTGCGAAGTTCAGACGTGCCAAGATCCCTCGCACACGACAGATGCAAGCAGCCACGGAAAACAAAAGCCTATCTTAAGTCTCAATCCCCGGAGTTCCTTTCGTTTCTTATGAGTATTTTAATTTATACGCGTATTCATTAACGTAAATTTTTTTCATATGTTTGATGCATTTTCATTATCTGAAAATCCTTGTCATATTGCAATCTATATTATATTTGAAATGATGTGATATATTCTGGATCGAAACTAGATCACTCAATTTCGCTCTGAAGTAACCGATAATGTCAGGCTCGAATTTGAGAGCACAACTGTCCTTGCAATGCATTCTGGGAAAACATTTTCTTTGGGCGATATATTTCTGTGCAGAAAATTGTATAATTTTAAAATGATGAGCTTTGAATTTCACATTCTTTTAGCAAATAATTTTGTGATGATTCGAGACTCAGAAAAAAGGACATGAAGATTGAAAAATGCACCTTTCGCACTCATCTCATCCTTCTTGTGAATTTGGTCGTTTTATTATCCAATGCAGAACTTCAAATACATATATATTATGTGTACAGTAATGGCATTATACCATACATGAATGACTTGAGCTGGCTGATCTTAGATTATTGGTTGTTTCAGGTTCAAGTGGTCACCCTCTTGCTTCACCGCCATTACTGCGTTTTCTATTCGCCATAGGTCAGATTTTTCTCATGCGAGATCTATAGAAAAAACAGAAACATTCAAAATAGCACTTTCTACAATGCGTTTTGTGCCTTTTTTTCTAACGTAATTACCTAAGCAGCAAATATTTTATGGCAAAGTAAAGAAAATTGAACCAATGTCTTGTACTAGGTGCAGAATTAATTATGACGTTTTGAAAGTAATAGGAATTTTGATACCGCAAGGACTCCCAGACAAAGAAAATCTAAATGCTATATATTTAGGGTCAAGCTATTGTAAGCTTATAACGCTAATTAATATGAGTAGGAAACTAATAAAAAACGAAACGAACAAGGGGGATGTAAACCAAAGAAGTGGGCATTGAGTTTCCAAGCTTTCTAGCAGCTGTGAAAGAGAGATGATCTATTCCCATATATTCCCATGCTTCCACACATCCATATAATGTGCAGAAACAGCTCGACAGACCACACCTCTGCTTCTTCACACCCAGTCGAATAAGAAGCTGCTGCACCCTTCCATTGTCACTTTTAGGCAGTTTAGGGCCTTTCCTCGAGCGAGGGTGATGGAAGGGACTTCCTTTGGTTTGGAATGTTTATTGCTCTCTCAGGAAAGATTGGTGCCTCAATGCAAAGATCCTCGCTAATACAGTTAACTCACTGAGTAGATTGAAAGAGGCATTTGAGAGACTAGAAAAGTGAAATTATTGGCATCAGGTTACTATTATGGAAACAATGAAATTTAATCCAATTTCCACCGCGAAACAATGATTGAGTACTTTTAAGTTCATGATTGAGTGGATCGAAAGCTTTTTTTCCTAGGCATTCCAATATTGGAATAAAATAGCATCGAGCTACTTTAATCCAAAGATATTTGAAGTGAATACGGCTTCCCTTGTTTATCTAGAAAAAAATGGAAAATCAAAGAAGTGCAGTCATATAGTTCCAAGCATAGCAAAAGAACTTGATATGATATTGGATACTCTAGAAAGCTCACTACTTTAAAATTAAAACATTAATTAGTAATAGTTTGCGCATAAGTACATCGCCCCTGAAATTTTCTTTCTCCAAATACTTTGCGATGATAGGTGTGCGCTAACATTTGAGTCTGACATTATGGGTTACTACAGAGGGAAATAGAGTGATCTAGTTTTTAATCCCTTATCCAAACTATTGTTCTTTTATTGTGAATATCGCACATTCTTGTAGCAAACTTAGTAGTATTGTAATTCCACCTACACCAGATTTATCTACGCACCTAATTAGATCAAAGAAAAAGTGGTAGTGCACTTCAGAAAGATGCGTTTCCTGGCTTACTTTCGGAAAGAATTACCAGCCATAAGCAGAAATTAAACGAAAGACCGAAACGAAGTAAATGACCTTGAAGACGTTTTGTGGGAGTTAAATTATAAAAGGGATTGCACTGCCACAGAAATACGAGATAACAAAAATGAGTCGAAATTGCAATAATTCATAACATTAATGAATACGCTTGCAAATTTAAATAATAATAAAAACGAGTCCACATAATTTCCAAGATGCCATAATTAATTCTTCTCATCTTACCCTATATTGGTTCAGTTTTTTTCCTTGCAATCATTTACTGTTTCTGGAATTAAGTTTGGAGAAAATCCACAATGCAGATCATAGGAGTTGCTTTTACAAATGTTTTTCTTTCAATTAATCGTGCAAGGTGTGTGATAAAATCTGGCTGAAGGGGAATTAAGAAATTCAGTAATGGCAGTGAAGCAAAAGGGAGACAAACCTTATATGATACAGGGCCTTATACAATCGCCGTAGGTAAGAGGCATTTGAAATTATTAGGAGCTCGGAGACAAAACTCAGTCAATCTAGGATATTGACTAAACTTTGTTTAAATAGTCAAGATATGATGTGTTTTCCTCAAAAATATATGAATATTGTTGCCTTCAGACATAGACTTGGACCAGAAGAGTTCCGGGGATAAAGCAAGCCTAATGAGATATCGATGTTATTGAGTAAAGTGATCTTTATTTTGGATTCGTCAATTCATTAGGTATTATTCAGCTCCCTTGCGTGAAAAAATATTGCGATAGCCGAACACACTTCTATCTTCTCTTCAAACATTTTCTGTTTAGGAACTGTCCCCGTAATGAATTGTCAACTAAGGAAAGGAGTAAAAAAAGGCCGCACTCATAGGATTCCAGAATGGAAGGTGGGCACAATCTAGATATCAGCCTGCCTAATGATCTTCATATTATATTATATGACATCTTTGGTTCACGGATTATACTCGCTCTTAATTGAAGTTCAAAATTGAATAACAAAATGGCCACAAAAATGATTGTATCAGTACGAAACCTGCAGTATTTCCATCTGCACGTCCCTCCGATTTTCTGAGACCTGCATTCTCACGAAAATATTCGCTGTAAGAACGTGAAGTTCCAACGCCCTTCCAAAATCTAAACCGTGAGCCATGTCATTCAATACATGTCAGGGTCTTTTACATGGACGAATCAGAAAACGAAAATAATTAAGCCGCATTATTAAAAGCATAGAGTTAAGGTTTAATTTCACGCCATTTCACTAAAGCTAGTCATTGAAGAAATGGAGCAATAAATGGCATAAAACAAGTGTCGTGAGCACGGAAATGTTGACATTAGGTGGGAACATATTTACAGTTCTAATTTCGCTATAGTGACTATTTTAGGCTTCTTTTCCTTTCTCTTTCAATAAGCAAAAAAAACTTTTATCTGTCTTAAGCGTCATAGATGTGGCTTATAACATATAAAAGAATGTCAAAACAAGCAGAAATACCAAGAAAGTCATGTTTTCAAGTAATAGAATTATTTGAATAAATCTAAATGAAATAATTCATAAATTCACTTTGACACGATTCGATCTCTTCGAGTGGCGATTGGCGGTAATAGCCTTTTCTAGAGAAAAAATAATGGAAGATATGTCATTTGCAGCGGAATTATTCCCTGTACTCTGATAGAGACTTTAAATGGATATTTGAGTCCTGGCTTCTACATGGTAGCTTTCTATTACGAGAGAGATCAGGTGACTTTGGCCGACAGACCGATCATTCATCTACTCATTTTCGTTCACGCCTAACCAAATGGGAGTCCGAAATCCAACCTGCCTCCTCAGAAATCCCTTAGGAGGTCAAAATCGTCCTTCGGGTGGAAGTTCCCTCTCGGCAAGTGAGTTCGGAAGGAGGGCCGTTGTTCCGCTCTGAGTTTAATGCTCCCCTTTGCATTTAAAGGATAACGAATAATTTAAAGGGTAATGCAACATTCCTTACATAGTCAGGATCACATTGGTTGGTTCGAGGGGTAGGTGGGTAAGTGAAAGGTGGTGAAGAGCGATGACTGTCGAGGGGTGGAAAGGGGAGTGGAAGTGTGTCTAAGGTCAAGTATTTGTCAGTTGGAGGGCGGGTGGGATCTCCCCTTTTCCACACGTCAGCAGTCACTTGTCTTCACTGCCTTTCACTCTCCCACCCCTTCCCCCAACCTTCGACCAATTCCTTTGAAACTCCCACGCCCATATTTCCTCTCATTGACAGTCACTGCTCATCACCACCTTTCACTGTCCCACCACCTCTCTCCCACTGTCCAATACCTCTCTCCTCCACCTTCCCATCCCCCCTGCAACTGACTATTCCTTCGAAACTGTCACTCCTTGCCCTCACACGACCAACAGTCTTCAGTTTCCCTCTTCTCCCTTTCCCCTGCCTCCTCTACCATTACGTATTACTATTCGTCCTCCTCCCAATTCTCCTAAAACCTTGTGTTGCCAGTTCTTGTTTACCTTCAATTTGCTGAAGTCCTTGTGGCTGAAATACAGATATCCGACATTCACTCTCATCAATTTTTACTTTGTCCTTTGTGTCATCCCGTCTTAATCTTCGGGCTCGTCACCACTGCTGACTTTGCTCCTCTCGAGTCAGTTTTCCTTACGAAGTTGTTCTTGATTGTGTGGTGTGAGTGTATTTTTTAGCTTTTGTTTTGTGTGAGTGTGCTCTGTTATTGTCCCTGGCACGGAATTCCATTCCCAGAAACAATTAGAGGAAGAGAGTTCTTGGTGATCATGATAACTCCAGTGTCCTTAATGGGGCCCCATTTCAGGCCAGTGAAGGATCCCGTTGTTGGATAACGTGTTTGTGTCTTGTAGATGGTCATTTTGGAGGAATTAGTTTTACGGCGAACCACCTCAGCCAGGCTAATCTGGAATATTTTTTTCTGCATGTGCTGTTCTGGCTTCCATGCTGAAACTTTCAATGGCCATTAGAGTGTTATTCCTGAGTTCGACTAGTTTGAATGAATTTTCCAGGGAAAAAATTAAAATAAAAGAATTTTTTTCTCCAGGCCTTCAGCATATTCAGAAATTTTGCATTAATAATTCCGATACATGTGGATATGGTGGCTAAAATATAATTACTGTTTTTGGTATTCTTTCCAGATTTGTTCAGCTTAAGGTGAAAGGCTCCGAGAAAACAGTAAAGAAATATGGTGTACCCTTTGGCACAGATACACTGCTGCTCTTCAATGAAAACACAGAACGTCCTGTGGCTAGCCTTAGCATGGCGGATATTCCGGTGAAGACTATGCAGGATATTATCAACAATAACAAGTACTTACTCCTGCCTCGTCTTTCCTCTCAGGTAAGAGTTATATTTTTTTTTAATAGGGCTTAATTGCTGCACTGTCTTGATAACACGAAAGGCTCATATTCAAGCAAGTGCCTGCAACTGCTGCTTATCTCTTGCGTAAGAAATTGAAGAATTACGGCCATAGGGATTTGATTTTTACGCCAATAAAACCCTATTCTGAAACAGCACTCTTTCCAAGCATGGTGAGGAAGTCATCGTGAAGCAAGTATTCTCTCAATCAATCAACTAAAAGCTTTTACTTTTTTATCATGCTGCATCAGTTTTACATCACAGTACAATTTCACCGACCTGTTTATGTTGCTCCATCATGGTGTGGTTTTGGACCACAGATCAGAGGTGAGCTGGTGCATTCTAAGCAGACCTGCATCATGACTGGTCAGCAAAAATTAATGGGTCCTTAGGAAGGATTACTGAAGGAGTTACATATTTGGTTCTTAATTTGAAAAATGGAGGAAATCAAATTGCAGTATGAGACGGGAATAGGTATGCCTCAAAACTTATAGAACAGTGAGGCTGTTGTCTTCTAATCAAAAAAAGGTAATTTCGTTCTAAATCTGACCATTGGATCGGCATTTTTTGGATTAAGAATTTGTAGCTGCACTGTACCATTTTGCACTAAATTCAGATATTCAACTTGCCCCCTCACCTACATTTATGAATAATGAGAGCTAATATTTGGAAAAATGTATATTTTTATCATTCTTTTCTTTAAGTGTCAAGAATGGTGAGAATTGAAGATGGTGGAGCTATAAAGTTAATTTGTATGGAATCACCCTGTATTTAAATTAGGAATTGCTGTTTATTCTTGTGGCATAGTCAGACCTTATGAGACAATTTTTGGGCAAAAAATTGGGTGTCAGACCACTTGACTATCTGACTTTTGACTAACTTTTGACATTTAAAATCTTAGGATGAAAAAAACTGTTAAATCTGTAACAGCGTCACCACTGTACAATATCCCTAATATATGGGAGGGAAGGGAAATGGAAAAGATGAAATGGGGAATTGCAATGACCATGTGCAGGGACAAATTGATTAAAAGTTGAAGGTTGGGAGGGTGGAGGATGTTTACACATTAATGGGATTAGTGGAGGCCAGGTGGGTGAAGAGCATTGAAATGCCAGATACAGGCTTGCGCTAAGGTTTTCAAAGCAATTGGAGTGGCTGTGGGGGGTGAGAGATGCCAGAATGGCTACATTGTAGCAATTGTCAAATTTAATATCCTGGGAGGCAGCATGTTTAGGGACAGAGAAAGAGAAATTTTAGGTGGAGGGATTGCAAGATGTATGATGATTATTCATTCTGATAAAATTGAGAGTTGTGCTTCAGAGTCCAGTGTAGAAGGCAGGACATAGCTTACATAAAAGTATGTACACTATGCTAGTGATGGGACAGGAGGGGGAGGAAATGGAAGGAAGCTAATAGTTTCGGAATTTATTTGGAAGTCAACGTAGGTTTTTGGGTAGTATGAATCAAGCATGTTTTGTATCTTGGCTGGTTACAGTGGGTTGAAGGAGTTTTGGAGTGGATCGCTGAATCGGTGAGAGAGTTATTGGGGGTTGGTTGTTTTGTTTAAGGATCAACAACCTTCTTAGAGGCATCCATACATGGAGAAAGAGAACGCAAAACATGCAAGAAGAACACTGAAGACATATACTCGAGAACCTTCATCGTGTTTCTTCACTATCTCCTGCTTGATTTTATTTGTTATTTTCTGCTTAAGCTGCACTTTAAGAGGGCATGGTCGCTACAGAAACTTCCCACAATAAACCACCTATTCGTGGCAAGTTTTGTTATCAAATGGTTAATGTGGTTGGAAAAGAACACAGTGTGAACTACGCCCTTCGTCGACAATATCACTTCACATGGAAGACTGATATTCACATAGCAGTTGAGAGCATCAGCGACCTAGATGGCAGTGCGACGCAGATGTTCTTGGTATCACGGTGCGAAGTCATAAGGGGCGTGAATTTTGATGCAAATTTAGATAAGCCTTTACAGTTGCAGTGGACAATTTAGGAATGCTGTAGACAAAGCCGCGGTTGATAAGGAACACCAGAACGTACTAATTTGTAATGTTTCTGCCAAACAATGATGGATCTCAAGCAAAGTTACTGTCGTACATTGAAGCATAGTTGCATGAAGTATGGAATGTTTCGAAAGTTGAATCCAAAGCCAGTGCAAAAGGAAAAGAACTGAAAATTTTGGGGGGCAAGCCCAGACCCACAGTATATCCGAGACCGCGTTATTCTGAGATGTGCTATGACCGGATTATACTGTATTTTCAAAAACTGAACAATGGTTAAGTTCGATAATTTTTGTACTAGCGTTGGGTTTGGAGGAGGAATCATGGCGAATCATAGCAAATCGTAAAATGGATTACAGCTTAAAACGGACCCTAGTTATGACGAATCTATGAAATGAGTAAATAGGTCCTTCTTAAGCCACTGTCAATTGAATGATGTGAATCAATAATAACAAAGCTTAATGTCCAATGAATTCATGATTAAATCCCAATTGCCAATTAATGGCAATGAGCTCCTATGCGAGATTTTCAGTCATCTAGGTGTCGGTCTAGTGTGAGGAGAGGTGGTGTATTTATTTTGGTGACATATCACTCAACAATGTGTGTTTTAGCTGAAAGCAAACTCAAAATGGGCACCATTGAGACTTGTTCAGAGTTCAGAAGAGGTGTGGCAGGGAAGGGGGGGGGGAGGAGGTGTTGTAGATACTCTGTTGTAGATTTTCTTGTGTTTGGGTGTGTATTGTGGTGCTGTGACAATCATGATGAGGCATCTTTCTCTCTTTATGCTCAGGGCATGTTTGATGCACTGTGTCCACCCGATGCAGGGCGCCCGCGTAGGAGGCTGTGTGTCGTGCTGGTGTCCCAGGACACTCCAGTCCATGAGCCGGCCCGTCATGCCCTAAGGCAGTTTGCCCAGGACTCCCACTATGGATCGGATCGCGTGCGCTTCGCTTACGTCTTCCAGGAGAGGCAGCCTGAATTTGTGGGCACGCTGACCAATGGTGAGTTTTGGGATCTTGTGTCCCCTTCCCATCTGATGGTTGTTATGCCCTAAATCATGCAAACTAAGTACAGGTACAGACTTACTGCCGCCCAAAGTTACAACCACACCAAGTTACTACAGTAGAGTCTCGGTTATCCGACCTTTGGTTATCCGACCTTTGATTATCCGACTTTCCGTGTTATCCGACCGTCCCCGTGCACGATAACTAATGTAATTTATTTATATTTCGTTGTTCACTGTACTTTAAGTACCTTCTAAACAACATATTAATTACTTTTCCGTAAGTGCAGTCTTTCATATTATTACTTGTACGTCATGTATAGTTAAGTAAGACACATGTGTTTGAAAATTTTTCAATGTGCAAATTAAATTTAACATTTTTTACCTTGTTTTTATTATTTTCTGTGTTATCCCACCTTCTCACTTATCCGACCATGCCGCGGCCGGTTTAGGTCGGATAATCGAGACTCTACTGTACCTGCGTTTGGCAATTTGCTCAAAAAATGTTATTGGAGAATGTTAAAATAACATCAGAAAAAACATAATCATTTGCAAGTAAAAATAACTTTCCAAACAATTGATCAATTAAAATTATTACTAGGTTACAATTCAAACAAAATTTCATAAACAGTTTTATTTTTGTTTGTATTCATTGATCATGAATGCAAGCATAAATAACTTCCGCGAGATGTAGCCTGCCACTATCAAGTTTTTTTTTACGTATAACCAGATTACCCTTAAAAAAAACTATATTTGTAATTTTTCCATTCTTCTAAAAAAATAGATAATTTATCATGGTGAATTAGGACATAACTCAGTGATTTCCATATTCCTTATCCCTAAGAGAGCACCAAATTATTAATGCATGATATTTGAGCCCAGACTTACTTTTATGAATCATAACCTATTGTGACGTAGAAATCTGTATTGATACGGCCATGTTGTGGAGGAATATAAACCATATTGTGGTGTAACTCGTCAAGTAAAACACGATCAAGCTGCCAGTTCTTGTGCAAAGATGGCAGCTAAAAAAGATGAAAGCTACTTTAAATTATCCATGAAATTTACTCTTCCAAGAAGTGTGCACTCCTAAAGCAAATAGCTCATTTTTCAAGACTTCAAGTTTACCAAACTACTGCATTGGTCATGCTGCTCTTGCTCCATTTCATTCGAAGCATCAGGAACTAATTTCGAAGTTACTTTTTCCCATATTAAGTAGGAGTGGACGGATCAGACTTTTTATTTTCGGGTCAGCTATTTTTTTGACCCTTGGGTCTCGGGACGAGTCGGGTTGGGTTGCATTCCACAATTTAACCCTTATTTCTTACTCGTACTTAACCACAATTTAACACATATCCTAATATTAGAAACAATATTGGACTCGTTGCTGTACTCCTGAATTTAAATAATTGAAGTGTTTCCTTTTTCCTTGTAATAAATACTATTCAGTTTAACTTGTTTCTACAAAGTCCCCACCATTATATACAATATTTTTATTGACAAGAGGAATAAATATCAAGGAGTATAGTTTAGGATAATTGACATTTTCTGAACTGTACTCAAAATAGAGCTTTGATAAAATATTACATTAGCTACCTAAATAGCCAACCATTACTAAACATTTTTTTAACGATTCCTAGCTCCTAATGTACTCATCATCACTAAAATAAAAAATTAAATTCCAAATATTAATACGTAACCGGTAGGCAACCAAGTTCAAATCTAAAAACATTAGCTAAATTCCATAGCTGGACATAAAAATTGTAAGTGTTTATCTAAATCAAGACATAAAAGAAGAGTAAAAACAAAATATCTTCGAAAATAGAGGAAAAAATAATACCGGTCAAAACGACCAGTTCCAGGGTTGTAGGTATGGCCAAAGGTGCCGGGGTCCTAGTGTTAATCATCGGATTAAGGGCATGTGTGAAACAGAAGATCTGGATGACTTCTGGCATTAGATTTAATGCTGACCGCATATTTGAAGCATTGTTGTGTAACGCAGTATACTAATTATAGTATCAAATTTTCCAATAAACCCCATTGAGTCAACAATTTCTTCAGCTCCTGGCTGATAATTTCACCTGTGTGAGACTCTGTTACAACCATGCATCCCAAGAAATGAGATGCTAGTTTTACATCTTGATGAAAGAATAAAAATAACTTTGTTAACTCCATTAATTATTTATTATCACGACCTGGGTTTCAACACTTGGTGTCATCTTCAGATGACACCAAGTGTTGAAACCCAGGTCAAACTGGGGAAAAAAATTTAATTTTAGCAACTGTTTTTTCGAATAGTTCTGGAACAATGTTATAGAGCATGTTTTGACAGAAGGCAAACTGATTTTACTGTCAGCAATTTCCAACAACTTAAATAACCCTGGCTCCTCTACCAAACTAAAAGGATAATGACTCCCTACCATCCATTTAGTACTAGCATTTTTTATTGCTACTGATTTAGGATAATTTTGAGCATATTTTTCTTTCACGCTCAAAAATTGATCGATACCTAATTGGGTGGAACTGCTAGTGGCAGTGATTTGTGTTTTGTAGGCCTGAGCCTTACCTTTGCTTTTATTTTCCTCCTTAAATGCTCCTTCCTCTTTAAGAAATTGTTTAAATTTCACAATATGCTTACTTTCTAAATGGCATCTTAGACTGCTGGTGTTTCCATACTGGGCCTTCATTGTATTAAAACATAAATCGCACTTACATTCATCTTTAGAAGATTTCGTGAAATAATTCAATATTGGCCTTTTTCAAGTTTAGCAGGCCCAACATAGGCACGTGACGTGGATTTCGTATGCAGCCAATCAGGTGCTTTGCCTGGGATTCACGCGAGCGTCGACCCCCAGTATGAACTTTCATATCCCAATTTTGTTTTGTGAATGCAGTTCCGCCGCATACGGCTAGAAAAAAGCCCTGCTCTTAAGTATTATTTTTCACATTAACAGCCATTCTCTTTAGTGAAAAATCATCCGAGGATTTTTTCGAGCTCAATTCTCGAGTTAATTTCTACATAATCTTCGTGTCAGCGAGCTAAGTAGATGTCATAGTAATGAGCAATAAATACCAAGTTGACTGGAGAAATACAGTTATCTCGACCCAGGGTTAAAAATATAAATAAACGCGTTAATCACCAATCATTTGCATCTTCATTATGAAAGAAACACAAGCCTTACGTAAGTCTATGTCTCACAAATCATAGAAATGTAATATCGTATTATGACACGGATAGCAGCCGATGCTTACTTGCCATGTCATTGAAACACGGGTGCAATGAAAGCTCCAAGCGCAACTTGTACAAAATCAAACAGGTCCTTTTTCCTGTATATGTGTTAAACGTGTTGAATGAATATACAAAATTATGTATATTCGTGATGCATTCGTACAAGTGGGAGCGGTTACAAAGTGAATGTTCGCGCTCATTTTTCTGTTCATGCTTCCACACATTAACTCGTACAGGTTAATGTATCGCAGGTACGATGGAAATTTTCTATGACTAATGTGTTTGATTCATTCGGTAAACGTGAGCTTCCATCTCACCAGCGAGATTTATTTCTGCAAAAAACCCCCATGAATGGCGAAAATGACAACGGTACCAATGGTTGTGTAAAGAGTTCGTATTTATAAAATATAAGAAACATACCATTGTGATGAATAGTATTTGAAAATGACCAATTTGACGATTTTTTCGTGCATTTTCGACGCCATATTCGATGTTTTACGAACTGTAGTTTTATTCTCAGTTCTTCTGCATTGGCTATATTAACAAGAGCATAATTTATTAACTCAGGGGGTTGTTAGGGAATTTCACTTCTAAAATGGCTCTTAACCTTTTCTTAACTGGGTGGAAATTTCGTGAAATCTACGATCGCCGACATGGTATATTGGCGACTCAGGTTGGCCATTTACATAGAAATTATTCCTTGGTTTATATTTTACGACCTTTTATTACATAAAATGTATGACATACCTAAGTTATATTTTGAGAGTACTGCCTCAAACTATTACCAAAAAAGCTTTAAAACTTTGCCAAAGACAATAGAGATTAGAAGAAAGAAAAGTAAAATATTTTCGCGATGTATTAAATTCTCGTGATTTTTGACTTGACCCAAATTCGACCTGAGATTTGAAAAGGCCCGACCCAAAAGGTTGGGTCAGGGCGATGACCCGACCCGACCCAAATATTTCGGGGCCTCGACGACCCCTAATATTAAGTGACCCTGACAAGTATCTTTGTACACGGCTCCTTCTGTCTGATTAGTCTGAGCGTTGAACTGTTCCCCAGGGAGGAAATATTTTGGCTCCCAACAATCTTAAACTGAAGTTCCTGAGAGCGGTTCCAAGTCTCTAATGTGCATTGACTCCTATCATGGGTAACTTAATAGTGGATTCCCCTGTTAATAGATCTGTTTATCTGTGAAAATTTTCATCCACATTCTAGGGAAGGAAAGGGAATCAAGGACCTGTGTCAGGTCACAGCAGTCAAAATCAATTTCATACAGTAAAATCTCGCTTTTATGCCTCACAAATTTACGTTTTCCTGCTATTTACTACTTTTCCTTCAAGTCCCAGCGATTTTATATATCTACAATGTAACGCCTTCCCTTTATTTAGCATATAAAAAATGAAAATTTGCATTTTGGTGCACAATTCGTGACATTTCATGAGTTCAAAAGTCATTTCCCCAGTCTGCATGGGGTATGTTGTAACTATTTATTTTACAGTAGGACACTTTTTGTCTAAATTCGCAAAATTTGCGATTGCAAAATTTTCGTATCCCTAGCTATGAGAGATCGCATCAGGAATCGATGAAATTCCCTAAATGTTGGATTAGTACCTATGCAGGAGTGAGGACCCTAAAAAAGCTGTGCAAATTAAAATTGATTTATATTAACTGTGCAAATGCCAACGGACTTACAAAAGAATGAAATGACCTGTGTCACTAACTAGAATGGTGTAGGATATAGCCTCATGGGAAGCAGCTTCCTTGAAGCACTCTTTCTATTCATTGCTATCCTTGACGGATAACATCCTCCTTGAATCCTCCAAAAATCCTTCTAGTTTTCTTGAACTCACCAAAAATCACCGCGAGACAGAATTAGGAGGCATGTGCATTGTGGTCATCTTTGGCATTGTCTAAAGGTCTGTGTGGTTTGAATGCCAGTCTGGTTTGGTATTTTTCTTGTGCCAATTTCTACCGATGAGTTGTTGATTCATTGATTGATGTGGTGCCCACAGGGCAAGGCACACCAGCAGAGCCAGTGCTGCACGTGGTGATCATTTGGCGCCGGGACACGCACCACATCAAGTACGAGTGGCTGCATGGCGAGTGGGATGTGTCACGGCAGCAGTGGAACGAGACAAGGGACCAGCTGGAGGCTACCATTCAAAGATTGCTCCACGCCTCGGAGGCTCTCTCCTATGAGGCTATCGTGAAGGTATGCACTTGTCATTTGCGTGTGCTTTTGCTCTCTCTCGACTTGCTTTACTGGGGGACCAATCTTAATTGACCATTGAGACTTGTTCTTTACCCCTCTGTTTGGGAACAAGCTTATGTAGTGGGAATTCATTTGTGTGGAAGTGAAAAACATGAAAAAAGTGAACTAGCCATGTCTAAACCTTTAATCATTGGTATTTGTGGGCCCTCGAATATTCTATCAGATTTAGAGATGGTACAAAAGCTAGCTACTAACTTTTATTTTGTTCTGGGAACAAGCCTGGGTGGTATGCTGTGAATATGCTGTAATAATTTGCCCTTTCTAACCCTTTTATTCTGCTCCTATCATCTTTTCCTCATGTTTTCTCAATGGCGATACCTTCGCAAATTCGGGATTTCAAAATGCCTTTGGGTAAAAATGTTTCAGGAGAAACCAGCTACCCTTTATAATGCATTCATTTCCGCTGTATAGCGGTCACATGCAGTAAAACCTCTGAATATAACAAAGTGGAAGGTTTTACTGCGGGTTGCGTTGCCATAAGAGAAATCTCTAGGTTACATCAGGGCTCACTATACACTCCCATAAGGCATAGAATATCTTTTGTTTCTCTCTTCTGACGGTTGAGACATCTGGCTTGCACTTATTTAGTAGAGCAATAGATTGTAGGGGCCTCAATCGATAGTGACAGTCACGTGGTCACAATCAACTATACTCGATAAATATCACTACAGTGCTTGAAATCAGTGAGGACGTAGTATCCATGAGTATTAGTGGATTGTTTTTCTATACTCCTGGGTAACATTCACACTAAATACAGCAGCCTTTGCATAGATCATTGGAATTGTATCAATGTTCCCACTTTTTAAGGTCAATTCATTAACATGAAGAAACTAAATGGGAAATGCAAATTGCAGACAAAATTTACCTATGCATCATTTATTCAAGAAAAATAATTCAATGATGTAAACTCAAATGCAAATAGTGTAACAACGATATGAAAAAATAAAAATCTTCATCCCCCCATTTAAGTCGACCCCTACACCTGTAAAGGCAGAGAGGAGATTAAAATTTATCAAATATGTGACAGGATCATGACGGATACCACTGATTGGCAGCAAATAAAGATGAGGCACAGTCTGAGCTTAGTTAAGATTGTGCCGGAGGAAATAAATTACTTTTGGATAGATAGAAAGAAGCATGAGTTGCACACTCCTATTCCTCAATATGGGCGTTACCCTAACTCAAGCCCCATTCTGGGAAGGACACATTCAAAGCATCAGCATCACTATTTTAAGGAGAAGGAGCACGAATAGCAAATAAATACTTAAGAAAAACTTTCGTTAACAGATATTATCCAGAAACATACCCACTAATTGAACCACAACAAATTTGACACTCGTAGGAAGTGAGTTTCTATTCCTGGCTCAGGAGATCATTTTCATTTGTTAAGTATATTGAGGTAATTTCAATAACAAAGTGACATTGCCTCGTCTCCCTCATCACGAGATTATCACTAAATTAGAGTTATTCTACCTAGTCATGTGGTATTTGGAACGGTCAGGGGAGCATTTACCAAATTGATTTGATAATAAATGAAAGCAACCAACCCAAAACACTCAGATGGAACAAAATTATGTCATCTATGAAATGTGTTCACTCCATGCAAAGATTCTGAACTGCTGGGAAGTCAGTCCCGTGAATTCCTCCTGCACAGTTGAGCTAATCACACATTTGTCAGTGTAAACTTAATTGTGGTCACTTCAAGTTTTGCAAACTTAAGAATTTGATCGAATTGCATGATTCTTGTCTCGTGACATACGCACTCCTGCCATTCAATAAATTCAAAGTAAATTGGGCCGTTGTTTTTCTGACAGTTGCACACTGTGATGCGCCAGTGGCATGGATCAAGAGTGAAAGTGGTATTTTAACCATTTACACAAACTCAAATGATGTGTGAGATGGGTAATGGAAACATCGCATAAATAATTCAAAGCAAACATCGAACCAATTCTAACTTTCGTAATGTCAATGAAATGTGGCTCAAAATTGTCCTGTAACAAAAATTTACTTCCTAAGGTACAAAGAAATTTACCTGCGAAATTGAGATGAATGAAAACCTATGATACATCTCACTGGTATATGTATTCTGCTTTGAGGGAAAATGAATTAAATCCATTCCGAAGGTTTAAGTTTTTTATGAACGAGGCAGAGATCAATTTTAATCTTTGAATTGATATGAGAAATAACATTATGTTCTCATACAATTTTCCAATATACATACATACACATATTTTCTCCGGAGGGGACTTTAACTGAGTTGGTCAAGAGCATTAATATCCCATCCGGTGCACCCAGGATTTAAGCCCAGATATGGCTAGGACTTTTCTTGAGAAAATGAATTTCTCACTGTGTACTTTGAGGAGATCTTTTCAAGAGCAGTTGCGCCAGTCATTGAGAGCAGGCAGATTTAGACCTCTCCACCCTTCAGTCGCAAGCAAAAAATCACATCTATACTCAGCCACCTTCCTATGTTCAATAAAATATGCCCCATTGACCTCTCGCTCCACTATCATAATTGCAGTCGAAATCCCAACACCCCTGTATGAATTTCCCTATGGGATTTCATAGAACACGCAAGTCTGTGCTCAGTCGCTTGAGGCACAGTGAACATGGGGACTTTAATGCCTATCACTCAACTACTTTCCAAAAAAGTCATTAGTGATGTTTCCAACATTTTCGGATTTGTGGCATTATATGAATTTCCACGATGGGTGGCTGTGATTGGTTGACTCTCCTCGCGTAGCCGCACACATTGACGTTGCCAAGTTGTGTTCGAGCGAGGGCCTTCTCTCTCACACGCTCAGAGATGAAACCCCTTTGCACTTTTTCGAGCATACTGATTTCCCTCCGTTGAACTGAACCCTGCGAGCTGTTGACCATGCATCAGTCAGCCTCAGGCTTTCGAGCATAGAGCCCCAGGAGGGAGAGAGTGCGTAGGTAATTGGAAGGCCAATCGGCCTTGCTGCAGGCTTTCACTAACCTATCAGGGGGGGTAGGATGGGCGGCAGTGTGGTAAAGGAGGGGCGTGGGTTATGAGAACTGGTGGGGGAGTAAGCACTGAATGAGGAAAGGATGAGGTTGCCCAGTGTTGCCAAATTTCTGGTCACGAAGGGATTACACTGGAAGAGATCCATGCCATCCATGAAGTGGTTGATGAAAAACATGCCATTGGAGTCGGCACTATTTCCGCTGGTTGGTGTATTCCAAATGATGGTAAGTTTGAAATCTCCAAGCAGTATCAGATCACCGAGGGTGTGAAATTGGAGGACTTAGTTGAGGCACACTTTCAAGATGGAGATGTTGCTTGAAGGGGGATGATAAAAGCAGCCAATGAAGAGTTGTTGGATATTTGGGGACAGATTCTACTCCCTCTCTCAAATTGAACTTCAGTTCAGATAATCTCGCACTACTTCTCAAGAGCGGAATGTCGCATCGCCGGGAGAGAGGATTCTATCGTCAATAGCACACAACCACCCCGAGAGTTCTGATCCATGCGAAGCACTTGGTGACTGAAGTCCAATTCACTGTCGACCACCCTGTGGCTGAGCCAGCTTTCAGAGAGGGCTATCACATTAAAAGCACTGAGATCGCACCAGAGGGAAGAAATAGTGTAGAGCTTGTTTAAAATACCCCCAACATTTTGGTAATAAAACTGCAAGTCAAGGCCAGCGTTGAGGCTGAAAGAAGGTTTTCATAGGCAGAAAAAGGTAGAAATTCCTTGACTTATACTTGAGTGTACGTACATTAGTCACTGTTTACGCATATTCCAGTTACCTTTCCAATCCTGTCTGCTGATTCGCATGTGAGGTTGTGTTAGTTGACGGGAAGGCCTGCTCGAAAGGAATGGCTGGGGGTTCCCTTCTGCTGCAGACTGGAATGCACTGATTGGCTGAGAGGTGTGGTCATCGAGCCATATCTTGTGTGATTTTGGAAACAGCCACATTATGCTTTGATTCCAAAAGGTGGAGGTGAAAGCTTAGATATACATATTTGTCTTGGAGAAAGCAAGTCTGATATTATGAAATTTTCATAATACAGTAAACCCTTCATCTAATTATGACCCGTTTTATCCAGACTCCGGCTTAATACAGGCAGGCATGTTGTACACGTGGTTTATTAAGATGTCAAAAGTCTTAACTACTGCACCTGCCAAAATTATTTCTTGAACAAATATTTTCCATCAATATTGATGACTTTTCACTTAGGTTGAATGCCTAGAAATTTATTTTCCAGCATGTTTTCCATCAATGAAATCCAGCTGTATGAACTGTAGATCAACTATGTATGTGTTTTATGTGATCAAAAATGTGTGTTTAGTGTCTTTTGGGCGTTCCTCCACATTTTGTTGTGTTTTTATGATGACAGTTTCTCCAGCCATCCTGCTGGCGTCTTCATGTCAGTCAGAGACACCAGCAGCTTGGCTGGAGAAACTGTCGTCATAAAAACACAACACACGGAGAAATGCCCAAAAGACACTAAGCATGCCAAATGCCACGGGAACCTTTGAAACAGCTGTGTTTTATTCTTTACCACCTTGCCAATGGATGATTTGTCCTTATAAATTTTAGCAAATTCAGTGATTGTTTTTGTCTATTTCTAAGTTAAATCGAGAATTCACTATGTGTTCTCTATAGTTTGCTCTTCATGATGCCTTTCCATCACTTTTGCTGTACTGAAGTCACTACATTTAATTTTGGGAGCCAACTTTTAAAAAATTAACCATCGCAACAACTCAAGACATGGAAAGGAATGTGGACAGAGGTTGAAGACCTACCTGTGCATAATTTACAGGCTAGGATGGTGGCTAAAGGCAGAGGGTGATGAGTCATGAACTAAGGGATTAGGGATTAGGTTTCACCTCACAGAACAGTGCATTTTTGACTATAGAGTCTACTATTTTGGCTATTTTCTCTTCTGATCTCCAAACTGATTGAACAGCAAATATGGGGATTGTGGAGACCAACTCTGTAAGGCCGAGGACTTCTGTGTGTATTCTTTTTTGTTTTGGTTCTAATTCCAAGCTCAAATGCCAGTGGAAACAAGAACTGAACTGACTCATCCCTAATTAATTGTATATGTACTTCATCCCATTTCAGGTCATATATTTTAAACATAAATATGTACATATTTTATCCAACACATAAATGTACAAGCCAGTAGAGCAATGATTCTAGAACATTTGAAAACAGCAGAACTTTGCTGTCAGATTGTCACTTGTTTTACTAACCTTGGAATGGAATTGAAAGTTCACCATGTCAACACGCTCCCCCTTCTTTTAATGTGATTTCACGAGGAAATGTCAGGAATGAAAGGAAACTGGAATGTGTGTATACATATTTGCTTTTAGAAAACTGATTTTCCCTCGTGTAGTTATAAATATCTTATTTGAAGTCAGTTCGTTACCGGGAAGGTTTTTGTGGGAAATTTTACGAAAAATGTTCAGGGCACATGTAAATAATGCTTCAGAGATCTCTCTCAATGCCCCCAATTTGTGTAAATGGTGAATTTATTCATGCATGCTAAAATTTCACATTTAACCCTTTTGCACTGGAGACTTACGGTCAAAAATGTTTCCCCTGTCACAAATACAATGAGCATTACACTTTGCTCCTCCATATGAAGCTCTCCTTCTTGGCAAGGATTTGCACTGGTATGCTCTTTCACATTTTGAGACCCAAGTGAGCTCAATGCCCTTGCTTCATCATCACTGGACAGAGAGGGTAATCTTGACTCTTCTTCTCTGTGCCAGCCCTGCTCACAGTATGTGTCCATGGTCACATATTAGCTTACGCATTGGATTTACTAAAAAAATTCTTGTATCATATGTAAAAAATAGTCTTGCAACTGCATTCCTTATTTTTTGCTGTGTATTTTCAACTTTTAATAAGATTTGAACCCTTTTTTATTGATAAAATTATTTTATAATGGACACTACCAACAATTTTGTCAATAATGTTAAGAGTCTTTTTTAACTCTGTAAATACTTTGTGAAACATGGAATCGTCTTCTGAGTCCATAATTTCCAACTTTTCAAAAAATTTTTTTCTAGTATATCCACTGCATTAATAAAGAGTTGAGAGATCACACATATGCCATTGAGCGGAATATCACTCTTGCACGGAATATGGAGAAGGGGCTAGATCACTTACACTTGCATGTCAAGGAAGGGCCTATCATTGCTTGGGGTGTGATGGGAACCCAAATGACACTTGGGACCATCCTCAGAATGCTTGAATCTCGCTTAGCTGCAGCGCTGTGTTACCACGGCATTTGATCCCTCGTGTGCAGAATTTTATACCAACTATAAACAGCCTTCATTCGTATGTGTTGAAAAATCTGTGACAGGTGGCCGTGCAGTGTTCATAGTGAAAGGGTTAAAGTAAATGTGTTGAAAGTAAACAAATTGGCGTGAGGGGAGTGATATCTTGTTGGGGCATGTGGCGGTGTTGGGGGTGATTGGCTGATTGTTGTTTCTCCTCCTCCTCTTCCCCTTTCTCGTGTCTCCCCCTCTCCCACAGGAGCTGATTGATGAACATGCTCACGGTGTCGTCACTCGCATAATCAACAAACTTCTGATAATGGCCGAGTTCCTCAAGGACAGCATCACCAAGGATCAGCTCCTGCCAGCCATCTCTGTTGTGGCGACGGTCCTCTTCATTGTGGCCGGCGGCTATGTCATGTCATATCTTGTGTTTGTATACTTTAACCTCAACCCCTTGCGTGCTTGCTTCCTTGACCCTTTTTTACATTATAACTTTCCATGCTAGTTAGAGCCCTGCAAAATGCCCTTCATCATTGGTCACATTGGTAAAAATTACACTGCCACTAATGTCAAGTTAACAGACACCCAGAGCAGAGTTCTTGGTGGTGCTAAGCTGTACGTAGCTAGAGTAAATAACTTACAAATGAGTGCTTTCATGATTGGCCTGCTTCAAGAGGTATTGCAACACTGCCTCTTGCAGCTTGATATGCACTCAATTCTCTTTTCATAGAATTGTGCTATATTGTATAAGGATGGAACGTGTATTCTGAAATAGGCTGATTCTAAGCTGCTAGTAGTATGTTTTGAGCAGAAAATGATCTGCAAATTTCAACAATTCCTTAATTTTATGCTATTATAATTATGTGCTAGATTATGTATAGCAATCACATTTGGTCACACTTATTTCCATATTTGCATAAACGGAGAAATGCTTCTTTGTCAAAATTAGTCTGTGAATTATTCTCTTGATTGAATTCAAGCCTTTGAATCAAAAGACATGAGTTAATTTGGAGAGTCATTCACGGTGGCAGTAACACTTCTCAGAAAGTTTTCTTAGTGGTAAAAATATATTTTACTTTTCTCCTTATTTTGCTATGCTTATGTTTGTTGTTTCGTTAAGATGTCATTTGAGTGATTACACTGAGTCACATAAACATGTGAGATGGCATCTGCAAAGATCTTAATTTTACCATTCCTAAACTTTACAGTCAAGTTTATCTGACAGTAGAATGAGACATCACTCTTCAAAGGTCTAGTAACAGCTCACTTCCTTGTCAAATTTCAACTGGCAAATGAAATATGTAATTAAGATAGATGTTACACGTTAGTGTAATCAATTATTAAAATAAGATTATTTTCAATTTGGATGAAATCAAATGTGTGAACTAAGAAATGGAGTGTTACAATTCCGAAATGATGGCTAATTATAATAATAAAGTCTTTATTCATCATGAGTATCATATGTGATGGATGTCGTCATAAATAAACTATACAGAACATTAATAAAGCACTAAACATGAAAAACATAGGCTTGAAAAGTAAAGTTCAAATACTCATGAGTAAAATTAAAAGAACATTTATCGTTAAGCAACATTAGAAGCACAAGCTTGAAGATTCAAGTTCAAAGTACTCTTCAATACCATAAAATGTTTGGCAAGTAGCCATTTTTCCATCACTACTCTAAACTTGCTGATTCTAATGAGGTGAGTAGATCTGGGCAACATATTAAAAAACTTAGTGCCAGATGTTAGTATCCTTTGTGTTTTAGCCAGTCTACAGCACATTACCTCTCTACAGTTTTTATTTTTTCTATTATGATTGTGAATACCAGCCTTGGCTATGTTTGGGTAAGCCAATAAGTTGTGCGGTTTTGGGGCATTTGAACAGCTCATGTATGACTTTATGAAAATTGTGCATAGATGTGGCATACCACATTTTCTCCCGTTAAGTGCTGTAGGTGAGGATTTGGAAGTTGCTACAGTCAAAAATACCATATCATTTTTAAAATTTTTTTCTCAAGGAGTTGCAAGTTAGTGAAGTCTTGATTGTGATAAATTTATGCAACTTTCAATACTTAGGTCCAGCCAGGGAGCACAGGTAATGTCACTGACAAACTCTCAAATTTGCACAGTTTCTCGTTTTTATGCAATGTCTTGTTTTTACTCAGCCATACTTGCTTGGTGAAATGTCCTCTTTTCTATGTAGTATTTTCAATACTTTCATCTAATGGTGAGCAAAACTGTAAAAAAAAGAATACAGCAGCCAGCCGCAACATGTAAACAAGTATATCCAACTATTTACTGAATTTTCCTGCAACTTGCTGGGAAAATATGGCACTAAAACCTCTGTTTTACTGGAGGAGCCCTTAAAGGACATGGCCTTTCTTCATGACATCGCAGAATAGGTGCCAGCCCTGTGAAATACTCCATAGACTGTTTTTTTTCTGATTCGTGGGGATAGTTAAACTTCAAAGATTTGAAAGAAGTTGATTTGCTCTCTTTGATTTGCTGCAAGCATTAGATTGGCTGTATACTACGGTAATAACATTGTAGATCGAGAGTTGAAAACGTCATCTTACCACCAGACACCATCAGTAATCATCCTGGCTGAGCTATAATGGCATGAAAACTGAAAAGCCACGGGATCGTTTGATGTGATTCTTATAATCATTAGATCATCAGTGATACATGAAAATCGGAAAATTTGGCTTATAAATATATCCCTCTACTATATATACTCTAGTGTTATAAAAAAATACCCCAAGGTTAAGATGTTGAGGAAATATTTTAGTGTAGTTTGTAGTGCCACTGCCGAGTGCTAATACATAGTGGAGAAGACCCAGTGGGAAAATTGAAAGGGACAGATAATCACCATATCTTTGGTATCACCTTTACTTCTGGGTCAAATTATCTTGAAATCTCGTATAAACTTATTTTTTTAGTTAGTTATTTTTATCCATCATTTTGTTATTTGTTTACTTATTTCACTAGAAATTTTCAGGCAGTAAAGTCTGTTCATTGCATTCACTTCATCATAAGGTATATTATTCATTGTTAGGAAGGTCTCCTCAGTAATGCTAAACCTTCCATTGACTTTTCGTACTAGTTCAACTATACATAGCTTTAATCATATGTACTATGTTATGCTTGTTGCCAGAAGTGACAGTTTACACTGATCATAGAAACAACCCCAAGTTAATGGTGCCATATCTCACAAAGGAAGCTAAAAACACAGGTGAACACCGGCGCTGAGGCTTCTGCCCACTGAGAACCATTCTTCCATACTGAGGTTACGGCTGACATGAGCCCAGCATACCCAGAAGATCTTGATCCTGGAGTTCCTCCTCTCCCCTTAATTTCCTTGCATACTCAATCAACTCCCCTGCTCACATTTAAGATGGTGAAGATTGTTGGATATGTTATCTCCTGATCTGGTCATCAAACATAGGATGATCTTTGCTCTTACGTACTTGCAGTACTGAGTATTGCCAAGGAGATAGTGCTTAAAAATGGCACTGTAGTGTCACTGTTAATGGGCATTAAGTGAATGAGGACCCCTATGACGGTAAAACTTTAATGAAACACTGAGTCAACACTTTAAATCAAAATATGTCCATATGTTATACAGCATTCCATTTTTCACATCAAGCAAAGAAATTACATTGATGTCAATAAGATACCTATTGTTTAATTTCTTTATCCAATTAGCTGGCATTAGATTATGGGGAATGGATACTTTTTGAAAGTTTGGATGGTAATTCTCCAAGATGCAAAATGATTTTGCAATGAAGCGACAGGGGTGGTGGAGGGTAGGCAATTCTGGCAGACTGCAGGGCCCTGGCAGGAGAGAATGATGTTGCCTCTGCATGGCAGCATGCCGAGGAAGGCATACAAGGACAACCTCCTTGCTTGTCATGATTTCAACAATTCTGTGAAACCATACATCCTCGACTGAACTTCGACTGAATCCAAAGGTGAAGGATGATTTCATGACTCAAACGCTAGCTGTTATTTGCTCCACTCCCCATTACTATCAAGTACTGCTTCATCAAAAATGGCCTTTTTTTATGCTAAGTTTGAATTTTTTCTTTCCGATTGGTGATGATTAGTATCCACTTCGCAAACCAACAGTTGCCCCATTGCTCCATCTTTTGAGTGCGAAAAGGTGAAAAGAGGATTATTTATTGACTTTAATAGCATGCAGCTTTGGTGATGGAAACCCTCTCAACGGTCTGAAAATCCCCTCCTGGCATTATATCAACCCCTTTATTATGTGGTGTGTTGTCATTAGCTAAGTTCATTTAAAATTTGTACATTAATTAAATCTCTACTGCGACTGCAGCCTCTCAATTTGGATGAGGCACTTGAGGGTCGATGGTCCATGACAATCAGAATGAAAATAGATCAGGTGGTGATGGCATTCAGTGGCTCCCAAATGTTTGGACCATTTTAATCAGGAGCATGGAAATTTCAAATTGAATAAAAAAAGCCATATAATCCACCGTATCTCATATAGTTTTTTTTATTTGAAATTGTAACAGAAATATAATGTGTCCATCATCATGCATATCTGGAACACTTCTATGTAAAACTTTAAAAAAATCCCAAATCTATATACATTTCTTATTTGTTACTTATATGTAAAGCTACAAAACTGACTCACTCACTCATTGATACAAATTCTTTGGCATTTCTAATTGAGCTAGAAGGTTGAAATTTTCAGGGAAGGGTAGGAATTTGGTGTTGAGTCAGGAAAAAATCGAAAATCCCAATATTTTTCATTAGTTTCGAGACTAGATAGGATTTTGTTTTTTTTATAAGATTAAATGGGAAAAACGAATATTTTCCGTGCACAGTAATTTTCTTTCATTCATTAAAATATGAAATAATTGAGATATAAGTTTCATTTATCGACCAAAATGAGTCCAAAGCATTACATTATTTTATTCTTGCAACTGATTTTTCTCTATTGGTCGATAAACTGAATTATTTAAAGTTTAAACACAAAAAAAGTGCAAATTTTGATTTTTTTCCATTTCCGTTGCCAGGCAATTTTTTCATTGTTTCCGAGGCTTGTAGTACCTTATATGCTGGCTATAAAGATTGCATGTAAGGGAATTTAACTTTCTCTGTGCGTATTTCAATAGCTTTAAAACGATATTATGCCTTCGATCTGCATCATAAAATGGACGGGTGCTATCAATGTATCACTGTTAACCACTGGGTATAATTTCCTCCACTTCTTCCTGACCTCTACCCTAGCTTTGATACTCTCCTCCATTTGCTCATGTCTTTGGCATCCGATGGGATCACTCCAGATTCCCTATTTTACTTCTGAAACAATACCTTCACCTTATCCTGGGGTTCCCTCTCTCTGTTTTTCCGGAGAACTTTAATCCATGCACCTCCTTTCTGAAAAATACCTCGAAATGCCATTCTACAAGTCCAAACCATGTAAAACGATAATGTACTATGCTGCATTATCGCTTGGATTTTAAAATTATGAATTCAAATACTACGCCATTTGTCAAAAGGTTTATTTTAATTATGTTAATTGAGATCATGAAAAATAAAATTTGATAATCCATTGTATTTAGTTAGGCTGATATTGATTGATTTTCAAACTGCCAAATAACTGTAATCATTTTCTATCACAAATATATTCCTTCAATATAGCTCAATGGCAGATAAATTAAAGGAGAAATATAGCGATTACCTAGAACAAAGATTATATATCATGGAGCCATTCGTTTAATACTAGATTCTCATTATTATATTCTTACGTCACCAATGCACCCAACTAAAATCATTTCCATGAGCAGTAAGACCTTATTTTTTTCGTTTTTAATAATTTACAATGTATTATCATACACTTTACCCCTTCCGCTTGCAAACTGCAAGCACCCATTTACTAGTCTATATTGTGACGGTTCCCGACTCTTACCCGCAAGCTGTGGCCAATTAAAAGCCGGAACAAACGTCCACGTATGAAATTTAGTTTTAAAATAATAAGGTCTCGCGAAAAAAAACGGGGTTGGTGGGCTGGATGATTGGGTATTAACACATGAGGGGGAAAAAGGGAAGGTCATGGGGGGGGTTCGGAATTATTTGGCTCCCGGGTAGCACTCACCCGAAACTAGGATGCACTGGTCCCGGCCTTCTTCTTTCATCGACTGGTGTGTGGCCTTCGTTACTGCGTAGACCTGAAGAGGAACTGCAAAGGAGTGCACTTTCCGGCACTTCAATAGGTTTGCTTCCTCGTAGATCGGGAAATACTTGTACGGATTGACCGATATCTATATCGGACCCATGTACCGTGCCTGATCCTGGCCCCGAAGCACGAAGAACGTCTCCTCTTCGGCCCACTGGTCACCACTCTGGCGAACACTCCTCATTGAGGAAAAAAAACGAAGAGAGCTTCCGCGACACCTGCGCGGTCTTTATATCCTTTTCGGCGCCGGTGTCACATGATGAAAAAAGGGGGGGGGGTATGGCGTAAGGCACGCCATATCCCGATACATGGTCAAATGAATCCCTCCAAACCACTCATAGCCGATGCACTTAACTGCGCGGCGAAGTGCTACACTCCAGAGCCAAGGAGTGGGGTGGGGGGCGGTGACTGGGTAAATAGGGTGTGGTTGGGGCGTAAATCTGTGACGGACTCGAGCCGTCACAATATATATATATATAAATGGATGTTGGTATATCTGTCTGTCTGAGATTAATAGACTTCGACACCGTTTCACTGATCACCATGAAAGTTGGTACATAAATGTATTTTTTCAAGGAGAAGGTTTTTTTATATTTTCTAAAAAGATCTCAAGGACCCAAAAGATCCCAATAAGGGGCCCTTTTGTGGTCTATACGCTACGTATTGAGTTTTGTGCAGTGTTTTCATCTTTTGCTTTTTAAAATACCTTTCACTCAAGATAAGGGTTCGGATTTTTTTATCAAATGGCTGAAAGAATAAAGTTTATAATTATTTCAATCAATTGTCTTTTCCAATTCGTAAATGTCTGAAAACCGCGTTTTAAGCTGCAAAAACGGGCATTTTTCTCAGAAATCAACTATAGCATATTTCCTTGACAACCAGATTTTGGTCTTTAACGAATTTAAAATTCATTTTGCTTAGTTAAGATGATAAGGAATGCTAAGCATTGGGTTTCATGCAGTGGTTTATTTTTTTCCTTTTTTAAAATACTTTCACTCAAGATAGTTATAATTTATTTTATCAGATTTCCGAAAGAATGAAGTTTCCCATTTTTTCAATCGATTCTCCTCTTTTATGACGAGTTATGAAGGAAGTGTGATCCCTGTCGTGTTCTCCCAACACTCCGTTTACTGATTTATAATCAACGCCGTTATTTTAACAGATTTATTGCTCACACTATACATTCAAGCCACATGGCCCCGGACACACTGGATTGCATGGGATACACCAACCACACCACCTCGTGTGGCAACCGTCAACTTTATCAGAACAATAGAGTATCATAATGCCATACTCCACAATCCTGAGGAACGACGGGTAGTTCAGCTAGTAATCTATAAATTTCAGGCTGATTAGCTTCAATCAGTGGACCCAGACAGGTATAGTAATTCATGTTTCCTATGTAGAAGTATAGACTCCGTTGTTTCCTTAATTTTATTGGTGACAATTGCGAAGTGCATTTCACCTCTCTGGCCTACATGCACGTGGTGAATTGAATTCCTTCATCATCAATAAAATTGTTGGATCTACAAAGGTTCTTTTTAACATGTATACACATTTATGTAGTTTCCTTGAAGTCGCACATGACTCAGTCCAAATGATTTACATGTGTTTTTCATGGCGTTTCTTGAAGCAAACCCTATTCTTTCTCCCCCTTCAATGTGCTCACTACTCAGCAAAGGCTGAGAACTAGGTATACTGCTGGTGAAATGAGAGCTGTGCTAGTCTTATC
The DNA here is from genome assembly GCA_963573305.1 of Pyrrhosoma nymphula. Classification (NCBI taxonomy): domain Eukaryota; kingdom Metazoa; phylum Arthropoda; class Insecta; order Odonata; family Coenagrionidae; genus Pyrrhosoma; species Pyrrhosoma nymphula. Next base: position 152,889,493 of record OY754329.1, on the reverse strand, counting down.
TGAACTCACTGTGTGACCATCTATCTACTTATACAGCCATACACTTAATGCTTCACCATTGAGTCACATTTGGATGAGAATTTTAGTTAAATTGGAGCTGATGCTGTCTGCTTGCAGACATGATATTGAAGCTAGTGAGCTCACACAATGAAACTTGTAATAATAAGCTATATATTGTGAAGCTCTACCACTGTTCCAGAGGGACAGTAAAGTTTTAGGTGAAAGTACGTCTTCTCTGTAATGACTTGGCTTGGCTCACTTGAGCGATTGGACCAAGGTGGGGCTGGGCTTGGGCACGGCTCTAATTGCTTAATCCTTATTCTTTGAGGCCTAACTTACTTCAGTTCCTGCATGCATTCTTGGGTAGATATATATCTAATAAAGCTATGTGAGCATGAACATACTTAGTACCTACAGTTTTGCCTTCAATGGTGGAATATTTTGAATATGATGGTGGCTATGAATTAAATTTTAACATAATTGCTATTTTATTTTTTCTGCAAATTGTTACTAAACTGAGTGTTAATGGTGCAAAGTGTACAGTGGCTTATATTATATGGCAGTTTATATTATATGGCAGCACTTTTATGATTTTGACTTTTTCCCAGATCTGTTGTCGTTAGTAGCTGGAAATTGACATTTCATCCTTGTATAGGCTCAAAAATTTCAATTTTCAACTATTTCTGGACAAGTTGCTTTCATAATTTAATCGTGTTTTTTTATAATCTGAGACCAATTTTGCTCATAAATTTTATCTCTGAACACAGATACCCCTTCCTTAGCAGGAATTCGTTTAACACCATGCAATATTTTTTTCATAAAGCATACGTAACATCTGTATTGATATACTTTTCTACAATTAGGAAATTGAAATATAGCTTTCAGCCATTTTAAAAATCAAAAGAATTGGTTACATTTAATTTTAAAAGAATATTTGAAATGCAGAGATGTCGTTCTCTTCATAAAAAAATAATGAAGTGCACCAATCGAATATTTTGGCCGTGAGGAGATGAAGGAAACGATCTTTTCGCCGTTCTCCTAGTTTTATGCATGTTTTTCTTCACTCTTTCGACCGTAGAAGCTAAAGGTTTACATTTAAAAGCTTTTCAATGAACGCATTTTGTAGTAAAAAAAAGACCTCTCTCGTCCACATTAAAAATGTCTTTAAGCGCATAGCCATCAACATGCCCTATTCCTATCCCTTTTCCATTCTCCAGGGATTTACTGACCATTTCCTCAATGTAGATATTGAATAATGTTGGTGAAAGGCATCAGCCTTGCCCAGGTCTATCCATTCCGTCAATTTTCCATTAACTTTAATGGCCACCTTCTGGGTCTTGTACAATTCCCTTATAAGCCTCCTATCCTTCCAGTCTACTTTCTTTATTTTCAGAATTTCCATCAGCTTATCCCATTTTACCCTGTTGAATGCTTTTTCCAAATCTATAAAGCAGAGACTTACTCCTTTACCTCCTCCCCTATATCTTTCACCAATTATCCTTAGTAGTGCAATGGCTTCTCTTGTACCCCTTCCTTTTCTGAAGCCAAACTGCTCCTCACCTACATTCTCTTCCATTATTCCTTGGAGTCTCAGGTTCAGAACTCTCAACAATATTTTAGCTGCATGAGAAATTAGACTAATGGTTCTGTGTTCCTCACACTTTCTGGTGCCTGCTTTTTTGGGATTGGTATCATAATCGTCTTTACAAAGTCATCTGGCCATATTCCTTAATCATGTATTTTGTTACACATTTCTACTATTTCGTTTTGACCCTCTTCTTGTAAGCACTTAAAAAATTCGATAGGAAGCTCTTCTATCCCCATTGCCTTTCCATTTTTCATGTTCTTCATTGCTTGTACTATCTCAGACTTCAGAATTCTAGGGCTCTCCTCTTCTGGTACCTCCAACTCTACGTCTCTATCCACTAAATCCGGCTTCTCTCTTGCCTTATACAGGTCTTCCATATACTCTCGCCGTCTTTCCCTATTTCTTTCTCCCCAAATATCTCTTTTCCATCTTTGCGCATAATCACTCTCACTTTACTTCTTCCTTTACCATCCAGTGTAAAATGTCTTACCTTTTTATACAACATGTCATATTGACCTTTCCTCTCGAGATCTTCGATATCATCACATTCCTCTTTTAGCCATCTTTCCCTAGCCTGCATGCTCGATGGACATGGAGCACTAGGAACATTTATCTGTGGAAAATTGCAATTTACATTTCTACACTAGAGGCAGTGACAAGTACTTTGAGGTCTGAATACAATGATTGAGGCGAGGAAATGGATACAGAGAATAGCTAAAAGGGTAGTGATGAGTTTTACAACAATTTATTATTGGTTGTGCAACTATGGGCACATGAGGTCTAAGTAGAGCAGCGTTAAAAATAATTTACTCAATTAGATTCTCGGTACTTGATGGAAGGTTGTATGTGTGTACTTGTAAGTCAACATCATTGTTACGTATTCTACAAGTAGCCCCGTTTCAGAGAGATCTTTTGACTTTCGTGCACATAACTTGCTTGCGTCTCTCTCCAGCTCCTTTATTCCCTCTCCTAATGTCATCCAACATTCCCTATTGTCATCTTCCACGCTTCCCCCACTCCCCTTCCCCCCCCACTGCCCACCACCTTCTGCTCAACGTGCCCTCATCTCTCCACAGGTCTTCCATTCGTCTTCACTGCCTTCCCCTATCTCCTTTCTTCTCCCACCACATCCCACTCCTTCACCTTCCTCGCCACCTCCCTGCCCCGACCCTCCTCCAAGCCCACCTCTCTCACATATGCCTCCACTCTATCCTCTTCCTGGTACGATCAAGTTTCCAAACCATATAGTGCCATGTTCCAATTTACATAGTTTTCACCAATATTTTCTCAACTTCTCTTCGTAGATCCCCCTCATCAATTCCATTCCCTTCAAAAAATGTCAAGCCATTAAAAAAAAATAATTTATGCCAAATTATCTTTATTTATTTTTTTCAAATTTTATCACGACCTATTAAGGCCATTCTTCCACATTGCCAATATGTGTTGTGTATTAAGGAGAGGTGACCATGGGGTATTTTTCAAATGTGTTCGTGGTTTGCAGGCGGATGGAAGAAGAGAGCGTGCAAGAGCAACGGCGGCAGAACCGAAACCGCAAGCCACCGGACGGAGAGTCTGTGCCACCTGAGCCAACTTCTACACCGACATTCTGCCAGTCTCAACAAACAACGACCAGCAATAACTCCCAGCTGCGACTTCACGAACTGAGGGCCGAGACTTACAACGGAATGGTCCGACTGCTTAAGCCTGGATGCCGCACTGTCATCTTACTTGTGGACAATGATTCGAGGAAGAAGTTACTGCTGGGCTTCCATAAGATTGTGTGGCCGTACCGCAAGTGAGCATCTTCCGATTTTCATGGATATGTCATGTTTGCATTCCAATTTTCATTCATTGTCCACTTAAATAATTTATGTAAAATGAAAAAAATATTCTACCGTATTTGCACAAATCTAAGACAATGTTTTTTCCCTTCGGGACTCATGGAGAAAAGTGGGTTCTTACAATCTTAATCAGGTCTTAGAATCAGAAGCAAAATCCTCGACTTCAATTGGATTGCATAATCTAGATACATATTTATTTTTACAAGTGTAGGCATGTACAGTGAAGCTTCCCCGAATGCGGAGGTTACATTCTAAAATTATGCTGCATTACGCAAATCCACGTTGGAGGAAGCATTAGTCATATGGATATAAGAAGGTTATGTTCCAAGGCGGACAAAAATAGAGACTCCTTCAAGAACCTTCTTTCCATAAATATGACATGCTTGGTTTTATTTCTTTTTGATACGCTATTTCACATCGCTTAAACAATTACAGCAGTGTATTCTAGTTCTCAAAAATCACTTAGCTATGAAGTAGAATCAAAAGTTCAAGAGTTTACATGATTTTACACTAGTGTATATGTTGAATGAATTTTATTAATTTACATTTTTTTCCACTCAAAAATACCAATGATCATAGGCTGTAATTAATTAAAGTCTCTTCATAGAACTGAAAAAATAGTAATACAGTAAAACCCCTTTTTTGCATTTCTCTAAAATAATACCAGGAATGGAATGGAAGTGATAAGACATTTTCATAAAGAAAGTAAATGATATTTTATATCTCAAGAAAACAAAAAATACATGATGATTTTAAGAAAAAATGTCTTTTTTGTAACTTGATTTTCCATTTCCGTGTGCGATCCGTTCTGTGTGCGTGTGCAATGTTGCGATCAATGAATGTGTTACTTTAGAGCACGGTCGAGTGTATATACATTATTCAGAGCATTGGAATAACGCAACGGAAGCACAGTGCAGTTCTGTTTTCAACATACAAGAAAGTGCAATTCAAAATTAAAATTCCATGAAAAGCTAATAAATTTTGTACCATTGTGATTAAAAGGTATGATGAATAAAATTCACGCTTATAGAAACTGCAGTAGAGCGTCGATTATCCATCCTTCGGTTATCTGTCCGGCGGATTATCCGTGCATCATACCGCAACAAACTCCTCCCCTACTTTCTCTTTCTGTCCACTCCCCTTCCGACATCCTCAGTGGGCTGTTCAAACACGTAGATGAGTGTTGCATTACCCTGAGCACCTTATATCACGACTTGTGCTTCCGAGGGCATTTTATATTTTCCAAATATTCTTCATGCTGGTTGAATTAATAAGAACGTAGCAGATGCAATTTTCCACAGATAAAAATGTATTCGACCCGGGTTTCGATGTACTGCATCATCATCAGGTACATAAATTTGTAAATCAAGCCCCCACTCTCTCCCTCCACTTTCCTAACCTCCCCCGCCCACCTTCTCTTGTTTATACAAATATATGTACCTGATGATGATGCAGTGCATCAAAACCCGGGTCGAATATATTTTTATCTTTGGAAAATTGCATCTGTTACGTTCTTATTATGTTCGTATTCCACAACATCTCGCCTGATACCTCACCCATAAGTGACCCATCTCTACCTATGGGTGTGCATAGCAAAAATTCTACAAATTTCTGAAAGATTCTATCATATCACTACGAGCAGGATGAACAGGAACTGCATCACTGTCATCTATCATGTCACTGTCTCCCTCAAATAAATCAGAAGCTGGCAGGTTGGTACATTCTTCACTCACTGTTTCTTCATTTGTAGCCAACTCTTCATCTATCTGATTGTAGGTGAGTGGTGAAGTAAATGGCATTATTGGGCTAACCTAATTGAGTTGCCCAAGTTCATTAGTCACCAGATCCTGCAGTTTCGGGGGCCTAGATGAGGTCTCTTCAGCCACATAAACTTGTCTCGCCATAGTCTGCTAATTTCCAGCTATTTTTTATGATTTCCTCTGAAACATTGTTCCATGCCCGAGCAATGCTTCTGACAGCATGGAGGAGAGACCAAGGAGCAGCTTCTGAGACTTTTGGCATGATGTAAACAAAAGGAATTGAATACTCATGCAGGGGCGGGATACCTCGTTAAAAATGTGTTTGCAGACCGTCAGCATTTACACTGCTACAATGGATTGCTGGCAGATAAAAACTACTGTTATCACAATTCGACATAGTAAAAATAGGGCTATATCGAAAGTTATTTTAAACATATGTGATGTTAACCATATTGAATGCGTGTATTAAGCCTAAATCAACCATTTTTCCCGACTTGGCATTGAGATGGACTGTATGAGCCAAAAAGTCTATGACCTGAAATGATCCTTTTCTTTGAATTCTGACCTTTCTCATAAGAATATTTTCTCATTACAATTAAAAATATTTTAATATTGTTGATACAAAGTGTGTCGTGTAAAGTGTGAACCATGTCGCGCTTATTCATTGGAGCTTTGCTGCGATAGCAGTGCCAAGGTCAACCTGGACCTCCGAGCCTACTCCTTCATCTTCACAGCGTAACTCACTCCCCCCCCCCCCCCAACCCCTGCTGACACCAAATACTTTTTTTGGGTTCGCTTTGAGAGGACAGTGTTACATCATTCCATGATGAGAAGAGGCTGGCAGTTTCTTCCCCCTCTCTCGGCTCTTATGACGGCTTGGGTGATTCCTTGACATCACCGGCCGGCCATTTTCGATACTATTTGAGCTGTCGTGTAAAGCGTAAACCATATTATGCTTCTTCATTGGCGCTTTGCTGCGATGGCAACGCTTAGGGCAACCTGTATCTCTGATTCAGCCGACTTCTTTGTCTTCACCGAGTAGCTCACTCTCCACCCACCCCTGCTGACACCGGATACTTTTTTTCGGATTCGCTTCATGAGGACGGTGGTAAATCATCCTATGATAAGAAGAGGCTGACAGTTTCTTCCCCCTCTCTCGGCTCATATCACGGCTTAGACTCAATCAGCGAGAAAGAGAATTGAGTAACCCGAGAAGATCTCTCCTTCGTCTTATGTGTGTTTATATATTCTTGCCCATTTGCTCTTTGACCCAGTTGGTTTCCAATCTTGGGGGGAGGGGATGGGCCTCCTTTTAGGGTGACTCCGCAGGAAACACTGGGTTGATGCGGCTGATGCTCAAACGAAACGACCCGTTAATTCGGTCAATTTAAATCGAAATACAGTGAAACCCCGTATTTGCGTTATCGGAAATTACGTTTTCCCGCAATTTACACCACTTTTACGAAGTCCCATTCCATTTCCTATGTTTCCAATGTATGCAGAACCCCGAATTTAGACTGTGCATTTTTCAGTTTTCCCGCAATTTGCACCACAACGCGCTCAATCAAAATAAAATTTAACTTTCAAAGTCCATTAATCATGCATATAATCCTTTGTTAAACACTTTTTGACTTTGTCTTGCACATATTTGCGGAAAAAATACGAAAGAGAGCTGTAATAGGACCTGTTAGAAGAAAGAATTTGAATTTGGCGGGATAGTTTACAGCGCCATTCGTAGCAGAAATTGGAACTACGTCAACTCGTCAATCTGCCAGGAAATGATTCAAGCTATGAAATGAATACATTGTAAGGCTAGGAGCTAACTACGAAATTTATACAATGTAATTAAACCTGCGGAGGTGTATTCATTTTTTACCTAAGTAGAAACTTTGGAGAATGAAAATGGATTCTTATCCAGACATTATGAAAAATGAAAGAACTCGTACTAGTAGACAACAGATCATTTGCACTGCCTCGATTCCCGAGTTATAACTATGATAGGCTACAAATGAATTAAACTTATCGAAACTTGCGGTATCGTACCTTAATTAGACTGAATCATAATGTTTATTTTTTAGTTGAACAATTGTTTGGACTAGACAAACATCACGACTGGTCAGATTCTCATGTGTTGTTAAGTCATCCTCAACTAAACTGGGACGTAATTTTATCCTGCTTGGCAATGGAAAAGCGAGGAGGAAAAAGAACTTTTTCAATCAAGGAGACAATTGACATTTTAGAACAAGTCGATTCTCACGGTGGAACTCGCGTCGATCTAGCGAAACTGCTACGATTGCCTATCTCTACACTAAATACTATAATTGTGAGAAATCGCGATGGGATTCTGAAACAAGCCAACCAGTGCGGTAATTTGTCTAAAAAGAGAAAATATGTTAAGAATTCTAAGTATGAAGAAATGGAAGGGTTACTTAAAGAGTGGTTTTTGAGTGCTAGGTCTTCAAATATCCCTATATATGGTGTCATCATACAAGAAAAAGCTCTGCACATCGCCACAAGATTGGGAATTGAAAATTTCACAGCATCCAATGGTTGGTTGGATGGATTCAAAAATATTATTTTCTGAAGTTAATATATGTATTATTATTATTTATGGGTAGGGTCCACAGTTACCATGAGTGAAGTGAATTTTTAAGAAGCTGTTTCTGTAACTTTTATTTATTCATTTGATCTTGATTTTGTGCGATATGTAGTAATCCCTTATTTTATGTATCAATAATGAAGGAGAAAAATAATTTTCACATTTCTATTCATCTAAGGTGTTCAATGTCTTTTTTTCATCGTATATAAATTAATGAGAAGAGCTAGTTCAAAGAATAAATTATGACAGTGCTCTTTTTCAGTTTATCAGTCTATTTCTTATTTTTACTCTTACTCCAGTGAAGGAACATGGCTGTAGAAGTGAAAATTCTACTTTTCCCGCAATTTGAACCTTTTTTTTAGGGTCCCTAGAAAAGTGCAATTTAGGGGTTTTACTGTATTACCCTTGTGGTAGGGGTGAGGTGAATTTCAAACGTCCTCGTGATTTTTCCACAACTTGAAATTATGTTGCGTAGCGCTCGAGAGAGCTTTGAAACGCATGGTCGCATCAATTGAACTAGCAACGTAGTGCATCGGCGCATTCGAAGAGAGAACTAGAACTCTGACCTCTTTTTAACTACTTTTTCAGGACACATTCACTAAAGTGTAAATTTGTGAATTGAGAGTCTGCGGGAATAATTGCATCTGAGAAAGTATCTTTTCTATAAATGGAGAAGAGGTGCTTTCTATCCTGCAGAGAGATTGTTAAGTCAAGGAAATTAATGCAGCTCACTCCAAATTCCAGAGTGAATTTGAGAGCGGGATGGAGTGAGTTTAAAATCTCTATGAATGAGTCTAGCTGTCTTTTGCTCCCCGTCCACAGGCATAGAATGTTGTCAACGTATTTAAAGTAATAAAAGATGTTCTTTAGTAACGGGTGTCCAGAGTTAAAAAGATTTGATTCCATGGATTTCATAAAGATCTCTGCCAATATAGGTGAGAGGGAGGAACCCATGGGTAAAACTCGTTGTTCTGTCTGTAAAAATTTCCATTAGATTGGAAGTAATTTTTTCCATACAAACGCTTAGTAATTTTTCCAAATCACACTTCTCCATTTATAGGAAAGATACTTTCTCAGATGTAATTATTTCACAGACTCTCAACACCATTTTACTCATAAACTAGCAGCGTTAAAATCTATGATTCACAGACTAGTATCTATTCCTCTCGATACTGCCAGCTTCAAAAAAGAATTAAATACCATCATAATTATAGGGAATAATAACGGTTACAGCTCTCACCTGATCCACAAATTGCTAAATAAAAAAGTTTACCAAAATACGAGGAAATCTTTTTTTTATCGGTTTTAAAATCCGACTTGTATCCCTATCCTAATGCCCGCCACAAAACCCTCACCGCTAATTGTGAAGCTTTGTACCGCATTCAGCGAAGCTTGGTGCCGATTTGGAAACCCCATAAATAGAATTCACGTTATGGGAAGCCGCATGTGGGGAAGTTTCACTGCAATACTTCATATGTATACATTTACTATTTTTTTCTGTTTTTCTCCGATGCATGCACAAATAATGATTAGCTGAATTCTTAAGTTTTTATTATTTATTACTATCATTAATTATTATTCAAAATTTTTACCCATATGGAGTTCCAAAAAAGGGGTATTAGAATCGGGTTCGTCTTCAATTCGTGCAAATACAGTATGTTATAATTTGATTGATGGGTTTTGTGATGTTTTGAATTATTCCCTTGACCATTTCTCTCATTTATCCACATTTTCTTCATAGTGGTGATAACTCTTAATCCAAGTGATGATCTCCTTTACTTATTCCACATGCTCCAATATCACTGAGGGAAAATTTCATTTATGAGATGTATGATCTTAGTCCTTAGTTTCTGATTTGGTTGTCCTTTATAAAATAATAAGTGGCAAATATGATTGTCCTGAACTATTGAGTCATATACAATTCAGACTACCAACTTATTCCACTAGATCCCACCATGAATTTTTTCTTATCATTCACCCAACAGACTATTTCTACAGTTCTGCAAAGTCTAGAATACAGAGAATAGGTAATGTTTATATGGGTCCTAATAATATTGATATTTTTAACACAAATATTCTGAATATTAAGAGATTAAAGAACTTAACAGGCATGTAAGTTGAAAAAAACTATATATATGTATTAAACTAAAAAATATATTGTAATTCTGTTATACTTTGCCTATAATCGGATTTGCCTATACCTAGATTGTACTTGCAAAAACATATACATATTTTTACCTTGATTCTCTCTATTGTAATTGAAAATTATATGAGAACTAAAGTTCTACAACACAAAATATAAATGGGTTATTACCCGTAGATTTAAATAAAATAAAATAATAGTAAAATGGTGGTCTCCCCATTGTACATTATCCTTTGTTGTGATCTCTAAGATGTTACATTCTGCTTCTTAGAAGTTCATGGCTTATTTCAAATTTTTCTTTCATAGAAACAAAACGCTCATGTTTGGCTACATATCCCTGGAGCGGGGCCTCGACTGGTACAAGAGACTGTTAACGCTTAGTCTCCTGGAGCCAAGGGAGTTGAACATCAACCCCAAGAACTGTATCGGAACGGTGTTGTCCCTGAATGGCCACAGGAAGTACTTCTGCATGTATCACGCAAAGCATCCAGAGTGCTCCAAAGGGAAAGGCTCAAAGGTAAGGCTGTACTCCCTCGTTCACTCTCACCCGCTGCCCTCTCCAGTTTGCATGCTCCTCTCATTTTGGCTTTCGCTTCCATCATAGCGCTTGGCATTACATTGTTGCAGTTTATACCGTGACAGCGTTTCTGCATTTAAAAATCCAATTTAGTTGAACTGTTACCATAAGGGTGTGGTCATACCTGAATCAATGTAATTGGTGGAAATTTTAAGGCATTCGTAACGTTGCTCTGAATCTAATCCCCAACATTGTTGCAGTTTATAGCGTGATGGCGTTAATGCTTCTTAGGATCCAATGTAGGTAAATTGTAACCATAAGGGTGTGATCATTACTGAATTACTCTTATCTAATCGGTGGAAGACTAAGGCACATAAGTTAAGTAGGAGGAAAGTTATCTGAAAGGTCAATCGATAATTACCCCTCATTTTCCCACTTTACAATTTCTACTGGTTTCATTACTCAACACCTATATATTTCCACTTCATCCATTCCATTTGTGGGGAATGTTGACAAGAGCAAAACATCACATTTATCTTTCCATTTCACTAAAGACACACCCCTTTGATTTTCCCGGACTTCAATTTTCCCTTTCTTAAGTTATTTTGTCGCTACATCTTTTGGTATTCCCCTCTGGATTTTGCACAGAATTTCAAGCAAATGTGTCTTGCAATCAATAAGTTAATTAGCCAATTCTAAGCTCATGTAGTAATTGTCTGTCACAATCGTCCTTCCAACATTTAGTAACTTCTCAAACAGTTGCATAACTCCTGCTGTGGGGAAAGATCATCTAGTATCATGCTCACGTCCTGCATACATTTTCATATGTTTTTTGTCAAAACTCGAATAGGCATCTGCGTACTTATTTGTTTCAACTGAGATTTGTTCCCTAAAATCTTGTTCAAGGAACTGGAACATAAAATCAATTTTGCTAGGATTGTTTCCTAATTTTCGAAGAATTCTTTTGTTTGTGCCAGGCATAGCGGAAACTCAAATCTCATTCACACCACTATTGTTTGCATACCAATTCCATCTGGTTTCCACGTCACCAGCATGGCCTTTTCTTTGGAGGGACAGACGAAAACTGCACTCAGTATCCTTGGAAATGCACTGGAGGATTGAAGTGATGCTGAATGGCTTCCGTTGTTCCACCGCGTTGTGTGTCTTGAAATGACGACAGTTTCATCGGAACGAGGATGAAACTGTTGTCATTTCAAGACACACAACGTGGTAGAACACCGGAAGCCATTCAGTATCACTTCATCATAAAACACCGTGGAAGCCTACGTTAGAATTACGCTGGAGGATTGATCACTACCCACTCAATCATATTGTTTGAAATCACTTAGTTCACTGCAATTGCAATCACTTTCAGCAAAACTATACCGATACCGAAGAGCGATATTGAACTTGAGGTGCTAAACGTGGATAATTTTCACGGAGATCAACGACATCATGGAGTGAGCAACTTGAAACTCTTTGGTATACAAAAGTGAAATGCGATCTGCTGTAACAAAATATCTGCAGAGAAATATGATCAAGAACGACAAAAAAGCATTGCTAAAATAAAGTAACAAAACATCAGAGCATATGTGCGTCAAAGAAGACTAGGAAAAATATTTGAGAATGGGACCGGCGAATCACAGTCTTTGTAAGCCAAGAGGTTAACAAAGAAATTGAAGTTACATATTCACAATTAGCTATTTTTCAACACTTTTAGCCATAATACACGCAATTAAAATATCAATTTGGTCCAAGGGGTCATTGTTTTAAATAACCCCAGGCAGCCAACCTGTTAATTTTATATGAAAAAAGTCACAGTTTTGGGCACTTCAAAACTGATAGCCCATGTTTGAGTGCTTGGTATTATGTTACTTCTCACCCTAGTAATGTGTGATTTTATTGTGAAAAAGCCAGGCTTATTCTTAATAGTTCGCTGTAAACAGTTTATTTGTATTACAAAAATTTCACAAGTTTTGTAAAAAGTGAAAAAAACTTGCGTTACCAGCACTTATAAGAAAATAGTTAAATATGACCAGTATTGTCAATATTGATTTTTATTCATCTTAATTTTGAGCACTGAGTTCTTGAGGAATACATACTGGTTTTGGGTGTGCGCCATACTCATTGACCCCTCCCACAGTTTGAGCGTGCCAAATCTGCTTTTACGTATACAGTAAAACTTTGATTTTGCGCACTTTGATTTTACATCAAGTCTTGTTTTTACGCAGCAACACTCAAGTCTGGCCGGAAAGCATAGGCAGGGTGGCGATCGTCAGGGAAAACCGGGAAAACCTGGAATTGTCAGGGAATTTTTAATTTCTGGAAATGTCAGGGAAAAGTCAGGGAATTCTAGTAAGAGTCAGGGAGAAACTGGAATGGGAATTTCTCGTTATTTTTCTACCATTACATTTATCGCCAGTCTTTCTTACCCTTAATTTCACCAACTAAAATTAATCTTCATCACTGACGTGCATGGAATATGCCCCATCAAATCATGGGACATTCAGTTGTGACTCTTATTAGTTGTGAATCTTAGTTATTTAGTTGTGAATCAGATGCACAATGTATCTCTTTTGCATATCCTTATTGCGATATTTGACTATTAGTGTTAAAATTCATGTTCACAATGCATTACGCTCATCACAAGGAATCCGAGGCTATGTTGTTCGGAAAATATTACCTCGCGTTTTTTTTTAACTTCCGATACATTAAAATGGTAATACAAGAACGATCTCATGTGTAAACAAAATCTTACATGCAAGATCATCTTCGCGCGAGAATGCAAGATCATCTTCGATTCCCATACAACCTTTCGTGAGACAGTAAGAAGAGTCCCCCTCCCCTCCCCACCTTTCACACTCGACGTAATTGTTGAATGCCCACCTTAGCTCCCTCTCGAAGCAATTTAGTCAGGTCACAAACCACATTAAATATGATATTCCTGAAAATGATACTGCCGTCGCTAATTGCCTCCTGTTTTCGCTCGCAATGGTGCGCTTACTTTTGTTTGTTTATCCAAATGTTTTTGCATTATAATTGATTACAACAATCTTGCAACCAAGGGGTTATAACCACGTTAATCAAATTGTTATTTGCTTCTGAAGGTCACTCGCACCATCCCATTTTGATCCAGTCCAACAACTTGGCTTTGGTTTGTATTTTTCTCACACCTTAGTGATACCGGTGCTGTAGTCCACCAGTAAATTGGCCATTAACTTTCCCTTCGATGCCTTTTCAGTAATCCTCAACTTCCCAGAACTACACGATGCGACTATACTTTGGATGAGAGTTTAACTTAGGAAGGTTTAATATATATTTTTTTCATTAGGAAGTACTGGTAGCTTTTAATGCATTGATTGACAAAAATTTAATTCAGCAGAAATAAAATATTCCAATAATAGGTGACTTTTTGGTGATCGGTCAGGGAAATTAGTAAATCCATCAGGGAAGAGTCAGGGAAAAGTCAGGGAATTTAAAAATTGGATATTAGTAGCCACCCTGATAGGGAATTGCAATGGTGAAACTTCGATTTTACTTCTTCTCTTGATTTTACGCAGTTTTTTGATTTTGCGCAGCATTACCTCAGCCCCAAAAAGACAGCTAATTTTGATTTTACGCAGTTATCTTTTGACTTCGCGCAGAATAACATCAGTATTGAAGACAATTCTGATCTCAATTTCATCTACATATCGTCAGTTTCTCTAGGAATTACGCATGACTACAGTCGTGTTTAATCGATCGAATCAAAATATAGGTATAGCATTACAATGCGTGGTATCGAACAAAGCTAGATTGATAACAGTGTCGGTGCTTTCCATTCACAAACCTCCAAATCATGTTCACACGTAATTACTTCACATGCTCCGCGTAGTAATCGCGTATGATTGTGCAGTCTGGGGTAGTCGGGCCTCAAGAGTCATCGGAGCCCGGCAACAGTTCATATCGTCTCCACTAGATGGTAATGACATAAGAACCTTTCGAGGCAATCCAAGCTCGACTTTTGTCCTTCGCCTGAAGCGCCTAGGGAATGATGCTCTATATCGTGTTCATGTTCAGGGTTGGAAAATTCCGACAGGAGTATTGTGAAGTTATATTCTTCATTCATCTCACTGAGTTGCAAAAATTAATACAGAAATGGTGGACATGACGTCGTGCTGTTGAGTGTGAAACTGAAAACATTGCGAATCTAATTATTACTTCCCCCTGCTGCCTCTCAGTATTTATTCAGCTTCCTTTACATAAGCGAATATCCCTCTTGGTTCAAATTAGCCGTAGCAGGATATCGAAATCACCAAGATACGGCAAACGCCGTCCATGTGTACCTACTTTTGATTAACAAGGGGAATACACGACTGTCGGGTGGCCAATCGAGCTCAAATTTTCTGATTCAGTAGTCCATGGTTATTAATTCAATATACCGAAGCGAGACGACGCACCTCTCGTAACTTTTTGAGAAAAAAGCATTTAAAAATGGTAAAAAAGCATGTGGTATGTAAGCTCTGTATATTACCCATTTTAAAATGGCGGCGGTGCCCCAGTGGATAAGTCACTCGACTGTGAAAGTGAAAGTCCCAAGTTCGATCCCCATTCACAGACACTTTTTTTTAAAGGTTTTTATTGTTTAAATTTTCATATATGGTCTCTTATCATCATTACTTCAATGAAAAATATTTTTATGGCAATTATTTTAAATATTAATGAGTCGCTTACAGGGTAGGGAATGGAGCAATGGCTAAAATAACCTTTTCAAGGGCGGTAATACATATTTATTTGTTATATTTAAAGGTATATTACGATAATGCGATCAGGGGCTCAAGATGCTTTTGGGGGGTCGCAAGCAGAAGGGGAACCTTGAAAGGAGAAGGGAGAGACGGCGTCCAGTGATCCAGTCTGGATAAACCATGAAGGGTGATTCGGACATAGCGGTCGTGGCAAGGGAACGGGAAGTTTATGGGGTGTGGTATATTTTATCATCACATTAAATTTATAATAATAAGAAAACAGGAAAAAAGATTTGCTCAAATGAGAAGTTCAAAATAACTCTACAAAATATGATGAACAAGCTGCAAAAAGAGATAACTATTTTTTATTTCCCTTACTCAAGGGCCCCAGAAGCACTGGCCCTTGAAGTCCGTCCCCCACCGTGACCCCTTCCCGTCATTCATTGCCTCATGCAAAAAGGGGAGAGTTGACACCACTGTTGTCCTTTGACATAAGTTTTTCTCACCCAGAAATCTCTCGTGGCATTATCGGAAAGTTTTTCCTTATTCAGGCATGGCAATGCCCCACATTTCTTCAGCATTCTCGAAAAAAATTGATCCCTAACCTTCATATTTACGTAAACATCTGTACTTTCGAAACCCATGGCATTAATAATGCTGTAAATTATCAACACGCGAAGTGAATGAAACTTATAATGAAGCGTTAAGAATTTAAAAATTTCCATTTCACTATTCAGCTTATTTCAGTAACTTACATTGAAGAAATACAGTATTTTGAAAACAAAATGTTTACTTTATATTCCGGTAATTCATGTAACCTTTACATAGCAAAATTTCATCTCCATGAGTTTTATTATGTACAAAATTAAACACATCTTTGAAACAAAATAATTTTGGCGCGGAGTTATAAGTGGTTGCCTATGTTGTCAGGATGCCGTCCACAGAGCGGAAGCTTTGCAACAGCGTTCTCCATAAGCCCCATACTGTCAACTAAATGTGGAATGTGCGATAGTAACTTCTAAATCCTTTGACAAGCAGCATCCATACCTTTGGCAGGATTTAAACTTTCTATCTTTGGTTCGCCAGATTGATACATTACCAGTCTGTGCACTGCCATTGGTGAAATGAAAATTTAAGTCGTGTCCAAAACGAAGGGTAGAAGTGCGTAGGGGGCAAGTGCACCCTTCTGCCCCCTTCGGAAGGGGACTTCTCAAGCCCCGAATCGACACTAGAGCCACCTTTGGCAAAAAAATGTACTGAGAACAAATGAAGTCCGAATAATTTCTTGGCAAAGTAGTTAACTTTTGCATTGATCTTTTGCATTTAGTTATTTGCTGTTTTATTATCTTCTAATGCAAATGAAAACACTATAACTAATTATGTTTTACTTTAGGGAATTCATTGTTGTTCTTATAGCCATTACAATGTTATAATATCACTGTTTTACTCAATTCTTTAAGTCATTTTGTCTACTCTTCTCTCCCATTGTCCGAATTTTGCACTATTAGGCATTTTTTAATAACAGCTTTCATGTCGTTCAGATTACTTGCTGTACGTAGTTAGCGGCTGTCTTCATTCCGTGCTTTAGTATTTTGCATAGGTAAGTATCTGTAGCGATATTTCGTGGAATATCTATGTATATCAATGAGAGTTACTTCCACATTTGGAAACTTCTTTTTCTTTTCTCGTCCTGTCAGCTTCTTGATGGCTTGTGAGATTTATTATAAGATCAACAGAACAAAATCAAATACAGTATTTTATTTAAGTATTGCTAGATTTTCTAGTACCTAAAAGTATAAACCTCCAATGATAAATAGCGTTAACACATGCATAATTGGTAGGTATGTATTATGATGCAAATGACTAGGTATTAGAGATTTTACCAGTTGAAATTTGTCTATTGAGCTTTAGGTTGTCTAGTTTACCTAAGAAATTATGGATTGTAATTTATTTAGTTATTCAGACCTGGTTTTATTAACTCGCTATGAAAAAAAACTATGCTAGTACATGTACTCTCGATAAATCTCCCATCAACTAACTTACAGGCTTATGTACTGCGAACAAAATTCCAACTTTTAAGTTAATTTAAAGGAAATGGAAAATCAACGTGAACTTGGGGTGACCTAAAACAGTCATTATGACACCATACCTTAGAATGAAATGCTTTTAATTGGCATTTTAACATTATTTCTAAATTGTAAGTGCCAAACATTTCATGTAAAACATGGATGTAATAATTTATAATGAAGTAGTACTGAAAACAAACATTCATCAGATGCTTGTTACTGTGTTACTATGTTGTTTGCAACTAGAAGCCATGCCAAATTTTGGAGCAGAAGGGATCATCATAGCAATACATATATGAACATAATCAAGGTTATCCTGCCGCAATTTGAAGCCCAGCACGAAAGCACCAATCACAAAACAAGCCCCATGATTCTCCGCCTCAAGATGGCTTGAAGCGCAATGAGAAGGGGTCGAAAGTGTGCATCGCTTGTGCCCTTCGCTCCGACCCCTTCCCAAGGGCCCTTCGCGTGGCCCCTAATGTTTCGGACACCCTTCGCAAGATGGCCGCCACCACCAAAGTGCCCTTCAAGGGCCCTTAGGTGCCGTTTCGGACACGGCTTTATATCCCTTTAGGGATGAGGCGTCCCCTTGCCTTTTCACCTACCCTAGGAAACCACCTGGAAAACAATGCTCTCTCTGGATCATTCAGAGTATCAGGGGTGGACTAGTTTACCTCAATGTTCTACTCATGTTCTTTCACTGTTTCAGAGTATTTGAGTCATTAATGTCTCTATGGGCTCTTGATAATTATTTTATAATAGAACCTGGGAGTGACATGAGCTACTTTTCTTTGCAGAGGATGGTGAAGATGACCAAGCACTTCAGTAACACGGAGACGGGTGCAGCAAATGGTGCATTCATGGGCTTCGATACAAGCGAATCTGAGGACACTGAGACATCAGATTTGGAGCAAGGAGATAAACAGCTGGAGGAGGTACATGGAAGGGTTTTGAGTGACTAGCTGTGGTGTGTGACTTCTTGAGGAGCTTCATTATTTGAGGACCCATTAGTCAATGATTTTCAGGCAATGTGTGGACCGCTACTTACAAGGGGAGGTCACGATGTTGACACACGGTCGATCACACTGAAACTTGGGAGTTAAATTCTTCTGAGCACCCCAGTATCAACAATATCCCCTTTTGGGCATAGAGAGCCAATAGTTTATGAGATATTGGCATTTAAAGATAGCTGCAGATGCTTGGTTTATGGTGATGTGGTAGCATGGTGCACTGTCCGACCCGAGGTCCTGAGTTCAATCCCAATGCGCTAAAAAAATTTTTATCGGTACTGTTGTATTTTTCACCAATTCTATGGTGGAGAATTAAAAATTTTGTGTTGCATTACTTTCAATTTTTCCATCATCCGGATGTGACATCTCAGATTCGTATATCTTTTTTACATACTGTAGAATTTTCCCATGTCTATAATTCATTGAGTCTTTGTAAATTATTACATTTCATATTTATATATTTTTTTCCTCGGAACGTATCACACCAATGTTTTTGAAAATTTGGATTCCAATCAAATTATAAATGTCTAGATTTCCAGTTTTTTTATTTCCAGTGTTGTTGAATACTTTGGAGTTGTTTTAGTTAAATTTTTGTTTTTGCCGTATCTTCTAGTGTAAAAGATATAGTCTTTTTATGGAAAACGGAGTAAAGTTAACTTTGGGAAATGGCCGAATGTGGCAATATGTATGCTTGAACGATCGGGTACTATCCCCGGGAATCTGTTGAATTATGGTTTCTAGGGTTTCCGACCGGGTTTGAGGTTCCATTTCCGATGTCTTGAGGTCCGGCACGGCCTTCGTCATCACGGATGGTGTTCATCCATGGAATTGACAATCTACTGCATGTTATGAAAGAATATATTTTGTTGCCTATAAGCTATGTTAGGGAACTCATCCTGCTGATATTTAACTTTTAACTATATGGTTTAGATAAAGATTTGCAGGATAATAGGTATTTTTTATGGTGATTCTGTGTTTTTATGAGTATTTCCTGGATGTTGAACAGTGTGGTAATGGGGTGACATTAAATTTTGAGAACACCCTTGATTGTGGGGTGACATTTTTGAATTTTTAATCCATAGTATGTGTATCAATTGCATGTCTTCCCCTTCTAACATTTAATAATAGCCAATAGATGACTCTGTAAACCCCCGCAGGAAAGACTAGGAAATCATAGGAAAAAACTATAAATTCTGTATCTCTAAGTGGCCATATTAAGATACATAGTTAAAAGTGTAGTTGTAAGGGTGTATGGATGACTAATGTTACTGCAGCAACTAAGGTAAGTTAGAGTGAAATAGTCAGCTATATCATCATTAATCAGTCGGTTGCAGAATATGATGTCATCCTCTTTCTTTTATCATTGATATCCTCTCGTCTTGGATCTAGTACATCTTTGTGTTCAGTGTTTTTTTATTTTCCTGTTGAAGTTTAAATTTTGATTGGTGAAAGGCAATCTTGTGTGGACGCTGCACTTTTACTTTGTGATATTATTGTTTTCACCTGGATGCAGTTTCCCTGACCTCTTTTTATTTCCCTTGTTACTTGACGTAACCCTAAATTCATTTATCCCTGCAGCCTCGCTCCATGCGGTAATGGTTTGCAGCAATGCTCTTACATGTCCCTTTTTTTTTCTTTCTTTTGTTGCCATCCTCGCACATCTGTTACTGCAACAAAACATGCTTGCACACGTATGCGTAAACAAGGAACCCCTGCTGGACAAGTACAGCAACGTTGTGTTCCAGGGCAACCTGCTGGACGGCCTTCCCAACTGGCTGGATCGTCTCTTTGAGGGCAGCACGCACCGATACTACGTCAACTACTGGCCAGACTTCCCGCCAAAGTAAGACCAAGCTGCTGACTTGCACGAGTCGCGCATGATGATGTTGCTTCTTGCTCGCTTGTCCCTCCCTCCCACCCTCCCCTTTGACCACCGAGACTCCAAATGCTGCATGACATGCACTCTGAATGTAGTCCTCTTGAAGTAGAGCCATGGTTGTTGCGGAATAATTTGTGGTGGGGGAGTGGTTCTCTTTGCGAGAACTGGATTTTCTTTGTGGGCTTTGTTTTGGAAAATGTATTCCTCGGGACGACCCTCTTGTCAGCTTGGTGTCATGCTTCTATTCTTCCATCTAAACCATTCCTTAATACGGATGCATGTATTGCAGAAACCATGGCTCCCGGGTACATTCACTTCTACTCTAATGATGCTGCCTTTCGTGATAAACTTTTTTTGTGACCTCTACTCTGCACCCATGGCTGGTGTTTCGGCATGTAGTCAAGGATGTGTCACAGTTATCAGTAAATGCTTGTATTAATTCACAATCGCATGGAGTCATGACCTTCTAGGTCTGAAATTGTCACCTCTGGTCAGCAGCTTAAAATGTTGCCAATTTACTGAGTGATATTCTATTCTTTTGAATGATTTGCAGGAAACGGAGAAGTATGAATAAATACCAAGTTTCGTGCAGGAAAGATGTAATTCTGTGCCTATTGGAATATCTGTTATCACATTTTCAAGTGGTTAGTTTCTTTTAAATTTGGTAACAGATGATGTAACTTGTGTGTGTGTCTTAAGAGCTCCTCTGCTGCTCCAGATTTGGCAACTCGGCAAATATTTCTGGTCAAAATCCTGCTGAAATGTGCACGCACAATGCACACAAGTTCTTACTTCATGTTCTGTGAATTGGGCCAATCCCTATTCCCCTGTCTTCCTTTAGTGATCTATTCTCTTTTCACTCGCCTTGGCTTCAAGTTCTGAACCTTGAATCTGAAAATAATGATTTCAGTATGTTGTATTTCACAGCTAATTCAATTTTATTTCATAAATTAAAGAGAATACCTCTGAATATGCAAGGAGTAGGTGATATAAATGAATCCACTCTTTGTGTAAAGGCTTGCAGGTTATACATACAGCACATTTGCCATAACTTGGAGGTATTTTCAGTTCATGGGCATTGGTGGAAAGTGTCCATCTCGTGTCTCTGCAGACAAGTGGGGAAGAGGAACGTCTCTCATTTTTATGAGCTTTCCTCACAATATGTATTGAGCAAAAATTTTTCGAGTGCTACAAGGTTGCACTTGTTGTGCTTGCACCACTGGTAGATGGGCTTAAATGGGTGGAATTTTTATTTGAAATGCTTTGAAAGATTTCTATGTGGGTAAAAATTTAACTATTGTTTGTTTCTCCTCCCCCGTGGCCAGCCATCACAGTCCTCAGCCACAGCATGCTGACATTGAGTTTGAAGATGTGAGCCCTGGGGACTGAGCGTGTGATGTATATGCACCTCTCTTACTTGCTCTCTGATGACTGCATGCGTAAGAGTGTCCTCGAAGACTGAGAGTTCTGGTGTGGAGGAATATGCAATGAAGATCTTTAAATTGAAAAAAAAAAGATTGCCAGAGTGAAAGATGGATTTCTTTTCTTGTTTTTGATAATGGCCGGGTTTCGGAAGTGGTTGCTTTCATCCCCTCCTCTCCATTTCTCTCTCTCTCATGCGCTGGATGCAAGAAAAGAGCAAGACACCACGCAACAGAGCTGAGATACAATCCATGCTGCCTCTTTTGCCTTCCAGTTGACAACCATGTGCCTCAATGAAATTGAAAAAAATGCAAAAAATTGGTTCATGTCAACAAAAGACTTGACTGAGTGATACACAAAGTTGTTGTGGTATGGGCAACCATCGCCGACTTGAAGACTGTTGTTTTACCATAGAATTGTTGCAAATCAAGTAAGTATGCATTGAAAGGAATTTTTGTGCATTATTTGTGACTTTGCCATTATATACATGTACAAATGGAAAAGGAGACGAGAGTATATCGGAGTATACTCTAGGGTGTTATGTCATCTTGCATTCTCTGGTTGCAGTGAGATTAGTATCACTTAATTATGTATTCATGTGGTGAGCCAAGGGAGTCTGATTGGAAAATACAGTTATTGTATTTGTTGTAGTATTCTCATTTGAGTGAATATCAATTCAATTTTATGAGATATGTGAACATTACATTTTTGGCTCTGGTTTGTATGAATGTAGAAATATACTATACTCAGTGTAAGTACACCAATGTATGTTTTTAAATTGGGTTGCCAAGTATTTGTCTCTTTGAAAATGAAGACAATTGAATCCCCTCAAAATATTACTGTGAACACAGACTTCCCTGTTTGGATTGTGTTGTATTAACTGAAAATAATCTACATAGTTGAAAAACGAATGAGGACGAAGGCAGGTGTTGGGTGTATCAAGAGAAGGTGAGCAGTGGTTTAATGCCCGAAGTCAGGAAATGCCTATTTAATTTAATAGATTTAAACTATTCCTTCTCAGCTATTTTATGAAGTATTCCAATTGTGATACGAGAATACATGCCCTCTTTAGTCTCAGGGCATTTTTGTCAGAGAGTTGTTGCAGTGGGGGAAGCATTTCTAATGTGGTTTGCTTGAATTACTGATAGTGGTCAAACTTTGAATGCACTCTTCCATTTGTGGCATATCACGCTATCTTGAAAATTTACGGAAAAATGTGAGGAGCTGAGGATCTGGAGCACAGAATAGTAGTCGTGATTGATGCAACCCCACCTTATGAATCCTGAGGCTCTTGTCATTCATTTGTCATTTTTCTTTGCTCACTCTTTCATTTTGATGGAGTAGGTTTTTGGAATTTCCTCCTTGATGACAGTTTTTCCTTATTCTTGGGTTTTATTCTGTGCTACACCTGTGTCCGCAAGTTGATCGTGTCTGGGGTGAATGGATGTTCCTTTGAAGTAATTTTTCTGTAGTTGGCTGGGGTGTGTTGTTTCTGGGGCCTATTTTAGGAATCGATTGGCAATCTCCGCACGTGGCAGTAATTTGTGCAAAAGCATTTTGGGAAAAAAGTTATCTTAAATTCAATTGCACGTAAGAATGAGCACCTCTGGAACCACACGTTTTCTAGTGTACAAATGTATGTTAAATAAGACATGAAACTGGTTTCTATGTTTGTGATTCCTCAGCATTTCTTGTGAAAGGAGAGAGCGTGAGGAGGATTGGGTATTTTGGTAATACATTTGATGACTACTTCTTTTGAATGGGCCTCCTTGTGACCCCACTTGTACAACCTCAGGGCTTTGATCTCTTCTGAGTATTGTTGCATCCTCTCCCGACGTACCTACTCCCTTTGCTCTGCCCAGATGGCACCTTTCACGAGAGGAGGTCTTTCCTGAAATCTGCGGACTTTCTTCAGCCTCTGTCTCACAGCCTGTCTTTCTTGCAAGTCTTGTAAGTTCCCTTTCCTTTGAAACTCTTTCCAGTCTCTTGTCAGCCAAGTGGTGTGGACTTTCTTCTTGCCAGAAGATGAACGGGTGGTCAGTCAGTCTGTTGGGAGGTAATCTTACCAAATGACCATGGGAAGCTACCATCATGTTTGTGGTATAGAATGTAAAGACTTATTTGTAATTCACATATTGATTTGTAATATTTTGGGTCTGGTATCATAACATACAATGCATGGCACAAATGTTCTGAAGGAATATTTCTGGGAATATTATAATTTTCTCAGTGTGCTAGTCATGCTCGCTAACCAGCTGCCGTTGGCATTCATAAGCTTCAGTGGCTGTTGAGCTGACTGGTTTTGGGTTCATCGTAAAATATATCCAAGGTACATCTCTATTAGGTCATGAATGGGTCATATGTGCCCTGTCTATTTT
Organism: Pyrrhosoma nymphula; assembly: GCA_963573305.1. Classification (NCBI taxonomy): domain Eukaryota; kingdom Metazoa; phylum Arthropoda; class Insecta; order Odonata; family Coenagrionidae; genus Pyrrhosoma; species Pyrrhosoma nymphula. The sequence continues at coordinate 152,865,566 of OY754329.1, read as the reverse complement.
GGGCATTAGCCAGGTGGATCCTCCGCTTACACGTGCTGGAACTCAGCTTTTGTGTTTTTTTCTATTTGCCAAAGAGATTACATTTATATCATTTCTTGACACTAATTGTCCATGTATCCTTATTTTTTGCTAGGATTTTTTTTTGTTAAATGTCTTATTTTTTGCTATGTTCTTCTTTCTTAAAATGTTTTCATGAGTTTCTAGTTCCTTGAAGTACCTTTGAATAATTGTATGCTCATATTCCTTGCTAACTACGTGTAGTTGAAGTATCCAATCCACAAGTTTCCACTCCTGTTTGGTATTTCACATGCTTGTATGCATATTCAAATTGTGCTTGAATTAAGTGCAAGATTTTCATCTGAATTCTATCTCCTCTGAGCACGACTCTCATTGTTGTGGCCCTGGACTTCGTTGAACATTTTCTCCACATCAAGTCGAGTCACAGTTGAAGCAGAAAATAAAAGATAATTTGTCACATTTCCTGAGGTGCTCACGTTCACTTCTGTCAGATTGGAAAAAAGCAGTAAAAGTGAACTCTGTGATGTGTCCGCTTGGGAATGGAAGTCTCGTAACCTTGGTTGAATCTTCATTGTGGCTAACATATTTTGTAATGCTCATGGATATTTTGAAGACTAGGATTTTGCTTCTTGCTTGGTTGATTATTTCTCAATGCATATTAAGTTGGTCCTCAATCAGTTGGTGTAATGTTACCAGTGACTCTCATATTGATGTATTTATTCATATATACGTATAGGAAGGCACTTAGCATCTTTTTTTCTTATTGAATGATTGTGGGCACTTCCCACTGAGGAGTGATTCGTAATAGTATTATGGGTGATTGCTGAATGCCCTCTAGGTGGCAGTGTCAAATGCACAGAAGAGATGTCTAGGCTCAGATTGAGGTAGAGTGAAAGATGTATTCATTACAGCTGTGATGGCTGTTTGTTGGATTTGGCTCTTTATTAATTGTACCCAATGGATTGCCCTCTGTTAGATCCGTGGGTTCACGCTGAATATTCAATCTTGAGAAGTCATCCCTTGCGTGCTCAGCGTTTGGGTGGAGGGGTTGCTCATATTGTACGCACTGGATCAGTCAGTACCGAGTAGATACATCCATGTTGTGTGAGAACTCTTCGCGCAGTTGTTATACATATTTTTAATCAAGTTGTATGAATTTCAAGAGATTTGAAGGGTGAAGTTTAAGATATTTATAAACCTTCGTCCTTAGCAGAGAATATGAAATTGTTTCCTTAGTGGGAAACAGTGATTTTCAAAAGTTTTTGAAAAATCCCTTGGCACTTTTTTTCATCAAAACAAACCTTTTGTAAATACACCCATCCTTTTAAAAACTGAAAGCCATTAGGTATGTACCTGCATTTCATCTCTATCCAACTTTACTTAGTTGACCTACTGAATAACATAGTTGCAGGGAATAATTAAAGCCTGCTCCGTTAGGTAAGAATTTGGCAGCCCATAATAAAAGGAAATTGAATCGGAGCAAAATTGTTTCTTTATGTAGGTTTTAGAATATTATAAGTCTCTTTGGGACATGTTGATTGGTAATTGTGTGCAAGACAAGGAAATGCCTTTCAGTTTGATGTGCCGAATGTGAGTTTTTGTATGTGTGTGGTTTGGGGCTGAGTGGGCTTAAGATGAAGCTTAGGCCACTCGTGAGGAGGCCCACTTATGGGTTACTGCACTCTGAGGTATGACTGTGAATTGATGTATGCTGGGCAAGATTAATATGGATTGTTTTTTATCAGTTTCTTAAGTTCTGTTAAACTAAATTGTTAAAATACTAAAGTTTTAGCTGATGTGTGCCCGTTACTGTGCGTATGACATTGAAAAAAACAAGTCATTTATCCATTGCATCGCACTGTTAAATTGGCATTGCTGTCATTGGTTTGGATGTGTGGTCTGTGCTCAAAAAGGGCAGTTTTTAGGAATTATGTTGTTGATAAATATCATTTTCAATGTGTTCTCCTTTACCCTCTTGTGTGTCACAAATATCTTGTGATCAGATTTCTTGTTCACATTTTCTTTTTAGTGATTGGCTGTGTTTGGGGTAAACGGAAAGGAACTGGTGTGATTTAAATATGATACTATTTATTATCTCAAAGAATTTATTGTGGATTATATATCAAAGATATTTATCCCATTTCCACAGAACTTTGCAAGTACTAAATGATATTGCTTTAGTGCCACACAAAACTGTAATTACTTGCTTGGTTTTTGTATTATCAAGTTGATGGGGCACTGTTGCAGATTTACTTTTAAAATGTGCATGTGTGTGTTTTTGGTGTGTGTACTTACGCACACGTCTGTCTGTGTACACGTACACGCACACACACACAGAAAAATGAAGGACCTGCCTGGTTGTGAAGTGTACATTATTATATTGATCATTTTCACGAAATGATTCCTCGTTAAACTGTAATGTCTGAGGAAGTAGTTTTGAGATTTTGATATATGAATCTTACTCCTTTGAAAAGAAGCCTATCCTATGATTGTTCTACCATCAATCATATTGGCCAAGTCATGTCTTCTTTGCTGTGTCTACATACGTAATGAGGAGGCTTTTGTTACTCATGAGTAGTGTTTTCACAGTCACACATGATTACCTGATCTCTTCCCTGAAATTCATAGTCACAGCATCATCTTGGATTTCGGCTGAGTAATGCTTTGGTCACTTTGACAAAATTACAATAATGGCTGTATTCTCCAAATATTTTGAGAAATGCACTAGCATGTCTGATTTTAAACTCCGCAAGAGTTGGTGGTTTTTTTATGGTGCCATGTAGACTACTGAAATATTGTGCTTTTCATCTCTTGAGCTGTAGGCTGGGAGACCGCCAGTGCAATATATTTGTGCAATATGTTTCATGCCAGCATCTGTAGCAATTTAAAATTGTAAGTTTCACTGCCAATCAACAAGGCTGTTTCTTCTTTCTTGAGCGAATTATAATTTTGGAAATTAAATAAAATTAACCATTTTTACCTTCCTAACCAACTACTTCTGTCACAGACACATGTAATTGGAATGGATTTTTTTGTGATGATGTAGATTGTTGTACTATGAAGATACCATTAAAGGAGCTTTTCAGTTACATTGCCGGTTTTCCTCATTATTTATTTTTCAACAGCGGTGCCCTTCATGCAGTGGATCGAAGTAGGCCCCTAGCACAAAGTTTCATAATGGACCTGTTTCGACACTCCCGGCTGTGTACCTAAGTCTAAGAAAATGACTGTGAAGGTTACGATGTGGAGGAATGCGGGGAACAATCTTCGGCCTATTTCCATTCAGTTTGCTGCAAAATTCAAGAACTTTTATACGTTTACTTAAGTTATTTACTTATATCGACGTTGAAATCACTTGAAAGTTGCACCTGGTGAATTTCTTATCAAAAAGTGTAGTAATCATTATTAATTAATGAAACAGTTGCTCGGATTTGTGAAAGCACGGTATCTCAATGCTACTGTGCTAATATCTGCTACGAATATTGGTTTATTAATTTAGTCCTGCTATTGCAAGAGCCATATAACGCGTAGATCATTTACATTTCAGAAGTGTATCTGCTTTTTACGTTGAGTTGATTGGTGGCTTCATTGGTTCAGTTTATGCTCATGCAGGGAGGGTCGAGGATTTCGTGCAAATTAAAAACAAATAAAGTTGTCAGTCTTTATCATGCCCCTATTTTACATTCGCCAACTCACTATTATTTAAGCTTTCACGCACACAGACATTCTCTCCCTGGTATGTCGAACGCTGCCAGGTGACGTCAGCGGCTGATGAGGTTGAAAGTACTGTGGATTCAACTTTAGTGAAGAAGTTTTTCCAGGGGCCTTCACGAGATATCTCCTCGTAGCAAGGCATGGTATCTTGAAGCCAGTTTTTTATGTTGAAAGTGTGCTTATACCCTGCCCAACATAATAGCCCAGCCTCCTAACCTGTAACTCATTTAGGCATCCTGACATCTGTGGGTTTGTTATCTTCCTTTACGATTAGTTTGCGAAAATAGATATATTCTGTAACCACTGCCAGATTACTTACCAATAAGGCAAAGTAGGTTGTTGCCTATGGGCACCGAGGCTTTGGGGACCCCAGAGGGGCCCTGAGAATTTTTTCTCCTTTCTTCTCTTGCAACTAGTTTATTAACGTGAGACCCGTTTCTTGTACTGCCAACAGACCACCAAGTGTGTTTATCCGTCACTGTCTGTAACTCATAATTAACGACTTTCATCGGTATGTAGCGAAAATCTTCGATAACCCTTTGCTTCGAAGCGAGGGGTCCAGATACCCCCGGTTAGGCCAAGAGAAATTCATAGGAACACTTTTTGTCTTTGGATTGAAGGCAAAGAGTAAATTTGTTGTCATTTAAGACAGCATTCAATAAAGGTCACGAATTTCTTACTACCTACTAATAATGTGGTACATTATGTTGCTTTCGAAACCATTAAATTACTCCAAACTTAAACTGGAACATTACTGTGAATATTAGTGGATTTTCTACAGGGGCGGCTCCAGACCAGAGGTCGCTCCGCCGGTCTGAAGTCCGAGACCGAGGGTTTTGTCCTCGCGTGCCAGGATGGAGTCATAAACACACTCGTGTACCGCCGCATTATATTCAAGGCGGAGGTTGCGGACACTAGATGTAGGGCGTACCGAGCCCAGCCGGAGACTTTGAGCCACCTTCTCTCCGGCTGTAGTTATTACGCCAAGTCAGCGTATTTAGCTCGGCCCTGAGGGTGTTATACTTTCACCTTCGACACCATTATGGCGTCGACGAAACACCTCTGATGCCCTATGCCCCTGGAGATATTGAGTCCGTCATGGAGAACGATAAATGCACAATCTGGTGGAATTGCTCCTTCTCCACCACCAGGCAGTTGGAGGCGACCAAGCCTGCTATCGTTCTCCTCGACCACCTCACACGCGCGTGATCGAGTTTTCGGCTCCGGCTGAAACTAACATGGATGCGAAGGAGGTTGTAAAACGGACGAAATATCAAGACCTGATTTTCGAACTTCGACACATGTACCCCGGACACTCGGTGAAACTAGTGGTCCTCATCATAGGTGTGTTCGGTGGAGTTAAGGGCTCGCTGCTAAATAACATCAAGTGCATTCCGTCCTGCGTGGCACAAGCGGAATCACTAGTTGCACGCATGCAGAAGGCCGTCATCCTGGGGTCACTCCGTCTACTGCGGACGCATGACCCGACCGCAGCGTAGCCACTCATCCGATGGGCGTCGGACGTGGCTGCGATTACTGCACAACCCCTCTCGATTCTCCGGCCATTATGACGGCAATGAAACCTGGTGCTTGCCGGGGACTCGGAGGGGCATGTTACAAGTGTAACAAATAAATAATAATAATAAAACACAAACATATATACCTACCCAATGTTGTCAGGAAAAGTCATTCACTTCATTCTGGTGCCCTATCATTTAGTAGTCACTTGATTTTTAGCAGATTTTAGCCGATTATGGATAGATTTTGAATAATACTTGAGAGTATAAATGAAATCAAATAATGATGTTTATTTTGATTTTCGTTAAGTAAAAGTACAATTGAAAATATTTACAGTGTACAGGCTATGTACAGGTTCACAGAAGTATTAAGCCATGTAAATAGTATCCCATCACGTTACAATATATAAATTTCAACCCAAGCTAGACTTTCTATTCGCAGTTGCGTGTTGGAGTGAAAAAAGTTGAAACCGTCATCAGCAACATTTGTAGAATGCTATTTTGATGAGTAATACTGGTACCATTGGGAGGTAGACGGTGGGATGAATGTCGTTGAATATTCGGAAATTCATAGGAATGATACTGCAGGTTCATCGAGGAACATGTTTACTTAATTTTCACATTGTACATTAATTCTCATAGTTGAATTAATTCTCATATTGTGTCATTGCATACGTATTGTAAGTCGCCCGGAGAAGTCACCAACGTAGAGGCGAGGCCGGAAGGCACAGGCCATATTTCAATGACCAGTCGTGAAAACCACCAACTGGGTTGAAGCCAAATGACAGTGCAAAGAAACGAGCTGCTGTTAGAGCCTTGGCTGTTCAAGTCGGAGCGCGTGTTTTATATTACGGGGAAGTTTCCAGAATTGGATTAGTAGATAGCGATGTTGACATTCGACTCTACGCATCCAAGGAGTGGACCCCAAAAATAGCGTATTAATCGTTTTAGGTCTCTCATTTTCTGCGGTTCAACGCGTAAGTCATTTTTGCACAAGGTTATTGGCGGCCCCTCTCTGAGAAGCAACTCAAGGAAAGTTTGTTTTCGGAGCGTACTCAAATCCCTGGCGACCCTCCGTCACGCGTGGAACTTCTGGGAGAATTTACGAGTGCTTTAGGAATTGGACCGTAGGACGCACCTTATTATCGATATTAGTGGATGGGTAAACGACTCGGTTTCATCGAAGTGAAGTTTCCGCAGGGTTGATGCGAGCACCTCTGCATTATCGGGTCTCCATGGCGTTCGTTCTTTCTGGAGACAGCAGTTTCTACCGTACTTCAGCGGGTGAAAGTCCCGATGGAGCGGGGCTTTTAGATCTTCAGTCTGATCCGAGGAACATGATCTTCGGGTCGAAGTACAGTCCCTGCATTTCGACCCGAAGACGCCCGTAGTAGCACGGGTACATATGTTGCCCACGGGAACAGCTAACGCAAGGGAAACTCGAAAATGCAAACGTAGGTATTCGGGAGAATCACACGTAAAAAATTACGCCACAATCGTTTCACATTTAAAAAATACTGTAATGTTGGAAGCGGTCCTTAGAGAATCTTAGCTTTTGCATCGACTCTCTCAAAATGTGGCGAGGGGATCACTTTTCTTTGCCGCCCCGTCTGTCTATCGCACATGGAGCAGCAGCAGCGCGTCGTTCAACACTGTGAACGGCCAATAGATTGATGACATATCGGAGGCGATTGGCCAATTGCTGTCCGTCTCCATCGGAAGACTCCTCGCCCCGCCCTAGCGACCACCAAGCGACGACGTCAAAGGTGCAACGACCGACGATCGTCACTGAGCAGTCTCTTCCGGAATGGTGCACGGTGCTTGTCCGTTGACGATGGTGCCGAAGTCGAACACGTCCTGCGTCTCCTGCTGTCCGTCTTCGTCGAGGACTACCATGGGGGAAACGCCGTCGTGCAGACTGGTCCTGGAGGCGGAGCGCCGGAACACGTCACGCGACACGCTCCTCGTGAAGCTGAACTGCCTCGTGAGGCGGCGCATGATGGGCGGGCGGGCGTCCTTGGGCGAGGGGGCGGCGGGCGAGGGCGGGGCGGCCAAGGAGTCGCTCCTGATCATCTCTCCACCCTTGCACACGATGCCGCGCGACTCCAGAAGCTCCTGCGAGACGGACGTGATGACGGACCACGCGTGATCTGAAGAGAGAGAAAGAGAGGGTTTGAGGTGCGGGCTGATCAGAGGTCGAGGAGATTCATTCATGGACCAGTTATGCAACTGTCAATCGGATGCAATGATAAGACTGCTGACCGGCCTCCACCTTAACATGAGAAATTGAAGATACTCCCGAGTTGCAGACACGGGGAAGCGGAAGAGAAAACCACATGCCATCCATTGTGCGAATGCTAGTGAAATCGCTAGGGCTCGTAATAGGTACCCGAGTACTCATTTCCCGGAACCCGGGGAGATTTATCCACAGGGACATCCTCGTCTTTTGCAGGCTCCAGGGGTAACTCATGAAGGCGGCAGATCCACAGGGGATCAATTCTCGAACGCCGTTCCAGTTATCGCAAATGAAAATTTCAAGGTTACTGCCATCATGCCATAATTATAGCCTTAAAAATGTGTAATTGTGATGCGGCATTCACTACTCCAACGAAACCGAGCGATAATTTGTTTCTTTCGCATGGGATATAATTAATAATCGCGGCGCTTCGAGAATGGATTGGACAGATGTAAGTGGGTTAGGAACCATAAGAGGGAAGGAGGGAAATTTTGTAATTTTAATCTTTTCTGTGGTTACCGATTAAACGTCGATGGTGGCCATGTTGAAGGGATTTTCATAAATGTATAATGAACAGCACTAGATGTTCATCTACATCTACATTCTACCCCGCAAGCAGCCTCAATAGGCGTGTGGCGGGGGGTGTTAGGACACCAGCCGTTTAAATATAAAAAGGAAACGCTCTAATGAAATTACTCCTAGCATTTATTAAAGTCCCTTATTATTCGGAGGAAAAACGAATTCCCATACCTATCCGTTCGGCAAAATATCTCTCTTAATTTATCGTTTCTGTCGGACCTGGAAATATAGTAGAAGACTACCGTGCCCACCTTATAAGCTGTCTTCGGGAAGTTTGTGGTCATGGGTGATTTGTGATTGGTCGGTTGGGTCATGGCTCTTGGCGAGTGGAATGGGGGACTTTATAATATTAACCAGGGAGGAGTGCAAATTTTGGTCGTGGATGGATGAGATTGGCGTCGTAGTTGTAATTCCAGAGGGGTTTAAGTAGTGGGTTGGATGAACATTGCAGTGATGTGTGAAAGGATGATGTTAGCGATGATGACGATGAGCCTGTGACGATGACTGAGTAGCGGCAATGAACGATCTGTGATGACGATGTGTGTGTCTAGCCTCGATGTATTTCAATCGTGTAATTTGTCACGACGTTATATAGTCGGAAAAGATCATCCTGCAAGCGTTATAATCCCGTTTACTTCGTGGCCTAACCACGGAATCCGTGGCGCCGCAGGTTTGTTGCTTCCCGCCGTACCGGTGGACCACAACCGATCCAATCACGATTGATGCAAGCGAAATGGCGGGTGTTAGTGTGTGTGTGTGTCCCCATTGTCATGCTCATAGCGTGGGCGGAATTACTATCGCGACGTTTGTTGGCATTTGCAGGAAACGAACGGTGGCGTTCAGTTTCCCTTCGTCTTTCCCTCTAAGGAGGGTGCAAAATATGATTTACGCATGGCGTCCTTGGGTCTCGTCAAAGTTTTGAGCAACTTCTAAGACAACGATATATGCTTGGGCCATGAATTTGAGAGCATTTAGGAGTCGCGTACGAAGCAGCTGATGAGTCTGGGGGCTCGGCTTCACATGTGCACTCAAATTACGATGAGCCACTCATTGGAGAAGGACACTCACTCATCTACACCACTACTCACCGATGTCTTCCGCGCTGGCTCTCTCAGCAACGACGCAGAATCGCAGGATGTACTTGCCCATCGACTTGGCCGGTATAAGGTAGAGCTTGCCGGAGTCGTTGATCATGTCCATTAAGTCCTGGTTTATCTTGTCCGTTCCCTTAAGACGGAAGCACACGAGGCCCATCTGTTCGAGAGAGAAGGCAAACCATTATTAATAATAATTTTTAATGATCCATGGGCCAGGTACAGCTATAGATCTCGTCAGTTATAAAAGTCAGACAAACCATTGGTTAAAGCGAAGTAAACATGATAGACTCTGACCACTCTGTCCTTCACGAACTCACAGAATAAAAAGGGTTTTGTAGAAGCAATGAGTACATCTTACGTTTAAATTTTAGTACAAGAAAATTTCGCACATAAGCAGGCAAATTATTGTAACATTTCATTCCCATTACCTGATGACTCTCAGCTGACTTTTGCAGCCTATGGGAGGGTGTATCCAGATCATGTTTATTTCTGGTATGGTGAGAGTGAGCATCAAACCAAGACTTGAAATTTGAAAAGTTATTTTTTATGTGTACTAATAACTCATAAATATACAAGTTAATTACAGAAAAAATGTTTCACTCACTAATTAGGGTTTGCAGTAAGCATCAAAATTGACCTTAGCCTTTACTCTTTTTTGTTATTATTTACTTATCATGCTTTGACTCTTTTTTGAATGGAGAGTACCCTAGCCATACTAGAGCTATTACCCCTGAGTCTTATTCAATATCCTAGTATACTCTGAAAATAGACAAAATATACATTACGGATTTTCTTCTTCGGTATCTTAGACATAAGGATTCCCATTGGATAAGCCGTTTTAGGTAGTCTGCAGCAAAATGTGCCAATATGCACATTCCAGGACAATGTCATGTCCACATGGAAACCCAGAAGTTTCACTGCGCTCATATCTTGGTTTCTATAATTAAAGCTCAATATCAAAGATCTTGTATTGTTACCATTACGTAAGAACTCATTGGCAGCAAACCCATTTCGCAGTCCCCTCGAAGGCTTTCTCAGCCTGGATATTCAAGTCATTAGTCACACTGCCAGACAGGTAGAAGGTTGAATCATCTGTATACATAAGGGAATTTACTGATGCATTTATATCAAGATCATTCGACATAATGACAAAAAGAAGAGCTTCTTACACTGACCCTCGAGGAATGTCCTTGTTCAACCACAGCAGTCTCAGAGTCAGCTCCATTCACAGTAACCAACTCAGATCGCCTAGATGACTCGAACGTGCTCATCTCTTTTCCATTTATCCCATAATAATGCAATTTATGTAATAGAATCTGGCGTGAAGCACAATCAAATGCTTCACTCAAATCGCATAGCATAACTTTAGTTCTATTTTGTTGTACTAAGGTATCGAATCTCCTTCTTTACTATGGATTAGGCTGCATATCCTGTACTGGTAACCATATCTTAGCCTTGGTCGTGCGATGACCACTTGGGCAATACTCACTGTAAGGAAATTTTGGGGGACGGTCTGCTTCATTCTTCGAAAATGACTGCACCATTTGACTTTGTGTATTCTTTATTTTTTTCTTCATGATTGAAAATATTTCGACTCTCTCTTATGATTTCGTTCCTTATTCTATCTTTTGATGTGCAACCTTCTACAGCTCAGTTCCTAGGAAGGTCTCAAACGTTTGGAAACGTTTTTTCAAAAACAATAGGAGATGAACAAATCACCCTGCACCTGACGGTTTATATTCATAAGACGGCCCTGCATTTTTAATTCTCAATTGACCTGAAGACGCCGCCTGCAACGCTGGCGAAACTGTTCTCCCAAAAATATGGAAGTTCGCGGTATAATAGCCGAAAGATCAGATCTTTCCAATTAAATACTCCGCGGAAGCCTTCACAAGGAATTCATAACCTCCTCTCACTCTTTGACCGTGAATTTGATTTCATTATGCGGGTCACCTAATTCAGAAACAATGAGGAAACTTTTGAGTGCCACCAAACCACAAGTATAAGACGTCATCCACGGAACGACACCGACAAAAACAGTTTTTCAGCAAAGGGTGGTGTGATTCAAATATGTAAATTCCGAATGCTCTCTAAACCCGACAGATGGTATTGGGGAGAACGGAGTTCCCATAGCAAGCCCATGGGTTTAAAAATAACATTGCCTATTGAATAAAAAATGAACTAATATCCAACAAATATATACATTAAATTAACTCAGCGTCCCTCAGTTAAGTTAGAGTAAGCAAGGGTTCCTTATATTTCTTGGTTATGTCATATTATGGCAGTTCTGCCTCGACTCTGTGACCACTTTCTACTCTTTCATGTTATAATTCATGCCATTTTCCAATCCATTTCCTCATTTCCCATCACCGCATCCTTCACCATCTGATTGCCCATCTCTCTCAGAAGTCTCTTAACCCTTGCGGGAAACGTACATGTACATGTGTATCGGCAAACGTTCTTGCACGTTTGACCCTCTCTGTCTACCTGCTCCCTCAGCCCTTTAATATTTTTATGGCCCGAACTCTTTCTTTCCAGCGGTGGACATTTGGGAATCCATCATTTTTACCCAAACCACTCCCTTCCCACGCTCTTTAGGGATCGCATACAACCGCAATGAGGCACGACCCTTTCTCCCGATTGCTCGCTCAATGGGCTATGGTTGTCTCACAAGTTAGTTGTTTTATGCTCGCGCCTGGCTCAATTATCAACGGATTTCTTTGGTGTTTGGTATCAAACTAAACAGAAAATTGCTAGCAAAAACATTGTCATATTTGTTTTTAACAATTAATTCCTACAAACAAATTTTCAAAATTTTTTCAAAGTCCTTGAAATCCTTCAACAAGTTCCAGTGCCCACCCCCTGGGATCCCAATAAAAGGGTTGGGAGGGAATTACATGGGTCATATAACTTCCCGGCCTCGGCCCGTGGGAAGGAGGGACAGGCTCCGTCTGAATAAGAAGTTTCCCGCACAGGGTGGATGACATGCGCTCTAGCTGCAGCAGCTTAAGGGTTAAAGAGCGTTTACCTACGGATTACCCCACGGTTGCCCCATTGAAGTGAGCACAAAACACACGCCGGGCAGGAGGAGGCAGTGGTGAAGGAATGACCCTCCTAGCGATCCAAAGACGGAACAAAGAAAATAAGCTCTCAACCCGACCGACGCTGCTCAGAGTTGGAGAGGTACATTTTCTACCATACTTAATATTGCCGACAGCCATCGACTGATGCTTGATGAAGATTCATTTCTTTCGAGATGTTTTTCCATTGACTATCGATAGACTATTCTCGGGCATTCAAAATCCCACTCTTCAATTGCCTCTTCCCCTGTTGGCCAACATTCTCCATTCAATTACCCTCTTCAGCAACAAAAGTCACCATGCATTACACCCTCCAATCATTTTCTCAGCCTCCCAGTCAACCTCCTCCGCCGTATTCACTAACTACTTCCTCTCCGCCCAACTTACTCTCTCAAAAATTTCCATAAGCGTCCATCTTCTTTCATTTCATAGCCCAAGATTCAGAACCACAAAACACTAAACTCCAAATGGGAAAGATCGCATATCTTTTCTTTAAAACCATCTATCATCGTTTTCCGTCTCTTAGATTTCGCTTCTTTCTGCTAGAGATATTCTTCTCCTAATGGCTTCGCTGTTAACGGTCATGAAAATTACCACCCCCGTCATTAATAACTACGAGCATATCTTCTGAGGTACGAGTTTCATGCGTCACTTTTTGACAATATAAAACCAGTATATGTATGATCTAAGCTCGCGCTGACCTATATATGTGCCCCGAGTGGGAATGCTCGTGCTAAACGCAGGAAATGACGAATCACCACACGACGGTTTTCAGACGCCGCTGTTGACTTACCTTGACGTCGTTGCAGACCTCGAACCTCTGGTCGGACTTGACAAGGGCCTCGAATTTCTTGGCCAGCTTGCAGTGGTTCCTGATGTAAGCCCGAAGTCCCTGGAGGCCGTAGCTTCGCATGACGAACCACAGCTTGAGAGCCCGGAAGCGGCGGCTGAGCGGGATGCCCCAGTGCCTGTAGTCGATGACCTCGCTGTCGTGGTTGTGCTGCAGGTACAGAGGGTCGACCACCATGGCCCGCGTGAATCTGTACCGGTCGTCGACCCACAAGGTGGAGCAGTCGAAGTTGGTGAGCAGCCACTTGTTGGGGTTGGTGTTAAAGGAGTTGGCGTACTCTATGCCGTCCAGCAGCGGTTTGAATTCGGGGCAGATCATGGCGTTGCCCGCGTAGGCTCCGTCCACGTGCATCCAGGCGCCGAAGCGGCGGCAGACGGGACCCAGCTCGGCGAGGCGGTCGAAGGAGCAGGTGCCGGTGGAGCCGAAGGTGGCCGAGAAGAAGAACGGGCACAGCCCTTCGTCGGCGTCCTCTTCCATCGCCTTTGAGGAGGAAAGAGAAAGAGTCTTGTAAATCGAAAGGGATATGCGGCAGAACGGTGATCGAGGCTCTCGTCCAAGTAGAGATTCCCTGTGGTCCATTACAATTAGCATCGGGGTTTCCAGGGGTGGGGGAGAAGGAAGCAAGCGGGGTCTAGTTCGGCTTTGCCATATTTACTGAAGGGAGGGAGGACGCGTGCGTGTCTTCGCATGGGACGAGTGCAAAGACGGCTGAGATCTCTATGGTCGTGAATATTCCGTGGTCGTGGCTCACTGTAGCAATAACCAAGAGGTAACACAGCACAGAGGATCCCGAAGTGAACCCAGCTGATGCCCGGGGGCGACTGACGGAGGTTAGCCCCCCCTAATTCCTCATTGGCCCCTCTCAAGTCACTTGCCGTGAGCTTCCACCCGCGCTCGACGTCAGGGACACGAAACGCACTCTAGCTCTATTTAATTTTCCTCAAATTCAGAAAAAGGCGTCAAAATTTCAATCCTTAGATTAACTTCATGACCGCGAAAGGACTGTTACAGGGTCGTATGAGGCAAGGCTTACTGTTGTCCGCACCATTCCTACTAATTCATGATGTCGGATGACATGTCAAGGGCCGTGAAAATCGTAGATGACGTCATAATATATGGAAGAAAATTAACTGCAACAAAGGGTCCACAATTGCGCGTCGACGTCAGTATAAAGTTAGAGTACCTCAGCGTAAAATCGTGCTAAGTGGGGTTTAATTGGAAAGCGTTATGATAGTTGCAAGGGATTTAATTGCAGGAAAACCCGAGTTCTTGAATTTTGAGAGGGGTGTTTAAAGCCGTGCCATATCTCACCTTGAGTAGTTGTCCTCCGCTGAGCGAGTAGCCGTCTTCCGGGTCGAGGATCCTCAGCTTCACCAGGCAGATCTTGGCCGCTTTCTCGACGCAGGCGTGCGCCTCCTGCGAGCAGTAGGCGATCAGCTTGGGCAGCAAATGGCCATCCTCCGGCCCTTCGTCCTCCTCATCCGATTCCACCTTGCCCTTCTCCTCCTCCTCCCGCAGTTTCCTCAGGGCCTCGGCTCGGGCCGCCAGCATTGTCGTCAGGATGCAGTCGCTCGCTGAGCCCTGCAGGCACAAAGGCTACGTTACGATCCACGTCCCACAGGAATTTTTCAGCCTTTTCGCCGACTTTACAACCGCGAGAGGCCAACCGCGTTATCCTTCCCTTGTAATAGCTCAGGGCTTTCAAGCGAAACGTTGCCATGTATACAATATATTTACATTGTGACTAAATAATTTAGGAATCGCCATCACATAGAGGAAACGAATCCCCATTAGGTCGGTAACTTTGGAAAAATTGTAAAAAATTTAATTGATACTACATTGATATTTTTTTTTTAATAAATTTTCTCGGGACGGATATGCTCCCGAACATTTTCCTTCCAACTACCATTGCCACGTGTGCCGATTGTTGTTTGGTTGCATTTTAAAAACACTTTTAAGTTTAATTTCTCTCTTTTCCAATGGCAACATATATGTATACGTGACTTCGATTGTATTGATAAATGAGGAATTCCCGTCAACGTCATAAAATGAGCGCTTCGTAAATCTTCCTGCAAGGAAAATGTCAGCCATTGAGAAAAATTTTCCTCGCGGAGATACCATGGAATATGTAGCGACAGAAATGTTTGGCAAGCATCGAATTTGTTTATAGTGAAAATCCTGTTGAATTTGGATAAGATGTGAGAGAGCGCGGGTTCTCCAAACTCGGCAGTGACCGTTGAGACTAACGGCTGGCACTGCAAGTGGTGGCCGGAGTGGTCATTCAAAGAAACAAGGTACGATTTCTCAGGTTTCGGACCCGAGAAACCACAAGTCAACAGATTCGCCGGGAAAGCAGCAGATCTTTCCTCACTCAAACGGTAGGCAGGGGCAGGTTGATGGCTTTAAAAATTTGGAATTCGGGAATTTATTCTGTCACCTTCAGTTTGCTACTAACAATGATAAACGGAAAAGTAAGGCTTATGCTTGTTTTAAAGATGATGGAGTATTATATGGCTGTAATACTTAACAAGCATATGAAAAATAACTTTTATAGGTATGCAGTGCTTTGACCGTGAGTGAAGTATGAGGTGTTATATCTGGGGAGGAAAAACGTCCTAAAAGAATGACATAACAGAAATGAAAGATCGACCGGCAGATGTGGAAATATATGGTTTTGGCTTATCAGCGCTAAATTGCTGCATCCGACTTTTGAGTGGCTTTTACACACATCATATAGGGTAAACCGTACAGTTATTGGCCACCCGACAGTTATTGGCCATTTGGTGTATTGAAGAGCATAGTAAGACTACAGATGGAAAAATTTAACAATATTCACGCTATATAGAATGGACAGAGATTTCTGCCCCTACAGCTTTCTTGAAATGACCACCACTTGTCACATTATTCAGTAATATAGGATTTTTCCGAGCACTGGTTTTTACAGAGAAGTATCTTCTCATTTTCTGAAGGAAAGAAGAAACATTAAGGCATCATTGCGGCTCTCTCTTATACAAAGCAACTTTTAAATCATTTTCAGTGATTAGTTAAGGCTACTGCGTAAGTAGTTATTTGTGATTGATACAACTTGCCATATCAAGTAGCCCATACTGGCCAATAAATTATCCTAAGTTACTTCATTTTCAGATATTGGCTACTCCGACCAATAACTATGTTAAAATTTTATTTTACAATTACGCAGCTTTTACCTTTATTTTTCTTCTTGGTTACCATTTTAAAATAGTTTTGCTTTATTTGTATTTCTGAATAGAGTAAATAGTTATTAGCCACCTGGCCAATAACTGTAATACCTAACTTATACTGCATAGAACGCTGAAACTTTCCTACGTGTATCACCAGGGTATGGATGCCGCATAGAAATAAATGTAATTTTATAGGATTTTCTTTAGATCAGTGGCTCAAAAATATTGAGTTCCATGAACAAGCCTACATTTTAAATGAAATAAGTCTGGGTTCAAAGATACTAGCAGTCCATTACTAGTTCTCTCCAATTAATAATAAAACACGCTGATTCACTGAGAATACTCGAAGGTGCACACTGGTCGTTATATTAAGCTTGATCACCGCTTCAAATGTGCTATGTTGGTTTATTTAGGTAGATAATAGATCTGGCCGAAAAAAGTTCCCCAAGTAACAGAGAATCAATTATTTCCAGTGTACTGGAGTTCTTGATTACGCACCCAAGACCTAATCCATGTAATGATAATCGTCCTGGAGAGGATAGTTGAAAGTAGCGAGTCAGTGTTTTATCTATAAAAGGGAAAATTTCAGTTTATTTATTCGCAATGTTTATTAAATTTAATGTAAAAACTTCAAATTGTTCATTTGGAAAAACAATGTCACTTCCCTTAGTTAACCAGATAAGAAATTTCTCCAATGGCCGTAAAATATATGCACCACTCGTCAAAAATCAAACACTTACTGTGTTGGTTTGCGGGAAAGGGGGACTCCGCAACAGGGACCAACCACAGCCTCTCCACCAGAATACCCTCCTGTGGTAGTTTACGGGAAAGTTATTTCCTCGCCAGGGACCAACACAGACACACACACACAACCCAAATGGAATCCTTTGTAAGGCTAATGGGACCCCGCTAAGGATTCCTGGGTTATAACCTGGGATCCTTCGCAGAGCTGAAGTGACTCTACTAAGGCTGCCAAGTTATTAACACAACCGCACACGCAATCACACAAAACACTCACTCACACACACAATAGGGCCCCGAATTTCTGGGAGAACAGCTCAAAAAGAGCGTGGTCAAATAGAACAGAAACAACAAACAGGGAACGAGGGTGAACTTCGGATACGCGTATTTCGACCACAAAGTGGTCCTCTTCAGCGAGCTGAAGGGAAAAACACTTGCAACACGAGGTTGAAAGGGAATGAAGAGGAGGACAATCCTAGAATAAATAAGGAAGGGACAAAGGGTTGGGAAGTGGGGGGGGGGAGCAATGACCAAAGGAATTGTTAAAGGCTAAAATGTCATTGGTGGGCAGTGGGAATGTGGGTGAAGTGGAGAGTGGGGGAGGCGAGGAGGGGTGGGAGAAAGGAAGCCAATGGCCAAAAGATGTGGTACATGGAAATCACCAATAAATATACGTGTAACTCATCTTTATAGCTACGTCCCGAACCATGCGGGGTCTTAAGCCGTGTTTACACGATGCATTTACCCGCGCAAGTACGTGGCTGGACAGATGCATGAACACATTCACCAAATTAGAACATGGGCTATTTTCTTTCCACGCATTCACGAATCTGCGCAATTTTGAGTGTTTACACGGTGAAATTTTGATGGTGATTGTGTTCACGCATCTACCCACGCGGGTAAATGCATCGTGTAAACACGTCTTGAGGGACCCAAATACACTTTATGCTCATCTATATGCTACGCTTGCGCTCGCAGGACTGAGCCGCCGTCACTAAAATATATGGCAACGTCACAACTCCAGCTACACAAAGGGACAATTTAGGCGTGATAATATAAAAAGAGTACAAAGTGTTTTTCCTTACTTGGGGTCTATCAGACCCCACCTGGTTCACGGAAGGCTAAGGAATTGATTAGAGATGTATGGCAACGCTTGATCAAAGTTGTTATAATTGCGAAAGTGAATGGAAGCTATGATATTTCGGTACTTAAGAGAAAGAAAACGTGCATGCCCAATAACTATCAGTCACATGACCAATAACTGTGGGAGGTGGCCAATAAATGTACCGATAGGCAAAGTTTTCCTAAATTGTTATTAAATTGCTAAATTGTTAAATTTCCTAAATGTCCTAAATTATTTGTATGCTAAGTTCTTTCTATACTTACATTGTGGCAGTTAAAAAGGAAATAATTGAGGCTTTCAAATATGTTGAGTGACTTTTATTTCAAATATTTTAATGTTTTTTATTGCACTTCAAACACGAAATTTTTCTTAAGTGGCCAATAACTGTACGGTTTACCCTATCATGGAGTTTAAACAATAGCATACGAGAAAAAAACCCAAGAACTTTTAATAGATAGAATATGTATAATGCCGAAAAATAAGCCTATAAATTATAATGAAATACCTTTATAGGCTCGTAGACGTCTTAAAATGCAGCTTTCCAAGAAAAAGACAGTGATGCAGAAAGCGTTCAGAGAAAGGATGGGGTTTGTCGTGGATGTACCCAGGCCCGAATCAGCAAATACAAATGATGGAATTACGGCATCGCGTTTTTTTATTCCCCAAAGCTGGCAGCTGAATTAACGGGCAATGAAAATAATTTTAATTATGCGAGAACCTAATGCGAGAAACATAGCAAATTGTTGGTGCGCTGAGGATCATTTCTGGCGTTAGCAACGTGGTCAACTCACCTGGATCACTCCGCCGCCCTTGGAGCCCTCCGCGTCATGAAGGAATTTTTCCGGGAGACCGATGGCTTGCCCTGCAAAAGAATGGGGCAAAAACAGGTTAGCATGAGTTGATAACTCAAACAAAATTAACAGGTGTTGTCCGTGACTCCAATGTGTTGAAATTTATTTCCTGATCCGTCCTCTCCCGGTTGACATTTTTCCACATCCCACGCTCGTAATTCAACGATGCTCTTTTGTCCTCCTCCCGAAGCCAGGTAATCTCTTATTTTTGTGATATTTACACATCTACCCAGCATTAAACACACAACATTTTCAGTATTTTACAAGTTTGAATCCCTCCATTTTTTACCTTAACTAACACACTATGTTTCCCGGTTTGAACGATGAAAACGCTTTCAAATGAACTCACTCGCGAATTATGCGCACTTTCATTTTACGTCGAACTACTTTCATTTTATTCTTTCGGTGAAATGTGATTTTGCACTCATAATTGGCGTCTTATCTTCCTTTGCCATCATCAGTAGAAGATTGGTTAGAGCTCTGTACTGCACTCTCCCACTCACTCTGCAGCCAATTGCTTAATTCATATAGCATAATTATTATTCACTTTCTCGGCCCACATTATCGGCTTCATGTATTCAACTCTCGGTCTTCCTCTTTAACTCTTCCCATTTATTTCTCCTTCCAATATTGTTTACATTTCACTTTTCTGTCGAGAAATATGTCCAATAAGTTTGTATCTCCTTCTTCGCAGAGTGTCCATTACGCTTCTTTTCTCTACAGCTCATCGTAGGACTTCTTCGATAGTGATTCTCTCCGTCCATTTAATCTTAATTCTATTCTTCAGTAGCACCGCATCTCCATTCCTTCCAATCTATTTTTCTCCGGAGCTGTCATCATCCGGGCTTCACTGTCTTATAAGAGCATGATCCAAATATATGTTTTAATAAAGTGCTTCTTTTCTTCCAGGCTTGTGTTACTAGCTGTAAGCACACTCCTCTTCTGCTAGAATGCCTTCTTTGCTTGGAGTAATCTGCTAAAAATATCTTTCTTCCTTCTTCCATGCATCGTTGGTGATCCTGCGTCCCTAATAGCAAAATTATTCCACTTGCGCAAGTTTTTGCTGCCCAAGTATAACGGTGATTCTGTCTTCTTGATTTCTTCCACTAACCATAACCTTCACATTAATCTCCAATTTGTACTTCTTCAGAGTTTTATCCATGCAGTTCAGCGTTTTCTTCAGATCTTCTTTCTTATTTTCCAGAATTGTAATGTCATCAGATAAGCGTAGCATGCTGATTTTTTCTTCAAGCATTTGTATTAAAGTTTTTAGTTTTTCCTTTATTTCATTTCTTTTCTTTTCAATGTGCATTCTTCTCAGGGCTAAAATGGCTTCTCTCGTTCTTCTACTTTTCCTGAAACTAAATTAGTCTTCATCCATAAATCCTTCCATATTCTGTTTTATACTTATGTATATATTTCTGGCCAGAATCTTTGAAGCATTTGCTGTAAGAATAATTGTTATAGAGGCTTCTCAACTCCTGGCAATTTTCTTCCTTGGGATGGAGAGTATTACACTTTTTAAAGTCAGTTGGCATTTATCCATTTTAATAATTGTCAGATATCAATCTTCATAGGTTATTAAGTGTCCTACTCCTGCATACTTCAGGAACTCCGCGGTAATTGCATCACCTCCTGGTGCCTTTATCGCCCTAAAAGCCTTTACTGGAGCATCAAATTCTGAGCTTAATGTGGCGAATCCTTTTTCATCTTCAGCCGCAGATTCATCATCCTGAAATATTATGGGCTTCAGTACTTTGCCGCTGTAGAGTTTTTTCAGGTACTCTTTCCATCTCTTAATTTTGAACTTACAACAATTATAAACCGAAGTACTAGTTCAGCGATGCTTCGAGGTGATCTAATGAGTAAACCATATCCTCCGAAGGTATTGGAAAAAATCATTTCACTTCCCTGAGATCATTGATAAAGCCTTGGATGGGGTCAGCTAGAGAACATTCAATTAAACTGGGAGAGAAAACCATATTGTGGTTGTGTCCTTGGACATGACTTTGATGGGTGTGCTCATGAACAGGAGGTGCCAGTTGTCGATGAAATTTAGATGCGAAGACCTTATTAATTAATAAAGGCGTTTTTTAATTCTTAATTTCAGCTGGATTTATTCGATTTTATAAACAGAACCATACTGTCCCTGAGTCTTGCAATGCGCGTACGTCACGAGATTTTACGGTTACGGGGTTGGAGTGTAGTGGCTGGAGTGAGTTACTACTGGCTTCCCATCATGGAGGGCTTGGGTTCGAATCCCCCCAGTAGGGAAGTTCGAATCCCCCTCGTGAGAATCTCGACCCCAACGTGGTTCAAATTCAGTTTCATCGGAGTTCCATTGGCCTCCATCCTTTCCACCCATTCTTTGGCGATAATCTCGTTAGTGTTACTGACCTTTTGCAGCAACTGGGATGGGAAAAGCTTTCAGACCGTCGATTAAAATTTAGACTCAATCTATTATGTAAGTTCCAAACCGGTCTATTCTCTGACGACGTTGATAATATTTTACGAAATCCGACATACTACGGTAGATCAGATCATGAGAGTAAAATTAGGGAACTAGACTGCAGAACGGATAGATTTAAGATGTCATTTTTCCCACGAACGATAAGGGACCATAATAGCTGCCATGAGACTTTTATCTAGGTTTGTCGTTAGGTAGTGTAGCTCTTAGTAGTGGTAGTACTCCTAATACTTGAATCCTTATCTGTTACCTAGTACATACTAACAGCACGCCTAGCATGTTTTCTACATGGGTCTTGAGTCCCTGTCCATCTGTGTAGTTGTAGAATGCATGTATATTGAGGTCACTCTCCATTTTGATGACATCTGTAGTGTAGTGTTGCATGCTTGTGAGGCTTCGCCTCATGACAAGCATTAGAGATTTATGCTAATGCATAATTAGTCGTAGTTACACTAACTTTATGGTATAGTGTAATGCATGTTGGTGAATACTCACCCCCTGCCACACACCCCTGAGGTGGCTTGCAGGGTATTTTGTAGATGTAGATGTAGATGTTTCCATCCTTTTGGCGCCGAGGGGGGCGTATCGCAATTCATTATGATAATCCCACCCTCACGAGAGACCTAAACACACTTCATAGTTCCTTATGGCGCTAGTTAACCGGCCACTCGCGAAGGTGAACCTATCCTCGCGCCTCTCGGGGTGAGGTGACCTCGAGGGGAGGAACGTTGTCCAGCGACCTCCGTGTACACTCACCGAACCAATCCAAGACGATCGTCTCCAGCTCCTGGCACGCGGGACTGGCGACCTGTCGGGAGTAGAGAGGCGCTCGTATCAGTCGTCATGTCGTACAGGCGCTAGGCGACCAATAACGACGCGACGCCGTTCTTACCCAAGAGAATCCGATGACTCCGATGCCGTCCGACAGCATGTCTCCCAAGATGGAAGGGTAAGAGTTGCCCGACGGGAAATAGGCGTTGAAGCGAGGGTGCTGCCAGTGGGTCACCTGCGGAGACGGAGTGAAGCACAAAGTGAGTCCGCGACGCATTTTACGTGCATGCACTCTTAAGGTGGTTTGAGCGAGATAGTTCCCTAGTCATAATGGAGACCATATTCTAATTTTATTTTTTGATTTCAGCGTCTATAAGAAGTATGAAATAAATATTGTAGTATTAATGGCGCAAAGGTATAGTTATATATGACCAAATTTCAGTAAAAAGAGAAATAAAGCTACATAAGTCTCCAACTTGACTCATTTGTTCCAGCTTTCAAAGCCGGCTGAAAACGGCCCCCGGCTGAAAACCTTTTAAAACAGCAGGTATTTTTTGCGATTCTGTAAATATTACTGTGGTGAGTAATAGATTATATTTTTATAAATAGTTGAGAAAACATGCAATATACACACCGTTAATTTTTTGACGAAATCTAGGAGTTAGAAGTTTTATTTTTCAAAATTCTCCCTCTGTAGCGCACAGCCGTAATCTATCGGGCATGTAAAACAGCTTATATTTGAGGCAAATTGCTCGAAATGTAGTTCGGCAAGGGGTTGATATTTTGATGTCATTGGAAAGATTTTTTCTTTAAAACGAGGCTAATTTCATCAAATTCCAGGTGAAGAGATTTTTCGCTCAAACTACTCGTATCTACCATAAGCGAAGGAAATTCCGCCGCTTCGAAAGGACGGTTGGTCGCTGGGAAGTGCGGATTTCAAAGGCCGCGCGAGCGCTCACCCCTGGCATGATCTTGGCCTCGATGTCCGACATGATGTTGTCCCACGGCTCCGGCTCCTCCGGGGCCTCCCTGGGGAGCAGGCGCTTGAGGAATCCGGGCTCCACTCCCGGAGTCACCTTGCGCCTGCCGACGGTCTCCATGTAGTCGCAGATGTAGTCGACCATCTCCTTTCCCGCTCGACGGAATTCTTGCGAGTCCATTGATCTGAAGGAAAGAGAATGGTGATAAATACGCGCAGAATGAATGCACTCCCTTCCGGTGATAATGACAATGAAGTTTTTTCCCCATTCCATTTGACATTGGTTTTGAGGAAAAACCGTTTCCGCTTGAATTGCATGGGGACGGGAATGGCTTTGACACGATTGCAGCGCCGCACAGTGGGCTGAAATCGAAAAAAGCTGGCCAAAAGTCAAAAAGTGATTTTTATTCAAGCCAGGAAGCTGACACTTTGCATAAATATGTTCAAAAGACATGTGCATGCGATGACGCAAAGCATTTTCCTTGGTAAGCCACAGTTAACAATTTGCATGAGGTCAAAGTTGCACAAATTTCGCAAAAATGGTCTACACTCCATTTTATCACGAAATCTTCAAAATAAAGACCTTGCTGAGCCTTTATGGATAAAGAATTGGAATTAAAAGTGATGCAGTCAAATGAAACTGTTTTCCATATTTGTTTTAATGTAGTCTACTTACTTTTTTGTCTTTATTTAACAAAGATATGAAACAAAATGGCGGACCCTCATTTTTGGTAATTTTTTTAATACATGTAGAGAAATAGTTATTTGCATCGCGAAGTAACCTATATGGGGAGGGGCAAGGGCCTAGCCACGTTGAAACACCGGTTCCCATCAGAACACCGAAGTTAAGCAACGTTGGGCCCGGACGGTGGTTGGATGGGTGACCCTCCTCCATACCTCAACCAGGCATGGATGGAGAGATGATACTCCCTCCATACCTATACCGGCAGGCCTGAGAGGCCAGGCCAGGCCATACCGGGCCGGTTGGAGGGAGGACATCCTCTATACCTGGTACTGGGGTGAGGCAGGGGGAGGCTAATCCTCCATACCTCTACCGAGGTGCTCTTGTCCCCTGTCTGCAAGTGGCAGACAGGCATGGGGTTGGCACAATGGGCCAAGAAAGGTCTAAGTGCCCGGGCTCCTGACGAAGGCCCCCCCAACAACAATCTAATCTAATCTAACCTATATGGGGAAACTCTACAAAGCTTCCACAGTGCGAATCCGATGAGTTATGCTGCGACCGTTTGCGACGCCGAATTTCCCATCAGTTTTTCGATCGCGCGGTCGAGTCTAGTCCAACCCGCCTGCAACGGAGAGTAAGGTAGTGAGGCAAGTGCGTGGAATGGACTGTAGCCACATCCACTCCACTATGGAGATTTTAGAGATACAAACATTGAAAAGAGCCTCCCTCTATTATATTTAGGAGAAATCGCGGAAAAAAATTACGCATTTTGGCACATAGGGTAAAGGTTTAGGAGGTACTGAAAGAGAAGTAATTTTTTTAGCTGTTCTTGTTGCGCTTATTTTCAAAGTTGTATGTTAATTTAACTCTAACTTCAGGTTTAAAGCGGTGACGTATTTGCGATGCTGATATAATCCAATAATCTTCATTGTATCGACTTGAGCATATAAGTGGCATCCTCAATGCATGGTCAGATTATGCTGATACGTTTCTCCGGCGTGAAAGAGCTGCCCTTTGGTGTTTCAATTGATATGTTTGGGATAGTTTTTCCTGCAGCTCGCGATGCTTTAATGTGGTGTGTTATATTGGGTGTTTAAAAATCATCGGCAACTTGCCTTTAAGAAAACGCAATTTTTTTGCAATGTGTTAATGTAACTGCGGCTAGTAATCGAATATTGCACACAAATTCTGTGGAATGTTTGGCGTTTGATTGGAGCGTTTACTTGAACTTTTGATGATACTTTTGAATATACTTGTAAAATTGACATGTGTTGTCAAGTGGCTTAGCCTATTGATGTTATAGAAGCGCGGTGCAACTGACGGCTATTACTTTTGTTTTCAATCTTCTAAATCATTCATTTATCGTGCAATACCCTACTAAGTACGTGTGTTCATTAATCGCAATACAATTTAGATAATTATTCAGCATTATATCCGTATTGCTGTTTCAGCAAATGCAATTCCAATGAGGTTTTTTCAGCCAGCGTGATTATTTGTATTTATGCCGAGATGATTCACTAATATTCACTATCGTCGTAAGGATGAAGTGTTACAGAAACTCATGAGTACAACTGGTAATAATTATCTGGCTCTAGCTTACTTTGCAATAGCAGAAATGAAGCCATATTGCAAATATTCGTCTTCAGAATGACTATGAACAAAGCAGAACAATCAAAGTTCTCCCGCCAGCATGAAAAGTTACAGTGGATTTCATTGGTTCACAAAAGTAGGTCATTGAAATACGTCCCATAATCTGCATTGGCTGTAGAATTTTTCATATCCTCTTTTTCTCTTTTTGGTTCGGGTGGCAGAGTTTTCCTTCCCCAGTTTCAGAATTGGGATGCGAGAAAAGTTCGTAAGACAACTCTTTCATCTACATCTACAAAATACCCTGCAAGCCACCTCAAGGGTGTGTGGCAGGGAGTGAGAACTAACCAACATGCATTAGACTATACCCTATTAAAGTTAATGTAACTACGACTATAGATGCATTAGCATAAATCACTAATGCTTGTCAGGAGGAGAGGCCTCACAAGCATGCTCTACACTACAGATATGCTACCAATTCTGGAAGGATCGTTGGTATTTATGTATTTTGCAACTACATAAACGGACAGAGATACAATAATTTTACTGAAAGCATGCAGAGCATGCTGTGAGTACTAGGTAGCAGATAACCATAGAAGTATTAGGGAGTAAATCAACTAACTAGCAACACTACCTGTTGACAAACCTAGTTAAAAGTTTCCTCAAACTTTTCTCCCATTAGTAAACTGCTAAACCGCACAATAGGATTGCTCAGCAAAACTCTGTTTGGATAAATGCGTCTCCCAATTCACGTTATTTGGGCTTCGTAAGGAACCTCAATTTACAATATTTGTAATGGATATAATGCAAACTTAATGTCATCAAATAAAATGTACACAACAAATATTACATCCTCGTTCCACGTGTCCCATGTGAGAAATATTTGCCAAATAAATGCAAATCGAAGTAATAAATTTATGTCAAGGAGTAAGCTTGTTGGTTGAATTTCGATCCCCGCACGATTCAGAAGATAGTTTCAGCCGCTGGGCTCTCTCGTGAATTTGCACCAATTGCGTCACGCATTGCTGCAGCGAGACCATCTCATTTCATTGATCGCGTCGTCGTCCGTCTTCGTCTCACTTACAATGAGTCGCGGTGGTTAAAGCGGGCTTTTCCTGGTTCGGCCGCCAACCCGCAAGCAGGCAGCGGCGATTGAAGCTACTACGTGGGGAATCCCCCCCTAGCCACCACCATCCGACCGGAAGCAGTCAGCGCCCCTTTTACCCCTCCCCTCAGTGCCCCGCCGCGGCGGTACACGCAAAGAGGCCAATCTCTCCACCCCTCTCAGCTGAGCTCAGTTCGACCGCTCGACTCCAGACTATTTGTTAGGCAGAGAATCTTTTCATTTAAGTTATTGCACTTTTCTATTTCTTTCGGAAAACACGTTCTTTTGGCAAAAGAAACGTTTCGGCTATCTCTCTTCTTATGCTAGAATGGATCGTATGCAGTGAGAATCCACCACAAGCCCCTACATGCGCATACTTCAAAGGAAATTTTGTATACCAATGAAAGATAAATTAGTTTTGTGATTGCCCTATGGCTTATTTTGGACTAACAAGTAGGTGTTTTTAGGAGGAATATTACCGACAAAACACGCAAAACTATCTTGCGCTGTAGTATCTGCCCCGGAGTAAAAAAATTACATCAGGAAGATTTGCGGGCTTGATACGGAACTCACAACGACGGCGTTATGAGGTGAAAGTCGTCATTTTTATACCCCAAGTACCTATAGCGACTAGAACGATTAAGGAACCTATAACACCGTCGTTAAGAAGTGCAAAGTCGCAATAATACCGACGCAATTACATGAATTAGAATTACATGAAAAGAAACAAGCGCTCACACTTAGAAGAGTTGCGAAATGTTTTTAAAAATATTTACGAGTTTCAAATAAAGTGCCTTGCTGAGGCTCGGGAGTATTTCTGACGAGGGAGCATACTGAGGCTGAGCATTGGCATACAAGCTAGCGTACATTTCATTGATACTACTCGTATTCTATACACTACTAGTGTATAAAATACGTTGTAGTAGTAGTAGTAGAAAACTAGTAGAGGCAGAATCCGAAATTTTGTGAATTTCTCGTCTTCCATAATGTAATTATCTCTGCCGCTCACTGTCACCCCTGAAAAATGTACATTTATAGTTTCTCATTTCAAATACGCGTCACTTTCAGACGCACATTCCAGATATGTTCACTCTCCAAGGGGAGAATTAAACTTGCAAGAAATATACAAACTGTGTGCGCTAACTTCCCAAACGCTTTGTGTGTTCTTTTCACTCACATCCGCACGGTGACAATCAAAAGTCACTTTCGCAGGCAACACTGCTATTACAATTTTAGACACTCATCGTTTCCTTTCTGCGCGTGGTTCTAACTGAAATTCACATTAATTTATCAAGTTCATACACACTTTGCACCATTTTAAAGACAAAACCTCTGCACAATGTATAAGTATCACTTTTTCAACACATCGGTCGAAGGAATTGTTTCATTTTTGGAGAATATACCCGGAACTGTTTTCTCACTTTATTTCCACCAGCGTAACTCACGAAAGTAGCAATTATGCAATAGTAAAAATGATTCAATACTCATTTCAGGAAATAATGACAGAAAAAAATACTCAGCCTACATCATTAGAATCAAGAAAAAAATATTTACATCCCTTAAGCCTGAATCAAACGATCATTTTTTCCATCATTTTTAAGGGATAGCTCCAATGATAGCTCAAGGGATAGCTTTCCCTACATCTCTGACGTCATCATTTTTCAGGGATAGCGGCAATGACAGGGATTGCCATCATTTTTTCCATAATTTGGTCCTGTCCCTTTTTCCGTCCCCGAACACGTACAAGAATCTGAAGTTCAGCCAATCAGAGCGCAGGGAAGCAAATCGCGACTGTGTCGCCGCAAGTGACTTCTGGTCGAACGAGCTTGGTAAACGTAAAAGATTTCCCGGCAATGATACGAGCACCTACAGAAAAAATGATCGCGTGACCGGAAAAATGATAGCTCGAGCTATCATTTGAGCTATCCCTTGAGCTATCATTTAAGCTATCCCTAAAAAATGATCGTGTGATTCAGGCTTAACCGTCGCTAAATGACACTAATTTCTTTAGTCTTGTTTGTTTTTTGTTGATTTGACCAAGGATATGGCGTTTCATGCATTTTCACTGTTACACACAGGAGCATCGAGCATTTCATTGGTCGATGCAAATTCCGAGAGAGTTGCACGGATTTGAATGAAGAATTTTCCATATGTGTAGAGTCTTTATTTGGATAACGACCGTGCTCAACAATTCTACCCCGAGTTCTGTAATCACTAAGGTAAATATTTTCCGTCCCGGAGAGTCGTTTTAGTTTAACACCCTGAGTTTCGCAATAAGCCCCCTGTGCATTCGTTTCACTCTGCTAACTCAAATGCTATTCTTGTGCTTCTTTATTACCTAGGGAAGAGGTTCCCGAATCGTCACGCCTATTGCATGACGTAAAAAAAACTGTTCCCGAAAAAGAGATCTATAAAATTCTGCGTTGAAATTTCATAAAACGATTTTGTGTAAAGGAAGCTATCTTCATCGTATAGACCAAGGTTTTAAAGAAAGGCTTAATCGCTGGCACAGTTTTATTAATTTAGCATTTATTCGTCAGACGTTTCATGAAAAAATGTACCGTGATCATAAGGCTTTGGTAAAAAGCCCATAGAATGCATGCACGAGAATCCTATCATTATCCGGCGGCATCTTACGCAAAGGAAGAGCTTCATTGAGGGAAAGGCGACCGCCTTTACAAGAGGATGTATTTCACATCATTAATTTGCTCATTATGAATTTCCGCAATGATATAAAATTGATATGAACCAAATGAGGATAAAAGAAATAAAAAAATACTTCGATAAGGTTACGGGATGACGATGGACTTATGATTAAGGGTAAATTGATGGCGTGCCTAAAATATGAACTTAAGGCTTTAAAAGATGGCTTTTCGCCTTCCAATGTTGGCCATTTGCCATGATCAAATCACCGTAGTATAACTTGTCACTCTCTTTGTTTATCATCTTAAAAGGGAACTAAAAATCGGAAAGATGATGAGGTGACGTCTTCTTCTCGATTAAATCATAGTCCGTGGTTGAATTGCTCTTAAGGAATGTTGCAGGGTCATTTTCTGTCATGGTTTCAGTCCCATACGATGAATCCTGGACACAAATATTTCATGCGGATCATTGTATATCTATATATACCTATCTAGATTCTTTCTAATATTCGATAGCTTGGATGCTATTGTGTTTTCTCTCACACAGAATACAATTGATGAAAACTTCCGTGCTCATCTAACATTTGTCTAAACTAGTGCTCACTTGCTTCATGCTGTGGCGCCAAAAAGTAATATTAGGAGGCATTTTTTTCAGTTGTATTCTGTCTCATAAGGTGGCAACGTTCCTGGTCTTAAACCTGGGGAAGATGCACACTCCGCGGTGCCTTTGATCAATGGGTATGCCCGCAAGTGAATTTCAAATTTTGGAGCCTTATTGAAAGATCTCAGGAATTTGCTCCAATCAATTAGCGGCAAAAGATGAAGAGTCCCCTTGTATTGTACCATTTAATTACGGCAAATGAGCATGCAATGAACTGTGAACGTGACTATGTTTGCTCCTTTATCTAATGTTAGCCTAAGAAAACTTAAAATTAAAAATTTTGCGATCCACAGAAAATATTCTTTGCTTTAACTAATTTTGCAAAACTTCAGGGAATTATTGGCGATGACAGGTAGATTAATCAGAAAACAAAAGAAGGTAGTACCCTAAAGACATTGCAGTGAAGTGAAACTAGTTGAAGCAGTAAATTTATTCAGTGGAACGCAAAGTTTTGATTTTAAAGTTTTCTTAATTTACAATGGAATTATAGATAATGTCAGCCTCAACCATAGCTCACATAATAGTCGCTCCCCCAACTAGATAATATATTGTTCTTTCACAGTTTACCTTAAGTTTTGAATACAATCATTGGTTTACATTAAGTTTTGTAGCAGTCATTGGTCTTCAAAAACTCCGTCACCATAAATATATCTACTTTCGGTAGGTTATTTGAGTCGGCTTTTTGAAAATTTAATTCTAAAGACATCTTAATATCCAGCTTCAGGCTGCCTATCAATTTAAATTCTCAATCCTTTCTGTTAGCAGCTATTTCACATAACACTCTCAACTCAACGCTCACATGGACGACTACGAGCAGATGACGTCACACACCAGTCGACGAATCGCAGGACGTTTCTCCTTCTGCTAAAATCTACGGTATTATAGCGATTTTATTTTAACATTTTTGTATAAATAAGCATTTCACTGCATGTAAACTTATGTTTTTCTTCATCCGTTTTAATTCCTCTACACATTAAAGAGATTTTTTTATTAAAAAAAATTATGCAAACACCCCATTCCCACACAACCGATGCCGGTAATAACCTCCAAGATTGAACACTATGACCTTCCGCAGTAAGAAGTTACCGTGCGAATTATGCAAAGAGAAAAGACTTTTTCCATGCGAGTCTCTTTTTAGAACAACGCGATTTCTCGACGCTTTAGCCTCATTATCACGAGAGTACAAGCCCAGACCACTTACTCTAGTGATAATGACACGATAGCGACAAAACCGTGGTCGATGACTCAATATGAGTGTGAGAAACTCAGCCTTCTTCCTCTTTGAGTAAAGTGGGCAAAATGCACATCAACTGGAGAATCTGAAAGAGTTAGGTACATTAACTTTTTTTCTAAATAGTTATTTCTACGTCAGAAATATGATTTATTTATTTATAGATTTTAACGTTTGCCCAACAAAATAATTACAGGGCAAAGAAAACAAAAAAAGAAGAAAATACAAAACATATTGCATTCAATTGAATTTTACAGAAGAAAACATACAAATAATTATATTATTTAACAATTTGCAAAAGAGACTTATTTTTTGACATAAATCAATCCTATCACAGTAGTACATGTTAAAAGATCGGCACATTCTATTCAGTGGTGAGTTTTCACAGTAATTTGACTTTACCATGCTCAACTTAAATTTCCTTGATAACCTCACATTGATACTAGGCACTACTTGATAGGCACTACAAAAGTAGTTTTTCTAATAAAGTCACTATTTTCTCATATTTTCATATATTTGAGTCATAATGTATCAGGCCGATCTGTTGTAAGTACCTAACTAGGCGTATTTCTGTGCTTCAGCTCGTGATCATGCGAAGTGTTAATTGCAATGTGGGGAGCAAGTATGAAATTAATTGCGACGCATGACTACAATGATTGTTGTATATTAGTAACAGAAAACGTTAAAAGTTGACATATAAATATAATTTTACTGATATTAAATACTTCATAAGACTGAGCTAACACAAAGAAATCACTGCTATATACTATTATGGGATGTGACCCGTGGAACTATCGATTCGAACGTGAAGATTAGAATGCATATACGTAGGGCAATCGTAGGGAGTGATACAAGGTATGGTCAGATGGTCTGGGGGGTGACTGGAAATATATGAAATAAAATATTATACTTCGTCCATTATAAGAGCTCAGTTTGCAATTCAAACTTACGACCAATAGGGTACCGGTTTGCAAAGGCCTTTCGGTGAGTCATGTATGACGTAGTCGCGACGCCATCATGGATGCGTAGCAGCCGACACGATGTTCATTGAATGTATTTACATGTCATGCTATTCCACGACATTCGGGGATAAACATCAATTATTACGTGAATAAGCGTTTAGAAATTCAACTGTATAATCCAGAGCGATTTCTGTTACACCTTTTACTACAAAGAAATTATTCACAACGGTTTCACGATAAGGTTTATGAATCGGTGAATACCCATGTACGCAGGTATAAAATTAATGCAGATAACTTGATTATTCGATCACGCGAGTTAATTGTTCATCTATAATTACATTAACGTCGTAATATCTTATCCTTTTATTATAAGGGGTTTTAAAAGAAATAAAATATTTGCCTTTGGGGGAAAAAAAAACTTTTAATCTCAAGAACATGTTCATCAAGTGCAAAGAAAAAATTGACTGGAAGAAGAAAAGTGTTTATTTAACTGAGTGTAAAAGTGAGTATGTTGGTCAAACACTAAGGAATTTTAATGTTAGGGCAAAAGAATATTTTATTTCCTTTTCAAATAATTGTGACAATAGAAGCATCTTTGCCGAACACCTGCTTTGTAATGCAAACACCAGTGATTTCATTGTTAATATTTTACATTGTGACCACAATCGACGCGAGCTTAGTGCTCTAGAACATTGTTTCCCAAACTTTTTCGAATCACCACAAATCACTTGGTTCCACAAAACGCCCCCCAAACGCGGTCCCTAAAATCATACTAGTCTGACCAAATCAGGAAGATTATAAAAATAAATTTGAAACAATTATGATTAAATTAATGCTTATTTCAAATACAATAGATTGATATTTTATTGATTCCAGGACATGTATGGTATGTACCATTCGGTCAGGATCCTGCCTTCAGCACCCCCATGCAGCCTCTTCTTACTTATAGACCCCCCTAGACTATGGCATCGCCCCCTAGATTATGGCACCGCACCCCTAGATTATGGCACCTAGCGGTAGGGTGGTGGTGCGGTATAGGTATAGCGAAACTTGGTGGCAGTCGCCAGTGAGGAGTGTAAGATTACTAAGGACGAATTAAGCGTTGATGAGCGGGCAAAGTTAATGAAGGGCTCAGTTGGGGACTTCTGGAGATAACCTAAGCATCTTTATCCCTCCTATCTTGTATGCTCTCCTCTCCCTGACGTTATTTTCTGTACGAGTGAGTGCCACCAAGTTTTGCGACACCTATTTTTTTTTATAGCGCCCACTTTGGGAACCACTGTTCTAGAACATTTGTAAATTTAAAAATACCCTGACGTTGTTGTCGGTAATCAGTGCTTGTTCCCCGCCCCTATCATAGAGAGGCGGTTATTCATTAATCCCGTTTAAATATCTCCTTTTGAACGCCCATTTCCTCCCCCTCTCTTCCCTCCCCTCTTCTCCTTGCATCAAGGTGAAAGTTCCTGCAATGACCTTTCACCTCGATGATGACACCTATGCTTATACGCATCGAAATCCGGGCCGTGATTTTCTAATTTGTGTGGCTTGAAAAAGTC
This sequence comes from Pyrrhosoma nymphula, assembly GCA_963573305.1. Taxonomy (NCBI): domain Eukaryota; kingdom Metazoa; phylum Arthropoda; class Insecta; order Odonata; family Coenagrionidae; genus Pyrrhosoma; species Pyrrhosoma nymphula. Next base: position 152,831,917 of record OY754329.1, on the reverse strand, counting down.
ACCATAAAATTATCGTATAACGGAATACCACAAAGTTAAACAATAACTTGTTTTATTAGTTTGTGAATAGTTTTCGAATTAGTTGAAAATAAGCATTCTAAAGTGTATTTTAAAAGTGAACCGATGCATATTTCGCAAAACAATTGGGCATGGGCAACAATGTAGTAAATGGAATACGTCCTGCAAATTTGGTCGAAGTCGGAGAGGTCAAGGGCAGCTCACTGTTCGAACTGACGTGGAATCATAACAACAATACTCTAATTAGAGGGAAACGGCCTCCTCCCTTAGCAACGAGAGGTGAAAACATTGACATTGATATTTATTGCTCCAGAAGTATTACGTAGAACAAAAACATTTTATACATATAGTTTAGCATATAATGTAGCTATATTAGGTGTCAACGAAGTATGATGACACCGTTTTCATCTCTGGCGAATGTGAACTCAAGGTTATATAATTTTTACCTTTTGGAATAAAAATAAAGTTTTAAACAAAAAAAGAACTTATACCTCGCAACATAAGACACAAGGATTTGAAAAAAAGGAACTATTTTAGAAGATAAAGAATACCAGATATTAATTCAACGCAAGTATGCATCTACTTCCCCTTTGTGCATCAACCATTTCGTCTTGCTTTTAAGAAATACGCGATAGCTATTTATATGTTCAATATCACATGACAACAAGTTATGCATGTTGGGCCCTAAATAAAAAAAAATATCTCTTGTACATTGAATTATAATAAGGTTTAGAATGCCTTGTGAAATGTTTGTCTCTTGTGCTATGTAAACAGAGGTGCCTCGGGTGCTCGCCTTGTCCTTAATCTCCGACGAACGATTCGGAGGTGATCTGTCCACACTACCCACCCGAGTGTAGAGGGGAGAGTAGGTCCTTCCGCTGGAATTACTCCTCCACCACTTTGGGGATTTAAAGTCGGACCGACGGGAACCCCGGTTCTCTCTCGCGAGCCCGTCTCCGAGCCCGATTATACGAAAAAAGCGCACAGCGAATAAAGCGCAAATATGGATATGTGCTAAGAAAGCGCACAAGGGCCAATGTGACAGTTTAGGGTAGGGGTTACGTCACCAGGAAATGAATACTTGGAGCTGGTTGGAGGTGGTTAGTTATGGAAGTCTTAACTACTAACAAGGGTAAGCCTGCAGCACATTATAACGGATACGCATATCGGGAGTTTAGGAAGAAGATAGATGGTTTAATAGTTTGGCGATGTCAGAAGGAAAGGTCAAGTAGGTGCCGTGGAATACTAAAAAGTAAAAATGGCGAAGTTTTAGAAGTTACTGATAAGAAGAGAGCCTTTGAAGAAGTGTCCATTTCAAAGATCTACAGAGAAGAACTGGGAGAACTCCACAACAAGGGCTACAATTTTGTAACAAAATGCCGCAACAACTGACCACAAAAAGAAGTATGTACATTCAGAGAAGCAGTGCACGTGGAACCCAAAAGGAGCCTAAGACTAGAGAAGAAGTTATTTTAGACGAAGAAATGCTTCAGATGAACGACAGATCAAAATTTATTTTAGTGGACGAAGGCTCAGAGGAACGGATGAGTGCGCTTTCTTCGCAGTGCGCTTTTTTCGCTGTGTGCTTTTTTCGCGAGCCCGTCTCCGAGCCCACGTCGAATTCCGAGAGGTACCCGTTGAATGCTCTCTCACAGAAATAGAACTCTAATTGACCGCCACAGCCGCGTATAATGCGAATGACTACGTGGTGTGTGATGGTGTTCTGTGTTCTGAAGTGGGCGCTAGAGGAGGCCCTCTATTAGGAGAGGTTGGCCAAGTGATCCGCTAATTTTCTATTGGCTGACGCTTTTTACCCAGAATTCACTCTGAGACTGGACGCCATTAATTGCATCAGATTCACTTGGATTACATTGAAGTGAAGGGATGGTGAATGTAATTTTGCCATTATGCGTCACTTTAAAGGTAAGTACGACACATTTTTTTGCTGAAATCATGAGCGCTAACACTGCTGTATCGATTTAACGGTTGAAAATGAGTTTTCACCGGATTTTCCGTAATATTCTACATCTACGAAGTATCGTGTAAGCCACCACTAGGGTGTGTGGCACGGGGTGATTCCACACCAGGCATGCAGCACTCGTCCCAGAACAAATCAGAACCTCGCACGCTCCCCCTGGCGCTAGGCGCAGGCCAAACGCAGTCAGGAGAACAGTGCGCAGTCCAACCGGAAACTGGGAGAGTGATACGTAAATGAACATGCAGACATGCAGAACAATGCTATACAAGCATCTCGTGGTTAATATTACTGATACTGTTAATTTATGAATACTACGAGATGCTACTTCATGCAAAGAACAACATAAAATAATGCCGGACAAATCGACCGGCGTGAAGAGTTAGTAATGATGTGGTGTTATTAAGCACAAGTGAAAATTCTACTCTACCTATTGAGGGTGGGAGTTTCATATGATTGATCTATCGCAACTATTATGATCCCTTATTGTACGTGGAAAAAATGACATTTTGAATCTATCGGTTCGGCAGTCAAGGTCAAGGGCAAAGGCAAGTCAATATATGCTATGTTAAATGATGCGCTTGGAATACGATCCGTTGCACCGTGGTAATTTTCGGTTTTGTGGGGGAGAGCAATACATAACCCGAATATTTTCGATTGTCTTGTGTTTGTGGATCCCTAAGTTTGTTATTTTTCAAGTTATATATATATATATACTAGTAAATGGGTGCTTGCAGTTTGCAAGCAAAAGGGGAAAAGTGTATGATAGTACATTGTAAATCATTTAAAACGAAAGCAGTTTAGTCTTACTACTCATGGAAATGAAATTATTGAGGTGCATTGGTGACCTAAGAATATAATTTTGAGAATCTAGCATTAAAGGAATGGGTTCATGATACATATGCTTTGTTTTTGTGTGCAAGCAGAAGATATTGATGAACTAATTCATAAATAGTCCACGACTGACTTATCCTGAGCATGCAACTTCAGAACGTTCATTCTGTGTTCAAGTGTGAACTATTCATTTGAGACTGTTCATTGATAGTTCGTTTTCTGTCCACAAAGTTTTATTCAATAATGCTCCCCGAATGAACATTTAAAGAACATATTTAAACCAGGTATATTTGAATTGTCTAAGGAAAATTGAAGGACGTCTTTCTACATTATTGTAAATCTACATTATTCGTGGTGTTTAGTTTACACAAAACTGAAATGGTAGTGACGAAATATTTCATATATTTATTTTGACTTGTATTGCCGGCTTTTGACTTCTGGAGTCAGTTGTATTGTATGTAAATAAGCATGGTATGTGCGGCGTGTTGCATTTGGTCCAGTGGTTTTATTTTCAAATTTACGTATTGCAATGTTCCGAGTGGAATTATTGACTTTATATTCATTTTGTGTGGCAACAAAGGTTTCAATTAATTAACATCAAAGAACTATTATCATGAATGGATGGCATTTTCTCATAATATCACGTTATTAATATTTAAAAATTACTTCTCATAGTTACATTGACGCACGGGAGTGGCCAGGTATATAACACGTACTTCTAGTTTCGTAGTTCAAATCATTTGCGAGTATGGGTATGTAATGGCATATCATAGGTAGGCATGTGTTAACAGTATTATTCCGATAGTTATGAGGAGATATGATGATTCCATGGTATAAGTATACATTGTGGTTCTATGATAGTAGACTACGGAGATGAAACTATTTTTGACATTTAGAGAATCATTTACGCTGGACATTCTTCGAACAATCCATGAAAAATTCTATTGAATATTCTTTGTACGATCTATGAGTTCCATTTGAACGTTCATTAAATGTCTTTCGATAATAATCTTTGATTGTTTTATTAGTATTCACTGTTTCACAATAGTGTTCATATCATCCTAAAACATTGTAAATCGTGTAGTTCGAAGGAATAATATCATTATAAGCTATTGAAACACGCACCAAGAAGGTTAAATTTCTTTAAATGCAGGCTTTATAGCCCGAGTATAAGCTGGAAGTCCCGGGAACAATGAGAAAATTGCCTAGCAACGAAAATGAAAAAAGATCGAAATTTGCATTAATTTTGCGTTTAAACTTTAAATATTTCAATTAATCGATCGATAGAGAAAAATCGGTTGCAAGAATTAAACTCTTTAATGTATTGGCCTCATTTCAGTCAAAGAATGAAGTTTTTATCTCAATTATTTCATATTTTAATGAATGAAAGAAAATTACTCTACTCGGAATTTATTCGTTTTTCCCATTTAAACCCATTAAAAAACAAAATCCTATCTGGACTCGAAACTAATGAAAAATATTGGAATTTTCGATTTTTTCCTGACTCGATACCAAATTAAAACCCTCCCTTAAAAATTTCAACCTTCTATCTCAATTAGAAATGCCCAGGAATTCGTATCAATGAGTGAGTGAGTGAGTCAGTTTTGTAGTTACTAATAATATTACTAATAATATACTAATTATATATATATATATATATATATATATATATATATATATATATATATATATATACTAGTAAATGGGTGCTTACAGTTTGCTAGCAAAAGGGGAAAAGTGTATGATAGTTAAGTCATTAAAAACGAAAGCAGTTTAGTCTTATTATTAATGGAAATTAAATTACTGAGGTGCATTGGTGACCTATGAATATAATTATGAGAATATAGCAGTAAATGAATAGGTACATAATATGCTTTTTTCTTCTTGGTAATTTCTAGATTTCTTCTATAATTTACATGCCGTCGACCAATGTTGAAGAAATATATTAGTAATTGAAAATGGTTACATTTATTTGGCAGTTCTTAATTTGGTGAATTTCAGCCTAAGTAAATACAATAGATTTTCACATTTCATTTTTATTTTTGATGATCTCAATTATTGTAAACAAATGGAACCTTTTAAGCAAATGGTATAATATTTGAATTCGTAATTTCTAAACCCAATCGATAATGCAACATGGTTCATTATCGTTTTACATGGTTTGGACTTGTAGAACAGCGTTTCCAGGTATATTTCAGAAAGGAGGTGCAAGGATTTAAGTTAACCGGAAACACAGAGAGAGGGAATCCCAGACAAATGGAATATATTAGCAGGTGTTAATCAATTCATGGCCTCCAACTAAAACATTTTCTAAACATCCTTTTAATGAGAGATCTTGTTTCTTTTTCCTTGATTTTAATATAATATCAGAGCATTACTACGGGTTATAGATGTGAGAGTGTAATACTATGTCATTTATTAATATATTTTTGATTAATAATTCTATTCCTTTCGTTCATATTTTGCAAGAATACAATGTTAAAAATTACTGTTTATATATATATATATATATATATATATATATAAACAGTAATTTTTAACATTGTATTAACATATATATATATATATGTATCATCATAAATCATTGTAAATCGTGCAGGTCAAAGGCATATTATCGTTAAAAGCTATTGAAATACGCACTAATGCATGATTTATAGCCAGCATAAGGTACTGCAAGCCTCGGAAACAATGGAGAAATTGCCTAGCAACGAAAAGGAAAAAAGATCGAAATATGCATGAATTTTGCGTTTAAACTTCATATATTTCAGTTTATCGATTGATAGAGAGAAATCGGTTGCAATAATTAAACTCTTTGATGTATTGGCCTCATTTCAGTCAAAGAATGAAACTTTACCTATCCATTTCCATTTTCCTATGAATGTTTGAATTTATATATATATGTATATATAAGCGTGATTACGGGAAATGAGACCTCGTGGTTAGAACGCCCAAATACGTCATAACCTCGAGAGAATCACCCCGTTATTTGCTTTCTATGTTGATCGATGAGGAAATACAGTCATGTAAGCATTTGATTATAATTTTTTTTCACGATACCGGAATCGTTTTAATAGACGTCTACGTATTAAGGGATAAGGTGACGGCACAGTCAGGACGCATGAGTATTTCACAACCACAGCGAATCTTCGTGTTTTCTTCAATTGATAAAGGGCGTGGGAATTATGGAGTTTTTAATTTTCACGTATGTAATTAAAAAAAAAGGCACGTACATATGCTTCATGAGATCAGCAATCTATTTTGAAACCTAATAGAGGGCCTCTAGTGGTCGCACGAGTGTAGGATTCAATGGCCGATGGGAACTTTGCTTCGAAACATGGAGACTCGGATTTTGAATGCTCGCGAATAGTTTCTAGTGAGTGAGAAGGCGGTCGGATCATTTTCCTCTCCTCCCGTCTGAAATCTGTTGGCACGGGAAACGGTTCGATTTCTTGAACGCGGGCAGAATGCTAAGGCGCGGACGAATTCGTGCACACGTGTCCACGCTTTCAGTTAAACAAGAGTCGATAATCACTCGTCTAGAGCATTTGAGGGTTTAACGCGCGAAGCGACCACCTCAAGTGGTGCCTACTACAGCCGTGAGTGAATTAGCAGCTCCACGCGAATTGACGCGGCCATATGCAATCACCAGCAGCTGCAATCTCTCGAGCCGAGGACAAAGATGTTCCACTGATGAAAAAATAACGGAGAGATGCAGCCCAGTGTTTATTCTCACTCAAGCAGTCCGTCCGTCTGCAAACGCGTCGACCTGTCCCTTTGCGTCGTCGTTGGATCATGTCCGAAAAGCGCTGATGAGAAATCCAAGTTGGAGCGGACTCCGTAGCATCAACCTGCTCCGACTGCTGACGTCTTATAATTGAAAGTCTCAGGCAAGACGCAGCGGACATCGTCTTAAATAAACAATTACTACACATCATGCCATACCCTTTCGGGGAAAGAACAGTCATAAGAGTTTAATTCTCGGTGTTAGGCCTACTGTAAGTTCTTCCATATTGTCCCATGAAACCTTTTTCGCTTATATTTTTTTTCTTGCTTGGCTTCTTTTAAACGTCTTATTGCTCTCAAGACTCCTCCTAACGTTCCTCCTCTTCAGAGTCCCTTCCACCGTGACATATACCCGTGACTTTCTCGTCCCAACCTCAATCTCAGCAGGGTGACTATTAAAACACACACACACACATCATATGCCGAATACACATGAAATACTCTCTGTTCCAAGAAATGCACGTACAAATTTCAATGTAGGCATTAATTGTGTATTTATACTATTCATTATCATGAGTCACATTAGCTTCTCTCAGTAAGTTTTCGTAGGTTTTTCACACACCCCTTCATGTGTGGGTGTTTTCCTGCAGTGGGTTTTTTTCCGTGACGGATGCCAGCCAAAATCCACACGTTTTTCCCAAAATTGTACGTATCTTTTTACACTAATTTCTGATACTTTATTATGTCGCGTTAATATTCTATTTTCTATCGTTTTCAGCATTGTTACTTTGATTTATATATTGCAGTGTTTGTCATGTTCACTGTATCAATATACTAAAGAGGAGTTAGATGGAAAAAAGGAACTTTTAAAGTCTCAATCTCGCCCCAGTATAAAGACGTTCATCTATCTATCACTCAAACCATCCACTCCAACACTCCGCCTCTGCCGCTTCGTCCACACTCCTAACATAGGTGGGTCATTCCACGCCACTTCAGACAGGAGTTGACCCTTGACCTCTCAGATTTTGATGAAAATTAGTGAATATGTTTGCCCCACCAAATAAAAAATATAATTTCATGCGTTTTGCGAAAATAAAAAAAAAACAGATGAATAACGGAGATTTTACAAAATGGCTGTTTTCGAAGTCACGAAATATTCGTTATCATATATCACGGTTAAGAAACTAGGTAAAAAAGCACTTGATGGCTCATTTCCAAATAAAATTCCTTGAAAAATCTCAAATTGTCGCAAAAATAGCTTTAAAATGATAATTTGTTTAAACAATTTAATGTTAAACAATTAAAAGTTTAAACTATTGAAGTTCTTCACATTTAATTTTTCTCATTTTTTCAACTATGGTACCTTTTTCTATTATAAATGTCATTCTGTATTCACGGACTGTATTCACGGACACAGAAGCGCGCTCCTTGACATCCGTCACTATCCTCATCCAATCCGCATTCTTTCATGACCAACTCATTTCTAACGCTATCCCCTCTCTGCTTTTACCGAAAGCGCTCCCCTTATCGCGCCTTCACTTCTGCTTATCCCGGCATACCATTACTGCCACGGGAGTGAACTAAGTACACTCTTGCGTGCGGTGAATTCCGCTTCCCTAGACTCGCAATGAAACATACAGTTATTCGCGCGCATCATAATCTCCTCACGTGTCCATCCATCTTTCTCCAACTTTCGGCCAAGGTTCACATAAGCGTCTATTTTTATAATATGGCAAGTGATTACAAGCGGTGAAATTTCCCTCTTCAATTTCGAGTGGAAAATTACGGAAGACAATGCATTTGCACCGTCCAGCAGCGTGAGAGGGGGGCGGATCCGCGAGACCTTCGTCTTCGACCTCTCCGGCGAACCTCCTGGTCAGAAGGGAGAGCCTCCGGGCGCACCTCGCGCGTTTCGGCGAACTTCTATCCACCCACATAACATTTCTCAATCCCAAAGGGGAGTAAACAGACGCACCTCATGCGGGCATTTCGCTTTCCTTTCTATTTCGGGCTGCAAACGGAAATGGCGGAACCTCACTCGTCCTTTCCCCGCAACGCGAACTCATCCCGCGCTCACACCAACTAAGCTTTGAGGTGGTTCCACCGTAAAATGACTTAAATGTCATTTTATTTATATTCTGTCTACTTGTAAAAAAAACTTGTCCTCTATCTGATATGAGCAATAAAATAATACCTTTCCACGCTATTTTATTCTATAATTGAACTTGAAATTACAGTGTGTTCAATGGGGGAATGAGAGAAACACGAGGATATTGTATTTTTCCACAAAAAATATAAATGCCATTTTTTGAAAACTGGAATCTCCACCAGATAGTAATTTCTATTAGCTGGTATAATTTAATTATTCAGATATTTATTATTTTTCTTTAAAATGTTATTCGAAATAAATACTGTTTTTAACATCAATTCGCGCTAAAAAACGTAAAAAGTTAATATGTTCTGTAGAATTCTGAAGTAAGTCCTATACAAAATTGTAGAGAACTTACTTAGCTTGATTATAGCTAAAACGTTTTGTCATAAAGTTTCAGAATTCTCGAGTCATAATTGAAAATTAGTGCAATTTTGCGCCCCAAAAAGCGAACGTTGCTGCGAGCGGCTGCATCGTGGGCACAGGCCTCGTCAGCTTGCTCGGACGTACCCACCAATACTCCACTACCACCGCCAATACTTCACATATAATTTACGTTTTCTTTCACCCCAACACCTACAATTATGTTTTAAATACGTTATTTGTATATTACAGATTCCATGACTGGCGATTCCGTAGTTGGAAATGGCGTCATTTATGACAATGATGACTAGTTCGGCATGTCCCGATTCGACATATTCTGGCTTTTGAAGGGAAATTTTCTGCAACCAGTCCATACCGCGTATGATACTTTGTAATCGCAGATATCTAAAAATTTAGGATGTGAATTTGTTATCCCTGATTGCCGCCAGCAAGCAATCAGGAAACTAGTTTTCGACCTGAAAACGCGCTACACAGGATCGTCCAAAAACTAATATTAAAAAAAAAGAACAAGCAGTGGTTGGAGACATTTGTAACATTGGGAGAGATGGCCATAGAATCTGACATTGCACCTCCTGGCACGTCAACCTCCACCAAGGCCACTAACAGCAAATGCCAGGTAGAATTCTTGGTAGCGAGTGCATGAACTAAACGGAAGAGTTTGTGTGAAATTCACAGTGAAAAAATCATTCGCTTGAACTGGGATTCGAACCCAGACCCCCGATTTCGCGACGAGTGCTCTACCAGCTAAGCTACCCAGACGTCATCTTTCACTGTGAATTTTATGGAGGCTTTAAGAAGCGAGATGTCTTCACAGGTACCGTAATTTTCACTGTGAATTTCACACAATTGTGTGACCGCTAGCGGGTGACTGCGTTAAAGTTACTGCGCGGCCAGTTCCGCAGTTCTTTGAATATACGGAGGAAGACTGAGAATCTCTGTTCCTCGTCTTCGAGCCCACAGTAACTGGCTTTTGCTGCGTCCATGAGCTTCCGCCAAGAAGGTGTGATCGATGCTGCGAAGGTGTGCAATGATATTGCCTGTGGCACTCCCACGCGTGCCACGAAGTATCTCAAGGGCATGAACATCAGCAGGCCAATGTCATTGACACCTGATGAAGCTCTTGCATGGTTGATGAAAGTGCACTTGTCTGTGGATAAATACCGGAAAACTCGTGCACTAGCTGTATCTGTAAATAGCCCAATGTTTCCGCCTTATTATTTGGTATTGCGTGCCAAAAAATTGTGTTATCTGAGGGGGATAGTTGTCTGCGCGAGGTTTGCGGAAGTCTACCTGCAAGAGCTTTTGAATCATACAGCTCAGCGCATTCTTCTTGCCCAGAGCGATGTCTTGGCGACTTTATCCCACGAACAACTTAAAAACTTAGTTTTAAGATGCAAGTGGGGCTTTGACGGTAGCTCTGGCCACAGTAATTACAAACAAAAGTTTATTGATGAGAATGATGGTGAGCTGGATGATTCAAGTATTCTTCTCACGTCAATAGTACCGCTGCAGCTGGTGTCCGTTGACCCTGCCGTCGGCAAGGAGACATTGTTATTGCAAAACCCTAGGCCTACTAGAAGGGATCCTGTGCAAGCCGCTAAATACAAAGAAGATTTAAGTAGAAAGTTCGCTGGGAATGTGGAGGGAGAGAGAGAGAGGAATATCCTGTTGAAAAGCAATGTATTAGAATTAAAAAAAGCTCTCTTATCAACAGAAAATGATACAATTGGAAAAGTTAAACTAGAAAGGAATGTAGAATGGTTCGATGGTGAATGTAAAGCTGTAATATACGAGAAAAATAAGAACAGATACATTACACTTCAAAGGGAGACTAGATTAACGAGAGAAAAATATCGACAGAGCAGGAAAAAAGAAGATAAACTACTGAAAAGAAAGAAAAAGGAGCATTTGAAAAATATGGCAGAAACTGTAGAGCAGCTCAGCAATGAAAATGAAAGCAAGAAGTTCTATCAAGCAGTAAAACACATGAGCAAAGGATATCACCCAAAACTAAACTCATATAAGAACAAAAATGGCGAAGACATAGGGGAGGAGTATCAGATAATAGAAAGATGGGCAGAATACTTCAACGAACTGCTTAATAAGAAGTATCCTCAGAGACCGAAGAGCACCCACTAGTGCATAGTGTAGAGCAGGATGTACCCATCCCATCTATAGAGGAGGTAACTGAAAGTGTGAAAAGGCAAAGAAATGACAGGGCACCAGGAGAAGATAGTATATCAGCAGAATTGATAAAAAATGGAGGCCCAGAACTAATGGGAGCACTACACCAACTGGTCTGTAGTATTTGGAAATCAGAGGAGCTTCCAGAAGAGTGGAGAACTGGATTGATTTGTCCAATATTTAAGAAAGGTGATAAGTTAAATTGCAATAACTATAGAGGCATTATGTTACTGAATGTAGCATATAAAATATTCATTAGTATTCTCATGAAACGAATAAGTATCTATGCCGAAGACATTCTAGAGGAATATCAGTGAGGCTTTAGATGTGGAAGAAGCACCATTGATCAGATATTCATAGTGAGACAAACAATGGAGAAGTGCTACGAATACAACGTTGATTTGCATATACTCTTCATTGACTTTCGTCAAGCTTTTGACAGTGTGAATAGGAGAGAAATGATCCATGCTCTGAAAGGTTATGGTATTCCACAAAAGCTGGTTAATTTGGTTGAGATAACACTGAAGGAATCCCAATGTAAAGCCTTTGTTTTGGGTAGAACAAGCAGCGCTTTTGAAGTGACCTCAGGGGTAAGACAAAGAGATTCTCTCTTAGCTGTGCTATTTAACTTGGTTTTGCACAAGGCAATGAAAGAATTGAAATTAAGGGGAACTATTGTTTATAAATCCAAACAAGGTTTTGCATATGCTGATGACATAGCTCTGATAGCAAGGAGTGTGAAGGATATTAAATAAATGTTTGCTAGATAGATTGAAGATATTGGGAAAATAATGGGCCTCAATGTAAATGAAGATAAGACCAAATACTTGAAAATGTCTTCTTCACAGGACAAACGAAAGCTACAAAACCTAATTATTGGGAATTACGATTTTGAGGGCGTCAGAAAATTTACCTACCTTGGAGTAGTAGTAAATAATGAAAATAAGATCTCTGAGGAGTTAAACCAAAGGGTAATGCAAGGTAACAAGGCCTATTTTGCAAATTTACCCCTCCTCAAATCAACTCTTCTGTCCAGGAAAACTAAATTGAAAATTTATAAAACATTGATAAGACTAGTAATTACATATGAAGCTGAGACATGGGTCCTATCCAAACAAGATGAAGAAACATTAAGAGGGTTTGAAAGGAAAATAACAAGGAGAATCTATGGCCCAGCAAAAGAAGGAGAAACGTGGAGAATAAGAATGAACTATGAAATAAATGAAATATTGGAAGAGAAGGATATAGTTAGGTTCTCAAAGTCATTGCGACTATCATGGTTGGGCCATGTTGAAAGGATGGAAGAGTATAGAATGCCCAAATTGTTAATAAATAGCAAGATGGAAGTAAGGGAGTAGGAGAAGAGGAAGACCACGCAAAAGATGGCTGCAAAATGTTGAAGAGGACCTGAAGACAATGGGGATTGGAAGATGGAGAGAGAAAGCAAGAAAGAGAGCCAAATGGGGGCATGTTTAACTGTGGAAGCCAAGGCCCACACCAGGCTGTAGAGCTGTGGAAGAAGAATGTGGATCTCGTAAATAAATTCGCGGAGGTGCTTTTGAGGCCTTGCGTTGTAACTTACACGAAGATCACGATAAATTCAACGAACTTGCGATTAAAACCACCCGCAAGTATAAAGAACTGTATGGTAGGTGCCAACATGCCAACAACAGTTCACAAGGTCCTCATGCACGGCAGGGACCTGATGAAAAATTCAGTATTGCCCCTCGGACAGCTTTCGGAGGATGCCCAGGAGGCCACAAATAAATATGTCCATAATTTACGAGAGTTTTTTTGCGCGAACATACTCTGGTGAAAGTACAATGGAGGACGTATTCAACCTGGTCAATTCTGACCCGATCATATCTAGTAAGCGGGACTCACGGGCGAAGACAACCCGAAACCCCTCATCGCAGGCAATAAAGCAATTGCTAGTTCCTCCGCAAGAGGGTGCTTTAGGTGAGATACCATTCGTCCTCTCGTTCTCAATGGCCGAGGATTCGGATATAGATGATTTATTCGCTGTGGAAGAGGTCGACGATGACGTGCCCGAGGCCGATGAGCACTCGCACGTTGATTAGCCAAATTGAATTTATTTTTCTCTAATTTTTTTACTGTAGTACTTTCATTTGAATGTAAAGGCCATAAAAATACATATGTAGAAATTTTTAATTATATATTTATCACCCGAGTGATTATCCAAGAAGTTATATATATATATATATATATATATACAGTATATATTGAGAAGTATATATATATATATATACTTCTCAATTTTCTACAGCTGAAGAAGGGCCTACATGCCCGAAACGTCCCAGTAAGTCCTCTCTCTCTTTTTACTTTTCTTTCCCCACCCCCTGTCAAGTGTTTTTATTATTGTGGCCTATTGGCGAAATTTTCGTTTCGTGTATATATATATATATTTCTATAATATCTTCTGAGAAAACGCACTCGGCGAATAAAAACACAAATATAAATATATATATATATTTTTATATGACCGGCAACTGGGAGATGCGGGTTCGAATGCCAGATCAGTCGAATGTTTTTTTGCATACTTGGCATGAGACTCGTTTTTAATTACCTTGAAAGTTGATGCAAAACTAATATTATTACGATTATTCAATTTTTCAATTTAAAAACATACATTTTCTGCGAATAATTTCGCACATAAACCTTTTTACAACTCTGACGTCAGATATGTTTTTAATGTACTCAAAAACATAAGCGTGCAAATTTTTGTTAACCGCAATACTATTTCTCTTAGGGGCCAACTTTTAGGGCATATTGACCTCACTGTGCGTCGGCTCCATTATCCCTTCTTCTTTTTCAGCGGTGTAGAACTATGTATAATTAATGGAAGGGGCGAAGGGAGAGCCGACCAAGTGCGCCTAAGTGCAATCCGTAGTATACGTACATATGTATACTCCCTCCCCTCCTCCATTTTCATTTAAACGGTGACCTTTTCCGGTTGAACTTGTCTCCGCGGTGCGTACGACATGTCCCACTGATTTCGTGGTCTCCCACTGTCCACTCGCTCAGGGTTTCAACCCGAAGGTTTGTTGCATTAGCGAATGCCCCCCCCCCCACCCTGTTCTGTTCTGTTGTGTTCTGGCGCCCCTTAGTCTGTGAATGTTTCCACTCCCAAATACGTATAAATAAATGTGTATATTGTCAATTGTCATATTTTGTTCAAACCCATCCGCCTATTGCATCAACAAAATTTGTAAAGTGTAGTAAACTGGTTAATTTATGAGTCGGCGCCCCCTAAAAATATTCTGCCCCCCTTCCCCAGACCCAAAACCTGGCTACGCCACTGGTTTATTGCTTTGATGGGGGAGAATAGAGCTCTCCCTCTCGTACTAAGCCATCAGTGCGTGAAATTAACGCATTCAGGGTGCTGAAAGTGCAAGGGTGCGATATGTGCCGAATAAAATGTTTCCGTTGCCCTGGCCTCTTTAAGTTGTGACCGTGCCTCAGCAAATATATCTCAATCAAAATCCGGAAGTTGAGCGCAGACCCCTCCCGAAACACCCCGTTACCAATTTGGAGGCAATTAAATCTCTATTTTCTGCGGTACTCGCGAAAGCATTCAAAAAAATCGTCCTCTCTGAAAGAAAGGGCATTTTGGGCTCTCACCCGAAGACTTCTCTACGGGCGAAGGGTGGGTGGGGGGAAGAGCAACAATGCGACCAGCACCTTCCACCCCTTCAAACCGAGGATTGGAAATTGCTGTCTCGAAAGTGAAGTTATTACGTCGATACCCCCGCAGTCGATCGTCCGAAAATATAAAGTATTCTTTGTAAAAAAAAGAACTCAATTGTATGTCTTCGCTCCCATGACTGCGTGTCATTCTTTGGCGTGTTTTTCGCGAGGGACTAAAGTGTGCTGGGCTGCTCTCGCTTTGTCGCCTCGATGAAGATGTAGCACCGCGTGAATAAAAGACGCGGCACTCAGAGAGGGACGGGCAGGCCCGGCTTAAGGCCCGGGCGACACGGGCGACTGCCCGGGGCGCCGCAAAGGATGGGGCGCAGTGATTGTGAAAAAATATTTTTTTACTACAACGTTTCACTGGTCAATAGACTTGATAAGTGGGGGGAGGGGGGCGCCGGAATAAGTACTTTCTCGCCCGGGTGGAAATTTTATCTTAAGCCGGCCCTGGGGACGGGACTGAATCGGACGAAGCTGGCCCAAAAACCGTTTCGCTTTCTTGTATTTTTCGCACTTCTTATACTCCTATTCGGGGAGATCCTGATGGTACAATAAAAGTGTATAAGAGGGCCATCACTAACGAAGAATACTATTCCCGCGGGTGATGGATCTTCTTCTTCATTTCATACGCCATGCGCCATCCCTTTCACACAGCGTGCTATTATTGACAACTCACTTAGCGAAGGGCCAGCCAGCACTTGAGTGGACGCTATAATCATATGTATTGGGCGCCTGATCGGGGAAGAGTTCTGTGCCTGGACCGCCTGTAAACAAGAGATGGGGATGCTGGTGGGCATGTGATGGGCCGTCAACTTCCTAACACCACCGAGGGTCAGGGCCGTCTTAGGACATGCCGGGGCCACTTGGGCACACAATAATTTGGGGCCCCGTTGGAAAGTAAAGAAAAGGGCATGAAAAGAAAAAATATTTTTCTGTTATGATTTTATATTAATTATGCTTATGGCGCAGTAAATAAGTTTCACCATATAATACGTATTTATTATTGTTAAAATGTTCACTGCTCATTCTCTGGAAAAAATTGAAAATATGACGGAAATTTTAGTAAGCATCTACTTCTTGAAAACCGAGAGAAAATTCAGCTCCTTTTTTTTGTCTAAGCAAATATATCGGAATTTCGGGGCCCCCGTGAGGTGAAGGGCCCTGGGCTCGGACCCATGTGCCCTTATGGTAAAGACGATATTGAAGACAGGGTGCAAGGATAAGGGGGAGGCCGGAGCCGCAGTTTTTCCTCTCTCCCTTACGGGCGATGTCATATAAGAATGTCATTGGGGGTGAGACGGGCAGCGTCCATTTCCCTCAGTCAGACATAATGCACCCCTCCCAAATACACTAGTCTTCCCACAGGGCGCCAAAACTGCGCCCATCGCACTACACAAGACGAAACAGCATCGACGAAATTCGACCAAATACCCGTAAAAGAAAGTAATTTCTACGCTCAGGATTTGGGTTATCTGCCGAAACGGCGTAAAGACATGAACTAAGAATTAAATACCAATGAGAACACATGCATGATCTTCTGGATCAAAGGCAACAGAAAATAATAGCAGCGTAGATAAGAGACGAAATAATCGAAGCAAGTCGGAACCAGTAAAAGTCACTAATGTCATTTACACATCCCTCTAGAGAACATGCCGTTCAGGCTAGACAGAAAACTTAAATTTATCTCTACATTCCTAAGACGAATGGTGAGAAAATGCAGTGAAGTCAGAGAAATGTATATGTTTTCAAATTAATGAGGCTCAACTTGGGACATTCAGCAATTACTCAGGACCGCTCGGAGAGATTAGTTGATTTTTAAGTTCAATGAATAAGACAGAAGCAATACAAACGCGAAGGAATGTATGACTGCAACTGGACAAGAGAGGTAGGCATGCAATACAGCATTTCAGGTCTTCTACCTATAATTAAACCTTTTTGACTGTGCCTAGCCCGAACGGGGAGCGATGTGAAGAAAATCTTTGCATGGAGAATCACCAGACTTGTGAGCAACTGCATCGGAATTTTTTTTAGCGTGGAAGGGTACATCAAGTACGGTGCTATTTCTGACGCTAATCCTTTATGAGCTCGGGAGGAATTTTATCGGGACCGGGTGATTTCTTGGAGTTAATGGATTTCAGATGACTTTCTAGTCCACTACTAGAGATATTATTAGACTGCATTGGATTATCATATAGCCTAGGAAGTGTAGCGGTGTTATTTTGAGAGCATGTTGTATAGGCACTTTAAAAAAAGGAGTTGAGGATATTTGCTTTTTATAATTTGTTGTTTTCCTAGATTTTTCTTTTATGAGGTTGCCCTTGATTTGTTATCATGAACCTTCTTCACGTGCGACCAAAATTCCTTCGAGTTATCCTCGAAACGTTTGCCCAATATTTTACTTTTGAATTCCGTTAATGCTTTTCGAAAGTCCGCCTTAACTTTCTTATATTTGCCCTTAACTTTTTATATTCCTTTTCGGAGCATAATTACCTCCTAATGGGCGTTCTTCATTTATACGTGCCGATTCGTTGTCGCTTGAGAGATTTCCAGACGTCCTCCTTATATCACCCGGGTTCAGTATTGGCCTTTTTAAGTTTACTTGGTATTGCGCAATTTATGGCTAGCCTTGTAATGCCACGAAAAGTATTCCGTGTATCGTCAGTACAATGGTATTGACTAATATTTTATTTGAGGTCAATAATTCCCGTTTTAAACCTTCGAAATCCGCATGGTGAAATAAATATACCCTCTTATTTTTAAGTGCCCTTTTGTCATAAATAATATGGAATTTAGCGTTTGCTGTGATCACTAATTCCGTTCACTGTTACTAAGTTCAGGTATGTTGGTGGCCAAAAGATCAAAATCGTTGTTTCCACTTTACGGTGTTGTGACTAATTGATGTAAGGAGTTAGATGTGAATATATAGAGAGTGTCGCGCAACTCATTATCCTTGCCGCTATTTTTGAAACTATATGTCTTCCAGTAATTCGAGGGAACGTTGAAATCACCACAGATAATTATGTTATTTTCGTTATTTTGACGTATGAAACGCTTCACCTGTCTTTCCAACTCTGAAACTGACATGAGTGAAGAACTCATCAAAGGTAGGCATCGGGTAGTTTAAAATATGAGCATATAAAAATTATTTTTGTCGAGCATTTAATGGAACAACACACTCTATTTATGTCAATATTTGGAAATATCTCGGTTCTGCTAACAGTCTCATCTTTGACTGCGATAAATGCTACTCCTCCTGTTCTCGCTATTCGGTGTTATTTATATATTGCATATGGTTTTGGGAAGATTTCATTTTCCGCAATTTCATTCGATAACCAACTTTCTGTTCCTATTACTACATCAGCGTCCGTGTACACAATGAGATGGTGAAAATCAGCGACTTTGTTTTTTATACTACGGCAATTCATGACCACATTGGAAATGGCATCCATTGGATGCGAATTTAGGGCCCTTTCATTAGAGTGTCATTTATGGCACTCGTTTTTGATGTACCTGAGCCGCGGTTTCTATTTCTTTCGGATAGTAAGTCATTCTGAATTTGAAAAAAGCTCTTATTCCTACCAATATTTTCGGTGACCCCTTTACTTAATAACCCACTACATGATCCCACTCCCTGCCCTACTCTCTACCCTAAAAAAGCCCTGCAGTGCTCTAAATTACTACCAGCTACACACTTAGCTGCCTCGGCTGTGTAATGGACACCAGACCGGTTCAGAGGGTCCCGACACGATCGGATTCCCGGCCGAAGGTCAACGAAGGAGGCTCCGATGTCCGTACAGAAGCGACGCAGCCTCTGGTTTATGCCTTCCACTCGGCTCCAAACCAGGGTTCCAAGATCGATCCTCGGGACCAGACTACAAATTGCTTCTCTTACCCGCTTCACCTCGGAGTCCAATTCCCGGAAGAAACGCAGGATCTCCTCGGATTCACGGTCCATGGCGTCGTTGACGCCAACATGGGCCACAACCTGCAATCTGGAGCACTTCGTGCCCCGAACCGCCGCACCAATCGCCTGCGTCACCTGCGGAACACCGCTACTCGGAAAGTACCATGACGTTACACGGTGTCTAACACCCTCATGGCCTGCCCTTTCCCGTAAAGGGACCATAACACGGCGGACGTTGCTGCTTCCTATCACTAAAATCCCTCCCTTCCCACTCTGACGGCTTTTACATTGATTATCATCTTGGCGTCACAACTGAAATATCTCAACATTAGATAATAACTTTTTTCTCACAAAAAATTATATTTACCCACATACTCTAGTGTTGTCAAGAGAACAACATGTCATTGTTATTTTTAGATTTTACTGACTGTTTGTCATTTTTTATAATGTTCCGGTGTAAAGATCTCAGTTACTGTTTTTGGTTTGACAAAAAAATATATGTTAGTAATCTCGACGTTAAATGCTCGGAAGTGTTTACGACGGCTACATAAATGAACGAACAACATTGATGGCATCTTTCCTGCGTGGAAACGACGAATATCCATATTCAGCGGCGAAACAACCTTTCGTTTGGATTTAGGGGTGGGGGGGATAGTGTTTTGGCACATCCACGGCCACCAACCGCCACGCCCCCTTCAAACCAATTTGTCAAGCTTCAAAACAATCCTTCAAAAATCCTAAAATTTGCTATTTTCAAACTGGGAATTGATGTTTTCCGATTAACTTAAAATATTTCACTAGAACAGGACCCCGTCTCTTTGGGTGTCGCATTAAATGCTTTCTGCACACCCTTTTGGATACATTTCGGCGTCCTCCGTTACATTTGGGGCAATGTACCTACCCTTCGTTTGTCCTCGTTGTTCCGTCGGAATATGTTTCACTGTGACGCGCGTTGCACCACTACGTGTGTGCTGTCACTGTGAGGCGAAACACGCGTCGTGAGCCAGTGATACAAATTATGAGGAAACATCAAGGATTGCTCTTTTTCACTAAAAATAAGTATAAATGAATAAATATCCTCACTGCGCCATTCTGAGCCGTCACTGGCGCGTCCTTGGGACTCGTTAAAGGGAGGAGGGCGCGTTGTGCAAAAAGAAGAGTATGCGTTTGCGGACTCACTCGAGATGCTGCTGTCCTTCTCCCGATGATCTCCTCTCTGGAATCCACTCTTCCTTCGCCCCCAAGCCACGAAACACACACACTCACACGCACTGGCTACCAGCAGATTCCTTCGGGCGGAAGTCGGAGTCTGTCAGTCCACGCAGAGGAGCCACACGGTGGGGACGGGCGATGCGAGAGAAATGGGCGCTTGACGGACGCGAGCGGCGGTTTATACACCCGCTTCCTCCTCTTGCTCCAACACACGCGGCGTCGTGTTTATTTGTTTCCTCCTCCTCCTCTTCCCCCCTCCCCACTCCGACTCCTCTGGAAGCTCGCTTTCCCCTCCGACCCCTTTCCCCCCCCCTCTCTAACATAACCCTCTCCCCACTTCAGAGATTCGGGGAATCCACGGGCGATGGCGCAGCCGCGGTATTTCCCGGCAGCCTCGGGGTGGAGGAGGAAGAGGAGGAGGCTTGGGCAGGAGGTGGGAAGACCTTGGAGGAGCAGAGAGGAGTGACTGCCCTCGTGTTTCCTCCAGACAATAAGTCATGAGCGACAGAATTCGCGGGTCCGTGCCTTTCACGGGGGAATTCCCCCCCGCGACATTCGTGTTCCTCCGAAGTCCGCGGCGGATAAAAGCGCCGATTTCTCCCGTACGTGAGCACAGAGTCCTCTGGATTGCATTCTCAACACTACTCCCTCATCGAGTAAGTACCCACTTCATAGGTGGTTATTAAATGGCAATCCAGAGGCCTCTGCGTGATTGCATGCGTTAAATTTCTACATAGTCAAAGTACGGTCAACGTTTGCCCTCGACGGATGCCGACAATCGAGGCTCCCGACATCCATGTGCTTAAGAGCACAGCTGATTAGCATTGAAGTTTATGGAGTTTAAGTATGAATGAACGGAAGAAATACTTATGTGTCGTGTGATGCAAGTTGAGGTACGACGATAGGCTGTTTCATGTCCTTACTACTAGTGAGAATACCCGAAGTTAAGTGATTTATATATGCTAATTTGATAGTGTGCCTCCAAGCAGCGCTAGATGTAACTTTTACTACCACATTAAAAATATGTATTAACAAATTAACCCTCCCAATAACTGATCTGTGGGAGGCGGTTGACGCAATAGAGTGCTGCGTAGATTCCATGGCTTACGTATGCTATGCTTACAGTATTCATCATAGTTTTATGAGTTGGGAGATATCAAGATACAAACAATTTAGGCTAAATTCATGTGCCTCCAGTTTGATGGCTATATGTACTGTCAATATGTTTTTTGCTGCAACATAAAAACAATAGCAATAATTTATGACATCTGATATTGACACATCTGCACATGCTAATTCTAGATGAAATAATTGCAACAGTGGGATACAGATAGTGCGATGACGTGGGATTCTTAGCAATCGCTGCGACTAAAATTAAGGATTACTCCATTCATGAAACCATTAAATATGCTCCTGGGCATTTTTCTCAACACATTTTGGCCGATAATGTATGATCGCCATCTAAATAAAAGTTAATTTTAATGAGAAGATTTAGCGAAATAACTGCACAACACTTAACGTGTGTTCAACGCCAACAAAAAATAACATGGAACCTTGAACGGGTTTGATTTGATCCCGCAATCACCGCCTTTCTAATACTAACTCACGTCGTTCCACGGCTTGCATTAGGTTAATGCTTATTGTTAGGTTAGGCAAAATAATACAATTAACATTCTCCTTTTTCCAAATGCACGGGCCATTTCAGAAGAGAAATCCGACTGAGAAAGATAACCGATCCGACAGAGTTCCCATGGCGAGAAAGAAGGAGGAGATATCCGACAGAGCGTTGGGCGATGAAATTCCTGAGTATTTTGGAGATTCTGGATGCCATTTGAGCGATGCTTCACGGTCTCAATCGCCCGTGACTCGTGTGGCATCGAACATAGTTGGGAAAGTTACAAAAAAATTAACTGATTAAAGTTAAAGTTAATCTCTGTAAAATGTAACTAGTTAAAGTTAAAAGTTACCGTTCTGAAAAAGTAACGGATTAAAGTTAAAGTTGAAAAAGTAACTTTTACGGTAAAAGTTCCTTTTTCAGTTCCTTTTCAGAAACTTGTAAAAAGTAACTTTTAAAAGCTATTTTTCGCAAATGGGGTAAAATAAATACAAACTTAAAATGCTAGAAATTTTTTTTAACTTTTACTTAAAAAGTCATTAAACTTTAATAACATTCTCATTTCAAAAATTTGTACCGGACATCCGGACATTTTTTTCACAAGTTTATCTTTAGGTCACCATCAACTGCTATCCAAATGCAAAATAATTGTAGGAACTATAAAAGGATAAATAAAACGGTGCTTCCACATGAATTCACAGATGTGAAAGGAAGAGAAGCAAACACTACTTTGTTTGGATTTCTGAAAGAATTAATGATTCTATCGTACTGTCCCAAGAAAGGAAAAAATGTTATTTTGCTCAGTACAATGCATGGTCAACCAAATATTGACGAAGCATCTGAAAATAAAAAACCTGAAGTATGTAATCATGAATTATAACAGTAACAAAGGAGGTGTAGATACAATTTACAAAATGGTACGCTGCTACAGTTGCAAAAGAATGACTCGAAGATGGTCCTTAGCAACATTTTATAGCATGATTGATATCAGTGCTATCAGCGCTTATGTTATATGGAATCATCTTAATGATCAAAATCGCTCAAAAAATTACAGAAAATACGTAATGTTATCATTTGTCTTGAAAAGAACTAGCAGGGATTTCTCAAAGCGATTATCTAACAAACATCCAATATCCTCAACTGGAAAGGATGGCATCGAGGAAAAGAAGTTGTGTAGTATCAACAGATGATTGAAAAAATACGAAAAAGGGTAGGTGCCATATGTGTGATTATATAAAGGACAAAAAGACATGTGGAACTTGCTCAAGATGTACCAAAAACATATGCCAAGAACATTCAAAAATTGTATGCAATCATTGTTTGTTATTACTAAATATTTTCGAATAAAATATGTAACATTATCCGTATTTGAATACATGAAAACATAGGCATGGTTAACTGTGTCAAAAGTTCTGACTCACTTTCAATAAATAAATCTTAACTAATAAACTTACAGCGGAATTGAAGATAAAATAAAATCATATTTTATTTTTATTGCTCTGAAATATCCTATGGTGCACCAATGGCTTCCAACTCAAAAAAATAATAATCGTGATGATGTGTTAATATTTTTAAATTTAAACAGTTGTCATATAACCAAGTAACCAACAGTTGTCATATAACAGTTAATGTCATATAACCAAGTTAAAAATGCGCATAAAACTGTAGTGGACAAATACTATCTACCAGATAGTATTTGCACGCACGCACGCACATTAGACCCAGACAGGCAACAACGAGACAATTTTTTTCGGTCGTCCTAAGGCGTTACTGTATTGATCCATATTATAATAGCTGTTTATCAATCGTAGCGTGAATCCTATCCCTTCAATTTCAATCAAAATTAGTGAAAGTAATGCAGTGAATGGATATGGTTGTATAGGAAGACTGCTAGTGTATATCTCAACAAGTTGTTATTTACATTGAGGAAGATTTGGTAATGTATGCTGTTTAATGCATTTCATCTTCAGTATCGATCAATATTCCGATCTCTTTCCGTCCGTGGAAGCACCTTGGCCCACAATATGAGCTTAGTGATGGAAAAATGTCGGTCAACATCGATTTTTCGAGCAATCGATTTTTAATCTAAATGAAAAGCTCGACTTTTCAACAAAAATCGAAATTTGAACCAAAAGATCGATTAATCGAAAAAATCGACGGTTATTTTTGAAAAAAATACAGTTGGTACCAAAACATGTTTATTATTCATTCGAAAAACGCTCATAATGTATATTTGAGTAGTATAAAAAATCCCTAAAAATGAACTTAGAATACATTCTTGAATTATTTGTAGTAAAAATTTACAAATGCACGCACATTAAAGTTTGGGGATCACCGCTGGGAACCATTCGGCTTCACTAAAATTTTTAAGAAAGATCAACTGATTGAGATGCTTTCTTGATAATCTAGGGCGTGCCTTGCCAATGTTACCGGCCTTACAGATAAGTCTTTCACATGGGACGGATGACGTTATCATACTCAGCACTCTGATCGCGAAACGGTACGAAATGGTCAAGATCGAAGTTGAAAAATCGAGTTCGGATCGAAACTCGTAGATCATGGCTCGATCTCGATTTCCTCGATCTTTGACTATTAAAACTCGATTTTCGATTTTAATCGAAATCGATTTTTCCATCACTATATGAGCGAAGTACGGAGCAAAAGATTAAAAGTAGATGCTGTGCCATCAATTTTCATCCATAGATTCTGGCCGATGAATGGGAAACTAACGATGAAATGAGTTACATCAAGATCAGGTCAAGGAAATGAAGCTAAGGCTTGAAAACAACCAAGACCAAGTGATGGAGTGAGGATATGTAAGTGAGAAATGTTTAAAGATTGTATTATGGTGTAATTAAATACCCTTTAGCTGCGTCATGTGTGATACTTTCTTTAAAGGAATACTCTTATAATGTAAAACCATATTTAAAAACCCAAATAGTTTGTCATCGTGCGATCTACTGAAAATACCCAAGCGTGTCTTGCTATAAATGCTGTTGCTATTGATGCAATTTTAATGGCCAAACTGTGACAAGCATTCAGTAAACTCAAATATACATTAAGTAAATGTGAGCTGGACAAATGTAGATTTTCAATTACATTAGATCCCATTCAATTTAAGAAAATCCCTTTTTTATATTGATAAGGGGCTTAGTCAATTTCCTCCTAATGTTCAAATCAATATCCTGCCTACATTATTATATTACACATTTTTAGGATCTTTTGTGCTCCCATTGAAATGATAATTTTACGGGTCACAAAAATTGTATTACCCCTTTCATCCTTCTGGTGTTAATAAGGGCAATTCCTATAGTTTTCCTTTCTTTAATGTCCACAAAGGCATCTCCAATGGCAAATCTCCTACTGCCTAACTAAGGCTTCACTTTTGTTTATAAATTGTCATCTATATTGAATTTTGCTGTTTTAATGCTTAACTACATCTCCATTTCTTTTGTTGATGAAGCAGAAGTAAAGAATTCAGCTGATGCACTGATACAACGCCTGAAAATACTTAACGTCACATGCCTTCCAACACTTATTGCTGAGGAATAAAGTAAAACATTCAGGTACCATTTTGCAAGCTGAAGAATTATGTGCTAGGATTTAAGTGTGTGTACGAAGCTACAATTGTTTCAAAGTAAAACTAGTTCCAGTTCCGAGTGCTCAACACTCAAAATCTCTGTGACGCGTCTCTTGCTGTGGTTTACTATATAAAGATGTTGCCTAATTACCATGTTCACTTAAATGGGCTTTTACCCGCGGAAAGTTAAAAGAGAGGAAAATCTGTCATATTCACTTCCATGTACACTTCCATAGACTTCCATAATTAAATGAACAAATACTGCCATGATGAAGAAAATCTATGCACTTCAAAGTTTCGAATCAGCCAACTTATGGAAGTGTTCCGTTCATTAACATAACCTGTGGGTGTCCGAATGAGCATTCAAATTTTACGAACAGTTTAAAAACATACTTACGCAGTAGCAATAAAAAACATGCTCGGATTCTGTGCGAATCAGGAAATTATTTTTCAGTTCTCACTCAGTGATTCAACGCGAAGGTTGGTTTGGATAGTTGAGGGCAGAACTCAACCCGGACTAAGCCCCAGGCGTGTGAATTTCACACATTAAGGGTAGGGGGGCCAGTTCCTTTCCCTGGGCCACCTCGCACTCCGAGGATTTTTCAGTTGCATTTCTTTATTCTGGAATGTTAAATGTTATGAAAAAAGGAACTCGCCAAAATCGCGTGGAGTGGAATACTCGAGAGTTATCGAGACGGAAAGCAATTTATGTTTAGCCGTGCAATGATTTTGAGTGCTTCTTTGCCGAGGCATCCTCATCTGCTGTACAGTTGTCACACTGTTCGACCGAAAAATAACTTGAATACACACGAAACATTTTTGGCGCTGCATTAAAGATCTCGGGGCTAGCTTACCGCTACCAAGTGAGTCCACCAGTTTACGGATGGTTAATCGACCTTTAGATAGGGAGAGGTTAGCTGAGGAATAAGCGAACTCACTCGACAAATAGGCAGGCGTGAACAAAAAGTGGCGGTATCGAGGAGGCCAATCCATCCTTGACACATAAATCCCTGAAAATGCTTCGACTCGGATCGGAAGAACGAAAAACGTGAATGCAAGTGCTTGGAGGAAAAAACCAGCACCAATTATCTGATGACATAGTACTTCTCGCTTAGGAGAGAGAAGATCCGACAGAGGACGCTGAACTGCATGGATAAAACTCTGAAGAAGTACAAATTGAAGATTAATGTTAAGGTTATGGTTAGTGGAAGAAATCAAGAAGACAGAATCACCGTTAGACTTGGGCAGCAAAAACTTGCGCAAGTGGAATAATTTTGCTATTAGGGACGCAGGATCACCAACGATGCATGGAAGAAGGAAGAAAGATATTTTTAGCAGATTAATCCAAGCAAAGAAGGCATTCTAGCAGAAGAGGAGTGTGCTGACAGCTAGTAACACAAACCTGGAAGAAAAGAAGCACTTTATTAAAACATATATTTGGATCATGCTCTTATAAGACAGTGAAGCCTGGATGATGACTGCTACGGAGAAAAAGAGATTGGAAGGAATGGAGATGCGGTGTAACCGAAGAATGAGAATGACGATTAAATGGACGGAGAGAAGCACTAACGAAGAAGTCCTGCGAAGAGCTGCGAAGAGCTGGGAGTGGACTAAAACGGCAAGCATCCATAATAATATTCAGAGTGGTATTATTTTTAGAAAACTACTAATTCCTTGCAAGGTATGACAACTTCTAAAGCAGAAGCTGTAAAGTCGATACTAGTGCAGATGGCATCAAAGGCATCAATAAAACATTGTTCTCTTATGGCAGAAGACCCAAGTAGAGTAAGATTTGAAAACAGTTGTTAACCCTCAAGTAGTTCTCACAATGGAGGTGAGCCCTGACTTAATCACGAAATTGAAAAAAATTCATGGCCTTGAGTCAATTGAGACGGAAAAGTTGATGTTGGGGTTTGGGGAATTACGTCAAATATTACAGCGAAACAATTTCCAGGGTTCAGTGGATATAATGAAAGCAGTTCAGGTACTAAAATTGTTTGAAGCATGTTTTGCATTAAAGTGCCTTGAAGCGATTTGGACCCCCTGTGCAAATGTGGACTCAGAGAGATTTCTTTCCTCCTACAATACTGTTCTAGCAAATAGGAGAACAAATCTAAAAGAAGAAAATTTTGCCACAGTGGAAATTTTTTCATTTGAAAATACGGATATTTAACTGTAATTTGGCTCTTTATGTTAATTGGTTAGGTATGTGAAATGTACAAAAATATAAAATGTCAATACAGAATGGTATTAATTGTTTAAATTTTATCTAATCAATGGTATTCAACATTTATTGCCAACAGGTAGGTCTGCTGGGAGGTGGGCACTTAATTCACACCAAATATTTTGTCGTGAAAATAACACCGATTTCAGGGTAAAATCACACCGCTTTTGCAAAACATAACACCACTTTTGGCTATAAAATAATCCCACCTTTTGCAGGTCTCTAGTGATAGAGGGACTTGGCTTTGATTATTGGAAAAATACAGATCAAGCGATCTTCAGTGTGACATGCTTTGACCCCGATCACTATCTCCAGAACTGGAATAAGAGACAAGGTGAGAGAGACAAATGTCGAACGGACAGATTCTGGTACAAGGGTTTCTTCTCCTTCTTTCCATAGTGATCATGACAGAAACCGAGCGTGAAACTAACGCAACACACACGCCGCGCCGTCAGCAAACAATGGGCTTACGAACATATTTTTAGAAAGTACATTAAAAATTCTTTACGTCATTGTATACGTGGTAACTAGCTTTTTCCTCGAATGGAACAGAATTTGTGGCGAAAAAATAATGAAAAAAGTAGATGATTTCGAACTGGAGCGAAAACAACAAGAATGGGGAATCATGGGAAATGACGTCACTAGTCATACCGGAGAGCGGATGCTTTGGTGTGGTGACGTGTGGTTGCTCTTTGTTATTATTCATCGGCCTTGCACCGTAAATACGCTTTAGCTACACGAGTTATGGCTTCTGCAACTGAAAACAGATGGTGCTTTGTACCGATGTGTAAACATACATCGAAAAACTCGCCTGATCTTTCATTCATCACGGTCCCGAAGGATAAGAAAGAACGAGAATCTTGGTTCAAATGCACACGAAGAGAAACTGTCTCCTTCTTCGGTTCTATTTTCCTGTGGTGATCACTTCAACCTAAGTAAATTTCATATTAAATTGCACTATTTCTTAAAAAATTAAGTAAGTAATACTTAGTAATCTACTAATCTACCATCCAATTAGTAAACTTTAGGAATAGTTCATGGTTATATGAAATTGTTTGTGAAGCATTTTGTCGTTCTTACGGAGTAGTTAAAATATGATTAGAGCACAGCTAGTGGATGAGTCGATTTCGTTGCTGAAAATGTATCATGTGTATGCTTTAATGCTAATTTTTAATCTTTTACATTCAGCTGGAAGAGGAAATGGAGAACTATATGTACCATAAAGTAATGGGTGGTATTCGCCTTAAAGATGGTGTCGTTCCCACATTTTTAATTGCCAAGCAGACAAAAGATCGACTACTTCTACCTACAGTCCGAGGTCACTAAATATAACGTAAATAATTAACTAATGCACCCAAAAATTTAGAAAAGAAATACTACTCGAGAGGGGGTTGAACCTGTGTCAGATAAACATTGCTGGCTGGCAGTCCAACTCTTTATCCATAGGGAGAAGGAGGCTATTTCTTTCATTCAGAATTAATGCACGCAGTGACTGTCCAGTAGTAATTTTGTAAAAGTGGAACAAAAGTGCTTGCTATTTTTGACCATACATACAAACAAAAGCCACAAGCCAGCAAAAACACCAATTGGTGCTTTTAGCTGGAATTCCGCCTCAAATTCCGCCTCAAATGTGGGTTTTCACCTGAGATGTCAAAGCAATCTCATTGTCATGCCTAAGTAAGATCCATATTTAACATTTATACTACGTCTAAACAATCAATTCCTAAAAGAAGACTCAAATGTAAATTGGAATGATGGCAAGGTTTACTCATTTTGGCCCTGTTGTGGCTGCACTAAGACCTGAGAATTATAAATTTTCAACTTAGCATTTCCTGGTAATTTATTGGTATGTAATTCTGCCGCGTTGTCCTATATGCGTATAAGTTACCAAACATGGTATTCAAACAAATCAAACAAACCAATTCAGAAGAAAGCTAATGTTTATATTGCTATTAACAAACGCAAACACTTACCAGGGGACGTTGGGCAGTCAAGGCACTTCAGCTCCTTAACTCAATAATCTTCCCTTTCGTTCATCACGAGAGTAAAATTGTAGGATTTACTTCTTATTTTGTGCTCAGGGGAAACTCGTGCATTTACTATGCACTTTGTTCCCAGCCGCTTCACTTTAACGTACCCTATAGTTGAATCACCATACTTTTCTCGAGCTGATCTAATGAGTGAATTTAGAACAGCAAATATATACGATAACCAACAAGTTAATCAAATTATTTACTGATATTATAGCTCTTTATATTACAGAGTTAAAATATATACAGCTGTAATAAGGAATTACGCAATAACATCTCAGGAGAACGAACTTAACTAATCATTTTTGTTCCTCTAATCTCGTCAGCGTTAAACCGATCATCTCTTCTTATAAACTCGTGAAGAGTGAACATATCTAACGCTGGTAGATTGTCAGAATCAGCTTTAACGAAATCTTCCTGCTCCATGACCTATAAATATTTCTTGCAGAGACGCAGAAAAAAACAATATTAAAGCATCTGCTGTCGTTTCTTGCAGTGGTACGCGGCAATGGCTTCCTGGGATCATCTGGGATATGACTAGTGACGTAATCCGTCCTGCGACCAATGAAAAAACGTTTCGCTGCGCTAAAGATTTCATACCTAATTTCATATTTTAAAATTAAGATAGTAATTTAACACTTAGTTTTATTTGCGATGTTTTATGTTTTTTATACTCTGCTCCTCATAAACTAATGCATGAAATCAATAACTGAACGAAATAAATTTTAGTTCAAAACCCCATTGATTCGCCTTCGTCCGCTTCCACTTTCTTCCTTCCTTTCCCTCCAACACGGTGTCCTCACATCCCCTGCCACTCGCCCCCACGCCCAGGCGGCTCGCAGCGTAGGTAAGTACCTACTGTATCGGCGCAAAAAAGATAGA
This sequence comes from Pyrrhosoma nymphula, assembly GCA_963573305.1. NCBI lineage: Eukaryota > Metazoa > Arthropoda > Insecta > Odonata > Coenagrionidae > Pyrrhosoma > Pyrrhosoma nymphula. Next base: position 152,801,489 of record OY754329.1, on the reverse strand, counting down.
ACGCTGAACTTAAAGCATTTGTATGAAGTTCCGCCGGAGCTCCATAGAGTCGTGTAATATATCGTTTTACTCCTTATTTATTTGACTGCAAAGTGCGTTCATTGAAAGGTGTTTGAATGTAAACGTTTAGCTTCTACGGTCGAAAGAGTGAAGAAAAACACGCGAAATACCAGGAGAACGGCGAAATGGTCACGGCCAACATATTTTATTGGTGCACTTCATTATTTTTTTACGAAGAGGACGACACCTTCGCATTACGAATAATTTTTAAAAATTAAGTTTTACTCATCCTTTGATTTTTAAAATGGCCGAAAGCTATATTTCAATTTCCGAGATGTAGAAAAGTATATCAATATCGAAGTTACGTATGATTTATGAAAAATATATTTACAAAACTTTTCATGTAAGGAAATATTGATATTCTTCCTCTTACTTAAAATAAACTACAAAGAAGAAAAACGCCCCGCGGCAATGCAGACTACCATTTTGCGCAGTTGGTAAATTTGGTTGGTTGGTGCTATTGATTTCTACCTCAAAGTAGGTCGCCATTTTTTGCCAAATGATTGGTTGCTCCCCAATTCTTAGGCAGCTTCCTGTTTCTAAAGTTTCCTGTGGTCTATGGAACCCCACCACTTGGGTTTTCTTGGTGTTTAAGTCGAGACGCCATTTTTTATACCACCTGGGGGGTTATTTTGTAATCTCACCTTTTTAGTGACTCTTAGTGGAAAGGCGGGATTTCCGTTTCCCTCTCTTAATGATCGGCTCACGAACGGTACGTGAATTGTCGAAGCTTCAATTACCTTATATCAAATAAAAGATGCCGAGACTAGCGAATACCCAGATTGCTCAACATCTTACGGAAGATATCTTACACTGTACATACCACGAAAATCTAAATACAGTCAAAACTACAAGCGGCATGTAAGCGATCACTCAATATTTAAAAAAATTAAGTGCATCTAATTAGTGTTCGATTCACAAGCACGGGAAACATCTACCAAGAACGTAGATTTTAAGGCAATATTTGTTAAAATTATGAAATCATGGTATAAATAACTGAATTCCATTCTCCATACACTGGCGGATAGGCACACGAAAACAAAGGTATCAGCAAAATTGTTTGGGAAATATTGATACGAAATATACCTATACACAGATAATTCAAGCTAATAATAACATAAGAATTTCAAACAAAGTATACCTTCAAGTGCCCAATATATTGGAGTTGAAAATGCTGAAGTTCTTCGCGTTGTGCAATTGACAACAATACGATTTAAAATTGTTTGTATCTTTCGCGCCCTTGTTTATTTTCCAACTCAAGCTTCAAGTGGAAACGATGGTGGCTCCATGTCACGTTCTTTATGACAGGTGAGATGGAACTAATGGCAGGCGGAGATAATGAAACGGATCAAGAGTCGAAAGATACGGATCAGAGCGGATGAATCGTCTAAAAGACCAGCACATGACCGGCAGTTCACCGCTTGAGATCCGAAGATGGTCATGCAGCCTGGGTGGCGGAGTTGAACTACGAAAAAGTGACATTTTATGACGTATTCTCAATAAAGTGAGATTACAAAATAACCCCCGGTAGCTTCGTCCAAGGAGTCTTGTACATGCATTTTTGCAACTGTCCTATTTTTACTTTTCGCGAGTAACGCTACGTCATCCGCGTATAAAGCCCTTTGGGGTCTTTCGGGAAGTTCGTCATGTAAAGGTTTAAAAGGGTAAGCCAAAGTACCGATTTCTGTGGCTCAACGGCTTTTATTACCTTTTTCTCACTTTTTGATGGCTGCAAACGTTCTGCCACTCAGGTATGAGTCCATCCACATGAGGGCCCATAAAGGAAAGTTCTGTCCATGAAGTTTGTATAGTAAACCTTCGTGCCACATTTTGTCGAACGTCTTAGAAACATCCAGGAAAATACGTATCGTCAATGGTTTTTTGTTAAAATTGTCGGATATGTAGTCCAGGACTCTGTGGACTAGGTGGGTTGCGGGTCTTTCTTTCCTGAATCCGAATCGGTCTTCCGGTAGGAGGTTCATCTTTTCAATGATTTTGGATAAGTGTCACACACATCTTTCTAGACGTTTTACAAAGTTGGAAAGTAGTAACATTGGTCTGAAGTCTGACGATTTGATTTTCTTACCGCCTTTCTTTGGAATACATTTGATTACAGAATCTTTCCACATTATGAGAAAAAGCCCTTCCTGTATTGAGAGGTTGGCAAGCCGAAGGAATTCGTCTTTGGCTCTAGGAGGCATTTCGCTTGTCATTTCGTTTGGCAGACCGTCTTCTCCTACCGGTTTTCCTTTAGGGAATTTCTTTAACGTTTCTTCCAATTCGCCAGGGGTTATTACTGGGAGAGTTTCAACCTTTGTTCTTTCCCTCCATTCTTACCGGTGTAATTGACATGCTGGCGTTTTTATCCCGGGTTTGCCTGGCGGGAATATTTTTTTCAAAAAGCTCACCCAAAGGTGGGTGAGTCCACTTCACTTATTTTTCCTCTGATATTCTGCGAAGAATTTTAGTTTGCATATATGTTCGAAGATAATTCCGCCGTGTCTTTCCAAGTTGTGGACGGTGGCTTTTTCAGTTTCGGATTGAAGAAGCCTGCAAGGATATCCGGCGAAATATTGTTCACCATATGGACCGACGGCAAGCGGCTTCTTCCAACATTCATTCAACCTAGCGGAATCCCACACAATAACTATTATAAAGGAAAGGCACTAATTATTGCTAGATGTGGAAAGACGTCACCATTAGTCTCCGCGAAAATTGAGTCATTTTGGGCTATTGCTATCCGGCCGTCCCTCATTGGTTCATTCCATCTCGATTACATTCTAATGAGTGATAAACCAACATGATTTTGGGCCATTTTCCTGTCCACTTCTGGTCTTTTATTGATGCTAATTAACTTAATTACTGTCACTCACATGCACGAAGACACGCCCAGCGGAGATCACGACTTGAACGGGGGAAGGGAATGTTGGATGACGTAGATGAGAGAGATGGTGTGAGAGAACCTTTCAAGGAATTAGTGCGTGCTTCGGAGTCATTCGCTGATGTAAATACGAGAGTGTAGGAGGCTTAAGCAGTGCTTCACGGATGCAGATGTTGATTTAGAGTTTTACTGCGTTGGGAGCATTTTTGGGTCAACGTTTCCCTCGCTTAGTAGCGAGCGTCTTCAGGAGCGAATTGATTGTTGCTGTTGTAATCGCTGCTCTTTGGAAGCCGTTGGAAATTCTTCACTTTTTCCTCTCATCGGTTGTGGTGGACCGCTTGGGGTGTCTTTTTCTTTTTACGTGCCGCTGCCTCCTTTGTCTTCGTCGCTGTTGGTCTCGGCGGAGTCCGCGGCGTCATGTTGTCCGGCCAGGGGTGTCAATATCTACATCGTAGTACTAAAACAGTATTAGTAGTACCATGGGATTCTGTATTCCGTCGGTTTCGTACCAATCGTGGTACGGGCGATGCTGTGACGGATGAAGCAGACATTTGGGTTAGAATCGATGTTCTTTTTTTCTTCACCCGCCTTCCTCTCACCGAAACCTTCATGCTCCTGGGTGCCTAATTCGACAGCAAAACGGTGGCACTTTTCCACCATGCACTTGCATCAACACGCTTCAAACATGATGATTTTCTTCTATGAATATGCGTATGGAGTAGCATTAGGATATTCTTTGTCACCAGCCATAGCCAACTTTTATATGCAAGACTTTGAGGAGAAAGTACTTTCATCATCTCCTCTACGCCTCACGGACCGGATGCCTTTTCGTTATTTTTAGACGGTATGAATAATCAACATTCGAAGATCCAATTCTCAATGAAGACAGAGAAAAACAAGAGGATTGCTCTTTTCGACATCCATGTCCAGTGGAAGTTTAGCGGCAGGGTCAGGTACAGCGTTTACCACAAGCCTATACACACACAGAACTTTATCTGAACGGCCACAGTCATCACCGCCTCTACAACGAGGAGCTATCCTTTCGACACTAATACACCGTGCGAAGGCCATTTCCGATTCCGAGAGTTTACATAAAGAGCTAGAACACCTCAGAAAGGCCTTCCATCAAAACGGATACGGAGAACGACAAATCTCGTTGGCCTTCTATTAGTCCTTCAAAACTCGGAATGTGGATGTAGGCGAAGAACGCCGGGTCTTTCTGCCCTTTGTGTCCACAATTTAAGGAAAAATCACAAGAATTCTGAAGTGATACTACATAGAAGCTGTCCACAAGCCTATGGATAAAGTTAGAGACCATCTTGTGAGAGCGAAGGACGCGATCGGCCTCATGACTCCTGGAGTCTATCAAATCCCATGTAAATGAGACGAAGTCTACGTGGGTAAGACCGGTAGAATAAATGCTACGAGTGTGATGGAACACCGCAGATATTTCAAGCTTGGTCAACCAGAGAAATCGGCGGTGATTGAACACAGCATCAATTTGGACCATAGGATTAAGTGGGACGACACAAGACTTCTTCGGCATACTGGGAACTTTTGGGATCAACTCACGAAATAAGCCATTGAGATTCGGATGGAACTGGAAATTTCAACCGAGATTCTGGTAATAGCGTCAGCAATGCTTGGAATTAATTTTTGAAAGGAATAAAGAACGCAAGAGCTAAGCCTCTGCTGATTAACGGTCTCCGGAGTCAGCAAATGGCTTCCGACCAATCAATTTTACCTGTAGTTGTCAATTTTTCCTGTATATTGATTTATTATTTGTGCATATTCACTCATGTGATTGAGATAAGACATTTGACTGCGTTTTATATTTCGTATTTCTAGTTGCAAAAGTGGCTCTACGTGTACCTATAGTATTTGGACTTTCAAAGACGGATAGAATTATTCGATAAAATTAATTGAAGAATAGCCACTAACATAGAATATCGGTGTATGTATTCTTTATTTGCGTGTGGTTTAATGAAATATTCGTGCATATATAGGTACTATTATCGTGGGTATATGATAATGAAATAGTTGCCCGCTCGTGTCATGAAACATTTTCTAAATAACTTGGTGGAGCAAAATAGAATGTAAAATGAATTTAATGAGTAACAATGATAAGTATGGCGAGATAAATTTAAGTGGAGTAAAGTAAATTTGCATTTAGCGTGTGTTGGTTACTGTGCATGTACTTGTGTTTTGCACACACACACTGTATCAGCATTATTTGCAGATTAAATCGAATCTTATTAGGATATCGTGATGATTGACAGTTCAATGCAAAAGATGCTTCAAAATAAAAAAATTCTCTGCTACAAAAATAGAGGCCGAAAAAAAACGCTGGTAAAAATACGATGCTTACAATGGTGCGAAATTGCCTATTTTATAAAATAATAGGCTACTTTAGTAGGCTAGTTAGTTAAGTGAGTGACTGCATAACTGTTCAGTATTTCCACAAAATTAATTTAGCCTTTTTATCTGTTTTCTTTTTCTGTTGTATCGTCGGTGGAGCTGTCATGGAAGCCGCAGAGATATCTGGAAAACAGGATCAACAGCATTGGAAGAAGCAATAAATATACTGGAAGCAGAACAGCCCAAGCAAGGCATTCTACCAGAAGAGGAGCCTGTTGACAGCTGGATCACAAGCCTGGAGATAAAGATGCGCTTTGTTAAGACTTATATTTGGAGCATTGTCTTATATGGTATTGAAGTTTGAACAGTAACAGCAGCAGAGCAAAGGAGATTTGAAGGAATGGAGATTATGTGGTACTACTGAAGAATGATGAAGATGAAACGGACAAAGAGAACGAAAAAGTTTGGAGAGAAGCATAATGATGAACAATCTGCGAAGAAGGAGAGATACACTAATTGGACACACACTACTCGACACAGCAGGCTCTCGAAGACAAGATTGGATGGAAGAATCAGTGGGAAGAATTACCAAAAAAAGACAAAGAATGGATTAGGTACATTGAGCAAATCATGAAGGGCGTCCAAGTGGAGAATTATGAAGAAATCTACATCTTCATACTACCCCGCAAGACGCCTCAATAGGCGTGTGCTGGGGGGTGTTAGGAAACCAGCCGTTTACATATAAAAAGGAAACGCTCTTGTGAAATTACGCCTAGCATTTATTGAAGTCCCTTATTGTTCGGGGGAAAAACGAATTCCCATACCTATCCGTTCGGCAAAATGTCTCTCTTCATTTATCGTATGGGAATAATAGAAATGAAGAGCTTGGCAGGGAGGAGAGTGGAATGAAGAGCTTCTGATAATCAATCTTTAGAATGATGACTAATGATGATAATAATCATGATGATAATAATCTTGTTAGTGTTACTGACTTTTTGCAGCAACTAGAATGGGAATCGCTGTCAGACCGACGATTAAAATTAGTACTTAATCTAAAATGTAAGTTCCAAACCAATTGATCTCCTACTCTCGTATGCTTACGTGCACTTCTTTCTCTGGGAACCCACGTCATACTCATATCCAGGGACCGCTCTGGCAATACAAGCGCCCTAAGCGAATGATGAAAAAGGCGCCCCTAAAAACATTTCGCGCGATCGCGCTCGTATTTATCCATTATATCCCTTTTAATATCACAATAGGTTACATTACACAAAAAACAATCTTTTTTCCCAAAAATATCAATAAACATATATTTCAATTATTTTGTATTAATATAATTATATTTTTGATACATTTTATTTCTAATACATATTTGCATATATTTACTAATCACTAGGTATTAAAATTGTACTCTTCTGGCTTTGATTTCAGCAAACTTAGAAACTAAGCCTGATAGAGGAATACAATGTTGGTTCGAAAAGATTACATTGTTTTTCGCAGAGTTATCGACCGTAAATTGAAAACCGTTTACTTTGTAAACGGGCGCGCCCGCCGGAAGGTTAAGCAGCTAACAAGCCCTTTACTTTATGAAATAGGGTTAGATATGTTATCGAATTTTAGTTAATAAGGTTGTCGGACTATAGGGTTTACTATTTCCCTCCCCCTTCTTTTTTTCTTTTTTCTCAATTTTATTTCTCGATTTTTTTCCCTTTTTTCTTTTTTTTCTTTTTTTCTTTTTTTTTCTCTTCACTTGTCATTTCGGCGCCCCTCAAATCGCGGCGCCCCATCACTTCGCCTAGTTCGCCTATATGGTAGAGCGGGCCCTGCACATATTCACTGTAGAGGCGACAAAATATCTGAAAAATGTTGAATGTTTGTTGCATCGTCACAGCTGAAAAAATGAATTTAGAGCTATCAAAAAAAATGAAACTAATATTTTAGTGTAAATTAAGTTTTGATGGTAAATAAAAATTTTAATCCGTCAGAAATGTATCTTGCCCGATGGAAACTTGGTGTGACTCTTCGAGATATCAATGAATCAGTTTGAATCACGTCGTTTCAGGGAGCAGAATCTCAGTAAACTCGGCAAGTAAGTTTGCTAATTATAGCTCTTATAATTTACAGAAACAGATTAGGAATATCTTTTTAAAGGACGCTATGGATTTAAGAATTAATCCCTTAGTAAATATGTCGATCTACGCTCAATTTTCCCAAACATATCAATGTTATATCATGTGAAATCATTGCATTGGACAAATGATGCGGTACGCTGTCACGCACACGGGTGCTTACATATACACCAAGGGGAAGAAATTCGCCATGAAAAAATCATTTGGCTTGACCGTCGAAATTCGTCTTGAATTAAGATGGCTTGGTTAATTAATTAATGGCTAACACACATGACCGGATATTGGGAGCTCCGGCTTCAACTCCCGGTTAAGCCAAGTGATTTATTCATGGCGAATTTCTTCTTCCCCTTGGTTTATGTAACATGCAGAAGTCATAAGGAACATTAGTGCCCAATTTTGACCGATTCCGTCGTGGGATGTGGATTCTGTTGCCTTTTTTGTCATCATTAGAAGTTCTTGTTTCACAAGGTTGATTACGACGGCGTCAAGCGGACCACAGAAGATTACACACCCATCATTTGAAATCAATAAAGTTGGCAGCCCAGCTGCTCCTATGCTTTGTAATATACCCAGTTGGGCAGCGTTGGGCGCAAGGAAAGTGAAATGTACGCCGAGGTTGCGTGAACACGTGGCTCTTGACCCAAAAGAAATCGTAATTTTGCTAACACTTATCGCACAAATTTGATTAAAAGACCATTTTCATCAGCTCGTCAAGCGGAGGGCCGCTCTTTTTCTTCATTTGTTGAAAACTTTGAAAAGTCATGAGCTAAGCTGGTGGATGGCTTTGGTGATCACCCACCACCCGCTGGGAAGTGTCGAGCGAGGGTCCGCGAGGCCCTTCGAACTGAGCGCTAGCAACGGAGCTTCGCGGAGGGAAATGCTTCTTCCGCCGTGTGACAAGTATCTGCACCATTTCCTGTTCTCTCTCTCTCTCTCGAAACTATCTCCGCGGCAACGTAAGGTGTGCTCCTCTTCCGTCTTGAGACCACCCAACCCAGCAGCGGGACCCTTTCCTCCGCCATCAACCCTCCAACGCAACGCATATAAACCTCTTTCGGAGCGTGAGTCCACGGTCAACTGCAGTGGCTTTTCAAACAAATATTCGTTGCATACGCCGATTATTTTATCCTTAAAATTAATTCCCAGCGTATTTCTTAGCGTTTTAAATTTTTAATCGAAATTATAGCGTTTTAAATTTTTAATCGAAATTATAGCGTTGATGGGTGTTTTCCATTCGAGGTGTTGAAGTTGAAGGCGCACATCATCGGAGGAAAAACATGAGCGGCAGAGCACTTTACAGCACAAGACACGAACGGCGTTGAAAGGAACGGTGTACGCTATGACGAAATGCTTCGTAGCCAGCCGATAGGTATGTAGCATTCTAGCGGACATGGCCGAAGATGTTTAAAGTTGTTGAATTCGTTCAAAATAAGTATTTAAAAACGTAACCAGTTTGTTGCAAAGTAGTTAAAAGTTAAAAGAGTACCTACTTGGCAAGTGCGACGATAAAGTTAGGGAAATCAGCTACTCCTCCCTCGTTAGAACCCACTTGGAATATGCTGCCAGTATTTGGGATCCTTATGAGATAGGCTTGGAAACTGAGTTCGAACGCGTGCAGCGAAGATCGGCAAGATACGTTAAAGGCCGTTATGATAATCTCGTTAGTGTCACTGACCTTTTGCAGCAACTGGGATGGGAAACGCTTTCAGAACGTCAATTAAAATTTAGACTCAATCTATTATGTAAGTTCCAAACCGGTCTATTTTCTGACGACGTTAATATTATTTTACGAAATCCGACATACTACGGTAGATAAGATGAAGAGAATAAAATTAGGGAACTAGACTGCAGAACGGACATATTTAAAATGTCATTTTTCCCACGAACGATAAGAGACCATAACAGCTGCCAATGAGACTTTTAACTATGTGTGTCAATAGGTAGTGCAGCTAGTTAGTTGATTTACTCAATTGTGAGCATATCTCTAGTGTAGTGCATGCTTGTGAGGCTTTGCCTCTTGACAAGCATTAGCGATTTATACTTATGATTAATTAGTCGTAGTTACACTAACTTTAGGGTATAGTGTAATGCATGTAGGTGACTATTTACCCCCTGCCACACACCTCTGAGGTGGCTTGCAGGGTATTATGTAGATGTAGTTAAAAACTTAATAATGTACACGATTAACACCTTTACTGAAAATCAACAATCTTTACTGCAATCACGGATGCCATTATCAGCATTCTTTTGTTGTTTAGCGCACATAAACTTTGCTCTGGATCTGTTTTGAAGAGCACTGCCTACTGTGCAGGGTCTGAATCACGAATGGAAGACTAGAGCGCTGTTACTGTGTTAAGCGAAGTGATTAGCGCCCTCTCTCAGAGCCAATGGGAGGGTGCCTTCCATTCGTTCTAATCACTCAATTCGATATTCACGGATCTAGGGTAGGACGCGAACAACACTGCGCAAAGTGAGTTTTAACAATGTTCTTCCATTAAATCTGCCAAAACATATTTCCCATTCTTTTTTTTTATCCGGGATTTGTACCGGCATAGGCAAAGTCGAAGTCTCTGGCTCACAATCCGAGGTATCTTCTTCTGAATTCGGATAGAAATATTTGTCCACACTATCATTCTTTCTCAGTAATTCCAATATTGTGTCCTCAAGTATTGAGTTTTTCCTTGACATGGTTTTTACGGAAACGAAAGAAAATGCGTAAAGTAGAAAACTCCACTACAAAGAAATAGTTCACCTCGAACCAAGAAATGACTATATCCCTCCGGTGGGCGCGCCCGCGGTAAATTGCCGCATATTTTAGTTTCTGACCTCTCCATTTGGTACCGTTTGTATTTAATGCCTGTGTCTCCAGGTATTCATTTCTCATGATAGGAGGGAGTATTTCCGATATCCAGCCCAATTATCCACCGGACACTTCAGTAGTTGTGTGACATCGAAGAAAGTTTGCGTATGACTAAAGATATAAAAGAAATTTTAGGAAAATGTAAGAACAAGGAACCGGTGCCTGAAGCACCTAAACCAGTAATCTGCCAGGTTTACAGGTGGCATAAAAATTGCAGGTCAAACATTGTGTGCGAGTGATGTAAAAATAATGTATGTAGGAGGCATTGTCGTCAAGACACACATGTATGAGATAGGAAGATGAACGTATGATAGAATGATGATATATATGAACTAAAATGATTAACAATGTACATTCAGAGTCAAACAATAAAAGATGTAACTGTGACAACTTAATCAGCCTTTTTTATTAGTAAATTATCTTGCCCTTAAATATAGGAATGCAATTTATATTTGCAGTAAAATTGCCGCGGCGCGCCCACTCGTGGGAGTGAATTTGGCGCGCCCACCGGAGGGATATAAAACAAGTACTCGGAGAGAACACTGCTTGCTTTAGAGCCAATACTGAAGTGTGAGACTAACTCGAAAAGGCAGAATAAATATTCGACCGCACGAGCTTATGGATAAAGAAATGGACTCTCAATGATAGGTTTTCCAAGAATCAGAAGGGAAATATAGATCGTCAGTGAAAACAGATGTGAGAAAACAATGCCAGCTTGGAATCACATGAGATACCACCGTAGGTGGGGAGGTAATAGTTCTTCAGCATCGGTTTTCCAGAAAATCTTAGGGGAACCTAGGGATTCAGCGACATAGCAAATTAGATCAAAAGACCATCCCGAATGCACATGGAGGGGAAGTCCTTGGTGGGAGGTCGGCCAGGCACACGGGAGCAAAGATATTCGGGGAAGAAAACGGTTAGCTGAAAAACCGAGGGTGAAACTAGCGATCTAAAACTAAAACGGTGAAACTAAAAAAAAGTGGCATAATAAAAGTGGCTTTCATATGATCCATTTTTTAAGAAATCCAGGATAAACTTACCAAAAGCAAAATTCAGCGAAAAAGGTTAAAAGAACAATACGCCACCACGAAACCGCATGTGGGACTAATGTATGGGTGGAGAACCGATGGGTTATTTCACATCCATTTCCTGAGAAAACCAGAAATGTGAAAAAAAAGAATACGAGGAAACAAAAACCAATTATAAGTGAGAAAGTACGGAATAAGGTCACACCAAACTATGAATAAAAGAACAAATTTTCCCCAAGTACGTATGTTAATGCCTATACGTACCATATAGTTGTGTTGAGTTTCTTATTAGAACTCCGTTAGTACTAAAACGCCACAATTCCGCTTGAAAATTGCAAATACTAAGAAAAAAAAGAAGGATATTTTTCAAATTTTTAACTTTTAGAATACCTATGCATCAAATTAAATTGTGATAGTAAAGGAATGTAAATAGAAAAATAAAAAAATATTTTCCATTCTGTGTAAAATAGTGTGGCCTTTGTCATCATTTTGCAAGGAATAAATGTCCTTTCTGTCTTTCAATGGCGATAGAGAAGCATTGAGATGGCGTGTGGTGGCCGGGCTTAGAAACCCAGGGCTAACCAGGGTGCGTCGCACAGTGGGCTGAAATCAGAAAAAGCTGGCCAAAAAATCATATCTTCCATATTTTTCAAATTAGAACTATGATTTCTTCACAGTTGAATATTTTAGGCTCCTAATATTTACTCCGAAATATTTAGTCAACTGATGGAACCGAGACCTAGTTTTATACAAAATGGCGGAGACGGTAAAATCTGAAAATTGATTCTGTGAACCGTTAGGGTATCAAAAGCTAATTTAAATTAAAGGGTATAGATTCAAAAGTAAGAATTAGTTTTAAAAAAATTAATTTAATTGATAAATAGGTAAATTATAAAATTAAAAACAAAAAAATAATTATTAATGATAGGTATGAATGCACTAAACTATTAATTATATTCATCCGAGTCGCGTCACTATTCACATCGGAACTGGTGGACAGTTCCATCAGGAGGAGGTCCCGAGCTTTTTTTGGTATATTTTTCTTTTTTTTTAAATCATATGTTGATATCAATAGATGTGAAGGAAGGAGAAGCCTTCAAAAAAGATCCTCGAATTCAGCAGATCGCGAAATTTTTCGCGTATGATGCGCCCTACATCATCGTATGTCCATGTGCCTCGATTCTAGGGCTTCCTCTGATAGCTGGACTATCGGGAGCACTGCCACCTTTGCAATAGACGCTCCACTGTATGGACAGTAGGTGGCATATGATACCATGGGTACAACTTTACATAATGAGAAGCAGTGCTACAGCATTAGTCAGAGAATGCGGTATGATTTATTTGAAGCCCAGATCGTAGTGCTTTCCAAATTGTGGAAAATCTTACAATAATTTCCTCACCAGTACCCAGAATTGGAACAGAAATACGTTGTAATTATTTGGTTATCTACAAGTTATATGCTGATCATAGAGCTTCATTTTTGGGAATATTCTTATAGCAATAAATTGTTAACATACAGAATATTTCCGGCGAAAGCTTAGGATTGGAAAAAAGCGTCGGGCGGTGATTCCATCATTAGTTGTTCCCTTATGCGAGAGGCTGTGTGATTGAGCAGCTCTTCAAGGCTTACTTCGCATTCTTTTCCGCTACAGATATACCTGCTGGATATGCAGTTTTCTTTTCAAATCTCACTCTCTCATAACTGGGGTACAATTTGTGTACACATTTATTAGTGGCCTCGCGAAGTATTCTGAATTGTAATTTTGTTAAATTGGAATTGACAATTAACGAAAGAGCTTCCTCAGGCGTCATATCCTTTTGAGTTGTCGCTGTTGATCATTTCGTCAGCATCCGCTTTCCTTTTGTGGGGGTGGTTGTAGTCACTTCCGAAGTGATCTTTGCTGCCGCACCTACCCCTTCGGCGCGCAATGTCATTGATGTTGCAAGCGATAGTTCCGCTGCTGACGCTTTTTCTCTTAAATCCAAAACTTCCCTTCTTTTAGATCTAGTACTAGATCTCTCGAAATCGTCTTTCGGCCTTCCCTTACTCCTGTACTCAAAGGAATCTGAAACTACCTGGCAGTTATATTAAAAGAGACTGTAAAAAATGAATGCTATCGAAACGTGGTAACTAATAAGTGGTACTAACCTGAGACGGATGTTCAAGGAAGATATTATTTCAATCCATTAGAAATATAATATCCCTCTCTAGGCAATTCCAATTTTTTTTTCAAACCTCTCGTTAGGCCTCTTACATTCCTCCCATTTATGGAAGTATTTATTAAGAACATTTCTGCCCATTACCTCTGTCAAAATTTCCTTTAATATGAATTTTCTCCTGTGTTGAATGTATGATGTAGATTTTGCAATGCAAATAGTCTCTTTTTGACTCTAATGACTTTCCTATTCCATTTAGAATCACTCGGTGAATTTCTTTTCGAGTCACTTTCATGGGGTCCATTTTTTGTTTTCCGGGAAAAATGAATCAAAATCAAGGTAACAGCATATATAAATTAGAATATAATGAAATGTTGATCAATGGACACTGGATATGTGCGTATCTTGTCCTGGAGAGAATACCTAATAACCGATCCGTGATATCCTCCCTTTGATCTGCGCGTCGAACTTTCACACTACGGGTAATTGAAGTTCAGAAAAATCTCCGTTTTCTTGTTAACTTGGAACGACCGCTGAGATTCTTCTACACTCACAAGCAATATATGACTGAACCGCTCCGGAAATTCGCGAAATAGAGATATGTTTTGAGCCAATAGGAAATGTGCATTTTCTGAAAAAAACCACTACAGCTATTTCATGGAACTCGTACATGCACGTGTCCAAGAGAAGCGGTCATTTCTGGCGTATTAACCGCTTCATACGCGATGGGGTATTAAAGCAATAAACGGCATTTCTATAAATGAACAGCAAAGTGTAAAACATCACAATAACTGACACTCAGTCGTTCAAGGAGCAATAAACTCAAATGCTGGAGAGAAATCTTCTATGGCTAAAGGTTGGGGGTTTGCGGGCACAAAAATGATTATGACGGTCTCTCGGGTTGTGACTGACTCAGTGTCCACGGTTATACCTTTCCTTTTTTCAATGGGCTGAACTTCAGAGAGCTGAAGAATGTTCCCAAACCAAAATATACATGTGTAAATATGTAGTTGGCAATTTGGGGGATCCCAAGAGAGTGAAAATATTCCTCAGCAGTCGATAACTCCATTTCAGACTGGCAACCGACGATCCGGCGCGCCGCGACGGGGGCGATGAAGCTTGCTTTTTAAATCGTTCGAGGCAATTGTTTTAAAGTGCTCATTAGAAAAAAGTAGAATTTAGAATATCAATTAGACTTCACCGTGGCTAATTGTTAAAAAATCAGTGTTTTTTAAGTTTTACTCTTGGTCACATTAGCTACCATCAAATCCGAAATTTCCGCATCTCAACTCCGCGCCGGACGGCGGCCTCTTCGTATAATACTTAAGTGGCACTGTATTGGATGGGGGAAAGTTGGGGCAGGATTTTTTTTCTCAGACGGTAGCAGAGACTTCACTATTTATTTTGGTATAGATATTTTTGGGGATAAATGGGGATAAAATTAAGTTTTTCTCCACTTAATGCGAAAAACACATGAAAAACAGTGCTTTTTTATGTTAGTTAAAAACTTATTCAAGAAATATATTAATAAAAAAATGTATCTTCTATCCTATTATATAAACTGCATAATTTTATATAATGCGTTAAAAAAAATTATATGTGACTACAAAATGTCTCAAGAGTAAGAAGTATTTTAGAATTTTTGGGGAAAAAAATGATCTGAAATTTGTGGCTATTTTTTTTATAAACTGCAGAGATGTCTAAAACATTATAAAGCACTAATAACTGAAGTGTTTTTATGTTTTTGTATTTTGAACTGTATACAATCATTATATGTAATTTCCTTATTCGAAATAAAAGCGAAAAAAATCATTTTTGGCCAGCTTTTTTCGATTTCAGCACACTGTGGCGTCGTGCGCTGAGGGGAGCCAAGCAGCTTATGTCAAGAGAGTAGTTTAAGGAAATCCGATGGAGGTTTTTCCGCCTCTGAAAGGGAAAACCTTCGACAAATGGCTTGCATTCATTGGCCTACCAGGGAAGCAATGAGAGCACTTCCACTTGAGTTACAGTATGGTTGACTAAAGGACATACATTTATGAGTCAATTTCATTATCCTCCACGCTTCCTTTTCTCTCCTGTGGTTTCCCGTCTCAGATTGTTTTCCTATTTCCTGTTTATTACTTTGCCCATGTGCTTATGCTTCCATTTTCTTTTACCTTGCGTGTATAAAAAAGGATTCATCACCGTCATCCATGTTTTCCTCAATCTGGATATGCAATCTGGATAACAAGGGTTGCGGTTGGTCCTCATCCTACCCTCTTTTAAAAAACTTTAAGAGCCTTCGCCTCCCTCCGCTTCTCTCCAACTTAGCTCGTCCTCCTTTGTGCAAGACTGCAATGACTTGTACACTTCTCACCTAAGCTGGTGGCAGACGGATGGGCAAATGCTCCGTCTCGGAGGTAGTTAGCCTAATGGCAAAGGTAATGAAAAGGGACGAAAAGAAAGTTAAGGGTTGGAGGCGGCAAGGCGTTACAATCTCTAAATTCTGATTTTCCATACAATGGCGAGCGCATTGCACTCGGCGTTTTATTATGTAAACAAAGGCATATAGCTACAGCCCATTCGAACGCGGTAACCGGTTTTTCAGAGACCGACCCTTCCAGTTCCAAATTCAACCACTTCCTCTCTGTCTCTTTTGCGAGGGCTATGAAATCTCTTAGCCATCAGCAAGAAATGCTGGCGTGTCAATTCGCGAAATCAACAGACCGTCGGATAATCATTTATCTAAATCAATATTTGAAAATCAGTTGAACAAATATCTAGGGGTTAAAGAGATTTAAAATTTACAACGCCTTTATAGTCCAAATTTTATTGATTCTAGGTTAATGTATAGGCTAGGATAGTGTAGAAGCGAAGAGTAAGAACAGAATTTACGCCTAATTCAGAGCTATTTCCCGAATCACAGAATTACCAAGTTCTAGCTCCGAATAAAATCTAAGGTTTCAGGCGTAACGTAATGGAATTGGTACACGCCACTAAATGAATTTGTGCTTTGTATATTCCTCTTTTTTTATTTCCGACCGTGGTCTCGACAGCCACTTTCATTAACAACGTACAATAACAACCGTGTGCATATCTTGTATCCCCAACTCGTGGGACGGGGAGGTTGGTTTTACAAGGTTGAGGGGGAGGAAGGAAAAATGGATAGAGGAGTGGCAGAAGTACAAGCATTACGACGTAATAACATAACTGGATAGGAATCGGAGAGGAGGTTTTTCCCAAGGTGAACGGAGGGATGTGGTTAGAAGAGATAAATAAAATAAGAGGGTATTGGGACGTAACAGCCTTCTTCAGTAACATTATTGACGTCAGTGGAGAGTGGTTTTCAAAAGTACGTGTTTTAAGTTTTCGTTAGACGTTAGTGGTCGTCTATTTCATGCATAAAAGTTTTCATAATGGTGACAACAGTCCTTAAAATGAAATGCATGCGACGTCAGGTATATCGGCCAAATTTGGCCAGATTTAATCCAGGGAGTTCTACAGAAAGTTCTAGGGAATTCTACAAATAGTATTCTAAGGAATTCTACAAAAAATACTTTAAAAAGTGTTTCAATATTTTAAGGAATCTCTACAGAACTGCCTAGGGAATTTGGTAACATATTTTTTTTAAGAAACGTGTGCAGAATTTTTTTGGCAGGGAAAGAGGTAGAAATTTTTAAATTTGAGTTAAAGGAACATACAGGAATTTTATAAATTTTTATTCAACATTAAATTTGCCCAGCATTTGTAAGAGAGTGGAAATTCCAGGTGATCTTAATCCGGAGATATCACATAAACTGTGCAAAGGAAGAAACTTTATTTTCTAGACCGACTTGTCATTGTACATTCGGGACGTGAAAAACCTGGTGAATGACCGGATTTTCGAAAACCACGCTCCACTGATGTCAATCACCTCAATCAAGGACGAGCCATCGCGTTTGTGTAAGCTTCAATTATTAGGAAAATTGACGTACAGGACCATTTAAGTCATGCATTTAAAGAATTTTATCTTGGCATTTTATAATTCCGTGACCATAGTTAAAATTTTATTAATTATTAAAGATAAATTTGAGCAGATTGACAAGAGTGATGAGTAAAGTGATTGAATAAAGTGATTTAAGTTGAGTAATGCTAAAATTACAACCTAAAGCTAAAATGAGCAGCGTTGAAATGAGCAAAGCTGAAATGGGTATATTTCAAATGAATAAATCTAAACGCATTACTAGTCATGCTTTTAATTATTTTTAAAAGCTACACAGCAAAAAATAATATTAAATAATTTCGAGGAAACACAATTAAAAGTGTAAAAAGAGTTATCGTTTTAAAAAAAAACCTCACCTGTCTTTTTCCTCGAATAACTTGTCAACAGGACAGAATTGATCTTGTCATGCGTATGGGTGCTAGTGCTGGCTTAATTGCTTCACGTTAAGCAGGCTATGTTTTGGCATACCGGTAGCTTCACTTTGTAGGATATAATATAGGACAGTGGGAGTGGCCGACGATGTTGTATTCTTAACAACCGCATGCGATGCTTGTCTCTGTTACAAAATTAATGCGCGAATCTGGGGCAAAGATACCACCTGGATACGGATAGATGGGTTTCGAACTCTCGACATTATTATGCCCGACACGGGTGCTACGAATCGGATGGTTAAGGACAGTACATTTCAGATTCCTGACGTATTACTCACTAGATATGTTTCTAGAGATCGCACTATTGTCTTCAAACGATCTAATTCAGTCACAAACTACGTGATCCAGAACATTGATAACGGTAATGAAGGAATAGTGAGCTTGTAACTCAAGTACTTCCTTACGCAGCTCTTTAAGTAAGGTGACCAACTTTTTTAGAATGAAAAGGAGGACAGAAATTATTTTTTTTACAATGAAAAGGAGGACGCAAATAAAAAAAATACAAATATCGTAAATAAAAGAAACATTTCATTCATTGCAACAATAATACACTACATAAAATATGATAAATGCATAATAAAACATTTGTGACCGGTTATATTGTGATTATGCTTACATACATATTAATTATTATTTAAATGAGTACTTTTCCATAGAATGAATATTTTTAATCAATGTATTATCTTCTAAGAATATATTGGAAATATCTTAACAAAAATTATCTTTCATATTAAATTTTACGGCTAGAGCTACAGCTAGAGTATCAGCATTAAATTTCGATTTTTCACTTGCCCAAAAATCATTAGCAATTGAAAAAAAACTCTTTCAACTGCTGCATTAGTTCCAGGGCAGCACAACGTAAATTGAACAAGAACAAATAAATTTTCACATGAAATATGATTATGTTTGAAATGGCTGAATATTTCCACCCATCTTTGATGAATTTCAACATGTTGATTATCCCATTCAACCTGTTCATCTCAACATGTTGATTGCGTCTCGCCGCACTGTACCTACCGAGCCTTGACGAATCGTCATATCAAGTACATATACGTCACATTACGCGTAACGGACCGGCTTGGCATCGATCAAATACAGAGATTTACAGATTAGTCTTCAAATATCGAAAAGGAGGACATGTAGGAGGACACTTTTCGAGGAAGGACAGAACTTACAAAAGGACTGTCCTCCCTAAAGGAGGACGGATGGTCACCTTACTTTAAGTCACTCTAATGATAGATACTTGGATTGAAGTCCCCGGGCAAAAGTTTTAATTTTCACTCGGAGAATAAAGCCTATTAAAATCTATTACAATCTTACAAATGCCTAAAAGACACAATTTAGATATTAAATTATATCCAAGGCTAGTTATGAATTTGAATGTTTTGCACTGCCGAGGATCGTTTCATCCAATTTGGCCGGATATCCGGAGAGACAGCTGTTTGGGGGACGACACCACCGCTACGTGGATCTCGAAAGTCCAGTGAGAAAGTGGTGAAGAGCTAAGAATGAAGCAATCCCCGACGGTGCAAAACGATTCCCAGAGGTAACTCATCCGAGTGGTTCGTTTAGGATAACAGAAATGTCAAATGCCCATAAAACTGTTCATCAACGTTAAACTAATAAAAAAAGTGCAGTGAAATTTGCACGTATGTAATTTCAATATATTTATACGGGACTCGGATTTCAACCTGTGCACTTTAAATGGCTCGTATAACTCTTACTTAACGTAATTAGCGCAGTAAATATTCATTTCTTGTGATATACTTAGGTACATGTAATTATTGGGCGTCTTTGCGAAGTCATATGCTGTTGCCACTTGTGAATGGAGGTCTTGAAGACTCCACTTCTCGTTCAGTAAATGTAGTATGAGATATGCATCGACTAAAATAAAGATTTCATGGAAGCAATTGGAAAAGGTTTATTTTATAGGTATTTATGCCGGTCCCGCGGTGGCGGCGAGGTAAAGTCCTCGCCTGAAAGTCCGAGGGTCGCAGGTTCGAAAGATACAATTACCACTATACAGCACTTGTTGGTAAGTTTACAAAATTTATTTTAAACAAATGCTGTGCAGTGGTAATTGCATCATGTTTGTCTACAACTATCAAATTAGTCTCTGAACCTTGCCTTTAAATGCTGCAAGAGTGAATAGCTATTCATCTTGCAGCAATGAATTCGCTATTAAATGTACATTCACACCTGGTTGCCAAGGAAATTTCCACTGTTGAAAAGGATGAAAAATTGATGAATTTCTAGATAAAAACGAAACGTATGAGAAAATTGAATGAAGGAATTACATACTGCAATCTTTTATTCGTTCTATGGTACAAATTTCCATTCAAAATCTTGAGTGCAAGTAATTAAAAAAAGCAATTAAAGGAAAACCTGCACCGAATTCAGTGCTTTTCTTATGGGAGTAAATGTTAACAATATTGGTGTAAAAACAACCCCAAAAATTGACATTTTTTATAATTCAGGAACCTTTATGGGCACGCGGACAACAACTCATCAATGTTTCGTCGCAAACAAAATATAAGTGAAGGGTAATATTTTGTGAGTGAAGGGTATTACTTTGTGATTAATGAAATCATAAGTGGCCGGAAGGCAAAAAGTAAAATTTGCAAGTGAAACAAGAATATTAATAAGAGTGTAAATGTTATATTGTGAAGGGTGATTTCTACCTAGGAAAAGATACGAGCATATCAAATCAAATCTTTACTTCTTAATAAAGGGAGCTTAATTAACGAGATAACTTGCGTCTTGTTTTCATTGTATGTATCTGGCGCCCAACAACAACCTCTTGAGATAAACTAAATATAATTAAAAGTAGTAAGAAAAGACGAGAGTCGATCTTTTACACCTCATATATTTCTTCTTATGTATAGCCCAGATGATGTAATTCATTAAATTCCGAAACGTTGGCAAAGGATGATATTTTGATTACCTTAACTGACTTATACCATAGAGTAAGGTATGAGAGGGCTAACGCCCATGTTCAGGAGCGTCATACGTTTTGACGTAGTTTCGGAACTGTTGCATAGATGTCACTACGGTCGTCGGTTCCACAGCCGCGCAATTCGAATCCCTTTTCGCTGCGTCCCATGCGTGTCTCGCTCCGCGTTCATCCCGCAACGAAACCAATAGGACTTGAATTGATAACGGGGGAAGAACTGCTGACGCGTCGGACTGGAGGATAGAAGCCGAGAAGCTCCGAGAGCTCAGACAGCTTCGGCAAAGCTCCGAATAAACGTCAACGTTTGCGGTTGAGTCGTATGTGTAAGAGAATTTTCAGGTTTAAGCGTTCCGTTGAAGGCTTATCTACTATCGCTATAGAGTTTATGGCTCCAGATTACTTGCTTACTTCTTTATCTTGGGTGCTGTTTAGTGGTTTTCCATTAGTATTTTAATAAAATAATGACTGAAAATGCCATCGATGTTAAATTGTTCCCACTGGTGAAACGGAACTACAGAAGGTTTTCGGTATTTTGAGGATATGAATTCGCTGCCCAACCAATTAGCCAACGTTGCTGACATTACTTTTGATTGTAAAGGCGCAAAAGAAATCACGGGAAGATAATATAAATTCCCACAGTTGGAAACAGGGTTTGATTCCAAACTTTTCGGAATTTATTCTTCGACGTTGTAAACGACTTTGACGAACAATCATCTACAATTTTCAAGTTACAACTTTCTGATATTGTACATGCGCATGTTTGTCATTCAAAACAATAGAATTGTAGAATATTTTATAATAATTGATAATTGTCTAATTTATTCATTAGTACTTATTTAAACGTTTTCCCGCCCTACTCTGAAGTACTTGAAACATGTTTAACTTGGGTATGGAGGCAAATATTTTTTTGTGATTACGGCGGAATGAATCAATATTTGCACATCCCCCTGCAATCCGACGTAAGGGCGTGTGGCAGGGGGTGTAGGGAACCAATAGTAATAGCAAAAGGGGAAAACGTTTAGGGATCTGGATGGGGAATGGGATGATTGGATGACGTTTATATGTAAATAGTGTTTCTATTATGGTTGTGAATGGTTTGTGGGAAAAATAAGTTTTTAATCACTGTTTTCGACAGTCTATCTCTCTAATTTTGTCACTGTTGCGTCTGAATCGCAGAGGTAGTATTGAAATAACTTTATACCTGCCGTGACAGTCAGGAACTCAGTCGATTCGAATGTATCTAATGATCTTAATCTGGCGTGTAATCTTCGAATCATCAGAGATTTCCACCCAAGTTCTTCTAAAGCCGCTTGACAATTTTTGATCTTTCGTAGGGATTACTAACAAAGGTCGCTTGCTTACCTATGTATCTTGTTAAATTTACGAATGAAGTCTTTATTTTCTGGATCCCAAATACTAGCGGAGTACTCGAGGTGCGGTTTTACCAATGAAAAAATGTATTTTTCTTTTACTTTATTCAGCGTTATATATAAAAGCATTTTTTGCCGACTTCCGATTCGCTCACCGCATTTCAACCCAAAGCTTTGTTTTGATAGGTGAGGGTAAAGCTCACTCCGTACTAAGCCATTGGCGTGAGAAATTCTCACATCCAGGCCAGTTCCTTTCCCTGGCCACTTGCAATTTCCCACGAAGTTATGACAGAAAATATCACCGCGAGGATTTTAGGTGGGAGTGGGCAGAGAGGCTTCATTGGGAATCGAACCCGGGACCACCCGGGCCGCAGCCAAGTGACTTCCAATTTATTCTCCTTTTCATACAAAAAACGTTCAACAGCAGCTGTCGGTGGTAGGCTAAAACCATTAGTGGCGTCTAAAAATTTGTCTCATTTCCCATTTTTAGTAGGTACATACCCATTTGTTTGTCTTTGGAATCGTTATCAGGTATTTCTTTTAAATGTTACTCATTGAGCTTGGAAGGAACCACCCGATCGTCCTTCTTCTTAATGACGCTCATAATTCTCAGCCCTTCCCGAAGCAGCTCTATAACTTGAGCATTTTTTTTATCCAAGCAGATATCACTAGAGCGTTTTGAGTAAGCTTTGGTGTTTAAGGCATCGAATAAATTATTTATTGTCTCTATAAAATCAGCAGTTGGAAGTGCTGATGGACGTTTTAACTCTCCAGTGGAGTGGCTTATGCGAATAGCAGCTGAAATGGAATAGCTGAATATTTGAGTAGCCAGCTTCACAGACATTTTCTGGAAAGAGTTGGGCCAAATGTGTGCACTAGTCAGTTTCCACAGAGCTCTAGTTGTCGAGCTGGATGTATCGCTCTGATAAACCTGGCGTATATTTTCAAAGGAAACGGTCTTTCCTTCCAGAACAAAATCACTATTCAGGAAGTTATTTCTCAAATACTTCAAAGACAAAGACTCTCAAAGATGAAGAACATCAAAAATGCAATAAATTTTATTTTCATTAATCTGAAAATAAGGGTTTTCGACTGAAACCCCCATCTCTTTAATTGCTTTTCTATTGGTGCTGGCTTGGTCGCAAATGAATCCTCTTGGATGCAGGCCTACCATTAACAACTTTTCAATCAAGGACAATAAGAGTTTCCGTATATTGGAGCTAATGAGCCCATGCTCAGAAATAAAGTACCCTACAGGCAACTTCCAGTTTTGATGAATACCTCTGATGAGGAACACGGATGCATACTTTCCCACTTGTTTCTTCCTACCCAGATACCCTAAATATTCAAAACCGTCAATCATGTCCAGGGAATTTGAATATTCTAAATTTTCCATCAGGGACATCTCGTCCAATAAAATTACGTATAAAAAAATAACGTTCTTTGCTAACATCCGACATTACGGAGACTTTGAGCTTCAGCTGACGGAAAAAAGAGTCGTTAAATCCCGTCAAATATCGTGATGTTCCGATCCACTTCCTCACTGTTGATACAGCGGGAATACCAGAATTTTAATGTTAGAAAAGATGGATTTTACGGTTCTCACTATTTTGTTAAAATAGGTCCCTTATTAGTTACAAGCTCAATGTCATAAAATTTAGATCCAGGAGCTAAGATCATGAAAAGTGAAAATTTCGTGGTTTTGACTACAATAATAACGAATTTATGAGTTTTGGTCAGTGTTTTTCGATTTCAGGCTCTATACGTCGGGGTCGAGACCAATAGGAGAGTACTTACCCGACCTGGAACCTTCCCACCCGTAATCCCGAATTCCTGTCACAATCCCCCTCCTCCCCTTGTAACTCACAACCTCATGAAACTGAAACGGTCATCGATTTGATCCGACTGAGCAACAACCTTCCCTTTTACAATGACCGGATGCTTGATTTTGCAGTGACTCGGCTCTTTAAGTGCCTCGGTTATTTGTAAGCCAGTAACTTGTTTCCATGTATATTTTCTTACAATACAAAGGCATGGTCGGCACGACTGATAGTTCCTCATTGTACTTTAAAAGAATTCACGAAAATGGTTCGAAGTTCATTTTGGAAGGCACCATAAAAACGGCAGATTTAAAGAGAAAAATTGCACTTAAAATTTGCCATATGAAGTTTGTTGTAGTATTCCGGGTTAGTAAAGAGTGCTAGTGATAGTGACCAAGGATGTGATCCATTTAAAAAGTTATCGTTTTCATTCTCACTGGAAAGGCGCAACATTATCGGGTTGGTAGATCGAGATCGGAGGAACAAAATGGTCTTTTGAACTATTTGGGACATCGTTTGTAAGATAGAAAACCAGCATTGGTGGAAATTTAGCCTGTGTATCCTCCATGCAAGCACGGAAAACAGATCGAATTAATATTTACCAATTACGAAATACTTGGCGTTAAAATTTTTTATAGTTGATTGCGTCTCTTACAATACAAATATTTCATACCGCTGCCCAACTCATACAGTTTAACGATAAATAATCACCACACTACTTCTATCGCATTGTTGTGAGTTACAAGAAACGCAATGAAATAAGGCTTGGATTCACGTTCAGTCAGAGATTCTATATTTTTACCACCTTACTCATCATGATTTTCCATTGTCGATCCTTTCAAATTTGGGGTAAAGGGTGTAGTGGAATGATACAAACCATATATGCAGACGGACATTTTCTGCGGCATAACTGCAGACTCAATTCTGAATTAAAACGGGAAGTGAACAATTTGAACTCAGTGCCTTAGAATTAGAAAAATCAAATCGACGGAATATAACAAGTGGAGGTTCAACATTCCCCTACACAAAGATGGATGGACAATAAAACATTCGGAAAGCTGCCATTCCCCTGGTGCCGGGCGACTGGCCTAGGCCCGCTCACAGAGTAGGATTCAAGGCTCTGGGAAACAAGCATCGTTACCGTGGATTCAAGACATCCACTCCCGGCAGAACTCAGCCGCCTCGACCGTCCCCGAAGAGTCGCGTGAGCATTTTCCTGACGTATCAGGTTACGCGGGAGACTTGACCTTGACAGGAAGCGGGAGTCTTTCAGGTTGATAACAGCAACACCATCTAGCGGAGAAAAAGCGAAACACATGGCCACCCTAAAAGTTATTCGCAAATCCCTATAAGCGTTGGCACTCTGTATTACTCTGTGCTTATACTTACTATTTGAATGGGTTCATGCCTGTTTATTCACGAAAAAAAATTCCTAGGAATCCCTGGGAAAAATCTGCTGGGTAGGTGAAAAACATAATGAAAGAGAAATAGTGTATTACATTGAGGTATAAAAGAATATATAAATGGTATTACACGAAAAAATACATATTAAACGTAAAATAGTTTCGAAATAGGTACACGATACAACTTATGCACAGAGTAACTAGCTGTGTGTTTGTGTGTTTCAACTAGAATCATTTAATGTTACACCATCCATCCTCAAAACGGTTATTCCCATTTACGTGATAAATTTAGAATTAATTATACTAAAGATATTCCTTTTAAACAGTGCTATGGATTTACATGCCTTCATTTCGTCCGGCAGAGAGTTCCATCTTCGAGATATCGCCACAGCGTACGATTTGTGGTACAACTCCGTCCGATTGTGAGGTATCGTTAGGTCATAAGGAAGGGGTCTTGTAGGACGCTTTTGAATATTTCTTTTAAAAACGAATTTATTGAAAATATTGGGAGGGTTTCCAGTATTTAAAATTTTAAATGCCATTATTAGGGAGAAATATAGCCGTCTTTGGCATGCTTTTAACCATTTAAGTTTTGAATAAGCGTAAGTAATTTACATTATCCCATGGTTTTAGACCGAAAATAAATCATACTCATTCATTCATTGCCACTTGGGAGTTTGCGGTTAGTTTTCTGATCGATATTACAAATCACACCACAGTAGAAGTCAAAGTGTGGAAGAATTATTGCGGTTACAATTGATTTTCGAACATTTAAGGGAAGTTGCTTTTTAGACCTAATCAATTGATGAAGGTTTTTATAACACTTACTTCCGATATTTTGACACTGTGTTTTCCAATTCAAATTTCTGTCTATAGTAACCCCTAAATTTTTTACATGAACTTCATATGGAATCACCTTGTTTTTTACACGGATGACGGGAATTCGGTGGAAATTCATTTTTGCTATTAGGTTCCGGCTGCCTATAATAATCGCCTTAGTTTTATTTTCATTTAATTTCAAATAGTTTGTCCCTGCCCAGTTATTTATACGCTCGATATCTGCGTTTATGTTGTCAATGGCGATGGCTAGGTTGTCTAGTGTCGCATGCTGGTACATTTGAAAATCGTCCGCGTTTAAGTGGTGTTGAGAGTTAGTACGGGATGTTGGGAGGTCATTTATTATTAGGGAAAACAATTCATAATACTTTACTGATCTCGCTAATATATATTATGTAGATGGCATAAAGAAACATTTTTTGAACAAATTTAACATGTATATATTACACTTTCTTTTGGATATTGTAAAAAGATCTGTAAACTTGTTTTGTGCTCAATAGTGAAGTGCTGATGTTTCTCATGTTTATTCTGATTGTGGTGCTTTCCTCATTTTATGGTTTTTATTTATTGTTTCCATCATTTTTCTTTGTTTTAATGATGTTTTTTCGTGTTGTTAGCCATGTTGTTTGTTGTAAAACATTTTTCCTCCACTAGAGAAAATTTTGCATATCGACACCATTTGATAGCAAATTGAAAACCCCGAAGCCGTTGTATAATATATGCAACCGTTTAAAAGAAATGGCAACGTCGTAAAGTTAGAATTTTACAAAAGTGCTACACATTTGACGGCATATCTCCGAGAATATTGAAGCTACATATATGAAAAGGCACTTATGTTAAGGATCTTGAACTGGAAAAGTATAATAGCTGATTATATTTCAAAATTTAAACAATTTATTAAGTTTATAACAATTTGAAATATGTATTATATATACTTATTTGCCCTCGGTGCTATTTCAATTCCAAACTGACGGGATGGAGATATTAAATTCATACTTGACTTCATTCATGTATGTACGGCGATTTGTTCTTTTCCAAGCAGAAGTAAATCATCGCGAATACTCTTATGTAGGGATTGGAAAATCGATTTCGATTTTCATCGAAAATCGATTATCACTCTCCGATTTTCGATTGAATCGAGGTCGACTTTTTGTTTTGAATAATCGATCAAAATCGATTCTAAACAATCGATTTTCGATATTTAGCTTGCTACAGAGTTTGAACTTTGCCAATCGAGCTGCGCCAGTTCGTAAACCGCCCTCCAGTCGACCGCAGGTCCAACCCTAATCCACTTGGAAGCCTGGAAGGAGATTAAGGGAGAATATCCCCACGTATTATACAAAGTAGCCAGCAGGATTTTATCTATCTATAGTTGCCTCTACCGTGTGCCGTGTGAGCGACTATTGTCTCACGCCGGGTTAGTTGCAACTCAGGTGCGAAATCGATTATCCCCAGAACATTTAAATATGTTAGTTTTTTCTTTATGGTCCATCCCTGAGGAACACTGGTTCCACGGCTTTGCAAACAAGAAATAAATAAAATCTGTTTTTCAATTAGTGGTATGCCCACTTTTCAATATACAATTCTTATTACTACTAAAATATATATAATTTTCTTGTTATATTACCTATATGTTTATAAGTATCTGTTATGGATTATTACTTTCCTGCATATCTAATTAATATCTTTAAAATCATATATTGTCTTAATTAATTTAACCGTATTCAGTTCTTATCCCTAGTGCTTCCATTAACCCATATTTTGAATTTTGTTACAACAGCGCATCCGCATTTCAGCAGACAATTACTTTACTATTTACAAATATCAATTTAGATTTTCGATTATTTTGGGCAAAAAATCGAATTTTTAGAAAATCGATTTCAAAAACCATAATCGAAAGTCGATTAATTGAAAATCGATTCTGGATTTAAATTTCCAAACCCTACTCTTATGCCATTCGTCGAAACTTAAAATCTCTGTCGTAATGCATACTTTTCGTTTCAGGAGAAAACTCGCGCCGTCCTAGCCACGGGGATCGTCTTTGAATCTTACCCCGACTGGGGAAGGCGTTTCGCTTTCTTGCGCCCCGGGGTGACTCTTACTCTCCGGCCGCTTCGTGTTTTTCCCGTGGAGGATCGTCACAGGACGGACGAAGGAGAAAAGGCTCACCCGGGCGGGTCTGCTTCCTCCCGTTTTCGGGAGAAATGCGAGAAACAGCGCCACCGTCTTTCAGGAAGACAAGGTCCAGATGGATGGGCCACACTTTGAGACGAAACGAATTCGCGATGAAGGCCGTGTCTCGCATCGCTCCGTGTCTGTCGGTTGTGTGTGTCGTCCACTGTCTCTCTCGCTTAAGCCTCGTTCAAAAACAACTTAACTCGGCTTCACTCGGCGTGACGCCAGAGATGAGATCTTGAGATAACCGTCTACCAATTCACAACGACTTAAATCGACGTAACTCGACTTGGCGTAGCCTGGAGTTGAGTCCAGCTCAACTTTCTCTTAATTTCAGTCAATAGCATGGCATGCTCAACTATCGATAGTCGGGCAGCAGTCGATTGCAACACTCGATATCTCCTCCTGCAGCCATATTGAAAACGTGATTTTTTTTGTGAAGCCCCATGAGGATACGCTTAAGCGAAAATGGATGAAGATAAGTTGATCTAGTCAGTGCGAAATAACCCTCACATGTTCAACAAACCTTCCATTTTAATACTTCCTCATCAATCGACTGTAAGATCGAATTTGGCAGTGGTGCGCTGTGATTGGTTAGATATTTCGCGCACTGGTTCGCCTTTGAAAGGAGAATAAGTCAAGTTACGCCAAGTTAAGTTGTTGTGAACGAGACTACAGCCTTGCACTCGTTACCATATTATTTGTGCACCCCACAGCTATTTGGAAGTGATAAGAAGTTGGTGGATAACGGCCTGCCACGGTGGAAACACCGATCAGTCACCGCAGTTAAGCATCGTTGGGCTCGGTTCGAGTTTGGAGGGGTGATCCTCCGATTCGTCCGAGTGATGTTGCCCCTGTCTGCACGTGGCAGACAGTAAGTGTGAAATGACCTTAGCCGTCGAAGCACGTGAAACAAAAATACTACTACTAAGAAGTTGGTCTCGATCGAAAGTGGCGATGTCGGGTTCCGCGACAGTTAGCGCGACCTGTGCAACAGCAGCAGCAACGTGGACTTGAGACGAAAACACCTACCAATTCACTTGAACGCCTTGAACCGAAAGTCACCCTGAAGGAAGATGGATTGGTGTTGTACCTGGCTAACACACCTGACAGCCAATTGGGAGATCCGGGTTCGAACCCCCGATCCAGTGGTATAAATATTTCATGGCGAATTCAATCCCTCTTTGCACCTGTGCGCGTGACGACGTTTCATACCATTTTGTGCTTTCTACAGTGGTTGAACAATGTACAAATACCTACCTGTTTAAATCAACAGGGAAAATGAATAGCGCCTCCCTTGTTCGCCCAGTTCGCCTGCATGGAAAAAAACTGCGAAGAACTAGGGCGCTACGCAATATGGCCGACCAGAACGCTCTTTGTTTGGAAGTCGTTCGCCCACCTTCCATGTTTACCATGGTTACGATGGTGGTGCCTTATGCGCGATGAAAATGATTTCTAATCGCCAAAATGGATCCCTATAACATTTACACAAACAAATAAAATATGCATCTATTACCTAATTGGTATATCTTTTTTTTACAGAATATTTTTCTCAAATGTCAGAAGCCGGCGCTGTTGCAACGATGCAGATCGCTCGGCGAAACGGGATGTCCTTCCTTCCGGCCGCCGCCGCATCGTTCCTCTTGGCGCCACTTCCGCCGGTTGCCGTGGACCGACCACGCCCCTTCCGGAGCACACCGCAAGACGGCGACACTTTCTTCACATCCCGCGACACCCAACTCCCCCTGCCCCCCCCCCCCCCCCCTTCCTCCTACATCTCGTGACCCCGCTGCCTGCGCCATCCGCCAAATGCGTCGAATAATTTAAGTTGTTTTGCATATTTACTTCACAATTCCTGGAACTAATTGCACACTCTCTAAACGTTTACCAAAGTTTGTTTCAGCTTTATGGCAATAAAGGGTTAAAAAATCAAAATGTTAATGTCAATTCGGGCGCTTCTTTTGATAGAGTAAGAAAATAAGTACAGATTGAATTAAATTAGAATTTCGTTTAGGGATCTACTACCGAAAATATTCCAGCCCTGCCCAGCTCAGCTGGTGATGCACGAATCAATTTCATGGTGCGCGAAACCTTAAAAAGGCCACGATCTCCTTCGTTCGCATCAAGCAATTTGTATAAACAAGCCAATTTGTGTGCAACAAACAACTCAGCAACTTGTTCTTCATCCTTGACGAATTTATCGAGTCGTAGTTAGTATTTAGTGGTTTATCGCAGGCGAATACACTTTTTTTTTAGAGAAATAGGAAATGTTATTGTATTTTGGCACGGGTGAAGGGTATCTATGGCTGATATTTATCGTTTGCAAACGAAATTACGTACCTATGCAAAACATTTCTTCAAAACTCGGAGAGCGTGAGAGATTACCGAGTGGTCCGTATGTCATTCGAGAGATGAATAAGATTGAAGGATTTGAAAAAAATAGACTCTGAAATTGATGACGCATCATAAAAATAAGAAGATGGCCAAAGAGGGGTATAAAATCACTCGTCGCTGGCAGCGTAAAATAATGCGCGGCATGACATCGCGTGAGGAATTTCCGAGTGTGTTAATTTGAAAGTGGTTCTCAAGTGGATTTCGAAGCTTAAAAGTATTTTTAAAAACTGAAATTATAAATGTCAAAATTATTGAAAAGGTTTAAGGAGAGTGAAATACGGAAAAGTTCGTTGACTTCCGAGAGAAAGTGAAAATTTCTCGAAAATAAAAGTGCGGATTGCTACGAAAGAGTAGGGATTAGGGATTGGAAATTTAAATCCAGAATCGATTTTCGATTAATCGACTTTCGATTTTGGTTTTAAAAATGGATTTTCTAAAAATTCAATTTTTTGCCCAAAATAATCGAAAAATCGATATCGATATTTATAAATATTAAAATAATTGTCTGCTGAAATACGGATGTGCAGTTGTAACAAAATTCAAAATATGGGTTAATGGAAGCAATAGGGATAAGGACCGAATACAGTAAAATTTATTAATACAATATATTATTTTAAAGATATTAATAAGATATACAGAAAATTAATAATCCATAACAGATACTTATAAACACATAGGTAGTATAACAAGAAAATTACTTATAGTTTAGTAGTAATAAGAATTGTATATTGAAAAGTGGGCATACCACAAAATGAAAATCAGAATTTTATTTATTTCTTGCTTGCAAAGCCATGGAAACAGTGTTCCTCAGGGATGGACCTTAAGAATACTAACATATTTAAATGTTCTCCGGATAATCGATTTCGCACCTGAGTTGCAATTAACCCGGTGTAAGAAAATGGTCGCTCACACGGCACGGTAGAGGCAACTATAGATAAAATCCTGCTGGCTAGTTTGTATATGTGGGGATATTCTCCCTTAATCTCCTTCCAAGCTTGTAGTGGATTAGAGTTGGACTTGCGGTCGACTGGAGGGCGGTTTACGAACTGGCGCAGCTCGATTGGCAAAATTCAAACGCTGTAGCAAGCTAAAATCGAAAATCGATCGGCTAGAATCGATTTTGATCGGTTTTTCAAAACAAAAAGTCGACTTCGATTAAATCGAAAATCGGAGTGTGATAATTGATTTTCGAGAAAAATCGAAATCGATTTTCCAATCCCTAGTAGGCATATACGTGTATATGTCTGGAGGCGTGTACTACACGTTTTCTTTTTCTTGCAAAATAATACACGCTAGTATCGTCCGCCTTTGATCACGAAATGCCGCCACATCCCCCGGTCACTTTATATGACTTGAGTCAAGGTTAATCGTTATGAATCAGTGTGCACGGTGCTTCCTGAAATCTAGATCGCAGTCGGTGACTACTGTCACTGCCTGCAGTCACATCCTACACCCTGTGACACAGTTTGACTTGAGCAGGCTGCCGTTCTGCAAGCATCGGTGCGGGATTCCAACACTCTAGGCCTACATACCTGTAGGCCCACCGCAGAACGGAATGTGGGGCCAGAGACTAGCTATTGTATGCGTAGGGACAGGTAAGACGTGTACACGTCTGAATTACAAGCGCGTACACGTTTACTGCAATACACGCTTTTCCCATCCCTACAAAAGAGGTTACAATGTGAAAGAGCATCAGATTGTGAATCTAAGAAGCACAGATTGAAATCCTAGGAACGTACTAGAAAATTTCGCGAGGGACACTAACATGGTGGCACATCATCACAAAAACGCTTATTCCTGCCTCTGCTCTTTTGTTTCTTTGTTTGTTTTTTCATATGTGCTCTTGTGTTCACTCGGTAAGAAGTCTGCCTCGCCTGGTGAGGTGGGTTAAGGTACTACTGGCTTCCCAGCCCGAGGGCCGAGGATCCGATCACGGCAGTGGCGTAGATTTTTCAGTGGAATATCGGTCCCTACTTCGTACTTTGTCCGCCGGACGTGGGGGCACTAATGACTCCACCTGGCGGTCGCCTCCCGAAATAGCCAACCTACAAAAATGCTCCATCGCGACTTTTTAAATAATTTACTACGATGAGGAATTCCTCCTGTTCATGCATTGAAAGATGCACTGTTTCAACTGTTAACGTGCTTAAGATACTCAGAAGTATAAGTCAGCCATTATAATGGAAAATTATTTCACAAATATTATACCTCCACTACGGATTATTTTTCCCATGCCGAGGAGGCAAGTGAAGCGCCATTTATAAACTTTGTTTTATCAGCCGCACTAATTTTCCAACCACTCGATAACAAAGTTATATGATTCCATTTTACCAGCATCCAATTTCTTAGAAATAAAATGCACTTATTCATAAATTTTTCGTAAATATCGGCATTTCAATATCACTGATGTAAATTTATTTTCCCTATCCTTTATCTATTTTTGCCTTTACGTCCTGAATTTTAAGTTTAATATGATTTAAAAATCTATAAAAAGGTAGTCATTGTGGACCAAGAAGAAACATATTTTCCAGGTAACACTAAAATGAAAATAATTGACTGAATTTCACTGGGGAAACCTCAAACAATTTTTGCATATCTCAGGTTGCGTCAACTTCCTTCGCCTTAGTTGAGGATTTTATTATTGTTCAAATTGTTACAAGTCGACCATTTAGTCGGGTGGTAACATATAACAAGAAAATACTTAAAGAATAAAATACAAAATGTAAAATACGAAAATACGAAATACAAGTTATCCATTTGGTCGGGTGGTTACATAAGACAAAATATATGAAGACCAAAATACAAAACATAAAATACTAAATACAAAAAGATAGGAAAAGCCCTCAAAATTAATTTTTTTTACCCTCGTCATAAATATCCTAGTATTAGTTGGGAAGGGCTCCAAAATTTCCTCCGGTAAACCATTCCAATCCCCTATCCCCCGATGTAGGAACGAAAATTTTAAAGTATTTGAGAGCTGCCTCGGAGGCTCAATCTTGCAATAATGATCCTTCCTCGCCAGATAACTTGGTCCTTTTAACCGGTTTGATAGGTCCCTCCACGCAGGATCACCGATAAATGCCTTATAGATACACTTAATGCGTGCTTTCTTCCTCCTCAACTCTAATGATTTCCAGCCCAGCGTATTTAACATCTCCGTAACGCTTGCCTTCCTTTTAAAATTTCCCATTACAAATCTTGCTGCTAAACGCTGAACTTTTGTCAGTTGCTTGATCTCCCCATTCACATGAGGATCCCAAACTGACGAAATGATCCCATATTCGGCGATATTGGCGAGAATATAAATATAAGTTTCATATGAATCAGGGTATGAGCTTGAGCTGTTGATTGGCACGTCGAAATGGACGGGATGTTTCAAAATCCTTGCTTCAATGTCGTGGGCATTGATTCCCCTCCTCCACCGGTTAAGGGATCGGCAATCTTCCAATCAGGACAGCGCACCACGGCCAAAAATCTTTCCCCATGTGGTAACCGGCTCAAGGAAATCATTGGTCTCGTTATTCGCCGGAATTCGATATTAAGGAAATAAAAAGACATCGGATTACGCAACAGTCGAGTGAAAGGCATCCAATGGAGCGAGAGGCCGAATCGGCAAATGAAAACGAAAAGGGCTTAAGGAGGTGTGCAAAATTCGTGGATTCAGAGGCACGATTCGTGAACGCTGCTAATCACTTCTTCAAAAGGGGATTGAATGCTCTCACTGCCGTTGTTGCCCTTAAGGCCGTTTTAAACGGGGCACGAAATTGCACAACTTCAAACTGCATTTTTTTCTCAATCGGGCGTGCAATCATTTTCGAATTAGAGCAGGGACTATTTTGCCATCTCGCGTTCGTGCATTCGCGCATGCATTCTTGAAATTCACGGCTTTACACGACGCAATTTGAAATGCACGTTCGTACGTACATCAGATTGTTGCAATTACGTGCCCCGTGTATAACGGACTTTATATTATAATCAAGTGATTCATGGGGGGAGGTGAAAGGGGGGAGGGAGGTGGGAGGGGAGGGATTTTCACGGGTTCCACGTGAAGCTGATTTGAAGACCACAAAATTGTTCACTTTTCCTTATCACGATGGCCTCGAGGATCGCTTTGGGGTTTGAATCTCTCCTCCTTGGCAATGATTTTAACGTTTTCGAAGTCGATCGCGTGACCCAAGGCTTCGTACTCAGCAGCTGCCGACTTCGTCGTTTGACCCAGTCGTTGGTGTTCTTCCAGTCAAGTTTTAACCTGAGCATCCCGCATCGCCGATGAATTTCTTCCCGCAAGTTCCACGGGGGATTTCACATACTCCGTCGATTTCCTGCGGAGTTCGGTCCTTCACGTTCCGAAGCAGATATTTTTAACTGTAGATTTTACTCGAAATTAGTCTAAATTTCGTAATTGCGCAGAGCGTTACCTATCTTGTCTGTGGTACCCTTTATACATATACGGAAGGAAATCTTTCTTCTGGGTGGTGATGTCTTCTCTTAGCGTGACCACATTTTCCGATGGGTTTCCAATATATTTATTCATGATCTTGTTGAAATTTCGGGAGATAGATCGGTTGTCGTAACCGTCTTGGCGTGGAACGGCTTACAATTATTGCTTCCACTATGAGAAATTCGCCTTGTCACTCACACGGATGGACCATTGTATCAGCGTATTCACGACGGTGTTTGTCTGGGGCAAATGGTGGTGTAAACTGTCAGGTACATATAGGTTAGCTGATGTTGGCTTTCTATGCACTGCGTGGCCCAGGGTTCCACCTACTTTTTTATCGACCAAGACATCTAGGAATGGATGCAAATTTTCTTTTTCTATTTCCATCGTGCATTTTACGTGATTGTTAATGCCATTTAGGCAATGATAAATTTTTTCTAGCTTCCTCCGGCAATGTGTCCAAATGATAAAAGTGTCGTCAATGACTGATCTTGGGTTTGCTCTCCACACTTGGAAGCGCTACACCATTTCTGGGCTCTTCATGTAAATATTGACCACCGATGGCGAGATTCCATTGCTGCCCTTGAAGTCTGAACACAAAAATTATTTCTCCATCGAAGAAGGTGCTGTTCAAGTTAGATTTATGCCAATACAGCGATGTTTTTTTCGAACTTCTTTTCGATTATTTGAACTGCCTCATGGCAGGGTATATCCATGAAAAGGGAAGTCACACCAAATCTGACAAGAATGCCCTCATCCTAATATCCTTAACGGATAAATTACCACAGGATGAATCGGCCTGGACCGAGAATCGAAGCACGGACCTTTAGCTTGTCAAGATCAATGCTCAGACCCTGGGGGGTTATATTGTAATCTCACCTTTTTAGTGACTCTTAGTGGAAAGGCGGGATTTCCGTTTCCCTCTATTAATGATCGGCTCACGAACGGTACGTGAATTGTCGAAGCTTCAATTACCTTATATCAAATAAAAGATGCCGAGACTAGCGAATACCCAGATTGCTCAACATCTTACGGAAGATATCTTACACTGTACATACCATGAAAATCTAAATACAGTCAAAATTACAAGCGACATGTAAGCGATCACTCAATATTTAAAAAAAAATTAAGTGCATCTAATTAGTGTTCGATTCACAAGCACGGAAAATATCTACCAAGAACGTAGATTTTAAGGCAACATTTGTTAAAATTATGAAATTATGGTATAAATAATTGAATTCCATTCTCCATGCACTGGCGGATAGGCACACGGAAACAAAGGTATCAGCAACATTGTATGGGAAATATTGATACGAAATATATACACAGATAATTCAAGCTAATAATAACATAAGCTTTTCAAACAAAGCATAGGTACCTTCAAGTGCCCAATATATTGGAGTTGAAAATGCTGAAGTTCTTCACGTTTAGCAAATTACAACAATACGATTTAAAATCGTTTGTATCTTTCGCGCCCTTGTTTATTTTCCAACTCAAGCTTCAAGTGGAAACGATGGTGGCTCCATGTCACGTTCTTTTTGACAGGTGAGATGGAGCTAATGGCAGGCGGGGATAATGAAACGGATCAAGAGTCGAAAGATACGGATCAGAGCGGATGAATCGTCTAAAAGACCAGCACATGACCGGCAGTTCACCGATTGAGATCCAAAGATGGTCATGCCGCCTGGGTGGCGGAGTTGAACTACGAAAAAGTGACATTTTATGACGTATTCTTACTAAAGTGAGACTACAAAATAACCCCCCTGTTCTGTATTTTTACCACTGTCTGTGTGCCTGATTCAAACTTTGCTTTCCTCTTCTGTGTACGTAATTTCTTCTCTGACGGTGAGTGAAATTGCCCTGCGCCACCTCTCGGCGACATTTTCGGGTACTCTTAGGGGTGTTTGGTTCATATAAACCCCCCGCCGATTCCAGTGATTCTTATGAGTCTAGATAGCTCGGTGGTCTGAGCGACGCGACATCGGAAGGGCCGTGGTTCGATTCCGTATTCTCACTAAAGTGAGATTACAAAATAACCCCCCAGTCCTCCTAATGTTGTTGTGGCAATTTAGAAGGATACAAGGGGACTGGATTGTAAGCCCTTGTGGTCCATCCGAGATGGCAGCGCAATGGAGCAGAGAACTTCAAGGACTCCACTCGACCCATGAGGATGCATCCTCTATTCCGCAGCACTTATGCCGCCCGCCTGGCCACGAATGAAGATATTCAACCATGCCGCAAATACGGCGATGAAATAATGGAGAAGTTGCCACAGGAAGAAACATGCCGGCAAGCCAAAGGCCAGAATCCCGGTCCAGGCCGATGTTTTCCTGTGGCTATTTCTTCATCATTGTTTATATTGCAGCTAACCTCTCTCTATCTGATGGTCGATAAAACCACCCGCAGACAGGTGGACGCACTCGGTAGCGGCGAGCAAGCCCCGAGACATCAATGACGGCTCGCATACAAACAAATGTGAAAAAGAAGGTACTTTAAACTTAAACTTAACTTAAAATTAAACGGAATTGATTGAGGGGGAGATATTTATTTTATCACCGAAGGATCTAAAATTGTAAACAAAATTCCATAATATTTAAATAAAATTTTTATTCCGCACAGTTCAGCATCTACTCGAGCGCTGAATGCAAGGCTATGGCTTATGGCTTCTCATTTGCATCAAAGGCAGCTTAGAGGGGCAGTAACAAAGTAATAACTTTATTTCAATTTAAGACAAATAAAATAAAATACAGGTAAATATAAGGTGATAAACTCCGCTTCTACGTTTAAAGTAATTATCTCTAGCATGAAGAAGTACCTACATGCAACCATAATGTTAAACTTCATTTTTATGAGCAGCAAAACCATTAGTACAGGCTTGCAGCTACCCATTTTCGTAAATAGGCATGGGTTTCCTCGTAATTCCTCGGCTACGACATCTTCTGAGGTCCTTTTTAATGTAGTTCCAAGTCGCCATTGCAGTTATTAGATATGTGTCCGTAGCGTGTCCACTCAAGCCTCGTCCCGGGGCGGAGTCCACCCAGCCAGCCCAGAGCCGACTCCGCCTAGCCATCGAAAATTCGATTTATTTTTCGGAGACGCTAACGGACGCAAAAGTTCCCTACTGAAACACATTTTGAAAGCTTTAAAAAATATTGCGTATGAATAACTTGGCTTGTGTCGGTGTATATCTAAACCTGTTTACTGCTAAAAGTTGAAAAATAGATAATTAACATATCCGTTGTTTTGTTTCATAGAAAATTCAAATAAGGCGCAAATGGCACACGGAATTTCATTGATTTAAAAACGAGTGGGCGTTTATTAGAATGAACAGTTATTTGTTCCATGTGTCATTTCCAAGGGGTTCTACAAAAGTGTGAGTTCGGAGGTTTTCAGAGAAAACGCAGATGGGTGTTTTTCACAAACATCTTTCACCTTTGAGGCATATTTGGAATGATGGCTACCTTTTCTCCATTCCAACTCTCACTGCGCGCCCCCCAGGGCTTCATCTGCCCTCCCACCACATACTCTCAATCTCACAACCATTGCAAGTCTCACTACCCGGTCGTAGGCGCAAAACATCATCATAAAGTTTAGTCCATGATAGAAAACAACTTAGTTTTAATCCGCACAATTTATTGCATACAACTTGAGTTTCTGCAACTTGCTTTCACACTAAGTTGCTGAAACTCGGGTCGTATGCAATAAATTGTGTGGATTAAAACTAAGTTGTTTTCTATCATGGATGTTACCAACTTCCACAAAGTTAAGCCTGAAACGATTTCAAGTTTAGTGTCGAAACCCGGGTCGCGTTTTTATAAAATGCCTTTTGGAATCACTAAGCTCCTCTTTTCATTTCAATATGAATCTATTCCTTTAAGTTACGCCCGAAGCTACCATTACAATGAGAAATTTTCATAGGTCCAACTTTATTGAATTTTATCTGAAGTTATACCTCGCTCATGCTACTTAAACGTGATGAAAATGAGCCGTAATCATATGAAAGCGGGATATGAAACTCCTTTAATTTGTTAATACATCTATAACAGTAAAAAGTGTCCTCCGAATGAATTGATGGAATCACGGGATTTTTGTGGGATTACTAACCGTTAAACGTGATGGAAAGGATATACTTTGTGTGCCATTCCACGATATTTTTTATCGTTGACCCTGCCAATTAATAATCTAGCATGGCCAACGATAAACAGAGTGGAATCGTTTAATCTTCATCACGTTTAATGCCATCGGTAAGTGGATGAGAAGGAAGGAGAGCATTTGGACCAGCAGTGCGTGCAGTCGGAAGTCGAACCCCGCACTGTCTGTCTCCTTCGCCTCCCCTCTCGCTATCGCAGCGCTGCCTCTCTCCCTCTCGGCCCGTCGGGAACTGCCCCCGACTCCACCGCCGCGGCCCCCGGGGGCAGCGGAACTCGTTTTTTCACGAGCCGAGCCGCTCCTCCCGAGGGTGAAATTCTCGGAGCCGCTAATTATTACGAGGGAGGGGAAAATTGCGGTCCCTTGGAAAAATTTCATCTGATTATTGCCGTGGGGTCGATCGTGATGGATAATTATTAACAATCAACCTTTGCTGGCAAAGGAAAGAAGAATTGATGGGAAGAGAGAGAAAACACGTCTCCCCCCCCCACCCCATTCTGAGGGGAACTGGCCGGGGCGGCGGCGTACCCTGATTGGCGCTCTCCCCGCATTCCTCAACTCGCTGCTCTCCTCTGCTCTTTGACGGCGCAAAATACTCGAAATTTCACTCGGATGCATGCAAGTGCGCTCTTGAAGCAAGCGAATGGATTTAACGGAAGAAGGGCGCTGTTGAAGATGGCGAACCAAGGGAATCGTGCATGAATATACATATGGATCTTAATCATCGGCACCTCTGTACGGGCAGCAGCGTTGCCTAGCTTTCCGCAAAAGATAGATCGCACAGAAATCGGCATGGTTCCGCTTCTGTGTGTCAAAAATGTCCGGTTTAATTGGGAAGCCAATTCCGGCACTTCATTTCCAGTATCTCCATTTGAATCACAACCTTTCCTTGAAAAAAACACCTTTTCTAGAGTGGCGGCGCTACAATCTGCATGGTCCTGATTTTTCAAGGTTAGAAAAGAAATGGAGGAAAACCTGCAAGCAGAAAAACGGTTGTTTTCGTTAAAATGTAAAATTTGTGGTAAGGTGATTCTAAGTTGATGAAACAATTGCAGTTGGTCACCAAATAAAATCTATTGGTCACTGCAACTGTCCGAGCTTGGTAATCAGTACCAGCACGACTGTTCGACTCGTCCACGGTTACAATGGCTATGCAGTTGTTAACGGGAACCATATTTCCAAAGTTGGTGCCGCAGGTAGCCAGTTGCCGGCACATACAACCAAGGAGGTTAGAAAAGAAATGGAGAGGACATACCACTTGATTCTTGAAGCCAACTCCGCCATTGCAGTCGGCACAGTTTAGACCTTCCTCTGGCTTACGTGTCCGGCGGTCGCGTTCGATTTTCGTCAAATTTAAGTTAAAAACCACAGACAAGGCGATGTGTTGTGACTGGTTTGGCAACTCCTACTCGGCACAAAATTCTTCCCAAGCACCCCTATTTTTGCTTCACTTTCGCCCATGAGCGTTCACGGTCATGCCTCCTCCATTTCATGTTAACCTCCTTGTGATTTTTCGGTGCATGCGGAATGTTTGGCAACACCCACTGGGAGCAAGTGTAGAATGCAATGGAATCGTGCATCTAATTTTCACCATCTAGTCTAGACCGACACACGGTGGGCTGACAGCGGGTGATAATCGGGGAAAAATTCCAAAAGTGCCTTTTTTCGGCCTGGACATTGAAAATTTGCACGGTCACTCTTCATAGGTCGCTTCACTTGGCTTTGCTCGCCATCTCCCTTTATTCTCACGACGAACAACGGCTCAAAGCAGAACATATTTCGCGAAAAGAGTCCGCCGACGAGTTTCACTGAAAATCTACGGGTTCGAGACATCGCAGGACTATAACAATTGTTTGGCATGTAGTGCCAGCTGCTACCATCTCAAACGACGGCCCCCTTCATGGAGGCTAATGTTGTATTTCGTATGGTGTACCCGAGACAGCGTAGGTATTTAATTAAACCTGGACCTTTGGTTTCCAATGGTAGATATGACAATGATTTTACAGCAGTGTCTTTGTTAAAATATCCAAGGAGGCCCTTTTATAACGGATGAAGTTTCAGACGGCCATAGAACTTATTGCATGGAGTTAATCGACGCGTTAGGCCGTTTCGTCACACTGCGTAGGCCAACGGCGGGAGGAGCCGAACTCAGACATCCAAAGTTGGATTTTATTTTCGGCGTCGTATAAAAAACCAAGCAAATCACACCAGCGTAATTACAAAGAAAAAGAATTGATTTTAATTTGACATTAAAATTTTGACAATGCATTATATTATATAGTATGTCAAAAACCCCTAACTTATGAGAGCATTAGTTTGAGAGATTGAGTTATTATGTAAGTAGTAATCCTAATTCCAGTGACATCAATGTATGCAATTACTTGAAGACTTTCCAAAAGTGTAGGTGATGGTGAAAGTTTGTAAATGACTGATGAGAGTTTCAAGATGAGGTGCTGATTATTCCACTACCACCCTGGAGGTTATCAGCTTGGTATCATTTCTCTTTTTGCATTGGCCAAACCTATGTGAAAAAAAAGAGATCCCCATCCCAGGAAGTAAGACCGTATTCAGCTGTAATACAACCTATACTGCTCATGCACAGTCACATCAGCATATGCTTTTGCAGCCACCCCTGATGGCACCTGCATAGCCAGTGTAGTTCAATGACACCAGAGCAAGGACTTCATCAAGGGATAGGTATATGAGAAACCACAGTGTGCCTAAGCCACTGGAATGTAAATAGTGAATCATCATAAAACAACTTTTTGCTTTGAACAATCATTTGGTTGACATACACTTTACACAATGATCCGTATTTGGGTTGAAATAAAGTATGATAGTGAAATGACATAATGTGTAATTTACATAACTCATGAGAACTGGAGAGGAATGAAATGAATGGAGAAAATAACTCTAAATCCAAAATGTTTGGTAAGGGGTATTGGATATATAGAATACACGTTGAATTAATGCAATTCATTAAAAAAATTATGAAGGAACTAGTGGATAGCACGTCAAGCATGATGGGAAAAATACCCAGTCATGCAAACCTTATTAGTATAGATTCACGTTACTTTGGTTACATTCCTCTCTTGAGTCACAGGCAAGCAAAAGGTTTCATTACCGTCATAATGGCCGGAGGCACGGGAAGGATTGGGCAGTTTTCGCAGCCACGTCCGACGTCCATAGGATAGGAGGCTACGCTGCGTTGGGGTCATGCGTACGCAGCAATGGAGTGACCCCAAAATGACGGCCTTCTGAATGACTATTTCTGCCTTTCAGAAAGGACGTGAGGATTCTGGCGAGGTGTCGGTGGGTGGACCTTAAGTTCTTCCACCAGAAGTTACTCACGGCATCCATTCCTGGAGCCGAGAAGTTATTCTTGCCAGGGAAGGCCTTCTTCACGTCACCTTCTGTGACTGCAATAGGTCCACTCACATCTTGTAGGTGGTGGCGGTCACATAGCTCTTTAAAGAGGCCTATAGCCGGAGTGTCTTCGTCGTTGAATGGCTTAGAAATTTCATAGGTATCCCTCCAGAAACGCTCAACCTCTTGGACGGCTGGCTGAGGTTCGACAACAGGCGGAGGTGGCCGAAAAAAGACGGGACGGGTGAAGGAGAAAGGCGGAATTCTCCTTCACGGCCCCACTTCTCTTCAGGAACACATTTCACTTGC
Organism: Pyrrhosoma nymphula; assembly: GCA_963573305.1. NCBI lineage: Eukaryota > Metazoa > Arthropoda > Insecta > Odonata > Coenagrionidae > Pyrrhosoma > Pyrrhosoma nymphula. The sequence goes on along the minus strand of OY754329.1, from coordinate 152,758,407 downwards.
GAATATTGCAATTAGTCTTACATATTTTGGCGAGAACTTTTCCATATCGCATTTTAAGGGACATAATTATCTTCGGTTATCGTACGCATTATACTAAAAATTATCTTATTTCACTCTTCTTTAAATCCAGAATGCCTGTACTGGATGTGAAAGTCCTACTTCTTAAAAAAACCTGATGATGCCGCGAAGCGATTAAACCCGGGTCGTGAGAAATAAATAAAATTTACGTGGAAAACATAGGAATTCATCATTTCATTCCAACTTCTTATTTTATATAAATTAAAGTCGTACCTATTAATGACACATTAATATTAGCCATTGGCATTTTACCTAGTTGAATGCGGAAAATGCATTAACTGAGAATTGGTCCCTTAGCAGTGCGAAGTTGCTCTCGTTTACAATCCAATGAATGCATCTTGAATGAAAATCGGTTTAAAAAATAAGTTGGTAATCGCTTAAGCTGTCAGCAGTAGCCTTCTTTTTTGTAAACAATTAATTAAAATGTAAGCTTAAGCTCAAAGTAAGACACCAGCATCCAATGGCAGTAGTTGTAATATGCCCATAAAATTTGAAAGTAATTATGACTACTTATTACTTCAGTACAGTAGATGGTGAAGGGCAGTAAAAATGTTTCATTACGCATGTTCACTCTTTACACCTCAAGTTTATTTAAAGATTTGCTTACGTTTTCCTCTAGTAGCTGGGTACGTCACAAATATTGCGCCTGGCATGTGATAATTAATATTAAACATTTATCATTTGACGACAGTTATTTAAGAAGCGGTTCAAAGTTCGTACAGATATAAATTCATTAATTACTTTGGCGTATCTATCTTCTGCCAGTGCGAACTTTGAAAAGGTGGGCGGTGATTGGGTCAAAGCTTGCCTCTTGGTGGTTTTTCAGTCATCTTAGTCAACAGGAGACTAAGCTGTTTGCGGTCAATTTTATGTTAGTGGAAATGCAGGTGTTGAAGAAAGGGCAATAGAAAATAGCACATCGATTTTAAATTCTGCATGAGCACACAAAATATCAAATTATAATCAAGTGCTCAAACTGAATTCCAGAGAAAAGTAAATAAAGATTTTACTGAGAAGATAAGACCATTTAGAAAAAGAACGTTCCACTGGCACCATCATGTAAATCAATACCAGAGTGAGAAATGGAAGACGTGAAGGAAACTGAGAATGTAGAGTTCAATGTGGAAATGAAAGAAGAAAAAGAATCACGGCCGTGAGGCCAGAGGACGAATATGTCGTCAATATAGCGGGCCTAGAAGAGAGATTTGAGTGATCGGTTTTTTTAAAGAGTGGCTTCGAGGTGGCCAATGAACAAATTGACATAAAATTGTGCCACGCGAGTACCCATTGCGGTACATTTTGTTTAAAGAAATATTTGGTTGCTAAAGGAGAAGGCAATTTTGTCGATACAATATCGGCCAGGTGGATGATGAAGTTTGTGGAGGGAAGGTGTGGTTTTGGGCGTTGGGATAAATAAAATTTCAAAGAATTTATAGCTTTATCATGAGGAATGGACGTATGCATGGAGGTGTAACGTCTATAGTGGCCGTGAGTAAATTGGTATTAAGGGGACGGCGTTATGCCAACCTGTTCATGGGCTATCTCCACACCACTTTCTCAAACGACTCTCTTTCTTTCTTTCTTTCTTCTCTTTCTTTTAAAAAATACTAAAATACTTGTATCTTATCATTTAAAACAATACGTCTACATCCCTCCTCTTACCCTCATGTACCAAAATTGCCTATAAGCGTCACTCAAACCTGCGATACATTCTTAAATCCACTAGATCCTCCCTTCAACCCACCACTTTCCTCAACCTGCAAATACTGCTCCCTCCTCCGCCTATCTCTCTCCTCCTCCCCCAAAAGATCTTCCTCTACGGCTGATTGCACCACCAGCAAAAATTATCTATCACCTTTCCTGCAATTTCTGCCCTGCCTTCTACGTGAGAAAATGTACCACACCTCTCGCATATTCGCATCAATAATCACCGGCACGCCACCAAAACTTTCCTTGACCCCATCCCAAAACATACCGCCTCCCACTGTCTAAATTGACTATTGAGTGAACATCATCCTATAATCCCTTCCCGAAGCCGTCAGTAATCTCTATGATGTTATCATATCATATACGTCATAAGATACAAAATTTAGTTTTGGGTAAAATAGTAAATTCAATTCACAGAAATTAATTTTTGTTCACAAATGCTAACATTAAAAATAGCATATATAAAACCATACCACGTCCAACCTATGCTTAGTATACTCATATAAAATAGCACAACCACTTTAGGACAGAAATATGGTAAAAAATGTGGATATGAAACTTTTGATATGAAGGAAAATGATGAGAACAGAAGGATAAAAGGTACTTTATATGGAAGAAATTAAACATTTGACACATTGGAGGAATCGGTTAATATTAGCCAAGAAATTCCACATACTTTATGAGAGGGAGTAAGAGGGGCTTGAAGCAAGATAATGCTCACACAGGAATCGATAAATCAATGAAAGAGCTCAGAAGCTCGGTGATGATAACGTACTCAGAAAAGTACCAAAAATGTGCTGCAAATATTTCATAGATTATCTTCCAGTGATTGCCACTTTTTCTTCTGAGCTAAAATTTGTAAGAACTGAAGGTCATTGCGTGGCGCCTCCGCTGCAAAAGGTACCCGGTACCAGACCGGCGCAAAGTATGTAATGAAAACGCACACACGGAAGAAGGCGCTCTCGAGCTTAGCAGTTAAATTAAATTGTTTGCTGAATATCCAAATCTTAATGCAATACAATGCCTTTGCCATCCACCGAGCTTTATGGATTGCACTTGGCTTTTTGAACGAATAGACAGCATCCCCAGGAACGCCGAGGAACATGATGGTCAAATCAGAAGCTCCTTATAATCCCCGCGTGGTTGTTTAATCTGGAAACAATCGACGAAATGAAAATTCAATAAACTGGTGACGTAAATAAGAACGGCATTACGAACTTTATGTGAAGTTGTAACGGTACCTGAACTTCCTGGATGCAGAATTTAAGAACTTCGCCGGGGTTGGGAATACTCCTCAGGTAGCGTTAAGACAATGATGTGTCGTAGATTTAAGTAAAATTTCAGAAAAAAGATGAATGAAAGATATTCAAGTTAATGTACTTCAATTAATGACTCATTGACGTATGAAAGGTACCTTGAAGTTTCTCTTTACGATGTTTGCGCACCGAAAATTTCAAGAACGTTTTTATCAATCTAAAGAGTATGTGCAGTTGCTATTGATGCGGCATTTATGGCATGGACAGCGTTCCGGTGACTTGTCTGGGTCCTTTCTAACGAGGATTCTCTTTGTCTAAAAGCAGTCTTATTCGCTTCCTAACAGAACCTTGGGTTAGGCTTAAACTCTACGTATGACCTATTAAGTTAAAAATTCAAGAGGAATTTTACAAAATAACAATATGTTCTTTAATTTACTAACCCTTATCCTTGGAATCGTCGTCGGTAAACGATTTTCAGGACTCGCGGTGTATACATGTTTCACCTCCACTTTTCCCAATAGCTGAGCGAATCTCCACTCCTCCTTTTCTGTGTCCCAGCTGATTCGGACCGTTTTACTTTACCTTCCTCGTGCTTAACAGTATCCTTGTCGACACAGCTCATGTAACAGAAGCGGTTTTCCCTCATGGACTTGCAGAATAATCAATGCTCTTCTAGCTTCATCATATCCATGGCATTGATATGGCCAATGTCAAGAATATTGGCTTGGTCAGTCATTAACTTAATGCGCCGCGTCTCCCAGCGTTTTCCCCATACGTTATTTGCCTTTCTTAAGACATAAAAAGCTGTTGTCAATGCGTAAGAGAATCTTCGTAGTATTCCTTACCTCTGCAATCGCAATTCCTGCTTTTTTCCAGAACACCTCAGATTTCCAAATAGTCAGCCTGGCACTTTCACGAACAGTTTTCTTCTCATTTTCAATAAGGTGTTTGAAATGTAAGATCTGGCGAAGTGTTGGGAGCTTTGAACACACACTACGTGGGATGGAGCCCCCAATCTGCAAATCTGATGGGCTCGCCTCGTCTTCTTGCTCATAACGCCGGAGAGATAATCGGTATGCTGGAGTCACTTACGGGTTTAACCGCACGAAGGGAAACGAGTTTCGCTCCCAAAATGTAGCAACCTCGGTGTGCGTAGCCGTACGCGAAGTCCACCGCCCCTGAACAGCGCCACCACCGCCCCTCGCAGTTAATCATATAAACTGTAGGGCCGCGAATTTCAGGATGCTTCTCGGCTAGAAAACAATGTAGTCCCGGCCCATGCGCTCAATGTACAGCGTCCCTACCTACTCCAAATAAAATCCAAAAGTCGCTATTATCCCTCCCTCTGCCGCACCCCCACATCGGGCGAAGTCGTAATTGGTGTTTAATCACTGCTGGAACACTGCAGAAGCATCTCCCGTGTGGAATACCCACCCAAGCGGCAGCCATGCCCCTGAAAATTTGGCAAATATGTATTTTTTACCAGGAAAATCGCTATTTTCCAGAATTTGAAGCCGTTGCGCGACTCCTAAACGTAGTCCTATCGAGTCCAATTTTTTCCCCTTTCTCTTTTACCGGATTGGAACCAAGAACCGATTAAGCCGGTCAACATTTCGAACATTGCCAATTTTGTAATCACCCTAATGGTACAATACTACTGTATTTCGGATAATTTACTCTAGGTACATATAAACAGATTTACTGTACAACACAGATTTAAATGTACTGTGATTACTGACAATTGTGTTATACAAAACTGTGCAAAGTACAGAAATGCATACAATATATACAGCAAAAGCTTCGATAAAAACATAAGTGACACAGTCATATGCAATAGGAATCACCTGTATAAGATGAGGTCGTATCGGTGTACTTAACTTTCAAAAGATAGCTTATTCCTAAGTTTTACAGAAGTTTTTATGCAGAGCTAAAGTCATTAATGGATGAGTTCCAGATTCCAGAGTGGGAATCTTTAACATCTTTAAAAAAAACCTCTCCGGGCTCAAAAAACTTGTGCTTCCTTTGAAAATTTCGCGCACATCAAAAGAAACACTCTTCTTCGCTTACCGAGTGCGGTCGACAAAGTGCTTGACTTCTAGAAGCGATCGTCGCTCCCATTAACTTCTTATCAACACTACCAACAAAAAAACAAGCTTTACTGCCAGTGGACATGCCTCCTTCTAATCCCAATAATGAGAATACAAATCTATCTTGAATAATGGAAACTCAAATCATGGAGCCTAATACAGAAGCGCAAGGAATCATAAATATCTGCGGTTTGAGACGGAGTCAAAAAGTTGAAATTGTGATTTAATGAAATGCAAATGTCTACTCAAAAATTTAAATTCACTGAGCAAAAGTGGCAGCGGAGTGTGATTTGGAGAATAAATGTTTGGAAGGGTGATGGAGGAAACCAACACTGAACCTTTTCGACTAATTGCCATCGCAAACTTTTGGTTAACTTTTAGCACGTGAAGAATTGTTATTAAGGATTATTTATATTTAAGTTATTTTGGTAACATACATTTTTCTGAGATCTCTCACATATAGCGAGCATATTTATCTGCTTGACTAGCTTGCACCTTGCCCTCTCCTCTGCACTGATGGCAGAGGTAATGCCGCCATTTATGTGGCTGTAGGTGTTCACTCAGGCAGTAAATAATTACATAGAGCACAAGAACACTCAATGACTCTATCTATTTTTATTTATTTTATTTTTTTAATTAAAAGGGAGAGAATTGGAACACCAATTTCCTCCCCCTCCGTCTTCCCTTGAAAGGGTAGAGCGGAGTTCCTCTTTATTGTTTCAATTATAATAATACTTGGGGTACCTATTATTAAACCCCCAATTTTCTACATTTTATTGTTTTTAACAATTGGTTCATATTTTTCTAGTGTACTTAAAGTTTCAATGTTTTTTCATTACATTTAATTTTACAAAGTGTATTATTATTTAAAAAAAAATATTTGGTTTTCTCCTTTAATTTCTTCGTCGGGTGTCTTGCGATTTTCTTTGCTTGCTTTACAATTGTCATTTTCTTCTGAGTATTTCTATCACAAAGTTGTCTTCTTTCTTCTTCCTCCTTCTCAGCAATCTCACTGTTCCTTCCACTTCTTTTTTTCTTTTCTTCTCTTCTCTCCTCCTTTTCTTTTCTTGTCTTGATTTCTTCTACGTCCCTTCTCCTTCTCGCGGTCTTGTGAAGTTTGAAACTGCTTCGGCTGCTTTTTTTTTATTCCCCAGTTCTTTTCCAACCTCTTCCAGTGTGACTTGCCAGTTTCCGAATATCTTCTTAAGTTCAATTCTTTCCTCTGTGTATTTTGGAAAATCGTACAACCTATGCTGCACATCGTCTGGTCCTAGGTTACAGTCACATTCTTCATTTTCTTCTTTTCCTATTTTCTAAAGATAGGTCTTGAGTCCTCCATGTCCCGTTAGGATTTCGGTTATCTCTATCTATTGCGGGAAGGCACACTTAAATTGGTTGTAGATAGATTTTAAAACTAGTGTATCCTTTCTCGAGCCATCTTGGCTTGCCACACTACCGTTACCTATAAAAATTATACTCAGAATCAAAGACTACATGACCATATCAGGAAGACTATAAATAAAATTAAAAACAATTGCGATTAATACATCGTTTACTTGAAATACAATAAATGGATGGTTAATTTATCGAATGACATGTACACATTCGTATATATATATTAGTTAAGTAAGGGATAACATAAAAATAAATGGAAATCACGTGCTATTATAAAAGTGACTAAAGTAAATTATCAGAATAAATTATTTTAAGAAATAAATTTAAATCTTTTACGTCACACGCTTCATCTTAAATGAAAAACTATATTGCATCATCTTGCTAGGAATAATTGCAATTTGTAGAAATAAAGTAACCAATACATAATTAATTTTAATCAATTTAACAAGTTTAGTGACTATTGATGATAGTATTTAAAGCTCTTTAAGTCATTTAGGAAAAGTTTTAGGACTAAATGTAATAGAAAATTCTTATCGAATAATATTTAATGCGATGGATGGGCTCGATTGAAGAAATTATACCAGTTTCATATCGTCCCGTGTAAAGTTGCACATATCAGGATAGTCTTCAATCGCTACGTTAAAAAAAATTCGAACTCAATTTCTTTGCTTGGAAATAAGTTGAATGACTATGCTACAAATACGAATTTTGGAAGAAATGGGTTTGAACCAAACATTTGTATAAAAAAATTACATCCAATTTGAACCGTGGGGCATCGGATTAAAGTGTGGAATTTACGATGTGCTTTTCATTTCAGATTAAGTATTTGAACATATTTCCATCGTTATTATTCCAATAGACTGCACTAATACGTCTCATCCTTGCTATTTTTCAGGTATTCCAGCAAGGATTTATTGAATGTACCACATGTTATTTAGTCAATAGCCAATTCGTTCTATTGCTTAACCTACCATCGTTTATGAGAGGCACTTTTCTCCAGTCGGAAGAATGTTTTCAAAACACATTTAATTCAATAGCTATACGCAAATACTACATCCCTCGCTGTGTGCAAAACTTCGGTACTTCAACGTTAAAAATACTTTTCATACGCATATAGATGAAGTATTAGCCTAAAATATTTAAGCTGCTATTATCAAACTTTATATTGCTACACTGAATGAAACGAAAGAAAGAAATGAACTAAGCTATCCCTATAACTTTAAAGTTCAATTAATGACAGCTGAAACAAAGAGAATAATGAGGACGCTTGGAGGGACTAAACAAAATCCGAAGAGTTTCAAATTTCATTTCATATTGAAAATACTCCACCGCACAACAAAAAAAAACATAACGATCCGTTGTATTGGAGATACGGCGATGCACACTCATCGCAGCAACGAATGAAATCGGATGAAATGTTGTTGCATATTATATTGGAATCATTACACTCTGCAAAATGTAAAATTCCGTGTTATCTCATGGAGAAATATTACAATCACGAGGATTTGAACACATATATTTGCGAAAGTGAGAACAAATGTCCTGGGACCAGCCTTATGCCTGTTGCTCACGGTAAAATATTCGGTAAAACGTTTTATAAAATCGACTAATTTTATAAAAATGAGCTTGCTACCGATAAAACCGGTTTATAAAACCTTGTTTTATAAAACGTTTTACGGAATAGGACAGGTTCTATTTCCATAAAACCGTTTTATGCAACAACCAATGAGACGTTCCGCTCATCGCGTTGATAATAATCTCGTATCCATGGGAAGTCAAACAAGGTAAACGTAAACAAACATGGCTGGAAGTTCATGGAACGTTGAGGCAGTATCCTTCTTGTTAGAAAAATGCGTTAGAGCCATAACACCGTTGAATGTGATCAGAAAGTAAGTAAATAAACAATACATATAGTTTTTAACCTAACAGTCATCCAAAAAAGATTCATCCAGAAGTGCATTTATCATGCATCCAGAAGTGCATTTATCACTTCACGTGTTCGCAAAGCGTCTCATAGATGGGAGTACATTGCGGTTTTATGAACAGTTTTACCGTGAGCAAGCAAGTACGTTTTACGTACGATTCATAAAACTTTCAATAAAAATTTGTATAAAACTCTTTTATGGAAAATTTTACCGTGAGCAATAGGCATTAGAAACTCGACTCATTGTCATTGACTGCATAGGTTCCTCTGGATCGAAACGCATTTGAAACGAAGATTGCGAAAGGGACGGGCACCTTCGAAATTATAAATACGAAGATGGATGTGGCCGATGCCGTGTGGACGAGGGGGTGGAGGAGATCGTCCATGGCAACCGGTTGATCGGGTGGATTTCTCTCCGCGCGTGTGGTTGCACTGCACACTGAAGACGAAGGTGTTGTTGCCTTATTATATTTTCCCGAGCAGAATCTTTTCGCAACTTCCTGGGACCTGCGGTCGAGAGTATCTTCGCCTCCGTCCGTCTCGGCCACAAGGGAGAGGGAGGTGAGAGGTGCTTGAAGAGGGAGGGAGGGAGAGAGAGGGTCGTTAGTTAACCTCTTCCTCTCGCCCTCCGCCCAGAAGGAGGGCAGGTGGTTGTGGTCGCCGCAGCGGCATCTTGCGTCTCCCCGTGGAGACGCTCAACAAGTAGATGCCCTTACTTGTTCTCCGACTGGCTTTTCGCATGTTGCACTCTGCTGTTCAAAGGAGCTTGTAATTCGCAAACAAAGATAGTATTCATGGAATCGTAAGCCATTGTGTAAAATGACTTAAGCTGGCTTTACGTATGGAAGTTGACTTCATCTACATCTACAAAATACCCTGCAAGCCACCTCAGGGTTGTGTGGCAGGGGGTGAGTATTCACCAACATGCATTACACTACACCCTAAAGTTAGTGTTACCACGACTAATTATGCATTAGCATAAATCGCTAATGCTTGTCACGAGGCGAAGTCTCACAAGCATTCACTACTACACTACAGATATTATCATAATGGAGAGGGACCTTTAATATATATGTATTTTGCAACTACACAAATAGATAGAGACTCAAGACTTATGTAGAAAACATGCACGGCGTGCTGCTAGTACTAGGTAACAGATAAGGATTCAAGTGTTAGGAAGTACTACTACTACTAAGAGCTACACTACCTATCGACAAACCTAGATAAGAGTCTCATTGGCAGCTGTTGTGGTCCCTTATCGTTCGTGGGAAAAATGACATTTTAAAACTGTCTGTTCTGCAGTCTAGTTCCCTAATTTTATTCTCATGATCTGATCTAGCGTAGAATGTCGGATTTCGTAAAATATTATCAACGTCGTCAGAAAATAGACCGGTTTTGAACTTACATAATAGATTGAGTCTAAATTTTAATCGACAGTCTGAAAGCGTTTCTTCCCATCCCAGTTGCTGCAAAAGGTCTGTAACACTAACGAGATTATCATAACGGCCTTTAACGTATCTTGCCGATCTTCGCTGCACGCGTTCTAACTCAGTTTCCAAGCCTATCTCATAAGGATCCCAAATACTGGCAGCATATTCCAAATGGGGTCTAACGAGGGAGAAGTAGCTGATTTCCCTAACTTCATCGTCGCACTTGCCTAGTACCTACTCTTTTAACAAATCCCAATTTACGATTAGCTTGACCAGTAATTTCTCGAGTATGTTTACTCCACGATAGATAATTAGTCAGTTTAACTCCGAGGTATTTAACCGATTCAACAGTCTCTAATTTGCTGTTGTTTATGCTATAGCTGTTACAAGGAGCGTTTTTCCGTTTCCAAAAATTCATAACAACGCATTTTTTCAGGTTTAATTCTAGCTGCCACGCATCGCACCACTCCTGTATTACCTCGAGGTCTTTAGTTAGCGCTTGCTTATCATTAAGGCTACGAATATCTCTACGCAACGAAATTCAACAACTTCTAGGGACGTAGCGAGTTCAACAAAGTAACATTGTTTATCGTTTCTTGCAGGGCATAGCTCTGTTAAACCTTACTTCCGGCTTTCCGCAAAGAAATGAATAGAGGAACTAAGGAGGCGAAAGGAGGTATAATAAAACAATCAATGAATCATTTAGTCAAAAACATGCAGGAAATACAATCGCATATTAATACGCAAATGTTAACATATAATAAAACAGTATAATTATTTACATTTCTGTAGTTCAATTTTGGGTAAATATTTGTTGATTAGGTATATCATTCAATACTTCATGATATAATCAATTATGCGTAGTATTTTGTTTTCATCAACAGAAACAATTATCTATTGAGTTTTAACAATCTAAACTAGCCAAATTAACTCATGGGTTTATGTAAAGAAACTTGCCCTCCATGACAAATCTACTGTTTTTCAAATATTAATTTATATTAACATTTTCATTACTAATTTAGTACTTCAACATTATTAAATTTCAACCTTAAGAACATTCTTATTTAATATAAATGTGATTTTTCAATTGTGCTGAACGAGGCAGAATATTTCACCGGATGTTTTACAATACTATTGCTGAATCGGAATGCTACTTACAGGCAAAATAAAAGCCAGTCTATTTTCTTTGCAAGTGCGAACCGCGGTCGATTAGTTCCACTATCGACCCCTACTGCCTTGGAAGTTCGCGCTTACACATCGAAGTACCACTTGCAAGCGACTTGCAAGGCGTGTACTCTCATGGAAGTAACTTCCATGTGTAAAAGCCGCCTTTACGTTCGAACGTTTTTGTACCTACGTTGACTCTCGATCGATCTCTATCCTCGTCTTCGGCCGTAAAGAGCGATTATAATATGAGGGCCGGCGATCGTTCAGCGGACAATCGAACGTTTGTCCGTTGCCAGGTGGGAAGCATATTTCGCACTTGTTTCCCTTGTACGCATGCGTAAAAAAGCTTAATTTTGAATGCTTGCACTTGTACTGAATCGTTTTGAACATCTTTGAACTTATTACATACTACATTGCATGCGACAAAGAAGTTTATACTCAAGTATTATTGAACACTGCCCAATGGTGCGCTTTAATTTGAAAAAAAAATTCCTAATTACTTACCATTATGTGACTTTCCGGATCAATAACGGAAAAGCCTCCTTAATTTGCCTTCATTATTACATAAAGGGAAGTAAAAATAAATTTGAATGGGAAAAAGGGCAAAGAAAGGTGAGGGCAGCGGAATAGATGCAATAAAGAAAAAAAATAAATTGCGAAGATTCTCGCGAAATTGAGTGTAATTGGAACACAAAGAAGAAATTACACGTGCAATTTTCCATAAAAATAAAATTTACTTCCGACCCGTGTTTCAATGTTGACACGTCATCTTCAGGTGGAGAGTGGTGTGAAGATGCACACGTCATTGGTTGCGGGAAGGGAGGGGGGAGTGGAAAAACCGAAGGAAGGGGAGAGTTGGAAAGAGGGGAAGGTACAAGGGTAAACAAAACAAACTCGAACAAAAATGGGCAAAATAATAGCAAACAAAACGGGCAAAACGTAATGATGGCATGGTATGCACTCCTTCTTATCGGTGACCTCGATCGCTAATCCCCATATGCGTGCCCGCTTGAAGGACACACAGCCCCACAGTTCGCTTGCCGCCCCGCCATTAGGAGCCGCATTCCGGGTTCCGGGCGGGGTAAAGACAAGGAGTGTGCATCATTATATTTTGCCCGTTTTGTTGACACACTCCTCCTACTCGTCGCCTGAGTTATGGGATTTTTTCAAGGATTCGCGGAACTCATGATGAAAATATGTAACGATACGGCATTTGTTTGATGTATCACATAATGTATTGATTTTTGGGTCAAAATCAGTCTTAATTGATGTGGAGTGTTGAAAATTTTCGATCCTGATGCTCACGGCATTTTTGCAAATCTTTGTTTCGTGGGTCACCTCTAAAAGTTCACCAAATTGCAGCAGAGCCAACTCAATTATATCTGCAGCATGCGGCAGATTTTTTTACTCTGGAAATGGCATGTAGTAACATTCATCTACATCTACATCCACAAAATACCCTGCAAGCCACCTCCGGGGTGTGTGGCAGGGGGTGAGTATTCACCAACATGTATTACACATTACCCTAAAGTTAGTGTAACTACGACTAATTATGCATTAGCATAAATCGCTAATGCTTGTCACGAGGCGAAGCCTCACAAGCATGCACTACTACACTACAGATATTATCACAATGGAGAGGGAACGGTAATATATATGTATTTTGCAACTACACTAATGGACAGAGACTCAAGACTTATGTAGAAAACATGCACGGCGTGCTGCTAGGACTAGGTAACAGATAAGGATTCAAGTATTAGGGAGTACTACTACTACTAAGAGCTACACTACCTATCGACAAACCTAGATAAAAGTCTCATTGGCAGTTGTTATGGTCCCTTATCGTTCGTGGGAAAAATGACATTTTAAATCTGTCCGTTCTGCAGTTTAGTTCCCTAATTTTATTCTCATGATCTGATCTACCGTAGTATGTCGGATTTCGTAAAATATTATCAACGTCGTCAGAGAGTAGACTGGTTTGGAACTTATATAATAGATTTAGTCTAAATTTTAATCGACGGTCTAAAAGCGTTTCCCATCCCAGTTGCTGCAAAAGGTCAGTAACACTAACGAGATTGTCATAACTGCCTTTAACCTTTCTTTCCGATCTTCGCTGCACGCGTTCTAACTCAGTTTCCAAGCCTATCTCATAAGGATCCCAAGTACTGGCAGCATATTCCAAGTGGGGTCTAATGAGGGAGAAGTAGCTGATTTCCCTAACTTTATCGTCGTACTTGCCAAGTACTCTTTTAAAAAATCCCAATATACGTTTAGCTTGACCGATAATTTCTCGAATATGTTTACTCCACGAGAGATCGTTAGTCACTTTAACTCCGAGGTATTTAACCGATTCAACAGAATCTAATATACTGTTGTTTATGCAGTAGCTGTTACAAGGAGCGTTTTTCCGTTTTCAAAAATTCACAACAACGCATTTATTCAGGTTTAATTCTAGCTGCCACGCATCGCACCACTCCTGTATTGCCTCTAGGTCCTTAGTTAGCGCTTCTTTATCATTAAGGCTACGAATTTCTTTATACACCACTGCGTCGTCTGCAAATAATCTAAGCTTACTGTCAACTGTGTCATCGATGTCGTTTATGTACAAAAGGAACTGAAGTGGGCCTATGACACTTCACTGTGGGACATCCGATGTGAGTTTGGGCGCATTCAGAGGACGCTACGTAGCGCTCCAGGAGCGGTGGAGCGGACCGCTACCTAGTATGTGCCCAGCTCCCCTGAATGGAAAAAAGATTGAGCGCGACGGTGGAACCTTTGAATCGTACTCTCTCTCCGTCCGCAGATGTCTTATCGAAGATAATTCATGGAAAGGACTCATAGTGGTTTAATAAAGCTCGAAATTACCTTCCTATGATTAGTAAGCACAATTGCAATGTGTTAATCCGCGCTATCATCGTCTAGAATAATTCTTATTTCCAATAAGGGTGGAAAATTTTCCTCATAGAACATGCTCTTTAGTTAATCCTTTCTACGAAAAGAAGCGACGGAAGGAGTTGAATAAATGAACTACAAACCAAGCTTGGATGGGCAACTACCCTTGGTGAGCTTATTGCATTCTCGTAGATACTTCACCGAGGGAAGACACGAAGACCGTTTCTGTGCTGCTCTTGCTGCTGTATGAACTTCGAGCATCGATTGCAAGTTAACTGCTATTAATATATTAAATGACTTGGTTCAAAGGTTATGTACTTCGAATATTTCCTTGGGGATATGCAAACATGTGATGGGGTGTTACAGGCCACATTTTTTGTGTTGCGCTACGGTAATATTATACCTTTTACGTAATTGCACGCGGCGTTAAAAGACAAGATCCCTCTGTGGTTCCAATCCCCGCCATGGAAAATGTGGACGTGTTCGAAATTTTCTTTTCTAGAAAGGAATCCGTCAATTATTTGTGCCCTTTAGCAAAGTATCATTATATATTAAGTATATTAATAATGCTATGCTTGTTTCATAAGTGTATGCTCATAGATCTTGAATAAAGGTCTTGATCCTATTCAAGGCCTATATGTATGCTATCTCGAAACTTGTTAAATTATGTCTACCGTTACCTCAGCCCATAGCCCAACAAACTCAGCCCACAAGATATGCATGCATGCATGTTCTCTAAATAATCATGATCATTTAGGGAACGAACTGTTAAATATCCATATAATTCTCTCGCAAACAATTCACATTAATATTTTTCTTTCATAATCGTACACCCCCTTCCTTGAACTACGACCTTGACGTGGTGGAAGGGCTTGTGCGTTCCAATGACCCCTAGAGCTGGACTGGCAGGAGCAAGTACTATTGCTCCTGGTAGGGCCACCCATGCCAGATAGGTCGAAGGGTAGGAGCCAGACGAAAGGTAGTTCCGTGATGGTGTCACGTTAAAAATACCGTTGAGTCGCGTGGGATACCTCTCAACTATCACTTCCCAGAACATGAAAGTCATTCAAAGAGAATTGATTCCTGGCAACTACGGGACGCCGCCCACTAGGGCGGGTGCCGTGCCCTGCAGCGGGGGAGGCAAGGCCTCCGCGGTCGTCATCACACGAAATCCTTGCACAGAATCATCATCAGAAGATACAAGGGAAAGGAGGGAGAAGAAGAAGAAAAAGAGGAAGAGGAGGAGGAAAACAGTGGTAAAATAGGAACTTGGAACGTAAGGACCATGATGAGGGCCGGGAAGCTTGAAAACATTAAGCAGGAAATGGAAAAAGGAAAAATAGATGCTTTGGGATTGTGCGAGGTGAGATGGAAGGATAGCGGGGACTATTGGAGTGATAACTACAGGGTGATCTATAGTGGGGGAGATGAGAGTCAACTGGGTAAGCGTGGTACTGAACACAAAGTTGGGACTGAGGGTGGTAAACATTGAACAGGTGAGCGACAGGATACTAGTGGTAGAAATAAAAGCACGCCCGACGAATTTCGTACTGGTCCAGGTATTAACGTGGCCCGACGAATTTCGTACTGGTCAACTGGGTAGGCGTGGTACAGAACACAAAGTTGGGACTGAGGGTGGTAAACAATGAACAGGTGAGCGACAGGATACTAGTGGTAGAAATAAAAGCAGGCCCGACGAATTTCGTACTGGGCCTACGAGCAACCATAGGGAGGAAGAGGTGGAAGAGGTGTACGAGCAAGTAGAAGAAATAATTAGAGAAGTTCCGGGAAAGAAAAACCTGATAGTGATGGGTGACTGGAATGCAGTGGTGGGGGAAGGGAGGGACGGATTAGAAGTAGGAGGGTTTGGGCTAGGAAGAAGAAAAGATCGCGGTGAAAAGGCAGTTGAATTTTGTAGAAGAAAGAAATTAGTAGTGACAAACACTTGGTTTAAACATCACCCCAGGCGTAGGTACACATGGAATATGCCGGGTGATACTGGGAGATACCAAATTGATTATATAATGGTAAGGCAGAGATTTAGAAACAGTGTAAAAAACTCTCGTAGCTATCCAGGGGCGGATGCGGACTCGGATCATAACTTGGTGATGATGAAGTGTGAAGTTAGATTCAAAAGGCTTTGTAAAGGTAGGAAGATAAAGAGGTGGAACCTTGAAGCATTGAAAGGGTTGAAAAGGAGGTAATACCAAGAGCTAGTAGAAAAGAACATAGGTGAAGAGAAGCGGATGGGAACCATAGAGAAAAGATGGGAAGTTATAAAAACAGTCATCGCAGCAGCGGCAGAGAAAACAATAGGAACGGTGGAAAAGAAGAGGGTTAAGAAGCAGTGGGTTACAGAAGAAATGATAAAGAAAATGGAGGAGAGAAGGATATGGAAAAACGTGAACACCGACGTAGGGAAGAGGAAGTGCAAGGAATTGAATAATAAACTCAGACGAGTGACCAATCCGACAAAAGAAAACTGGTGGAAGGGACAATGTGAGGAAATGGAAAAGATGCAGGAGGAGGGTGAAGTGGGCGCTTTGTACGCCAAGGTGAAAATGTTATCGGGTGGTAAGAGAGGTCAAACGATACCAAAGGTTAAGGACAAAACAGGGAAGATATTAATCGAACAGGAAGATATCCAGGAAAGGTGGAGAGAATACGTAGAGGAGCTATATGACAGCGAGAATAGACCCCTTAGCCTAGATCTAGAGGATGAAGGAACAATAGATAAGGATAGCCTCGGACCAGAGTTACTTGAGAGTGAAATAGAGAGGGAATTAAGAGAGATGAAGGGTAGAAAAGCCGTGGGAACCGATAACCTACCTTCGGAGCTACTGAAGAATCTAGGTAGTAAGGGGAGAAAATCGTTTTTCGAACTTATTCGCAGGATCTACGAGGAAGGAGTATGGCCAGAGGATTTCGTGAAAACAGTATTAATACCTATCCCGAAGAAGAAGAAAGCGTCAGAATGCGAGGAGTATAGAACAATCAGTTTAATTTCGTACGCAGCAAAAGTGTTGCTTAGAATACTAAATAGAAGGTTGGAGAGCAGAGCAAAGTGCTATTTAGGCTATGACCAATTTGGGTTTAGGAAGGGGAGGGGAACCAGAGATGCGATTGCGGTAATGAGGACACTTAAAGATAGAAACATAGAGCATAATCAGGATGTTTTCGCTTGTTTTGTAAATTTCGAAAAGGCGTTTGACAGAGTAAACTGGGAGAAACTAATGCAGATACTGGGGAAAATAGGAATAGATTGGCGTGATAGGAGACTCATCCGAAACTTATATTTTGGGCAGAGGGCTCAGGTAAAGGTAGCTGACGGTGAATCAGGTTGGGCAGTTATAGGTCGCGGGGTACGGTAAGGGTGCCCGATGTCGCCTTTACTTTTTAACATCTATGCTGAGGAAATGGTAAGAGAGGCATGGGATGAGGTAGATGTGGGAATGAAAGTAGGATGCCAGTGGATTAAGTTGGTTAGATTCGCAGACGACCAGGCGTTGGTCAGTCGGTCATCGAAAGGACTGCAAACTTTAGTAGATGCATTGGAAAAGCAGTGTGAGAAATACGGAATGAAGATAAATAATAGGAAAATAAAAGTAATGAGATTCTGTAGGACAAAGAAAGCGAAGCTGGTGATAAGAGGAGGAAGTCACAAACTGGAGCAAGTAGAACAATTTAATTACTTGGGTAGTACGCTAGAAGAAAGAGGACATAGTAGGAAAGACATTAGGAGGAGAATAGCGCTAGCGAAGGAAGCGTTCAACAATAGAAGGGAGCTGATGACGGGGACCTTAAGTAAGAATGTAGAAAAGAGGCTAGTGAAGAGCTTGATATGGAGTGTGGCGTTGTATGGGGCAGAAACGTGGACCTTGAGAAAGGAAGACGAAAATAGGCTGAAGGCTTTCGAGATGTGGGTGTGGAGGAGGATGGAGAAGGTGCGTTGGACGGAAGGGAAGACAAATGAGGAAGTGCTTGACATGGTGGGCGAGGAGAGGAAACTTATAGATGAGATTAGGGGAAGGCAGGGTAGGTGGCTGGAAGGGGTAATGAGGGACGGTGGTTTGCTGAAGGCCGTGATAGAGGGTAGGGTGTTGGGTAAGCGGGGAAGGGGAAGGAAGAGAATCGGTTTTATGGACAGGATGAAGAAAGGTAGGACTTATGCTGAGATGAAGAAAGAAATACTAGAGGTAGAAGGGTACGGCACGTGTAAGAGTTCGTTGGATATTCTCTGACTTTCATCACAACCTACCTCTAACCGGTAGATTACTGTAATGAATGAATCGTAAACCGTCATCGATAGAAACAAATGAATGGGCATACAATACATCACTGTCGAGACGTTCGCTGATCCTTGTGTATTATTTTCCCATTCATATAATAAGTTTAAATAGCACACAAAACGTTGGCAAGAGAGGTACGTCTGGTTATTTTATTTTTGACAAACATCTCAATAATAACATCAGAATTAAGAAGAGTTCTACACTAATTCTAGCCAACTTTTGCGTTGAATGAGAGACGGAGAGCAACTAAGGCAACCATGTTTGCATCGAAATTGAATTGTATTAATCGTATTCGAAGGTAAATGTTAATCACATTCAGGAAGATAATTTATTGAATACATATTTTCATGCACCAGACCAGACAAGCATGCAAGGTTGAGTCACGCGAAGACACCACGCCGAGTAGTAGAACAAGCATTCGAAAAATCGCGCCCGGTTACCGAGCGCTCAGTGCAGGTAGCGGCCCAAAAGACCGCTCCGTAAAATGGCTGTCCGCTCCGTCGGAGCAGCTACGTAGCGGTCGCATTCAGGGGGAATTCCTGGAATTTTGGCTGAGCGCTCCCGGAGCGCTCAGCCTGAATGCGCCCAAATTTACTTCATTAGAGGAAGCGCCATCTAATACAACCCTTTGCACGCGATTGATTGAGAATTCTCTAATCCAGGAAATTACGTCGTCGTTAAACCGTAGGATTTTAATTTCATAAGTAGCTTACTGTGGGAAACTTTATCAAATGCCTTTTTAAACTCAAGGAATATTGCATCAACTGAAACGTTATGTTCACCCGAGACTAAAATATCGTTGGCAAAAAGTGCTAATTGAGTTTTGCAAGATCTTCCCTTTCTGAATCCTTGTTGCGTTTTTGTTAACAAGTGCTGCATATCGAGGTGTCTCTCAACGGAACTTACAATTATATGTCCAAGGACTTTGCAAGAGATAGATGGGAGAGATATCGGTCTGTAGTTCGATGGCTGTTCCTTATCACCGCTTTTGAATATGGGAGTGACATTTGCAATTCTCCAGTCCATGGGTAATTTGTGTTCGTTGATGGATTTACTAAATATATTCTGCAAGTAGGGTGCTATTTCACAAGCTAATTCTCTGTACACGCGGACAGGAATTTCTTCAGGACCTGGGGACTTATTTGGAATCAAACGGATGTAATCTGTGATGACTTGATGAACACACTTTGAAAGAGGGAATTCAACAAGTTGGCTTTCCCCGAACTGCTTGTTAATAATTCGCCATTTTCGTTTCGTAGTGGAATAACGGTTGATCTATTTCCTTGAACTTCCCTTAAGTATGACCAAAATGCCTTTGGATTGCCCTGTAACTGCTCTACTAATATTTTTCTTTTAAAATCCATGAATGCATTCCGAAATGCTTCCTTTGTAGTGGCTTAAGACAATTTGTATTTTTCAATTATTAAATTTTGATCACCAGTGGACAAATCTCTACGGAGTTTTTTTCATCTTGGCGTGGCATACTCTCTGACGGCATAACGATTTTCTCACTTCTGCATTGTACCATCTTGGTTCGCTGCCCTCTTTTTTTACTTTACTTGGAATGTATTTTCTGATCTCCGAATGTACGATCGAAAGGAAAGCTTTCCAACTTCCCTCCATGTCTAACTTTACGCTTGATTCCTGGAAGTCGGGAAGAGAATTTTTTAGATGACTCTTAAACGCATTGAAATCGTCTTTTTGAAAAATGTAGAACTTTCTTCTTTGTTTAAAACTTTTAATTACATTCAAAGAGAACTTTTCGGTGACTACCTTATGGTCAATAATGCCCTCAACAGTGTTTACCTTAATTACTTGTTGCGGTATATTTGTTACCAATAAATCAAGAATGTTGTCCCCTCTGTTAGGCGTCATAGCTATCTGATGTAGGGCATTTGATGAGAACGTGTAGAGCAGGGACTCGCATATATCTTTGTCTCTTCCCCCTGATATGTAACTGTAGGTCCTCCAATCTATAGAGGGCGTATTGAAATCTCCACCTATGACTAAATTTCTTTCGGTGTTCCTTGATGTGATGTTCTTTATTTGTGTTTCGAGTTCTAAAATTGAGGTGACGTCAGTGTTAGGTGGCCTGTAGTATGCGCACACGAATATTGTTTTTGATTTAGAGCATCTAATAGAGCACCATACAGATTCTAGGCTGGTATCTGGGAATGTTTCCACTTGGCTGACAATGGTATTCTTTACAGCTATAAATACTTCGCATTCGGTTCGGTTGGACCTATCTTTTCTGTAAACGTTGAATAATTTAAGAAAAATTTCACTATCAGAAATATCGTCCGTCAGCCAACTTTCTGTGTCAATAATTACGTTACACTCCGTGCCATGAAGAAGGTGGTGAAATTCTGGAATCTTATTTTTTAAACTACGGTAGTTAACTACTGCAACGACTACTGCTTCATGATTATTGTTTATGCGTTTCGGGGACATTTCAAGATTGCTGTCTTCAATTAAGCTATTCTTGGGCCCTATACTCGGAGCACTCTTTGCCAAATTACTAACTGGCAAAACATAACTCTTGACATCTAAGGATCTAGGTATTCTCACAGATAATAAATTAAATTTTTCCCCACATATAAAATCCATCAAGTCTAAAGCAATGTCCCTCTTTGACCTCTACCGTTTCATCGAAATCAATGACACCCGAGCACTTCGAATTTTCTTTTCTTCTTATCATTCTTCCAATTCTTACCTGTTCCTGTCCCATATGGTCTATCTCTCCACAAACTAATCTCTCCTCCCTGGACTGTGTATGCAATTTCTCGGTAAAATAGTTAAAAATAGATTACCACATTTTCGTAACATGTCCACCGATGCTATTCTCTCTTCCCTCTCCATCCCTAATCTCACCATCCATAGACTCACAGTAGATTTAAAACTTATTTACAATATTCTAAATTCCGCCAACGACTGCCCTGAATTGCTCTCCTTTATCAATTTTAAAGTTCCATCCCGCCCCACCCGTTCTCATCCTTTACTCCATAAGCCCATTCCAAGACTTTCGTTTACCAAACGCTCTCTTTTCTTCCGCCTCTCCTCTCTAATGAACTCCATTCTTCCACACCTTGATCCCTTTGCATTTTCAATTAAATCCTTTACAAGCCGTTCTCTTTCGTATCTGTCACCTTTACTAGATGTTCCCGTCATTTTTAGTTGTTTTTTTTCTTTTTTGAAAATTTGATTCTTGTTTCTTCTTGTTAAATTTGCTTGTATATGTCCTCAAATGTATGTATTTTTACCTGGCCACTATAAAATGGCACCCTGCTGTATGTGGTTATCTTTCGTTAAAATAAAATAAATAAAAATAAAAATTTCATTGGTCGATGCAAATTCCGATAGAGTTGCACAGACTTGAACGAAGAATTTGTCATAACACTGTCTAAATGGGGATAACGACCCAATAGAACACTTCTACCCTGTGTTCCGTAATCACTGGGGTAGATATTTTAATGCCAGGACAGTCGGTATTTAACGTAGTCTTTATTTAAAATCCAGAGTTCCGTAATAACTCCCCTGGAATCTAAAATAATAACAAAATTGTAAATCTTCAATAAACCTATTGTTTTTGCTGCTCCTGTAGGAAAATATCTATACGCTGGTAAATATCAATAAATACAAGAAAATCCATAATTATATTTCAATTTATTGGTATAGTTCCTCGTAGCAGAGAAGGGGAACCTCATCATAATGGGCGACTGGAATGGTGGGAGAGGGAAGCAGCGTAGTAATAACAACAATAATGGCCTTTATTCATCATACACATGCACACTACTATGGATGTCAAATTATATTACACACAAACGTTGCACACACAAATATTATATCAGACACAAACGGAAAATTCACCCTGGAAAACTCAAGTCCTAAAAATTCCTCCAGTGAGTAGGTACAAGGTGTTTGAAATTAGCCAGTCCTCAATTGCAAGTCCAAACCTGCTGAAGCTAGTTACTCCAGCTTAATGCGAAAGTTTGTAAAAAGAATTTATTGAAAGGTTGTCCGGCTGCTTGAAGGTTTTTGTCAGTCTGCACCCAGTATTTCCTTAATTATATTTTGTCCTGGTATTGTAGAAATGTACCTGGGTTATTTATGTATTTCCAAAGTAATTCTAACACTGAAAATGTAGGTACAGATGAAATTCTGTCATCAATTTGCCAAATAGTGGACGGCAGTTATCTCGAGAGCCACCTCACTGCTTTTTGTTGTACTATAAACAGAGCTTTTGTTTCACTTGAATCATGCTCCCTAAGCCTTAGACCATTGGTTAGGTGACTTTGAAAGAAAGAAAAGCAGGCAAACCTCAAATATTTAAAAACATATATGAAAAGGCAAGCATAACGACGGGTGAAACCAACAGTAATTGGAAAGCGATAAATATACGCAGAGAGATGTAAAATATGTAATTGGTAAGTGCGATGTTCCAGAGAGGAAAAATCATTCGCATTGACCGGGAGTCGAACCCGGATCCCTCGATTACGCTTTTGGAATATTACAATTATGTTCGCTTGCGGGTGACTCCGTAAAGCTTGGTATCTTCAAAATTGATGTAATTGGTGTATAATACGTTTGAGGTCCCTACGTTAAGAGTTATTCGTGTAAGTTACTTTTAGCAGAAAAATAAATACCCGTAAATAGTTAAATCTATTTTCAATTGATGGTAATAGCCCGCGTCTTTCACAAATAGTAAAACATCATCCAAATCCAGCCGCTTCATCGCCAAGGATTGACTTCAGACCTTCTAAAATATTACATTTTCTTCAGAGATGCTCCCCGAAACTTTGTGGCCTTCCATCGCTAAATTAATTTGCATGTGGAAAACTTAACAACCCATGTGGATAGGTTTACAAAAGTGTCGACTCGCATATATTTCTAGCGGTGGAATAGCGCAATGCTTCTGAAGGACGCTTCATTTTTATTTGTGAAGTCAAACTGTCTTCGTCGTCGACCACACTTCATGTATCCTCCAGCTGGAGATGGGAAAATTATCGTAATTACATCTGAGGTAAACTACCACGATAATTTACGGTAAGTTTCGAAATTTACCTTAATTTTCCAGTATTTTTTAGTTGTAAGAATTTAACATCAAATGTATGGTTAAATAAGAAAGACAATAGCAATAGGAAGGGAATAAAAATGCTTAAACCATACCCAATATAACATTAATCTCTTAGAAATTTTTAAAATTGTAAAAAGAACTGCGGCAGCAACACTCAATCTGGCTTTCTTTTGTCAAAGTATGAGAAATTTTCAAGAAGAATATTCTAATGCTTTACTCTTATAATGTTATAATTTAAGTAAATTATTCCAAAAATGAGTTGTACATGCCTCAATTTATAATTAAACACGTAGGAAATGTGAACTTGGTTTAAAAGAGCTTGTTGGGAATTTATCAGTATGAAAACTTATCTCTAACATAGGTGAATTATCTAGAAAATTACGATAATTTTCAAGCGGAGCGGTAAATTACGAAAAATACAGAGGTATTTTTCATAGTGGCCCATCTCTATCTCCAGGTACGAATGACAGCGCCATTTTTATATTAGAGGAACGATTTGAAGTCGGGCTGTCGGGAACAATCAAGGACACATCACAAAACTGTTTGGTGCAACATATTTATTTTCCTAATTGGAAGGCATAGATTATACAATGCAGCTGTTTTCGATGAGACAGCGTACTATACACGCATGGATGTTCTCCATCCGATGCCAACATTGAGAAATATGTACAAAGTGATCGGATAACATTCCGCTCATTAGATTTTAAACAGTTGTAGTGCACTGAGGGCGATTGCCGCGTCAGCACATTCGCCTTTCCCGGGGGCAGTGAAGCAAGCACGTTGGAGAGAAGGGGAAGATGGGAAACAGAGGCGGTGATCGAACGTTTAGGCGGCCATGTTTGTGTTGATTTGCGTCCATTTTGCACTCCGGCAGAGTTGGGGAGGATGTTTCCAAAAATGCATTAACAAAACCCAAATTGCCAATTCGTTTTTACAAACTGGCCTGCATCTATCATCACCTCCAGAAACCTGCCCTCGAAAACTTGAACTTGAAACAAAGAAAAATGCCAAATTAATTTTTTTTAACCATCTATATTGTGTAAAGCTATTCACAAATAAATAAGCAGCGCTCAGTTTCGATACTCCAACAGAGTATTAACACAATACCAAAAAGTATTTGATTACTTCGAAAGTAATCTTCGTCATGTTCGTTTGCTTAGTTCGTTAAATCCTCGAATGGAAGCCTCGTCATTAAGGTAACTTATTATGAATAGATTCATTACGATTGTGATTTTTTATCTGATCACCAGAATCACTTATCTTAGAATTACCCCCATATGCAGAACCTCAATTAACAGCTCATTCATTATTCTGCAGATGATAAAATTTCCTTCTTATGACGCGTCTACATCATCCGTGGGCTAGAGTCAAGAAGCTTGAATTCAGACCATTGGGAGGCGTAAGTAGGACTGCTTAAAGATACGTAAACAAGCATATCTGTTTTTTTTTCGTTTCCACATGCTGCGTAGACAATCGGAAACGTGACGCGGGTTGCGTTGCCATTCCCAGAATATGGCGCCATTGAAGCAGATCACGAATGCTCGCGTCGAAAGAAGAAATGTTTCCTAGTAGATAGAAAAGAAAAGAAGAAAGTACTCTACTCTCCAAACAAGTGGTCACACGTTCAATATGAACCAATATGGCGTGCTAGCCACGCGCAAGTCACGGGTTCAGCAATTGCCCTCCACCCACCCACGCTCCCTTAAAGGCCGTTTTACACGAGGCACGATATTGCACAACTTCGAACTGCATGTTTTTCTCAATCGGGCGTGCATTCATTTTCGAATTAGAGCAGGGGCTATTTTGCCACCTCGCGTTCGTGCATTCGCGCATGTGTTCTTGCAATTCACGGCTTTACACGATGCAATTTGAAATGCACGTTCGTGCGTACATCAGATTGTGCAATTACGTGCCCCATCTAAAACGGTGTAATTAGCCTTACTTTCGAACGGACGCCGATTGCATTCGAACGCTCGGGTCGAATGGGGCTCTTGAAGCGACGGACACCCGTGTTCTGTCGAATGGCTCGGTGAAATGGCGCCGCGTCGTTCGAAGGCCAACGCCGGTGGCCTTGACTCGGACGCTTGAGAAACTAAAATAATCAATGAAAAAAGCAATATCATCGGTGATGATGGAGAAACAACTCCAATGAATGTACAATGTATAGAACAAATAATATTGTAGTAGCCTGTAAACAAATGAGAATTACCTAATAATGGTCAGAACGCGTTACTCGTCGGTAGGCAGGCGTGACACAGAACTTGGAAAACACTTTTTCGTTTCGACTGCAGACCGAGCTTGCGGGCGACAACGTGGTAATCACGCAGGTCCGTGCGACTGTGACACTTGGTTCCTAACGCTGCCAAATTACAGTGGTTATCATTATCTTCGCGGGGAAACCGTTAAGACGAAGCACGGCAATCAAACTAGGAAACAAATTGGAGAATGTCATGGAATGCCATTCTGTTTAATGAAAATAGAGGAGAGTCGTTTGCTTTCGAAGCCATTCCCGGCATGCAAAGCGTCTCATGTGCGCGGAAGTTTTAATTTAGTTTGAAAGTAACAGCGTGCTTTCCCCGTTCTTTGCAATTCCTGGAAAGGGCTTCACAGAGTAACGCCCATAACTCGTAAGCAGTGGGAGCGCATGTGGATTGGTTAATGCCAGTGCGCGCAAGAGCATAAGAGAAAAGCGGTGGTCATTGGCGCAGGTGTTGGAAGGAGGAGGAATTGCATGAGATGGACAAGGAGCTGGCTGCTCTACTGCTGCTCGCCCGTTTAAGGGGTGGGAGGGGAAGAGCGAAGAAAGCAACGTTTGGAGGGAAGGGAGAGTTGAAGGGCGCTAGTTTTTGCGGCCTCCGGGCGGTTTCCTGGCGGCGAGCGGCGTCTTGGGGAGCGCCGACGCCTTCTCCCTGGTGGGCGACGGGGTTGTCGAGCGGGACGCCGCCGTGGATTCGGCGCCGCCGTCTGCCTCTGCGCCGCCGTTGGCTCCCGCCTTGAGCCGCACCATCGTGTCCAGGTGGCGGAACCTGCGCGGATGGAAAGGAGCCAGACAGACGCGCACCAGTGGTGCGTCCTCCAGTAGGGGTGCTTTCCATTCGAGGAGCACCAGCGTTAGCGCGCACGAAAGATGAACAAATTAAACAATGCACGCCAGCGAACCGTTCGTTATGTTACTCTCCAGTTCTCTGTCATTCGGCCTCCTTATGAAGAAGCTTGTAACAACGCCAGGCGAAACGATGAGCCTCAAAATGTTCATCGCGTACCAATCACAGTGAAGGTCTGCGATCAACATCAATGCTGTGTGTTTGCACGGGCAATAATGCGATTCACGACATGAGAGCTATATGGTAAATGGTAAATATTCAGAGGCTCCCTGCAGGCTGGCCCTTCTGCGCAGCAAATCAATATTTTAAATTTAATCAAATTAACATTGATTAATCTAATTAATGAAGTTAGCAATCTATTACCTACTCGCTTGGTTATTTTATATGAAGAAAGTACAAGTTCCATGGAAGAAGATCTCGGGTATTGCCTGATTTTTGGAAAAGTGTCAGTATTCAATCGTATGCAAGCACTGTAGGGCATATTTTCATTTTGCTGAAATTTTATTTGATTAAGTTTAATTGAGACACCCGAAAAAAGGGAAAATCGATCCACCCTAACGTAAGTACAGGCGTAAATCAATTTACCTCCGCAAGAAGTAATAGACGTGCTGCCGCAACATGTTGTCAGGCACAGATGAGACGGAAAATGTGCGGAAATTTTAAGGATGAGTTCGGTTTTTTTTAATTGCGGAAACATGAAACGCCTCACTTGCGCACATTTTCCGTCTCATCTGTGCCTGACAACATGTTGCGGCAGCACGTCTATTACTTCTTGCGGAGGTAAATTGATTTACGCCTGTACTTACGTTAGGGTGGATCGATTTTCCCTTTTTTCGGGTGTCTCAATTAAACTTAATCAAATAAAATTTCAGCAAAATGAAAATATGCCCTACAGTGCTTGCATACGATTGAATACTGACACTTTTCCAAAAATCAGGCAATACCCGAGATCTTCTTCCATGGAACTTGTACTTTCTTCATATAAAATAACCAAGCGAGTAGGTAATAGATTGCTAACTTCATTAATTAGATTAATCAATGTTAATTTGATTAAATTTAAAATATTGATTTGCTGCGCAGAAGGGCCAGCCTGCAGGGAGCCTCTGAATATTTACCATTTCCGACACGTCGGAAACACGCATAGAAACCGGGTGATCCTATCGCCGTTGCAACTGTTAGCGACTACAATATGTACAACAGGCACACGCCACGTTTGATAAACATTCATACCTGTCTACATAATCTTCATTAGATGTGATAGCCAAATAAAATCAGTGGCGGACTCTGGTGGGGGTCAGCAAAAGGAGGCGGACAATGTTGTACACTGCGCTAGCTGATCGCCTGGCAATGAAATTAATATTTAAAAAATCTACAATACCTCTTCATTAATCATTAAAGCCATTTCATCGTTGACCCACCAAAGACCTGCGAAGTCTCTTGTTCCTGTGTACTATAGTTTACACCATTGGCTTCATTCGTGATTCAACTAGCTGTAGTGCAGTTAAAATCAACAGCTTTGTGGCTGTACTCAACAGTAAGGGGCTTGCCAGCCCCATAAAAACTCATACTCTCTGTTTGCGACCGATTAATCTGAAATTGAGATTGGCCTTTACCATGATTGTATGATCTGTCTCAATGGTGAAACTACAAACTGAGTAAGTGTGAAATGGGAATTCCTTGCACGCCAATGTCACCAAAGTTAGGTTCCATTGTAATGGAATCCTCAATAGGTGAAGGTAGTCTTTCTGTAACATCTTTTCCTTCCTCCTTCTATACATCTACATCTACATCTACATACTACCCCTCAAGCCGCCTCAATAGGCGTGTGGCGGGGGGTGTTAGGACACCAGCCGTTTACATATAAAAAGGAATATGACAATAATATAATGACAACTCTGTAACAAAACCGCATCTAGCTTACAAAAATCGACAAAATCGCATTAACTTTACTCTTATCGCAAAAGCTAAAGGTCACCAACACTAGAGATAAGCCGACCATTTCTTTACATAAGCCTCATAACGAGTAGTCAGGGGTTCGGTACACCCTAAGTACAGGGTGCGCGGTGCTATACGTGGTGCATGCGTGGTATGGAAGGTGGTTTGGAGGCTCACCTGACAGGCACTTCGCTGGCTGCGGTGACGTCGTCCAGCACGCCCTGGAAGAGGAACGCCAGCGGCCAGCTGATCCACGATGCCCTAAAGAGGAAGGAAGGTCATTCATTCAATCACAGAGCCTCAATAGATCCCCACCTGTCTTCAAAATAAACAGATAATGAGAGAAAATGGCGGAAGAAATATATTTCGCAAAATGCTCGCAGATTCAAACCGTTCCGTTGAGAAATAGTATTCTCTCAATAAGCGCTGTTGAAATTCAGGGCATACATAAAATCGGAGACATGAAATTGACCTACATTACAAGTGACTTGTACCGCTAGAATATATTGGGCCACCATATTTCTTTACAGCAGCGAGTGAACTTTTTCTCTGGTCGTAATTAAGACAATTACCTTCTTTATGACAGAGACCATATTCAAATTTTTGTGTTATATTAAATTTTATTTATTTTGTCGGTCATAATGGTGTAGTTGAGCATTCAAACCTGCGACGCATAGTGTAACAGCTTGCACAGGTCTTTCTTTCGGTGAGGCATACGTGATGTAGTACCAACGCCATCATGGACAAGTAGCAGCCGACGTAATTTTATAATTTAGAAAATAATCTCCATTGGTAGCCATTTTATTCGCGTGCGGTGCAAAATCGGCACAATTCTAATTACCCAGGCCTCTGCCAGACAAGTTCCTCGCTTTCCTCCGTCGTCCGTGCCCTCTACCTCCTTCACTACGAAAAATTTGTTTTTATCCTCCTCTGCCAATTCTGCACTTTCTCTGCGTAGGGTTATCCACCACTCCTCTCAGCGTACGAATGAATAGCCACTGCTCATCCTGCAGTCCGCTGTCCCGATCTATTTCTTTCCCTGTCCCCATTCACGTTATTTCCACAACTCCATTTGAAAAAAATTATGGTTGGTTTACTCGCACCCTTCCCCTTATTCCTCTCCCCGCCAACTCCTCAAGGAACTTGAAATGGCATACATTTGGATCTTTCAAACCTTCTCTCCTAGCTCAACTAGCCTCTCCCTTCCCCTCCTTTTTTCCCCCTCTCAATCCTCTCTAACTCCACCCCTCGATAGTGTAACCCCGCTTCAAACACTGTCCTCTTTCTCATTCAACCTCTTACCCTTGAGAAAGATAGTACGACTAACCATTGAAATATATTGTATGTACTTGTAACGTTTGAAATTTACTTTAATGTTAGTTTTGATTTGATTTTAATTTGGTGTAATTTTTGTATATTTTAAAAAATTTATTGTAGTGTGGAAATGTTTCATTGATTGTTGAGATGTTTTCGTTATTAAGGGGTTGTGGACGAGGAAGTTGGATTGGGGAATAAAAAGAGACTGGAATCTGGAAGAGCGGTTCTGTAACAAATAGAAGCATTGCCAAATAAAAATGGAAAATAAGTATAGTTTTGACGAGCAGACACAGTCCGACGCTATATACTAAACTTAAATCCCTGTACCATCCTTACGCTGCGCTACATTTTGGCGTTCACCAGAACGGCTGACGTATATTAAATTTATGCTGTGTATGTTATCTTAAAAGTGAAACCAACACCTGTCCACTCTTTGGTTTTTCAAAAGATACCTATTCCTTTGAAATATACATCCACTCGTTTTCCGTTCCAACAGCTGGCATCCTGAACTCTTTTCACATCTTATCACTCTGGCCAACCACGTATATCATTTTGGATTCCATTCTGGGTAATGAATTATACCGCTTTAACATTTTTGCGTCTGGAATTGTTGCCAAATTTCTTATCTATCAAAACGATGTATGTGCCACTATGTCCTTATGGCTTGTGGAAACTTATCCGGCCTGGACTGGATGAAGTTTGAAGTATTTTACATATTTAGTTTTATCTTAAAAAGACTAAAAAAAACACACTACAAATAGGGATGATGGTTTTTAGTTTTAAATTATATCTGTTATTCTGTGTCCATACCAATGACATTTTTCTCAATCAAACATAATATTTGACTTGAATAAGATGTACCACTAAGATTTTTTAATTAGGTTAAAATTTTGATTTGCTGACAAAGTTTCCCAAATAGTATATCAAACTATCTCGTGGTGATTATAAAATAATGCCCTTAGCTCAAGGATTTTACGAGCACTAAGACGTGGCTTTAATCTTTAGGCAACGACTTTCGTATAGCTTACGCGCCAAGACTCAGATTTTTCACGCTACATAGAGAATGTGTTTATGGTTGCTAACGTCAACAAACGGTAAACATAAAAACAATATTTTTTTATTATATAATGCCCCAAAAAACTTATTTCTTCACTTTAAGTTCAAGTTTAATTACTGTAAGTTATCAAGCCTGTAAGATTGGCTTAGCAATAGATACGTGGAGCGAAAGTAGACGCCGAAGAAAGAACCGCACCTGTCAGAGGACAGAGGGAGTGATTCCCGGTGACCAACTTTCCCTTATAAGAGCTTTGCGGAACTCTTCCTTGCTTCTGGAACACCATCACAGCATCGAATAACCCTTACAGGAAAAACAAGCCTTGAAATCATCCCTTCAAGTATGAGCCTTTACGGTTCTTCCGTTGATGAATAAATACTGGCAATAATGTACTGAGAGGAGTAGAGATACTAAAAGGTATGATATAGAAGAATACATTTGGTAAGCGCAGAAGGGGAAGAGATAGACTAGACTTGCGAATTGTTTTTAGACCAATTCCCACATCATAAACTTTGCGAGTTATTTACATATTTTTAAAGGTGTTAAAGTGTGGTTAACTTATATTCACTTATTTTTGGGTTTCCCGCACATGAAAGAGGACCATCTCTCCGTACACATGAAAAACGGTCAGCGTGTCTACTACAACGACCACAACGTACAAGATAGGTTACGAACTCCTCAAATGACCACGCTGACAGTATTCTTCAGGCTTTGTGGTTTTCTTATAAAATAAGTTCTATGTTTCTCACACCCGTTGAATTTCAACGGGCACCTTCCTTTAATGCTTGATATATATGCGCTTTGCCGAACTGGCATCCATAAGTGCATGCATAACCCGGTTACTTGTCCCCGAAAATCAAACTCGAAACGCCAAAGAGTAGCCTGGACAGCGGATCCAAGTCCCGGCGCTCAACTGTGAGTGGTGCAGCATCTGAAAGGAGGTGGTGCAGCCTGCAGTCTCGCGCACCGCCGCCCCGCACCCCGTAAGGTGCAGAGTGCTCCGTCCACACTCGGCTATAGCTGGTCACGGTCATGTGTGGCGCCCCTTTTTCCTACGACAAAGAAATTCTTCCAGAAAATGGGAAAGGGATTCATGGTAGCACTTACAGGGGAGTCTGCTGCTGCGGTCCGCCAGGGGCGGCGGAGGATGATTCGGAGTCCTCGGGGATGGCGGGGGCCTTTGGCGGGGGCCCGTGGGGCGGGGGCGACGACAGGGCCTGCGCGATCTTGGGGTTGTATATCTTGGGGTCGCTCACCATCCGCACGAAGAAGGAGCGCTTGAACGCGAGCGTTTCCCGGCGTCGCCTCTCCGCTTCCGCAGCTGCCGCAGCCGCCGCCTCCGCCGCGGCGCGCTCCGCCTCCTCCGCCTCCAGGCGCCCGGGCTATAAGAGGCAGAATAGAATGGGGTAGCCTCAATTAGAAGGGGCGTCATTCAACCGCCACGCTTCGGCGTGCGGATCCGACTGATGAACCGTGTCAAAATATATGGCTTCTTGAAGCAATCAATTTTCGGCGGATGGTAAGATAGTGGCCCAAACATCGGCTCCAACCGATACAGCACCTAAAGCGATCGCGTGTACCCTTTAATTTCAATAGATATTAGATGAGCTGGCTTCCATATCACAGTATTGATCTGAAAGACACTCGGAAAGGGTCTTTACGCACATGCAGTTGCATGAGACAGCCAACTGGTTCGGCATTAAGAGAATTGTTCAGTAAGATGGTGCTCCGCGGAAGATTCTCATGCAACCTTTATAATGTATTCTCTTAAGGTAGATGGGCCATTTTTTTCAATTAAATAATTACAAAGTTCTGCATAACTTGGTAGAATAATGAATTATATAATAATGACGAAATAATTCGTAAAAATAGAATGACATTTTGGCGGAGTTTGTAACCACAAACGAAATGTCAATTTCCCTAACTTTCACGTCGTTTAAATAACCATTCCTCATATTCACAGGCTTCGCATAGTCAACTACAGATCAACTGGCGTGGTGGATTCATGGTCAGATACAGCACTGAAGGTCAAATTATCAGGGTTCATAGGGGTTGAAATGTTGCCTATAATTTCAATCTCTAGTTACATTCAGCAATTCCTTCATATTGCTCTCCCCTACAGCTGGAGGTGTTATTTATATTCTCTCAGACCGAGAATTCATTAATTACTGAAAATGTTTCCCAAATTTATTTTCCCTCAGAATAACTCGGGTTCTCTCCTTCCTCGCCTTTACGAAAGCTTCTAGTCTGATCGTTGCTTCCGAAGATGTAATTGACATTAAAAATCTATCAAAAGTTATTAATTACACACAATTAAGAGTTCATGCCGTTACCTTAAAAAACAATTACTTCCCCGCCATGCTTACTTAAAGTCCACTAGTTTTCACATTTTCATCTCTCCTTATTACGGTAATTTCAATATGGAGTCTCATTTAGGGCAGACTCCGTCATCCCTAAATTTTGTGACAGAAATAAGTACCTTAATCCGCTCCCTCAAGGTGCCTAACGAGTTTGGACACCCTTCTTAGATGGCATCCTTCTGGATATAGGTGGCTAATTGGCGAGTTTAGACGCAGCTTAAGGTGGCTAGTCGGGTACCTAATCGTTAGTCATTGAGAAATTTAGTTACTTAAATTTTAATGCTCGTTTAAAATTTAAATAATAGGTCGTAGTTATACTATAATCAGTAGGAATGACTCATGTCTTTGGTACATTCTGAAATATTGTCCTTTAAATTTACACATTGCCATAGAAATTTGCTTACATGCAGACTTGATTCATTTCGTAAGTTACCTATTCTTGCGAAATTAATTTTCCGAAAACAGTTCACACCCGTGGCCATAGAATTCAAAATAAGTATTTTATGAAGATGTATTGTCACTCGAATGCGAACTAGTATTAAAATATGCCTCCATAAATTATTTAATCTTTCGTTTTTAATCCGGCAACAGCGTCCATTCTGCCCAAGTTAGATCTGTTCGTCATGTCTACGTGATCGTTAGCATGTCCCGTACTTTCGTGTGCCACGTTGCCAACTTTACACCACATAGCCGCGCGTGAAATTTGAAATTCTCGCATACATATTTTTTAATCGTATTTACGAAAAATTTCAGTCGATAGTATTAAATGATTATTTCAGAATAAATTTTAATTTATTAGAGCTACATTATATCAGTTTTGGTTAAAATCTGATCAGTAGGAATGGAGAAAGTGCGTAATTTATCCTATTGGAGTGGAGGGCGCCATAAGGCTCCGTTAAAAGAATCTAAAATATCGCAAAAATTATGTCGATGTTTTTTCTTCGATATTCCATAGAATATCCAAAAAGGAATATATTTGGAATTTTTTAAGAAAATCTGTTCACTTTGGTTTTGTAGACCAGCCAGTTTTAGACCAGTTTAAGTAACCCCGACCCACGTCACGGCAACACGCGCCAGCCGTTGCTAGGCGTTGCAGCCCTTCGAAAAAGTGCGACCAGTCCAACCCCTCCTTCCTTAGCCACCGCCACAACCCCTTCTTCTGTTCTTGGACTCACTCACCTCCGTCTTGTACGTCTCTAGGATGTCCGAGGCCATGTCGGTGATGGCGTCCCAAGCGAAATCTGTTCGGAGGCGAGAAAAAGAGAGAAAGAGAGATGAATAGTACACACGCATACTATGGGAGGTGCCCCGCGAGCCACGACAATGCTGCAAGGGTGTGTGGCAGGGGGTAACTCCGCACGAGGCATGCACTGACTGTCAAACATACTGTCATCTTGTCATAAGCTAACTATACTGCCAAGTAACGTGCAAGGAAGGAGATTTCACATGCGATTATAACATATATCATTATACACACATGCCGGTTAGACACTTCACTGGACCAACATGTGCGAGACCATTCGTAGTCCGATGGCAATAGGCCTGTGGGATTTTTCGATTAATTGAATCGTCGATTCAATTATTTTTACAATTGATCTATTCTTTCAGCACATCGATGTCGATTGCGGTAATTGACTCGATTGTCAATTTTCTTCAAGTGTCAATTGTTGTTTGATTGTCAATTGTTATTCTATTCAATTGTCCCTTCAATCTGCACTGGACCTATTGAACTCGTGGAGTGCTCAGTGGCAGTTGCGCATTAACCCTACTAAGTCAGCTGTCATGACCTTTTCCTTGAGACGTAAATCCGCCGATCATTCTTACACGTTCCAAAATAGCCTTATTCCAGCAGTGAGATCCCATGGCGACCTGGGTGTCATATTTGACGATAGGCTACATTTCCAAGACCACATAAAAAGGGTTGTGGGCAAGGCGATGGCGGTGGTTGGCCTACTGTACCGTCACACAGGCATTCATGATCCCCTTGCCCTCAGAACAGTATTCTTTGGTTGTGTCATCCCAATCTTAGAATACTGCTCACCAATTTGGCCAACGTCTTGCCCATTCACTCTGAAACTTCTAAATCGTCCCGTCAATTTTTTCCTAGCCATTGCCCGTCATCGCATTCCCTCCCTCAAGAATTCAACCCGTGAATCTATTTCGTCCTTCCTAGGAATTCCTCTGCTCTCCCATCGCCGTTCACTATCTGACCTGAAATTCTTGCACAGTATAATGAATGGACAGCTTCGTTCCTGTGACCTTCTCTCTCTTTTTCCAATTCGTGTCCCTCCTCGCCCCACGCGTAACTTCAATCTCCTACACATCCCGAAATTCTGGCTTTCTCTATCACAGCGGTCCGTTTTACAGAATCCCCTCCAAATTTAACATATTGTCCTCAGCGCATCCGTCCCTTGACCTTTTCTCCTCGCCCAACATATTCAAATCATTCATCAAACGGCACTTGGGTATGGAACCCAAAAATTTGATTTTTTATTTAATTCTTCGTGTTTTTCGTTATTGTTGTTCTATGTTTATTTATTTTGTTGCATCGACCAATGAAATTAGCCATTGTGCCGTTTTTGGTTGTGTGAGATGAATGAATAAATAAATAAATAAAAATTCACAATTATTTTCCGGTAATCGATTATTTGACGATTATTGACGGTGGTGACGGCCACCACCTACCCGTCCCTCCAGAAGTTAGCAAGAAGATATCTAGCCTCATCCCGGCAACTAGCACTGCGTCCGAGAGGTTGTTCAGTCTCGGTGGGAACACTGACATCGACACACGCTAGTGTATGTCGGATGAGCACGCTGAGAATCTCATCTGCATGTCTACAAGTAACAATGTAGTCCTTTAATTAATTAATAAAAGCTAACTGATTGAATTATTTTGTTGTTTTTAAAATTAGTTCTTTCATTCGTAGTTCGCCGGCCTCGGTGGCGGCGGGGAGAAGTCCTCGCCTGCCATTCCGAAGGTCGCGGATTCGAATCCCGCCTGGGTAGGAAATGTACACCTCCCAGGGCATGGTTGTGTGTGTTCGTCCATTTAATAATAAATATCTAGTAATTGGCGTTTGCTGTTAGATATATGGAAATTATTATTATTATTATTCTAATTGCCAAAGGACAGCCTTTGAAAAGCATGATCTAATTGAGTCGGGTCAATTAATTGGTTGATGTCAAATAATTGAGCAATGACAGCAAATTGACACCCATATCGATGTCCATTAATTGGCTTTTGTCAATTAATTGAATGACTTCAATTAATTGTCATTTCTTCAATTCCCGACGCTGAATCGACCACATTTCCAATTATTCGTATAATTGAATGAGCATCCCAAACATTCAACAACAAAACAACGGAACCTTTCGCTACTATTTGGGTTTTTGGCCGCTTCGATCAAAGCAATTGTGGCCTCTTATTTTGCACTCCGAAAAATGGCATTTACAACTTCATCTTCCCACAGTATAACTTCCTAATTTTCAAATTTTCCTGTTTTTTCCTAAATTTAACGGTAAATCACTACCCTCTGCAGTAATATTAGCATGATAAAATTTTTTATGGATAATAAAAATAAATTTATTCTGAAATTAATCCTGAATTAGTTTAAAAAATTTTAAT
The DNA here is from genome assembly GCA_963573305.1 of Pyrrhosoma nymphula. Taxonomy (NCBI): domain Eukaryota; kingdom Metazoa; phylum Arthropoda; class Insecta; order Odonata; family Coenagrionidae; genus Pyrrhosoma; species Pyrrhosoma nymphula. The sequence goes on along the minus strand of OY754329.1, from coordinate 152,721,713 downwards.
TTCACTTGCTATCAAGGCCACAAAATACTTCTGGTGTTTTCGAGGCACTAAATCTCCCTAAGATGGATGGCATTTATTCGTCAGGAGAAACTGTTCCTCCTGGAGGGTTATTTTAGGAAAAGGCGAGTAAAAATATCTTTTTATAAAATCCTTCCTGTTCCACAGCTTGGATCACTTTCAGTAGATATTCCCTGAACACACTCAGTAAGACGACTGTTTAATACAACAGGCGAGCACAACCAGAAAATCCACCAACCAAGTACAGCGAAGGGGTGTGCAAGCGGCAACAAGGGTGGCCAAAAGGAGGCAAGAGAGTTGTCAAAGAGATCAGTGGAGTGTTACCAGAGGATTAGAGTAAGAAGAATGGACCCAGAAGGGTGGGCAAGAAGACACCTTTAGGAGAGCAGATTATGGCCCAGTTGGCGCCTGCCGCTGCACGTGCATGACAACGATTTTTCCCTGCCCACCCCCACTCCCATACCCCCAAGCACCTACCTTGTGCCTGTGGGCGATCGTCAGTTCACAAGAACACTTTGTAGAGAAGGTTAATCAAAGAGTGTCTTCAATTTCGTCGCTCCTGTCTCACTCTCCTGCAAGCTTTAGGGCCAAATAGTTAACGGGGACGAAAATATGTGACAAGAGTATTCTCGAATTTTTGCCAATTCAGTAACCAGTTTCATTAAGTATGGGTGATATACGCGTACAACATGTTTGTTATTTACTGAAGATGCTAAACAGAAATTCCTTTCCATGTATATTTGGAAATTTCACGATTTCTCCATATAGAGACAAATGGCGGCCCCCGCGGCAGCGACGAAGCGACCGAGGCAGTTTCGAAGACATATAGATGGTAAAATGAAAACTGCAAAAATATGCAAGAATTTTCTTCTGAAAACCATTATATAGACTTTACCCTATCACACAGTATATATAACTCCGTGTCGGCAGATGTCGATGAAAACGATAATTGCAATTTAAACTTAAATTTGACGTAGAAAGATCACTTTCTAAATAAAACTAGGTACCCTGAGAACGAACCTACTACATTACTGTACTGCCAATACAGCTATTTACGTGAGTATAAACCTAAATCATAAGCCAACAATACTCCAAACGATAGACTTACAAAAAATATTATATATATATTATAAAAAAATTACATATTATAAAATATTATATTAACTGTAACGAGGAGATAACTCGCAATTAACCACTTAACACCTTTGACAATTACCCCACCAAAAATCTGAAGAAAAAATGGCGACGCGCGGATCTTAAACTCAACGTTAAACCATTATTCCATAAATTTAACTTCCTTCGGACTAAAGCTGTTGGGGCAAAAGTCGATCAACGCTAAAACGGCGCTATGAATACGAGTTCAACGACTTCGCCGGTCTAACTTACTTAAACCTGCCGTAGGCGTAGTCTACTGTAACTATGAATACGACCGTATGGGTTTAAATACAGCATTCAGCGTACAATATGTTGTACGCACGGCCGTAGGACCCCACACCCCAGCGTATTTTTAAATGTACGCTAGTCCTTTAAAGGTTAAAGATACCTGACCACGAACACTTTCAGTTAATATGATCGTCGGAGCTCGGATAATTCTGAATCACTAGCAGTGGTAGGAATACGACAAGGTTTCCATAAATGTACCGCAGTAGTCGATAAATTAGCGTTATTTAAGCATTAATTATGGGTAAGTTAATACTTCTCAGATGCCTGTTTGTGAATACTTCTCAGATTCCTGTTAATAAGACGCCAAATTCAATGTTACTAACCTAGAAACTCGGCTAAATACATTCAAAATTACATTGAGAAAACATGGGAATGCGAGCAGGACCCGTCAACTGAAAATGTGGACAAAAGAATAAACGCTCTCACCTCCTAGTACTTGGTGGAAGCGGCTAATACAAGCATTCCATTAACTAAGCCAAGAAAAGGGTGTGTCTCATGGTGACACATCCTTTTATGCAAGCAAGCTTAAATCTTATCCTTTAATCCTAAGCTTAAATCCTAAGCAAGCTTAAATCTTTATAATACAAATGCAGAAGGCTACGACATATATGCAAGGGAAGCAGGAATCAAGAGGACCGCAGGAACAACCAACAAAGGCACTACGAATGCATGCAAAATATGATGCTGAGTCAAACAAGAGCAAAGAACGGTCTTGGAAAAAATTTGTTAAAAAGTTAAAAAAACACAAATTACCTATCGAATTCCCTCAAACTACATAATTAATAATGGATTTTTCTACCATAGAGCAATTAAAATGTTTACATCATGCAAATTTGAGTCTTTAACTGATGAATCACACATAAACAGCTATCGCGGTCATGCGATTATTAAAGTTCGGTACTTCTGCGGCATCCATCTACTCTTCTCTCTGAAAATGTTTTGGGAGTACTCTGACCTCTGGGTGGGTCAGACACGAATTAGGGGCAGTAATAAACGGCAAAGCGAGCGTCACAGTCTGAGAGTGAAAGAAAAGCACCAAGAAAGTCACGTTAAATGCTCGATGCTTCAAGTCACGTTAAAAGCTCAATGCTACTATGTCGAACTAATTTTTTCTGAAATTCGCCCTTTCTTCCGACGCGCTCTCCGATGTCTGAGAAACGTTTCTACATCTACATCTACAAAATACCCTGCAAGCCACCTCAGGGGTGTGTGGCAGGGAGTGAGTAATCACCAACACGCATTACTCTATACCCTAGAGTGGCAAGAGATGGGGATCGATGCAAAGAGATTTTGGGGCAAGTCACGTATATTATTACTCGCAATTAACCATTATTCCCTCCTTACATAACCCTCTGTACATAACCCTCTGTACATAACCCTCTGTACGTAACCCTTTGTACATAACCCTCTGTACATATGGACATTGATCAAGGAATCATTACTTCATCGGAACAGCGGACTTTTTCATTAGGCGGGCCATTGGGAGGTCGATATTAGGCAATACACGGAAAGCGGGGTTGAATACGAACTGTTAAGATTTCATGGGTAGGAATTCCTTACCGACGTCATCCTCGGAAGCGTCCTGGGCCACCACGCAGAATCGGATGACATACTTGTCGTTGACGGATGCCGGAACCATGTGAAGTCGCCCAGACGCGTTGATCGAACTCAGGAACTTCTGGTTAAGAGTGTCGCTGCCTTTCAGTCGGAAGCACACCAGTCCCAGCTGTGCGGGAATGAGCAAAATACCCGATTGAGTACTTGTCTCCTTAACTGATCGTGGTGAACTGTTCGAGGCCTTGGCGCCAGGACAATGCCAGCTTGGTTAAGGGGGCAACTTAGAAGGAAGTTAGCAGTCAATCATAAGAATCCAAGCCTCACATTGTCATCGGTCCATTGATAAATGGCGTAGCTATTATGAATATTCTTCAATAGAAAGTGGTTAGTGTACAGGACTTTAGGTAATGAGATACTCACCTTTTCTCTTCAAATGTTTGAGTCTTGTAAATTTGATATGCGAGTATACATAGCTTTACATCATGATTATGCTACAGTGTGGTGAAACGCGTCGTGCCAAATAAATAAATCTGTGGAACATTATCAAGTGTTTTTATTCATTATGAATTGCTAGACTACTTTTGAGATATGATTTCTTAAAGAATTTGTAGTGTTAGTAGGCTGTAAGTCAACTTCATTCCACGAAGTGTGCTTTACACATTGGATAGAAAATAAAATATCTAATTTGAAGGTAACTACGTGGCCTGAATTGATGTTTTCAATGGAACCCTCTGAAATATCAGATCTACTAAAATGTACAGTGTCATGCAACAAGAATTTCAGTTTGCTTTAATTACCTCCCAAAATAACATTTCTTGCCCATTCAAGTAACCCATCCCAGTTATCCTTTAAGATTAAAGACATAGGATTATGATAAAACTACAGGAATACAACAGTGATCCTTGTAATCATAGGCACTGTTGTTACCTGAAAATTATTAATGGAAAACCTACCAGGCTACATGCACATTGTGATTACTCTCATGCTATTATGACATGGACGGGCGTATTCACGATATTTTTACGTAATACGATAGATTTTTTTTTGCGTTTCAGTCCGATCGCTTCAAGGCGTAAATTTTCAATGCGGATGCTAGTAGCAGTTATAAATGCTCCTGCTCTGAATGATCCCAGAGTGGAGCGAAAGTGGAGAATTTTGCAGGGCGGACAGGCGAAATATTTGTAAAAATCACCGCGGCCCTGACATATGCCCGCTTATAAGGAACCCGGATTTAGCTCGGGATGCGAAATAAGATCTATTTGCAAATTATAATGCCATATTGTATGCCCATTATCTTCAAATCTATTTCTCTGGTACCACTAAATATTACGTCGATGAAATTTTAGCTTCATCTGTACATATAAAGGCCTGAATTGGTGTGCTCTTGAAACTTTGTTGCATCTTTGATAAGTTACTTAATTTTTGGTAGCGGTTAAGTATGCTTAAATACCACAATGAGGTATGGAATGGTATGGTATTTGATAAAATATGCATGCAAAAATTGGCATGAGTAAATATTCTCTGGTATTTTCAGTAATTTACTGTTCTTCCCTACTTCGCAGACTGATTAGTTTGTAATTCATACCATTATTATTACTAATACACTGAAACTATTAATTGATACGGTCATGATTACTGTTAAATGAGGTTTCAAAACCATTTCGCCATCGTGTTTCGATAATTTGAGCTCCTGTCCACGGATAACTAGCAGAACTTCAGATCTCCATGACGCTTTCGGAGCTTAAAGATAGTTGAACATCGAGCGTTTTGCGAGCCTTTCGTTGTCAAACTTCGCCCCTATTTCCGATTAATGCTATAGAGCAGCAGAGATATAGTTCACGGGTGATGTGGCATTACAGAACACCGTATCACTTGCTAACAATCAGTATTGGAGTTCTGTATTAGCTGTCTCTGACCCGTAGCCAGTTCACTACATCTTCCATCGTCGGATAGTTAGACGTTGATGTTGCTGAGGGATTTCTTTAAGCAGTGTACATTATTTTCTGCCCCCTAATTTATGGAGCTGTCGCCAGCCTAGAATGCTTCTGAGGCTAAAAAGGGAACATGTCTATCCGTAATTATATACCAACCACGAGACTTTAGGGAGCTGGGTCAACACCACCACATATGGGTGCTGGCTGCGTACTGACCCTGGACATATGATGCAAAAGATGTCCTCCGACGAAAACGCACTTGCAAACGCGGGAATTTGAGAGTCCACGAAAATATTCAAGGTATATCTTCTCAGGATTGGAGTCTGCGTAAATTGTGAAAAATAGATAGGGGATGTGTGACGTCCAGCATTTTTTTTGTCTCCAATGGATTCAAGGGGATCGCAACTAATTCCTTATGGAGGCATGGAAACGCAAACATTTTATCAAAAAAAGTTCTGTCACGTGAGATAAGCATTGTTCTTTGAATGCTATCCAAATGGTATTGGTACCTTATTTTTATGGTGGCACCCGAAAATACCGAAATTCGGCGTTTTCAAAGCAACTGCAAATTTTATATATGGATAAAATATTTGCAATAAGAATGGAGTTGTGGCTCCATGTCCATCGTTTAAAAAATTATTATTTAGCCATTGGGATTCGGATGGAGGATAAAAATTTCAATCGCGATTCCGGCTATAACATCAGCAATGCTTGTAATCCGATTTCAAAATAATTATCAACGCAAGAACTTATCCTCCGCTGATTAACGATTTCTGGAGTCAAAAATTGGCTTCCAACCAATCAAAAAAGACCTAGCCTTAGTATGCATGTGGCTGAAATTTAAGATTTGCGACATTCTTGCCTTTAGAATGAGTGGCGAGTCGTCTCTCGAAACGTCGGCAATTATGAACACTTTAAACCGGTGGAGAGCCCGAGAAGAGTTAACTCAAAAAATTATTTTCCTCATCACCTCCAGATGTTGCGCGAATTCCTTCGTAAACAACAGGCATCCATAATCATCGGGCTTCCAGCTCCAGGGACGCGCAAGCTTGCTGAGGACACCGCTGTTCACTCACCTTGACTTCGTTGCAGACCTCGAACCTCTGGTCGGACTTGACAAGGGCCTCGAATTTCTTGGCCAGCTTGCAGTGGTTCCTGATGTAAGCCCGCAGTCCCTCAAGGCCGTAGCTTCGCATGACGAACCACAGCTTGAGAGCCCGGAAGCGGCGGCTGAGAGGGATGCCCCAGTGCCTGTAGTCGATGCTCTGGTCGGAGTAGCCGTGCTGCAGGTAGAGCGGGTCTACGACGAGGGCCTGCGTCAGCCGGTACCGGTCCCTGACCCACATCGTGGAGCAGTCGAAGTTGGTGAGCAGCCACTTGTTGGGGTTGGTGTTGAACGAGGAAGCGTACTCTATGCCGCGCATCAGAGGCTTGAACTCCGGGCAGAGGAAGGCGTTGCCCGCGTAGGCTCCGTCCACGTGCATCCAGGCACCGAAGCGCCGGCAGACGGGACCCAGCTCGGAGAGGCAGTCGAAGGAACAGCAGGAAGTGGTGCCCAGGGTGGTGGACACGAAGAACGGCACCAGCCCTGCGCGGAAGTCCTCCTCCATGGCCTGCAAGGTGAGTGAACGTATAGAAACGACAAGATGTGTTTTCGTGCGACCGAAAGTGGCTTGCTATATACAACAGAGGTGGCGAAACTTGTTGGCAGTTGAATGAGCAAAGCGTGACGTCAAGGAGGGGAAGATGCACGTAGGAGGGAAGAGATCACGTGGCACCGACTCAGTTATTGCACTTAATCTGAGAGGAAGGGAAAGTGTCAGCAGCGCGGAAGTTAATAACATTTTCGACATTTACCACCCAAACAAAGCAGCATCGACATTTGCTGATAGTGTTCGCAACCCATGCGGGATGCCTATCTAAAATAAATTAGGATGAGCCATAGAGAGCATTTAATTGATTTTACTAGCAGATTGAGCATTTTGAAGTTGGCAACGGAGTTTGCGACCTTGGAGACCCTGTTTAATCAAACGCGGAGATTGCCTTACTCCCCGGTGCGGAGATTGTTCTTAGGCAATGGAACCTTCCACTGGATAAAGTCTCCTACGCATATGCCACCATGTTTCGCTACCTCTGTACAGCGGCATTTTTGTCTTCAGACCCCGGTGACATACTTACGGTAAGGCTACAAGAGAAAAAAACCAAGGTAGACCGTACACTTCGAATAATGATTGTGATCTTTTGGAATTGCCAGCTGTGGAATTACATAGAATTTTTTATTAACTGCATATTTTTTATAATTAAGATGGGCAAAGTCGCAGTTTGTGTCTCTGATATCTCTCTTATAATTTTCGCTGCGGACTAAAATTATATATCTTTGCGAAGACGTAGCTATGAAAGGAGACATATCGATTTATCGCACAATCAATTCATTGCGATTATCCCCGCTCAAGAACTTTGTTGCCACTTGATTGTTTACTTTCTTCAGCCCACAGAATTAGGACCCCATCCTGGTTTCAGCGGTTGGTTATTCTATTCGATCACTGTGATAAGAAAAAAGAGTAGCCTTAGATTGACGAAATCAACAGTTTTTTCGGCAAATGAATGCCAGTTCCTTCCATGGGAGAGAGCCGTCTATTCATGTACTCATGTAACGGTATCGTTTAAGGTGCCATGTCTCCGCCAAAATTGAAGATAAATATAAAAATAAAAATTGAAGTTGCTTATTATTTTGTGGCTAATAAGTTTTCGTATCAATCAAAATAGAAAAGTATTTAAAAAAGCAACTTTTTAAGAAGAATAATTTTGACAATTTCGGCCTTAAAAATTGTAAGCAGTTATCATGAAATTCGACAGTAAAAAAAGACAAAAACCTTACAATTTAGTACAAAACCTTAGTACAATTTAGACCAGTTTTTCTTCGTGGGATGCCACTGCTTTTGAGCGTTTTCACGGCAGCTTCAGACTGTTTCTGACAAAATGTTTTCGTTGCCGTAACGAAGGAATGACCATTTTTGGGTGAAAAGTATATGAAAAAAGCAATGCAGACGCCATTATAAACCCGCGCCAAAAAGAAGGGAAACTCCATAACCTTATCAAAACAAAAATACTCTGTAAAATTCCACTCTAAGTTTATTTTTACCGACCTAGATTTACATATCATTTGTAAGGAAAATTATGTAACAGGGCAATAACAAACGAGTAATTTAGCTCGCGGTCGGTAAAAGCTACATTGAAAAGACCAGTGAGATGAATAAATTCGAATCATTTATTCATATTTAAATATAGTTAAAATAACAATGCGTAATATCATATATATTATTACAGAAAGATCTTTTTCTATCATTCCGTATATGCTCCGTTAATACTGCACCTACAGTGATAAATGAGTTATCATTTTAAACGTTGAATCACCGGCTTCTGACGAAAAATACAATCTCAGTCTCAAATTTCACTATTTACCCATTAATTTGACTTAAAAGTTTTGATAAACTCTCTTGCCTGTATTGTATTCATATGTTTTGTATATTTTTGTAAGAAAACAAGTATAAAGAAAGTATTTATGATACACTTTCTTCTCTATTTAAAACCCAATTACACCGTTTCCTTAACATACTTATTCCCTGATAGCGTGAAAGTGCAAAATTATCGCACGGGTTACCTAGCAACATTATTAATAGGGGAGGGTATAATGAAAATGTATGTAGCCATGACAGCAAAAAATCAAAGTGAAAAGTTGGGAGAAGCGCAAGTGAAACAAGAGATGACAAGTGCATAACATAAAGCATTCGATAATAGTTATGAAAATAATATCAATTCTAAATCTAAAATAATCACAACATTTAAAAAGTTGCAGGAAGTTTAAAAATAATTTAAGTAGCATACTATTTAAGGCATTGTTGCCAGTGGAAGTTATAATTCACCAACATGCATTAAAATCACTACACAGGTGCCTTCCCCTTCCGAAGGACGCACCTTGTCCGCTAGGCACTTCTGCTCTTCGCTTCGAACACTGACATAAAAATCCTTATCTTACCCGCAGATAAGGGGAACGATACAGTCATCATGAAGAAGGAGGATTATGAAAATAAAATTCCACCATTGAATGATTCCACCAATACGGAGTTGAAGAGCGATCCCACGGCTAAGATAGAACAACCAACCAAGGTGAAAATCAAACAGTCATCCATAACAGCGGAAGAAGAGATGAGATTGATTCAATCGGCAGCCATTGCTCTACGGATTAACTAAAATCCACAAAGAAGGAGTCCCTTTACGCCCAATAGTGAGTGACATCCACGCACCGACTTAAAAGCTAGCTCGACGCCTTGCTAGGGCTATCCAACCTTTCACAGGGCGAACGGAATCATTCGCAAAATAAACTCTACGGATTTCCACCGAATTATCCAAAATAAAAAAGTCAAAGAAGGAGACATGCTAGTGAACTTTGACATAGTCTCCTTGTGCACGAATGTACCCATGAACGACTCCATCCAACTCAACGAACAACTCACTGACATCGGACTGCCAAAAGATTTCCCGGATCTCATAGAATTCCGCCTCACACTTCCTCTGGAACGAGAAATGGTAAGAACAAAACGAAGGTGGTGTTGCCATGGGATCACCTCTCTCTCCAGTACACACAGTGACAAATACACTTTGGTGGAGCATGCGGGTCGGGACGAACCCTCTGAAGCGTCTCTCCCCGCAGACTGCAGTTGGCGTCCGGCTCCAGGATTCTCAGCTTGACGAAGCAGATCATGGCTGCCTTCTCGACGCACGAGTGCGACTCCTTGGAGCAGTAGGCCATGAGCCGCGAGAGCAGAACGCCCTCGGCCACCTGCGGCTCCTTCCGCTTCAGCTTGGTCACCGCCTGCGCCCTCGCCGACAGCATGCAGACCAACACGCACTCGCTGGCCGACGTCTTCTCCACCGCACCGAGACCACGCGAGAAAGAAAGAGAAGAGTCAGTGCGTTGTTCGCCTCCCGCTGAAACGACGCCAGAAAATAAATTGAAAAGTGACATGATGAGTAGCACCTCTTTCGTCGTTGCATCCGTACGTTCGCGCGCTACGAGATTCCCTCCCGGGGTCACCACAGTCAAAAAGCTTAGTTAATGTCTGCTAGGCCCGCGAAACTCACATATCTTTTTTATTGATACGTGATTTCCTTCACCATGCACTATCCTATCACAGTTCTTTCGCTAATCGCTTCATACATGCTCTTAAGACTCCTAATCAAAGAGTCCTCTATTCCCACCATATTTTCTCCTCTCCTCGGCCTCCCATCCATTCCCCCCTCGCTCCGTCCACTCCTCTTGTCTCACCAACTATTTGTATTCGATTTCCACCCTCAGCGGGGCAAAACCAACGAACGGCGCTCATTGTAATTCCCTTCATATTAGGGGGAGCGTGGTGGCGTAGTGGGTAGAGCGCTGGGCTACTGATCGAATTCCCGGGTTCAAATCCAGGTGGAGCCTTTGGGCACCCCTGAACAAAAAATCCTCGGAGTGCGAGGTGGACCAGGGAAAGGAACTGGCCCCCCTACCCTGAATGTGTGAAAGTCACACGCCTGAGTGTCTGGGGTGAGCTCTAGCCTCAACTATCTTAACTAACCTTCGGGTTGAATCACAGAGTGAGTATATTAGCTCAAACTGTCTGTCTGCTTGTCTGTGTACGTACAAACCCATGGGAGCGGAAGGTATGGTGTTCGATTCCCTGCTGGGAAAATTCTTTTTCTTCTTTTTTTCATAGCCGTTTTCACTTACATCTTTAGAAATTTTGTTTTCATCATCGCATTACCATCTAAACCTTTTTTTTGCAATATTTTACTCGCTAATTATTCATTAATGACAGCAATCAAAGCACTTAGCCCTTCGGACGTTGTGGGAGATGGACCGTGGTGAGCCAACAACTGTGATTATCGCTATTGAATGTTCAACAATGAATATATATGTCATATCGAATTACTAATGTTCCTAATGGTTGTCGAATGTCTGAATAATTTGACATATCTATCAGTGAAGATATAATGATTTCCTTTCACAAATTAAATTTATTAGCAATGTGATAATACAATACTTAAAGAAAAGATACCATAAAACTTTCTTCACACTCTCCCATTCCTCACCCTCCCTCTTCCGCTTATACCGAAAACACTTCTCAGATTTTATTTCATTTTTGAGAGCCTATGACTTGGCATTTTGCGAAAAATTTCCTTTGGAGTACCTGCTAAGACTGTTGGTCGTTATGACGGAGAGAGTTAGTGCTGAAATAAACACAGGTTAAAGCCCTCAACACAATCGGTTCATTTGTTCGAACCCCAGATGAAGATGCAAAACAATCAGTAGCGATTGAATCATGGTTACGTATTCATATCTAAACAATTCAAATTCAACGCTAATGTAAATACAAAATAATTGTAAGTACTCACTGTAGCATCATACTTTCTACACCCCTTTTTGCTGCAGTGAGTTTTCGAATTAACGAAATCCAAGTTGTCCAACAAACTTAAAAAACGGCTCCCTTGATAGAGGTTTTGTAAAAAATATCTGCCTACATGTTTTCCGTGGAGCAATATTTTACGCAGATTATCTTCCAAATTTATCCAATTTAACGAGTTTGATACACTCTTGATTATCTTCAGACATAGGTCCATTAGAAGAAATACCAATGTTTGTTAGCTGTTGGCGTAGCCATAAGAGTTCCCTGCTCGCATATGAAGCTGCTGCATACGCAGCTTCTGTAGACAATGACGTCACACACGCTTGTTTATTGCACGACCAGGCTATTACATTGTTTCTTAAAATAAAGGCATATCCTCTTGTCGATTTTCTGTCCATTTAATCGCTAGTCCAATCAGCATCGACAAAGCACTCTAAATTGAGCTCACATTTGGCTGAAATTTTTAATTTCTTACTAATTGTAGTAGCAAGATATCGCATAATGCGTGTTACAGTGATTGATACAACACATCTGCATACAATTACAACAGCTGCTGCAATATCAGGGCGAAAACCAGTAGTAAATGTACAATATTAAAGATCAAATGGCTTTTCTAAAAATTGTGTTATTTGGAAGTTTTGCTCTATTTTCGACAGCCGTTGGTATAAAATTCATTTACGTCGGAGTACTGCTGGTCTTGACTCTAACAAGCCATAATCTTCTAACATTTTAGCTATGTATCTTGATTCTTTGGTTAAGCAGCAAAGACCCATCTGCTTCTCGATCAATTTGCACTGAGAGATAATGACTGACATCTCTTAAATCTTTTATGTTAAAACATTTATTTAATTCTTTGCTAACTTGAGCACTAACTGAAGACGGAGATCCATCTATTAACAAGTCATCAACATACATTAGCACATATGTCAGCTTGCCAGTAGCATATCTTTTTGTGTACAAACAAGGATTGGGAATTTCAGGCTTAAATCCCTATTTATCTGGTACCGAATTAGCTGTTTTGTTTCATGCTAGAGCAGACTGCTTTAGACCACATATGCTCTTTTGAAGTTGAAGCACTTTATTTTAATTTCCAGGTTTTGATAAATATTTCAGATTGCTCCATGAAAATCTCTTCCTCTAAAATCCCATATAAGAATGCACTTTTTACATCTAATTGACGTACATGATACTCAATCACTTCTTTACCCAGCTCTTGAAGTCTTATGGTATCAGTATTAATATAATTGGACGAGAATTATAATTATCGTTTGGAGAGTAAAGCGTTAGGAAAATCTATTATAACCTTTTTAAAACCGGAAAGTCTCAATTTAGATAGTTAGGTCCAATGTTAAGGAGGTACGGCGGTTTCACTCAACTTAAGGGAATTCGACGAAACTTGCTGGAAGCATTAGTTATGTTTTCCTAAAGCTACCTGAATTTTTTCAAAATTATTTACCGCCGATTTTTTTAGGATATTTGATGTGGAAGTGGGCATGAAATTACATGGTTTCTTATGGGAACGCGAGGTGCGACTAGCTTTATTCATCGAAAAGAACGTTTTCTAGTTAAGAATAAGAAAAACAAAAATAATTAAAATCGTCAATAGAATAATGCATGAAAATAATTTGATATACTTTATTTTTATTATTTTTGTTTTTCTTATTCTTAACTAGAAAAAGGTTCTTTTTGATGAATTAAGCTACTCGTACCTTGTGTTCCCATAAGAACCCATGTAATTTCTTGTCCACTTCTCGATCAAATATCTTAAGTAATCTGCGTAAATAATTCTGAAAAAAATCAGGTAAATTTAATACAACATAATTAATGTTTCCAGCAAGTTTGGTCGAATTCTCTTACGTTGAGTGAACCCACCGAACCTCCTCAAGTATTCTGGAGAATTCTTTGCGCTGCCAAGGATTGTTGTATTCCTCGCCTTCTCACGAGACTTTCCTGAGTCTCGTTTCGGTGGTCTTGTCTCGACAAATAGTGGCATCGTCAGGAGTCTTCGAATTTGCGACCTCGTTCTCGCGGCAACATTAGCCCTGGCCGCGTCGTCCGAAAGGTGAGATGAACGTTCCGATCGAAGTCTAGTTCCGCTTGCAACATCAATGCCACTATTGCGCTCAGTCAAACGCAAAAATCTGTTTTCCTCATAGCATATCCCAGTGAGCACTCAATACTATTCCCTACTCTTTGGTAACACGCATTACGCTACTGGTAGTGAAGAACGGTGACTCTAGGGGACGATCCAAGCTTTCTGAAATAAACAGAAATGAAAAAAATGGAGAGAGACCAAATGACGCTAAACTTTCATCCGTTGCAATCACCATTAAAACACTAAATAAGAGAAACAGTCGTCAAAAACTCGTTTATAAGCACTTGCAATTTGGCGAAGTGGTAAATTGCAGGCACAAATAATTCATGAGGGTGACAGCTTATAATTGAGCGTCTTGGGAGCAAACTCTGCCATAAATTAATGGACGACGGACCCTCATCAGCTCTTCCGACGGCAGCGCCTCTTGCTGGAGCTAAAGTCATCGAGATCTGAAGCCAGCAGAACCTGAAAGTCGTCTCGGATGAGGGCGTGACATGGCCAGGAATCGCTCTCTGGCTATAATGATCGGTGCTGGGACAGAGTAATGATACTACACAGGTAGTTAGATATATAGGTACATGTTCCTCCGTTGGCTTCCGTGACCGGGCGACCGAAGGCGTGTCCCATGTCGATAACCGAGTCGAGTCCCCTCCTACCGCCCGCGCTTCCCCTGTGACGTCAAGCGAAGGAGCTACGGGCACTTAATTCTCCAATCTGAAAATGAGAGGATACCACAAGTTGGAGAGGCTAAGAAGGATTCCAAAGGGAACCTTCTGCTGAGCAGCCTTTCTTTGATGATTGAGGCTTCGGGAGTTCTTACCGCTAGGGTGCTCTGTCATGCTGTGAGATGAACCTTTTTTCGTTTCAGGTGTTTGGGGAAAATAGACGTTGATGAAAAAACAAATGACAATCTTTTTTCGTAGATTTTCGCAGTTCATTTTAATTTTGGTAAGTTTATTTTGGTTTTCTGCGATTAAACTAAACTTTTTAGCAACAGTTTCGCCGTGCTATTCTGCCGGCTTCGTCAGGCATTCTAAATCAACAATGAAAAATAAATAAACAAACTTAAGCGGTTATTATGTACAGCATGATTAATTAATACTTTAGTTTTTCAAAAGTCTTTTCCACGTATAAGGAAGTTTGTAGCCATCTTCTCTGTTTAGGTTGTTAGGTCTTTTTTAAATTTCAATGGCTTCCCTAATGATCCGAGGATAGTAGCTAATTTCTGTACATAAAACTTTCGCCCTTTTGATCTCGGTACTGTGACCTTCTAAAAGTGTGACCTTAGCCTCGGCAAAGTGATACCAATCTTTCTTCCGAATAGTCCATTCGTGTTCCTTCAGTCTGCATTCTATGGCTCTCTTTGTCTGGCCAACATATGATTTTCCGCAACTACAGAAAATATCGTATATGCCTTCGAACATTGTGGGAGATAATGGATCTTTAGCTTCTCTAAGATGATCATAAACTTTGGAGAAATTTTACGATTTAGAATGCCTGACGAAACCGGCAGAATAGCACGGCGAAACGTTTGCTAAAAAAATTTTAGTTTAATCGCAGAAAACCAAAAGAAACTTACCCAAAATGACAACCATTCTCCACGAAGTAAAATTGATTTTTATTGCGGTCGGCAATCATGTCGAATGGCTCATATTTTAATGCAAAATGTGCAATTGGTAAAGGAGAAAGCGATCAACTCTTTATTGTTAAAAGTTTTTTGCCAAATTAATTTACAAATTGTCTCCATCTTTTGCCAAATGCCGAGACATGCGTGGTCTATTCGGTTGCAACCATGGAAGCGTCATCAAAACCAAGCGGCAGATGAAAATCGGAGAGCAAAGAAATATCACCTTAACAAGTAATTAATGTTGTTTCGATGAGGAATACACGCAGGGTGCATGGATTTCTTCCTCGAGTTGTCTACTTACTTGTTGCGAAGAAGATCAAATCGTTCTATTCCTCATAATTTGGTTTCAAGGTTTCCCATTGATGCGCGGTCACGTTATGATTGGATGGAACACGCAAGAAGGGAAGGATGGGTTGTATATACTACTCAGTAAGCAAAACTTTTATATCATGCCTAGTTAACTCGCTGCAGTAAATCTCTACTCGTGGCTTTTGAATGGTAAATTGGTGCCTCCCCAGAATTTACATTCCAATTCTTTCTTTTGAAATCGTCCCATATTTCATTGTTATTTCTTTTAAAAGATCAGCCGCCTGTTTCTTCAATTGAACGAAAATAATACGAGCTCTTCGTATGACTTCTTCGTTAGTATTTTTTTTACCGTTCATTTTCTCTTCTTCATTCTACGTTAGTACCGCATCTCCATTGCTTCCAATCTCTTTATCTCAGCAGTCGTAATTGTCCAGGCGTCACCGATATTTAAGAGTACGCTCATAAAATAGGTTTTAATTTCCCTCTATCTTCTTCCATCGCTGTTGATCCTACTTCCCTAATAGCAAAATTCATCCACTTGTTTTTGTTGTCCTTATTTCACATGTGATTCTGTAGTCTTGATTTCTTCCAGTAACCATAACCATGGTTTTCTTAACATTAATCTTTAGGTTGTACTTCTTCAAAGTTTTTTTCCATTTAGTTTATCATTCTCGTCAGATATTCTTTATTCTTTGCAGGAATTTCTTTGTCATCAGCGACGATGGGCATGATGATTTTTTTTCCATTAACATTCCTGTTGTTATTATTTTCTTTAATTCAATAATGGCCTTTTCAATGTATATATTGAAGATTATGGGGAACAAAGACCGTTCTTGTCGTACTTCTTTACACACTTCTACTTTCTCCGCATTACCGTCACATTTAATCACTGCCAACTGCTTTACAAATAGTCTTCTCACTGCTCTTCCATCATGACATTAAATGACACTCATATGCTCTTCAGTGAAGTCAGCATTGTATTCCAATCCACGTTGTCAAAAGCTTCCTTTGGGACGATGAAACAAATATATGTCCTTTGGAATTCTCTTCTCTAAGATTAGTTTCGGGGATAACATAGCTTCTCTCGTTCCCCTACTCTTCCTGAAACTGAATTGGTCTTCATCCAGGAATTTTACCATCTTTGGTCCAATTCTCCTGTAGATATTTCTTGTCAGAATTTTCGATGTCTGTGTTAAAAGGCTAATTGTCCTAAAGTATTCGCATCTATTGACTCCTTTCTTCTTCGGAATAGGGATTATCGCTGTCATCTTAAAGCCTGTTGACATCTGCCCACTTAAATACATGTCACGTATCAATCTGTATGGCTTATTCAATATCCTCTCGCCTTTATTCTTGAAGAACTTCGAGGGAGTTTCATCATTTCCTAATGCCTTTAACTCTCCCAGGTCCTTTACTGTTGCATCAAATCATGATCTTTGTGTGGAGTATCCTTCTTCATATTTATCCACACTGTCTTCATCCTGTGGTATTCTGCTATTCAGTCCGTTCCGCTTTAAAGTTTCTCCAGGTCTTGGATGAACGTCTTCATTTTTCCGGGTTCTACCGCGTTGGTTGCTGTGGTGATGACAAAATTTTCGCTGGCACTACTGCAAGCGTCTTTAAGGTCGAAGAAACTGTTGTCATCAACACAGAAACCTACTCGGTAGAACCCGGAAAAATTAAGAAGTTCATCGTAGACCACCGCGGAAATCATCGTTCTTACATTCTCCAGGTCTTCCATACCATCGCTTTTTCTTTATTTTCATTAGGAATTTCATTATGCTCATTCCGTATGACATGACCTTTAACTATTTCATACATCTGCTGTCTTTACTCTGTTTTCCAGTTTTTGAACTGCCGTCTTTCGTCGATCATTTCCAATATTTCCCCCGTAACCCAAGTCTCCCGCTTCTGTCGTTTTCTAATATTTCTCTTCTGCTGCAATGCGAGTTTCTTTGTTGATGTTTTTCCATTCTCCTTTGATTGATCATGATGTATTGTATCCACCCTACTCAGCTTGGTCCAGATTACTTTGAAAGGCGAATTTGTGGTTTATTTCCTTCAGTCTATCCACCAGACATTATTTTTTCGCTGAACTCTTTAGTTTGTACACGTAAAGTGATATTTCATCATGACTAAATTATTATCACGCTCGATATCCGCACCAGGGTAGCTCTTGTAGTCATTTACTTTATTTATAAATCACTTT
This sequence comes from Pyrrhosoma nymphula, assembly GCA_963573305.1. Taxonomy (NCBI): domain Eukaryota; kingdom Metazoa; phylum Arthropoda; class Insecta; order Odonata; family Coenagrionidae; genus Pyrrhosoma; species Pyrrhosoma nymphula. Next base: position 152,704,078 of record OY754329.1, on the reverse strand, counting down.
TTAACTAATATATAATTAATTTGGAGACTTTTTTTTTGTCCTGGCATTTTTCAGGCGTATTTTTTTTTTTCGCGAGCGGTTGTTTGATGGTGTTTTTGTGACGACAAGGCCATTTTGTTCCCCGAACTCAATCAATCTCTCTCCCATATCATAACGTTTTCACAAACCATACTTTTTTACTGTCTTGCCTTCTTGGCGATACTCTTACAACCCCATTCCATTTTCCAAGAATAATAAAGTTTACGTCCGCTTCCACAATCCTTGTCACTTCTTCTATTCCGACGTACGTACCTTCTACTTCGTCATCTCCGTTATCTGACGTGGGCATATATACTTGCACCATCAGTGTCCTTAGGTTTTGTTTCTAATCTAAGCATAATTATCCTTTCACTGCATTGAAGATAACTGTTCACTCGCATACCGCTTCTTATAATCCCACCTGCGTTTCCATTTGTAGATCCAGAGTGAATCCAGAATAAATCCATTCGTTGATCAGATAGCCTCCACTCGAGAACTCTCCTTCTTCACGATAGTTCATTTCACTGATACCTAAACAATTTCGGCCCATTCTTATCATCTCAATTTTCACGTTTTCAAGTCGTCCTCAGCTCCAAAACGATCTTACCTACTTACTCTTATTCCCAGGGCCATCTATATCTTAGGCGATATTTAGCCGCATCAACAAATCCCCTCCACCTGGATCGATCTTCTGCCTCTCTTTCTGTTGCTCAAATTTTTTGCATATCCGTTCTCACTTGGTCCCACCATCTTAGTCGTGGTCTTCCTCGGGGTCTTCTTCCTTCAGGAATCCCATGTATTATCTCCTTCAGCAAACATCCCTCCTCTTTCCTTAGAATATGTCCAGCCCATCTGATTCTTCTTGCCTTTATTTCACTTGTTATGCCTGGATGTTTATATAGATTCCTGATTTCTCTGTTGTGTTTTTTTTCTCCATTGTTTTTCTACATTGTCCTTTTTCGTATGTAGGCCCATAGATTTTTCGCAATGTCTTATTCTCGAACACTAATAGTTTTTTCTCATCCTTCTTCGACATCCTCCACGTTTCGGATCCGTAGAGTAGTACTGGGGATATTATTGTTTTATAGAGTCTAATTTTGGTTTTCTGGGACAGGGCTTTAGAAGATATAATTCGGTTGCATGCATGCAGACATCTGTTGGAAAACGATTATACACTGAAAGAAAAATTTGGATGTGGTAACCTAAGTCGTAACAAACTTCATTGGGTACTGGGGTGCCATACCATTAGTTGGCAGTGGCAGCCATTTTAAATAGTCACATCTGAGCCATCCAACTCTACACCAACTCTTGGATCCACTGGCTACGCGTTTTGGTATCACATCCAAGTGTAGTGGATATAGCAAGTAATCGCAATATTTTCAAGACTTTTCCGCTCTTTCCAGTTCTTTCCTGACAACTATTGAACATCAGATACTCTAAATGAACAAGAATAGACATCAAACATTCGAAATAATTACAGGGTTAATAAATAATTATCCGTCTGGTTAAATTTTTAGGCGGTTTGAAAATATAATGGGTTAAATTCTTCCGCCATCATCGTTTCTGAAGAACACTACAAAATTCGAATTTTTGATGTTACTATCATAAATCAAATTTCCATTATATCAGTGAATATTCTCCGTCTCTTCGGTTCGACTCCATCAATAATAGATGAAGATTAATACGATTTTTTTCCAATCACGTGAACTGTCAACAACACCCACGAACACAGGATATAATGCCGGAAATGAAGGAGCCAGGGGCGAACGGGTTCGAGAATTTGCCTTGAGAGCGCTTTGAAGAGGGAAGCAGCTCTTTGCAGAAAGAGTCCGGCTAACAATTGCATTGGCTGTCTGATCCAACTGTTGGAATGAGGCTGTAAGAGAGAGGTTCATGGAACAACCCAGTGGTGCACCGACCACGTAGCGAGCATCAAATTAAATTGGATGGTATGTCCAATCATCTTGACTGTCGTATCAAATACAGTTGATATACGCACCAACATTTTCTTTTCCAACTAAAATTTGATGACTCACCCAACCTCATTTCTGTGTTCACGCTCCAAGTGCAAATCCTAAAATATCTTTCTTTTGACTAATTGACACCCTCTCGAGTAGTCCCCACCCGGAGATCCAAATGGGCGACTAGTTTATCTCCGGAATATTTTACTCGAAAGGATTCCATCATGTCTTCTGTAAAAAACCTATTAGAGAAAATTTGAAGAGTTGATTTAATAAACCATGCGAGAGAGAGGAGAGCGAGACAGACGGCCACCACGAACCATGTAGAAACTTGGTTGCGATCACGGTTCCTAAATTTTAATGTACAATAGCTGCCAGCGGGGGTGTGCGACCGCGCATGCGTCGTGGTAACTACCTTGCTATTCAAATTTAGTGCAATTTTTTCTGTTCACCGTGATCAGTTAGCGAAAATTGTAGATTTAAAGATTTTTTCCTGAATGCTTCCGCGGGTCCTAAATTGCCCACCCCTACTGACCTAAGATATGAATAAATTCGAATAAATGCGCAATTCGCCATTTTGCATGGTTAATAAAATTAATAAATGCCATTGCTCAAGCAGCAAATAGAAACAGAATTTTCCCAATCGATATATGATGTGTAGGTACCGATTTAGTCATACAATTTTTGATTTGAATTTTGATTTGAAATCTGGTTTGAATCTCCTCAGGATAATAAGCAGGTGGTTTCCCGTTGCCTTCCTCCTCGCAGTACTAATGCCATTTCAGTGAATACCTTGCTGCACATGTAGTGCATACACGAGTGTCACTGTTCTGAAAACACGCTGTCTCCACCTTTACCCATGTGAAGGAGGGCTGCTGTCTCCTCTTCGGGGTCTCGTCTTCCCATGAGTTTGCGACAGCCATTCGTCAAGTCACGGCATCTTCACGGGTTTTCGTAGTATTCTTGAGCCGTCTTAGCCAGGGATGGCCCCCTACACCCTCTACATACCGCCACCTTTTGTACAAGACTACTTATTCCTCGAATGAACTCGCTTACTTCCCTTTTTTGCGACTAGCTCCTCTCAATGTGTTAAGGTTGACCCACCGTATCCTCAACGTACGGTGCATGCGCTCTGTTGCGGTAAGTTAAAAGTGTTGGAAATATGTGTGACTAAATCGGTACCTACACATCTTATTTTCATTCAACACCGATTGGGAAAATTATGTTTCTATTTGCTGCGTGAGCAATGGCATTTGTTAATTTTAATAACCATGCAAAATGGCGAATTGCGCATTTAGTCAACTTCATTCATATCTTAGGTCAGCAGGGGTGGGCAATTTACGGCCCGCGGAAGCATTCAGGAAAAAATATTTAAATCTACAATTTTCGCAAACTGATCACGGTGAACAGAAAAATTTGCCCTAAAATTGAATAGCAAGAAAGACGACGCATGCGCGGTCGCACACCCCCGCTGGCAGCTATTGTACTTGGGTAGCGAGTAAGTTCGTGGTAGCGAGAGTTCGTGGTGGCCGTCTGTCTCGCTCTCCTTTCTCTCGCATGATATTGCAGCCCACGGTGGAGAAAGCGACTTTCTACGTTAGAAACACGGAACCTTTTCTACAGATTATACGAGACGTAGAAGTCAATCAAGAGGACATTCTCGGCAGCTTCGACGTGACCTCTCTCTTTACGAACATACCCTGTGACGAGGCAGTCAAAGTAATCGAAAAGAAGTTTGATAAAAACATTTATTTTTACATCTAAGTGTGTTTACGAATTTCTGCATAAGTGGAGGAAATATTATTTTACCCTATTGCTTATCCCATTCCATGCCGGCCTCGGTGAGGGAGGGATAAAGTCCTCGCCTGCCAACCCGAAGGTCGCGGGTTCGAATCCCGCCTGGGTAGGAAATTTACACCTCCCAAGGCATGGATGTTTGTGACTGTTCAAATTTATTGTAAGAGAGGACCTAAAGGTCCTAAATACGCTTGATGAAATAAAGAAGTAATTATTATTATTATTGCATGTAACGTCAGACAATTTCAAGTTCAATTCGAGGAAACATTTCGGTGGAAAAGCGTGTTTCATGCAAGAAAATTTAAGAATGAGAATTAAATAGTGACATTTGGTCCCCTCATTTTCAGGGCGGAACCAAACAAGTGAAATGGAAAGAGAGAGAGAGAGGGGGCATAATTCGAATTTGCTTGTTGTTTTTCGTTGCCCATGGACGGCTGGCTGCCCCTCACCTGGATGACCCCTCCGCCACGGCTGCCCTCGGAGAATGCCATGAAGCCATCCGGCAGGCCGATCGCCTTCCCTGCGGAGAAAAAATAAGAAGAAAGGTTACCCATATTGAACGTCAAAGAAGCGCAAGAACAAAACAGTAGCGCATGAGCACGCATATCCAAACCGTGTCGGTTAAATTTTGGACGCGGTATGGCTGAATTCCAGGGTTTCATCCATGAATATATATATGGATCCTAAACTTGCCCCCAGTGGGCGTTGCCAAACATTCCGCATGCACCGAAAAATCAGGACCGAGCAGATTGTAGTGCCGCCACTCTAGAGAACATGGTTCTAATAAGGAAAGGCCGTGATTCAAATGGAGATACTGGAAATAAAGGTACCGGAATTGGCCTCCCTATTAACACCGGCCATTTTTGACACACAGAATTGGAACCATGCCGACTGCAGCGCGACCTATATATTGCGGAAAGCTAGGCAACACCTTTGCGCGTATAGTGGTGCCAAAGATTTATATCTATGTATATGCATATTCATGGTTCGATCTTTTCACCTCCCCTTGAGTACCAATTCGTTACCTGCAGTGTGTGCTGAAGCTACGCTTTCATGTACCCTTATGAGCTCTGCCTTGCATTTTGCCTCGCTCTATGCTCTCTAATTTCTCTCTTCTCTTAGCACTTTATAAATCATCTGCCTAAAGGAGGTTTCGCCGCGACTGTGTGAGTCAGAACAAATACTAAATTCCGCATTTTTTTATATTTTGTCCAAAAAATCCTGCTTTCACTGATGAAATGCGTTATCTACAGTAAACAAAAAGGAAAGGAGAAAAATGCATATTATTCCTCGAATGTATTTTAAATAAACACTTTTTTCCAGCCATAGGAGCCAACTGCAGCGCCATCTCCTACGAATTACCGCATTTTAACTTCAATTACGGCAGTAATTCCCTAATTACTAAAACAATAAGGTGGTAAGATGCCTATATTTTATTTTTATTCAATTTCTCTGGATTATTTCCTTCATATAAAGAGTTTTCCGCGAAAATGGCATTTATATTTGGAAAAATACTATTTTTCCCCGTGTTTTTCTAATTACCCATTGTACACATAGTAATTTCAAGTTCAATAATAGAATGACATAGCGTGGAAAGGTGTTATTTTGTTGTTCATATCAGATAGAGGACAAGTGTATTTACAAGTAGACAGAATATGAATAAAATGACATTTAAGTTACTTTACGTTAGAACCACCTTAAATTTTCAGCTGTATTTTATGAGTTTGAGCTCTCACAGTGGGAGGAAACTCTAAGTAAGAATACCTAGCTAAATTAGGTCTTTAGAAAATTCTCAAATCTTTAATCCGGACGCCAATTCTAGAACATGAAAGCTCGACTCTTCTAAGGCAGTTCACATTACAATCTGTTAATCCTTTCGTAATGATGAGAGCAATACACGTGGGAGAGTGCCGAATGTGCCTAAGGACGGGATTAACCATTTCACCCTGGAACAGAAAGCACGCCTCCCACGTGACGAACGGTGAGCAAGGCCGGAGACCTAGAATTCGTAGAAGGGTGAATTTCTGGTAGAAGAAAAGATGTGAAAGGCGACGGAGTGGGCGTTATCAATTGAAAAAGAAAGGAAATTAATTTTATTTCCCAAATTTTCTCATAGTTTGGAGTATGTAACTGCATGTACAGATGCTTTTTGACGTGATGCAACATCCCGCACACAGTTGTAATACTTTTTCGCTTGGCTTTCGAGAGAGAAAAACCGCAACTGATAGCTGAAGCTGACTGTTTCGTCCACTATATCGTTCCAGTTGCACTGCACGTGTGGCTGCACTGCGGTTATAAGTTATAATTTGTTGGATTTGAATCTGTTTCAGGCAGTTGCTGGTTTATGTAGCCAACATATGTCCGCCCCTCGTTGCAGATAGAATTAGAATTGTGAAATATCTTTCATGAATAAAAATGATATTGTAAATTTATTTAAGTGAAACATTTATTATTACAAAGAGTAAATAACTACCAGCCATGTTGTAAGAGCGCCAATCGATCGCCTGTTGTTTGGTGTGCCTCTATCTTATGTCAGCAACAGAGTGTTTCAAGGAACTATTTCGTGTTGAAACTATTTCGGCTACTAAACATTTGCAATGAACTGCATCGGTGTATCTTTACGATGACGTTTCGTAGCCAATGCAGGCCACATCTTCAGATCAAGTCCGAAAGGACTTTGGACTTGATCTGAAGATGTGGCCTGCATTGGCTACGAAACGTCATCGTAAAGATACACCGACGCAGCTTTGCCCGAAAAACATGGAGAAACCAGCACAACAGCGCTGCGAAAGCCTCAAACAGAAATTTGCAATGAACCTTTTGTGTTCTTTTAGTGCCACCACTATTATACGTTGATCTCATTTAGTTAAACAAGGCAAGCTTGAGTGTTGAAACTTTACATGGTCACCCTATTTTTGGTGATGAAATAGGCGTTTAAAGTCATTTAAAATAGTTCTCCATCATTTACAATATCAAATTAAAGTTGAACAAATTTCCTGAAAACTGTTGTCCTATAAACGATCCACGCGATGGAGATTCCCGGAAGCAGAATGGAGTCAGACGTTGCGGAAGTCTCAAGAATAATAAGAAACAGGTTGAAGTGCGCACGACACACATGTCCGTGGGTGTGGGTTCACTGTGCTCCACGTCTTCTCGTGAGTCGGAGATGATTTGAAATGAGTAAATGGTATGAAAAAAAATATTTTAAACGTAAATAAATTATCCTCCCAATATCTCACACTATCGGTGCCGCGGCGGCATCAAAAAGTGTGCTATTTTCGCAGGCTCCGTTGGCTTAAGGATTCATAAACACGTTGCAATAGATATAAGTATATGAATCTATTACGTTTCCATGATTGAAACTAATTTTTTATTGACATTTTATATTTTTATCATTTTTTAATACCTCAAATTATTTAAGTCCCTACTTTGATTTTAGCTTTTCAGAATGTTGTATGATTTACATTCTTGCTTTTCGGTAACACTTGAGAATTTTTCTACACTGACATGAGTACATAAAAAATATACTCATTGTCAGTGTTGTCGAAAGCAAGAATGTTATTGCTTATTGACTTATCATATTCTGTAAATTGGCAACAGTGCTGTATGTGCGCATTTTCAAATAAACAAAACAAATGAAAATAATTTATTCATATTTACTTTATGGAGCCAATTTCACTTTTCAACACGGAAAAAAATGGTCGTAAACTGTCACTTTGGGACCACACGTTGGGTAGACGAACTCCCCCGGTGGACTTGCCCTTCACACCGGCGGCGCTAACGTGCGCTCACACTCTGAGTAGATTGGACACGAGTGCGCAGACCTAATCGTCAGTTTACGATTCATCAAACATCACTGAATCCAACGCGACACTCTTTTACGCTATCCAGACACATTTTTTCAACCACTTCCCCATTGTTTCCGGTCCACTCGAACCGCACGTTGGGCGCCACAATCGGCGTCCACTCCCTTTGTTCGCGCCCTCCCGTGTTCCTCCTCCGCCCCGTCGCTTAGCACGAGTCTTAGTTGCAGAACTGTGGGGCCCACACCATATTCATTAAAAATGTAATTCCTTGCCAAGGACAAGTTATGATTTCTGATACTACCCTGGCGAAAATATAGCGTTGATGGGGCGTCAACGAAGCTCCTATCGGAGAGTGAAGGAAGTGTTGACAAAGCAACAAGGGAGGGTGAACGAAGAGTCTGGGGAGCGTAAAGTGAAACACCGGAGAGTAAACGAAGCGTCGTCTTAGACTGTTATCAGAGCGTAGACGGGGTGCAAGTCTACTCCCGCCTCTGTAAATAGGACTATGTGTAATCCTATTTATAGTTTTTAAATTACCTTAAATATTTTTCATTGACGTAAGGATGATATGAACACAATATATAAAAATTAAAACAATAAAAACCTAGAAAAAAGTATTCCATGAGAGAGCAATGATCTCGAACACTTCCCATTCACAGGCGATCAGCTTAGCCACTGGGCTAATACCGCTGTCTGATTAAAACGACTTTCACAGAGTTTAAATGTAATTACATACCGCGATGTGTGTTTTTACGGTTCTTAAAAGCTTGGATTTAATGACTTTTGGCTTTTCATTGATCAATGGGGGAAATATACGAACTGGCTGGCTACCAATTAGTAACACCGTATGTTAATATTCAATTCCTATCAAATATAACTAAGTGATCCTTACTGCAGGTATGCAATTGAAGTTTAAGTTGTCCGTCAACGAAGGTACATCATGACATTAACTAAAAATATTGCATATTATTGGGACGTTTGAACGCACCATATTTTAATTTACTCAAGCCAATTCTTAAGGCAAAAATGACAATGTGTTTTCGCAGAAGTAGCGGTGAAATCGATGGGTAAACAAAATTATCAGCGAACTCTTCGTTTACTTCCCCGGAAGCGTTTAAGAAGTGTTGACGGTGGGGGATGAATAACGAAGCGTCAAAGGAGCCGCGAGGCACTCTCCGTTCGCTCTTGCGGAAGAGTTCGGGAAACGTGTTTGGAGACATAAATCTCGGAGAGTAATCGGGGAGTAAAGGAAGTTCCTCCAAGAGTGTAGAACTCTCCGTTGACGCTGCCTATACGCTAGGGCAAGCGTCCGATTTTTACCAGGGTACTAATTACTCATTACTGACCCAGAATAGAAGGATTAATTAAGCCAACACAATCCCATTTCGAATACAATAATGAAATTCAACAAAGAGATGACTCTGAGGTGGCAAAGTGTATTGAAAGAAGTATAGTAAAAAAACTTTCAAATTTAATTAAAATTAATCATTCCCCTTTCACTGAGGATGTAAACTGCCAAAATTAACATTCAAGAGCACCCGTGTATTCAGTAACTTAATATCAATTCGCATTGGTTCCAAATTTTATATAATAGTTGAATCAAGGAAACAAATGCAGTCATCATAGTCTTATCCGACTCTTGTGAAGATTATGTAGCACTTTTAACTCAATTCCTGTCATAACACATTCATTAGGATCTTAAGTCTTCCTTAATAAAAACCTTTAAATGTAAAAATATCACCACAAAAACACACGCAATACATCATAGCGCATATACCTACGTATAAAATTTGTAAATCTTCGTTTCAATATTCTCGACGAATATTACGTCTCTTGCACAAGTGAAACTTAGTGATACCGACTGAAATTGAAACGTTGATCGGTTCGAACTACAATATTCCAAAATACATTTTCGCAGCATTCTATAGGCTACTATTTATTATTATAGTCCATTTATAATGATTTTTGAATAATTTGCGGTCCATATAATATGCCACTCTTCAATAGTTTAATAATCATATGGGATATATCAAATACTCTTGTAAATTATACTTACAATCACAAACCAAGAACACTGTAAAAACAAAACAAACCTCCGAACCCCGAACGTTTTGCACAATTGTGCCTTCAATTGTTTTCGAAGAATTACCCACAACTCCACGGACACCGGCACTTGACAAGGTAGCTGTTCGTAACGGTCATGATTAGAGTATATAATAACGAATGGCCAACGAGAGCAGCGTTCGTTACGATTTTGTATCAATCACGACTTTCCTGAAAGATCATTGATCGTAGGCAACTTGAACAGATCACTAGCTGGAGCATCAATCAATTATGACCTTACACTCACAATCGAATCACAAGTGGGAGTGATTGGCGTGACCGAGATCTGTCAAAAGACCGACTATGCCCATCACTACTGCGGGCGCTCTTTCTGGTGTAGCATTTATTTTCTTATTTTAGGGAAGTTTAGCCACACTCTCTGAAAAGCACGAAAGTGTCATTTTTTCCCAACCATCCATTTTTCTGATCTTAGTGAATAAAGTGTTTTGTTTGATTTTATTCCTTTTATTAGTAACGAGAAAGGAATCGCTTTCAAAGTAACGCACTCTCGCGAACGCGTCACCCGATTGAGCGTCGAGCTTCACCAATCGCACGCTGGTGATTGGCACACGTGTTTTTCTACCCACGAATGACAACCATATTTTTCTGTGATTCGGCTACATCAGTTCTCAAATGGCATATTATATAAATCTCTTAACCTTCCTCGAGTCATAGGGACATGATTGGTACAGGCATTGGTCCATGCAATTGGCATTGGCCTGTGGATTGGGAGGGTGTGGTTGGGTGGCGGGGGAGGGTGGGGATTCAGAAAGGGAGTTCTCACCTACCCAGCCAATCCAGGACGATCGTTTCCAGCTCCGTGCACGCCGGGCTCGCCGCCTGGAACACAAAGAGAGAAGAAGGATCACACTATTATATTGGGGAGCCGGATGAAGTTTTTCTCTTCGCAGAGAGTTACACGATTCTTCCAGGGGTGTAAAATAGTCTATGACCCTCTGGGATGACCTACCTGTTAGGTTGAAATGGAAAACAAATCCCCGTGCTAGTCCTTGACCGCCGCAGACCCCTCAAGCCTCAATTCACTATTCATCCTACGTCTCATCATCCCATCCATAAATCCTATTCTCTTTCATCCCCCTCCCCACTTATATCCAACATTCCACTATCTCTTGGCTCCGGCCAGTATCCACTCTCCCCTCAGCAATACGAGTTCCGACGACCTACTCGAACCACGCCTATTTGAACGCTTCCTTTGCTAATGCAATTTTCCTTCTAGTTACTTTACTACCCTGTCGAAAAACTCGTGTACCCAAATATGCGTATAAATATTGTACATTGTGTAATATTGCACATTTACTACACTTTTCTACTCACAAAGTTACACAACTCGTACAGTTGTTACACTCTGTACATAACTTATACCACAGCTGAACTCAATTTGTTGCACCACATGTTACACAGATTATACCGCTACGTTACCAGTGTCTCGTGACAACAGAAGTCTACACAATACGTACACAGCGATTACAGTTTTTGGGCAACACAAATGTCATCACTATTGTACCTCTGTATTGCTATAACAATAATTTACACTCATTGTACATAAATATCACCCTCTAAGAGTACACATGGTTCATTTTCTCTACCTCTCCTTACATTTTTTCCTTGGTTATCGGCCGTGTACATCAACTCTACAAATTTTTGTTCTCGTCATATATGGTCGTGTCATACTCCACAGATATTAATCCACTACTGGTATCCCAAAAAAGGGTGTTAAGGGTAATGACGCGAGCCTCAACCACGGCGCATTCCTTTCCTATATTTAAAAAAGGTGAATATTTTATCCCTAAGGCATTTGTTTGTTTTTAAGGTTTTCAGAATAAATTATAACTGTGGTGGAGAGTATGAAAAACCCAGATTCTATTCTCAAAGAGCAAATAATAATATTGCTATTCCTAAACAAAAAAATGAAAATTTTCGCCGATCATTTCTTTATCATGGCCCTAAATTGTTTGTTTCCCTACTTTTGAATGTAACTGGTGTTGATAAAGAAGGAACTTTTTTTAAAACTTGTTAAGGAATGGTTATTCGAGAAACAAGGAGGTGGAATATTTGCTTAACAGGAATGAGTGAAGGTATTTTGTTAGGATAGAGTGACGATACTTGCGTTGTTTAATTTTGAAATCCTCTGTGGAATATCGCACTTATTTAATTTTGTACCTAACGTTCATGTCATGCTGGTTTGTAATTGATTCACTTTACATTCTTTTCCTGCAAAAATCCACATGTTAAATTATTTATGTATCGCAATTATTTTAAACTATAACTATCTTTGTAAATTGAAGTGATTCTATTCAGGTTCTGCTGGGTGTTCTGACATTATCGAAGTTTTTTTTCATTTTAAATATCTTATTGTTTGTATTTTTGTATCCATTATTAATATGTGTAAAGTGATTTTTTATTTTAATCACAGTGACTAATTTATATTGTTTTCTACATTGGTGTAATTTTGTAAGAAAAAGAAAAGTCGGTTACCCCCAAACAGGATTTTATCCTAAGGGGAATCTAATTCCCTCGTTTTGAATTTTAATAATTTTCACCGTTTTGTGTATGAGCATATACGAGGAATAAATAAATAAATGAATAAATTTTAACGGGGTCACGAGATGCCGTTTACCAACGTGTTTATCCTCATCATAAGGCTTCAGCACACTTTTTCTCATCACGCTTACCTCAAAAAGCGTACTCCAGTTTAGAAACAGCAAATAATGTTGGAATTAACGCAGCTTTTGCGATCAAATAATGCAAGTACATTACAACGAAAGTACATACAACCGCCTTATTGCGTGACTCCGGAACATGTGAGGAAGTACAAGAAGATTAACATAAGAATAAAGTTTCCTGAAACATAACACAAACGAAAGAAAAAAAACTGGTATACACTGTATGAAAAATATGGGAGTACATATACCCCAACAAATAACTACACTTGAGCAGCGATAGGCCGCTTATTTCATAGTCTGTCCATCCTGTTTACACTCTCCAATCTAACATACACAACATCAGCCGGTTCTGTCACCTATATCTTCGCAATTCTGAAGAGATTAATGCAGAGATCAATGAAATTCGGAATTATAATTTCCGACGTACGAATAAACTTGAATAATCTAGAAATTAAAATACTGCGAGATAAACAAGGTTCAGGGTTAGTAAATAACAGACGGGAGTGTGAGGGACTTGGTTTAATCCATCCAAAAACGTCGGTACAAAAATTTTATAAATATTACCTAAAAAAAATCAAAATGTTTTCATTTATTTCCTGCTTTCTAAGGAAGCGGGGTGCAGCTGTTGGGATGATAAATGTCATAAAAACAGCAGAAAAAGATAATAACGTTACACCAAGAACATCGAACGAAACATTGCCCGCAAGGTACCCGGGGTACTCGGCCCCGCGTGAACATAAGTTGGAATATGCGATCATTGACGGTGGGTGCGATTCAACCCGAGCCAGACACCCCTTGGCGCCGCTGCCACCTGTGGAAGTTTCCGCCGTCACCTGTTGCACGGGGAAGAGCATCAGGTGATGGAATGGAAGAGCTGCTAGTGTGCCCATGACGTCACTGAACGACGTTTACCAGCCGATCACGTGTCATATGTACGATTCCGCTTCCCCAGGAATAGCCGCGTGTTCATTTAGCTCTCGTTTGAACACAAATAAAAGTGGTTACAATGAGAATTTATCACTTTTTTATCGGCATAACTGTATTTAGCTGTTCATTTCCTATCGCAACAACTTTTAAACTAATACGATGTTATTTACTGTCGAAATTTTCAGGTGAAGATTAATCAAACAATGCTATACATCTTTCAAAAGGTGTATTTAATGGATGCTGATGTGACTTTAGAGTTTTGCTACGGTGGGAGCATTTTGTGGATCAACGTTTTCCACTCGCGCAGCAAAAGAGGTGAGTCCTTCGCAACGCGGGGGAAACGTTGATCCACAAAATTCCGCAGCAAAACTCTAAAGTCACATCAGCATCTATCAACAGCTGTGAAAGCCTACACTCTACTTGTATTTTATACTTCGTTTACGCGGTGTGAAGTACCTCGTTCACTAATTACTTTTAAAATGAGCCAAACTTTGTTTATAATTTTATGTTTTGTAATAAACCTGAAAGCGGAAGCTCCGAGAAACGAAATACAGGAATTTATTTAACAATAAAGCTTCATTGGAGTAACACATCTGGAAGGCGTTGTAACTGTGAATGCATATTAGGTGGTACATTATCCGAGAGCAGTTTTATTTATGAGCTTACATGATCCAAGCAAAATACGTGAGTTCCTATTTTGTTATCGCGGTAGGCGGTAGATGAACTTTTATCATGATGAACCAACCGCTATGCTTAATATTATTATAATGAATGTATTTAAATTTTGACAAATCCTACATTTTTTAAAGGAACGAACTACTGGCCATATGTAAACGGTAGAAACAGTAGTAAGCTGAGGCATGATTGAGTTGGACTGATCGTATGACTAAGAGAAAGTTAGAACAATACGTTCCGATAACCTCTTATGGAGTCATTTACAATACACGTACCAAAGCTGCACATTAGTTTGTCACTACTAATTTATTTCTTCTACAAAATTCAACTGCCTTTTCACCGCGATCATTTCTTCTTCCTAGCCCAAACCCTCCCACTTCTAAACCGTCCCTCCCTTCCCCCACCACTGCATTCCAGTCACCCATCACTATCAGGTTTTTCTTCCCTGGCACTTCTCTAATTATTTCTTCTACTTGCTTGTACATCTCTTCCACCTCTTCCTCCCTATGGTTGCTCGTAGGCATGTGTATCTGGACCAGTACGAAATTCGTCGGCCGTGCTTTTATTTCTACCACTAGTATCCTGTCGCTCACCTTTTCAATGTTAACTACCCTCAGCCCCAATTTGTTTTTCAGCACCAAAGCTACCCCACGTTAACTATCATCTCTCCCCTGTAGACTACCCTGTAACTATCACTCCAATAGTCCCCGCTATCCTTCCATCTCACCTCGCACAGCCCCAAAGATTCAATGTTCCCCTTCTCAATTTCCTGCTTAAGATTTTGCCTGTTTTTTTTGTTTCTCATAGGCATTAGATGGAGTGTAATGGGGGATAACCAATTACGATTCTCATGAAAATAGGAGATTGGAGATATAATAGACTCACACAAAACCTGTGCGTGATCCAGGTGGCATGTATGTGGGTGGATGACGGAGAATTAAGGTGTGATAGTGTACGGTGTGAGGCAAGGTTGCCAGTTTGCTCTTTTACTTTAACTAGATGGAGGACATGGATAAGATGCAAGGGAGAAAGTATTTGTGGGAATAAAAGTATAAGGACAGCTTTTTAAGTCGGATGCGTTTCAAAAATTGGTTGATGAAATGAGAGTACTGGGCGTGACTAGACAACTGGCGTTTGACAATAATGGGCATGAAGACGAATGGAGAAAGTGTGGCGGACGGAAAGAAAGCTTCTCTCTACTTATTCGTAAACATTATCGTGCAGTGAAGTTTTCGGGGTGAGGAGAGGAACTCTTTGGAGGAGATAAGGAGGCGGCAGTGGTGGTTTGGCCAGGTAGGGAGGAACAAAGGGATATTGAAGAGTGTGATTGGGGAGGGGACGTTGGGTAAGGGGGGAGAACAAAAAGTCCCATCATGAATGGCATGAAAAAGGGGTTGAGATACCTATATGTCGAGCCGAAGGAAGATATCGCGGAAGTAGATGGGGGTCCTGGCCTGTAAAAGTGTTGAAGATATGGAAATGAATTGAATATTGAATGAAAACTCGTTTCCATTCATCTAGATCCGCTAGATCAATTACCCTTATAACAATAAAATAATGAAGCCCATAAATGCGCCTGAAACTCTAATACTGCAACGTTAAAACGTATTGATTGCTAACATTGGGCAAATATCAAACTGCAATGATCATTATTTACTTGCTTCA
Source organism: Pyrrhosoma nymphula (assembly GCA_963573305.1). Classification (NCBI taxonomy): domain Eukaryota; kingdom Metazoa; phylum Arthropoda; class Insecta; order Odonata; family Coenagrionidae; genus Pyrrhosoma; species Pyrrhosoma nymphula. The sequence continues at coordinate 152,688,442 of OY754329.1, read as the reverse complement.
TAAACTTTTTTATGGGATATTCGGGAGTAAAGTGCAAGCCCTGCCGTAAAAATATGCGCTGCAAGTAGCCTTACACATGGAATAATTACCACTCTCGATACCTCCATTAAAATCAACTTAAATGCGTAATGCTTCCTTCGCCTCGAATTGAGGCCTTATTCCATTCACTTATTCTTATTGTGATGATTAATTATTATTACGTATTGAGAAACACGTAACTAGTTTCACTAGGTTATCGTGATGCATGGCACAATATATTTTCTGAGGTTTATGGAGGCAGGCAGATAATTCTGCCCTTCAACTATCCCTCTCGCGTAAACAATTAAGTTGTCAGATTTGTAAAGCTGGTAGATAAAGTGGTCTATCCCTCCGTCGGATGTAAAAGAATTTATACGTAAAAACAGGTTTTTCCCTTAAAATAAGCCTTCTTCGCCTAAATCCCCATTTCACACCTATTCTATTCTTCCACACAAATTCTATTCTACAAGCCCGGGATCATCGCGGTGGATGTCGGAACTAGGAGCACAAGACCATTACGTCCGGCCTTTCCACAAATATCCACTCCGAAAAATTTTGTACAAAATTAAGTACCCAGAAAACGCTTATAAACACAGTATGACATGTCTGTAATATGAGAAATACGTTGTAAAGCAACGAGCCAACGGCTGGACGTTTTGACCATAAAAATATCGTAGCAAACACAATGTATAATCACTCATAATTAATAATTAAACTAGGAAAGACTTGGTGCTGCTAACTGATATTTTATATATTGAAAGCACAATTTAGCAAATAAAATAGGTTGTGAATCAACTCCTCAGTCATGCAGGTAGATACTCAATTTATGAGGGAGGGATATTCGTCCAGAATAAAAAGCTATAGTCAATAATCGGCTACCAATGATAAATTACGAAAATTATCGCTCCGTAGACAAATGATTGAAACTTTTTTATTTTTCGGTAAAATACTTTGATTGCCATATTGTCGTAATCGTGGATTCCCTGAGACCAACCCCATAACCCCAAGCTTACCCAGGAGAATCCGATGCATCCGATGGCATCCGACAACATGTCTCCCAAGATGGAAGGATAAGAGTTGCCGGAGGGGAAGTAGGCATGGAAGCGAGGGTGCTGCCAGTGGGTCACCTGCGGGGGAAAAATACAAACACAGGCCATGATGAAAAAACCACCTTTGTTATTTCCACAAACTTTCTTACGCTTTACGCTTACGCTTCAGCTTTAAAAAGTTTATAGTATACTATTTTTAGTCATCATTATGATGGGCACGAAGTTCTTGTATGCAAGTGATGAGTGTCGTGTGTAGCCTGTTTTATTTTTTGTGTGGATAAACTGCAATGACAGTGATTTAATATATATATGTTTTTCCATTTTCAATCTTTTCACCATTCTTACAATGGACAGGTGGTACTTAATGTGCAATTGACGAGTGTGGTATATATAGTGAAAATTAGTTTATATTAATATTAGGCCATATAAACTCTAGATAATTTTTGTTGGTTAGGGAGAAGAATTAGTTTTTACTTGTTTTTTAGAAGTTTCTCATCATGGATATCCATAATTTCCACGAGGTCAGGCCTGAGATCATCAGATTTACAAACACAGGCGTTCATTTAACAGGCATTCGCGGTGGGCAGCGAAGTTCGGTGCCATGGTGCTGTGTGCCTGAGGGGGCGACGCACGGGAAAGCAGGATGGGCACAACTCACGGTGAATCGCCGACGAGACTGCGCAACATACTACTCAAATTTGCTTTCACAGAAAACGACGCACAAACTCAGAAACTAACCTCTCACCAGGGAGTCTCCGATGGCGACCTTGACTTGTGGTGCCTTGACATGTCTACTTCCGCTCCACAAAATTCTCCTCTTGTCAAATAAGTGCGGTCGGAAGTTGGGAATAAAACATGTTTCGCGCATCGATGGCCCTCAAAGATGTCATGAATTCTCGACGGCGTTAAACGCAATCCCTGTTTTTGCCACTCAGCCGTAATGTTTATAAATACGAGGAGAGGCCTAATTTCCAAAAGGCACTGGCATCCACGGGAAGTATTGATCGATCTGCACGCTGGATCAAGAAGATCACACCACCATCCCTCTGAATTATTTTAAGGTAGTTTGAGCGAAAAATCACTTCACCTAGAATTGAATGAATTTGGCCTATTTTAAAGAAAAAACTCTCATCTTTTCAATTATATCAAACTATCAACCCCTTGCTGAACTACTTTTCGAGCAATTTGCCTAAATATATAAGCTGTTTTACATGGGATAGATTATGGGCTGTACGCTCCAGAGGGAGAATATTAAAAAAATTTGGAACTTCTAGCACCTAGATTTCGTCAAAAAACTAACGGTGTGTAGATTTAATGTTGTCTCAACTATTTATAAAAAAATAATCTATTACTCACCACAGTAATTTTTACAGAATCACAAAAAAACCTGCCGTTTTGAAGGGTTTTCAGCCGTACGGCGGGAAAAAATTAGTCAAGTTAGAGACTTAGGTAGCTTTATTTATTTAATTACTGAGAAATTTGGTCATATATAACTATATCCCCTTTCCTTGAACTACGACCTTGACGTGGTGGAAGGGCTTGTGAGTTCCAATGACCCCTAGAGCTGGACTGGCAGGAGCAAGTACATTGCTCCTGGAAGGGCCACCCATGCCAGATAGGTCGAAGGGTAGGAGCCAGACGAAAGGTAGTTCCGTGATGGTGTCACGTTAAAAATACCGTTGAGTCGCGTGGGATACCTCTCAACTATCTCCTCCCAGAACATGAAAGTCATTCAAAGAGAATTGATTCCTGGCAACTACGGGACGCCGCCCACTAGGGCGGGTGTCGTGCCCGGCAGCGGGGGAGGCAAGGCCTCCGCGGTCGTCAACATACGAAATCCTTGCACAGCAGCATCATCATCGGCGGATACAAGGGATAGGAGGGAGAAGAAGAAGAAAAAGAGGAAGAGGAGGAGGAAAACAGTGATAAAAATAGGCACTCACTTGGAACGTAAGGACCATGATGAGGGCCGGGAAGCTTGAAAATATTAAGCAGGAAATGGAAAAAGGAAAAATAGATGTTTTGGGATTGTGCGAGGTGAGATGGAAGGATAGCGGGGACTATTGGACTGATAGCTACAGGGTAATCTATAGTGGGGGAGATGAGAGTCAACGGGGGGTAGGCATGGTACTAAACACAAAGTTGGGACTGAGGGTGGTAAACATTGAACAGGTGAGCGACAGGATACTAGTGGTAGAAATAAAAGCACGTCCGACGAATTTCGTACTGGTCCAGGTATACATGCCTACGAGCAACTATAGGGAGGAAGAGGTGGAAGAGGTGTACGAGCAAGTAGAAGAAATAATTAGAGAAGTTCCGGGAAAGAAAAACCTGATAGTGATGGGTGACTGGAATGCAGTGGTGGGGGAAGGGAGGGACGGATTAGAAGTAGGAGGGTTTGGGCTAGGAAGAAGAAATGATCGCGGTGAAAAGGCAGTTGAATTTTGTAGAAGAAAGAAATTAGTAGTGACAAACACTTGGTTTAAACATCACCCCAGGCGTAGGTACACATGGAATATGCCGGGTGATACTGGGAGATACCAAATTGATTATATAATGGTAAGGCAGAGATTTAGAAACAGTGTAAAAAACTCTCGTAGCTATCCAGGGGCGGATGCGGACTCGGATCATAACTTGGTGATGATGAAGTGTGAAGTTAGATTCAAAAGGCTTTGTAAAGGTAGGAAGATAAAGAGGTGGAACCTTGAAGCATTGAAAGGGTTGAAAAGGAGGGAATACCAAGAGCTAGTAGAAAAGAACATAGGTGAAGAGAAGCGGATGGGAACCATAGAGAAAAGATGGGAAGTTATAAAAACAGTCATCGCAGCAGCGGCAGAGAAAACAATAGGAACGGTGGAAAAGAAGAGGGTTAAGAAGCAGTGGGTTACAGAAGAAATGATAAAGAAAATGGAGGAGAGAAGGATATGGAAAAACGTGAACACCGACGTAGGGAAGAGGAAGTACAAGGAATTGAATAATAAACTCAGGCGAGTGACCAATCGGGCAAAAGAAAACTGGTGGAAGGGACAATGCGAGGAAATGGAAAAGATGCAGGAGGAGGGGGAAGTGGGCGCTTTGTACGCCAAGGTGAAAACGTTATCGGGTGGTAAGAGAGGTCAAGCGATACCAAAGGTTAAGGACAAAACAGGGAAGATATTAATCGAACAGGAAGATATTCAAGAAAGATGGAGAGAATACGTAGAGGAGCTATATGACAGCGAGAATAGACCCCTTAGCCTAGATCTAGAGGACGAAGGAACAATAGATAAGGATAACCTCGGACCAGAGTTACTTGAGAGTGAAATACAGAGGGCACTAAGAGAGATGAAGGGTAGAAAAGCCGTGGGAGCCGATAAACTACCTTCGGAGCTCCTGAAGAATCTAGGTAGTAAGGGGAGAAAATCGTTTTTCGAACTTATTCGCAGGATCTACGAGGAAGGAGTATGGCCAGAGGATTTCGTGAAAACAGTATTAATACCTATCCCGAAGAAGAAGAAAGCTTCAGAATGCGAGGAGTATAGAACAATCAGTTTAATTTCGCACGCGGCAAAAGTGTTGCTTAGAGTACTAAACAGAAGGTTGGAGGGCAGAGCAAAGTGCTTTTTAGGCGATGACCAATTTGGGTTCAGGAAGGGGAGGGCAACCAGAGACGCGATTGCGGTAATGAGGACACTTATAGATAGAAACATGGAGCATAATCAGGATGTTTTCGCTTGCTTTGTAGATTTCGAAAAGGCGTTTGACAGAGTAAACTGGGAGAAACTAATGCAGATACTGGGGAAAATAGGAATAGATTGGCGTGACAGGAGACTCATCCGAAACTTATATATGGGGCAGAGGGCTCAGGTAAGGGTAGCTGAGGGTGAATCAGGGTGGGCAGTTATAGGTCGCGGGGTACGGCAAGGGTGCCCGTTGTCGCCTTTACTTTTTAACATCTATGCTGAGGAAATGGTAAGAGAGGCATGGGATGAGCTAGACGTGGGAATGAAAGTAGGAGGCCAGTGGATAAAGTCGGTTAGATTCGCAGACGACCAGGCGTTGGTCAGTCGGTCATCGAAAGGATTGCAAACTTTAGTAGATGCTCTGGATAAACAGTGTGAGAAATACGGGATGAAGATAAATAATAGGAAAACAAAAGTAATGAGATTCTGTAGGACAAAGAAAGCTAAGCTGGTGATAAGAGTAGGAAGTCACAAACTGGAGCAAGTAGAACAATTTAATTACTTGGGTAGTACGCTGGAAGAAACAGGACATAGTAGCAAAGACATTAGGAGGAGAATAGCGCTAGCAAAGGAAGCGTTCAATAATAGAAGGGAGCTGATGACGGGGACCTTAAGTAAGGATGTAAAAAAGAGGCTAGTACAGAGCTTAATATGGAGTGTGGCGTTGTATGGGGCGGAAACGTGGACCTTGAGAAAGGAAGACGAAAATAGGCTGAAGGCTTTCGAGATGTGGGTGTGGAGGAGGATGGAGAAGGTGCGTTGGACGGAAAGGAGGACAAATGAGGAAGTGCTTGACATGGTGGGCGAGGAGAGGAAACTTATAGATGAGATTAGGGGACGACAGGGTAGGTGGCTGGAAGGGGTAATGAAGGACGATGGTTTGCTGAAGGCCGTGATAGAGGGTAGGATGTTGGGTAAGCGGGGAAGGGGAAGGAAGAGAATCGGTTTTATGGACGGGATGAAGAAAGGTAGGACTTATGCTGAGATGAAGAAAGAAATACTAGAGGTAGAAAGGGCACGGCACGTGTAAGAGTTCGTCGGATATTCTCTGACTTTCATCACAACCTACCTTTAACCGGTAGATTACTTTAATGAATGATAACTATATCTTTGCGCCATTAATATTACAATATTTATTTCATACTTCTTACAGACGCCGAAGTCAAAAAAATAAAATTTGAATATGGTCTCCATTATGACTAGGGAACTATCTCGCTCAGACCACCTAAGTCCGATTATATTGGCGTCCTTAAAACGGGTGAAAGGCAAAGAGTTGGTGCTCTAATTGTTGTAGCCGCATCCAACCGTTTATTAACGTAAGACGATGAGACTAACGCGATAGTAATGCGTATCCTTGATAATGAAATTCAAATGTCGAAACTATGGTCGACATTAATAAAGTGTGTGTTGAATGTGCATTGTACAACGCCTCGTTTTATTTCCATTCGAGTTTCCATCTCGTCATCTTTGAGTCACAATGACCCGGATGCTGGGGCTGACCAATGGCCGCGCGAGGATCCTCGCTCATTCCTTTAGAGAGAGGAAAACCCGGAGTAGTATCGAAATACATAGCATTATTTATCTTAGGAATCTTTTCATGCATCTAAAGGAAAGAAAACATCGTTCTATTGATTCTGACGCAGACAAGGTCAAAATACGATTTTCCTCTGCTACAATTATGGGTTTTTCTGATGATAAAAAGTGTCCTGAACTAACTCTGCTACATAATAAGGTAGCATATTACATTTTTCCAAACACAAATTGATTCATGTGAAGAGGAAAAAAATACTTAGAACTTGTTCTAGGAAAGCATCAAAGGAATTCAATTTACTTTTGGGGCTTTTGAGATGAATGCCAAAACGCGACAGCAGTCTACTGTGTGTTTAAAGAAGAGAGAAACCAAATATTTGGCAGAACTCCTCCAACTACGTAACGATAGAGAAGTCCGCCAATGCCAGTTACAGCATCAGCAACTGGCATTTTCAGCGAAAACGCGTGCGTACAAAAATTTGCTCAACCTCGAGAAATATCCGTGTAATCCTTGTAATATAGTCTCCCTGATAGTTGAAAATATGTAAAGTTAAAAATCTTTGTTGAAGGAGTGATCCGAAATTTCTTCGAATAGTTCCTATTCTGGAAGTCCACAGATTTACTTTAAAGCGTTTTTGAATAATTTCAATCAGGAATTGCCGTAACCAATCAATAATACGTTCGTATGTTGCTTATCCCCAGACGAATGCTTTTTATTGCAGCTGCTACTGTCTCTTCATGAGAAGTGTTGTAGGTTTCATCTGACAGTGACAGTCTGAGTGAATGAGTAGGAAAAATTTAATGACTTAATTTCATTATTTTAAACTTGTCTACGTAGAAGTGAAAAGTATCAATTTGTTAATAAAAAACATAGTACTTTCCCTCACTTAATTAAAAGTTTCGTCCGGTTTCACCTTGATAAGGCATCTCTGTTAGGGTTTGAAGCTTCAACCATTCAAAGAGAAATTGGTTCGAAAAAATGGTGGAGGTTGGTTTGAGAAGGGGGAAGGGAGCAGAGCGGTTAGGGCATGACAGACTGAGGACTTAAACAGGGAGAAAGGGCATGTTTTATACACATATGATGGTTGAAGCCGAATACTATTGGAATTTGGGTAAAGATTTGAAGTATGATGTGACGACAGCGCGTCTCGCACTCGCGATTTCTATTTTCCTCGTTTCGTCGCAGCGCGCAAGACACGTTTTTTGTGTCATTTTTCCTATTGCATAGCCTTCCGATCCCACCTAGTCGTGCCCCATTAATTATTAAGATAATAATGTTGTCGTTACTGTAACTTTATTGTAAGATTTAAAGGTTTATTCAGTGAAAGCAAAAACACGATACTTGTATCGTGTTAATAGTGATTTTAAAGTACCGCGCGTAAGCGCATTTCGTGCGTCGACTTTATGCAAGTGGCGACACACGAACCTTCCCCCGTCGCCTCCCCTTTTTGACCAGAAAAGTTTACCGGCGAAGACGAAAGGAGTTTCTCGTCCTCAGAACCTTTCGGGAGCCCAGACAGCAGCCCTATCAGAACATTTCGGGAGCTCAGACAGTTAACAGTCCCCTCAGAACCTTTCGGGAGCTCAATTCGATCAGAACATGCAGGAAGCGAACATCGAAGTCGGAGCTCGACGCGGAGGGAAACGTGAACGCACGTTTGGTGAAGCCCCGGTGTTTCGTCACGGAAGAAATCTCAAGCCGCCAGCCCTTTTGCCAATGCCACAGCCTGCCGCCCGCGCACCTCTACGAGGCGAGAAGTTGGAGCCATCGCGACGGAAAACCTCCGAGCGACCCCACCAACCCATGAGGCACAGGCAGTCAGCGCACGCACCCTTTGAATCTCATCATGATCCGGTCGCTACCCCACGAGCGCTCTCATACAACCGGAGGACAGTAAGCATTCAATTTCTTTCTCCCCGTCCCCATCAACCCCATGTGCTTTTCCCAAGTGGAAGATTCCCTACCACGTGTGTAACGAACCCCCCCTAACGACGGAAGAATCGACGAAGTAGGTAGAACTGATACCAAGATTAGACGTAGTTTTGAATTAGTATTGCAGTCAGGCAGGTTTCCGGGATTCGTCCACGTTGTCATTTTGGTGGCGACGTTTCACCTACTATACTGTAGGCGTCTTCAAGCCAGGCTGAAGTGGAGAATGCTTCGAAAGGGCCGGTATTTATGTTGTTCGTGGGGGTGTCATCCTGCCAGTTCTTCAATTGAAAGGTCCGTGGCTCACATCCGCAAAACGCGGGAAGTGGTAAGGGTCCTTTTTGGGGCAATTAAATACACATTTCGAAGTTTTGGAAAGGGTGTATCCATCTTCCCTATTCATGTTGTGTAGCCTGCGGGCGCTTACAGTAATGTAGGTGAAACGTCGCCACCAAAATGACAACGCGGACGAATCCCGGAAACCTGCCTGACTGCAAAACTCATCGCCGCGAAAAACTTCGTCAGAAATTGAATTAGTATTGCTTTTTCCTTTCATAAAACTTGTCAACGAAGTTTCAAAGTTGTCTCGCCTTCAGCGATATTTTGGTTATTTATAATAATTTATTTTTTGGAATAGTTGTAAGTCATCCTTGTGTAAGTTAACCCACTAACGCCCTCCTTTTTCCCGGATGGCAATGCCAATTTCCATTCGTTTATCTTGTATGTTTCATAATGCCAATTATGCCACAGACGGACTCCCTCCGCCGCATACGCCGGTGTAGAAAACTGGTGCGTCTAATGAGCTTATCCGTAGCTAAATGGTGGTGTTCTCACGGAGCGGCTGCCACGCCATTGTCCAAGCAGCGCGCTGCAGAAGCGCTGCTAACGAGCGTTCGAATTTCAAGTAAAGCAAAGGTTGCAGGTTCACGCTAGTTAGAAGCGCTTCTCACGCCCGTTATCAGTGTCACGCACGCGCGTTAGTGGCGCTGCTAGTGGCGGTTCCACGCTCGTTACTGGCGCTGTGGAAGCGCCACTAACCAACCACTTAAAAGCGCTGATGAGTAGCCTCGTGTGAAACTGGCCGAAAATAGCAAATTCGGTTCCGAGTATGGATTGGAAATTTAAATCCAGAATCGATTTTCGATTAATCGACTTTCGATTTTGGTTTTTAAAATCAATTTTCTAAAAATTCGATTTTTTGTCCAAAATAATCGAAAAATCGAAATCGATATTTTAAAATAGCAAAGTATTTGTCTGCTGAAATACGGATGTGCTGTTGTAACAAAATGTAAAATATGGGTTAGTGGAAGCACTAGGGATAAGAACTGAATACAGTTAAATTTATTAATGCAATATATTATTTTACGGATATTAATAAGGTATGCAGGGAAGTAATAATCCATACCAGATAATTACATATAGTTTAGTAGCAATAAGAATTGTACCTATATTGAAAAGTGGGCATACCTAGCACAAAATGAAAAACAGAATTTTATTTATTTCTTGTTTGCAAAGCCGTGGAACCAGTGTTCCTCAGGGATGAACCTTAAAAAACTAACTAATTTATATGTTTTCCGGATAATCGATTTCGTACCTGAGTTGCAATTAACCCGGCGCAGCTCGATTGGCAAAATTCAAATGCTGTAGCAAGCTAAAAATCGAAAATCGATCGGCTAGAATCGATTTTGATCGATTATTCACAACAAAAAGTCGACTTCGATTAAATCGAAAATCGGAGTGTGATAATCGATTTTCGATAAAAATCGAAATCGATTTTCCAATCCCTAGTTCCGAGTAAACGCCCATATTAAAAGCTTCCATTGTTTTCAATTATTTATTCCTTCTGATTTCGCGCAATGAAAAACCATATTTCAGATTGAATGGCAGTAACGCTTTGTGGGAATTTTCGTGGCACGGTCGGGAGATATAATGATTCAGTGTCGCTGCCGTGGATTCCCCGGAGAGCCGACCCCAGAGCATATTCATTCATTCGGTTGATTCACGGAGCCATGCGCGCATCCTTAGCCCGCTTTCACACTTCTGCGAGTAAGGAGGATCGAGTCGGGGCGGAATTCGGACTGCTTCGGAGTGTGTATGTATAATCTGGGCATCGCTGATCCCATTTCTGGAGTGGAGCCGAAATATAATTTCTCCTACAAGTGCCATTGGAGCACTGCTGTTTCTGATTCGGGAGTTCCGTTTTATAACCGAAATATGTTATGGAGGATTCAGAAGTGCATTGGAAATACCGATTCCGCAAAGGACACAAATGAAAGAAGAGGCCGTATTGAATCTCGACGCTCATAAGAGAATGAAATTAGGATCTCGAAGAATCAGTAATCGCTTACTAGATTCATAAAGTTTCCATACAATGTACTCGTTCTCTTTGAAATGCTATATAGTATGAGCTTTCATTTTCTCTGAATTCTGAATTCATGGTGAATTCCAAAGTGCACTTTTTATTAGGGAATGCCATGGAGATCCAATCAAATGAAGTTCTTAATGATCCCCTCTTGTATCCATTGTCAATACAAAAAAATTATAAAAAGGGGTACTATACTTTATGTAGTGGTAGAAAAAAATACATATTTTCTTGCAGGGAATGTAAACCTCTATTTTTACTGTTAAGAGTTTAAGAAATTGTATTCCTGCGCAGGAGAATTCAATATTCATTTAATAAATGAAATAAAATGCCGTGACAGAAAAGTAAGAATCTATCTTCATTAGCAGCTCAAAAATATTAGAGATATCCGTTAACAATTTACTTATTATATATTTTTCCACTACGTCAGCCAGTAGAAAAATGCATAAATAAGTTTTTAACGGAGATCTCTATTATTTTTGAACTAGTGGAGACACTGATTTCCACTGCTCCAGTCAGAGGGAGGAGGGTGAGCCCGCAGCCACTTAAATGTTGAAGACGTCATTACCAATGTAGGTTTTCAGTCTAAAAAATAAAGAATTAGGTATGAAGACACCGCATCAGGCACTGTTGTGATTCGGGGTTTCCCGATTCTTCGAAGACCCTGATGGACTCACCTCACCCATGGCACATCTTTAACATCATCGTTCGCATGAAGAGTATCTTGAGAAAAGCAAAAATACCTCTTAGTATTAAAAGATACCGAAATACCACGTAGATGAGGTAGAGTGATTTCAATATTATTGCGATACACTTGGTCCTGGAAAGTTCTTTAAAAGGGAAAATTAGACTCAAATCCATATTTGCACATAGTTTAGCAAAAAGTGGCGAACACAACCAGGGAATCCATTAAAAAAACATTGGCACCATATGTTTACCCTTTTATATTAGTCAACCAGCACGACAGTGATTGTTAATCTGAATAGTTGAATTCATTCATTCATTAGAGTACTTTACCGGTTAAAGGTAGGTTATTATGAGAGTCATAGAAAAGCGTCCAGATTATTTATAGGTGCAGGACCCTATCTACCTCTCCTTATTCCTATCTTCATCTCAACGTACGTCTTACCATTCCCCATCCCGTCCATAAAATCTTTTATATTTCTCCCTCAAACTATTTTATTGGTTGTTTTCATGTTATTAGACTCTACAATGAGTGCAATTTTAATATTGTTTTCTAATAATAATATTGAATAATACAAGTTTCTGGGTAAATTTGAAAAATTCCTTTCGTAGTTAGCAACCTACTTATTCTGCTATAAAAGCTGAGTGTTCTCATCTCAGATGTTCCTCAAATTTTGACTGAAGTAGAAATTTCAGGTAAGGATAGATACATATAAGAATTTCTTCCAAATTGGCCACATGAAAAAATTTTTATAGCGTTTTGGAAATAACTATGCTATTAAGCCTTATCTATGTATGCAAAGTTGTCAAAACCTCAAAACATAAGCGCATTCTCCGAGAATTACGAGAATTATGTGAAAATATTCACCGAGTAACCTCCCATTACTGCAACATGACTACTGAAATGTGCATATTTATCCGGACTAGAAAACGGACATGCATTCGCGCATGAACTCGAGCGAGTTGATGAATAGTGGAGTAGCCAGGCCTTTAGAAAGAGTTAATTGCTCGAACAAACGAACATTGTCACACTAAATTACATTTTTCCATTGTCTATTCTTGGCTCCCATTCTTTGTTCTTACTCAGGAGTGCTCAGTTGATACAATGTAATTTTAATTAATACGTTCTTTGGTATTTCTGCCGAACACGGGAACTATTTTTCATAATTATTATTCAAGCGGAAAGGAGTAAATTCTTTTCGCTATAGTGGGAGTATGTATATTTCCCAATACTTTCAATTTTTTGGGGAAAATATTTAAGAAAATTATATTTTCCAAGCCTTCAAAATTTGCCGCAACTTAGCTTCGGTGATCGAGCATGCGAGGTGGTAGTTTTTCATCCCGCCACAGTTGGTAATGTTGGCGCTGCTTGTTGGGAACGCATTCTCAGACTGACAATGAGAACGTATTCATTGGGGCGTGCAATCTGCTTACTAACTCTCGTGGAAAGAAAGAGCGTGGAGAGAGGCGCTACCCCTCGGCCATCAGTGGAAGCAGCGCCGAGCGAGACGCGAGTAGTGGACGCGCGATTGAGAGATGACCGCACGAATGTGCTTGCTGACAAGACCTTGCAATGCTACTTATTATGTATCCTGAAAAGGCCTTGCTTGCTGAGGGTGAATTACTGGGGGAACTCGGAGATGCTGACGATTCTTACACCGTGAAATTACGCGCTACTTTTTTCGCAATATATCTTGAAATAAAATGGTGTTCAATGCGAGAATGGGAATAATGGCCTTATGGCCATTTCTGAGCAAAACTGTACAAAAAGCTAATCCTCCTAGAGAACATAATGGCGATAAAATTCTTTCTTTTCCTTCCCATAATTTCTCTAGGGATGTTTCGAAATAACTGTATTGCTTACATGAAGTCGAAATGCTGCTACTATTACTACTGGAAGGATGGAAGCCTCCATGCCATTTTTAAATCAAGAGACAAGGGTCGGGCGGATCCCAGTGCTTTTCTTCCATTCACACTACTCTCAGAACTGGGGAAGGCATTTGAGAGAGTAATCAGAGACATGTTTAAGACGAAACAATTGGCATGGATAATTTGTTCCTTCCCAACCAATATGGTATCCGGAAAAAAACCATAGCACGTCGTATGGTGGCATACGCAGTAGGGTGGATTGAAAAACAGTTTTTTTTCAAAATCGGTCTACGGCTAGTACTTAAAGTTTGTGGTTGGTGGTCCTTATTACCCATAAAAAATTCCAACTTGATCGGATTATATCTTCAGGCTTTGCTTTTTAGTCAATATTTTAAATTTGTATGAAAAAGTTTTAAAAATTTGCAAATTTTCCTGATAGTTACTCGATGTTTCCGGAGTGATTTTATGGCAAATAATTACATATATTGCTTGTATGTTGCTTAATATTAGCGATTGAGTGTGTTTGAATCAGGCAGAATGGTTTCATATTTCGTCAAAAATCGTCAACAGACGCCAAATATACAGAAATGTTACGGATGTTGGCTAGGCAATAATCCGCAATAATAACTCGACCCCACTGACTTAAATTTACCAAGAACGATAAGGTAATAGGAAAGGAAGTAAACTGCAGCTCTTAGTTCATCGAATAATCGACTATCCAGCACGTAGGTACCACGAGGAGGTGGCTGTCATCGAGTGCCGCCCGCCCAGCCACCCGGGTACACTAGCCTATTTAGGTTTTAAAGTCCGCTTTGGTATTAAACTCTGGTAATATTTTCCTGTCCTCCAATCGAGCTCTAACGTAGCCATTTTGGGAGTCATAATAACATGCAGAAATTGACGCAGCAGTTACATCCTTGACGCACCTTTCCACTGCCTAGCTATGGCATGGCAGGTCAATCTTAAGCCTGCAGTTTTCCTAGGGAATCGTCTCTTCCTGTTGCGATCTCTTCTAAGTCTCATTGGTAAGTAAGTGTGCTACTGGAGGTAATGTTATTTCTTATTTTCCATACGATGTTCCACACAACTAGAACACACTTACTTAGATCCCCTTGGATAAGCAAGCGCTAACGAAGGACCTTGAGGCAATCCAAAAGTGGTGCGATGCGTGGCAGCTGGAATTAAATTTGAAAAAAATGCACTATGATGGATTTTTGGAAAAGTAAAAGCTCTCCTCTTCACATTTTGCATACAGCATAGCTAATTAGAGACTGTAGAATCGGTTAAATTCCTCGGAGTCAAACTGACTAATGATCTCTCGTGGGGTAAACATATTCGGGAAATTACCGGCCAAGCAAGCGAATCGCACCTTGGGCCTTGTTAAAAGAGTACTTGGCAATTGCGGCGATAAAGTTAGGGAAATCAGCTACTTCTCCCTCGTTAGACCCCACTTGGAATATGCTGCCAGTATTTGGGATCCTTATGAGATAGGCTTTGAAAATGAGTTAGAACGCGTGCAGTGAAGCTCGGCAGGATACGTAAAAGGCCGTTATGATTATTTCATTAGTGTTGCACTTTGGATAAGGGCATTACACTATTTGCAAGTCAACGAGTGTTATGATAAGTCGGGGTCATCTTACCCCGGGCATTATCTTCGTCTCCACGTCCTGCATGATGTCCTGCCAGGGTTCCGCCTTCTCTGGGGCTTCCGTGGGCAGCAGGGGCCGCAGGTACCCTGGCTCCACGGAGGGCGTCACCCGACGCTTGGACCCCAGCGTCTCCATGTACTCGCAGATGTAGTCCACCATCTCCTTCCCGGCCATTCGGAAGCCCTCGGCGTCCATGTTCGGTGGCGCCGCAGTTCCTCCTACGGGCGATGCGGAGAATTAATCGATACGTTGCATGATGAAAATCGGAGCAACATTTTTATTCCATCCATAATGGAGCCAACCAGCTCTACTTGTATTTTAAAAGTTTAACTATTTGAAGAAGTATTCAGTCAATGCGCACGGGTTATAATATAAAAGACGAAAAACAAGTTTGTTCTTTATGACAAAATACCCCGTAATTCAGTGAATACATCCACGTATTTGAGGATTGAACAAGACTTGTTTGTTTCACACCGCAAGTCGTTAATTTCTTCACGACCGAATTTTGCAACAAACGAGCTGCAAACTGTTACATTTCTGAAGCGACCTGTTCGTCAGAACTTCAGTTTTTCAACAATATCTCTTTGGAGTGACAAGCAGTACCATGTTTTAAAAAACGGCATCTCTTTTTTTGGTAAATATCTGGACAAGTAGCGTGATGAGTGGTTGATATTTTGGCACCAGGAAGATGATATACCTATATTTATTCACAGCGAGCGGCGGAGGGTGGGTCCATAGGAGGTCGTAGGATTGAAGTGGGGCGGGCCGGCGCGGCGTGACCACACCCTTCGCGCCGCCCACCCATCCCACTTCCAACCTCCGACCTCCGACCAACCCAAGCCTCTTACTTCAAATCACCCGGTCGAAATTTTTACCAACCTGCTTGGTACTTTCCTAAATTTCTCTCCCGTCCTATACTAACTCTCTGAACCCTTAACCCAACATTTCAACAGGAGAAATGTCGGCCCTCAAGCAAGTCATTCACTGTTCCAAAATAGTTATCACTCGTTCTGATCAAGGTTAAACGGTGGTCGTGCTTAACACAAGTGAATGTATACATGAAGCTAATAGACAACTTTCGGATTCCTCCTTTCTGCTTTTCCTTCCCCTCCGATCCCAAGCTTGATTTTTCAGACAAGTGGCTGTAGCAGTTGCAGTAGTAGCAGCTGCATCATTACCAAAACGATAAGACTTAGAAATGGATAGCTACCTAAGATTCCTTATAAATATCAAAATTCAGGTTTTTACCGAAAATCTACAAAATTATAGAGTACAAGATATACTAACCTCAGTTTTCAATTCCAGACAATAGATTTATGGACTAGTTTCCATACACATACATAAATGCACTGTTGTGAAAATAGTAATATTATTAAATGATTAATCGAGAATTCCGAACTTAAGCTATGCATTCTTCCGGTTGTAGTACACTGAAACAATTACGGAGAAGGCAATGAAGTAGTAAAAATCGAGGCAATAATATAATAAGTACGCAATCACAAAGCATTTAACCTAAGGATTACGAAAAGACAGTCATAAATTGGTGCCAACTACATTTTTCTAACACACACTAAACATACAACTCGTAAATAAAACGAACTTACAACTGAATGTGGTACTGCACGAAACAACAAATTCATAAGTGAAACTAGATTTTCTTGTGAAGCGGAAGTCGCTCTACTTTTGCGAGAAGGTGCGAAGATGCTTGCACGTGACTAGTATTAAATCCTAGCATTTACGGGTTTAACGATCGATTAATAATTTTATTATTATTTAAATGCATGTTACAGTCATGTTAACAGTTTTAAATGAAAAATTTCCTCAAAAAAATATGAATAACAATTTTTTCTTCATTAAAAAAATAGCCAATGAAGTCCTGCTAAGCCTTTCCAGGCTTGTCAGCAGGTGCTCTTTTTTATATGTCTCTTTATTTTCACCAGGTTATTAGATACATATTTAAAATCAATTAAATTAAAATATTTATACATAAGTTCAAGTTTAAAATTTAAAAAATTTGAATAATGTATTAAGATACCTGTTTAACTGTCAGAAATTAGCATTTATGAAAAGTCTTCTTGAGATTGAGGTCTTAAAGAAATATTTTACGTCTTTGTTTAGTTCTCGACCCAATGCAGCCATCAGTAAAGGGATAAAATACAATATATGACTATTCCGTATTTGCCTGCAAAATATATTACGAATGCAACTATTAATAACAGCAGACAAAACAACAATAAATGCGGAACCTGCTATTGGCTTTCTACGGTGCAATCCATAAATTATGTATGCGCTCGTCCAAGCGTCGATTGAAAAATATGGAAGTCCCAATATCTTAAAAAGATGAAGATAGGAAAGAGGTCGCTCAGTCGAGTCCTCCAAGCGTCTCATCTCCTACCCACAATGCACCTCATTACCTCACGCAGGGAGCGGGAAAAGAGGCTGTCTGCGGCACACGCGCCCTCTCAATCAGTTCCAAATTCTTTCCGCTTCCACTTCGTCGTCCGCAGACTTCCCTTTGTTCCCTTCTCCTCTCTCTCGCTGCTTCTTCCATTCATCGCGAGGGGGAACTGACGAATCCTCACCAGCAGCTGGCGTCTCATTTCAACGTGAAGGCGCGATTTCTCGCCCTCTAGTGGGTGGTTTGTTCCTCGAGAGGATCGTGCTCTGGAAAGGTCGTGCTCTCTCTTTACTTCGTGGGTGTTTGGTCAAAAGTCCGCCTTCACGAGTCGTCACCTTTCATTGTCACATTGTAACGGACTTTTTCGGAATTGTACTAATATTTTTCTGTTTCCATTTCCTTGCAATTTTCCCAAACCTTTTTTTTTTAGCTTTGTCAGTCTCTCTTCTTAGTTCATTCTTCATTATTCAATCTTTCGTGTCTTCTCTTTTCTTCGTTTGTGTTCACCATCTTCCATTTCCTCCTTTTCTCCATTTTATTCAGAATCTCTTGTGTTACCCTTTCCTTTTTTTCTGCTCTTTCTTTTACACAGCTCTTTATTTTCTCCCAGCTGTTGTTCACATTGCTTGTGTTGCTCTTTAATCTTAGGGACTCGTTATACTCTCTATTTAGCTCAACCTTTTTTCCCCCTTCTTCCAACCTTTCTAGGTTTAAAGCCTACTTTTTCCGCCCTTTTCACACCTTATTTAGCTTCAGATACATCTCTGTTATGACTAGATTGTGATCTGACTTGATGCCTGCTCCAAGGTAGCTTTTCGCATTTGTCAAGATATTCCTAAACCGTTGCTGTACTAATATATAGTTTATTTGGCACCTCTCTTTATTTATCCTTGAAGTTCTTATATATTCTCCTTTTATGATTTTCAAGTATGGTGTTGCCAACTAACATACAGTTTTCTCTCCAGAAGTTTACTAGTCTTTGTTCTCTTTCGTTCCTATCTCCTAAACCAAATTTTCCCACCGTCTTTTTACCCTCTCCCTCACCAACTACAGCATTTCAGTCGCCCGTGATTATTTTTCTGATTATTTCGCCCATGATATAATCGCCCATGATTATTTCTTCTTTTCAGCAGCTTCTTCCCTCTCATCGTCACAAGATTTTACTTCTAACGATAAATGCATTTAATTTAGCTGCTTTTTGTAATAATATAAAATATAATGTTTTCAATCAGAAGTTTTCCGCTGGCTTAACGCTCCCCACTTCTATTTTAGGTGCTTTTATTCAATGGGGATTTTAAATTACGACATAAGGCAATTTTTTCATTGTCCCCAACCATATCTTATTCTTTCTCCCACTGTTTAGCGATAATCATTCGATTATTAAATTCAGTTACATATTTTGATCTCCGAGTTATGTTAATTTGTTCCTAAATTTTGTGCTCCAAAAACACTTATAAAAAAAATTCCAAAAGCACAAATTGAAGAGAGGTTTGGTGGCGGAAAGGCATTAATTGCGGTTTTTGCTCAGTTTCTGCTTCGAAGTTCTTGTGTCAAAGCAACCGCAATAAAAAATGCTCCAGCCTTCATCACTGGACTACTCAGGGTAGCAAGGGGGGGGGGGAGACGAGCACTTGGTGATTTTGATGAAAGGAACCACGGGGAACCAAGAAAAATAATAATATCAACATGATATTTATAAGCACGCTGATGAAAAAAGCACGGGAGACATTGTGGCCCAAATAGTTCCCAATGTTGTCGGAGATTTTTCTTTTTCATCGAACGCACTTTCGATTTTATTGAGTCCTGCTGACGTCACTGCTTTTTATTCAAATTGTATTTATTCTCGACCTCTTAGCAAATCATGCAATTACAAATAGTCACTCATTTAATTTCGAAGAAGCCAAAATTTTAGACTCAGAAATAAAATTATCAAAAAGATTATTCAAAGAAATGTACCATATATCCAGAAATAAAAAAGTTGCAATAAAAGAACAGACATTACTTATCTAAGCAAACTTTTTCATAATTTAATAAATGACACATAACTTTTCAACAAAGAAATTTTGGATCCAAGCAACCAAATTAAAATTGTAAATAAATAAAAACAGCACCAAACTTTGAAGGTAAAAATCTTGAATGTCTATGTATTTTTATATTTAATTTTATGTCTGTAAATTTACAATTATGTAACCAAAACAGAACTGTCAATCATTTACCATCATGCATCATTGTTTATAGCCATGAAGATGGATGAATAAAAATCCGAAACGTCGGCAAAAGTTTAAAAATAAAAAAAAAATTATTTGACCTAAACTCATGAAATTTGCACCACATACTGCTTTTTATGTTTCTTAGTGAACACTCGAAAAGGCCAGAGACGAAGCCGAGTGAATAGCAACACGATCAGTTGTTCCACTGATATCGCGGTCTGCCAGCAAGCGAGTCAATGGTGTATTCAAAATCGAGGATAACACAACTTCGAAATATTCAACACTAACTTGTATTGCTCACGTCCGGTTTCTGCACATTAGTGCCATTTCCAAGAAAAGACTGCCAATGAGAGACCAAGTGTTGTTTTTTCTCGATTAAGGATAAATTCCACAAAGTAAAGACCGAAGCTGTTACTATGAGTAGTATTTTCTTTTCATGCTATCAGATTTATTAACTCTCTTAACACCCCGTAAGGAATGCAAGACATGTAATTTCTTTAAGAAAATAGTTTACCCTGCAATTTTTTGTGGCCAATACCCGCAATATTGGTCCGATTAAAAAAAGGAGTTATTTTTTTCAATGAGATATCTGAGTGAACACCTTTGAGCTAAGACACTTGCTCCATCGCCGTACTGGTCAGACGAAAATCATGAATTGATTCGCGCTTAATACCTAGATATTATATATCGATGGTCACAGAGAGCTGCCGGGAGAGAGTTGAAGGGGAGGAATGTTCAGCCCCCTGCCCCCCCTGCCCCCTCCTGCCCCCCCAGCCACCCTGGATCGCTCGGAATTCGTTTTCTCACCCCCCATCCACCTCCTCGGAATGGGCGCTGCGAGAGGTGGCCGCATTTGGAATCAACACTTCTTGTGGGGGCGAACGGATGGGGGGCTTCCACCCCCACACTTCGGGGGCGTTATTGCCCTGTCGTCGGGGGCAGAATTGAGCCGTCGACCAACCACGCCAAGAATTCCTCTCTCTCCCATATCCCTCTCATTCTCCGCTCCATCCACGAATTCATTCCACGCACCACCCCAGATGACATACCTCTCGAATTATTCTCACCCCCCCCCCACCCCCTTACTCCCTCACTTCCCCCTCTCTTTCAAATATATAGTGGCGCCGTCTTCCTCCCCCTCCCCTCCTCCCCCAACCCCCTTCCCCTCCTCTCGCAGCGTCCCAAGAGAGGCAAGTCTTCTTCACCTCCGTAACCATGACGACCAATGAGCCGCGAAAGCAGAATGCAAACGACATTGAGCGAAATATCGCTGCACACAGAACGCAATTCGTAAAATGCAATTATGTGCGATATTCCACAGAGGAAAAATCATTCGCCTTGACCGGGATTCGAACCCGGTTCCCTCGATTTCGCGCCGAGTGCGGGCGTCAAGGAGAATGATTTTTCCTCTGTGGAATATCGCACTTACGTGCACTTGCGGGTGACTCCGTAGAAATAGAATAGAATAGAAATGAGATTTATTATTCCGGGACAACATGTCCCTTAGGAACATAATTGGTGTACATAATTTACGGTACACACGGTAATTACCGTAAAGGTAGCTACCGTGGCTAGCCCCGGTATCCTCAAAATTAGTTTATGCAATTAATAATAATAAATTGTTTTATTACTCCAACAAAATTGTACAGTATAGGAACTTGATTACATACATACTGGAGTAACTTTAGGTATCTAGCCATTAAGGAGAAACTGTTTTATGGCTACCATCATTTACAAAAAGGTCATGCGCACATAGAAACCTTATTAGACGCAGCATTTGAATTTACAGTACATAAATATATTACATGGTATTACATCAAAGGAATATATCCTCCATAATTTGTCTTGTAAACAACCAAGACTGTATATTTTTCATAATTGAGTTATGATTTTTCGATATTAGACATGAATCCGGTAATGCACTGTACACTTTTGGGCCTATGAACAAGAAACATCGTTTATATAGCGTAAGGTTAGGTTTTGGTAAAGAAATACGGGCTCTTCGTAGGGTGGAGGAAGGGTGGTTGTACAATAATAACCCAGTATTTCCACTTCTAATAAAAAATCGACGTAAAACTTTATAAATAAAAAGATGTCTTAAGGGGAGTAAAAATATACAACAGAATAGAGGAAAAGAACTTTCTAGTCGGCTCTTTTTTAGGATCACTCAAACAATTCTTTTTTGCAGAACAAAAATGGATCTTGTAGAATTTTTATAAGCTCCACCCCAACAGAATACACCGTAGCTTAGTCTTAAAATGTGCCTCATTAAAAAGAAAAATATCACAAATATTCAATATGTATTCAAACTTTTACTTAGCCACAGATTTTTTTCTCACAATCACGAGACGCGGGTTTCAATGAATTGTCACCATCATCGGGAGCTTGAGTCTGGGAAGATGTTGTTTGGACAGGAGCTAATCAGCGTCAACGGAAGAGGGTGGGGCGGGAGAAAGGCGAAGAGAGTGGTTTTACCGAAACGGAGGATCGGATAAGGGAGAAGAAGACCGGGTAAAGGCACTCCTCATTGATGAGGGTGATTGATCCCAGGGTCGTTCGAGCGTTTTAATATTTCTGTTCTCGTGAGGCCAGTTCTCTATCGCGAAACATAATTTTAGAATTTCAAGATTAAAATCACTCACATGGTTATTATATATTGAAAATTAAGCGAAACTACTTAATCTGTCATAATTGTTTTTAAAATCACTTGAATGCTCTTTTCTCCTTTCGCCTTTCCCGCCAAAAAGTGACAATACGGTGCGCAATTACGTATCTAGACAGTGTGTTTCATAAAATCGCTAAATGATTACTGAAGGACAAATTCCTGGTTGATTTTAAACTACAGACTACTCTAAAAAGGCCCCAAGTGAAATGTAAAAATCCGTTAGATGGAATGGGCGAGAGTGGGATGTATGCATTGAAGTGTAGTCAGTGCAGAGGAGATTACATGCGACAGACGGGAAGAATCTTTGTAGTAAGGAGGAAAGGATACCACAAAGTTTCCACCGAGCAAGTTTTATTGAAAAAGATCCCATATTTCCAACTACACCAAAATATCTGCCACTTACCGAACTATTTTTCCATATAGTGGCCAAAATATGGAAACCGACTCCTATGGGATTTGGTGAGGCTGTGCGATCCAGGGTGGTATTATTGTTTTTTAAAAAATATGGCCAAGTTTCGGCGCACAGATCGTATTAGAAAGATAACAGTGCTTCTCGCTAACGCTTCTCATCCGCTATTTACTTCCCGGGTAACAGGATTGCGACGGGTGTGTGGGAACGCGACAGGGTATAAGGAAAAAACTAGGTCCAAGATTGACTAATAACTTTGATATTCAAAGACATATCTCAAACATTTTTGATCGTTTTGAAAACTTCGAATTTCTGTCAACATAGTGGATGATTTTTTCCCCAATATTCAGCTCATTTACAAACATATACTGCCAAAAACGTTTTCAATTGTTGAAAAGTAACTGGGAAGCGTCAGAATACATTTCTACTATGGTAAAAATTTCGTCCGTTATTGCAATCGCAAAAATACTTATTCGTTCGGGGAAAAAGGACTTATTCGTTTTGTTCATAATATTTCATATGTTTCGGTAGTTAAAGGGTTTTTCTTTAGATATTACCTAGATCAGTGACGTAGAAAGCTGCAAGTGGTACACGGGTATTCTGGAATACAGCGATGGTTTATTTTATAATGCACCGAGAGCCGGTTTACGGAAAGTTAATTACTTAAAATCATAAAAGTTTCCAGATATGGGATTCGAACTTGCAAAATTTGTGTGGAAAATGCAACGAGTTAGCACTATGAAGTCATTAATCTACAAGTTGATGTTACGTACCTTTGCCAAAAATTATTATTATTGTTGTTATCAAATAATTCAATTATCTTGAATTTAGCGGGACAACACGACCACGACACAAAAAGTCTGCGATAAGTTTCCTTCTTTTCGGCAATCGATCTTATTGCTTAAGTGGTGTCACTAGATCTACAAATGAGATAATTTGTGCCATCGACTCGCGTGATAGGAGTCGAGTGTTGATGTATGAAAAGTAGACAACGGGATGAGAGAAACCTTAGCTTAGAAAAGCAATTAACTTGCAAAGTTGATAATAGACGCCAGAGGTCCACAGTCGCGTGTTCAATTCGAAGAACTAGGACAACCTTCCATATAATTAGTATCCAAACAGGATTCAACACACCACCGAAAGGTTTCTGCCACCTTCAAGATTCGAACCCGGGACCTCTGAATGGGAAGTGTTTAATTAATCCTTCTTTTGGGCTACTTTCTATTCGCGCACGAACTTTTGGCCTCCGATTATGATTCAAGAGCAGCGTGTTTTTCGGCGAATTTGTCGTTCGAATTTAAGAGAGATATGAACGCTGTAAACATAAAAGTTAAAGTAAAGCCATACAGTATTCATTATGCATTCTTCCATGTTGTCTATTGGTAGGTTTTGGCACAGTGCTCATACTTAAACTTCCACTTTCCGAATGAGTTTTTCACGTTGGCTACACATTACTCGACCGCGCGCCCCCCATCAAGGCTCTCAAGCACTTATCCCATTCCTCAACCTATCTCCCCCCCAACAATGCCTTCGTCCGAGAATCCCAAATCCTGTTCCTTAAGGGGGATTCACATTCAAGCATTTCACGCGTACTAAGCGAAGCGTTTCGCGCGCAGCCAATCAGGTGCTTCGCTTCGTTCGCCTGGCTACGTGCGAGCGAAGTTGAATTTTGTTCAACTTTCTACGCGCGCGACGCGCCTGGACGCGTGAAACAAATGGCGGACACATGGAGTCATTTCGTATTTACTTATAAGATTCACTGGGATATATTAGCATGCATACATGAATCGTTCATTTCTGTTAATCATTGCTACAGTGCTGGATATATAATAGTTGTATTATTGGCACATTGAGAATTTTATGGGCTAACTTTCGTGCATTAACATCCCAGGCGACAACGGGACACCGTCGCAGTATTCATTATAATTAACGATTTCCCCGGTAATGCCCGCCAAAAATGTGAAGTTGGATCAGATACGAACCATAAGTAATTGTTTTAGTGTAAATAAGAACCTCAATACGTGAACAATGAGCAAAATAACAACAAAAAACTCCTCAAGGTGGGGACGGACATTCTCAGGCCATAACCCGAGGTTCATAGAAAAAAGTATGTATAGGCCAACCAGTATAAGACCACGGTAGGCCGGTCGGTAGGGCGCTTGCACGAGAATGCCAAGGTTGGAGGTTCGAACCCAAGCTGTGTAAATTTTTTTACCCTCAATATTTAACGTAAACATTTAATTTAGCCACTACTATAGCGATATATTTTAAAAGTAGTGAATAATCTTATGAAGGAAATTTTTCTGCCTTAGTTTTCGAACTAATTCGTAGTTAATGTTGGATGAGTAACATTTGAAATATTCTTTTCCTCGTAATTCCCTGTGCGAATACGTGCATTCCTTCTCCTAATGAAACGTATTTTTTTAGATAAAATGCAATTACGTTCTATTGAAAGTCGTTGCGGTTAATGTTTTTCATTGGTTGGAAAAGGACTATCTCATTAATGCATCTTAACTACGCGTTTTGGAGATCTTGACTAAAACTATTATAAGAAGATATTTTAACATGGTATTTCCGCTAAACGCTTTAAGGATTCGGGTGGTTTTATATATTATAATTGGTTAAGGGTCGGGCGGGTTATAAATTAATGATAGTTATTATATAAAATAATGATAAAATATCTCGCACCTAGTTCTTAGGAAAATTATGGGAATGTATCCTTCTGGTCTGCAGTAAATATTATCAACTTTTCGGGCATTATTTATTATCAACTATCGCAACCGATCTTAAATTGGCCTACATTCTGGTTGGTATAATGTCGCATAGCAGTTACTGCCCATGTGCCTAGTGTTACGAAACCAATGATAATTTGAATAGGTACTTGCGATATCTACAGAACGATAGCTTATACGTCAGTAAATTAAATTCAATGGTCTTCGCCATGAGCAGAAAACAGGCGAACAATTTTACAAAAACAGCGTCTAGTCCTTTTTTTTCTTCTCGAAATTGTTCCTCCGCCAGAGTTGCATTTAATGATAGGTTTCGTGAACAATTTACATAAACATTTACTGAATGAATTTGAGCTAGATTCTTTTCAGTCGGCAGAAACATGCAGTGTGACTCGCGATATACCTCAAGGGAGTTCAACTTTCAACGGCAATCCTTACAAAACACTGTGAGTAAAGCCTGATTTACTGCGATCAAGAAGTCAAAATTTGAGACGCTTGATATACGTAACTGTATTTGAAAATTTTATAAATAATGTTATGGTCTGCTTTGGTAAAAACTTCAATCCCAACTTCAAAAATAAGATTGCTGCATACAAAGAGAGCTCTATTATGCTCAATACAACGGCAACACCTAATGTCCACGCAGTATTTTTTCACATACCCGATTTTTGCGACAAAATACAAGTAGACCTTGGTTTCTACAGTGAATAGTCAATGGAATCTGTCCATGCTGATTTCAAACTTATATGGGAAACTCATCTAAGCATCAAATCTCAGAACCATCCGGAATGAACAGAAAGACTGCTTCATGTTTTTAGTAAATATACTTATTATCACTCATTTTAATGTCTATTAGTGCTATTGATGTTTGAATAAATGGTAAGTTAATTATTACTGAAGTGGATTTTTATTTTTCTAAATTCATTATTTGAATTTGATCTAAAGCAATAATTTATTATACAGTAAGCTGTTTTATCTTGCAGAATAATGATAATATAGATTATATAATAACAATATGTATGTTATAACATAGAATGGTAATAAGATACAATTTTCATGCATTAAGTGACTCCAAATCATTACTCGTGCTATTGGTTCGAGATGATAAAATCAATTTAATTTATATTTCCAATTCAATTTCATTAGAAGTGCATTATAAAATTACCATAATTGAATATACGTGAACAAGGTCCGAACGTGGAATTTTCATCACAGAAAAATTCTGACGGAAAAATGCCATGTAAACAATAAAAATCAATTTTCTCACAAATCGCTCTACCAATTATTTTCTTTCGGGGATAAAAATATTCGTGAGACATCGTAGAAATGAAATTTGAAAAGATTTCATCGGTGCAAGCACTTTAATTTTAAGTCGATCGAAGCCCACCGTGCATAAACATGTCCTCATAATGAAATAAAGACTTGTTTAGTCGCTCTCCTCGTACCACCCCTCGCTGCTCGCACGCTCCCGGCGCGTCCACGCACGCAGAGGCTCGACTTATTTTTACAACTTCATTCATCCTCCAATAGGTGTCACCATGTGCATTTCACGCGTACGACGACGTTGCCTCCGCTTGAATGTGGACCTTTCGTGCGTTTCGCACGTAAACTGTACGCACGAGACGCGTGAAATGCTTGAATGTGAATCCCCCTTTACTCGTCCACGCTTGCCTAAAGCCCGTTTAACACGATACTTGATCCAGCACAAGGTCGAGGATACTCGCTAGTGTGATAGCTTTACCAAGGGTCTGACACTCACGTTACTCCAATGGTTATACATTTCACCCAGAGCACTCTAGCGGTCAGGCGCTAACTATCAGCGCAACAGCGCGACAGGTATACTCTTTAATTGAATATCTTGTATATTTAAGTGGGAAATTACTTATTTATTTCTCAGGGGAAACTTAAAAAGTTAACTGTTCAATCAATTATGCATCCTGAAAAATACTGGAACCAGATTGCAGCGCAATAATGCCGTCCAGTCCTTCTCTTGGCGTTTTCGCAGTGTACTTTCTCGGCCATCTTCTTTGTTTACTTACGGTTGCGATGGCGATGTCTCGTGTGGTTCCAGGAGTATTTTAAATGGACGCTGATAAACGTCTTACAACAAAAGTAATAATTACTGCATTTTTTCACTAAAAATAAAAGATTTATGGCAAAAGCATACAATCTTTATCTTTTTCACGCGTACGTATTTTTCCATTTGCGCCTAAAACAATTGGCGCTAGTAGTAATCCATACGAGATATCGCAATTCCGCCAGACCCTTGAGCTTTACAGTACCGTGTGGTATAGAACCAGCATGCTGGATAACAAGCATGATAGCTATTATACTCGCTGGACTACTTGATCAATGGTTGTCGATTTTTTGCGTATACGAAAGATGATTCTTTAATTTAAGTGGGCTGAAAATCCTCATTTCGGAATATAGCCATCGCAACGTGCCCCGGAATATTACCAAAACATTTCGTAAAAACCAAAGTTTTTCTATTTTTTATAAAAAAACACAACCACTTCATGTTAAATTTACTCCACTTAAATCAACAAATGACTCTTCACCTACAGAAGAAAAAAATTGCAAGTCTCCAGCTGTCACGGCAAAGCCGTAACTGGGTTAGAGGGAAACGTCTGAAACGAGCTTCTTAGCCCCGGTATGGAGCCACCTTAAGCGTGCTCTCTTACTCCAACAACAACTCCTCCATTCTTCACGTCTTTCCTTCTCCGACTTCTTCCCCCACTTCCTCCGACCGACCACTTCCCTTCCCCACCTTCCACTCTCGCCTCATATCGGACAAACAGCGAGTCCAGTCGATGCGCACATACCCTTTTCCCAGAGACCCTGTTAGCGACAGATAAAGCGCCACGCTGCGTGCACATTTTTGCCTGCGTTACAAAAATAAACTCAGTGTGAGTTAGTTATAGTCATTATCTTTAGAAATGTTGAATCTTAAGGGAGGACGTGTTATAAGAAGTGCTTCATCATTGCATCGCAATCTCAAGAACCGTTATCCATATTTGACATAAAATTTATTATTCTGCAGTTGAAAATGAAATCTAAGAGGGTGTGGTAAATTCTAGCACGGTAACTTGTAATGGCCCTTTTATTTTATCGTTATATGTAAGAATTTTTAGTGCTACTCGAATCAAATTACTGGGAAGTAATTCATCCTCACTCACTCAGTGATTCAACCCGAAGGTTGGTTTGGATAGTTGAGGGTAGAGCTCATTCCGGACTAAGCCACAGGCGTGTGAATTTCACTCATTCAGGGTAGGGGGGCCAATTCCTTTCCCTGGGCCACCTCGCACTCCGAGGATTTTTCTGTTCAGGGTCGTCCAAAGGCTTAACCCGGATTTGAACCTGGGACACTTCGATCAGTAAGCCAAGCACTCTACCCAGTAGGCCAACACGCTCCCCCTAATTCATCCTAAGAGCAAACAAATGATAAAGTCAGTGCATTCTACTCTTGCATTCAATCTACTCATGTATTCCCAGATGCTCAACTGAATTCCCGATGAATTGTGATAAAATCTGACATCGAATTTGCAGATAAACTAATCGTAGAAGAAAGTGTTACACTTCATCATCATCATCTTCAGATTTCTTTCACTCAGTCCCTCATCCCTTGTTAAGTCGGTACTTTGGGTGTAAATTAGGTCGACACTTATTTTATCGGTGCAATGGAGGCCATTTTGGTCTTCTTTCGCTCACCATGGGAAAAGTCGACCGGTAGAAGACATGATCGTTTTTATTTGTGCATATCTGGGCACAGAATCCTCCCACTGCGATACACCCTGATAATTCTTGGACTCGAAAATTAATTCTTTTTTTAAGATTTAAAAATTAACCAGGATATATCGTTCTATTCATTTGCAATCCAACCTAATTTCGTAAATATTTTGTTGTCATGTACATTTCCAATTTGTAGGCAACGGAATTTGACGTCGTTCTCGTCCGATTAAGGTTTTCTATTATTCTCTTCTTTATAAAACAATAAGATGGAGAACTTAAAGCTGTTCGAAGAAACTCAGCAGGAGCTTTCTCGGAATTCTATTTGAGGCCATTTTGCCTCAAATAAAATCCTAAGAAGCTATAATACAAACCAAGACCTGTCGAAACTTTTCAATAAATTTGTGGAAAATCACGACTGACACTGCTTTTATATCTGTTAAAATATTGTGTTTAGAAAATAATTTGTTTAGTCAAAATATTATTCTTTTTTCATCAAATTATTATTTATTCTTGTAGACCACGAACAGCATAAGAAGCAACTTGAGGCGTCACTTCGTGAAAATGTCTAACGTTCATAATTACCAACTTAAACTTTGTACTATTTTCACACTTATTTAATTTGCCAACCATGCTTTCAACACATTAGTATCTCACCTTAATGATGACACTAATGTGTTGAAGCCGCGAGGCTTGAGACGAGACTGAGGTCGGAATTTGGAGACGGGACTCGGGACGAGACCGCTATGAGACGAGACGAGACCACCGTCACGAGACTCTCGAAAGTCTCGCGAGAGGAAGTGGTGAGAACAGCTATCATTATAATAACAATCCTTGACGGTGTTATTAATTCTCCACCATAACATTCATTGTATTTTATTAAGTATCTAAATAGGGAATTTCCGGCATTTGTAAGAATATCATATATTTTTCAAATGTTTTACTCCCCAAAGGAAATTAAAATTCTCGCCCTAAGACACCGAATCCATGAGTGTGTATTCAAGAGCTGCGTAAGGAAGTGCTTGAGTTAGAAGCTTACGATAATAAAAATTCTAGAGTCGTGAAATTATGTGCAAGAGCGTGATGTTCAAAATATCGTCGAAGAGGTAAGTTTTAAAGAGAGCACGAAAAATCAGCGCCCTTTAAAATTCCCAGCATGCAGATCGTAAAGTGTATCCATCGCAAAGCGGGGGTCCACTGCATTTCGCCCCATTGCATCCTCCAAAAAATGAGCGGGCGCCATTTGACCCCGAGTGTATTGACCCGTGTGGCCGCAGGCAGCTTTAACTTCTTAAGACCTCTACCGGAGTCCTAAATCATTGCAGCCAGCTCTCTCCCCTCCGACCTTGCCCCAATCGTCCTAATGGTCGGCATTCGCATTTCCTTATAATCTGTCCTTAAAATTTCTCATCTATCGCAAATATTCGGACAAGGTACGCAAAATCGTCCACTTGTTCATTGATTTCGCCGTTTACCCTCGCGAAGTAAATAATTTTCAACAGCGAATAAAATTAAGTTTTTTTCTATTTTAAAGGAGGCATTTAATCTTGAAATAACTGTTCTTACCAGTGGATTTCTATTTAAATGTCCTTTTTCGAAAATAATTAATAATTAAGAAAAATGATTCTTCTCTTTCATGATGGGCAAATTGTTCTAAAACAACTAACAGCTAATTTTATGCTTTTCGACAAGACTCGAGGAGTTTTATTTCTGAAATTGTGAATGATTGAATTCAATTTTCAGAATAAGTTTTCACCATGGAATCATTGTTCTTATTAGTTAATAAGTATTTAACAGCCTTTAGCAAAAGAGAACAGTTTTATATTTCTAATTTGTTACCTATGGCAAATTATTCTTAACAACCATTAACGAGAAATACCTAGTTTTCATGATGAAAAATGGCTTTTTTCTTTTTTTGACAAGACATAATCTTGCGGAGTAAGAGGTTTATACTTTTGAATGAAATTCAGGATTTTTCAGAGAACGTTAATCATGATGGAAATGGAGTTCTTATTAGCGTATGATTATTATAATGGCCATTGGCGAAGGATTCTAGTATTATTTATCTAATTTAATGCTTAGGAAAAATAAATCTTCAATATATATAAACGATGAATTGTTCCACTAACAACAAATGGCTTTTTTCTTTCTTCGACAAGTCATAGACTTGCAGAGTAAAAGTTTTATAATTGTGAATGATATTTAGTTTTTTTCAGAATTATTTTTATCTTGGATATTACTGTTCATTGTAATTAGTTATTATTGAATAGCATTCATAAAAAGAATAGTATTTTTAACTTTTGTTACCAAAGAAAAATGAACTTTCTCTATTATGATCTAAAAATAGTTCATAAGACAACAAATGGTAATTTTTCCTTTTTTTGACAAGGCATAGTCTTGCGGGTTAAAGGTTTAATAATTGTGAATGAAATTTATTTTTTTTCAGAATAGGTTTGTTAAATGTAAAAATATTGTTTTAAGTAGTGAATTTCTATTATAATGGCCTTTACCGAAAAGCAAAATTGTATATTTCTAATTTTGTACTTAAGAAAAACTCACTTCTTTTAATGAAGGACAAATTGTTCTCAAAACAACAAACGGCTTTTTTTCTTTCTCGACACGGCATATTCACACGGAGTATAACATTTGAAAATGTTAACGAAATTTATTGTTTTTTCAGAAGAAATTTTCACCATGGAATTGCTGTTCCTATTCGTTAATAATATTTTACAGCCTTTTGCCAAAGAGAACAGTGCTCTCTTTCTTATTTTTTAAATATGGAAAATTATTCCTCTCAGACATGAACGAGAAATTGTTCTCAAGACTACAAGTTGCTATTTTCTTATTTTGAAAAGTCATAATGTCGTGGAGTCAAAGTGCTATACTTGTGAATAAAAAATTAGGATTTTTAAGAGATCGTTTTTCATTATGTAATTCTAGTACCTACTAATTAGCCTATTTTAAAAATAATAATTGACTTTTGAATTAGATTTTATTATTATATTTCTAATTTAAGGTTTAAGAAAAATGAATATTCTCTATGAAACGAGAAATCGTTCTCATAACAACCAAAGGCTATTTCCTTTTTCGAAAACTCATATTCTCGCGGAGTAAAAATTTTGTGCTTCAGAATTAAATTCAAGATTTTTCAGTTTCAGTATAATTCAGCATAAAGTATATTCTCGAGTAAGTGAAAATTTTTAATTTGAGAGTAAAATTAATTTTTATGTCAGAAGAAGTATTTAGTTATGAAATTGTTGTTCTTATTAATGATTAATTTTGGTAATGGCCGTATGCAAAAGAGATTATTATTGTGATACTAATTAATGACGTAAGAGAAGTAATTTTGCACGGTTTAAATGACAAATTGTTCTCTAAAGCCGTGTTTACACGATGCATTTACCCGCGCAAGTACGTGGCTGGACAGATGCGTGAACACATTCACCAAATTAGAACAGGGGCTATTTTCTGTCCACGCATTCACGCATTTGCGCAATTTTGAGTGTTTACACGGTGAAATTTTGATGGTGATTGTGTTCACGCATCTACCCGCGCGGGTAAATGCATCGTGTAAACACGGCTTAAGACACAAAAATCCAATTTTTCTTCGTTCAACAAGGCATTTTCTCTCTGAGTTAAATACATGAATTTGTGAATAAAATACAGTGTTTTTTCATAAGTATTTTTTATCTTAGGAATTACTGTTCTTGTACTTAATTATTATTAAATAGCATTACTTTAAAACAAAAGTTATAATTTTCTCTTTTGCAGCTAATGAAAAATAATTTTATTAATGAACGCGAAATAGTAGCAATTTTTCTTTTTTTTTGACATGGCCCATTATCGCTAATCAATTGTGAATGTAGTTCACTTTATTTCATAATACGTATTTTTATTGTAAATATATTGTTTTCATTAGTAATTTTCTATTATAAAAGCCTTATCCGAAAAATAAATTTGTATGAATGAAATTAAGTTTTTTTCGTTCGTTCAATCGTCATAAACATTCAGTCAAATAAGAATTTCTATTTTATTGACGTTTGCCAAAAAACAAAATTAAAATTTTTCTAATACATTATTTAGAGAAAAATGATATTTTTTTAGCATGAAGGAGAAAATGTTCTAGAAACAACAAATAGCTTTTGTTTTCGACAAGGTATATTCTCGAGTTAGTGAAAGTTCTTAATTTGAGAATAAAATTCATTTTTAAGTTAGAAGAAATATTTTGTCATGAAACTTTGTTCTTATTAGTGATTAATTTTTGTGTCCTTATGCAAAAGAGATTATTATCATATTCCTAATTTCGAACTTAACAAAAATAACTTTCATCGGTTTGAATGACAAATTGTTCTCTGAACAACAAAATGCAATTTTTTCCTTTCAACAAGGCATTTTCTCACTGAGTTTCAAATATTTAATTGTGAATAAAATTAAGTTTTTTTCGGAATTATTTTTTATCATGGGAATTACTGTTCTTTTGAACTACTTAATTATTATTAAATAGCATTCATTGAAAAGAAAAGTTATAATATTCTCTTTTGTTACAAAATTTTTGTGATATGATCGAAAAATACTTCTTAAGACAGCAAATGGTAATTATTCTTTTTTTGAAAAGGCATATTATCGCTGAGTAAAAGTTCTTTAATTGTGAATGAAATTAAGTTTTTTTCAAAAGACATTTTTAATGTGAAAAATAATGTTCTTATTAACGAATTTCTATATGTTAATGGCATTTTCCGAAAAAAATGCATTTTTTCTAATTTTGTATTTCATAAAAAAATGATTCATTAAGTACAAATTGTTCTCAAACAAAAGCGGCGATTTTTTTTTTTTTTCGACGAGGCTTATTCACAAGGAGTATAACATCTAAAAAAGGTGAATGTATTTCTTCTTTTTCAGAATACATTTTCACCATGGAATTGCTGTTCTTATTAATAAATTAGTATTTTACAGCCTCTTTAAAAAAAAGAATAGTTTTATTTTGCTAAATTATTACATATTTCGTCTAATTTACAATCTTTAGTCGGCCCCGGTGGCGACGGAGCCTCGGGGACGGGGTCCGAGTCCCGCTTGGGTGTATTTTTCTCCATGCAGGACATGGGTGTTTGTGTTCGTCTATTGTTAATGTTACATCACCCGGTGTAAGAGGC
This sequence comes from Pyrrhosoma nymphula, assembly GCA_963573305.1. Lineage (NCBI taxonomy): Eukaryota > Metazoa > Arthropoda > Insecta > Odonata > Coenagrionidae > Pyrrhosoma > Pyrrhosoma nymphula. Next base: position 152,654,342 of record OY754329.1, on the reverse strand, counting down.
CATTGCGAGCTGTTTTCGGGGTAGTTGAAATAAATAAAAAATATAAAAAAATAAATAAATATGGAAAATAATTTCTCTAGCTCATGATGGAGAAATAATTCTCAACACAAGAACTAGCTATTTCCTATTTTTGAACAGGCATGATTTCGCGGAGTAAAAAATCTATACTAGTGAATGAAATTCGGGATATATTTAGAGGACGTTTTTTATTATATGAATATATTACTAATTAGCGCATAAATATTATAATGACCTTTTTGTGAAATATTTTATAATTAAATTACTATTTTAAACTTTAAGAAAAATTAATATTCTCTATATAAATGAAAAATTGTTCTTATCACAACAAATTATTACTTACTTTTTGCGATAAATCATATTCTCGAGGAGTAACAGTTTTATACTTTTGAATGAAATTCCTGATTTTTCAGAGTACGTTATTCATGATGAAAATGAAGTTCTCATTGCCGTATAATTATTAAAATTGCCATTTTCGAAATATTTTAGCATTATATTTATAATTTAATGCTTAATAAAGATGAATATTTTCTAAAATAACGAGGAATTGTTTCCATTACAACAAAGGGTTTTTCTCTTTTTCCGAAAAGGCATATTCTCGCGGGGTGAAATATCTATTAATGTCAACGAAATTGAGTTTATTTTCAGAATAGGTTTATAATTGTAAAAATATTGTTACCAGTAGTAAATTTCTATTATAGTGGCCTTTGCTGAAAAATAAATCTGTAAATGTAATACTCAAGAAAAATGATTTTTTTCTTTCATAATGGAAAAATTGATCTCCAAACCAAAAACGTCTTTTTTTGTTTTTCGAAAAGGTATATTCTATATAAGTGAATAAAATTAATTTTTAAATGAAATTTTCACCATGTAATTGCTGTTTTAATTAATTAATTAGTATTTTACAGCCTTTTTCAAAAGGGAACGGTTTAATTTTTCTAATTTGTTACACATGGAAGATTATTTTTCTCAGTCGTGAATGAGAAATAGCTCTCAAGACGAATGGCTATATTCTTTTTTTGACGAGGCATAATCTCGCGGAGAAAAATTTCTATACAAACTTTTATTTTTATTAGGTTTTATCAGAGGAAGTTATTCATGATGAAAATGGATTTCGTATTAGGATTTAATTATTTAGTGGCTTTTTGCGAAAGATTTTTGTATTATATTCTAAATTTAAAGCTTAAGAAAAGTTAATATTCTCTAGATAAACGAAAAATATTTCACATGACAACAAATGGCTTTGCTCTTTTTTCGACAATCCATAGTCTCGCGGAGTAAACGTTCTAAAACTGTGAATTAAATTAAGTATTTTTTCCAAATAAATCTGTTTTTACTATAAAAATACTGTTCTTAGTGGTGAATTATTATTTTATTGACCTTTGCCGAAAAAACAAAACTGAAATTTTTCTAATTTAGTACCTATGTAATAAAAATGATATTTCTCTATCATGAAGGAGAAATTGTTTTGAATACAACAAATAGCTTTCTTTGAACAGGTATATTTTCGAGAAAGTTCTTAATTTGCAAATGAAATTCAGTTTTTTTATGAAGAAATATTTTATCATGATTCATGATATTTATGATGTTCTTATTTGTGATTAATGATTTTATTTGCCGTTTGCATGAGAGATTATTATTACATTTAGGACTTAAGAATGATGCATTATCTCTATACAAATGAGAATTTTTTTTCAAAACAACAAATTGCTCCATTCTTCTTTTGTCTAGGCAATTCTCACGGAATTATAGGTTTTTTTATAGTGAATGAAATTTAGTTTATTTCAGTATTTTTTCCTTTGGGAATTACATTTCTTTGTAATGAGTTATTATTTAATACTCTTCTTAAAAAGATAATAGTTTTATTTTCCTCTTATGTTACAACAGAAAAATGATTTTTATCTTTTATGATAAAAATTTGTTCACAAATAGCTATTTTCTTTTTTTGACAAGGCATACTCTTTCGGAGTAAAATTTCTATAAATGAGAATGAAATTCAGTTTTTTTTTACAAATAGGTTATTCACTGTCAAAATATTGTTTTCAGGAGTGAACTTTCGTTGAAATGGCCTTATGCTGAAGAAAATAGTGTTATGGTTCTAACACATTAAGTGCCGGACCTTTTGGTCCACCTATTAGGACCGAGAGTTGTTTATTTACACCTTAGCTACACCTCAGTTTATTTACTCCTTATTTTTCTTAATGTAAATTTAAGATTTTAAATGTAAATAATATACAAATTGTTTTGAAAATATTTCAAAATTATTATTTTTTGGAAGAATGAGGATTTAAAACAACATAAGTGCTATAATTTGCTTATTCCACTTTGCCTTTTCCACATTTCCGTCGATCATTGCTCAAAAGTAGTACTAATTGCAATTGAACATAAGTATTGTATCCTTCATGTTTATAGGTACTCCAAATAATACTGAGGAAATCAAAGGCTATTTTTCTATTTTTAAGTAAAAACTACGCGTATTCCATCAAAGTTGATTCAGGCTATTATAAAATGTATTGTTCACAATACAAAAATCCAATTAAATAGGGAATAAATATCGTCAAAATGGCTCCTATCGTAGTAAGAGGTTGAAGGTAATGTACATTAAAAACTTTAGCTGCTATAAGGTTCTTATTTTCACACTATATTCTGCTGCTCAAATGAATATTAGTCAAGAAATATGGAAGAACTGGGAAAACCAATCAGAAACAATGGATTGGCAAAAATGAAAAGGGGTCAAAATACCTCTCCTGAACAACAGTGTAAAATATTTTTTCGTGGTTTTTATTATATTTCCGGAGATCCTCGCATTAAACTTATATTCGTGCCGAATCTCAACTTTGTATGTTACCTGTTAGTCCAACCAGGATTGACTGACAGGCTTCATTATAGTTAGTAATGCACACTTAGTTAGATGCTAACTGCTCTTTTAATATTAGCGTAAAAATCCATAATATACAGGTATCACCGAACAACTCGGGTTCAAATTATTACCTCTAGAAGTTCATAGTAAACAGGCGAAATGTAACATACTTGGCTTCTAAACAATACGATTACCTTTTACTATTGTTAACGAATTGTCAATGAAGAAACAGGTCGTTGGACAAGTAATATATACTTTAAAGATATCGTATTCATTTTATGCATACGGAGTTATCTATTTCAACATACGAAAGAAAAGCAATTCAACAGAAATTTACAAATCATAATGAACCTTATTCTGAATAAATGAATGAACCTTGCGGTCATTCAAAGATGGCAACGCAAGGAAGAAGAGGACTTCAAAGAACCCATCCTATATCCAGCAGCACTTATACCGTGTCAGGCCACGAATGAAGATATTCATGACTGCCCGCTACACACGGCGATGAAATAACGGAGAAATAGCAAAGAGAAAAAATGGAAATTGGTAAGGAGCTGCATCTGTTCCCCTTTGAGAGACAGCCTTCCACCTCTTTGCATATGACTTCCATCTGTTCTTCTCCTATGGTCTTTCTCGCTCAATGGCAGATCGTATTTCTGATTATTTTATACATCTGCTTTCATTCTTCTGTTTTCGAGTTTTTTTACATCCTTCTCTCATCCGTTGGGTCCAGTATTTCCCGTGCAATTCTTAACTTCCAATTCTAAGTTTTTCTCTTTCTCACTATATCTTCTGCTCTATAATTATGTAGTCCTTTTTTTGATCACTTGCCATTGCTTTATTATAACTTGATAAAGCATATTTTCGGATTTGTCTTCATCTACATCTACATACTACCCCGCAAGCCGCCTCAATAGGCGTGTGGCGGGGGGTGTTAGGACACCAGCCGTTTACATATAAAAAGGAAACGCTCTAATGAAATTACGCCAAGCATTTATTAAAGTCCCTTATTGTTCGGGGGAAAAATGAATTCCCATACCTATCCGTTCGGCAAAATATCTCTCTTAATTTATCGTTTCTGTCGGACCTGGAAATATAGTGGGGTTCTAATATGATGTTCTCCGTGTCGCTCTTAAAGATATCTATTCTCAATTGCTCAAGTAATCTAAGCCTAGCGCGCAGCCTCCGAGTCTCTAGCGGCTCCCAGCCTAATTCGTTTTTCGTCTGTGTAACGCTGTCTGTACGCCCGTAGCTGTTTTTGACGAATCGCGTAGCTTTCCTTTGTATTTTATTAAGTTCTCGTATTAAGTCTTTCTGCACCGGTTCCCATATGCTCGCTGCATATTCAAGGTGTGGCCGGACGAGTGCGAAATAGAACCTTTATTTTACTTTTTCATCCAGAAATCTTCCCACAATACGCTTGACGAATCCTAGCTTCTTCAAATCTCTGCCAAAAATATTTCTTATATATGTTCCCCACGATAGGTTCGAAGTTATCGTAACTCCTCGATACTTCACTTCATCTGTCGCCTTTATGTTAATACCATCCACAGCATATACATGGGGATAGTTGGACGACCTCCGCAAGAAATGTACCGCCGTGCATTTGCTCAGGTTAAGTTTGAGTCCCCATGTCTTGGCTCCATACATGAACGTTGTTTAAATCCGGTGATAGAATTTCAAAGTGATAGTGATCACTAATTTCGCGATAGATGACAGCGTCGTCAGCAAATAAACGTATTTTACTGTTAATTCGAGAGCATAGGTCATTTATGTATATAATGAACAAAAGGGGGCCGATTACTCTTCCTTGTGGGACACCTGATGTCACTTTAACTACATCAGAGCTAATTCCGTCAAGAACAACTTTTTGCTTATAACCACTGGTCACCAACCTGGCCCCTACCGCTCACTAGTGGGTGTTTTTAGGTGGGCGGTAAGGTTTTCCCAGATTATGAAATAGGCAGTGGAGCCCGACAATGAGTGGAAATTCATAATTTAGAAAATTTGAAATTTTTAACAGTAGAAACTACAAAACTACCGGTTTCGGTCAATGAATTCCATCATCGCAACAGGAAAGTATATAGTCTGGTTAGGGCAAGGAAGGTTTGGGGAGGAGAAGAAGGAGCTGTCAAAGAACGGGAAGCTCAATTACTCAAGGGATGGACGGGGAGGTTTGAAGGAAGGACTGCATGGTACGGGAATTGACTGGAAGGAGATTATGTAACAAAATCAACTGGCGTAGATACAAAATAATAATAATACGTCAAGACACGACTGCTAAGCTACAAGCGAATAGCTAAGTAAGAAATCGGCAGAGAAAATCGAATGGTGATTTAGAGTGAGAAGATGTTTTGCAAATTGTGAGAGCATCCGTCGAGGAAAGCATTGAGCAGATGTTCAACAACAATTTTCCAGATGTTAAAGTACATTTTCACTAACAAGTGTGTGATGTGTGTGAAGTTCAGGTTAGCAGTGGTCGTGCGTGATTCGATTTGTTAAATGACCCATGCTTCGTAACTTTGGTAACATATTCGGAAATAAATTCTAAAGATTTTTTTAATGTCCTCTATTTGGTAATTCTAGGTAAAATCCAAGAAGCCGGAGTGTGGTGGCTAGTCTGCGTCCGTAGGGGATATCTGGGCTGCGACAGGGCTTCGGACGAAGTGGCTGAGGAACTCTTGGAACTTGAGGTTGCGGTGACATTCTCCTGGCTGACAACGAACAGCCACCAAGTTGACGAACCACAGGTACCATTTTGTTCCCAGTATCCTGCCATATTTTGGAAGGTTCGGGAAGCTGGGAGGTAAGAGGGGGGGGGGGCGTGGAGGCAGATCGTTCTCCCTCTTTTCTGCTTTTGGTAAACTGTTCTTTGGATTTATGCAAGTCCACAATGCAAATTAGAATTGGGTAGAATACTCCTCTTCACGATTCCCATTTCAGAGACTCAACTGGCGTTATTGAGGGTGGCTTACTGGCTTTTATTTTGGGCTGCAGCCTCTACACAATAGTCAAATGAGAATCGGGCGGTCAGCTCGCCCTTGAGTACTTGTGGTTAATTACTTGAGTGTGATAATAAGCACAGTTTGTTTGAAGTTATACATTCGTGGACCAATTTTCACTATGTCTCAAAAAAATAAATACGCTTGAGGCTATTTACTGGAATAGTTGAAAATGAGTTAAATTGAATCTGTAAACTAAAATCAACTTCCGATGTGTATACTGTGCCAAATAACGTTATCTAATGATTCGATGAAGCCAAGTTGATTGCGGAAGAATCTTTTAGCTAGACATCCTGAAGAAAAAGACAAACCAGTTTTTAAAAAGATCAAAAAGATTTTTAATTCGGGAAAAAATTGCATCCTCATTTAAAAAAGTAAATGACGAAACGAAGGCGGATTAATTGCAAATTATAAATTTTCAATCAACACTTTTAGCAAAGATCTGAGAAATTTGAGCTCTAACGCCTCTTATAGTATCAAGTTATAGATTCTCCCAGAAGTTGGGTCCGTTTGAGTGTGTGGGTGATTTCTTGAGTGCTTGTGTGTTTGTGTTCATAACCCAGGCATCCTTATCGGGGTCCCATTAGCCTTATAGTGAAGGATCCCTATTTGAGTTGGGTGTGCGTGCCTGTGGTTGTCACTGGCGAGGAAGTAACATTCCCGTAAACCACCACAGGAGGGTTTTCTGGTTGAGAGGTTGTGGTTGGTCACTGCTGTGGAATTGGCCTTGCCCCCGCAAACCAACACAGCAATTGTTGTGTAATTTGGACGAGTGGTGCCAATTTATTACGACCATTGGAGATTTTTTAACGTGTTACTTATGGTAAAGGCGTAATATTGGCAAAACTTTGATAGTGATCGTGTAAAGTAATTAAAATTAACTGTAATGCATCAGGATAATCCCGATTTTGTTAAAACCATGTCTCTTGGCGCAAACACTGTGAAGCGACGTATTCATTGATGAAATTGCAGACAATGTTGAAAACTACCGAGTATCTGTTCTCCAAAAAACTAAATTTCAATGTAGTTAGACGAGTCTATAATTAACGATAATGATGCTGAGTTAATAGTAAACGTGCGATACTTTAATTAACTGAATATATTGCTGGAAGAAATGCTGTTTTCGAAAATAATGACGTAGACACAAAGGGATTAACAATGTTTCATGCAGCAAATACATATTTAAAAAAATTATCTTAAACCAATATTGTTGCGTGCGCTACTGATGTTAATGGTTAAGGTCACCACCGTGGATTTCTTGACTATTTGAAAGAAAAAGTAGGTACACACATCTTGGCCACCCAGCATGGAAAATAGACTCCATCCTGTAGGAAAATATTTAAGGGGGTATTCAAGTATTACGTAAGGCAATATTTACTACTTGTTAACCCCCCCCCCCCCTCCCACTCCTATGTAAGACAACCTAAGATTTCACGAACCCTCCCCTCCCAGTATTACGTAAGTTATCAGATATATTTGAAACCAGGAACAAAGATATTAAACTATGGAGGATTTTAAAACAAAATGCGCAAGAACTGACCTCATCACGGATATCGATAACAGTTTTTGATATTTCGCGAATCGCTCTACGCGCAACTCGGAAAACATGTGATCTTTAAAAATGCAACATCTCTAAACTAAAGAACGCAACGAATTGGTTGTATGTTTTAGTTTAGCATACATTCAGGCGTACCGCCGCGGCGGTGATCCTAAAAAGTAAGATTTTTCCTAGAGAAATAATTTTTAAAAGTGATAAAAATACGAATTCAGAAATGGCTTATATCTAACGTAAAACTGTCTCAGACCCCCTCACTCCCCTACGTAAGGCAACGTAAGAAAAGCCAAACCCTCCTCCTTCTTCAAAACGTCTTACGTAATACTTGAATGGCCCCTAATTGCAGTTATTCATTCTTCTTCAACTACGATGGTTAAAGGTGTTAATTTGATCAAATCAAATGCCAAAGATAATAAAATGTTTCACCAGCTTTGCCTGTCGTTAATGATGAGTGACTTTTTCGTTTACTTTTACACACAGAAGTGCGATGGCTCTCAAAGGGAAAATGTCTGTACCCCGATTTGTGGTTTTATTTGACACTACTATGCAGTTATTAGAGAATAAGAATGAAGATCTCTGTCAACAATTAGAAGCAAGAAAAATGATGCCATTTATTTCGCGGACGTTTTCAAAAGATTCAATGAAATTAATTTGCAGCTTCAAGGAGCAAATATATTTCTGACCAATTGCAAAAACAGCATATCATTAATTAAAAACTTGATCATATCCGGCACAATATACTACAGAGAGAATTAAATCAATTTCCCGAAATGCTCTTTAAAAAAACGACGAATCTCCGGACGACATCGAAAAATATTCAAGCCACCTCTCCATGCACATAAGTTGGGCATTGCAACATATTTTGAACTTAAAATTTTATGATTGAATGACAGATCCCTTTGCTACAAATATAAACGAAGTTGATATAACATTTCAAGAAGAACTATCAGAACTCATATATGATTTCATCATAATCAGGTGTTCTACTGATAAGAAGGATCCATCCATCCTTCAATTATTCATTATTATTATTTTTATTTATTTTAAATTATTTCCATCCTTTTCTGTCCCTTATCCGCCTCTTCCTTGGTCTCCTTGTATTCTCCTCTCTTAACCTCCTTCATCTCCTTTCTCTTCTACCCTTCCACCAATCCTTCAAAGCTGTAGTTATTATTCCCTTCCTTCTTAATTTGTACATGCCCGATCCAACTTGCTTTTCTCTTCCGAATGTTGTTTAGAATCTTTCTATCCTCACCAGCCCCGTGCGGCACCGCTTCACTCCTTATTTTGTCTGTCCATCATACATTATCCAACCTCCACACTTCAAATATGGTGATGAGAGTAAAATAATCGCACTCTGGAGGGTATCAGAAACTCTGGTCAAATAAAATATATCTGCGTTAATTCTAATTATTATTATAAATCCATTTTTATCCTATTATTTCTCTAAGCGCTAAATTAATTTATTGAAGCATAGGTGGGTGGTAGGGAAAATATACTTTTAACAAGATTAGAAAATAAAGTTGTATCAGGGCAGATGTGGTGGAATTCATTAATAGAATGAAATTTCTTAGCAGTTTTCCACTTTTTTTTATGTTAAATATAGGCATGTGCGACCAGTTTCGATGTATTACATTATTGTCGACATAATACATCGAAACTGGTCGCACAAACCTATCTATAATAAAAACAAAAGTGGAAAACTGCTAAGAAATTACATTGCTAAGATAACAAAATGTGGGCGGTAGGTAAAAAGAAAGGTTGGGCACCACTGGTTTAAAGTATTTTGATCGGGCAATGTGTGTTTCGTGTCCTTCAGTCATTCTACCTGCCAGCGACTCTTCGTTGATCTTTTTTGTTTTTTAAACAAGGTGATATTCTATCATGACCAAATTGTGATGGCTATCATGATACACATGCCAAAATAGCTCTTGCAGTCTTGATTTCTAAATCGCTTTTTTTTAATAACGTATAATTTCACTAACGTATATATACTAACGTATAATATAATGTTCACTAAAGTATAATTTCACTAACGTACATACACTAAAGTATATACACAAACGTATAATGTGATTTTCAATAACGTATAATTTCACTAATGTATAATCAATTTAAAAATTTCTTGTACTTTGGCATCCAAATGTAGGACTACTCTACCTCCGGGATATTTTACTCGAGAGAATTCCAGCACGTCTTTCACTATAAAATATGTAAGAGAACTTGGAATAGCTGCTTCGTCTTGGAATAATAAGATGGTGGTTTCCCATTGCTTTCCATATCGCAGAAATGCAGCCGCCTGTAGTTATTGTCGCTGTGCTGACCCGACAAACTAAAGACTAACAACACAACAATTCTGTGCTAATTATGCAGTACAGAATTTAATTCTAATTTAAATTAGTTGATGCCGTTATTTTTTATTAATTTCGTTAGGAAATAAATATGGACATAAAAAACAGGAAAAAGTTATATGATTTCATTCAATAGGGAATGAAAATTCGGTAAATACAAAGTATCTTTCTGTCTCGAAATTTCTGCATGATACGTTGGAAGTATCTGCATGATACGTTCTGGACTAGGAAGATAATTCAAATATTAAAGAATTTTTGGGCTAGACCACGAATTGAAATGCTTTCAGTGCATATTCTAATAATGGGAAGAATGAAGGACTAATCAGGGTAATGCAAAACATTTAAGCTTGGATAAGGAAGGATTTTTCCATCGGTCATGCATAAATATCTTCATGGAACTTTTGGCTGAGGTTAATACCGATCACTGGTCACAATGTTTCAATTTCATTTATTTTAATCCATGCTATTACAACATTATCCTTTGCTAGAATAGATGAGACGGTGAGAATTATCTATACAATCAATTTTAAGAAATATTTTCCCCATTTTTTTTAAGTCAAATGAAAACTACGTATTAGACGTTTCGCTCTTATTAAGGTTGCCATTTCTAGTTTCCGCAGCCGGGTTGAAGCAGCAGCCACGTGCGCGAATACAAGCGGTTGAGCGACGAATGGAAAGCAGAATGGAGTCAGTGAATTGCGAGAGAGCGATTAATTAAAAGCCCCTTGAGCGCCGCGTGCATCGAATAATAATAAACTCTCGTTGTCTGACGAAGAGAAGAGAGGCCTGCGCCGCCCTCGGTTAATAACGGCTTTGAATCTTCCGACGCGTTCGATACCAGGGGGCGCGCGAAATGCTGGCTGCTCGGATGTGCTGCCCTCTCTTGGTAATCCCCGAGAGACGGCGGCGGCGGCGGCGCTGCGGGCGCACTGGCTCTTGGGATGGGGTCGAGGGGTAGAAAAAGCCTTCCTAACGATAATCCCTCTCATTGGAGACAAAAGGAGGCTCCCCCTTAAATCCAGCTGATGGGCCTATTTATTCCTGCCTGATAATCTACTGTATTTCGCTCACCCATTGGCTGGAAAGCGCTCGAACTTTTAAAGACTTAAATTCCCACATCTATTTAGTAATCAAGTATTTCTCCGAGTTCTAGAAGTTTGAAAATGAAGGTTACCCATTAAAGTACCATTGTTTTCAAACTCATGGCTTTTCAAAAATATCGTAACTAGGGATGCGATGGTGGCTTCGTGGTTACTATGATATTATTTGAATAGGTATTTGACCACAGACATTATAGATACTTAACTCAAAAGAGATTCGCCAGTAATTCATTGCAAGGTCATTAACATATACTTTAATGCTTATTTTCTCGAGCCTTGTCAGTTAGCGAAAATTGTGGCAGCGTTGTTAGTTTCATTATCTACATGAATAAAGCTGTAAATGAAAGACTTAAACAAGAGTTTTCAGTTTTTTTTCAACTATATGGAAGGCGTTGATATTGAGAATGCATATTTATGTTTCCCAAACAATTCTTCCTCCTGAAATAGCATGATATAAAAATACATTTTATCTTATGTATTATTATTTTATCTGTATATTTTATCTTAGGTGTTGCCCTTATCTTGCATGCCCTCCTCAAGCAGCGCCAATTCAATCAACCACCGAAACTCCTGCGTCATTTTTCCAAGCAGGACATAAATGGTTATACCAAATGCGGATCTATCCAGAACAAAAAACTCGAGGTGGAGTGCAAAATCAAAGACTTCGATCAACCCAAAGAGTTTGTAGACGCGAGTTTCTTCAGGGCAGTCCTTCTATAGTTGCCTTGGTTGAACCAGACCGAAAAAAAACACCCAGAGCGAAAAAACACATCGACAAACATTAGCGCTGGGAAAAACTTAGTTTTTTTGGGTTTTATTGGGTATTGGGTTAGTTTAGGAGCTTGAGTTTCATTGGCCTTTGGTCTCACATTTACAATATTATGGGTTTAAAGTTACTACATTCTTATGAGGTTATAGAAGTATGCAAACACATTTTTGGGTTTCTTTATCCCTGATGCATCATTGATTACTCTTTTGAGTTAACAGCTTTTGATGACTTTACTGCAAGTTATAGGATTAAAATGATAGAATAGAACATAAATTATTCATACTTATTCTGGGACTTGCATGTCCTAAAGAACATGGCATACTTAAACTTTGAAAGGCGATATCACAGCGAAACTATGGTTCTCAATGACAAGGATATATTCATAATAGACAAACTAATGATAATTACATTGCAACTACATACATTTGAGCATTACTTGTTTCAATGTTTTTTCGAAATGAGTTAAATATTGAAGTAATATTTTAAGTCATAGATTTAGAGCAGATCTGCCTTCTTTGATCAAATAATCCATACAAAAATATTGAATAGACCATCCGAAATATACAAATGACAACTAACAATAAGAGACATGACCTTTTCAAGCTACACGTAACAGATACCTATCATAAGACAATCACAAAAATTAGAAAATCATACAAAACCTGAGATAACCACAAAAATATTACAAAGAAAAAGTGATATATAATTTTTTAGATTTTTATCACGTATCCGTTCATTTTATTTTTGAACTGATTTGTGGAAGGTATATTTTTCTGTTTCGAGGAAAGGAGCTATGCAAACTGCACATTATGACATGAACTGACTGATTACAAGTGGAAGTTCGATGGTATTGTATAATCCTCAATGTCTCCGAATTGATTGTTTCGCTATTTTTCCTAGTGTTGTAATACGACAATTCGCTATAAAGATACTCTGGTACAGAAGTTTTTAACAATTTTTAGATGAAAAGATTCAACTGATGCACGCTTCTTTCCAACTTATGACCATATTTATTGGAGAACCTGCGAAAGCATGGTGTTGCAATGTTACTACAAGCAAACGAGCAATTGACATCTAGGCAAAGAGGTTCTTCTGGCGTCATATCCGTATGAAGCCTGGGCATTGATGCTATTTTGGCAGCATTCGCTTTCTTCTTGTAAGGGTTGTTAACATTTCCTATAAGCCTTTCCTGCCGCATCATACTCTTCAGCTCGCAAATTCATGGATGCTACATGTGCTAGCTTCGCGGCTAACTTCTTTCTCTTAACCCGGGTGTGGTCGCTAAGCTACCTATCACGCGAGCGGTCGCGTGCGAGACTTTTTCTCACACTCAGGTGTATCATTGATTATCTATCATAGAGCGTTTATTGACAATATATTACACTATATTTAAATTCAATTTATTTCTCTTAATGTTCAATTGAAACATTGATTCCCACATATACACTATTACTGATACGATTAAGTAATCATTGCAACGTTTACTGGCGATGATATCTTTGGGTATCAATGAAGAAAATTACCATTCTCAAGAAGAAATATTTATTAATGAGGACATACAGTCTCATGACTCATAAATTTGCATTAACATATCTGCTCTCCACGAAATGAATCAACTTTGCCCGCATGTTGCGAAAGTGTAACGCAACTGAGTGATACAAAAACACTAACGTCAGTGGTCGCGCGATGAGAAAAAGTCTCACACCTTGTAGCCGACGGTATCAGACACATCATTACACAGCTGCGGACGCTTTATTTATACTTTATGAGACGGTCGGTCAATAGGAAGAGATGAAAAGTCAGCTTGAAGGAAAGGAAACTTATTCTAACTCATAATTACAAAAAGAATACAAGTTTAAATTTGGCGTGAGAGAAAATCTCATAGCGCGACCAATGGCGGGTTAAATTCACTACTTTTCTTCGTTTAGATCTGCCACAAGGCCTATCAACTTTTTTGTCTTTTCATTTTGTCTTCTTTGCTAGATTTGCTTGCGCTCAAGTGATCGCAAAGTCAGGGATTAAGTTCTCCAGCGGGGAAAAGTGTACCACCAGGGCTAACACCCTAAGATATCGTCTTATTTTCCAATATAATACTAATTCCGTGGGTAGCGTATTTTACAAGTCGTAATAATATATTCATTGGGAAAGGAATCGGGATTTTTAAACTTATCGATACCAATCAGTGGTAACAACTAAAGAAATAAATCTAGTTGTGGATCAAGAAAGACCGTTAGGATTTCCCGCAGGATAATATGAATGAAGTTTTCTCGGGTGTGGCACCGGGTGAAAGTCTAAGCCATAGCCGACGTTTCGATGAACTACTCGCTTATCTCCCTCAGGGCGAAGAACAGAGATGCCATGAGGATTATGAGTGAGTAGCTCAATCGAAACTTCGGCTATGGCTAAAGACTTTCACCCGGTGCCACACCCGAGAAAACTTCATTCATATTATCCAGTGGGAAAGCCTACGGTCTTTCCGCTGGATAATATGATAAATTATCCAAGAAGACTTCATTTTATGCATCTAAATCTACACAGTGGTCTGCAAGCCTCCTCAAGGATGTGTGGCAGGGGAGGAGTTATCACCAACAAGCACTACACTATAGGTATGCTACCAATGCTACAGAAACAATTTGCATGAATGCATTTACCACTATTCTCTCCCTTTTAATAAAAAATATATATATATTTCTACCAAAACAAACAGTAATAATAATAAAAACGGTATTTAATAACTTAAAAAGATACTGTAAACAAAAATTTAGCATAAATATGGATAGTCTTCGAATCATATATCAAGTAGTAACAATACCCATTGATTCATATGGTGTAGAGGTGTGGGGACATAGAATCAATCATAGCAGAGTTAAACGAAAGTTATACGAAGCACAAAGGAGCTGCCTTCTACTTATCGTGAGAGGTTACCGTACATTGAGCAACGAAGCATGAAATGTAATCACTGGAATTAAGCCAATAAATTTAGAAATAATGTCTAGACTCCTCAAGTCACAACTAAGGAGAACCGGAAGAGCTTCAATAGATGGAACTCAGCTTACAAATACCGAAAAATGGAATACAAACAAGAGGAAAATAAATGAAATTACGAACAGAACCTGGCAGGCAGAATGGAATTCAACAGAAAAAGGAAGACTAACATTTAAGTTCTTCCCCAGCATTGAAAATCGACTAAAATGTAAACTCAAAATGGACAGATACATAACCGAAATCCTAAAGGGACATGGAGGACTCAAGACCTATCTTAAGAAAATAGGAAAAGAAGAAAATGAAGAATGTGACTGCAACTTAGGACAGACAGCATAGGTTGTACGATTGTCCAAAATACGCAGAAGAAAGAACTGAGCTTAAGAAGATCTTCGGAAACTGGCCAGTCACACTGGAAGAGGTTGGAAAAGGACTGGGGAATAAAAAAGCAGCCGAAGCAGTTTCAAACTTCACAAGACCGCGAGAAGGAGAAGGGAAATAGAGGAAATCAAGACAAGAAAAGAAAAGAAGGAGAGAAGAGAAGAAAAGAAAAAAGAAGTGGAAGGAATGGTGAGAAGGAGGAAGAAGAAAGAAGACAAATTTGTGATAGAAATACTAATAAGAAAATAACAAATGTAAAGCAAGCAAAGAAAATCGCAAGACACCCGATGAAGAAATCAAAGGAGAAAACCTAATAAATTTTTTTTTAATAATAATACACTTTGTAAAATTAAATGTGATGAAAAACATTGAAACTTGAAGTACACTAGAAAAATATGAACCAATTGTTAAAAAAAAGTAAAATGTAGAAAATTGGGTGTTTAATAATAGGTACCCCAAATATTATTGTAATTGAAACAATAAAGAGGAACTCCGCTCTACCCTTTCAAGGGAAGACGGAGTGGGAGGGAATTGGTGTTCATATTCTCTCCCTTTTAATAAAAAAATAATAATATATTTCTAGGGATGATGATAAAGTGAAGCCGGAACAGGCTTAAAGCCTACCCCTGGAAGGAGGAAGAAGAAGATTTCTAGGGATAGGCAAAAAATACCGGTATTATGAACTACCGGGTAGAATTTTTTTCTATTTCGGTACTGCCGGGTAGGTACTAATATAAATCGGTACTACCGAATGTACCGGCGTTGAAAGTACCGATACTCGAACAGCGCTTCCATCTGCTGTACAAACGACCAACTGCTGAGGGAAACCAGCTGAATGATGGTTATGGGTAACACTAGAACATAATGAAATCAAGGAAAATTTAAAAAATCTTCAATATTCATGGTTGAAAGGAATGGATATTTACTAGGAATGATACAAACCTTTATTATGACTATTTATCAATTTATTTACTTTAAGTATAGCATCACTTAAATATTACCTCGAGATTTCTCATTTGAAGCCGCAAGTACTTGTCCATAGGTATCACAAACATTCAGGAGATTTAATGACAAGAAGCAGTTATCAAATGCCAACTTCAGCATTGATTTCGAAAAATAGTACAGTTTGAATAATTGAACGAGTAGTAAATAATTATTAAGTCAAGTGGAGCCAGTGTTATGATTCTTCAACTCAAGAGTTCCCAAATCAAATCCCTGGACCTCTATAACTCAGTTCTAAAATGAATACAGAACGTCCAATTTCACACAGTTGTAATAGACTTTGTAGTTGGTTATTAGAATGTTTATTATGATCAATACTTTTATTTGGTACACCAAATTTACTATATAGATGATTCTTCTCCGTGACCTCTTTTTTAATAATTTAATATATATTTTATTTTCTTCGGGAGATATAGGTAAAAATATTTGATAGATATTATTTCTCATTGCCGACGTTTCGCATGTGCATGCATGCTTCTTCAGGGCTTTCATTAAAACTTTTGGGTGCATTATACATTAAATTAATGTACAAAGCACCCAATGCATCGCTTATGCGATGAAACCGGTCGTATTGAATAGAATCCATTGTAAAACTCACAAAGTTTGTATTGATTCTGTCAAAATTGAATTTTACAAAGTAACGCCTGAGAATATCGAGTTCATCATAAGTCCTCCGAGTTCACACCCTCGGTCATCTGGTCCTGCTCTCGGAGATTTCAACCTTCCCACCATTTGGAAGACTCCATAATCAGCGGTAACAGTTTCAACTCCAATGGAAAGTTTTTCATCGACCACTTCATCGACGCTTCCTTCTGGCGTTCATCAAGGAAGCGTTCTCGGACCTCTTCTCTTCTCAGTGATAACATAAACAAATGCGCTCTTTCTAACTCATGTGGGATCCTTCTCTGTGTGGACGACTGTAAATCTTTAAAAAGAATTGAGAATACTGCCGACTCTCGGTCCCTGCAACCTTCTCTCAGCTCGTTTGAAGCCTGGTTCTCGCATTCGCTACTAAAAATTATTCCTTTGAAGTCAAAATATATGTTCTTATCTTTAAAACCTAAAGTAACTCCCAACAGCTACACTACATTTAACGGCGTAGTTCCAATCTTTTCTTCACATAATAGTCTGGTTGTCACCTTCGACCCCAAACTCTCTTTCGTCCTGCACCTTAACAAAACAAAATCTGAGGCCATGTATGTCGTGGGTATGCCATACAGACCCACAAACTTCACAAGCCCTCAAAACCATATTCAGTGATTGCGCTCTCCCCATTCTAGAGGTACTGCTCCGTTATCTACTCCACTGCCTGTCCCTCCAACTTGAAAATTCTTGAACGTCCCCTTGATTTATTAATTTCCGTTGTCCGTAACCAGGTAATGGGATCCGGCGCAGAAAGACTTAATCCGGGAACTTAATAAAATACAAAGGAAAGCTGCGCGATTCGTCAAAAACAGCTACGGGCGTACAGACAGCGTTACACAGATGTTAAACGAATTAGGCTGGGAGCCGCTAGAGACTCGGAGGCTGCGCGCTAGGCTTAGATTGCTTGAGCAATTAAGAATAGATATCTTTAAGAGCGGCACGGAGAACATCATATTAGAACCCCATTATATTTCCAGTTCCGACAGAATCGATAAATTAAGAGAGATATTTTGCCGAACGGATAGGTATGTGAATTCGATTTTCCCCCGAACAATAAGGGACTTTAATAAATGCTAGGCGTAATTTAATTAGAGCGTTTCCTTTTTATGTAAACGGCTGGTGTCCTAACACGCCACACGCCTATTGAGGCGGCTTGCGGGGTAGTATGTAGATGTACATGTACCTCGCCTCCGTAATTCTTCCTGAACTGAGATCGTGTCTGCCCTTTCATTGACCCTACTGTCTATCCATAGTAATACCACTGAAATTTCATTTATTTGCAGTACTTTAAACGATCAGTTCCGATCGATAGAAATTCTCCTGTTCTTGGGGGCTATTCTGTATGTTCTCGGAATCTCCGAACCTCGAAAGTGACGAAATTTTGACGTCACAGGCTCTAAAATTTCAAATAGGGCCATTAAAAGTTGAGGTTTATCGGGGAAAGTGACGTCACGACCGCGGATTTTCCGAGTTTCGACCATGTTGAGTCCTTACTGAATAAGGCCCCTTTTCTCACCATATCCCTGCCCGTACCCTTGAGCAACAATCACCTCCTTACACCTACACATCTTTCCCCCTCCCAGCGATCAATATCTCAATCATCCCTCCCGAAATTGTTTAACACACCACTTCATCTGCACACCCTTCTCTTGATCTCTGCACACCCTTTGGAATACACAGAAACTCGCCTCTTATGGAAAGTGTATTCCTCCTAATTCCCCCATATTCCCGTATTGTTGTATTTTATTGATTAATGCTGTTGTCTTATATTAATGCTTTTTATTAATGATATTATTTTTCTATCCATCTTTTTATTTAATTTTTGTAAATTTTTCGGATCATATGTTTTAAATATTCATTTAAAGGCAGACGCTGGCGGTTTTTTAAATAAATTAAATAAAAATACTGCATTTAGTTATTCTGCTCATAGCAATCACACTCTTCAGAACTAGAGTGACCATTTGGCTACTCTAGTGCTAATATTCGGTTAATTGTTTAACCTTTTCTTTAATTTTGCATTATAATTGGCTCGAGTAATAATAATTCCTAAAGAACACGAAAAGCTTAACATTCTCTGGTTGTTTGGAGGTAAGCTCTTAGTAATAGGTAAAAAACAATATTCTTCGTCAAATTCTTAATGAATAAAAGTATGTCATTGGAAAAACAAATAGTGAATGGTACATGTACAGAAATGTTGCCCAACTTTTGAATAATCGTTGAATTCACGGGCATAAGTTAAATTCCATCCCAACATTCACATGATCCGCTTTAAGGAGTATTTTGTAGAGTTTTAGCGAGGAAAGGTAAATATGAAGCATATCAATTGAGGTGACGCGTCCAAGCCTAAGGGTGTTAATGACGAATCTAGCATTTAACATTATGATATGAAGGAAACTCGTCAATAAGGACCAATAATATTCTCACAGGCGGGTGGGATGTAATGGGTATCCACGAATCAATATTTTTTTTACATATGAAATGCTATTGATTCGCGTGTACGCATAAGATAAGCAACCTTTCGGCAATTATAATTTTGCACGTGAAAATGTGTTCAACCAAGGAAATAACTCAGGGGGGTTATTTTTGTTTGGTGAAGTTTATTTTTGAGGGAGGAGACACACTTCGAGACCTTTGCATTTAATAGCTTACAGTAATTGAAGGCGTACTTTAAGTGAATTAATATTATTTTGAGAACATCATATAATTCACAAATTCCTTTTTCCCTAAGGGAGAGACTACCCTTTTTGGATTTTACCAGCTCATCTTTTTCAATTACATCCATACAATTCCCTAACCTTTTTAACTCTTAACCTTTTTTGCATCTTAAAACGGAATCAAACTTTTCCTTAAAATGGTAGAACATCTATCTAATTGCATCTTAATACACGTCGTCTGGCTGCTATTGAATCATTGGTCCGGTGAGTTAAGTTAACTTTTCCACATTTTACGAGAGCATGTAAAAGTAACGTATTCCGTAATAGTTTATTTTCCCGTTAAAATGCAATTAAAGATGGATGCAGGTGATGAAGGCTCTCTGAGAGTAGTGACCCTTGTAATTGGCGTGGCCACATTGTGGATATAAGGAGTGGAGAGGTGTTAATGAACCCACAATTATTGATGTTGAATGAATCCCCAATGGGCATAATAAATTATATACAGGCATAGTTATGAGTGGATGAAAGATGCATATGGCATCCACACATGAGTACACACGTACGCACTCACCCACACACAAACACACTCATAGAAAACTCGCAAATTCCCCCCCCCCCCCCTTAGATTGCTACCCCTGGATCCGCCCCTGGCTTGCTGTACACTATGCGCACCAGGGTGGATCGAGTAAAAAATACTTTTTTGAATGTCGAAATGTTCTCCCTTGAAAGGTTGCTATTTTGAGTTGATCGTCATCTGCTTAAATATTATTGCTGAACGTGTGCTGTGGTGTAAGATTTCACGCTTTCCCGGCGAATTGCAGTGATGAACTCTTCTCGGGCTCTACACCGGGTGAGTGAATGAAATGCTGCCGACGTTTCGGGTAGCGACTCGTTGCCCATCCATCCTCAAGGCAAATGTCACGTAACTAAACTGTCCGTTGGTTTTATACGAACGGTAGGGGATTGGTCGAGCCTCGATTGTTGATCCGGAGGACCGTTGACCGTTGAAATTTGGCCGTTGACCGTTGGTCTTGCTCTGTCAACCTGTATTCTTTTTAGGATCCTATTCCACGAGCTGCTGATGGTATAGCCCGAATCCCGGTTTACGTTCCTCCTTTCCATTTTAATCTCTATCGCTTCCTTTGTCAAGCGATCCCAAAATTTTTCTGAGCGCCAGAGAACCCTCGTATCGTCCCATTAAATGCGATGGTCCAGACTGAGGCAATGTTCAACCACCGTTGATTTCCCCGGCTGTCCGAGTCGAAAATGTTCCTGTGCTGTGGTTCCGCATCTCGCTTCAAGATTGAAGACTTAAATCGAAATTCACGGAATTTGTGATGGCGCCGATGTCGGCTCCAAATGTCTGTTTTTAGCGGAGACGGGCGCATGGGTGCTGACGATCATTGAATCAACAGGTTCAATGCTTAATATCGACATCAGAGTTGACCACGGGGAGGTGGGAGGGACTTATAAAGTGTCAAATTCGTCTAATTTACGTGTGATTCTGATGTGAAGCTGTATAAAAAAAGCCTCCCAAAGAAGTGCCTTTGTGAGGTAATAAAGCGATTAGGCGTGCAAAGGATTCTTTCCTTTCGCCCTCAAAAGGCCGCTAGGAGGAATTCCAGTTACCAAATTCAGCGTGGGTACATATTTTCAAATTTCAGCGCATCGATGACTTGAAACACAAGCAACGCAAGTTAATGTGTTTAATTCGAGTATCTTACTCGGAGACACATTATATCCTCATTTTTTAACTACTCTTGACAATGTAAGAAGTTATGAAATAACCACCAGCGCTATAATTATTCCGGAGTGAAGACAGATTCCAATGCGTCATCTGTTCTTTTAGCCAATCAAATTGTAGTTCCCGAACTAGGGCATGATTACCTAAGGGATCAATTAAATGAAATGATTTTAGGTGCTGGATTTGTGAAAAGAACTTTGAAATTACGAAAAATAACGACCAATTATGAGGATACAGAAGGAAATATGAAGTAAATGCAAAATATTTGTCAGCAGAAGTTAAAAGAGATATCGGACAGTTACAAAATCAGCTGAAACTAAGCATGACATAACTGAGGCTACAGTAATCGATGCTGTCGATCCTGATTATACGGTAAGAAATTATATAAAAACAGTCTCCAGGATCGTTCACCACGAATTAAGTTGCCCTTCCCGAGGAAAGTTGATCGGCGTGACATCCGATGCGGACATTGCTTCTGTCGTACTTCATCATGCTTGCGAACATGTTGGATTGAAATATGAACATTGACAGGAGTGAAGTGCGTCGGCCTAAATGCGTGACCCGCTCATCCCATTCAGGCCGAGAGGCTGGCTCAGAAAATAGTAATATTTTAAAGGACTGGGAGACGAAATCTAAATTGACGCCTGCACCGAAGAAGGTTAATGGCTTCGCACGTAAGCATTTGAAGAACAAATATCACTCAATAAAAATAGCCTTTCTCAACGTATCACAGGCACATCACTCCAAAAATTCAAAAATGTCATAGATAGGTGATGAAACTTATTTTTTTAAATGAAGACTGCAATTTATCCCAATTCGACTTCATTGTCTGTGACGGCGAAGGTGCGAATGATGGAAAATCTTGCTCAAACGACCGTTAACCGGTCACCAGGCTCTCATCTCGGCGACACATCGAAAGAACGAGCATTTGCGGCCCCAAGGGGGCAATAGGGGCAATTGCCCCCTTGCCCCCCCCCCAAAAAAACCGGCATATTTCTTTGTCATAGACCTTAAATTAAAATCCTAAATTATTTTGTTGCTATTTTGCTATTGAAGTTTTGGCTATTTTTCTTCAAAAATCCAGTTAAATTTTATATAAACTTAAAACGGTTTTGGAAAACCATGAGCGTAAATCAAAATAATTTTGGAATAAGACGAGACTTGGAGGTCATCTAAAAGGGAAATATGCATTTAGTAAACACTTGCTCTTCTTAAAAGGACAAACTTTGGCTTTAAAACCACTTGTAACGCGACATTTTGCACATAGTTTGTTACGACTTTCCTGTACGAGACCCACGAGACCTTTTCCTGGGGGGTACCCCAAGAGCCGCAGGTGCCCCTGGTCTGGAGCCGCTCTGGAGAGATCTACTTCATTGTCGTGTTTTACCTTTTTTGTGGTCCGGCCTGATCTCTCGCCGCGCGCAAGGAGTGTGTCACCCGTGACTGGGAAGCGATGGAAGGAAGGAAGAGGGAGGATCCAAGCGGCGGCCGCTCCTTGTCCCGCTGCGAGCTGTCCTCCACGCTAAGATGACGGCGAATGAATTGACCCCAAGAAGAGAGAGGGGATGATGATCCGCCAAGCACCCACCCAGCGGCGCGCGCGCATTGCACAGGGCTCCGTCGGGAGGGCGGGTTTTGGTTGAGGGTGCAGTTCATCGCAGAAAAGGGCGCCTTTTTCAACAGGTGGCGCCTCCTATCTCGCTCGTGGGGGGGGGGGAGGCGCGGAAACACACGAAACGTCTTATGGACCGCGCCGGAAGATCCGTGGTGGGAGGTAGATTGATAAGAGATTTATTAAATGTTCTGGGTACATACCCCTAAAAGCAACAAATACGTAACGTACATAACATTTCTTTTTTTTATTATTATTAAAGTGCCTATAAGACATACAAAATAGGTCCTTCTAAGCCACATGGCTTATCAGAAGGTTCCTTATTTAATTACAGAGCGGCAAGTTACAAATATTTGAATTCAGACATTTATTATAAAGAATCATACATGTTGTAGTATTAGAATACTAATATTTTAATATCATATTTTATAAGTTTATTTATAAGGAATAGTAATTTAGTTTATTTTTGAATAGTTATTAAATAAAAACAAAATGAAAACGTAATACAATATTTACATAGAAACAAGAATTAATTACATGCTCTAAAATAGCTGAAACATTAGAGTAAAAAATGGATGGTTTGATTACTGCTGTAACAGGTAAACTATAACATTTCTACTCGAAGGTTCCACAGTCCTCAGAGGTAGGCATGGGTGGTACTCAAATAAGTACAGGGATTTTTTTGACGAGTATTAAAAAGCAATAATACTACTCAGCCCCCGGTAGTACCGACGAATAAGTACCGGTATTTATGCGAATGATTAAATATTTTAATTGATTACAAATTGACATACGTTTCACCCTAATTTTCCGGAATTTCGGCATTTTAGAATATCAGTCCAAAGAGATGCGCAGACATTTCCATCCATTGGCATTTTTAATGGACATTCAATGCGACAAATATACATCGGGTATTCAGTAAATGCATTTTATTTTACTCTACATGCTTGAGCTCGTCGCTTTTTGTTGGAATGATTTTAAATCACATGAAGAACGATCGGTATTTTTTTAAATTCAGTGGTCAGGTACAATGCCGTGTCATAGTGATCAATCCTTGCGGTCGCACTAACGCTTAAGTTACAGGAATAAATATTTGTATTAATAAGGTCTAAAATCATTGATTGTCTGGTGTTCGGCATTCGTCAAAAATGTATACTTACCTTTTATATCAAAAATGATAACAAATATATCCCAACTTCACGATTATGTAAATATGAAAAAATACAGACATGTTAAGAGAACATTTAAAAATTAGTGTAGTTAGTAAATTTTCGTAGTTAGTTCCGTTAGTTGACGCAGGATAGCAGCTGTGTCTAAATACCGGTATTTTTAGTACCGATAACGTCGGTAGTACCGATTTGAAATACTGGTCGGTACTACCGGATTTAGTATCAGTACTACCGAATACATATATCTTTTGCTTATCCCTAGTGGGGGCTGGAGATGTTTCTATGGATGGCGGTGATGACACAGAATTATGTGTTCCAAAACGTCTCCCTGTAACAGAGAAAGTACGGTTTGCGAGGATGCCGCTTAGGGGTCGTGCGGCACAGCGTGCTTGGACGGGAGCCATAAATGAGAAAGGAAAGAGGGACTGGGATGAGGACGAAAAATGAAATCTATGATGTGTATCGCTTCGTTTTTGTACATATGGTCCCAACGAAGTGATTTCGCACCTATCAGTTCGCCAGCATTACATCCCTTATTTTGTTGTTTCTGTCAGTTCTAGAGATGTGTGTACAGTAGTTATGTTCCAAGTCGGTCTTTTTAGAGATCTCGGTCACGTAAATCATTCACATTTGTGAGTCAATCGCAATTTACAGATCATGAATGAATGTTGTTCCAGCGAGCGATCTGTATAAGTTGCTAACGATCATAGATCTCTCAGGAAAGTCGTGATTGATATAAAATCGTAACGAACATTGCTCTCGTTGGCTGTGATATATTCTTCTAGGATTTGCTGTGTTTTGGACACTTCTGTGCCCATCCAACCCTACTGGCACATCAGAAAGCTGCATTGGGCTATTAAGTAGGATTTTTACACCAGAGAGCGTGAAATTCGCCTTGGCAAAATCATTTAAACTTTTCATGGCGAATTTCGCCCTCTCTGGTGTAGGTACATATACCTTTGCACCTGTGCGCGTGACTGCATACCACATAATTTGTGCAATCGCATTGATTGGAAAAATTATTAAAAAGGAGTTAAACAGAAGTGTAGGTGCTAGGGATGAGATCAAGAAACAAAGAAACCAAACCCGCAGCAATAAATGTTCACTCATCGCCATTAACGGACAGTTTCAAAAGTTTGTCTGATGCATTCCATTCTTGATCTTCTTCTGTAATTCTTTCTGTCGTTTATTTTAGCTTTCATGAAGCTATTGCGTCGCAAAATATATCCCATAAGTTTGTCTCTTCTTCTCAGAGTTTTTATCGTACTTTTATTCTCTTCAACTCGTAGGACTTTTTCGTTGGTGATTATCTCCGTCTATTTAATTTTCATCATTCTCCGATAGCACCAAGTCTCAGTCGCTCCCGAAACTAAGTTATACTTTTCATTCACAACGCTCCCAATTTCTTCTTTTTCTGCAGCGGTTACTGTCCAAGTTTCACTTCCATATTAGAGCATGCTCCAAATTTGTTCTAACAAAGTGGTTCATCACTTCCAGGCTTGTATTACCAGCTGTCAGCAGACTTTTACTGGTGAAGGCCCTATTTTTTCCAATGCACATTGCCAAATGCCGTCCTTAGAACGATGAATTAATTTAGTTACATTAGGTAATATTCAACATATACTGACGCCAAACAGTTTAGCCGGAAACCATTTTATTTTTTCATATTACTGTTTAATAATTGAGCTACACATAAGTAACATAAGATATATATGCATTTCACCGAAAATTCGGATTCAAAGCAGTAGGTGCTTTTTTCTCCAGGAAAAAGTAGTTCACGCGTTTTCAGATGAAACGGCCGGACGCAATAGTATGCAAATGCTAACGTCAGCGTTAATTTCTAACAAAAAGTACTCTTTGAAATAACTGGACGAGTTGTAAGTGTGTGCTAAGTGGAGCCAGTACCTAATACGATGCATTTGATCTTGAATTCCCAAATTTACATCCTGGATCTTTGACACTTGGTCCTTCAAATGAAAACGGAATGCATGCTTTCACACTGGTACTATAGCTCATTATCAGAATTTTTAACGTAATCGGTAGTTTTTTGACGATTCAAATAGACTATTTTTGATGGAAATCAAACCGACTGAGATCAGGTGGCGATTTTTAGAAATAAGTTAGGACGGAATGGTGACCTTTTAGGTTGTAACCAATTCGTTTTACTTCCTTGGCTCCCTCACTTTTACATGAAATTTAAAATCCCCACGGTGGTCACCAATGACTGCAATCGGTTCGGTAATGTAAGTCGTTGATAATGCTATTTAGGTTTTTTCTATTAGCAGTTAACACTGAGATATCGATCGATTTCCTATCGTCCTCATCCGCCAATATCTTTATATCGTAGTAAACAATATTTATAGTATTATGTTAGTTTAGTTTCTTTGAGAATTGATGAATTACTGTTCGCTTTGATCGCTTACCGGGCATATGTTTCTTAAATTTCATTGCTTTGCCTATACTAGATTGTATTCAGTGTTTTATTTTCAATGTAATGAGCGACCTGTGAAGAAAATAGCTTTAAATTAGTGGTAATAATACTTCTCTATTCTCTCTCATATCGTGTATTCTTTTTATTACGCCGGCCAAGGTGGCGGCGGGTTAACGTCCTTGCCTTCTCGCGGTCGCGGGTTCGAGTCCATCCTGGGGAGGATTTTTCACTTCCCAGGGCATGGTTTTGTGTGCTAGTTCATTGTTAATATTGTTAATACCCCGATGTAAAGGCCAATGAGAGCTGTTTTCGTGTGGTGAATAAATAAATAAATAATAAAGGGAAAGATTAATTCCGCATTTATTGTGATTTTCTGAGGCCAAGGAAAGTACAAATATCAACCACATTGGTTTGCTTAGTTATTTTATTATATTTATCGAGTAGATGCAACATAGTTCACCTAAAAATTTCCTTTGAAAGAAAGGATTTTAAAGATATTCTTCTTCATAAGACGTGGTCAACTTCGCCGCTGAACCAGTTTCTCTCTTGATCTATCGCTGCGTCCCGTACTGTATGAGAATATTAAGCCTCGGTTATATTGAAGAAATCTCGGTGCGAATGAAGTAATGAACTGCCTTTCTCTCATCTCACTGCAATGACGACGATTGCTTCCAAATTGTGCTCTGTCCTTCTTCCCGTGTTACCATTCTAATACGTAATTAACACAATGCTTGGCTTTGCTCTTGTTTTATGTCTGAATTATTTCCACGTCACGAAATTTTACCAACAATATTACACTACCCTGCCAAAATATCTAGATTTACAGCTTACAAAATAGCTTAATCTCCAACAAATATGATAAATTATGCTTGCAAGTTACTTAAAATTTGAGTTACGATTCAATTACTTATGAAATTATTAATTTCTGCCGCAATTTTTTTCCCGTGGCAATTTCTTCGTATTCCATTACTTATTGAAGCATTTGTCAGTAACATTTTGTTTGCATTCAAGATCTATGGGTCTGAGAAACCCAAGTTTCTGTCTTTTACAATTGCCCACAATGTTTCAAGTGGTAATTTATTTATTAAAAAAAAAACATGAATGTTTTAGGTTTTAAATATATAGGTATTTATTATGTGGCAAAAGACGTTGGAATGTTGAGGAGAGAGGATAGCCGTCTTCCCTGTAGAAATTCTGTGCGTTTTTTTCTATTTCAATAGCATCTCTTATCAGCCGAGGGAAATATTTATTTTTTCTGGCGATGATCTTGCAATTGTGAAAGTTTATGTCGTGGCCGGGTTCTGACCAGGCGTGCTCTGCAACCGCGGAATGGCGAACATTTTTCTTTTCGGTCGCCCTTTGGTGTTCCTCTATTCTACATTTCAGGTATCTCGATGTTTGACCGATATACGATTTTCCGCAGCTACACTTCACTTCGAACACCTCTTCATAAATGTCATCCGGGTGTCGATATTTTTCGGTTCGAAGGAGGTCAGTGGTCTTCTTTTCGCTTTTGAATCTCGTCAAGACGTCGTACTTGGCTTGAGAACTCATGCGATCCTCTGTGAAGTCCCGGCGACGTATGATAAGAGAGCGTATGTCTTTGCCTTCTCCTGTATTTCGGTTTCCATGGTTATACAACTAATACATAAAATCGCATGTAGGAAGAAGGGAAACGTAATGTGGCCGTGAACAAAAATACGCCACATCAGACACGCATAACAGATAAGTAAACCCACTGTATACCTGATAAAACGACAAGATGGCGACTGTTTACAAAAGGTTCGAGGAGTTGAAGAAAAATGAACTCGTGGATCAGCTGATTAAGTTGGGATTAGATATAACGGGAGCTCAAGCAGATTTGAAGGAGAGATTAAAACTTGCTTTGGAGTAGAAGGGTATCAATATTAATAAACACAAGTTTTAAGTCACTCAAGTAATTGCAGCGGAGCTTAGTTTGAATACGATATTGAGGACGATACGAGTAGAACGAGAAGACATGGAGAGAGAGTACGGGTGAAACAGCAAACTACACTTTTCACGGAGATAAGGACGCAGCTAACGGAACAACGGAAATACGTAGCTGAGAACGTAAGGGAAAGCATAGAAGCTATGAAAACAGAGTGGAGTGCAGATTTTATCGCGTACAGAGCGGATATGTTAGAAAGAAAAAATCAGTTCCGCGAAGAAATGGAAAGGTTACGGGAAGAAGCGAGATTGGAGGCGGAGAATACACGGAGGGAGATGATGATCATCCAAGAACGAGTCGCACAAAACGAAAGCATGGTGATGCAGTTGGTGACGAAGATTACCGTACATCTACATCTACAAAATACCCTGAAAGCCACCTCAGGGGTGTGTGGCAGGGGGTGAGTAATCACCAACATGCATTACACTATACCCTAGAGTTAGTGTAACTACGACTAATTACCCATTAGCATAAATCGCTAATGCTTGTCACGAGGTGAAGCCTCACAAGCATGTACTACTACACTACAGACGCACTACCGTAGATGAGGCGCACATTGAGCAGCGACTGAAGAGACTCGCGGAGGAACAGGTGATGAAGAGAATGAAGGAGCAGGGTGTGAGAAAGACAACAGCAACGCATATTCCAGCGGTGTCATTCAAAATACCACAATTCGAAGGAAGGCGAGGAACGAGACCCATGAGATATCTCCACGAACTCGAAGAATACCGGGAGAAGTATCAGCTGTCTAGCAACGACTTGTTAAAAATAACTCGACAGGGAATGAATGGACATGCGGCGGAATGGATGAATGCAACGTCACCTATATGCCGATTTCCAAACATTTAAGGAGATATTTCAAGCGCAGTATTGGGGACGAGAACAACAGATGGATGTAAGACGGATGTTGGACACGGGGCGATACAACGCGACAGGGAATCTGAGTAGAGTGGAGTACGCTACATCCAGAATCAGCGCAGCGAAGGAAACACAGACCGCAGATGGAAGATGAGGAGATCATCTACAGATTAGAACAGCACTTTATTTCAGAAGTGAACGCAGGAATAATTTCAAATCATGCAACAACACTTCCGGAATTTTTAACTTTGCTGGGTAGATATGATCGTATTATGCAGGAACCAGTATACGAGGTGAAGCGGGAAGCAGTCAGACAAGGACCGAGGAATGATGCAATGATGCGAGGGAATACACCGCGAGGAACAGAATATTATCCACAACACGAGGGTCGCAGAGATGGATCCCCGTATAACCGCCCAGAGGGACGACAAAACCGCAATGAGATGGCGCGCCAAGAAGGAAGACTGACAATATAAACACAATTGTCGGGTAGAGAAGCGATAGCCGCTATCTGTCCGAGAACGGAAAACTAAATACGACATCACGTGAAGAAGGTCCCAATACGCTGAATGCCGGGAGTAGAGGGACGAAGAAGAGGAAATCAAGGAGGAGACGGCAGAAATAAAAAATAATTGGAAACATATTTCAAGAACCGAGGGAGCTACTTGAAGAGGAAGACGGGGAGACGGGACGGAGACGGGAGCAGACGGTGAAGGCACGAACAGAAATTGAAGGCACGTCAAGAGAGCATCTCCAACCGACAAATCCAGAATGCGCCACGCTCGGCCATTCTTCACCTTGTATCCCTCTTTAACCACTGTTTCTCTTCCTGCTATTTTCCGTCTAAGTGGAAAATAGCAAAACTCGTCCTCCTTCCTAAACCCAACAAGGATCCTTCCATCCCACTCAACCGACGTCCTATCTCCTTACTTTCAAACCTTTCAAAACTTTTTGAAAGAGTTATTAAAAACCGTCTTGACGCATGTCTACGGACAAATGACGTACTCAGACCAGACCAAATGGGATTTCGCAAAGGCCACTCTACCGGTCTGCAAGCCCTTCGGCTGGCGGAATACATCGCACAAGGTTTCCAGAGACGACAACATACTGCCGTTCTCTTTTTAGACGTGGCGAAAGCCTTCGACCAGGTATGGCATCGCGGCCTCATCCTTAAGCTTTGCAGGGCAAACATCCCGCCCCACCTGACGAAAATGTTCGGGATTTTTTTAAACTCCAGATCATTTCGTGTCACCGAGGGCGGCGCGCTGTCGCGCGAGAGAGTGACGAACTGTGGCGTTCCGCAGGGATCAACCCTTTCTCCTACCCTCTTCAACCTCTATGTCAACGACCTTCCTTCTTCCCCACAAACTCTCACTTTCATGTTTGCCGACGATACTGCCATCGCGGCAAGATCTTGGAATGGTAACTACGCCGTTCGCAAGATCCAAGACCACTTTTCTCTCCTTACTAAGTGGACGGTCGCCTCGAAAGTCACGATTAACGCTGCTAAGAGCAAACTCGTTGACTTTCGCAGGCGTCAAACTTTCAACATCACCAAACCCTCACCTTTTCATCCTCTCGTATACCAATGGATTCATCACACAAATTCTTAGGGATACATTTCGACGAGAAACTGACATGGACCACCCACGTACAGCAAGCACTGTCCTCTGCTCTCAATGCACGTCGTGCACTCTACCCCTTGCTGTATTCACGATCGCGCATCACGCGGCGCGATAAGGTCACTATGTATAAGTCATTTATCCGCCCGAGGCTGCTGTACGGCTGCGAACTGTTCGGTAATTCCTCCAAATTTCATAGACAACAATTAGAGACATTCCAAAATAAAACGTTGCGCTCCCTCACAAACCAACGCCAACTTGTACCAATGACTGAAATCAGAAACGCAGAGTCACAGAGTACCAAAAATACACGACTTCATTAAGGCACAAGCCTTACGCTTGAAAAAGTCCCTTCAACAAAACTCGCTTACAGCTTCTCTCTGGGATTATCCCATTCACAATAAACGCTTCAAGAGTTACAGACTCCCACAAGAAATTTTATTTCGGTAAACAATCCGACTTCTTTCCTATGCCTTTAAATTTCTTTGAGTGAAAGCTTGTTGTCCTGGTGCCAGTTGGCACCAGAGACCCCAAAAAAAAACAAAAATATATATTTAAAATAAAAAAAAGTTATAAAATCAGTTGAAAAAGTCAAAATATGTTTATTGTTTTCCATTCTGTCTTGTTCAGGCGCCCGTGTTGCCTTAGGTTTAGTTCTTCTTAATTTAGTGTGCACCATATAGCACCCGCTCACTAGTAGCCTTTCATCCTCTTCTCCTTCACTAACACTGTAAAGGTAACACTGGTCCCTTCACTCTGAATCGTCATTTTCCCCCTCTGTGTAATTGCACAGCCAAAATCGCTGAAGAGGTGGACTCAAGTTGCACCGTTACAGCGCTCTATTCTTTGGGCCGAGGGCCCTGCCATTGACATTGCTGCTGCTGCTACTTGAAGAGGAGAAGGATGAAACGGGGAAGGAGACTAGATGTCCGGAGATCGACGTGTAGTTCTTGAGTCTCTGTCCATTTCTACATCTACATCTAGGGAACTAGACTGCAGAACGGACAGATTTAAAATGTCATTCTTCCCACGAACGATAAGGGACCATAACAGCGGCCAATGAGACTTTTATCTAGGTTTGTCGTTAGGTAGTGTAGCTCTTAGTAGTAGTAGTACTCCTAATAATTGAATCCTTATCTGTTACCTGGTACTAACAGCACGCCGAGCATGTTTTCTACATGGGTCTTGAGTCTCTGTCCATTTGTTTTGTTGCAAAATACATAGATATATTAATGGTCCCTCTCCGTTGTGATGACATCTGTAGTGTAGTAGTGCATGCTTGTGAGGCTTCGCGTCGTGACAAGCATTAGCGATTTATGCTAATGCATAATTAGTCGTAGTTACACTAACTTTAGGGTACAGTGTAATGCATGTTGGTGAATACTCACCCCCTGCCACACACCCCTGAAATGGCTTGCAGGGTATTTTGTAGATGTAGATGTAGTTAGCAGGAATTCGGGAGACAGCATTAATAGGCACGGGATCCGAAGTTACGTGTATTAGTGAGGCATTCTTTGAAGAGAACAAAGATAATTTTAAAGGAATTCCGGAATTACCCGTGAGAGGAATGAGAGTAGTTGGAGCCATGGGCAAAAGAAGTAAACAAGTATCAAGGCAGTTATTTCCCACCTTAAGGATAGGAGGAATCACTTTAGAAATAAGTTGCACAAAGAAACCAGGTCTCACAAAATCTGTTATTTTAGGAACAGATACTTTAAAATTGTTAGTGGCGAAAATAAATTATGATAACCGCACAGTAGCATTATCGATGGGGGAGCAGAAAATAGTATGCGCATTCACTAAAACCAATGTGAAATCCCAAAAATTAGTAATGCATTTAGAAGCAAGAAGAGATGAGACAAGAGGACTACGTGAGAAGTACGCGGAGACAGGCATCACATCCCAAGATATTAGTCATAAAATACAGGAGTTGCCAAATATTGGCAGAGGAAATGAAGGACATGAACTTAAGTGAATGAAATTAACAAATGTGTAATGTATTTATATTTGAATAACATTTATTCTATTGGAATTGTATATTTCCAGAATTTCGAGTGTCCATTGTTTATATTTTCATTACTTGTTGACGCTTGACAGGTGTTTGTTGACATTCAAAATATCTATTCCCAGGTTTGTTTACATTTTGAAGCGTCATGTTTACGAATTTAAATTGTGTCTTTGTTTTTGTTTGAAGAGTTGAATTCAAATTTGAAATGTGTTTCAGATGACATAAATTGACAGATTATTATTATTATTATTAAGGTTATGTTTGTAATATTGAATTGCAAGGCACACATGCAAATGTTTTGGGAAGTAGTTACGTAGGAATAATTTTATAGGGATACTTATATCTGAAGGCGTCGGGGCCATCAACAGGTGTATTTGAAGGCTTCAGAAGAGATATTTCGTTACACAAATAAATATCTTCTGACGGGGCTAATGTACATCTACATCTACATACTACTCCGCAAGTCGCCTCAATAGGCGTGTGGCGGGGGTGTTAGGACACCAGCCGTTTATATAAAAAGGAAACGCTGTAATGAAATTACGCCTAGCATTTATTGAAGTCCCTTATTGTTCGGGGGAAAAACGAATTCCCATACCTATCCGTTCGGCAAAATATCTCTCTTAATTTATCATTTCTGTAACGTAACAACGACGACATATTAAGTATTTACGTATGTCTTCTTATAATCGATTTCGCGGTGCATAGGTATTACGTAATATTTCTTCTTTAGTCAATTTAGCAGCGGGGAACGCGCATTTAGTCATTAATGAAGCACATCAACTCTTAAGTTTATTATTGTGAAGCTCACTTGGTAGCCAGTTAATGAATTGATCATAGCTGCAATAACAAGCATTGTTACAGCTGGCGAGGTGCAAATGACGCAACTCCGGGAATTTCCCAGTACAAGGGGAAATACAATGTTAGGAGAATCGAAAAATGGGTTCAAGTGGATATAAAAGGGCGATGACCTCCGTATATCGGGAGTTAGTGTTGGGCAAAAATTTTCAGTAACCGATTAATCGTATTATATGATAAAATTGAGGCCTAATCGATTCAGGAAAAAATCGAGTTGAAATTATCGGTTATGTAAATAATCGGTGAATAATCGTATGCTTCTTGAGAATCGGTGAACAAACATACGGCTCTTGAAAATCATACGATTATTATCCGATTCTTTTGTGAGCTAAATAATCGGGTGATGAACGAAATGCGCACCGATTCTCGGTATAATCGACGAGGTTATGTGATGAGTTGAGAATCGACAAAGATTCATATGACTCATACGATTCTTTGCCGATTATTTGAGCAGTATCAAATGATTTGAAATAATCGTGTCGTGAACGTCGAGGATGCGTAAAGGAAATCGGCGTGAGTTGATTCTCGTAAATAATCGACGCTCGTGGATCATGGAATACACGGAATATGTGAAAATAATCCGTAAATAATCGTATGATTCTTTGAGCTGAATAGCAGGGATTTACATAATCGTGTTTTGAAGGTGGTTGGTGCGAAACGTCAAGCGATGAGGGTTTATTCCTGTGTATAATCGACGCTTGTGGGGTTGATTGATCATAATTATTACATGAGTCATTTTATTTCTATTGGTCACAGTGGTAAAATAGAAATCGTCAAAATGAACATCAATAAAATAAGGATGTATGAACATGCATACTACTTCTACACAAGGACAAGTTAGTACCAAAAATGATCATTTTGCAGCAGTAGCAGTTGTTATCAACAAATTCAGCAAGGCTCTATATTCTATGATTTATTTAGTAGGTATGCTTTCTTTAGTAAGAGCTGTTTTTAAATATTTCTTAAAATTTTATATTGATGTTACAGATTTTGTCGGATGGTGAGTTAATGTAGATGACTGAGGCTGGGTGACTTATACCATGTTGTGATAAGGTCATTGAATACTGAGTTATCATTTTAGTGAGTGTGGTTGGAGTGTACTTCGTTATTTGGAAAGTTTTAAGGGTTGGTTCACAAATAAGGCAGCTGTCTTATTAGTGCTGATGGATGGACCTTCTACATCAAAGGGTTGCTTCTTTCTTCTACATCAGTTTTATATGCAGACGATACCTCATGTTTAATACACGGTGAATCTATTCCTAGCCTCATTCACCACACTAGAAAAGCAGTAGATGGAATGGCAGAATGGTGCAATAGAAATTGTCTCATCATTAACGACTCAAAATCCATGTTTATTCACTTTCATTTAGGTCATCACTCCAAACCCTTCTGTAGTCCATACCTCAGAATCAAGAACCACTCCCTTGTAGGATTGCAAACTACAAAATTTCTTGGTTTGTATATAAATGACACATTAAACTGGTCCGATCATATACATCAGTTAACAAATAAATTGGCAAGCCATATTTACTTAATAAGGAAACTGGTCCCAGTTTTATCTCTGCACTCTCTAATGATCCTTTATCATGCCAATATTGAGTCCGTAGTTAGCTATGGCATAATGTTCTGGGGAAATTCCCCTTTAGCAAGCAAAGAGATCTTTTTTGTCACCGAAGTGACACACACGGCACACTGCTTCTGAAAGTGGTCTAGAGGATGCGCCCTGCTCAAGTTGTAAAATCATTTCCGAATCCTCTATTCATTAGCTTTAAGGAAAAAACTCCTTGGGATGCAAAAGAAAGGAGGAAAGAGTATTGGCTCTTATGAGAGCAGAAAAGCCTATTGCTTTTGTCCCTCCGAGGAATAGTGGGTACATTTTCCGACGCCGAAAAACTTGCCAAACCTTCCTTATACTTTCTTTCTTTCGTCGGCTCCATTTATCGCAGGTGGACGTGTACTATATCCTTACCGTAGTGGCTGGCGGTGAGCATCATTCGCGTACTCTTAGGACCGGGGGTTTTCCCGGAAAGGAATGTGACTACTAGGTGGATAGCAGAAGTGACGAACAGCAAATAAAAACTAGCAAGATAGAAGTGACGAATAGAAAAATAAGTAGAAAGAAATGTATTCAAAGACTGGTTGAAGAAGTGGTGGGGATGCCAATTGGAACTAATCCCTCATCACCTCGGGAAACGTGCACTAGTACCCCTAAAGAGTCAGAAAAGAAAACATTGTCAAATTTGGTAAAATTGCGCAAACAAAACTGCCAACATATGTCCTCAATGCAATAGAAGTGTTTGTGGAAGCAGTGCTGAAAAAATAACTATGTGTAAGTTGTGCAAAAAAAGTGATCTTACATCTTTCCAGATATATGTAAATCATATTTCATTCATTCATTGCACGATGCAATATTATGATAGTGTAAATCAGTTTTCCAATTTTGATTCTCTTGGTAGAGAGTTGGTGAGAGCTTTTTAACACTTCAAATTCTCAATAGTAACTTCAGAAAACTGGGAATATTTAGAAACTTGGAAGGTAGAGCGTCTCGTTGTTTTTAAACGACACGTTGTCTTGTTAATTGTTTTGCAAGTGCAACTGAACCTGTGATAATCATAAACTTTGAATTAGTAAAGTAGTTTGAAGTAGTTTGAACTTTTTTTAGTAGATGACTCAACTCTCGAGCAAAGTTATAAATTAGGAAAGTGCGGACATCGCAACCAAAAGAGACCTATCGAGTGAATGGGAAAGACAGCGAGTGAACATGTTCCTACGGGGAAACATTTATTGCCAAGCATTATAGCGAGTTGAAGCCCTGTGATGCCATCGGTTGTGATGTTTGATACACTAATACAATGTTTTAATGCCACATATCTTCCCCAATGGCCTCGTGTGGCCGGCATCAGTCGAGGACGAATGTTGTCCGTACTTTTCTAATCAGGAGCTTAAGAGGCAGCGCCCGAGATTCAACGGAGGACGGCGTTATTGTTCGTGCAGCCAATCCTTCTTCCCCTCCCCACCACCCCCTCCCCCTCCGCCCCCCCTTAATCCATACGTCCAAACGACGTCACCCGAGTGAGTCCTCCTCCAATGACCCGTGCAGTGGACTCTTCCCGGGTCGACCCCTTCCTTCTCCGAGAGGATGTTTGATAGAGAGCGAGAGATGGGCTGGCTCGAGAGAGAAGCGCCCGCGTTTCTTGTTGTGGCATTCGGCTCTTATCTCTCGAGGAAGAACCGCGCAGGGAAGGTTGGCCATCGCTTCCTTGTGTAGGCGATCTGTAACCACCGTGCGTCTCGCAAGATGGTCGCTGCCTACCTTCTGGTCCTGCCTCTCCTTTGCACAGCCGTGAGTATCTGAACAGCAGGCCATCGCCATCTTTCTCACACAAAATTCAAACGCGTATTTGGTTCCGTGGAGTTTCAAATATTAGCATTCTGAAGGTTACACCATGCTCCTCGACATGTCTGTGATTTTCCTTCTGCTCCTAACAGATGCAAACCGTCTCGCCAATGAATAAACTTCATTTTCCTCAGGCATTTTGAAAAGTTTAATGGCGATTGAACGTCGTGGTACCTTCTAACTGGCGAGACAGGTATTGTGCGGAGAAGGTGGGGAGTGTAATTAGCCCGTAGAGTAGATAACTCATCACCCCTTCGCGAATCGCTTGATTCAATTCTGGCCATGCTGCGCCAATCCCTAGCACACCACAGGTGACTAATTCGCGATGCCAAGCAGTGAGCAGCGATGCAGCCTCTGCAGACCGGCAAACGTCCATTTTACGAAATATTCTGTGAAATGTATGCAAAATGAAACTCGTTGAGTTTTGAAAGACTGAATTGCAATGATAGGATCAGTTGATTCGTCTAAAACTGAGTAAGTTATTAATCTTGACCCAGTGTACTTTCAAAATAACTGAATTTTGACTCGAGTCCTTTGAGGGCACGTAACGCGCGCTTTCTATTCCAATTGAATCTTTCCCAGGTCAAAATTTGGACAATGTCAAATTTTGAGGGTATCGGGACTAGCCATGGTATTACCTTATACGAAGTCACCCGCAAGTGCACATAAGTGCAATATTCCACAGAGGTAAGACCATTCGTCTTGATCGGGACTTGAACCCGGATAACCTGAACACCTTGTCCCTTTTAATCCCACACACATCTTCAGGGGACGCCTCGGTAGATTAACTGGCTAAAGCATTAGAGGGGTACAGAGACGTCGGGTCAAGGCGAATGCTTTTTCCTCTCTGGTATTTGGCACTTGGGTAATGTCATTTAAAACTTCAGACAGCTAAGAAACTTCATACATTTAGAATATAAGAAATTGACTCAGACCTTACTTAATGGTACCACGTCATTATAAAATAAAACAGAAATGACTTTGTCAGTTCCACATTAAATTTGTTACCAACATTTGTCACATTAAATTTGTTTTAGCGAGTAATCGCCATTTTCAATTTTATTTTTTATCACACATTTAGCCAATTATAACTCACACAATTTGAGCGATAGGTTTTCACAATCAAGAATATCTACCCTGTCAAAAATATAACGGTCAGTCTCTCGTTTGAGTCAAGCCACAACGAAAGTATTGCAGGCCACCATTGTCAGATAATTGGATGAGGCTTAGCATTTTTCTTTCCTACTCACTAAAAATAATGTCACGCAAGACTGCGTGCGCGAATTTCAAAGAGATTTAAGTGACAAATACCTGCCGGGTTTTAGATTCCGTCGAAAGCTGTCGGACAGGTATTCTTAAGAATATTGATTTACTTTTCACCCCACTTTTGACGTTATGCACCCAATAATTTAAATGATAAACGAAGCTATACGTTTCACTGAAATTATGAATAGAATTGAGCGTTCTAAACATGAGTATGTTTTTCACATAAGTTGTCGATGTTGTGGAGTGGTGGTTTCAGGTTCAAGCCCCAGGACAGGATGCCAGCAGCCAAGGTGGCCATTTATGTAAAGGGTTTTCTGTACGTGTTGTTTAAAATAAGCTACTAAATTATTTAATACAATATTAATCAACGTGTTCGATATCTCTTTGAAATCCTGTTTTTCACCTCAATATAAAGCACATTAACTTTCCTAGTCTTCCTTTGACGTTATTAGTAAATATTTTGCTTCTCCATGCATGCGTTCTTTCCCCCGATATTTTTGGTCTTGTTATCAAACATGTGACACCATAATTTTGCACACAATTAAAGTTATATCTTTCTATCCACACAATTTTAACAAACTACAAAGTAGCATGATTTGTACCTTCCAATATAGTTGAACAAATTGGAGGATTCAAACAATAGTGGAGTGGCTGCAATTAATGAAATTGAGCAATTTCCACTGTG
Organism: Pyrrhosoma nymphula; assembly: GCA_963573305.1. Lineage (NCBI taxonomy): Eukaryota > Metazoa > Arthropoda > Insecta > Odonata > Coenagrionidae > Pyrrhosoma > Pyrrhosoma nymphula. The sequence continues at coordinate 152,615,407 of OY754329.1, read as the reverse complement.
ATAGGATTTATTACAATCGGTTTCGCTTTTTACAGCATCTTCAGGTTCACCTGAAGATCATCACCATCAGCACCTGAAGATGCTGTAGAAAGCGAAACCGGTCGTAATAAATCCTATCACGGTGAAAGTTGCACAATTTCATTAATTGCAGTTATGTTCCGTGTCCATTCAATCGCGCCTAAAACCTTAGACTATGTTAATAGTGGAGTGATTGCAAAACTTCCATCAAGATGTTACGTATTATGTAGGTATACAACACATAACTCCAAATCCAGACCGTGGTTTTTGTAATGTCTTGGTGTGATTGATGTTGCATTTATGTTAGCATAAGAATCGTCCCTTCCCCTCCGATTCCCTAATATAGAAGGTACACACGTATACACAAAAGGGCACCAACACGAGAGCCCAAATCGGCCGTCGCTCAGCCACCATTTCTTGCTCTGGTGCAGATCCGGCTGGAGGAGCAGCAGGGGGGGGAGGTGAGCAAGCCAGCGCAGAGGCAGGAGTTCCTGCCTTGGAGGAGGAAACAGCAGCCGCCCCTGCTTCTTCTTCCTGCAGCCACTGAGACGGTCGAAGGGCGGTTCGGAGCGGGCGGCCGCCCAACCGTGGCCTCGCACCCCTACTGGCTAGCGGCCACCGCACCCGCGACGCAGGGGCGCGGCTCCACGGCCAGTGCACCACCCGCACCACTGCCCCACTCAGGGGCGGACGCGCGAAGCACCGCACCACCCCTCGCCCAGGACAGAGGCGGCGGGTGCACGGGCCGCGCTCACAGCTGGGGCTGCGGGCCGTTCGGCAGGGCGCCGGAGGGCGGGGAGCCGGAGGGCGGGGAGCCGGAGGGCGGAGAGTCGGAGGGCGGGGAGCCGGAGGACGGGGGGCGGTGGCGGAGCGGCCGGGTTGTCGGCGATGCGGAGGTGCGGAGCTGGGGTGGTGGGTGGAGGCGCGGTGGTGCGGCACTGACTGGCGCTGTGCAGGCAGGCGGAGGCTGGGTCGCTCCTCAGGTTAGCAAACATTCGGAAGTTGATATGCGCGTGAGATTTCAACGGGATTGCCGCATGTATACATTGCAGGCTCACTTGTAGTAAGCTCTGAATAGTGATAAAGAATCGCCTACGGTGTACTTGCAAATAAAAAAGTGTGGTTGCAAAAAAAATACGTTGACCTAATCTGTTGAGTGAAATATTTACGACATCATTATGTATTTCATCTCCATCTACATCTCCAAAATACCCTGCAAGCCACCTCAGGGGTATGTGGCAGGGGTTGAGTAGTCACCAACATGCATTACACTATACCCTACAGTTAGTATAACTTCGACTAATTATGCATTAGCATTCATCGCTAATACTTATCAGAATACGAAATCTCACAAGCATGCACTACGCTACAGATATGCTCACAATGGAGAGGGACCGTAAGTATATATGTATTTTGCAACTACACAAATGGACAGAGACTCAAGACTTATGTAGAAAACATGTACGGCGTGCTGTTAGTACTAGGTAACAGATAATGATTCAAGTATTAGGGAGTACTACTACTACTAACAGGTACACTACCTAACGACAAACCTAGATAAAAGTCTCAATGGCATCTGTTATGGTCCCTTATAGTTCGTGGGAAAAATGACATTTTAAATCTGTCCGTTCTGCAGTCTAGTTCGGCCGGTCACATTAGAAAAGTATTTATTATGGTTCACGGATGTCTTTCTTGCTTTTTTTAAATTACTTAAACACATGATAAAAAGCTAAAAGTTTTGCTTTTTTTCTCAGAAAAAAATATTTTGTATATTCTTGCATCAGATATTTCAATAAATGCAGAACAATTGCGTTTTCGGTTCCAAGAGAGTCCTTTTTCACGAAGTCAGTGTTAAATTGGCTATGTTTGCAGTGTTAAAAAGTTGAGTTTGTGTGAAGGGGCTCTCCGTAACTCGATGGAAATAACTATTGGTGCTGGTACGCTAATAGCTTTGTGAAGAGTTTAGTAACGGAGGCCTATATGGCTAAGGTTAAATGATAAAAACGAAAGCTTCAGTAAAGTTTCAATTGGGGTATTTGTCACCTCAAATATTCTCCACGCATGGATGACAACTGCTGGATGGTGTTTGAAGTTTTGACATCACATTGGAAAATTTGTTTTAATTTTATGCAATCATTTTCTTTGGATTATTTTCTCCATCCATCGTGTTGGTTGCTAATTTTACAACGTTTCGGCTCTCTCCCTGGAAGTATCGTTAAATGACTCCAGAAAGAGAGGCGAAACGTTGTGAAACAAGCAACCAAATGCGATGGATACCGAAAATTATCTGAAGTAAGTTGTAAAAAATCACGGTAACCTGAAGAGTAATCTTATGCAGCTTTTAAAATTTTTAGTTCTTTCCTCTGTTTAGCAAGGGGCATTAGCATTCGTGCTATTCCTCTTGATTCCCGTGCTCTCAAGCGCCGCACAACCTCTCTCCCGTATTTGCAGGAGTGGTGCTTGCTCCCCACTGGGCAGTTCCCTTACCCACTGGACTGCCGCAGGTTCGTCAACTGCTGGAACGGGAAGGCCTTCGTCCAGCCGTGCGCCCCTGGCACGCTGTTCAACGCCGACACCCGCCAGTGCGATTTCCCGTCCAAAGTGAGCGGGTGCGAGCAGCACCGCAGCTCCCCGATCGGCCTCCCCAGGCAATTCCCGCCCTCGGCCAAGTTGGTGAACGTGGGCGAAGAAGACTTCGCCGGCGAGGGCACGATCGACGTGAGGGTGGCGCCGGGGACTCATCTGCCCAGCCACGCACCCACCCCCGCCAACCCCCGCAAAGCTCACGACACCACGTCAAGGCATTCTTCCATCGGCTTCAACACCACGCCTCGTCCCTTACGAGGCCCGACCGCGAGGGCCTTCACCGCTTCCCCTGGAGGTCTCGCGCCCAGAGGGGGATCCGTTGTCAGGACTACGAGCCGCGCTATGGTGTTCCAGTCGAAGATGTCTTGCCCGGAGGCCGATGGGATCTTCCCGCATCCTGAATTCTGTGATCGATTCGTGCAATGCCATGGAGGGAGACCGCACCCCATGATGTGTGGTCCGGGGACGCTGTTTGATGCGCAGCATAAGAGGTGCGACTACGCGCGAAATGTCAGGTGCCAATTGCCAGGTAAGCCTTAGCGTGGGGTTTAGATTGTTAGATTAGAATGGTGTTGGGGGGGCCTTCGTCAGGAGCCCGGGCACTTACACCTGGACACTTGGTCCATTGTGCCAACCCCATGCCTGTCTGCCACTTGGAGACAGGGGACAAGAGCACCTCGGTAGAGGTATGGAGGATTAGCATCCCCTGCATCACCCCAGTTCCAGGTATAGAGGATGTCCTCCCTCCAACCGGCCCGGTCTGGGAATCCCTCCGGCCGCCCGGTATAGGTATGGAGGGAGTATCATCTCTCCATCGATGCCTAGTCGAGGTAAGGAGGAGGGTCACCCATCCAAATACCGTCCGGGTCCAACGTTGCTAAACTTCGGTGTTCTGACGGGAACCGGTGTTTCAACATGGCTAGGCCCTTGTCCAAAAGTGTGGGGTTTACTGAGGTTTCAATTTCACCTTCCTCCTCCCAGAGCATCTAAGAAAATAAGTAAACTGATTAATACGTAAAACAAGAAGTAACTACCGTGTTTGTCTGAGTTGAACCCCCTCAAACAATTCATCTCCATGTTTGGAAATACTTCGTGCATGTCATGTGCTATCATTTTCCTGGTAAGAACTTTTTACATTAAAGATAGAAACACTAAGTGAACACGTATGATTTGGTTATTTCCCGGCGTAGTTTATTAATGAACTCTTTTCGGGTTTCCAACTGGGTTAGACTCAACATGATGCCCGACGTTTCGATGCCCAACTCGTGCATAGTCTTCAGGGCGGTTGAGTGCTGTTGAGTGAAAAAATTTTAAAGTCAACGTCATTATAGATGAATTTTTGAATACATGAACAAATTACTGGAATATCTAGCATCCCTCTGGTTAAAGCGAGCAGTATCGCTGTGATCTCGCTGCGGTATCCCTAAGTATCATAAAGTATCAGAATTGTATCGAACCACTATCCCTCAGTATCGGCAGCCGGAAGCCCGATACTTCAACAGTCATAACCGAGTCTCCCTCAGTATCACATAGTATCGCGGAGGCAGTCTGATATTGATTCATATGGAGGATATCAAAATCATCCTCCCTTAATTGAAAGCTGTGTCATTGGGGAGGTAAGTTCGTTTGGCACTGTGAATACTGGTGGCTGCAGCTCTTGTTAGATCAGTTGTTGGAAACAGTAGTGCAAATTATCTTGCACAATGTAACCAAGTTTTAAGTAGTGACCCTTACACAAATAATTGCTCTAAGTATAAAACTAATGATATCAGGCCTGACATCATGGAAATGATGGATATCCATGCTGAGAAAAACCAACTTTGTAATATCCACAAACTTTATCTCGCTGGTACGACGCGCGTTTCACCACACTGTGGCATATTCATGTGCGGGCACACGATTTCGCATGCAAGTAGACAAAATGTCAGGCACAGCTTTATAATTCAGCCATGGGGAGGAGGGGGCAGGGGGGAGTATTTGAGTCCATAGCCTCCCGTCCTTTCTCCCTCTTTCCTTCTTCCCACTTGAGGTATTTTGGGGGACGGGGGTGGGAGGGGATGGCCCCCATGCCCCCCTTAAAGCCGTGCCTGCCCCAATTAGGCCTCTCTGTGCAGTAATTGGGGTACACCAGAGGGTAACAGAGATGCAGTATCCATCGAGTATCGACGGGGCAGTATCCACAGAGGATCGACAACGGGTACCCAGTATCCCGTCCGATACTGCAGTCTCGACCAATCTCGAGAAGTATCAGAACGAGTCTCGGCTATTTGACTCCACGGTACTCAAGAATACTGCCAGGATACTTTCTCCGAGGCTATAGCGAGATCATGGCGAAACTTGCTATCGGATACCTTATGATACCGATCCGATATCCTTCATTTTGACTCGGGTCACTCTGCATTTCTATTGATTTCAAATGTCACTTAAGGGTTTGTAAATAAATACATCAAGGGACTGATTCAGGATTTCATTCCCCTAATAATGGCATTGTAACTTAACAGCAATGGACAAGCACAGACAACCATACCCTGGGAAGTGAAAAATCCTCCCTAGGTGGGACTCGAACGCGCGACCTTCGGGTTGGCAGGCGAGGACGTTACCCCGCCGCCAACGAGGCCGGCATATCCCTTTTTTATATACTGTGGGATTTTCCCATACCTATAATGCCTTGAGTCTCCGTCAGTTATTGCATTTCATATTTTTTTCTCGTGTTAGAGAGAGTGATAGATAGATAGATTGTTGTTGGGGGGGCCTTCGTCAGGAGCCCGGGCACTTAGACCTTTCTTGGTCCATTGTGCCAACCCCATGCCTGTCTGCCACTTGCAGACAGGGGACAAGAGCACCTCGGTAGAGGTATGGAGGATTGGCCTCCCCCTGCCTCACCCCAGTACCAGGTATAGAGGATGTCCTCCCTCCAACCGGCCCGGTTTGGCCTGGCCCCTCTGGCCTGCCGGTATAGGTATGGCGGGAGTATCATCTCTCCATCCATACCTGGTTGAGGTATGGAGGAGGGTCACCCATCCAACCACCGTCCGGGCCCAACGTTGCTTAACTTCGGTGTTCTGATGGGAACCGGTGTTTCAACGTGGCTAGGCCCTTGCCCCTAGAAAGAGTGATAATTATTGCAATAGCAATTAAACCAAATCAGTTTTTATTAATTTGGGGTATTTTAAAAACTGCCCCCACTACAGCTACATTTCTTTCTCACCACGTTTTCAGGAAAAATCAAGATTTTTTGTTGAAAACGAATTTTCTTGCGTGTGACAATGGTAAAGCCAACCACACATAGCAAAGCATTCAATAAAAGCCAATTCAGGCAAGTATTGTGGATCACTCACTCAATGATTCAACCCGAAGGTTGGTTTGGATAGTTGAGGGTAGAACTCACCCCGGACTAAGCCACAGGCGTGTGAATTTCACACATTCAGGGTAGGGGGGCCAGTTCCTTTCCCTGGGCCACCTCGCACTCCGAGGATTTATTTTTGTTCGGGGGCGTACAAAGGCTTCACTTGGATTTGGACCCAGGACCCTTCGATAAGTATCCAAGCGCTCTACCCACTAGGCCACCAAGCTCCCCGTATTGTGGATAAGGGCAAGAATTTAATAATGCCCATCCAGCCAGTAATGTTCCGGTTAATGGGAAATTTGCTTAAGGTGTATTTAAATGTTTTCAATTATGAAGCAATTTACTGCGAAACTTTACAATTTTTCTTGCTAACCGAGGCGTCCTTTAAACCTATACTCTTGCGGGTGACTCGGTAAAAGGTAAATACCGTGGCTAGTCCCGGTATCCTCAAAAAAGGTTGCCTTTCCCTACTTGAGTCACCTGCTCAGGAGATGTATGAAAAAGAAAATTTCTTTTTGGTTTATCTAATGTCCAATGGACTGTATTTATGTTTGTCCAACCCTCTTTCTGTTGATATGAGAATGTTAGCGTCAAAAAATGAAAGCTTTTGAGGATGCAGTTCCTAAAAATAATATGTGCATACAATGCCTCTTTATGCTACTATTTTTTCTTATTTTTTCTACAACAAATTTTCCAGGCTGCACATTTTGGCTATTTCTGCTATCTTTCTACCTTCCCATTTGCGTATTTACCTCAGCAGGAGTGGCTTTCCCATGCAACCAGTGATTAGAATAGATGTTTCAAATTTGAGGGCGAAAATTCTGGACTTGAATGAATTTCTTCCTGGGAGTTAATGCGTCATTCCTCTCTCCAGGCGACCGAGTGGAAATGACCGAGGAGCTCACCGCGGAGGAGAGCAGGCACCCGCAGCCAGGTGCAGTACGGCCCGCACCCGGCTGGGGAGAAGGGTCAAGAGGAGGTCTAGAGGTGGTCAATCCCGCCGTGGGCCAGGAGGAGATGTGGGGGGCCGGCATCGGGCAGCCGGCGGAGGAGAGTGGCGGACGATCGCGCACTCCCCAACCGCCAACCGGTCAACACCGCGGTCCACCGCACATTGGCCAAGCAGTGCAGCACGTCGGCCGAGAGACTCCACACATTGGCCAGGCATCACCTCACAGTGGTCGAGCGACACCAAACGTTGGCGAAGCGTCACCTCACAGTGGTCGAGCGACACCAAACGTTGGCCAAGCGTCACCTCACAATGGTCGAGCGACACCAAACGTTGGCGAAGCGTCACCTCACAGTGGTCGAGCGACACCAAACGTTGGCCAAGCGTCACCTCACAATGGTCGAGGGACACCAAACGTTGGCCAAGCGTCACCTGACAATGGACGATTGACACCAAACGTTGGCCAAGCGTCACCTCACAATGGTCGAGCGACACCAAACGTTGGCCAAGCGTCACCTCACAATGGTCGAGTGACACCAAACGTTGGCCAAGCGTCACCACATGCTGGTCAAGCTACATCACACATCGGCGAAGCAACACCAAACATTGGCCAAGCAACATGGAGCAGTGGCCGTGCAACCCCGCATGTTGGCAAGCCTACGAGTATAGCAGTGGGGGAATTGGTGGAAGGTTGGCAGCATTTGTGGCGAACACCACCCTCTGGCCAGTCCGTTCGTCTCAGGGGAGGGCGCTGGCCATGGGAGGGCTACGTGGAAGTGCACTTAGGCGGTGGCTCCTGGAGCCCCGTATGTGACCTTGCTGGACGGTGGACACTTATGGAGGGTAATGTCATCTGCAAACAACTTGGATACCACAGGTGAGAAGAAGGCAGTTTTTAACTTTTCTAGAATATACTTAAAACGGGAGACTTCGTACGTTGACCAGCCTTTTGAATGTCGTATGTTTTATGTGGTGCAGGAGGTCAATTGCTACGCTAATGTCTCGTGGTCTTTCCCTAATAAGCCCCAGTTTAATTTTTATTAATTAATTTTTAATCGGCAATGTGTTTCATTAATGTTATAAGTCTAGGGAAACATCACTCTCTCACAATATAATATTGGTCTGCTGTTAAGCGTACGCTGGTCTGCGAATTGTTGGTTTGTGGTTTGATTCGCGGTCCAGGCCAATTTTTTTCTCACGGCAATTTTCGGGCATGTATTTCATTGCCATAATTTTGGCAGTATAAATATCATCACGGAAAGAATGGAATTAAGGGTGTATAAATCGGAGACCAAATTAGTGACATTTGATAAGTAGAATGAAATGAATTTATGTATCCATATATGGTGAGGGTCAATGCGGTTAAATGATGGAGCAAGAGATTGATTTTATGTAGGTACCTAGGCCGAATGTTTTCCAAAGAGGGAAGGATAGATGAAAGGATAAGAAGGCAACATAGTAGGGAAAGTTATAAAAAATAACTAATTAAAGTTAAAGTTAATCTCTGTAAAAAGTTACTAGTTAAAGTTAAAAGTTACTTTTCTGAAAAAGTAACTTTTCAGAAAATTAACTTTTCTTGTTCGCATGTGTTACTGCCATTATGACGTTCCAACGTAATCAATTCCAGCGATAATACCGAATGCTTCGATTCCCGTCAAGTACAAACACATGGTTTGCTAATTCGGGAAACAAATAGACGTAGGGACCCTGAAAAGTGGTAAATAAACTCGAGGGAAAGCGGTGTAAAAATCATAGCCCCAGCGGTGCAAAAATCGCAAATTTCATGCTCCGGCGGTGAAAAAAATATTTTCGTATTTCTCAATTTAAACAAACAAAGAATTGTATTAGAGACATAAATTGATGTATCTAACTTATTCTATAAAATCTTCATTGATAATTAGCAAAATATACAGATACACGCCATTACAAAGATGACTCAATGGCCACCCAGCCTGTGAAGACTGTGTTGTGTGGGTTGCCTATCGCCAATTTCCTTGATATTGCTTCTTTGCGTATTCAAGCATGATGTGTAGGGACCCTGAAAAGCGGTAAAAAAAGGTCAAGGGAAAGCTGTAAAAAAATCGATTATCATAGTGAAAGCAGGTTAAAAATCTTGAATTTCATGAAACGGGTAAAAAGAAAAAGTTGTTTATTTATCAACTGAAACATACAATGGACTTCATTGTTGACTCATGTTGAAAGATATTGTTGGGTCGTTTTCCTCCCCTTTGTCGGCTCGGTGGCGAGTTCACCATTTTCAGGGTTTTTTCCAACGTGTAGCATTTTCCGCCGGTCCCTTTCTCCCGCGGACGCCAAGGAGGATTCACTCACACCCTTTGGGGTGAGGAGTCCCTAGCGGTACCGTTAACCGAGGGTCAGTAACCCTGTCTCATCCGGGCCCTTTTGCCTTCGGCGTGGGTGTCGCGTGGGGTTTTTTCAAGCAGTGTATGTCGGAAGCCGGGAGCGTGTGGACGCGGACATGTGTCGTGCGCTTCGTTGGAAGTCGCGCGGGTAATAAACACAGATTCGCTTCAAGGTGTCCTCGTGCTTTATTAATCATAATTTGGGGCACACGGCCCCGCGCGCACATTATCTGGTCATTCGGGCCGGATCGCGCACATTTTTGGTCCTTCGGGCCGGATCACACCAGTGATCGGCTAATCATATTAGAAATCTTCGTACTAAGCGTAAGATTACATCAACACGAGGCATCTCCCGGCAAGCACTCAAATACAGGGTCTTCAAAGCAGTGGACCATCAGCACTCTTCAACGCGCAGCATCTCCAGGAAGGTGTCATCCAACCAGCGGAGGACACATCAGTCGCAAAGCGGCATCGGCGCACCAGCAACACAGCAATACGCAGCCATCGCAACATAAGGTAGGCAGTGAGTGCAATTCCCTTCCATATTCCCCACTGTAAATTATCCAAACCTTTAAGGCACGTGTTTCATAACAATGGCAGATAAAACTAAGGAGTTGATCGCAAACGCGGTCAAATTAAGGCCAGGGTCACGAGATTCAAGAATTTCGTTGATACTGTAAAGATTCCTGATGGAATACCTCAATTGCGTCTCCGCCTGGAGAAGTTTAAAGATTGCTGGCAGGCCTTTGAAAACATTCAATCTGAGATTGAGTTATTGGACGTGGAGGGCGACGGAGAACGCGACGAGTTTGAGGACGCGTACTTCGATACCGTCGCAAGGGCCGACGGAATAATTCAATCGCCTCAGCCTAGGGCCAGTGATTCGCAGGAAAATAGCCACGATGTTGCTCCCGTGAAGCTCCCAGTCATAAACTTACCTATTTTTCACGGAGCTTTTGATGAATGGGTGACATTTTATGATACATTTAAGAGCCTAATTCATGAAAATGTCTCTTTATCAGGAATACAAAAATTCCACTATCTAAGATCAACGCTGCGCGGAGAAGCGTTGCAAGTCATAGCCTCTCTCGCCACCTCGGAGCAAAATTACGACATTGCGTGGGGACTACTGATGCAGCGCTTCGAAAACAAGCGTTTTATCATAAGTATGCACGTCAAAGCAATGTTTGATTTCAATAAATTAGAGAAGGAGTCGTCCACGGGAATCAGAAATCTCGTGGACCACTTCAATAAACATTTGAGGGCTCTCCAAGCCATGGGGCAGCCTACTGACTCCTGGGACGCGCTTCTTGTCCATCTAATCACCAGCAAGATAGACATGAGGCTTCATAAGGAATGGGAGGCGTCGTTACCGCGGGAGGATATGCCAAGTGTCGGAGGACTTCTTAGCTTCCTTCAGCAAAGGTCGCTAGTGATGGAGACGGTAGACGCTCATCGCGCCGTTCGCACCACTATCACATCGCGCGATGAAGGGAAAAGACCACTAATAAAAACAAGCAGGTCAATGGTGGGAAACGTAGCCATTTCATCAAAGTGCAAGCTGTGCAAAGGGTCCCACCAACTATATCATTGCGGCATCTTTTTGAAAAAATCCGTTCCTGAGAGAATTAGTGACGTGAAAAAACTTGGTGTATGTTTTAACTGCCTCAGGGGAGGGCATTTAAAAGGTGATTGCACCTCAGGTAATTGTAAGCATTGCGGTGAAGGGCACAACAGCTTGCTTCACCTCTCACGTCACGCCTCAGCGACCAATCTATCCGCTAATTCTCAAGTTAATCTATCAGCAAACTCAGCACCATTCAGTCCGTCTTCGACGCAAATACAGTCCACTACAGCACGTCTTCCAGATCAGGGGGAGGCATCATCAACAGTTCTTCTCTCCACTGCGGTCGTCTGGGTGCATGATTCGCGTGGCTCCCCTCATCTCTGTCGAGCGTTGCTCGATTCAGGCTCTCAAGCAAACTTCATAACGGAAAGAATGGCGCAGCTTCTGAGACTCAAAAAGAAAACAGGTGAAACAGGCATCATAGGTATAGGAGGATCGGCCGCTAGATGCGCTCAGATGGTGCAGACTACGATTAAATCGAGAATAACAGCGTACAAGGCTCATATTAATTGCTTGGTGCTGTCAAAAATTACATCTGAAATACCTGCAGTTCCTGTTGATATCTCAAATTGGAGTCCACCCACTAACCTCCAACTTGCTGACCCTGGATTTAATATCCCGCAAGCCGTTGACCTCCTCATAGGTGCAGAGTTATTTCTTGAAATGTTGTGCATTGGGCAATTCAGAACATCACCAACCCTACCGATCCTGCAGAAAACTACTCTCGGGTGGATTTTATCAGGAAGAGTTCGGAGCAATGAAACGTTGTCATCATCATCCTGCTACGTTAGTCGGGCAGACACCTTGGAAGAGCAGGTGCAAAACCTTTGGAAATTGGGGGAGTGCAAACCTGCTTCAAAATTCTCAGCAGAAGAAATGAAATGTGAAGAGCACTTCAAGGAAAACACCACCAGAGGGGCAGATGGGCGTTTCATCGTTAGGCTACCTATCAAAGGAGACATCAGTCACCTTGGAGATTCAGAGCGAATTGCCAATCGTAGATTTCTAATGATTGAGAAGCGACTACGAAGGGACGAGGAGAGGAAAACGGGAAAACTCACGACGCAAGAAATCGAGGCGGCACTTACGCAGCTGATTAAATCAGTTCAAGGCGAAGTATTTGTTGATGAGCTTCATGACCTTCAGCAGAAAAAACAAGTTAGCAGCAAATCAAACTTGAAAATGCTGCATGCATTTCTTGACCAAAATAGCTTAATCCGTGTGGGAGGCAGAATAAGGTATTCTAACGTTCCCTACGGCCAGAAGCATCCAATCATCTTGCCTCCAAAACATCATCTCACCTTGTTGATTGCGAAGCAAGGACTCATCAAACAGCTTCACGCTGGGCCACAACTGTTGCTTTCATCATTAAGGCAGCGTTTTTGGCCTTTAAGTGGAAGAAATCTCTGCCGTCAGATTGTACATCAGTGCACGCGATGCTTCCGGAGCAATCCCAAGGCAACCCAACAGTTAATGGGTAATTTACCAATACAAAGACTTGAGCCAACTCGCCCGTTTTTACGTTGCGGGGTTGATTATTGCGGTCCTATTTACGTAAAAACAAGTCGTCGACGTGGATCTCAGCCAATCAAGGCTTACATATCTGTCTTCGTCTGCTTCTCCACCAAGGCTGTACATCTTGAGTCAGTGGGTGATTTGACTACGGAAGCATTTTTGGGAGCACTAAGACGCTTTACGTCTCGACGAGGAAAGAGCACCGATATTTATTCAGACAATGGCACAAATTTTGTAGGAGCAAATCGGGAATTGAAGGATCTGCAGAAAGTCTTCTCATCCAAATCGCATCAAGAAAGCCTTCATCATTATTCGTCATCCGAGGGAATCAATTGGCATTTCATCCCTCCTCGCTCACCTCACTTTGGGGGCCTCTGGGAAGCGGCTGTGCGTTCACTCAAATATCATCTCAGGAGAATTGCTGGGAACGCATCCCTTACCTATGAGGAGACGTACACCTATTTGACAATGATAGAGGCGTGCCTTAACTCCAGACCATTAACCCAAATGTCCTCAGATCCTAATGACCTCAATCCCTTAACTCCCGGCCATTTCTTAACTGGCGATGCACTCACTGCCATCCCAGATCCAAACTTGATTGATATCCCCGTCAATCGTCTATCCAGATGGCAGCATGTGACTAGGATGCAACAGCATTTCTGGTCCCGTTGGCACAAGGAGTACCTGTCCAGCCTCCAGGTGAGACCCAAGTGGACCAGAGGGGCACCCAGCATGCAGCAAGGCGACCTGGTCCTTATTAAAGAGGACAATCTACCCCCTCTCAGGTGGAGCCTCGGTCGCATTGTGCATCTCCACCCAGGTCAAGATGGAGTTTCTAGAGTGGCTACAGTGAAAACGACTGCCGGGCTAATACGGCGGGCGGTAAACAAACTCTGTCCGCTACCTAAATAAGACATTTAAAATCCAGGAATTTGATTTCATCATTGTAAATTTTGCCATTTGCATTGTTTTTTGCTTACAGACAGAGACGAACCTTTTGTATTATTTATTTTCTTTATTTAATTGACTTAACATAGTTATCAGTGTGAAGAGTTGACAATTTTTGTGCAGGTGAACTATTTGTGTGAGTGATTTTAGGATATTTTCATTCATTGTCGTTTTGTGTCAAATTTCGAGTGATTTTGTTTTTCTTTAGTAGCTGTTAGTGTGGAATAGTGTATGTGTAATTGAAAGTGAATCTTTGCCAAGGACATACAGACATTTCTCCAAAAATTTATAGCGATTTTTTATATTTGTTTATATCATATGTTTTTCTTGTATTTCATGTATTTATTTGTTTTCGCGCTCTTCCACACGCTCTAAGTATTCATTGAAAATCACGGTTTTTCAAGGCGGGCGGAATGTTGGGTCGTTTTCCTCCCCTTTGTCGGCTCGGTGGCGAGTTCACCATTTTCAGGGTTTTTTCCAACGTGTAGCATTTTCCGCCGGTCCCTTTCTCCCGCGGACGCCAAGGAGGATTCACTCACACCCTTTGGAGTGAGGAGTCCCTAGCGGTACCGTTAACCGAGGGTCAGTAACCCTGTCTCATCCGGGCCCTTTTGCCTTCGGCGTGGGTGTCGCGTGGGGTTTTTTCAAGCAGTGTATGTCGGAAGCCGGGAGCGTGTGGACGCGGACATGTGTCGTGCGCTTCGTTGGAAGTCGCGCGGGTAATAAACACAGATTCGCTTCAAGGTGTCCTCGTGCTTTATTAATCATAATTTGGGGCACACGGCCCCGCGCGCACATTATCTGGTCATTCGGGCCGGATCGCGCACAGATATAACCATTTTTAAATACATAAAATAAGAAATAAATTACATAAGAAATAAACATATACAGGAATCACATATCGTGGCATAACTCAGTCACATGAAGAGCCAAAGATTATGTTAAGTTGAATTTCCAAAGTTTCTGGGGAAGCATTGTTTCTCAAATCACTTAGTATATTTCCATATGAAGAAATAGGCCGCTCACAGTCCACATTTGAACATGGAACCTACAACACCTTTACGCAAGGTTCCACAAACTCACTGTTGTCTCCCTTGATGCTCAGAAATGTATGGAGCACAACAACTTTCTCACCTTTTCGCAATTTTTCTTTTACAGTAGATCACATGCACAAATAGCCAGTAAGTACCACTGTGCTGTCAAGTTTATTCATAAGATTAATGGATGCTGCTGTCTGCACAAGGGATGCTTCAGTGTTTTGGATAATGTTCTTCACATCAAATAATTTTCCCACACTTTAAGTCAAGTTCTGGGCAGTATCCGGTGTTAAAAGCATTGTTAACTTAACCTTACACAACTTAACTCCCTAGATTTGTGAACAGTTGTATTAACTCTACCCTCCTTACCACTGACTTAAGGTTATTAATGGCATAAGTTGTCTGACTGCCTAATAAACCTTTACTAACTATCTTAAAATTGTAAAGTAGGCCATCAATTCTTCTTTGCAACTTATGTATGAAAGAAAATGATGATCCCTCTAAGGTGACGATAGAGTCAATTATCTGTTGCCCATGTTTTTTGAGAAAAGTTCCACTGGCTTTGATTATTTGAACGTTTTGCTCTTCTAATTTAGCTAAGTATTTCACTGCAGCACCTCCCTCATCCACAGTCTTGCTTAAGTCTGCCATATCCTGAATATGTTCCCAATAAATTGCTGACTTGAACCAAGAATTTCATCTTGTCATGACTGGTGATGGAAAAGCAGTTGTCTTTGATTCATCTTCTGGATAGTGCTCTTTTACGAAAGAAATATATCTGTTTCCTCTTTCTAGTGTTGAGAAAGAGCATTTTTCCATTGGACACTCATAAATTCAAGTCATGAAGCTCTGTAGAAAACAAATTGGCTACAAGATTCAGCTAATGGGCCCAACACTAAACGTGTGTCATTGCAGGGTAGAGAAAATTACACATTTGGGCACACAAATTCATGTATCTAACTGATTCTGTTACCAAAGCTATGGAATTGTCGTAAGAAATTTCAAATTCTTGTATTGCAGCCATTACAGCTCTGGAGCATTCAGTTGCATTTGCCTATTGTAGCATTTTAACTGACCCTACAAAGAATTTCTGCTCCACGGTGCAGGACCGTATCCTTAGCAAGACAATGAATACACACAGATCCTTCCTGTCAGTGGTCTTATCACACATAATTGCAACTTGTTGGCCTTCATTCTGATGCCTTTATCTGCTCCTTTCTTTTCTTGGCAACTTGTGGAGCATATTTCACGCTGCAGGTATCAGCACCTGGAATGTCTCCTGCTCCTGCAGTTATTCTGAAATTTTCAACACAATAAAGTCTTGCTGCTTGCAAAGTTCAATTGCTAAAGTATGCAATATGCAATGCCTCTAAACGAATCAGGGGTGCTGGAGGATATCCCTCGGAAAATGAATAGACATAAAACGCATAAGCATAAAAGTCAGAGTACTAACTGGGTCACAAATCAATTCCTCTTTTTCTTGCTTAACTTTTTGCATTGCTGATTGTGTCTGATATGGACAATTGTCGATTATTCAACGTCCGTCGTCGTCAACATTTTTCGATCTTTGGACATAATTGATGTGCTTGCTGCTGCCCCTTATTAGCTTTACGATGGAATCTTTTCTCCTCCAGTCGATTCGGATGTTACAAAATTCGCACATCATGATTTTGCTTCTTGCGTCAAATATATATAAACCATCGCTTTCAAACTCCTTTTGGCGATCAAATATGCTGACAGTTTTCGGCATTATGGTCTACAGAGATATTTTTTCTGATCAACAGTAGCTCCGATCGAACTATGTATAAACGTGTGGTGACACTAGTTCATCCAGAGATACTGAGAAACGGAAATATCTGCCTGAGAAGACTTGTCTTTTGTAGGTACCTCCCCGCCGCGCCGGCGACGCCGCAACTTATTCGAAATGACAATTAATGCCGGCTTGCCTGACTTAATTTTTTAAAATTTCTTTTGGGACAAATGATGAGCCGCATCATATGGAAATATTACTGTCCCTATCTCGTACTTTTTACCGCCCCTCCATGCCGGCGACTCTCCAGCCGCCGACCCTCCGCCACGGGCGCCGAATCAGTTCGCTGCGGTGTGATTGCCGTCGCGCCGTAGTCATTTCATAAAGTCGGCAACATAATATACTCAACATCAGTCAGTGAATTCGATATTTTATCCTTAAATAACTCATTTTGTCTACCCGAGGAGTAATTACGACCGGTCAGTCACAGCTTAGGTAGAGCGCTCTTTGAATAAGATTATTACGTCAGATTGACAACTTTATTTGTCTCTTCGCCCAACCTCTAACACATTTATGATACTCTTGTCTACCGTAGTTATTGGTGCAATTAATGCTATGCGTAGACTTTCTGAAATCATCTTTCATAAGCGCAATTGCTTAAATGGCAACTTTTCCGAAGAATCTATCGGGATAAATACTACGCAGGTCATATTTCGGCGGCGCGACGAAAACGATGCGCCCGACCCCGCCACCATGAATGCGATCTAGGAAGACATACGCAGATATCATGGTCACGTGCATCATCAGACTGATGATAACGGCGTGGTCACGTTAATAGTAATTATTTATTTATTTCATACCATGAGTTTACATACATATCAAAATAAAACTTAAAGAATATCATGTTTTATTTTCGCAAAATATTGTACGATAGGTCTAAAAAAAGTGAAATTTCGCGCAAAATATCGCACTAACAGCCAAATACCGTTAAATTTCGCGAATAAAAAGTTATTCGCGAAATTTCGGTGAATTTCGTTAACGTTAAAATGGAAAATTTTAACTTCTTTGGGCTTTAAACATCAAAATTCAACTTTTATGCTCTTTAAACAAATTTCGCGAAAAAACCCATTCGCGAAATTTCAGGGTCCCTAACGATACAACACTACACCGAGTGAGGTACCGATTACATGCGTCCTTTGTAAAAGGGGTTTATGAGGGTGGAAGCAAACAATTCATTACCCTTCCCCGAAGGTGAAACAGTACCTTCTCTAACTAATAGGTGAAATTTACCTTCTCTACCCAATAGGTGAAATAGTCCGTATTAACAAAAAGATGTTTACTTTCTCACACCCTTATGTCCCATGTGTATGACCTGGGTATAAGTAGAAATTATTGTCACAAAAACACGGTACAAAATTCCACTAATTATTTTATTGCTGTCGACAAGTTTCGACGACTAAAGCGTCATTTACAAGACAAAACAGTTCGTCGAAACCGGTCGACAGCAATAAAATAATTAGTGGAATTTTGTACCGTGTTTTTGTAACAATGAATTCTATTCTCAATTTCCACAAAGTATCGCCACAATCGTTTAATTTGGGTATAATTAAGTTAAACTGTCTCATTTAAATAATCTTAAAACTAAACCTGTGTATTTGAGCACATTACATTCCTATGAGTGCATTCAAAGTTTTAGCTAAGGTCTACTAAATGTAAAATCATACAATAATGCTAAAATTTCTAGATTGCAACAACCGGAACTCTCACAATACGTATTTCGTCCACCAGCAACATTTTAATCCGTCTCAGCAAGTTATTCTGATCATTGTGAGTAAACTTCACTGTGCCAAGCTTCACCTCGTAGAAGTTTTTCAGTTATTTGTACTTTATTATGAATACGATAATGGAGGATTACCATTCGAATGCTTTTTCCAAAGGGGCGACAAAGGCATATGCCCAATGCGTATAGGTTTCTGTGTATCAGCGCCACGACCCCTGCAGCGATACGGGGTCTTTCGTTTGCTACGAGGTTTTAATCGTGATACTAGCGCGGGGTTTGAATCGCTATTTCAGGATTATCCGTATTCAACAAACTAATATTTGAAATTAATCCTTGAAAAATGCAATTTTAATTAGTGCGATATTCCACAGAGGAAAAATCATTCGCCTTGACCGGGATTCGAACCCGGATCCCTTGATTTCGCGCCGAGTGCTTTAACCAGTTAAGCTACCGAGGCGTCCTTCTCCTCTGTGGAAAATTTGTGGAAAAATTCTCCTTCTGTGGAAAATTTTTCTCTGTGGAATATCGCACTTATGTGCACTTGCGGGTGACTCCGTAAAGGTAACTACCGTGGCTAGTCCCGGTATCCTCAAAATTAATTTTAATTAGCACTAAAAGAAAATGAACAAAATATTATTCACTCGTATTAACTAGATGATATTCCCGATTGCACAATCAATAACCTCGGGAAACTTTTATGAAACAGGAAAGATTGAGGTTACGTTATTATGAGAAAACAAGGCACAATAAAACACCGCTTACCATATTCACTATAAATTTATTGATTCAAAAGAGAATCAAATTACCAGAATTCAACGGTAGCCCATTCTTAAAAGTTGAACATAGTCATTCAAAACACATAGTAGGTTGGAATTTCCAATGTTATTTGGAAAAATTACATTCACCCATTATTATCCTTCCATCCAAAAAATCCTAGCGATAGTGAGGTTAACGGAATATGACATGACAACGTGATTAAAGTTCAGGCCATCCAATGCACCACACTTAATATGGGGAGGGTACCAAAAGAATGTAATGTAAAAATGTAACTGTAAAGCACAAGGGTGGTGATTGATGGCGATGAAACCACATCACAGTCCAGGGTTCATAATGCACCACACATGGTGGGCACCAAATCAAAAGTCACTGTAATGCACAATGGGGAGTTTGGTGGCGAGGCAACCACATCACAGTTCATAGCACCTAATGCACCTCATGTAAATATCACGAATATTCTAACCTTCGATAATGCTCGGAACGGCAGTCGGTGTAATGAGAGGAGTGAAGACTTTCTCGAGTAAGTGCTAGAAAAAAATATATTGATTTATGCACTTCTGTAATCATCAACGAAGGTAATCCGTACGGGGACAGAATCTTGCCCACATCTCTGCCCTGTGTTCATGCAACATTACCGGAATTCAAAATACTTCCGAACACTCGTATCAGTTGCGAAGAATCATGAAAATCCACGCGTATAGCAGTATTTTTCTGTAGTTAACAAATGGCCCATGGCACCGTGATTCTTCGACAATTTAAATGCAACATACCTGACAGCCTCTTTGAGAAACGAGAAATAGTTATTACTCCGTCTAAATGACATTCATTCACACTGTTGCACCAAAGCACCGCATATCGCTTACTATGCACATGTTTCGCCATATCAAACAATCTCTCAGCCCGGTTGTAGCAGATATTAATGTAGTATTTCAGCTTTCTACGTAAAACTCATCAAAATAGCAAGTCAGCCATGCGCTCAACTTCGCAACTACCACTGTTGCCGAGTAGGGATTGGAAATTTAAATCCAGAATCGATTTTCGATTAATCGACTTTATTAATACAATACATTATTTTAAAGATATTAATAAGGAATGCAGGGAAGTAATAATCCATACCAGTTAATCACATATAGTTTAGTAGCAATAAGAATTGTACCTACATGGAAAAGTGGGCATACCTACCACAAAATGAAAAACAGAATTTTATTTATTTCTTGTTTGCAAAGCCGTGGAACCAGTGTTCCTCAGGGATGGACCTTAGGAAAACTAACATATTTAAATGTTTTCCGGATAATCGATTTCGCACCTGTGTTGCAATTAACCCGGCATGAGAAAATAGTCGCTCACACGGGTCGGTAGAGGCCACTATAGATAAAATCCTACTGGCTAGTTTGTATACGTGGAGATATTCTCCCTTAATCTTATTCCAGGCTTGTAGTGGATTGGGGTTGGACTTGCGGTCGACTGGAGGGCGGTTTACAAACTGGCGCAGCTCGATTGGCAAAATTAAAATGCTGTAGCTAGCTAAAAATCGAAAATCGATCGGCTAGAATCGATTTTTCAAAACAAAAAGTCGACTTCGATTAAATCGAAAATCGGAGTGTGATAATCGATTTTTGGTTAAAATCGAAATCGATTTTCCAATCCCTAGTGACGAGATTAAAATAGCTGGTGCCGTGATTACAATAGCTTGAACTCCCTCATGAATTATACATATTAAAGTTAAAAATATTACGTATTGGCGTTAAAATAATGCAAAAAGTTGAATTTTATTTAATAACAAGTAAATACTATTAATATATTTTAAATTTCAAATGTGCTATTAAAACACTCAACGACAGCGCCTCTACCGGTCACGGTCTTTCCTCCTCCTCGGTTTTAACCCCACCCCCTCAGTTTTACCACTATCGATAAAGTTTTCCATAAGATATATGTGCGATACGTCGCTCCTTTGCTTTTTCGATATTACCATTAAAATCAAATTTTCATAGGTTTTAATATATATTTACGGAGTTGCTTCGAATCATTAAGCCCTTATAACCAAATAACTAATCGTAGAAAGTTGAATTTTTTTCTATTTCCGCAAAATGACCTCTGACGTAATGTCATCCATCGATCAAAGGTATCAACGTTCAGAACGTAAGAATCAACGTTAGACTCCAATATCTCTGGCAATTTTTGGAACATTTAAGTGATGATTAGCAAATGATCATTTGTCATGGTTCTCTGCACGATAAAGTAAAATGCAAAAATCGTGATAAACCCTCAATGGGCGAGTATTATAACAATCAAAGTTCATCCTTCGACTCTGGAAGATTGCTGTTTTAACGCATGTCAAAATGAAGACAATTTGTTTTGACGAGCAATATGGGATTAATGCAAAGAACTAATCGTTTGGGATCTTGCGCCGACAGAATTCTTTATGGACTTTGGGGTATGAGTATAGAATTACACGAATTGAAAAACGCACTTTGATTCTTTGCCCCTGAGTGGTTACTGCATTCGTATATGCAACTAATTTTAATACTAACAGGCTTCTATTTACTCTAGAATCACTATTACTTTACTTTGTGCTTAAAAGTCACCAATTTTTAGGCTCGATTTATTATATATTTATTCTCAATCTATCCTCACGGTTTATGCGCCAATTTAAACAAACTTATGCCGTGTCCAAACTCGCCAGTTAGGTACCTTAATCCGGAAATTTAGGGAGGACGCCATCTTGAAGTGTGTCCAAACTCGTTAGGCAGCATAAGGGAGCGGATTTGGGCAGCCAAATCGGTCGCCAAATTAAGGGAACAACAAGTCCTTCCTAAATCTGCCACCATGTTGAATTTCCCAGAATTCCGAGTGGTAAAAGCGTGAAAAGTAGTGGAATAAGTGGAATTGCAGTTAATACGTCGGGGAGGTAATTTGTTTTGAATGGAAAGGCGTGAGTTCTTACGAATATATTTAATGAATGATAAATGTTAGATTGATTTATGTTATAAATTTCATCTTCGGAAGCAACGAATAGAAATTCAACAGACATTCATATCAAGGAGTGAGACAATATAAAAGTGACATAGCGGGGGAGTATTTTGAGTGTTTACATATCAGATTTTTTATATTGTCTTGCGCATGTTAGATATTTTTTTAAATTTAAATTTCGTGTTTGGGAGTAACGAATCAATCAATCGAACAGTTAATTATAGCTATGAAGGAGAAGGTGGGTCTAAACTAAAAATGTAAACTAACAAAAAAACTACCACTACGCCTCTAAATAAAGTCTACAATGTTGCAAGTTTTTAATGAAACTAAAATGTTACTACAATACTAAAGAAACACTCAAAAAACGGCATCTATAAAGGCCGTTCTACACGGGGCACGAAATTGCACAACTTCAAACTGAATGTTTAGTTTTTCACAATCGGGCGTGCAATCATTTCCGAATTACAGCAGGGGCTATTTTGCCATCTCGCTTTCATGCATTCGCGCATGTGTTCTTGCAATTCACGGCTTTACACGATGCAATTTGAAATGCACGTTCGTTCGTTCGCAAGTCGTTTTAAGGACGGACGAAGGAAGGCAGTCGGAACTTACAACCTTGCGTTGCAAGTGATTACTCCCTTCAGTTCGCCGAAGAGGGCCACCTTGTGGCCGAAATACACGTATCCGACGCACACCCTCGTCTTTTCTTGTTTGTGCCGTTTTTTGACTACGCTCTTTTGAGCTAGATTCTCCCAAAAGTTGGGCCCGTCTGAATGTGTGAGTGAGTGATTTCTTGAGAGCTTGTGAGTGTGTTTGTGTTCGTAACCCAGGCATCCTTAGCGGTGTCCCATTAGCCCTCGTGAAGGATCCCTATTCGGGTTGATTGTGTGTGTCTGTGGTTGTCACTGCCGAGGAAGTAAAATTCCCGTAAACCACCACAGGGGATTTCTGGTCGAGAGGTTGTGGTTGGTCACTGGCTTGGATTTACCCCTTTTTCCCCGCAAACCAACACAGCAATTGTGGTGTAATATTGACGAGTGGTGCCAATTTATTACGGCCATTGGAGACTTTTATACCTTGTAACTTTAAGAGGCCGTAGAGCTCACGTTCCCTAGTTTTAAATACATCTCAATGTTACGAATTAACCACATAATATTGCGAAACTACGAAAATAATGAGGAAATGTATTATAATCGCAATCCAATTTCAAACAGCACTAGTCATGAGTGTCATTTGTTCAAAACATTATCGTATTCCGTATTTCCCTTGTCCTTCGTTTGCTTCCAGCTCAGCAGATGGCAACCCTTGCGAAGGGCGTCCAAATCCAAGCTCCCTTTCTGTTAGCTGCCCAAAATTTAGGTTGCCAAATCCAAGCTCCCTAATGCCTAACGAGTTTGGACACGGATTTATGCACTCTTTCCATCCACTATATTCGGCCATGACACTCCCTCAAGTGCTGCCACTTGCATTCCCTTACAACTGCCAATAAGATAGCTGCAGTTTACTATTTAACAACGGCGAGAATTTACTTTATGAAGTTGGGTTATGGATCTGTTATTTGGAGACCTTCATTAAAATATGTTGTAAACGACCTTGGAAGGTTCATCATCAATACCTTAGATATGTTGCATATAAATTAGGTAGAGGTTTCTCTTAAAACGACCATAATTATGGTCCAAATTATACTTACTTGAATATACTTAATCTTGAGTGAAGACTTAAAAGATTGCATGTCATTTTTGCTTTTAAGCCTCTAACAAGTAGAATTGATTTTGATGATCATGTGTCAAAATTCAAATGGCAGTACCAGCTAGATATCTAAGGAATAATTGTTGCCATTTTTATTTGTCAAAGGATGATTTAAATTCTATTATAGAATCTGTATCACCTATTACAAGACTATATTTATGATGAAATAAACAATGCAAGTGGTTCGATTTATATAACTATTGTTTGTTTTCTGTTCAAAGGCATTCAAAATGTATTTTTGTAGGTATACATAAATGAATAGCTTCAGGAATGACTATTTTTATATTTTTACTGTTAGTTTTTATGCAATTTGTGACATTGAATATTTTGTCGGTGGCATATAAATGGGTTTACCCGTGGAAAGCAAACATGCATTATGATCAACGCTTTTACTTAATGAAGTTTTTCGTGCATTATTTAGTTAAAAATTGATTTTTGTCTTCCATAACCAATTTATTAAAAGCATTTGCCACAGTATTTTGTAGCTGTTTCAACGATTTGGCTATCCCCTATGCCTTGCCCTACAATAATTATTAGTTTACTGGAAAAATAATGTTTGCCTGATATATTCTAATTGGAACCGCTATGTAATTGTCTCTAACTTCTCATCCATTGTATACCTTTCCCTCCTAAGAAACAAGGTCGCGGTAATGTGGAGTGAATATTGGGGTTGGGAAAGTGCTGCTGTAGTGTAAGGTTTACGCATCATCCTGCATTATGGACCTGGAATTTGATTCATAAATTCCTCATTAATCCTGGTCTTATGCCATAGGGCGAGTTGCATGGTAGCCATGTGTGATAGTTTTGGTCAATCAATCTTTAAATATTATATTCAATTTGGTCTAACAGTTAAATTCTTCAATCAATTCAGCATAGTCAATAGTCATCTGGGTTTCTTCTTCTAGCTACACATTTCATGACCTTATTCAAAACCTTTACTTCTTTTTATTTCCTCAGCATCTTAGGAAGAATGTGTGGACCCATTAAACTACTCAATTGGCTTACTTACATATTTTGTTAATGAAGAGATTTCTTTAATGTTCTTTTGTGACTGTAGTGCCTACTCTCGTATTTGTATCACTCAACTATTAGGTATGTACTATGCAATGCTGAACTTATTTCACTCAGCGTTTGTCACTAATACCTTTTGTATTGGCATTAATTAATTAATTAATTAAATAGCACGCCATAGACATGTTGTCAAAATGTCAAAAACTAGAATTCTGCCCAACTTGTTGTTGAATCCTGACATTATATTTGTGGTGTGTGGGATCTGTTCGTGTGAATCTGTGATTCTATAATGTTATTTCAACGTCTGTTGATTGGCGATGGCTAGGGGAGCAGATGTAACGTGGCAGGGGCATTGGTTGGAGAGGAACGTCTCCGAAGCTGCTGGCAGCATCGTGCGAGTGGAGTGCAGGGGTCACGAGGATTCACTTGCGTCGTGCCAGCTCGAGAGCGCGGGTCGCTGTGATGACCTTGGAAGGGATGCCGCGGGTGTCCGGTGTCTCCAAGAGTATCGCTCCATCTGCGCGGTGAACGAAGTGCCATTCGCAGGTCACTGCTACTCCTTGGCGTTCATCTCCGGACGGGAGGAGGAGGACCAAGAGCACGCTTCGTTGTCGAGGGAGTCGGCCGCCAAAATGTGCGAGGCGACGGGCGGTGCACTCGTCCGCGTCACGTCTCAGGTGCGTCTCTTGGGAAGCGATATCTTATGAGTAAGTGATTGAAGAAATGAGGGCTTGGGCGTGCACTATTTGTTGGAGTATTTGGAGGCAGTTTTAACTACCGATAATAATTGGTAGAGCATTGAATTAAAATTAAAATGCATGAGACCAATATTGGATGGGAAGCACAAAGTTGAGGGTGGCTTAAAAAAATAATTGGTTTTCCTTCAAGTATTAACAGTAAAAATTTTCAAAGGCTGAAAACTTCAATTACTCCTTAGTTCAATTACTCCATTACAATTTAAATCATGTTGGTGCAATTTCATCACTAACTAGAGGCCTTTTCCTCAATAACTTGGCTTACTATTTCCAATTTTGAATTCTATGTTCATAAGTGTGTTCACTAAGCAAAAAAATACCATGTCACACATGAATGCACCTTTTTTGCTGTCCTCTCTCTTTTATGTTAACATGTCATCGGATGTTAATGCTATATGTCCGTGGAAAATATCACAGGCTCACAAAGGAGCATTGCAAGTGGAAGGGATGAGAGAGTTAAGGGTGGTTGGGGGTTAGAAGAGGAATGAGAAACTGCAAGTGTACTTTCCTTCAGTGACAATGATTTGATGTGCTTAGTAGAAGCGGAATTAGTTTAGTTGTATCTTCATAGTCTGCTCTACGTTATGGTGCAGCCCACCACATTGGAGAACATTTTTCTATCGCTCATGGAAGTCACGGTGAATTAGCGGAAACTGCCATAGGTGCACTCACCTTGGATTCAGTGCCGTCGATTGCTTTGAACGGCTCCATTTTGTGGTTACAAGGAGTTGACCACAAGTCAAAATGTGACATGAGGCTGTTGAAGGAGACTATGGAATTCTGGATGGAAGAAAGAAATTTAAACTCTGCCATGAGATAACATCTTCCTGTTGCCATGAGAATTTTCCGTACTGTTTCCTTGTCTCCAGTCTTATACTCGAAGACCATAAACATTCGTGTGGACAGTGGCACTCTATGAATCAGAAGCATGGATCATTGGAAAAACTGACCAGAAAAGAATAGAAGCCTTCGAGACCTGGTGCTGGAGGAGGATGCTGAAGATCAAATGGATGGATAGGGTGAGAAACGAGGAGGTACACAGAAGAATTGGATAAGAAAGAGCACTGTGGAATACGCCAAAGAAGAACACGGTAGGTTGGCCATGTCATGAGACACAACAATTACTTAAGAAGCATAATGGAGGGAAAAATTGAAGGGAAAGTCCCCAGAGGAAGACCAAGAGACAAGTACTTGGGGCAAGTCAAGAGGGATGCGGGGAAGAAGAACCATAGGGAAGTGAAGGAACTTAGCATGGGAGAGGGCGAAATGGAGGGCTGCAGTATACCAATCCTAGGATTGTAATACTATGATTATGAGAAAACATAAACAAACTTGCAGGGAATCCTGCGTTGTGCCAAATAAATATTGCAAGAGAAAGTGCAATTATCAGCACCAGCCAATCATAAATTACCTCACCAAATATAACCTGTTTATAAACTAGCAAATTATCACCTGGCAGCCACTATCAGTAACTTGAGCAAAATGGGATGATAACAGGCTTCAGACACTAACCGGAATTGGGAAAAATGATCGTAATTTAAACATTAGACCTTTAAAGCAAAGAGCAGATGCAGCAAAGTACTCTCTTTTAAAGAGGGCTGGAGATGAGTGGAAATCACTGCCTGAAGAAATCTTAGACCCTTTTCCTGAAAAACCTGCAAAAAATTTACAATGAAATTAGGTTTACATATGATGAAGTTAAAGAAGTAAAGTGGGGTACATATGTCACACGTACAACCAAACACGGTATTGCCAAGCTACCAAAGATTTGCTGCAGGCACATTTGAATTTATGTGTTTTGGTAGAATGTGTACATTTTCTTATATGTATTTAGTTTGGTTATTTTTTAAGAATCGCATGTTTTATGTGATTTTTTAAATTGAGCAGTGTGCACGTTACTACTAGGGGAATGCCTATTGTGATGCCCTGTGAGAAAGAAATATTATAATTTAACTAGGTTCAAATGGAAGTGACTTTCCTCACCCACCTTGGCAAACACGTCCTCGTATGTCTTCCTCCTTTGCATCCACCACACCTTCTCCATCCTCTTCAACATCTCGAAACCGTGCAGCCTATTCCCATCCCTCTCATCCTGCTATGAATCCTGTCAATATTCATATATTATGTGGTACAAGAAATGCCATTATTTAATTCCCTGACTCCATTTCAATGCGCATGGTGTTGTAATTTTGTTTGATATCTGGGCTTTCAGGAAGAAAATGATTTCATATCAGAATGGCTTCTGCTTAAGCATCCAGGTGTTCTGACGCTGATGACAGGAGGAGTTAGCACGCCAATGGGACACAAGGATGTCTGGATGTGGGAATCCTCTCAGTTTGCCATGACCTACTCAAACTGGTGGAATGGTGAGTTGATTTGAGGCCTGGAGTGAGGCCTCGAGCGTGACAGTGTAAGCTGCACCTTGTCGTGACAGTGAGGCAGACTTTGAGTGACACACTTACCCTGTACTATTGAGCATAACTTGGTGGTGACAACTTTTATGTTAGCCCTTCGACGATGGTAGACGCCATGGGCTACCCCTCTCCACAACTCGGCGTGTTGCCAGTAATGGTGGGTCGGTCGTGAGTGATATAATCACGAAATCCGGTTCTCTTGAAAGAACGATTGATGAACTGGATCTCTCGAATGACCAAGGAACCCAATTTTACCGATCACGATAGGAATGAATTATATGACATCTCATACCAATCCCAGCTCTTAAATGCAGCTCACGAATGTGAGAGCGGCCAAATTAATCGTGATTGATTTGTCTAACGTGAGCTGAGTAAGTTACTTGGGGTCCGATTTGATAACTTTCGCTCACCTTCGATCGAGCTCAATTCATTCGAGTGATGACCAACGAGTGATTTTATATGGGCGATCGGACATCAGACCATTGAACGTTACGGTGTTGTCAGATTTACAGCGTATTTCGCACTTGTTTCTCTTGTACGTATTTGCAATGAGCTTAATTTTGAATGGTTGAACTTGTTTGAAGTAATTTTGAATATTAAGAATTAAAAAGAAAACATTACAATTCCTGCGAATTGGAGTTAACTTTCTCACGAGTAAAAAACACTGCCCTTAATGCTTTCTCATTTGATAAATTAATTCCTAATTACATTCCACACTATGACTTTTACGCAAAAACTACAGAAATTTCTGCTTAAATGGCCTCTCATAACACTGGAACAAATCGAAACTTTTTTTTTTGCTTACGAAATAAATTTTAATAGTCGTTCTAGTGCGCTAAAGGGCGTTGTGTGTTCTTATATCTGCGCGAACTTCAACGCGTACTGAAGGGGAAGTTGCCATAGTAACTCCGGTGGCTCTCAATCTGAGTATTACCATTATTAAAAATTAATATCAATTCACTCTGGATCAACTGTGCAGCACTGGGTGTAAAATTTGCTAAGTGGAATTTGGGCTTCAGTATACTTATCTCAGAGGTATTTTCAGTATTTAAAAATACTGAGAAAACCTCAAATATGTTTTGGATAAAAAAATACTTCAAAGTAGGTAATTCAAATACGAAGTGAACGGCCTCAGGCAATGTCAATACGTATTTCTAAATCTCTCAATTTCAAATGCATGTATTATAGGCCTGGTTGATAATATTACTAAAAAGGATTTTCTTTAAAATATTGAGGAAAAGTATTTTCTTCTTAAAAATATTAATGAGATGAATAAAATTATTTTCATTAATATTATCAACCCGTAAGGGCACAGCGCTTTATTTGCCAGCCCTGCCATTATTCTTCGTTTTCTTCTGTCTAATACTTTTGTGTAGTACTTCTGTCTATTACTTTTCTAGTCACACGTTAACGGAAAGAAGCCAAGCGATTTTGCCTGGTTGAGGATTTTTTAGCTTTCGATCAACATGGAAGAAAGCCCGAAAATCCTTGAGCTGCCTCTTATGTAAAGGTAATATCCTTCTTTATCCGAATTAATGGATGTGTCTGACATAACCTTTAGGGTGGGATGCGGGAGTAGCCAAGGTGCCTGGCAGTGGAAGGTGCATGGTGATGTCCAGGATGTTTGAGTGTCCTCCGGGAACCAGTTCGCCAGGGCACTTGGGGCCCACTGCAAAGACTCCTCGCTCACGCAAACGGCTCTGCAAGACGGACTACCACTTTTGGTCGACGCATGAATGCAATGTGCCCACCCACGGTGCCATCTGCAAGAGGAACCCCAATGACATTGGTGAGTTGAGCGCTTCGTTTCACTGTTGGGACAGTGAAAACTAATCTCCCACCGGTATGATGAGACGGAGTCAAGGAAACGGTTGTTTAAAATATCTTGTGGGAACCTCATTTAACATCCGGCATGTAGCACGCACTTCTTGAAGTGTAAACTTCTATAGACGCTCCACGCACAGAAAATTCTGCAGGCGGTGAATCGGATTCTGGGCGTCACGCTCCTGAACGTGACGCTCTTTTTCTCACGTCACGCTCGGCTATATATAGTGATATGTAGTAGGTACGCGTATGTGTATTAGCTATAGCAGAGCGCGGAAGAGCGCGCAGTGCGTTCTTTTTATGCAGAATTTTTTATACCCAAAATACCATAATATTGAAAAAAAAACGAGATTTCTTTTTTTTCTCTTCGTGTAATCATGTGGGTATGTGATCAGATTATTTTATGTGCAGTCTACTTTCATTGCCACCAGGCATTTTCCAACTTGCAATGTACATTTGAATAAATAAATAAACAACTCCCTTTCCATTCGCGAATATAATAGGTTCTCTATTTGTGTAACTTGTGCTGTTCTTCACATCCACATCATTTCATTAACGCTTTTATTCTAGTGAAATACTCACCAGTACGATTAGTTAGTTCTTCATTAACTGTATATACTTAAAAAATAATTTGTGGTAAATGTGGTTTATAAACTTCTCTATGCTAATTAGGTGCTGTTAGCCAAATATACATGTAGAGGCTTTTCGCTCTCGCCGAAAGTCAACATGTGCGAAGCAGTTGCTTGTAACTCTTCAAATTGTATTCATTTCCCTTGTACATTTAATATTTTCCTCCATTTGTTTGTCATGGTTACCATAGCAAACACTTTCCTGTCGTTAACTGCAGTCCGAGAGCAACAGTATTGACAGAGGAATTCACATAATGAAACGTCATCAACTGACTGACGTCATTGGTCACTGCGCACCACTGCCAGTTGATTGCGCCACGCTTTGGCACTGGATCCCGGAACGCGCCCCAATTCACGCTAAGTTTTCTTCAAGCTTATATATTCTAGCACCGAAAAATGAGCGTGTAAAAACGTATTACTTTTTATTGTAAATTTATCAACCCACAAATTACTTCTGGTTTCTCCTCAAACTTAATCATTATTATTTAGCTATCTGATAGGTGTTTTTCGTAAAAGCAGGCTTAAGGATTGGAATGAGTGAGTGATGATGCAATGTGGAATGTGAAGGTGCTCCAGTAATGGAGCAACGTGCGAAAGGAACGTGCTTTGTTGGTTTTCCATGCCGAGGGAACTAATGAGATTCGATAGCGAAGCAGCTTTTGGAAAGAGGAGCGAATGGAGTGAGAGAAAGTACCTTAGACCGAGGAAATCATGAGTCAGTGTGGCGAGTTAAAAGAAAAGGGATGTTATAGGAGTATATTGAGAATAGGAGGCGTTGTACGAAGCAATACATATGAGTATCGGGAAGAAAAGAGGAACAAAAGGATGGGAAAATATGGAGGAAATTATCAACTACAGAGTAAACTGCAGAAGCCTATCGCCAAGAATTTCAGTTTTTTGACTGTCCATGTCCCGAAAGAGAATGGCATTGTGTATATTATGTATGACTGTACTTATGATAATAAAAATGTACATTTGAGAGTCATAAGGTTATAGCAGTGAATGTTTGGGAAATATTTCTTAAAGAGATTTTTTATCCATGAGGAGACGTATTAGTTGACATTCAAGAGACACGTTATTCATTTCTTCTTTCATGCATAGGATGTGTTTGGAATCTTGGAATGGATTACGGTGGCCGCGCCAGCGTTACTCGCCATGGAAACTCATGCATTCCATGGGACAATAGCATGTTTGGCTCCCCTCATCCTGATTCTCGTCTCCAAGGGCACAATCTTTGCCGGAACTATGGAGGTCCGGATGGCTCTGCCGTCGCTGAGGGACACCCTTGGTGTTACATCAATTCTGAGGGGGGTTGGGAATCATGCGAAATCCCACCATGCCGGGTTACAGGTAAGAGACTGCCCTTAGTCTTAGACTTGGATCTACATCCAAACTTTCAGTCTTAATATTGTCAGGGAGTAAAGGATTGAACACTGCAGCTTCCACTTAGATATTTATTAAACACGACCATGGTTTCGTAGCGGTGCTACATCATCAGGTGATGATGTAGCACCGCCTGATGATGTAGCACCGCTACGAAACCATGGTCGTGTTTAATAAATATCTAAGTGGAAGCTGCAGTGTTCAATCCTTTACTCCCAGTATGATTGACTTCCACAAAGTATTGCCTGAAACTGTGTCGTTAATATTGTCATAACGTATTTATCCACAATAAGACTAATTGTACATTTAACGATTCCGGGTGCAGTCGAAAGTTTTTCACATGGAGTCTGAAATCATTCCATCCTCATACAACCGTTTTGTTCGTCATTTTTATGTTTCCTGTCCATTTCTCTCTCTTTCTCTCTATGTACAAGCACGAAATGTAGCGGAGTGAATGGAGGGAAAAAACGTACAGGGGTTATATAAAATATATTCTTTGAAAGCGCGCTCGGCGAATGTTTAATGCAAAAATACAGGGAGTAGGTATTGTTGACTCCCGTCGGATCTTTATTTTGTGAATGCGAAATTACATGCTGTAACCTTCCCCCCACCCTTGTTAGAAGGAAACAGTTGACAAAACATGTCATTATATCAATAAGACATTATACTCCACTCTTCACAGTAATACATAAATTTATTTGGGCAAAATATTTGACACTTCAACACAAATAATCGTTGTCTCAAATAACGATATTGGACCCAATTTACAAATATAATTATATCTGTTTTCAAGTTTCAATAGTTAAATTTTATAATACAGCTAATGTATGTTAAGTTTCAGTCAATCATGGATTTGTAAATTATTAGTTTAGTGTATATTCCCTGGGGACTATAGTGGGACTATGTAGTCATATATGGCATTTGATGAGTGGGTAGAGGGATCCTTACGCGCAGTGGGCTTTTTTTCTGGCAATGTCGGTATGGACCTTCCAGGAGAGCTTTGAGTCAAGGTGGACTCCGAGGAATTTGACCGTCCTTTTCTTGCTTAATTCTATATTATTTAGGGTGATGGATCTTGTCATGGGTTTCCTGTTACTTCTGGCGAAGACGATTAATTCACTTTTGGTGGTATTTATGAATAGTTTCCAGTTCTTCAACCAGTCTGCGATGAGGTCGACGTATTCCTGGATCGTAGATGCAGCGTAGTTTGGGTTGAAGGATTCTGCCAGGATAGCTGTGTCGTCAGCGGAGAGGAAGGTTTGAGTTTTTGGATGGGGGGAAGGTCATTGTTAAAGAGGTTAAAGAGGAAAGGAGAGAGAATTGAACCCTGTGGAACGTCTGAGGAGATGTGTAGAAAACATTCACGGCGTGCTGCTAGTATGTACTAGGTAACAGATAAGGATTCAAGCATTAGGGAGTACTACTACTACTAAGAGCTACACTACCTATCGACAAACCTAGATAAAAGTCTCATTGGCCGCTGCTATGGTCCCTTATAGTTCGTGGGAAAAATGAAATTTTAAATCTGTCGGTTTTGCAGTCTAGTTCCCTAATTTTATTCTCATGATCTGATCTACCGTAGTATGTCGGATTTCGTAAAATATTATCAACGTCGTCAGAGAATAGACCGGTCTGAAACTTACATTATAGATTGAGTCTAAATTTTCATCAACGGTCTGAAAGCGTTTCCCATCCCAGCTGCTGCCAAAGGCCAGTAACACTAACGAGATTATCATAACGGCCTTTAACGTATCTTTCCGATCTTCGCTGCACGCGTTCTAACTCAGTTTCCAAGCCTATCTCATAAGGATCCCAATGTTCTATCGAGTTTAGTAACGTACTCTTTCATTTCTTTCTAACATTTTGCTTAATTCTAATCTGGTTTGGTACGACATTATTCCTCACTTATTGTTAGATTTCCGCATAAAATGGTTTGAACAGTGGAATGGAACCTGTAAACCTTACGTAAATGTGGAATTCCAATGTCATAGTCCGCGTGCGTGAAATGCTAAGGGCGTTACTCTAGTGGCGTCTAGTAGTATGCGTCAACAGAGGGGAGTAACTATGGAAAATATCTATTACGAAACGAATCATAGAAATGCGCTATTAAACCAAAGGAAATGGACGATATTTTTTTCAAATTTTATATATTGAGATTCAAAGCTCAGTAACAGATTAGTGCGATGTTGTCTGAGTAGTGAACTAGTATCAATAAATATAAGTATATATCTGTAAGCAATGTTAGGATAAATAAAGAAAAGGTTATTCTGTGGGACGATGGTAACTTATTAAGGATCTTTTGCGTTAATCCAGACAATTAACGACAAAAATCATGCGATCCTATGCAAAGTATGTTGTAGTTTGGATGCAACGAAATCCCGTTTGTGACGAATTTAAATGCCGCTCACCTAAAATTCGTTATAAGCTAATTTTACTGCTGATGAAAAAGACAATAACTGTTCATAAAAGCCGCGTAAAAGCTGAATGTTGCTGTCCTCGTCAATCACTCTAATCTTTTTTGCAGATCAGGAGCGTTTGGGAGCAGATGGAAGAGGGGCAGTGGCAGGGGAGCCTAGGAAGCAGCAGGAGACGCCGTGTGGCGAAAGTGAATTCGACTGCGGAGGCGAGTGCATATCGAGCGCTTACGTCTGCGATGGACTTCAGGTACATCTCATCATCTACATCTACATACTACCCCGCAAGCCGCCTCAATAGGCGTGTGGCCTAACAATAAGGGTGTTAGGACACCAGCCGTTTACATATAAAAAGGAAACGCTCTAATGAAATTACGCCAAGCATTTATTAAAGTCCCTTATTGTTCGGGGGAAAAACGAATTCCCGTACCTATCCGTTCGGCAAAATATCTCTCTTAATTTATCGTTTCTGTCGGACCTGGAAATATAGTGGGGTTCTAATATGATGTTCTTCGTGTCGTTCTTAAAGATATCTATTCTCAATTGCTCAAATAATCTAAGCCTAGCGCGCAGCCTCCGAGTCTCTAGCAACTCCCAGCCGAATTCGTTTAACATCTGTGTAACGCTGTCTGTACGCCCGTAGCTGTTTTTGACGAATCGCACAGCTTTCCTTTGTATTTTATTATATTTCCCGGATTAAGTCTTTCTGCACCGGATCCCATATGCTCGCTGCATATTCAAGGTGTGGCCGGACGAGTGCGAAATAGCACCTCTCTTTTACTTTTTCATCCGAAAATCTTCCCACAATACCCTTGACGAATCCTAGCTTCTTCAGAGCTCTGCCAAAAATATTTCTTATATGTGTTCCCCACGATAGGTTCGAGTTTATCGTAACTCCTAGATAGTTCACTTCATCTGTCGCCTTTATGTTAACACCATCCACTGCATATACATGGGGATAGTTGGACGACCTCCGCAAGAAATGCACCGCCGTGCATTTACTCAGCTTAAGTTCGAGTCCCCACTCTTGGCTCCACACATGAAGAGATAGGTACGTACCTACCTATCTCTTCTTTATTATTTCAGAATGGCTTCAGCGGGGAACTACAGCTAAACTATTAATACAAATATGTTACGACATAATTCACACAAGTGCCTGGCTCTCCATACGTCCAACTGTTTTTTGAGCCACGCGTGTTCGAGGAACTTTCTCAGTGCAAGGAAGACGAAACTTGCACAAGTGGCAGTCGTGACCCAAAACTGATTGGAAAACTAGGGAAATCGGCAAACTAGTATTCAAAGTGGCTACTTTGCTACTTTTACCAGCGATGGGAACTAATTGATTAAAAATAATCCGATTACCGTAACGATTACATTTCACTTACTTTTTCTGGTAACCGTTACCTATTTCAATATGTAGTTCTACTCCTGTGGTAAGATGGCAAAATATGATATGTCATGTTTTTCAAATTTTGCAGGAGAGCAATTTTAAAGTTTACTAGGTAACTCGTGCGAAAATTTCGTACTTTCACGCTATCAGGGAATAAGCATGTTAAGGAAACGATGTAATTGGGTTTTAAATAGATAAGAAGGTGTATCATAAAGTACTTTCTTTATACTTGTTTTCTTGCAAAAATATACAAAGCATATGATTACAATACAGGCAAGAGAGTTTATCAAAACTTTTAAGTCAAATTAATTGGTAAATAGTGAATTTTGAGATTGAGATTGTATTTTTCGTCAGAAGCCGGTGATTCAACGTTTAAAATGATACCTCATTTATCACTGTAGGTGCAGTATTAACGGAGCGTATACGGAATGACAGAAAAAGACCTTTCTGTAATAATTTTAAAGTTTATTACCCTCTGAAAAATCAGAATCTCGAAGTTTAGGTCTTACCTTTTCGTAATAGATGTATAAAACTGTTGTTAATATATTATTTTAACTTTTTAAATCCAATAGTATTAGCACTACGACTCCAACGGTATGTATGACTCAATTTTGCAACAAAAATACGGATATATCCTCATTAGCCATCTTACAACAGACTTGTAATATACTCCCGAAGTTAGCGTTACATTAGTGTAATCGTTACTCTCGGGATTATTTGTAATCGGCGAGTGATTGGGCAGTGATAGTGTCAATTCCTTCAGTATTTTAATGTTTTCGACTGCAAGAGCAGTTACTCCAATGAGATTTATTAGGTAGAGCGTCATATAAAGCGGCCCCAACTTTTTCCCACCGGTCACGTGGAATTGGTACGGAAGCACCTCCGAAGGCATAATCGCGTGTATTTCTCGCTCGTTTGCAAGCAAGAAATGGAATGATAAGGCAGATTTATCATTTTTTATTGGTGCCCATTTGTCTACTTCCACCTTAATGCTACCGATATGATTTTCTGCTTTCACGGAGTTATTGATAGTCTCAATTGCCCAATGAAAGATAAACCTACATCTTGGTCAGTAGACCTAAATAATATAATAATTATTATTATTTGTTACAGTTGTAACATGCCCCTCCGTGTCCCCGGAAAGCATCAGGTTTCATTGCCGTCATAATGGCAGGAGACTCGAGAGGCGTTGTGCAGTAATCACAGCCACGTCCGACGCCCATCGGATGAGCGGCTACGCTGCGTTGGGGTCATGTGTGCGCAGTAGACGGAGTGGCCCCAGGATGACGGCCTTCTGCATGCGTGCAACTAGTGATTCCGCCTGTGCCACGCAGGGCGGAATGCACTTGATGTTATTTAGCAGCGAGCCCTTAAATCCACCGAGCAAACCTATGATGAGGACCACTAGTTTCACAGAGTGTTCGGGGTACATCTGTCGAAGTTCGAAAATAAGGTCTTGATATTTCGTCCGTGTTTCCACCTCCTTCGCATCCAAGTTAGTTTCAGCCGGAGGCGAAAACTCGATCACGATCATGGAGCGTGTGCGGTGGTTGGGGAGAACGATATCAGGCTTGGTCGCCTCCAACTACCTGGTGGTGGAGAAGGAGTAATTCCACCATATTGTGCATTTATCGTTCTCCACGACAGACTCAATATCTCCAGGAGCATAGGGCAGTACAGGTGTTTCGTTGATACCATAATGGTGTCGAAGGTGATAGTATAACACCCGAAGGGCCACGTTGTGTTAGCTTCAGGTCATCCATACAAAAGAAATGGGTGACCTTATGCTTCCTGTCACCTGGAACACCACACATGTATCATCTACCTCGTCGCAGCCAAGGACAGGGGTAGCAGGGAAATACAGAATAGTAAGGGGCTCAAGCTGTCGCCTTGAAAAACGCCACGGTGGAATGTTACCACCTCTGTGGAAACTGACCGCTTGCCTGAGGTGAGAACGAAGCGCGTTTTCCAGAGTGGTAACAGGCGTTGGATACAGGACACTACCTCTGGGTGGACTTTCATCAATATCAGCATGGCGATGATAAACTCATGCCAAGTGGTGTCAAATGCCTTATGCCTTATTGTCCACCCAGGCCATTAATAGGTTTCACTTATGCCGGATGGCATCCTGGCATATGCACTTATCAATGAGCAGGTTGTCCTTGCATCCCACGATTCCCCGCTTTGAGCCTCTCTGCTGCGATGAGGCGACGGAGGCGAGTGGAGATGATTTAAGGTGATGAAATCGGCGTTCAGGGGCGCGAACTGCTCTAAGTTGCATGTGGTTGCCCATGTTGGGACCAATGATGCTGTGAATTTGGGATCAGGGGAGATTTTAGGCTCTGTGAGAGACATATTCTCCGAGTTCCGCCGTATTCGCGGAGGTTCTGGCACCAATTTGAGGCTTACTATATGCAGCTTGGTACCTAGGACGGATCGGGGTTCGATGGTTTGGAGCCGAGTGAAAGGCATAAACCAGAGACGCAGTGAAGTCTGTGGGAACGAGGGAGCGGAGTTCTTGGACCTCAGGCCGGTGCTGGATTCGTGTCGGGTGCCTATAAATCGCTCGGGTGTCCACTATAGCACCCTTAAATAGCACCCTACTTCCAGAATATATTTATTAAATCCATCAACGAACACAAAGTGCCCATGGACTGGAAAATTGCAAATGTCACTCCCATATTCAAAAGCGGTGATAAGGAACAGCCATCGAACTACAGACCGATATTTCTCACATCTATCTCTTGCAAAGTCCTTGAACATATAATTGTGAGTTCAGTTATGAGACACCTCGATATAGAAAACTTGTTAACAAAAGCGCAAAACGGATTCAGAAAGGGAAGATCTTGCGAAACTCAATTTGCACTTTTTGCCCACGATATTTTAGTCTCGATAACGTTCCAGTTGATGCAATTTTTATTGACTTTGAAAAGGCATTTGATAAAGTCTCCCACAGTAAGCTACTCATGAAATAAAAATCCTACGGTTTGGATGACGACGTAATTTCCTGTATTAGAGAATTCTTAAGCAATCGCGTGCATAGGGTTGTATTAGATTGCGCTATCTCTAATGAAGTGAAAGTCTCATCGGGTGTCCCACAGGGAAGTGTCATAGGCCCACTTCCGTTCCTTTTGTACATAAACGACATCGGTGAAACAGTTGACAGTAAGCTTAGCTTATTTGCAGACGATGACGTGATGTATAGAGAAATTCGTAGCTTTAATGATAAGGAAGCGCTAACTATGGACCTCGAGGCAATACAGGAGTGGTGCGATGCGTGGCAGCTAGAATTAAACCTGAAAAAATGCGTTGTTATGAATTTTTGGAAACGGAAAAACGCAGCATTGTGATAATATCTGTAGTGTAGGGCATGCTTGTGAGGCTTCGCCTCGTGACAAGCATTAGCGATTTATGCTAATGCATAATTAGTGGTAGTTACACTAACTTTAGGGTTTAATGTAACGCATGCTGGTGAATACTCACCCCCTGCCACACAACCCTGACATGGCTTGCAGGGTGTTTTGCAGATGTAGATGTAATTATTCTGGCACAAGTTAGCGCTAAATGTATTCCAGTTAACTCAATTCCGTAGTTTAACAAATTCTTATAACACTAATAAAGTAATAACACAGAGTAATAAATTCTAATAACAAATTAATAAAGCATTTCTTGTACTTCTGGAATTTATTACTGTATATTTGAACCACATTGTTTCCAAGGGCAATCTCGGCAATAAAAAATTGGCTACTAGAAGGAAAATCTCGCTGTTCTTATAAGCTATTTCAATTTTTTTATCACTTCTTTTTTCCTCGTCAGCGAGATAGCTTTTGGCTGGAAATATTAGCCAAGCTACATGGTATTAAATATTTCTGAATTTTTAAGATCCCATAGAGAATATACATAATTTTCCTGGGTGGAATGGTTCCAGAACTGGTATGGAGACAAGAGGTGAGGAGACGGGACAATTACTGCGGCTGGATATCGCAATGTTTCTTAGCTCTCATAAAGAACACTACAAAATGCCATCGACGTACTTTATTTGGTGTTGATTTCGGTTTTTTTCATCAACGTTGCCAAGTCTTTCGATGGAACGTAGAGAGCCGTCCTTTCCGCCGATTTCTTCACCTGACAACGCTTATGTTTCATCAATTATCTACGTGTGGAGGTTGAGTAATAAATTGTTCCAATTAACAGTAAGGACTAGGAACACCCCCATCTCTTTGGTGATAGTTGTTGGTGATATTCCTACAAATGCCTATTCATTACTGAACTCAAGCAATATTTTTCGCACTCTTTAGGATTTCAGTACACTTACATACAGAGCATACATACCCGCCATACATGTGCCGTTCCCTTTCAGTGTAGGCACAGTCAAAAAAGGTTTCATTCTCGGTGATGATAGCCCTGTCAAGCTGACTCTGCTAAATTAATTTCTTCCACGCTCCTCAATCCTTGCAATACCTCTTTTGCGTCAGTTCATTACTTCATACCCGCCCTCCTCTTCTCAAGACTCGTAGTATTCCTCCTTTTAATGAGCCTCTTCAGTCTCAACATTTAAAAAATGACTTTCGTGGTCTCTCTCACATGAATGCCGTTCGATTGAAATGGGACCATCCATCCAACGTCGGCGCGGATCGGAACTCTTCGGCGAACGTGAGCACATATGAACTATACGAGACTCGTGAACAGCGAGATTTTCCTTCAAGTAGCCATATTTTTATTGCTGAGATTGCCATTGGAAACAATGTGGTTCAAAGATAAAGTAATGAATGCCAGAAGTACAAGAAATGCTTTGTCAATTTGTTATTATAATTTCTTAAACTGTGTTATTACTTTATTAGTGTTGTTATAATTTCTTAAACTACGGAATGGAGTTAATTGGCATACATTTAGCGCTAACTTGATGCCAGAATAATTAATAACCACTGAGAACAATATAAGTTTAAAACCACAAAGATTTATTTGCCGTCTCTGCTGTGAGCAATCACCAATGCAATAAATACCGACAGAAAACCCGGAAGTTAGAGACCACGCCTAACAAAGCAATGCCGAAGCGAGTTGTCTTCCGATCGAAAAAACTGAATCGACTTTCGCTCCCCTCTGTCGTTCAATTGAGTCCCTCCACGAATTCTCCCCCCACCACTTGCACGAGAGGCCCTTCCCCTCATTCCCCTCCAATGGCCGTTACCTCCCCTCCAAATCCCCCCAACAGCATCTCCATGGAGAGGCTTAACCTGCTTACCTATTTCGCCGCTACTTATTAGACGGCGATTTTTTAGTTTATTCCAATTATACTAATAACTTATTGAGTACTCGGCGCACTGTTATTTTATTTATTGAAATTCAATATTGAATATATTTTAATATTTTACTTCTGATCAATTTTTTTGTAAAAAAAAAACAAATGGCCCCAAATTAGCCTCTTAATTAAAATTATTTTATGGTTAGAAAACGGAAAAGTTTTTAACAGTTACCTTAGCCAGAAAGTGAAATTTGTTTGCTATCATCTAAAATTCTCAATTTTCTGGGGGATAAACCGTTCTCGGTTCAATCGTATTTCTCCTTAAATGCGTTAAATTATTATTGCAAAATGGATGTACCTTTGGTCGTGGTACAAAATTCCTGATACGAAACTTGGAGCATAATTATGAAGCGTTTTTCCTCGAATTTTCTCCGTGGCTTATGAGTACTAGGGTTTTATGCTCTCGATACGTGGAAATATTGACCCAAAAAATAAACTTTATTTACTGGCTTTTAGTCAAAGTTAGGTTTTCATTGGTCAAGAAAAGGAAATATTCTCGGCACATACTCAAGTATAGGTATATGGTAATTAATTTTTCACAACATAATAATAATGACTCAATACAGTGATTTGCAAATAACTGTAACAAATTAATTATTTCAGGCCAGATATATTTGGATTATTGCATAGTGAATCAATTGAGTCCATGTTATTTATTTTATTTGTATGAAATTTAAAGAAATTATCAATATTATATATATATTATGTAAAATGAAATTAATTTGAAAAAACTTGAGCATATTTTTATAGCAAAATAATAAAATTATTTCATTATGTTATAGTTTGCTTGGTTGTTAAAAGTACAACATTAGTGGTATTAGATGATTTCTAAAGTGTTATTACTTTATATTTTTCATTGCGTCATTTATTTTACTTGCAATTAGTTGAAATTGCATTGATCTTAAATTTTCTGATTGTTTTATGCAATTATCAACTATATTCCACTACCGGAAGATGTAAATCAATGGGAATATGAATTAAGAGTAGTAAATAAGACTGATTGTATGAGATGTCATTCATTGTAAACAGCAGAAGCCGTGGCCAATGGCAAAGCACATTGTTGCTGTTGATATTCTCATTGGGCGATCGTGTTCTACCTCGCAGGATTGCCAAAACGGGAAGGACGAAGGGCTGAAAGAGTGCAGCGGGAGGGGGCAGCTGAAGGAATTTCGCCGCAAGGGTGGCACAAGGCTCCGCCAGAAAGCAGGCCCTTCCCTGATGCTGGAGAAGTGGGTGCAGGTGAGCACAGAGGACTGCGCGAGACATTGCCTTGACAAGGAAAGACACTCTCAGCACTGCCCTGGCTTCAGCTACCAGTAAGTGGTTAGATCAAGTTTGCCTTATTTATTTATTTAAAAATATACCACATATAGCATGATGCCATTTTATAGTGATGCAAGTAACAGCATATGCAAAAACATTAAAAAGAAGAAGATATAGACAAATAATATAACAACATGGCAAGCCAGAAAAGATTATTTAATTTGGGAATGAGATATGGCTTGGTTAGCGAAGGCATTGGAAGATAAGGAGAAAGGGTCAATGTTGTCAGGAAGGGAGTTCAGGAGAGAAGAAAGTCGAACAATAAGGGAGCGCTTGGTGAGTGATAATCTGGGAGTAGGGATACGGAGCAATGAGTGAGTCCTTGTTGGTCGGGTAGGAATTCTAAAATTAATGAAGGAAATAAGGTCAGGGCAGTCAGTGGTCGAGTTCAGAGTGCTGTGTATGAGTTTTAAATCAGTTTTAAGGAAGTTATTATTAAGATTGAAAACAGAAATTGAACGCAAGACAGCATCGGAGGATAAGTTGTGGAGATGAGGGACTCTGTTTTTAACAATATTAGTGAAGAAGTGAGTAATGTGTTCTAGAGATTTAAGATTTTTTGGGGCAGACATCCAGTCTCAAATTGCATTACAGCGTGTTTTTTGTATTCGCGTGGCTTTATTTGTTTTATTACCTGCAATTGTACGGGAGTTAAAATGGCATCTTCATCTGTTCACAAACATTTTACAGCGACCTAATAATCGTGGGTGGCTTCCTCTTTGGAGACCACCTCAAGCAGATTTATCTTATGGAGCCTATGTCTGCCTATTATCAGCAGAAAAATTATATAGACTCAGAGTGAAGCATCATATTCACTTCACTCATTGGCATGCGTGGAGATTCTGCCCAGAAACGATGGTAAATGACTTGCAAAAGTTAATTATAGGAAAAATATCAAAGATATCTAGTGAGAATCTGGAAATTGAAAAACTTCCCGCCTAAACATGTCTGCTGGCTTCAGTAG
The DNA here is from genome assembly GCA_963573305.1 of Pyrrhosoma nymphula. NCBI lineage: Eukaryota > Metazoa > Arthropoda > Insecta > Odonata > Coenagrionidae > Pyrrhosoma > Pyrrhosoma nymphula. The sequence goes on along the minus strand of OY754329.1, from coordinate 152,572,583 downwards.
GATTATTCTACCGAACTCTCCTGCACTCTGGTGAACTCTACTGGATCCAAACTGTTTTCCACTGTTATGTGTGCAATGGCCTACTCAATTCTACTGGTTACAATAAACCAACTGGTTACAATAAACCAACTGGTTACAATAAACCAACTGGTTACAATAAACCAACTGGTTACAATAACAGTTCACTGGGATCCCATTTAAATATGTATGTGCTGCATCCTAATTTAATGTGTAATACTACTTGGAAGTAGGATTCATGAAGATTTCCATCTCAATACGGGTGTGCAATACTTTGATACTTGTTGTGCTACCAGTGACATATTTGTGGGAATTCATTTTTGTTATTTATCTAAATTTTAGCTGAGGAGAAACATTATTTTCCATTTTTATTAATTATAATATGTTTTGCAACAACTATTGCCGAGTGTTGATGATTAATTGCTTATGCAATCATAGCAACAAGCAGCTTAAATGACATTATCACACAGAATTTGACATTATAACTTTGACTTAACTTTATTAACTAACTAACTATTCAGTTACATTACTAAATATTTAAATAATTATTTTTTTAATTATATAAAAATGTAATATGTATTTAAAAATTTTATTAATTTAACATTAATTACTTTAACATTATGTATTAAATTAGTCATTGCAATTGTGGAAATAGCATTCATGTCTCATCACACAAAACAACGGTAGATAAAACTAATAATTTAATAGTGAGACACTTGCTTTAATTAATTAGTAAACCTTAATGTTTTGAGTTCCTCCACTAATCATCTCATGAGTAATTCTTCTCCTCTCCTCTCATTTAATTCAAACGGAATAATGAATGCATTATGTTTTGTTCCACTGCACACAGTTTTAAGGATGAACAATGCTTGTTGGTGACTGGAAAGAAGAATGGTGACCATAACTCCAAGCTGGATTTGGAGAAGAAACAAGGCTGGGATCACTATGAACTGCTGCCCCCGACTGTCAACTGCCGTGGAATGTTTCATTGCAAAAACGGGACGTGTGTCGACTCGAACAAGGTACTGTTCAATCCATAAATTAATCAAATATTTTAGGGATTTCAGGATTCAGTGAAACCTTTAAAAAAAAATGCCCGGGGAATGATCTCGTGTTCCGAGCACACTTCTGATTCAGCATTTCTCAGGCTTCTCACGAGTTTACGATATCTTGATCTCCCAATTTATCGATTAAGTATCCTTTTCTTTTTTGAAACAGAAGAAATTGGTGAAAAAGAGAACTTTAACCATTGGGAAGCTCAAGAAATGCTGAGGCAAAAGGAGATTCCTCCTTGAATCTGCAAAGGAATTATAAATCTGCGATGCCCGGCCCACACTGCGATGGGTATGAGGGGTATCCTCGGAGAGACGTTCAAATAAATACCGATAGTCATCTGTCGGAGATGAAAATGCAGATGATTGGGAGAAAAGGGGTAGAATAGGGAACTTGCCTGAAATTCAGATTATAGCGAGAACCTCAGAGTTGGTGAGAATTATTAATATGTGATATACAAGGGAATTTCATATCTACATCTACGAAGTACCGTGCAAGCCACCACTAGGGTGTGTGGCACGGGGTGATTCCACACCAGGCATGCAGCACTCATCCCAGCACAATTCGGGACCTCGCTCGTTCCCCTTCACATATGATGTACTTCACAAGTTCACACGCATCAGTTAACCAATTTTGAGGAGAGTTTTCGAATTCCAGTGAGAATTGAAAATGCCCGATGACAGGTTGACGTCCAAGTGACGCCATTGCTCGCCAGCAGTTCCGAGTGCCTTGCATTCAGAGGATGTGAATTCGGCGAGAACTGCCGCTTTGGAAATTGGTAGTTTCTTATTGCTCGTTAATATACCAGTTGCCTATTGTTGCTAAAAGACAAAAGTGCTCTTTCAAAATCTGCGTGATCGCACCGATGTACTGAGCAATGTGTATACGCAATAACCTTTCAATAGCTATTCATCTATACCCACTTATAGATGCCGAGTCAAAATTTGAAGAAGGTGTAAACAGTTCCAAAAAGGGCTAGGCAAAGATAATTAAGCGGTGATTTTCTTTTAAATAATTAAAATAGTTATGGAGTATGTATAAACTTTAAGTGAAATTTAAGGATTGTGTAACTTTTTCTTCTTCTCCTGATGCTGTTTCCTACGATAAATATGTGCGTAGGTAAATATTTATATATGTACAAATAAAAGCCATCAATAAGAATTCCACTGCGCAAAAATTCACTGAAGGATCAGGTAAGTGTACTAACTTCCAAAACCATGAAATCTTACAATGGATACTTTTATTAAATCCCAATCATTGCCTGTTTACAGCGATGAATATAATCTGTACACGTGAACCCATTACACCTGCTCATGTACGCCTACAGTATCAGTAGTGATGGTGATATACTGCATAGGAGCTTAATAATCGTATTAAATATGCTTATTATCTTAGGAAAAAAATGCATAAAATGCATATTCGTCGTTTGTTTTCCTAAACTAGTGGACATGTGGAATGACAACCAAAGACACAAATATCGTCAACAACTGCGCTCCTAGCCGATTTACAAGGATGATATACTGATGCTAAAGTTGTGCGTTCGAAATTAAACGAGGTCATTTTTCGAACAATCCTCAGAAAGAAAGCAAAACATGACTTTTAATTAGTCGTTGTGCACGAGTACGGAGCCGGGACGTCGTACGCACAGCGTGATTAAAACAATTATAGGAAGGGTTGACGGAGGGAAAACCTCGGGGGGAAGAAAAGATAGAGAAAAGAAGGGACGATCACCTTATTCCGTCCCGATTATCGCAGACTGTGCTCCTGTATTCTGCGGCCGAAGCCAGAAAACAGTTCCTGTCGCTCCAATTAAAAACTGCCACCCCATCTATCACCAATCCCATTATTTCATCCCCTCCAAGGCTACCAATCACCTATATCCTAATGTAAGAATTGGTGCTTTCCTGGCGCAAGATGTGAATGAATTCTTCACGGGATTCCCACCAGGTGCGATGTCCAGCCAGAGCCGACGTTTCAATGGCTAACTCTACCATCGTCCTCAGGGCGTTGAGGACGATGGCAGAGTTAGCCATTGAAACGTCGGCTCTGGCTGAACATCTCATCTGGTGGGAATCCCGTGAAAAATTCATTCACACCTATATGCTAAGCTTACCCATTCCTTTCTCGTCCTGGCCAAAAAAAACCCCTCCTCAGCTGATTCACCCCTCAGAACGCCCTCTTTTGCAGTCAAGACGGCGACCAAGTAACATCGTTGTGTGAACCTGATGACTTTCAGTCATTTTGTACTTAGAGAGAAGCTCAACCTCTCGTACTTGTACATCTTAATCATTTTCGGAGTGGAAACTCTCGTAACGGTCGCCTGGCACTCGACCTGTTGGTAATTTGCTTGTAACTTGGTTGGTTTTATGTGTGAAATATATTGATAGTTCAGTTATAGATTGATAATACTTGTGTTTCGTTCAATTTCCTCGTTTTTCTCACCCGAGCTTGGAAAGAGTTTGTATTTACGGGTACTATAGGCGTGAAAAACTATTCCCGTCTCCCGATAGCGCTTCAGACTGCTAATAAGAATTAAAATTAAATTCACTCTGTGCGAGTTCTTTCAATCCTATACATCAGGTTTAATTTTCTCTTTCCGTTGAAATTCAACGGGTACCCCCTCCTACTTTCTAATAATCAGTGTAGAAATTATTTACGATTAATATACATTTACGTTATATTATATTGGGCTGTTAGGGAGTGGCTTACCTTTTGGCTTATAAGCTGCTTATTCTTCCCCCTGCGTACTGTGTCACTCAGAAAGACTGCCAGGGTGATTTTTCATGTGAATGCAAGAATTGAAATCCTCCCTTTTGAAATAGACAACGGCTGCTTTGGTATGTGTGGGGATCGAGTATTCGAAAGAACAACTGCGTTCATTAACTATCCGATCATTATACGTTGGCATGCGTGGAACGTAAAGCTATTGCCACATGTTATGCTTTTCAATGACACCTTTACTTACACGAGAGATCTTGCTAGGATTTTGAGTTTCCCCTTTTTAAATGTGTTTTTGTGACTCTCCTGCAGGTGTGCAATGGAGTAAATGACTGTGGTGATCACTCGGATGAAGTGAACTGCACATCTGGAGATGTGGGTTTCTCCATTCGACTGGCTGGAGGAAATGCTTCACATGAAGGCCGTGTCGAAGTACAAGGTGAGAAGTAGTGAAATCAATCAAGGGAATCTTCTGTGGCCTTTTTTGGAAAAATGTGAGGGGAAATGAAAGGCACAGACACCAACAAATCTGTCCCTGCACAAGTTCCATGTTAGCACTAGACTGATGGAGTCATGCGTTACTTTGTGCTCATTGATAACGTGAAGGATGATGAACAAACTCACTCAGCACAATTCCACATTTGTTTATGTCTCCGATCGGTTTCTTAATATTGTTTTTCTTTGATTGCTTTTTTAAATTACTTGAACTCAAGATATTGGATGGAGATTTTTTGTATACAACGCACAAAAGAATGTAGTTTTTAATTCTTTCATTCAATTTTCTTATACGCTTTGTTTTTGTCCAAATATTGCGTTTTTATCTCGAAATTCATCAATATTTCTTCCATATCAACAATACAAAATTTACTTGGCAACCAGGCGTGAATATCCATTTAATAGCGATTTCATGAATGGTTATTCACTCATGCAGCTATTGAGGGTGCTCAGTGACTAACTCGATAGTTATAGTCAACAGACTACAGTTTCTCGTTCGCCTTACCTTCTCAATGATCATCAACAAGGCACAAGGTCAATCTCGACTAGAGTGTAGATTCAATGAGGAAAATTCATGCTTTTCAAGTGGTCAATTATACGTTGCATGCTCACGTGTGGGACAGACCAGTAATACCAAATTTTACACCAGCTGATGAACGCAACGCTTGCCTCAAAGCGTCGCATCTTTTGATACGTGCAGAAACTCACGCTAACGACCAATATGCGCGTAAATCTGCAGCACAATGTGTCAACCATATTTTCTAAACAGTTATTGAACATTGGTAATAGAAAATTACCAGTTCATGCTGACACAAAATATATTTCAATTCCATTGAACTTTTGTGTCATTGTTCCATCGATCGATCGATTGATTCAGAAAGTTTTTCCACAAATTGTCACCAATTACAAAAATCACAAATGGCTTTGCGTACGTGCCTTTTTGGCAGCAAAAAACACCGACGTCAATGCAATCAACTACGTCATCCACGAACAGATTTCGGGCGAGTCTGTCACCTACAAATCGATTTACAGAGTCATGAATGCGGACGAGATTTTTAATTATTCAATTGAGTTTTTAAATTCGTTGAACCTTTCTGGTGTAACACCGCACAAATTGTCGCTCAATCTCGGCGCACCAATAGTTCTTTTGCGCAACATTAATGCACCACGATTGTGCAATGGAACCAGGCTCACTGTCAAACAATTGATGCCAAACGTCATCTAAGCGACAATTCTGAATGGAAAGTCAAAAAGAAAATGTGCTTATTCCGCGTATTCTCATCATTCCCACCGACATGGCATTTGATTTCAAACGACTACAGTTCCCCGTTCACCTTGCCCTCTCAATGACCATGAACAAGGCACGAGGTCAATCGCTTCAAGAGTGTGGATTAAGTCTACAAAATTCATGCTTTTCACATACTCACGTGTGGTACAGCCGAAAAATTTGTCTGCTTTGTATATGTGTGCCTAGTTAGAAAGAAAAAGAGGCATTGCAACTCATGCCGGGCACAGCTAGTTATATATAAAATTCAGGTGTATTATTGGAATTTTCAGTTCAAAAAGTATTTATTCCTTAGAAGTAGGGGCTGATTGTAACTGAGAACTAAACGTCCATAACGTGGTAGTGAAGGCTGCTCGGGTGCTCCACCGGGTAATCTCTTCCATGGCTGCCGACTCGTACCCCGAAACGTCGGCAGCTATGGAGGAGATTACCCGGTGGAGCACCCGAACAGCCTTCACTACCAGCATACGCCGGGAAAGCATCAGATCTTTTTGTCCATGACGTGGGTTTCTAGTATTTCTCTCACTGAGAAATTCTCTCTCCTTTGCAATAGGGTTGAAATCATGTTCCAAAGGGTTAAGGCGTTGGGGATTTTGATGGCCAAGGTAAGACAATAGCCCTTAGATTTTCTTTGAGGAACTGCTCCGTGCAAACCTCTGTTTGAATGGGACAGTTATCTTGCACGACACTCACTTCATCTCCCTCTCATGGTACTTCCTTGGTTCTTGAGATTGAAAGGGACTATATAACCGCGTAACGATATAATAATGCACCATAATATTTCTCAAACGATCAGACCCTACTATTGGAACATTGAAAGACGGAAAATTCGCAAAAGTCAGAGCTTGAATTTCAGCGCAATTGATGCTGCTCAATTTCTGGATTTTCTTTATAAAGTGATTGTACCTACTATGTATAGTATATACGCACTTTTAATCATCATGGGTTATGTATGCATCCTCGGAAATGTATGTCATTTGGGACATGGGATCAAAACTGCAAAGTAAAAATCTACCTAAAAATAATCTGGAGATTTTGAAATGTTTAATTGATGTTACGTGCTTTTTAGCAAAACAAGGACTTCCGTTTCGTGGTCAAAACAAAAATAATGAATCTTTGAACAAAGGAAATTAATACGTAGTAAATTTAAATTTCTTAAAAATGTTGGATCCAGGGTTTAATGAGCATTCGGAATCAGCTACAGTATTTAATGGAACGTCCAGTGATATACAAAAATGAACTAATTTGTGTTGTCAGTAATATTGTTAGTGAAACCATTGTTAAGGAAATGGAAAAATCTGATTTCGTTTTCTCTCATGTTGGATTAGGCTTATGATGTAAGGCGCAGATCACAGCTCTCAAATGTATTGAGGTACGTAAATAATGATGAAGGGGTTGTAAAAGAGACGTTTTAGTGTAGGGTTTTCGGAAGTTAATGCTTATCGAACAGCAGACGATATATTTAAACATTTAAAATTGTTATAAAAATGGAAAAAACATTTATTGCTCAGACTTATGTTGGAGCTGCAGGAATGTCGGGCCATTTGTAGGGTTGCAAACAAAGGTGCAGGAGGAGTATCCCATAGCTATGCTTGCGCAGTGCTATGCACAAGTCCGAAAATTAGTCCTGTCTCAGGGAATGGTTGAAATCTCTGAATGTTATCTATTTCTGTCAACTCTAAACGGGATTTCGAAGTTTTCGTCTCATTCTAGCAAGAGAACAGTTGCTATTCAAGTGTACTTAAAGAAAGTCGATCCCATCGTTTACTCCCACTAGGTGGTGCTTTTCATCTCGGCTTGTTAACACCGTAGAAAAATATCGGGAACCAATCATTAAATTTTTTTTTCAAATATTCATAAAAATACTGATGGGTGGAAAGCAGCTGACAGGTGTGCGGCTTACGGCTTCACTGTCTGAAGTCTTCCCTTCACTTTCAGCAGAAGTTTTTGTAAATGTTACAAAATGTATTTCTCCAGAATATTTTCCCCCCTTGTTTGTGCAAACCGATGTTATTTAGAACATCTTGCATAGTGAACACGTTGACATTATGACTCGTTTGAATGTTAATCGGGACTTTGAAAACCAGCTGAAAATTAACAGAAAAGGTATTCAAAATGAGAAGTGACATGGTCGAAGTTCAGCATAATGAAGCACATAGAAATGGCAATTTTCCACTAGATAACATTTTATACGACCATGATGACGATGCACTGCATTACTATTGACACATTACCAGACTTTGAAGAAGTTCTAATACTGAGAAAATTATAAATCGAAAAGCAATGCGTATGTATTTACTTCTTTATAAAGTGGTATTTTAATGACTTTTTCAGCTTACGGACGCTGGGGAGTCATTTGCGATGACCTCTTCGGTTTGGCTGATGCAGAAGTGGTTTGCAGGGAGCTAGGGTTCACTCTGGGTGCTGCAGAAGCTGTTCTGCATTCTGGTTTTGGGTCCGGAGTCCTCAAAGGGTCACCCTTGTTCCTGATGGACGATGTTGAGTGCTCAGGCACCGAAAAGTCTCTGAGTGAATGCCAGTTTCCCGGCTGGGGTGATCACAACTGTGGCCCCGAAGAGGTACGTCAATGGATGTGTTCTCCTCGCACATTTTCCCTCGACTGGAGTGTGACAACTCCATAGAGGCGTTCGAGGCGAGTGGAGATGGTTTAAGGCGATGAAGTCGGCGGTAAGGGGCGCGAACTGCTCCAAGTTGCATGTGGTTGCCAATGTTGGGACCAATGATGCTGTGAATTTTGGATCAGAAGAGATTTTAAGCTGTGTGAGAGACATATTCTCCGAGTTCCGCCGTATTCGCGGGGGATCTGGCACCAATTTGAGGCTTACAATATGCAGCTTGGTACCTAGGACGGATCGGGGTTCGATGGTTTGGAAGGCATAAACCAGAGACTCAGTGAAGTCTGTGGGAGCAAGGGAGCGGAGTTCTTGGACCTCAGGCCGGTGCTGGATTCCAGTCGGGTGCCTATAAATCGCTCGGGTGTCCACTATGCGTACGAGGTATCGCAGGAGGTAGCGCGCAGGATACTTGATCACACTCGTCGATTTTAACATAGACGGTAGGCTACAGGGCAGGTCAATTAGTGGGGTCAATAATTATGTGTTGCCAGTTAGAATTTAGCTAAGAGTACTCCGAGTATAGGCCCAAGAATAGCTTAATTAAAGACAGCAATCTTGATATGTCCCCGAAACGCATAAACAATAATCATGAAATAGTAGTCGTTGCACTAGTTAACTACCGTAGTTTTAAAAATAAGATACCAGAATTTCACCTCCTTATTCATAGCACGGAGTGTAACGTCATTATTGGCACAGAAAGTTGGCTGACGGACGATATTTCTGATAGTGAAATTTTTACTAAATCATTCAACGTTTACAGAAAAGATAGGTCCAACCTAACCGGAGGCGGAGTATTTATAGCTGTAAAGAATACCATTGTCAGCCAAGCGGAAATCGTCCCAGATACCAGCCTAGAATCTGTATGGTGCTCTATTATATGCCCTAAATAAAAAACAATATTCGTGTGCGCATACTACAGGCCACCTAACACCGACGTCACCTCAATGTTAGAACTCGATGAAACACAAATAAAGAACATCACATCCAGGAACACCGAAAGAAATTTAATCATAGGTGGAGATTTCAATACGCCCTCTATAGATTGGAGGACCTACAGTTACATATCAGGGGGAAGAGACAAAGATATATGCGAGTCCCTGCTGTACACGTTCTCATAAAATGCCCTACATCAGATAGCTACGACGACTAACAGAGGGGACAACATTCTTGATTTATTGGCAACAAATATACCGCAACAAGTAATTAAGGTAAACACTGTTGAGGGCATTAGTGACCATAGAGTAGTTACCGAAAAGTTCTCATTGAATATAATTAAAAGTTTTAAACAAATAAGAAAGTTCTACATTTAAAAAAAGCCGATTTCAATGCGTTCAAGAGTCATATAAAAAATTCTCTTCCCGACTTCCAAGAATCAAGAGTAAAGTTAGACACGGAGGGTAATTGGAAAGCTATTCTTTCGATCGTACATTCGACGATCAACGAAGAAGTGAGAAAATCGTTTAGACGTCAGAGAGTGTGCCATGCCAAGATGAAAAAACTCCGTAGAGATTTATCCACTGGTGATCAAAATTTAATTATTGAAAAATACAAATTGTCTAAAACAACTACAAAGCGAAGCGAACAACTACAACTACGAGCGAAGTTCTTGTGAAACTCAATTTGCCATTTTTGCCCACGATAAATTAGTTTTGGGTGAACATAACGTTCCAGTTGATGCAATTTTTATTAACTTTAAAAAGGCATTTGATAAAGTTTCCCACATTAAGCTACTCATTAAATTAAATCCTACGGTTTAGACAATGACGTAATTTCCTGGATTAGAGAATTCTTAAGAAATCGTGTGCAAAGGGTTGTATTAGATGGCGCTATCTCTAATGAAGTAAAGGCCACATCGGGTGTCCCATAGGGAAGTGTCATAGGCCCACTTCTGTTCCTTTTGTACATAAACGACATCGGTGAAACAGTCTCAGTAAGCTTAGATTATTTGCGGACTACGTAGTGGTGTATAGAGAAATTCGTAGCCTTATTGATAAGCAAGCGCTAACTAAGGATCTCAAGGGAATACAGGAGTGGTGCGATGCGTGGCAGCTAGAATTAAACCTGAAAAAATGCGTTGTTATGAATTTTTGTAAACGGAAAAACGCTCCTTGTAACAGCTATTGCATAAACAACAGCAAGTTAGAGACCGTGGAATCGGTTAAATACCTCGGAGCTAAACTGACTTATGATCTCTCGTGGAGTAAACATATTCGAGAAATTACCGCTCAAGCTAATCGTAAATTGGGATTTGTTAAAAGAGTACTTGGCAAATGCGACGATAAAGTTCGGGAAATCAGCGACTTCTCCCTCGTTAGACCCCACTTGGAATATGCTGCCGGTATTTAGGATCCTTATGAGATAGGCTTGGAAACTGAGTCAGAACGCTTGTCGAGAAGATCGGCAAGATACGTTAAAGACCGTTATGATAATCTCGTTAGTGTTACTGACCTATTGCAGCAACTGGGATGGGAAACGCTTTCAGACCGTCGATTAAAATTTAGACTTAATCTATAATGTAAGTACCAAACCGGTCTATTCTCTGACGACGTTGATAATATTTTACTAAATCCGACATACTACGGTAGATCAGATCATGAGAATAAAATTAGGTAACTAGACTGCAGAACGGACAGATTTAAAATGTCATTTTCCCCACGAACTAAAAGGGACAATAACAGCGACCAATGAGACTTTTATCTAGGTTTGTCGATAGGTAGTGTAGGTCTTAGTAGTAGTAGTACTCCCAAATACTTGAAACCTTATCTGTTACCTAGTACTAGCAGCACGCCGTACATGTTTTCTACATAAGTATTGAGTCTCTGTCCATTGGTGTAGTTGCAAAACACATATATAATAACGGTCCCTACCCATTATGATAATATCTGTAGTGTAGTGCATGCTTGTGAGGCTTTGGCTCGTGACAAGGATTAGCGATTTATGCTTATGCATAATTAGTCGTAGTTACACTATCTTTAGGTTATAGTGTAATGCACGTTGGTGAATACTCACCCCCTGCCACACACCCCTGAGGTGGCTTGCAGGGTATTTTGTAGATGTACATGTATCGTTTTCTCTACTATTACTTTCCGGCATACTATAGCTTCCCTTGTGCGTCTCATCTTCCTACATGCACGTTAGTCTTCCGAGAGGTTGTCTTCGGTTTCCTTCTATCATTGTATGTTAAATAATAAATCAGTCTCTTCAGACGCTCTCCAGCGGAAATGCGCTCGTTTTGTTAATAATGAGTGAAGAGTGAAAGTGTAAGGTTGGAGTTGAGTGACCTTGAATGCATCGAAATACCTACCGGAGGAAGGCAAGGTTAATTTCATTTTACAACGTGTTTTGTGGTGTTGAACTCCGTTATTTATCTCCTTCCGGATTTAATATAAATAAATGTCCACATACTTCTGCCTATTTATGATGTTTATCTACTTTTTAACTCCCATTGGCACCGGAAATGCAAAATTCCACACGCTTATGCAAAGAAAGAATTTAATTTCCTTCATTTCAATAACACTGCTCTTAAAGTCAATTAGCTGAGCTTCGTAAAATTATATAAATACATTTGTAAGCATCAAAGAACACGTGCTTCTTAATCCATAGTGTGCATCATGATTTATTATAATATATTACTACAATGGTTGTCTTAGTAGGTTGTGGGTGTGGTCTGCAAGGTGCCGGGATCTGTGTGTCAGAATGACCAGTTCCACTGCCAGCGCAGCAAGGAGTGCATTCCTCTCGAGTACTTGTGCGACAACCTGAAGGATTGCGAGGACGGCAGTGATGAGGATGCTGCTCAATGCCAGGTGAGTGCTCTTCTCATCACTCTCTTGTCCTTTTTGGTGAAATTATTATTATTATTATTGCATAAATTGTTACAAGTCGACCATTTAGTCGGGTGGTAACATATAACAAGAAAATACTCAAAGAACCAAATATAAAATACGAAAATACGAAATACAAGTTAACCATTTGGTCTGGTGGTTACATAAGACACAAAATATATGAAGACCAAAATACAAAATATAAAATACTAAATACAAAAAAAATAGGAAAATCCCTCAAAATTCAATTTTTTTCACCCTCGTCATAAATATCCTAGTATTAGTAGGGAAGGGCTCCAAAATTTCCTCCGGTAAACCATTCCAATCCCCTATCCCCCGATGTAGGAAGGAAAATTTTAAAGTATTTGAGAGCTGCCTCGGAGGCTCAATCTTACAATTATGATCCTTCCTCGCCAGATAACTTGGTCCTTTTAACCGGTTTGATAGGTCCCTCCACGCAGGATCACCGATAAATGCCTTATAGATACACTTAAAGCGTGCTTTCTTCCTCCTCGACTCTAATGATTTCCAGCCCAGCGTATTTAACATCTCCGTAACACTTGCCTTCCTTTTAAAATTTCCCATTACAAATCTTGCTGCTGAACGCTGAACTTTTGTCAGTTGCTTGATCTCCCCATTCACATGAGGATCCCAAACTGACGCCCCATATTCTAGGATAGGCCTAACAAACGTTTTATACGCGAATTCTTTAGTTTTCCTGCAGCTCCTTCCAAGGGTTCTCATCAAAAAATGTAATGCTCTAAAAGCTTTGGTCGTAGTTATTTCGATGTGCGGTCCCCAATGCAAATCCCTGCTTAAAGTCACTCCTAGGTACTTACAACTTTTGGTTTCCGTCAGTAACTTACCCATGATATAATAATCATTCAGTGTACCACTCCTACCTTTCCGAAATCTAATAAGTTTAGTTTTGCTTGCATTTATTACCATTTTATTCTCGTTAGACCATTTATCCAATATATTGAGGTCATTTTGTAAGATAATACAATCATCTACTTTGTCTATTACCCTATAAATAATGCAATCATCTGCAAACATTCTAATATGACTCTTTATATTCCAACTTATATCATTTACGTAGATAATAAATATTAAAGGTCCTAGCACACTTCCTTGCGGCACCCCAGAAGTGGCAGAGAATTCATCGGAGAATATATCGCCGACTCTAACCCGTTGTGATCTACCTGAAATAAAGGAATTTATCCAGTTTACGACCCTACCATCCAAGCCAAGCGAGTTAATTTTTTTCATTAGAACTTCATGATCTACCCTGTCAAAGGCTTTTGAGAAATCAATCAGAACCCCATCGATTTGCTTGCCGCTGTCTAGCCCCTCCGCCAAATCCTGATAGAGAGACGCTAATTGACTTTCACAGGAGTAACCTTTACGGAAACCATGTTGTCCTTCCCATAACCAGTTCTTTTTTCTTAAGACCTCCTTGATATAGTCCGCGACCAGATGTTCCATTATTTTACACAGGATGCAAGTTAGACTAACTGGTCGATAGGAATCAACACTGTCACGAGGTCCTTTTTTATAGATGGGAACGATGTATGACTTTTTCCAATCATCGGGTAAATCACCATTGTTAATTATTACCGTGAATAAATGATTTAGAAAAGGAACCAGAACATTTCCCAGTCTTTTGATTAGTTCCCCCGGAAGACTGTCAGGGCCGCAAGACGCGTGACTTTTTATTTTGCTCAATCTATTTCTTATATCCCTGTCTTTGATTTCAAAAGGGTCAAACGAGACATCTTCCCCAACCTTTGGTGATACTACCCTTGTTTCACTATAAACTTTGGAAAAAAAATTCTTAAAAGCTGTGGCTTTTGAAAAATTGTCATTTACAATCCGATCTTCACACTTGAGAGAAATATTTTCCAGAGCATTATTCCCTTTTTGTCTCCTTCGAATATACTTATAAAGCCCACTCCAACCCTGTTCTTTTAGAGAGTTTCTCAAGAATTTATCCCTGGCCTTTAATTTTTCTGTATTTAGTTTCTTATAAGCATCTTTATAATTACTTAAGTACAGGCCACCTCGATTTCTTATCTTATGAAGCCTTCTCACTCGACGCTTTAGCCTTCTGATTTTTACGTTGTAATACTCGGGATCGGGGTTTGCTTTCAGTGTTTTGGAGGGAACGTATCGATCTGATCCTTCGATAAGTAAGCTTTTGAAGTTTTCCCATACTTTATTTACACAACTCCCTTTCCCTACCCATTCCGAGAATTTTTCTGTGAGAAAATTACTAAAGCCGACCATATCCATCCTACTATATTGCCTGCACCATTTTGCAAATGATAGGTCTTATTTTGTTTTACACCTGTCGCCATTGTTTCGCCGGTTTAACTTGGTGCCACCAGAAAATTAGCCACAGTAAATCTGCTTGGAAATAAAATAATGGCCAATCTTTAGTAGTATGAGAAATACATAAGAGTCTATTTCAGTGGTTCCATGTTTTAGAGGAAGGTGAAGAAAAATTATTTGTTCTCATGATTTAAGTTAGTTTACGTTGGTATGAAAATCCATGCCCATGAAATGGAACGAGACTGGGATTTCCTTTGTAGAATTTCCACCATGACAGTCCAAAAAGACTATAGCTGTAATAAAAAAATGAGGTTTCGCAGGAGAGAAGTGCAAAAAACACTGTTTTAACCCATGAACCCTGGAGTAGACAAATCCCATCTCATAGATTTAAGGGCATATGATTAAATTCATGGTTTTTGTCTGTGTTTTCAATAAATGTATCACTTCTAATATAGGCATCAATTTCTGCAAAATGTGTTCTTATGGAGGAACCTGCGCTTTGAAGTACTGTATTCATAAGAAGAATAAAATATCACCTGATGGGGAAATTTAGGATTAATATATCATTTCATAATTTTTCGAAGAAATCCAAATACTCGATTGGGTTATGCTGCTCAGAAAATATACTTAAGTATGAATGTTAAGAACCTCATGTAAGACAGTGGTTGTGTTGCATCTAGTTGTTGCTGTTATTTCAACGTAATATGATTATTAGATTAAATTTGTGGCTGTAAATAAGAATTATTAATTCAATAATATAAAACCCCGAAAAGTCTATAAAAATTATATAATATTGCAGTTTTATTCTTATTGTTATGCATAATTACATCAATAGTTGACACATGGCAACACTGAGACAGGGTGTAAACAAATAAGTGCTACTCTGCCCATGCCTGTTGGTGTCTGGTCTCCTGCAATCTGTGACTGCGAATTCGAGGTGTTAGAAATCGGTTGATTTTTTCACTAATTCATTAATTTCTTTATTATATTTTCGTTTACTTTCATCGTAATTCCTTTTTCCTCAGTTTGTTTTTTTCTCTATTACGTATTCTTTTACTTTCTTCATAATTTGTTTCAGCATCTGTGTATCGCTTTTTATTTCACATTTTCTTTTTGCTGTTCTTCATTTTTCCTTTCATTTACGCATCACGTCCACTCATTAATCACCTTCATCGTTATTTACCATTTTTGGTACATCATCTCAAAATATATTTCCGTGTGTTCGTTTCCTGCAATGGATAAAGTGTATGCCTAATGAGTTGTTATCCCTGTGCATCCTTTCTGACCATTTATTATTGACCACTGTCGCATCAAAGTCCTTTCTGGTGTTGTGGTGTACATGGTATATACATACTAGGTAGGATAATTTAAAATAATAAAGTATGCCAACACATAATAATAACGACATAGTATTTCAAATCTAAATTTTTTATTTGAGAGGGTAGGGAAGTTTAAGTGGATAGAGCGTTTTAGTGTAGTGAGGAAGGGAGTGCCAGCTCATTACGTAGTAACAAGGGTGTATGGATTATGTGCCAGTGCAGTTTGCAAGGCATTTTGTTGCACTGCTTCTCTACTCATGCTGCCCCACTTCCAAACTCCCTTGGTTTTGTTTCAATTTAAAGACACTTTCAGCAGAGAAGCAAGTTAGTGTGATTTAAGGGTGTTTCAGTTAGTTTAAAGGGAGATATTTTTACCTGAGATTGCAGTATTAATCTAGCAAGTACATTGTGATTCTAACGTTGTAATAACCTGGTAGAAATAATGTTGTTACAACATTAGGATTTTGTCCTGCCAATTACATAACCTTGCAATAACATAGCAACATAAACCTGCCAACAACGTTGCGATTTTAACCTTACCACAACATTGTGATGTTAGTTTCCTTTTTTCACTAAGGGCAAGGGTAAATCCAAAGTTCGTGGCTTTCTTCCAGGAAATGTAAACTAATTTGTTTTTTCCACTGTCTGAGACTCGGTTTTCTTTTGATCCTCCGTGTTCTATCAAATATTTATTATCTGGTATCATGTTCCTAAAGCCTGTTCTTAGTTTCGTAATCTAGACGAAATTTTATGTACATGCTTATGTGTATGAGTATCTGGAATAACATTACCGCTAATGTGATCGAGGAAAGCTTTGCCGTGGAGCCATTGATTGATTGTGCAAATAGTTTTTTTAATGAAATTATCCATCAACGAAGAAAAGTTTAAAATTACTAAATATATAGGTTTGAACATTTTGAAATTACGTAGTTTAAAGGCTTTAATAAAGTTACGTACTTAGTAGTAAGCACAGGCATAAATTTAATCAAAGTCATTGGCAAAGATAATTACTGAGAACCGCCTTACATGTATGCTCTCGTTGATATTTATATTGAAAAATGCGTACTTGAATTCAGTGCTGCCAAGCAGCATGCTTTGAAAATGCGTGATTCAATTTATAAAAACGCATAAGGATTAAAATATATTAAGTCAACTAGAGTACTACGCCGTATTTCACATTTTACCTCCAAGCAGTTTCCAACGTTGCCGCATTGTTCGCAACATTTCGGCTCCTTGCTCGGAGAAAAACCGGAAGTATGTTTTTTAAACTTTAATACTGACACTAAATTGCCGATGACCTAATCTGAAAAAAATGATCCGAGTACAAAAGTGCCAATTCAAAAGTGCCAATCATAAAAGTGCCATAATTATTAAATGCCAAAGTTATTAAATGCCAAAGTTATTAAATGACAAAGTTATGAAATGCCAAAATTGTTCCCATAGTTACCATAGCAACGTCAAAGAAATATTTGTTGTGTTGTTGTATTCACATTTTTCCGACTTTGATCTGGTTGTACATAAAATTTCTTGTATTATGGCGGAACTTGTAACAAAAGGAAGAACTTCATATTAGTGTTACAAAGGGTATATTTATATCAAACAATCATCTTCTGCTGCAAGCAAATACTGGAGGTGCAAATTCCATAGAGAATGCTCTGCTCGCCTAACCTCCACTGTCGATGATGAAGGAAAAATTGTTGTGAAAAAAGGCGGTGATGTGGAATCCCACAATCATGCTCCAAATCCAGAGGAAGTTCAAGCTCTTAAATTACTAACGAGCATGACGAGGCAAGCGTCGGAACACCCGGATGAGCCTCCCAGTAGAATCATGAGACGTTTGCAAGATGCTCCGATGCAAAATTGATATAAAATAAAAATAATTTTGGCATATTTTATAATTGGCATTTTAATTAAGTGGCATTTAAGGCTTTTGGCACTTGTGGTCTTTGGCACTTTCAGTTTGGCACTTTTGTTCTGGCACTTTGGAATTGGCACTTTTGTCACCATACCGAAAAAAATATATTGTGTGCCTTAATATCTTTTGCACGTTATACTAGTTTTTTAATGATATTTTTCGGGCCAAACTTGAGATAAAAAATGTTATATGAAGAGACGTCATCGTTCTGCCATTAAGACAATGCATTTCAACGTAAAGTTCCATCATTTTCAAATCCATATATCTTCATTAAATGGCCGATGACATAGTAATATTTTTACACCAATCGATAGGAGAAATCATGGACAATAATATATGTCAAAATCAGGGCTGGTTTTCGAGCATGCCTAAAATGATGGTTCCTCCTTATGTTGAAGACTAAACAGACTAGCTCAAAATTAATTTACGAGGTTACAGGTAGGAGGAATTTTCATGGAATTAGTTGTAGAACTGTGATTAGGAAGGCAATGAAAAACAATAATGAAAGCAAAAAAACATTTTACAAAATAGCACATAAAACCATAAAACTCAGCATAAACTCATATACTTATTCAAAACTTATGCCAGAATCCCCCATACAGCTAAGAAGCAATGTAATTTATTCTTTTCCATATAAAGACTGTGACAGTAGCTATCAATAGGCAAAACATCCCAATACATAAAAAATAGGATTACGCAACAAAAAACATCAATTGACACTAGTTCAACTTTGTGCATCAGCAAAACATGGAATTACCAATAGTCGCTCATTTCATTTCGAAGAAGCCAAATTTTAGACTCAGAACAAAATTTATCAAAAATATTATTCAAAGAAATGTTCCATATCTCCAGAAACAAAAAAGTTGCAAAGAAAGGACAGACATTACATACTTGAGTAAAATTTACCATAATTTAATAAATGTAATATAATTTTTCAAGAAATAAATAAAACCAAGGAACCAAAATAAAATTGTAAATAAAACATCAACAGACTTGAAAAGTAACATAATCTTGAATATGCCCATATATATTTCTTCTCAATGACTGTTAATTATGTATTTAAACCATTTTGTCCTCGAAAAAGGATTGTAAAAAAGAATTTTTGAGAATGCATCATTTTATTATAGCCCTGAAACGTTGTTAGAAGTTAAAAAAAAATATTATTTGACCAAAAACTCCTGATATTTGCACCGAATAAATATAAGAGGTCGATAAAATATATCATTTGAATAATGAAAGCCTTCTAAGGCGAATCAGCCTTTCACTAAAAAATTGAGTTCCCTCTGGTAAAATATCCGGAAGTTAAATGGTCCTCCAAATTAGATCTTAGGGTAGCAGCTGTGTGAAGGAAATCGTCGATGAAGAGGGCAGGATACTTGCGAATAGGGAATGAGTGGTAATTGGCCAGATGCAATGGAGGAAATTGAAAATTACGATGAGGGGGGTGGGCTTATACATTCAAAGGTATAATCACATAAAAATTTCAATATGTTATTTTCCTCGAATACTTTTGAGTATATTGTATAATGATTGATAAACAATTCCGCCCCCATCGAATCGGAACGCCATTTTATCTCTAGCCCACACTTTTTCCATCGGCGCATAACTCTACACTAAGTACTGGCCTTGGAACCTGTAAAAGCTAAATGCAAACTGTAAGGGCACAACTTGTTACATATGTAGGATATGATGAACCTTATTATCTTTTCCAATCATTACGTTTACACGAATAATGTGGTACGCAGTCGCGCGCACGGGTGCGAAGTTATACACCGAAGACGGTGAAATTCGCCACGAAAACATCATTTGACTTGACCAGGATTCAAACCCGAATCTCCCAATAGAGTATTTGCACACTTTTGGGAAGTGACATCTAAAAAATCTATCGATACTTCAGACACTAAATTTTCATTCTGACGCTCGAGAGGCTTTTCGTTAATTTTTTATTAGCTAATAAAATCTAATAAATTATTATTGCGCCGAAACACTGGTCCGCCATGTTTTGTAGGCTCTGACGTCATCTCCCATAGTCGACAATTTGTTGATTTGGAGATTGTGTGACTGTGTAGTCTTAGCGTGCGGACGAAACTTTAGCTATTAATTAGCAAATATCGAAATAACTTCGAAAAGGCAAATACTATTTCACTCTCAACGCGCAGCTAGGCTATTTCGCTTCTGCTAATATGGGAGATGACGTCACACTACGAATAACCAATGGTTGGGCGTTTAGACCTAGGCAATTTCGATGCTAAAACAATGCATATTAAAAGCTATTTATTAAATTAATTAGTTGGAATTATACCTTGGTATTTCGTACGTGGCATTTCGAAACCAAACACTACTCGCTATAATAAATTTCAAAAATACCTCACTTACGCAAATACTCTATTGCTGGTCAGGTGTGTTAGCCAGTTACACCACCAACTAATCTTAATTCAAGTGAATTTAAGCGGAGTGTGGCATATCATGCACGACCACGTCTCCTGTGCTACAATGTAGACTGGGGACGAGAACATCTTGTTTGTATAAAACCACCCGCTGAAATTCACCTTGCATTAAGATGGCATGGTGGTGTAACTGGCTAACACACTGACCGGCAATCGGAAGATCCGGGTTCGAATCCCGGTCAAGTCCTGTGATTTTTTTAAATGGCGAATTTCACCGCCTTCGCTGCATAACCTTCTACATCTACATCTACGAAGTACCGTGCAAGCTACCACTAGGGTGTGTGGCACGGGGTGATTCCACATCAGCCATGCAGCAGTCGTCCCAGCACAAGTCAGAACCTCGCACGCTCCCCCTGGCGCTAGGCGCAGGCCAAAGCAGTCAGGAGAACAGTGCGCAGTCCAATCGGAAACTGGGAGAGTGATACGTAAATGAACATGCAAACATACAGAACAATGCTATGCACACATCT
Organism: Pyrrhosoma nymphula; assembly: GCA_963573305.1. NCBI lineage: Eukaryota > Metazoa > Arthropoda > Insecta > Odonata > Coenagrionidae > Pyrrhosoma > Pyrrhosoma nymphula. Next base: position 152,552,072 of record OY754329.1, on the reverse strand, counting down.
AGTGGTTAATATTACTGATATTGTTCATTTATGAATGCTACGAGATGCTACTTCATGCAGAGAACAAAATAAAATAATGCTGGACAAATGGACCGGTGTGAAGTGTTAGTAATGATGTTGTGTTATTAAGCACAAGTGAAGATTCTACTCTACCTATTTAGGGTGGGAATTTCATATGATTGATCTATCGCAACTCATTATCTCTATATTCTTTATCCTTATTATCTTATTAACTGTTGCAAAAAGTCAAATCTATTCAACCAGAAAGGCTAATAATTATTTTGTTAATCCTAGAAACAATTTCCATTGACCATTAAATTTCACTCAAATGTCGTCCTCATACAAGTGTATTAAAACTACTTCTCACCGTTCTGGGCAAATGCGTTATTTATACTCAATCTAACCCTCCCCTCATCGGGAGTAACATGCCACTCACAGATGATTAGTTAGGCATATAGTAGGCCAGCGCGTGGAATGCTGATGCCCATGGCAAATTACTGACGCGTCTTGCGTACTGCCATGCACGTGTCAGTAGAGTGACCGAAGAAGGTCAGAGCTTCCTAGAATCCACCCCAAGATCCTTCTTCCTTTCTTCGATTGGCCGATCCCTTTTGTAGCATCACGGCACACAATTAAAGACCACCTTTATCGGTTAAATTTGAATGTGGGACTCGATAGCAAACATTACTGATGCAATAGGTTTTCAAACATACACATGTGGGCATGCGCTGGGGCTGGGCCGCCGAGTGGTCCTTTAAACGCGTGCCCGTGGGCAGGATTTGATATTTACGTTCACTTTGAAACTCTTTATCACTCATCTCTGCTATAGCACTCCAGTGCTGGAATTTTAGTCAAGGTGACTCCATAATGTCTAAAGCCTCGGTCACGAGATGAGCGGCAGGCGGTGGGCGGCAGAGCGACAGGGTGGTAGTGGTCACGATACGAGCGGTGATTCGACCTAAGATTTGTTGAGAAGCAGAAATGGCAGTACTGTCAAAAGACAAAACGTTCTCGGCCGACATTTTGCCACAGAATAAGTAGAGCGGCAGAAGAAAAATTTAAGGCATGGAATTGGCGGAGAGCGGCAGTAGAGCGGCACCTAGTCGTTCCGCATTGCCGCTCACGTCTATCACGGCTGGGTTTTAGCGTTTTACATGTCAAACATTATAAAACTCAGCGTTGCCGCTCTGCCGCTCGCCTCCCGCCGCTCGTATCGTGGTCGATTCCTAAGGGTTCTATTTCGTGCGGTGGCGGCACGAGGGAGTGGCGGGTGTGGAGGAGCGGGGGGTGTGGAGGGAGAGACGCGCCCTGGTGGCGAAATCCCAAAGTTAAAGTTACACGGTGAAGCAAAAACGTGTAGCGCACAATATTTCACATTTCGCTTTGATTTCTGTAAAGATAAAGATGACGGGGTCCTCAGGTTCTAAAAGTGTGCTTTTTCAGTAAAATAAAAGCTACCAGACCTCTAAACATCTCAGATTAAGTTGATAAAGTTGACGTCAATATTTTGTAATTACTATTAATTTTGTTTGTTATATTCATGGAGTATATACATATTCAAATAACTGTGAATTTCTTTGATTTCCTCTTTCCTGTGAAATAACTCGTGAAATATTTTTATCATCTTGCCGTACCTCTAATGTTATTAAATAAATTTGGTTCTGGCAGTGAGTTTTTTCTATCCATTTTTACTTCACCAAAATTTCACATTTTCCTCTAAAAAATTGTAAATTTTGATTGCCAACGAATAAAATTAGTTTTTGTTATAGCATTCAAACCCAAATATGAAATAATTTAAAAGTTGCGCATGTATTTCAGTCGGAGATGCTGATTCGCTTGGTTGACGGTCCGTCTAGCCTTGAAGGGCGCGTTGAGGTTCGGCACCACGGCGTTTGGGGCACCGTGTGTGACGATGACTTTGGCGTCGACGATGCTCAGGTAAGTGCGTGCTCATTGGATGTGCGAGTGTGTGTGTGTGAGGCCATGAAACTGCAAACATGATTCCATCAGAAACAGCAAATTCGTGGGAAGAAATCATTAAAAATTTGTATGAAAAATTTCACCTTTGTCCATGTAACATTTTATTTATTTTGCTTACTAGTTCAAATTTTGTCCTCCTTGCAATTTTTATTATCAAACATGTTTAGTTGCGAGCGTGTGTTTTGGCTATTAATCATAATGGAAGAACTTGAATTAGGTCGCCATTGGTCTACCTACCTTCTTCGGGAGTACATTTAATGCTGGTATGGAGAAGGAGGTGAGCCAGGAGAAATAGAATTTCCCGCGAACTTGTATCAAACATGCACTTGAACGCATTAATAACAGAAATTTTTATGATACTGATTACTGTGATAAAGGCAATGAGTCTAAGAAAAAGCTCTACCTACGTATTTTGAAAATTTTCACTAACCTGACTCCGCCCAAAATTTATTATTTATGATAAATTCTTTATAGTATCGCAACGTTCTGAGTAAGTATCTCAGAAGTAATTTCTGATATTAATTTAATGCTTGTTGAATAATTATTTCCCTAAATTCTGATTGTGACATAAATATCACGGGACCAATCTGTTGTCTTTCAGCGAGAATAGATAAACATTTTCTTTGATGTTCTTTCAAAGTGCCTCTTGTTTCAACGAATAATACATCAGTACATGAAATATGATTAGTACATGGATATTTTTTTTAAATTGCCAATTGATTATATCTGCAACGCAAAATAAATAAGACTTGGAGGGTAACATGTCGCGCTGCTCCCAAGCATGTTAATCAGCACCTGAAAGTTGGAATTGAAATGTCTGGTGGCTCACTGATGTTCTTGCGCTATACGCTAAAGTTGAAATGTTATCGGGGGACAAGAGTTTAGTGACATTAAATGTTAACAACAAAAAAAGATATATTTTTTAACAGGAAGACATTCAGGATAGGTGGGAAGAATACGTGTAAGATCTATATGATAGCGAAAATAAATCTGCAAACTTAGATGTAGAGGATGATGGAGCAGTAGAGAAAGATAATCTTGGACCGGAGATACTCAACAGCGAAATAGAGAAATTATTACAAGAGATAAAGGCAAGGAAAGCTGTGGGAGTATATAACATCCTTTCGGAGTTACTAAATAATTTTAATAATAACGGGAGAAGAAAGGTTTTATAACTAATTCGTAGAATCTACGAGGATGGTGTATGGCCAAAGGATTTCGTGAAAACAAACTTGATTCCTATCCTGAGGAAGAAGAAAGCATCAGAATGCGAGGACTATAGAACAATTACATTAATTTCGCACGCTGTACAAGTTTTCCTTAGAACAACATGTTAAAGATTGGAGAGTAGGTACATCAAATGACTACTTAGGCGGGGACCAGTTTGGGTTCAGGAAGGAGAGGTCTACAAGGGAAGCGATTGCGGTGATGAATATAGAAAGGAAAATAGAGTATACTCAGGACGTTTTTGCTTGCTTCGCCGATTTCGAAAAGGCATTTGACAGCGTTAACTGGGAAAAATTAATGCACTTACTCATGAAATTAGTAATAGATAGGCGAGATAGCAGACTCATCGGAAACTTAAATAAGCACCCAGAGGGCACAGGTGAGGGTTGCTGATGGAGAATCAAGGTGAGTTGTTATAGGTCACGGGATAAGGCAAGGGTGCCCATTGTCACCTTAGCTTTTTAACGTCTATTCTGAGGGAATGGCAAGAGAGGCATGGAAATAACTAGATGTGGGAATCTAAGTCGGAGCCCAGCTGATGAAGTCTGTTAGTTTCGCGGACGACCAGACCTGGTCGACGTTGTATAGTCGATCAGCCAAGGGATTGCAAACTTTGGTAGGTGTTTTAGAGGATATGCGCGGGAAATTCGGAATTAAGATAAATCATGTGAAAACGATGGCAATGAGATTATCTAGGACAAAGAGAGCGAGGTTGTTAATAAAAGTAGGAGGGAATAAACTTGAGTAAGTACGTAGAGCTACCTAATTACTTGAGTATTACCTACTTTGGAAGAAAATGGGCGTGGTTATTAAGACATCAGAAGGAGAAAGGCGTTAGCAAAATAAGCGGTCTGGAAATAGGAGGGAGCTGGAGACGGAAACATTGTGTAAGGGTTTAAATAAAAGGGTGGCGACAAGTCTGAAATGGAATGTGCCGTTATGCGGGGAATGAAAATGGACTCTTAGAAAGAAAGACGAGAATAGACTGATGGCGTTTGTGATGTGGGTTTGGAGGAGAATGGAGAAAGTGCGGTTGATGGTCGGATCAGTTGCCTTTCTTTGTCGGATTTATCTTCTGAAATGGCGTGCGTATTTGGATATAGTTGGTTAATTGTAATTAACCTAATGCAAGCCGTGGAACGACGTGAGTTAGTATTAGAATGGCGGAGATTAGGGAACCCGTTCGAGGTTCGAGTTTTTTTTGTAGGGTTGAACGCACGTTAAGTATTGTACAGTGATTGCGCTAAATCTTTTCATTGAAGTGAACTTTTATTTAGAAGACGATCATACATTATCGGCCAAAATTTGTTGAGAAAAGTTCCCAGGAGCATATTTAATGGTGTAATGAATGGAGTAATCCTTAATTTTAGTCGCAGCGATTGCTAAGAATCCCACGTCATCGTACTATCTGTATCCCACTGTCACAATAATTTCAGCTGAAATGAACATGCACTGATGTCAATGTCAGATGTCAAAAATCATTGCTATTGTTCTCATGTTGCAACAATGACACTATATATAGCCTTGAAAATGCGGGCACATGCATTGCGCCTAAATTATTTGTAATTTGATATCTCCCAACTCATAAACCTATGATGACTGTAAGCATGGCATAGTGCAATACGTCATGGAATCTACGCAGCAATCTCTTGCGTCCACCTCCTTCCACAGATCAGTTAATGGCAGGGTTAATCCGTTAATATATATTATTTTACACGTGGTAGTATAAGATACATCTAGCGCTGCACACTATACTATTAGCATACATAAATCACTTAACTTGGGGTACTTGCACTAGGAGCAATGATATAAAATTGCCTACCGTCATGCCTCAACTTGCATCTCACGACATAAGGTATTTTTTCCGTTCATTCATACGGACAAGTACTTACTAACACCTCGCCGAAATTATATTAAGCGTTAGTGTGTACGCGAACAAACATAGAGAATTTATCAAAAATAAATCATCTTATCGCTAATTGTTCCGTTGACTTATCAGACCCATCCTCTCTCTCTAACTGCATAACTGAATGCAGTACTTTAAGTTATCAATTGTGCTAAGATCTAAACTTTAATGTTTACTTTTCAATATTCAGACACGCTTTGTATAGTAACGTACAGTCCGTGCTTACTTGTATTCAACAAGTATATATATTGGATGAAGGGCATTAACGTTATTTTTTCGTCTTTACTTAAATGTTTCACACATAAATGTTGTATGACGACCACATCTTCTCCATGATGAATTTGGCTGGATACTTCTTGCTATCCAATGTTCAAGTTTAACATAACGAACGCCTTGGTGAGCAGCTACTCTTTTTAGAATCTTAGGTCCTGGGACTTTTCTTTCTTATCCATATTGCCCTAGTAGCTGTAAACTACACTGTTATTTAATGTGTTTATTGTAAATAGTTACTAGCTGAGGCTGGGAAACTCCAATTTCCTTCTTTTCCTTTCTACTCCATCGTTTCGCTTTTGTGACAGGGTTGATTTTGACGACATTGCTAGTGGCCATAACGATTTGGTTGTCATTCCATCGGACAATAACTATATTGTCTGCCACTGTTTTCTGCATGACACCTTTTTACTTTTTTGCATTGCTGACTTCGGTGTCAGAGGAGATGTGTGTAAACGATTATCTCGTATAGTTCCAGTTCCTCCAATTCCCTCTCATGGCTAACTCTGAGAGCAGATTGAGGTGAAAAAGTTATCAAAAACAATGTGACTGCCTTTTCTGACATATGCCTTTTGAAGGAGACCAGTTACAACATCAAAACCTTGGCCTCTTCCTGAAACGGGAAGTTTTGTACTGCTTCCACAGTATGGCTCGGCATGAAGTAAGTATCCATCGGATCGGCAAAGTGACCACAGTTTGAAACCAAACCTTATAAGTTTGCCATAGAATGTGAAATAAGTGATAAACCCTAAATTTGATGAACATCCGACAAAAACTGACGATTCGATAAAACCCGACTGTAACCGCGCTATCTACAACTTTGAATGCCTTGTTCAAAATTTCGAAAATTGACTTCTCTTTTTAATAGCGATCGTCATTGATACCCTTGTAGTCTGTAAAGTGAATACGCCTCATTATGTCATCACAGCTATTTAGAGGAATATGCACATTCGATGATGTACCCCAGTACAGTCGCGGATGTGGAAGTTTATTATGTATCCAGAAATTATTTAAATTCCTAGGAAAACATTCTAGTTTTCCTTAGTTAACATTTCCGTCGAAAGACCATTTTGCATTGAATATATTATGCTTCGGTTAAGAAATAAATCCACTAGTTCAACTGGTAATAATGTAACTTCCAATGCATAAAGAGGCCTTTTTATATTTTATTTCATAAAGTATATTTGGTTTGGATGATAAATGTCTTTATACTCTGCCAACCCTAAAAATATTAATATTCGTGAATTTTAGCCTTATAAAACAGTACAAAAAGAAGATAAGACCTAATATTTAATTTATACTATATTTCGACATAAAATATACTTGATCTATATATTATTTGAATGAAGCAAAAGGCATGCGCGATGGAAGAGGGCATGAATACATGAAAGGCTCTGTAAAACAGTAAAATAACTAATAATATAATGTAATCTGTTTTCACTACGGGTCCATTTTATGTCCTGTCGTCTGCGTTTCCTAACTGGAGAAACTGTACTTGTAGGGGTAGAAGGCATATCTCCAGGCATGGTGGAGTCATCTTCTCTCTCTGGGTCACTATTCAATGAGTTAATCTCACATTCACTTCGCAGCACACAACGTGGTAAATGTACCGGAATGCATTCAACTTCTTCATCATTTATCAGAATATACGTCTGTATCAGCATCCGGATTTTCAACAGGAGGAATAAGGGGTATACTCGGAGGTGGCTTCTTTTCTACAACATCTGACTCCAATAATAAGTCTCAAATATCATTTACACTCAAGCTGAAAAAAAACGAATTGTGAGCATGAAATAAATTTGGCCTCGTTATATCCCAGTGGCAGAAAATCCTGCCATCAGAATTTATATGGTAATATTCCTACCAAGTTAACATTAATCGGCAAACATCTTTTATGCAAAATTAATGTAAGCATTAATAAGTATACAGAACCTAATCAATAATTAATATTCTCATAAATAATAGGAAAACTCACCCCTTAAACTTTCTTCTGTCAGCCATTTTGCTGAAATAAAATGCAAGCACATGTTTCGTAAATTGTATCTCTATAAGGGTTCTCCACCTGATGATGAAATCATGAACTGCGTCCCCCAGAAGGTTGTAGAATTAGAGAATGCTGCATTTATTTCTCTATTACTCATCTTCTATCATCTAGAGCATGTTTAACTAAGTGGCAGGCACTAGGATACAATGGGTTAATACTCAAATGCATAAAAGCTGCTAAAACTATGCCAGATTAACATACTAATACTCTTAAAAATACTCCTGTGTCATCTAAGGGCAATTTGTTGGACTACAAGCTTAAAGCAATAAATTTTTGGAGGTTGTCTGATTGAGGCATTGTTTAAAAATTAGTTTTGTAATTATAGGATCTCATTCAAATCGACTACATAGCGAAACTTTGAATTTCTCCCATTTTCTGATTTATTACCATATTTTGTGTTTTTCAGCTGTATAAAATGTAAGAATCTCGTAAAATATACCGGTTTTTCAAATGCCTGCTAGGCTACGATGCTGACAAATGGAGTAATTTTTCATGCATACGAAGGGTATATGTTCACTGTTGTGAGGCTGTTAGTTAATTTCTTCGGTCCGTACACCTATTCCTTTCTGTAAAAATAGTTCTGTGTTCAGTTTGATAGTCTCATGACGGTTGTTGTCGTTGCAGGTAATATGTCGCTCACTGGGATTGGGTTGGGGCCCAGGCATTGCCGTTCTGAAAGAGGCCCACTATGGTCCAGGCAAGGGCCCCATCTGGTTGGACGAACTGCACTGCACAGGGAATGAAGGAAGCCTTCTGGAATGCCCACGGTTTCCATGGGGAAAAAACAACTGTGGCCACAAGGAAGATGCTTCGGTGAAGTGCACCCCTCCTGGAAATGTTAATAGCACCCCTTCGGCAATAGGCACCGCACGACCCTCCTGGGGGGCCTCCAACAGCATCGCAAAGGTAATAGCAATTGCCTTCAATTTTTTTATTGATGGGAGCTCATGCCAAAGGGCAGATATTAAGCTTGGCCAGTTTCATTGTTTTAGTGCAATACTGATACCAATTTTCTAGTCATTATTCTTTTATCGTCATTATCTTCAAAGGTATTCAACCAAGGAAGAGGTTTGTCCATGAAGTGTTCAGCCTGTAGTTCCCCGACTTGAAAATTGCGGAGTTTTCTATGTGTCAACCTACCGATTTTCCAATGTTAAATCCAAATCGAATCTTTTGCCTCAGTTCATGTTGTCCCAATTCCTATTCTTCTCCTTACTCTCCTCACCAATGCGTGCCCAGCATTCTCCCTTCCATTCATCATGTTCCCGCTTCAAAATGTCACTAACCCTTAACATATCCTCCAACTCCTTTTGCTACTACATTCCTATGTCGCTCACCAGTTTCCTCTCCATTCTCAATGTATTTAGCACCCTCTCATCTGTTTCCATTTCCACACAGCTTCAATCATTCTCCAAGCCCACTTTTTGGAAGCCTACGAATGACACTCATCTTACTTTTGCGGCCTTGGAGTTTCTGAAACATACAATGTCATATTCCAGACTATGGGATTAACTACAATATTCTGACTATCTTTTCTCAAGTCAACATGTTCCTTGATGATGTTCAAGGTTGTTCGGGTTTCCCACCGGGTCAAACTCTCCATCTCTGCCGACGTTTCGATGAAGGAGTCGTTCATCGAATGTCGTTCAGGAGTGCGGCCAGGTGTACGTAGGCGATACGGGAAGGAAGATCACCACAAGGGTAAAAAAAATCAGCGGCATTTCAGGCTCGACCATCCTGAAAAATCCTCCGCTGTGGCCGAGCACAGGATTTCCAGGGACCATGCAATTCGCTGGGAGAGGACCAAGGTGCTCTGTCGCGTAAATTGATTCTGGGAAAGACTGACCAGAGAAGCTATATAGATCCGAATGGGAAACAGGACTATGCACCGTGACGCTGGATACTCTCTCAGCAATTCCTGGAAACCAGTGCTGAGAAGGATCCGAGAGGCCAGGGAAATAAGGCGGGAAACAGCGGACCAATCCCATGATACTTGACCTGGAGCCAATTCTATATAATGAGGACCAGTTGCATTGGACGACATGCGCTGAGGATGATGAACTACTCGTTCATCGAAACGTCGGCAGAAATGGAGAGTTCGACCCGGTGGGAAACTCAAACAACCCCTAACATTGCTATACGACAGGAAAGCCTTAGATCTTTCATGTTCCTTGGCGATTATCTCCGTCCATTTCATATTTATCATTCTTCGATTACTCAACATATCCATAGCTTCCAATCTCTTTTGATCTGCAACTGTTATATTCCAGGCTTCACTGTATGCATATGTGTATCTTCCAGGCTTCACTGTATGACATAAGAGTATGCTCCAAAACTATTTTACTAAAGTGAATCCTTACCTACAGACTTATATTACTAGCTGTTAGCAGACTTCTCTTCTGTTAGAATACCATCTTTGTTTGGGTGAATGTTTTTCTTGCTTCTTCCATTGCAGGTGTAATCCTGTTTCCCAGACAGTAAAACACTCCCCCTTGCGTTAGTTTTTTTCTGTCCAAGTTTGATTGTGATTCTGTCTTCTTCATTTATTCCGCAAACCAAAACCTTGGCTTTTTAACATTAATCTTCAGGTTTCTTCATAGCTTTGTCCATACAGGTCAACATTGTCATCAATTCATCTTTATTCTCTATGAGGAAAGCTAAGTCATCTGCAGCATGCTGACTTTTTCTTCATGTACTTTTATTCCTGTGTATAATTTTTCCTTTATTTCATTTATTGATTTTTCAATGTAAATATTGAAGACCATGGGTGAAAAAGCACATTTGTGTTGTACTTTATCCGTACAATCACCTTTTTTATGGCTGCTAGTTGTTCTTAATATAGCCTACAATTGAGGGGTTTTAAGTGCCAGACCATAACGTTTTAAGTGCCAGAAAACTAAGTTTTCAGGAGAGACTTAAAACTGTATTAATAAGTTAATAAATGATAAATTCACTATTGCAATATTTAAATGTAAACTTTAAATCTTCTGTGAGGTATTACAATCACTTTGTATGCAATCAACCAATCTAAGATGGTGGAAATATTCATTTAAAGAAAACAAAACGGACAAAACGTTTTAAGTGCCTTCATTGGCGCGAGTCATAACGTTGTATGTACCACTTTACTTGCACAACAGTAAGATGAGTGGAATGTTTCGTAAAAATAAATTAAGGTCTGCATCTGTGTCATAAAATATCCAATAAAGTATAACATTCATTGTTGTACTTCAATATAATAATATTATACATACGAGAACATAACAAAAAGCATACAAAACAAAATTATATTATAAGATTTTCATAAAATATCCGGTTCTCCCCAGATAAATACGGCAACTATATCCTTCTTTTTGTCCTCAGACAGGGGTATCGGTGTTTGCTTCATTAAACCATCAAAGTTCTGGAATTTTGACTTGCTGATTCTTGACTTAAACACTGAAGTAGTAAAACAGGGGATTATTTCGCTGCAAGCCTTTTTTTGTTTGAATTTCACCAAAACTCTCAGATGTTACCCAGATCATTGTGGCTGAAGATACCTGTATCATCAGCTTTTTGGTGTTAATCATCTCTCTAGCAATATCCTTCCAGTTAAAGAATGTTGTAGTACTCACTACCAAGAACGGATTTTTCTTTCCTGCATTAGCAACAAGCTCAATTAGGTCAAGCCCAATAGGAGCAGAACGTGTTTTCTGCTTCTCAATAACTGCAAAATCCCGATCAAAGGATAGAAAAGTATGCCCTTTCACGGGAAATTTATGAGTGATTTCTGAAAAGTATCATTTGGCAACTAAAGTTTGGAGCACAGCAAATACAGCCTGGTTTTTGCTTGGCCTGCACAATTATCAGAACAGAAGACCAGTTTTTATTTGAGAGTAGTGTAACCTATATCATTACAAGTGAAAATTTTGTATAAACAACAGGATATTTCATTGGATCCTCTCAGACCAACAGAAATGCTTCAGATGAACGACGGATCAAAATTTATTTTAGTGGACGAAGGCTCAGAGGAACGGATGAGTGCGCTTTCTTCGCAGTGCGCTTTTTTCGCTGTGCGCTTTTTTCGCGACACCGTTAGCAAGGCCATCCTTTCGGTTGCGCACTTCTCTTACCGTGAGTCATGAGCATCTCCACTGTTTCTTCTCAAATGCTTTGTCTCAAATACTCGTACCTTTAAAAAGTGCACCATGTTCCCCAGAAATCGTTTTTTCTGAGACCTAACTTGCCCGAGTAAAGGCAGTTTGTAAGTAATGGACCATTCCACTGCAATGGTGCCACTGCAAAAGACAATGCTGGTTAGAGCCGTGGGGAGCCATTAGTAATGAAACGCGTTTTGCAGGAGGAGGAGGGTGTTCGTGGCGTCGTCGTCCCATCCAAAGGCGCTGAGGACATCCTTCCTTCTGAATGCTCGACCAACTCGAGCGACGCTTGGGTGAGGGCTTTTGGCGTCCGTGGTCGTCAGGAGAACAGAAATGCCTTGCAGGCGCAGCCGAAGGTGACTGGGGGCAAGGACTTCCAGCTGGGGCCGATCCCTTGGCAGGTAAGGCATTTTCACTTCCAATGGCTATCTTTCAATGTGAGAGGAAGAAGTTTGTGGCTCACTAGTGCGAGGACTTGGTGTACTTTCTCGGAAGAACCTATCTATTTACGATGGCAATGGTAGGAAGAGATTCAGTTTACTGATTCTCATTCAAGTATTCTACCAGCTGATTGGTAGGTTCTCGGACAGTCCACATTTTGTATCCCAACCTAATAGAAATTGTCTAGCTTTCCCTCCTAAGGATGGCCCGCTATTAGATCCCTCTTCAATTCTTCATATCTTCTACCTCCTCTTATTTCGTCCAAAATTCCTATCCTCCTCCTTCCTCTCCCACGCTTCCCCAGTGTTCTCCCCTCTATCACTCTCTTCAACATGCCCTCTCCTCTCAAAACCTCCTCCATCCATCTCTTCTGCCTTCTCCGAACCTCAGCCACAAGCTTCCTCTCCTCTCCGACCATATCCAATACCTCCTCGTTCGTCTTTCTCGCCATCCAGATAAACGCTTGTCAAAATGAGGAAAATATTGGTAAGTTCTTCGAATAGTTATTGACCACTTTACTAATACATAGGTTAATTTATGGAGGTTTGGCCATGTCTTTTTTAAGTAACTCAACTTCCTTTTTCTGCCAACGTTTCGCCTTTTTATTATGGCTTCTTCAGGGCTAAAAGGATTAACTTTCTTACTGCGACAATGGTAACACAAAAACAACCCACCCAAAGTAAGTTGAGTTACTTAAAAAAGACGACCAAACCACCATAAATTAACCTATGTAATATTGTTAAGGTCATTTCTGTAAATGTATTTGTTAATTAGGGATGGATCGATTTGGTTTTTCGATTCCCGGTTCCAGTTCTATGATGACTGTCGAGGAAGTTTGAGCGAGACATCACGTCACATAGAATTCGATCAATTTGACCTCATTTTAAATAAAAAACGATAATCTTTCCAAAGATATCAAAATACTAACCCCTTGCCGAATCATGTTTCGAGCAATTTGCCGAAAAGCGTAGGCTATTTTGCATGAGATTGATTACGGCCGCGCGCTCCTGAGGAAGAATATTGAAAAAAATTGGAATTTCTAACTACTAGATTTCATCAAATAAACTAACGGTGTGTAGTATTTTATGTTTTCTCGGCTATTTATAAAATATTATCCAATATTCACCTCAGTATTTATTACAGAATCGATATAGAAAAGCCTTATGTTGTCAAGGTATTTTCGTTCTTCAGCTTGGAAAGTTATTCATGCTAGAGACTTATGTGGATATATTTATTTAATTACTAAGAATTTTTTACATTTATAACTATACATATTTTTGCGCCATTAATATTACAAAATTTACTTCATACTCCTCACTGACGCTTAAGTTAATAAATATGTATATGATATGGTCACCATTATGACTATAGGGAACTATCTCGCTCGAACTACCCTATATGCTGCACACCTGCATCCTTAGCGGTTATTGACTACTGTCGGTGCTAAAATTATGTAGACACGAGTTTGAATAACGATTAAAAATTAACTGGCAGACCTACATGAATGCATGTAGCATAGAACTTTAGCTTATTTTATTCCGCGTTTAATCAATCCAACTAATTATTTTTACAATACAGCTACGATTTTTTATCGCGATGAGAACAATAAAGGGCTGGCGTTTGGCGTTTTTTAACGGACCCACTCTCTTTTACATTTCACAAAGAATGAATTTAAAGTGCAATAGCCAAGAAGTTTTTAAACCTTACAGATAAAACATTTATTATTATAACTAATAAATTTCAGCTCTCTATTGTCTTCCATGAAAACGTTATTATCAATATTATGAAAGAATCTATTCTTCTTGATAGATGGTCTTAAAAGCACGACCTTGGTCTTGTTTTGAAGCTCTTTGCAGGAAATATGGGCCATTTCAGAATGATTCGTTCCTTTGGAACAAATTAAAGCTAGTTCATGTGAAAATAATGGTGAAGTTTATAATGCTCATATGATTAAAATCAGATGCAATATGCAAAATAGCTGGCTCATTACAATGTGAAACATTGGAATTCTCAAAAACCAACTACAATATTTGTTATTTTTTTATATTTGTCTTCAGTTATGCGTATTTTGTATTCAAATATTAATTTCGAAATGTGCGGAAAAAATCCATTTCAATTCATTAATTTATTTACACCATAAATAAGTGCCGCACAGCATTCCGCATTTGCGCACGGGGAAAATCGTGACTTAATGCGGATAAGATATTATACTTAGGTACAATTAAATCTCCATGGCAAAGCATTTCACTTGGAATTTGAATGAAATCGGTGTCTGAAGCATTTTCTGAGCCTGATCCAACGTCAAGTAGGAAGCGGTTGAATTCTACCTCACCTGGATTTGTTCACATATTTTCTGTTGAGGTGAACTTCTCGAATGAATCCCAAAGAGGGCAGGAGATAAAGAAATTTTCAATTATAGTAGCTCTAGCAGCATGTGGAACAACTGGAACAACTGGTAAAACTTGTTGGAAATCTCATCCAAGAATCAAGATCTTGCCGCCAAACTGTATGCCGTTATTTTGAATGTCTCTGAGTAATCTGTCAAGGCAGTATATCGCATTGGATGGAATCATTGATGCCTCATCAAGTATAAAGACCTTTGTCTCGTGTAGTTCATGTCCTGCCATTTAGGTAGGTTTGATGCTGCTGAAAGAATTCTCGATGATAGGAGTCGGAAATTTGAATACGCTATGGCTTGTTTGTCCTCCAGGAAGTAGCATAGCTGCAATATCTGTCCATGCCACTGCTGAACACTTGATTCCTTTACCACGGAAGAAATGAAGTAAATTTTCATAGAGGTAAGTCTTTCCGCAACCACCAGTGCCTGAAATGAACATTAGGTCGTACGGCTCCGTTGGCAACAAGTGATGCAAATGACATCGCACTGTTATATTTCCGAATGTTTTCTAGGTAGTGACGTTTTAATCCATTGTTGTTCATCAAAAGCTCCTCGAGAAGCGGATGGGATCTGGTTAGAGGGAGCATGACCTTCTTATCATGACAGCAGCTGCTGAAATGGAAAATATTCAATATCAGTAATAATTAAAGAAAAAAGAAATCTAAATGCAATAAGGGGTGAACGCAAGGAGAGCTATCCATCCAGCAAGTGGCGGGAATTGTGAGGGGCGTGATTGTGGGCGGCAGTGTACGTTCCCCCTCTCTGCCGCCCCCCACTTCGCCTCCCCTCCGGGGCAGGCTGGCTACCTCTTACTCAGTTCTAACATCCTGATGATCCTGATCGTCTCCAAACCCGCCTCGCTACTTTGGGGTCGCTTTTCACCATTCCTTTTTGCACTTTCGCCGTTCGCCATGCCTGAACCGTTGACTTTTTTTAATTTTTCTCTTTTGATGACACCTCTACAGACCAAGACCTTTCTTTAGACACCTCAACCGAATGTTTACAGCTAGCCGTTCTCTCAATTTAGTTGCCACAGTAAAAAAAACACGTTTCAAATTAATATAAAGATTTTTTTATTATTCATGAAAAGAAGAAAGTATCAGATTCCCAATGTTTCGGAGCCAAAAAATATTTGTTTTATGCCATTCGATCATTATTTTACGAGAAATCAAAGGTTTATTACTATATACTAGGCACTTATTTAAATGCCTCGAATTGAAATCCCTCTGGCAGGCGCAAATTGGGAACTTAAATCTGATGGATAAAGTTTAACATTCTCTTTCGAATTACAGGCAAGCTTGAGAGTTCGAACTGGTCCAGCTAAATCAGTTCACTGGTGTGGAGCGGTTGTGCTGTCTCCCCTGCTGGCCCTGACTGCGGGACACTGTGTTCAGGACTATGCTAAAGAAGCCTACCTTCTACGAGTTGGTGATTATGACTCCAAGGTAGATACATACATGCATGACGCCTTCCTCTTGAGATTCCTAAACTTGCTATCATTTTGCCGTGTGCTGTTTCATCATTTTTTGGTGAGAAGAGGGAACTCATTGCCTCTATAGCGTATTATCGGATCGAAGAAAGTGTGAATTTCTCTAAATAAAACGAAAGCTTCTTTTAAATTGGACATGTTCTTTTTAAGCACTGTACATTAACAAAAAAGTGGGTATCTCCATACAAAACAGAAATCAGGGGCGGATTAAGGGGGGGGGCGGCCGCCCCCCCCCCCCCGTAATTCCCGGGAAAATAGAAAATATGGTAATCATTAAGGTGGTTCTCCAATGGAAGTTTTTATTTCACCATCTCTATATACAATGTTTAAATATAATTGGAATGTGGTGTAAAACCCGGGAGACCTACATCTTCACAAGAATGGCATTCATTACATCGTTTTTAAACGTTTTTCAACTGTGATTAGAGAGCTTTACTCAATAATTTATCACATTTACTTTATAATATAGCCACACCAAAACTACGTTCCAAGCACTTCATTTCTTTTAACTTTCCGAGGGAGGTCTGCCCGGACCCCCGTTTCGTTGAGAGATATTGCATACCCCCCAGGCGCCGCGGAAAGTATAACCCCCCCCCCCCCCCCCCAAAACAACGACCTTAATCCGCCCCTGACAGAAATACCAAGTCAAATACAAAAATAGTGTTTTAAACTTCAGCCATATTAATTAAAATTCAATTATTATTATAAGAGTAACACGGTGGGCTTGAACTAAGTTTAAATAAAATGTTTTCGGGAATGGAATTTTATTTTTCTACCCTTTACTACGTACATGTTTAAACGTTTTCCAACAAAAATCAAAATAATCCGTCGGTCTGTTTAAAAATAAAATCGATTTTATCATTTTGCATAGTGAAAATACGTATTACTTATGCACAGGACCATTGTCGAGTATCTAGATGCAGTAATGCCTCTTGAAAACGTTGAAAATATTGTGTAAAAAATACACTGAATGAAGAAAGATATTCAAATAAATTAGTAGTTAAAATAATAAAAAATAATTTGAGGTGAAAAGGGATTCCGCCACTTTTTTTCATAAAATGTGTGGCCGGTATATTATACAAAAGAAAATTCGATTAATACGTTGAAAAGACCAAATTTGGTAAGTTTTTATCATACATCATTCCAAACAGTTTTTACATTGAATTTTGTAAAATAATTTCTGCACAATGAACATTAAAATAGCTAAGAAAACATTATAACATTATATAAATAAAATAGAGATTCTTCTTGATAAGTCTAAAGATGCAGACCGTTGAACTCGCAAACTGCCCTGAGCAAATGTTTTTTATAGTCTGAATGCATCATATTCACTTTGTGCTTATTCCAGATGGTCTTGAAATCAAAATGGACTGATTCCATGGCCTGTTCACTGTACATACTCAGTCCAACTTGAGCGTTATCACAAAATTCTTTCACATGATAGAAAACAGCATGCACTTTTGGTGTAATTGAAATGTTCAAATTTAAGTAACTTTTTTGAAAATTTTCAATCATTTCTTTGAAATTTTTGTCTAAAGCTTTACCAAAACAGGCTTTGACCACAGATCGGAAATCAGTGAGGGCCTGAACAAACTTTTAACACCCTAAAGGACAACTGTTTCGTAACTTGTCAACTTTTTCAAGTAGTTTTTTGCATGAATTGCCATTGAAATTTGACCCACCATAATATCGCGCTGGACATTAGATGATTTTGCCCATGATAATGCAATGGCATTGAATTCAGTCAGCATATGATTAAATATACCATTTACAATACCCAGAAGCAAATGGAGATCAGGTGGTGGTATCACGTCAATAATTGATTTATTTAATTTACCATCAAAAATGGAGTGTTTGCATAAATGGGGGATTGCTATGAAATCCATTCTATATCGTAAATTGTGTTTCCATAATAATATATACAAATTACCAGCTCTAAATCTTGCCTAGTTTGTTTAATAATCATGATTTATTGAGCATTGTTTTCGCAACGATATATTTACGCCCAGCCATTGGCTCGTTGCGTAGTGACGTAATCCCCCTTGCAGCAGACGGGTGAGACTGTGTTATAGCGTGTTGAGGATGTATGAAGTGGAAATATACGAATTATTCCGACTTTACTGATTCAAAATAGGGAATCATTACGTTTGTAAAGTTAACAGGTATAATCGAGGCTTGATCCAACTATAAACTATGGTTGTTGCATCAACTATCGAGTAATGACTTGGCGGAATGCGGATAATTTTGGGTGAATAGTAAAGAGGGGAATTGTCATTCAGTAATTCATTAGAATTTTCTACCAATATAATAAAAGTTAGAAAAAATTACCAAAGTTTTAAAAGGCGTAACTGTAAAAGTATATTTTTTCTTATGTTATTCTTAATTTAATCGACGGCATGTGTACATCTTGTGCCAGGGTAAGGGAAACAGTTTGATGTTTATTATTTTGACATGCGAATTTGTACTCCATGCAGGTTATCTTAAACTGCAAACTACATATATTATTGTTACTCATAATTATTCAATTCAATCACCAAATATCCAATGCCGATCGCTTTTGTAGCAGTTATAAATTTCCTCGTAGGCCAGTATTAACTTTTATAATGGGGTATATTTTCAGCGGTAAATTCATCGCCTAGCAGGTCGGAAGTTCTAAGGTTATCGTCTCTAACCTTGAAAAAATTTATTCCAATTTTATATGAACATTGTTGTGCTCGACAATATGATCGTGTATTGAGTACAATATAAGTAGTAACCCTCTTCATTTTATAATATCAATCTTGATTATTTGAAACTTTTTTACAATCGATACGTGTATTCACGAAAATATCAGTCTCGTTCATCACCACGCTAATCTCAATGGGTGTTTTCTCTTGCTGTCAATGTTTCTCCAAAATTATTATTGATAGTTGTTGAAAATGCTTACTAATCTGAATTCATTAAACTAAAAATCTGGAAAAATAAGAAAATTTTACCTCAAATCTTGGTTATCTGGGCATTCAGCTGGTATTAACAGATAGCGAAGCAAAACCCAATCTACGAATATGCTCTTAGTTTATAATATTGCGTGCGTCTTAAATGGTGTTGACTACCGGGTGCTTTACTATAATGTACTATTTTTGTGTGCATGATGGCACAGTCTAAACTTACTGCGCAAAACTTGACAGTGGCAGGCTCCACTTCGAAAAGTTATTTTTGTTTGTATTCATGATTAAGTAAAATACTAAGTACCTACAAATTTTGTAGAAAAGTATAAAGTATCTTACTTAATCATAAATGGAAATATACTGAGTTTAGTTTAGATTGTGCACACGGGTTTTTAAGTGTCTAAAATGTTGCGTCTGAAGGTTTGGTTGGTTTGGTGGCCGAAAAATATTGCCATCACTGAAATGAAAAAACATTTGGAAAATATTTTAAACATATGAAAACATGGATGAAATTATTTTATAATTCCCGTATTTTAAACAATGATATGAGTTTCTAGATACGGCAACCCCGAGTTGATCATGTATGAGCAAATGAGTTTAGCGTACGTGAGTCTAAGTAGCCAAAATATCGGTTATGGTGATGGAGACGCGGTCAAGTCATCGCCTAGCAGTTCGGAGATCACGATCACGAGAGATCCGAGGGGGTACTTTTTCTTACTTTTCAGTTTGTGTAACTATCCATAGATTTTTACGCGCCAATGTCCTGTGTGCTGTGCTCTTTTTGTTTTGTTGTTTTTTACAGGATTGATGAAATTGCATGATTGTATAAGTGCTTCGCAGGCATAACAAAAAAAATAATAGCACAGTCTAATAGGCATAAATCGCTTACATTATCGTTCAATTCATTAAACTCTGGTCCTTCTTTATCGTATTAATTATGCCATGGGTATAATTTGGTACCTGCATGGTGTACTTCGGCACCCCATAGCCTATTGCGCAAAATATTCACCGTTCAAGGCGGAAAAGAACCAGAACGAATGTAAACAAACCCGGTAGCGACTGCCGAGTCAGGGGGATGACGTCACAGCAGTCGCAATATGGCCGCGGTCTGTTTGTGCGCAAGGCTAAAATTGTGATTTTAAATCTCTTATTATTTAAAAAGTAGGCAATGTGCAACAGCTAAATTTTGGATTTAGGGTTTTTATGTTCAAAGTTAACATTTGCCGTTGTTTCCTAAATTTGTGCAAATACTCCATTGGTGGGTGAATGCAGCTCATAAACTGTTTCGCTAATTCTCTTTTTTTTCCAGCGTTGTACCATCTCAGACTATTTTCTTTTATGCTTTCAACAGTTCTTGAAGTTCCACACTCATTCAGTTTATTTTTTTTTGCATTACACCAAGTACATGGAAATGCAATACTTGAAGACATAAGACCAGTCAAAATATTGGCCAATTTAATGTCTCTTGCAATCGTTCCATCAAAATCATTAATACCTATTGTAGACCAAATCTTAAATACTTTTTCATAATTTTCTTGATTATTTTGTGCCAAAAAAAGTATAAATAGTTTTTTCACACCTGAATCTCGGAAACGCTTAGATGCCACACTATCCTTATATTTTTGTCGACAAGAATAATCGATATCTGTGTCGGTATCTAACGATTGAATTGGCATGCAAAGCTTGAGAAAATTTCCCCCGCCATCTATGCCAAATTTTAAATGAACATTAGATACTTTGCCTCGATCTTTAACATACTCAATTAAGCCTTCTAAATTTTGGCAATATACACCATAATTGGTAGCATCAGAAATAGTATTCCTTTTGATATTTTTGAATTCAAACAGTTTAACATTAAAAAATTCATCTACACTATGAATCTCAGATGAAAGACTTTGTTTTAAACCAGGCTCTATTATACGCCTTTTATTAGTTGCAACTCTAATTATTGAAGCTATTCCAATAGTCGTATTAAGAGAGAGATTAAATCTTGATTGTATTTTTTTCATGTCAATCGTAGTAATCAATGGTTGAGATGAGTCCTCTGTTTTTGAAGGATTCACCTCAACTTTTAAAGGCTTACCGTGAAGTTGGGAGAGAGATATTATAGAATTGTTTCCTGTTTTATTGTCAGCCTCAACTTGCCTTTTTAAAACTGATGAAAATAAGTGAGACTTAACCGCAGAAGGAGATTTCGATACGATGTCATTCATACTATCTATGAAAGTCGACGAATTACAACTATGGCGTTTTCCTTTTGCAAGTATGGAGAAACATGTTTCATACCGTCGTCGAACAGATTTTTTATCAATGAAATCAGCACCACCTTCACCTAGGAAATAGCAACGACCTATTATAATTATTTTTAATAGCCCCTTTTTTCCAGCAAAATATTGCTATAAACATTTTATCCATTTTATTTTATGAATTATACACACTTATTTTCAAAATTTTCTAAAAATAAAAATATAAAATACTCAATTACCTCTACGTATTTTCCCAGGTTTCGCGGTAATATTTCTTTTAAACGTTTTGCAATTGCTTGTAATAAAATTATTAATTGTTTGTTTTCGTGCTAAGGTGCAGATCGTATATTCACATCTTGCATCACTTGTAGTAGATCGTGTGTTTACGGGTTCCTTAAAACACTTCAAATTAGGTAAATTTATCGTCTTCATTGAGCCATGTTTTGCTTGATACAATTTGTTCAAGCATGTATTGTAAATTCCACTTGGTAGCCATACATTAGTAGCACTATACTCCAGCACAGTTTTCACTAAATATTCTATTTTTCCATCAGGCAATATATGTACCATTTTCTTTTTAGCTGTTCTACTTTCTTTTTTTGAACAAAATAAGCAAATTTTCCTTCGATTTTCATCGTGTGTTGCAGGTTGATATTTAGACATTTTGAGATGTACTCAATGAACAACAAAATTTGCTTTAACAACTTCAAGTCGCTAAGCATATTTAACAATTGGAAATCGAACTTCATTGTTAAAATAAACAAACATGTTTACTAATTTATCGCCAAATAGTCTTAGAAATAATTATAAAAACTTTTTAAGTCTATGGAAGCTTCTCGTGCGCAAGTAATACGTATTTTCACTATTGAAAATGATAAAATCGATTTTATTTTTAAACAGACCGACGGATTATTTTGATTTTTTTTGGAAAACATTTAAACATGTACGTAGTAAAGGGTAGAAAAATAAAATTCCATTCCCGAAAACATTTTATTTAAACTTAGTTCAAGCTCACCGTGGTAAGTAAGAGTATACCTATATTAGAAATAGTAGTATTGGTATTCTCAGTCATATGAAAACATGACGCTCAAAGGCAGGAATAAATTCATACAGGAGATAGGAGCACAAAAAAAGATAAAAACTTACAGGAGGTGAGGAAAAGAGAATATTTAAAAAGATTTGTTCTTACTGAGAGTTTAAGACCAGTTGGTCCTTCCTCCGCATTAGAAGTGAGCAGTAGGTATACCTTAAGTATACTTAAGGTAGTATATACTACTGATATTTTAGTGAAATTCTGCCATCCTACCAAGTACCTCTGTGATGGGTTTCTGCCCCTAAATGTACCATAAGTATATATATTTATGCATATTTCTAAAAATAAATTTATCTGTAATTATTTTATTTTTAATGTTTTTCTTACAATGTAACATATCTTATTCTCTAGAAGCTGAGATATTTTTATTATTTACCATGAATTTTGTTCATTTTAAGAGGTTTGTTGGTTAAATGTGTACATGAACTGAACTTCCAAGGTTATTACTCAATTTTCTAGAGTAAATAAATTGCTGTTATTAATGAACATTTAACCTTTGTTCAAACTATTTATGCCATATTATTTATATTAAGTGCCTAATGAAATGACATCTGGACTGGATACGGAAGATTCAGGTGATAAGGTGTGGAATTTCAACATGATACGGTTGAAGAGTACAAAGCAATTTTCTACAATTAAAAGTCTTTGAAAAACTTTTAATTGTGAAAAATCGCTTTAAACTTTTTAACCGTGACATCTGGACTATTCAATACTAGCAAATTCTTTCCCTACTTCATGTCCCTTTGGACTTGGTGTGATGTGCAACATGCGGAAAGCGTGCATGACGTGTTCAACATGTTTAATTTTTTGAGATGACGGGAGAGTTAATTGCATATGATGTCACATGCAAAGTAATTACTTTGCATGTGACATCATATGCAATTGTGACTTTTTTGACGTATGACGTTTTTGGGGTGTTTTTTAGTCTCCTGCATTAACATATGTGATCTCCTGATAATGAACGAGCAACTGACTCCATCAAGTGTAGTAGTTCCCTGCCTTGGTGTAAAGGTTATGGGAAAACTGAATAAGATGTACTTTTTCATTGGTTTATCTAATTTTGCTAAGCTTTAATAATCAGTTACATGTGCATCATAATTGAATAAGTACTTAATGAAAGTGTTCAATACAAAAAAAAACATTCAATGGGACTTGTAAAAAATTGTGCTTGCAACAGAATGTGAACAATTGGTAGGTTTTTAAGACATTATATCATTGGATCAGAGGGCATCTTTTGTGATTGCAATTACTGCGGTACACATACTACAGGCATGCAAATTGAAAAATACATTCTCCCAGTCATTGGTCCCCTTTGCACTTGGAAAAATTTGTGAGCTGTGCATGTAAAGTGCGAGAAGTATGCATGAAGTGTGTGCGTAGTACTTCACGTTTCCTGCACATGATATTTTTACCAGGGTACACGCAAAAAGTACATACATTATTCATATGTACAGAGGATTTGTTGTTTTCCAAGCAGAAGTAAATCATCCCGATTACTCTAATGGTCAAAGTGTATAATCACTGTCATACTGCGTACTTCCCTCCTAGGGAGAAAATTGATGTCGGCCTAGCAAGGGGGTCATCTTTGAGTCTCCCGTCTGGGGCACCAGAAGGCAACTCGCCAAGTTACAGATTAGGGTAGGGCGACTCGTACTTTCCGGGTGCTTCTCGTTTTCTCCCTTCCTCCCGGAAGAACTCGTCACAGCCTATTGGTACGGAAGGAAGAAAAGACTAGCTCGGGTGCCCCATGAATCTACTATCTCCCATTTTTCGGAGAAAAGCATGTTAGAAGCCTTGCACCCTGATGTAACCTTGACCTTAACCTTGGGTCAGCAGCCATGCATCAACTGTTTCTTTAGAATTAATCTGGGGGGTTGTAATAATTGGTGCTTTCTTAGAATACGACACAGAGAACGAAATTAGGGGAAGTCATTGGTTTTTGTTATTTATAATGAGCTCTCAGAAACATCATACAATTAAAGGATATTATATATCCATCCAGTTAGCTAAATTGATGCATAATATCCAGCCAGGGAATTTCACACAAATGCTTTTTTGTGTACCATGTTGTTTTATGCACTGTCAATCAAAGAAAATAGGTACTCAAGAGTGGTGATTTTATTGGTTAACATAGTTCTGTTTAAAATTGGTCTAACTGGTATCAGTAGCATGTAATTAATGAGTGTGTTTTCATGGTTTAAATTTTAATTAAAGAGGATGATGTATGATTTTTTCATTGAAATATTGGCAGCAATGTAAGAATTGACCCATTGCAATACCCGAGTTACATAAGTTAATTTCATAAACATGAATTAAATCCATGAGGACATACTCATCATGCGCATTATAAAATTGGCAACCCATGTTGGCACTTACTCAATATCTATATTATATTTTTAATATAGCAATAAAACAAAGAATTTGGCTTAATAAACACATTATTACTTGAGTCTTACTCAGCTCCTTTCATCGTCAGTGTCCTTCCTAACTTGCTAACTTTGCAAGTACATATATTTTTCCTGTTTCTTTCATGCTGTCAAAGTACATTCCTTCAATGCAGTTCCAACTACTAAAAGAAGATTTCTGTTGCCAGTAGGCAAGGTTGTCACTTGAACATGCTACACTGGGGATGATGCCCTGAACGCTTAAGGCTAAGTGGAGACAGTCATAAGATATGGCTACTTAAACTGGGAATAGCTGGAGGGATTGCTATGATGCGGAACAAGCATAGCCTATGTCAGATTTCAACATAAACCTCTACCTATTTGTACCTGCACAACAATTGAGGGCCTGAGAGTCAAAGTAATACAAGTAACAAACATTGTCCAGTGTCACCTGTATCACTTTACTCCGGTAAGAAATGACAAAAAGCAAAGTAGCTTAAGTGTCTAGATCACATCACCATACCTTCGAACACTTGTAATCCTTTTCCTGTGGTTACCTGACGGTACCCAACGGTACCAACTTATAACATATGCACTTATATCGTTTTTCATGTTTATATTACTTGTATTACTTTGACTCTCAGGCCATCAATTGTGATACCAACTTACAAAACCCTAAAACTCATAACATAAGAGAATTCAAATAAATCTTGACATAGGTCAGAAAATCTAAACATTGCCCCCACTTGCTGCTCCCTTTGACTTGGTTGTAATTACCATCGATGCCATGAGATTCATCGTCTTCAGATTGCTTTCTCCCTCACTCTTTCATGTTCCTGAACTTGCAGCTGGACGAGGGGACAGAGCAAGAGGTGACCATAGCAGAGGTTTATATTCATGAGGACTTCAATAAAGGACCCTATTTGAACAACGACATAGCTCTACTCAAGGTTGGTATAGGTATAATAATCTCCATGTATGAACATACTTTGGAACAGTCACAGAGGTGTATAATCCCACTTTTCTCACTGGTCCACTGGGAAATGAACAAGTGTAAAGGGTATGAAACAACAGTTGTTGTATATGCCCACTTCAATGTTTAACTGTACAACAAGTTTCAATGCATTAATGCATCATCTTCAGGTACTTTTACTGGTTCCGGGTGATGGGAGTCCATATACATGGGTGAGCGAATGAGAGGAAGGGCAGAGGGGAGGGGGAATGGGGGAAAGGGAAGGAGGGGGCAGGAAGGTTGGGAGTAGATTTTTGGGCAAGAGGGACAGTATCGGGGAATATATTTGAAATTAAATGCCATTCATTTGACTTAGTCCTCTCTTCCTTCTCTTTATGATTTCCCGCTGCTCGAGGGCATCTAACCCTTATAGGAAGAGAGGACTAATATACATTTTTTACACATACAAAATACATTTATTTTCTTAAATACAGTTACAAATATTTCTCGTATCATTAACCTAAACAATTATGTCAAATATACCATTGAAAATCGCATTTGCTCCTGATTAATAATCACTACCAATATAGATTTATGTTAAAATACAAACCCGAGTTACATAAGTTAAGAGATAGAGTGTATAGAGAAACGTAGAAGCGTGGCACAAAACCAATTACATGTTTCTATATCCATGCACAAAACTTTGGTGGCCATCTTGATTACATCATCAACACCGCTAGAGGGCCAGGAAAATTTGTGTCCTGGGCTTTTTAGACTCCTCTACCCATGTGCTATCTGAATCCAAAGTGGCGCATTGGTTGCCAGATGTGAAATAATTTGGTATGATTTTTAGCTACCACCCTCCCCATATAAGTCTAATGAATGACATTGAATTTCAAACCCATTCCCCGATACTGTCCCTCTTGCCCTAAAATCTACTCCCAACCTTTCCGCCCCCTCGTTCCCTTCCCCCCCTTCCCTTCCCCCCTCCATTCCCCCCCCTCTGCCCTTCCCCTCATTTGCTCACCCATATATATGGACTCCCATCACCCAGAATCAGTAACAGTTCCTGAGGATGACGCATTAATGCGTTGAAACTAGTTGTACAGTTAAACATTAAAGTGGACATATACGACAACTTTTGTTACTATTTCATATCATTTTGTTCCACAACATCTCGCCTCATACTGTTGAAGTGTAAAGGGGTCACTGTTGGGTGAAATGCCAGAAAATGGGGATATATGAACCCCAAGGCATATGTACTCTAAGGTATATGTACGTTCAATATTTCCTTAGACTTCAATCCAATTAATCATACATATGGGTCTAGAAACTTCTGATCTAAGTCCATTTTTAATCAAAAACTTTGTACTTTTCCACACTTTATTTCAAAACTGCGACCGGTTTCACCATAATATGGCATCTTCTGGCACATTCTGAAGCTTAGGTCATACAATATATACCCAGAGAAAGTTAAAAATGGTGGGGGTTTGAAATGGGTGAGAGAGGAGCAGGGCGATTACCTGGGATTGAGTGGAAAGTTGGAGAAGATGAAAATGGAGATGGAAAGGCTTGCAATACACATCCTTGGATTCAGGGAAATAAAATGACCATGTGAAGATGACTTGTGGAGTGACGGATACAGAGTCATGTGTACTCAGAAGACAACCAGAGGATTGCAGGAGTGGGTATCATACTTATGAAAGAATGTAGAGGAAGGATGAAATCATATCGGCAGTACAAGAGAGAATCCTGATGAGGAAACTAGGAGAACCTATGGAGACTAAATATTAGTCCAGGTCTACATGGCAATATCCACAAATGAAGGAAAAAAAGCATATGAGCAACTGAAATAAGTCCTGAGCATAGTGAAGGTAAAGCAGGACGTATTCATATCATTGATAGTGATTGGAACACATTGGCAGGTGAGGGCGAGGAGGGAAGCTGTGCAGTAGTATCTAGTGTGTAGGGCAGTTTGGGCATAGGAAACAAAATGGAAATGGGGAACACTAGTAAAATTCTGCAGTGAGTAGAATACGGTTGTGGCAAACACACTGTTTGAGCAACGTCGCCGCAGAAAATACACGTGGGAAATGCCCTTGCCAGAAAGAGGTATTCCAACCAAGTAAGGCTATGAAACAGCAATCCTCATACAGGTAAAAAATAGCAACCAAAATCTAGTGGTCCATGGGCTGTTGTCCAAGATACATAAAGGAAAAAAGGATGAACCAAGATGAAACTTTCTTGGGATTCTAACCAGGTAAGAGTTGGCTCGATGCTGACTCTTACCCGGTTAGAATCCCGACAGGGTTTCATCTATGCTGTTCGCCAGGAAAGCCTGAAGTTATTTATCAAGACGAATCAAGATGGAGAATGAACTACCTACAGACAATACAAACCAGAGAAAGAATCAATATCACAATTAATGAAAAACTGGATATAACAAAACAGGACAGCACAGAATCAAAGATGGGACACGTTGAATAAGGTGATCACAGAAATTGCAGAAGAGTAAATAGTGGGTAGGAGTATGGAGACAAGATGGCCATGGATCTTGGCAGACAATGAGATCAGATATCTTACTGATGGAAGAAGAAAATACCGGAAGTAAAGGTGAGGTAGCCAAGTTTGTACATTGAGTATAACCATATGATGAAGATTAACTTTTGGAATCTTTCAATTATTACAAGAGGAACAAGAAGTTGTGTTCTTCTAATTATAAGGGAATTCAAGTATGTAGTTAAAAATAGAAGAAGTAAAACCACAAAGTTACTACCGAGCAAGTTGTTTTGAATCCAAGAAGACTAAGGAAGAGTGGATTGAAAGGTGCTGTGAGATCATCGATGACAACTTGAAGAGGGGAAATACCAACATACAACCCTGTGAGGCAATACTTTGCAGGAAGGAAGAAACAGTTCACTTAGATGGGAGACAAGAGTGGGAAGATGCTAACAGAGCAAGAAGATGTAGGCACAATTTGGAAGGAATACATAAAAGAGACTTCCTGGATGATGGACTGATGAAGAATATAGATGAAGCTGACCAAAGCCATGTTATCCTTAGGAGCAGATTGGAAAGGGTAGTAAAAGATTTGAACAAATATAAGGCACCCAGATCAGACAACATAAAGGGAGAAATCATCAAGGCTCGTGGTGGTTTTGCCTAATATATCCTGTGTGAGATAATTGATGACAAAAAGAGGAGCTTTGAAGCGTTTTGAGAATAGTGTAAAGGTTGCTGCACCAAAGAAAATGTGGGCAGAGAGCTTGCTGTCACATGCATTCAAATTTAACAAGTAATCAGCCAAAGGAAGTGAGGAAAATTGAAAAAAACATCTTGGATAACCAATTTGGATTCAAGAAGGACAGATGACCCTGAGATACCATACCCTATCTAATAATTCTCTCCAAATGATAATACATGTCAACAAACCACTCTATGTGGCCTTTGTTGACTTAAAGAAGGCCTTCGACAGCATGGAATGGAATGAGAAGCCTATTTCACCTACCTTGGAAGCTGCATGATATGGGATGGAATAATTTCAAGGGACATTAAGTGAAGAATAGACCAACTGAAGAAACCATTCATGGCCAAAAAGCCATTTTTGTATTAAAAGAGAATAGGATAACCAGTTAGGAAGTAGTAGCTGAAAACAATCATGTGGAGTGTTGCACTATTTGGCCGAGAGACCCGGGATATTGGAAAGATGGATCAGAAGGGAATGGAGGCTTTTAGATCTTGATTCTGGAGGCAGATGCTGAAGATCAAGTGGACTGATGACATCAGAAAAGAGGAGGTGTACAGAAAGTAAGAAGAGTGGGATACCACCAATACCGCTATGAAGAAGACAAGTTCCAGATGGATGGGCTGCACTTTGAGGGACAGTGACTATGTAAGGAAAATATTGGAAAATATAGAGAAGAGCCCTTCGAAGAAGACTGAGTGATGAATACATAGACCAGGTGTAATGGGATATGAAATAGAATAGTGACAAGGAAAAAGGAAGTAGGGGACAGGATGAATATGAGCTCTGAAGTCAACCAATCTTAGGATTTAAGGACTAATTTAATTGGAGAAGAGAGCAATTGACAATAAAATTAAATTAAAGATCGATCCAAATTATCCCTAGAAGCAAAGGAAATATGTAAACTCCTGTGAATGGAATTTGGTCATCCAGGTGACCACCTACAGGGTAGGTTTTGATCTTGTAAACACGTGTTCATCATGTTACCTGAGGCTCTGAGACCACCAGGTGCTCTGAGCCTTGGGCAACATGGACATCTTATAAGAGATCCAAGCCCTCCCAGTGCATAGTCACCTGGATGGCCGAAATACATGCACAGGAGTCTACATATTTCCTTTGCTTCTATGTACAATTTTGGATTTATATATAATTTTAAGGACTTATGATGATGATGATATCCTTGGCTCTTCTTTTCCCTCTCAGCTGAAGGCACCCCCAGGCATACATTTCAGTGACCAGGTGCATGGGGTGTGCTTGCCAAAGGCAGAGGGAGCTGGTGGCAGTGACTGGGGAAGGTCACCCAACGTGGAGTGCGTCATCAGTGGTTGGGGCTCGGTGGGCAGTAGTGGTGCAGGTGAGCAAGATACAAAAAATGTAACTTTTGGTGAGAAAAACTTTATCCATGACGTAACAACTTAATTGCTCCTTGTCTTCTTTTCTAAGAAGCCAGAACTGTGTGCTGGCAATGCATTACTCCCCATGGGCATAATTTCAGATTTTTAACTGGGGTGGCAAGGCCTACCTAAGGCAAAGGGGTATGGAATACCGCCCAGGTGGAAGGGGGATCCGGGGGTCCTCCAAAATTAGGCATGCGATGAATGAAGAATCAAGAAAGTGCCCCGCATTGTATTTTCCAATTGTTTGTAAATTATTGAGATTTTTACTTCAAAATTCTGGGGTGGCAAAATACTGGGTTGGAAATTTCTAGGGTGGCAACTGCCAGTCCCGAATACGCCACTGTCACAAAGAGTATGCTATGTTATCCGGAATTTTAGGTATGGGAAGGGTATAATACTGGAAGATAAGAGGCAAATCCAAGGTAGGCTTGTGCGATGAGTCGATTAATCGAAGTCATCGACGATGATTTCAGTCATCGCGGTGCAATGACTGACATCGATGACGATGAATGTCATCGACCATCGACAGCGATGAGTCGATGCGAATCACCGATGTCGATGAGAATCATCGATGCCGATGAGTCAATGCGAATCATTGATGTCGATTAGAACCATCGATGAGGATGACCGATGGGCCGATGAAAATTACAGGTCTTGTGTCGCCCGTCCGTTCCGTGCCACCGCCGGTGACCACTGTGCCGTTTCCTCCCTCGTCTCCCCCTCCCCCGGCACCTTCCTTGTTCTATTGCGCAACGCCTACTTACTGAAAAAAGCCAGCGTCGTCGGTGTCCAGTCAACGGGGGCTAGGCCTGTGCGATTACCGAAAATAATCGATATCGATCAAGTATAAGAATAATTGAAAATGTATTCGATTCAATTGTCGGGCATTGAAGACATGACAATTATTTGAAGTCATTCAATTAATTGACAACGGCCAATTATTTGACATCAAAATGGGAGTCAATTAATTGTCATTTCTCAATTAATTGGCATCAACCAATTAATTGACAGGACTCAATTGGATCATGCTTTTCAAAGGCTTTCCTTTGCCAATGAGAAGAATGAAAGAATTAATTTGAAAAACAGCAAAACAATCCAATCAGTTAGCTTTTATTCATTAATTAAAGGAATAGATCGCTATTTGAAGACAGGCAGATGAGATCCTCAGCGCCTCTAATATAATTTTTTCCGTCTGTATTCCTACCATTTCAACATCATCAAAGCGGTTATTCAGCGATGCAGGAAACGTTGTGTTGGAAGACCGGCATCTACTCACCGATGAAAATGCGGAAATGAGAATTCTATTATACCACAACAAAGAGTTGTTGCTTCAATTGTAACTTGGAGCTTGTTCCGCTCTTTAATAAATAGGCCTTGTTCTTCTCAATTAAGTTTGACCCATTTCAATCTTCACTTAATTGCCACACCAAACTGCCAACCGAGACATCTGCACCGATCATCGAGAGTTATCGATCATCGTAATTCATCGATCATCGACATTTATCGATCATCGATATTCATCGATAGTCATCGATCATCGTGTACACTCTATTCGATGATCGATGACAGCCATCGTCATGAAGATAAATAATAGGAAAACAAAAGTAATGAGATTCTCTAGGACAAAGAAAGCGAAGCTGGTGATAAGAGTAGGAAGTCAAAAACTGGACCAAGTAGAACAATTTAATTACTTGGGTAGTACGCTAGAAGAAACAGGACATTGTAGCAAAGACATTAGGAGGAGAATAGCGCTAGTGAAGGAAGCGTTCAATAATAGAAGGGTGCTGATGACGGGGACCTTAAGTAAGGATGTAAAAAAGAGGCTAGTGAAGAGCTTGATATTGAGTGTGGCGTTGTATGGGGCAGAAACGTGGACCTTGAGAAAGGAAGACGAAAATAGGCTGAAGGCTTTCGAGATGTGGGTGTGGAGGAGAATGGAGAAGGTGCGTTGGACGGAAAGGAAGACAAATGAGGAAGTGCTTGACATGGTGGGTGAGGAGAGGAAACTTATAGATGAGATTAGGGGAAGACAGGGTAGGTGGCTGGAAGGGGTAATGAGGGACGGTGGTTTGCTGAAGGCCGTGATAGAGGGTAGGATGTTGGGTAAGCGGGGAAGGGGAAGAAAGAGAATCTGTTTTATGGACGGGATGAAGAAAGGTAGGACTTATGCTGAGATGATGAAAGAAATGCTAGAGGTAGAAAGGGTACGGCACGTGTAAGAGTTCGTTGGATATTCTCTGACTTTCATCACAACCTACCTCTAACCGGTAGATTACTGTAATGAATGAATGAATGTTACTTTCCTGTAGATAGATCATTCCTAGACTACGTATCTAGTATTTGGTATCCATGTGAAGCAGATATGACGTCAGATTCAAATCACTTACAGCGACGAGCAGTTACTTAGGTTTGTAAAGAGATGTTATGACCCACACAGCACAAAGTGAATAATATGCACATAATATTCAAATATTATGCGAATCTTATGCCGCATCAATGGTATAAAACGTGCATAATATGTACATAAAATGTGCATATAAATGGTATAATGTCCCCATAAATTGCGATATATGCGCATAATATGCAAAATATATGCACTGAATGGAATGGCATAATGTTTGCATATTATGCGCACATATACGCAATATATGAGGACATTATACTATATATATGTACATTTTATGTACATATTATGCACAATTTACACCATTGATGTGGCATAATACATATTTGCATATTATGCACATGTATACGCAATTTATGAAGACATTATACCAAAATATGCACATTTTATGTACATATTATGTACATTTTATACCATTGATGTGGCCTAATATATATTTACATAATATTTGAATACGATGTGCATATTATTCACTATTATTTTTAAGGGTTACTCAGGGGTCTTTGTTCACAGGGGTGACAGAAAAGGATATTTGGGAAAATGCTGGAAGAATGAAGAGGAAGGGTGAACAGGTTAAGGTAGCGAAAGAAGGGAAAGGTATGGTAGGAAAAAAGGATAAGTGGGCAAGGAAGGGAAAGCGTAGCGTCGATTGCTAAATCTAAAAAATAGTCCTTTAAAGGTACTGCAAAATAGCAGTTCTTAAAAGAACATATCTTCTAGGAAGGGAGCGTATCACAAGGCGAAGCACAAAACGAGGCACGAGTCGAAACACAGGGCGGAATCAGGCACGAGGCGAGAGAACGGAAAAACGAAAGAGATAGCAACCATGGCGTGGGCAACTTGTTAAATACGATCTTCTTTTTTTACGACTCTACGGTCCCTGACGGTAACATTTCCAACTACGATAATTTTCGGGGAGGTGCAATAGACCATGTATTTCGTGAAGTCATGGCTTTGTGAACATCTTTCCTTCGCGCACATAAAGATAAATTCATATACCGACGTTACGGCTGAAAAAGCGAACAAAAAATGCATTTGCAGAATGATAAAAACAGGAACTGGTGATTCAACCTTCATGCGCATGCCTTCCATGTTTATTCACCAAATATTCAAATACTATGCACATAATATGCCATTTCGTTATGTGCATATATTTGGCATATTATGCGCATAACTATTATACCATTTCCATCAGCATACACTGCCGTTATATGCCTAACTCTATTGAAACACCATGTATTTCGTAAACTCATGGTTTTGTTAACATCTTTCCTTCGCGCTCATAATGATAAATTCATATACCGACGTTACGGCTGAAAAAGCGAACATTTACAGAATGATAAAAACAGGAACTGGTGATTCAACCTTCATGCGCATGCCTTCCATGTTTATTCACCAAATATTCAAATATTATGCACATAATATGCCATTTCGTTCTGTGCATATATTTGGCATATTATGCGATTATATATATTTTTGTTCTCGCATAATTATGAGGCTGGAGATTTATATACCTAAGACAATAATGTAGTG
Organism: Pyrrhosoma nymphula; assembly: GCA_963573305.1. Classification (NCBI taxonomy): domain Eukaryota; kingdom Metazoa; phylum Arthropoda; class Insecta; order Odonata; family Coenagrionidae; genus Pyrrhosoma; species Pyrrhosoma nymphula. The sequence continues at coordinate 152,518,001 of OY754329.1, read as the reverse complement.
GGCATTTTATGGCATTCGCCGATTTTTAGGGCATAATTTTAAGAAATGATGAACATTTAATTCGCCGAGATATTCTGAAAATATGTACATATTATGCAAATATTATTTACAGTTTTCGATGGCATAATATTTGCATATATTGCATATTATTCACATATTACGTGCATAATCGACGGAATATTATTTACAATTTATACTATACTATTTACGCAACTTTTATACGGTATAAATTTTGAGTGTGCTGTGTGGGGAAGATCATTACGAAGTTAAGAAGCACTGTGTCGAAGCTATTTTTAAAAATTGGGATGGGAATCGCTCTCACAGCGTAGATTAAACCATAGGCTTAACCCCCTGTGTAAATTTGAGGCTGCTTTCTTCTCCAAAGATATAAAGGAAATTTTAAAACATCCGAACTGCTATGGCAGGCTTGATGTCGTGCGTGAAATTAGAGAGATATAGATTGCAGGATCGGCAGGATCGACGAACATTTAAGGACCACAATAGCACTATCTTCTCAAGTCTTCAATTACGTTATTGGTGAGGATAGGTAGTTTTATGTTTTAGTTTTTATTTATTTTTTTCAGTATATAATGTCTGCTTGGAACGCTGAATAGTTTTACGTGTCTGTATTCGTAAAACTTTTCGCATTCCAGCATGACTGTCGAGGTGTGAAGAGGAGACTGAATGTTGCTTGGTAGACTTGGTGTTTTTGCTAGCCTACCACTATTATTCCTATCGTTTCATCTCGCTGGACATGTCAGGCATGATTTTGTTTTCGGCATTGTGCATCAATATCAACCTCAAATGTACAATCTGAGAGTAGATTATGGTATTGTAATACCCAAACCAAATTTTGAACTGTTTCGCCACTCTTTGCCTGTATCTAAGTCCCAAAATGTTTTGTGCATTCCCTCAAAACATTGCGTTATTAAAAAAATACGATAAATTCTGTAAAAGCGTTAGGGCCTGGTTGTTCAGTCAGAAAGAGGTAGAATACCTAATTAAAAAGATTGTGTAATTTTATATGTAGTATATTTACAAGGTTTACATTTCTATTGTATTTATTAATATTACAAAATATTGCTGAAAAAAACTCCTAAGTACATGCATCTGTGAATATTTAAATACAGCAATGCCACCATATTACGTATTCAGTGTACTTAAATGGTACGTAGAGTGTTTTTGATTTACTTATGTTATATTATTTTGTATGATAATCCATGTTTACCTGTGAAATAGTCGGTAACGCCAAAGCAGGAAGCTTTGTTTCCTAAGGGGTACCTATATTCCTCGATTAAATTAACTACTATTAATGTATATTCAATGTGTTTATATGAGGAGTAAAATTATTATTATTATTATTATATCTCGTAGGATTCATAAATTGCACTGCATTTCATATATTGCATAGTTCTGACTGCTTCTTGGTCTGCATCTAGCCGATAGAGGGAGCGTGTGTGGCTAGACTTTGACCTAGGACAAGGACTGCATGCCTGGTGTGGAATCACATCGGGCCACAGACCCTGGATGTGACTTGCTCTGTGTTTCGTTGATGTAGTTATATATATGCTTAAAACCTTTGCGGCCATGTCTCGACAAGGCCCAAGTTGTCTTTTTTTAACTAAATATTACATGCTAATGATGCATTTGGGCTTTAATGGTAGATGGTGCAGCCCACCTGTTTGGGCTGAGGTGGTAGCACCATTCCATAAATGAAAGTAAAATCAGGGTACATGGCCTTGGCACCAGTCTTACAAGAGAATATTTAGCTTGCAGTCATGCATTGGTGCAAGCGTTATAGCTTGATATAAACTCAGCCTTGGGATGTCGAGGGAAATTATACGGCTACTCTCTGGCATGGGCTTCGGTGTGTTTAAAGCGACGTTTCCGGTTTATGATGAGAATGTTATTTGATTTCAAACAAATACTCCATTAAACATCATATGCTTACTCCTGGCAGGATTCTCCAGAACTCTGCGTTCAGCAGTTATTCCGCTGCTAAACCAGTCTGTATGCCGCGCCGCACATGTTTACGGTGATAAGGCAATAGGGACTGGAATGGGATGTGCTGGATCCCTCCGTGAGGGAGGTGCCGACTCTTGCCAAGGAGACTCTGGTGGACCACTCGTGTGCTTCGATCAAGGTAATTTGACGTCCCTGGTTTGCGAACCCTGTTTGAACTGTTCCAAATTAATTACAGATCCTTGATTTTTCAACCCTGCGACATGTCTGCCCAGCAGGGATGTGATCCGGTACGAGAAGGTACGAAATCGTTCGACATTCAAAGGTTTCGGACCTTATACACTAAACCAAAAAGTTACGAAATGGTCGTTCACTAAAAGGCACTTAAAACGGCACACATGAAGAGGCACGGTAGGTAACTCCAGTCGATCAGAAAAGGTGAGACTGTACGAAATCGTGTTTTTGCTTTTTTAGTTTTGGATCGAGTCGTTGGTCCAGAATACGGGCGGCGCGAATCTTTTGTGGGGGAATGTGTTGAGGGGAATGGGTGCAGGAGCGAAGGACTCGGGTGTAGGGTGCAGGTGAGTGATACGGGTGCAGGTGCGAAGGACTCGGATGCAGTTGAGTGACGCGGGTGCGTGCGAAGGACTTGGATGCAGGGTGCAGGTGAGTGACGCGGATGCTTGCGAAGGACTCGAGTGCAGGGTACTGGGTTAGTGAAATTAGATACCCTTGTGAAATCAGTCAATTAATTTTTAGTTTTGGACCGTAACTTTTAGTCTAGTTATATGGAATATGTCCGTAGTTTATCCCATTTGCGGGGATTCTGAGGAAAGCATTTTACTTACAATTGTTAGTATCATAAAAAGATCGGGGAAACCGACTTGGAGTTGAATAATTGCCACGGGTAAGGGGTGAGTTAGGAAGAAGGCGTGGATCTGAAGGCAGAAAATCAAAAGCGGCAAGGAAACAAATGAGTACAATCGGCTGGGTGTCGTTAAGGTCGACTAAAGAGCAATGCGCAGGGTGCAGAATATTTGTGGATGCGTTTATTTCATTACTCTCCATTTATTCATGCCTCGGACCCTTTTGAACTAGGTGAATGACCTGTACCTCACCGCTAAGCTCATCTGCTGGGGATAATTCCTTTTGGTACGCGGTTCGTTATCCACCAAAGCTTGACCGCCGTTAATGGGGGAATCCCAACCAGGGGTGTGGGAGGAAAGCGGAGGGATAAAGCAATCCACTGAACACTTGGCCGATTGAGCGTCCGTTATCCGTTGACCCCTATGCAGACCCGTGGTGAGCAGGCATTTGGGCGGCTCATGGGCTTTGTCAGGAGGACCTGTGACTTGTCTGCTTTGGGCGTCTTAATTTTTCCGACAGCGAAATTAATTACGACCCGCAGAGAAATGAGACAACGATCCTAAGGAGAGAAGGCGGCGTATTCATCACCACGCAAATTACGAGTCATACGCCGCCAGTGCCCCTCATTGCTTTGGCAGTTAGGAGTAGTTGCACGGTTAGTAGCGGAAATACAGTGATTAGCGAAAATTTGTTAATTTATCACCAAAGTATGCTCACCCTTGGCCCCAGCTGACTGCGAGTGTGAAAAACCACGCGGCAGGCGAAGGTGGGAGCGAGAGCTATCCACACCTACCGCCTTCCCCTCCCTATCACTCTTCTCCACCCCACACCAGTTGCCCACATACACTTATTTCGGGGTAACCGCCCTTCTTGGCATGTTAACTCAGTACTGAAGCTCGACTTTATTCCAATCTCTTTAAAGGCATAATCAATATGATCACTAATTTTCAATTACCTATTAATAATCACTCCCGAGTACTTCATAGCTGCCACTAACTTCACCTCACAATTATCAATTCTCGTGGTCATGTGGTCAATTACAACGCTTAAATTTCATCTAAAAATCCCTGCAAGCCATCTCAAGGGTGCGTGGCAGGGGGGGCGTGCGGAATATTGAGTCAGTATGCCGAGTATCTTAACTTTGGATTTTCCTTCGCTCAATTTCAATTTATTTGCAGCAAGCCAGTAATCTAACAAATTCAAATCCTTATTTATTTACCCTAGTACCTGCCTCAAACTCAGCCCTGCCATATAAATCAATGTATCTCCAGCATATTATTGATAAATACAATGCATCATGTATTTGGTTCCGACAGACTACCTAATTTATAAATATGCTACTCTTACATCTATTCTTCCTTCCCAACTATCCCATATTTCCTATATATATTTACTAACCTGTTTTTGTCAACTTTTTTGAAAGCTCCTTAAAGTACAAACTACTCCATTTTTATCATCGTACTCCTTCCATTCTACATCTACGAAGTACCGTGCAAACCTCTTCTAGGATGTGTGGCACGAGCTGATTCCACACTAGGCATGCAGCACTCGTCCCAGTACAAATCGGGACCTCGCACGTTCTTCCGGCCGTCAGGCACAGACCAAAAATCAGTCAGGAGAACAGTGCGCAGTCAAATTAGAAACTGGGAGAGTGCTACGTAGATGAACATGTAAATTGCAGTACTCTGCTTAAGAGACATCTAGTGGTTAATATTACTAAAACTATTAATTTATAAATGCTTCGAGATAATACTTCATGCAGAAACCAGAATAATGCCGAACATTTCAAGCGGAGTGAAGTGTTAGTAATGATTTAATGTTATTAAACACAAGTAAAAGGTTTACTCTACCTAGTGAGGATGGGAGTTTCATATGATCTATCGCAACTATTATGATCCTTTATTGTACGTGGGAAAATTACATTCTAAATCTATCGGTTCTGCAATCGATTTCCTTTATCTTATTCCTGTGATCGCTTCTACCGTAGTACGTTGGCTCTAGCAATATATGTTGAAAAACTGGCAAAAAACTGTCCACTCCGAACTTGCGCAAAATATTTAACCTGAATTTCTCCCTTCGATCAGTTAGAGATTCCCACCCTAATTCCTTCAAAAATTCGGTAACACTGTTTAGTTTATCGTAAAATCTTTTCACAATTCTTGCTGCTCTCCGTTGTATTCGATCTATTTCAGAGATTAGTCGTACTTCGTAAGGGTCCCATATGCTAGCGGCAAACTCCAAGTGAGGTCTCACGAGTGAAAAATAGCATCGCTCTTTAACCTTCTCGTCACATTTTCCTAGTATTCTTTTAATAAATCCCAATTAGCGACTAGCCTGTCCGCAGATTTCCCGGACGTGTTTCCCCAAAGACAGGTCCTGTGTAAGGGTCACACCTAAGTATTTAATGGAATCTACATTTGATATGCTGGTTTGATTAATTGTGTATGTTTCGATGAATTCATTAGACTCAGGCGTGCCTTACAATATCGTGTGTAAACCAGACAGCGTCGTCTGTGAAGATGCGAATTTTGCTCGTAACAACGGTAGTGATGTCATTAATATACAAAGGAACAATAAGGGACAGATGGTAATTCCCTGAGGTACACCTGATGTTACTTTCACTACATCTGAACTTACGCAATCTAGAACTACCCTCTGGTCGCGGTCAGCTATGAAATCTTTTATCCAACATATTACGTCATGGTGTAATTCCGTAAGCTTTCGAGTAATTTTGAATAAGGGACTTTATCGAAAGTATTTTAGAAATCTAGAAATATTGCGATTTTAGAAATCTAGAAATATTGCGTCTACCTGGACAAGCCTTTCTCCCGAGGAGAGAATGTCGTGAAGAAAGATGGCAACTAGGTTTCGCGAGACCTACCTTTCCGGAATCCGTGCTTATTTTGCGTTAACAAGTTTAGACGGTCCATATACCCCATAATCGCTACTAAAAATTTTCAAAAATGTTCCAATATCTTGCACGTGATAGACTTAAGAGAATTTGAAAAGGGAAGACAGAAGGATAGTGATCTTAGCGACTTACATTGGCTGAACCAACATTCTTTGCCCCTGAATTATGCCAAGCTTCCTTCCCCTCTGCCCTCAGAAGCTAGTCAGTAAGGTGTTCAAGAAAAGGGCTCTGTCGGCACACCAACCAAATTATATGAAAATAAAAATTATCGAATGCGTGTGTGCTGGATGGAATGAAAATTGAATGTGCTGAAGTTAAAAATATCACAAGATGGTGTGTATGAATACACACCATAGTAATATTTTAACTCTCTTTTTATTTTCCAGTTATTTCATACTAATAACTCAGTAATCAAATGTTATAATGTGTTCCCATGTAATCCATGGCATATTTTATCTTAAATAACGCATACTTATTTATTTACAGGCAATAAACCCATCTTGTATGGCATCACTAGCTGGGGTCAAGGCTGTGGCCGCGCTAACAAACCGGGAGTGTATTCTCGCATCTCATTCTTTAGGAAATGGATTGATAAAAAAGTACAGGAAGCCATGTCAGGCATGTGATTACGGTTCCCAGTGACTATGGACGACTAGTTGTCCCAAGAGCTGCAATGCCTGGAAGGCATTAAAAACGTTCCTATATTGTTTTCTCATACTTCTGAATCCTGTTGTTCTTTGTACTTCATAGTTGTTGTAATGCTATTGTCGCATTACGCCTAGAAAAAATAGTGTATTAATTAAAAATAGCAGTTATTGTCTATTTATAAATAACATTATTCCAGGTTACTTAACTTATCTTTCATAACTGCTGACTGATTATGTATCCATATAGCAGTTCACGGAAAGGTCATGTTGTGTCTTTTATAATGTAAGGTCGTGTCTTGGTGCTTCCCAAAATAAGGTAAGGGAAATAAGAAATAAAATTATTTTGTAAAAAGTTAATTTGTGTATGGTTTGTTTAAAAATCACATACTTAAATAATAAGTCTTACAACACATAAATATCTCCAAATGCTTAATGGCGTCATAGTATACCCTTCACTGATGATCCAATACCCCATACCCTGATGGTATACCCAATATTATACCCTGATGAAGCAAGTGATGAAATTGAAAATTAAATAGAAGCAAAATTGGTTTTCTGGAATCGAATGTTTGGAGCAGCGTTATTGTATCGATGAACTCGATATTTTCAGGCGTTACTTTGTGAAAATACATATGACTAAATCAATAATAACTGTAATTTTCACTATGGTTATTAATTCAAGACGACCGGTTTCATCGACGAGGCGTCATCCTCATTCTTCCTCCTGCTCCCAGACGGAACGGTCGTGTCTTCGTGCGCTAATCCGATGCCTCACTGCCTACCTGCTAGTCACCCGCTGCCCATTGCCTTGATGCTGCAGCCTTATTGTAGTGACATATGTTATTCGTAGTCTTTTATATTCCTTCTAACTAGATATTTACAAGTTTGTCATATAGTCTCTATTAGTAGTGGTGTCTTCACTAAAATTAGCAGTTATAGAGTGAGTGGTGTGAGAGTGTCCTTTCACAGCCGTGATATCCCGGTCTTTGCCTGATTTTCGTCAGTCGAAGGTGCCTGCTGGAAATGATAAGTAGACTCTGAATTCTACGCTAATTGCCTATTGCTATATTGTTTGCATCTACTTACTATATAAATATATTTTCACGCTTTATTTATTCTTAAGTTAGTGGTTTCTGATGTATATCTTTGCCGGTTCTCTTAGTTATTTTTTACTGTTGGTATTCTTAACATATCGTCCGTCTCCATATCTGGTGTTCCGGTAGTGAGAGCGCAATTATTTATTTTAAGTTAGCCTAATCCTAAGTGACAGAATAGCTAAATATTTTTTATTAAACATCGCATTGAATTCTATTATTATAATCTTTGTGCATTTTTAGTTCTACGTACTGATTATTGCTATTTAACATTTTAGTATACATATTTTTCTCTTGTGTAGATAGTTGACACTCCATTTTCACCTTTTGATATTGAATATAGATTGCATTATTTATATACATGTACAAAACACCGTTAATAATAAGATAGAATAACTGCCTATTATATAAATATATATATATATATATAATCTTTGGAAGTTTTCGCCAATTGGCCACAAATATATAAATACAAACTTACAGGAGGTAGGAGAAATAGGAAAAGATAAAGAATTCGTTCTTACGGAACGTTTCGAACCAGTTGGTCCTTCGTCAGCTCTAGAAGTCTTCTATAGAATAGCTTCTAGAGCTGACGAAGGACCAACTGGTTCGAAACGTTCCGTAAGAACGAATTCTTTATCTTTTCCTATTTCTCCTACCTCCTGTATATATATATATATATATATATATATATATATATATATATATATATATATATATATAAACAAACTATGCCACAGGTGGGGCGGAATGAAATATAAACACATAAAAAAGAACACTCACACTATAGTGTGAGTGTTCTTTTTTATGTGTTTATATTTCATTCCGCCCCACCTGTGGCATAGTTTGTTTATATTATCGCGTGTGTGATTTTCCACGAACTCGTATATATATATATATATATATATATATATATATATATATATATATATATATATATATTAGGGTGTCCCTATTTTGCAAAAAAAAAATTTTTGCGAATGTTTTCGGGCTCACCCCCTAACTATTTTCCATTGGGTCAGGTGTCCTCAAAAACAAAATTTCATCTCAATAGGCCGATATTAATCCGTGCCGACTTGAGCGCAAAGTTTGAATGTTAGGAATTATAGGTTTTTGTAGTTTTAGGTCTGTGAAAAAGTTATTTATACATGTTTAATGTGTAACTTTATATTACAATTTAATTCATCTTCACTCTTTAGACTGCATTATGGTATTAAGAGCTTAGAAGAAGCAATTTTCCACAGATAAAAATTTTAATTCGATGCACTGCATCATCATGCAGTGCATCAAAACCTGGGTCCAATTAAAATTTTTATCAATAAAAAATTGCTTTTTCTAAGTTCTAATTATGTTCACATTCCACAACATCTCGCCTTATTCTTCCCTTTTTCTGCATTATGGTTTTTAATATTATTGTGGATACTTTCTTTTCAGTGTTTCTTTCTTGTAATCTGGGTACAGTATACGATGTTCTTGAACACACACAATTTGACTTTGCTCCTCATCTACAGTCAGTAGTCCATAAAAATCTTGTATAAATTTAACACGCCTTTCAGCACGGTCATTCACAGCTGTTAACTCCATAACTATCCTTTGAGCTTCTACATATCAAGTGCTGCTCGTCAATGTCGAAGTACATTCTTGAATCAAACTAGTGTCCATCTTCGGGCAAGAGAACAGATCTCTGCTTTTGGTTTACACAAAGTCGTCTATTGTTTTCACCGAAATTAAGATAAGATTGAATTAGGAGATGTATACTAACGAATAAAAAATTGAAGAATTGCTATCAGGATAAAATTAAACTTACTATATAATTGTCTATCAAATTCACCACAAAGAGGAATACATATATGTATCTCTTTTCCATGTGTTGATTCTCTCTGGCTAAATTTGCCTCCATTTTGATTTTTATTTGTATGTCTACTTCACCATCAAAGAGTGATAGGACAGACAACTCTTGATAAATACCACATATGGTGACTAAATTTCTTTAGAGCTACTTTTGAAAGTGTGGAATCTATCCTTTCATATGATTTTAGATTTTAAGAAGCAGAGGTGCTTTTACAGCTGCACTGCACTGAAGCCACGGTTTGACATAAATAGTTGCAACGAACAGAGAGACATCTTATAACGCATTTTTATTTGCACTGGATAGTTTAAGTTGTGATCTTAGCAGAAATATTTTTAAACAATAAATAACTCTTGCCATCCATCGAGCTTGATTCATCGCCTCAGGAGGGCGTATTTTAAGTTTTTTCTAGAAAAAGTTTTTCTTCTCTCAAAAACACTAGAGAGAGCTCTATGAATTCACGATAATCACCTCTTAGTGTTGGTTTATCTAATTAACTTTCATAAAAGTCTAACATTTTTTTAATATCAGACTCGCTAAAAAACATTTCCACATTCTCTTTGCCACTTTGAAAATTATTGGCATTGACACTATCCCAGCTTACCCTAAAATATTTACAAAGTGGTATGTCAGGACTGCTTGTTATATCACGTACTTTACATTCAAATACACATCGCTCAAATGCAAGTTCATATACGTGATGATGGCACGGAAAAATACTACAATTCCCTGTACAATTTTTGTTCAAGTAAGACGCATGCTCCATTAAAACGTCCAGTGTTTGATGCAGTTGTGTCACAGCAGAGAATGTGTACAGTGTCTTCTATACCCCAATACCTTAATGCATTCCAAACAGCGTTCGCTTGCTCTTTATCAGGATAGTTTTGTTATTTTGGAACCCCGATGAACTGCTTACTGCCCCCAAATGTAACAACAATTGGAAGTCATTCTTCATTTTGGTCGCTGAAATTTAATGCAGGCAACTGTTTTTTATTCCATTGAACAGTAAGAATTGCAGATATATCATTCTTGAAAGCAGATTTAATTGTTTCAGAACGTTCTCTTCTCTTTTTTTGTCTGATTTGATAAATAGGAGATTTATTAATAGAGAGTTCGTTGGTATTGTGACCAAGTGCCTCTGCTTTACCAAGAAGGATGTATACAGATTCTATTACACTCAGCTGACACCTATCCAAAGCAGTCACTAATTTATGAGTGATAAAATCTTTCGTGCCACGCCTTGCAGCATTCTGCATTGATGTACTCTCAGAAGTGTCTCCTAAAAGTTTACCAACGTTGATTTCATCGGAACTTGGATGTGCGTTATCTGAATCTTCAGATGATGAAGAAGGAGAAACATCAGAAGATGTAGATGCTGCACACTGCTTCTCTCTACTTGTAATTTTCTTTTCCTCACCCTTTATTCCTTATCCGCGAGTTTTTGGCCCACTCCTGCAAGGTAGCTTTTACGTCCTGGCTCTCGCTGCCGAAGTAAAAGCATCCTGTCTTCTTCCAACTTATTCATTTGAAGAGCATTGGCATGTGCAATTTCAAATATATTGTCCAAATTGTTTCTAAACTCCTCTTCACGATGCTTAAAAATATTTTCACACTTGTTTGCGTATTTTTGCAATTTTGTCCACTCCGATTGCAAGTTAATTAGTATTTGTGAACAATGCTGAATATCTCTTGTCGGAATTTATGCTTTCTCCCAAAATATAATGCACTTACGAATCACAAGATTAGCACTTACACTGACAGTTAATTTTACCTCCCGTATGTTACAAAATAAAACTTCAAGCACTTGTTTATTTGATGGTAATTTGTGTCCAGTCATTTTGTGTTTAATATCTCCTATTAAAAACACACTTTCCCTGGCTCTGGGCAATTAATGTGACATTATGTTAGATGAGTGACCCGAAAACACGTGTGACACGACGGATAACAAATAAACAACTGACTGCAACGCACATAGTGACAGGCTGAGGCCTGACTCAGTGCTGGGTGGAAAGTCCGGGCTTTTCTTCTTGCGAGTTCGCGCTCAAGTCGGCACGGGTTAGAATGCTCCGATCTCAACAAAATTTTGAATATGCATGTTTTAGAGTCATTCGAACAAAATTGGAGGGTGAGCGTTGAAAAATTTCAGTCGGAAAATAAGGGACACCTTAATATATATATATATATATATATATATATATATATATATATATATATATATATATATATATATAAATAAACTATGCCACAGGTGGGGCGGAATGAAATATAAACACATAAAAAAGAACACTCACACTATAAGTTGATATTTCGGTTGCTCTAGAACCTTTCTCAAAGATAGACGGATACAGAATAAAGTTTCTGTATCCGTCTATCTTTGAGAAAGGTTCTAGAGCAACCGAAATATCAACTTATAGTGTGAGTGTTCTTTTTTATGTGTTTATATTTCATTCCGCCCCACCTGTGGCATAGTTTATTTATATTATCGCGTGTGTGATTTTCCACGAATTCGTATATATATATATATATATTCGTTGGGAAATTTTCGCCAATTGGCCACAAATATATAAAATAAACTTACAGGAGGCGAGGGAAAGAGATATAAAATAGATTTGTTCTTATAGAACGTTTCGGACCGGTTGGTCCTTCCTCAGCTTTAGAAGTACTCACGGAATCCTCACTAGGTAGAATAGAATTTTCACGTGTGTTTAATAACATAACATCATTACTAATACCATAGAGTAAGTATACTTTCTGTAAAGAATATAGCATAGAGAAAGTAATATGCTTTCTCAATGCTAATACTTAACACCGCTTGATATGTCCGGCATTATTTTATTTTGCTCTCTGCATGAAGTAGCATCTCGTAGCAGTCATAAATTTACAGTATCCGTAATATTAACCAGTAGATGTGTGTATAGCATTGTTCTGCATGTTTGCATGTTTATTTACGTATCACTCTAACAGTTTCCGGTTGGACTGCGTACTGTTCTTTTGACTGCTTTTTGGCCTGCGCCTAGCGACCGGGGGAATGTGCGAGGTTCTTATTTGTTCTGGGACGAGTGCTGCATGCCTGGTGTGGAATCACCCCGTGCCACACACCTTAATGGTGGCTTGCACGGTACTTCGTAGATGTAGAAATGATTAATTAGTCTGACTTAAAGTTTATCTTATTGATATTGAAGCCTATGTCACTGCTGACTTAAAATGTAAACGTGTATACATGAAAATTCAATTCCGATGTTTTTTCCAAATCTTCTCCTTCACATATGAGAGAAACATGTTACGTAGGTAGTTAAATTTCTTATCGAATGTGTGCTCATGACATGCGGCAGTTAAGGAATCTGTTGAAGGTACATTGAATACTGGAAATGCTATCCATTGTAAATATGAAATAATAGCCTACAAAAATCTACAGATAATCTCTCAACTTGCGAGGAAAGGTGAGATATATTTACCTTCACCGAAGACAATTTTTATGCTGCCGGAAACTTAACGATCTCACGATTCAGCATCCCAATGGCAGTGATCACATCCCTGTTTAAAGTTTCCTGGGCGTTCCCGACTATCACCCCCAGGGACCCTCGTGTTCCTAGGGGAGCACAGGAGACCTACATACCCCCTGGGGATACCCCTGGAAATTTATGAGAACCTGCAGGTTCCAGGGGGAACCCACATCGGAATAAGTTTTCCCCCTGAAGAAATTGAGGAACTAATTTGTTCTAGAGGTACACCCTGGCGGAAATATAGCGTTAATGGGACGTCAACGAAGCTCCTATTGGAGAGTGAAGGAAGAGTTGACCAAGCAACAAGGGAGGGTGAACAAAGAGTCTAGGGAGCGTAAAGTGGAACACCGGAGAGTAAACGAAGCGTCGTCTTGGAGCGTTAACGGAGTGTAGTCAGGGTGCAAGCCTACTCCTGCCTATTTAAATAGGACTATATGTAGTCCTATTTATAGTTTTAAAAATTGCCTAAAATATTTTTCATTGAAGTATCGATGATATTAACACAATATATAAAAATTAAAACATTAGAAAACAAGAAAAACTGCATGTAATGATAGGGCATCGATCTCTAACCCTTTCAACTCACAGCCGATCGCCTTAAACACTGGGCTAACTCCGCTGTATGATAAAAGGGAGTTTCATAGAGTTTAAGTGTGATTACATACCGCGACATGTGTTTTTACGGATATTAAATGCTTGGATTTAATGAATTTTGGCTTTTCATTGGGGGAAATGTACGAACTGGCTGGCTGCCAATTAGTAACACCGTATGTTAATATTCAATTCCTATCAAATATTACTAATTGATCATTACCTTAGATATTTAATTGATGTTTAAATTGTCCGTCAACGAAGGTACATCAAGACTAATATTGATATCAACTACTAATATTGCATATCATTAGAACGTTTGATCGCACCAGATTTTAATTTACTCAAGCCAATTCTTAAGGCAAAAATGACAATGAGTTTTCGTAGTAGTAGCGGTGAAATCGAAGAGTAAACAAAACCATCAGCCAACTCTTCGTTTACTTCCCCGGAAGCGTTTAAGAAGTGTTGACGAAAAACGAAGCGTCAAAGGAGCCATGAGGCACTCTCCGTTCGCTCTTGCGGAAGAGTTAAGGAAACTGGGTTGGATCCAAAAATCTTGGAGAGTGATCGGGGAGTAAAGTCAGTTCCTCCAAGCATGGGCGTACCCAGCGAGGAGCCGGGGGGGGGGGGGCAGCTGCCCCCCCCCCTTGAGGCTCAAAAATAGAACCTTTAAAGAAGAAAAAGCGATTTTATGAAAAAATTGCGTCGAATCATGTTTCTTGTCGTTGCAGTTAGGAAGACAACATATCCTATTTCTGTTCTTAGAAACACTAAGAAGAAGCAGACCAATGGCACATTCTATAGCATAAAGTTCCTCTACGTAATCGAATTCATCTGAAATATGTTTCGTTGGTTCTGTCGTCCTGACAAAATGGCTTCATATATTAACCGGTGATTTCTTACACTGCAGATTCTGAAGAACAAGAGAATGAATGAAGCAATGCGTGAAGGAGACTGTTGCGTTTTGTGCTTAATCGGAGGAGTGCGGAGGGATATACCATTTTATTAATAATGATAACTTTTATATGAACCTCATGAGGATGCATCGGATGCACCGGCATTCGAGTTTAGCGGGCAGCATTGCATTACGAAAAATTAGCTGTTGTAGGTACTTACTTACTATAAGCATTGTCTCTTTTTGTTCGTTGCTAATATCAACTAAACATAATAACGCAAAAATTACCCATAAATCGTTGAATTACGTATTCGTCAATGTTTTCCATGTGCGAGTGTCGGTGCTGCTACGTAGCGGCCGATCGTTTCGTGTAGCTACGTAAGGCGGAAAGGACGTAACACAGAGGGAAGGTACACCGGCGTGACTTACAGCGTTGCAGGGCCGATTTATTAGTTGTATCACATCATCATCGACTCGAAGAGGCAAAGAATCGAGAAATCGAACGAACTTGGAGCGTTATTTGGAATTTACGAATCGATTCTGGTGACAACAAATTGAAGAATCACCTAGAGACGTACCGTCGAAATGCAGTTTACAATTCGCCAAAAATTAAAAAAGAAAACACATTAATTAGTTTATGTGGTGAAGTTATTAAGGAAAAGGTGAAAATTGATGTTCAAAAAGCTATAGCTGATGAAACAGCAAACATAGCAGGGAAAAAACAGATACCAATCGGCTTGCGTTTTTATGATGACATCCAAGGGAAAATTCGAGAAGAATTAGCTGGTTTTGTGGAAATTAAAGCACAAGATGCCCCATAAATCGCCAGAGCAACCGACAATTTCTTGGTCACCAATAATCTTCCATCAGAATATTGTATCAGACTTGGTTTTGAAGGCTGTTCTGCAATGGCAGGCAAAGAGGGTGGTGTACAGACGATTTTAGGGAAAACATATTCGCGAGCATTATTTCTCAATTGCTCAAACCACAAACTCAATCTTGTTGTGAACGACACAAATAATGTACCGGAAATCAGAAACAGTATTGCCACTGTAAAGTATACTATAAAGTTTTTCAGGGATTCAACTGCTCGTAGGAGTTTGGCTCTCAATCTATCGCGAATGTGCGAGACCAGATGGCCTGAAACACACAAAAGCATTCGAGCATTCTCCCAAAATTACCCAGAACTAGTCAAAGCCCTGGAAACACTATCAATCGAGGGAAACTATGCCATAAGAAAAGCGGCGTACCTGCTGCATTCCGCAGTAACGAAACCTTTGTTCATCGCACTCCTAGTAACCATTGCAAAATTATCGGAAGTATTAGAACCAGTGGTTAATGCCCTGCAAGCAAAGAGCATGGATCTGATAGGGGTAGGAGAACACATTATTGAGATCCTTTAAGTAATCAAAACAGACCCTGAAGACGCATACAGAGTCTCTGACGAATCACTTCAATAAGTGCAAGGCATTGCGATGGAATCGGAAATAGACTAGGATTAGAATAGGAGATTTCTGTTTTACGTCTTGTTCATAAGAAAAAACATGGAAGTAATCCTCCACCTGACTGTGGTAAATACTACTGGAGGCGTTCACTATTTATATCATATCTTGATTCTCTTGCATCATCGTTAAATAATCGATTTTCCCAAGAAAATATCCGAGCTTTTGTCTTGGCAAAACTACATCCTTTGTACATGCCCAAAATGAGTGTCAGGGACTCTCAAAAGATTGCAGAAATCTTTAGAGGCTTTTATAAATTAGGACCTCCAAACCCCTCCCCTCACAACCCTCCGTCTGTTGCCCATTCATAAACCCACCCGAGGTTCCTCTGGGGTCCTTTCTTTGCAGATCATCACTTCGCGGCCTTTTTTGAATCATTATTTCGGCAGATCTTAGCCTACTTTCCTTGCCCTTCAGTCACAGATGTTTGGGCTGTGGCTTTAACCAATCTTCCTTTTTTAAAAAATAGAAAACAGTATAACTTGATGACCTTCAACTCCTTCCACTCTCTTCCCCCAATTCACTTTCCTTCCTTTCCTCTCGAATTTTCCACTACCCCTTCTCACTCTGCCATGCCCCAACCGCCCTGCTCCTCTCTCCCCCATTTCAAACCCCCACCATTTTTAACTTTCTCTGGGTATATATTGTATGACCTAAGCTTCAGAATGTGCCAGAAGATACCATATTATGGTGAAACTGGTCGTAGTTTTTAAAATAAAGTGTGGAAAAGTACAAAGTTTTTTTATTAAAAATGGATTTAGGAAAAATTTCACAATAAGAAATATCGTCCGTCAGCCAACTTTCTGTGCCAATAATGACGTTACACTCCGTGCTATGAATAAGGTGGTGAAATTCTGGAATCTTATTTTTTTAACAACGGCAGTTAACTAATGCAACAACTACTGCTTCATGATTATTGTTTATGCGTTTTGGGGACATTTCAAGATTGCTGTTTTCAATTAAGCTATTCTTGGGCCCTATATTCGGAGCACTCTTTGCTAAATTACTAACTGGCAACACATAACTATTGACCCCACTAATTGAACTGCCCTGAAGCCTACCGTCAATGCTAAACTCGACGAGTGTGCTCAAGTATCCTGCGCGCTACCTCCTGCGATGCCTCGTGCGTATAGTGGAAACCCGAGAGATTTATAGGCACCCGACACGAATCCAGCACCGGCCTGAGGTCCAAGAACTATTAATAAGGTATTAAAATGTATTTTTAATGCTACTAAAAACATTTTTTTCCAAAACCAGTCACTTTAATTTGCTTTTAATTTCCCCCCCCCCCACCGACCAAACATGAGCTGCACCCCCCCCCTATTTCAAATCCTGGGTACGCCCTTGCCTCCAAGAGTGTAGAACTCTCCGTTGACGCTGACTCCACGCTAGGGCAAGCGTCCTATTTTTACCAGAGCATTTACAGACATTAGTAGATATGTACCTGTGGGCATAGTAAAGTAGACCGTGAACAATCAATCTCCATTCGCGAATCTTGCACACATCCCTCATCTACTGCCCGTCCTATAGAATGAGGGGAGGTTAAGGGGGGGTGGGGGAGGGGAGGGAGGGACGCCCCTATAGTGGGATAAGCGCGGACGGAATTGGCCGATTAAGCAGCTGCGCGCCGAATGGGAATAAGCCTCCCCCACCCCCAGCAGTGCCTCTCTCTATCTCTCTTTTCCTTCCCGGCGTCCCTCTCTCTCTATGTCTCAAACGGAAGATCCCTCGGAAGATGAGCCCCCCTCAATTCTTCTGACAGTGTTCATTGGTGACGTCACCCCCAAAATAGATTGTTGACGTCAACACTGAACCGATTCAAGATGATCGCGGGTGCATCTAAAGAGAGAGATTCCAGTGGTGTTTCGCAGAAAACATCAGAGCTTCACAGTCTGTTGTTCTCTTACAGTGTCATCAGCGTCTCCGCGCACTGTTTCTGACAAGCTGTCGCACACTCGAACCATTCTCTGCTCCCTTCGGATCATTCAAGCGCTAGCTTAGAAAAGCGCTTTCCTCCTGATTCCCTAACTTTCCATGTTGTTGTAGTGCATTGACTATGTTATTGTCTCTTTGTTTTTATTTGGATACTATTTACCAACACATATTTTTTTCATATTTTATTTTGAATGCTGCAGATTTTAAGTTGTGAATGTTCAATGTAAAGGCCGACATCGGCTGTTTTTGAATGTTTAAAATAAATCAAATCGATTCACTTGAGCGATCGTGTCGCGCCGGTTACTTTTTTCTAAAGAGAGAAGATTTCGGAAAACTTTTGGTTGAATAGATTGGATAAAATCGTGGAATAGAAAAATAACAATCTTACCCAATAAAAAGAACACAATTTTTATCGATGTTAAAATAAAGGACGTTTAGTGTATTTCTTTTAGCTTGTGAGATCTTCCTAACATTGGGCTGCCATTCCTCTTTCCCTGAAAATGAAGACAGTTGGGTGAGAAATATGCCTATCATGAATCGCCTTATATTTAAATATGATTGTGCTTCATGGTGGGCAAATAGTAGTGTTTTCCCGGTTAGTCTTCCAAATAGCAGTGATTGTCAGGTTTTAAGTGTACCGAATGATAAGATCAAAACCGACTAAAATTAATAGAATGTATAATATCAAGCAATAGCCGTGCAAGTGTAGAGTAGGGTGGGCTGAAAAACACGAAAGTGTCCGAATCGAATCGCAATAGCGCGGAGAAGTTGCTACTCGTCCCCCTGATCACAAAGAAATAAAAAGTTTTGAAATCGTATCGCATCTTCCGGTCGCACACCTCGTTCGAAGTTTCGAAAAATCGTAAAAAATATGACTTTTTTCGGGATTTTTTAAAATGAGTTACAGTTATTGAATTTTGTTCAAAATTGCTATGTGGTATCTTATAAAAATCCCTTGTTTTAAGAAAAATATAATACCCCTTCTTTTTGGGGGAGGGGGAGTCGCCCATCGCGTTCAAATTATCGAACAATCGTAAAAAACATGACTTTTTTCGGGATTTTCTCTTTATGAGTTACAGTGATCGGATTGCGTTAAAAATTGGTATGTGGCCTCTTCTAAAGGTCCAGAGCAAATAAAATACTACATCTTGAAGTCCCCATTGGTTTCCATACTTTTCATCGGATCGGCCCACAAATCTTTTTTTGGTTCAAATTCGGTCCCTAAACGAATTTGAAACCTAGTCCAATGAATTCCTCGTATCTACACGGGAATTTATAAAGCACAGATGATGGTATGAGTTGCTATTCCATGTCGATGATGCGGTTTCCAAGTAAGTAAAATATTCTATAGTTGACGTAGTGCAAAAATTTAAGATTCTCGATCTTAAAAATCCAATTTTAGGAAAAAGCAAAGCGTGTACGAACAATAGAATGCAAGAATTCAAAACTTTGTTCTTTAAGTTATCAAATGATAAAAATTTAAAATCCATATTTAATGAGTGATAGCAATTAAAAAAAGCAAACAAAGAGACCGCTACTCTAATGTTTTATTCTACGTACAAATGTATAACGTAACATTTAATACAAAATCTGTCTCACTTATATGAATCTGATGCACACGATATTGTTTCACTGATGCGATTCTGATTAACGTGATTGAGCAACTGGTAAACGATCTGTTTCGTTGCTTGCTTGTTGTTCCTCGCTTGTTTGAGATGCTCGCGTGCCAACACTCACTTGTTGAAACGACTCACGCTCCACCTATTTTACGACGGATTTAATAATTCACAAACCTTCGCAGGTGCGCGCTCAAAACTCACCAATGTTTCCCCGACATGCGTTACAATGCCTCTTTTTCTTTCTGAGTAGGCACACATTTACAAAGCACACATTTACATGTAAAAAATAAATGAATGAATTTTTTTGTATTAAATTAAAATTGAAAAATTGTGTTCAAGTGCTTTGGGATATACATTATTTTTGGTCCTGCAAAAACAAATAAATTTTTCGGCTGTCCCACTCGTGAGCATGCAACATATGATTGACCATGTGAAATGCATTGGTTTTCTAGATTAAACCCACACACTTGAAGCGATTGACCTTGTGCCTTGTTGATGGTGATTGAGAAGCCATGGTGAACGGGGAACTGTAGTCGTTTGACTGCAACTATCAAATTAGTCACTGAACCCGGCCTTTAAATACTGCAGGAGTGTATATCCCATTCATGGAATCGCTATTAAATGGATATTCACGCCTGGTTGCTAAGTAAATTTAAAAAGGAAGAAATATTGATTAATTTAGAGACAAAAACGCAATACTTGGATAAAAACGAAGCGTATAAGAAAATTGAATGAAAGAATTAAGTACTGAATTCTTTTATGCGTTCTATGATATAAATTTTCATCCAATATCTTGGTTGCAAGTAATTTAAAAAAGCAATTAAAGAAAAACCTGCACCGAATTCAATTTTTTTCTTATGGGAGTAAATGTTAACAATATTGGGGTAAAAACAACCCCAAAAATTGCCATTTTTATAATTCATAAACCTTAATGGGCACGCGACAAACAACTCACCTAAGTTTCATCGCAATCGGATGAATGGTATTGGAGTCCATAAAAAACGAACAGACAAACATTCTTTTTTATATATAAGATAAGTTATGGATACATAACACCGATGAAATCCAAAGTTCAATTATGTGCATTAGCAGATCATGCAATAAAAAATAACCACACTTTTAATGCCGTCGTCACCGTAAATGCCGGTCATTGCCGTCGTAAATGCCGTCAAATGCCGCCACAATGCGTATTGGTTGAGGTGACTTTTCACCAACTTTTCTCATTTGCTATTCCTTGGCATAGAACTGTCTTGATATTGATATGTGGAATCCTAATTCAGACAATAAACAACAAACGACTTAAGGGTGAGTGGATGCTTGAACGAAAGAATATGGAAGAACCGACGTATAGGGATGGAAGAAAAATCTAGGTGAAGGTATTTCAGGTCTGACAAGAAGCGGTGATCAAATTAAGTAGAAAGCATGACGGACCTTTGCCTTGCCGAGCCAATTCACAGACAACCACGCTACCCATAAGTAAAATGGCATACCACACGTACAGTTGTTGTCTTAAAACGTTCTTTTACTAGTTCTATAGGTATTTCAACCGAAAGCATCCCGAAAACGCGATCAGAATTGAAAAAAAACATTTTAAGTGGAAATGCGCCTTCCCGGGGGCAACCCGCAATACACGGGTCCTGCACGGTTGCCGGCAGTGGCTACTCATCTTAAATGGTCCTATGTGGTCCCAGGAACACGTGTGAAAAGTGGCATTCTTTAATCACAAAATGCAAGGTACGTCTCACTAACTCCCCCACTACCAGGCTTCCTGATTCCTTGCAATTTG
Organism: Pyrrhosoma nymphula; assembly: GCA_963573305.1. Taxonomy (NCBI): domain Eukaryota; kingdom Metazoa; phylum Arthropoda; class Insecta; order Odonata; family Coenagrionidae; genus Pyrrhosoma; species Pyrrhosoma nymphula. The sequence continues at coordinate 152,496,840 of OY754329.1, read as the reverse complement.
AGAGGATTTAAGGGAACTCGAATTTCAGCCCCTAATTTCGATCAAGGATCACACTGGTAAGGGAAATATGGACCTCTAAGAAGCCACTGAGCACGTGGATAAATCCTGTAACATAACTTATTCCATGATTGGCTATGTTTGATGAAATGTCAGGCCTGCCGAAAACCGGAGATGGAATTACGTATAAATTGCCTTAAGAATCAGGATGCCTGGGTTTAGTGGTGGTCTGCGCTTTGGCCAAGCAAGCCAAAGGTTCGATCCCTTGTCGAAGTTGATTTTTTCCTGAAGCAATTTATACGCAAAATTTAGAGTTTATAAAGCTAGTATAAGATCACTTATGACATAAATGGTGGAGACTCGGCCAGAAACAGCAAGAACAAGAAGATTCTTGGAGACTGGTGAGATGAAAGTACTGCGGAAAATCACCGGTGAATCATTACTGGACCGATAATAAAATGAAAATACAAGAAAAAATTGCAAAGTAGTACTTACACATTAACGAGTGGACCTTAAAAAAAGCACAAATGGAGTGAACACACAAATTGTATGGGCGAAGGAAGAAATGTAAAAATAGCTCGTGATAAGTTACCGTTGGGAAAAAGGAAGTATAGGTTGGCCAAAACATCATAGTGTGATCACCTTAAAGTCGAGCAATAATAAAAGGCGAAGGGACGAATAAAAAACAGGCCATGTGCCTACTTTATAAAAGGAAGAAGAGGATTAACGTCAACTACTCGCTAGTGGATTACTTTTGAACGCTTCTACTCTTTACCTCATGACTCCCCATTGTGGAGTTTGCTTCGAACGTTCGCAATCGTAACTATCCATTTGCCATCTGTGAAGTTTCTTTTGCGGTGTATTTAGCGTGATATCGCGGTGTATCGTAGAATTCAGTGAATTTGGTCTCATTAAAAATGAAGGGGGAAGGAATGCTGAAGGCCGTGATTGAGGGGAGGATATTGGGTAAGCGGGGAAGGAGAAGAAAAAGATTAGGTTTTATGGAAAGGGGCGAAGAGAGGCCTAGGGTGTATGCTGAAATTAAGAAAGAGATTGCGTAGGTAGATTCAGGCCTGCGCCTGTAAAAAAACAGGAGTGTTCTTTTCTCACTTCAATTTAAACCTACTGTGATGACTATTTACAAAGAAACAAGCTCATATACAAGCTGATATCAAAATATCAGCCACTTATCGCACCATTTATCGAGATATTTGTAAAATAAATATTGGCCGCTTTCTATTGAATTTGGTGTGGCTGTGATATCCACGGAGACAAGAAATGAGGAGTTTTGAGTTAAGGATCACGTAGTAAATGAAACATTGTGTAGTTTGTGTTTTCACAATTATTGTCAAAACTACTCCGCGGGATACAATTTTTAAAATAGTTTTTAAAAACTCGGTGTTGAAATAATTTTCAGAGTAAGGTGTGAAACAAATTACTCAAGTTTAAGCTTCAAATACGTAAATGTTGTTAACTGGAGAGGTTCAGTAATAAAATCGGTTTTGTGACATTAATATTATTATATTTACTTTATGCGTACTAAAAAAGCTTTACTTTTTTAATAAAACTTTAATTTTGAACGAAAATTTGTAAAAAAATTGTTATAACCAATGTTCCCGCAACTTATGTTTCCCGACGATGTATGTTAATTGTCCCCTGCGCCTTTTTCATGTGCGTTAATTGTGGCCTTTATCGACTTTGGCGAGTCCACAAATCTCATCTTTCTTGGCAGTCGACAGTATCGGTGATTAATAAATGGACTTGGCTCGCTTATTTCGCGTTTATTCGCTTAGTAGTCCAATATTATATGGGTGTACTCAGTTAAATCGCTTAGAAGTAGCTAGGGTGAACTATACCAAACTATTCAATGATGGTTTTAATTATTTTTTTTCAAAATTACAAATGCGAATGACGCTGAGAATGGCATGACAAATACTCGTCGCAAGTTCTGTGACCCTAATAGTGTTCATAAAATTATATAAATTTAAAATCTGTTCATTTTTATTTGTTAAGAAAAGAGATTTAAAACAAATGTTAACTGAAAAAACACTGCATTAGGTTTCAAAATAAATCAAAACACTTTCAATGCTGTGAATTTTAATTTGTTTTATCTTTAGCACTGGAACTGGACTTCATTTACCACTGTTTTTGTCGACTATCGGGCACTTCTCGCACCTTGTAGGCGGGCAGGATCGTGGTGCTGCTGTAAGTATTGGTGCTCAGAAAGTCTATACTTATGTCAAGCACCGAAAAAAGTTCTAGTAATGCCATTTCGTAGCTTAGTAGTCCGGCAAATATCGGTTTAAGGTGAGTTTAGTACATGATGTTGCACTTCATGACTTTCTAGTGGGCCAGGATCAGAACGGGAGCCTCGGGTGGGGGGGGGGTACCGGACACCTTTCACAATTAATGTAGAGCACTAAACACAGGTGTGCCGGAAAAAAAGAACGCCTCTCTAGCACTTCTAGTTACCGAACAGTACGAATTCCAGGAAAACTCCAGTATTTCCAGGTTTTTCCAGGATATTTTCATTATCCCACCTAGGAGCGCTTGGGACTTTTGATACGTTCATCTCAAAAGGGGTCCTGAATACACCTAAAAAGGTCCGGCTTTGTTATTAATGTTTTCCGGGTTCGGGTCAAATTTTGTCTAATTTTCCTGGGCAATATGTATTTATGATGTAAGCCAACCAATCTCTAAGATTATGTTGAATAAATCGTGTTAAATAATCCGAAATATATCTCTCTGGATAAGTAATTAAAAAATTTCAAACTCAAGGTGCAAATTTACCGCTGTTCAGTAATAGATAAGAAATACATTGTCAAAAGTGTTAATTTGTTAAGAATGCTTTATCTCAATATCCCGGAAACTCCTGCCATTGAGACAAGCAACTCGCGTAGAATGAACTTTAGGAGCTGGCAACCCGTGGTCATGGAGACGCGAGGAGGAATAATTTATGGCCGGGAATTGCGGTTCCGGGGCGGGGGAGGGTGGTTGGTTATTGCCATGGCGACGGGGGGAGGGGGCACGCTACTCTGGAGGGGCGGGGGGGAGGAGGGGAAAGAGAGGTTAGGAAAGCCTCTTGTCATCCACTCGATCGAGCGTCAGGGCGCCGGGGCCTAATCTTAACCTCACAGAAGGAAGGACCCGGCGTAGTCCAACCACGGAGACGTCGCGACGCGTCGTTTGATGTGACTCCTCAGCCTTGTGCGTTGGAGTTGGGAGTTTCGTGGAAGTTGGAAGTGTAGCGATGATGTCCGACGTGCGTCTCTCGTTACTCAATGCACGGCATCGCTCTGCTAACTCGTTACTTTCGGATTTTCAGCAAACAAAATGGGAAAGAGAACAAAAATAAACAAAAAATGTAGAAATTTGGAAAATTGACGAATGTCGGCTATCAATGCGTTTTTATACCACCTCCTCTTGATCTAGTTAAATGAAGAATCACTTTTGGTAGTTTTCACACTGTTTTCAATACATTGGACCGGTTTCCATGATACAACATCACCATCAGAGTTTGAGCCAACGATGATGCTGTAACATCGAAAGCGGTCAGTTGTATTGAAATCATTGTGATGATTACTAAGTGATTCACTCCTTAACTATGTCCAGGGCTGGGCAGAATACTCTACAAATTGTATTTGAAATACAATATACAAAATACTTTTTCAGGGTGTGTTTAAAATACAAAAAAAACCTATATATATATGTGTATTTTTAAATACTTAAAATAATTAAATACATTCCAATCACAATAAAAATCCTAATGCATTTACAGGGAAACAATAGAAATAAGAATATTACAATATACATTTAATATGAAAAACGGGCTCATGAGTAAAATAAGTTTGTGTTTATGGAGCTATCTCTCTTAAAAACATATCATTTTAAATAAGCAGAAAAATACATTTTATTCACATGATTAAATTTGAGAAAGGAACTTTTCCACTAGGGTAGAACATGCTTCAGCGTCTTCATAGGAACTACTGCGAGAACTTGCCGTTGAAGCCCTATTTGAACCGAGTTTGAAACCAGACTGGTGAAAAGTGATAATGAAGCTTTAGTTCAAAAGAGAAAGGACGTAATTACAATGAAAGTTCTCCCAGTGCATTTGAGCAGATATAAAAAATTTACAACTTCAATAGACTAACGTACGACCGAAAACAATCAGCAGGAACCCAACAACAGAAATATTAATTCTCGTGCTCTCTCTCACAGAATGTAAGATTTTCCCAAATTTCAAAACCACATACAACCCACTTTCGCGCCGAACACCCGCTTAATTCAATCTCAGGGCAAGACTTTACTGCCCCTGGCTCCTACTCCTCTGATGTCATCGGGAAATCATTAAATCCTTTTCTCCTTACAAATAATGGGTAACATCATGGAACTAAACACCTATCACGCGGCCCGGTAATAGTTAATATTTAATAAAATAGTAAAACATTACAGAAAATTACAATTAAACAATATGAAACCAAGGACGTGCAGATAAATAGAGGCCGAGAGAGATTATTATTATTATAGGAGCAGTTCGAGAGGGACCTGGAAAAGAATTACCTTGAATAGGAGAGCTTACACCAGTGGACACTTCCAAAATCACGAGAAATGAAATGATTATCAATTAATAGGAAGGGAACTAAATAAGATTGAAAACATAAAATATATGAACAGTATCATTAAATATTAATTAGTGAAATTTGAAAGCAAACGAAATTATATTAGGGCCCAATATCATATTTTAGAAATCATTGGTCATTTGTGTTGAAATGTCTAATATTTGGCCTAAAATAAATCTATTTGTTATTGTGAAGTGTAGTGTAAAATGTTTTATTTATGTGTATATATGTATATATATATATATATGTATATATATATAAAATATGCCAAGAGGGTGGCTGATAAAAATATAGAAACACAAAAAAAGGACACTCACAAATTTGTGAGTGTCCTTTTTTTGTGTTTCTATATTTTTATCAGCCACCCTCTTGGCATATTATATATTTATCACCCGAGTGATTTTCCAAGAAGTTTATATATATATATATATATATATATATATATATATATATATATATAATATATATAGTGGGGGTATATATATATATATATATATATATAGTGGGTGGGGATATATATGGATATATAGTGGATATATAGTGGGGGAGGAGAATAAAAGGCGTCGTCCTCCGACGCCTTTTATTCTCCTCCCCCACCCCCTCCCAACTTAGCAACTTTGTTGCACTCCTCTAAACAGCCAGGCGCAATTCCCTACTTTGTTGCATCATCATCCCCCCTCTAAACATCCAGGTGCGACACCACGTGACCTTTCCCGTCCCTCTTACACTCCCCCACCCCCTCCCAACTTAGCAACTTTGTTGCAGTCTTTTAGACAGCCAGGTTCAATTCTCAACTCATCCCAGTTCACCCACACCCCTCCCTACTTTGTTGCACTCCCCCCTAGACATATAGGTGCGACACCAGTGCCCTTCCCCGTCCTCCCTCCCCTATACCACAACTTCCCCTCACTTCCCTTCTTTCCCCGCTTCCCTTCCCCTACCTTGGAGCGGTACTTCTCAATTTTCTACAGCTGAAGAAGGGCCTACATGCCCGAAACGTCCCAGTAAGTCCTCTCTCTCTTTTTACCTTTCTTTCCCCACCCCCTGTCAAGTGTTTTTATTATATTGTGGCCTATTGGCGAAATTTTCGTTTCGTGTATATATATATATATATATGCTTTAATGATAACCGTTTCCTTATAAATCGGGGAGAAAGGTTACAATAATTCACATTGTTTTTTTTAATACTACCTCCATCAATCCTCTCCAATCATGATTTCCCGGCTGCCTCCATGTTCATTCAATGTAACTTGAGTCTCGTAAAACTTCCGTAAAAGTGCTAACCGTGGTCGATTGCTTACCGATAGCCACCCCATATCCCCACTGCAATAAGAAGTCCACCCTTGAAGGCCCTACTTGCATGCAACTTATACTTAGGCCACAGCTATGGAAGTAGCTTCCGTGTTTAAAAGCGCCATTATATGCTTGGAAATTTCGAGGTTGTGATATCGTCCTTGCCGAGGCTCGGAATTTCCGAGGTAAGGCCACCCCGAATCGGGCCACGGTGTATGTGTTGATTCTCTCACGGTTTCCCAAATACATGAGTAAGCCTTCTGATGAAGATCTTTTGGTCTGGAAGGGATGGAAGCTATTATAATGCAAGTATTGCTGTTTATTGGTAGGTTTGATGTGGACTGAAGAGCTGAAGTGTTGGTTGGAGAGAATGATGTGCACATCAAGGAGGGTTACAGGGGAAGAGGAGATATGGCAGTTGAAAGAGACGGAAAAGAATTCGTTGAGGGAGGATATGAACGAATTTAAGGAATCGACGTCGTGGGGCCAGAGAAGGCAAATGTCTTTGATGCATCGAAGCCAGAGCAAGGGTTTCTGGGGTTGTGAGGATAGGAAGGACTCTTCGATAAGGCCGAGGAAAAGGTTGGCATAGAAAGGGCTGAATCTATTATCCATGGCGAAGTCATGAGTCTGAAGGTAGAAGCGGTCGTTGAAAGACAAGGTGTTAGGAGTCAAGATGAAGTGGAGCAAGTCAATAAGGAAATCGGAGATAGGGTAGGGCGAGTATCAAGATAATGCTTAGTGGCGAATAATCCTTCGGAGTGGGGGATACAAGTGCAGAGGAAGGTAACATAGTCGGTAGCCACCAAAATCCTTCGGGGAGGCGGCTGGAAAGGAGGCAATCCAGGAAGTGGTAGGTATCTTTGATGTAGGAAGGTAGGGATTGGACTAGATGCTGAAGGTAATGGTCGAAGAAAGTTGAAATGCGTTCAGTTGGGCGGTGGCAGGGGGGAAATATTGGTCGGCCCGGATTGTTAGGCTATTTAATTTTAAATTTAATTGTTTCAGGCTTGACTTCGTGGAAGTGATAGATATCCATTTTTAATAAAAAAAACTTTGTACTTTTCCACACTTTATTTCAAAACTGCGACCGGTTTCACCATAATATGGCATCTTCTGGCACATTCTGAAGCTTAGGTCATCCAATATATATCCAGAGAAAGTTAAAAATGGTGGGGGTTTGAAATGGGAGAGAGAGGAGCAGGGCGATTGGGGCATGGCAGAGTGAGAAGGGGTAGTGGAAAATTCGAGAGGAAAGGAAGGAAAGTGAATCGGGGGAAGAGAGTGGGAGGAGTAGAAGGTCACCGTTACACTGTTATCTATTTTTTAAAAAAGGAAGATTGGTTAAAGCCCCAGCCCAAACATCTGTGACTGAAGGGCAAGGAAAGTAGGCCGAAACTGCCGAAACAATGGTTCAAAAAAGGCCGCGAAGTGAGGAGCTGCAAAGAAAGGACCCCAGAGGAACCACGGGTGGGTTTATGAATGGGAAAAAGACGGAGGGTTTTGAGGGGAGGGGTTTGGAAATGGGCCTCGTTGATGTAGTCTGAGGGGTCCAGTACAAGCATGGTAGAGCCTTTGTCAGAGGGTGTGATTGCTACGTTGGGATTGTGAGAAAGATCTTTTAGGGCTTTGATTTTTGCCGATGAGAGGTTGGGTGCGGGGTTTAAGGAATTGAGAAAGGAGGAATCGGAGATTTTGGAGAGGAGGAGGTGAGTGAAATGTTCTAAGGATTGATTGGAAAGCATAGGTTTTGGTTAATGTAATGGGGGTGGTTTGAATATGGCGAAGCCAAGATGTAGGTTTTGAAAAGGATTATTGGGAAATGGCTGGTGAGAAGCCTGGTAATTCCAGGAGAACTTGCATTTTAAGTTGTAGCAGAAATTAAGAGTCTCGTCAAGGAGTTTGACTGGATTAACGCTAAGGGTTGTCGTGCTCCAAGTGGTCGGTGAGTGACAGATAGCCTGCATAGTCCGAGTGGTTAGACAATAAAGTAGGCACTAAAGAGTTAAAACTCAACCGTCACGGAAGTTAAAGAATACCTTTACTCACAATCAGAACGGATACATGTAGAGCCTTCAGCTGCTTAGAAGTATCTCTCCCTGAGTTGAGAAATTCAAGGGTTGAAATACCATTTTCGGGCAGCTTATTTTAGGAGGGAAGAGGCGGTGGAGAACAGGTGGTTGGGAGGCAACTATGGCATTCCCCCCACACGCGGCAACGGGTTGGTTTCAAGCAAAACCCATAACCATTTGAGGAGGTCGCTCAAGTGGTATTTCCACATCCCTGGAGTGAAACATGCATGTGTTCCCACACCGTTTTGAGAAGACTTGAAGTGAACGCGAGTGCGATCATCTCATAAACAAGTTGTTCCGCTGGACCCCACCACCGAGACACGAGGGAGGGGAAGGATAATGTATGACGTCCTCCCACGCATCTCTGCCAAATGGGAAGGGTAATGGGTTCTCGTTCCCAGATGCCTAGACAAGGGACCTCAGTGTCACGAGTATCTTAAAGGGTAGAAGAGTAGGATAGACCTCTACTCGGCATTGAAAGTCCAGAAGGGGTAAGGGAAGAAGAGAAGAGACTCACAACCACTTGCTCTGTGGGTTGGCCGAAGTTTTTGGCGGGGGGCGAGGGGGAGGGGTAGTTGCCCAATGAGCAGAGGGACGGGAAGTAGGCAGGGTTGGGTGGGGGGAGACGGAGTATTCCCGACAAATCGAGTTTGGAGGAGTACGAGGGTGGGTTCGCAATGTTTAACGGTAGGGAGAGTCCTTGGCGCACGAAGGAAGTGCGGAGTTTTTAAAAATCATTTTGTAGCCTAGATGTGAGGGAGCTTGGAGAAGAAGTAAGCAACCTGTTCATTCTGGAAAGTTGTTGTAGAAGGGACCGAACAAAAAGTTGGAAATGACCGTTATCTTGAGTAGCACACCCTCAAACACAACAAAACCTCTACATTCTTATGTATTAGTTTAGATTATAGATCATATTTTATAAAAGTAGAGAAAACTATTTTTCAAGGGTGTAACTTTGACGGGGGAAGAACTATGTACCGTCCTCAAACTGGTGCCAATGGAGTCGTCTTCTCAATTCCGCGGGACCCTACTCGGATGTCGTTCTAAATCCCTTTCTAGTGGTTGTTCGACCTTCCATATGCTCAACCTTCGTGTTAAATTTCCACCACGCAAGTAACTACCCATAAATAGAATAAACCCATTACATATTTCCAAAAATTACTATTTTAAACACATTTTAAGGGCAGATATAGGTTATGCAATCAACTTTGACAATAGAAAACCCTGAGACCACGTCTCCTTTGAAACAATGCAATGTACCTGGAAGAAGCTGCATGCTAACCTATCAGCGCCAGCCACGGACTCGGAGGGCTTAGGACCAGTAGACCCTGAAATGGAATAGCTGTCTATAGAGAATAGCTGTATATAGAGGCTGGTGTTCAAGTGCCAACCCCTCACCTTCAGCGAATACGGCACCTCCTGTTAGCAATCAACAGCTCCAGATGCTGGAACGAAATAGTGGTCTAACATTAGTTCTCTTTGCATGGTGACAGGCGTGTTTAAGGGGATCGAATTTTTAGCCTTTCTTCGAGATTCGAACCTGATTTTGTTGGAATCGTTCGGCAGAGAATGGAGATGTTCGAGCTAATCAAACCGCTCTCGACTTTTAATTGGGTAAATATCAAATCCTGTTCTCCTGACTGCTTTTGGCCTGCGCCTAGCGCCAGGGGGAGCGTGTGAGGTTCTGATTTGTTCTGGGATGAGTGCTGCATGCCTGGTGTGGAATCACCCCGTGCCACACACCCTAGTGGTGGCTTGCACGGTACAACGTAGATGTAGATGAAACCCTCAACCGCATTTAAGCGAAGTCAACCTGCGCACTGCCACCGATCCTCGTCATCAACACGGAGAAACAAAGTGGGAGGTCATGGTTATAATATTGACAGTGCGGCGTAATCACCGTTGCCCCAACACAACGGTCCCGGGTGCCGAGGAAGAGAGGAAATATTTGTCTCCATTAATGTGCGTCAGATTTTCGTCGCCGGAGACCTCTTCCACATATAGGATGTCGCAAGCGAGCGTGTCCCTTATATTCGAGAGCGTGGACGCTTGTTAAATGGATTATTTTGGGTGCCCCGCACGTGACACATGAATCCCCCACGGAATGATGATGGCGTGTTGAAAAGAGCACCCACCCATTCGGAGCTCCACTACTGTGCCCGAGAAAGGGGTCGGAGGTTGTGTCAAGAGTGACACGCGCTCGACCCTCTTTTTATTTGTGACCGCGAGAATATGAAATTGTTAGCGGTGGAGGGATTGTGCTCTGCGGGACCCCACGTGCGTAAAATTTTCAGGCGATCTGATAAAAATCTGCTATTGTCACTTATCACGTATAAGTTTTTAATCGAAAATGCGTAAAAGTAATACGTATGGAATAGCGATGCATAAATTGCAAAATTACAGCTCTAGCAAAATACGGTGGCAGATTAGTGCGCAGAACTCTACTCCATGGAGTATATTGCAGCGGTTTCTAACCTTCTTTGATTTGTCTACTACTCTGTCACCCACTGCTAAAAATTGTAATCCATGCATTTGAAAACTGTTTGTTATTTACAATGTTAATGCTAATTCAATCTTAAATCCACCATTATTCAATTTTTTCGCGTGTTCTTCGTATGGTGTGCGCCCCACAGGTTCAGAAACGCCAGTGCATGAAATGCACGAATAACTCGAGGCCATGATGAAGATTGGAACTGAAAGTATTTTACCTTTAAAACTCTGATTTGCCATGGTGTTGGATCGACTGGAATGCTGCACACAAGACAGATAAAGCGAAGGATGCACGCAGCTTCCCGCACTGACTGGATATTAGAGTTGACCCGATCCCAAAATTGTCATCCACAGCATATCTACCACGAAAGTGGGCTAGGTCTTTTTTAGGCTGTTATTAAATGATTGGATATGTTGGTAGGTTACGTATTAAAAAATTACAGTTAATGTTTTCGAGATTGTAAGCCCAGAGGGCAAAGGTCCGCAGATATGGACCGTAGCAGTCGGCGGAAGCCGGGTCAACCATTTTAAGTGACCTTAAAGGACGTCAATGGTAACGGGCGATGCGATGAGGATTAGCCTTGCGAATTGCTATTAGAGCATTTCGGTATGGAAAAGGAAATTAGTGAGAATGAGGTGGTTACGGCTGTGAGAATATTGAAAAATAGGAAGACTGCAGCCTTAGATGAGATATCCAGATAAATGATGGATTTTGGCAGGAAATTATTTATAATTCGCTTGTGTGAAATTATAATTTTTGTTTAAAAGCTTCTGCTATGCCATCGGATTAGAAGAATGCGTTTATTGTTTCATTGTGCAAAGGTTAGGGTGGAAGATCTAATGTAAAAATTATAGAGCAATTAATGTATTGAGTTTCCTAGGAAAAGTATTCAGTTAAATATTAATCGAAAGAGTGAGGAAGATCACCGAATCTGGGGTGTACAGCGCAGGCTTATGTCAAGGAAGGAATGCAGTGATCAGCTGCTCACACATCAGCAAATATATGGACGTCCGAAAGAAAGTACATTTTTGGATTGAGAGAAGGCATCTCTGCCTTAGGGCAGGGTATAGTGATAATAGCTAGGCAAGTATGAGAGTTAATGACATAGTAAATAGATAGTTATGAAACTTTCGCCAGAGAAATTTCGACATATTCCTGAAACTCTGAAGCAATTCGACAAGCTGCTGCGTGAGATACCACTTGTACTTATACCTCCAGAACCCATGCTCAGCATTGTAAGCACAGCAGTCGGAGTGGACACTGATGTTCCACCATCCAGCTCAGCATACGCTGTGTCACATTCAGGGAAGCAAAATCAGTAAAAAATAAAAGTGTTCACGAAAGCAGAATCCATTTGCTAGAAGCAACCTGTGGCGTGGGAATGGCCGTTTTCATCCTCGCTGATCAATAGATCAATCAATTGATTCACAAAAGTGTAGGCTATAACTCTTATATGAATGGTCTTTACATAATATGATATAAAAAATAAAGCGCAAAAATCAAAAGTTTCAAAGTAAAAAACCTACTTTTTCCTAATATTTTCTTAAATTTGTCAAAAAATATTAGGTTTCACATAAGTATGTCAGGTACCTATATTGTAGAACATTTAATAACAAACACATCATAAATTGTTGAACTCGATCCGATCATTAGTCACAGAGATAATGGCTGTTATGGCCGCGTCACTTGCCGAACCTTCTTGCTTTCTCCCCCCTCCCCAGCAATAGCATCACACATAAGTTAATAAATCTGTACATAAATAGATTCACAAAAGTATAGGCTATAACTTTTATAGGAAGGGTCTTTACATAGTATGACATATTTTAAAAAATATCGCGCAAAAATCAAAAGTTTCAAAGTAAAAAACCTACTTTTTCCTAATACTTTCTTTAATTTCTCAAAACCTATTAGCTTTAACGTACATACGTTAATAAGAAATATTGTAGAAAATTTAATAGCAAACAAAATTTAAAAAGTTGGTCACGATCTGATCTTTAATAACAGAGATAATGGGTGTTCCGTAAATATTGGCATTTTGAACCTTCGAGGGGGGATGGGGGGGCAAATTCCAGGGGGATTTTTGGGAACTTTTGTAAAAATGTTCCTCTGATATTAGTCTATCAATGGGGTAAAATTCAGCATTACCCTAATTTTTCCCCAAATTTGATGTTTTGGAGTCTTCATTTACTGGGCTACCTGTCAGCACATTAGCCCTTCCCCTTCAGGGAATTGAGCCGTTAGGTCCACCTGCGCTCGTAAAAGGGTTTTCGAGATTAGGATGACTCCCATTAGGACTGCTGTAAAAGGGTTTTCGAGATTAGGATGACTCCCATTAGGACTGCTCTTAACCTCTAGATGCCCCGTTCACACTACTATGTAGCTTTCTACGCTGGTTAGCCTTACCAAAGTTGGATGTTGGTCATGTGAACGCAAGTTGGTGCTTACCTTGGTAAGCTTATCTACCTCGGTCGAGAAACTACGGTTGTCACTAGTTACTAGCTTTTGAACTGCGTGTGAATGTAAGTTAGTGGAAAAAAGGTTATCTTTTAAAATGGAAGTCGTATGGGAAGGACGAAGAGCGTACACAGACGCTTTATACCAAAGACTATATACCTTTTATGCATCTATGGTGCGTAATAGACAAGCAGCAAAACTATCAGGAATTACTTGCACTGAAAAACGTAAAAAAAGACTTGAAAACTTGCAGTATACATCAATTCAGAAGTTAGATTTAAGCATTTCTCTACGTAGAAAATCCAGATATATTTTATGCATCACAGAACATGGCTTTAATGAAATCCAACTGTTACATTTTCGTAGTTAAATGGTTATAACACATAGTAAAAGGATGAAAGGCCCTCTAAAAGCAATTCTCGACTAGACAAACGGAAATTTTACGGAATTGATAACTTATAGGATTATAAAACATGACTGAGAAAAGAAGCATACATAAAAAGGCAAAATAAAATTAATATTGTATGTTTAGCAAATGATTTAATATGATATGTTTAGCATATGGCAAAATCTGCCACTTCATATGCTTCCTTCAACAGATATGTTCTTTTGTGCGCAACTATATGGATGGACAACTTTAATTTACGTAATCTCTTGCATAGATGGTAAGACACACATGTTAACGTACACAGACTGTGATGGCAAAAAGGGTTCAGATGAAGTTATTTCCTACATCAAGGACTGGTATCTAAACAGTCCACTTTCCCTAGTAATCACTGAACTTGTACTTTATTCACTCTATGGTTTCAAGCTTTACGTCGTAGAAATATTTAGTATCCATACTAAATTATATACTTTTTCCACAGTTTTTATTAGCGGTACAACGCGTTTCACCTATCTACGGGCATCATCAGGTACAAATTCTAAGATTGTTTTGTTTATTGACCGTTGTTATGCTGTCGTAGTTACGGGGTTGGTTTGAGTGAGTTAGGTGGCGGTTATGCCGTGGCTTAGAAGTGTGGGCGCGGATAGGTGGCTTGAATGGTTGATTTTATTTCTTTCCAAGAAACTAACTTAAAGAAAAATCCCAGAAACACATAAATGAAAATTACGAAGTAGTATTCATTGCAGTAGGTGACTGCCGTAGTTTAAAAATAAAATTCCAGAATTTCACCATATTAGAAATAACACAAACTGCATTGTCATTGTTGGAATAGAACATTTGCTGACTGACGACATTTCTGATGGTGAAATTTTTCCCAAATCGTTCCACATTTACAGAGAAGTTAGGTCCAACCGAGCCGGAGGCGGAGTATTTATATTTGTAAAGAATACAATCGTCAGCCAAGCAGAAATCGTTCCGGAGAGCAGCCTAGAATCATTATTGTGCCCTAAATCCAAAACAATATTCGTGTGCTCGTACTAAAGGCCACCTAACACCGACGTCACCTCAATTTTAGAACTCGAAACACAAATAAAGAACATACCATCCAGGAACGCCGAAAAAAATAATCATAGGAAGGGATTCCAATACTCCCTCTATAGATTGGAGAACCTACAGTTACATACCAGGGGGAAGAGACAAAGACATCTGCGAGTCCCTGCTGTGCACGTTCTCATCAAATGCTCTACATCAGATAGCTACGACGCCTAACAGAGGGGACAAAATTCTTGATTGATTTTCAACAAATATACCGTAACAAACCAAACAAATTTTGGAGCGTGGTGGCCTAGTGGGTAGAGCGCTTTGCTAATGAGCGAAGGGTCCCGGGTTCAAATCCGGATGGAAGCCTTTGGATGCCCCCAAGCAAACAATCCTCGGAGTACGAGGTGGCACAGGGAAAGGAACTGGCCCCCCTACCCTGAATGTGTGAAATTCACACGCTTGTAACTTTGTCCGGGGTGAGCTCTACCCCAACTATCCAAAACAAACTTCGGGTTGAATCTCTGTTGTGAGTGAGAGTGAGTGACCACAAGTAATTAAAGTTACCGCAAAGTTCTCCTTGAATATCATTCAAAGTTTTAAACAAAGAAGAAAGTTCTAAATAAAAATAAAGCTGATTTCAATGCTATCAAGAGTCATAAAAAATATTTTCTTCCCGATTTCCAAGAATGAAGCGCAAAGTTAGACTCGGAGGGTAATAGGAAAGTATTTCTTTCGATCGTGCATTAAGAAAATATACATCCACATATCTACAAAAGACCCTGCAAGCCACCTCATTGGTGTGTGGCAGGGGGTGAATAGTCATCAACATGCATTAAACTATAACCTAATATTAGTGTAACTACGACTATTGATGCATTAGCATAAATCGCTAATGCTTGTCAGGAGGCGAAACATCACAAGTTTGACTGCGCAATGTTCTCCTGACTGCTTCTTGGTGTCTGCGCCTAGCGGCCGGGGGAACGTGCGAGGTCCTGATTTGAAATGGGACGAGTGCTGCATGTCTGGTTTGGAATCACCCCGTGCCACAGGACTAGAAAGAGGGAAAAAGTACGTAAAAACATTCGTATGGAGCGAGGCACTCTATGGATCGGAAACATGGACCATCGGAAAATCAGACCAGAAGAAGTGCCAGATGGATTGAGGCACATCACCCTGTGGGGCACGATGTGTTTGTGAAGAATATCATTGAAGGAAACATAGAGAGGGAAAAGTCCCAAGAGGAAGGATAAATAGATAGATTAAATGAAGAATGAAAGTACATAAGAAGGAAATGGCAGAGGGAGGAAGTTATATAGCATAAGATGGGGAAGGACAATGGAGGGCTATTGAAGGAACCAATCTTAGGAGTGAACGACCAATGAATTAATTATCATTTCTAGAAATGGGAGAACTCCTAGAGCGCACACGCTGGTGTGTGTGTATCTCCTCTGCACCTGGACAATCGTTATTTTAATCGAATGAATGTTTAATTATTCAAGCATCCCATCACGATGTGTAATTACCTATGCCCACCAATTGATATGGCTCACCAACGACAGCGACATACCTGTTTCGCGCTTCGTGTCGTCTCCGACGCGACGGAGATCTTAACCTGGATTCTCGGTAAACACAGCTGGTACTTCATTCAACCACGCAAATTCAATTCCAAACGAGGATAAAGAATACTTAGTAATTTTCTAGATTATAATTATTGGTATCTGATGGATTTCAATGTATTTAATTCATTATCAAAACTATCTACTATGATAATCACCGATGTGTATATATTATATGCTAGTAACTTTCACATAAGAAATACACGTGAAACTGAATATTCATTTGGCTGCAGACCTGTTTTTATTTGCAAAATTAATTTAAAAATAGTGGTTTTCTGTTACTGGGAAAGGTAGCAATAGAAAGAAAATAAAATAAAAATTCTTATTCCTTCAATGGAATTTTGTATTCCAGTCGAAATTTCGAAATATTTGCTAAAATGTAACGATTTTTCGCAATATTTTAGCGTTTTTGAGTCATTGTCCCCATGACGACCATACTTACTGTTGAAGTCGAGATTCCGTGTGTATCCATTAACTCAATGATTTTTTGCACAAAATAAGATATGAATTGTTTATTACAATCAATGTAATATATAATATATGCTTCCCGTTGATATTCGACGGGCACCTTCACTGGTTTGATCATGAAAGATGTTTCGTCATGATGTAAAACAGCAAAACCAGTCAGGCACCCACAGTGAAAGTGCGATCGCTCTCTATGATATCTCTCTTTGTGAGCACTCTCCCCAATGCAGTCTCACAATTCATTCCTTGAGCGCACGAGTTGTATTTCGTGGTCCGGAGGGATGGACGGGGGAATGCCAAGCGCTCTACGGAGGCCGAGGGGGAAGCTAATTGGTCGGGAGGGATGACGGCAGCCGCTTCGGAGGCTGGGCGAATGAGTTTAATGAGTCGCGTGGCCGCTGGGGCCGGGGGTGGTGCAGCCGCCCCTGAGGGGTGCCCGGAGGCGGGAGAGTATCTCTCCGTCTGGCGGCCTCCGCCCCCTCCTCCCTCCCCCGTTAGCGGCGCGCAGCTTCCGTCCCCGATAAGACACCACCATCACTTCCTTCCCTCCCCCACCCGCCCCCTCAGTGGCTGACAGGGGTGCCAACTTTTGGAATCAGGAAGGCGCTAGGGCGGTTGTGTCCGGATTAAGTAGGTTGGATCGTATAAAAAAAAGAGACAGCGAATTCATATTTCGCATACGAATGCGTCCTCTGGTCACGTGTGCTTATAAGATTCTCTCTGTGGCAGTACGTACTTTGTTTCCAAAATCCAACTGGGAATGAAACAGAACTGAGTGCGAGAATGGGTGCTGTGGAGGAAGAAACTTATCGTTCCAACCCACCCATTGCTTTTTAAAAATAGACGATTTCATTTCCGTGGGCTAGGAGGAATTTGTGGCCTAGTGGGTAGAGCGCTTGGCTACTGATCGAAGTGTCCCAGGTTCAAATCCGGGTGAAGCCTATGGACGCCCCCGAGCAAAAATCCTCGGAGTGAGAGGTGGCCCAGGGAAAGGAACTGGCCCCCCTACCCTGAATGAGTGAAATTCACACGCCTGTGGCTTAGTCCGGGTTGAGCTCTACCCTCAACTATCCAAACCAACCTTCGGGTTGAATCACTGAGTGAGTGAGGAGGAAGTTAAATGGAATGAAGGATTTATAACTATGGAATATTGGACACGAAGCTGTAGAATAAAACTGATGATCTCAGGCCTGACCTCGTGGAAATTATGGATATCCATGATGAGAAAACCACCTTTGTTAATTCCACAAACTTTCTTACGCTGGCATGACGCGCGTTTCACCACACTGTGGCATAGTATCTCGTACCGATCAGTAATACATATAGCCTAAATAAATTAAATGTCTAAGGGTTATTCCAAAAAAGGCTAACAGCTGCAGTAGAAGGAAATATACAAGAAAGTTTGTGGAATTAACAAAGGTGGTTTTCTCATCACGAAGCTGTAGGTTCACGCTAAAAATATGCTCTCGTACTTATCTACCTCTTTATTGCTGTGCTTTTACTTTTCATTATATTGTGCAAGTTATCAGGGAAAAACAATATTATGAACTCTGAAACAACAGGAATGTGTGGAATTAATAACACTTTGGTCGTCGAGCTGCGAAAATTTCCATCCGCATCCTTAACAGCTCCAGTGGCACAGTGAGTGCTACGTGGACGCATCCTTCGGTTCCCATCCAGGGAAACCCCGGGGGGCGTTCTTTGATTTCCTTTCGGTGGTGCACAATGACACTCGAGGAGAAATGTTCGGGGTGTGGTAAGGGGTGTGGGGTGCGCCCCTTCCAAAGGGGGTGCCAAAGGGGTTCCCAGACACAAGTGGATTTTTTTCTCCAAGTGCCGATTTCTACGTGTACGTCGTACTTTCTGCTGGGTTATAAATTCTCGTGCCGATCAGGAATACATATAGCCTAAATAAATTAAATGTCTAAGGGTTGTTCCAAAAAAGGCTAATAGCTGCAGTAGAAGGAAATATTTGCCTGCAGGTC
This sequence comes from Pyrrhosoma nymphula, assembly GCA_963573305.1. Classification (NCBI taxonomy): domain Eukaryota; kingdom Metazoa; phylum Arthropoda; class Insecta; order Odonata; family Coenagrionidae; genus Pyrrhosoma; species Pyrrhosoma nymphula. The sequence goes on along the minus strand of OY754329.1, from coordinate 152,478,422 downwards.
TTTAAGTTCATATTAAAGACGACGTAGTGAATTTTACGAGCTTAGCTCACTAGTTATATTTAGTTTAATTATCGACGCAAAATCACTGTGGGAAAATATCAGCTTTTCTTAGATTTAATTTATTTATATTTATGTTCTATCCAGGACCATCTTTCACCCAAATGCGTATATCATCAACACCTTTTCTATAGTCTCTATTCACCGGGATGGGTATTTTCACCCTATACAGCCTCTGCGTTTATAGATGCTTATGCAATGTGAAGGAGGATAACCTTATTTCACTGGAGACTAGTGGGAGCATACATTAGACGGAGCATACATAGACGGAGCATCATACATTCCCATCATACATTCCCATCATACATTCCCATCACACCAGAAACAGGAATTCTCTTGATTGGTCTCACTGTCGTGTATCCAAAACTAGTAACTCATTTAACATTGTAGAATTACTTCTTTTCAATCGATTGCCTCCTGTCCAATAAAAAATATTATTAATATAGAAAATTCATATCAAACTACTGTTCTTTTTGCTCTAACTTTCACACAGTTCCACCCAATGGCTTGCTGGAGAACGGTGCAGGATTGAGTTGGCGGTCGTAGGCTTAGGTCTTGAAAAGAATATATATCCTCCCTCACATGTAATCAGAAGGTATCGGGTTGATACATGGTCAATTGATGAGGCATTTCTGAGTAGGAACTATTTTTTTCAAAATAGGGAAAGTACAATTGAAACTCGTTCATTTGAATCAATGGAATAATTCCAGTTCAACATCGAACACACGTTCATATTATCCTAAAGTTCTTTAATAAAAATAGTTCGTTACCCCACACCACACTAGATGCCGAACATTGAAATGCGTAATGCAGTAATAGCATTTAATATTTTTTAACTGCGATATGCAAAACTTCCAAAGTTTTGTTGAACATTCTGGAGGGGATATTATTGAATGAATGAACACTAATTTAGTACAAAGGAAAAGTTGTAGGCTTGATTTAGTGGAAGTTGTTCAATTGGTAAGAATTAAAATAACTTTGTTAACTCCATTAATTATTTATTATCACGACCCAGGTTCCAACTCTTGGTGTCATGAAGATGACACAAGTGTTGAAACTCGGGTCGTGATAATTAATATTCTTCACTAATTTATTATTTTAAGATTCGGAGGTGTGTATTCAGAAGAAATGGTAAGGGAGGCATGGGGGGAGGAGGAGGTAGGAATAAAGGTAGGAGGGGAGCTGATAAAATCAGTGAGATTTGCAGATGATCAAGCATTGGTTAGTCAGTCGGCCAAGGGGTTGCAGTCAATGGTGAATGTATTAGAGGTGCAGTGCGAAAAGTATGGGATGAAGATCAATCACAAGAAAACGAAAGCAATGAGATTTTCTAGAAATAAGAAGGCGGTGCTGAATATAAGGGTGGGAGGACAGAAAATAGAGCAGGTCGAGCAGTTTACGTATCTGGGTAGTATTTTGTAGGAGAATGGGTTTAGTGGTAAGGACATCAGATGCAGAATAGCATAGCGCTAGCTAAAGAAGCATTTTCGAAGAGAAGGGAATTGATGAGGGGGGGTCTGAGAAGAGACGTAAAGAAGAGGCTGGTGAAAACTTTTGGAGCGTGGCGCTATATGGGTCGGAAACTTGGTCATTGCGAAGGGAGGATGTGCGTAGACTTGAGGCGTTTGAGATGTGGGTTTGGAGAAGGATGGAGAAGGTTAGCTGGATGGCGAGAAAGACGAACGAGGAGGTATTGGATATGGTCGGAGAGGAGAGAAAGCTTGTGGCAGAGGTTCGGAGAAGTCAGAAGAGATGGATGGAGGAGGTTTTGAGAGGAGAGGGTATGTTGAAGAGAGTGATAGAGGGGAGAACACTGGGGAAGCGTGGAAGAGGAAGGAAGAGGATAGGAATTCTCAACGAAATAAGAGGAGGTAGAAGATATGAAGAAATGAAGAGGGATCTAATAACGGGCCATTAGGAGGGAAAGCGAGACAATGTCTATGAGGTTGGGATGCAGAATGGGGACTGTCCAAGAACCTACCAATCAGCTGGTAGAATACTTGAATGAAAAAAAATGGAGGTGTCCATCATTAAAAACGACAAAAAGGGTTTCACTGACTCACTTCGATATCTAAGATATGCAAAAAAGAAGATACATGAAAATGATATTTTATGATTTCTTCTTTGAGAAATCAGATAATCTTTTCTTAACTAGGGGAATTTGTCGATAGATTGTGTCTTCGGTTCACTTCATTGTGGAGAATCTCTTACGCAAAGCCTACTTTGTGCATTGGCAGGTAAATAAATCCGTATCTTAACGTATAGATCATCTTCCAAAGATTATCATGACATTTTATCATCAGTCTCTGCTAACTATTGGCATGAAGATAAGTCATTGTTTTATGTACCGCATTCTCACTTTTGGGAAGGAGGAAACAGTTAGTTTGTGATCGTATTGCACGACGTCATCATCAATTCTTTCGAGAGACAATTGAATGGGAAAAGTTACGCACGGTCCCACAATGCTCTCCAACGCAGAGATCTGACGCCTTTATTTTAGTTTTTCCCAGAGCGACTCTACGCTAACCGAAACATTTGTATGCCGTTCACGGACCAGAAGACAAGAAGTGACAGCTGGAGTCGCATTGCGTGGAAGACGGAATCGACGGACGGAGTTGCTTCCGAGGAGGAAGCCTCAATGGACACTCAAGTGGAGTTTTAAAACGTTCAAAAGGTTGTGTAAATTTTGTTCTTTTTCTCTATCGGTAGCCAATAACTTATGAGATTGATTTTAGGCCATTGGCTACCCGAAATATAATCGTCTCGAGTGGCTTCTTGTTGCTCTCAAATGAGGCTTTTAAAGAGCCAGTAAATGCTGAAGAATTTTCTTCTTCTTGGTCACTTCTGGAATTGGATAATTGGAGACGTTAAGTCCTCGTCTGACTGTCAAGAATTTCCCTCTTTTTTTGCCGCATTCCGGGAGTTGATAACGCATTTGCGGCCGACTTGCTAGCGTCTGCGTCGAAACTGTCGTTCGCTCTTTGAAACGCTCCGAGTCTGCGTGGGTAGGAAGTCTGCGAAAATTCGAATATGGACGTGCCATGTGGAATGTATGCAATGTCGCTAAAGAGGTGACGCGTCGCTATCGAGAAATGGACGAAAGAAGAGACACACACGGAGCGCAAACCTGAGCGTGGGGTTAACGCTGGACCATGCGGTCTTGAGGCAATCTTACGGCACATCGATGAACGATTTCACTTAGTCCGTCATCGTCAAACGTGTGTACTGAATCCGATGATTGGTCCAGAGGTCTCTCGTCACTTCGTTACCACCGTAATGTTTATTCCACGCCCGGCTCTTGCTCCTTGTCCTCCCTAACTCGACGGCCTTCGCTAAATATTGTCTCGTGGGAATCGCACACTCGCGAATGACAGCGAGTCCATTTCGGGAGCGGCGCTATTTTCTCGTCGGAGTTTTCACGCGACCACGAAACAGAATTTAAGGAAGGATACCCAGCGCCTCCCGCGGGAAGGAACCGAACTGACAACGACTACGTGATAACTAAACAAATAAACGATAGCAATCGCCATTTTCATCCATTTTAGCGTTTGAGTGACCGAATTCTCTGTTTACGCATTCAGCAGCAATATTTAGCCTAGTCTGAGAGAAAAAAAATCTCTTTGCACTTTTCCACCGATAAATCTCTGGAAACATGCGATGAGATCTCTTTCGCCACAATTAAGGTTGCTTTCTGATTTCCTTTCATCTTTGGGAGTGCACTGTGAAGCCGCGATTACACACAGGAGTTGACTCCTATCTGATCGATTTATATCGAGTCGACTCCACCTGGAACCACAACGAGGATGGCGGCTACTCCGTCCAAGTCATGAATATACATATGGATCTAAATCATCGGCACCACTGTACGGGTAGTTATGTTGCCTAGCTTTCCACGGCGCTGCAATCGGCATGGTCCGCTTGTGTGTGTCGAAAAATAGCCGGTGTTCAAATGAAGGCCAATTCCGGTACTTTTATTTCCAGTATCTCCATTTGAATCTCGGCCTTTCCTTTGGCATGGTTCGCTTTTGTGTGTCAAAAATGGCCGGTGCTAAAAGGGAGGCCAATTCTGGTACTTTTATTTCCAGTATCTCTATTTGAATCACGGCCTTTCCTTATTAGAACCACCTTCTCTAGAGTGGCGGCGCTTCTATCTGCTTGGTCCTGATTTTTCGGTGCATGCGGAATGTTTGGCAACACCCACTTGGGGCAAGTTTAGGATCCATATTTAAGTATATTCATCGTCCTAGTATTGAATTCCGCCACTATCGATGGCGAACTCCTATAGGAGCAGGTATGACACACGTTTTAGTTTCACCTTCCAAGTGGACTCGTATAGGAGTCAACTCCTGTGTGTAATCGCGGCTTGATAGTCCTCGTACGATAAATTGTTTGCGATATATTGTTGCAGAAGAACTTTCAGAGAATACGGTGTCGTGAGACATGGGCTGAACCACCTCTCTCCCTTCAGTCATTTCAACGTTTAATACATTTCATATCTTCCCGGTTCCCTTCCCGCTGCTCATTCCTCCGTTCTCTTTTCCGTGTCCACGTTTATTTCGGATTTATATTTTAAAGTATTCAGTAGGTGCATCGTCCATGCTCATGACATTGACTGTAAGTAAAGTATGATATGCATTATATTTTCCATGGAGATGTCATCATATTATTTTACATCAAGGCTTTAAAGTTATTATTACCGAAAGGGGTAATGAGAGCAAGAACGACAAAGAGCTGCAAGAGTGCATACAAAGTGTCAGACAAGGAAAATACGAGTAAAAAGAGCTTTGAAGCCGCTGCATATATCTTTTGCTGATGTAAACAAAATGGTGCTTATAAGGCTTTCACCAATATTAACCTTGCTTTATTATATTTCATATGCGTCTTACTGATGGAACAAGATACTATATGTTGACAAGACTTTTTGTTCTAATTTTTTTTATTTATTTATGCAAAATCATTTTCAGCTTCTAGGAATTTTTAGTTGTTCACGCTCATTGAAAAGCGGGAAATAATGTAAAAATAGTTTCCATCCATTTTCATTGTTTTAAATATCCACTTCAAAGTCATAGCTCATACCTTATGGAGAGGTAAATCTTACAACCAAGATGCTGAAGTTGTGATGATTATTGCTGCAGTTGTAGGATATTGAACGGTTTTCGCGAATACAATGCCGCCAGTATTTGGGATCCTTATGAGATAGGCTTGGAAACTGAATTAGAACGCGTGCAGCAAACATCGGCGAGATACATTAAATGCCGTTATGATTATCTCGTTAGTGTTACTGACCTTTTGCAGCAACTGGGAGGGGAAACGCTTTCAGACCATCGATTAAAATTTAGACTCAATCTATTATGTAAGTACCAAACCGGTTAATTCTCTGACGTCGCGACGTTGATAATATTTTACGAAATCCGACATACTACGGTAGATCAGATCAGGAGAAAAAAATTAGGGAACTAGACTGCAGAACGGACAGATTTAAAATGTCATTTTTCCCACGAACGATAAGGGACCATAACAGCTGCCAATGAGACTTTTATCTAGGTTTATCTACTTCTAATACTTGAACCCTTATCTGTTACCTAGTACATACTAACAGCACGCCTTGCATGTTTTCTGCATGGGTCTTGAGTCTCTGTCCATCTGTGTAGTTTTAGAATGCATGTATATTGACGGTCCCTCTCCATTGTGATGACATCTGTAGTGTAGTAGTGCATGCTTGTGAGGCTTCACCTCGTGACAAGCATTAGCGATTTATGCTAATGCATAATTAGTCGTAGTTACACTAACTCTAGGGTATAGTGTAATGCATGTTGGTGATTACTCACCCCCTGCCACACACCCCTGAGGTGGCTTGCAGGGTATTTTGTAGATGTAGATGAATACATTGCCCGGTTTTGGCAAATCAACATTGGGAACAGTGTATCACTCGTTCGCCGCCCTCAGCCGGCTCTCTTCAACTCCAATTGCAGCACAAGTTGTCCCCCTCCCTCCCCCCCCCCTTCGCCTAGCGTTCTCGTCCTAGGTTCGTCGCCCTTCCTCCAGCTCAAAGTTAGCTTGCACTGTCCCAGACTTTCTCAACTGTTGAGAATTTCTCCCACGTACCTATATAGTTTTTTAAGTATGTACCTATTTCCGTTCAAGTTTATAGTCAATAGAGGTATCATTAATGTCAGCTCACATTAGGGTTTGTCTGTGAGATAGTAGTATATTATAAAATGTTCATTTCTTTCAGTGTTATGCCGTTTTTTTATTTTATAACTTTTTGGGTGCTCTAGTCGTGTGCTTTTCATCGAACAACACATGTTTTGCATGAGGTTTGAATCAGGCTTTTTGTCACTACATCAGATTACTGCACCATGTCATAAAGCCGCCGTAAAGCTGAATACATTGTTACGGAATTATTCAGCCTTCCATGCCAAATATTCTATTAGAAACTCTGTGGAACTGGCCGAGTGACTTTCGGTTACTAAATCACCACTCTATGGTAAATTGGTTTCTTTTGACGTAACCAATCGGTTTACGTCAGTCCCTGCTATTGAAGCATCTAACATTGCCCATGGCCTTGTTAATAAAGCTACGAATAATCCGAAAGTTACTGAAGACCTCCAGGCGCTTTTAGAATTATGCTTGAACCAAAATTATTTCCTTTTTACCGGTAGGTTTTACCAACATACGACGGGCCTTGCTATGGGGTAACCAATTGTAATACCCACCTTCGTATCCTTTGCATTACCTTTGATAAGATTACAATGTTATAGAAAACACATGAATGCTGTAATTTTAGCTAACTTGCTCCACTTTTAGCTGTTCCATTCTTTGATCGCTTGCATCTATCTTCCCCTTCAGCACTTGTACTTCTCCGCGTATTCTTCCCTGTTCCTCCTCAACAATTGTTTTGTGTGTCGCTATAGCAACGTTCCACTCCAGCTTCATGCTTTCTTCTATTTCTCTCAGCGGTTCTACCAGCTCCCGTATTTCCCTTCGTCTATTCTCTTCCCATTTCCTTTTCTCTTCTTCTTTATTCCTTCTTCTTTCCTCTTTCTCTTCTTTTTCCCTTTTTCTTTCCTCGTTCCACTTTCTTATTTCCTCTAATATGACCTCAATATCACTTTTCATCGGTACTTCCGTCTCCTGGACGATGGCGTCTTTACCCTCTATTTCTAACAATATCCTTAAGCTTTCCCGCAACTCAAATTTTGAACCCTGTATTGTATCTCTTCGATCTCTTAATATATATTGCAATTCTCCCTTTTTTAGTTCAACAACTTTTTTAAATATTTCCGCCATTTTGTACATCTTCCTTTCCTAACAAATATAGTACCTCAGGTTTACCGTGGACTCAGTATCCTTGAGTAGTCGTGATCTCCACGTTGGGCGCTAATAATGTAATATCCACCTTCGTATCCTTTGTATTACCTTTGATAAGATTACAATGTTATTACACATGCAGAAAACACCGATGAATACTTGCAAATTATATTTTAATCCAATAAAAATTTAATTGGGCCCAATTTAAAACAGTTCATTTCATTCAAGTATTCCACCAGCTGATTGGTAGGTTCTTGGACAGTCCCCATTCTGCATCCCAACCTCATAGACATTGTCTCGCTTTCCCTCCTAAGGATGGCCCGTTATTAGATCCCTCTTCAATTCTTCATATCTTCTACCTCCTCTTATTTCGTCCAGAATTCATATCCTCTACCTTCCTCTTCCACGCTTCCCCAGTGTTCTCCCCTCTATCACTCTCTTCAACATATCCTCTCCTCACAAAACCTCCTCCATCCATCTCTTCTGCCTTCTCCGAACCTCTTCCACAAGCTTCCTCTCCTCTCCGACCATATCCAATACCTCCTCGTTCGTCTTTCTCGCCATCCAGCTAACCTTCTCCATCCTTCTCCAAACCCACATCTCAAACGCCTCAAGTCTACGCACATCCTCCATTCGCAATGACCAAGTTTCCGACCCATATAGCGCCACGCTCCATATTAAAGTTTTCACCAGCCTCTTCTTTACGTCTCTTCTCAGACCCCCCCTCATCAATTCCCTTCTCTTCTAAAATGCTTCTTTAGCTAGCGCTATTCTGCATCTGATGTCCTTACCACTAAACCCATTCTCCTACAAAATACTACCCGGATACGTAAACTGCTCGGCCTGCTCTATCTTCTGCCCTACCACCCTTATATTCAGCCCCACCTTCTTACTTCTAGAAAATCTCATTACTTTCGTTTATTTGTGATTGATCTTCATCCTATACTTTTCGCACTGCACCTCTAATGCATTCACCATTGACTGTAACCCCTTGGCAGACTGACTAACCAATGCTTGATCATCTGCAAATCTCACTGATTTTATCAGCTCTCCTCCTACCTTTATTCCTACCTCCTCCTCCCCCCATGCCTCCCTTACCATTTCTTCTGAATACACGTTAAAAAGCAACGGCGATAGTGGGCACCCCTGCCACACTCCCCGTCCTATAGTGGCCCATCCTGATTCTCCATTGGCTACCCTAACCTGAGCCGTCTGGTTCATATACAAATTCCGAATCAGACGCCTGTCCCTCCAATCGACCCCTAATTTCTTCAACACTCCCATTAATTTCGTCCATTCCACCCGATCAAACGCCTTCTCGAAATCTCCGAAGCATGCAAAAAAAACATCCTGCCCATACTCTAGGTTTCTTTCTACTAGCGTCCTCATCACAGCTATAGCGTCTCGCGTTCCCGTCCCTCTCCTAAACCCGAACTGGTCGTCACCCAGGTATTCATTTGCCTTCTTCTCTAGCCTTCTGTTTATAATTCTCAGAAATACATCGGCCACGTTGGATATTAAGCTTATTGTCCTATAGTCTTCGCACGTTTTTGCCTTACACTTCTTTGGTATAGGAATTAGTACATCCTTCGAGAAGTCTTCCGGCCACACTCCATCCTCATAAATCCTACGAATAAGCGAAAAAGGTTTTCCTCTTCCATTCTTCCCCATGTTCTTTAAAAACTCTGCAGATATGTCTTCTATTCCCAACGCCTTATTCCTTTTCATGTCTCGTATAGCTCTATCGAATTCGCTATCTAGGATACTTCACCGATGTCATCTCTGTCAATATCGTCTTCCCTTTCTATATCTAACCTAATGGGCCTTATTTCCTTACCATATAGCTCTTCAACATACTCCTTCCACCTCTCCTGGATCTCTTTCGGTTCTACGATCACCTTTCCCGTCTGTTATCGTTGTAATTCCCCTTCCCTTATTACCACCCGTCCCTTTCTTTACTTTCCTATATAATGCATCTGCTCTTCCCTCTTTTTGGTATTTCTCTAACGAGTCGATCTGTTCTCTCCACCACGCCTCTCTTGCTTTCTTTGTTTCTCTTCTAAGCCTGTTATTTAATTATCGGTATTTTCTCTTACCTAGTTCTGAATTTACGCTCTATTCCATTTCCTTCTCTCCTCCATCTCTGTTATCATCTCCTTCGTGATCCACGGTTTTCTAATTTTAGTTGCACTCACTACGCCTACCGTTGCATTCGCCGCTTCTACAATTCCATTTTTCAAACTTCCCCATTCATCTTCCACAGATCTAACTCCATGTTCCTCACCCATTATCTCATCCACCTTCTCTCGATACTTTTTATTCATTGCCCCAGTTAATGCCTCCGTATTCCACTTTCGTACCCACCTTCCCATTCTTATCTTTTTCAGTTTTACCCTACATTTCATGACTAATAAGTTGTGGTATGTGTCTGCATCAGCTCCTGGATAAGTATGCGAGTTTTTAACACTATTCCTGTATCTGTGACGAACCATTATATAATATATTTGGAACCTATCTGTGTCTCCCGGCTTCTTTCAAGTGTACCTACGTCGAGGATGATATCTGAACCATGTATTTGTAATTACTAGGTTATTTCTACGGCAAAACTCCACAGCTTTCTCGCCCCGGTCGTTTCTCCTTTCTAGCCCGTAATCGCCCACCACCGCGTTCCAATCCCCAATTACTACTAAGTGCTTACTCCCAGGTATCCTACCAATTATTTCCTCGAGCTGATCGTATACCCCATCTACTGCCTCCTCTTTATGATTAGAGGTGGGCATATAAACCTGGATTATAACTAAATTCGTTAGATCTGCCTTTAGTTCCACGACTATTATCCTATCACTCACCTGTTCTGCATACACTACTTTTCTACCTAGTGCCCTATTCATTACGAATGCAACCCCGCGCTGACTTTCATTACCTTCACTATAAATTACTCTATAGTCGTCGCTCCAGTAATCCCCGTCATCCTTCCATCTTACATCACCCAGACCCATGATGTCTACACCTACCCTTTCAATGTCTTGCTTTATATTCTCTAGCTTCCTCCCCCTCAGCATAGTCCTAACATTCCACGTGCCTACTCTTATAGTTTCGTTCCTCTTCTTTATCTTCTTTTACTCTGCTGCTACCACGTCTGAGCAAGGATTTCGTGTGTTGACGACCGCAGGGGCCTTGCTCCCACCGCTGCCGGGCACGACCCTCTGGGCCGAGTCCCGTAGTTGCCAGGATTCATTATCATTTGAGAACTGTCCATAATTGCAAGGTTTTTGTTAAAATTGAGATAGTATTCCGTGGCCTTACTCAATAGTGTTTTTTACGTGACACCATCACTTCAGAGACCGCCCCACTGGGGTCAGACCCCTTTTGCAGCCGCCTCACTGAGGTACAGACGCTGCGCGGACTATCATTCGTCTGTCTCCTAACCTTCGACCAATCTGGCATGGGTGACCCTACCAGGAGCATTGCTCCCGCCAGTGCAGCTCTTGGGGTCATCGGAGCACGCAAGCCCTTCCACCATGACAAGGTTGTAGCCCAAGAGAAGGGTTAAAACAATTAAGACCTTTTAAATTATATTATCAATTACAAATTTAGTTTGATGATTGTTTTTTTGATTTACAGGGCTTGAATTGTCTCTTATTTTTGTTTCTTCTCTTGCTAATACAATTATCACAGTATTAAAACTTCCATATTGCACTTATCGTTCTCCCGTTCTCTCAACTCGCGCCGTTCTCTCCAGTTTCGTCTCTCTTTCTCTCCGTCCCGCCGTGCGTCTCACGCCCTCTCGCCGTAATTCCTCCCGTTTCGGCATCTCTCCTGCTTCCCTATAGCTTCCCCTGCAGAAACACCGTTTTGGGAGTTCTTCCTGTCACCTTTGGACAATTCGACACTGCGTTATATATCTCTTCGGTTCACTTTTTCCCTCTCCTCTCGCGTCCGACTCGTTCGATCTCCCTTTTTCTACTTCTCCCACGTAATTCTCTCTCCTCGCGTCCGTAGTTACCCCCTTTGTTGCTTTGTTTATTTCTTCCCAGCCCGTTTTTGTTCTTATCATCGTTACTATTGATTTCTTTGTGTCCTGACTCCGCATTGTTATTATAATTTTATGATTGGATTTCTTTATTTGACTCTATTTAATTTGTCTTCCGGGTGTTAGGTTATACAATATCACCTTTTTTATCGTCTAAAGATCCAGAGAAGGAATTTCCAAAGTGAGATGGAGTGAGCGATAATGAGGTTGCAGATGAGACTTTTCAGAGTACGAGTACAACAATACAGAATTCTTCAAAGAGAGGTGTCAAAGATTTTATTACTCCAAAGTTAGTCGCTGCTTTGGATAGCCCACGTAATCTGCATGTTCTGTAATACCATTTCGTGCAGGGCCTACGCTACAACTTGTAAATTGGATAAGTAATGAGTCTTTGTAAAAACGCTATTATTTATTTTTTATCGGTTAAAATTGAATCAATCGAGTTGATTAACAGACCATTCTTTTTTTTATGTTCCTTTAACTTTTCTTCTAAAAGTACATAGAGTTCTTCATTAGTATTTATTTTAGAAACGAAAAACTAACAATTACGTTGTTCTCGATTTTAAACATTGTTAAAAATTTACTAATTGCAATTTATGTTTAAGATCAATTATATTTTGACCTACAGACCATATTTCAAGTCGTGGCACAGTCGGTTGCTAGTGATCTTATTTTGTTATGAAATCGCCTTTTTCTTTCCCTGTGAGAAAGAGTAATTAATATTTTTATGAATCACTATTCCTCATTCTTGATGTCATAGAAACCAAATCAATAACAACATTTAAAATGTGCCATCTCGTATATTTTTTCAATTGAAATTTAATACTGCTTTACAGTCTCTCAATTAATCCTTGAATTCCTTTTTAGAGCTGAGCATTAGAGTTTCATTATAGATAGAGCATTGCACATATCAATTCTGGAAACAACTTATTATTATAAAAAAGTGTTCTATCAGTCCTATAGTAATTATTTGTAAGTATCTGATTATAAATTATTTCCACGTATATTTTCTTTGTTACTGGATATTCTGGCAATCCAATTCAATCTAAATGTTTAATTAAGCTGAAGGTTTTAGTGGGTTCGTCGGTTGCCAGGGTGATTTTCCACTGATGTTATAGTCATTTTCAAATGACTTGGCAGCAGGGAAGGCGGGGCCAGCAGAGGGGAGGAGCTTGAGCCCAGTCATGTGATCTTGGGGTAGCCAATAGGAGCGTGGGTGGGGAAATTCCTTCTCCAGGCAACTCAGTCTTGCTCTTCCTTTTGTCGTGCGAAGATCTGCCCTCTCCTTGCCGTGTTGCCACGTGTCCTGCGTTTACATAAGCGATATTTAAAGTATGGCTGTGCCATTGCTGTGGCTGTGGCAACGCCTTGCTGGCGTTCGTCCCTCCCCTACGTCGCCCATCCCACAAATTTCCCCTGCCGTGCGCGAGTAAGCGAGAGCTGACGAGAACGGCCGAATTCTCAGCCGCCAAGTCATTTGAAATGGACTATAGCTGATTTTTCCCGTTATTCAGTGGAGATGCACATTTGACCTTCAAAAGACCCCCAGATGGCATTTGAACCCTCCTAGTTAACAATACCCACAATTGGATACAAAATTTTCTCCACGTTTCACTTTTCCAATAAATAATATGAAGAGTTTCGATGGGAGTGAGTCTCCTACACTTTTACAGAGGCCTCCTCACATGATTTCGTTCTTCATCTCAGCCTACGCCTTGCTAGTTCTCCTAATCCCGTCTGTGGAGCAAAATCTCTGCCTTCCCCCTCCACATACATCCCCACTCGGAGCCACCCATGAAATTTTCGTGTTTGATCAATAGTTCGCCGATAAACTCTGTCCATCACCTGGAACGACAGCAGTTAGCATCAGAACGCGACATTCAGTGGTGTTTCATGAATTTCCAATGAATCAACACACACAAAACCACATTCACTCAATTCCATAGAAAGAGAGAAGTGCCTCAGTCAGTTCTTCACCTAAATGAAAAACCGATTGAAAGAGTGTCAAGCACAATTTTTTTAGGGTTGCTAATCGATGAGTCTCTAAATTGTAAGGTCCATATTAATAAGTTATGTCTTAAACTTGCACAATGTGGAAAAATTTTAAGAAATCTTATGAACATTGTGGATTTAGAGGTGAGAAAAAAGGGATATTTTGGTATCTTCCACTCTCATCTAACATATGGTATTTTTTTTCTGGGGATCATCTCCTGGTTTTCAAAACTTGATAGAATCACATTAATACTATTTGTGACAGGTTGTGGCTACACTTCTGGGTCTACAAGGTGGTTACACCAAATATCCATGTTCCCTATGCTTATGGAATAATCGGGCAGATAAAAAACACTACGTACAACGCAACTGGGATGCAAGACCTGCCCTGACACCAGGTTTGCACATCCTTAAATCAAAAGCTCTCGTGGATCCTCAGAAAATTCTACTTCCACCTTTGCACATTAAACTTAAGAAAGTAGAGATTTTACTTTCTTAAAGCACAAATTTCCGCGTGTCGGTGAGGTCAAACTTAATGCAGACATTTTTGACGGTCCTCAGATCAGGGAGCTAATGAAAGATCTACAATTCGATGAGAGTATGGAGGATACAGAGAGGAATGCCTGGTTAGCGTTGAAGTCAATCATAAAAAACTTTCTTCGCAAAACTTTCCTTCTTTCTTGGCCCTGAGTATGAAAATACTGTGGACGAATTCCTACGGAGCTTCCAACCTCTTGGTGCTCGTATGTCAGTAAAGATGCACTTTCTCAGCTCACATTTAGATTAGTTTCCTGACAACTGTGGAGATCATAGCGAGGAGCAGGGTGAGCGATTTCATAGAGAGTTAGAGATATTCGAGTGATGGAGGAGAGGTACCAGGGTCGCTGGGATGTGAACGTGCTTGCGGACTATTGTTGGTGCCTCAAGAGAGACATTCCAGAAGCAAAACACATACGAAAACCCTTGAAAAGGTCCTTCCTTGCATAATAATGATTTTAATGTATTATCTTATAATTGAGATTTCATCCAAATGTAAGACTGTTTTCAAACCATAATCAGCATCTGTTGTACCAATAAATTTCTGATATGTCATATTAAAAAAATGAGATAGCAATAAAACCTGACCTGGGGGGTTATCCGGGAATGTCGATAACGGTGACATTTACGTCATCACTTCCCTCATTTTGAGAAATACGTCATCAACTCCCGTCAAAGACGGCGCCCACGGCTCATTTGGCAGTTCTTCGTTCACGGACCGACTCAACACCGAAGCTTCCGTGTCAACCGTAATTTTTCGGTGGACGGCGTTAGCGTCGCGACGGAAATTAAAGAGCATCATGGGAAATCCGCCCCGCCTCCGCAGCCGAGCTTTTCAAGCGCTTTCCGTTAGTGTTTTGTTTATTGTTTTGGCGGTATTTGAGAGTCAAGTAAGTTTTGCTTATTTACTTCTTTCATATTTTCATAATTCGAGGTTGATTAATGACAATCCCGCCGTTTATACTTATAGAAATCCTCGTATTTAATCTATTTCATGCTTTCATAGTTGTATATCTAGTGGAAAATCAGACTTCTTCGTAGAAATAATTATTATTGCCATGCTAATGGGTATGATCTACGCAATCAGAATATCACTCATCCAACAGTGATTTCATTTGAAAATACTATTTGGATGCCTTTGGTTTGAGTTACTTAAAAAGGAATTCCTTTCCAGGTTGAGTTTCAAAGATATCTCAGCATGCCGTTGACGCTCATGTGATTCGAAGTGACTTTCGACTTGCACAAATGTTGGACGCCTATATTAAAAGTTTCGTACGAATCATTTTTCATGGATAACTTTCCATCCGTTAATATTTTAGAGACATGGATGACTGCGCTTTAGAAGTGGGAATAGCGAGGCGGCGCAGGAATGAGGAGGATGAAAGACTGAGAGAAAATGCCATGAGGAGAAATAAGTTGAGACAATTAAGAGATGGTGTAGATGATGTCCTCTTTTTTGGGTCACACCGCCAGTCCCGCCATGACTGAAAAACCAGTTGTGTATCAATTACTTGTACTTGTCAAACAAATACAAAGGAAGTCTGCCTTTACAAATGAGAAAGATTCGTACGTATGTACATCTCATAATTGGAAAAATCGATTTGCAGACATAGAAGTGGCAATGTTTTGATAGTTAAGGAGTTGACAATTAATGATCACGAATATTTTGACACTTCATAGCAATTGTTATTTCAACTTACTCTCTCCCACTTGTCCGCCGTCTTCACTGCGCCCCCTTCGACGGCATTAAGGGACGCAGAGAGGTGCTCCCACATCTGTCTTTTCGTGGTAGCCCCTTCCGGGCCTTTACACAGGCCGACAGCAAGCGACCTATGCCTCTCCATATAGTCCAACAGGACTTCAGGCAATATCACTTAACGGTTGCCTATGATTAATTAGAACTAAATGTATCTGCCTCATACCTACTAGTAAAACGGACATGCAAAAATAAATATTACTACGGAACTGGATAATAATGATAACGTAATTAACAACCTCAACCGCCGTTAATTAATTAAATCCATGTATTCATGGCATAAAATATTGTTTAAATCTTCTAAGTAACACACAAATATGAATGCTAAATTACACATAATTCATAATCCTAGGTTAAAAACTCACAGCCTTCTGTGGGTTCCATTTCCGTTCATTTAATATGCCGCCAAATTGCAATAAAAACAAATGCGAAACTCGTAGCGGTGCGCTAAAAACGGAACACAAAACTGAGCCAACGGCTCTGACATCAGCTCATAGATTCGTTCAAAATGTCGTTCGATTGGGTCTTTTTGCCGTTCATTGAAAGCCTCAATGAATGAGTAACGACATTATGACCGACGAAATTCCCGAATAACCCCCCTGACTGAACAAAATGAGAAACATTTCTGAATTTAGTGTGCACTAAATATTTAAAAACATCATAAAAAACCTTGACCCCAAAAATGACGCAGACCAGTGTTATAATGTACGGGACTTTTTGGAAGACTCTTTTGGACTTTCATTTATAAACCATTGTTATTCCTGTATTTTTCTAGAATTTTATATGACTTGTCCTAAATTTTATTGTAAAATATTTGGACCAATAAAGACAATGAATAAAAAAATTAGAAAAGAATTGAAATCCATATTTTCGTTACGGTTAAACAGTCTAGCCGAGTTGTGTATTTGGAGCAGCCATTAAACCCATTGCGATGTCAGTGCCTTGGTGGGCGTTCTTATCTCCTGTACTTTCCCCCACCTCCTCACCTCCCCCCACCGAATTGCATAGAGGCAGGAAGGGGTGTAGGACCTCTCGCGACGCCCTCTCCCGTCCATTGTGCCAACCTCCCATCCTTCCCTCTCCATTGGTCTACGTCACCGCCAAGTTCATCGCCACCCTACAAATTAATTCAGGGAGCGAGATGTCACGACGCTAAAAATGGATTGAAATTGGACTCACTTTAAAAGAAAAAGATCTCCTCTTTGTACTTACACCAAAATACCGTCACTCCTCTACTTTTCGAGATATTTCCAAAATGAAAACAGTTTTCCACGCGACGTGGTGCGACTGTGCGCTATACTGATAGACTTACGGCAGTTCTGGCGCACAGATCGCGTCAGAAATGTCACGGTTTGTTGTTCTAATGATTTTGCAATTCCTAAAAAAATCATATTTAAAAATAATTGTAAATAAAACTTTCGGTCATGAATTTAAAAAACACAGGCACCCGAAAATAAATTAAAGGATACTCACAAAAAAATACATGGACGCTTCGACGCCATCGTCGGCAACAAGAGACTAACTCAGTTTAACACGCCAACAAGAGCGTTTTCTCAGAAGTTAATATTTTATTACAATAGAATATTTACTTCATGCTCCGTACAACTTCCTTCATTTGTAAAAGTAAAATTCGAATTTGATCCCCATTATGAACGATTAACAATCTCGCTTGATATTTTTCTGAAAGGAGGTTCCACCGCGACTGTGTGAGTCAAACCAAATACTAAATTCCACATTTTTTATATTTTGTCAAAAACAAAACCTGCTTTCACTGATGAAATACGTTGCCTACAGAAAACCAAGAGTAAGTTACAAAATATGCAGATTATTCCACGAATATATTTTATATGAGCACTTTTTTCAAGCCATAGGAGCGGACTGCAGCGCCCTTTCTTACGAATTACCGCATTTTGACTTCAATTACGGCAATAATTCCCTAGTAACTAAAAAAATAAGGTGGTAAGATGCCAGTATTTTATTTTTATTCTATTTCTCTGAAATATTTCCTTCTTATTAATAGTTTTTCGCAAAAATGGCATTTGTATTTCAAGGAAAAATACTATTTTTCCCCATGCTCCTCTCATTCCCCATTGAACACCATGTAATTTCAAGTTCAATTATAGAATAAAATGGCGTGGAAAGGTGTTATTTTGTTGTTCATACCAGACAAAGGACAACTTTTTCTACATGTAGACAAAACATGAATGAAGTGACATTTTAGTCATTTTACGGTGGAACCACCTTAACTCCTCACCAGACTTTTCGTCATGACGGACTTCAGACCACTCGGGAGAGTGCCCTCTCGCTTGCTTAGATAGCGAAGCCTCCCATCCCCCTCCCCTCCACCGCGCTAATACCCACGCCTTGTCCCGTTCGCTTCCCCCCCCCCCCGCACGGTCGACTGTTATCTCCCCCCCACCCTCTCCTGCAGAGAGGAGTGAGCGAAGCCTCTGTGGCGGATGAGAGGCGGAAACTCTGGAGCTGGAGGGGAGGGTGGGGGGGGGGGCGGAGGAGGGACAAACATCCCCCTCCCTCCGCTACGCTCGCAGTCAGTCAGTCAGTCGGTTGGTGGCGGGACGGCAGAGATATTGAGAGAAGAGTCGAAGGCCGTCGTCTTAGCCGCCGCGCGTGCTTCCAACGGAGTTCTTACGTCTACTGATCGCCTCCCAGTGTGTTACTGTGTGTCTGTGAGTGAAATAAGTATACACATGCTGCTATATATTCACCAAAGTTGTTACAATCCGTGTCCAAAGTGAGCTCCTTCCATCTACACTCTCAAGAAACCGGGACCAAACCCTTTTTCTCGTTCATCCGACAATTTGACCCGTTATAAAGTGTAGTTCCTCCCGTGTGGATAATATACTTCGGGTGATTGGCCGAGGTTTTTAAGTTGCTCGTTTTTGTTCCTGCATTTCGTTTCCCAGAGCACCCTGCGAATCTGGATGGGATTTTTCCGGGCGGGTCCCGGGAGTCGCGTCCGCGAAGGCGTAATAATATTTCTCTCCTCCCAGTGCGAGTTTGTTTTGTTTTCCTCGTCGCCCTGGTAACCGTCGGCTGTTTGTTTACCTACCTCGCCGCTTCGTTCTTCTATTCCGGGTGAATTTCCCGTTTCCTTCTTGGTGTACCTTCTCTTTTTGATGACTCCGTCCTTCCTGGATTGGCCCGTTTGATGCGAAACACGAGGAAGGTCGTTCTCCTCCGGGGGCAGCAGGACTCTGCCCTTTCGGCATATCAGTCGTGGACATTGCCAGAGCTCGAGTTGGTCGGCGACCATTAGTCGGGTGTCGAACGGCGCCCTTCTCGCGCGGAGTCTCCCGATTCAGTGAGTACCCGGCGGAAGAAAGGAGAGTGGTGTGGGGCTCTTCTCTTTGCGCGCGTTGCCAAGCAACCGGTCGCCAGGACCGCCTCTTCCTCCCGGCCCCCTTAACGCCTCTCCTCAAAAGCCGGGCGCCATCTTAAAAATCCCCGCCCGCCCTCCGAAAAGTGTGCTTCGACCGATTGCGTCTATTTCCATCCTGCGTGAAACGCCGCGGCCGCCGCATCATGCCATCGGCCCCGTTGCCCGCCGCCCCACGCTCTCGTGGCTCGCCCCGGGCGCACTCTTCCCGCCGCGACATCCTCCTCGTGGTGCTCCTTCTCCTGGCATCTTGGTTGCCGTTGGAGGCGCGGGGTCAGCTGCAGCCTCCGTCCGCGGGCGTCCAGAGGGAGCAGCAGTCGACGCAGCTGAGGGAAGGCGGCGGAACTCGCTGCTACGACGACAGCGGCAAACCACAGGTGAGATCGAGTCTTCCCCCCCCCCCCATCTTATTCCCCCGGGACTCCATTCATTACGGCCGCCCCCTTACAATACCTTATCCAAGCCCGCCCACCTAAATGATCGCGGCGAGAGTAGTGCTTTTTCTGTTGGCGCCTCGCGGCAGTCAGATGTTTCGCATCCGGCTGCATCCAGTCGTTAAATGTTTTCCTGCGTTTCTGCTGTTTGTTGAAAACTGCTGTGCTTATTTGCTTTGCGACCGGTTGTTAAGTACCTCAAGGTTAAAAGTTCTCTTGCGGTGTCGTTTCGCGATTGCTTTACAGTTGCCATTGTTGTTGTTGGATAAGAGTTGTTTCGCTATGGATTAGACCCGTCGAACATTTTCCTCCGTTGCACAGTGGGGTATTTGACCCCAAATCATGGCCAAAATTATTTTCCACCCAATTCTGTTGAATTATAATACAAAACTGGTTTAATTGTGTTTATACATTTATTTTATGGTGTAACATACTAAAAAACAACACAATTATTGCATCAACCTACATATATGATTTTCATGAGGCGTTATGGTACCGCGGATTTTCGTGGCCTTTTTGGCGCTCCGGCGGACGTGTCCGCATTCATTCAACACTCAACTACGGGAATACTATTAAAGATAGAGACCTGCTGTTTTTTTATTTAATAATGGAAATATTATTTTGTGTTATGATTGAAAAGAAATATTTTTATCTCCTTTTATTTGTGAGAAAATATTGATAAGCTTTGGCTTATGATTGCTCCATTATAACCGAGAAATGGAAAAATCGGCTCCTACAAGTTGTAACTACAATCTTGGCCTACGTAGTTTGATACATAATATGGGTATAAATTTATTTAAGAGGCCGTTAGGATTAAATCTATGAGTACTGAAGCCGATTATACGTATGGTGAAGTGCAAGATCTTGCGAAAAGAATGAAAACAAAGCTAGTTAAAATGCTAGGTAAACTAAATGCTCGTTGCTGTTGTTAGAAACTACTGTTAGTAAATGATTGCTGAAATTTTTGATTAACCTTTTTTTAAAAGTCATAATTAGACCAAAAAATGAGAAAACATATAATTTAAATAATTGGAACAATTTATTTTTTTCAGTTAATTTTACAATATTAGAAATAAATGTTTAGGCAACCCCCAATGATAAGCCTGTAACGGGGTACCTTCTTATTGTCCATGAAAAAACTGTTTTCCAACAAAGAACATAATTAAATTATACAATGTATTATCTACTGTACAGTGAAAGTGGGAATTTATATTGATACACACACAAAATACGTCTCAAAAATTCAATAAAATTTACATGGCATTCTAAAACAGAAAAATGCATTTCTTACAATATTTTTATTAAGTTTCCGTTAAGTTTCCGTTTACATTATATATATTAGCAAATGATAGGGAAATTCTCCTCCCGCAAAATATTAGGGCGCAAAAGAAGCCTTTCCGTTTTCAATTCAACTGTAGAAAATTGCATACAAATATCAATCATTACGTGTTCTCGATGCATGTTTATTACTAATTAACATCAATAAATCGAAACGTGTAACCTCTTTACCTCTAGCATTTGTACATAGTAGCTGTGAGTTTACTCGTTTTATGTAGAAAACAAAGATTACACCTGAAGTTCAAAATACAAAAGAAAAAAAAGGGGCAAATATGGGCAAGTTTTTTCTGCGTAAAGATGTAAAGCAAAGACTGTTTTTTTTATGTACAATCAAAACTTTTGCCCGACCAGACCCGAAACATAAACAAACTAACCTCCTTTTATGCGTTTTATAACTTTTGACACTTAATTTGGGAACTTTTATTCCTTAACGTATCAATAGTTTAAAAAATAGTGACAATTTTAAGCTTTAAAAAATATTTAAATAAGCAACGTACCCATAACTGAAAGGCAGCAAAATGTTTTGCCGTTCCGAACGTAAACTGAACTGTTATAAAATAATGAAGATAACACTGCGCTTGCAAATAAATCACGTTCGACTCACTCGTCCGTCAAACTTCGACTGACTTTAGCTTACAATATTTGCGATAGAAATCACTTTAGCCGCTGAAATTTGTTTACATCAGGTCCCTTGCCCTTCTAACAAACCAAAATCATCATTTTTTAATTATTTTAAAGTATTTTAATTTTTGGGTTTTTGGCCATGATTTTGGGTCAAATACCCCACTGTGCGTTGGCTGAATTGCGATTGGTTGCTGCCGATTGTTGTACATTCATGCTGCCAATTCCTTTAAGTTCGGAGTTTGAACATTGTCGTGAAGTACATCATTCAATGTTCGTTGCTACCACTTGTTTAATGCTTTGTAGCGTTGGTCTCTTGCGATCTTTTGCTGAATGTCCTTGCACGTCATTGTATCAAGATCATTTTCTCCTTAATTGTTGAATGGTCTGTTACATTGTAGTTTCGCGTTTGATTTCTGCCGGTAGTGGCTCTTTTCCTCTATTGTTTCAAAGTGTTTTCCACCAGTTGTTTAATGTCTTGTTCGTTACTATTTTACGATTGGTTTCTACCGGTTGTTGAATATTTATGGACTTCATTCTTGTTTCAAGTTCACTTTCTAACTCGGCGTTGTGAGGGCCTTTTACTAGTCAAATCAATAGCGTATAGGTACCTTATACCTTATATGTAGGTACTTATCATCCTTTTCCATTTCGAGGTAGGTTCGGCTAAAAAGCGTAGTATTTTGTGTTTTGAATCCGTCTTACGTATTTCTTCTACTCAGGCCTTTTCTCGCAACGATTTGATTCCCAATACTTACGCGTGAGCACTTGTTGTGAGGAAACGCCACTCAGTGGGCAAAACTGGAAAAAAGCTGGCCAAAATTAATAACTCTAATAATTTCCAGTCCATGTTCAACATAAAGTGCATTTTAACGTATTTTGTGCTGATAAATGTGATTTTATCAATATTTTTTTCAATATATCCTACGGATTCAGCGCTATTAATTGCATAACAATTAAATATGCAATAACAAAAGATTAATTTCGATGGTTGAGTGGTCAAGTCTAAATTCAAAATTTCCTATGATAAGTATCAAAATACTGTAATTAATAATGCTTGGAGCTTTAAAATCCGTAAAAAAATTGTCCAAGCAGAAGTTTAATGCATAATACATTTTACAAATTATGACGACTGAAACGGAATGGGAGGAATTAAAAATATGTTTCTCGATGAAAATTAACTTGCATCAAGTTAAAACTTTTTTAATTAAGAGCTTATAGTTTACGTAGATTACATTTTCACCAAAAAAATAAATATTTCATTATTTTTTATTGCAAAATTAGTTTGAAATAATTGGCTACGTTCCAGTCAATTGCATTTTGCTATAATTTAGTCGCACAACTGGGATCAGGATTCAACGTAAACCATAGGTGGAGATCATGATAATTTAATATTTAAATTTTAATATTAAACAAATATTTGTCAATAATATCATTATCAAAAACTTGAATAAGTATTTTGAAAAATAATATTGATAAAAAGTGTCACTGAAAATACTCGTCATCACTCTCATCTTCACATTCGTCATTCCCATAGTCAATTAGTTTTTTCACTTCTGGATCTAAATTTTCCTTCGATTTACAATTTTGAAATGAAATTGAAGAGATCAAGGGATCAGGGGTGAGCAGCAACCTCCGAAATAAATCTTCATTAGTCGCCTCTCTTGAAATCTTCCGCGTATTGTGTTGCCGGAATTTCCTAATATCCTTATTCCTTGATTCCAAGGCATCTTCTGATAGCTGCCCGATGCGCAGAATTGCTTCCTTGGATAGGTATATCTGCACCATGAATTAAAAGCTTGTGCACCGTTGGTGGCATTTAGGTAATACCAAGGGTATTGCTTCACGTATAATTTCGGTGTTGCTAGACTCAGTTTTCGAACTCACTGTGATTGAGTGCTCGACTGCTTGAAATAGCTTTCAAAATATTTGAAAACCTTGAAATCATTGTTTATGGAGCCCTGAAAAATATTAAATTAACTTAAAAATCTCACTAAACTTCAGCAGCGTTGATTTTTTAAAATTTTAAATAGTTGCCAGTTTCTCTTTCCGGTAATATTTGCTGATAATTTAGGGTCCGAAAAGAAGCGTCTAGCTGTGTTACCATCGTTTGTGGTGCCATATCCTGGTTTTGGTACATCTATTATCAGGCCTATTTTCTATTAGCCATTAAATAAGAAATAAAATTGATTGCTAAAATTAGGATTGCAAGTTATCGCAAGAATTTCCTTCCTAATATTGTTCTATATGCTTTTCTCTATCACGCAGTGCAAATAACTCCGTGTAGCCTGATGTCGATAACAACGACAATTACTGTAGGGCATTAAATTTAATGAAAAAACAGCAGTTTTTTTTAATTATAAAAATATTAAAAAACAAGTCAAAAAGAAACAAACTTTATCTCCATTCATGAAATTAAGATCAATTTTGTGGATAAAAATATTTTGAAACCAACATTCTAAATAACGATTCTTTAATAAAGCTATGACGATATATTTAGCTATTTTCCACGGAAAAATTTCGGTCGCCAAAATCAGCCTGACATGCACTACTTTGACCAGCTGTAAAAATTTTCATGGCGTTTTTTATGCTCTGTATGCTACCCTGCTTTTGCTTTGGTCCAAAATTTGTATTCAACGTAAATGGTGTTTCCCACGGTGCATCACATGTGGACCAAAAGATGTAACACAAACGAAAGACGATATTATAGTAAAAAAAATGGAAGTTACGTATTATGAGGATGATGCCTTGGCAGTTTTAGCAGTCGGAATTGGTTACGCAGGCTGATTAAAAATAAAAGAGGCGAAGAAAATAAAGCGAAAGCTATGGTGGACTAGACGTTGGCTGGAAAGAAGAAATGAAGGCGTTGGACGAGGCGTGCTTATCATGTTGGAGAAGGAGATGGTTGCCGACGATCCCGAAAACTATCGGAATTACTTGAGAAACAGTGGGGATGTTTTCATGTCCCTTCTCAGCAAGGTTGAGAGTAGAATAAAGCGCCAGGGCACCAATACGAGGCGGTGTATTCCCGCAATTAACAGGTGTATAATTTAAAAATGGGCATATTAGTTGCGATGATGTTGCATACTTATGCCACTGTGGTGCTATAAACGTTCGTTGAAATGACATTTGTCTCTCCAAATTAGCCTTAGGGCAGTTGCTAAGAGGACCTTAGTTATCTATTATCATTGCGATCGAAACGGGCGGCTCCAGGGGTTCAAAGTATTAGTTTCTCCGGCAGCCCTGTGGAATTGAATACCCTCCAGGAAAAGAGGTTGTCATGGAATTCGTGACAAGTGGAAAATTGCGTGATTTAAGTAGTTTAGAAACAATTTTTTTCAGTTTAAAAGAGCGAGTTTTAACTGAATACATACATATGTACATACTTTCTTTTTACATTACCACCATGTATGGTCAATTTCCAAAATTATTTTTATTTCGAGCGTTTTTCATTTGCATAATATCGGCAGCAGTGTAAAACATATAAGTATACTGTTTCCTTTTTTCATTAAGTATTAACTTGCTGCTTCACTGCCACTCATGTGAAATGAAAAAGAGGCTCTTAATTAGACTCCCTTCCATACTTCTCCGCATAAAAAGTAATAGAAGCTCTAAATTTTAGCCAATGAAAAAAATACGCCGGGTTTTGGTTCCCAGGATTCTAGAAGTAAATCTTTAATAGTCAATCTTTAATAATAGTTTAATCAAAACTCCTCCACTGGCATTCCGGTTGCGATACATCACATATTTCGAATAGTACATGAACTCATTCTCTTTCATTTGCTCGATGAGCGTATAACATCTGCCGCAGGCGCCCAACCTTTGCTCATTTTAATTTTTTGTCTTAAAATAATAGCAAAACACGAACCTGACCACGCTATATCTACCGTAATTGCAAAACAAGAAGTATTCCCTGCAAGAAGTGAACACCTAGGTTACAACGCATAGCGATGCTTCTTTTTATTCAGCCCTCTGATTGGCTGGTTTCGTACATTTGGATGAAAATTTAGAACATGTCCTATCCGTTTGGACCAAACGGAATTGGATGAAACTGTTTGGACGAAAAGGTAATTGGATACAAATACACCGTGGGACACGGTGCACTCCACTTTTATCCTAATTGGATAAAAAAATTGCATCCAAATTGGACCGTGGGACACCGGCTTTAGAGTGCAGAGTTGTAAATAAACTTTAACGTGGCGTAGTGGAGGTCGTGCAAGTTTGCGGAAGATCTTTTTTCTTCGGACTGCAGTAGAAACTTTATCAGAAAGAAAGGCAGATTAATTTTATGGCTACTAATTCCTATCTTAAAATATGTCTGCGGGTATAAAACAAAGCACTTAAAGCAGAAATTATTTTGTTTTTTGTAGTTTGGATATTTTACAACTACAATATTCCTTTGACGATTTCAAAATGATAAGTAAACAATATCATTTTTGGCCATCGTTTTTCGATTCCAGTCCACTGTACGCGCCGCGTGTCGTTTCGTCGCGAAAATTGGCGCTTTTCCGGAAGTGAGCGAGCGATTGTACTATCCGTGTGCCTGGGGCGGGGGGGGGGAGGGGGGGGGAGAAGGGGAGGGGAAGGAAGGGTTAAGGAAGGGAAGAAGTCCAAATTGTACGCCGAGAGACGTCGCATTCATTCATAAAAGTGTGACTTCATTTTGGGCGCGTTCCGAAATTCACTGCCAGTACTGGCTGTGGTGCCAAACCGTTCCGAAATCAACTGGCAGTACTGCACAGTGACCAATGACGTCAGCCAATTGATGACGTTTCTCACTGTGAACTCTACTGCCGCTACTGCGGCCCAAGAGCAGCAGCAGCGGCAGTAAAGCAGACAGCCATCGAACAAATGGCGGAAAAATCAAATCTACAACGTTAATAAATAATATCAGAAGAGTTTAGAGACACTGCTTCGAACATTTTAATGTTTGTATCGGCGAGAGAGAAAAGTCTCGATGCACTTAAATAGCTAACAAAATCTGATTAGCGTATAATAGTTTATAAAACGCATTTATTTATCAAGTATGTAAACCAACTCTAATTAATCGTACCAGTGAATATTTCAATAGGATAAAAGCGTTAATAAAATGATGAGGGAGTGAACAACATCACAAGTGATACAAGTAGAGAAGAAATTACGAATATATTACTCGGATATTTGCGAATGAAAGCGACTTGTGAAATTTGGTACCAAAAATTAATTTAGTGTCATGAATAATGTGGTACACGTAATTATACAGCCTCTTACTAGAGTGGTAACTTAACATAACACTGGCATGTACAATAATTGTCGGGAAACGTAATTTGTTGCATAAATTTAATTGTTAGGGAAAATATTCTGCGATGCAATCCTCAACAACCCGTATATTTACTTAATTTTCGATATCACTCTAGGAAACGCTTCGTACGACTGGCCATGAAGAAAATCCAGGGCTTGAAAAATATATTCTAAGACTTGTTTATAAGCCCAAGATTCAAATTGCTTACTGTAAATTCGATAGTGTTAATTATAACAGAGATTTGTTTAATAACACAGGGTTTTTTCTCCATGCTCGGGTAGCTGACGTGAATTCATTTTATTATCGTCAGAGAAAGTAACCAATCAGTATAAAGTAGCATTAAGTAGCAAGGCAATGAAAATTATAATACTATTAGCATGCTCTTTATCAATGTCATAAGGATTATCATTAAGAATTGACGCATTGAAAGATCGCTTATAATAAATAACCACGTTATTCGGCCATATTGAATTTTAAGCCACTACCGACCGTTCCGAAATTCATGCTACTGCAGCAGCCGCAGTACAGTTTCGCGTTCCGTTTCACGGCAGCATAGGCAGTACTGGCAGTGAATTTCGGAACGCGCCCTTTACCCCATTCTACGCTCTCATCTTTTTACGTGTGTTACGAGACAGGTGCCGCCAAACGAGTTTCTATGAGTTCCTAGATGCGCTACAAATCGCCCACAATTCCTCTCACCATAACTCTCTCTCTCAGCGTGCCTTACGGCGATGCAAGGGAATCTGGAGGAAATCATAGCTTTCTTGAAGATGGCGTTTGTTTACGCAGAGCGCATAATTATGTACGAAAAATTTCTGCATCCGCTGCTGCAGACGAACCGCGAAATATTGCCGCCATTGTGATTAATACCACTCCAGAGGAACTTATCCGCTCGACAGCTGAGTTACGAGGAGTGTTTGAGAAATGGATGATATTGGCGACCGTTATTACTTGATAACTGAATAAATATCTCATTTTCATTGGTGCAATTGCTTCCCTCGGGTGGCCTACTGGACCGCTGAACAGTGGTCCCAAATCGAAAAATGCTGGCCAAAAGTCATTTTTTCAACCTCATACGAGGAAGTTCGGAAAGTTTAATTCGTATTCTACAGTATATGGTCTACAATAGAGGCTACTACAATGGTCGTTGTACTGCTCATAGTAATCTGTGGAATCTGTCAAACATGGGTCATTCGGGGTAAATACGCTTGTCACGCGAACTCCGTCGATTTTTAAAAATTTTACCTTCTTATAACAATGCGCTCGGACTATATATGAAATGTTAACATTTACTACACTTAGATTGGTACCTCTAGGCATCATTTCTTAGTATATTGGTTTCCTTAGTTTTTTTTTAACCTTAACAAAAATGTTTAAACATTATGCTATTTTTACTTGTATTTTAAAATAAAAAGAGCAATGTCGTTTTTAGCGCCGCTTTGCTCCCCGGATATTTCGACATAAATTAAAAAAGTAAAGTATATAGAATATAAAACAAAAGAAAAGTCCTGCATTCGTTTGCGAATTTGACCTCAAGATCGTTTTGAGTATAGCGGTGCAGTGCGCTGCTGCGGGTGGCGGACGGGCCCGCGCGTGGTGTAACCCAAGGAAATCCCATTTTTCTGGCTGGCATCAGGATCCCATGATGTTGTAGGCGTTGCATATCCCAATCGGAAACTTTTGTAGGATAAATTCCTCTCTCACCATGTGAAATAGAGATTCCTTAGTTAGTCCATCGAATTGGCATTAATGCGGCTCGACTAAAATACTCTCGGTGAGGCTCGATATTCAGTGTGATATGCAAATAGTTTTTAAGCATTCTTGAATTGTAAAGTTCCTTAAATAGCTGAACCTTTCGAACTCATTCATTAGGAAAGCGGACTCCTCAAAGCGCACTTGTTTACAGCGCAAGCTCATTACGCACTTGTTCACTGATACCCTTGTAGCCGCCGCGCAAGGAAAACTGTTGCCGAAAAGAGTAGCGCCATGCCGCAGTTTAATTGCCCTCCAACGAGAAAAACCCAACAATGAATGAATTGCACTCAGGCCACCGGGAGTGAATCTTGTCACTGCACGTGTGCAACATTTCTTGGAAAAATACGAATGGAGGATTAAGGCCCTCCTCGACACAAACTATGTCGCAGTTACTTTTAAGCATCGCTAGTGTGAAATCCGCTCGCCAGAATATAGTTTATATTACTTCCTTGCATTGTAAATTCGTGTATTACGAGTTGATTTAAGTGCTGTGAGTTGCTTTAAGCCCAGAGGAAAGTGTTTCATCTATGTTGCGTACAGCAAACAATATACGCCAGGATTCTTAGAGCCAAGCCCACTGTATATTAGTGCTGTGAAGTATCTATTTCAAGTTCTCTTTCGTGAGTTTTTCGACTTTGGGTGATAATCAAAATCTTACTATATTTGATTTGTGCATCAGGATTCAGCCCGAAAGAGATTGTATTAAGTGTTGAATGGAAGTGAGAATGGTTGCGCACCTTGAGGTGCATGAAAAAATTTATCTATAACCTTTAATAAAAAATATGTGCTGGACTACTTGATTGAAATGTTTAATTTAGGCAAAGATGTGATAGCCAAATATACTATGGAACGTTTCATGCAGAAATGTTTTACTCCCAAGTATCTGATTAAGTGGGATCAAAGTTCACGACGTGATAGTGTTTTCTGGAGAATGTTCGGCAGTTGGCTGCAGCAAAAGTTTAAATTCCCTCCCGTTGTATGTAAATATCTTCCTCCGGTGAGTAATAGTTACGTAAACTATGATCAGGTGGAATATTTCGCGTAATCTTAATAACACCACAAATCTTATTAGGTTCGGCAGAGTTAGCTGAAATTGGACGACAAAAAAAAACTAAATCAAGAGTCCAGTGAAAGGTCAAAGAGAAGAAACAGGGAAACGTAGAGCTATTATATGACCTGCTGAGTTAGCCTTAGCTTCATACATGAGCTACCGTAGCAGAGGTGATGATTCGGCTGCAAAACTAATCAAAGAGGTGACGACAACTATTCCTACAAGGGCGTGACGCGTTTTATCGAAATGGAGAGTAAAGGAGGGCAAACAAAGCGAATTATCACCGGAAGGAGTGCTTGACTTGGAAAGTGGTTATCCGAAGACTGCGCTGTTAACATCCGATGCCTTTATTTCCACTATTTCAGGTGTGCAGTTAAAAAATTATGCCCTTATCTGCAGAGGTACGAAGTCTTCTGACTCAGGATGAATCGCAGATCGATAGTGAGACTGATGAACTATCAGGCGATGATATCTGTTATTGTTTTCTCCAATAATGAATAATAAAACTATGGAAATAACTTCTTTATATTCTTATTGCTATTGATAATAATGATACCCAGTTAAATAATAAAACTGGTCGAATATTTAGTGCCAAAGTTGGTGTACATATATATTAGTTTCCAATCCTGGTATTAAAGGCACGAAATGGCTCTATTTTAGGACGTGGGTCCGAATCTCGCCTATAATTTGAATGAAATGATTTATTTTTCAAATATTACAGTGTAGGACAAAATATTACTTACCGGATTTCTGTATGCATACGATTACAATGGCCATCAATGTGTTTTTTTTAATTGTATAAACAATATTCTCGAAAAAACAATAACATTCAGTGATACAGTAAAACTAACTTCATATTCGGATTCTGTGGATAGAAAATATTAGGAACCATGATTATTGTTCAATTTTAATTAGTTACAATAAATTGTTTAAACAATTATCAAGTATAAACTATAAAAATCAGAGATACAGCAGAAATAACATTGCATTCGGATTATAAGGGTATAAAAACATGCGGAACAACCAACAAAGTTCAATTTAAATTTGTTACATTTAATTGTTTAAATAATTGGTCTTGTAAAAACAAAAATATCATAGATACAGCAAAATAAACGTCAAATTCGGATTCAGGGGATCGAAAAGTTATTATATCAACGCTCACGTTTAGTAACTATGGAAAAATAACAGCGGTATTAATTTTGGTCAGCTTTTTTCGATTTGGGACCACTGTGCGCTGGTGCTCGTGATGGCACTCGTGACTCAATTTGCTCATATATTATGAAATCAATTTTCCCCATTGAAATAAATTGAAATGCCACTTATCCGTTTTTTTAGCTTTTTTCACTTCACTTTCGATTAACTTAGTCCTCGCCACTTTTATTGACCTTTTTTTGCCATGTTTTCCTCCCATTCATTTGCACGGCGTTTCAAGAAAAAACCTCTCCTAGGAGGTGTGTTTCATCCTATCTTTCAGAACGTCTCGGAAATGAGTTGGGCATGTGTCATTATGCAGCGGCGATCAGTTGCAACTTTCCCTGGGTGCTTATTTTCTGTAAACTACGAAAGTCTCCCCCCCCCCCCAACCCCCCACGTTCCCACGGACTTCCTAATCTCACTCGTAGAGATTAACTCCTCCTCCTCTGGCTCCTCTACGGTGTATCAATTTCCTTCCAAACCCCCGTCCTCCGGCTCCTCCTCGACCAGCACGTCTTCGGTTTCGAATCATTCCCTTGCCACGACCTCTTCCATGCAGAGGGCAAGATCCTCCTTGGCGAAGAGCGTTTCCAAATTATAAATCACCTACCGGTCCATGGGCAAATAGGATAGCAGCGGTGGTAGTTTTGGGTGGAAGGTAGAGGAAGTTTATAGGCTTGAACTTTTCTCGGAGGTCGTCTTCGAGTTTTGTCGGGTGGGCACTGTCCAGGGGCCTTATTCAGTAAGGACTTGACACGGTCGAACTTCAGAAAATCCGTGGATTCAACGTCACTTTCCCCGACAAATCTCAACAATTGAATGACCCTATTTGAAATTTTATAGGCTGTGACGTCAAAATTTCGTCACTTTCGAGACTCGGAAATTCCGAGAACATACAGAGTAGCCCCCCAGGTCGAGAAGGACTCGCAGGGCTAGGTAATTTTCTTGGAGATACGTGCTACTTAGAGGAAGGACCGAGGACCATTCCACAAAGAACTGAATTGTGGCCCACGCTGCCGGGTTTGCGCTCCACACAACCTGCAATTTTTCTTTTATCTTTTGTGACTTGAAAAATGCTCTGAGGTTCTGATGCACGAGCACACAGTGAGCTGAAATCGAAAAAGGCTAGTATTAAATGAAAAAGTACTGTTTTAATAACGGTAACGGTAAATAAGGTAACGCAAGTAGTTTGTTTCAGTTCTCACGAATAAATGATATAAGAGGGCTAAAAGTGTAACAAAGTTAGCAAAAATCACCCACCTTCAATTGTTAATGGTATTCAGGCTTTTGGTTCTGCGATTAATTATTTAGTATTAGGCAACAGTTTCACCGTGCTATACTGCCGGTTTCGTCGGGCTTTTAAGAACAACAATGGTCTTTTTAAAAATAAACAATTCCAGCAGTTGTTGATTTTGATAAGTAAAAACTTAATTTGGAAGAAGTCTCTTCCAGGTATAAGGGAGTTTATAACTATCCTCTCTAGTGATGTTATTTGGTCTTTTTTATATTTCAATCGCCTCCTTTATGAGCCGCGGAAAGTAACTGCTTTCTTTGTGTAGTACTCTTTCCGTCTCGATGTCAATGGCGTGACCCTCCTCTAACGTAGTGTGCTCAGCCACGGCAGAGTGATACCAGTCTTTCTTCCGGATTGCACGTTCATGTTTTTTTAATCGGCATCCAATTGATCTCTTGGTCTGCCCCACATATGATCTTCCGCAACTACAGAGAAGTTCGTATACACCCTCATACATTGTGGGTGGTAATGGATCTGTATTCACTCGTAGATGATCTCGTACTTTGGAGGTAGTGTTATATCCTGTGATTATGTTATACTTTTTCATTATTCTACCTATGCGATCGGTCGTACCCGCAATGTTAGGCTGCATAACATATCCCAGAGGTTTAGGAGTCTCCTTCTCTTTAGATTTTTTTGATGTCACTCTTTCAATTAATTTCAAAGTCTGTTCAAAAAATTTCAATTAATTTCAAAACTGCTGGAATTGTTTATTTATGTTTTGAAAGACCATTGTTGTTCTTAAAAGCCCGACGAAGCCGGCAGCATAGCACGGCGAAACTGTTTCCTTATCCTAATAATTAATCGCAGAAACAAAAGCCTGAATATGATAAACAATGAGCTGCGAAAATCTACAAAAAAAGTTCACCTTCAATTGCCTTTCAAAATCCCCAAAGTCAACCTGATACAGAACCTGGTGATTTATATGAGAGGTAACAACTGATAGTGGCAAAGAAAACAGTTTATTGCTAATAAGGTATAATTTAATTTTACGGCTCTTGCTATATTTTCCGCTGTTATTCAACAAGATTTCTGGAACTGTTTTCAGTCAATGTTTCTCAAATATGTTGGAAAAAAGTAAATTTAGAGGCGATAGACGCGTTAATATTCACATATAGACGAGAGACTGCAAGACCTCTTTGAGTGTAGTTCCAAAGAGATAAGCTGCGACCGTTTGCGACCCCAAAAAAATTCTCTTTCTAATTAGCGGCGGAGTCACAGTCCGCCGCCATCATGGTCACAGTCGCTCCCGTTCAAGGCCGTAATGGGGAATGCTTTGGATGAGCCGCACCAGGGATGGGCGGTAGGTACTAAAACAAAGCACCGGTATTTTTATGAGTATTAAAAAGCTATAATACTACTAGCATGGTAGTATAGGTGTCGCAAAACTTGGTGGCACTCACTCGTACAGAAATTGACGTCAGGGAGAGGAGATCATACAAGAGAGGAGGGATAAAGATGCTTATGTTCTCTCTGGGGGTCCCCAAACTGAGCCCTGTGGTACCTCTGCCCGCTCTACAACGCTTAATTCGTCCTCAGCGACCTTAAACTCTACACTGGCGAGTGCCACCAAGTTTCGCTATACCTATACTGACGAAAAAAATACCAGTACACCGGTATTTATGTGATTCATTAAATATTTTAATTAATTATAAATAAATATACGTTTCATCCTAATTTTCCGGTATTTCGGCAAATTAGAATGTTAGTCCAAAAATATACGCATACATTTCCATCCATCGGCATTTTTAAAGAACTTTTATCGCGATTCAAAGATCTAAAGACCTTTCCTGTCGTATAGCTATGTTGGGGGTTGTTCGGGTTTCCGACCGGGTCCAAATCTCCATTTCTGCCGACATTTCAATGAACGAGTCATTCATCGAAACGGTCGGAAACTCGAACGACCCCCAACATTCATCTGGAATATACATCGGCTTTTCAGTAAATACTTTTTATTTGACGCTGCATGTTTGCGCTTGTCGCTTTTTGTTGGAATGATTTTAAATCATATGAAGAACGGTGGGTATTGTTTTGATGTTGTGTTCATGTAAAATTTATCTTGTGTTCGGCATGCGTCAAAAAATTCATACTTACCTATTCTATCAATAATGATAGCAAACATATTTCATCTTCATCATCATCATCGGTCAACAATCCTAGGATTGGTTTGACGCAGCCCTCCACTCAATTCTTCTGTCTGCCAACCTCTTCAGATTGACGTAACTCCTCTCATTTATATCCTTCACTACTTGCTCCATATATCTCATGCGAGGCCTGCCTTTTCCATTCTTCCCGTTCACTTTTCCCTCTACGATTGTCTTCATCAGGCCGTCGTGTCTTAAGATGTGTCCTATTAAGTTGTTCCGTCTCCTTTTTAAGGTTTTCAGTAGATATCTCTTTTCTCCCATTCTTCTTAAGACTTCTTCATTTGTCACTCGGTCGATCCATTTATCTTCATCATTCTTCGGTAGCACCACATTCCAAATGCTTCCAGCCTGGACTTCTCTGCTTCTGTAATTGTCCATGCTTCGCTGCCATATAGTAGAATTCTCCAGACGTATGTTCTAATGAAATGTTTCCTCACTTCCACGCTTGTATTTGCAGCTGCAAGCAGAATCTTCTTATGGTAAAATGCCCTTTTCGCTTGGGCAATTCTACTGGCAATTTCTCTTTTACTTCGTCCATCGCAACAACATTCGTCCAACATTTCATCTTCACGGTTATGCAAATAAGAAAAAAGACAGACATATTAGGGGCCGTTCAAGTATTACGTAAGACGATTTATGCTAAGTTTGACCCCCCCTCCTCCTATGTAAGACAATGTAAGATTTTCCCAACCCCCCCCCCCTCCCTCTCAGTTTTACGTAAGACGTTAGATATTTGTATTTACTCTACGTTAAATTTTCGCTTTCTGCAGTTTCATCTTCTCATAGAAGCCATCGTACAGCTTTGAGCACTGGATATCGTATAACTATGTAGTGTTGGAGTACCACATTCATTGAGCATAAAATTAATGTAGCTAGCCAGTCAGGTGACAGAATAGGAGAATTGGTGCAGCGGTGAGATTACGGAAAATACGCCATTAACGAGCGGATGCTCCATGTCACTGCTAAATTTCAATTGGAAACGATTGATATATTGTTTCAAGATATAAAAAATCTTACCTAAATTGGTTCCAGACCTCTGCCCCCCCCTTTCATAAGACAATGTAAGATTATCCCAACCCCCTCTCCCCCCAAAAACGTCTCTCGTAATACATGAATGGCCCCTTACGAGGATATTTGAAAATTTAGTGTAGTTAGTAAATTTTCGTAGTTAGTTCCGTTAGTTGACATAAGATGAATGATGCCTGAATACCGGTATTTTTAGTACCGGCACTGTCGGTATTACCGATTTTAAATACTGGTCGGTACTACCGGTTTTCAAAAAAATGAATACCGGTATTTTTTGCCCATCTTTAAGCCACATCACGCGTCTGTCTCCGTACAATTACTCCATCGTTGCCACACTAGCGATTAGGGTAAATTCAAAGTGGCAGCGTGGCTCTGGTGGTAGTTTTAAAAGTTTGCCCTGGTTGCGAATGCGGACGTCACAAATTTATAGGGGTATATTTGAAATATTTTCACCTCCGACCTACGCACATTCCCTTACGTTAACATATTTGTGTGCCGACGACGTCGTAGTGTCCACTAGCGCGTTCATCCCCACCAAGGGGCTGCAGCCGGCCCTGAAAGACGTGGAGAACTGGAAGAAAAAATGGAAGATGTCTACTAATGCCAAGAAATCTTCGGCTATAAAAGAAACCAGCCCCCAAACAACTAAAAATAGGAGTAACTACCATCCCCTTTGAATGCGAAATGAAATACTTGTGAGTACTTCTAGTCAATAAACTAGACTTTAGCCAACCTAACTCGGGTACTATAACAAAGGCAAATGGCGCCTTCCAGGGCCTCCAATTGCCTCTGGAAAGGATCCTCCCCCTCACCCACAAAGACAAAATGAAAGTTTTCCGCTCAACAATGGAACCGCTCTTCTAGAATGATTGCTATGAAAGGGGCCTGACTAACTTCGTTGTTTATTTTATCAACCATTGGTTCTGCAATGGAAGGAATGAGATCATTTTGAATATCGCTCGATATTACCGAGAAAAAAGTTAAATCAATTTAGATGGTTTTTAGTTCAGATTTGGTGGTGCCCTTGGGAGTACATACATGTTATTCCCGGAACTGGATCAACCTGAGTGCTCACCCGGTCCATCAGCCAATTCGAATGTATGAGTAATATAGAATTTAGAAGATGCAATTTTCCACAGATAAAAATTCTTAATCGACCCGGTATTCGATGGTCTGCATCATCATTCATATTAGAACCCCACTATATTTCCAGGTCCGTCAGAAACGATAAGAGAGATATTTTGCCGAACTGATAGGTATGGGAATTCGTTTTTCCCCCGAACCATAAGGGACTTTAATAAATGCTAGGCGTTATTTCTTTAGAGCGTTTCTTTTTTATATGTAAACGGCTGGTGTCCTAACACCCCCCGCCACACGCCTGTTGAGGCGGCTTGCGGGGTAGTATGTAGATGTAGATCATCCGACCGGATGATTATGCAGTGCGTCGAAACCCGGGTCGAATAAATTTTTATCTGTGGAACGTTGCATCTTCTAAATTCCATATTATGCTGAAATTCTACAACATCACGCCTGATACCTCCCTTTTTGTGCCAATATATGAGGAATGTTTTTAATAAAATAAAAAAATTGAAAGCAAATTTATTATAACTTTGAGCAGAGAAATTATCATATTAATAGAGTGCAAAATATACTTAACATATTTTAGTCTTTTATTGTTTAAAATACGCATAATTTATTTGTATGCTTTGCTAGTGTCCTTCCCAGTGTATAATTTATTCCAACCGGAACCTGAACATTTTTGGTTTTGTCTTCAGGTTAAAATGCTCGATTACTTTTAGACTGAATACCCGACACTATTTTTTTTCCTCAGAACCTCCCATCATTAATTCAACTTCTTTTCCGCTTACCACCCCCGAACCAATGCTAAATTTTCCTCAAATAGTAAACTTTCAATGAGCATAGTTCACATTTAAAGATAGGTATACTTAACTATTGCTTGCAGACTTGGGACTGAGTGTAGATCATACCTAAATACTTAAGCAATTCTTGCACACTTGGGAAAGAGTATAGTTCATACTTAAATACTTAAAGTAATGCTTGCAGACTTGGGACAGAGTATATTTCATACTTAAATATTTAAAGTAATGCTTGCAGACTTGGAACAGACTATAGTTCATACTTAAATACTTAAAGTAATGCTAGCAGACTTGGGACAGAGTATAGTTCATACTTAAATACTTAAAGTTATCTTGCAGACTTGGAACAGAGTATGGTTCATGCTTAAATACTTAAGTAATGCTTGCAGACTTGGGGGTAGTGAAAAGGGAAGAGAAATGCGTGAGTTGGGCTCGGCCTTCTCAGAATACACATCGCTCACAAGGACACAAGTGTCCTCAGCTTCGTTCCGCCCAAGATAATCCTCTCCAGGACCGGAAGGGCGCAAAGGAAGAGTCTCAGGCCTTTTCCAGCAGCCTCCCCCTCTTCCCTCGGACCACCCTCGAACCACAAAGCGACCCTTTTCCTCTCCATCCCTTCCTTCCACCCAAGCGAGCCTACTCGCCTCCCCCTCTCCCCACACAGCCCCCTCCCCCGGATGTGCCCTGATCGTAAGTACGTTGGTGAGGACATGAGGAGACACTGCCCAAAGGCGGTCTTGGAAGGCAGGCGCTTTGGCGCATCCGTGAGAGGTAAATTATTTCGTGGAGAAAGTTATGGGAGTTAAGGCGATATCGTCGGAGACGTTGCAGAACGTCTTGCTTTTGAAATCCCCTTGAAATAATTAATGAGAACAAACCAATAGCCTCCAAAAAAATGGCTAAGTATAATTGATGATATCACTTAAGAGTCGGACTGCGTAGCGTGGTCTAGTTGGTGGGATGGCTAGAGTAATACCACAGAATAGAGACCTACGGAATCAGAATGGAAATTCCGTAGGTCTCTATTCTGTGGTAATACTTCCCATTCCAATGGCCCAGGTTCGAATCTTGGCAGTCTCTCCACCCTTTATCGACTATCTTACCCAGCCATCTTACTCATAAATTATGGCACAAATGATGTCTCTTCTCCTTTGGCTCCTCTAATAACTGCTACATAATGAAGTAAATGCGTAATCAGAGATCGAATCCCTGGGGTTAGCCGAATACAGCTCTTGGAATTAAACTTTTACTTTCAATAGGGAAGTGCTCTACGTGGGCGACGTGAAAAGTTCTCGGCCTGGCAATGAAAGAGTGTTAGTTTTAGGTTTAAATTGCAATTAATTTTCTACATAGTCCCCCTTTAAGTTAAAGCTCTTTGTCCAACGTTTTTTCAATGAGTAAATTCCATGACGGAATTGCGATTCTGGAAGGTCTGCAAAATGACCATCTACGGCTGCCATAACATCTTCATTGGACTCAAAACATTTTCCTGCCACAAATATTTTGAGATGTGGGAAAAGATGGAAGTCAGAGGGTACCAAATCTGGTGAATAGGGTGAATGTTCCAACAATTCGTACTTCAAATCCCTCAGTTTTTCCATTGCCGTAGGACCTTTGTGGGCTGGTGCATTGTCCTGGTGAAAGATGATTTTCTTCTTTTGCAATCCAGGCGGCTTCTCACGTATTTTCTCATCAATTCACCATTTATTGTTTTACCCTTTGCAGAGTAATCAATTAGAAGAATCCCTTTTGCATCTCAGAAAACACAGGCCATCACCTTTCCAGCGGATGAAATAGACCTCGCCGTTTTTAGGGCTGGTCCGCCGGCTTACACCCACTGCTTCGATTGCTGTTTGGTTTCTGGCTTGTAGTGGTGGACCCAAATCTCATCGGCAGTAACAAATCGGCGCAAAAAATCAGTTCGATTCTTTTGAAAACGGTCCAAACTTTGCTGATAAATTCGTTTTCGCACTTGTTTTTGGTCGGCATTCAACAACTGCGGCACTCATCTTGCTCGAAGATTTTTTATATTTAATTCTTCATGTAAGATTTACCACACTATTTCTTCTGATATGCTTATGGCATCAGCTATTTCATGTTATGCTCCGCCATTGCCGACTTCTCTGGTTGAGCTAATCTAAAATGCCTTCGGTGCTCTCTCAGCCTCGGCTCAATCGTTCGGCCTGTCTCCCCCACATATATTTTTCCGCACATTATTTTTTTTTATCAAAAGGAGTCAAAGAGTGAAGTGAGCGCCGATCGGAGCGGAGCTGATGGGATTTATAAGGACTCAAGTGAGCGACGAACGTGCCGAATGGGTGAGCGCTCCGAGGCTGGGGAGCTCGGGAGTCATCGGGAGCGAATGAGCGAGCAAGCGGTGAGCTCAGTGGGAGTTGGAGTGGGGGAGCTAGCATAAGAGCAACCGCTCTTTTCTGAAGAGTCACGAGTCGTTCACTCCGTAAAATGATCTAGCTCTTCGAGTCGACTCACGAGCGGATCGCCCATCTCCCCTATCTAGCCTTCTTTTGAGTTATGACGTCATCATTTCCAAGATTCTCATTCATGCTTCTTCTTTTGAATGACACCATTTCGTCCCGCTTGGATATCTGGGGAAAACAAAGGTATTCACAATGCAGCTGCATCGCCGCCTGGCATAGTTACTTGAGTAATCCGTTACGCGTCAAAATAATACTTCTCTTTGGAACAATGCCCTCGGCGAGTGGCAGTGAGAGTGTCTTGACAAGATGCCTTAGTCGATGAATATTTTTAGTGATAACTTATCCCGGCTGAGAAGTCGACTACGGCGCCTTCTTTATCTGTCTATCTCCACGGTATCATATCTTCCACGGAAGTCTTCTGTCTGCAGAATTGCAGTGTTTCGCTGATATCAAAACAACTGAGTCGCAATGAACCGTCCTTATTTCACCAACTATTTTATTTCCTGCCAAATGTGTGCACTTTTCGTAACTTTGCAAATGTGTTACAGTTGCGTATAAAATAGCCTTTTCCCAAGTGAGGCTCATTTTCTTTTGTGAGCTCATGTAATTTCTAAGGTCATCTCCACTTAAACTTTGACTCAAACTTGCACTACCGTTGAACAACATACATATAATTCTATTGATACTGTCTATTCTAATAATAAATAATTGTGATAATTCTATTCGAAACTAAACTATTTGGTGGTTCCGGTCTCGTTTAACATCCCTGGGAAAAACCTAACAGATATCAAAAGTTTCCCTTTTTGAAAATGTGACTGAAAAGCTGAAAATACACTTTTTCAATTACAAATACAAAAAATGTAAGTATCTTTTTATAACCCCATGACACTTGGTAGGTTACTGTTTAACTCAAAAGACAAAATGTATAAAATTGGTATCAGTGTGTTCAAATTTAAGGACTTCATGATCTGTTACATTGGCCAAACCGGACGGAAGAGTTCTTCCGGAATTAAAGAACACAAAAATAGTTTTATAAATAGGGATATATGAGTATGATCTGGGTTTGGGCAACATCTATTAGACGAAGGAAGGGTAGTGGCTTCGGGCCTAAGTTTTTACATTGTATGCCATTAAGATTAAAATTAATTTTTGAAAATAATATGAAGTTGCAAACTTTTCTGTACGAACTCCACTTTGCAATGACAATGCATTTCGTTCTCATTCACCTCTTATAAGAGCTTGACCGTTTGCATATATCCAGTTGTTTTATCTTTTACTGTGTGACGTAACTCTGTCATTCCTTTCTTGTCTGACAATTCGCTTGGTGCTCCGCTGACGCATTTGGTGTCTTCTCTTTGTTAAACCATCATGACTCGAGTCTGTTTTGTTTTTCCGTTGTGTTCTTTTGTTTGCTGTGTGACACAAGTCCTCCTCCGTTTGAGACATATAATTCACAGACCCCCATTTTTCCTTCAATACGCTAGTGTACCAAAAAAATTTCACAAACGGATATTTTTCTCATATGACATTTTACACATATCGAAATCAAGTATATTAACACACATTTAAAATTAAATTGCAATATTTTTTTAAGGGTGTAAGAACATTCCTTTGTTAAGTTACTCCCAGCATCAAGCATCAATCACGTCAAGCTGAATATAGAAGCACACATGAAAACGAATGATTGGCTTAGCCTTTAAACATATCAATAACATCTTAGGAAGATAACAATTAATGAACACAAGAAGTGACAATTTCATAAAAGGGTCGTGAAGCGTATGTAGTCTAGGAAGATGTCCTCTATGGATTTTATTACAGTCTTGGATTTAACCTAACATTTAAGACTTTGACCTTTCAATTTACTTCTGTCCAAATTGGCTCCCTTAATTCTGCAGCATTGACATGTAATTCAACAATACATAACTATGCTGTTCAACTTGTATCACACTATGACGGCTATGATCCAAATGTAAACAAAACTATCCCAGAAAATATTTTAGCTCTTTCATGATAGTTTGGTAACGCTTAACCATTAACTTCATCTTAATCTTAAACTTATCCCCCTCACGAGCAGAAGCCTTAACCTTGTGGAACACCATCTTAAAAAAATTATGACAATTTATCATTCACAGTAATCGTGTCCGGTAATTGTAAATTTTATAATTGAATATTTGAGAAAAGTGTTGAACCTTCAAAAAATTGTTGACATTTTTTGACCAAACTGAATTTCACGTGGCTTTTATGAGCATTTTATGTTATTTAAAGATATACATTTGAAACAGAGAATCGCAACTTCACTTCAACAGAATGAATGTTTACTTTTCATCATTTTTGCTGTTGAGAAACAAAAAGGGGAGGTATCAGGCGTGATGTTGTGGAATTTCAAATTCTTATTAAATTAATATTCTTTCAAATCTTCTAAATTTTTATTATTTTGAGAAACAACTTATAAAAGTCTAAAGTATTCAAAGACTCGCATCAAAGCTCAAATTTTGGCTCGATTCTCTTCAAAGTTGAATCCACTCACCTTTTTTTTCACAAGAAGTTTCCTTTCTTTGCAGGACTTCTCTATGGTAGAACTACACGATGTGAAAACCACCTTTCGTTGTCTGGTCGCTGAATTAGAATTTCGATAAGAGTGATTTAATCTGTACATCTAGTCAAAAACGCGTCCCAGGTTATTGACGTGACTATCTTGTAAATTAGATGTCCTCAAAAATGTTTCTTGTGTTTAATGGATGCCAAGTTTCAAGAAACACAAGGCGTGAAAACTAACGCCTTCATAGCCAAAAGTATACGTCTATAAACCTCATATTTACCGGAGTGCGAGTGAAAGTACTTATTTACTGTTTTATAAATAAAGATTAGAAGTATAAGAGTAATTGAACGCACGCGCAAACTCCTGCGGCAGAAATTAACCAAACCATCGAACCACGATCGCGCGAGTCATTTGCAATCGCCGCCGTTATTGAGTCAGGTGCGCAGGAGCGACTGGACGAAAACAGTTTCATCTACACCTACAGAATAACCTGCAAGCCACCGCAGTTGTGCGTGGCATGGGGTGAGTAGTCACAAACATGCATTACACTTTACCCTAAAGTTAGTGTAACTACGACTAATTATGCATTAGTATAAATCGCTAATGCTTGTCACGAGGCGAAGCCACACAAGCATGCAATACACTACAGATATTATCACAATGGAGAGGGACCGTTAATATATATGTATTTTGCAACTACACAAATGGACAGAGACTCAAGACTTATGTAGAAAACATGCACGGCGTGCTGCTAGTACTAGGTAACAGATAAGGGTTCAAGTATTAGGGAGTACTACTACTACTAAGAGCTACACTACCTATCAACAAACCTAGATAAAAGTCTCATTGGCCGCTATAATGGTCCCTTATAGTTCGTGGAAAAAATGACATTTTAAATCTGTTCTTTCTGCAGTCTAGTTCCCTAATTTTATTCTCATTATCTGATCTACCGTAGTATTGATCTGATTTCGTAAAATATTATCAACGTAGTCAGAAAATAGACCGGTTTGGAACTTACATAATAGATGAGTCTAAATTTTAATCGACGGTCTGAAAGCTTTTCCCATCCCAGTGGCTGCAAAAGGTCAGTAACACTAACGAGATTATCATAACGGTCTTAAACGTATCTTGCATATCTTCGCTGCACGCGTTCTAACTCAGTTTCCAAGCCTATCTCATAAGGATCCCAAATAATGGCAGCATAATCCAAAGTGGGGTCTAACGAGGGAGAAGTAGAGCTACTTCTCCCTCGTTAGACCCCACTTGGAATATGCTGCCATTATTTGGGATCCTTAAGAGATAGGCTTCATTCACCTTTGCGGATGTAATCTGTGATGACTTGGTGAACACACTTTGAAAGTAGGAATTGAATAAGTTGGCTTTGTCCTAAGTACTTGTTAGTAATTCGCCCTTTTCGTTTCGTAGTGGTTTCGTAGTTTCGTTTCGTAGTGTTCCGTTTCGTTTCGTAGTTCGCTCTTTTCGTTCGTTCCGTTTGTTCCACGTGAGAGTCATTTCCGATCGAGATATTAGTATTATGCACAACACAGATGCTATTGTATCTCATGAAATTACTTTAGACTCTCAATGCAACGAAATATGTTGCGTTTGTTTTATAATTCATGTACATTACGTAGTGTTCAAGGGTGGACGTAAAATGCCGTCTTTCCCTTTTTCAACCCATTCTTTACCCTTTTTTCACCATCTCAAACAACTGTGGCACTTGCACATTCGACAATGTTTTCCTTCGCCTGATTGGTTACTCACCGAAGTTAATTATTTAATTTCTTATTCCTCCTCTTATTGCAGGTTAAGGAAATGCCTCAAAAAAATCCTGTCCCATCTCGGGATACTTCCAGGATGAGGGCTGTTGTAAAGCAAAGTGCAAAATCTGCTCTAAAACATTTCTTTCAAAAGTGGTGCCTCAGGCAATTTACTTCGGCACTTGAAATTACTACATCCAACTATCCAGCCTGTATCCTCTGGCATGAGTGGGCAATTGATTCAGATGAGGTGGCCAGTACCTCACTCATTGTTGCAAGTACTAGCTTCCCCAAATCAACAGAGACTGCAATCCCTTTCCCATCAAAATCACTTGAGACAATGCCATCACCTTCATCAAGTACTAGAGAGCCGTTGATACATAGAACTTTTACAGATTTAATAAGGAAGCCAATACCAGACAGAAAACTCGTGGCGATATAATTTTTGGTGGAGTAATCGGATCTAAGTGAAGAGGGGAAAACGTTGAAACATTGCGACGGAAGCTAACATGCCGGTGCGGAGTAGGTCAGCCAAACGACAGCATTCTGATACGAAAACAACTACTAAGACTTTGTTTGACTGCGTCCCTCCCTCGAGGTGTTTGTCGTGCAAATAGACTCTCGGCTTTTGCGGACCCTGAGCCACTCTTTTTCCCTCCAGCCGGCCTCTCCTCGAGCGAGTGAAGTCGACCGCCCAGAGACGGACGCTCTCGGTCAAAGTTCATTCGTGGCTCGAGAGGGCGAAACGAGAGGGTGAATCACGGGAAACTCTCCTTCGCCCCGCCCTCTCTCTTCTGTTTCTCAGCGCTCGGAAGTCTCTGCGACGGCAGCGGATGCACATGCAGTGGCGAACAGAGAAGAGGTTTGGCATTCCACGGACCCCCGTCATCTCACAGATAAGCCCTCCCCTCTCAAGAGAGAGGCAAATGAATGCTGCTGCTCCCTCTGACCTCCTCCTCCCGCCCTCTCTGACCAAAGTGAACGCAACGCGATCATCACGAGACATGGATGCGACGACGACTACTACGCTTGTCGCATCCTCCTCTCGTCGTAACGGAGACATTATTTTTATTATTATGGCATGGTTTTCTGAAACTCGCTTTTCTATA
Organism: Pyrrhosoma nymphula; assembly: GCA_963573305.1. NCBI lineage: Eukaryota > Metazoa > Arthropoda > Insecta > Odonata > Coenagrionidae > Pyrrhosoma > Pyrrhosoma nymphula. The sequence goes on along the minus strand of OY754329.1, from coordinate 152,433,475 downwards.
AATCCATGGTTACCACTTCATTTATGACTAAATAATAATTATGTTATGTAACCCACTCTCTATTTTGTGATTCGAGGTGGAATAGTGGTAAAGCACCCGACTCTCGTCCCTGGGAATAATTACAGGGATGTCGCATCAAGTCCACAATCTGGCGTAATATTTCTTGTAAACATTCCTAGTTTTTTTTAGTCCTAATTAATAAAATGTTTATAAAACAACTAGTGTTGGGTGGACTGGTGTTTTTTATAAATATTTTATTGTCTAGGACTAAGAGGTAAACATATAAAAAAATTTAAGCATGCTTTTCTAAAAAAATAAAATTTAATTGAAAAATCTAAAAAAATAAGAAATAGACATCTTAATTTTGAGTAATATGGTAACAACTTTGTTTTTTCCGCATTTAGGTTTTAATTAAACGACCATGGTTTCGACGGTTGACGTCATCATCAGGTTTTACCGTCGTTTCAATTAAATCGTTAATTAAAACCTAAATGTGGAAAAAACAAAGTTGTTACCGTATTATTCAAAATGAATAGCAAATTCCACAAAGTTACGCCGGGAACCACCAACTTTAGGAATCTAAACTTCGTCCTTAAAAAAAAAGGAAAAATAATATTTTCTCAAGCGAATGAAAGTTTAGCCTAGTACTGGAAATAATTAATATGTTTTCAACAACATTACATGTTTTAAAAAAAAGAGAAGAATCAGGCGTGATATGGTGGACGTTCACCATAATGAATCACAGAAATAGATAATTTTTATAAATAGACAATTTTCCACTAGATTAGATTTAATACGACCATGGTGTCGATGCGCTGCATCATCGTCAGGATAATGATGATTATGCAGTGCATCGAAGCCATGGTCGTATACAATTTTATCCAGTGTAAAATGTCCATTTCTATGATTCATTAAATGTTTAAATTAGTCTTATTTATGCGAGACCACACAATGAAAAACATCGGGGCGCGACCTCATTTATATTTCGCACGTTAACTTCAGTTCTCATGATGTAATTTCTCGACCTCTTTTAATATATGATGTTAATATCAGGAGTTCATTAACTTAGGTTCATTTAAAGATTTTCTATAAATTGTATATTGAAGCTCTCTATTCCATTGAACACCAAAATCTTCATATTTAATGAATGTATGGTGATATCGAATATGAAAGAGTTCCCCATGCTTTTAGACAACTTTAAACGTGAAATAAATAGACAACTTTAAACGTGTTGTATTGTTGAAAACATATTTTTTCTATTTATATTCATAGGTTTATTCTATGGCTAATTTCCTTTAAATTTAATTTATTTATTTCTAGTACTAGGCTGAACTTTCCTTCACTTAGAAAATATTTTTTTTAGTACGAAGTTACGAAACCTATTTCTTTTTTTTTCGTTTTTTTTTAAATGACATTTTATGTTTTTAGAAGAGCATGCTTTAATTTCTTTTTTCATTTTTAAAAATTCGAGTGGTTTTTGGAGTAATGAAGTTAAAATAGTAATGTTAATAGCGTAGATAATTTTTCACACCTGACTGAACTTCTGAGTAGATGACTAAATAAACATTTTGGAGGTTTTACCGTAATTTAATGTTTCAATCTGTGCGCTTAAGAACGCCTTCGCGACCAAAGGATTTATCTGGCGATTTTATAAAAAGTATTGCGGTGGGTAATTAATTTATTTTTTAATATAATTGATTGGCAATGCAAATTACACTCCATTATATTTCTGAGAGGATATGTGCATCGGAATATCTTCATTTTTGTAAATGGCTCTTTCTGGAGCGCTTGGCGCACACCTCATCCCATAAATAAAATGGCCAAAGTTATTTATTTCGGAAAGTAGTGCCGCTGATTATTTGGTACGACTAAAATATACGGGATAGTTCTCTTTTTAAAGAGAGACCAAATTCATGGAATTCTGTGTGTATTCAGTCGTATACTTGGACTGGATACTCGAACCCTATCCATTCCATGTGCTGGTCAAACCGCCAATGCTCGCATGTCACAAAAATAAAAATAAAATTTTTATGTCAAATTTTCAAATTTCAAAACGTCAGATTTTAAGGCTCGTTTCCTTTTTCCTAACGGAAAAAAGAATCGTGATAATGGAATCAGGGTAATGAGGGGGTAATGAGGGACGATGGTTTGCTGAAGGCCGTGATTGAGGGAAGGATGTTGGGCTAGCGGGGAAGAGGGAGAAAGAGAATAGGTTTTATGGGCAGGGTGAAGAAAGGTAGGACTTATGCTGAGATGAAGAAAGAAATACTAGAAGTAGATAGGGCACTGCACGTGTAAGAGCCTGTTGGATTTTCTCTGATTTTCATCATAACCTACTTTTAACCGGTAGATTACTCAGATGATGATGATTACATATTTGAAAAAAACCCACTTTTTGCCTGAAACCCGTGGGTTTTTTTCAGGTGGGTTTTACCCGAAAATACCCAGCGAGTAAAATCATGCCAACCCTGGTATAAACACTAGTACCAGGTCTCGTCCACCTTGCTAGAGTCGCAATTGGAAATAAGTGCTCATACTTATTCCAATAAAGAAGAGAGCGTCGGAATGCGAAAAATTAGTCTAATTTTACTGGCAGCAAATGTATACTTAAAATAATTTATAAAAGGCTGGAGAGTAGAGCAAATTATTATTTGTGCAATGGTCTGTATTGGTTCATGAAGGGAAGGGTAACTCGGGATACAAGTGCGGTGATGAGAACAATGGAGACTCATCGGAATATTATTTATGTCCCAGAGAGCACAGGTGAGGGTGGCTGGCGGTGAATTAGGGTGGACAGTTGTAGGTCGCAGATGAGGCAAGGGTGCCCGTTGTCGCCTTTGCTGTTTAACATATATGCTGAGGAAATTGTAAGAAAGGCATGGTTTGAGCTAGATGTGGGTATCAAAGTAGGAGGGCGGCTCATAAAGTCGGTTAGAATCGTGGACTACCAGCAGGTCGATTCTGTAAATGTCATAGGCGTCTTAAGGGTCTTAGTTATTGTGGTGAAGTTACTCGGCTACGGCGTGTTAGCAATCACAAGCGATTCTGTAAGCCCCCGTCATAAGGTTTATGCCGGAGGACTCGTTCACGCCGTGCGAGCCGTTCGTGAACGAGAAGAACCAATGAAAAACGCCGACACATCTTCTTCCAATTAAAAAAAATGACTAGCGGAAATCATACAGAGCGTGTGTTTCAATCATGAAAACGAAGTTCGTAGAGTTTATTTAATCTTATGTTGTACATATGCAAAATAATATACTATATTATCAGTAATTATGATAAAGTGCCCATATTTTGAGCAATATCACTAATAAGGGCCAAAATTCAAAATTTATACCTATATGCGTTGAAGAATCCCGGAGAGGTCTCCTGATGAATAGTAGTACGGGATAAAGATTAATCATAAGAAAACAAAAGTTATGAGATTCTCTATGACAAAGAAAGCGAGGTTGGTCATAAGAGTAGGAAGTCACAACCTGGAGCAAGGAAAGCTATTTGCTTGGGATTTACGTAAGTTGAAAATGGGAATAGCAGAAAATAAATCAGGAGGAGAAAAGCGCTACTGTGAGAAACGTTCAGCCTTAGGAGGGATCTGATGATGGGGATGGGGGTGAGGATATGAAGAGTAGACTGGTGAAGAACTTTATAAGGAGTGTAGCGTTGTATGGGGCAGAAACGTAGACTCAGAGAAAGGAAGACGAGGACAAGCTGCAGTCATTTGAGTTGAGAGTGTTGAGGAGAAGGTGCGGTGGACGGAAGGCAATCGAGGAAGTCCTTCGTGCGGTCGGTGAGGAAAGGAAACTTGGAAAATGAGATATGAGGGAGGCAAAGTAGGTGGTTGGAAGAGTTACTGAGGGACGAAGGATTGAAGAAGTCCATGATAGAGGGAAAGATGTTGGGCAAGCGGGGAAGGGAAAGAAGAAGCATAGGTTTTATGGACGGGATGTTAAAGATTAGGGCTTATGCTGAGAAAAAGAAATATATTTGATAGAGAGGGTTCTCAAGCTCAAAAACGTCATGTAAAAATCAAAAGGGTTTTTAACCCTTTTCGCTTAAAACTTCCTTATTTTGTATTTTAATGAATGAATTCACGATGACAGTATAGATACCATTTAATGCAATTCGTGACCGCCATCCCAATGACTAACTATTCCTCGACGGGGTTAACCGTTGGACCATAAGATGCACCGGCAGAGCTCATTAATCCGGGTGCACTTACCGCGGGTTAGTGAAGAGACACGGGTAAATGTCCGTTCGGGTTCTAAATTCATACTAGGACTTCGTATTCCCGTCTAATAGGTCCCCAACGGGAACTCTTCGCCGTTCGTAAGAGGAGGCTTTCGCCCGACTCGAGTGAGTTCATTTCTTCCTTTGGAGTCCGTAGTCCAAGGGACAGCATTGCATTTTTCTCCATAGCTAAGATAGTATACCACGACGTCTTGCGGGAGGAGGCAACACGTTGACACCAGATGTGATGATCCCGGGAGTGAGGGGAGGGGGTCTGGGTACCCTTACCCCTCCCCCCACGTGCATTCCACCCCCGCCCGCCCAACCATACTCTCGAGAACTGCTTCCCACGGTCATCCATTGCCTGCTGCTTCTTGCATATCGTCTGCTTTCGTCCTCCGCCTCTGCACATTTGTCCATTGCGCACGCTTGACTATGAATGCTTGAAATCCAACAAGCCTACAAGAAAATTATTGCACATTTCAACGAAACTAAAGCTGCAGTAAGCACAGTAGATAAAATGTGTGTACTTAAATAAACTACAGTCATTGTACTGTCCACTTAAATTTTAATGTAAATATTACACAACACGTGTTTCGACGTTCCTTAGGGCGTCATCATCAGGTCTGCACCTGATGCAGACCTGATGCAGACCTGATGATGACGCCCTAAGGAACGTCGAAACACGTGTTGTGTAATATTTACATTACAATTTAAGTGGACAGTACAATTACTGTAGTTTATTTAAGTACTAAAATGCTGTCCCACCATATATCGCCCGACACTGTCAAAAATGTGTGTAGCCTATTCTGTATCACGCGCAGCGAAAAGGCAGCCACTTACATGATTTTTTGTTTTCTTGAATTGAAAGGTGGCAGACTCTTAGATTCTGATTTTCAATAAACCTATTCATAAAGAACAGCATTGAAGAAGACACTAACTTTACAAGAACAGAAACAATAAGAAGTTACGCTAACCTAAGGGCAAGGGCCCAGCCACATTGACACACCGGTTCCCGTAAGATCACTGAAGTTAAGCAATGTTGGGAGGTTGGATGGGTGGCCATGTATACCTACACCGTGGCGCTCTTGTCCCCTGTCTGCATGTGGCAGACAGGTATGAGGTTGGCACAATGGACCAAGAAGGTCTAATTGTAAGTACCCGGGCTCCTGTCGAAGGCCCCCCTACAAACAATCTATCTATCTATCTATTCTACACTAACTTAAGGGTATAATGTAATACATGTTGGTGACTACTCACACCCTGCCACACACACTTGAGGTTTCTTGCAGGGCATTTTGTGGATGCGTAGATGAAGAATATTAAGAAACGATCCATCCGTGGGTCTCAAAAGGGGCATTTACTGTCAAAATCGAAGGTTTTGACTTTGCCGTTCTAATGGAAATATATCTCAAGCGCTACCACTCTCCAGTAAACATTAACTTTCCAGTGAATTTTGCGAAGAGAGGGAGATGCAAACTATGCATAAATAACATATCTACTAATAAATATATTACATGTGGTATATTCACTAGCGAAAATCTTTCACAAAAAGGGAGGAATCAGGCGAGATGTTGTGGAATATGAACATAATAAGGACTAAGATATTACAATTTTCCACAGATAAAGTTTTAATCGACCCGGGTTTCGATGCACTGCATCATCATCAGGTCTATCCTGATCTTGATGATGATGCAGTGCATCGAAACCCGGGTCGATTAAAACTTTATCTGTGGAAAATTGTAATATCTTAGTTCTTATTAAAATCTTTAACAAGCCTTTGCTACTTGGCGACGGTGCCTACAAGACGCTGAGGAACAAGATTCATCAGCAAGCGATACAGCTATTAAATGATGTAATAATAAAAATTGGGCATGTAAAATGTGAATAGTTATGTAAATAAATAAGTACTATAGCTAACCAAAAACAAAATTATCAAAATTTAACGAAAGACCTAATTTATTCTTAAAAAGCGTATTCGTGTACTGCGTATACGACGCGCCCGCTCGTGTGACTGAAAAATGCACGCCTACCGGAAGGTTAAATCGGTTAGACCCTCCCGTCAACCCACCACCTGAATCCGCCAGTAATCTTAACGTGAAAATTTGTGAGTGCTCTCATATTTGGCTAACCAAGGCATTTGAAAAGCCCGGGCCAAACCTAGCCCACTGAACAAATAGCCACTTCTCTCTCCCCACCACTACCCATCTACCCTCCCCCCCCACCCTCTCTCACGGTTTGGCAGAGATTGAGTGACATTTCTGGTAAGAATAACCTTATCCGTTTCAACTTCATACATGAAAGTTCCAAAAGGATTCTCAAAAGTACCATCAATCCACTTCTGTGGCTTATCATATGACGCCTCATGCACTTTACCACATGGTAAATATGTATTGCTTAACTGGCTTCTTACAAAATGAATAGCGTGGAACCGTAACGTCTTACCTAATGAAAGATTTTGTAACGTAAAAGAACGTGTGCGTAAGAAGTGAAGAACGTGTACGTAATTAATTACCTTCCTAGCATTAATTCAGGAGGTGCCTTTCCTGTTATAGTATGTGGTGCAGTACGATATGCCAACAACCATTATTGTAAACTATGATCTAAATTATGCTCACCAAACTTACATGCTAACAAAGCCATTTGGATGTCTGTACACCCCTCTCTGCCAAGCCATTGCTAGCTGGATGATAAGTACAAATATATCTAATATTATTATTTTTACAAAATAAACTGAACTCCTCAGAGGTCCATTATCTGTTACAAATTGTTCAGGAAGTCCAAATCCGGCAAAAATATTACGTAAACATTTTATGGTAGCGCTAGACATTGCTACATTTATTTTGGCTATTTCAGGCCATTTTGAGTGAGCATCTACAACTATTAACCACATATGACCCACAAATGGACCGGCGAAATCTGCATGAACACGTTACCATGGCTCTTCAGGCCATTCCCAGGTATGAATAGGTTTCGATGGTGGAAAATTTCTATTTTGGACACACCCTTCACAGTTATTTGTAATTTCTTTGATATCTTATTTCATATTAGGTCACCAGAAACAACTATTTGCTAAAGACTGCATTTTAATTATACCTAGATGTCCTTAATGCAATCCTGTCAACACTCTACCTCTTAAACTATGAGGTATTACAACTGTATCTCTTCAAATAATAGCATCTTTAATTAAATAATAATTATGTCCCTTATCCTTTGAAGTTTAATAAAGTTTTATCTACAATATTTGGCCAGCCTTCTCTAATATAAGTATAAAATTTGCTTAAACTAGGATTTATTTGGCTTTGCGTAGATACTTTAGTTAATGTAACTGGTAGATTATCCAATACAAGGCTGTTAACATTAATTTCAATCTCGTATGACATGACTGCCGAAAAAAACGGAGTCTTTATTTTTTCAGCGACTGGCTATGTATGTTTGTTCCACCGTAGCAAGTTAACGACTGTACTGATTTTGATGCACAAACACAAATTTGAAATGCTACGTTACTGGGAGTGTCATATGCTACATAATACCGGAAGTTTACTTCCGGTTTAACCGGAAGTGTAACCTTTGCTACAGTACCACTCTTTAGTGTACTTAATTATACGATCGCGTGCTTAATAGACTTATACATTAGAAGAACAAAAATTACAATATTTTGTTTTCTCATTTATCCAATTCGTCTAAATAGCTCTATTATCATACTAGATTACCTTTTATATTATTAATAATAATAACAACTCACTAAAAAGAACAAAATAAAAAAATAATTAAAATGATGAAATTATTACAAAATTACCAAAGCACAAGTGCAAAATTTAGCACTTAAAAGATAAAAACAAGATGGGTTTTCGCTTCGTTGAATAAATATTCATTAATATCTGTTAAGAATGTTATATTACGAATAGGTGTTGGTGGTAATGTGCAACCACATCTGTCACCTGGTATGTCTGTTATCATTTGGGAAATTTTTACCTTCGATTAAAATTTTCATTTCAGTCGGGGGCTGTCTGTATATCTGTACATATTTGCTATGTTACACTATATAAACAGCCCCCGACTACATTGAAAATTTTAATCAAAAGTCAAAATTTCCCAAATAATAAAAGGCATACCAGGTGACAGATGTGGTTGCACATTACCACCAACACCTATTCGTAATGTAATATTCTTAACAGATATTAATGAATATTTATTCAACGAAGCGAAAACCCATCTTGTTTTTATATTTTTAGTATTTTTTTGCAGTCATGTTTTTTAATTTTTTTATAATTTTATTATATAACATCATTATTACTTGAAATAGGCAACTTTGAAGGAAAATCTTCAGCAGCATTGCTATGGGAGGTCCTATACTTAATATCTTAATTATAATTACAAATACTCAATGCCCATCTGGCCATTTTGGTCGCATAAATGTTACTGGCAGCTTTATTTGGAATAAAAATGGAAACTAGAGGTTTGTGGTCAGCTATTAATGTAAAGGTACTACCTTTGCAAAGGTCAAATTTCTCGACGGAACTAATAATGGCTAAGGCCTCATTATCTATTTGTGAATATTTTCATTCTGCCTCATTTAATGTCCTACTTTTAAATGCTATCGGACGTTCTACAGTTTTTAAACCTAATTTAACTTCATGTGATAAACATGCACCCAGCCCATACTTAGAAGGGCGATCAGCAACCTCAGCAGCACTGGCATCAACTGGCATATGATTATTTCGATGAATGCGGTATTCATTGGCTATAAGATGCCGATCACAGTTCATCTCTAAAAATGGTAACTGTGGTTGCTCGAAGTCAATTTCATTGGATTTTGCTCAACTCTGATGTTTATCCAAGAAATTAAATATTAAGTACCATTTGCATTTCATTTGAATATATTATGGAGTGAAATGCGAAGTGAACTCATTTAGAGCATATTTACTTTGTGGTCACTGGGTATAAAGGATGGCTTCGAAAACGTAGGTAGCCCCCTGTCGCCAAACGAAGGGAGTCTTGGTTAATATATGTGAGAACCGTAAGGTTTACATCTACATCTACAAAATACCCTACCACACACTCCTGAGTGCTTTAACTCGGCACGAAATCGAGGGATCCGGGTTCGAATCCCGGTCAAGGCGAATGATTTTTCCTCTGTGGAATATCGCACTTATGTGCACTTGCGGGTGACTCCGTAAAGGTAACTACGGTGGCTAGTCCCGGTATCCTCAAAATTTAGTCAAAGAGTGAACACCTCAATGTGTTCTATGTACGGCTTTATCCTCGCGGACTGTAGCGCTTAGCGCAGGATTTGGACTGCTAATGGCATCGTATGTCTAGCAGTCCTGAACACCTTGCTCCTATAAAGCCACCAAATTATCCACAGGGGAGAAGGACGCCTCGGTAGCGTAACTGGTTAAAGCACTCGACTCGAAATCGAGAGATCCGGGTTCGAATCCCGGTCAAGGCGAATGATTTTTCCTCTGTGGAATGTCGCACTTATGTGCACTTGCGGGTGACTCCGTAAAGGTAACTACCGTGGCTAGTCCCGGTATCCTCAAAATTTTCCCACAGTACGCTACTCATGAAATTAAAATCCTATGGGTTAGACGACGACGTCATTTCCTGGATTAGAGAATTCTTAAGCAATCACGTGCAAAGGGTTGTATTAGATGGCACTTCTCTAATGAAGTAAAAGTCACATCGGGTGTCCCACAGGGAAGTGTCATAGGCCCATTTCTGTTCATTTTGTGCATAAACGACATCGGTGAAACTGTTGACAGTAAGCTTAGATTATTTGCAGACGACGCAGTAATGTATAGAGAAATTCGTAGCCATAATGATAAACAAGCGCTACTAAGTTAAGTGCGACGATAAATTTAGGGAAATCAGTTACTTCTCCCTCGTTGGACCCCACTTGGAATATGTTGCCAGTATTTGGGATTCTTATGAGATAGGCTTGGAAACTAAGTTAGTACGCGTGCAGCAATGATCGGCAAGATACGTTAAGACCGTTATGATAATATTGTTAGTGTTACTGACCTTTTGCAGCAACTGGGATGGGAAACGCTTTCAGACCGTCGATTAAAATTTAGAATAAATCTATTATGTAAGTTCCAAACCGGTCTATTCTCTGACGACGTTGATAATATTTTACGAAATCCGACATACTACGGTAGATCAGATCATGAGAATAAAATTAGGGAACTAGACTGCAGAAGGGACAGATTTAAAATGTCATTTTTCCCACAAACTATAAGGGACCATAATAGCGGCCAATGAGACTTTTATCTAGGTTTGTCGTTAGGTAGTGTAGCTCTTAGTAGTAGTAGTACTCCCTTTTACTTGAATCCTTATCTGTTACCCAGTGCTAGCAGCACGCCGTGCATGTTTTCTACATAAGTCTTGAGTCTCTGTCCATTTGTGTAGTTGCTAAATACATTTATATTAACGGTCACCCCCTGCCACACACCCCTGAGGTGGCTTTCAGGGTATTTTGTAGATGAAGGTAACTGAGGCTGAATGATCGTGTGTAATTGCCTTACCACGGTGCTACTTCACAGTTAGTGCTAATGAATTAAACATCTTATTGTTAGCTAACTTTCTACTGCTTACGCATGAAGTTATGGAACGCTTTATACTCAACTTACTAAAATTTAGCATTGAAGTCAACTACTTTGGCAAAATATTCCCGCCGAATGTGGAATATAGAAAAGTACGGTTGAAACGAGAACTTAAAGCCATCACTGAAAGAAAATCGCAGGATGACTGGGATAAATCGGAGTGTTGCAGCTGCAACCATGAAATAATTCTAAAATGAAGAGAAAAGAAAACGCGACTCCGGTGGACACGAACCGTCGCGTTGTGCGATTAATGACTGGGCACGGACATTCTGCAGCTTATTTAACAAAATTCTGGAAATAAACTGTAATTTTGTGTGAATAATGCCAAGTGAAAGGCGTGGAAGGGCATAGAATTTCTAAACTGATGAATACAATCTGAAGCCGCACGAATTATGCTGATGCGCCTATTAGATCGCCAGACGACCATCTTCGACATTATATTTCATTCACAAAAAAATTGACAGAAATGCGTTTAACCGGCTGGCATCATAACTCGAAGAAACTACGAACACCGATGCGACGGACGAATGGAAAATGAAGTACCGAGACGAAGCAAAAGAATAAGGAAGTACTCATAAATAACTTCGCTTAGTACTTTTCTACGACTTTACTGAAGTACTAAGCTAAGTTAATTATGAGTAAGTAACTTCTACGAAGTAAGGCCTTCAGCAGTCAAGTATAATAAGGAAGTATTTTGCGGGAAAGAAGTCGCGTGAGCCACTTGGGCTCAATGATCACGCAAAACATATATGTACACACTTCTGAATTGACATAATAACTAATTGGCATTAACATGTGTAACATATTCAAAACAAATGTAAGTAATGTGAAATTGAAAGGTTTAGATTTTTTTTATAGGAAACTTTAAAGTAGGAACCCTCAAACACTGTATCAATGGAGGTAACTTAGAGGAAAGTTCCACCCAGCCCTCCAGTGGAACAATGCCCGGTCTATTCAAGTGGATGTGGTCTTCTTTCAAGCGCCATATACATCTACATCCACGAAGTACCGTGCAAGCCACCACTAGGGTGTGTGGCACGGGGTGATTCCACACCAGGCATGCAGCACTGGTCCCAGCACAAGTCAGAACCTCGCACGCTCCCCCTGGCGCTAGGCGCAGGCCAAAAAGCAGTCAGGAGAACAGTGCGCAGGCAAACTAGAAACTGGGAGAGTGTTACGTAAATGAACATGTAAACATGCAGAAAAATGCTTTACACACATCTAGGGGTTAATATTACTGATACTATTAATGAATGACTACTACAGAATCAGAGCCAAACACAAACTCCTTTTTAACTTAAAAGAGTCCACTCTGCCCTTTCCATCCAGCGATTACTGTTTCCAATTCCCTTTTTGTGGCTGGTGTCCTAACACCCCCTGCCGCACACGGCACGTAGTCTAACGCGTAGATATAGATGCGGATGCCGAAGAACCTTTAGTATTATCCTCTGCCACGTGACCTCGCGGCGGTGGTGTTGTTCTGGGCCAGCCCGTAAGGAGATGGCGGAATCACACGACGTCTGCCGGCCCTTACTCCGTCGTCTTCATTTCCCAACGCGTCGACGTCGCGGGCAAGGGCAGCGGTCTCCCTCTCGTATATGCACCTCGAGGCGTTACTTCAGACCCCCAGTCCCACTGGGGGCGCAACGATAATTGGCGACAATGTTGGAGAGCAATAATCTGATTGTTGGCATGGGCTGCACTTCCCGTCTTAGTCGCATCCGCCGCGCTGCCTCTGCTGACCCAGTGACTGCGCCGTGGGCGCCCCACCCCCATTAGGATGGCCACCTACCTCCCCTCCCTCTCCTCTTTCCACGCTCCCTGCTCTTCATGGACCTTGGCAACTTTGCCACTTGAGTGTGAGCCCAAAGCTCTTTCCCATTACATTCTATTTCGTGACGGAGTGCTTGCACGTTTTTGAGATATGCCATCAAATATAAAATGTACCTACGTATTTAAACTGAGCAAAATCCGAAATTTTGGGCCCATGCTATTCATTTTTATCGAGTTTAGGAGGAACATGTGGTTTGAACCGAATTCATAATAAGAATTAAATTTCACCTGATGAAGGAATTTATGATATCGTTTGACAATTTTTTTAAACTATCCAAATAATCTCAGAAAATATAGTTCAATATGAATGTTCAGAGCTTAATATAAGTCAGTGGTTGTGTTGTATCTAGCCGTCACTGTTATTACGACGTAATATGATTTTTAGATTTAACTTGTGGTTATGAAGAAGAATTATTTATTTTTTTGCATAAACCCTCGAAAAATCTATACAAATTATCCAATTTCGTAATTTTCTTCTCATTTTAACGTGCAATAACATCAAGATCTAGTAAATGGCTTCGGCTGTTAGGTATACGGAGATTATTATTGTTATGAGAGTTTTCGCGGGGTCCCGAAGGGGCCAAGTGTTTATTTTTCGCCAGAATAAAAGGCGTGCAAAGCGAGCGGTCGCGGGTAGGGATTGGAAAATCGATTTCGATTTTACCGAAAATCGATTATCACACTCCGATTTTCGATTTAATCGAAGTCGACTTTTTGTTTTGAAAAACCGATCAAAATCGATTCTAGCCGATCGATTTTCGATTTTTAGCTTGCTAGCTAAAGCTAGCGTTTGAATTTTGCCAAATGAGCTGCGCCAGTTCGTAAACCGCCCTCCAGTCGACCGCAAGTCCTACTCTAATCCACCACCAGCTTGGAAGGAGATTAAGGGAGAATATCCCCACGTATACAAACCAGCCAGCAGGATTTTATCTATAGTTGCCTCGACCGTGCCGTGTGAGCGACTATTTTCTAACGCCGGGTTAATTGCAACTCAGGTGCAAGATCGATTATGCGGAGAACATTTAAATATGTTAGTTTTCTTAATGTCCATCCCTGAGGAACACTGGTTCCACGGCTTTGCAAACAAGAAATAAATAAAATTCTGATTTTCATATTGTGGTATGCCCACTTTTCAATATACAATTCTTATTGCTACTAAACTATATGTAATTTGCTTGTTATATTACCTATGTGTTTATAAGTATCTGTTATGGATTATTACTTCCTTGTATATCTTATTAATATCTTTAAAATAATATATTGTATTAATAAATTTAACTGTATTCGGTTCTTATCGCTAGTGCTTCCATTAACCCATATTTTGCATTTTGTTACAACAGCACATCCGTATTTCAGCAGACAATTACTTTACTATGTTTAAATATCGTTTTCGATTTTTCGATTATTTTGGGCAAAAAATCGAATTTTTAGAAAATCGATTTTTAAAACCAAAATCGAAAATCGATTCTCGATTTAAATTTCCAATCCCTAGTCGCGGGGTCTCTAGCGAGCATATACATATAAAAACACTCACGGATTTTGAATATTACGTTACACATTCTATGATTACTCCCAAAAGCCTTTGTTGGAAAGATTTTTTGATAGCACCAACAATTCATTAGCTCAAGGGGTGGAAAAATTGGGTATTTCGGACAAAACAAAAAACATAAATTCATTAATACATAAGCACAATATCATATTCGTTCAAAGTTATTGTAGATCATCTCATTATTACTCTTTTATTAAACAATTTTTGATACGACTAACCGTTACTGCTAGGGGTGAGTAAAATAACCTCTCTATGTAAAAAAAAACTTCGAAATCTACCCGTTCCTCTAGGCCAGGCCTAAAGCCCGTGCTTGATCCAGCACAAGATCTAGTATGCTAGCTGGTACTCGATATTGAGGACGGAGCCCAGTATGATAGAAACCGTACTAGAAGCTTTCACACGATCATTGAATTTGTGCTTGCGATGGAGCGGTACTGTCATCCACTGTTGTGAACTTTAAAAGAAAATGGAAGATTTCCATGAAGTAAGGCGACTTTCGGCTGATGCAGTAATAGCAGGGATTGTCGAGACATTCACGGTACATTGATTTCACCACCAAAGAGTGCGTAACACCCGCGAATAAGTGAGGCGCTGATTAAAAAAAGTGAAGATCGCACTGCGACTGTAAAAGCTAACGTGATTGGTCCACGTCTACTAGGTCCTACTGGGAGCTAGCATCAAACTAGTACCGCATCAATTATGAAATCAAGTAGCTCAGCCAGTATGATAGCGATTATACTGGCTAGCCAGCATGCTGGTTCTATATCACAAGATACTGGAAAGATATTATAGTAGCGAGTATCCTCGAATTTGTGCTGGATCAAGTATCGTGTGAAACGGGCCTAAGGGTTTTTTTATTCACAGATATCTCTACGGAAAATCACCCTCTGCGTCATGAATAGTCAATTGCAAGGTCAGACTTTTCTCATTGACTACCAGCGTTAAGCCTTGAATCGGTGAATCTACGCCAGATTATGAAACATTGAAGTACGCGGCCACGTTTACGTTATCTAATGACATATCCTACTGTCATTTTTTTAATTTGAAGCCACAATAATCGTAGAATTTTTTTTTAAACTGAGTGTGCTCTAAACTTCTTTAATAAATTGGTTCATGTTACATCACGCTACATTGCCATGTTGGTTCACGTCTACCAATTACAGCATTTCACGATTAAAAGATAGCTTTTCAGTTTCACTGTAGTAATTTTTAAGGTTTCTTTGTTATTCTCAAGAAACGAGTCTGGTCAAAACTATGTGTTGTCCTAATGCCTGAGCACCTTATAAGAGAGACATTACTAGTATTGCCGTAACACACAGCCATGGTCACGAGACCAGGGTCGGAGTTTCGAGACGATAACGCTAATTGGTGAGACGAGGCGGGACTACCGCCACGAGACTGTCTCGTGAAATGGAAGTGAAGAGCTATGAATCTATAAAACAGTCTTCGGCAGTCCAAAAAATTCTAGGTGAAAACTAACCTCATGAGTTAACCTACAATTAGTATCAAAATTTGGACTTCCCAGCATTAAGGTGGCTTTAGACCGGGGCTAAGAAACTTGTTTCAGACGTTCCCCTCTAACCCAGAAACGGCTTTGCCGTGACAGTTGGAGACTGGCAATATTTGTCTTCTATGGATGAAGAGTCATTTGTTGATTTAAGTGGAGTAACTTTATCATTGGTTATTATCATCAAGTAGTTTTGTTTTATACAAAAAAATAGCAAAACTTTGGTTTTTACGAAATTTTTTTGTAATATTCCGGGACATCTTGCGAAGGCTAGATTCCAAAATGAGGATTTTCAGCCCACTTAAATCAAAGAATCGTCTTTGATAAACGCAAAAAATCAACAACCATTGATGCTGTTTTCGTATTAAGGCTACGGCAATGTTAAACGTTCAAGCTTGCATTGACAACAGAGTAGACCTTTTCCATCCCCACCTAAGGATAATCGTTCCCCACTCCATTTTTGTCAGTGCCGCCTTCACTGTTTCCCGTTGGGCTTCTACCACCCCAGTAGGCAACCACAGGCGGCGACCGTTAAATTGAAGCGGGTAGGAAGGATAGACCCACCTTAATGCGTTTATAATAGATTTTGCAAAGCCTTTACTCCCTAAATGAAAATTAAAATTCTTTCCTAATGACAGCAATTTTAATACCGTGAGTGTCTCCTCAAGAGCTTTTTTAGGAAGTGATTGAGCTATAAACTTCCCATTTGTTCATCACCACTGTGAATGTTTGATATATTACTTAGTTTGCGACCAAATTAGATCTTTTGAAGATACAAATGCGACCTGTATAAGCATATACTACAGGGAGTAGTAATAAGTCAGAGGAGTAAAAGTTGTTGTTTCAGGCTTGATTTGGTGGAATAACATTATGAAAGAAAATTACTGGCAATTTTCCACAAGAATAAAGTTTTACTCGACCGGTTTCGGTGTACAACACCATCATCAGGTGAAAATTATATCTCAGACATCTGTATATACTCAAAATTGCAATGAGGGGAGGAAAAGGTTGAGAGGGGGTGGGGATGGAGAGAACAAGGACTTCCCCAGATCGCTACCATGCGGGTTTTACCCTTTAACAACCCCCTGCACCGTTCTCCCTCCTCTCAATTCCCAATCCTTGTTCTCTCCAACCCCACCCCTTCTCAAACTTTTCCTCCCCTCATTGCAATTTTGTATATATACAGATGTCTGAGATATAATTTTCATCTGATGATGGTGTTGTACACCGAAACCGGTCGAGTAAAACTTTATTCTTGTGTAAAATTGCCAGTCTTTTTCTTTCATCAAGTCAGGGGAGGCTGAAATATACTGGCCTCGACCATCCTATTCGTAACGTGTCCGTTGGGCCAACCAAAGGTCGTAAGTTCGAAACCCACATTGCCCATAGATGGTGTATATTTACCTTAGATTCTTGTATTTATGGTTAATGCATCCGATGCGGTTGTTACGAATACAATGCCGATCCCTAAGATCTGGATTGTATCTTGAGAAATGGCGTTCGAAATAATTAATAATGATGACTTCAATCAAGGACTGCTACAGAAAGTGATGTGTATTGTCTTTTAACTAGCCGTCGCACACTATGTGCCTGGAAAGTGTATGAGAAATATTGGATACATCTTTTCATTAATGGGCTTCTCCCTTTAATGAAGCCCTTTGAGCCGATACGTCCCATGCCTCTGTCGTGCTTAGTGTTCGCAAAGTCAAGTATACTTTTTGAGGCTAAATTAACTTCATAGCAGACTCTTACTTCTGTGCCCGAATAGCTTGAGCTTAATAGCCTTTAAATGAGCCAGGTATTTAGTAATCAATGTTGAGGATACGGTATTATTGATAATATTTCCTTTATTTATTCTGAAATTGTTATTTTCGATGTCAAATTTTCGAAATTACGTTGGCGAAAATCTCAGGCGTTACCTTGTGGAAAACTTAAGCATCAAGTGTGGTTCAATAATACTCTTCGTTCTAAAGTAAAATAAAAGTATGGGATAGAAAGAAGTGTCTCATTTGACTACTACTTCGAAATTAAACTGGGAGGTTTAACTGTGGAGGGAATACACGGTTTGGCGACAGAAGAAATTATGACTTCACATATGTTGGCCTTCATCGCTTTTTACTTACATGTCTTTTTCCGACATTTCGGCTGGAAGGGATAATTACCCTCCTACCCGGATAGACCAAGAAAAGCTAAAACAATTAAAGAACTTTGATTGTGGCCTCCACGATTGGTTTTTTAATTGATTTTCAGTAAATGCGTCAAACATGGATAATATAAAGTTTTTAGTTACCTTGTGGTATAAAGCTTATGTTTTTGATACTTAAGTGCAATATATTGAATCAACTCGATAACAATACACAATAAATTCGGCCGTGACTGCTGTTCATCTATAAGAATGCCACCTACTGGCAGGTTACCCAACGTTTCGACAGAGCGCACATCGTTCCATTCAACGTCGTTCGTGTATTGCGCTTCGAAGTGTTTCGGCGCCAACTAAAACACCTTAAGCTCCCGTAATGAAGCCTGTGAATGTTAATTTTGTACGAGTATTTAAACTATTTGGTCAAAACCGCGGAAACGTCACTGCAGCCTATTTACTTAGTAATATTAATGACCTAGGATGGATGAGATTGAGTACTTTTTACGGCTTCGATCCATAGTGATAAGATATTGGTTTGTTGAAACATTTCCTGTATTGGAAATATGGTTTCTCAGTAATTCCTGCGAGCTCTCGGAAAGAAATACAGCGTCATTAGCATATCGTATATAAAAACTTGCAAGTTTACATCACCGATCAATACACCCGCAGTTAATGCTGCAAGCTTATCTCACAAATTTCACCATGGAAACATTAAAAAGCCACGGAGGCATTACACATAATTGCTAAACACTCTGTTTTACTGAAAACCAATCACCTAAGCCCCCAATTACACACTTTCCGTACCAATGAATCCCTTTAATGCCATTCAATAACTAACTCCATAAAGTAAGCAATTAAGACAAAGGTAATTCGTTGAAATCAACTGAAAAAATCGTTTTCAGGAAGCATCTACTTAATTCAATCTTTACGGTACGTCGTTATTTCCAGTATATAGGACTGGGCTGCAGATAGGGCTGCTTTCGGTGGCATGAAATTGGAGCCTTCTGAGTTATTTCAGCACGAAAGCTTAAACCAAGATACTGAGTGTGTATTTATGAATGTAGAGTCAGTTAAGTACTTAAGCGTGACCCTTGTCCAGGACCTATCTTCATCTACATCTACATCTACGATGTACCGTGCAAGCCACCACTAGGGTGTGTGGCACGGGGTGATTCCACACCAGGCATGCAGCACTCGTCCCAGAACTAATCAGAACCTCGCACGCTCCCCTGGCGCTAGGCGCAGGCCAAAAGCAGTCAGGATAACAGTGCGCAGTCCAACCGGAAACTGGGAGAGTGATACGTAAAAGAACATACAAACATGCAGAGAAATGCTATAGACACATCAAGTGGTTAATATTACTGATACTGTTAATTTATGAATACTACGAGATGCTACTTCATGTAAAGAACAAAATAAAATAAGGGTATCTTAGGGGAAGCACGTGCTCATTGATTTTCTTGTGAACATTATTATGATAATGCGTTCGTAATGTTAACATAAGGAATACGTATTCCAAAATTAGTCTGCTTCGAACTTAAACCAATGTTTCAGCTTATATTTTTCCAATAACATCAATCAACATGTGCTTCCCCTAATATCGGAGCTGAACAAGGGTTATGCTTAAGAATTTAACTGACTCTACATGCAGAAATTCAAGCTCAGTATCTTGGTTTAAGCCTTCTTCTTGAAATTTGCTATCAGAAGCTCCAATTTAATGCCGCCGAAATCAGCCCTATCAAACAAATACATACTTCTTCGTAGTTTTTCACGTTTTTTATGCTTAGAGGAAATGTGACTGTCTCTACTATACGGTCACTAATTCGTTATCCGGCAAGAGTTGTTCTTTTTCCATACATTCATTGCAACGCATTTTTTAAAGTTTAATTACAACTTTCTGGTATTGCAACTGTTTTTAAAGATGCAAAATTTCATTATTGCATCTAAATCTTTTTTCAACTTTTGGGTAATCGGTCGCTGGAAAATGAAGAGTATTCTTTCCTCTTGCTGGTGATGAATCTAGTTGATTCAGAGAGTGATTTGTAAACGCATAAAAAAGTGAATCTTTTGCGTCTTTCTCCTTCGCGATAATACTACACGTCTCCCAGTCCACGGACGGAAGATGAAAATGCACAGAGCATTACGAAACGGGAAACGGGGTGTTTCCAACGAGGAAACTTCGGGAGGCGATGAGGGGCGTGATTTCGAGCAGTCTGTACCGTACTTTGTAATTCCCGTTGATTCCCATTCCCGCTTGGGACCGATGATCCATCCTTGACTCGAAGTCTGTCTTGAATATTCGATTTCCCTCGCTGGTTATGGGACAAAACCATTCCTACTATCAATTTCAAGATCGTAGTCTGACTCGAAGTTCCCAAACATGTATGCTCATCAGGGAGTGACTGTGGGACAGCTACATCTACAAAATACCCTGCAAACCACCTCAGGGGTGTGTGGCAGGGTGTGAGTAATCACCAACATGCATTACACTATACTCTAGAGTTAGTGTAACTACGATTAATTATGCATTTGCATAAATCGCTAATGCTTGTCACGAGGCGAAGCCTCACAAGCATGCATTACTACACTACAGATGTCATCACAATGGAGAGGGACCGTCAATATACATGCATCCTACAACTACACAGATGGACAGAGACTCAAGACTTATGTAGAAAACATGCACGGCGTGCTGCTAGCACTGGGTAACAGATAAGGATTCAAGTAAAAGGGAGTACTACTACTACTAAGAGCTACACTACCTAACGACAAACCTAGATAAAAGTGTCATTGGCCGCTGTTATGGTCCCTTATCGTTCGTGGTAAAAATGACATTTTAAAACTGTCCGTTCTGCAGTCTAGATCTCTAATTTTATTCTCATGATCTGATCTACCGTAGTATGTCAGATTTCGTAAAATATTATCAACGTCGTCAGAGAATAGACCGGTTTGGTACTTACCTAATAGATTGAGTCTAAATTTTAATCGACGGTCTGAAAGCTTATCCCATCCCAGTTGCTGCAAAAGGTCAGTAACATTAACGAGATTATCATAACGGCCTTTTACGTATCTTGCCGATCTTCGCTGCACGCGTTATAATTCAGTTTCCAAGCCTATCTCATAAGGATCCCAAATACTGACAGCATATTCCAAGTGGGGTGTAACGAGGGAGAAGTATCAGTAGCAGACATGTTACTATATAAAGCATTTATTGTCTCCGACGAAAATGAACTCGCAACTCGTTGCTTGCGGAACTCTGGCAACGCAAACACTTAACCAAGAACAGTTTGCCTTTCCCCTAAAAACGCCGAATAAGGATGAAGTGTACTGCATTGAAGAGATCTGAAACTTGCCTCATTGACACATGATCTATCTGTCAATGCTGCTTCTCATGCCGCTGCAGATCGAAACAATTACTAAAGGGTGCTAGAATAAAGTAGGTAGTATATCATTCGACCTCCATGTTTTCAATTTATTCGAAATGTAATCCAATATATTTGAACTTGACATCCCACGAAAATGGCGGAAACACTCATTTAATAGAATGTCTCCTTAGAATCTATTTGAATGGAATTCTTGTAATTCCTTTGTTTCCAAATCATACCATTGCTTTCAGGTTAGATTTTGGTTTAACAGTTGGACGTGTACTGCCTCTTGTCCGTAAATTACACAGTTACTCTCCCAAAGCAACCCGATTACGTAATCCCGCGCCACAGTTGGAGGCAATGAGAAGTAATTCCACCCTTCCCAATCACGCTTGAGAGACCGACGCCGGAGAACGGCCAGAAACAGTTGAATGCCGCCGCCGCGCTTCTCTCCCACTCTTGGACGGGAAGGCATTCGCGTGCTGCAGCCTTGCGGGAGAATCTAGAAATGAACTTGCGCCTGCGTGCATTTGGTGCCCTTGGTCACGTCCGTGACCTCCGCTCGTGATTGCGTCCAAAGGCCCATCATCATCATCCCATCATCATTTCCTCCCTTCTCTCTCGGGCAGCCGTGAAAATGCGAGGCTTTTGTTTGCAACGGCAAGACGCACCTTCGTCACAACTTGTCGCTCGGCTCTCGCTCTCGGGAGACTTTCATTCGATTCGACGCATCGTGCAAACGACAGTCGACGGTCTACTAGGGATTGGAAAATCGATTTCGATTTTAATCGAAAATCGATTAACACACTCCGATTTTCGATTTAATCGAAGTCGACTTTTTGTTTTGAATAATCGATCAAAATCGATTCTAGCCGATCGATTTTCGATTTTTAGCTTGCTACAGCATTTGAATTTTGCCAATCGAGCTGCGCCGGGTTAATTGCAACTCAGGTACGAAATCGATTATCCGGAAAACATATAAATTAGTTAGTTTTTTTAAGGTTCATCCCTGAGGAACACTGGTTCCACGGCTTTGCAAACAAGAAATAAATAAAATTCTGTTTTTCATTTTGTGCTAGGTATGCCCACTTTTCAATATAGGTACAATTCTTATTGCTACTAAACTATATGTAATTATCTGGTATGTATTATTACTTCCCTGCATTCCTTATTAATATCTTTAAAATAATATATTGTATTAATAAATTTAACCGTATTCAGTTCTTATCCCTAGTGCTTCCACTAACCCATATTTTACATTTTGTTACAAGTTTACAACAGCACATCTGTATTTCAGCAGACAAATACTTTGCTATTTTAAAATATCGATTTCGATTTTTCGATTATTTTGGACAAAAAATCGAATTTTTAGAAAATCGATTTTAAAAGCCAAAATCGAAAGTCGATTAATCGAAAATCGATTCTGGATTTAAATTTCCAATCCCTACGGTCTACTCGGGCGAAGCGTTCGACCACCTGCCACGGTAGGTACCATTTTGTAGGCGCACAATTGGTCACGGCCACATGTTTTGTATTTACATGGTCAACAAATTCCTTCAAACGAGTTTCCTTTTAAAGGTTAGCTTTTAATTAAATTATCAAAACTGTATTTCCCACTGTACAACTGCGCTTGATGATGGCGTAACAGCCGAAAGCAGTAGTTTTGTCAAAAATAAAAAGCTGAAAATACAAAGTTGTGTTCGTTTACTTTTGAAAAATTCCGCAAAGTCAAATCTTTATCGTATGATTATAGGTAAGCTTTCATTCGCACACTAAAGTAAAAACTATATTATTCATGCGTGAACTGAAAATCGACACATCAACAACGCTATCGCGGATGCGGGAATCGACGCCCTTCTCTAATAGAAAGTGTGCTCATCCAACTCTGAAGATAGGTATATTCCGAAGTGCACTGCCATCTGGTGCGCAGAGAATGACACCAGGGTTGCCAGCAGAACCCATATCGGGAGGGGCCTTCAGAGGGAGAGGGGAGGTTAGAAAATTCTCATTAACAAGAGACGGAGTCTCCGCAACATAGCATAGTCATCTGACAAAGAGGCAGAAGAAGGCAACGCTGTTCTGTGTTTTGGTCATTGCACATCGTTACCTCTGCTATCGCTTATTCACCTGTTACTGGTTACCCAATCATCCCTGTTCCTGGTAATCCACTCGCTCTCGTACCTGATCGTCTATTTCATCCCTGTTCCTGGCCTGTTCATCCCTTTTCCTGGTTGTTCATTCATCCTCGTTCCTGGTGGACCATTATCAACCCTGTTCCTGCTTCGTCATCGCGCCTGATCAACCCATTCTTGTGGACGCCAGATTCATCCCTGACGGCCCACAGTCTCATCCCTGTTCCTGAGTATCCAGTCATCCCTGTTCCCGTTTCATCGCTGTTCGTCTCACGCCACACCGCTGACCCGGCATCATCTTTCCAGCGGAATATCCTCGTGCTCCCCCAGCGTTAGTGTCCCCTAGTGTTAATAAGTGATCCCATAGTGTAATATAGCCCTATTGAAGGGTAATTAGTGTTATCTAAGTGTGTGTTAGTGCTTACTAAGTGTCTAAGTGTTAAAAAAAGGCATACTATTTTACTATAAGTGATCTATAATTGTGTGTGTTCCCAAGTGGTTTTCATTCCCCTTTTCGAGTTTCACTTTTCCTTTTGTCTATTTTATATGCCAATATTTCTTTTGTCAGTGTAAAGTTAATTTTCCAATGGAGAATTTGAATAATTCCGATAGTGACACTTTTCGCTCGCCCTATCCCATACTCGGTCAGATGTCGCTTCAAGCTTCTGCTGCGATAATCAGCATTCCCTCAATAACTACAATTTGGTTCTTTGTTGTACTTTATTGTTGGTATTTTTTTACATATCGTTAGTCTACAAACCTGGTGTTCCGGTATTATAAGAACCTCTAATTTAATTCAAGTTAGCCTAATTCTTAGCGGCAGACTAATTATATATATTTTATTAAATATTCCATTGTTATAATCTTAGTGCATTTTTAGTGCTAAGTACTGTTTATCGCTATTTAATATTTTAATATAGTTATTTTTTGTCATATGTAGATAGTTTACACTCCATTTTCACCTTTTGATTTTTATATAGATTAAATTAATTATATCCATTTAGGTTAGACCACTAATATCTAGTAAAATCTAACATATATAGACTGTTAAAATATCGATAGATTTTCTAGCGTTAATCTACTTCAATATATTTTATTTAGGTTGAATCGTACCTAGTTCGAAGAAAGGGTAGTTTTTTCTCTCCAAGTTACTAATCAACTCGTAACTTATTATTTTATCAACACAGTCTTAGGTCTACCATCTGACTACTAATCACTCGTGTAAAACTAGCGTTAGTAGAGCCTTGTGAATTTAAAAACTTTTTAAACTCTAGTCCGCCCCACACGCAAAGTATAAACAGGCTTCTATTGTTCACCCCTTACACCTGTGCATAGAACCCCTCCACAGCTCACTTGCGTCATCTGTCCTCCAACTCCCCCCCCCCCCAACAACAACACTCTAGGAGTGAAGTCAGTTACCACCCGCTGTTAGCCCATTAGCCCATCCCCTTAAGGGAATAAAGTCGTAAAGCCTTCTGCACTCGTGAAAGGGTTTTTGAGAATAGAATGACTCCCATTAGGACTGCTCTTAACCTCTTCAGGGGCTCACCCGATCGCGAGTCCTTGGTGGCCCGGATCGCTGGGCTTGAGAAGACGGTGGACGAGCTCCGTGCTCTGGTGGAGCGGCTGGTGGAAGGTCCTGGAAGGTCGCGGAGGAATGAGGAGGGCCCTAAGCGCTCCAAACGCGTCAAGGCCAGGGGTAGCCCAGGCTCTGTCGCGGGATGGAGAGTGGAGGACCTTTCTCGGACTTCCGTGCCTCCGGTGTCGTCTCCCTCCGTTGCTTCGGGGACATGGAAAGTGGTCTCGAGGCGTAGCCACGGGGTCACCCTCCGAAAACGAGGATTGGCAGGGGCGGAGGCTGAGTCAATCCCCGTCAGCAATAGGTTCGATGTGCTGGCGGAGGCTGAGCCATCGGAGCTAGAGCTGGGAGGTGGGTCGCCGAGTGGGAGTGGAGAGGGAAGGGAGGGAATTTTAGTGATAGGTAGCTCCAATGTCCGGCGTATAGTGTCCCCGATGCGTGGAAAGGCCCGACGGGAAGGAGGAGAACCACGGGTCACCTCCTTGTGTATACCGGGAGGAAAGGTGCCACAGGTGACGAAGGCGATGAAGTCGGCGGTCAGGGGCGCGAACTGCTCCAAGTTGCATGTGGTTGCCCATGTTGGGACCAATGATGCCGTGTTTATGGGATCCGAGGGGATTTTAGGCTCTGTGAGAGACCTATGCTCCGAGTTCCGTCGTATTCGCGGAGAATCTGGTACCAACTTGAGGCTTACCATATGCAGCTTGGTACCTAGGACGGATCGGGGTTCGATGGTTTGGAGCCGAGTGGAAGGCATAAACCAGAGACTCAGTGAAGTCTGTGGGAGCGAGGGAGCGGAGTTCTTGGACCTCAGGCCGGTGCTGGATTCGTGTCGGGTGCCTATAAATCGCTCGGGTGTCCACTATACATACGAGGCATCGCAGGAGGTAGCGCGCAGGATACTTGAGCACACTCGTCGAGTTTAACATAGACGGTAGGCTACAGGGCAGGTCAATTAGTGGGGTCAATAATTATGTGTTGCCAGTTAGTAATTTAGCTAAGAATACTCTGAATATAGCGTCCAAGAATAGCTTAATTGAAGACAGCAATCTTGAAATTACCCCGAATCGCATAAACAATAATCATGAAGCATTAGTCGTTGCAGTAGTTAACTGCCGTAGTTTAAAAAATAAGATTCCAGAATTTCACCACCTTATTCATAGCACGGAGTGTAACGTCATTATTGGCACAGAAAGTTGGCTGACGGACGATATTTCTGATAGTGAAATTTTTCCTAAATCATTCAATGTTTACAGAAAAGATAGGTCCAACCGAACCGGAGGCGGAGTATTTATAGCTGTAAAGAAAACCATAGTCAGCCGAGCGGAAACCGTCCCAGATACCAGCATAGAATCTGTATGGTGCTCTATTAGATGCCCTAAATCAAAAACAATATTCGTGTGCGCATACTACAGGCCACCTAACACCGACGTCACCTCAATTTTAGAACTCGAAGCACAAATAAAGAACATTACATCCAGGAACACCGAAAGAAATTTAATCATAGGTGGAGATTTCAATACGCCCTCTATAGATTGGAGGACCTACACTTACATATCAGGAGGAAGAGACAAAGATATATGTGAGTCCCTGCTGCACACGTTCTCATCCAATGCCCTACATCAGATAGCTACGACGCCTAACAGAGGGGACAACATTCTTGATTTATTGGCAACAAATATACCGCAACAAGTAATTAAGGTAAACACTGTTGAGGGCATTAGTGACCATAGAGTAGTTACCGCAAAGTTCTCCTTGAGTTTCATTAAAAGTTTTAAACAAAGAAGAAAATTCTACATTTTTAAAAAAGCCGATTTCAATGCGTTTAAGAGTCATCTAAAAAATTCTCTTCCCGAATTCCAGGAATCAAGCTTAAAGTTAGACACGGAGGGTAGTTGGAAAGCTTTTCTTTCGATTGTACATTCAGGGATAAAAAAATACATTCCAAGTAAAGTAAAAAAAGAGGGCAGCGAACCAAGATGGTACAATGCAGAAGTGAGAAAATCGTTAAGACGTCAGAGAGTATGCCACGCCAAGATGAAGAAACTCCGTAGAGATTTGTCCACTAGTGATCAAAATTTAATATTTGAAAAATACAAATTGTCTAAAGCCACTACAAAGGAAGCCTTTCGGAATGCATTCATGGATTTTAAAAGAAAAACATTAGGAGAACAATTACAGGACAACCCAAAGGCATTTTGGTCATACGTAAGGGAAGTTCAAGGCAATAGATCAACAGTTATTCCACTACGAAACGAAAATGGCGAATTATTAACAAGCAGTTCGGACAAGGCCAACTTATTAAATTCTTATTTTCAAAGTGTGTTCACCAAGTCAACGCAGAGTACATCCGTAAAGTTAAATGATCACTTCCAGCAAAAGATGCCGCCTATCGACATCTGCACTCACGGAATAGAAAACTTGCTAAAATCTATAAGTCCAAATAAATCCCCAGGTCCTGAAGAAATTCCTGCCCGCGTGTATAGAGAATTAGCTTGTGAAATAGCACCCTACTTGCAGAATATATTTAGTAAATCCATCAACGAACACAAAGTACCCATGGACTGGAAAATTGCAAATGTCACTCCCATATTCAAAAGCGGTGATAAGGAACAGCCATCGAACTACAGACCGATATCTCTCACATCTATCTCTTGCAAAGTCCTTGAACATATAATTGTTAGTTCAGTTATGAGACACCTCGATATAGAAAACTTGTTAACAAAAACACAACACGGATTCAGAAAGGGAAGATCTTGCGAAACTCAATTAGCACTTTTTGCTCACGATATTTTAGTCTCGGGTGAACATAACGCTCCAGTTGATGCAATTTTTCTTGACTTTAAAAAGGCATTTGATAAAGTTTCCCACATTAAGCTACTCATTAAATTAAAATCCTACGGTTTAGACGACGACGTAGTTTCCTGGATTAGAGAATTCTTAAGTAATCGCGTGCAAAGGGTTGTATTAGATGGCACTATCTCTAGTAAAGTAAAAGTCACATCGGGTGTCCCACAGGGAAGTGTCATAGGCCCGCTTCTGTTCCTTTTGTACATAAACGACATCGGTGACAAAGTTGACAGTAAGCTTAGATTATTTGCTGACGACTTAGTGATGTATAGAGAAATTCGTAGCTTTAATGACAAGGAAGCGCTAACTAAGGACCTCGAGGCAATACAAGAGTGGTGCGATGCGTGGCAGCTAGAATTAAACCTGAAAAAATGCGTTGTTGTAAATTTTTGGAAACGGAAAAACGCTCCTTGTAACAGCTATTGCATTAACAACATAAAACTAGACACCGTAGAATCGGTTAAGTACCTCGGAGTTAAACTGACTAATGATCTATCGTGGAGTAAACATATTCGAGAAATTACCGGTCAAGCTAATCGTAAATTGGGATTTGTTAAAAGAGTACTTGGCAAGTGCGACGATAAAGTTAGGGAAATCAGCTACTTCTCCCTCGTTAGACCCCACTTAGAATATGCCGCCAGTATTTGGGATCCTTATGAGATAGGCTTGGAAACTGAGTTAGAACGCGTGCAGCGAAGATCGGCAAGATATGTTAAAGGCCGTTATGATAATCTCGTTAGTGTTACTGACCTTTTGCAGCAACTGGGATGGGAAAAGCTTTCAGACCGTCGATTAAAATTTAGACTAAATCTATTATGTAAGTTCCAAACCGGTCTATTCTCTGACGACGTTGACAATATTTTACGAAATCCGACATACTACGGTAGATCAGATCATGAGAGTAAAATTAGGGAACTAGACTGCAGAACGGATAGATTTAAGATGTCATTTTTCCCACGAACGATAAGGGACCATAATAGCTGCCATGAGACTTTTATCTAGGTTTGTCGTTAGGTAGTGTAGCTCTTAGTAGTGGTAGTACTCCTAATACTTGAATCCTTATCTGTTACCCAGTACATACTAACAGCACGCCTAGCATGTTTTCTACATGGGTCTTGAGTCCCTGTCCATCTGTGTAGTTGTAGAATGCATGTATATTGAAGTCACTCTCCATTTTGATGACATCTGTAGTGTAGTGTTGCATGCTTGTGAGGCTTCGCCTCATGACAAGCATTAGCGATTTATGCTAATGCATAATTAGTCGTAGTTACACTAACTTTAGGGTATAGTGTAATGCATGTTGGTGAATACTCACCCCCTGCCACACACCCCTGAGGTGGCTTGCAGGGTATTTTGTAGATGTAGATGTAGATGTACAATGTCCCCTCATTTCCAAAATGCACCTCATGCAGTGCCCCGTCCTCTAAATATTCCACTCCCGAGCGACTCATCGATAAACCCTCTAGCTGAACCCATTGTCCCTTCCCTCACTTCGACCCCTGCGGCAACACTCCACAGCTCATGTACTCGGCGAAATTCCCCCCCCCCACATGACTCACTAAATGTTCCACTCCCGAGCGACTCATCGTTAAACCCTCTAGCTGAACCCTTTGTCCCTTCCCTCACTTCGACCCCTGCGGCAACATTCCACAGCTCATGTACTCGGCGAAATTCCCCCCTCCCACATGACTCACCTGAAATCCCTCTTGCCCAAGCATTTTTACCTGCACTTGTCCCAACCCCCGCGGTCGCACAGACAACCAACCTAAATCCTAATGTACCTGAATTCATCCCCTCACGCATAAGCAAAAAGCACTCTAATAGTTGCCAATCAACATCTAACATGTGTCATACATATTCCACGGGGAAGCTTCTAGAAAACAAAATAAAATGCTTTCCACGCTCTTTCAAAATGATACACCTAAATGTACAAAGTTTGCCAGCTCATTATGACGAGCTACGTTCACTTCTCACTAGCAACAATCTACACATCATATCCATGGCCGAAACATGGTTGAAGCCCTCCATGCCGTCTAAAGCAGTTGAACTCCCGGATTATACTCTTTTTCGTAATGATCGCGTTGGAAAACGCGGTGGTGGCGTAGGAGTATACGTACGCAACGACTTAAAATGTAAAGTACTTTCAATGAGTGAGTCCAACTATGACAGGAGGCCGGAATATCTCTTTGTTGAGATTAAAATAGATTTCACTAAGATTCTTATCGGCATCATCTATAGGCCACCTAAACTGGGTCACCTAGACGATCTGGATTCGGTAATATCGGAATACTCCACGGAATATGAACATATAATAATAGCAGGAGATTTCAATGCAAACTTTAATACAGATGCGCATGACACAGTCTACTTTAAGCGAATGTTCACCGAAAACAATCTCAAAATCCTACCTTTAGGCCCGACTAATACTACGAAAACTTCGTCAACATGGATTGATCTTATGGCTACGGCAAAAAGAGAAAAGGTTATTGCGCACGGACAGCTTCCAGTTCCTGGTATCTCTTCTCACGATTTACTGTACCTTGCCTATTCAGTTAAAGCTAAAAAATTCGAGCAGAAGTTTATAAGTCAACGAAATATCAGGGAAATAAACGACAATGAATTACTTAATGCAGCATTCTCACTTCCATGGGCCCATATTGAATTCACTGATTCAGTTTACGACAAAGTTGAGACTCTAAATTCACTGATGATTTATCTGCTTGACAAATTTGCTCCTGTAAAGATGATCCGAGTTTCGAAGCCACGAGCGCCCTGGTTAAATTCAGAAATAAAACAATCAATGGCAAAACGAGACTCAGCCTTCCGTTTTTTTAAGAAAACAATGACTCTCGATGCATTTCAAAGATACAAAAACTTGAGAAACAAGACGAAACAGCTTATAAGAAATTCGAAAATTAAATTCTTCCACTCAGTCACTAAATCTAACCACTCCTCGGGAAAATTGTGGAACAAACTTAAATCACTTGGTATAGGTAAAAGTAAAGACCTCATTCTCCCTCCTGACTTGTGTCTGAACTCCTTAAATGATAAGTTTTCCCAACCCCCGAACCTTATTCAAACCGAAATCAAAGATAAAACTCTGAAACTGTACGCCTCTAAAGACTCATACATATTAAATAGAGACCAAAAATTCGAATTTACCCCTATTACCCAAATACAAGTTGAATCGTGTTTCAAGAGAATCAAGTCTAAAGCACAAGGCTCTGATGGTATACCGCTAGATTTCTTAAAAAAGCTCTTTCCTGTTATTATCCCATACATCACCAATATTTTCAACTCCTCCCTATCTCAGAATCACTTCCCAAGTCAATGGAAGCGAGCGTTAATCAGACCTATTCCAAAAAAGAATAATTCCCAAGGGGAAAAAGAATTCCGTCCAATATCCTTTCTTCCCATCCTGTCCAAAGTTCTCGAAAAACTTGTATATGAGCAGTTAACACATTTCTTAAAGTGCAACAATATTCTTGATAAATGCCAGTCTGGTTTCCGACACGGTCACAGCACGTCTACCGCATTAGCTAAAATCACCGATGACTTGAGACGCTCCATGGATCAAAAAGAAGTTTCAGTACTCGTGTTGCTTGACTTTTCGAAAGCTTTTGATTCCTTAGACAAAGATATCCTTGCAGCAAAAATGAGAGGCATGGGTTTTTCTCCTACAGCAGTCCACTGGATAACATCATACTTATCAGGCCGGTATCAGCGAGTAATTACAAATGATTTATGCTCAATGTGGATCAAAACAGCAAGAGGTGCGCCTCAAGGCTCTATACTAGGACCTCTGCTATTTTCCCTGTACATTAATGATTGCCCTTCAGTGATTAACCATTCCAAATATCATCTTTATGCTGACGATCTCCAAGTATACCTAAATTCAAATGTTAAAAGCCTATGCAATGGAATATGTAATTTAAATAATGACCTAGAAAACATCAACAATTGGAGTAAATCCAATTTTCTAAGCATAAACCCTAGTAAGTCGCAGGCTATTATAATTGGATATCCGAAAATACTCAAGTCAATCGACAGGGATCAATTACCGCAACTACGCATTTCTGATTCTCCTATAAAGTACTGCGACGAAGTTATTAATCTAGGACTGGTCATTGATGAAAGTCTGTCTTGGTCATCTCATGTAACTAAGGTATGTAAAGCAGTGAATAAGTCATTATTTCCTCTAATTCGTTTCAAACACTTTATTCCTCTCTCCTTAAAGAAGCAATTAGTTTCAACCTTAATATTTCCCCATTTTGACTATGCCGATGTTGCCTTTCAAGACATATCTCAGGCCCTGTCAACTAAACTTCAACGCTCCTTCAACGCCTGCATTAGGTTCATATTTAATTTACATATATCAGATCATACTACCAATTATATTAACAATCTCAATTGGTTAAAACCTAGTTCACGACGCCGGCTGCATATCCTTGGTCTTCTCTATCAAATTTTACAAACAAATACACCAGCGTACCTAAGAGACGAGTTTCAAACACTTAGTAGAGTACACGACTCAAATACGAGGGGAAATGATAAACTCGTTATTCCTCACCACCGGACAGTCAGATTCAATAAATCATTCATTGTGACCGCATGTCGCGAGTGGAACAACATTGACTTACCGCTACGTAAATCATCATCACTCGCATCCTTCAAAAGGGCACTATACGAAAAACTTCTCCGAGAACAACAACGAGACACATAAAACACCATGGGAACAGTAGGAAAGATTCAACACTAATCTCCTCCTGCCTCATCTTATATTCTTTTTCTTTCCAGGTACTGGGTGATATTTTCTTGTATTTGTATACATCCATGTTTACATTAGCTCTTTCTCAGTAGGTTTTCGCAGGTTTTTCACGCCCCCCTTCTTGTGTGGGCGTTTTCCTGCAGTGGGTTTTTTTCCAATAAGGACGACAGTCAATATCCTTAGGTTTTTCCCACGTTTGCTCACATCTTTTTACACTTTGCTAACTTATAATTTTGATTGTTGAATGTAATTCCAAGAGCAACTTGACAATGTATTTAACTGCAATAATTTTATGTTTGACGAGGGGTTAGATGGAAGATGGGACTTTCTAGTCCCAATCTCGCCCAATAAAGACGTTTTATTATTATTATTATTATTATATCGCGAAAAGGGTTCGGTTCCACTACATAACCCATTGATAGGTTCCACTCTAAGCTAGAACCCATTGATGAGTTCAGGCAATGGGTTCAGTTCCGAGCTAGAACCCACCCATACATTGGATTCTGAAATTTAAGGTTCTATTACAGAACCCAACCAACGCTTCAGTGAGTTCGATGACAAATAGGTGTATTCATTCACGTAGGAGTAATATATATTCCTAAGTTATTTTTAATTGGACATTTTCATTACATATTTACCGTTTTAAGGTCCTTCTAATTTTTATAGAATGCCATGCCATCGGAATATTTGGATACTTTACGCCCGTAATTTTGTATCTATTGCATTGTAATCTTAACGCGTATTTTGCTAAAAACTATCTCTAACTACATCTTCACGATTGTAACTTAATGATTTCCAGACTACTAGCACAGCAACTGTCTTCACAATAACAATTCTAGTTTAATCCTATGGTGAGTGCTTTCAAGTATTACACCACCAATATTATTCCACTGCCACACACCCTTGAGGGTATTTTGTAGATGCAGAAGTATCTCAACAATGGGTCCATGGAATGTCTTACCTGCCAAACCCTTATCTTACTCAACAAAACGTTCTTTTACAACCTTAGCAATCGCATCGGGTAGTAATTAGTAGCAATACCAAGCATGATAATTACAACTGTAACTACCTGTATATGGTCCCAAATTAATTATTTTATTACATTCCATTGTTTTCTTTGATTCAGTCGCAATGGATTTGTAAGTATTAGTTAGCGTGATTATTATTTTGCGTATTTATTCTAGTGTCTTATTACTGATGTAACTTTTCACGTTCCCACCACTTTCTATAATGGGAAGGGTTGTAATTAGTTCTAAATAACTAAAAGTAATCTTCGCCCATTGATTTTATGTGTAGTGCAGGCAAATTATACGTTTTTCATTCTGAGAAACTGGAACCAGCTGCTGGTTATACACGATCAAGTGAATTTTTATAACATTATTCCTTGTTCATTCCATTTCATAAAGCATGGTAGTTATTTTCTTGAAAGGAAAAAAAATCCGATTGCTGTAATATAGAGTCATATTTTTACTTAAATGCACTATAAAATAAGTACTAGTTCAACTACTAAAAAAAAACTTAAAATATAACGTTGATATATTTATTGGTTTTGGTTTTAGAAGCCCGTCGAATCAGGGATTGCGCGGAGAGTGCCGAAAAACGGGTACTTTTTTTCTTCTCACCTCAAGAACATACCTTTACAAATTGAATAAAAAATATTCATTACATATGCACAACGCAGATTAAAACAAGCTACAATTTGATGTAAACTACATTGTAATCGGGCGAGTCGTTATGTAACTACGCTACTTCAAACTCGGGTATATATACTTTTGAAACAGACAGTAGTCTGCTCCCACGCTGCTCCGTAACCTTCCAAGCCAAGAGGAGACGGTGTGCTCACCCTAAAAATATATGTATTTCTTATGCCTGTTGCTCACGGTAAAATTTTCCATAAAAGAGTTTTATAAAAAAATTTATTGAAAGTTTTATGAATTGTACGTAAAACATACTTGCTTGCTTACGGTAAAACTATTCATAAAACCGCAATGTCCTGCCATCTATGAGATGCTTTGCGAACACGTGAAGTTGTAAATACACTCTCTTTTGAATGACTGTTAGGTTAAAAACTTTATGTATTGTTTATTTACTTACTTTCTGATCACACTCAACGGTGCTAAGGCTCTTACACATTCTTCTGACAAGAAGGATACTGCCTCAACGTTCCATGAAATTCCAGCCATGTTTGTTTACGTTTTCCTTGTTTGGCTTCCCATGGATACGAGATTGTTATCAACGCGATGAGCGGAACATTTCATTGGTTGTTGCATAAAACGGTTTTATGGAAATAGAACCTGTCCTATTCCGTAAAACGTTTTATAAAACTAGGTTTTATAAAACGGTTTTATCGTTAGCAAGCTCATTTTTATAAAATTAGTCGATTTTATAAAACGTTTTACCGAAAATTTTACCGTGAGCAACAGGCATTATGATATCATTTGATTACTTTGAAAAAATCTCTAATGGGCCGAAAACCTAAGCTTTCTCGCTTTTTATTTGTAAGAAAGCAAATGGTCCCATCCCATTCAGAAGCTCCTGTTTATACAGCGTCTTGTCAATCTCTTCTTCTTCTTCAACTTCGTCCATTGCATTATATACAAAGACCTCACCAGTCAATTTCTTCATAATATCGTCATTGATGACTTTGATTTCAGCCGCACAATACGCATATAGGACGTCAATACGTTGTTTCATGGATATTGTAACTTTCCTAGTTATCTGCCCTGCTTTGAGAAGCCCAAAATGTAAGCTACCCCGTGATCACTTCTTTTTTTCATTTTCTTCTTTGAACTTTGCCGAATCACTTTCTTACCTTTGCTATCCCGACCCGTTCCACGATCCGGAGGGTCACAAGGTGTGATCATTGTATAATTCAAACATACACAAATACGAGTATACATGGTTGTCAACACGACCAGGTGATTACCCTTAAGCTAACCGATTTTGACCAAATTTGGCATATCCTTCTCATTTGATAGCATATTGAAAACCCCGAAGCCGTTTTGTAATACATGCAAACGTTGACGAGATATTGTAACGTCGCAAAATTTGAATTTTACAAAACTGTGTACACATTTCACGGCATATCTCCGAGAATATTAAAGGTAAAAATGTACATAAGAGCTTATTTTAAAGGTCATGAAATAGGAAAGTATAATAACGGATTACATTTCAAAATTTAAACAACTTAATTAAGTTTATAACAATTTCGTATTGCGTCATCTTTTTCACAAAATATGTCCAGATTTGTAACTCCTGCTGTATCTTCGAAATACTCCTAGATTTAAGTATGGCAGATGAAATTAAAAAATTTTCGCTATTTTTGTGGCGTTGGCGAACTTATCCTTCAGCTGCATAATCATTTCTCTACCCACCTGGTCAAAGTTAACTTCCTGTTCTTCAGATGCTGGAATGCTTTCTTGAATTTTTACCTCTTCACCAGCCGCCTTCTGAAGAGATAATCGCAAAGCAGTGGTAGCTGTTTTCAAATTTTTTACCTGATATTTACCTGATCTATGCAGCGGTCGGCGCGCCAGCCGGACGCCGCAGCGAAAGCGGGGAGCGGCCAGCGCAGCGTTACGCCTGCACTTAATTTTTTCTCTTTCTTAAATGAAATATCCCTACCAAACTTTTTCAATTTGTAAAGGAGTGTTTATCTACAAGTTATAAAAAAATGAGCAAAATCGAAGGCATAAATACATCGTCAAAAATCGATTTAAAATTTTAAAATTGTTACAAACTGAATTAATTGTTTAAATTTTGAAATGTAATCCATTATTATACTTTCCTATTTCATGACCTTTAAAATAAGCTCTTATTTACATTTTTCCTTTCATATTCTCGGAGATATGCCGTGAAATGTGTAGACAGTTTTGTAAAATTTAAATTTTGCTATGTTGCAATACCTCGTAAACGGTTGCATGTATTACAAAACGGCTTCGGAATTTTCAATATGCTATCAAATGAGGACGATGTGCCAAATTTCGTCAAAATCAGTTGCCCAAAGGGTCATTTTTGCCGATTTTCTGGTCGAATTGACGTGGAATGACCCACATATATCACACTTCAAAATGTATGTACAAATCACAAATTTATTTCTCTAATTGATATCTAGTTAAAAGAATATGCTATTCAAATACATTCAAATTTATCTTGCGGTAAAGGTGACCTTTCGTCCCGCCAGTGT
The DNA here is from genome assembly GCA_963573305.1 of Pyrrhosoma nymphula. NCBI lineage: Eukaryota > Metazoa > Arthropoda > Insecta > Odonata > Coenagrionidae > Pyrrhosoma > Pyrrhosoma nymphula. The sequence continues at coordinate 152,396,734 of OY754329.1, read as the reverse complement.
TTTCGCGAATTTCACCCACTTTTAACAGAGATATCGGAACCAAATTCACCTTTTTATGCAAAACTTGCGCATTTGTAAAATACTTTCAACACAAAAATGCATCAACTACTTTAGGAATGGGAAACTTTCAAACCTGAGAAGTGCGGTTTTTCCTGTCCGCCATCTTGTGAAAAAATGCCATTTCCTCTTATCCACTGTAGGTGGCGCAGCGATCGAGCAGTTGGTTCTCTAGCATATACACACCAATGCCCACCAATAATCACCAATGAGCGAGGGGGAATGGTTGGGTTGGGTTTGGGTTGGGGCATGGCCGACTTCATACAGGCCATGACATGCAATTTGGCAACCCCGCTTTACGTGCCGTCAGGGGTCCTGCGGCTGTCTGCTGCCGTGTTTTGGTAGCGGGCCAAGAGAATAGCTGCCGAACTCCCACACTTTAAAACAAGATAAATCTGATGTTTTTCATTTAGCCCTTTGTCTTCAGGACTAAATTGTTGATAGGTCTCTTTAGATACAGTGACTGACATCTGAAAAAAATCCCGTGGCGAAGAAAGCAATGTAAATGCAGTGAAGAATTATTCGCACAGGGTCCCGACCGCTGTCTACGTAGGTAACTGTCAACTTATAGTGATTTAACATCATAGGTTTAACCTGCATGTCAATCCCAAATTTGAAATAGTATTTGGGAGCGATTACAGGAGCAATTACAATGGTGCGATATAATTACCCGGAATGTTAGTCGTTATACCTCTCCGGTGAATTTCTAGTATCGCGACGCCTAAGAGCAAGGAAAGTAGATATGTACGCATTTCTTATTACCCCGGGAAATATTGTGCTCAAGACTGAATACAGTAAAATCATGGTAAGAGAATTTACTGATATTGCAGGAAAGAGACTGCTGTCAATAAGCGAAAAACCATCCCTTAAAACATATTTCCAAAGTAACATATGCCTTCTATCTGCTAGTCACAAGTAGCTTACCACGATTACAACTAACGAGAAATTTCAACCTGAATTGCAATACCATAATTACAACTAAGAAAATAAATTTCTATACTTTGGCATCTCTGTACTATTAATAATAAAACGTTTGAGTATAAAGATTTTTTATTGTTGCAATCAATGTACAAAAATTTACGTAAGCTCTGGTACGAAGAAATTATCCCATTAACAACATACAATTTTTTTATAACCATAGCAAATTTAAAACTCAGGGCAACGCGTGTTCTCTCGGCATTAGTCCATTGCAACAATACACAGTTGCACTCACTATGATGGTCTCCTCGAATGTGGTCTATCACTGTACTGTTTTGAAGACAATGGTCTCTCTATTTCACTAATATAAGTAAATCTTAATTAGTCCAAAGCTGGACTAGGAACTTACATTTTATGTCACAGAGTCCTTCACTTAAAAGTCACAGAATCCCCTCATAGACACTTAAATGCAGCACTTATTTTAAGCTGACGTCACACGCTTTCTCTTTACTTTTTTCAAATGCTTTGTACATACTAGCACTTATTTTTTCATTGATAACCTTTGCATAGTATTAAATGATTACTACATGTGCAAGTAATACAGGTGAAACATCAAGAATGTATAACAGAATAACATCATTACCTTCATGAAATTTTCAGGTTTTCAAATGATCTGACGAACTGTTTTTGAGTCCATGCCGAGTTCAGTGAAGTCAGAGAATAAGTCGGAATACAGCCAGTCCTACAGTAAATCCTCATATCTGGAGCGAATGTCATCGAGTCTTCCTTTAGGATTCTTTCTTCCTGGGGGGTTCACTATCTAAATACACAAGGGCAGAATGAAAAATGGTAGGGGCTGCACAATTGGGGAAGGTTGGGGCGAGGCAATGCATAGCTTTTTTCACACCGTTCGCATCCGTGTACGTTTTGCTACGATAAATATCTTTCTCAGAGAAATGTTGAATGCACACCACCAAATTCTGAGAAAAAATACAATCCTTTCTCGGAATGTTCTTCAGCCACAAATTTCTACGACACTCCTCTTAAGGAAAATAGAAACGCATTTTTCAATTTCTACTAAACATAATCATACCAAATTATTCTACATACCTTTAGCCACGCCTGAATATCATTGTTTTGACGGCTAATTCAAAGAAAACTATTTAAAAATCAAATTTTGTTCACCACGGTTGACCACGATCAACACCACACGTAAATAAACCATGCATTCACGACATAGCGATAGGCAGCGGTAGGACCCCCATGCGGAGTTGCCACATTTGCATGTCATGGCCTGTATGAAGTCGGCCATGGGTTGGGGGGGGGGGGTAGGGTAAGGGCACGTTATAGAAGGGAAATTAGTATTATCCCCCTACCGGATGTTCGTTAAACCTTCAAATATGGCGTCGAAAACTCACGAAAAAATCGCGAAATTGGTCATTTTCAAACGTCAATATCTCAAAAACTACTAGTCACAGGGGTATGATTCTTACGTTTTTACAAACGCGCATTCTTCCTCTACTCCCAGGTATCACATTCAATTTCGTCAGTTTCCTACGTTTTTCAAAAAAAAATTAAAAGTGCGACGCAAGTGAGACGCAAGCTCACCTTTACCAAAACAATCCCCGTGACTTGATATAGAGAACTGTTCCTCTCGTATATACTCATTCCCCTTCTCTTGTCGAAGATCTACCCTCGTGGTTACTTCCTGTACTGTACACTCTCCTCCGTCGCGAGTCTCCAACTGCCTATTTCTTAGATCTCTTAAATTATCAACATCTCACAATTGCAATTTATTTCGCTGTCCTTGCCAGAACTTCTCCTTCCTTCCGCCACCGTCTTTTTCTCACCCCCATTGTCGTTCTTGTTGATTCTTTTCGTGTCCCCGAGACGCCCGAGTCAACTGTTGAGGAGGAAGTATTGTTGGCTCCTCCGCTCCCCGGCTACCGTAGGCACCACTCTCAAAGAAATGCTACTCCTGCACCTGCGAACTACGGTTGCAAAAAAAGGTGCGCTGTGCTGACAGGGGCGGGTCCAGGGAGAGCAATCTTTGCAATTTGTGAGTTTCTCATGTGTGTTTGTGTGCGTGCTCTTATTTATGGCATCTTATATTTTCTCATAACTATGCCTGGTAAAGGTGAGCTTTCGTCTCGCTCTGTTAACATTTTTTTTTAAAACGTAGGGAACTGACGACATTGAATGTGATACCTAGGAGTAGAGGAAGAATGCGCGTTTGTAAAAATGTAAGAATCATACCCCTGTGACTAGTAGTTTTTCAGATATTAACGTTTGAAAATGACCAATTTAGCGATTTTTTCGTCAGTTTTCGACGCCATATTTGAAGGTTTTACGAACATCCGGTAGGGGGATAATACTAATTTCCCTTCTCTAACATGCCATTACCCTACCCCCCAACCCAACCCACCCCAACCAATCCCCCTCGCTCATTGGTGATTATTGGTGGGCATTGGTGTGTATATGGTAGAGAACCAACTACTCGATCGCTGTGCCACCTACAGTGGATATGAGGAAATGGCATTTTTTTCACAAGATGGCGGACAGAAAAAAACGCACTCCTCAGGTTTCAAAGTTTCCCATTCCTAAAGTAGTCGATGCATTGTTGTGTTGAAAGTGTTAAACAAATTTGCAAGGTTTGCATAATATGTGAGGTGGATTTGGTTCCGATATCTCAGTTTAAAGTGGGTGAAAATCGTGAAAACGAGTGCGAGACGAACATTCTAACTATGTCTGTATATTTTTATTACGCCAATTGGTGATTTATTTAACATCATCATCATTAACTAAGGGTTTGTTAACTTCTGTCCACCAATTCTATCCGCAATCTGTCGACGCCTGACGCCCACTTGTGCTCACGCCAATTACCAGGATCACTACTCTCAGATAACCTTCTTTGCCTGAATCCCACTTTCGTAGAATTGTAACGGGCTATAGAATTGCAAACGGGATTCGTGACTTTTACATCAGCCCTCGGGAAATGTGCAAGAGTTGATCCACGCAACACACCTAGGTCACGACCACTGATTCCATGCCGAGTGGATTCTAGCTTATTCATGTTGTTGCAAGATAGATGTTTTAGGATTGAAGCGACAATGTTTTAATGTTTCTTACACTTGTAATATCAATACAGTCTATCGCTGCTATCCTTCTTTTGTTTCGCCAGGTGAGCGGTCTTTGTTTATCGTCGTTATACATTCACTGGCCATTAATGTGAGCATTTTTCACAACATTTATTCATATTTCAGTTGAAGTATGAATGTACGATGTACGCCAACATTAGATGGACTCTTTTTGTTGCTACTGCTTAGGATTTAAGAAGCCTCATTCATGTCAGTTATAACAAGTATCCATATTCCTTTTAAATGTTTGTGGCCCCGTAGTAATTTCGAGCGTTTCCTTGAAATCTTTTCATAAAAATTAAAATAATTTATTTCTTAAACTTTTTTACGAAGTCTTACCTTTTGAGGAAGTGTCGCAAAACACCGTGAATGTCTTTGTTGTGAATTTATGTGTTTGGTTGATAAGATGTTTGTTTAAAAGATAATACAAAAATAAACAAGCATTTTTTGGTACGCTGTCTTTAAAAAGTCGTCAATTCATTTGCTCAAGTATTTATCAGAAATACTACATGGCGCAGTTCTCTTAAAAAGCAAATACCGACGACAACATAAGAGATGATAGCTTCAGATAAATCAAGCGGAGTATAAGAAGTATGGCATTTAAAACTCCTAAATCATTTCACATATCGGACCAGATAGAAACTGACTAGAAACTCTTCAAGTATTAATTTGAAATATATTTGACGGCGACCGAGTCCGACAAAATGAGCGAAGATGTTAAAGTAACTCAATCTCGAAATGCTATAGGAGCACTGGAGATATTCTTCAGGTTTAGCTTGGGAGATATCAGGGCTGTGACCTTGAAATATGTGATTAAGGCGTTCGATAATCACTTCTCACCGCAAAAGATCGTGGTCTACCAGATATACCTGTTTTAAGAGGGTTTTTTTTAAATAACAGAAGGAATCAGAACCGTAGAATAATTATATTTTAGACTTGAAACGATTGCCACCATCCTGCGAGTTTGACGAACCAGATGAATCCCTAACTCGTAACAGAATCGTCCTTGGAATTGCAGAGGAACAGGTAAAGGAGAGTCTACTTCGGATTCCCGACCTTAAGCTAACCGAAGCGCTAAAACATTTCTGCTTTGTGGAAGACAGCCGAGAGCAGACAAGAGAAGTTTCCGCAGCGAAGTTTCATTCCACCCATCCCATGCGTTATATCGCGAAATCGGAAGATGACGATCGGAAAGCGGACCTCGGGGAGACAAGCAGGAGGCGGCAGACGAAAGAAGAAAAATCCAGTAACTACAAAAGGTTTAATTAGAAAATGTACAAAAAACTGGAAATGGTAGTCATTTTACAGATAGTAACGCCTACTTATGTAAAAAATGTAATACTAAGCACATATGAGCGGCGTATCCAGAAAATGGTAAAAATTGTAATAATTGTGGATGTAGGTTGTTTTAAGAAGTCTGTTCAATCAAGTATTCTACCAGCTGATTGGAAGGTTCTTGGACAGTCCCCATTCTGTATCCCAACCTCACAGAAATTGTCTCGCTTTCCCTCGTAAGGATGTCCCGTTATTAGATCCCTCTTCAATTCTTCATATCTTCTACCTCCTCTTATTTCGTCCAGAATTCCTATCCTCCTCCTTCCTCTTCCACGCTTCCCCAGTGTTCTCCCCTCTATCACTCTCTTCAACATACCCTCTCCTCACAAAGCCTCCTCCGTCCATCTCTTCTGCCTTCTCCGAACCTCTGCCACAAGCTTCCTCTCCTCTCCGACCATATCCAGTACCTCCTCGTTCGTCTTTCTCGCCATCCAGCTAACCTTCTCCATCCTTCTCCAAACCCACATCTCAAACGCCTCATGTCTACGCACATCCTCCCTTCGCAATGACCAAGTCTCCGACCCATATAGCGCCACGCTCCATATTAAAGTTTTCACCAGCCTCTTCTTTACGTCTCTTCTCAGACCCCCCCTCATCAATTCCCTTCTCTTCGAAAATTCTTCTTTAGCAAGCGCAATTCTGCATCTGGTGTCCTTACCACTAAACTCATTCACCTCCAAAATACTACCCAGATACGTAAACTGCTCGACCTGCTCTATCTTCTTCCCTCCCACCCTTATATTCAGCCCCGCCTTCTTATTTCTAGAAAATCTCATTACTTTCGTTTTCTTGTGATTGATCTTCATCCCATACTTTTCGCACTGCACCTCTAATGCATTCACCATTAACTGTAATCCCTTGGCCGACTGACTAACCAATGCTTGATCATCTGCAAATCTCACTGATTTTATCAGCTCTCCTCCCACCTTTATTCCTACCTCCTCCTCCCCCCATGCCTCCCTTACCATTTCTTCTGAATACACGTTAAAAAGCAACGGCGATAGTGGGCACCCTTGCCGCACTCCCCGTACTATCGTGGCCCATCCCGATTTTCCATTGGCTACCCTAACCTGCGCAGTCTGATTCATATACAAATTTCGAATCAGACGCCTGTCCCTCCAATCGACCCCTAATTTCTTTAACACTCCCATTAATTTCGTCCATTCCACCCGATCAAACGCCTTCTCGAAATCTACGAAGCATGCAAAAACATCCTGCCCATACTCTAGGCATGGTACTAATACATAGGTAGGCCGTTGCGCATCTCGGCCATCTATCGATACCTCTGTGCTGCGATAGTATCGACTGTGTGACGTTGCGTGGAGGACAGAGCTAGAGAATTCCGTGGTTTGAGCATTGTGGATCATTGTGGATTTTCCTTTGTGATTAGTTCTTTGGAGTAATTCCTATTCCCTGAGGAAAAGTATCTTCCGTGAAGACGTCTTCCTGCGCTGTATTTGGCTGCAACAACAGCCGCAGAAATGGCGAGGGGAAATTGAATTTTTTTCGTTTCCCTCAAGAAACTTGAAACTATGAAAATGAAGTGGGTTCGAGCATGCCGACGAAAGGACGACTTTATGCATTGCGTACTGCCTACAGTGTTCTTTTAATCATTTGCAATAAAATATGGCTATAGTTTCCATCAATATTTTATAATAAGGGTTTAATTTTCCGAATTGAAGTGAACTCACTATCAAAACAACGAAGATGTTTTTTTTAAGTTGTCATGCGATGACAGTTAATTTATTTACTAGGTATTTTGCATGTGTTAAGAAGTTCATAAAAGTGGTTAGGTTGACACCACCGGTTACGTGGAAAATCCAAGTTCCATTTCAAATGCTCCGCCGCTGCTTGTCCTCCAGCGTACGTCACAGCGTTGGATGCGCAGGACGGACGAATTTTCGTTCATGGGAGCGACCTACCCAATGTATTAGTACCATGACTCTAGGTTTCTTTCTACTAGCGTCCTCATCACCGCTATAGCGTCTCGCGTTCCCGTCCCTCTCCTAAACCCGAACTGGTCGTCACCCAGGTATTCATTTGCCTTCTTCTCTAGCCTTCTCTTTAGAATCCTCAGAACTACTTTGGCCGCGTGGGATATTAAGCTTATTGTCCTATAGTCTTCGCACGTTTTTGCCTTAGTCTTATTTGGTATAGGAATTAGTAGTCTTCGCGAAGTCTTCCTGCCACACTCCATCCTCATAAATCTTACGAATAAGCGCAAAAAGTTTTCCTCTTCCGTTCTTCCCCATGCTCTTTAAAAACTCTGCAGGTATGTCATCTATTCCCACCGCCTTATTCCTTTTCATGTTTCGTTGAGCTCTTTCGATTTCGCAATCTAGGATACTTGGTCCGATGCCATCTCTGTCGATATCGTCTTCCCTTTCTATATCTAACCTATTGGGCCTTATTTCTTCACCATACAGCTCTTCAAAAGAAGTCTGTAAAAGACGTTAAATGTGTTAATGAGTTTACTATAAATATCTACTGTAAGCATCAGAATGTTAGCAGACCAGCATTGGTCTCAAACCGTAATGATTAATGACGTTGCTGTTTAATTTAAAATTGTCACGGGAGCTGAGATCAATGTAATACCTGAACATGTTCTAAGAGAGGTAGTTACTAATTCTAATATCGTAAGAGAAGATGTAAAGTTAAAGAGTCCTACGGGGGAACCAAGTTACAAAATAGCGGACAAGTTGCATTATCCGATCCATGTCGATAAAAACACATTCGTAACTTCCTCACTTTAATGTCACAAATTAAGACAGACCGACCCAGGTTTCGGCACACGGTGTCATTATCAAGGTACTGTAATGCAAGGCAATTACCTTGATAATAGAAGTGTGCCGAAACCTGGTTCGGTCTGTCTTAATTTGTGACATTGTTGTGTGGAAGTTATAGGCATAGCGAAACTTGGTGGCATTCGAAAGCGGAGTGCCTGATGTCAGTGAAGCTGAGTGAAGCGTCGATGAGCAAGCAGAGGCACCACATGGCTCCTGTTTGGACCTCTTGACAAACCCTCGGCCTCTTTATCCCGCCTATCTTACATGCTTTCCTCTACCGGACGCAATACTTTTCACAATCTAGTGCCACCAAGTTTCGCTACACCTATATTGCTGTGTTTTTTTCGACATGACATTCTTCCACAAAATTAAGCCTGATACGCTTCTATACGTACATTATCCTGCATTGTAAATAATAAAAGATATGACGATGATTTTATCGTGGTTAACAATGAGAAATGCATCCCGCATAGGTGTAGCCACGGGTGTGGCACCTGTGGCACGTGCCACTCTATTGTCCTGAAACCCAAAATTTTTTTTCTCAAAATTTCCCTCCCGGAATAAAATGATGTCTCCGTTTTTCCCAATAGCCCTTTAAATAACCCGAATTGACAGGTTTATGAAGGCGTGAGTCTCTCGAAGTGTCTAGTGTGAAGACAAAGATTATCGGGGAAACTATTTTTTTCAAAACTTACATTGTTCATTAAAAGTCCCTTAAATAATTTGGGTTGACAGGTTTACAAAGGCGAGAATTTCATGAAATGTCTATTGTCTAGACAACGATTATCGGGTAAACTTTTTTTGAAGTTTTGAAAATATAGTATACAAAATTTGTCAATTAACTCCAAAAATAAAACCCCTCTTTCTCATTTTTTCAAAGTTAAACCCTAATCATGATTGGTCAAAATTGTACAAAAGCCTCCACCTCTTTTCTGAAAATACGGAAACCGATTTTCTTCCTGTCTTTAATCGAATTAGTCTCAATTTTGACCTCGCAGTGAACATTTCGTGAAAGTTTGCGTCCATTACCATACTGATGATGCCACACCTATTGCCTCAGTGCCACACCTATTGCTGGTGGCTGGCTACGCCTATGCCATCCCGATATTAGGCCTTAAGTCTTGCATAAAATTTGAAATGATAAAAAGACTACAGGCAATATGTGACTAGGGATTGGAAAATCGATTTCGATTTTAATCGAAAATCGATTATCACACTCCGATTTTAGATTTAATCGAAGTCGACTTTTTGTTTTGAATAATCGATCAAAATCGATTCTAGCCGATCGATTTTCGATTTTTAGCTTGCTACAGCATTTGAATTTTGCCAATCGAGCTGCGCCGGGTTAATTGCAACTCAGGTACGAAATCGATTATCCGGAAAACATATAAATTAGTTAGTTTTTTTAAGGTTCATCCCTGAGGAACACTGGTTCCACGGCTTTGCAAACAAGAAATAAATAAAATTCTGTTTTTCATTTTGTGCTAGGTATGCCCACTTTTCAATATAGGTACAATTCTTATTGCTACTAAACTATATGTAATTATCTGGTATGGATTATTACTTCCCTGCATACCTTATTAATATCTTTAAAATAATATATTGTATTAATAAATTTAACCGTATTCAGTTCTTATCCCACTAACCCATATTTTACATTTTGTTACAACAGCACATCTGTCTTTCAGCAGACAAATACTTTGCTATTTTAAAATATCGATTTCGATTTTTCGATTATTTTGGACAAAAAATCAAATTTTCAGAAAATCGATTTTTAAAACCAAAATCGAAAGTCGATTAATCGAAAATCGATTCTGGATTTAAATTTCCAATCCCTATATGTGACACTGATGATAAAAGCAATATTGTCGCAAAATGTCATGGTTTATATTATGGAGTTGGTAGTTTCAGAGAAGAATATACCATAAAAGTAAAAGAGGGTTCTGAGCCATTGGCAAAGCCTGCACGAAGGGTACCGTATTCAATGTTCCCTAAGCTAAAAAGACAGTAGATGATTTAGTAAATCAGCAAATTATTAGTGGAGTAAAAACCCTTCTGAATGGATAAGCAATTTACGTTTGGTTGAAAAACCTGATGGTTCTCTCAGAATTTTGATTGATCCTCAAGAGCTAAATAATTCTTTATGTAACGGTCCCTATCTTAATACGGACACTGGAGGAAACATAATTAAAATTGAGTGGTAACTCCTCTTTCAGTGTAATACATTTAAGAAATGGGTTTTGGCACATTAAGTTGACTGAGGAATCTAGTAAACTGTGTCATTTTAATACTCCAATGGGTTGTTATAAGTTTAATCGACTACCTTTTGGCTTAAAAATTGCTCATGAATTATTTCATCGGGTGGTACAAGAGCATTTTGGCAATATTATTGGTGTAGTTGTCTATTTCGACGATTTGTTAATTTGTGTTCCAACATTGAAAACTCGAACCAGATATTAGGTACAAAATATTTATGCTCGTGCTCATGTGTTAGGAGTTAAATTTAATCCTAATAAATTCCAATACCGTTTGAAACGAGTCAAGTATTTCGGGCATATTTTTAGTGCTGAGAGCATAAATCCAGATCCGTCCCATGTGGCAGATGTGTTAAAACTGCCCAGCTCCACTAGTAAGAAGGAACTTCAAATAATTCTTGGAATGTTTAATTATTTCAGGGAATATATTCCTAACATGTCCACGATTACGGCCCCACTAAGTAAGGGATTTACTAAAGGCAAATGCATCACGGGGTTGACTTCCTCATCATCAAATGGTTTTTGAAAGTTTAATGTCTTTAGTATCTCAACCATCACTTATAATTGCATTTAATACTAATAAGAATATAGAAGTACATGCAGATGTATCAAAAGACGGTATAGGATGTTGCATATCGCAAGATAACAGACCTGTCTCTTTCGCATCACGTAGCTTACCACCGACTGCGCAGCGCTACTCCCAAGTAGAAAAAGAACTCCTCAGTGTGATGATTCCTGTTAAAAAATACCAAAATCTAGTGTATGGGAATAGTTTCATTGTGTATAATTACTCCAAATAGTTGGAAAGTATTATGAATGAACCAATTAATAAAATTATGTCACCTCGTCTTCAGATACTGAAGCTAAAATTAATAAAATATGGCCGTAACATAAATTATATACCAGAGTTAAATGCATGGTGTGATTGTTGTCAAGAGTCAGAGTAAATGAGTAATTTCCGAATGATGAGATTCTAAAAAATCTAAAAATATTCGCTCATTAACTAAAGAAATGGCAGTGAGTGTCTCAAAAAAAGAATTTAGAATTTAAACTAGAAACTATTACAAACCCTACCTTAAAACTTGTCAAAGACTATTATTATAATGGATGGCCTGAAAAAAAGAAAATTTCAGAATGTGAAATAGTATCTATACTTAATACAAATTCAAAGATGACATGTACATGATGTAGATGATTTAATTTTTATAAATTTTAATGTCATTTTTCCATCCTGGAGCTAGCTTTTCCAGAACCGCTGCGTTGGTCAATTTCCATGACAACAGTTTTCCCTCCGTTACAGGATGCGTCTTCAGGTCGAAGTTCGACGTGAAGACGTCTCTCCGTTACTTGCAGACGCCTCCTGTAACGAAGGGAAAACTGTTGTCATGGAAATTGACCAACGCAGCTGTTCCGGAAGAACTAGCTCCGGCATGTTTACCAGCCACAGCCTTCGCTCCAACTGATTGTTCCATCATCGCTAAGAAAGTCGATGCTAGATTTATTGCATGAGAGCCATTTTGGCACTGAAAAAACAAAGGCCAGACAAATAATATTGTGGCCACGAATATCCTCTGATATAGAAAATATGATTCAAAAGTGTTCAACATGTCAGAGATACAAGAATATCAATGTAAAAGAATCTATGTTAGCACACGAAATTCATGAATTCCGCTTGATTATAATAGGTGTAGACATAACTGAGGTTAAATATAAAAAATACTTAATCGTAGTAGATTACTATTCGAAATGGTTTGAAATATTGAAGTTGAGGAACAAAAGTACAGCGGGAGTCATACAAGTTCTTAAAACATTATTTAGAACTCATTGTATGCCAGAAGTTATAATCATACTAATTTACACTAAAGATAGAGGGCTGGAATTTTTTTGAAGTGAAAACTTCTCTTGGGAGGGTCTACTCTACGCCTGCTCTCGGCTTGATTTCCATGGGAGTAAACGCAAAAGCGTGACACTCGAAGCGTTAAATTTTAAGCGTTCCGTTCCCACTATCTATAGCACATACGAATATAGTACGGCGAAGAGAAGGAGAATGCGCGCCCTATATATATAGTACATACGAATATGTTAGGCTTAGGAGAGTGTGTGCTATAGCTATTGCCGCGAAGCGGCAATAGCTATAGCACACATTTTACAAGTTTTCACTTCTATCTACCGTCCCAAGACGGTAACAATTTTTTTATCGGATGGCTGAATATATGAAGTTTCTAATTCTTTCAATCGATTTTCTTTTACGCTTCTTAATTGTCTGAAAATCTTGTTTTTTTGCTGAAAAATCTCACATTTTTCTCTGAAATCAACAATAGCATATTTCCCTGACAACCAGAGATTTGATTTTCAAAGGATATTTACGTCTCTAGCATTTAATTTTTCTTGCAGGCCCATGATAGCACGTAGAAAGAAAATCTATATAAGAAGGTCCCAGAGTACCAAGATACCCATGATAAAAACCCATGATAGATTGCTTCGGAGAGTAATCGATAAATTAAATGCATATTTACAGCAAGTATACTCTTCAACGTCTAATCTCAAAGTAGCTCTCATAGGGGCACTGCATGTATATGAGAGAACACTTACGTAGTAAAAGATACACATAAAGGAATTAAACGTGCAAGAATATTTACGTGCAACGAGTAGTAATGGTAATAATGCCTCTGTTGCTACAACAAACACGGCGTTGTTTATTATCGTTTGACACTCAGATGTATTACACGTAGTGGAACCGTCTGTCTCTCATTACGATTGTGAACTGTTTTTTTTAGACCAATTCCCACATCATAAACGTTACGAGTTTTTTTATATATGTTTAAAAGTGTTAAAGTGCAGTTAACTTACATTCACTCAATCATCGAGTTGCCTATTCAAGACTCTCACTTGCCGCTGTTTCTCCCCTCCTTGGGCTTAAAAATATATCCGTCAACATGCCTAATAGAAGAAAGAGTATCCTTTCGAAAACATTTCCAAAGCAAAACGAATGTCTTATTTGCGATAAAATGAGCCGTAGAAAGAAAAACGACAAAGGTTAGCCTTGGATGCTCAAAGACATGCCCACCAGCGATCTCATGACCATCTCCCCAAGGTGTTTCTCGGGTTACGTTAAGAACCGTACAAATTTCATCCTTACCCAACCTTCGGACGGGTAACCCGCTGTAAATATGATTCAAATACAGACCCATCTGTTTAGAACTTTCAGTCTGTTTTAAGATGGCGGAAATTTCTCTGAGGAACCGCAAGAACCCAGGAACAAGGACTGGAAAAGATTCAGTGAGCTCCACACGCGAAAAATTAAAAGGGAGATAACCAATGAAGATCATCTACATATCCTCCTTGAGTCATCAGATCCTCTAATATTCTCTTTACGAGAACTCCCGAAGAAAGCGAAAGATCCCATTCCCACAGGATGTTCTTGCACTGCTACTTCCTCCCCTAATTGCACCTGTAATTGAATACATTTCAGGATGACGAGGAGCATCATGACTAAGTTGCACATCAGTTTACATGCTGTTTGAAGTTTAACTTTGTCCATAAATAGCGTGCGTGTAAAAAATCACATATGGCAGAAACGTGACTTTCATGACAGAGATAAAATGCAGCCGGAGGAATTAGGCTGGTGGAATAGTAAGAGTACTGACCTCCCACCCAAAAGGCACGGATTGTGTGCCATGTGGAGAGCACTTCAAGTTCAGTACTCCGTCCGTCGGATGGGACGTTAATTTGTGGTCCTCTTGGCGCCTTTATTTTTGAGTAGGCTTATGCCGACGCTGAGTTCATCTCTATCCTCCATTCCCTAAATAGCCTACCAAAAACCGAAATACCCAGCATTCCTAACCTGACGAAAATGACCTTATCTGTCGGTTACCTAACCCAAAACCACTACCGCCACAATGGCAATGGCAACCGCAACCGCAATGGCCGCAAGTGGCAATGTGTCATTATTAATTAGACATGTGGAAAAGGAAGTAAATTCATTGTAAGCTGGTACAATTTTCCAGAACAACTGTATCTGAATTCTCATTCTGAGTGCGAATGACTCGTCGCCGCCTCGTAAACGGAGTGACAGATAGCCAGGCCGCTGCGCGCACTTCAAGATATAATCCCCTCCCCACTCCCTTCCTCCATCCTTTACCCCCAACCCCTCTCCCACTTCCCCCAACTCATAACCATACCCCCCCTCCTTTCCGCATGTATATATATATGAGACTTCTTGATGGAAACCTTGCATTTGTACCTGATGATAGCGAAGATGATTCGCTGAAACGCGTCGTACTATAATAAATACTGTGGACATACACAAAGTTTTTCACTTTTCATTTATCATTCAAGATATAAATGCAAATTGCTGTAAAAATGGCACCTAGAAGCACCTCGCAGTTGTTTTCTCGAATAGAGGAAGCCTTTCACTAGCGATACTATGCCAGAACACCCGATATTACACGATTTTTTCTAACACATAACTGAAACGGATAAGTTGAGTGGTGTTGCATCGTTTAAGAAAACCCTATCGCTGTCATTAAATATACGACTAAGTAATTATTTAGTAGTGAATTAATATTCTTAGGGTTCAAAATCGATTAATTATGCAACAATAGCAAGTAATAATGTCATGGCTAGTAGTAATCCGATTCACTATTCTGGCGTGAATTTACGATGTTATCGTGGTAACCTGGCCCCATCCAGCATCTGGCAGTATTAATTAGATTTGGGTCATCCGACAGTGAAAATTCGTGAAATAGGTAATGATTTACCTTCATTATACGGACAATTATGATGAAATTTCAGAGAATTGAAAAAAATCAGTTTTTGACCAGAACAACTGGGCTCTCAGATCACTGTGCAACTTCTTCTTCGTTCCGGGTTGTTAGGAACCAAAAAGAAACATTGCTCGGGTGTTTTCTGTGACATATATTTACAACTCGGCACACAACAGTACACATGTGATTTTCTCTCATTCATATTTAACACACATGGCCACGCTAACCACTTTAGGAGCGATGTCATATACTTTCCACGTCATCAACATGGCGTCGGCCGAGAAATACGTTTTCGGCGCGGATTTCAAATTGAAATTTCAAACGGCTCTAGGAGCGTAATTAATTGGTTTTCGAGGGTAAAACTCGGTAAGTGACCTTTTTAAGTCTCAAATATTATAACTCAAACGTAATCTGAAGTAGTGTGATCCCTCCTAAGGGGTAAGGTCCAATGCTACCCTAGCGATTAAACAAGTGGCCATTAATTGCATTTGTAACCTCTTCTATGCTCCTGCTCACACCACTCCATTCCATTGCCGTGTATCCATCCCGGGCTATATTTGATTGATACGGCCCTCCGGCATAAAACTTTAGTGCCGCTAATACCTAAAAAGAAATTTCTCAGGATTTTATGGGAAAAGATACGACGATTACGATCATATATCACGTTATGCCTACGGCAGTAAATGATTTAACCAAAATCAAATATAACACGCATCAATTCCAATGTAATTCGGGTCGTACAAAATGAAATACCTAATGGATGTAAATTAAAAGTTTTTATAGCTACAGAGTGAATTCAATTCCTTTAGTCAACAAAACAATATAGATAGTGTAATGCGTGTATTGCACATTCGTAGAATACCTTATCATGAGTCTCACCGTCTTTCAAAATCAAGTTAAATGACAAGAGATATTACAGTTTAAAAAGTACAATAGTTTAAAATGCATAAAATGTACTTCCCCGAAAACGATTTCCTTTGACATGGGAATCTTGTTGAATGCATATTATTTAAGTCGTTGCCCCTCAAAACCCCGTTTTTGTAATGGTGTGTTCCAAATTTAAATGTTATTCCTTTTTCATTTATTTATCACCGAGAGAGACATAAGATGCGATTCCAATAAAAACAGCCAAAAGTAAACACGCCATCGTACCAAAACAGACTATTTACGCTATTTAGTTATGGAGCGCGCACCGTTCGGTGTCTATTATTTTGGAGGCTAATTCAAAAGCACGAAAATGCACATACATAAAACTTTCGTGGCTCTTTTCCATACTGCATGTAATACTTTCATTATGGATCATTTCATACTGCAAACTATTATATTCCAAGACAAAAAAACATCTCATATTTATTACAACTAGCTAAAATACAAACCCGAAATCCAAATTTACCATAAAACATCGTATTTATAGCTAAAATACAAACTGCATTATAACGCGAAGGTGTGTTCAAGCTATATCATTCTTTTGAATTTTTTAAAAACATTTTTAAAATTTAACGTTTATTAATTAATAATTCATAATGTAATCAGGAAAAGAAAAATTAAGACACTTACCTTGGTTTGAATTTTTAAAGCCGAGTTCCTTGAAGCTTCAAGCATTACTTCACCCAAGGAATCTATTAAATTTTTTGCGAGCGCTTTGTTGAGACGAAACAAGCTTATAAAGCCCGTTTCGCTCAGCTGAAAGGGGTCTTCTCGCGTCACATAATTCCTCTGCGCCCTTTCATTGAGCAACTCTTCTTCTTCAAAGTTTTGAAGCAATCGCATCAACATCATAGCGTCCGCCAAATTGTTTACTGTATCGCTAGTCGGAATTCTCAACTAGAGCAGTGTCTCCTAGCGGTGAAATAATTGCGAGCGGTTAGACCGCGTTAGATTTGTAGGAGTGGTTCAAACACCAAAATTCCGAACCGCTCGGAATATTACCACGTGACTCCTTGGTTACGTGCTCGGAATAATTACGAGCGATTCAAACACAACCCCCCTGGGAGGAGGAGGTTTTGTGAACGTGTGTGTTTGGTTGCTAAGATGTATGTTTAAAAGATTATACAACAATAAACAAGCATTATTGAGTACGCTCCATCTTTAAAAAGCCAATTCATTTGCTCTAATATTAATAGGAAATACTACAGTCTTAATCATAGAATAGTGTAGGTATAGAAATTTACTGCACTGCAAAAATGAGCCAAATGAAAGATACTGTCGAATTCCTGGGATGAGTTACAACGGAGACCGGAAGCTCGAGTGGAGACGCGAACATTCGAAGACGGACTTGCGCAGTGGCATCGTCATCTGTTTCTCCTCGCAGGGCATCCGCGAGACTCGGAGCCGTCTCGAGCGGCGATTGTTTCGCAACCGCATTCCACTCTCCCCTACACAATCCTTAATGCCCCTCCTCACACCCACCCACCAACAGCCGCCGCCTCCAGCCTCCGCCACGCATCTGCCGCCGCCGCCGCCGGTCTGCTTTGGTCGCAGAGAGAGCGATGAGCGGGAGGAAGCGACGACCCTTTTAAAGATGAGGTCAGAGGGCACCACCAGCTCTCCTTCTCATTCCCTCGACGCCCTCTTGTTGATTGGGTGTCCCCCCTCCGCTCTTGGCCGCTGATTCGTTCCCGCAAAGGAGGTCGACGTTTCCTTCGAAGGATAGACGGGCAATCAGCAGTTAGCGGCCGCCGCACAGTGGAACTGAATTCAGGAAAGATGGTCAAAATATGAAGAAAACATTTGCAAAAATGTTTTGCAAAATTTGGAGTGTCTAAGTTTTAAGGAGGTTCCGCCGCGACTGTGTGAGTCAAAACAATTACTTAATTCCACATTTTTTATATTTTTCCAAAAAATCCTGCTTTCACTGATGAAATGCGTTACCTATTGAAACCCAAAAGTAAGGAACAAAATTTGCAGATTATTCCACGAATGTATTTTTAATGAGCACTTTTTCCAGCCATAGGAGCCGACTGCAGCACCATTTCCTACGAATTACCGCATTTTGACTTCAATTATGGCAGTAATTCCCTAAGAACTAAAAAAATAAGGTAGTAAGATGCCTATTTTTCATTTTTATTCAATTTTTCTGGATTATTTCCTTCTTATAAATAGTTTTCCGCAAAATGGCATTTATATTTTATGGAAAAATACTATTTTTTCCCGTGTTTCTCTCATACTCCCATTGAACACCATGTAATTTCAAGTTCAATTAGAGAGTAATATAGCGTATTATCTTGTTGTTCATATCAGATAGAGGACAACTTTTTCTACAAGTAGACTGAATAATAATAAAATGACATTTAAGTCATTTTACGGTGGAACCACCACGGTCGAAGATTACGAATATGAAGTCAGAATTGCAAAAAACAAAATGGCTGACCCAATATGGCGGAATAAAAAATTAAAAAAGGCATTAGGTAATCATAATAAAAGTCAGTACTAACACATTATTGAGGTCGCCGATGAATTAGAAGTTAAATTTCAGAAAACAAAGTGGCTGACTCAATATGGTGGATTGTTTTTAAAAGCGTAACATTTTTTTAAATTTTGTGTTTTGGTATGCAGCTGTGAATTTGAAGTTGAAATAAGGAAAATAAGCGGAAGAAAAAATTGAACTTACAAAAATTATCATGTTGTGCATATTACTACAAATACTATACTTAAAATAAAATAATTATCGGTATAAGTTAGAGGAAATATGGGAAATTTCCGTAGCTTTTAACTTAAATTTGACTCCCAATGATTCTCGGTACAAAATATATTAATGTAGGTTGAGCAGTATTCCAGATTACACATTGTTAACTTGATTAATTGTTTACTGTTGACGCCGTTTTTTCCTTATATCGTGCACAGGTACAACGGCCATTGTCAACAACAATGTCAATTAAAAATATCTCAGTATATTTTTTTCTGGAGATATAAGTCAAGAAATTGGAAATATATTTTTTCTCATTGCCGACATTTCGTATGTGTATGCATGCTTCTTCTGGGCTCTGAGAGATTCCCTTCAAAATTAATCCGGATAATGTAAGTGATAGGGCTCGAGACTAAGGAAATTCTGTTTACAAGATTCATCTTGGCCGATCTTGGCTGATATCTGGGATGATCTAATATGCATTATTTAAAATTAATTTGGCAAGAAAAATACGGCAATCGACGAAAAGATTTAATTTAATACCTCAAGACTAGTCGCGCGTATGGTAGGAAGGCCTGATTATCACTTCCATTGCAGAAAAATCCCACTATATCTCGAGTTGTAGGTTTTTTTTTCTGATAACGATTGGGTTTTAATGTTGGGATGATAATGCTCTGATATTTATGCAGGTGGAAAAAAGCACACGTTCAACCCGACGGACGCGAATGCGCTTCCGATGTGCGTTGCCAATATACCGACGGACGCGCATTCGCGTCTGTTACTTACTGACCGATTACTGATTACTCACCTTTACGACTTGGCCAAGAAAGCTAAGGACGCGAATTCGCGTCTTTAATAAATAAGCGAGTTTTGTTATTAAAAAATTTTTTAAACTAATTTAAAAAAATATATTAGTGACTGGCCAAATTAATATGGCAGAAAGCGCTTTCCGTTTTTCGTGATTGCACACTAGAAATGTTCTGGGTTGAATGTGTCATTCGAAGATATCAGTAGGTGTTTTGCAGACCCTTATGAGAACTATTGATAATAAGATGTGGCTGAAAATACCTTAGATGAAGTCCAAAATCACGTAATAAAATAGTAAATTTCAACATCTGCAGTGATGACCACTTGACGAAAGTCAGTGTAAGGTGCTACATTGTCTTGTTCACTTGTGAAATTGTGCTGTAGAATGTCACAATCGAGAGTAAAAACTTCCCACTTAAGCAATTGGCAAAAATTACATTTTGACACCATTTTAATATTCGGTGAATGATACGTTATTTGACAAAACATCCTTGGTGTCAAAAATGTTAAACTGAGGTGAAAATGATCCCTGCCTATGTGTACATTTGGGTGTCAGACCGGAGCATTAGTGAAAGTAGCTAGAGCGTGACGTACCCACAAATTGGATAATTCTCTTTAACTCTTGGATAACTTTAGAAGGAACTCTCTCAGAGCCCTGAAGAAGCTTGCATATACACATGCGAAACGTCGGCAATGAGAAACAATATATTTCCAATTTATTGACCTATACCTCCCGAAGAAAAAAAATACATATATGCATTGAATTATTAAACAGAGGTAATGAAGAAGAATCATCTTGATATTAAAAATATCGTTGGATTGCTGACGCGTAATAAATATGCAATAATGGATGGTGGGGCATCGTATAATTAATGGTTTACATGCTGGTTATTCATTTAATTTATTATTTTCTATTAATATTTCTTGGTAAGGGGAGGTTCAGACACCCTCGACCCCACCCCCACCCCATATCTACGTCCGTGGCTGAGAGAATGCATTGCACGCTAACGTTGATGAGCTGCAGCGTACTGTAACTGTACGCCTCTTTTTTATCGATAACTCGCGGTAGGGAAACCGGGGGAAAGCAATTTAACAACAAACAGATAGTTACGACCTGCAGTTACACCATACTCAAATAAAGATAGTGTGGTACAAATTAATTTTTCATAGTTTTTCTAAAACTTTTTATAGGTAACTAGGTAATGTAATTTATTTCTCAGTGACTTATGTAACTATATAACACTCAATTTTTAAAATAGTTATATCAAGTAATAGTTATTTAAATTCTACTTACTATCACGAATATACTCCATTTTTCAAAATTAAAATCGAATCTCTCAGTGATTTATAGTGTATTTTTTAAAACGTCCTTTAAATTTGACGATTGTATTCGTTGCACTGGAGAGCTGCTCAACTGTCACTTTCACTCTGAATAATGAGCGCAGTTGCATCCTTTTCCCCGCTTATAATGCATTTCCCGGCGGATCAGATATCAGTGTAGGCAACCTACAAAAAGAATACCTGAATATATGAAGTTCATTTTCGCCATTTTAAACGCGTTTTCAAGAAAACAAAAGTAATGAGATTCTCCAGGACAAAGAAAGCGAAGGTGGTGATAAGGGTAGGAAGTCACAAACTGGAGCAAGTAGAACAATTTAATTACTTGGATAGTACACTAGAAGAAACAGGACATAGTAGCAAAGACATTAGGAGGAGAATAGCGCTAGCGAAGGAAGCGTTCAATAATAGAAGGGAGCTGATGACGTGGACGTTAAGTAAGGATGTAAAAAAGAGGCTGGTGAAGAGCTTGATATGGAGTGTGGCGTTGTATGGGGCGGAAACGTGGACCTTGAGAAAGGAAGACGAAAATAGGCTGAAGGCTTTTGAGATGTGGGTGTGGAGGAGGATGTAGAAGGTGCGTTGGACGGAAAGGAAGACAAATGAGGAAGTGCTTGACATGGTGGGCGAGGAGAGGAAACTTATAGATGAGATAAGGGGAAGACAGGGTTGGTGGCTGGAAGGGGTAATGAGGGGCGGAGGTTTGCTGAAGGCCGTGATGGAGGGAAGGATGTTGGGCAAGCGGGAAAGGGGAAGAAAGAGAATCTGTTTTATCGACGGGATGATGAAAGGTAAGACTTATGCTGAGATGAAGAAAGAAATACTAGAGGTAGAAAGGGCACGGCACGTGTGAGAGTTCGTTGGATATTCTCTGACTTTCATCACAACCTATCTCTAACCGCTAGATTACTGTAATGAATGAAACGCGTTTTCGGCATTTGGCCCCACCCGGCGCGGCGGTGGAACGTGGCTCGCGATCGTGAAGGAGCGTGCCTTTGGGTGGGATGATGGCGAAGGAGGTTGAGATGAGTATGGGCGTGGTGGGGCAGGGGCGTAGTTCCACACCGATTCGGCATGTGACTCTTTCGACTGCACTACGGATCCTATACTTAAGCGTGCTGAGGCATGCATGAGCCGAGCACCAAATAGCAGGGTAAGGTGACGGGGAACTGTATATCTAGAGCAGTGAGCTGTGGCCCGGTACTGCAAGCCACGCTGTTTGCAAACACATTTTCCAAGAGTGACTGTAGCGATCATTGCTCAGCGACGATTGCTCTGCGATGATCGCTGGTATTGAGACGCCGAGGGGTTTTCCTACAAGCGACTGCGATTAGGTTGTGGGGCGACTATTTCAGTTATCTCCGCACTCTAGAGCTACGAGCATGAGTGAGAAAAATATGCATATTTTTACTTTAAATGTTATGGATCTGACTTATTTCCACTGAAGTTTTGCCTTAAAAGGTGTGTGAACAACTCTCCTGTAGCTGACAGAGCGATTATGACGGATAAAAATGTTGAAGAGTTTTTTCGAGGTTGCGATAAGGATAAAATTAAGATTGAATCCCATAGTTTCAAAATCGTAGTTAAGGGGACAAAGGACAGGCTCATGCGACCAAAGCTGGCCTTTTTCTCATATGTTGCAAAGTTTTTGGAGCAATGTCTAGCTACTTTACAAACTAATAATCCTAATTTTGAAGCCGGAAGTGTGAAAAATGCAATGTTGACAACATTGACCTAAATAGTAACAGTTACTTTATTTTGTCAAAATATGTTAACTCGGGACATGCTGTCAATGCTGAATTCAGGAGGGTGAAAGTGTCACCAGACCAAATTCAGGAATTAAGAGAGGATTGTGTCAGTATTCTAAAACGTTTAATATCAAAGATTTTAAAAAATCTTCTGTACAATATCGTCTTTGTGAAGGAATAATTTTCTGTGACCTAGCTATTACGTAGCTTAACCAAAAACAGCTAAAAGCAGCGATTAATCTATCACCGGCCAATAATTGTGAATTGAATAACAATTGATCAACAATTGACACTTGGAAAAAATTGACAATCGAGTCAATTACCGTAATCAACATCGATTTGCTGAAATAATCGATCAGTTGTGAAAATAATTGAATCGACGATTCAATTTATCGAATAATCGCACAGGCCTGACTAGGCGTTAAATGGAGGAGGGCCGCCCCATGCTACTGCCCCCGAGACGTCGGCTTCTCCCCTTGGCCTTTGCCCCCATCAGCACCCCCCCAACGGCCTTATCAGCCCAAAATGCGCACGTCCACGTCCTATTCTTAGATCTTCTGCGCCTAAGAACGTTCGGCCTACTTTCTTTTTTATCACGATGAGTGACTTGCGTGGTTATCAGTCCGGAATGGGTTTTGATCTGCGAGGGATCAATTGTCATTCACTCTCTGCTAGAATAGCGGTGCTCGTTGTATTTTTGGCGAGTGCTCTCAATATATATTGCTATGCATTTGAATTTCCTCAAGTATTTCCATTCTTTCCCAGAAGATGACAGGCCAGCGAAGGGAATTCAAAATGGCATCCTTGACATGATGTACTACTTTCCAAGAAAAGAGTTGGATTCCTTTCGGTGGAAAAGAATCCGATCACGAGTGCGTCACTGAAGAATTTAGGTAATAAGGGAAGAGGATCTTTTTTCGAACTAATTCTAGGGATCTACGCGGATGGAGTATGGCCAGAATATTTATTTATTTATTTATTTTTCAAAAACTCCAAAAACGGCAAGTAAGGCCTTTCTTTACATTGGGTTCAATATTCAGAAAAAATTAAAAAAACAACAATAGTAGTAGAAACAAAACAGAAATATTCAAAATATAAACAAGGCAAGAATCAGGCGAAGGCGAATTTTGTGTAAACGGTCTAAATACCTATCCTGAAGAGGAAGAAAGTGTCGGAATGCGAGGAGTATCGAGCAGTTAGTTTAATTTCTCACGCGGCAAAAGTTTTGCTTAGAATAATTAATAAAATGCTGTAGATTAAGGAGAATTACCAAATGGAAGATGAAAACTTTGGGTTCCGGAAGGGGATGGCAACTCGGGATGCGATTGCGGTAATGGGGACACTTGTAGATTAAAACGTAAGGTATGATCAAGGATGTTCTGCTTGATTTTTGGATTTCGAAAAGGCGTTTGACTGAGTCAACTGGTAAAAACTAATGCAGAGACTCATGGAAATAGGAATAGATTGGCGAGATAGGAGACTCGTCCGAATCTTATTTATGTCCCAGAGAGCACAGGTGAGTGTGGCTGACGGTGAATTAGGGTGTGCAGCTATAGGTCACGGGGTAAGGCAAGGTTGCTCGTTGTCGCCTTTGCTTTTTAACTTCTATGCTGAGAAAATGGAAAGAGGCATAGAAAGAGGTATGTGGGAATCAAAGTAGGAAGCCAGCTGATAAATTCGGTTAGACTCGCAAACGATCAGGGGTTGGTCAGTCGATCATCGAAGGTATTGCAAGCTTTAGTAAATGCGTTAGAAATCAGTGCGGGAAATACGGATTGCAGATAAATCATAAGAAAACAAAAGTGATGAGATTTTCTTGAACAAAAAAGCGAGGCTGGTCACAAGAGTTAGAAGACACAAACTGGAGTAAGTAGACCGCTTTAACTACTTGGGTAGCACGCTAGAAGAAAATGGGCATGGTGGCAAATAAATTAGGAGAAAAATAGCGTCAGCGAAGAAAGCGTTTAGTAATATGCGGGACCTTGGGTAAAGATATAAAGAAAAGGCTGGTGAAGATTTTGATCTGGAGCTTAGCATTGCATGGAGCAGAAACGTGGACTCTGACATTGAGGGAGGAGGACGAGAATAGGCAGAAGGCGTTCGAATTGTGGGTGTGGAAGAGGATGGAGAAGGTGCGGTGGACGGAAAGGAAGACAAATGAGGAAGTGCTTTTCTGAGAATAGACAACTTCTGGATTAGATAAGCGGGTGGTAGGGTAGGTTGCTAGACACGGTAATGAGGGGCGATGGTTTTCTGAAGGCCGTGGTAAAGGGAAGGATGTTGGGAAAGTGGGGAAGGGAAGAAAGAGAATAGGTTTCATGGACGGGATGAAGAAGGATAGGACGTAAACGGAGATGAAGAAATAAATACTAGAGGTAGATGGGGCCCTGCACGGGTAGAAAAATTGTGAGGATTTTCTCTGACTTTCAATCAAAACTACTTTTAACTGGTGTATTGCTTAATATTCAAGCAATAGATGAGTATGTATTTTGATTTATTTTAACTTAACCAGGTGTGATTCTGATCTATGAGTTTATACTTGTAGTATACTTCCGGTGCAGTTTCCAAACACAAGCCTACATCTTAGGCTTTGCACATAGCTCCACCTTAAAAGGCAGAATAATTGTATCTTTCCTTTTGCAATGAATTATTTTCGGTGCCGTCTTCACTTTGCCTTTTATCATGATTCCTGAATGGTTATTTAGATAACTTTCGTTGTCGTTCATTCTTCGAAGAAGTTAAATGATGCATAGTCTGTTGATAATTTTAATAAGTTTAATTTCTTTCCGTGTGTTTACTCGTCCATACTATCGTTTGTTTAAATTATATCTGCGCCGTTTATATAACGAAGCACACAAGGAGGAGACAAATCATTTACTGTGGGTCCTCTACCTGGGTCGTGAGATGTTACCATATCTGTAAAAATAGTTATCATATATTATCCGAAAAACAGAAGAATTCCAGGATTTAATCTATGGGGCAGTAGAAAGACAAAAGAAGCAATTCAAGATATATAAAGGCTTCTTAGGCAGTATATGATGGAGAAGACGAGAGCACATACTCGAAGTTGAATACAGAACAGCAGTATTGGCTAAATCACAAAGTAATACAACTTGAATATTGAGGATACAAAAAGCATAGAAGAGTCAAGTGGAAGCCAAAGCAAAAAGACTTTGTTGCCATGAGGCTTGGTCTGCAGAATATTGAACGATAGAAACAATTTCATTGATTGGGGGGCATTCAAGTACTACGTAAAACGCTTAGTGGGAGAGTGTGGTTAAGCTTTTCTTACGTTGTGTTACGCGCAGAAGGGTGAGGGGATCCGAGACAGTTTCATGTAAGATTTTAGTCACTCTCCTGATATTGTGCTGGAATCACTTTTTTAATTTTTGCCGGACGAAAATTTTTACTTGCAGTAGCACTGCAAAGAGCGTGTCATTTTCCTCTATAAGAGTGACGCTAATTGGGAAGCCACTCAATCATACGCATTGTTTATTACTTGAATGAGAGAGAGAGAAAGCCAATATAACTTTTTATCGTGACACAAACGCTCGTTCATAAATGGC
Source organism: Pyrrhosoma nymphula (assembly GCA_963573305.1). Classification (NCBI taxonomy): domain Eukaryota; kingdom Metazoa; phylum Arthropoda; class Insecta; order Odonata; family Coenagrionidae; genus Pyrrhosoma; species Pyrrhosoma nymphula. The sequence continues at coordinate 152,370,396 of OY754329.1, read as the reverse complement.
CGTAATTCCCTGCTCGCTAGTCTGAAGTGTTCCGTGATCGCGATTTTTTCATTAGCGGTCAACGTATTGCACCTCAAATGAAAGACGATTTTCGTATACTTTTCAATGCCTTTAAGAAATACTTTTTCATGAAGTGGCCAAAATAGTACAACAGAGTGTAATGGAATTCTGGAGTGATGCGAGAGAAAACTTTAAGATGAAAAGGAATTTGGGGAACATATTGGCGAGAAAATAGAAGAAGTCAATTAGTAAGCTATTAGAAAAACGAGATGCCTAAGTCTGTTTTTATCTGAAGGTTAGTTAATTTTTTTAATCATCGAAATATTCGTGAAAATTATCCCTGGGCGAATCTAAGTGCGCAACAATTGACCTAACCCTCTCCGTTCAATTGTTTTCAAATTAGTTGAAAATGACTGGGGCCTTATTCGGTAACTCGAAGCTCCGGAGCTATTATAACTGCCGAAAAGAGCTTATTTATAAGCTCCTAGCTTCCGTTCGTATTCTGTTATGGAAATCTTGTCCTTCTTGTGATGACGCTCTCAAGTGCCATATCGAAATATGTGCTCCGATCTCGTGCACCAACTTCCACATATTGATTGGGAAGCTTCCATAGTAACACCGGTGACTGTTAATTTTGTGCGGAGTACTTCGACCGTCTTTTCAAACCGCGGAAACGCCACTGCCTTCAATTTACTTACAATTAGTAATAAACCGTGAACATTTTATTTTAAACCTTACTTTTTGGTTTTTGAAGTAAAAATGGCATGATTTTAATTTCACCACATTAATTTTGTTTTTTCATTGAATTAACGTTTGAAATTATTTCATCAATTTTTATATTTAAACTGAATATTGATTGGTTTCTTTGTTATTTTTCCTGGTTCTTTTTCAAAATTCTAATAATTTTTATTTTATTAAAAAGTGCTGGTCGTCTAGAGAGTATGAACTGATTTTTTTTCGAGTCACTGAAGCAAGCACGAAAATTATTTGTTCTTCCATCAAAGAATAATTTTTTTTGAACGAGATGAGAATCTTGAGTCTCATTGGAGACGAAGACGAGACTGAATAAAAGTTTCGGCTCCTCTCGGGGCAACAGAAGTATCCCCTTCCCCTCCCTCCCTCCCCTCCCCCCGCCACCCTCTACTCCTTCCCCTCCTACCCCTTTTGCCCCTCTCCCCTCCTTCCCACAGATGCCTTTTATCCTCGGGGGGGTACGCCACCCACGGCGTTGTAGCGATCCCTTTCATTTCCCCCCCCCCTCCAATTCCCGTTGAGAGAGAAGGGGGAGAGGGGAGAGGGAAGGGAGGGGAAAGGGGGGAGGGGGGTAGACAGGAAATGAATAAGAGGAGTAGCATTGGTAGCCCTCCTCATGTCCACTATTTTCTACCTTCGACTGTTCCACATCAACCACCTGACACGGATAATTATAATCATTTCCCCTCGAGATAATGGTAATAATAATTTCGTCTTTATTTGTGTGAATTTAGTCTCATAGAGCAACTCAAGCATCCATGAATTCAATCCTTTCTGGCCTTACTTTGTGTAAGTCCATTTTCAAATAATGACAAGGCCACAACTATGTTTAAATCCACAGAGTATTTTATTGGTACTACTAGTTACAACGCTACGGCGCGCCGTATGTGATTTCGTATTTCACTGATCAGCGTGATCAGTCAAAATTACATAGAAATATTACATGGTCGTCTTATTTTTCCATGCAGGTATTAATGATGAGCTGATTGAGAGGTTTTCGACCATTCTGAAAGCCTTATCTAGTGGACTTCCAATTGACGTAGAGCGTTACCGCGATTATTGCTCTTCCGCTGCTGCCCTCTATGTGGAGCACCATTCATGGTATTTTATGCCCCCAACTGTACATAAGATTCTTATACATGGAGCATCTATTGTAAAAGCAGCAGTGCTACTAACTATTGGACAATTGTCGGAGGAGGCCTTTGAATCGAGGCATAAGGATATTCGGAGGTTCCCGGGAGCAGCATTCCCGAAAATTATCAAGAATGGTGTCATTCGAGGATATTTTTCGAAGATTTCTTCTATCTTCGGACCCGATAATATCATCGTCATCAGAGTCAAATCAGGGAAATGTGAAAGTACCCAAAGAAGCTAGGAATCTCCTTCTGATTGATGAGAACACTGAGTCGGACGGAGACAGCGACGAGGTTGATTCAGATGACGATGACCTTTAACTGTATTTACTCAGCTATGTATTATTTCCATGTAATTCGTAATTTATTTCAGATACAGAAATATGTTTTAATTCCTAATGAAAATAATAAAAAAATACATTAATGTCCGTGGAATACATTGGTAAAATTCCTATCCTTACTATATGGGATATTGTATCGATACATCACGGAAAAGTTGTTCAGGGTTATGTATTGATGTTGCTAACTCATTGATAGCACTTGTAGGAATATAATAAGTATCTTATGTGCAGATATCAATGCTAGTTGAACGCCCTTTTAATATTTAAAGAAGGGCATTTTACTGTTTCCGCCATGTTGTTTCAGAGAGGCCCCTGATTGGTCTACGGCAAAACAAGCATTAGATTCCTATTTAGAGGCAAAAATTACTGATAATGGAAACAAAATCGTGGATCTACATTAAATAATAACGGAGATATTGGGTTTGACAAGTTTTATTTCGATTTCCACCGACTGTGCGGCGTCATCATCAGGTTTTTCAACATTTAATATTTTTTTCAAGCATCCATACCCAGGGTGGTGAAAAATCAACCCAGGCGAGCCTCGAACCCGCGACCTCAACATTGCCAGGAGCGGACTATGCGCTAACACCACTGAGGCCGGCACGGCCTGATGAGCGCTATCGTGCACGGGAATCGAAATTCCAGACTCTTCAGACCAATTCGCCGCTCGCCCCTTGCCGCGCCTACTTGCCTTTGAATTGTCTGATGTCGTTAGCGACAAACCACTTGCTGCACTCCTCTATCTGTGTCGTGTCAAGAACTCCTCCCGAGAGGTTTTCCTTCCCGACGTAACTATAGTCTCCGTGGTAATCTGAAATGGGTAGAACTGTTAGGACGCGAGAAGTCTCATCGATGCGTATCACGCGTAGGTACCTCGTACATCTTGTCTGGCGGCGTTGCATCGAAATTGATAAAACATATAGCCGTAGAATCGGATTGGTCGTAAGGATCACGTGTGGCCGCCGCCGCTCTCGTGTCATTGGTGCGACGCATAATAATGCGAGTGATTGGAGAGCAGGTTCATTTGAAAATGTTCAGATCTCCCCGAGGCCGAACCACGAAATGTACAGAATATATAAAGGCAAAGGTGGTTCCACCGTAAAATGACTTAAATGTCATTTTATTCATATTCTGTATACTTGTAGAAAAACTTGTCCTCTATCTGATAAGACCAACAAAATAATACCTTTCCATGCTATTTTCTTCTTTAATAGAAGTTGAAAATACATGGTGTCTAATGGAAGAATGAGAGAAACACGGGGAAAAATTGTGTATTTCCATAAAATATAAATGCTATTATCAGGGAAAACTATTTATTAGAAGGAAATGGTCCAGAGAAATTGAATAAAAATAAAATACAGGCATCTTACCACCTTATTTTTCTAGTTATTGAAGAATTAATGCCGTAATTGAAGTCAAAATGCGGTAATTCGTAGGAAATGGCGCTGCAGTTGGCTCCTATGGCTGGAAAAAAGTGCTCATTTAAAATACATTCTGAAATTTCTAAAATATTTCAATGCTGAAGTATTGAAATATTTTAGAAATTGCCTCACGAAAAAAATCTGCCTGGACCGGGAAACGAACCAGGGGGCTTTGGCTTGCCAATGCCCTGCAGACCACTACGCTACCCAGTCCTCCTAATATTGCCGTGGAAATTAAGGAGTATACAAGGGGACTGGGTGTTAAGCCCTTGTGGTCCATCGAAGATGGCAGCGCAAGGGAGCAACGGACTTCAAGGAATCCACATTCCACTCGACCCATGCGGATGCATCCTTAATTCATCAGCACTTATGCCGCCCGCCTGGCCACGAATGAAGATATTCAAGCCTGCCGCAAATACGGCGATGAAATAACGGATGGATTGCCACAGGAAAAAATCGACCTATCAATCGGCCTAAAAATATTTGCGGCAGACATGAATATCTTCATTGAAATATTTGTCAAATTGAGGGAAAATGTAATGATCTCCATAGTAATAAAATGAACGCGTTCAGAAAGAGGTAACGAGAGAAGATAAATCGAATTGTAATCGGCATAGAATGTCATCCACGGAACAATCAAAAAAAATTCCAAGTTTCATCCCCGACTCGCCGAAAGACGTTTCAGCCCATGGACACATACGATAATGTCGCAAACACTACTTACGTGTGTTAGTTTTTTTCCAGGTTTGTTACGCGTTTACTCAATGAAGAATTGTTAACATGAAGTCAACAAGGAGGAGACGTGAGATGCCCCAGCGGTGAAATATATTGTCAAAATATTGCTAATATTCGAATCGAAACACTTCGAGCCTAAACCATTCTCGACCTAATCACGTCATTATTGAAGTGGTTCCACCGTAAAATGACTAAAATGTCATTTTATTCATATTCTGTCTACTTGTAGAAAAAGTTGTCCTCTGTCTGATGTGAACAACAAAATAATAGATACCTTTCCACGCTATTTTATTCTATAATTGAATTTTAAATTACATGGTGTTCAATGAGGAATGAGATAAACACGGGGAAAAATAGTATTTTTCCATAAAATATTAATGCAATTTTTGCGAAAAACTATTTATAAGAAGGAAATAATAATCCAGAGAAGTTGAATAAAAATAAAATACAGGCATCTTACCACCTTATTTTTCTAGTTATTGAAGAATTAATGCCGTAATTTAAGTCAAAATGCGGTTATTCGTAGGAAATGGTGCTGCAGTCGGCTCCTATGGCTGGAAAAAAGTGTTCATTTAAAATACATTCGTGGAATAATCTGCATTTTTTCTACTTTACTTTTGGTTTTCTGTAGGTAACGCATTTCATCAGTGAAAGCAGGATTTGTTGTACAAAATATAAAAAATGTGGAATTCAATATTTGGTTTGACTCACACAGTCCTGGCGGAACCTCCTTGATTAATCTCTTTCCTGGTATTTCTAACATTGTTTCTAATTTCTCATTACAAGCTTAATGAAGCAGAATAAAATCACAGCTCAATAAAAAAATCGAAAGATTTGAAAACGAAAGAATTGAAATCGCACGTTCAACTGCTTTCCGCTGAAGACTGATGTGAAAGAGGGAGCTTAATGGATTTCGTTTTAATATCGATGTACAGGATGTTCGTAAAATTAATTAATGTATTTATTGGCCACGTATTAATAATCTCTTGTTTTAATTTATAGAGTTTTGGTCAGTTAAAATTCTTTATTTTTACTGCCAACGTTTCAGCAAATTTATTGCCATCCTCAGGGCTAATTGACAGCCATAAAACAAATTTAATAAAGACACTGTAATTTTTTTTTATCGGGCACCCTAATTTAACAAATATCAACAAGCCTGTAAAATTATAATTACACTAACATGATGGTTAAAGAGATGTCAATCATTCCTATTTACAGGGTAAATATAAACAGTTTCTTGGCAACAAGAGAACACACCAGATTACACCGAACATTAATTTAATTAAAAATAATTAACAGAAAAAAATCATGAAAATTGCTTCATATAAATACAAAGATGACTATAGCATCAATTAAAAAAACAAACATTTATCACATTTTGTATTTGTAAAACACAATTAAAAAGCATATTTTAAATTATAAATAATACCTTTAGATTTTCTCCATCGTCTCAGGCTCAACCTTGTGGAAGTTCATTTTTTCGTAAATGAAAAGGAAAACTTTGTTATATTCCACCAATTTATTTTCAGGTACAACTAGTTTCGACGCAGCGGCGTCATCTTCAGGTACCTATTACCTGAAGATGACGCCGCTGCGTCGAAACTAGTCGTACCTGAAAGAAAATTGGTGGAATATAACAAAGTTTTCCTTTTCATTTACGACCTTTAGATTTATTGTAAAAGACTTATGTAAATTCTGCTTAATTTATCTATATCCGTTCTCAAATTGCATGTATTTGGGTGTTTCATGATATGGACCATTTCTTTAAAAAAAAGTCTTTTGTGTAAATTTGATTCATAATCTATAATTTTGGTTTTATTTAAATCAAAACTATGGCTATTCGTTATGGCGTGATCAGCTAGGGCACACGTTTGTTTTGATAATTTTATTGATGAATTTGTGTCTGTTTATGTTGTTAATTTTGTTTCATGGTTGTCAATTAGCCCTGAGGATGGCAATAAATTTGCGGAAATGTTGGCAGTGCAATGAAGAAATTAAGAGATCGTAAAATTAATTCTCTCCGTTTCCCATGAGGCTTCACTCTGCGACACGATTGGATTGTTGGAGAAGCTTTTCGCGATGCATTTCGGGAAGCAATTCCATCGCTGCTCCTTGAATTTCGGAAACGATACTCGGCCAAGAGTGCGGAATGTGAACGCGGGTGTTGTGGTTCTCTTGGGGCAAAAGGTCTTGGACATTCGGAACGAGACTTTTTATGGCACACATAAAAGTAACTTACTAATACATAGTAATTGCCCGGCAATCAACTTTAGGGGAGTGTGGCAGGGGGTGCAGTCGTGAGAAAGGGAGGCAACAAGAAAATAGGAATAGGACGAAAGTGAATTGCATGTTAACGATGTATAAAAGTAACTGAGGCAGGCGAGATGTGGTGGAATGACAACTTGATTTAATGAAAAAGAGAGATGGCACTTTATCTACATATTTATTGATTAATGTACGACGCGTTTCGACCGTTAGGTCATTTTCAAGTACACTGAGTGATTGATCAGGAGCTGTATTAAATCAGGTCGGATGAGTTGGAGTGGGAAGTGGAAAAGGAAGGATGAGGAAGGGGGGGGGGAGATGTGCCATTTGGTGGTGCACTTGGGGAATGGGATGGCAAGGAGTGGGGAGTGGCCCATGAATGTTTGTTCATTCATTAAGTAAATGTCTCCTTCTTGCACAATTTCCAATTTTTCCAAAGCGTCGAGTCTTCGGCCTTTCCTCTCCACGAGGGCGATCTCCGGGTCAAAATCACAAGAATGTTTCTCTTCAAGAAGATGTTTCGCCACGAGAGAGGTGGTATCTCCTTTCTCACAGCATTTTTTGTGTTCCTTCAACCGGGTGGTGAAGCTCCGGCCTGTTTGACCGATGTACACTTTTTCGCAGTCCTTACATTTTATTTTGTATACACCAGACTGTTGAAGGGGGTGGATATTATCCTTCGTTTGACAAAGTAGCTTTTCCAAGGTGACCGGATTGTAAAAACACGTTCTGAGTTTATTTTTAGGGATATGTTTGTCGACTTTGTATGATATATCGCCAATGAACCGAATTTTGCACCACGTGTTGGTTTCGGGTGGGGGAAGCACGAGGGCACACAATTTTTTTATGGCGACGTCGCGTTGTTTTTTATTTAATAGTCTGTCTCTAAATCCGTCACTGTAGCCATTAGCTAGAGCTATGTGTTTCATTATGTTAAGTTCTTTTGAGAATTCCACCGGTTGAAGGGGTAGGGATATCAGTCTATGAATTAATGAGTGGGATGATGCCAGTTTGTGCGCTATGGGATGAACCGAGTCTATTGGAATCCCTGTATCATTGTAGCACGTTTTCCTGTACACTCCGAATTCGTGTTTGCCATTTTTCAGGGATATCCTAAGATCTAAAAAGGCAGCTCCTGATTTCAACTATCACTCAGTGTACTTGAAAATGACGTAACGGTCGAAACGCGTCGTACATTAAGCAATAAATTTGTGGAAAAAGTACCATCTCTCTTTTTCATTAAATTAACTATGTATATTTCGTCCTCGCTCTTTTTTTAAGTCAACAATGGCGGGTGAGGATAAAGGCGGGTATTCGAAATGTGGCCTTCCCTCTTTTCTTTTTTCTTCCGAGGACCATCCTACTCTTCACTTGATAAACCCAAGTTACTTTTCTTAGTTGAGTTATTGTGGTAGCCTCTACTAAGCCCGTGGAAGTTTATACGTTACAGCATGGACAAAGCTCAGATTTTCAAAGTAGCTGTTGGCATAGTTTGTGAAGTAAAGGTCAAGTCAACCTCATAATCGAGACTCGGAAACGCCATGCTCCCCCCACCCTGTGCTCGCTTACAGGTGATCCCCCTGGGGGATAATGACAGGGGGATAGATACGCGTTGTGTTCCGAAAATCAATTTAAATATATTTTTCGCGAACCTCTCCATTGCAAAAATGGGGTTCGTAATAACCCTGCGGAAAAAACCAAGTTGGATTCAACTCTCATGTTTTTACCTGTTTCCAACTCGGTTTAACTCGGTCTTTTACTCGTTTCAAGTCGGTTATGGCCGCTTTTTGCTTTCTTTAACTCGTACATTGACCTCGTATTACCTCGAGTGATGTTGTATCAACCAGTAGCTGTCGTTTCTGGGCAGATTGATTCTTCTTGAATCACCTTGTCTTACCTAGAGAGGAATAGGTTGTTTCATCTCGTATTGATTGCATGGTTTCATCTAGTGACACGCTACCTCGTTTCACATCCTATCGTCTGACCTAGCATTAGCTAGTTTTATCTAGAACAGGCTACCTCGATTCATATCGTATTACCTCTCCACTGACTTCCCTGCTCTCTCAAAATAAAAAAATGATAATTTATAAATAAGCACTATGAATGTGCTATTGCTCGATGGCATGCTGCAGTATGTTATATTGTCCTTCCTTGTACCTACCTAACGTCATTGTACCTATATCACATTATTAGCTACCTTAGGGCTCTACGCAGATATTCTCGCACCCAATATTGAAGTACCGGCGTTAAGAAAGTCTGGCCACTTCCGTGGATAAATGTAACTTCGAGAACTAATTATTTAATGGCAATTCTGTGATATTTTGAGGAAATACCATCACATCTCGTTAACAGTTATTTGGCATTAATTAATTGAAACCTATTTTGCCACATACTAGGGATATAAATGCAATACTACCGTGAATAAACAAGATATTTCCAATTCACTCACGTTAGCTTACATTTAAATCAATACTTCACTAGCTTTCGGAAATGTTGAGAGAAGAAAATTGCTGAATGTACCAAAAAACACAAAGAAAAAATATATAATAACGGAAATTTATAACGCGAAGTTCGGAGAAGTGTTTACTGGCTGAACTAAAGTCTCTCCGAATCGTTTGCAAGCTTCCCATTCTTGCCAAACTTTCGGGCGAAGGATGAACCACGGGATAAACACACTGGGAAGATGCTTCATCAAATTCGTTGGCTATTAATAATGAAGCTTGGTTATGAACCACAAATAGAGAATAATTTCCTTTATAATAACAAGTGGTAGTCTGGTAGTTTTGAAGGCTGATTTAATTTCCCTGTAAAATTTTAAAAATCAATTTGGATTTCAAGGTGATTACTTCAAAGCTTGGAATTCTTAATTCCGTTAATTGGTAACGCCTAAAATATATTCTAATCATTGCACAGTTACGAATATATTTAGGAGCAATTGCAGATCATCGAATAAAATATGAAAGCAGTGTGTCATATCTGAATGCGGACCAGTTAAAAACCATCGAATATTGCAGTACAGTGGAAGAACAGAATCCAGACTAGGCGCAGACCATCGGATATTTTCCATTACTACTCATTATTAAAGATAATACTTAGTACTTCTCTACAATTTTTTTTTATTATACGATTTTTGTTTCACCAATTTACGGCATTGTCAGGTACAGAAGTACTCGCAAACTTCTGTACCTGACGATGCCGTAAATCGGTAAAACGCGTCGTACAATAAAATGTTTTGTATAAAAGTACTAAGTATTATCTTTAATCATAAGTAATAATATAATTAACTACTACGAAGTGAAGCCTGCCACTGTCAAGAATATTTTCCAGTTACCAGATCAGTTACAGATCAGTTTCCTTCGCCTCTTTGAAATCCAGCCCAGTCCAGTCCTGTTTCAGACCAAAATTTAGCATTTTGAGAGCGTGGGATACGAGGTAAAACCAGTTTATTCGAGATCCATATCGGACGAGGTGAATCTAGTTAATACGAGAAGTGTGGGATACGTGGTAAAACCAATTGATACGAGATCCACCTCGAACGAGGTGAACTGATTTTAGACAAGTTACCTCGTCTACAAGTTGAAACCACTTGAAACGGATTCCACATCGAACGAGTTGAAACTACTATTCGATTTTTCACCGAGACTGCTTGTCATGCGTGTTGTATGTCTTTGCGGGGCTTGAGAGTTAAAACCATGTAAAACGAGGTGACAACTCGTACCTACGAGTTGATCCGAGTTCAAATATCACTGGATTAAGCCGGTTTTTTCTGCAGTGATGGTGACGTTTAATCGCAGACAGTGGTAGAGAGAAAGGGGAGTGGTGAGGGGTTTTCACTTTGGCCACTGCGATCTGCTGCGGACTAGAGGCCCTATATATTAGGAGAGGTTGGTCAAGTTTCGAACCATTTTCTATTGGCTGAGCTCTTTTTACCTATGACTCCCTCCGATTGGAAGGCACTGGACGCTATTGATAGTTCATTCTGCCATTGTATAGCATTGAATAGAACGGGAGGAGTTTCCTAATTTGTTATTCAGAGGAATTTTTATGGTAAGCTCGCCAACATTTTTGATGAAATTATGAGCTAAAAGGCTGATGAATCGACTGAAATAACTGAAATGAGTGTTTCTTAGGTTTTTCATATTTTTAAGCTGCCTATATGAAATGACTTGCATGTGACACGACCCGCTGCTCCCTCTTCATTTGGCATGTTGTGTTGTAAAACTGTAAGTTATCTTATTATTTTTGATTGTCTATTACGCTGAAACCTTGAATATATTAACATACCCTGCACTCGCGTCTTCTCAGGAAGGGCCTTTTTAATCCCATTTCCACTTCTGCTGCCTCTTCTGTCAGGAAGGCGATGTAGGCGGCGGCGGGGCGCAGACCCGCTAATTGATGATAGTTGGGGGTTGGTCGTGGTAAATCTCAGGGATAGAGGGGGGAGGGGGAAGACAAGGAATGATTCTCACCCGTGATATTGGTAAATTTAAGTTTTATTACAATTGCGAGATAAACAAAACATTGGAAGTTCTCTTATTCAGTTAAAAAATTATTAAATTGAATTAGGTTTTTCCTTGTGGTCCCGTCACGGGAATGTATATTGCTCCGCGTGAGAATAGGTGGTAGGAAGAGCACTGGGGATTAGGGGGCAGTTAGGGGGCAGTTAGGGGTCCTCTCCGAACAGCATCCGGATGGATCAAGGGTTCCTTCCGCGAAAACATCGGAGGGCGTCCTCCAGCGGGTAAGGGGAGGGAGGGGAGTCCACGGGACGTAGGGAGACAAGTGGACTCTCTCCGCTGCCAGGGCTGGGGGACGGACGATCGCCTTGGGGGGTGGTTGGCCGCTCCGGCGTCCTCACCGGGCTAAGTGACCCCTCAGTGGCTGCCCACGGCGCTGAGTCGTCTGCCGCGTTGAGGGTGGGTGGGTTGCTGGTGGGAGGGGTCGCTCCGCCTCTGCAGCACCCTCTGCCATCGGAACGGTCGCCGTCAACGGCGAACTCACGCTTTTCATAGCCGCGACCCCCCCACCCCCCGGGTGGAGTTTCGCCGTGCGTTAAGAAGCGTCTGCTGGGCTCGGTCCTCTCCCTCCGCGGTCTTCTTTTCTTTGCCGAGCGTCACCTTTTTATCCCGGTTGACCCCGGCGCGTGGGTGGGGGTCAGGGATTTTCCGCCCAATCATGGCCCAGATTCCCGTTAGTCCTCCTTCCCTTCATGCTCTCCTTCTTTCCCTAAGTTTTTAGTACTGCCTTTCCATTTCTAAGAAATGCACTGGGATTTTGAGGAACAATGCAGCCCTTGGGTTTTGGCCACGAGCAGGGTCGCAGGAAAAGGAGAGGACAGGCAAAGAAGATGGGGGGGGGTCCGATGATGGAGATATCTCCCCCTGAGGAACACGTACGGCTGATCTGCCCTCTTCGGTTATGGGATGGGGAGGGGGAAGAGATGGAGGGCACGGGACGATGAATTTGTTGAGACGTGAGGAGAAGAGGGATGGATAGGAAGGGGCGTCGGCGAAGAATATGGTCCCTCAGCGTAAGGTTAGGGAGAGGTGACGAAGATTTTTCCACCACAGAGAAGGAGTTTCTTGAGAACGGACATTGTCGGACGCTGTGGGTAGTCGGGGGGAGGGGGGGCGGGAGACATGCGACCCTCGGGAGGAAAGTGGGAGGGTTCGACTAGCGACGGTCTAGGAGGGAGAAAGGGAGAGGGTGAGGATGAAGGAATTTTTCCGATCACGTGCTGTTTCGGCATTTAAAGATCAAGTGACACGCATCAATATTATCTATGTGATATGCGGTAAAAGTGAAAATGAGATGTATTTCACAATCGCTGGCACTAATCCTGTTGTATTGCTATCATTCATTGACCAATGAGAATTAAGTGTTTCATTGTTATTTATAATGATGTAGTGATTAATTTTTAACGTTTCTCGAACACTGAATGTATTATTTTCCGAGAAATATGCATGAAAAGTGAAATTCTTATGACCCTCTTTTTTGTTCCCATTGATAAGTAACGATGATTTGTAATTGTGTAAGTCATTTTATTTTTTACGTTTCTAGAACCCAGAATTTATCAATGATCACGTTCAGCAGATACTTGCGGTAAGTGACCGGTTACTCACATACCGGTGAGCGATGAGTGGTGCGATCTCGGATATTAAAAAATTACTAAATTATATTCTATACTCCCTGGGTGCGATCTGCTGAACGGTTGCTATACAACTAACAGACACGTGACAATACAACAACAGCATTGACAGCAGACAACTTAAATAATGGGCGGGCATAGAGGCGTTGGCAATTTTTGTCGCATGTGACGATGATTTCATGTTTAACGCGTTAAATTTATTAGCATTTGAAGCAGGCAGAGAAAGGAGGAATGTTCTCGCTGTGAGACGCTCGATGGTTTTCTTTAGATTCCTCATTTTAGAATCTAAAATATCTTCTGTCACCTTACTGTAACCCCTTCCTTGGAATAATTTCTCTATTTCCCCCAAAACATTTTCTTCTTTAATTTAGGATTTCTAAATTTATGTTTCCTCTCGTTGTACTCATTTAGGAGTAATTTATTGTGTGCAACGTTCCACGAAAACGTCTTCTCTTCCTCAGTTGATTGTTTTTTCCCTGAGTTTTCTCCAGCTGGAACTATTATGTGATGTTACCAATTAGCTACGTTCTGACTCAGAATAAAATTGAACCCTGCGTAATTGGGTAGTGACATAAGCAGGGTCTTAAGATTATTGCCACTAAAACTATGAGCTAATGCATTATATTACCCAATTACTTACGTAGATGGTTTAATTGAGGAAGTTTAGCTGAGTTCACACGCAAATATTCTGTAAAATATTCGTTATCTGTAAAAATGAAGTCCATGTGAACACTAATAATTGATTCATTGAATGTCATAAAATGTTAGCATTCCAGTTTTTCCCGGTCATCAGTCAGTCTTCTGCCTCAATCCTTTGGAGTTTTAGACATTTCTTCCGCAATTGAGATATCTCAGTTGTCCACCAGTATACGGGGGTTTTAAGTGGTGGGGCTTTTCCCGTGCAATGGAAGCCTCGCAGGACGACGAGGTCACTTCAATGGTGGACCTAATTAGGGCTTCAGCGGTCCTTCCTTTATTAGGAAGCCCTCCAACTTTTTTTTACCCCCCTGGTGAGTACTTCCTTAGAAAATCTTTCATCCATCCTCCCTAAGTTTCTCTTACTGTGTTTAAGTCATCCTACAGTCTTCCGGTATGCACTATCCACAATATCGAAAGTTATTTCATGGGATTGCTGCCTGAGTAGTCTTTCAGTAATCTCCATCGTTGGACACCAGTGGCATAAGCTTGTCAGATGCGAAGGAGACATAAGGAATTCTCTCCGTGTAACCAGGACATCTGAAGGTTGAAACATTGCCGACATTAACGACAAGTATGTCAGTTCTGGCTGCCACCTCCAAAATTAGCTCCCCACGGCTATCTGTTTGAGGCATTCCCCATTCCATTGCCCTCGTGTCGAAGTCACCTGCTACTACAACATTGTATGTCATGCTGCGAATCGTGTCTTCCAGTTCGGCGAGCTTTGACGAAAGTATTGTATATGTTCATTTGTTGTAAGGCCGGTGATGTGACACCCCCGGCCACGCGAACTTTCGACGGATAATATGTCGCAATAATGCATGTCAGCGTTCGATCCAGTTACTTGTTCACTTTGATGGTTTCCTTGCGGAATGTTATCGTTAAATTTGCTGTCGTTGTTTTCTCCTTCAGCGCTGCATCCCGACGTTTGAGAATGCGGCCTTCAAGGCGGAGGTCGAGGCGACCAACACCTGTGGCGTGGACGGCCCCTCGCGGTACTGCGTGCAGACTGGCATCGGGGGCGGCGGGGGCTGGGGCGCCGGTGACTCCGAGGGAAAGACCTGCGAAGTGTGCGACGCGCGGACGTCGGCCCTGGCGCACCCCGCCTTCCACCTCACCGACTTCAACAACAACGACAACCAGACGTGGTGGCAGTCGGAGACGATGTTCGAGGACGTCCAGTACCCGGCGCAGGTCAACCTGACCCTCAAACTAGGTGAGTGCTCTTGCTGTGAACATGGGGATGCCTACCTATAGGTGCTGAGTCAGGAGTTCGGAGGTCAGTAGCGCTCGACCTGCGCAAGTTCCCGATTGCTCGCCAGTGAAATACTCCTCCAGTGAAATACTCCCCCATGCGCGAACAAAAGATATATTAATATAATTTATATAATTTTTAAATACTTATGAAATCGTTTACGCAATATTGGACTGTAGTCATATCACCCGTACATACTTACAAAAAATATTTTTTATGTTTATGATTTTTAACGTTTTGATTTGAAAGTTTATGATTTTTAACGATTTTTATCGAACTTTAACGGCAATGCGCGACCGGAAGATATGTAAATAATTTTTTTAAATTATTTTTTCTTATATGTATCAACGTTAACGTTAGCGCGCTATAGCATTCCGAAATAAAATACTATATTTTTTTCGAACCACCCTATTCCTCATCATCTGTGGGATGATAACACCATCAAGAAATGGAACAAATTATACAGTAGTAGGATATGTAATTGAAAACCGCAGAACAATTATCTTTGTAAAATAAAAAAGTTTGAAACCAATATAAGAAAATATATTTAGAAAGACAATACATACTGGCTCCTGGAGTAGGTACATCGATGTCTATTTCAACCACCACATTGTAAGTGAGCAATGGCTCCTCGTTATCTGCCAGGATTATCATAAATGGGAAATAAAAAAATAAATGAAACATCCCTACTGCTAATAAGGCCAGTTCTATTTATCCTTTTGTTCAATCTGAGGAGACATGCATTAAGCGTAAATGGATACTTACGTGTGGAGGATGTAGCCGATGGTAGTTGTGCTGCCACAAAACAACTGCTACCCTCATCACTTGCTTCCGTCGCGTACAACTCAAACTTTTGGAGGAAATGGACAAAGGTAATGAGAATGAAAGGTATTTTGTGAGGCCTGTATCATTCCGTGAACGGTGAAAAATGGGAAGCATTAATTACGCCCATGAATATTAGAGCACATTATGACCATCAATCAGCCTTTTAAGCAT
Organism: Pyrrhosoma nymphula; assembly: GCA_963573305.1. Lineage (NCBI taxonomy): Eukaryota > Metazoa > Arthropoda > Insecta > Odonata > Coenagrionidae > Pyrrhosoma > Pyrrhosoma nymphula. The sequence continues at coordinate 152,354,653 of OY754329.1, read as the reverse complement.
AGGTAGCCTCGGATATAGTTCACAGAAGTGATCCTCCTTTAAATGCTGTGGTCACAGTCAGCGATCGGCAAATAGCGGAAGCCATACTCATAGCATCTTACAGCTTCAATTACCAGATTTTCGATATCATACCTGTCCTAAGATTTACTTCACACATAACCACATATTTTTTTAAACATTGGAAAACCACACGCATTTCAGAGCTCTTAGAGAATAAACTTACCTTCAGTTATGATGGGATCAGCAGTTGTTGTAATGAGAGGATTGGGGTATCTCCGACGAAAATCTTCCTCGTGGAAGTGCAAGCTGGACACATGCAGATGATACTCACATTTCTCAATTCCTCCACTAAGGAGGTCCGTTCGGAGACAAAATCATGCCCATTTCTCAGCCCTGTATTAAAGTTAAATGGTACCCATGTGAAAGGATTTGTGTTGAAAGCCTCTTGAACCTGTGATGAAAAGCTTTAATCTGTCTTGAAACTGCCTTGAACTGTGTTGGTCTCTCTTGCTCCAAAGGCAGGACCATGTGGCTTTGTTGAAACTGCCTTGAATTCTGTCTAGTCCTCACTTGAAAAGTGTGTTGGGACTGCATTGATCTTGGTTGAAACTCACTTGACTTCCTGTGATACTTAGAATGTACAATTGTACATGTAGAATCTTGGTTGCGATAAAACATTAATGTAAATCGCGAGACATATTACGCCGAACATGTTTCTAGTGAAGATGCGGCTTCAGAATAAGCTGAAGAGGATTGTAGTTGAAACAAATAGTCTGAATAATCGACTGTAAACAACTGTTCATGAAGTCCAACATCCACACACAATAAAAAAACGGAGTAATCCACATTGTCAATGACCGTAATTACACGCCGAATCAAAATTACCTCGAGAGTAGCGATTACAAAAATTTAATGATATCTCCCGGAGTTGATTACGAGTAAGTTACAATTTGAAAAAATGTAACGATTAAAGTAGTAACAGCAAATCGAATATGATCGTTACCGATAATCGGATTACTTGTAATCATTGACTTCCCATCACTGTCCGTTATCTTACAGCTATGGGTGAACTTTACACGGAAATAAAATCAGCCTTCAAAACTACCAGGGACTACATGTGAAAGCAATATCATAATGTACACAAACTAGTTAACGTACATAAAACTTTAAGAGTGTCACTGTGCAAAATGCATTTTTTGTGGGTCCGGAGGCACCAAACTCAAGGGTCGCCCCGGGAAGCACACACTCTATAAGTACGCCACTGCGTCTAGGAACTATCGTAGACTATTGCTTTCACCCCTAGCCCTTATAAGTATAGAGGAAATTATTCTCTTTTTGTGGTTCATAACCAAGTTCCATTATTAATTGCCAACGAACTTTAAGAAGCATCTACCCGGTATGTTTAGCCCGTGGTTCATCCTTCGCCCGAAATTTGGGCACAAATGGAAAGCTTGCAAACGAGTCGGTGAGACGTAAGTCTCTCTGACTGCCAAATAACTGTCATCGTGATGTAATGGTATTTCCTCAGACTAACACGGTAGTTCTCGAAGTTACATCATTCCTCGGAAGTGGCCAGATATATAAGACTTTCATGAATTGATTTCGGGTGCGAGAATATGCGCGTAGAACCGTGGGATTGGCGGTCAAGCCAGACAGATACTAATTCGTTCGTTAGGCTGGGACAATGTAGTCGGATAAAGTATGCCATAACGTAATAGTAACATGCATAGCATACGAAATGTATTTTTTCATTTTTTATTTTGAGAGGGCAAGGGCCCAAACAGCACACACGGATCATTTTTCGTTAAAATCATGTGTATGAAACGTGATTTATCTTTCGAAAACCCGTTATTCAACGACTAAAAACGGTATTAAACTGGCCTATGTGTATTCGGTTTACTGTCCGCTATTTCTGGTGTAAACACGTGCATTAACCACAACCCAGTTACTAAAACGCAAATTCTCATGCTAATGTATGTTTGCCAACGGATAATAAAATATTATTATTATTACGACCGCTAGACAGAGTTGCCAGCAAAATGCGCGGCTGATTTGAATTCATATTCAACGAAAAAAAATATGCCGCCGGAGAGCCGCGAACACTAGAACCTAACTGCCGCGATCTTACTGACCCCCCCACTCGGCCACCACGGTACCTGAAAGAAGGGCAATAATGCAAAGAACGTATTTCCTCCGCATTCATGGCCAATATAAATTATTCTATATTCGTGGTTTGCCTAGACGAAACTGTTTACAAATATTTCGTACCAAGAAATTAATGCAGATGTTAGCATGTATCGATGGCATGGAAAAATCATCGTTTTTTTGTAAAAAAAATATATCCTCCCATAGAATGCAAATAAGGTTTTCTCGATGATCAGGGTTATGGAATCAGGGTTCCCACAAGCCTGGAAAACCTGGAAAGTCTGGGGAAAAAAATTGGTCATGGAAAGTCATGGAGAGTCATGGAAATTTTTGGCCGGTCCTGGAAAAAATGAAAGTGTTCTCGTTTCGTCTGCCAGCCGTAGGGGACGATCCCCGCTCACCAGGCACGTAGCCAGGGGGGGGGGGGCTTGAGGGGCTTCAGCCCCCCCCCTGAAATGTCAAATCATATTGTTAGTTTAGCTTTACCATGTATTATATTGGATGAAAAATACTAGGATTCGAGAGGGGAAAAAGGTAATAACAATGCCGTTTTATATAAAAACTAGTAAATGGGTGCTTGCAGTTTGCAAGCGGAAGGCGTAAATCGTATGATAGTACATTGTAAGTCATTTAAAACGAAAGCAGTTTAGTCTCACTACTCATGGAAATTAAATTATTGAGGTGCATTGGTGATCTAAGAATATAATATTGATAATCTAGAATTAAAGGAATGGTTTCATTGTATATATGTTTTGTTTTTGGTTTGACGGTTTGACGTTTAAAATACTGATAAATGATATAAATAAGTAAATTAGAAAATAACTTAAAAATCTTTTTGCATTAAGTATCTTTAATGATTTAATTGTCACAACGCTTTAAGACGCTTTGTACCTCCGCAAGATTAAAGAAAATGTAATTTAGTAAGATCATACTTCACAGGATCATTTCTGTAGGTGTGCTTCTGGGCCCTCTTGTCACAACTTGAGTGTCCTTGTCACAACGAGGATGAGTGGAAGTGACATTGCCTGAGCGTGAGAACGACTCTCGTCAGCGGGTACTACCCTGAGGTCGGAGTCATCGATGATCGTTCAGCACCGCTTGCGGTGTCGATGGCAGTGTCACATTCTGAGTGGTGTAATTGTAATGGTATCAATAAAGGATGAGCATCGTTGATAAAATGCAGGTTTTAATTTTACAATGCATATTTAAATAAATTCTCTTCTACTCTGCATCATTATAATCAATGGTAGATTTTTATCGTCTGCAAAGTTTATGTTTATGTCAATATGAATAAGCTACTCAAATTGAACGTGTTAAAAGAAATTGAGTTATATTGTACTAGCCTTCACTATTCTTGTATCGAGTACACACTCCTGCACGAGTATGGACTATTATATTATCCGGCACAATATTTGTAGCAACCCAAATTGAATGAACTAAACCGTATATTAGATAGATATATATATTGTAATATGAATAAAATTATAATATAGTTTATTTGACGGTGACGCGAGTCTAATGGTTTTTACCCATCCACAAGTACTGTATATAGTGAGTATACTGTGTATATACAGAATATACATATATTTAGCGACAGTGACGGTGACGCGAGTCCAATGGTTTTTACCCATCCACAAAAGTGTATATACAGAATATAAAATTTCACATATATTTAGTAGCGGTGATGGTGACAGTGATGCGAGTCCAATGGTTTGTACCTATCCACAAGTACTGTGTATATAGCGAGTATACTGTGTATATACAGAATATACAATTATACATATATTTAGTAGCAGTGACGGTGACGGTGACGCGAGTCCAATGGTTTTTACCCATCCACAAAATTGTATATACAGAATATACAATTACACATATATTTAGTAGCGGTGATGCGAGTCCAATGGTTTTTACCCATCCACAAGTACTGTGTATATAGCGAGTATACTGTGTATATACAGAATATACAATTATACATATATTTAGCAACGGTGACGGTGACGCGAGTCCAATGGTTTTTACCCATCCACAAGTACTGTGTATATAGCCAGTATACTGTGTATATACAGAATATACATAATTATACATATATGTAGTAGCGGTGACGGTGACGCGAGTCCAATGTCTTTTACCCATCTACAAAAGTGCTCAACGCGACATAAGAAGTTTTCACTTCAAAAATAGATTGCATATAAAATGTATTAGGAGCGGAAGTGCTCACAAAACATAGGGTGACCACAAATCATCTTTAAATGATTTTATAAAAATAGCTTGGAGGCCAGTTTCCCTTCCAGCGTATTCCTCGTCTTGCTAATCAATTGGACTGCTTTTTGAAAACAAGCGCTCAGACCGTAGTTAAATATATTTTTGCTACCTCAGAAAGTAATGGGTATGTTGTAGACATTTTAGCCCAAAATGTAAGAGGATTTTGTTCTATTTTTTCAACACCCTAAAATAATCACATACAAAAAACAGAAATACATTGGTAATGAAATGGAAATGATTTGTAGTAATTTCTATTTACTTAGGTATAGACCCAACTCTGAATGAAAATGCTCGAAGTCAGTCTCTCCATGCTCCAGTTTTCTCCATTTATTTTGAATATATTTGTTGTGGTCTCTAAATTAAGTCCCACCGGTCTTTTCTACAAAAAATGAACTCCGATGTTAATAACTGAAGGTGAGTATTTTTATTGAGGAATAGTTTAATGAAGTATCGACCTTAAAAATGTCTCCTTAAGTATCAGAATCAGACGAGGAGCTAAATGCATCCTGTCTGGCATAATTGGATTTTATTTGGTAATCAACATACCACAGATGTTTGGCTAGATGATCTGTGGTCACCCTAAGTTTTGTGAGCTCTATTCCGATCCTAATACATTTTATATGCAATCTATTTTTTATATCGGTATATTTTTGCAAACATTTTCAAATCTAATCTTCACAACCTTCCAAGTGTATCTACTCGGTGATAATAATGGAATGTTCATAGGAAGGCCTAACAAATGTTTACGTGATGGTAATGATATAGAGTAGAAGAGAATTTATTTAAATATGCATTGTAAAATTAAAACCTGCATTTTATCAACGATGCTCATCCTTTATTGATACCATTACAATTACACCACTCAGAATGTGACACTGCCATCGACACCGCAAGCGGTGCTGAACAATCATCGATGACTCCGACCTCAGGGTAGTACCCGCTGACGAGAGTCGTTCTCACGCTCAGGCAATGTCACTTCCACTCATCCTCGTTGTGACAAGAGGGCCCAGAAGCACACCTACAGAAATGATCCTGTGAAGTATGATCTTACTAAATTACATTTTCTTTAATCTTGCGGAGGTACAAAGCGTCTTAAAGCGTTGTGACAATTAAATCATTAAAGATACTTAATGCAAAAAGATTTTTAAGTTATTTTCTAATTTACTTATTTATATCATTTATCAGTATTTTAAACGTCAAACCGTTATTCTTAAAACATATAATCAGTCCTTAAATAGAACGTTTAAGCGCTTTTCTTATGCGAGACACTTCTGATTAGGCGGTAATTTCAAATTGCGATAGGCGCGGAAACCGTGCGCTTGCTCGTGGTCGTGAATGTGGCGCCTCAGAATCTGTGAATTTTAAGACTTATTCGTGGTGCATGTGTTTATACATTCTAGCTTCATCTCGATGCATTTACATTTTTGTTTCGTTGGGTATTTTTGTAAACATATAACGTTGGTAGCATCGCCCCTTGAACTACAACCTTGACGTGGTGGAAGGGCTTGTGCTTTCCAATGGCCCCTAGAGCTGGGTTGGCAGGAGCAACTATTATTGCTTCTGGTAGGGCCACCCATGTCAGATAGGTCGAATAGTGGGAGCCAGACGAAAGTTGGTTCCGTGATGGTGTCACGTTAAAAATACCGTTGAGTAGTGGGGGTGGGAGTCAGGGGCGGAGTCAGGGGGAGGGAGTGATCGCCCCAAAGCCTTGGAGAACTGAATTTTTATGCTATAAATATTTTGAACTAACATGTACACAAAAGCGAATAGGGAGAAGAAAGTACAAATGTTATTAATAAACGATGAATGATAATAACAGAACTTAATTCTACTGTGCCTAGGACCCTTACGAAAACTTTCTGCAGAAAATCCTGCAGGAAATTCTGAAGACAATCCTGTAGAAAATCCTATGTGATTACTTTCGGCAAATATACAGCAACATATTGCTTTCGACACTGCGTGCGGGAAATGCGCCTCCGAACCGCATAAACAATAATCAGGAAGCATTAGTCGTTGCAGTCGTTAACTGCCGTAGTTTAAAAAATAAGATTCCAGAATTTCACCACCTTATTCATAGCACGGAGTGTAACGTCATTATTGGAAATATAGGAAAGGAAGGAAATTTATTGGAAAAGAAGCGAAAAATTGGAATTTTTATAAGTGGGTACAGGTAAGGCGGCTTCTCAGATCAGATTGAATTAGTCTCATCTCGGAAAACAGTCTCTCTGATGGTTTTTCCAATCATTGCGGTTGCCCAAGTGATGTGGTACGCAGTCACGCGCTCGGGTGTGAAGTTATACACCAAGACGGTGAAATTCGCCATGAAAAATCATTTCACATGACTGGGATTCGAACCCGGATCTCCCAAATTCCGCTGAAATTCGCCTTGAATTAAGATGGCTCGGTAGTGTAACTGGCTTACACACATGACCGGCAATTGGGTGATCCGGGCTTGAATCCCGGTCAAGTCAAATGATTTTTCATGGCGAATTTCACCGTCTTGGTGTATAACTCTCTGATGGAACTGATGCTGCTCTTCCTGGCAGGTAATTCCTGGCTACCTGATATAAGTGAGGGTATTAAGTTTTCATTGACTCCCAACCTGATAATTGATTCAAATGGCGTTTAACGACGGGTCGGTTGAGGAATTGCCGTAACTCAAATGGTGTCCGACCGGCGACATCTTCATTATACAGGGTTTTCTGTGATGCTGCTTCAGTGTCATGAATCATGTCAGGTGCTGTATCACGCTCAACGTGTGAAAGCATCTGCAGGATGTTCAACTGATCCTCCTCGTGAAACATCTCAGCCACCACTGCGATGACGGTGCTCATGGCATTGGCTACAGCGATCGGGCTCTTCAAGTGCAGTTTTTTGAACCGTGGGTCCAGTATAGAGGTGATTGCATAGTGCTTTCTGGACTCAATAGGATCGAACTGACGGTCCAGCTCCAGCAGACGAACTTCCTCACTCGTTCCGCTAGACTGTCTCCTTGCGGAAGCTGTATCAGATTTATGCTTCGAAATTGAAAATCGAAGTAAATGTCAGAGAAATGAAATAACCTAGTACTATTCCAAGAGAGGAATCAATGATCGCGTTAACTTCACCTGTTTAAGCAATTTCACGAGGGGAATGGCCCTGCTGACTGTAGTAACTTTATCCACGCACATTTCCGTAGTCACTTTAGCAAATGGTTTCAGCACGGATATGTAGACACGGACGGTGCTCAGCTCCAGCAGACGAACTTCCTCACTCGTTCCGCTAGACTGTCTCCTTGCGGAAGCTTTCGATTGATCGAATAAAATAATCGATTATTTAAAGTTCTTTAAAAAAGAAATAAGAGAAACCTCTGCACTAATTCTAATGCTATTCACTATTTTTTAATGGGAATAAGTAACAGGGGCCCATTTAGGGGCTTCTGGGGCCCTGAGCCTTTTTATATAGCCTATAGCACCTTCTAGTGTATACGTTAGAACCCTTCAAATTTCAGCTCCATCGGTTCAGTAGTGTTTGAGGAGGTGCGTAACGAACATAATGACAGACAGACACCACTACATTTTTATACATTAGTATGATGATGGCATAACATACGAAGTGCTGCCTTATGAATGCTGACGCCCAATGTAATTTTTTCCATTACATTTTTTTTACATTTGATTTTGAAGAATGTAAAAGAAACATGTTCCTAAAGTTATGTTTTAAATCCTTTATTAAATAAAACAATAAACTATCCATTTTGAAATTTGTTTTTATTCCTGAAGTTATGTGCTTTTCATAAAATTCATCGAATATTTGCAAGTATGTTCAATGTTATGTCATTCAGATGACGCTCCATAACTGTTAAAATTCATTTTATATTGTATGTACCTGATTTTGCTTAATTTTATAAGGGTTAATCTTTAACAGCCCTTAATCATATTTTTATCACCTGTAAAGACTTTAATATTTCGTAATATTCATATTATCAAATAGTCTGGTAAATTGTGATAGCAGTCTGGAAAACCTGGAAAAGACAGAGAATTTCAGCTGGATATTTGAGTGGCCACCCTGACATTTCATGATTCAATGGTCATGCTGTTTTTCATATTTGATCGTATAAATCTGGTCGACCACTCCTTTTTTCTTCTTCACATTCAGTAGATTAACCATTGCTATGAGAAGACAGAGTCGCAAGTGAAATCTTTATTAAAATTCAGCCATGAATGAAACTTGGAAAGAAAAAGCTTTCTGTTGGGCAAGAGTGTTGCCACCTTTGACGTAAATCACTCTGCAATCTTCTTATAATCAATTTCTTGCACTCTGGAAGTATGAAAGGACATAATTTAAAAAAAATGATCTGCAACTTTTTGATTAGCTTCAAGCGCTTCAGAGTGTAAATCTGGTTTTAATAAAATGAAAATTCCTTTCACCATAGGGACAGTGAACCCATAGTATTACACTCTTCTGAAACAAAATTAAGAAAAATGTAAGAAATAATTTGAGGGAACGGAATGACGCTTAAACTCATGCATTAACGTGCACATAATAAAATGTAATAGTATCAATATTTATACACTTAACGTGCTCCCCCTAGATCCGCCTCACAGTGAGTGGCTTGGAGTGTAGCCCGTCACTCACCCACGAGACTAAAACCCTTCCTTCCAAAATTATTAAAATGACACTAAAAAGGCAGCTAATGTTTATATCCCCACACAGATAAATCTTTTTTCTTCAACATAGTGTAAAAAATAACGCCGGACTATTTAAGATTTTTCAATACATTTTATTCAAATTTGATGCCCCTTTCGCATTGAAAATAAGTGGCTATTGCTATTGAAATTCATTAAATTCCACAAATAAAAGCAGTTAATACTATTTTTCATACCACAAGAAGGATTGCCCATTTTACAGAGTCAAAATCTGTTGATTTGATTCGATTCGGCGACCTTTTGAAATGTAAGCTCGATTTTAATACATGGTAGAATCCTCTCTTTTTTAATGACTGTGTCTTGTTTTGAATTTAAGCTATTAACATTTTAGTTACAATTATATTTGTTTTTCTATTGATTTAAGCTGTACTGATCATAACCATTTGGCAAAAGTAGTGGAAATTTCTAAATTTTGGTCTGGAAAGTCATGGAAAAGTCAGGAAAATGCTAAGAGAAAATTTGTGGGAACCCTGAGAATAGACAAAGTTCTTTGGTAGATAGAGATACATACCTTTATATAACATATGTTATAACAGAGATATCTCTTCGTAACGGAATAATATAGCTCATCTTTAATATGCAGTTATTCCCAAGGAAATGTGAAAAACGGCAAAGTGGCATACCCTGACATTTCAATACGGATAAGTTGTAACTTCTGTAGGAGTTCACTCTCATTCAGGGCCGAACTTTACACCAAAAGAACACGGGTAAAAATGGGAGAATTTTGGAATTATCCCTTACCCTATATTTCGACCAAGGGTACATGAGTATATTTCGCCTCGTGATGTATGGGGGGGGGGTTTCAAGGGAGTTGGCAAGGGAGTCTCAACAGATAACTTCAAGGGAGTCTCAATAGACTGAATAGACTCAATAGTCTCAATAGACTGTTGAATTCGTGTTTCAGTTTTCAACACAACTTCAAGAGAGATTCAAGGCAGCCGTTTCAAGATGGTTTCAACACACATTCTTCCACTAGTGTACCTAATTACTTAACCCTTAGGCTGCGGCAAACGTACATGTACGTGTGTATCGGGAACTGCGGAGAGAACGTTCTTGTACGTTTGACCCTTTCTGTCTACCTGCTCCCTCAGTCCTTTCATATTTTTATGACCCAAACTCATTCTTTCCAGCGGTGGACATCTGGGAACCCACCCTTTTTACCCAAACTACTCCCTTCCCACGCTCTTTAGGGATCGCATACCACCGAAATGAGGTGCGACCCTTTCTTCCGACTGTTCGCTCAAGAGGCTACTGTTGTCTCAAAAGTTATTTATCTTATGCTCGCGCCCGGCTCAATTATCAACGGATTTTTTTGGTGTTTGGTATCAAATTAAACAGAAAGTTGCCAGAAAATATACTGTCATATTTGTTTCCAACAATTCCGCCTATAAACAAATTTTCAAAATTAGTTCCAAGTTCCACTAATACCTTGACAAGTTCCGGTGCCCACTCCCTGGGATCCCGAGAAAAGGGTTGGGAGGGGATTACATGGGTCATATAACTGCCCGGCCTCGGCCCGTGGGAAGGAATGACAGACTCCGTCCAAATAGATATTTGCCGCACAGGGTGGACGAAATGCGCTCTAGCTGCCGCAGCTTAAGGGTTAAGGCATATAACAAATTCATTTTATGCTATTCACATTCTTCTATGAAACTTCAGCTATGATCAACGAGAGCGTGCCAATAGATAACATGCTAAAGTACACAAGCCTGACTGGATCCTTGGGAAAGCCAAAGAAATAAATTTCCCGGTCCACTCGTCTATACACTGTCGCACCACATTGCTATGCAGCGTCTTCTGCCATTTCTCTGGGCCATGGTAATTCGCCTCTTGAAACCACCACAAGCCTTCAAAAAACTTTAGGTGGCAGATAAATCGTCTCGCACCACAAACACTGTACCTAAACTTTTGGCGACAATCAATATGGCCGCTCCCAGCTAGAACCCACCTTACTACCGCTGGCTTCGAGGCTACAACTCAAATTATACAACAATTTATTTTCATTGAGAGGCGTAACTGATGGGTTTTAAAATACCTTAAAATTATGAAGAAAATGTAAATTCATCTAATAAACGTATAACAAAAAATTAAATTTGGGTAAGGCTACAGAAGCGCGTCATACGATGATTTGGTTGAGGTCCTACAACAAAAGATATGCGAATATGTTTCCCAAGCGAGAAATCACCCTTAATACCCCGGCAAAGTTCATGCCCTCCCTGTCCAGCCAGCACAGCAGATCTTACAGAAATGAAAGGGGAAAAATTGTGAAAATAGGTATATCGCTAGAGAAATTACATCGTAAGAATTCCCCTAACTTTTCGGTGTGCAGAGAGCCCATAAGATCACTTGGATCTGATGCTAATAATCCAGTGATTTTACTATTAAATTATATCCGGAGGACTTACGCGGTTCGAGATATAAAATTGATTTTTTTGTTCCACCATGCAAGGAAAAGAGATTTTAACGTATATTGAACGAGGCCCTAATTGAGTGAACTTCACCTTAAGTTACAACTTATGCATATTTAAATGTCAGGGAATTTGCCTTTTTTCACATTTCCATGAGGAAAATTGCATATTAAGGATGAGCGATATTATTCCGTTACGAAGAGATGTTACTTCAAGATGCATCAACCAAAGAACGTTGTCTATTCTGTACTCCTGTTCATCGAGAAAACTTTATTTAGTATACTATGGGTGAATATATTTTAGAGTACGGTTTTCTTCCCCATCAGTTCCTTGTAAGTAGGTATGTAACGTCACCCTTTTCTTTCATCCATTCTATTTTTCCTTCGTCACTATAATTATCACTCATTCATTTGAATCATCTACGTGATCTACGATATGTTTCAAAAATAAACTTGGTTATATTCCACACAGTTTTTATTACAACTCGACTGGTTTCAACTTTTCAGGTCATTATCAACAGTTAAAACCATGTCATCTCTTCATTACACAAAGGTGAACTCGCCAACCATTGATTTGATAAGTGGTATCTACGTTTTGATTCACGATAACGTCAATTGGAGGTCGTTGGTCGCAAATGCACGCAAGTGTCTGTAACCATGTGGAAAGGGGAAACCAGTTCTTTGCATTACATCAATGTATTCTAGTGACTACGTGGCCGAGTGGGTTAAGGCGCTCGATGGGAGAGTGCGAGTTAGGTTCTAGGGTTCGCGGCTCTCCTATTCCTTTATTTTTTTCGGTCGAATATGAATCCAAACCAGCCGCGGATTTTTTATTTTTTTATTTTATCCTGTTTGGGACAGACAAACAAACGGATTTATTCCACTTTCTCACGTGTAAGAACTGATTTTACACGAGATAACTTCCGTGTTATACACTGCCTATAGTGTAAGTTCCTCCTATGTCCGCTAAGTGGCGCTCTTTTCGCTGTTAGAGAAATGATTTCTGTCGTATTTCCGAAATCTTTCCCATTTATTTCTCCAGCTTTTCTCTGATATGCTGCTGACATATACAGAAATCATTTCCCGTGTATGATTTCTCCGTTATAATTGGAAGTTTTCTGTATATTTTGGTCCTATTTACTACATTGTGCTGGCTGGGTGGTGTCACGTCGTCCACTCCTCTCTCACGGCATCAAGGAAGGTGCTTTTCCACCTTGACTCCGAAGGACGCGCGCTCTTATAATGTTGTGTTTCTTCGCAGGGAAGACGTTCGACATTACGTACGTGAGGCTGTGGTTCTACTCGCCGCGGCCCGAGAGCTTCGCCATCTACAAGAGGACGTCGGAGACGAGCGAGTGGGAGCCCTATCAGTTCTACAGGTGAGTGATCTTGACGGCCAAGAACACTGTATACAGTGTTCTTGGTGACGGCTCTTATCGTTCGGACACGGATCGGCCGTGTCGACCGACGGCCGCGGGTCAGCAGCAGGAAAGTACACATAATATCAGGGTGGCCACTCACTCGGGAAATCCGGGAAAACCGGGAAAAAGCCGGGAATTCGAAGCTATCGGGAAAAATCCGGGAATTTCCTCGAGTCACCGGGAAAAGCTTTCATTCCATTATCTTTCAAGGAATCGAAGCATTCATGCTGAAAATTTCTAATTTCTCAGTTCGGAACTATACCCAGAAACCTTTAGTATAATTAAGTTTGTAGCGGTGTCCGTCAGTCAGTCCGTCAGTCCAGTCGGTTTTATTGTGTTTTCTCGCGGTGGTTGAGAGCTCTGGAGGTGGAGAAAAATGCGTTCAATGCAGAACGTGTCCGCTCACAACATATCAGTAGTTTTAGATTTCCTTTGTACCTCCTTCCCGCCCAATAAATATAAAAACTGTTAATATGTGCGGGTTGCAAACCTTTCAGGATATAGTTAGTTTCAGTCCAGTTGGTTTTCGTTTTGTTTATTTCTCTCCTAAATTTTGAGCTAGAATAGTGAGGTTTGGTGCATTGAGTGTAGACTATCTGTCTTCATGATTTGGCAGTAGTTTTATATTTTCCTTGTCCCTCCTTCCCGCCTAACAAATATAAATCCTGTATTTTTACGCGGGTTGCAAACATCCCAGGCGCATGTTGCGAACCTCCCAGGCATATTTTGCGAACCTCCCAGGATGTTTTTAATAATCGGCCTTATATCGATCTCTTGAGGTAGGCTAACCAATAGACTGCTTGCAAAGCAGGCAGCAGGTCTGCTAGTGCTGTAATTATTACAATGTACCTCTTGGCGATTGCATCGTTTATGGAAGGTTGGTGGGCTTCAATATATTTTAAATCAATAGTGAATGATGAAATCTTTTTAAATATTACTTGTACGGTGTCTCACGTATATATTAAGACCCGAAATAAAATAATCGTTATAGTGATTCACCATAAAACTCAATTTCTGTGTATTTGATACAGATTATCGTACACAAATTTTCATTAAACACATTTTAATCGAACATTTTAAACTTTTATTGATTTAATACCACTTTTTATAGCTATACTTTTCTATTTTGTTTCCTTGGATACATATATAAATTGTTTATTTATATTAATGGTGAGTCGAAATTCCAAAGGCAAGGTCGCACGAGGAAAATCACTCAAAAATTTGCTTATTCTGTTTTGGTAAAACCAAAACAATGATCCCCATAACAGTAGAATTGAACAAAACTGTCCGGAAACAGTTTGAATATAATGATGCAGATGATCTGCTTCCCCTTGTTTGGTACAGTAGTTGCAAACAAGATATATACCGTGTTACAACATCGAAGAATAGACTGCTGTGTGATTGCCAGAATTTCCTGAGCTGAAGCCTATCAAGAAATATACTAGATCAAATAGTAATTCTGTGTGTGACTGTTACATTAGTTACATAATTGACCTTGCCCGGAAACCAGTATTTGGAAACTTTGCAAAGGGTAAAATGAATTGTCTGATGAGTAAAAATGAAATATTCCTTTCCTCATAATTGCCTATATGATTATGTGCATTCCGTCTTCTAATATATCTCTGACATTTTTTCAGATAAAATTCAATCACGTTCCATCATAAATCATTGCAGTTATTTCTTCTCATTAGTTGGTAAAGGGCTATCTGATAAATGCAGCTTGACTATGAGATTTGAGAACTTGATTGAAGTTATTATTAGCGCAGTTTCGAAAACCTCATAGAAAGTTGTGTCATCTCTACTGAAACAAAATCTAAATAAAAAAATGAAGCAATATCCAATGATATCGTTATCTTAACCACACATTAGATGTTTGAAAATATCAATTAAACAAAGAGTTAATGAAAAATCCTGTTAAAAAGAGTTGTTTCCTGCAGATGATTTTTTTTAATACAGACCAGTTTACATTTAAGTCAAAGAAAGACATTGACAATGGATGCAGCTATACATGTAGCCACAAAAATGCATAAGTTATTGAGCCAAATTAAAAAAATAAACTAACAAATAAGAGCCGCTGTGTGGACAAATATTTTACCTCAAAGGCATTTCATTTCACATACGCGAAAGCTAAGTTTCAGCTGCGCCTGAAACAGTCGCTTACTGCACAGATCTTGAGGGTATAATACAGTAAATCAAAGAAAAACGTTCTTTGTCTGAGTACCACTTAAAGTTTGGAATTGGTGGTGGAGGATTAAAAATAATATTTTTTAACATTATATATATGCTAAATACAGTAGAAAATATGCTTATCATAAAATGTGCTAAATACAGTAGAAAATGAATGTTCGCATGAATGCAAGCAGAAATTTAAATATGGTATTTCCGCTAATCGTTTAAAGGATTCGGGTGTTAATAAATTAATTATGCTTGCTCTCGCTCCTCATTCTCGGGAAAATTATGAGAATGTATCCCAGCTCTGGTTTGCACTAAATATTACCAACTTTGCGGGAACTATCGCAACCGATATAAAATTAGCCAACAATCTGGTTGGTATAATGTCGCATAGCAGTTACTACCCGTGTACATGGTGTTATGCAACCAAAGATAATTTGAATACTTACGATACGAACAGGATGATAGCTAATTCGTTAGAAAATTACAATCAGTGGTCTTCGGCAGGAGCTAAGAAAACAGATGCAAGAGTTTACAAAAACTGCATCCACAGTCCTTTTTTTCTACTCCTCAAGATAACAATTTCTCGAAATCATTCCTCCGTTAGAGTTGCATGCAATGATAGGTGTCGTGACCACTCTATATAAACATTTGTTGAGTACATTTGAGGAAGATGCTCTTCAGTGGGCTGAAGCATGCTGTGTGACTCGCGTTGTACATCAAGGGAGTTCGAATTTCAACGGAAATGTTTGCAAAACATTGTTGGTAAAACTACCTATTGAATAGTGTTGGTGAAAGGCATCAGCCTTGCCTTACCCCTCTGCCCAGGTCCATCCATTCCGTCAATTTTCCATTAACTTTAATGGCCACCTTTTGGGTCTTGTACAATTCCCTTATCAGCCTCCTATCCTTCCAGACTACTTTCTTTATTTTAAGAATTTCCATCAGCTTATCCCATTTTGCCTTGTCAAGTGCTTTTTCCAATTCTATAAATCAGAGGCTTACTCCTTTTCCTCCTTCCCTATATAACTTGTCTTATATCTTTCTTTTGTAAGATCCTTGGACAAATAAATTATTATTATATTATATCTTTCACCAATTATCCTTAGTAGCGCAATAGCTTCTCTTGTACCCATTCCTTTTCTGAAGCCAAACTGCTCCTCGCCTACAATCTCTTCCATTATTACTTGGAATTTCAGGTTCAGAACTCTCAACAATATTTTAGCTGCATGAGAAATTAGACTAATGGTTCTGTGTTCCTCACACTTTCTGGTGCCTGATTTTTTTGGGATTGGTATCATAATCGTCTTTACAAAGTCATCTGGCCATATTCCCTTATCATGTATTTTGTTACACATTTCTACTACTTTTTGAAGTTATACTTCTTTGCGCCCGTTGGAGACTTTTGGGATGGGATGTTGGTCGAGAAACCGCGTCACGCTCTTTTCCGCGTCACGCTCTTTTTTGGGTGAGAAAAATCCACAATTGTACTCATTGATACGAATTCCTGGGTATTTCTAATCGAGCTAAAAGGATGAAATTTTCAGGGAAGGGTTCAAATTTGGTGTCGAGTCAGGAAAAAATCGAAAATCCCAATATTTTTCATTGGTTTCGAGTCCAGATAGGATTTTGTTTTTTAATGGGTTTAAATGGGAAAAACGAATAATTTACTTGTAGAGTAATTTTCATTCATTCATTAAAATATGAAATAATTTAGATACAAGTTTCATTCTTTAGGCCGCTTTACACGATGAAAGATTTTGTACAAACGAATGTACGTGAGAATGTACGTTTGTCTCAACGAAATTAGAACAGGTTCTATTTCCCGTGCAGGCATTGAGACATTCGCACAAGCGTTCATACAATTTGCCGCTTTACACGATACATTTTGCCTCATGCAAGAGTTCACGGAAGAGTTTGTACAAACAAATGTACCGTGTAAAACGGCCTTTTGACTAAAATGAGGCCAAAAGATCAATGCATTTACTTCTTGCAACCGATGTTTCTCTATCGATCGATAAATTGAAATATTTGAAGTTTAAACGCAAAATTAATGCAAATTTCGATCTTTTTTCATTTTCGTTGCTAAGCAATTTTTTCATTGTTCCCGAGACTTCCAGTACCTTATACGCGTGCTATAAAGATTAAACTTAAAGGAATATAACATTCTCCATGCGTATTTCAATCGCTTTTAATGATATTATGCCTTAGAAATATACTTTTTACAATGTTTTATAATTATATACATAAACTGTTTCGTAGCTTTGACACTCCTCCATTTGCTCATGCCTACGAAATCCGTTGGGATCGCTCCAGATTCCTCCATTTTGCTTCTGAAACACTCTTTACACCTTATTCCGGGTTTCCCTCTCTCTGTTTTTCCAGGAAACATTAATCCTTGCACCTACTTTCTGAAATGTACCTCGAAACTCCATTCTACAAGTCAAAACCATGTAAAATGATAATGTTCTATGATGCATTATCTCTTGGATTTTGAAATTATAATAGAGAAACAGGCCCCAACATTTCGAAGAGAAAAAAATGTCTTTTATTTCATTTATATATCCTGTCTGCCTGTGTGTGTGCGACCGGCCAAAGAAGTATAACTTCCACCGTCTGGTCCGACGCAGACCACGTTTTTTTTTGGGATTGGTATCATAATCGTCTTTACAAAGTCATCTGGCCATATTCCCTTATCATGTATTTTGTTACACATTTCTACTACTTTTTTTGGGATTGGTATCATAATCGTCTTTACAAAGTCATCTGGCCATATTCCCTTATCATGTATTTTGTTACATATTTCTACTATTTTGTTTTGACCCTCTTCTTCTAAGCACTTAAAAAAATTCAGTTGTGTTAATTTGCATGTACCATTAAATAATTGGCAAAATGTGTGCAACGTTCATTGGTTGGTAATGTCGTATATCAAACGTCTTTTGCCTATCATTTTTTTTGCGCAGAAGATGGCCCTGTTTTTCTGTTCCTCGAATAAAGCCGCAGTGTTGTGTAAACCCTCAACGGAGAGTGACTTTTTTTTCTTTTGTCACACCCTAAATTTCTACCCAAACTCATTAAAAGTGAATTTAAGTCATCAAATAGGAAGCTTTTCTATTCCCATTGTCTTTCCATTTGTGCCAATTTTGGCATACTCTACACCTTCTGAGACTGGTAACCTCAGAGACTCAGAACCGCAAGAGACTTTCATGGTCTCGCAAAGTGCCAGAGATTGGATGAGACATGTGCCGTGAACTTGCTCTGGTCATCGCAATCACTCAGGTTATCACGGTTGCTGTGACCACTGGACTTTTCTACAGTCCGCCCTAGTGCTGCCATCTTTTCCACTCTTTCAAGTCGAGTTGTGAACCTTTCCACCAATCCACGGGTCGACTGCACCTCCCCTACTCTCCCCACTCCTCCACTGGACAGCTGTTTCCCCTCCAAGGCTGACCAAATGTGCTGCAAGGAGACAGCCAAGAATTCACAATATCTAGTCTACGGACTTACTTAATTTGTATTATTCTTTGAAATATAATTGTTCTTGTTAAAGTCAAACCCATTTTAAGGCTGTTGTTATTTCATTTTGTCTTAACTCCGTCTACCTGCCTCTGTCAATTCAATCGTGACGATGAATTCCCAATTGAGTTCCGTCGCACATTTGTCATGTTCTTCATTGCTTGTACTATCTCAGGCTTCAGAATACTTGGGCCTCTCTCCTCTTATACTACCTCCAACTCTATGTGTCTATCCATTAAATCCGGGTTCTCTCCTGCCTTATAAAGGTCTTCCGTTTACTCTCGCGATCGTACCCTTATTTCTTTCTCCCCAAATATCTCTTTTCCATCTTTGCTCATAATCACTCTAACTTTATTTCTTCCTTTACCATCCAGTGTACAATTTCTTACCTTTTTATACAACATGTCATATTGACCTTCTCTCTCGAGATCTTTGATATCATCACATTCCTCTTTTAGCAATCTTTCCCTAGCCTTTTGCGTTTCTCTCCTTAGTTAATTGTTTAATTTGCGACACATTGCTGTATTCTCTTCCCCACTTCTATTTTTTGTATTGCCTTCTTTCTTCCATCTTCTTCTACATTTCTGCTGTTACCCAAGGTTTCTTGGCTCTTTTACCTTTGTAACACCCTATTTCCTTCTCTGCTGTTCTTTTCATGGCATTCATTATTCTTTTCCATGCATCTTCTACCTTCTCATTTACTTTCTTAACTTCCGCAATTGCCTTGGTAATGACTCACCCATTTTTTCTTTACCTACATTCTCACAGGGATGAGACTGGTATTTGAGTGGGAGAGGCTATTTCAGACACATCCCCTTTCACTACCTATGCTTAAAAAGTGAAAAAATCGACTCTATGGTGGGGACAATTTTTTGCTTCAGGTTTTTCCCTGAATAGTGGTGGAACCACTTTTTGCCCTTAGTGTCGCTACCTTTAGCATAATACCACCTATAAGGCCATCCAAAGTAGCACTTTCTGCCGTGGAAATTTTTCAACAGGGAACAGTTTCGTTCTGACAGTGGACTGAAGAACTTTCAGTTAGGTTTGAAGTGCTATACAATTATTTCACCAACTTGGATAATAAAATTTTAGGTATTTACTATGATTCTTCATGATAAATATATTTCTTTTGTCCTTCAATAGTTTTTGCTATTACTTTGGAGTAACCATTGAGTAAATTCGTGTTATTTTGAGACTCACTCAAGTATGTTAAACCATCATAATCTTCTGCTACTAAAGCTATGCCATCTGCGAAGGCCAAGATGTTTATCTTTGTTCCTACTGTCACTCTTAGGTCAAGCTTCTCAGTTTCTTTTAATTTTTTTCTAAAGCTAGATTGAAAAGGAGGTGAGAGAGACTATCTCCTTGCCTCACTCCTGTATTTATATTGAAATTTGTGCTGTGTTCCCCATCGATTCTAACCTTTCCTTTGGAGTCATCTATGCAAGCTTTTGCCATAATTATTAATTTGTCAGTTATCCCATTTTCCTTCAAGAGTTTCCATATTTTGTTTTTTTTCATGCTATCGTATGTTTTTTTAAAGTCCATGAATGAAATTGAACACTTTTGTTGAATTCCCAATATTTTGATATTATTTGTTTCAAGATGAATAGTTGATCTGTGGTTGACTTTTGGCTTCTTCAGCCTGCTTGGTGCTCCCCAATGATCTCTTCGGAATATTGAAGTAACTGATTATATATAATTTTGGAAGTTATTTTACAAGTTGTGCTTATTAAGTAAATCCCTCTATAATTATTACAGTTTAACTTATCTCCTTTTTTGTGGATTGGTGCAATAACTGCCGTTTTCTAGTCCTCCGGTATTTTTTCAGTCCTCCAAATAACCCTTATTTAGCTATAATGCATCTTCATTAGAAGGGCCTGCCCTTCTGCTTTCAGCAGCTCCACTGATAGGACATCCTCTCCTGGAGCCTTGTTACTTTTTAAAGACTTTAAGGCTTCTTCTAAAGAAGGGTCTTCTATCGCTGGTTGCACCTGCTGTGGATTGTCATCTTCTCTTTCTTCGTCATCATTGCCTGTCTCATCTACATTTAGTAAGTCTTCGAAATATTTCCTCCAGATATCCAATACCTCTCTCCTATTGCATGTTATAGTACCCCTGCTGTCTTTAACTGCAAAGGTTTTTGCCATGTAGCCCTGTCTAAAAAATCTGACCATGCCGAAAAATTCCTTACTATTATTCTGTGTTCTGTCTTCTTCTGCTTTTTTTATTTGGTCTTTAACATATGCTCGTAGTCTGCTGTTTACTTCTGTATTACAAGTCCAGTAATTTTCTCTATTTTCTGCAGTGTTAGCTGAAAGGAGTGCTTTTTTGTTTCTCCACCTTTTATCAATTAATTTTTGGCAATTTTCCGAGAACCACAGCTTCATTTTCTTAGATTTTCTCTTTGTTCCAACCACCTTCTCAGCAACCTCATTAACTGAATGTTTAATCTCGTTCCATAGTATCTTGACTGTTTCCTCGTTATTCTCTGTCTCTTGGCTTGCTAGTTCAATTTTGAAATTAAATCTAATAGTCAGGTTTTCCAAGTTTTTAATATTTATACTTGGTTGGTTATATTTATACGGTGAAACATAAGTTACCTGTAAATCATTTCCACTTTTTCTCCAGGCACATACAGCGGCACTCAAATAAAGGAACAATCCTTGCTAATGACATTAAGGCGAGTAAATGAAAAGGTAACTTTTGAGGTGGCAACATTTACTGATTGAAGCATAATGAAACAATATACATTACATAAGTACACAAAAAATCATCAACCTTTCACGTGGACATTAACAACCACACACACAATTTAAGAGACTCTCAAATATTACGATTATCCCTGCCAGGGACAAATCCAAATGCCTAATGTTAATTAGCCATTACCTGCCTTAAACGTAGATGGATTAATCATTTCAGCAAAATCCCATTGGACACAACAATGCAATAAAATAAAAAGATGACTCTTGAGGTGGCAAAATTCACTGACTGAAGAATAATGAAACACTATAACGTTTATCCTTTCACTAGGATGTAAACTTACAAGCCAAGAGCAATCCTCATAGTCACCAACTTCACTTCAATTCACATACATTCCATATCTTAATTTAGACAATGGTACATACATCGAAATGATTGCTGTTATATCTTCTCATACAATTGCTATTGCATATTTGTTACTCTTTAAATACAATGCCTGCCATTACACATTATTTAATGGGATGAAGTCTAGCTAATATAAACCTTTGTACGTAAAAATATCACCATGCCCAACCCAAGCAATCCCCCACACTGCACAGGACGTCATCAGGATATCCTAATTTGGTATTGTATGTCCTGATGACGTCCGAGATATCCCTGGGATGTCGCTGAGGTATCCCGCCGGGATTTTACATCCTTACGATAGTTTCCAGAGTTCATGGGTTTTCTACCCATTTTATTGAAGATTGATACCAGGAATGAAGGAATTTAATGATTTTTACTGAAAAATTATATTTTGTACTTATGTCCTGCGGACGTCGCGGGTCCGTCTCTGGGACATTCCATTCCCACTGGTTATATGAACTCTTTAAACCAATTAATCAATAAATATTTACTCTTTTGGGATTAAATCATATCAGAGGCGAGTGACTGTAAAGTTTTTTTTTATGAAACATGACGCTTTTTTAATTTGTCATTAGAATTCTACCCCAGATTATTCTGCAACTGACGATTCCATGATTACACATTTAAAGTGACTGAGCTAAATGGTAAGGAAATAGTTGCTAAGTAGTGGAGTATTTTTTCATTGATCACTTGGAATTCTAGTTGTTTGGACTTGATCCTTGGCGAACGAATTTTAAATGCACCGCTTCTCAGCGCCAAGATAATTAGGGAACGGAAAGGTATTTTCCACGTTCCCTCTTCCCAACTGAGAGACTGGAATGGAACACAGGACGGAGAGCTATTTTCCTGACTCCATCACTTCTTTTTTGGACGCCTTAGAAGCTGACGCGAAGAATTGTGTGCTGATTGTTCTAGATTTTTTGACCACCTGCCTGCTTGGAATTTCTCTTTGGATCTGTTCAACTTTTTTCGGCCTTCCTTCATTGGATTTAAATATCTTGAGATGTCCCATTTTGGTCAGTATATCCCATAGATGTCACAATATCCCGGTAGGGTCCCAGATGAAAATTTTTGCTTTCCGTTTCCTTTCCGCAGGCAAAAGGAAAGGAAACGGAAAGCAACTTTGCTTTCCAATTGGCTTCCGATACTTTCCGGTTGGCTTGCATTGTGGCTAGTTGCCATCCGATTGCTTTCCGATTCCTTTCCCATGGACTTAGAATTATTTCAGAGAATAAATGTGATTATATTACCATCCGATTGCTTTCCGTTTCCCTGGCGAAAATGTTCCGTTTCCTCGACCGGTCACGAAGGGTACACGTAGCGGTGATTCGCTTAAGGAAGCAAATCAACGTTTGGTGTACGCTTCTTTCACTGTTGAAGTAGCGTACACGAAACGCACGGAAGCGTTGCTCTCCGATTCCGCTTTCCGACAAGAAGATTCAAAAAGAATCAAGCTGCCCAGAAACGACAGTTACTATGGATGATACCTCGATTTATGGCCTGCAGGCTGTGGGTCTGCTAAGTGCGCCCTCTGAGGGTTGTGCCCCTAGCAGCCGCCCGTCTGGCCAGCCCCTAGCTACGACGCTGAAGGTAACATGCGGGAATTGGAAACATCTTGTTTATTCGCAGTAGTATTGCATTTATATTCATACTATGTGGCAACATAGAATAACAGTTATCTGGCATTAATTAATTGCTAATAACTTTTATCAAGAATTTTTGGTATTTCCTCAAACTATCACTGAATTATGATTTATGGATTATAGTTCTCGAAGTCACATTTATCGGCGGAAGTGACTAGATATATACGTCGTTCTCAACGCCATATATTAAATAATAGGTGCAAGAATAGGTGCGTTGCGTCGTAGGATAGGTATTCAAGCGTTGCAGGTATAATCACGTTAGGTAGATATGAGGTAGTATAATGTACTTCGCTTCGGGGTCTAACGTTAAATCTCTGATTCGTCGACGACTTTTTTTCGGAAAATGTTCAGAAAGCAAACGGAAAGTATGAATTTGCTTTCCGAATGCTTTCCAATTGCTTTCTTTTTGCACCATTGGCAGGCAATCAGAAAGCAATTGGGAAGGGTGTGGAAAGCAATTTTTTTTCACCTGGGGTATACCTGGGATGTCTATAGGATGTCAATGTACTGTGAGTTGATATTTGGATATCCCTATGACGTACATGGGAAGTCATGGGATGTCCCAGGGAGGTCCTGTGGGGATGTCTCCAGGACGTCAAATTTATAGGACATTCCGATATCCGTGGGATATCCCATTTTGGTCAGTGGGAAATTCAGTATATCCCACGGACGTCACAATATCCCGGTTCGGATATACTAGGGATGTCCGGAGGATGTCATTGTGCTGTGTGGGGGCCAGCACAGCTCATGAATAAGGCTGATAACCACTGGCCACCCACAACGTATACAGTGGTTAAGCAGGTATTCTGCGCAGGGATCCAACCTCCTCGCCAGGTCTGCAAGCTTGCGCTTATACCCCAGCTCAGAGAAGGCTGCGGGAATAGGGATAAAAAAGGAAGGGGAAGAATGGTACAGGAAAGGGCAGCTTCCGACCCCAAAGTCATGAATAGGCTGAGGGGCATAAACGGAACCGGAAACAAGCATTTGCTCACTAGCGTTGGCTATGATGGATTCTATGAAAGAGAAAACATCAGATTGGCAACCCGTCGTCCAGCCGGGTCCACTAGATCCCACAATGTATACACAGGGTGTCCGGTGAATCTCAATTTCTTTTTTCCCTGAGTTTTCCAGGTTTTCCAGGAAAATGTTTTGCATTTTCCAGGGTCTTGCTGTACTTTGTTTCTTACATATTTGTAATGAATTTCTAATAAAATTGGCATAATTTTTCCAACATGAAAAAACGAGAAATTTCGGTCCCTACTTTGAGTTAAAAACGTAAGAGTATACAAGGAATGTGGAGTATTACGGGTTTTATTTCAACCAACAAATAAACAAAAACGGTTAACTGACAACAAAATTCTGAGTCAGGTGCAATTTGAACACAATAAAGTAGATTCAGACTAGTTTGATAAAGAACCTGTAAATAAAAGAAACTGGTGTGACATTTTTCAATGAGTGCATTTCCGATTCAATTTCAGCAACATATTTCTCGGCTTATCAAGAAATTACGTTATTTTGGTTTGCAGCTCTTGAACCTTTTGCAGTATGTACCTCTTTCTTATTCTTTTTCTTTTGAGGCCTTGGTACCTTTCCTCTTCTCCCAAAAGGCTTCGCTGTACTTTACATGAACATTTCGGAAACTGTGAATTAATTGCTTTGTAATAGGTACGGATCTAACGCCCATAAGAATTCAATTATGTAAAACAAAATTGTATTTGTTGGACAATTCACGAATTTTAATTAGGTTGGATTGACCCTGTACAGTGGCCCTGTCGACTACGAACTCGAGGGTCGTGATTTCCTTACGCAGTGACCGCAAAATGTATTTCCGCTCCTTCAAAAACTATTCTGCAAACATTAAAACGAGGAGGGTGTAGATTATTTTGAAAGGATTATCAATTACATATATAACAATACCCAATTATCCATTTAGGTTGCGGGCGAATGGTTTTCATATAATGTGGGTAATGCCACTGCGCATGCTCAGATGTTTAGATTTCTCGTAAATTTGGCCACACCAAGAATTCCATTCGTACGGCTCTTCGAACGGAATTATGATTTCCGCGTGAAATTCTGTTTCCGCTGACACATTTCGGCATCAATTCCGATTCCGTTCGTAGCGGCCATTTTACATGGGAATTATTCGGTATGGAATTTGCCTCTTTGTGCAATCGGCCCCCTAGACTGCGTAAAGGGAGAGTGGAGTGGGGTGACAAAGCACAAGCCGAAAGCGGACGCACAGCTATGGAAAGAGTATTAAATGAACACAATGAGTGCAAGGCTACGCTACGCTGAGCCGAGAGCATAATGCAAGCAAAGGCGCAAGTTAGACCTCTCTCTCTGCCTTGATGGAAATCGGCTGCCATGCATTTTCCAGGGTTTTTCGGAAAAATACAAAAATTCCCTGAGTTTTCCCTGAGTTTTCCAGAACAAAATATTTCCCTGAGTTTTCGCGGTTTTCAAGGTTTTCCAGGTCACCGGACACCCTGATACAGTATATTCTAAGGCCAATTGACTTAATAAATGAATTAGATGAAGCTTCTAACTCCTCTTCCCTGAATACACAAAATACTGTTGTTATACTATGTGATATAAATATTGATTATAAAGGGAAAAGCTCCTTGATCTCAGAGTATAAGGATACTTTGAGTTCTCAGGGTTTTATAAATGTAATCAAAGGATACACTAGGGAAGATTTTTTGGGTGAATTTCCCACAAAATCTTCCATAGATCATATGCTTATCAGGGGTAACACAAAATTAGTCAATGGTTTCTTTATTAAACCAAGATTGGCTGATCATTATGTCACATGTGTGTCAATAAATATTCAAAATGGTAATGACCTCCTCTTAAAAGATCAGTGAGAGAGTACTCGTAGAGCAGTGGCGTACAGAAGGCAGGTTTAGGGTTTAAACCCCCCCCCCTGCCCAAGAACATGTTTACCTCAATTTGTTTTTGTTTGTTTACCTGAACTGGCGTTTAGAATTTTGCTTTTTGGGCTGAAAATTATTATTGAATTGTCTTCTCCAAAAGAGAATGTTAATTTAATTATTTTTTAGTGAATAATAATCTAAATTTCATTGTATGATTCATAAATTTTAATGAACCCCCCTCCCCCCCAAAGTCAAAAAAACCCAAAGTCAATTCTTCGTATGCTACTGTCCCAGAGTCATAGGCGTATCCAGGTTTTGGGGGTTGTAACCCCCCATTGATAAAAAAAACATAAAAATGATGTGTTTAACACATGCTAATACAGTGAAACCTGTCTTAAGTGGAATATCTTGGGGCCATCGTTTTTTTCTGGATAAGACAGTTTTCCGCTTAACCCAGGGTCTCACATTTCGAAAAAGACCTTGAAAAGCATTTCACGCTCATAACATGCATTGCCTAAAAGGTAGGTTTCACTCTAATTTTACATGTAGATGAAATTAGTATGAAATCATGAAAGAAGAGTATCACATTGTGGTTAAATTTGTTTAACTGTTCACTAGTTATTATAAAAAATTATCTATAAAATATGCATATAATCCGTCATTTTTGTCTGTTTTTCCTTTTTTCCCTGTTTAATACAATTCTCTACGTTGCCGATAGCCCCGTTTAAGATATTAAATAAATCAGTGTTATCTTTGGTAAGACTACATTCAGCTAATTCATTTAACCCTCACATGGATTTACGAATTTAGTTACGCGCGTTATATTTTGCCATTATCCTTCAAACATGGACTTTCTTAGCATTTTTTCTGATTGATAATGCTATCGACTTCTATTTTCTTTATTTTCAACCATGTTTTGCTAGATTTATCCCATTATTACAGAAGTTATTGCTAAAACTCTTTAACACTGCTTTCTTAACCATTTGTTGCCGTAATACTCTTTTTATTGTCCCTTAGATAGTTATTTTCAATTGAAGGTTTTAATTTAATGTGTAATAATTGTTTTAAATCTTTTTTCTGATATTTAATGCTGGATAAACTCCGCTTTATCATGTACACATTGTTTTATTTTTTATGCATCCAAATACTAAAAATGAGATTCGAATAAAAGTCGGATGGGTCCGTGTAAAATAATTTTGCTTCACTACGTCCACCCGAATGTTATATCTTTGTAGTGTTCGCAGAAGCCTGAATTCGTAAACATTAATAATTGAAAAAGGGTAGGTGGAGTGAGAAGAGACGAGTGATACCGTCGTGATTTTTAAGTGCTATATTTTGACGATCAAGGTATATGTAACGGACATTCTGGGAGCTTATATCCTGCAATTTCTAAAAAAAGAAAGTATTAAAGTCAGATGGGTTTTGAAATATGAGGAATGTGGAACAATCAGCGACGCGTCAAAGGGTCCAGCGTCGCAATGGAGGGGGGGCTAGAAGAGCCAGTATTTTAGGCCTACAGCGGAGCCCATTCCCTCACTGAGGATGTCTCCATAGAGATGGACAGGTAAAATTGATGCGGGGGAATGCGGCAGATGAGGTTTTGCATCTGGATTGGTGGGAAAGGCCAAAATAATTATTTCTAAGAAGTCTGGGTTGTAGGTGGTAAGAAAGAAGGAGCAGGAAATGGATAAACCATGGAATAAGATGGCGTCTATTTTCTTCGGTCCGGCGCTGTGTGAGGGACCGATGGAATAGGAGCTAGTGTTCTGGGGTGACCAAAATACACTAATGCTGGGTGGACCCCCCTCACCTTTTCTTTCCGTAGCATTGCACTGACCCAAACATTGAGACCATCCGTACTTTCTCACTAAGCTTCCTTATTCGTCATCCTCCGCCTACTTTCTTCCCCCCACAAAAAACTGATTGAACTTCTCTCAACCTCCAACGACCCGAGCTAGACCTTCTCGGAATGAAGGGAGGGCCACCCCGGGGCGCTTTGCGATAAGGCGTGGATTCCCTGTCAATCACGCAGCGATGAAAGGATGAAGAAAGAGCAGTCTATTGTGTCTAATTGCCTCCTTGCACTCTCAACGTTTCTTCACGATACGGATTTTCTACGCTTACCTGGCCTAACGATCCCGGTATTCCCTGATTCTTGGCAGTCGACTCACCACCATGTATCTCCACCCCTTCACCTCAAAACAAACTCCATGGAATTACCCACCTTTCTCCTCATCACTCATCCCTTGACGTTACTAAAAATTGGACAACTAAAACCTCTGTGCATTTGAGTACACAAAGAAACGAAAAATATATTAACAAATTTTCACTATGTGGTAATTCGTCTATGTATTTGTTCATCATGAAAAGATTTTTAGTATGTAAATACTGAGCGAATATCTCCTGCAAGATTAAAATATAAGCGGAAATTATGAAATATATTAGTACCATGCAGAAGTATTTGGGAAGATTAAATCATGCAATTTATTTCCAAATAAAACTAGTATAACGATATCTTTCAATGCATTCATTTACATTCATTACAAAGAAATATTGAATGGTCTTTGCATTTATTTTATTCTCAGGAGCTGAAAATTTGTAAAATCTGTCTTTTCACCACACATAAGTGACATTGTGAGCGTTTTAGTTTTTTATAATTGCTTACATTTTGAGGTTTTACTGAATCTTCTTGAAAATCTGTCATGCAGCGCTTCAAAATCTTTGTCTTGGCATTCTGTAGCCGTCTTAATGTATGCGGACAAACTAATTCCTCTGCTAGTTGTTCCAAATACATTCTTCTTCTTTCTAGATTCTTTTTATTCCAGTTCGGGTATAAAGTTGTAAATAAAATGAAGCCAGCAATGCCACTTACATTTAAAATATTCATAAAGAAGGCAAATGGCCATCGATTGGTTTTTCCTTGGCATGTATATGAATGCGCCATTTGGTCCACCAAATCTGTACCTCCTTTCGTTCATTATAATAATGCAACACGATTTCTGGTTTGCTGTGGGTTTAATCGCTAATGCTACTATCATAATGAATTGATGACAGCAGTATTACAGATTTTCCTCTTTTGGGGACAGACGAAACCAATGTAAGGCTTTTTGTGAACCCAAACCCAAATATGGAAGAAATTTCCGGTTGAGATCGATTTAGTAAAAAATTAGATGGAATGTAGGGCTTCATCTACATCTACAAAATACACTGCAAGCCACCTCAGGGGTGTGTGGCAGGGGGTGAGTATTCATCAACATGCATTACAATATACCCTAAAATTAGTGTGACTACGACTAATTACGCATTAGCATAAATCGCTAATGCTTGTCAAGAGGTGAAGCCTCACAATCATGCACTACTACACTACAGATATGCTCACAATGGAGAGGGCTTGTTTGTGCTAAGTGTCCCCACGAGTGTTAGACCACTGTTTTTCAAATTCAGTGCTAGCTTCAAGATCGTGAAGAAATTATCGCAGGTCACGATCCGATTGGAGCCAAAATATGGGGCACAGAGCATTACCACTACACGTTCACCTAGGTTAGGCGCTGCTATCACTACGTTCTCCTTTCCTTGGTAAGGTAAATCCCCCATTGGGTAGCCTGTTGCCGAATCATTAATCCAAAATATCTTCACACCATATTTATCGGGTTTTGATGGAATATATTGTCGGAAAGGACAACGCCCACGAAAGCCAATCAGTTGCTTATCAACAGTGAGTGAGAGTCCGGAAACAAAATAATGTTGAAAGTCGCTATCGCAAACTTCTGAATTGTCTCCCAAGCTTCTGCTACTCATTCACCGGGAAATTTCCACACGAAGGTAAACAGGATTTATTGTATGAATACTGAGAATAAATTGTGGTTAAATTTTCTTGGGATTGCTGCTTGGTATAATTCTATACATAGTAACCCTGGGATGTCCCCAAAGGTGACTATTACCACAGCAGGTATGCGGAGCGGAGAAGGTACCCAAAAAAAGTAATGCCGAAGGCCATGGAAAACACACCCTTAGGCTATCCATGAGTTTATAAGAATTATTCTTGCAATAAGATGAAGTTTTGTCAATGAACATAATAAACAGGCAAAATTTATGATTATTAGATAAAAGACGAAGAAAAATTGGCATAGTAAAATTTTCCCTTTGTTAAACAATTTCATTTTGTTTATAAACTTTAAACATTAAATATTATGATTATAAATAGAAGATAACAAGTCATATGAAACATAATAACTTTTAAATTAGTATTGAGAGTGCAGTCACCGATATTGCGACGAGGAAACGCTCGGCGCCGCAGCGGCGCCGTAAATCCAACGACGTAACTTTTTTCATTAGAGGCCATTACATGAAAACTATGAACACTAAAAATACAAAAATATATTTGTAGTCTAAGAAAGCAGAAAAAATAGACTACTGAAAGTTTCAGAAAAATCCATGCGAAAGGAAAATTTTAAAATCATTTTTAAAACCACGGGCGCCGCTAAGGCGCAGTGAATCCATATGAGGGTTAAAGTTCCGTACCCTGTAATCTCATTTTGTTGATCACATATATATGCATATGTAGGAAGCAGTGGCAGATACATATGGGGGCGCGGGGGGCGTGCCCCTCCCCCCCTTGCGGGGCCGCCCTTGCCACCCCCGCCAGTCAGCCCGCACGCTATTCGTTCGTGTCTTTCATCAGTCAACTCTTGAGTCGAGTTATCGAGTAGTTGTACTTTCTTATGTAGCACGCACACGCATCCGCGTCATCGTATTTTTTACGTTTCTGTCTGGCACATAGATAGCTAACCTACGAGAACAGTCACGGCCATTCTAGTGATCTCGATACGTTATTCTGTCTGGTATTTGTTCGAGAAAAGTCGCGAATATTCTACTGTTTGTATTTGTTCACACTCCTTAAAAGTCTGGAAGCAAACATTCTGACACCGAATGTTCTCTAAACAACTGAGCTACATATATAAGGGAAGCAGAGTCGCTGCCAGGTGGTCAGCTTGAAAGCTACAATCGTCGCGATAACTTGCGCCCCCCCCCCCTTCAGTTTTTTCTGTATCCGCCATTGGTAGGTAGTACCGAGCCATTTTTTTGCATGAAAAGTCTTTTTAACATTTCATAGCAAAATAATATGTAAATTTTATTTCAAAATTATTTTAAACGAATTAAAAATTATTTAGAAATCATTTTAAAACCCCCATTTAAATTTGCGTAGGTACATAATTGTATCTAGGTATGCTGATGGCATTGTGTTAACAAGTACGGATAACAATTTTGAAATAGATCATAAAAGGATCCAAATAGGCTTTTAACATGTTAAATGTATGGGCGCATGGTAATAATTTAATTATAAATAAAGGAAAAACATCAACTATGCATATATCCTCAATGGATAATACGAGGAAAGAGGTAAAGATAAAACTGCACTCCCACAGATGCATTCACAATAATGACATTGATCTTGATGATATTTGCAATTGTCCAGTACTGGACCAGGTAGAAAAATATACTTATCTTGGTGTGATAATAGATGCCCATTTTAAATTTCTGAATTCATATGAATTTCATGTGAATATTTTGGAATCTTCTGACAAGCCATATGGCTTAGAAGGACCAAGACTGTATATATGAAATAAAGGCATAATATTATTATTTCCTCCATTAAATTTGACTAACAAATACTTGAATAGAAGCAAATTACATATGAATGAAGTATTTAAAATCAAATTCACATAAGATAAAACAATTATTTGACATCACAAGTCCATCCTTATCACAGGCTCCTTTCCCTTAGTGGGTATTTACGTTCTTGGGGCATACTTGGGCTTTGCAAGGGACAGCTTCATTTGTTCACAGGAGTTTGAGGATGGGGAGATGAAGGATGATGGATATTAGTGCTGGGACTTGTTCTTGGAGGTTGAGCAGGTGATAGGTGAGGGGTTTCATTTGTGCTTACATCTGCCCCTTCCCTGCCAACAGCCTGCTCCTGTGGCATCACATCTGGTACAGGAGATATGTCCATGTCATGATCAGTTGATGGACTTGACATATAACCATCTACTAGTAGTGCCACAAGCTGATCTATGTGACGCTTCCAGGTTATGCCTGCCCTTACTCTCACCAATTTAAGTTACTGGTCCTAATATTTTCAAAACGATACTCTCAATCCATTTTTTGTTCGGTGAACAATAGCCTCTCACCAGTGCTATTTGATTTGGACTTAATTGTCTCGTTTAACTAGGTACCTCTAAAATATTCAATTTGTTTTGACTGATTATTTTCTACAGTTTCAAAAACCTTAGGTTTAATTAGATCCAAACGAGACTTAAGAGGTTGATTGAACAAAGTTGAGCTGGAGACTCCTTTGTTGTTGAATGTACAGAGTTGCAATAACTGAATATAAATCTAGCTAAAGCTAACTTTAAATCTACAGAGTCATGAAGAGAATATTTCAGTTTGTGTTTTACAGTGTTTACACCATTCTCAGCTAAGCCGTTTGTTGATGGATGATAAGGTGGAATTCCTCTGTGGGCCTCTCTCTTCATCTCTGCATAACTCCTTCCTTCTTTTATATCCCTCAGCATTCCGTGCCTCCTCCCTCTTCCTCTCTTCCCTTCTATTTTCCCTTCTATCAATAATTTCTGTAGGCTGTTATTCCTTAAAATATGTCCAATCCATTTTGACTTTCTCTTTTTAATTTCTCCCAGTATACTTCTTTCTTCTCCAATCCTCCTTAGCACTTCTACATTCGTGATCTTATCTTTCCATCCAATCTTCTTCATTCGTCGCCATAGCCACATTTCAAAGCTTTCTAAGTACTTTTCTTCTCTCTTCTTCAACGTCCACGTTTCGCATCCATACAACACAATGCTCCATATAAAGCATTTTGCAAATCTTTTCCTAATATCCATCTTGATGTTCCTTGCTGACACCAGTTCCTTAATCTTGCTAAATGCTACTTTTCCTTGCCCAATTCTGCTTTTAATTTCTTCAGTACAGTTGCCACTCTGTGTAACTATACTTCCCAGGTACTTGAAAGAACTTACTTGTTTTAATTTTTCTTCCTCCAGCCATATATTTAAGGGCCTTTCTGTCTTCGCTATTCTCATTACCTTAGTTTTATTGCTGTTTATTCTCATTCCGTAGTCTTCACTCTTATTCCTAATTCTTTTCATCATTTCCTGAAGTTCTTCTTCATTCTCTGCTATTATAGCCTGGTCATCAGCCTATTTGATGGATTTTATTCTCTCACCTCCCAATTTTATCCCCCCGATGTCTTCTAAAGCTTCTTTCAGCAGTTTGTCAGCATACAAGTTAAAGAGACTTGGTGACAGACAGCAACCCTGCCTAACTCCCCTTCCTATTGTGGTTTCCTTTGTTTCCTCGTCCCCAATTCTTACCGCAAGTTTCTGATGGATGTAAATCTGCTTTATTAATCTTCTATCCTTCCAGTCTATATCTATCTCTCTCAGAAGATCTAATAAGATATCCCATCTGGCCCTATCTAATGCCTTTTCATAATCAATAAAGCATATGCATATCCCACGGTTCAACTCTAGTACCCTTTCTGTTAACATCCTCAAACATCCAATAACATCTCTCGTTCCTTTGCCCTTGCGGAAACCGAACTGGTCTTCCTCTAAATTTTCTTCTATTTTCCTTCTTATTCTTTCCAATATAACTTTGGTTATAACTTTGCCCACATGTGAGATAAGGCTTATAGTTATGTAGTGTTTACATTCCTGTGCATTATATATCTTTGGTATTGGCACCATTATCGTTTTGATAAGATCTTCTGGCCACTCCCCTGTATCATATATTTTATTAACCAGATCCGTGAGCCGATCCAACCCATTCTTCTCTAAAGCCTTTAGAATCTCTACTGGTATTTGGTCTCCGCCGACTGCCTTCCTATTCTTCATTCCTTTTACTGCCATTTCTATCTCCCCTTTCATTACTTTAGGACCTGTATTGTCCTTCTCCTCATTCATGTCATTCTCCAATTCTATTTCACTTCTTCTTTCTCTCGTGCAGTACAGTTCTTTTATATATTCCTCCCATATTTCCTTCACATCCTCATTATCTGTTGTAACCCTTCCACACTTATCTCTCATACCTTTCTTCGAAATGGCTCTCTGTTTTCTCGTAGTCAACATTCTCACTATTTTGAACATTTCCTCCATCTTTCCGTCTTTTTCTAGCTTTTCAATTACAAAGCACTACTCCTTCATCCACTCTTCTCGAGCTTTGTCTGTAGTTCTCCTTAATTCATTGTTAATCTTTCTATATTGTCTCTTTCCTTGTTCAGAGTCATCTCCTTTCCATTTCCTTCTTTCTTCCATTTTATCCAACATATCTCGGTTTATCCAGCTTTTTCTAGCTTCTTTCTTGTTTACAGTTCCAACCTCCTGTTCTAGAACCATTATTATGCTTCATATCCTTCCACTCTTCTTCTTGAATGCTTTTCTCCCCTTCTCCCTTCTTCAGCTTCTCTTCTAGGACTTTGGTAATTTTCTTCTTATCCTATTCCAACTTCATCAAGTTCTCACCTCTTTATTGATTGCTTTTTCCTCGTCACATGCTTAAGCTTAGTGATCATATCTATTATCAGAAGATTGTGGTCTGTATCCGCATCCGCTCCAGGTAGTGTCTTCGCGTTCTTTATGCTATTCTTAAATCTTTGATTTATCAGTATAAAATCTATTTGATAACGCTTGTTATCACCTTGGCTTTTCCACGTTAGAGCCTTTTCTTGTGATTCTGGAACCAAGTATTTGCTATCCATAAATGATTTTGTTCACAGAATTCTATCAATTTTTCTCCTCTCTCATTTCGAGTGCCTAAACCGTATGCTCCCACAGTTTTCCCTTTCCTTCCTTCTCCAACTACACTGTTCCAATCTCCCATTATCACTGCCCTCACTTGTCCCTTGCCATTCTCTTCATACACCTGCAGGATTTCTTCATATACCTCTTCGACCTCTTCTTCTTCTGCTATTGTTGTGGGCATGTACACTTGAACCACCAAGGTATCTACTAGTTCACTCATTTTCAAAGCAATCACCCTTTCACTACATGCTATAACCTTGCTTACCCTTTCTGCAATTTTCTTTTTCATCAACAATCCAACTCCTCTATTCTTACTGTTTCCTCCCTTGTAAATCATGGTGTACCCCTCATATGTGAGTTCCCCTTCTCCTTCCCATCATACTTCACTGAGCCCCAT
Source organism: Pyrrhosoma nymphula (assembly GCA_963573305.1). Lineage (NCBI taxonomy): Eukaryota > Metazoa > Arthropoda > Insecta > Odonata > Coenagrionidae > Pyrrhosoma > Pyrrhosoma nymphula. The sequence continues at coordinate 152,319,202 of OY754329.1, read as the reverse complement.
TAGGTCTACATTATTTTTCTCCATTTCTACTTTTAAATTTTCCATTTTTCCTTTCCTATTTAAAGTTCGTACATTCCAAGTTCCAATTCTTAATGATTTGTCATTTTCTGCTATCTTGTTTTCCCTCTTCTTGCACCATAACTGTCCTATAGTGTTACCCACCCGGAGATCCGAATGTGGGTAATTTTTACCTCCGGAATCTTTCATTACAGAACTCATCATGCTGCAGTCACATATCCGTATAACTAGGGGAACCTTACGGTTCATTAGTGCAGTGGTTTTACTTTGTCTTCCTTTTCCCCTTGCCTTCCGCACCCTATGCCATTGGTCAACCCTCTGTCTCATCCGTCTTTAGGATCCATTTCTAGATCCATGGGCAAGAGGGTGCCCAAACCCCATCCTAAGATGGGGAGAAAGCTTATCTCGGCTTTCACTCGGTCTCCAGTGCCGCGTCAGCCACCATTAGGTGCCCATCCCCCACCGCGAGGAGGTGCGGTTGGATAATTCCCTTCGTTGAGGCCTGGGACCTTATAGGCATTTCCCATCCTCTCTGGTACTTTGGGGGACAAGGTGGAATTAGTGAGTGCTTAATTCCATTCATTGACATAAGCAATTTAAATTCGTTAGATGTGAATGGTGGACTATTGTCACTAACTACATGATCTGGTAAACCAACTCTCTTAGGTCATTAATGGTATGTTTAGATGCAGTAGAGGGTACATCTAGAATCTCTAACCATTTTCTATGAGCATCTTTGACTAACAAAAACATTTTATTTTTGAATGGACCAAAGAAATCAATATTTAATCTAGACCAAGGTTTGACTGGATAGTTCCAGACATGTAGCACACTTTTAGAAGGATTCCTTCTCTCCATTAATCAAGGTATACAGCTTGACAACACATTCAATATCTGCATCAATGGAAGGCCAATAAATGTAAGACCTCGCTAACACCTTCATTTTAACAATCCCTAGGTGACTAGAGTGAAGCTCATTTAACATGGTTAATCTAAAGCTAGAAGGAATTATTACTCTGTGTCCCCATATTAGGATACCTTGTTCAACCATCAGTTCATGTTTCCTTAAAAAGTAGGGAGTCGAGGAATCATCGGTAGGTTTTTCATCTGGCTAACCATACCTGACATAATGAATGATTTTACTTATTACTGAGTCTTTTTGAGACTTTTCTAATGTCTTCGAAATTTAAAGGAATATCATTCTTAACAATACATTGTAAATATGTGCCAACAATAAATACCAATCAGTTAATTTTTTGTTGAGATATGTTAATTTGTTTATCCCAAAACGCTAAATATTAAAAGCTATAACTTTTTTGTTTATCAACTTTTAGGGTCAAATTAAAATGGATTTTCTCCTGGAAGAGTTATATTTTCAATTGTTAATAAAAATAAATTTAAAAAATAAATATTAACTTCTTATTTATTGCTTCAAAAAATGTGGTACCTTTTTGTTATAAACATTTCGAGCCATAGAACATCATTCGTACATCGAACGAGATTCTAACTTAGATAAATCGAAAGCTGGCTTCAAAACAAAGATAAAAATAGAAAAGTGCCCTTACGACCCATAAGGCCGGAGTTAGAAATTTGTATTTAAAAATCCGCAGCCGCTTGTTTATTATTACAATTGAGAAACGAATCCAACAGAATAAGATAGTCAAAGGCTTACATTTTCAAAAGACATAATTTGTTTTAAAAAAAAAAAAAGCTTTCTAGTTACTTAAAATAGCGTATAAAGTGGAGCGTACTCAGAGCGACCGTAGCGGGAGTGGTGGTGGGGATAGCCGACGAGAGACTCGCGCGCGAGACTGATAACGCAACTTCATACCGCGTTTACACATTCGCACGAGTGGCGAGGCGAATCGCGAGGCGAGTGGCGAGGCGAATGTGTAGTCGGTTCACTCGTCATTCGCCTCGTCGCTCGCCTCGCAGCTCGTAGCGCTCGCGCTAGAAGCGGTCTTTGGAGACGAGTCAAAGGCTTGTGGGGGCGAGGCGAACATTCGGCGAGTGTGTAAACAGTCATTCGCGTTGTGGGGACGAACGCACGAATGCCACTCGCGAATGTCGGCGAGTGACGAGGCGAATCACGAGCGCGAATGTGTAAATGCGCTACGCGGGCTGAAAAATTCGCCAAATCTCCGTGAAAACTCATCCGTTATCGACGTTTCTTTTTCAATATGGGGTAGCTTGAAAAATTATTGGCAACCACATTAATGGTTTGTTATATTATACGTTTATTTATACGTTTTTATACGCATTTAAAAGTTTTTCAGTTTTGCTTACACAAAATAAGTACTAACTTTAAAAAAATTACTAAAATTTGCTGCTTGCAATGATTTTTTTCGTATTTATTTTTGTTTTGTTTTATTTACTATGAAGTACATCAACATTTGCCATGCCACGACGTACGCCATGTTGCTAAAAAGAAAAAAAATACAATAAATATTTAGATGATTCCTTTTCATGACCTCTTTTTTATTACGTACATACATTTGTTTTCTTTGGTGATGTAGGGATTTATTTATTGGTAAGTCAAGTATTTTTCATTTTAAAAGGTCCTTCCTTGGAAGCTGTCTTGTGTGTTATGGGTTTCCATTATGTTGGGACGGTATGGGAGCCAATCACATAGGTTTTATGCCTTCATTGGACTTAATATAGATATTTTAACGATTACAATGTAATGAAACTTATCGGTCGCTCCACGTAGGCATGTGATTAAGTTAACTGGAAATTGCTTTGTTTTCATTAGCCTGCGATTTGCATATGCGGATGCGGTGCATATAATATAGACAACATAGTGAGAATGGATTTATTTTGCGAGTGATATTTCGTTATTATAGGGGATGGCGAGTGAAGCTTACGGTGAAATAATGGAAATATTGCTTAAAATGGTATATTTCTTAATAATTTATTGAATTCAAGCTGGTTTTCCCGTTGAATCATATCCAATGGATATAACTGAATCCGTATATACTATCATTTTGAGTTTAGGTATAGTTTTGTTGAATAGAGATGGAATTTTCTTTTTTATCTTTGTTTTGAAGCCAGCTTTCGATTTATCTAAGTTTGAATCTCGTTCGATGTACGAACGATGTTTATAATAAAAAAGTTTATATTTGATCTACGAACGCTCTAAATGTTTATAATAAAAAAGTACCACCTCTTTTGAAGCAATAAATAAGAAGTTAATATTTAATTTTTCATTGATTTTTATTAACAGTTGAAAATATAACTCTTCCAGGAGAAAATCCATTTTATGTTGACCCTAAAAGTTGATATACAAAAAATTTATAGCTTTTAGCATTTAGCGTCTTTGGAGAAACAAATTAACATAACTCAGCAACAAATTAAGCGACTTACATGTGCAAACTCTCGATGGATTTGGAATTGGAAAAGCTTCCTTTTCAAATGATCCAACCATTTTTTTAAATTTCTTTTGTGAGAAATAATTCATTTTTAAGAAATGGACGTTTCGAACGATTTTTTTTAATTTTTCAATAAAAAATTATTCATATCAAACTTACTAAGGCACAAATTAATGGTCCTTGAATTACCTACAAGTATCTTATGCTTTTGATTCTTTAAAAATCTTAGATTGGCTTGTAGAATAAAAAAACGTGTTTTGGCTAACTTTGGATGCACGTAGCTCCGAAAAGACACCGGATCTCGAGTTGCAAACATAATGGGGGATCCTCTTTCATCCCACACTACAATGTAAAACAAGTCCCATCCATTCCTCAATAAACGAGCGAGTAAACAGTTTCCATGATGCGTTGATTCTTGTATGTTTGACGAGGTGATGGTTGCTTGATACATCTCCGTTGTCGTCTCTAGCGCTTCGGAGTGAACGTGTATCCGCTAGAAAATCAAGATCACTTAACCCTTTCAGTCAGTCTTTTTTCCATAGGGTTAAAAATAATTTTTTGTATGTTTTACGTTGATTATGGTCTTGTAAACATATTTACCAAAAATTATGTTGATTTAATCATTGGCTGAAATATTTTGTTCGTGTCCATTTTAATGGACAAAATTACTCAAAGGGAATATTTTTCTTTTATAAGTACCTGTCACTTGCATTGGTTTTACCGTTTGTTTAAAGTAGATTTTCAGGAAAATTTGTTGGCTAAAATCACTCCAAATGATATCTTAATGATATAATTTATTGATACACAGTATTTTCATATTCACATGGGTAATTTATTTCGTGTGATAAGTTTTGAAACAATTTCTATCTTTAGTTAAGCAAAGATGAAGATTACATTAATTCAAACAGTACACATGAGTTTTTCCTGTACATTTCATTAATTTACACCTTGTAGCCTCTTTTTTACCATCCATTTCAGGAAAATGGTTCATACCATCATAGCGAGCATCTGAGCAAAGCCCTTTTGTGCCCCTTCTTTGTACTTTGGGGCTTGGCGCTTCACCGGTGCTAGGTGGTCTACCCCTTTTCTTATCAGATTTTTGTGATTTAATCAAAGATTCAGCCACTTCCATTTGGAGGTAAAGCAAATCGAGGCACATCTTTTCTGATATCCCCATGTTTTTAGAGTCTTGGCGATACTCAAGCCAACTATTGACTAGAGCAAGGCCAAGTGCATGAGTAAACATGCGCAAAGTCCATTTTCGTGACCATATAAATGTTCTTTACAAGGTAATTAAAAAATCAAGTTTGTCCACTCTTCCTATGCTAGAATTCTACTTGCTAATTACTTCAGGCCTAGTTATATGGATATACTTTCCTTCTTTCCTATCCCAGCGTTTCGCTTCATCCATATTTCCCTTTTCAATGAAATTGGAGGCCATTACAACTGTTCTATTGTCCATCCACTTAGTTAGAATAACATCACCGTCCCTGCTACACACTTCCTCACAATATCCTCTACCCTTTCTTTTGATTTCCAAATCGGACATCAGTGGGGGTTTAGAAAACCTGTTTATTCTTGCAGTTCCTGCAGCCAGAATATTTTTCCTTTTGCAAATTTGCTACAAGTGATAGGAGCTAAAAAATTTATCAAAGTACAATTCATGGTTTGCGCTTGTTATTCTGTCAATTAAGTGCAGTACAACTGAAGGAACATGCCCAATTTGTTGCTGTATTTCTTTTTTAACTTCAGTTGTCACATCCTGATAAATTTAAAAAATATATGACAGTCCGCTTTTCCCACACAAATGAAATACGATACTTTAACCCCCACGGAGAAGGCTTTCCTTTAATGTATTGTTTTACATTCAAGGAACCTTTAAAAGGAATAACTTTCTCATCGACACTTCCTTTTTCAGAGTTGATTGCAAACAGCGCGATCGATTGGCGTTGTAAAGAGGTCTAACATTGTGAAATCGATCCTTACTTATATCCACTTCCAAGTTATTTACAACATGCAAATTGTTCCGTAGATTGTGAAACCTATTGATATCCATTGACTCTTTGAAAACCTGAATCCCAATTGCGCTATCCCAGTACATTCTTACCCTTGGATAATCAAGATTTCCCATAATAATATGAAGCCCAAGTAGCACTTCAATTTCTTGCCTGTTTGTGGGGTAGAACCGTGCTGTATCAGTTTGTATAGCATAAACGTTGGTCATTTCCACCATACAGTCGATCATTTCCTCGGGAAAGTACCTACCGAAGTACTCACGAGGAGACGATAGATCAACAAGAGGTTCTACCTCAGCAGCTTCCCAAATTTGGTGTAGGGGTGTACAGGGCAAATGATGTTAACGCCAGCCAATGTTCTTCTTCTCTGTCAGTTGGTACAATTCCGATATATTTTCGGGCAAGCTAAAACTGTCAGCCAGATCTGCGCCATCTTCTTCCAAATGACTGTTGTTTTCAATTGCAGCATCATCTAGAAAATAGTTATTACATTAGACGTGCTATGACAGAAAATAAAGGAAGTAATGTTTCAAAAAAGTCACCTCTAAATGACTACTTGCAAAATTCTTCCTCAACTTAATTCTAACTTAACTCCTGCAAATCTGGCAATTACGGGGTAATAGAGAAAAAACGTATTGTTAGTCGCACCGCATGCAAACGCATACAGATTACTCGGAAAGATTACGTCATAAAGCATGTTTTAAAAAGTGAGCATTAAAAAGGAACATTGAAAATGGCGATTGGTATTGAAACAGTTTTATCACATAAAAAATGGTGGCACTACTCTCCACTTACATTTTCAACGACTTCAGTTGTTCACTTAGTGAGTTGGCTTCAAGAATTTCTCTACGTAGAAAAACCAGATATTTTGTGCATCACAGAACATGTCTTGAATGTAATCCACCTGTTATATTTTCGTAATTAAAGGGTTATGACCCATAGTAAAAGGTTGAAAGACTTTTGACTCTCTAAAACAATTCTTAACTAAACAAGCAGATATTTTACGGAAATAATTAAAGTTTGTAAAACATAACTGAGAAAAGAAGCTACATAAAAGAGCAAAATAAAATAAATATGTTTCATGTTTAGCATTTGATTTGTACCTACGGAAAAATCTGCCACTTCATATATGCTTCGTTCATCAGGAATGTTCTACTGTGGGCAACTATGTATGCATAACTTTAATTAAGGTAATCTCTTGCATAGAGGTTAAGGCAAACATGTTAGCGTATACTTTGTTGCACATGTTAACGCAGACGAGTTGAGTATTGCACATTTGAAACGAGTTAATACGATGTGAAACAAGGTAGCGTGATAATAACTGAAACCAGTCGAAACAGGATGATGCTAGATCGAACGAGTTGGTTCTCGTACAGGTTTAACGAGGTAATACGATATGAGTCGAGGGTACCTGTTCTGGATAAAACTAGCTAATGATAGGTAAGTTGATTCTTGCACATTTGAAACCAGTTAATACAATATGAAATGAGGTAGCGTGTTACTAGCTGAAACCATGCAATACGAGATGAAACAACCTATTCCTCTCTAGGTAAGACAAGGTTAAGAAGAATCAAGCTGCCCAGAAACGACAGCTACTGGTTGATACGACATCACTCGAGGTAATACGAGGTCAATGTACGAGTTAAAGCAAGCAAAAAACTGTCATGACCGACTTGAAACGAGTAGAAAGAACGAGTTAAACCGAGTTGGAAACAGGTGAAAACATGCGAGTTGAATCCAACTCGTTTTAACTTGGTTTTTTCCGCAGGGTATACAGACTGTGATGTCAGACAGACAGACGATAAAGGTTTCAGATGAAGTTATTTCCTGCATCATGGACTGGTATCTATACAGTGCACTTTCCCCTGATACTACTGAACTTGTACTTTATTCAGAAAAATGTGCGTTGCAAAACAAAATAAGATATTGGTACAATATATTTTTCAGTGCATAGGCCGTTTTACGCGATGAAAGATTTTGCACAAACGAATGTACGTGAGATTGTACGTTCGTACGTACGTCTTCACGAAATTAGAACAGGTTCTATTTTCCGTTCAGGCATTGAGACATTCGCACAATCGTTCACACAATTTTCCGCTTTACACGATGCATTTTGCCTCATGCAAGAGTTCACGGAATAGTTTGTACAAACAAATGTACCGTGTAAAACGGCCTTAACACATTCAAATCGATTTCAGAAAATTACACACCATTTTCCTCAACGAGGACACTCATTTCTGACCAATGACAGGGAAATCGCCAATATTGAAAAGAAAGGCTTTTAACTAGATTTCACATTCCTAAACAATGGCATTCACTAATCAGGAAGCCGCGTAAATTATTTACAGTTTTTCCTGTAACTCAAACCATGTCCAGGAACTACAAAGACGCTATCCGCTGTTCGATTGTTATTTCGACGTACGCTAACTCGCCATCAGTTAGGTATCACTATCGTCTCTACCACATCTCTAATAGGTTCTGGGAAGGTGGTGTAAAAGCAGGTTAGTTTTAGCCGCCATATTAACCATCATTTAACCCTAGTAATGTAAACGGGGCATTACCCTCTGCAGCGAAAGCGAAAACTTATATCAATGACGCTACCAATGATTCAAGGCCCGTTCACCAAAGGAGTTGAAATTCCAATGAAGTCGGATGCACGTTCTGTTGGGTAGAGGGAGGTGAATCGGACCACAAAAAGGAAAATCGTCCATTTCTCCATCTGTGTGAGTGAGAAAAATCTAAAGTCGTAACCAACGGAAGTTGTGATACCTGTTTAGTTTTAAATGTTATCTGCAGCCTGATTGTTTTTTAAGAGTACGGCGCTGCATCGATTTCTTGAAGTGACTGCATGGTCCTATTGGCCCGACGACTGGAGGGGGAATAGGACCAGATGAGAGGCTGAATGGGGCCAATAAATTGAAACAAAAATTATTAGATTTTCTGCCATTTTATTCCACAAAATTATAAAATTACAATATTATACCTAGTTATTTGTAACAATTTAGTGTGGTCTGGAAGTCTTTTCACGATTCTTTTTTTCAAGCACGACGAGCGAAAAAGCCTACCAAAATTAAATTTGGTTATGTATTTTTCTATCCCCCTTACGAGCAGCCATGTGCACATTGGTTTCCATATGTCATCGAATCATAAGATTAAAAAGGTTCCAAGGTCGATGGACAGGTCTTCAGATCCGTCTTGTCATCCCCTGACCTTCAAGGGTCACTCAGGGGTCACAGGGGTGACAAAAGGTGAATCGGGGTTGCAAACATATCGAATCATAGGTTTATAAAAGTCACATGGTCGATGGTAAGGTCTTCAAATATATCTTGTCATCCCTTGAACTTCAATGGTTACTCAGAGGCCAAAGGTCACAGGGGTGACAAAAAGTGAATCTGGGCTACAAACGTATTGAACATAAATTAAAAAAGGTACCAAGGCTGATGGTTTGGTTTACAGATCCCTCTTCTCTTCCTTTGACCTTCTAGGGTTACTCAGGGGTCAAATGTCACAGGGGTGATGAATAGCGAATCGGATATACAAAAGTGTCGAATCATTTGATTCAAAGAGCGCCCAATGCGTTAGTAAAGTCTCTCCAGGAATTCTCTGACATCCAACTGCTGGGCAGGGGTGTAGCCAAGGAAATCGGGGAAACAGACGCGTCGATTTGTAGCTTCGAAAGGTTGAGGAATTAGATGATGAAGTTGGTGTAGGAGCTTTATTCAAGGTCTATGGTAAAAACTCTCGTCTTTTCTCTCTCCAGTGCCACCTGCCGGGACACGTACGGACTGCCGGACTCGAACTACGCCCGCCGGGGGGAGGAGACCCGGGCGCTGTGCACTTCCGAGTACTCGGACATATCGCCGCTGACCGGTGGCAACGTGGCGTTCTCAACGCTCGAAGGACGCCCATCCGCCTACAACTTCGACTCCAGTCCAGAGCTTCAGGTGAGTCGATCTATCGAAGCCCATCGGCGGTTCTCGACCTTGTCGATGGCGGCGGCGTCAGCAATACGACCATTGCTTATCTTAATCAGCCTTTCATACAGTTTATTAGTTTGATAGTCGGCCGTTTCGAATCGCGAGAGTGGAACCAGCGGTGATTTGAAGTTGGCGTTGAAACTTATGAGCTGTTATAAGGATTATTCGTTGAGACCTACATATTTATTTACAAAGGAGTTAGCTGAAATTACGAATGTATACTTGCCATGGCAAATATAGGTAATAAAAACCTTGGTGGTAGAGTTAATTAGATTCTCTGGTTAATTAACGCTTGCCTGAGTTTCTTCACTTCCGCCAAAACAATTGATTTTTAAATTGAAAAACCGGAAGTTTTTCTGAAACCTGGGAATAAAGAAATATTTTAAAGAAAAACTTCGCTTTTCATTTCAGTCTCTGTTTGAGATTCAAATTGACGCATCATTCTGGTCGTATAGATATAAGAACCGTATGATATGTCAACTCTCCTTTACCAGTGCATTGCAGTGTCTCTACTCTCATGTAAACCGGGACGAAGTTTCTACATATGCATGTTACACACTGCGAGCCCTTGCGAGGGCGTGTGGCAGAGGGTGTTAGGACGCCCCAGGCAAGGAAAAAGGGAAGAAATAAGTAAAATGTATTGCAAGATGGGAAGGAGGAATAAAAGTGAATTGAATATGTTGGCGGATTGCCTCAATGCCTCGCTTCCTTTTTTATGTCCCTTGGAAAGGAGGAGTTTTTGTATTATCAGTTCGGTAGAGTAGGTACCTATCCTTATTATTATGACGCTATTAACAGCATAGAGATATCGTGTGGTGTTTAAAAAGTTTTCATGTAACTTGCATATGCTAGTACATTGAAACTTAATGGGGACCATACAGAAAGTAGTGGTGAATTTCGTGTTGGTCACAGGGTTAGAAATGTTCAGCAAACATACGATTTTGAAATTATATTTTCAAAATTCCCAATCCACCTATTATTAATGCGTATGGTAGCCGAATATGATAATCATTCAATCAATTTTTAAATTCAACTGACGTATTAGTGTTTCCGTATTCGTACAATATTTTTAACTTGTCCTTATGACGTCTAAAATGAATAATTGGGGAAAATGTTCTTATTCCAGGAATGGGTGACGGCCACCGACATAAGGATCACGCTGGACCGATTAAACACCTTCGGAGACGAAGTGTTCGAGTACCCTGACGTCCTCCGCTCTTACTTCTACGCCATCTCGGATTTCGCCGTGGGTGCCAGGTCAGAGCCCTTTTCTTTCCTTCCCTTGCGCATCCTGAGCTTCTTCTCCTGCCAACTTGTTCAAGAATTTTCGAAGGCATTCGATTCTGTAGATCACACCCTTCTCTTACGCAAGCTGGAGTCACGCTATAACATCTGCGAAAACCTGTTGTCCGTGATTTCTGGCTTCCTGCAGTACCCGTAAACAGCGTATTTTCATTGACGGCATCTCCTCTTCTCTATTATCTGTCTCTTCTGGAGTCCCGCAGGGGAGTGTCCTGGGTCCCCTCTTGTTTTCACAGTTTGCAGATGATGTTGCTGAGGATTTTATTTCCTCGGGATACAGTATTCTTCTTTATGTAGACGTCTGGAAGATGTTCAAAAGAATAAATGACACATCTGACTCAGTTGCTCTTCAATTCGACTTGCAATCTATAGATGTCTGGTCTTCTAAATGGTATTTACGAGGAAATCTTTCCAAATCTGGAAAAAATTCCTTCACCCTAAACCGTTTCCCTTTGTCCTCCTCATATAGTCTTGCCAACCAGCCCATTCCTTCTGTCGTCTCGCATACCGACCTAAGTGTTACTTTTGATGAGAAATTACTGTTTCTCGAGCCCGCTAAACGATATCAGACAAGGCTATGTCCATTGTTGGTATACTCTAGATTTGTTTTCCCGAAATAGCAGATCCCCTTGCCTTGAGATCAGTGTTCCTTGGATGCGTCCTTCCCATTCTGGAATACTGTTCGCCCATATGGTATACTGCCTGCCCTACTTCTCTAAAATTGCTCAATCGGCCCCTAAATTTATTTTTGCGTTGTCCGTCACCGCGTTCCCTCTCTCACCACTTGCTCGCGTGATACAATAATGTCATCTCTTGGTCTTTTGCATCCAACTCTCCGCAGACAGATCTAGGACTTGAAGCTGCTTCACCGAATCTTAAATGGTTCCTTCCGGGCCCCTGATCTCTTCACATCCTTCTCACTACGTGTCCCAATTCGTTCCACTCGAAACAAGAGTCCTCATTACACACCCTAGTTTCGCCTATCCGTTTCCAAAATATACCTTTTCTGCCGAATCACATCCCTTTTTAACCCCTCTCCAGCAAGTATCCTTCTCTTGGACCTCTTCTCTCCAAACAACATCTTTACTTCCCTCCTCACTAAAACGCTACCACTTTCAACTACATTCATCCCGCGCATAGCCATATGTATGTTATGTACTTAGTTGTTTCTGTTACCTCAACCTTTTGTAATGCATAATTCACTTGTATTAATTTATTTATTTTAATATGCACAATGTAAAAGTGGTAGCAGCTGTTTTTGTGGTAAACTTAAATTTTTAAAAAAACTTAATAAACCACTCATTATCCATTTCACGAATGTCTGCTGCACATTATAAGCAAGGACTCACGAATGTGAAATGTCGCCTGAAACGTTTTCGTCACCAATTAGTCAGAGATAATTTTTACGAAGAGCAAGTTTTTAGGCCTTTGCCCGGGCCATCTTGTTTTTTTCGCCACCACTGTTTGCTGGAGTGAGAGAGAGAGAGGGGATGTCTGCAAAGAGGGGAAACGGGGGAATCTGACAGTCGGATCCATGCCCTCTAGTCAGCAAAACAAAGTGGCGATGATGGTGGAGCCCTGGTGGAGATGCAGTACCTCAAATTGATTTATTTCTTGTCTGTATCTTATGAAATACGCACTCCATACTGTATTTTCTTCCTCTTATTTGTTGTTATGATGCCGAAGAGGATGTTAATCGCTTGGTTTTTAGCCATAATGCATAATGTTTAAATATTTTACAGCAACACGGTCATGAACCTCGCCCAAGGAACACGTACCATTCCATAATTGCACCCTGGGAGTCAGTTCTGGTTCTTGTTAGCAGTCTTTATCTTTACGTGGAGGCGACATTAGCGACAGTGGATACGAATTTGACTACGGCTCTGGTTTCGTGGATTCCGCGAAAGGTTATCAATCGCTACTTTCCCTCAGCTGCGGATTATCAGCGTAACCCTATTCCGTTTCAAATTATGTTGCTAACTCCTAGATAACTCGTAGCTATTGTATCGTTGATTTCAAGGCCACGCTAAGCCATAAGCATGGATTAAATCATAAATATCTTTTGCCGTAGAACTTTTCGGCCTTTAAGACATCGAATACATGCAGTATTGTGATACGAAGGTCAATTTGTAATAATGGTTTAAAAAAAACAAAATGAAATAAGTACCTTATAATAATTAAATAAGGTTAATTGCCTACCATACCACAATTCTTATACAAATGAATACAAAAAATCTTCTATCCACTGACATGAAAATATACAAAATATATATGGAAGCAGTAAAAAGGATAAAATGTAGATACAGAGAGGGTACATGATATTGCATTCATTTTATGAGTTCATATTATAAGTGTGTGAAGCGACGGAATTTCAGATTTTGAAGGTCGAAAGTTGAAACTTTTACGGTGGGATTTTTAAGTATCTAGTAGGGTTTAATCAGATTAGTTGTCGTCAGGTTCATTACGTTTCTCTAATATTTTTTGTGACTGGGATTATTTGGAATTGAATGAGAAGCAGTAACTTTGTAATTCCACATGTATTTATTGGAAACGACCTAAGTTACGACGTAGCACGTCATCATCAGGTACAAATATAACAGAACACTCAGAATGTATAGTCACAAGCATTAGGGGGGAGGGTGACGTAGATTGGCGCCTCCCTCTCGCCCTCCCCCCTAACGCTTGTGACTATACATTCTGAGTGTTCTGTTATATTTGTACCTGATGATGACGTGCTACGTCGAAACTAAGGTCGTTTCGAATAAATACATGTGGAATTACAAAGTTACTGTTTCTCATTTAATATGCTAACCAAATTCCATTAAGTTACGCCTGAGACAACAGAGATTATTTGGAATCGTGAAAAGTAGATGATTCATTTGTTAAGGATGTGCATATGGTGGTTAAGTTTTAGCTATAGTTTTAATTGCATAACTTTTTAGGTAAATACTAAGTTATATTCAAGGGGGCCGGGATCCCAAGGGAAGTGTTGGTAACGTTTTTCCAACCCGAGGGTCGCAGGCTCGTGACCAAGTCACGGCAAATATTTTCTTGATTTTGGAAAATTATCTTCATGGAAAAAATCATCCGATTTTTCTGGAACGAGACAGCGAAAATTTTCTGCATGCTACCCAAACTATCCTGCCCTACTGGGCACTGATGATCTACATCTACAAAGTACCGTGCAAGCCACCACCAGGGTGTGGGGCACGGGGTGATTCCACACCAGGCATGCAGTACTCGTCCCAGCACAAATCTGGACCTCGCACGTTCCCCTGGCCGCTAGGCGCAGACCAAAAAACAGTCAAGAGAACAGTGCGCAGTCCAACCGGAAACTGGGAGAGTGATACGTAAATGAACATGCAAACATGCAGAACAATGCTATTGACACATCTAGTGGTTAATATTACAAATAATAATAATTTATGAAGCTACGAGATACAATTTCGTGCAGAGAACAAAATAAAATAATGCCGGTCATATCAAGCGGTGTGAAGTGTTAGTAATGATGCGATGTTATTAAACACAAGTGAAAATTCTACTCAACCTATTGAGGGTGGGAGTTTCATATGATTGATCTATCGCAACTATTATGATTCCTTATTGTACGTGGGAAAAATGACATTTTGAATCTATCCGTTCGGCAGTCAATTTCCTTTATTTTATTCCTGTGATCACTTCTAGCGTAGTACGTTGGCTCTAGCAGTATATGTTGAACGTCCGGCAAAAAACTGTCTGCTCCGAGTTTGCGCAAAAGATTTAACCTGTATTTCTCCCTTCGATCAGTTAGAGATTCCCACCCTAATTCCTTCAACAATTTTGTAACACTGCTAAGTTTATCGTAACAACTTTGGCGCAGATCATAAGAAGATCAGACCGGTATCAATAATGCAGCACACCTTCGGGCGAGAGTGAAGTTCACGGAATCGGCCGGAGTACAATGCGATGTGGAAGGAAACGGCGAACTACCAAATGATAGCCTCAGTAGGAGGTACAGCCTTGCGCTCAACAAAACGTTACGTTATAGTGAGTAAAATTCCTGAGGTTTAAACATTCCTGTGGTAAAATAGTCTCCCAATAGGATGGGAACTACGAGGGGAATATCATTCGAAGGTTGGATAAGTTCTATTCACTACGCAGCTACGCATACTGAATGCTGAGACTGGGTAGGTACATTACCGTGAGAATGATTTTGATTAACGATCTTATGAATGGTTTATTACAATCAATGTAAATGATAATATTTTAAATGATGAATCGAAATTGTATTTTTGCTATTAAATGGTAAAATATTTAGTAAATTTCATCGAAAAAAGTTTACGTAGTTCGCAGTCACGCGCAGTGTTGATTTTTTTTCCTCTCCGTCGATATTCAACGGGCACCTTCTCTAATAAAATGAGAAAATAGCGTAGATAGCAAAGAGTTAGCAGTAGAGAGTATTGTAGCGCAATGAAATGCAGCTGAAATGGGAAAGCCAATCCAGTAGTGTCATTTTTGGCGATTCCCTAAACATCCCATCCGATTGACCGCATAGAGCGTATATTAATGGTTTGGAACTCAAAAAACGAGACGGCTCTCTCTAATTCTGTTATAATTATACACCAATTTAATTTATCATGAATGCTTGGCTGCAGTAGGGGAAATAAAAATGCTTAGAAAAATTATATGACTTATATTTTTTGCTATTTTCTTAGAAGGTGGATTTCAATTCATGATTGTTTGTGTCAATACCTCCTCATGAAATCGGAAGAGACCATCCGCGGTGAAAATGAATTAATTACATACTTAAAAACTTTCAAAATAGGTATATAGTGAAATTTTCCTCAGTAGGAAGTCTAATATTGTGTGCAGTGACGAACTGAACTCTTTTCCGGTGAATTTGAGTCGACAGTGACGAGTAAAATTGATAGTGTTGCTCTTGAATACAAATGTGGCATGTCCCTAGTGACTGCGATTTGTGAAGGAAACAAAATGCCTCTTTCAGATAGATGCTGTTTATAAGTGAATAGTTTACAAGTTAGAATCTCTGAAAACTTCAAAAGTGTTTGATGATATAATACATGTCAAGAAATATTCTTATTCGCGCATTCCCGATGCATCGTTTCGTCACATAAGATATTTACATATCATGTTATAAGCCATGGGTGTTTGACTGAAAAAACAGTATTTCAAAAATTATAGTACGTACATTTCGCCACTTCGATGAAATATTTAACCATTCCACGGATTCCATCTATTCCGCGAACTCAGCGCGTGCGGCGCTCAGAACGAGATCATCGTAATGATTCAAAGAGGATGTGACACTACCGCATCATCAAAAACTATAACCCGCAAAAAGCGAGCGGGTAAAAGGAAATGTAAATTTTGGCAAGACAGAAAAACATGTACCCTAATACACTAATGTATGTACATACTCAGGGCGCGGAAGGTGTTCACAATTAGACCTTCACACCGGTGGACGAAGCCCACACCAACCGGTTCAAGTACAATCAGCAAGCAATGGCGGCGCGCAGTGGGCGGAAATTTAAAAAAAAAATGTTTTTTATTGAAAAGCCTATCTTTATTATTATTTATATTAATTTACAATTTACAGAAACTTTTCTTAATGATTCTCAAACAGAGATATAGCATAAATACAATATAAGTCCTCCTGAGCCCCTGGCTCGTCAGGAGGTGCTTGTGAATACAAAAAATATTACAGAGCATTGGTGGAGATATAATAAATTATACACTTTACACTTTTACATGTATTATGAAGAATGACAATCCATTTCTTCATTGGTATTCCAACAATAAATTCTTACAATCTCTTTTCAGTTGTGAGATAGTACTTATATTTGGTATTTTAATATTTACATAATTAAGAAGTTTAGGTATAATTACACTTAACATTCTATCACCATAGTTTGTGTATGATTTAGGAATATCATATAATTCCTTGTCTCTTAATTGAATTGTATCTTTTTTAAGTCTTTTTTTATCCTATATTTATTCCTGTAATAATTTTCACTAATGAGAACATATTCAAATAGCTTATCTATGGGCAGTACACATATGTCTTTATAGACCTTATTAACATCAGATAATCCCACATCACTTCCTAAATTATATTTACATCTGAAAATTGTTTTTATTGCTGGCCAAAAAATGTTAAAAAGCTGGCCAAAACCCTAAATTTTGACTATTTTTTGGGAAAGGAAAAATGGTACAGTCTGATAGTATAATGTCTAAGTATTAAGGAACGATAGCTATTTAAATTTTTGGTATATCCATTAAACCATCAGAAGCCGTTAAAAATGAGAAAAAATAATATAAAAAATTTCAAATAGGAATTTTCGCAAAAATCGAGTTTTTACTTTCGCTTGCGAGTCGTTAAGCTGTTTTAAAAATAGATTTCAAGCATATTTTCTGAATTTATAAAGGTTTCCTAAAAATTAAACGGAAAAACTTATTTGTTTTTATTTATTTTACATATAATCATTAAGCAATCAATAGTGCAATACTTTTTACTATTTTTTTCATAAAGGGGAAAAAATATTTATGAGGGCGACGAGACTCGATCGAAAAATTTATATCCCAAGAAAGACCTGAATCTTTAGTATATGCTTCAAAAGAAAAATCCTGCTCCAACTTGCAGCTTCTTCTTCAAGGATGGGATATGTATTAGAAGACAAGGCAGCCGCTCGGCCCGATAATAAGCCGCGAAATTACCTGATTTTGTTGTTGCTCGAATTAAAAGCAAATAAAGTTACCACCGCTGTGACTTTTACTCAAAATGTTAGGAAAGATGTCAAATTTCAAAATAAACGCGTAATATTTGTTCACAAGTATGTACATACCTTCACACTCTCTTTGGAGCATATTGAAAGTGGAAATTTTGCCGCAGCAGCCGGTCACCCATCAGCCCGATGAGGGCGCATGTGGCCAAATGACTGCAGAGTGAATATTTTTCCCTTATTTCTCTTCATTTTCACATGGATACAGGGAATTTCCCGCACTTCAGCTCCTTTCAAACCAGAAACCTCTCCGAACTTGGGAAGAGGGAAAAGAACCGAAGCGAGCGCTGTCATTGCACACTGCCGACAGACTGTAATAATCCCTTTATATTCACTATAGAAATGCGTGCATTGAAAAGGTTTTATCACAAAAGGAAATGCTACGATCACTACATCCATAGTCCTATAGCTGCATAACCACTACGGCCAGTCTCATAATTGTTCCATATGACTAAAGAACTATATTTAGTGATTACGAACAATTTCTATAGTCACTACATACAGTCCGATACAATTTTTTCTAAGGGCGGGAATACACTGAAAAATATTCGCAACTGTCGGGATAAGAACCCGCGCCCTAAGAAATAGAAGCCACTACCAGACCACCACACCAACCTGATCCCCACCATACTAACCCTTGGAAAAATTTCTTTGAAGTTCCTCTGGCCTTTAATTTATTTTCCGGATTCAAAATAGTTCCCTGAAACGGTAATGCTGCCAATTTGTGTAGTTATATATAACTTCTATTATTCATAATAAAACTCGACTGTGTTCAACTCGACTTTGAAGTTGAAGTTCACGTTGACGCCAATCGTAAACTAGGCTTAATGCGTATCCACAGTCGCTAATATCGCAGTCACTTAAAGATAAAGACAGCCAACAAGAGCCAGAATTGACGCCATTGAGCCGTGGAGGACTTGTGTACTGAATAATAAATGAGTGCTGCATACCTGGTGTGGAATCACCCCGTGCCACACACCACAGTGGTGGCTTGCACGGTTCTTCGTAGATGTAGATGAGTGTGAAAATTCTCTAACCTCTCATCAATTTCATGAAACTTGTAATGAGCGTGCCTGGAAGTGTGTCAAAGGACAAATGCACTTAAATGTACGTCTCCTCAGCCTTAGAGTAAAATCATTTCTACTAATTATTAAAAATCTGCGGTGAAAATTTAGCTATAATGCCATCTTAGTCTGCATGCAATAGTATCGGGTGTGCACGGCTACAGTTGTTTTTATCCCGTGGTGCGCGCGTGCACTCTCTTCTATTTAATGCATGTTTATTATTCTCCCTCGCAGGTGCAAGTGCAACGGACACGCCTCTGAGTGCGTGAACAGCACGGGCGTGAACGGCGAGTCCCGCCGCGTGTGCCGCTGCGAGCACAACACGGCCGGCCCTGACTGCAACGAGTGCCTCCCCTTCTACAACGACGCCCCCTGGGCCAGGGCCTCAGAATCCGACTCGCACGAGTGCCGCCGTGAGTACCACATTTAGCCCCTTCCATTTGCGGAGTCAACAATCGGCTTCCACCAATCCAAAAAGACCTAGCCTTTAGCCGAGTTCACATGGATCCGGAACGGGTGCGGAAATGCGGAACGCGGAAATGCATCTAGCCAATCACACTCCGCCTTACAGCAGTTTCCTATTTGTGATTGGCTAGATGCATTTCCGCGTTCCGCATTTCCGCGTTCCGCATTTCCGCACCCGTTCCGGATCCATGTGAACTCGGCTTTAGTATTTATTCTGGCCGGAATTTAGCATTTGCGACATTCTTGCCTCGAGAATGAGTGACGAGTCGTCTCTCGGTACGTCGGCAATTATGAATTGTTTGGACCGGTGGAGAGCCCTACTAAAAAAACTACTGTCTACTACTATATATACTTTTGAAACAGACTACTGACTGTCTGTTTCAAAAGTATATATACCCGAGTTTGAAGTAGCGTAGTTACATAACGACTCGTCCGATTACAATGTAGTTTACATCAAATTGTAGCTTATTTTAATCTGCGTTGAGCATATGTAATGAATATTTTTTATTCAATTTGTAAAGGTATGTTCCTGAGGTGAGAAGAGAAAAAGTACCCGTTTTTCGGCACACTCCGCGCAATCCCTGATTCTACGGGCTTCTAAAACCAAAACCAATAAATATATCAACGTTATATTTTAACTACGGTTAGATTGTACTTCTATAAATTCGATTCCGAAGTTTTAATTCTATAACTTTATTTTAACATGAGTTGTTGTTAGCTATGTTACGTAAAATTTTCTCAGCAACGAAAGATCCGAGAAACGCGCGCGTCGCACTGTCGTCTTTGTCTTGGCGTTGTCTATGTGATCTTGCTGTTCTCTTGATAGTACAGAAAGTAGTTTATTTTATATCGATTTAAGATTATAGTCAATTTTTCACCGGAGCTACTGCCGGCCGTCGAGAGGCGACAGCCTGCCCGGCGTAACTTTCTCTTTTGTCGCGGCGCTCACTGTTGCCGTTTCTACCCCAGAGACAGTGACTCAGCGTCGTGAATCATGCTGCCTTATCTGAAGAATGGTGGTTCGAGTCCCCCCTGGGGTGTAAGTGATTTTGTGCCGGAAATATTTTCTCCTTCATTCCTGCCTTATGTGCTGTTGAGTTCAGTTCCGCTTCAAGATGCCTCTCAGGTCACGTTTTTCTGATGCTGAAGTTGCAATGATATTAAGTGCGATTTGTTTTTTTAAGCGTGAAGGTGAATTGATTGGGGATAAGCGCTATCCTGTTTACAAGAAAGTGTCGGAGTGTTTGGGTGTTTCCCATATTTCCGTGAAGAAAATAGGTGCTGGGAACAAGGAAAATATGGAGTCTGAATCGACTGTAGCTTCCAAGAGACAGTGTGTAACGATGGGACGTCCTAAAGTTGAAGTAGACGAATTTACCTGCGGTGTTATTCGTAGGAATATTCATGACTTCTACATGAAAAAATTATTCCCTACAATTAGGAATCTCAAGGCGCAACTGGAAAGTAACATGTGTGACTTTCAAGATATGTCTATTAGTACACTTTGGAGGATAGTTAAAAAAATTGGATTCCGTTTTAAAAAACTGCAGAGGAAGCCAGTTTTAATGGAGTCTGTGACGATTGCTGCTTCTCGTCAAGCCTTTTTGAGAAGAATCAGGAATTTGCGTGAGAAGGGTTATAAAATATTTTACACAGATGAGACGTGGTGTAGCCAAAACCATACATCTTCTTACGGGTGGCAAGAAAATACAGTAGAGACGCTCCAAAATGATTTTAGCAATTACAATCAATATAGAATGCACTTGCAGGAGATATTTGGCTGGAGAGGTGGCTTCAAAACTCCTACTGGTGCTGGAAAAAGAGTCATCATTTTGCACATTGGGAGTGAAGACGGGTTTTTGGATGGAGCCGAACTCTGTTTTGTTGGGCAGAAGGGAAGTTCTGACTATCACAAAGAAATGAACGCCCAACATTTTGAGGAATGGTTCAGAAAAGTCCTAAACCTCCTTCCACAGAAGTCAGCAGTGGTAATCGACCAAGCACCATACCATACAATGATAGAGCCTTCGTCTAAAAACCCGTCAATGGCTTGGAAAAAGGCGGAAATTATAGCTTGGCTACATAGGAAAAATATTCCCTTCCCAGTTGACTCGCCAAATTACGAAAGTTTAACTAAGGCAGCCCTTATAAACCATGGACGACCTCACTTCACACCCCACCTCAGGAAGCTCGATGTCCTAACTGAAGAGCTCCGACCTGATGTTGAGCTGATTTGGTTGCCAGTGGCCCATTGCGAGTTTAACGCAATAGAGCTAATATGGGCGTACGTAAAAAACAAAATAGCGAAAGTGAACATGGCAAATGCTGCGGAAAAAGGAAATAGTGTGAATGTGACATGCGATCTCTGTAAGGAAGCATTGCGGTCAGTCACACCCGAATTGTGGAGGAAATGTGTCCAACATGCCCTAAAAATTGAGGGGCATTATTGGGAAAAAGACCACTTGACGGAGGACATCTGTGAAGTGCAACCACTTCATATAAATGTAATGAGTTCTGAATCTTCCAGTGATAGTGACTTGGATTTGGAATCTGATGGCGATGATATGATATTATGATTAAATTCGTAAATGATTCTCTCTCTGTGTAGTCACCTTCTAGTTTAGGCAAATTTTGAGGATTCGAGTGATCTCTACATTATAAACTACGTATTAAAAATAAAAAAATAAAAAAAATAGAAAAGAAAAAATAGAAAACCATTTTTAAGGCTGCCTAATGGAGGTCCAAAGCCCTCATGAAAAAAGCTGATGGGGAATGGAAAAGGAAGTCTGACTTTGAAAAAAAAAAGATGTTTATACATTCAACGAGGGAATTAAAGTAATAATATCATCGAGGAGCAAGCACAAATCCAGCCGTGCTATTCAGCGATTGACGTCCAGACTCAATGTGTGCCAGGAAGCGGCAACAGTGAGCGCCGCGACAAAAGAGAAAGTTACGCCGGGCAGGCTGTCGCCTCTCGACGGCCGGCAGTAGCTCCGGTGAAAAATTGACTATAATCTTAAATCGATATAAAATAAACTACTTTCTGTACTATCAAGAGAACAGCAAGATCACATAGACAACGCCAAGACAAAGACGACAGTGCGACGCGCGCGTTTCTCGGATCTTTCGTTGCTGAGAAAATTTTACGTAACATAGCTAACAACAACTCATGTTAAAATAAAGTTATAGAATTAAAACTTCGGAATCGAATTTATAGAAGTACAATCTAACCGTAGTTAAAATATAACGTTGATATATTTATTGGTTTTGGTTTTAGAAGCCCGTAGAATCAGGGATTGCGCGGAGTGTGCCGAAAAACGGGTACTTTTTCTCTTCTCACCTCAGGAACATACCTTTACAAATTGAATAAAAAATATTCATTACATATGCTCAACGCAGATTAAAATAAGCTACAATTTGATGTAAACTACATTGTAATCGGACGAGTCGTTATGTAACTACGCTACTTCAAACTCGGGTATATATACTTTTGAAACAGACTAGTAGAAGAGAAAACTCATAAAATTCGCCGGGAAAAGCGTTATGCCTGTTGCTCACGGTTAAATTTTCTATGAAAGAGTTTTATTAAAAAAATTTATTGAAATTTTTATGAATCGTACGTAAAACGTACTCGCTTGCTAACGGTAAAACTATTCATAAAACCGCAAAGTTGACCAATCTGCCATCTGTGAGACGCTTTGCGAACACTTGAAGTGATAAATGACCTCTCTTTTGGATTACTGTTTGGTTAAAAACTATGTTTATCCAAATGGTATTTATTTCTCCCTCTTATACTATTCGATGTAAATGTCAGGAGATTTTAGGTCAAATAATGTATTTTTTTTCAAACTTCAGCCAATGTTTCGGACCTTAATTCATCCATCTTTAGGGCTATAAATAGATGTTACTTGATGGTGAAAAATGTTTTACAATCCTTTTTTTATTACAAATTGGTTAAAATATATAATTTACAGTCATTAAAGCCGGCCCCGGTGGCGGCGGGGTAAAGTACTCGCCTGCTAATTCGAGGGTCTCGGGTTCGAGTCCCGCCTGGGTCGGTTTTTCACTTGCCCGGGGCATGGGTGTTTCTGTCAAGTTCTGGTGGTTCGGCCCCTGAAAATCTGAAAACAAGCCAATGGCTTATCAGGATCACAGGGGCAAACGGACCAACAGAATCGTCGGGGAGCAGAAAAAAAGAAGTAAATACATGGACATATCCAAGATTGTTACCTTTCAAGTTTGCTTTCCTAAACTCAACAGTAAAAAGCGAGTATGTTTACGAGAGCCAATGGTTTTTATTCGAGGCCTGGGCGTAAATATGTATTGGCATTTTTAAGTGTCAAAAGATTCACCTAAATGTGTTGACATGCCGAATTCGAACCTGCCGCATGAACGGCAATGAAATTCGTATTGTTGCTGAAGGGATGCATTGCAATATTTCCACAGATATATATTTACTTAGCACGACGCGTTTCGTTGTTAAAAAAACAACATGATCTAGTGCCTTGATCAGCCTTGATAATAATGCTGTTGTGACAACAAAACGCGCCGTGCTAAGTTAATAACTCATGCCTGGTGAATGAAAAGCTCCCTAGAGGCAGAGCGCCTGGAGTCTACATCTACATAATACCCCGCAAGCCGCCTCAATAGGCGTGTGGCGGGGGGTGTTAGAACACCAGCCGTTTGCATATAAAAAGGAAACGCTCTAATGAAATTACGCCTAACATTTATTAAAGTCCCTTATTGTTCGGGGTAAAAACGAATTCCCATACCTATCCGTTCGGCGAAATATCTCTCTTAATTTATCGTTTCTGTCGGACCTGGAAATATAGTGGGGTTCTAATATGATGTTCTCCGTGTCGCTCTGAAAGATATCTATTCTCAATTGCTCAAGCAATCTAAGCCTAGCGGGCAGCCTCCGAGTCTCTAGCGGCTCCCAGCCTAATTCGTTTAACATCTGTGTAACGCTGTCTGTACGCCCGTTGCTGTTTTTGACGAATCGCGCAGCTTTCCTTTGTATTTTATTAAGTTCCCGGATTAAGTCTTTCTGCACCGGATCCCATATGCTCGCTGCATATTCAAGGTGTGGCCGGACGAGTGCGAAATAGCGCCTCTCTTTTACTTTTTCATCCGAAAATCTTCCCACAGTGCGCTTGACGAAGGAGTCTGCATGTGGACGAAATCTCTCCACTTAAGATCTGAGTTACGTGCTTCCAGAGAGCTGATATGTGTGGAAGAGGCTGATTGCTTTCGTCCGTGTTTCATAGTTATCTGCCTTTCTCAGTCGACATTTCCTTTCTCTTTCACCATGGCAACGATTACGAGGTGAGGGTCTGACTCTGACGCCTTGTGTTTTCTTTGTTGACTTTATTTTCTTCTCCCTCGGGATCGTCTCTTCGCTGAATCACTCTTTAATTTTAGTCATGGCTTCTGGCTCACGTGAGTTTTCCGACACGCAACTGCAAGACGCCGCTCTGGTACAGAGGAGTGAAGTCAGTCCAGATACAATTTCCAAGGATTCAATTGGATACACTCTGGATTCCTGTTCCTTGGAGGAAGAGGAATACTTTCTCAGTTAATTTTTAATATCAAGTGAATAATTCTGAAGAGATCGATAGTACCAATCCTCCTTTGCCTTTCACGTGTGATTTCGTTGGTAAATAAATAGTGCCGGTACAGTGTCCTGAAATATTTTGAGTTATTTTTCTATGACGGTTTTATTTCAATTAAGGTTGCTGAAATAAACTGATAGGAACGGTAGGTATTGGAAAAGCTCAAAGGACAACTCTCGAATACCGAAATGGAATGCAAGAGATTGACAAGCCAGCGAGAAAATCCTATATTGGAAGTCGCCAGGCGAAATTTATTTAAGGCAAAAAAAATTTAAATACCGAATTAAGAGTGGAAATAGACAATTTTTGTACAAATATTGTGAAATATAAATTTTATTAAAAAACGTATACGGTTATTAGGTGCCTGTGAATATACAAACTATAGCACGATTACTTGTGAGACGACAGTCATGCGGACAACTTACAACACAGTCCAGTCGATAGAGGGGTAAAAAGGGGTCCAACCCTACATTAAATCAGGTAGTTCTGACTTTTTAAATATGTTGTTTGGGATGGTTAGAGATTGAAAATCCTTGGTTTTCGTCATCTTCACCCCTCTGCCTTTTCCGCCATCTTGAAAAAACCACCGAAAAACGGCGTTTTTTCCAGTTTTTCACTTATAACTCCTAAATGCTGTATCGTAGCTAAATTTGCTCCACATTCATTCTTGTAGAGGACAAAACTTCCTTCAAGAACCACTAGTTAACTTTGTTTCCGCCACCAATATCAAAGGAGGTAGAGAGCAGCAAAGAAGGGGTAATGAAATCAACGGTGTCAGGCGAGATGTTGTGGAACATCGTATCAATAAAGAAAGTAATCTATGTAGTATTTCCACTTACGTAGTACGTCCACCGTACTACCTGTAGTACGTCCACCGTACTACCTGTAGTACGTCCACCGTACTACCTGTAGTACGTCCACCGAATAAAGTGGACGTACTACATCGATTAATTTCTTTTAAGAAGGGGTAAAATCACAATTCCAGCAAAAGTGTCTCTTTTCCGTCCCTTCGGATCGCCTAAATTCAATTAAAAACTGATTTTAGTGAATATTCACTCATGTAAGTTGTTGCGATGATAGTTGCCTTTAAATTGAACATCTCAAAAAGTTTTTTACCATCAATATCTAGGGGTGGGGGTAAAATTGAGGGAAAACGGGGAAAATGATTTAATGGTAATTCCATATATAAGATTTATGGTAAGTAAGAGGGGACAGGAAACTTCACATGCGTGTTCTCTAGCCAGCCTGGCTGCGAGCAGAGAAGGGGAGGGAGGCGAAAGATCATCGGTGTTTCAGAACCGCTTCCCCGGTGCACCGGTTCAGAACCGATTCCCCGGTGCACCAGTTCAGAACCGCTTCTCCGGTGCACCGGTTCTGAACTGCTTCCCCGATGCACCGTTTTTTCTTTACTAAATCTGAACCGGCCTGCCAGTTCTGAAAAAAACGAGCCGCTGAACCGGTGCACCGGAAAACCGCCCAGCCCTAGTGGGTAGGGTTCGCGACCAATCCGACGATATGAGGGAATTTTTCCTTTAAATGTTTGACTATGGAGAGGGAACGGTGAGCTGAGGGCACCGTTGGCCACCTGACAGCTTATCCGGTGGCCAACGGCACTAATCCTTCAAACTGTTTTGAAAAAATTGAAGGTACACCTTTAAAACGTGATTCTAGGTATGTATTTTACTGTGAGACAACCTTTAAAACGTGATTATAGGTATGTACATACATACCTAGTAATTGCTAGCTGAGGATTCTAGCTCAAACGGTCATATACATTAACGGTCCCTCTTCATTGGTAGCATGTCTGTAGTGTTGTGTATGCTTATGAGGCTTCGCCTCGTGAAACGCATTAGCGATTTATGCTAATGGATAACTAGCCGTAGTTGCACTAACTTTAGGGCATAGTGTAATGCATGTTGGTGACTACTCACTCCCTGCCACACACCCTTGAGGTGGCTTACAGGGTATTTTGTAGATGCAGAAGAAACGTTTTCTCAGAACCCCTGTTGGAAGTAACTTTCCAAGTAGCTATTTATCCAGTGGTATTTTATCTAGTGAACAAAAATGAGTATCATGTCGGTATTCACACCGTCTCTTTTGAACTGAGCTTCGTCGGTGAATAGGATGAATCGTTAAACATTTATATTTTTACGTTATTTTGGTGAATATTGCACTTGTGGCCACTTTTTTTGAGAGTAGAGTACTTAGTATAGTGCGGGGGAAACATTCCTTCTTTCAACAAGAGCTTCGTGTGTTCTCGCCCCCCTCAATGGCTCTAAATAAATGCAACGGGTGTTTCTGCCTTCAATCGGGAAAACAGTACATGAACTGACCTCTCTTTAAGGTGGTTCCACCGTAAAATGACTTAAATGTGATTTCATTCATATTCTGTCTACTTGTAGAAAAAGTTGTCCTCTATCTGATATGAACAACAAAATAACACCTTTCCACGCTATATTACTCTCTAATTGAAATTGAAATTACATGGTGTTCAATGGGGGAATGAGAGAAACACGGGGAAAAAGAGTATTTTTCCATAAAATATAAATGCCATTTTTGCGGAAAACTATTTATGAGAAGGAAATAATCCAGAGAAATTGAATAAAAATGTAATATAGGCATCTTACCACCTTATTGTTTTAGTTATTGAAGAATTAATGGCGTAATTGAAGTCAAAATGCGGTAATTCGTAGGAAATGGCGCTGGAGTCGGCTCCTATGGCTGGAAAAAAGTGCTAATTTAAAATACATTCGCGGAATAATCTGCATATTTTGTACCTTACTTTTGAGTTTCTATAGGTAACGCATTTAAACAGTGAAAGCAGGATTTTTGGACAAAATATCAAAAATGTGAAATTTAGTATTTGTTTTGAATCACACAGTCGCAGCGGAACCTCCTTAAATGTGTGATTTTTGTATACCTCGGAATCTCAGCTGTGAGACATGTGAGACATTAATCATTTTTCTCGGTTATGGTTACCTGAAGCAATTGCAAGGAGTTGAAAACCCCTTTAAATTGCTTCAGATGCCTATTTATTATTTTCAAATGCTAAGCTGCTATGCTGACTGAGAACTGGCAAGCACTAATTGCACATAAAAAAGCTGCCGAATAAACTCACCTATATTAAGGTGTTTGAGCGAGATAGTTCCCTAGTCATAATGGAGACCATAGGTATTCTAATTTTATTTTTTTTATTTCAGCGTCTGTAAGAAGTATGAAATAAATATTGTTGTATTAATGGCGCAAAGAAATAGTTATTTATGATCAAACTTCTAAGTAATTAAATAAATAAAGCTACATAAGTCTCTAACTTGTCTCATTTTTTCACGCCGTACGGCCGAAAACCCTTCAAAACAGCAGGTTTTTTGCGATTCTGTAAAAATTACTTAGGTGAGTAATAGATTAATTTTTATAAATAGTTGAGAAAACATGCAAACTGTACACCGTTAGTTTTTTGGCGAAATCTAGGTTCTAGAAGTTCCTATTTTTAATAGTAATAATTTCTATACACTTAAGGAGGTACCACCGTAAAATGACTTAAATGTCATTTTATTCATATTCTGTCTACTTGTAGAAAAAGTTGACCTCTATCTGATATGAACAACAAAATAATAACTTTCCACGCTATATTACTC
Organism: Pyrrhosoma nymphula; assembly: GCA_963573305.1. NCBI lineage: Eukaryota > Metazoa > Arthropoda > Insecta > Odonata > Coenagrionidae > Pyrrhosoma > Pyrrhosoma nymphula. The sequence continues at coordinate 152,290,970 of OY754329.1, read as the reverse complement.
TCTAATTGAACTTGAAATTACATGGTGTTAAATGGGGGAATGAGAGAAACACGAGGAAAAATAGTATTTTTTCATAAAATACAATTGCCATTTTCGTGGAAAACTGTCTCTAAGAAGAAAATAATCCAGAGAAATTGAATAAAAATAAAATACAGGCATCTTACCACCTTATTTTTCTAGTTATTGAAGAATTAATGCCGTAATTGAAGTCAAAATGCGGTAATTCGTAGGAAATGGCGCTGCAGTCGGCTCCTATGGCTGGAAAAAAGTGCTCATTTAAAATACATTCGTGGGATAATCTTCATATTTTGTACCTTGCTTTTGGGTTTCTGTAGGTAACGCATTGCATCAGTGAAAGAAGTATTTTTTGGACAAAATATCAAAAATGAGGAATTTAGTATTTGTTTTGACTCACACAGTTGCGGCGGAACCTCCTTAACAGCCAAAGCCAATTACTAAGTATTTATTATGTGGACGAACACACACAACCATGCCCTGGGAGGTGTAAATTTCCTACCCACGCGGGATTCAATTTTCTTAATATTCTCCTTCTGGAGCGCACAGCCGTAATCTATCCCATGTAGAACAGCTTAAATGTTTAGGCAAATTGCTCGAAAAGTAGTTCGGTATGGGGTTTATATTTTGATATAATATCGGATTTTTTTCTTTAAAATTAGACCAAATTTATCAAATTCTAGGTGAAGTGATTTTTCGCTCAAACTACCTTAATATCACTCGAGGGAGCCAAAAGCAGTTATCTGTGGAAAACGAATGTACTGCGCTTGTTTCAAAGGGTCAGGGACATTGCCAACGTAGGCATGGCGGGCGGTGTGGTCACGTGGTCATGACGTCGCGCCGCCCTCTCCGCCGTGCTTTACCTGTGCCCCCTTGAGTGCTGCCCCGTCCGGCCGCATCCCCAACTATTCCACGAGTGCGGTGACCACATTCCTCCCTCCCAACCAACAGGTGAACTTTTCCTCTCTCAGCCGAAATGAGGGCCGGGTCCACGAGGGAACGAACCCCTGAACCTGCCCACACAAAGGAAAAGGGAAGTCGGTGGTTCTGGGAAGGCGCGGAGGGATTTGGAAGAAGAATGAAAAGGTTTAGAGGCAGGGCACCAGGGGAGGAGTTTTCAAATTTATTGCCACGGTTGGTGCGGGAGGGAGGGAGCCGACGTGAATCCAAAGTTTAGGGGACGGAGAAAGAACGGACGAAACACCTTTTCTTCTTCGCTCGCCTCCTTGGAGCCTCCTGCTCGCTGTCCTGCCCGCCCCCCGCAGGAAATCCCTTCCATTGCGGCCGATTTGATCTTCGCGGCCAGGATAGATAGATTGATAAATGTCTTTATTGGGGGCGAGATTGAGACTTTAAAAGTTCCATCTTCCACCTAACCCCTCGTCAGTATATGAGGCAGTGATCTACATCTACAAAATACCCTGCAAGCCATCTAAGGGGAGTGTGGCACGGGGTGAGTATTCACCAACATGAACACTATACCCTAAAGTTAGTGTAACTACGACTAATTTATTGCCACGGTTGGTGCGGGAGGGAGAGAGCCGACGAGAATCCAAAGTTTGGGGGCGGATACATCCACTGCAATGACAAACGAAATTCATGACAAACACTGCAATATATAAATCAAACAAATAATACTAAATCAATTGGGTATTTTCCACGTATTTCAAACTATCGATATTCTGATTCAGTTACTTGAACTTATAGCATCGGCTAAAAATTTTCTTATCAAATTGTATGAATTTCGGTTTTAAAAGCTAAGGAAATTTGAAGGTTACGAATGCTCCCGAGCACACTCCGAAAACAACCGAATGGCCTGTGACGTAATATTCGCTGTTTACATTTAGACCCAGGCGTTTCCTTGTGCTTACGGTGGAAACAAATGCGGCGAAATTAGTTTCTGACGTTTTCGCGTTTCTAGATATGCCTTTAAATGGCATCTAAGTAAGGGATATAGATGGTGTTTTGTGCCACAATGTACAAATACATCGGTTGAAACACTGAACAAGAAATTTATTCACGCAATCACGACATTGAATGATTGAGATTTCTTCCTTGGATTCCTCAATGTCCACCCGTAAAAATGTATGCTTTACTCCGCACATTGTGTTCTGGACATGTTCTTGCAATGACTGTGCACAGTGGTCCATCTCTCTTTACTTGGACGTATCCTATAGCATTATCACCATAACTCTCACGAGAAGCTTTATAATATAGCAACACTTAAATTAAACTTTGAATAGACATTTAGGAGATGAGAATATATTTTCAGGCATTTCTACAGCAGATAAGCCACTTCTAGAAACCTCCTCTACAAACAATCACTAATTAGCAAATAAAAAATTAACTTTTTAGGTGTGTCGAGTATTGGCAGCACAAACATTTGGCAAGTACTGTGTTATGTTGATATGTTACTAAGATACTGTTTGTTTACTGTTGCATGGACTGAGATGGACTTCTATAAAGAAAGAAGTATCATAATGATGATAATTTTTAATTAAAAAACAGTTAATAAAGTTCATATACCAAATACATAATTATATGTATCAAAAATGATATAAAACAGTAATAGCGATTTTAAAAGCAAACTTTAGGCTTACATTTTTTGTACTTAAGCTCAACGAATTTTCGCAGCATTAACTCGCTCGTCCTTCTTCATTAAAACGCCTACCATAAACATATCCACTTTGGGTAAATTATATTATGTGGTTTTAATAAAACCATTGCACGCCATAGTCTTTGTTTTCAATGAAAACTCTTTAAATATACGGTAGATCTTCTACAGTTACTCACTTTCTCCCTCACATCCGTCTATCGCTCAGCGAAAATGACGTCAAGCCAATCAGATTTCGTTTCGCAACGGCGTAAAAAAATTTGAAATGTCGACTATTTCAATCTTAAATATCTCAATTAATATTGAATCAATTTTAAAACTACTTTCACTCCGCAAGCTTGTTCGAGTTTAAGTAACGTATAAAGATCCGTAAACTTAAATTTAAAATTTTGGAAAATACCCAATTGAAATAGAATATTAACGCGACATAATGAAGTTTCAGAAATAAGTGTTAAAAGTTAATAATAATGGGACTTTATTTGTGCGAGATTGAGAATGTTACAATCCCTTCTCCATCTAACCCTAATGATGTGTGAACGGTAAAGAAAACAACGGCTGTATGCCAGCGAGAAGTCGAACATTTCGTTGTAACGTAACTATATCTGCGCGAAATAAATTTGAAATATTCGCAAATTTGAAGCTCTGTTACTACAAACAGCTTGAGAATTATAAAATTCTGTCTTCCGTGCAGTAAAAGCTCCAGAAAAAATACACTTTAAAATTTATTATCCAATCGGACATCCTTCAAGATGGCCCCCGTTCCCGGAAGGAGGCATGTGCGATCCTATATAGGTGTATGTACAGAGGAAGTGTAGACCTTCTGCATATACACTTTGTTTGCTGCCTTGGGGGAGGATCCTTTCGTGTTGAATCTGGACGCAGCTTTTGCCTCAATCTCCTTCTTGCTAATGTAGCATATATTACGTTTAAATGATGCGTGCATTGAAGAATGTCACTATAATTCTTAGACTATCACCGAGTACAGTAAAGCACGTTAAACAATTGTGTGACATTGACAGTGAAAAAATCATTCGCCTGGACTGGGATTCGAACCCAGACCCCTCGATTTCGCGCCGAGTGCTCTAACCAGTTAAGCTACCCTGGCGTCCTCTCTTACCGTGAATTTCATGGAGGCTTTAATGGAGCGAGATGTCTTCACAGGTACCGTGCGTACAATGCCATTGAATACCCGTGTGCGAGCGCTAAGCGCTACTGTCCACGAGGTAAAGCCCAACTTTAAACACAAAGGTGTTTACTTTGAAATATTCAAAGAATTGCGCTGCCAGTTCCGTAGTTCTTTGAACCACGTTAAATAAAGTTAACGAGATTTTATGATATACGGTTCTGCATAAAACCGCCCATAATCTAATTAATATTAAGCGTAAACGCGTGAAATCTTGTCTTGGTAAATTTACATTGTCAGGGTTTAAATTCCATCCGAACTCGTTCATATACGGAAATATTTTCTTATAAATTTTTGCAATTGTTGTACAAGCCACCCGGCCCTTTTGCCTTTAGGAATATAGATCAACGCTGCTATGGCTCTCGGTCTTCTCATGCATTGAGGAACGGAGCAATATAAATTGCTATTCAGTTGTTCAAATGGCGTCTCTTGCTCACTCGGAGCTATGATATTCAAATTAATCCCTGTGAAAATTGTTTCACATGTCTTCCGGCAAGGGCAGTCATACGATCTGAATCTGAGAATCGCTCAGCATCCCACCAGTCCCGATGGAACGAAAAGGACCTCCGTTTTCGGTCGCCGCCACCAAATTACACCACCAAATCAAGCAGTGCCTCGGGTTTCTCGAGAAAACCCTTTTTCATCCGAGCGCTCCTCCTCCCTCTTGCCTCTCGCCGAGTTGAATTAAAAACCCTCCCCCTTCCTACCGTCAGTCCTTCGCTTAAAGCGCTCCTCTCCTTTTCTTCCATTCTTTATTATTGTTTTCGTTTGCAATGTCGCCGTCCACCACGGAGTCCTCTCACGGCTCTCACTGCCTAAAGCTCTTGATTTTAAAGTACGGTTAACGTTTGATCTCGACAAATGCCGACAATCGAGGCTTCTGATTGGTTCCCTACATGTTCCTTGCGCATCTAGCCATGGCTGGCCTTTTTTTACCTGGGAGAGATAGGGACTAAACATGTTTTCACGAGATAAAAATTAATTAACTATATTTCATCGAATTTGAGCCATGATAACTTGTGAATGATTAAATTGCCAATAATACTACATCATTTTCATATCAAGTCTATCCTCCAAAATGCGGGAGTCGGCCTGTATAATACGAGCCCAGCAGACGCCTCAAACGGCAGCAGACGACGTCGTCTGCAATATGAGTGGAACGTCGCGATATTTTCCCCGCTCGTAAAGTGACTTCTCGTTGATAACTGGCGGAGTTCACAATAACATCGTTAACAATTCGGAACTTACCTCACAAAGACGAGCATCCTTCCCTGGAATCCAGTCAGCTCTGGATATCCTTTGCAGTCATTTTCTTCTTATTTCATTCCTTGCTGCCGAAGGGATAAGATATAACTTCTTCCCTTTCTTCGCCTGCGTTGAACAACCGGAACGTTAACCGTTGAACGGAGTACGATCCGTAACAAAGCCAAGGTATCTCAAAATTTATTTCTCTCACAATTATTGTCGCCCGTGTGATAAGTATGTCCGCTCGCTGTAGTTGAAGTGCCAGCGAATCTAAGGGAGTTGTGGACCTGAAATTAACCTTAATTGAGAATGATTAAGATTCCAGTGACAATACAAGGTTGGACTCCGTCTGATCTCTTTGAGGATGGTCGAGGAATTGACTTGACGTATTACTCCTATTGCAGAGAAATATTCTATACCTAGTCGATTTTGATACCTAATTAACAAGTAAGCTAATATTTCTGTAGTGTTATAACATTTTAAAATACCTTTCCGTCAGTTATCAACGAGAAGTCACTTTACGAGTGGGGAAAATATCGTGACGTTCCACTCATATTGGAGACGACTTCGTTTGCTGCCATTTGAGGCGTCTGCTGGGCTCGTATTATACAGGCCGACTCCCGCATTTTGGAGGATAAACTTGATATGAAAATGATGTAGTATTTTAGGCAATTTAATCATTCACAAGTTATCATGGCTCAAATTCGATGAAATATAGTTAATTAATTTTTATCTCGTGAAAACATGTTTAGTCCCTATCTCTCCAATGTAAAAAAAGGCCAGCCATGGCTAGATGTGCAAGGTTGACCGTACCTTCCTAATACAGAGCTTTAGTCTCCCCCGCCCTATCCTCCCCCCTCCCTCCACCCCTCCCCCCCCTCTAACCCCCCTTCCCCTCTCGGACCCCATAGAGAGAGAGAGCACAATACGAGTGAGAGGGTGGAGTATGCGGTGGGAGGGGAAGGATTTTGGTGTTTTATTTCTCTGCGTCGGGTAGGGGTGTTTTTTAAAAAGAGGGTGGACATGCGAGGGGAACAAGAGAGCGTGATGAGAGGGTTGGAGAGAGACACGGGTCGTCAGCGAAGGAGAAGATCGGGGTGAAGGACGGCAAACCTGAGAGCTATTCCGGGTTCGCCTTTGGTTTTCTTTCGCCGCTCGCGAGTCCTCGTCGTGCCTTCACTCCCTCATATAATCCTCGGAATTCCGAATTTCATGGCTCACTGCCCCGTTCTGAATGGAACGTACCAAACTAAAACATACCGAAACAAAAGAAATTAAAACTTCGTTGTCTCGGGCGTGATTTTCTTAACATTGTTAATTAAAAGAGTGACTTCGTTATTCCTAAAAAAATTATGTGGAATAACGAAGCCACAACCGAGGTTTCTGATTGGGCACCTTGGGTCTCTATCGCACGCGTGAAGTACATGGAGTTAACGGCATTATTTTTTGCTGTAATTGTTATCATTGTGCCTCAGTGGTGTTCATTTGCGTGTTCAACGGAAGCAAATATATGGTCTAAGCTTTCTTCGCATTCATCTGACTATACAAGTGAAAAAAACACTGAGGAAATAGATACTAAAAGGATACCCTGGATTCGGGGGAAGAATGTGCCCGTCTTCGTGTGGTTAAGTTCCAAGTTGTTTACGATACGAACAACTTATTCAAGTCCCAACTAGAACAACTAAAATTAGTAAAACTCGATCATATTTTTTGCCGAAGCAGAGATAATATTCAATTTGAGGGAAGAGCAAACAATTGGGGTGTAACAGACCATCATGCGATGACATGTAATCTGATGTTACTAATGTTACCTTTAATATCCGTGAGCGGATACATCGAAGTAATTAAAAAATTGACTTGAATCACTTAAATGATATTTTGCAAATATGCGACTAGAACGATGTTTACTCACAACCAAAGGTTTCCGTAGCCTATAAAATATTTATGAATATATTAAATTGGTGCATTGACCAAAGCTGACTGTGAGTAAGCTGCAGAAAGCAGCAAATCGGAAAAGTTAAAGAAACCTTGGATGACTCTTACTTTGTGCAAAAAGATGTCTAGGCGAAACTTATTGTATAATAAAATGAGGAAAAATCCTGATGATGAAAAATTGAAAATACTTTATAATTAATACAAAGGAAGATTATAAATTGATATTAAGAAGTTTGAAGAAAACTATTATATATTTATCTCTTTAATAGTAATGTTGATAACATAGCTGCTCAATGGCGCATTTCGGATTCACTTACCGGAGGGAAGAGAAGAAATGGAAATGTAATGAAAATAAAATCTAGGGAATGCAATGTTGTCTCTGAGTGAGTGTCAAAACATTGTCAATGAATGAACAAGTAATAGAATCTTTAAGGAACAATATACATTTGCAAAGTAACTTGGAAAAATATGAAGAACTGTTCCCATCCTTCAATTTAGAAAAATCACTGTATTTTGTTCCAACTAATGAGAAAGAAATTAGTAACATAATTAAGGCTCTAAAGTCTAAGAAATCCAAAGTTATTGATAAAATTTCAGCACATGTTATTAAAGCACATGACCTTAAAACGCAAAATTTTTTGTTTTCAATGAATTGCATGTTGATAATTAAAAACAACAAAATATGTCATATTTACTATGAGTAAAACTGTGTAAAACAATTGCTTTTGGGATTTCCCGCGTCTGAATTTTAAAATAATTATATTGCTCCATAATTAATGGCCACCATTCACCGCCGAAAAGCGCAACGGCATATCACGAGCGCAAATAAAAGTTGCTGTCGTTTGAAGTTCATAATGAAGGAGTTGTTTGTTAAAGAAGTCGGAACTTGTAAGAACTCACTCGAAAAATTATAGTTCAAACAATTTAATGCTGGTTGTGGTCTTTGGGTAGAACACATCCCAAAAGTAACTTTTTCCCTTCGTAATTAAGGTGGTTCCACCGTAAAATGACTTAAATGTCATTTCATTCATATTCTGTCTACTTGTAGAAAAAGTTGTCCTCTATCTGATATGAACAACAAAATAATACCTTTCCACGCTATATTACTCTCTAATTGAACTTGAAATTACATGGTGTTCAATGGGGGAATGAGAGAAACACGGGGAAAAAGAGTATTTTTCCATAAAATATAAATGCCATTTTAGCGGAAAACTATTTATAAGAAGGAAATAATGAAGAGAAATTGAATAAAAATGTAATATAGGCATCTTACCACCTTATTGTTTTAGTTATTGAAGAATTAATGGCGTAATTGAAGTCAAAATCCGGTAATTCGTAGGAAATGGCGCTGCAGTCGGCTCCTATGGCTTGACAAAAGTGCTCATTTAAAATACATTCGTGGTGTAATCTGCATATTTTGTTCCTTACTTTTGGGTTTCTATAGGTAATGCATTTCATCAGCGAAAGCAGGATTTTTTTTGGACAAAATATAAAAAATGTGGAGTTGAGTATTTGCTTTGACTCACACAGTCGCGGCGGAACCTCCTTAAGCGCTGCTGTATTTATCCGTATTGGATCTTTTATCAGTTGTTGCAAAAATCCTATCCCGTCAAAATCAACCAAAATTTGTGGAAATAACTGTACTGAATGAAGATGAGTTTATATATAGACTTATTTGTTATTTTATGTCTCGACGTGATGTGTCAAGATGCTACATATATGCATTTCAGTAAGACTTGGTAATATATGCGGTTGAATGTATTTCATCGTCAATATTAATGATATATACTACCTACTATTACTATGCTACATACTATACTACTATGATATATAATACCGATCTCTTTCCATCCGTAGAATTTATAATAATTGTCTAATTCTGATAAGTCACTTCATGATCGAGAAAAGAAACCGCTTACGTTTCCTACCTAATGCATTTGGGTCGTCTACTACGCTCGCAATTAACAGGTTTACCGCTGCATTTGGGGAGTAATTGTGGCATGAATACATTGTATCATCACATAAAATATCGCAATGGAAGGCATCTAATGGCTCAAACTCGCTTATACGCTTTGAAGTAATTTTTTCCCGTATATTTACTCCCTATATTCCCCATACACTGGGTAGGTCTGTCTTGGCGGCGCTGGCGTAGTTGACCGTACTTTTCCAATCAAGAGCTTCAGTCCACCCCGTGCTCTGCATCCCATTACGAATACCTCTCTCTCTCTCGAAAAAGACTCCTCTCAGGGGCTCACCGCCGCTCCTCCCACTTCCCTTCCCCTCCCCCCTTCCATCCTCCGCCAAACCGGCAGCGCCGCCGCCGCCGCCTCAGTCGCCAGCGGGCCGCCAGCACCGGTGCCTGCCGATCAGAACGCGCGCGAGGACACGACAGGTACACGTTGATCGCACGGTTGAGAATTTCTGAGTGTGGGGAATGCCCCTGAAGCCTACGGTCTGCCAGCAGTGAGTGCCGTGGATGTATTTTTTACAGATGGGAAGATTCTTTTTCTAACTGTAGATCGGGAGATACCTTTATTTCTTTTTTACGACCCTCTCCAATCCGTTTGCTTCCAAAGGGGAGTGATTCATCTCTTCGACGCCCCTCAGGAATTGGAGGAAAACAGAAGGTGCGTTCTCAAAGGGAGCCCTCTCTGAACAACCAAAAGGAGCCGACTCCTTTGTTTTTCCTCTGAGAAAAGTGTTCGGGTGGCGCTAGCCTCTCTCCCGTCTCCTCGTATTCTTGGCCGCAGAGCCAGTGAGTGCCTTGTGTTGGTGTGCGTGGATTGTGTGACGACCACCTGACGAATAATTCAGTGTGCGGATTCAAGTTGTGCGCTGTCTGTTTACGTGTCGGATCGGTACCTTCCTCGCTTTATTGGATTAAAGAGTGTATGCGGTGTCTCTTTACGTTTCGCTCGCGCGAGATTAAGAGCGTCGTGGGGCGTAGAGGCTTTTCACCTTCGCCTGAAGAGGGGCAGTTGTCTCCCGTTGAGAAAAAGTCTCCTACGCATAAGGGAGGAGAGTGCCAACGTGATACTGAATTGGCGAAAGAGAGTCAATGCCGAGACTCCAACGTTCGACTGTGCGGTGATTTCAACACTCGGAAACCTTCCCTGTTATGCATGTTGATAGTGCTTTAGAGGAGTTGTATGGAAATTGAGGGCGTGACTAAAAGCTCGTTGCCTTCGAACAGAAATGAGTTTTTGAACATGACCGGGGTTGTTTTGACGACCTTCATCCGCATGGTGGCGTAAAAGGAAAATCACTATTGTCCCTTTTCTCTTGAGAAAATTGTGTTCCCCATCAAGTTGCCCACCCCAGTTGCATCTTCATCTCGCTACATATCTGCGATCTTGGTAGCCGTAAGAGTTCGGGCAAGGTATAGTGTTCGTTTTCTGGACGACGGGAATTAGGAGGATAATTGTGTTTGATGCGGAGCGTAAGCGAGCAGCGTCGTGTGCCCCAAATGGGATCGCCAAATGGCTCGCTCCCCGCCATGGCTGCTTCAAGGGTGGTGTTGTTGGCCGCAGTCTGCTGCTGCTGCCTGCTCGCCGCCGTCACCGTGGGCGCCACCGAGTGGGACGGTTCCACGCCGTGGTTCTCCGGCTCCTGTGAGTGTGTGTCCCGTTTATGCCTCCCCCGCAAACACAACGGGGGAATAACTCGTCAACCAAAAACTCCGCCTCCACCCTGTCGCCCCACATGTCTACGCTGAAGGCTCTTTGAGCAAGATATTCGCCAAATAACAGATATAAGCCGTTTTCCACGGAATATTGTGAGACTCGGTACTTCAGGGAGCTATTATTTTTTTTTATTATATCCTGACGCATGGATTTCGTCAGAAAGTGACAGTAATTACGTTGTGATTTTTAATTATGAAAAATTTCAAATTTATTACTCCCCGTAATGCTTTTTGTGGAATTACGAAGAAACATTCGGTTCCGAAGACATTTTCAGCACATGTCGTGAAACTAATAAGTTTAAGCATTATCAATGAAAATTTAGCTTCTTACCAAGAACAAAGAGTTTTAAAAAATCCAAATTACTGCTTAAAATTTTTCATAAAATTCGAATGTTGTTTCAATTTTGATTAGAAATCTAACTCACTCTAACTGTAGGCACTTTATAAAGTGAGATGAGTTGGCGGCGAGGGCCAGATGAGACGGGTGACTGTTAAGCGGTGATGCTACCTCGACGAGACATGATCGCTACAGCGTTGTGCTCTTGGAGATTAAACGAAAAAGCCTCCGACTCATTTGTTTCGGTGCGAAGGAAGGAACGAGTCTTCCGAAATCCCGGCGGAGGCCACGCACTTGGTCGTTCTTTTGTCTCGCGCACGCCTCTTGACGACTCCGTTTTGAGTTCGTAATACCAAATCAATGAACGCTTTGTGTCGGCGATATGTTATACATATCCATGTATTATCCGGCGGTGTTTTGCATGCTTACAAAGCTATTCTTTTCGGTCGGGGTGTTGTGTTTATCTGCGGCAAACTGCCAGCAGCGAGAAGCACGTCCTATCTGTGGGGAACTGCGGGTTGATTCTGTAAATGTCATAGGCGCCATAACTAGGGATGGGCAAAAGCGTGTATTGTAGTAAACGTGTACACGCTCGTTATTCAGACGTGTACACGTCTTACCTGTCCCGACGCATACAATAGTTAGTCTCTGGCCCCACATTCCGTTCTACGCTGGGCCTACAGGGTGGTTATCCGGGAATGTCGACGTTCATCATGTCGACATTCATTCATCGAGGCATTCAATGAACGGCAAAAAGACCCAATCGAACGACATTTTTAACGAATCTATGAGCTGATATCAGAGCCGTTGGCTCAGTTTTGTGTTCCGTTTCTTCTGCATTTAGCGCACCACTACTAATTTCGCATTTGTTTTTTTTTAATTTGGCGGAAAAGTAAATCTAAGGAAAATGGAACACACAATAGGCGGTGAGTTTTGAACCTAGGATTATGTATTATGTGTAATTTAGCATGTATTTTTGTGTGTTACATAGGAGAGTTGAATAAAATATTTTATGTCATGAATACATGGATTTAATTAATTAACGGGGGTTGAGGCTGTTAATAACGTTGTCATTAATATCCAGTTCCGTGGTAATATTTATTTTTGCAGGTCCGTTTTACTAGTTTTAGTCAGAAAAATTTAGTTCTAATTAATCATAGGCAATCGCTACGTGACGCAATATCAACGGGAAGTCCTGTTGGCCTATATGGAAAGCCATAGGTCCCTTGCCGTCGCCCTTCCTCCTCATTTCTACGCCCTCTCGCTAAACCTGCTTCTACAGGGCAGTCATCCATGTCTCTAAAATGTGAACGGATGGAAGGTTATCCATGAAAAATGATTCGTACAAAACTCTTAGGGTTTTGTGACCTATGGCTTTCCATATAGGACAACTGGACTTCCCGTTGATATGGCGTCACGTAGCGGTTGCCTATGATTAATTAGAACTAAATTTGTCTGCCTCAAACTAGTGAAACGGACGTGCAAAAATAAATATTACCACGGAACTGGATAATAATGATAACGTTACTAACAGCCTCAACCGCCGTTAATTAATTAAATCCATGTATTCATGACATAAAATATTTTATTCAACTCTTCTATGTAACACACAAAAATACATGTTAAATTACACATAATTCATAATCCTAGGTTACAAACTCACCGCCTTCGGTGGGTTCTATTTTCCTTAGATTTACTTTGCCGCCAAATTGCAATAAAAACAAATGCGAAACTCGTCGTGGTGCGCTAAATGCAGAAGAAACGGAACACAAAACTGAGCCAACGGCTCTGATATCAGCTCATAGATTCGTTAAAAATGTCGTTCGATTGGGTCTTTTTGCCGTTCATTGAATGCCTCGATGAATGAATGTCGACATGATGAACGTCGACAGTCCCGGATAACCACCCAGGTTTTTAGGCCTAGAGTGTTGGAGTCCCGCACCGAAGCTTGCAGAACCTTTTTTTGCAGAACAGCTTTTCTTGGCTGTTAATAGACGTCAAAGTGACGCATGGCGCCGTATCGCTAAAAAATGGGCCCTTTGTTTTACTCTAATGTAAGAAACCGGTCCAAAATTTGTTTAAAAAAATTAACATGTATTAAATCAACAACAAAATTGTCTACAATAATATGTATGTATATAACGTGAAAATCCGATGAACAATTTCGGAGTTATTTAGGTTTAAACTCGAGTCTACAAGATTTTGGTGCGGACAGTAATATCAGTTTTTGGAAAAATTACATGTTTGGGGTATGAAAACGGAGCTTTTTCCAAGGTGACTCCCATTCTCTCCATTAAGCGTATGTAATTTCAACTGCAATTTATGGAAAAAGTAGTGTGGCATGAGGGGTAGCTTTTGACTGATATAGGTGGAGGACAATTTTTTCTATTAGTACACCAAATATGAAAAAAAGACATTTCATTTCTCGATCCTACCTCCTTAGCAGACACCTCTCTCATACTCGAGTGCTAATTTATCGGTTCCTAGCAAAAAATAAGGTAGCGGAGTTGTGAAACATTTTTGTAGTAAACGCACTACATAACCTGAATTGTTATATCATGTTTGACAAGAAAAGGTATTTCTCCCGGCATGTCCATTTCTGCACGATTTTTATGGAGCATCAATATCACAATTTTTGTTGTCGTCGCAAAGTAATCTGAAAATGTGTTTGAAAATGATACGTACTAATATTTTTTCCTAAGACGACATCTAATGGGTCTGATTGGCAAATAATAAGCCCATGGAGAATTGAATAATGAAAATAGAAAAAAATAGAAGCCCATGGAGAGCGCCAGTTCCACGTATCGCAGTTGACGTTTTTCGTTTATTTGAAGCCATAGCTTCCGAAAATATTTTAGAAGAGCTGCGTTTTAGCCTGAATATTTTCTAAACTTTTCGTCGACGACACTCCGTTACTTGATGCAAATCACGGCGCAAGGTAAAAATCAGGTTATCCTTTTTCAGCGGCAGTTTTAATAAAATGCACGCTGAATTTATTCTATCTGTTTTATTAAGTTGCATTGCAGCATTATGCTGGAACTACCTCAATGAGGTCACATTCCTATAGCACCAGCTGGACGGCAATCGCGTCGCTCTTCCCATTACCAAAAGTTATGATGGAAACTCCTAGAAGATGTTCAGTTCCCTTCTGATATTTATAAGGCTACGTATCAACCTGTTATTTGCCCGTGATTGAAGGAAAGTGCTTTCCGACCCGTTCTTTATAGGCTTACACCTCATGCAACTCCGTGTCAGGAAATTCCACGCAAGGGTTAGCAAAATTAAAAGTTATCAAAAAAAATCAAGAGGTGTCCCTGAAGAAATTATCAAAAAAACTTTTTTGTACACAAATAAGAACAGCCCTAATAGAGCACCCTATCCAATAAAAATACTATCAAATTAGTACCAAGCACGCAATGGTGTAGCCAGCTCCCTTCAGCTACTGCCTGCATCTTAACGCGTTCTTAAAATTTAGACAACATTACTTTTGCAATTATTCTGCGAAGGCCTCTTTTCACCAAAAACCCAGTCCATTACCAGGCAGGAAGAAAGTGGAGCACTCTATTGAGGATGCCATAAACTGTCGGTAGAGTTAGCTAACAGTCATAGAATATAAAAACTGAAAACACAACGCATGAAAATAAGAACGTTTCTGAGCGCTCCACTTCCATGGAGACTCTTTTGCGTGTGTGTGATCGTGCGCGCCAATGCACACGGTTGTCATGTTTGAAGGATCCTTTCAAGAGACGTCATCTCATCTCCTTCGCCCACGCTCCCAACTCAAGGGTCCTCTCCCCAACCCTTCCGCTATTTGGGGTTTCCGGGCGGGAACGACGCTCTTACTAGGGTCGGTGGAGGGAATCAAGGCGTCGCACGCAGGAAAGGCACCACGAGAGGGGGTCGGTCGGTTGGTTAGTCGGTCGGCTGCAGGCTGGCTGGCGGTGGAGCCACGGCCAGTGATTCAAGGGAGCGGATAAAAGGGTGACACACTGAGAGGCGGTTTCACGCCAAGAACAGGAAGCAGCCGCGCCTCGTCCCTTCACAAACCAACTCGGCAGTACCTCGATCGAAAACACATACGAAAACCTAACTTTTGATCGTGCCTTCAGGTGAACATTCATTGGTTTCCAACCGGTGTGAAGTCATCATTCCGTTTAATCGTGGTCCGTTAGCTGCAATTTACATTCATTTTTATTTTATTGAAACAACTTAATATAATATTCCAACCCCATGAGTATATTTCCATATCATTAGAGGTTTATATCTATAAATAACTATATCCACATCGCTAAAGAAGCTCATTTGAATCAAGGAACTATTCTTAAATAGGCAACCCCTAATTTGTCACATCAAAATAGTAGCTGTAGGCTGCAAGCTTAAGATATAGAGCGCCCAAAACTAAATTTGACTGTTTTCCATAACATTATAATCACGCATAAATATTTCCTCCACGTACTTAAAACTCTTCCTTGAACTACGACCTTGACGTGGTGGAAGGACTTGTGCGTTCCAATGACCCCTAGAGCTGGACTGGCAGGAGCAAGTACATTGCTCCTGGTAGGGCCACCCATGCCAGATAGGTCGAAGGGTAGGAGCCAGACGAAAGGTAGTTCCGTGATGGTGTCACGTTAAAAATACCGTTGAGTCGCGTGGGATACCTCTCAACTATCACTTCCCAGAACATGAAAGTCATCCAAAGAGATCTGATTCCTGGCAACTACGGGACGCCGCCCACTAGGGCGGGTGTCATGCCCGGCAGCGGGGGAGGCAAGGCCTCCGCGGTCGTCATCACACGAAATCCTTGCACAGAATCAGAATCATCATCAGAAGATACAAGGGAAAGGAGGGAGAAGAAGAAGAAAAAGAGGAAGAGGAGGAGGAAAACAGTGGTAAAAATAGGAACTTGGAACGTAAGGACCATGATGAGGGCCGGGAAGCTTGAAAATATTAAGCAGGAAATGAAAAAAGGAAAAATAGATGCTTTGGGATTGTGCGAGGTTAGATGGAAGGATAGCGGGGACTATTGGAGTGATAACTACAGGGTGATCTATAGTGGGGGAGACGAGAGTCAACGGGGGTAGGCATGGTACTGAACACAAAGTTGGGACTGAGGGTGGTAAACATTGAACAGGTGAACGACAGGATACTAGTGGTAGAAATAAAAGCAAGCCCGACGAATTTCGTACTGGTCCAGGTATACATGCCTACGAGCAACCATAGGGAGGAAGAAGTGTACGAGCAAGTAGAAGAAATAATTAGAGAAGTGCCGGGGAAGAAAAACCTGATAGTGTGATGGGTGACTGGAATGCAGTGGTGGGAGAAGGGAGGGAAGGATTAGAAGTAGGAGGGTTTGGGCTAGGAAGAAGAAATGATCGCGGTGAAAAGGCAGTTGAATTTTGTAGAAGAAATAAATTAGTAGTGCCAAACACTTGGTTTAAACATCACCCCAGGCGTAGGTACACATGGAAAATGCCGGGTGACACTGGGAGATACCAAATTGATTATATAATGGTGAGGCAGAGATTTAGGAACAGTGTAAAAAACTCTCGTAGCTATCCAGGGGCGGATGCGGACTCGGATCATAACTTGGTGATGATGAAGTGTGAAGTTAGATTCAAAAGGCTTTGTAAAGGTAGGAAGATAATGAGGTGGAACCTTGAAGCATTGAAAGGGTTGAAAAGGAGGGAATACCAAGAGCTAGTAGAAAAGAACATAGGTGAAGAGAAGCGGATGGGAACCATAGAGAAGAGATGGGAGGTTATAAAAACAGGCATCGCAAGAGCGGCAGAGAAAACAATAGGAACGGTGGAAAAGAAGAGGGTTAAGAAGCAGTGGGTTACAGAAGAAATGATAAAGAAAATTGAGGAGAGAAGGATATGGAAAAACGTGAACACCGACGTAGGGAAGAGGAAGTACAAGGAATTGAATAATAAACTCAGGCGAGTGACCAATCGGGCAAAAGAAAAGTGGTGGAAGGGACAATGTGAGCAAATGGAAAAGATGCAGGAGGAGGGGGAAGCGGGCGCTTTGTACGCCAAGGTGAAAATGTTATCGGGTGGTAAGAGAGGTCAAGCGATACCAAAGGTTAAGGACAAAACAGGAATGATATTAATCGAACAGGAAGATATCCAAGAAAGGTGGAGAGAATACGTAGAGGAGCTATATGACAGCGAGAATAGACCCCTTAGCCTAGATCTAGAGGACGAAGGAACAATAGATAAAGATAACCTCGGACCAGAGTTACTTGAGAGTGAAATAGAGAGGGCACTAAGAGGGATGAAGGGTAGAAAAGCCGTGGGAACCGATAACCTACCTTCGGAGCTACTGAAGAATCTAGGTAGTAGGGGGAGAAAATCGTTTTTCGAACTTATTCGCAGGATCTACGAGAAGGGAGTATGGCCAGAGGATTTCGTGAAAACAGTATTAATACCTATCCCGAAGAAGAAGAAAGCGTCAGAATGCGAGGAGTATAGAACAATCAATTTAATTTCGCACGCAGCAAAAGTGTTGCTTAGAATACTAAATAGAAGGTTGGAGAGCAGAGCAAAGTGCTATTTAGGCGATGACCAATTTGGGTTTAGGAAGGGGAGGGGAACTAGAGATGCGACTGCGGTAATGAGGACACTAATAGATAGAAACATAGAGCATAATCAGGATGTTTTCGCTTGTTTTGTAGATTTCGAAAAAGCGTTTGACAGAGTAAACTGGGAGAAACTAATGCAGATACTGGGGAAAATAGGAATAGACTGGCGCGATAGGAGACTCATCCGAAACTTATATATGGGGCAGAGGGCTCAGGTAAGGGTAGCGGACGGTGAATCAGGGTGGGCAGTTATAGGTCGCGGGGTGCGGCAAGGGTGCCCGTTGTCGCCTTTACTTTTTAACATCTATGCTGAGGAAATGGTAAGAGAGGCATAGGATGAGCTAGACGTGGGAATGAAAGTAGGAGGCCAGTGGATAAAGTCGGTTAGATTCGCGGACGACCAGGCGTTGGTGAGTCGGTCATCGAAAGGACTGCAAACTTTAGTAGATGCACTGGGAAAGCAGTGTGAGAAATACGGAATGAAGATAAATAATAGGAAAACAAAAGTAATGAGATTCTCTAGGACAAAGATAAGCGAAGCTGGTGATAAGAGTAGGAAGTCACAAACTGGAGCAAGTAGAACAATTTAATTACTTGGGTAGTACGCTAGAAGAAAGAGGACATAGTAGCAAATACATTAAGAGGAGAATAGCGCTAGCGAAGGAAGCGTTCAATAATAGAAGGGAGCTGATGACGGGGACCTTAAGTAAGGATTTAAAAAAGAGGCTAGTAAATAGCTTGATATGGAGTGTGGCGTTGTATGGGGCGGAAACGTGGACCTTGAGGAAGGAAGACGAAAATAGGCTGAAGGCTTTTGAGATGTGGGTGTGGAGGAGGATGGAGAAGGTGCGTTGGACGGAAAGGAAGACAAATGAGGAAGTGCTTGACATGGTGGGCGAGGAGAGGAAACTTATAGATGAGATTAGGGGAAGGCAGGGTAGGTGGCTGGAAGGGGTAATGAGGGACGGTGGTTTGCTGAAGGTCGTGATAGAGGGAAGGATGTTGGGTAAGCGTGGAAGAGGAAGGAAGAGAATCGGTTTTATGGACGGGATGAAGAAAGGTAGGACTTATGCTGAGATGAAGAAAGAAATACTAGAGGTAGAAAGGGCACGGCACGTGTAAGAGTTCGTTGGATATCCTCTGACTTTCATCACAACCTACCTCTAACCGGTAGATTACTGTAATGATGATGATTCCATTATAACTAGGGAACTATCTCGCTCAAACCACCTTAAAGTTCTTTTATATATTTCTTTATTATATATAAATCCAAATCCATAGAAAATTTATCAAAAAGCCAAACAAGCTCTTTTTCTCTTAAGGCCATTGAATTCAGAATGTGGTTTGTGGGTTTTAAGTACGTTAATTCATCATCACTTCTACTTGCTCGTACACCTCTTCCTCCCTATGGTTGCTCGTAGGCATGTATACCTGGACCAGTACGAAATTCGTCGGGCGTGCTTTTATTTCTACCACTAGTATCCTGTCGTTCACCTGTTCAATGTTTACCACCCTCAGTCCCAACTTTGTGTTCAGTACCATGCCTACCCCCCGTTGACTCTCATCTCCCCCACTATAGATCACCCTGTAGTTATCACTCCAATAGTCCCCGCTATCCTTCCATCTAACCTCGCACAATCCCAAAGCATCTATTTTTCCTTTTTCCATTTCCTGCTTAATATTTTCAAGCTTCCCGGCCCTCATCATGGTCCTTACGTTCCAAGTTCCTATTTTTACCACTGTTTTCCTCCTCCTCTTCCTCTTTTTCTTCTTTTTCTCCCTCCTTTCCCATGTATCTTCTGATGATGATTCTGATTCTGTGCAAGGATTTCGTGTGATGACGACCGCGGAGGCCTTGCCTCCCCCGCTGCCGGGCACGACACCCGCCCTAGTGGGCGGCGTCCCGTAGTTGCCAGGAATCAGATCTCTTTGGATGACTTTCATGTTCTGGGAAGTGATAGTTGAGAGGTATCCCACGCGACTCAACGGTATTTTTAACGTGACACCATCACGGAACTACCTTTCGTCTGGCTCCTACCCTTCGACCTATCTGGCATGGGTGGCCCTACCAGGAGCAATGTACTTGCTCCTGCCAGTCCAGCTCTAGGGGTCATTGGAACGCACAAGTCCTTCCACCACGTCAAGGTCGTAGTTCAAGGAAGAGAAGTCTCCCAAGCGGGTTGATTGAAAATCCAGCAAATAGGCTGAAAATTAAAAAATATTTTATTAATTATTTAAAGTTGGGGCCCACCTAACTTTGCATTCCATTTTGATATTGGTATCTTTTAAGCATATTTCATGGAGGGAAGAAAATTAACCTACAAAATGGCTAATGATTTTTAAAAAATTACAAATTTACTAAGTAGTAGGCCATTTCGGGATATAGGCGGGTTTCCCCGTACCGTCTGAAAAAGGCAAGCCCGTGCGGGTCCCTCAGACGCGGGGCCCAGTTTAGCGGCACCTGTCGCACTATCCTAGGGACGGCACTGTATATGAAATCACTATCATTAGGAGTAGATTAACAACTCTAAGATCGTGCTTCCGTGCCGCAGGTTACTTGCACGATTTTTTTTATTTCTCTGGGATGGATTCAATACCGTCTTTACCATAAGGGCACACGGGACCCGAGCCCAGGGCCCCCGACTTCACGGGGGCCCCGAAATGCTGATATATTTGCTTAGACAAAAAAAGGAGCTCAATTTTTTTTTCGGTTTTCCAGTAGATGCCTACTACGATTTTCAATTTTTTTCCATAGAGTGAACAGTGAATATTTTAACAATAATAAATACGTATTATTTGCTATTTTGTGAAACTGATTAAGCATATGATATTTATTATGCCATAAGCATAATAAATATAACATCAGAACATAAAAATATTTTTTCTTGTCATTCCCTTTTTTTACTTCCCAACGGGGCGGCCCAAACTTTTGTGTGCCCAGGGGCCCCAGCATGTCCTAAGACGGCCCTGGGTGGATTGCTAGTGACTGAATTTGAAGGTTGTGCTTTCGAACGCGCACCGGATTTAAAATTCCTATTTTCGTTTGATTCAAGACTCAAGTGTTTATCGGTTAGTAAGAGTATAGCTTAGCGTAGGCCTGCATGTGTATTAATCGTTCCAAATTCCCCATGTGGTCCATTTAACGAAAAATATTCCCCATAACATGAACTGTTGTCATGCCTCTCCACACAATTTTCAGATCGCTGTTACAGTCAGCGCCGCGAGTGGCGACTTAGGTAAAACTAATAAAATGCTGGGTTTTGGTAGCACTTCTTGCGGCCAACTCGGATATCCTGTATGTAGTATCCCTGCTTTAACAGATGCAATGCTTCACCCTCGCAAAGGATGGAATAGTCTGTGTCATGGATACTATAATTTAAGGATAGAAGACTCCCATCTTCGGCGTGATACCTTTTTTGAAGCTGCCATCCGCTGCGCCACTGTCATGAAGAAGTCTATGGTGCCTATAAGGCTCCTTAGGCTCGGTTCACACGTATCGACTTCACGCCGTGCGTCGTGGTCGGCGCGGCGCCGTGCATTCCTGAACCCGCACCACGGACAACACGACCTGTGCCGTCGACAGCACGACCTTTTTAAAACTTGCCACACTATTCATTCTGTCAAGATGGATAACAAAACGAGGGTGCACTGTTTATAGGAAATTTTGTTCGAAATTAGGGTTTAGCCTTATGCAAATTACCGAATTTCAATGATCACATCAAAGAAATTTACATCACATAGAGAAGAAAAACCAAAATCTGTGAAAATAATAAGAGGTCTGCATCGGATGCATAGGTAGGTAATCATCAGCATCGACCATGCCTTGCTATAAGGTAACGTGAAGAATACAAGAGAGTACCTACTTACCTTAGCTTTAAGGTGGTTCCACCATAAAATGACTTAAATGTCATTTTATTCATATTCTGTCTACTTGTAGAAAAAGTTGTCCTCTATCTGATACGAACAACAAAATAATACCTTTCCACGCTATTTTATTCTATAATTGAACTTGAAATTTCATGGTGTTGGGGAATGGGGGAATGAGAGAAACACGGAGAAAAATAGTATTTTTCCATTCAATACAAATGCCATTTTCGTGGAAAACTGTCTCTACGAAGGAAATAATCCAGAGAAATCGAATAAAAATAGAATACAGGAATCTTACCACCTTATTTTTCTAGTTATTGAAGAATTAATGCCATAATTGAAGTCAAAATGCTGTAATTCGTAGGAAATGGCGCTGCAGTCGGCTCTTATGGCTGGAAAAAAGTGCTCATTTAAAATACATTCGTGGAATAATCTTCATATTTTGTACCTTACTTTTGGGTTTCTCTAGGTAACGCTTTGCATCAGTAAAAGCAGGATTTTTTTGACAAAATATCAAAAATGTGGAATTTAGTATTTGTTTTGACGCACACAGTCGCGGCGGAACCTCCTTAAACAAGCTTCTCTTTTCCACACCTAAATTTTGTTCTTTCTCACGGTTGCGGAATACCTTGTGGAGCATCCAGGAACAAAGCAAGATCTCATACCCATTTTTAGTCGAGCAATCAATCTTTTTCTATGCCGACAATCGGAAATCCCCACTAGCCGCCATTAGTAAACAAAGGGACAATGTGCCTCAGAGTTCTCACTAATGCAACCTATCGAACGCCTTCAAAAAATTAAACCAAAAAATAATGAAATTGCACTGAGCTTGGCGGGGCTGGTCTGTGTGTCACAGAATCGAAGCAGAAATGTTATATGGGAAAGTAATTTCTTCCTCTTCTTTATGACGTTTCGAATACTTCCTTAGCGTAATTCCTGAAGCGAAAGAAACATAAAAAAGACCAGACAATCTCCAAAGGGACAACGGTAATGAACTTCCAAGCGTGTATGAAAAGGGTGATAAAATTGCAAAAGGCAACAAGTGAGGCAGCATTATACAACGATACATTGAGAATAAACTCACAAATAAACAGTTCCGATATTTTGGTTGCCGCTAGCAACCTTTCGCACAGGAAGGAAAGAAAATTACTGTACACACACCGTTATTGCAGTTATGCTTTTGTTTAGTTTTCGTCCCCAATATTTTCAACAGTTGTGTTTCCTTCACTTCGGCAGTGTTATCGGAATTGTTTCTTACAAGAGAGTGGAAGAAACGTGAGGTCGAACTACGTTAACTGCACCATATCCTTCATTCCATCAACTGCAGACAGAGACAGGAAATATTTGTGAGCCCGATAAAGAAAAATGTTAATCTCACGAGAATGTGGCGTAGAGCGAGCGAGCTCTCCTCTGACTGTGATTCTCCGAAACTGAAGTACATACATGCATACCCCGACCATCGTCTCTTGAGTGCTTTTCATCCCTTCTCCCACAGAACCTGTACACCATCCGAGAGCACGGGACGCCTACTTTTGATTCCAAAATGCCCCGAAGGAGACAAGGGGATATTTGGAAGTAGAGCCATTTGGTGTGGCGCGGTGAAAAAAAAACGGGTACAAAAAAGAATGTATACTCGTATATAAAGGACTGGGACCACCATAACTCGATTCTAATGGGAAGAAAGGTTTTTTCACCCCCTTCCCCTTTCATTCCCATCTCCAAGTTAAAGAGCTCAGGAGCCTCAAGGAGACGGGAGGTCGGTGACAGATTAGGCAAAGTGGCAAAGGTCCAAGGCGATCGTTAAATCTCTCTCTGGTCATTTCATGCGCGTGGATTCAGCCGCTATTTCAGGTCTCATGTATAGTAGGCTGCGGCTGCACGATAATTTACCCACTAGGATGCGAGCACTAAAAGCGAATACGACAGTGTTTAGAGCACTACCAAACATTAAAAAAAAAGACTACGTCGAATCTCGGCGCTGGATAATAGTACTTTCCTTCCATGGGATGTGGCGTTGGAGGCGCAGAAGAAAAGAGGTGAACTAAGATTATCATCTCGGAGGCGTTTTAGGATTCATTTCGTAAATATTGATGGGAAGTTGTTGGCCGGAAAACCTCAAGTCTCGCCCACCGTGTTTGTTTCATGTGCTAGAGAAGGGGTGGCCAACCCGCGGCCCGCGGGCCGCAGGCCTTGAACATTTTTCCGGCCCGCGAGATTTATCACACTTTTACAATGAGCCTTTAGTATCGTTACTATTATATTATCTATGTTTAAATGTAAGAATAATAGTAAACACAGTAATAATAACTCATTATGTTTCAATTTTTCACTCCAAAAAATGTCTATAGTGGGTCTAAATCTAATATGGGGATTTATAATTTTATATGCGGCCCGCGTAGTTATGATGCATTTCCAAAGTGGCCCGCAAGATCATTAGGGTTGGCCACCCCTGTGCTAGAGTGTAGACTGTTCGGTAGCAGAGTCCATTTTCGTTATTGATACATTGTCAGTCTAACATCGCATTAAAACATCCCTCATCACAAGGCACATATATATAAACAGCGATGAAACCTGAGCTGGTGCATTCTAACTTAACTAAGCTACGGCTGCAATTGCCACGAGTGAAAAACACGTAACAAAAGTGATTTGTTGGAAGGGCTTTTTCTGTTGCTTTGAATCTTCTCTTTTATGCTCGGTTCTAGTAATGAATTCAGTTTATGTTTCAACATTCCGTAATGTTTCTGTCCTGATACTGTTATGGGTCTCTATAAATTGATATGAGCTTCTAATTTATTAAAATTACCCAAGCGTTGCATTTGCTAATAATGATGCTGGAAAATATAATTACAGTTAAAATATTGGGACACGGAAGTCAAATTACATTTGCATGCAAGTGCGTGCAAGGGTGGAAAAAATTACGCGAAACGTTTTTAGGATCTGAATGCCGCGTACGCGGGAACTAATATAATACGCTCTCTTCTTCATACAGCTCGCCAGCACTGAGAAAGGCGGCTGCAGCCATTAATATTCAAATTCTATATGATAAGAAATTGATTTTACGCGTCGCGAAAATAGAATCACTTTTGAGGTCGGATTCGCTAGACTGAACAGAATTCGTGAGCTTCCTTCACTCTCCGCAGCCAGCTGGAGTTCCGAAGAAGTAAGAAATTTGACAACTATACTTTTACGATAACGATACCATTTTTTGCTGTGACTCCTATAAAAAATATTGTTTCAAAATTAAAAATCAAGGAATTACACAATATATGGATATTATTACAGGGACAAAAATTACAAACAAAAGCCAGGGAACTAGCGGCCTTAGTAGGAAGCGACCGGATCGTTGGCATGGCTAAAACGCCAGATTCTCAAGCACTTTATTGATAGTAAGATCATTACTATCCTACGCCTTACTACTGGGTAATCGAAACTTCTTCCACAGCACGGATTTCGGAAGAGTAGATCTTTAGAAACCTAGCTTGAACTCCGAGATATTCTAAAACCAGGTAATGCGAAAGAGCTAGTCGACGCGCTATGTCTGGATTTCAAAAAAACATTTGACAAGGTTCCACACGAAATACTAATATTCAAATTTGTACCAAGTTAGATAAGCGAAAAAATAGTGAGAGTTGGCCACATGATTTTTCTAACCGATCGCATACAAAAAGTAATAATTTACGGCGTTAGTTCTGACATCGTTGACATCTGGCGTCCCTCAAGTAAGCGTGATCGGTTCCCTGTTTATTCCTCACATATATAAACGACATCAACCCTAGATAAGTAGTAAATGGTGTGTCTTAAGAGTGGTGGGGGGCTGGAACCGAACGTTAGTGAATGCACTGCAGTGCACTTCTCACGAAGGGAATCAAACCAACGCCATACATATGAAGTGGGAGGGGTAAATATAAACGAGTCACAAGAAGTGGAATACCTTGGAGGAATCACCCTGGGACTTCAGACTTGGCTGCATGGGGGAAACACACGAAACATTAAAGAAACAAGGATTCATCGAAGGGGAATGGTTGGAACATGAATATACATATGGATCTTAAACTTGGCCCCAGTGGTTGTTGCCAAACATTCCGCATGCACCGAAAAATCAGGACCAAGCAGACTGTAGCGCCGCCACTCTAGAGAAGATAGTTCTAATAAGGAAAGGCCGTGATTCAAATGGAGATACTGGAAATAAAGGTACCGGAATTGGCCTCCCTATTAACACCGGCCATTTTTGACACACACAAGCGGAACCATGCCGACTGCAGCGCGACCTATCTTATGCGGAAAGCTAGGGAACACCGTTGCCCGTACAGTGGTGCCGAAGATTTAGATCCATATGTATATTCATGGGTTGGAAAATGGAAAACTTAAAGAGCTGCTCTGGTTAGGCCTTATTTTTGTCAACTCCGCGAGCATTTTGGACCCTGCAAAGAGATATTTAATTCGTTAAAAAGCGCTCCACGAGTGACGATAATGCAGCTGG
Organism: Pyrrhosoma nymphula; assembly: GCA_963573305.1. Classification (NCBI taxonomy): domain Eukaryota; kingdom Metazoa; phylum Arthropoda; class Insecta; order Odonata; family Coenagrionidae; genus Pyrrhosoma; species Pyrrhosoma nymphula. The sequence continues at coordinate 152,265,029 of OY754329.1, read as the reverse complement.
TGGAATTAGTGGATTGGGAATTGTATTAGAGACTTGCTGGCTAAACGCTATAGCCTTAGATTATTTTGAAAACTCCGATCAGGTGATTTTCAATACAAAAACTTTTGAGGATATTATTTTGACCTTGCTCCTATACCTCTTGAACTGATTGGAGCGACAAAATAAGAAACACACACTACCAAACTAATAGCTATAAACATTCATTCTTTAAGCGCCCCATTATTGAATACAATAAAGGCAGCGTGTCATACAATTCACATTGCTCCGCTCTCCATTTCATGGCTGCTGCCCTAACACCCCCTGCCATTTGTCTCACGGCGGCTCTTAGGGTGGTATTTAGAAATATTATTTTGCATTTAACGTTAGAGTAAATACGACCAAATTGGAAACAGACAACGGAAATGTGTGTGACAGAAAGTGCCTTCTTATAAAAACGGGTTATAATTTTTTTTTCTTTAATTAGGTAAATGTGCATCCTTCCGGCCGGTCCTCTCTGCGATATTCGCCTCGCCCTCCGTCCTCCTCTGTCTCCGAGAATCCTCTCAAGTTGTCTCTCTCTAAAGCCCGTTTGACACGACACTTGATCCAGCACAAGGTCTAGTATACTCGCTAGTATGCTAGCTTTCCAGTATCGTGTGAACAGAACCAGTATACTGTCTAGCAAGCATGCTAGCTAGTTTACTACTTAGGTACAAGTTTGCTACTAGACCCAGTAGGACCCAGTGGCCATCTACCAATCACGTTCACGTTGCAGACGGTGTGCGATCTTCTCTTCTTTAAATTAGTATGGAATCATATGGAATAACTGCTTAATAGCAAGCGCAAGGTCGATGATCGTGTGAAACCTCCTAGTAGGGTTCCAAGCATGCTAGATTCCGTCCTCAATATCAAGTAGCGGCTAGCACACTAGGTCTTGTGCTGGATCAAGTGTCGTGTGAAACGGGCTTAAGCCGTCGCCACTGCCACTGGGCTTATCACTACTCACACAGGGATCGCCTTTCTCTTGATTTTTATGTACTAATTTTCAAAACCGGATCAAAAGGAGGGAACTCGAATATGACAGTCGGGACAATGAATCAAGTATGCGTGTCGTCGTGCACCTAATCTTTCGAGCCCGTTAAATTGTCCTCCCCGAAATGCAATTGAATGCGACCGCAGCAAAATCTCCTCTGCTGTGCCCGATGTGTCATCTCTAATTTCTTACGTCACACGCTCTGTTTATAGAGAAAGATTCAAGACTCATCCCTCAGATCATCCAGATTGTAGCATTTTTTTCTCAATTTTGTTTCAAACTTAGTTCTGAGAATTTGTGTGGTATTTATGTACCATAAGTGATTTTAATAGTAGATGATCTGTTCCACAGTGTGCTCCTCTTTGTATGTACTTTCTCATCGTAAGGTCTGATTGATGTGTGCTGTTTTATCACGATGTAGTCCATAATTGATTTGAATTTGTTGTCCCCTGAATCCATGTATATTTATTTATATCTCTGTGTTGAAAATATCCATCTAGGATTTGTAGCGAATTCTCTTCACGTAGTTCTATCCATCTTATTCCATTATCGTTTATCACAGCCTCTCCGTGAAGCCCAATTATCTTGCTATCAATAGCTTTGCCTTCCCTCCCCTTTAAATCTCTTATCATTATTATTTCGTCTATTTCTTGTTACCTTTAATTCTCCAGATAGTGTACTGAAGAATTCATCCTTCGTTATGGTAACCGAGTCGTTTGTGGGTGCATAAATACAAAATATTATTAATTCTCTTCCTATCATTTTCATATCAACGGTTTAACTTCTTTGGCTTATCGAATTCCAGTCCACTATATTTTTTCCATTTCCTTTTTTATCGCTATTAAAACTCCTACTGTAGCCCTATCTGATTTTTCCACTCCACTTCATAAATTTATGTATGTCTCCTCATATTTATTTCCCGGTCCTTTTTTATTCATTTCACTGAGGACTGCAACATCAATATTATAATTGTGGAGTTCACGAAACACTTGCTCCTCTTTCGGGGTCAATCCTCCTATATTCCAGGATCCAATATTCGTTGGCTGTTTCCTTTTGTAATCCATTCGGTTTCCGAGGCTTATTTTTTGGGATTTTTAGTAATAATGGGTTTGACTTAGGAAAGGGAGCTGGCCTATCGCTAAAACCCTCCTCCTTTATCCGGGCTTGGGATCGGCAGGGGTAACTGAGCTACTCAATCCACGACTCAACTTACTTTAGCGGAGTTATTTAAAAATAATGATTAGGGGAAATATTCATCTCACTTGCTTTTTATGATAAGTTTTGGTGAAAATGAGCATTATTAAGTTGAAGAGGGAAAAAATTCGGAGTTGGGGAAAGTTCGAATTTTTAAATCGTCCTCAAGTATAAAGTAAGCGGTCTTAGATCGATTTCGCGGAAAGAGCACAAACTAACTCTCAAGTTAATGTGTATCACCGATCTAATTATATCCAGTTTGAGGTACCTAACTGCTCTTATTAATTAAATAAAAATCAAGATAAGTGGAAAAATTGACTGTCCTGTTGTCGTCCTGTTACTTATACTAATTATATCGTTCCAATATAATAGAATTTCATTATATATTTCCAAAATACGCCTCGTATATAAGTGACATCTTAAGCGAAGTCCAGCAAGTCGTTTTCTTCTCTTTTATAATGAGTCTCTGCGAAGTGCATTATAATGTATGGCAGTTGAGTCCCTTAGGTCTCGTTGATCTTAGGTTTCATGTCCTATTTTAGCCGTCCCGTGTACAGGTGCGTTCCTTCCTCGTGCCTCTTCCCATTCTATTTCGTGGGCCTTTCAAATTTGTCCTGGCTCAAAGTGCGGCCTGTCCATCTGGACCTTGCATTCCCGATAGTGCTTCACATGGTGTTGTACTCCTCAGCTGCATCCATCTCCACCACTCCGAAATCGCATCCACTCTTTCGTACACGACACAAACAACGCTGCGCGCGAATAGTTTAATCTTTAGGACCGATATTCATACCGTAATCAGGGATGCAGTTCTCCTTGAAAAATCCATTTGACTCGACCGGGATTCAAACCCTCATCTCCAGACATGTGTTCACCTACGACACCACCTTCGCTCGGCCCCTTGTTAGTCTTAGGGCCGTATGCAGAGACCAAACTGACGAAACTGTCGCGCCAAAGGGTGGCAGCAGTAGGTACAGTTATCGGTGGCTATCGGTGGTTTCCCTACTAATTGTTGTCTTAAACGTCCCGACAACCGGACCCACCCGACACTGTACGAAGTAGGGATGTCGACTAGATCGCTGTAATTTTCATACTTACGTCATGCTTCCGTGACGTTTTGTGTAACGTTTTTCCATGTTTACTGTCCACAATACGTTGCGCCGATCAGTGCCGATTGAGCAACATTGAACGAGCTACACATATGACCTGACTCATAAAGACTGGATGTTATAGATGTTTGTCACATTTCCCATTAACCAAATTGTTTAACTATTGCTCCAAGATGACTGACACTCTTCAAAGGATCTAAAAATATTTCGTTATATTTAATCTATGGGAAATGGTTTTCATGAACTTCAAAATACCATTATCATGCAGATTTCTTTCTAGGACTGTTAAATAAAATTTGCTCAATGAATTATAACCGTAAATTAAACCTATGGCAGAAATTATTCCGACAAAAAAAATGTGTAGAGAGCTAAGTCTAATCCTTAAACCTGCTTTTCTAAAAGTAATTGGATAATTCCCCAATGCACTGTATATGTTAATCGTATTTGCAACTAAATGTTTCATAGCAATATAAAGGGTACCTATTCATCTTAAACCATGAAATTCTAGTCTTTTTAATGGACCTCAGGTTAATGGATCAAGACCAGTGATATTAACATATACATGTATAAAGAATTGATTAACAGTTAATGAAATATAGTAAACCTCGAAACCTATGATTGAGTGAAATGGTGTTTAATATTAAAAAGATATTGCGGGAAATAAGTAAAATTGGAGCATACTTGGATGCCAAGGGATTCCAGAAAATGCCACAGGTAACGAAGATGGTGAATGGTCATATATAGCCTGTTTTTTCATGAAAAATACAGGGTAATGAGCCCAAAAAGTAATGCTATATAAGGTAAGGCTATGCATTGTTCCATGTCACCGCTTTGAAACTACTATAGATAATTGGACATCCTATTCTCTTTCTTTCAAAAGAAATCTTTGAGAGCATATTCAATATTTCTAACAATAAATTCAATTAAAAGATCAAGTTATTTTCCATGCACATTCTGTAGCGTAGGCAGCGCGGAATGATAAGGCGTTTCTTCGTTGAGAGAAGATGTTTATTGTACAGCTCTTCTTACAAGACTGCCTTGAGTGGCAGGAGAAGCGGCTTTTATATTGGTGGCGAAGATGGAAGAATTGTCTGGAACGCCGCACCAGAATTCTATAGAACCATCTAGAAATGTTCTGAAAAATCGGAATAAAATGTTTGCCGCCACCGAGAACCGAAAATTGGCCGCCCGCATTGGAGGCGAGGGCGGATCCACCGAGCCAACGCGTCAAGTGTTGTGGAGATACGCTGAGTATCACCACAATTCCATAACGGAGTTGTTCAATATTCGGACATTTTTCGGACGTTTCATTATAACAGGCATATATAATTTAATAATTGGATATCGCCAGACTGAAAAAACACATTTGGATCGTTAACATCAACAAATGCCAAGAAAAAAATTGCCAAAATCCAGAGGCGATCGACGAATTTCCGCCATATTGGCTCAGAAATTCATCCCTTTACAGCTATAGGGTGCCCCAGACCACCCTATAACTTATCGGGAAGGGATCGGTTTATGAAAGCTTATTTGAAGTTAGAGTTGACCCGACAACCGTATAATGACGACTAAGAAATCGGTGTCGGATCGGTTCACCCTGCTTCTGACGTCATATCGGTACAGTTAGCCCTATAGGGACGTCTCTGCATACGGCCCTTTGCACTGCATCATTGAATTTCGATTCGAATGCGTGCCTAAATGCGCATTGGTTGTCGCCGTGACAGCTCGAGCGAACTGTGCGGCGACGATTTATATCACGCCCCCGGAACAATGGCGAAGCGGCGAGCGTGTTCGGGTTTGTTCCCTTTTTCATCGATAGAGGGGAGGTGGTTATGGGGGGGAGGAAAGGGGTGGAAGGGGAAAAGAACTGGCTTTTCCGTTTGCACGCACAGCAGACAGCGCCCTCAGGGGAGGCGGCAAAAGTGAAAATGACCCCTGATGGTGATGCTGTGTCGGAACTCGCCTTTGGGGCACCGAAACCTGAAATTTCAGGGAGGGCGCCATCTTCATGGGTGTCAAAACTTGTTAGGTATCATGAGGCTCATCGCATGAATTAGGTATGTAAATTTTTCGCTCGCCGGATTGAGGACGGATGGAATCAGTTCTAAATGCGACTCCATATTGATATATACCCCTAATTCCTATTGCTTGAAGGTAGTTTGAGCGAAAAATCACTTCACCTAGAGTTTGATGAAATTGGCCTCATTTTAAAGAAAAAACTCATCTTTCCAATGATATCAAAATATAAACCCCATACCGAACTACTTTTCGAGCAATTTGCCAGAAAATGCAAGCTGTTTTACATGGGATAGATTATGGCTGTGCGCTCCAGAGGGAGAATGTTGAAGGAAATAGGAATTTATAAAACCTAGATTTCGTCAAAAAACTAACGGTGTACAGTTTGCATGTTTTCTCAACTATTCATAAAAAATAATCTATTACTCACCACAGTAATTCTTAAAGAATTCTGAAGGGTTTTCAACCGTACGGCGGGAAAAAATGAGTAAAGTTAGAGAATTATGTCGCTTTATTTATTTAATTACTAAGAATTTTGGTCATATATAACTATATCTTTTCGCCATTAATATTACAATATTTATTTCATACATCTTACAGACGCTGAAATAAAAAAATAAAATTTGAATATGGTCTCCATTATGACTACTACTACGACTATGAATGTAATACACGAACGGTTTTGTTCATATATTTGTCAAATTGGCTTTCATCCGCTGCCAAAGATACTTTAAAATATCTCGTAAGCCTTCAAATAACGAAAATAGGATATGCAAAAACAGTGAACTATATCCGATATTATTTATATTATTACAGCATTCTACTTCGATATTATTACTCTTAATAGTCTTGTGTTTACCTATATCAAATATCTTGTGAATACAGCGGTAAGTTTTTAAGTTATTAACGTATGAAGTGGTGCTACCGTTTTTGTGCCGGCAAAAAGCGTGCCTTTTTTCATACAAGCTCAGATAAAAATATTTAAACAGCACTAAAAAATCACAAAGTAAAGCAGTTGGACGGATATATAAATTATCTTTGATATGCAGTTTATTGTGTTGCAGTCGGTTTATTGGTCGGTCGGTCGGTTGCATGAGATATAACATCTCAAACTCGGGTATCTCGACTTTTTGTATGGACAGTATTGAACTATCTCACCTAAACCACCTTAAGCGTGAGAACAAGTGGATTGAATCAAGAATGGTGGGGAAATATTTTTTTTCAATAAAGGTGGTTTGAGCGAGATAGTTCCCTAGTCAAAATAGATACCATATTATAATTTTATTTTTAGACTTCTGCGTCCGTAAGAAGGGTGAAATAAGTAATGTAATATTAATGGCGCAAATATATAATTATATATTATTAAAATTCTCAGTAATTAAATAAATAAAGCTGCATAGGTCTCTAACTTGACTCATTTTTTCCCGCCGTACGGCTGAAAATCCTTCAAAACAGCAGGTTCTTTTGCGATTCTGTAAAAAATACTGTGGTAATAGATCATTTTTTATAAATATTTGAGAAAACATGCAATCTACACACCGTTAGTTTTTTGACGGAATCTAGGTGCTAGAAGTTCCTAATTTTTTAAATGTTCTCCCTCTGGAGCGCACAGCCATAATCTATCCCATGTAAAACAGCTTATATTTTTAGACAAATAGCTCGAAAAGTAGTTTGGCAAGGGGTTGATATTTTGATATTATTGGAAAGATGAGAGTTTTTTCTTTAAAATGAGGCCAAGTGCATCAAATTCTAGGTGAAGTGATTTTTCGCTCAAACTACCTTAAGGCATGAATTCTTAATGATTTCATAAGTGAGAAAGGTAAATTTTTGATAGATTTGTGATATGTCACTTCCTTGAGCAACTAGCGGGGAAGACCTTCACCTTAAGAAAGGGGCGAAGTCCTTTTAAGGGGGATAAAGTTCTCGGGAAAACTGGTCATGTGATCTCCTGTTTGAAAACTATTCAATGTGTTCTATTACCAGAGAAACCGTGCATGCCTCTTGCACTTTCCGCCAAAACTCCTAATGGAAGAAAACTATCCTCCCCCTTTATAAATACTAGCAGAAGGTACCCGTTGAAATTCAACGGGTGTGAAAAACATTGAACTTATTTTATTAGAAAATCACAAAGCCTGAAGTAAAACTGTCAGCGTGGTCATTTGAGGAGTTCGTAACCTATTTTGTGTGTTGTGTTCGTTGTAGTAGACACGCTGACCGTTTTTCAGGTCCACGGAGAGGTGAGTGACTGTTGGTCCCTTTTTCATGTACGGGAAACCCAAAAATGGGCCCCACATAATCATTACTACTTAAATAGGACCCAGGTTTATAGATGGCCACATCGTCCATCCGGTTATCTTGAGCCGTCTTCTGAGTGATTAACAGCTTAATCGCTTCCCTTGTGTAGATGAATATATTTTCATTCAGTGACTTAATAATTGAGTTGCGCCATTCAACTTTGATATGTGCATTGAGTATCTTAATCAGGATTGGTGAATAGGGTACAATCCAACGGTTTACAACGTCAAAAGGAGCATTTGCAGCAGAAGCCATGTTTATTTGACCTATGAATCCTCCATCACCCGGACTGCGCCTTCGGCATAAAGGGTAGCCATAATCATTGGAAATATTTTGTGATTCTTAGTGCACTTGTCGATTTTCATGCACGGATGTCGTTCATTGCGCAGAATTTCCGTTCTCCTTTCGGGTAAGAAGCATGTAGTGACGCCATTATAATTTTCGCCATCTTAAATCAGATTGAGGTTTCGAAACAGATGGGTCCATATTTGAACAAGATTTGGTTTAACTCATTTGTTTATCTCCCCAACAACCATATTAATTTTAATAATTATTCTAACGCTTCTGCCCATTTTTGAGCCCCCTTACCTCTGCGCCCGGGGCAGCTTGCCCTCCCCCTCTAGATCCGTCACTGAATATCCATAAACTCCATGATTTTTTGCACTAAATAAGATATGAATGGTTTCTTACAATGTATTAATGTTGATTTTTTTCTTCCCGTTGATATTTAACGGGCACCTTCTCAAGTTTTATATAATACCCATGGGTATGTTATTGTTGTAACTAATGCCGAGTACGTTCGTTATCTTGACTGATATTCTGGTGTTTCATGCGGTTCCGATTATGTTTTTCTAACTCTTAAGAATATTAATATATGAATCTAAAGGCGGCAATAGATGGTTGCAATAAATTCACCAAATCATCTATAAAATACAAAATTAAAACGAAGGAGGAAGTTAGAGGGAGTGGGGAGAACATATCTCATTTTCTCATGCCTTACGTGGTGTTAGGTACTCCATTACTAATTGTAAGTTAATAATAAACTTTTTATTGTCCACGAAAAACTCTTAATTGAATTTGCTTATAAATTAACTAATTTATTGAATATAATAAAAATGTTTTTCGTGGACTCTACAAATATTTTCTTGGACTTGGAAATTGGGTGGAATTTGGGTGTAAGTGACTTCGTCAACAGGAGCTGGGAGGACAGGAGGAGGGGGGGAGTAAAATTCAAATCATTGGTCATCGAACACTACGTGTCTACTGGGTCGTCTCCCAACACATCTTCACGGCTTGAAGAAGGAAAGTGAATTATCGGACCTCATCTTTACGAAAGCTGATTCAGGGGAAATGCATTGTGGTGTTCAATAAGAGTGATTATTTCCATGAAATGCAAACAATTCTTAAATTTTTCGGTTTCTTTGAGCTAACAAAATATCCTACCTAAAAATACCAGACAGAACTTAGGAAGATATTTAAAGGTTACCTGAAACTGTTTCCCACGACCACTTAGGTTTCGTGCGTTTAACATGATTCCATTGCCTCCAAGATTGCTTGCTGGAAACACACAAAAGAGATCTTCCAATCAGATACGTGATTTCACATGTCGCGGCACCATGCGATAAATTAGCTATGAAAAGTAATTGTACGTTGAGAAAATATTTTGGAATTAAAGCAAAATATGGTATTCAAGAACTCCGTTGGCTTGGCTAAGAAACTTGTTACCGTCAATCCCTCACCTCTTCCTTAGTTAATGTATTTCGATGTTACCAAATTATATACGAGTGGTCCAGCTATGGAGGCAGTTGTTAAAGTTTCGTCACTTGCTGCGTCGACTTGGAAACTCGATAGGTGCGGAAAATTCCCACAACACTCGTGCACAGCAGATTCACCATCGATCCCTTTATTAAATTGGTCGACTACTATTCCAATCTTGTGTTACCGCTCCAGTCGTGTCGACCATCGATCGCGTTTCTGCCTTCGAAAAACACAAAACGTGATCCACGTTCGACACGATTTCAGCGTCGCGAAGGCCTCTAGTGGTAGATGGCCCCACCGCTCATATATCACTCCAGGAGTGACGCAGGTTCGTCTCGTAACCCCGTGCGTAGAGCCCACGTTGGCGGAAGTAATCTTTGGAATCCTCACGAAGTAGATGGTGGTGATAGGTAAGGTTCCACTTCCCTTCTCCCTGGAGTTTCCGCGTATCCCCGTGATCACGATCTGAGGTCGGAGGAGGGCGAGGACCACGTTCGTTGACGCTCTCATGTGCCATCTTGTCCTCCTTTGCATCTCCCCGATGATCGCACGGGCACAGATACGAACAGCGAGCCATCGTCCACGTTCTGCTGCTGCGAAATACGGACGGAGAGAGACACAGAGGGCGATGGTGTGTGGATATAAAAAGTGCTTTCTCGGTAAACTTGCACGACTGAAAGAGAAGAAGGGCGGTGCACCTCCACTTGTGCCCCACTCCCACCCATCCCCCGGTGCGCCCATCTCTCTTCATCTATTCTTTCTTCCTCGCCGTGTCTCCGTTCGTCCTCGCCCGTCTTCGGGTCGTTTGGCATATCACTGCTCTGAGAATTCAAACCCTCGCTGTCAAGAAATGGATATCATCTTTCTAAGAACACGGCGAGACACTACCTTGCCAGCTCTTTGCCGAATAGAATATGTGGAAGAGCCGTTTTCCGAATGGACATAGGAATCGGGCGCGGGTGCTCCCTGGAGACTCCAATTCAAAAAGTGAACCAGTTCTTAGCAGCATATCGCGTTAGAATGGTTCTTACGTACGTTTCCTCCTCGGTTACATATTTTTTAAATAAATGTATTAATCGCATTATACTTTTTTATAAAATCACACATTCGACCATAGCGTGTTTTTCAGCGCACCAGGTGAAACAATAGAGTCAAGGTATAGCTTCAGGTAGGTAAAATTTGCTATTACTGATTATTCCAGTCATAAAAACAAAGATTTCATCATTAACACTATGAGGACGGATGTTATTTTTGCTACCCAGAAAGACGGCTGGGGGTCATTTGACCCCTAACGTTTTGTTATTATTTGTGCAGCATTTGGGTTTTGAACGGGCTATGACAGCTAAGGTTGTAGCTCGTCGACTCGAAGACCTTATCCTAAGACTGGCCCAGCATTCATTCGGTGACGGAAGTCTTTTGGGCCCAACATTCATTCGCCCATGTTGGATTCGAACCCGGGACCATTGGATCAGGGGCGATGAGGTGGCCACGTTGGCACCATGACTACTGCAGCTGCTTTATCATTTGCGGGACTCTTTATTTCCCTGGAGAGCTACATTATGGTAAACATTTGTTGTATGTTGATGCTTGAAGAGAAGTTTTCTTTTCCCAAAACATAAGCGGTGACTTATTCGATGCCGCACAACGGCTACTTTGACTTTCTTGGTTTTGCACGGGCTTCATGCGGCACATCATTCCCACCAATTCTTCTTACTTAGCTTGGAATTCATTTCTTTCTACTCAACTTGCTATTTGTTTTTTCTACAAACAACATCCCACTTAATGAGCCATATTCTTCGCAAATCAGATTGATTTAATAAAACTGGGAAGGTGTACAATTTCTCCGGTGAACGAGAAGTATGTATTCTACTCATGCCACTCAATCTCCACTACAACTTTATTTCCCTCACGAAGAAGAATGTTTCTCCTGAATCACATTTTAATTGCTTCCGGTGTTGTTTGTTCTGTTACATGCTCGCTGATGCTCGGACGAGGCTGACGTGCCTAGCGGACGCTCCGTCTAACTTTCACTTCCTCGTAGAAACCTCCCCCATTCCTGCCACTACCACCATGCCGCCGAAGCCTGCCTCGAAGAAGGAAACCGACCGCGACGATCTTAAGTCTATGGTCGATGGCATCATGAAGACAATGTCTTCGTTTAAAGAAGAATTGGAGCTGGCAAAGAAGGAAGATACGCCCAAGAAACAGGCAAATCTCTCAGCTCTCGAGGAAAGATTTCTAGCCTTCAAGGTGACGGTGGAAACTGATCTCCGGCGTTTCACGCAAAAGTTGGATGAGCTCCAAAAGAAGACTGAGGACTTCGACGATCGCCTCGATGCCCTAGAGCAATACTCCCGGAGGAACTGCCTGCTGATCCATGGAGTGAAAGAAATTGATCGGGAGGATTGCTTGAAGGTGGCTGAAGACTTCTTCTCCAGCAACCTAAAGGTTAAAGTCAACCCTATCCTTCTTGGGCGAGCGCACAGGATTGGCCCAAACCGTGCTTCGAACGATCTCTCTAGGCCCATAATTGTGAGATTCGTCTCCTATCAGGAAAGGGATAAAGTCTGGAGGGTGAAGAAAAACCTTAAGGGAACGGGCTTCCTAATCACTGAATCTCTCACAGCGACCCGCAAGAAGATTCTCCTGGAAGCAAAAAACTGGGTGGGCACCCGTAATGCGTGGACGCAAGACGGAAAAATAGTCATTCTACGAGAAAATGGCACGAGGGCCTTCATATCTTCGATGAGGGACCTTCAGAGGGAGAGGGGAGGTTAGAAAATTCTCATTAACAAGAGACGGAGTCTCCGCAACATAGCATAGTCATCTGACAAAGAGGCAGAAGAAGGCAACGCTGTTCTGTGTTTTGGTCATTGCACATCGTTACCTCTGCTATCGCTTATTCACCTGTTACTGGTTACCCAATCATCCCTGTTCCTGGTAATCCACTCGCTCTCGTACCTGATCGTCTATTTCATCCCTGTTCCTGGCCTGTTCATCCCTTTTCCTGGTTGTTCATTCATCCTCGTTCCTGGCGGACCATTATCAACCCTGTTCCTGCTTCGTCATCGCGCCTGATCAACCCATTCTTGTGGACGCCAGATTCATCCCTGACGGCCCACAGTCTCATCCCTGTTCCTGAGTATCCAGTCATCCCTGTTCCCGTTTCATCGCTGTTCGTCTCACGCCACACCGCTGACCCGGCATCATCTTTCCAGCGGAATATCCTCGTGCTCCCCCAGCGTTAGTGTCCCCTAGTGTTAATAAGTGATCCCATAGTGTAATATAGCCCTATTGAAGGGTAATTAGTGTTATCTAAGTGTGTGTTAGTGCTTACTAAGTGTCTAAGTGTTAAAAAAAAGGCATACTATTTTACTATAAGTGATCTATAATTGTGTGTGTTCCCAAGTGGTTTTCATTCCCCTTTTCGAGTTTCACTTTTCCTTTTGTCTATTTTATATGCCAATATTTCTTTTGTCAGTGTAAAGTTAATTTTCCAATGGAGAATTTGAATAATTCCGATAGTGACACTTTTCGCTCGCCCTATCCCATACTCGGTCAGATGTCGCTTCAAGCTTCTGCTGCGATAATCAGCATTCCCTCAATAACTACAATGTCCCCTCATTTCCAAAATGCACCTCATGCAGTGCCCCGTCCTCTAAATATTCCACTCCCGAGCGACTCATCGATAAACCCTCTAGCTGAACCCATTGTCCCTTCCCTCACTTCGACCCCTGCGGCAACACTCCACAGCTCATGTACTCGGCGAAATTCCCCCCCCCCACATGACTCACTAAATGTTCCACTCCCGAGCGACTCATCGTTAAACCCTCTAGCTGAACCCTTTGTCCCTTCCCTCACTTCGACCCCTGCGGCAACATTCCACAGCTCATGTACTCGGCGAAATTCCCCCCTCCCACATGACTCACCTGAAATCCCTCTTGCCCAAGCATTTTTACCTGCACTTGTCCCAACCCCCGCGGTCGCACAGACAACCAACCTAAATCCTAATGTACCTGAATTCATCCCCTCACGCATAAGCAAAAAGCACTCTAATAGTTGCCAATCAACATCTAACATGTGTCATACATATTCCACGGGGAAGCTTCTAGAAAACAAAATAAAATGCTTTCCACGCTCTTTCAAAATGATACACCTAAATGTACAAAGTTTGCCAGCTCATTATGACGAGCTACGTTCACTTCTCACTAGCAACAATCTACACATCATATCCATGGCCGAAACATGGTTGAAGCCCTCCATGCCGTCTAAAGCAGTTGAACTCCCGGATTATACTCTTTTTCGTAATGATCGCGTTGGAAAACGCGGTGGTGGCGTAGGAGTATACGTACGCAACGACTTAAAATGTAAAGTACTTTCAATGAGTGAGTCCAACTATGACAGGAGGCCGGAATATCTCTTTGTTGAGATTAAAATAGATTTCACTAAGATTCTTATCGGCATCATCTATAGGCCACCTAAACTGGGTCACCTAGACGATCTGGATTCGGTAATATCGGAATACTCCACGGAATATGAACATATAATAATAGCAGGAGATTTCAATGCAAACTTTAATACAGATGCGCATGACACAGTCTACTTTAAGCGAATGTTCACCGAAAACAATCTCAAAATCCTACCTTTAGGCCCGACTAATACTACGAAAACTTCGTCAACATGGATTGATCTTATGGCTACGGCAAAAAGAGAAAAGGTTATTGCGCACGGACAGCTTCCAGTTCCTGGTATCTCTTCTCACGATTTACTGTACCTTGCCTATTCAGTTAAAGCTAAAAAATTCGAGCAGAAGTTTATAAGTCAACGAAATATCAGGGAAATAAACGACAATGAATTACTTAATGCAGCATTCTCACTTCCATGGGCCCATATTGAATTCACTGATTCAGTTGACGACAAAGTTGAGACTCTAAATTCACTGATGATTTATCTGCTTGACAAATTTGCTCCTGTAAAGATGATCCGAGTTTCGAAGCCACGAGCGCCCTGGTTAAATTCAGAAATAAAACAATCAATGGCAAAACGAGACTCAGCCTTCCGTTTTTTTAAGAAAACAATGACTCTCGATGCATTTCAAAGATACAAAAACTTGAGAAACAAGACGAAACAGCTTATAAGAAATTCGAAAATTAAATTCTTCCACTCAGTCACTAAATCTAACCACTCCTCGGGAAAATTGTGGAACAAACTTAAATCACTTGGTATAGGTAAAAGTAAAGACCTCATTCTCCCTCCTGACTTGTGTCTGAACTCCTTAAATGATAAGTTTTCCCAACCCCCGAACCTTATTCAAACCGAAATCAAAGATAAAACTCTGAAACTGTACGCCTCTAAAGACTCATACATATTAAATAGAGACCAAAAATTCGAATTTACCCCTATTACCCAAATACAAGTTGAATCGTGTTTCAAGAGAATCAAGTCTAAAGCACAAGGCTCTGATGGTATACCGCTAGATTTCTTAAAAAAGCTCTTTCCTGTTATTATCCCATACATCACCAATATTTTCAACTCCTCCCTATCTCAGAATCACTTCCCAAGACAATGGAAGCGAGCGTTAATCAGACCTATTCCAAAAAAGAATAATTCCCAAGGGGAAAAAGAATTCCGTCCAATATCCTTTCTTCCCATCCTGTCCAAAGTTCTCGAAAAACTTGTATATGAGCAGTTAACACATTTCTTAAAGTGCAACAATATTCTTGATAAATGCCAGTCTGGTTTCCGACACGGTCACAGCACGTCTACCGCATTAGCTAAAATCACCGATGACTTGAGACGCTCCATGGATCAAAAAGAAGTTTCAGTACTCGTGTTGCTTGACTTTTCGAAAGCTTTTGATTCCTTAGACAAAGATATCCTTGCAGCAAAAATGAGAGGCATGGGTTTTTCTCCTACAGCAGTCCACTGGATAACATCATACTTATCAGGCCGGTATCAGCGAGTAATTACAAATGATTTATGCTCAATGTGGATCAAAACAGCAAGAGGTGCGCCTCAAGGCTCTATACTAGGACCTCTGCTATTTTCCCTGTACATTAATGATTGCCCTTCAGTGATTAACCATTCCAAATATCATCTTTATGCTGACGATCTCCAAGTATACCTAAATTCAAATGTTAAAAGCCTATGCAATGGAATATGTAATTTAAATAATGACCTAGAAAACATCAACAATTGGAGTAAATCCAATTTTCTAAGCATAAACCCTAGTAAGTCGCAGGCTATTATAATTGGATATCCGAAAATACTCAAGTCAATCGACAGGGATCAATTACCGCAACTACGCATTTCTGATTCTCCTATAAAGTACTGCGACGAAGTTATTAATCTAGGACTGGTCATTGATGAAAGTCTGTCTTGGTCATCTCATGTAACTAAGGTATGTAAAGCAGTGAATAAGTCATTATTTCCTCTAATTCGTTTCAAACACTTTATTCCTCTCTCCTTAAAGAAGCAATTAGTTTCAACCTTAATATTTCCCCATTTTGACTATGCCGATGTTGCCTTTCAAGACATATCTCAGGCCCTGTCAACTAAACTTCAACGCTCCTTCAACGCCTGCATTAGGTTCATATTTAATTTACATATATCAGATCATACTACCAATTATATTAACAATCTCAATTGGTTAAAACCTAGTTCACGACGCCGGCTGCATATCCTTGGTCTTCTCTATCAAATTTTACAAACAAATACACCAGCGTACCTAAGAGACGAGTTTCAAACACTTAGTAGAGTACACGACTCAAATACGAGGGGAAATGATAAACTCGTTATTCCTCACCACCGGACAGTCAGATTCAATAAATCATTCATTGTGACCGCATGTCGCGAGTGGAACAACATTGACTTACCGCTACGTAAATCATCATCACTCGCATCCTTCAAAAGGGCACTATACGAAAAACTTCTCCGAGAACAACAACGAGACACATAAAACACCATGGGAACAGTAGGAAAGATTCAACACTAATCTCCTCCTGCCTCATCTTATATTCTTTTTCTTTCCAGGTACTGGGTGATATTTTCTTGTATTTGTATACATCCATGTTTACATTAGCTCTTTCTCAGTAGGTTTTCGCAGGTTTTTCACGCCCCCCTTCTTGTGTGGGCGTTTTCCTGCAGTGGGTTTTTTTCCAATAAGGACGACAGTCAATATCCTTAGGTTTTTCCCACGTTTGCTCACATCTTTTTACACTTTGCTAACTTATAATTTTGATTGTTGAATGTAATTCCAAGAGCAACTTGACAATGTATTTAACTGCAATAATTTTATGTTTGACGAGGGGTTAGATGGAAGATGGGACTTTCTAGTCCCAATCTCGCCCAATAAAGACGTTTTATTATTATTATTATTATTATTATTACAGGGCTCATGCTTTGTGGTGTGATGCCTTGCTTATAAGGGTTTTCTGCTTCATTGATTGCTGTTCGAATCTTCTCTTGATGGATTGCAATCTTCACTAAATTATATTATAAACGATATTAGTCGCAGCATCTATCAATGCCATCTATCGTATGACGTTTTATCTCTTGGCGATGAGGTGGTTTCTTCCTTAACGCAAAATAATTGCCCAGAATCATCGCATTTCCAACGGTTGCTTTTTTCGTCATATACTCTTCTCCCAATACTCTCATATGATTCGGCGATGCAGTGTTGTTATTGTTTATAAAAGGTGATTGTTGTGATTCTGTGCGTCTCTATATTGTATCGTTAATGGCAATATTTGAAAATACTAAGGTTTCAGTCGCTAATGGATGGAGAGAATCCCTAACGAAGAAGTCTTACGAAAGTTGGGATTGGAAAGATCTACATGCCTTGAAAGTGTAATAATGAAAGAAAAATAATTTACAATTCCACAGTTACATTACATAAAAAGCGTTTTGATATGATGAATTGTGGAATTGTGAAGTATTTTTTTCTTGATAACATTGTGAAACAATTCCACAGAGTAGAACCTGATACGGTATCGTATAAAATGAAAATTCAGCGACGGAGGAGAGACAAACTTGGTGTAAACATTTTGCGACACGACAGCCTATTCGAGACATTATTGGAAGAAGGAATACATGAAAAGAATTATCGAGGAAGACCAAGAATGGAATACATTAAGCAAATCATGAAGGACGTCAAAGTGAAAAATAATTACGTTGGAATGAAGCGACTTGGGGGTGAGAGGAGAGTTGAGTGGGATGGAGAGCTGCTGCTGATAACCAACCTTCGGATTGATGTGATTCCTGATGATGGTGAAATAATCATTTTAACAAATTATTTTACTATTAGAGAAATATGAACCAACATTTTTTCGTCGTTTTACTCTTCAGACGTAGCATATTTTTCATTTTATAACTGTTTATAATTTTAATGGCCTCCGTGTTGAATAGTGTTTGAACATTTACTGCTTTCAATCGTCAAATGTTTTAATGAGATATCCGAGGCTTCGTTCGCCTTAAACTCCCTCACAATCATATCGTATTTAATATTGCATTGTCCCATTAACTTCGTCACTCTGCTGCGCTATCTGCACCCGTTCAGGCCCCCTCCCCAAAAAAGTATGTTTCCCTAATTTATCGATAGAATATATATAAATATATATATATATATGTTATATTAATAATGTATATATATATATATATATATTTATTCGAAGATACGATAATTCAATAATTTTGTTTTCAATGTGTGTAACGGAAGAATTTTGCCACTTTCGCGGTCACAAGCCGGAAGCGTGGCTACCAGTAGGCATTTAATGTGTTTTTGTTGCTCCAATTGGAAAAAACTACCTTACATGGTAATCACAGAATAATGTTGGTTGGAACATAGGGAGCTGGAATGGCTTTAATTCAGTGGCTTCCTGTATCAGATAAAAAAATCGTTCAATAAAATATTCGCTTTCTCTGTCCGCACGAGCAATCGCCCGCTAGGTGGTGCTCTCGCTGGCATAGAGACTTTAGTGTGCAGGAAAAGTTAACAGAAATGATGCGCTTCTACTGATATCACTGCGTGTAAAAGCTCCCTGGTGCGAAAGTAAAAAATTATATTCACTAGGGGGTAAAAGGAATGCTACTTGTATTTGCATACAAGAGTTTCCACATTCTGTCACGTAACCACCCACCCAACGCAACCCCCCGCCCAACGCAACCCCCAACCCCCGAGAACCGGTAGCATACTTAGGTAATTTATTTTCCCCGCATCTCTCGCTTTCATCTCATCTCGCGTAGGCACGTGTCCCTCCGCGTCGGCTTTTCCGTCCGCACCGACTCGGACAACCGCCTTCCCGTGAACTTCCCTCGAACGAATAAGGGCTGGCCGCCCCGCCGGAGGCATAATGTAGGCACTCATGTGTTCATGCTTACTTGAAGAATTCATGTGACGACGCGATATCCAGAATGATGCGGAGAGAGAGAGCCCATATCCCCTCCAGTGGCTGACAGAACCTCAGAATTGAACCACAAGGTACACCAAGGTACTCACGGTTCGCGTGCAATTCACCCTTGGTCCCCCTCTCGTCAACTCCAGTACCCTCTCCCGGTGGTTCTCCCTCCCTTTCCCCGTACACTCCGTGAAGGCCACTATGTGCTATTTACAGTAAAACCTGTCTTGAGGTGGAATCGCAGGGGATCGTGCTATATTTCCGGCTTGAGCAGATTTTCCTTCTCGGGAAGGTTAAAACAATGGACATGGATTTATTTTGTGCATTAATATAGATTTTTATTAGAATGTGGTCCGCCGGCAAATGCGACCCCGAGAGTACAATTAACTGTTCTTTTTGATAGCGCGGCCTCTGGAACAATGTTCTCCTTTCATCTGCAAGATTTTATTAGGCAGAGTTCTGGAAAAAAGGCTGTTTCATCAACATACACAACGTCTTTTGAGTTGTAATGCCAGATTATTTCCTTTAATCTACTGTGCCTACTTTCCACTGTAATTTTGTCTACGTCATTTGCTTCCCCACAGGAGATATTAAATGTAATACTGTATATTTTCCTCAAACTTTGCAACCACCCATTTGATGCATAAAAACCATCTAGCTTAAGTATTCCTGCAGTTTCTTCTGCGTTTTCTTTTAGAATTGGAGCATAAATAGGATATGTCTTTGCTCTGGCTGCTGAAAACAACTCAAGCACAATTCTATTCAGTTCACTGTACTTTGATAATTTTTGCTACTCGATTAATATTTTTCCATATTTTTTATCCTTTTGTTTAATGATCTTTGAAATTTGTCTTTCCACGTTTAAAATTAGTACTCACTTCCTTAATGGTCATTTTGTCCACACTGGCCATTTTAATAACATTTATCTTTTCCATAAGACTTACATTTTTTCAGTTTTTTTATCCATTGATCTGTGAAAATAAAGAAATTTTTTTAATATACAAAACAAAATATACCATAAAACCTAATAAATTAATGTAATGGATGCAGAAATTGCTATTCAACCAAAATGATGTATCTAACTGTTGCGAGAAGAGAGTAGAATGATCACACCAAAATAAGAGATTGTTGAGACCAAAAGCACTTAGGGTTTTAAAAACGTAATCAGAGAACCTCGAGGAGCAAATTTATCACTTTAGGCTTCAACCAGACATTGAGAATCAAGGAGAAAAACTATTCACTGAACTTTTGTCCGAAAGCCATTTAAAACCAAAAAAATCACAGACTTAGAAGATCGGTGCTCCAGCCACTCAACTGATGTATACTATTTAACTTTTCTGTTGGATTTTACATTACATTGACTGGATGTTGCTGGCTAAAATATCCAACCAGATACGAAACCCCAAAAGAAGAATGAATCCTTCATATTCTAGATGCCATGGATGACTGCAGATTATTACCTTCTTACTGCAGTTGGCAACCGTTATAAGAAAGAACTCATCAGTACAATCAAGTCAAAATACTGGGACACAGGTCTTAACCGGGTTCTCTTCCGTGTGAGAGAGTTCATATCATTCACAGAAGACGGACATGTTCCGCAAGCGTTCCAGTTTGCTTCACGTCATGAAGTAATTTAATGCATATATGTATTATAATGTATATTATTAATTTCTTTTGTAACATTAATCTTCAACTTTTGTTTCTTCATAGTTTTTTCCGTACACTTCAGCATTCTTGTCAGATCTTCCTTCTTCTCTGCAAGAATTGCTACGTCATCAGAAAAGCGTAACATGCTGAATTTTTTCTCCATACACTTTTTTTCCTGTTTTTAATTCTTCATTTATTTCGTTTACGGCTTTTTCAATGTATATAATGAGGATTATGGTCGAAAAAGCTCATCCTTGTCGTAATGCTTTCCTCACTTATGCTTCCTCGCCATTTCTGCCACATTTAATCATTGCCAGCTGTTCTTCATGTAGCCTGTATATTACTCATCTGTCATTACATTACACTCCTATGCTCTTCAGTGTTGTCAGAATTCTGTTCCGATACACATTGATGTATGCTTTCTCTAGATCGACGGAGAAAATATATGGGGGCTGGTCCTTTTGCGTTCACTTCTCTGTGATAAGTGACTGCGCTGAAATTGCTTCTCTCGTTCGCCTACTTTTCGTGAAACCTAATTGGTCTTCATCCATTCTGTTCCAACCTCAGTATGGCTAAATGTTCTCATCTTTGACCCTCTCAGCTCTTTGGAATGGGATGATTGCATTCTTCTTAATGTTCGTTGGCATTTGCTCACACGAATAATTGCCATGTATCAACCTGTATAGCTTACTAAAGGTCCTCGCTCATGAATACTCACAGAACTCTGAGGGAATTTCCATGATTCCCAGCGCCATTCTTTCTCTAAATTCCTTTGCTGGAGCATCGAATTCTGATCTTAAAATTAGGTATTCGTTTTCATCTTTATCCGCAATAATCTTCATTATCTAGTATCCTGCTATTAAGTATTTTGCCGCTGTAAAGTTTCTACAGGTGCTCTTTCCATCTCCTCGCTTTACCTTCAGTTTCACTGAGAATTTCATTGTGCTCACTTCTAATCACATTACCTTTGATTGGAAGTTCTTTGAAGGAACTTCCTTCTTAACTCTTTAAGCTTCAACTTTTCCCTGGGACAGATTGCCTTACATTTCTTTACATAAGTCTTTTATTGATTCTTCTCTGGGCTTTCTTTCATTTCAGCATATCACATTTTTTATTATTTTTTATACATTTGCTTTCCTCCTTATATTTTCGAGTTTTTGTGCTTTCTTCTTTCACCTTTTAGATCTAAGACTTCCTGTGTAATCCATGGTTTCCGATTCTCCGTTATTTTCCTCCATACTTTATTTTCGGCTTCATAAGTAATTCCTTACTTGATTTCCTACCAACCCTCTTCGAATGATCCGTAATCGTTGCCATTCTCTCCATCGTCTACTTTGAGAGGTCAATCTGTGTTATCCAAGTCGCACCATGGTAACGACTACAATAGGTAGACTTTCCTCTAAGGCCAGGTTCACACGAGGCCACTCAGCAGCGCTTTTAAGTGGTTGGTTAGTGGCGCGTTAGTGCCGCTTCCACAGCGCCACTAACGAGCGTCGAACCGCCACTAGCAGCGCCACTAACGAGCGTCGAACCGCTACTAGCAGCGCCACTAACGCGCGTGTGTGGCGCTGCTAACGGGCGTGAGAAGCGCTTATAACTAGCGTGAACCTGCAACCTTTGCTTTACTTGAAATTCGAACGCTCTTAGCAGCGCTTCTGCAGGGCCACGAACGCGCTGCTTGAACAGTGGCGTGGCAGCCGCTCCGTGAGAACACCGCCATTTAGCTTACGGCTAAACTCACTAGACGCGTCACTTTTCTACGCCGGCGTCTGCGGCGGAGGGAACCACTGAAACCGTCTGTGGCGCTTCCATCCGGTGGCTGTGGCCCTGTGTGTACACTTCCATTCTACCCCATTATTAGCCAACGGCAGCGCTGCTGAGTGGCTCCGTGTGAACGGGCCCTAAATCTACCCAATGGAATGCAGGGAAGTGAGAGATACATGTAAAGGGTTAAAAAATAGAGAAGCACCGGGACCAGGGGATATCAAACCGGAACTTTTGAAGTTTGGTTCCATTTCCTTATATACTTTACTATCCAAACTCTTCAGTAGGTGTTTAAATCGCGAAAGTTTAACAAAAGAGTGGACAACTTTATGTATTCCAACAAAACATAAAAAAGGAGATAAAAACGTGTGGCATTTACCGTGGTATATCGGCCACCAGCACCATAAGTAGAGAATTTGGAACAAAAGTAAAAAAAAAGAATAGAAAATTAATAAGGTAATGGCTGAGGCTCAAGAACAAGTAGGCTTTCGAGCGGGTACGTAGATCGACCATACACTTCACATTCACTGTGTAACGCAACTAAATGAGAAAATGATGGCATACAACCAAGAAATACATCTACAATTCCTAGATTTGAAAAAGAAAATGATAACGTACC
Organism: Pyrrhosoma nymphula; assembly: GCA_963573305.1. Lineage (NCBI taxonomy): Eukaryota > Metazoa > Arthropoda > Insecta > Odonata > Coenagrionidae > Pyrrhosoma > Pyrrhosoma nymphula. Next base: position 152,242,223 of record OY754329.1, on the reverse strand, counting down.
CCAAATGAAGCTTTGGGAAGCCCTTGAGAAAACTAATATTTATAAAAACGATTAAAAATTTCTGCAAAGAAAATAGAGCGCAAATAAAAGTGGGAAATAGAACATTTCAGGATTTTAAAGTTGTTAAAGGATTGAAAAAGGGATGCCGCCTATTACCAGCTCTTTTTAAGATATACTTGGAGCAAAAATATTTCGTTCAAAAAGAGGGTGAAAGAAAGAGGATAGGAAACACAAGATGTGATAACACAATTGTTGTGTGAAGATGGAATGATGGCTGATTCCAAGTGAAAAAAAATCGACTAAGCCGGGGATCGAACCACGGACCTTCCGATATCGTGCCGCTGCACTGTGCTAACTTAGGGGCGTTACATTCCGCCGGCGTTATTCACCACCTACAAATAACGCCTGCTACGATTCTATAAATACTGCCGCGCTATCTTCCGCCGATTTCGAGGACGTTGAATAACGCTTTCGCGACGTGAGAGAACAGTATGAGAAATTATAACGGCAAAAAACAAATCATTTTTTCCAATGCCACTTATAATTTAAAAAAAAACTTTAAAAGCTCCATTATTTGGCAGGAATATATTCGTTTTGCGCATATTTTTTATTTATTCTCGATTCATACTTATTTTCTTAAAAAAACTGAGAAATAATTTAATGTTAACTTCTAAAAATTCTAGTATCCATGGTTAACTTTTTACTGCTTTATACGATAGCGAAAAACAAAAGTGTGTCGAAACGCTCACCTTAGTGACGGCTCGCCGTGTCTGCAAACAAATCACGTTGAATATTCTTCGAGATACAAATAAATGGAAATGTGAGTAATCCACTGCATAATAAAAGTCAAGTGATTTATATTATGGTTGTACGCTTTTGAGAGTTACATATAACGGGCACCTACTAGTAACAGCGTAATATATATTCATAGATAAATCTAGGGATGGTAAAGGTGAGCTTTCGTCTCGCACTTGTTTTCGCGATTTTCACCCACTTTAAACAGACATATCAAAACCAATTTCACCTCACTTATTATGCAAGATTTGCAAATTTGTTTAACACTTTCAACACAACAATGCATCAACTACTTTAGAAATGAGAAACTTTCAAACCTGAGAAGTGCGTTTTTTCCTCTCCGCCATATTGTGAAAAAATGCCGTTTCCTCTTTTCCACTGTACGTAGCGCAGCGATCGAGCAGTTGGTTCTCTAGCATATATACACCTTTTCTACACAGTTTTTTCCCTCCTTCCACTCAAACTCGGCCCGCAACAGCCATTTACTACAATGCAATTCCATTCATTCCACCGCAGTAAACATTGCACATTTCACTTCAAATGAAGGATTTACACTTCCTTTTCACTCACATTCATTCCACTGTACTAATAACATTTCACGTATCACTTTAAATGGAGGATTTACACTTCCTAATAGGGTAGTTTCCTTCATCAAAGAAAACAGAATTCATTTATTGCGACAGGTGCCCCAGCATAAACGTATTCATTACACGAAAATTATTTGGATTAAAAAGTCTTAGTTTACAAGTAAATTGAATGTTAATTTTAAGTTCATTTGAAAAGGCTCGGAAATGGCGGAACAGCGGCAGCTCTTATGATGACGTAACAGGTAGATAGTCAACATTGCGAGGTATATGGAATTGTCATCGACTGTACTTACTATAGTATTTCAGAGTCCCTAAAATCTGGTGAACATGTATTAATATACCTCGATTAAAATGCTCAAATTTTGGAAAGTCTCCTTCATTGAGCATGCCATTAAAAGAAGTTTTCTAGGCTCCTACGCTACCTGCTAGTACAGAGCTACCGCGAAGGAGTTCTTCGCGGCAAGCGTCGCATGCGCAGTGAAATGAATAACGAAACTGCGTACCTGTGACTTCGCGTTCTGTGGTGTTCCGGCCTAGATGTTTACGTTTTGATCACTTTCGTTTTGACAAACATTTCCTTTATCTCATCTTCTATTCCTTTCATTTACCATTCCTATCATTCATACATTGCATATTTCATTAGTTACCTTTCATCATCAGTTCCTTTTGCTGATATACAAAGCCACAAGGTTTCATGAGAAGAAGTTCAATGGCTTTACAAACTGGTTTTGTACGGACAATCTACCGTAAGTGGATGTGGCCATGGTGGTGGAGTTCTTTAGAGAAGATGTTCGGTTTAGTGCAGGTGAAATCAGAGGAGTAAAGCAAGGTACTCTCTTCTGACAGCTTTTAACCACAAAATTCTCCTCTTCTCGATTAGTGGAACCGCGACGTAAGCTTTTTTGTTATCGCTAAATGTTGTTGTGTGACACTGCGGCACAAAACAATTTTTATAAAGCAATGTTCTCGGAGGCATGTTACTGGTACTTCTTGGAGAATATGATGCTGATCAGCTGATGCAGTGAATCACGAGTTTCCATCAATGGTCTGTGATCACGGTGAGGGGTGATCAACGCATTTTAGTTGTTTTAGTATTTGCTCATACATAGTTTGCTTCGAGATTTTGCCATCCATTATGCTATTGACGGTAAGCCTTTTTTGCTAATTTCATGTTCTGGCAATGACACCTCGACAAAGTGGATGAATTAAATTAATGTGTAATCGTATCATAGCTGCGGCGCAGCACCTGCTCTCCGTATAGTTATTAAGTGACGATTTCGTGCTTGCTTGCGGGAAATATTTCGAAATGAATACGAACAAAATGGTTTATTTCATGCTTTTCATACTAACTTTACCTAAAAAATAGGAGCTAGCACCATTAATTTGAGAATATATTATACTACACGATTTTCATTCCCCATACCGTAACCATAAATGTTTCATTATTTTGATGAGGTTTCTCTATGCGACTAGAGCAGCTAAATTAATAAATAAAGCTCATTTCCATTTTACACCAAGTTTACTTTTGTAAATAGTTTTTTTCCCGTCAGTAAATTTATTATTATTATTAAAGCTTTCTCGGCGGACGTCGTCTGCAGATAAGCAGCAGCGGCGAACCACCTAGCGGCAGATTGCGGTAGTTGCGTACGTACCTGTGACGTCACACGTAGGATTAACCAGCATGCAATAGTTTGCCGTCGCGTTTTCGCGCCGTTGAATTTTTTCACTTTTTAATTATTAAGGAAAAATACTTAACGCCATTTAAAAATCGAACGGCTTCAAACACGTACTCCAGAGGTTATAAACTTCAGATCTAGGCAATAAAAAAAAAATAGGAAACCACCCTATTGAGCGTACACGATTGGCAAATCATGGCGACCATACACCACACACGCAAGTCAGAAAATGATTAATGCCAACTACTCTCAACAATTAACTTCCAACTGTTGACAGTTAATTTCCCCCTTCCACACTACCCGAGAGAACTCCGTCAACAATACTATTTCATTAGCCTCTAACAAAAGCCCACTTATATTAACGTTGTGACCTGAGGGATTCTATTCTTAAAATAATACGCGAAATAACATTTTAGACTTCTACCAATGCTCACCAATAATCACCAATAAGCGTGAGGGATTCTATTCTTAAAATAATACGCGAAATATCATTTTAGCCTTCTACCAATTCCCACCTACAATCACCAATGAGCGTGAGGGATTCTATTCTTAAAATAATACGCGAAATAACATTTTAGCCTTCTACCAATTCCCACCTACAATCACTAATGAGCGTGAGGGATTCTATTCTTAAAATAATACGCAGAATAACATTTTAGCCTTCAACCAATGCCCACCAATAATCGCCAATAAGCGTGAGGGATTCTATTCTTAAAATAATACGCAGAATAACATTTTAGCCTTCAACCAATGCTCACCAATAATCACCAATGAGCGTGAGGGATTCTATTCTTAAAATAATACGCGAAATAACATTTTAGACTTCTACCAATGCTCACCAATAATCACTAATGAGCGTGAGGGATTCTATTCTTAAAATAATACGCGAAATAACATTTTAGCCTTCCACCAATTCCCACCAATAATCACTAATGAGCGTGAGGGATTCTATTCTTAAAATAATACACATAATAACATTTTGAAACTTCAACCATTCCCAGAAATGCCCATTTCCTCGTTATCGATCGCGCTAAAAATGCGTTTTCCGCTATTCAAACTCACGAAAATGAGTTTTTCACTTTTGACTTTCAGTTTTTCACCAATTCGGGTTTAACTCCATTGGCCCGCAAACCTCTTTGTGGGGTGGGTTTAGGGCAAGTTACGGAAGGGGAAATCGTTTTCCGCTTTTTCAAATCACGGAAACGCAGTGAAAATCATCATTTTGAAACGTCCTCGACTCCCAGAAATGCCCATTTCCACTTTACCATTTCCACAAGAAATGCGTTTTTAACTTTTGAAAATGGCCAAATCGGGCCCGCGTACCGTCCCACCCTAGCACCCCTGTTTCACTCCATAAGCCCGTAAGCTTGTTGGGGGGGTGGAGTAAAGGCATATTGTAGAGGTGAAATTAGTGTTAACCCTCTAACGGTTGTTCGTGAAAACCTCCAAATATGGCGTCGAAAACGGACGAAAAAATCGAAAAATTGGTCATTTTCAAACGTCTATATCTTAAAAACTACTAGTCACACCGGTATGATTATTACATTTTTACAAATCCGCATTCTTCCTCTACTCCCAGGTATCACATTCAATTTCGTCAGTTTCCTACGTTTTTCAAAAAAAAAATTTGAAAGTGCGAGACGAAAGCTCACCTTTACCCTAGGGATATATTTCATGAACGGAAACTTTAGCAAATAAGTTACGTTTAAAATATTTTTAAGTAAGCCTGTTTTGGGGAATTTTTCCAGTGGTTGTGGAAATCAGGAGGGAACTTCAATAAAAGAATGAATTGAAAAAGTAGGCTGGTGAATTCAGAAATGTTAATAGCTCTTTTGGCTTTAGGTTGGCAACGGTTTATTTGAGAATTTTAGCATGAAATCCCGTGTAGTCAAAGGTATTTCAATCCTCATAAATATATTACGTCTATCCCATTGTAGTATATTATTAAAAGCAAGGGCATGTACATGATTGCTGCGATCTTCTGTGAACGCAAGGGATGATATAGCCTATACCGATAGGGATTCAGGTTATTGTGGACTGTTTTGACTGTGACCAAAATGTTCTGTCTCGAGAATATCATGTAAGGTATCGTCGTGGATAAGAAAATAATTGCTGTTTTTTTCAATCCCAAAGTATCCTTCGCTAATAAACCCGCGGTTGCAAATGTAAAGTTAGAGTAAGTGCTAGGAATGATTTGCGCTGAAGTAACAGCCTAAATGGAATCTAGCAACGTAAACGAACCAAAATAACTTACCTCCCATTTGGGACGAGAGAAAAAATTTGATTGCCTGTGGTTGTTACTAGCATATGATGGTTTAATAATTACATTGTTCTTTTCATGGAGGCTTTTATCATGTCTAGACGTCTATCTCATACCAGGCGTTAGCCGTCTTTGACTCATTAATTTTCAAAGTAGTACAATACTTTTAGCTATATTTTCCGTGGCTGTAGACCTTACTTCCTTGCGATATGTTGAGCAATATTTTTCGGGTTACTATACTCAGTCGCTGATTTTAGTTTAGCTTTCGGTTCGAGTTAGAAAACCATTGGATTTACCAGTAGCGACGCGATCAATTGTAAAGAAACTACGTTACTGTAATTCTCGTCATAAATAGTAAAAACAACCTCGTCTTTCTAGTAAAATAAAAAAAGGATCATGTTTTTACTGTCCCCTCCAGGTGGAATACTCTTCTTTGACTTAAACAAAGCTCGTTTTCTAGTTTTAATCAGTTATACCACAGTGCCATTTCCAAAGTATCTCGAAAGGGAAACAAAAGACGGCTCCGATCCGTCATCAAGAAATTCAATTGGAAGGATCGCTATTAGGGATAACGCAAGCCGAAGTCTGGCGTTATTTTTGTTACTATTCAACGTCCCCAATTAACGCTCAGTGGTCGCTATTTGAAGTAACGGAATCAGGGGGGCGCTACATACGCCTAAATGGCGCCCGGCGTCGTCGTAATAGCGCAGGCGTCATCGGTTAAAGAATCGCCCCCCCCCCGCCTTTTGCTGCATTGGCACGCGTCCTAACCCCCTCTCGTCATGTCATCCACAAAGCCTATTCTCTTTCCTCTTCCCTTCCCCCACTCACTATTGTAGAAAGTTGGTTTTTAATGGATTTTAAATGATAGCTCGGATCAATCGTGAGTACAGAACTTGTTCATTTTTATTCATTCCGAACAATGGATATAGAGGATAATTAGTTACGACCAGTTTCGACAACAACTCGCAGAGAGAGAACGATTGATAAAACAAAAGAATACTGAAATACAAATCGATGGACCGAATTACAAGTCTAGATATAGGTACAACAACACTTACTCGACACCCAATCCTCACCTCTAATCAGCCTCCCTCGCCACGACCGCCTTCTAATCCCAATTACCTCGAGTGATTTCCTTTCGTCGTCACCCGCTATGTACGTACGTCCATACCAAGCACTTTGCCCTCTTCGTCTTCCTCTCTTGTCACTCGTCGCACTTCCTCTCCCACATCTCGAACGCCCGCTGCGTCCATTCGAAGAGTCCCACGTTTCTGAGCCATAGAGCCACACTCAGCGTTACACTCTTCTTCTCTAGTTTTATCTTTTCATTCGGTCCCCGTCCTTAAGTCATTCATATTTGTCAATGTCTCCTTTGTTAATTCTATTTTTTTCTATTAGCTTTACTATGGTTATGCGGTAGTGGGAAATAAAATATAGACCAAGAAAATACCCGTTTAACTATTCTTGAACAAAATATTAATAGATAAATATTTTAGAAGTTTGAGTGGTCATGCTTTGCGTTATTTCAAAATGAAATCATAAAACCCTTGAAAACAAAAGTCAATAATGATGAATGATTTGTGTGTCTTGAGTGTTAAACTCGTAGTAGTCATGGATATCCGGCTTCAATCGAGCTGGAATAGTACACATACTCCGCGCGACTCATTTCGGCCGTGCCAGATGCTGGAGGATTTCGGCCGAACCAGGGGCATAGGAGGACGAAAGTGACGAAACACACCAATCCCGTCAATGGGTATTTCTTGTAGAACATTGTACTGGGACGAGCTAGGGCCTCAATTCGACCCGGGTACCTACTCGGTCATCTACCTTAGTTACTCTCTGAGGGACATCCCCGCACTCTCGTCATTTTCGTAAACTTAGCACCAAAATTACTGCAATTAATGAAAAAGAGGAATTTCCACAAGTATAACATTATTTGCACGACCGGTTTCGCTTTTTACAGCATCTTCAGGTGGCCTGAAGTGATCTTGACCTGAAGATGCTGTAAAAAGGCGAAACAGGTCGTGCAATAAATGTTATACTTGTGGAAATTGCTCTGTTTCATTAATTGCAGTTATGTTCCGTTTCCACTTCATCACGCATGAAACCTCAAATTATGTTACCAATAGTACTAATTACACATTCCTTCTCCCATAATCAGCCATGAATTGCCGACGTAAACTTTTAGTTCACTGCATTGCCACGAATGGCGTGACCGAGCTTGCTCATAGACATCTACGAATGCCTATTATTTGATTTGATTTATATTAAATATTCAAAAACCCCGATGTTGGGCTTTACGTTGAACATTTTCAACTTAGAATGTGCAGCATTTACAAAATAAAATATGAAAAAACATGGGTTGGTAAATAGTATATATCAAAATATAAACAAAGAGACAATAGCATAAATCAATAAACTACAACAACATGGAAAATTAGGGAATCAGGAGGAAAACGCTTTTCAAAGTTGGCGCTTGAATGATCCGAAGGAAGCAGAGAGATCGAGCGAAGGGTTGGCAGATGAAATGGTGTTGTACATACAAGGCAGGAAGCCTGTAAAAAAGGGATCGCTGGGAGAGAGAAAGACGGAATGTAGGATGGTGTATAAAGATGATTGTTGCGCAAGGCACGGGTGGGGATGTGAAGTGAAAACTAGGAGAGTATTTCAGAGGATCGGTACTGCCCATTCAACGCTGTGTAAATAAATGAAAGGTCAGTGATATTCCTACGGGTGGCCAGTGGGGTCAATTAAAGAGCTGACATGATTTCAGTACGAGAAGAATGTCCGGTGGTCGGGGTACCTGCCTGCGTTGGCGAAGCGTGAACGGGACGAGAAAAGCCCGTACGCGGCTCGACTTGCCCTTAAGTGACCTTGATGTGTGGAGGAGTAGGGCGGGAGACGTGGAAAATGGGTTGGGATGGGAGCGAGAGAGCAGACCGAGGGTCGCGTCGTCCGAGGTTGCCCCGGAGTTCCTTGCCCCCCTTCGCCCCACCCCCCTCGTCGCCAGCCGACGACTCTCCGAGGGACAGAAAAGACGCCTCGGAATGCCGATACCCCGTCTCCAAAGACTTCTCGAGATTATTCACCCGTCTCCCAATGGGCGGTGATTTATTTCCTACGAATGGAGAATCACCGCTCGGCTATTTTTAATTCTCTTTCCATTGAAATTGGCGTTCGTCTAGTCAGTCTAGTTCGTGAGTCTAACGATGAGAGGGGGATGCCGTCGATGTGCTTGCCTGCTAAAGAAAATGCATTTCATTCATTTTAGTAATCTACCGGTTAGAGGTAGGTTGTGATGAAAGTCAGAGAATATCCAACGAACTCTTACACGTGCCGTGCCCTTTCTACCTCTAGTATTTCTTTCTTCATCTCAGCATAAGTATTAACTTTCTTCATCCCGTCCATAAAACCGATTCTCTTCCTTCCCCTTCCCCGCTTACCCAACATCCTACCCTCTATCACGGCCTTCAGCAAACCACCGTCCCTCATTACCCCTTCCAGCCACCTACCCTGTCTTCCCCTAATCCCATCTATAAGTTTCCTCTCCTCGCCCACCATGTCAAGCACTTCTTCATTTGTCTTCCTTTCCGTCCAACGCACCTTCTCCATCCTCCTCCACACCCACATCTTTTAGGCAACGAAAAAAATTGGCTTGAAAGAGAATTGGAGCACACTACATTTTTGTGTTTACTTTCAACCTGTGGATTAAGATTACTGAACAATTTCTCTACCACGCATTCGATTCTGCTGGCTGGCTATTCGGCGCGATTTCTGAAGTAAAAAAATTATATGCTAGCATTTCTGGCTTATCTCTGTGGAACTGAATGACAAAACTGAATCATTTTATAACTTCGCATTTTCTACCCTATTTCATCCGCGACCTTGGGTTCTGCAGAAATCTTCAGTGTCGAGGCAACCTTGGTTGGCAACTTTCTGTCAGTCGGACATAAAAGATGGAGACATGATGAAAAAATATAACTTACTATATTCCACTCAAAAATTGGTTTATTACCGACCCAGGTTTCGACTGCACAGCCATCATTATCAAGGTACATACATTTCAAAATTCAGCAAGTCATTATGTAGGGAAGAGACATCTACATCTACAAAATACCCTGCAAGCCACCTCAGGGGTGTGTGGCAGGGGGTGAGTATTCACCAAGCATGCACGTAGTTACACTATAGCCTAAAGTTAGTTTAACTACGACTAATTATCCATTAGCATAAATCGCTAAGGCTTGTCACGAGGCGAAGCCTCACAAGCATCACTACATTACAGATATGCTCACAATGGAGAGGGACCGTTAATATATATGTATTTTGCAACTACACAAATGGACAGAGACTCAAGACTTATGTAGAAAACATGCACGGCGTGCTTAGACAGAGGGGGGGGGAGAGAAGTGAAGTTAGTCAATTGCGTCAGAGACGTGCGTCACGGTCAGCTTCGGTCAATGGTTGGGGAATGGTATAGATAATAGAGGTGAATAATAAGGAAAAACATAATCATTTAGGATGGGCTTCTAAATGTATATTTTTTTCCTTCCTATTCCCCTTTCTTATCTATATCATGGACTCAATTGGTGCTACACTTAATCTCTACTTGAGCATCTAAAAAAATCAGATTTCAGCGAATACTGACATGAGTGCACTTGAGGCTAAATTGAACTCTTATCGCATCTCTTAATCTCTTCGCATCCATTTCAATGCATACGAATAATAAATGCATGCATAATTTTCGATCTGATGCAATGTATGCTCAAATTTCCTTCGGACTAAATATGGCCAACCAATGACCTGTATACTTGCGCGTCCCCTTTAAGAGTCCCCCCTTTTGAGAGCCCGTCTCTTTGACACTCTGAGATTCTTACATCGGACGGTGTTAAATTTTTATGCACATGATTCGAAAGTTAACGATCTTTTTATTGCGTCATTTCGAGTAAGAGGCAGTGGAGCGCTCTGTATAGCTCTCAATAACCGTCCTCAGGATGTCTTTTTTCTCTCGGCTACTTTGAAGTGACTCGGGGAAGACCTGATGGAAACGGCTATTGAATGTAAAAGTAGCATTTCTCATGTCCGTACATTTATTTTGAATGTCTTGTTCTACCCCAGGTATGGCTAGATTCATGATCACACACATCCTTTCTTGTGTAAAACCGTGATTCTAACCTAAGGATGTAACCAGACGTAGTGTGACTGGTCCTTAAAGTAAGTTTATGCTCATCAAATGTAATTGAAGCTTCCACTTCATCCTCATCGATTTAACAGTTGCATCTCACAAGGTGCTTGATTACCTTTTCACCCTGTGTGTTAGTATCGTATAGTTTAATGGGCCAGTTCAACCTCAAATTTATCCCTAAATTGTCAAAACATTTACTTTATCTCATATTTTTCCTAAGATCTCCAGGGACTGGCTTAGATGTTTCAGTATGGGAGGTCACATCCTTCAGAAGTGAAAGCTGTATCAAAAAGAGAAGCTAAGTATCTGGTGAAAAGTAATCAATCTTGAGAATGTCACATCCGTGACAGTAAAATATTGTTTTATTTTGATTAACAGTTTTCCGCTGCGAATATTTAGACATTGCGTTGAGAGGTTTGACTGTGTAGGCCCAAGGGGGTGGCCAACCTTATACATCTACATTTAAAATATACCCTGCAAGCCACCTCAAGGGTGCGTGGCAGGGGGTGAGTAGTCACCAACATGCATTACACTATACCCTAAAGTTAGTGTAACTACGACTAATTATGTATTTTCATAATTTGCTAATGCTTGTCACGAGACGAAGCCTCACAAGCATGTACTACGCACTACAGATATTCTCCCAATGGAGAAGAACCGTTAGTATATATGTATGTATTTTGAAACTATCCAAATGGACAAACTCAAGAGTTATGATGAAGACATGCACGGCGTGCTGTTAGTACTATAAGTAGCAGATAAGGATTCAAGTATAAGGGATTACTAGTTCTACTAAGAGCTACACTACCTATCGACAAACCTAGATAAAAGTCTCATTGGCAGCTGTTATGTTCCCTTATCGTTCGCGGGAAAAATGACTTATTAAATCTGTCCCTTCTGCAGTCTTGTTCCCTAATTTTATTCTCATGATCTGATCTACCGTAGTATGTCAGATTTCGTAAAAATATATCAACGTCATCAGAGAATGAATCGGTTTGGAACTTACATAATAGATTTGAGTCTAAATTTTAATCGACGGTTTGAAAGCGTTTCCCATCCCAGTTGCTGCAAAAGGTCAGTGACACTAACGAGATTATCATAACGGCCTTTAACGTTTCTTGCCGATCTTCGCTGCACACATTCCAATTCTGTTTTTATGCCTATCTCATAAGGATCCCAAATACTGGCAGCATATTCCAAGTGGGTCTAACAAGGGTAACTTTATCGTCGCAATTTCCAAGTACTCTTTTAATAAATCCCAATTTATGATTAGCTTGGCCGGTAATTTCCCGAACATGTTTACTCCACGGGAGATCATTATTCAGTTTAACTCACAAAGAGGTATTTAACCGATTCTACAGTCTCTAATTTGCTGTTCCTTTTGCAATAGCTGTTACAAGGAGAGTTTTTTCCGTTTCCAAAAATCCAAAACAAAGCATTTTTTCAGGTTTAATTCTAGCTGCCACGCATCGCACCACTTCTGTTATGCCTCGAGGTCCTTAGTAAGCGCTTGCTTATCATTAATGCTACGGATTTAACTATACACCACTGCGTCGTCTGCAAATAACCTAAGCTTACTGTCAACTGTTTTACCGATATCGTTAATCTACAAAAGGTACAGAAGTGGGCCTATAACACTTCCCTGTGGGACACCTGATGTGACTTTTACTTCATTAGAGATAGCGCCGTCTAATACAACCCTTTGCACGCGATTGCTTAAGAATTCTCTAATCCAGGAAATTACGTCGTCTAACCCGTAGGATTTTAATTTCATGAGTAACTTTCTATGGGAAACTTTATCAGTTGTCTTTTTAAAATTAGGAAAATTCCGCAACTGGAACATTATGCTCACCCGAGACTAAAATATCGTGGGAAAAGTGCTAGTTGAGTTTCGCAAGATCTTCCCTTTCTGAATCCGTGTTGGGTTTTTGTTAACAAGTTCTGCATATCGAGGTGTCTCATAACTGAACTTACAATTTTGTGTTCAAGGACTTTGCAAAAGATAGATGTGAGAGATATCGGTCTGTAGTTCGATGGCTGTTCCTCATCACCGCTTTTGAATATGGGAGTGTCATTTGCAATTTTCCAGTCGATGGGTACTTTGTGTTCATTGATGGATTTGCTAAATATATTCTGCAAGTAGGGTGCTATTTCACAAGCTAATTCTCTATTCACGCGTGCAGGCATTTCTTCAGAACCTGGGGATGTGTTAGGTCTAAGGATTTTAACAAGTTTTCTATTCCGTGAGTGCAAATGCCGATAGGAGGCATCTTTTGCTGGAAGTGATCATTTACCTTTACGGATGTAATCTGTGACGACTTGGTGAACACTCTTTGAAAGTAAGAATTTAATAAATTGGCATAAGGCGAACTGATTGTTTATAATTCGCCCTTTTCGTTTCGTAGTGGAATAACTGTTGCTCTTTTGCCTCGAACTTCCCTTACGTATGACAAAAGGCTTTTGGGTTATCCCTTAACTGTTCTATCAATGTTTTTATTTTAAAATCCATGAATGCATTCCGAAACGCTTCCTTTGTAGTGGCTGTAGAAAGTTTGTATTTTTCAATTATTAAATGGAGATCATCAGTGGGCAAATATCTACGGAGTTTTTTCATCTTGGCGCGGCATACTCTCTGTGGTCTTAGCGATTTTCTCACTTCTGCATTGTATCATTTTGGTTCACTGCCCTCTTTTTGACTTTACTTGGAATATATTTTCTGATCCCCGAATGCGCGATCGAGAGAAAAGCTTTCCAACCTCCCTCCATGTCTAACTTTACGCTTGATTCTTGGAAGTTGGGAAGATAATTTTTTAGATGGCTCTTGAACGCATTGAAATCGGCCTTTTTTTAATGTAGAACTTTCGACATTAATTCAATCAAGGTACATTAATTCAATCAAGAGAAAAGTCATGTCTCTAATAGGATATATTATCACTGGATATTGCTCTCCCATGTGGTACGTCGCAGCTCCAACCAATCTCGCCTCTCCTAACAGTATCACTAGCTTCTTCGCCAGAATTGTAAAACACAGGGTTGCAGATTTCCGCAACATGCCTACTTGTTCGATCCTATCTTCTCTGTCAATCCCTGATCTCTCCCATCAAAGAATTAAAACCGATTTAAAATTTATTTACAATACTCTAAACTCATTCAGTTGTCCTGAATTGCTTTCCTCCATTAATTTCAGAGTTCCTAGTCGATCCACACGTACGTATTCCTTACTCCATATGTCTATCCCCAGACTATCCCTTGTCAAGCGCTCACTCACTTCACTACCGCCTCTCCGCCTCCCTACTGAATTCTTTGCCTCATAATATTGATCCGTTTTTTTCTCTCTTCAGACTCAGTTATCAATCTCCCCATGTCCCATTTTCCTATGAATAAATAATACCTCTCCCATTTACCTCCCTTCATAACTACGTTTTATTTGTATTTTTTATTATTTTTACCTTGTATGTACCACTGGTTTTCATTAATTGTATTTGTCTTTATTTAATTTTTGTTACTGCGTCACTTAAAATTGGCAGAAATGCTGTATGTGAGCAATTAATTTTATGCATAAATAAATAAAACAAATTACCTTCCCGTCATATGTACTGCAATTCCACTCATTCCACTATTTTTCACGCTTTTACCACTCGGAATGGGGGCGTTTACTCGGAACCGAAATTGCTTTTTTATTCACGAAATCGTTCGGTGGAAACAAAAAATGAATTTTAGTGAAAAAATGAATCTTATAACCGTAGCCATTCACTCATACATTGAAAATTAAAATACGCAAAAGGTGACGCCCATCGAATAAGCTGCACTGAGACTCCTACGTCATCCACCTCCCCTCGTTGGCTGTTTTGGGGAGTGGAGTGGGGGTGGAGTTGGGGAGGAGAGGGAGGGGAGGATTTTGATTTGGCGAAGGAACTGTGGACGAAGGGATGACGTAAGAAGTCTCACCACGCCCATTCCAGCGAAAGGGTTAAGAACATCAGTTTTTCGTCGCTTATAACTGAAGAACTAGGTGACGGATCAAAAAACGGAAAAATACGGGTGTTTTTTTTACAAACTCTTATCAGATTAGGCAATTTTAAAAAATGGTAAATGCCACTATGGGAATTTCATAATGATGGCAGATTTAGGAAGGATTTCATGTACCCTAAATCTGGCAACCGATTTGGCTGCCCAAATCCGCTCCCTTAATGATTCCTAACGAGTTCGGACACACATAAAGATGGCGTCCTCCCTAAATTTCCGGATTTAGGTACATAACTGGCGAGTTTGGAGACAGCTTCATTCGTTTCGTTCCCATGCGCGCTCCCACTTACGCATGTACCACCGCGCTGGTATGAGGAGTGGGGCAACCAACGCTACTACTCATGCTAGTGCAATTCCCCCTCTGCAATTGAACCCAATCATCTCCCAGCGTTTCATTCTTTTCGTTTCCTGTGGCGCGCCTAGTAATCGACTTACCCTACCAGGCCTAAAGAAGTTTCACTTCAATAACTTAGTGAAAAGAATCGGTTGGGATCTAGGTATTCCGGGCTGCGTTCCGTTTCACACACCAATCGCATCGATGCGCTTCAAGTCGTTCCATTTCACGCATCGGGCCGCTTCGATGCGAGCGCCTTGAAGCCACGAAACGAGCATAATGTGTGCTCCAAGCGCTCCTCCCGAAAGCTGGTGCAGTTGATGCGATGACGTTTCGCATTTGTTTAAGAAGCATCTATGGTGACCTCAGAAACTCTGAGATGGTGACCATGAATTCCGTCAAAGTAATTTTAGATAATGATGATGAAGTAGACCTTTTTTTTAATTAACTGCTCTCCGTTTCGGATCCACTTTGCATTAAATATGTTGTAGAGTGTATAATAATGGCATTCTTTTCGTCATCCATTTTATATCCTTGATCTTTTTGAAGTTCTCTTTCGTTTATCTTCTTTTTTTCCAAAATGTTTGTCAACAAACCATGGAAACGCTGCCTTTCAAAAGTTGCCGCTCGTACCAAAGGCGTTCCGTTTCGATTATTACCGCACCAACTGCTTCAATGCGCGAAAATGAAACGGAACGACCAATGGTGGAGCATCAAACCGGTTAATGCGTGAAACGCAACGCACCACAGTTGTAAGTTGTGTAAGAGTGTAAGTTGCATAGATTACTGTTACCGATCCATTAGAAGCTATTTCTCCTGCTTCATGCGTGGACAATCACGAGAATAGACTGGATGATGTCCACCCTCGCAATAGCCTCGGAGGAGCACTTTCCATCCTCGTGCTTTTTCTTGTCTTGCCGGTCAACTTGTCTTAGGCAATCCTAGCCTCTGGCATTGGGAGCATCGTATGGGATTTGGTGTGAACGCCTTCCGACTCATCTCTCACAAAGACGGTAAGGTTATCGGTAGCTAACGTGGGTTATCACTGAGATCCTTCCACCGTCTCCCCGTGTCAGGATGGGATCTTTTTGGGGGTGGGTGGAAGGTTACTCTCACCCACACGTAAATAATTTAGATTTTTTCCTTTTTTCTCCCCATTCGCGGAAGGACTATTGGGACGCCGCACCGGAAACCAACATTGCTAACCCTAGAGATAAAATAGCGCGTCTGAGTCGAGTTGAGGGTTGAGGCTGAGGGTTGAGTCTTCGATGAATCGGCCCACCAATTCCGATTGCAGACCACAACAGATCCCCGCACCCCTTTCACGCTATCCCCTGGAGCGGTGGCCACATCAGGGCCGGCCGTTTGTAGGGAATCCAGGGCCGAATTGGGGTTTGGTCCATACTGGGAATCTGGCAACCGGCTGGTGGCCGGAGTATTCAGTCCCTTCTCCCACTTATGGATCTCCACGCACGGCAAACGCACGAGTGGATCATTGACCCGATGCCATGGTAACACGCAAGCAGAGGATGCTCTCGCTGCTCGGATGATACCCGATCTGGGAGATTGTTTTCGGTTTGGTTGTCCTCCCGCCCGCCCCCTCAGTCGCTTCTGATGACAATTCAAAGCGCATCCAACCCGATCATCGCCGAGGTGTCAGTTCCAAGTGTAAAGCCGGTGTCCCACGGTAAATTTTTTCGTAAATTTATTCATGAATAATTCATCAATACTCTCAGAGTTACACTAAAATATTCGGTAAATTTCTGTAAAAAAGAAAACTCTGTTAATTCTTCATGAAACTCGGTCACTGATTGGCTTGTCTGACACGATTTTCCGGCACGGCATCACAATATTTCATCGGGCGCGATTACGTGATATATTATCGAGCGCCATATCATGATATGTTATCGTGATATTTTATCGGGCGCGATTATATTATCGAGCGCAATATCACGATATTTTATTGTGATATTTATCATGATATTTTATCGGGTCCCGATATCGTGATATTTTATCGGGGCGCGATATCGTAATATTTAACGTGATATTTTATGGGGCGCGATTATTTTATCGAGCGCAATATCACGATATTTTATTTCGATATTTATTATGGTATTCTATCAGGGCCATGATATTTCATCGGTATATTTATCTGAATATTTTATCGGGTGCGATTATTTTATTGAGCGCAATATGACGATATTTGTGATATTTATCATGATATTCCATTGGGGCGCGATATCGTGTTATGTTATCGTGATATTTAATCCAGTGCGATTATTTTATCAATCGCAATATCACGATATTTTAATGTGATATTTATCATGATATTCTATCGGGGCGCGATTTCGTGATATTTTATCGCGATAGTTATCGTCATATTTTATCGGGCGCGATTATTTTATCGAGCGCAATATAACGATATTTTATCGTGGTATTTATCGTGATATTTTATCGGGGTATGATATCTTGATATTTTGCGGGACGCGATATTGCGATTTTTTTATCGCGTGGTGTATCACGATATTTTATTGAGGCGCGATTAGTAGATATTTATCGTCACGTTATAGGTTATCATTATCGCCGATATACGATATTCTAAAATTATCGCACACGATATTGAATTACCAATATCGCCCAGGCCTAGTTTCGGTCTGGGGAACTGCTACATAGGGATTCTGACGTGTTCCATCGTGAGCAAGCATGCTTGTTCTAGCAATTCCTTCAGTTCATACGTATGGCTAAAGTAATTCCCGGGTAGTTATAGAAATAGGTGCGTGCTATTCAATATCATGGCTCGTAGGTCCCGCAAAAATATCTTCTCTGTTTGTCCTTTTCGTACAAAGAATATACTATTGATGGCAGCACAAAAAAAGGTTCTCTTCTCGGCCGTCAGTCGATCAGCGCCCAATTCATGAATTTTACCTGCTCGTGTGACATGGGGTCCAGCAGTTCACGAATCTCTATTCATGAATGTGGAATTCATGAATAAATTTACGAAAAAATTTACCTCCGGGAAATGAAGCGAAAACCGTGCTACGATTGTAGAATGTATATCCCAAGAGAAGAGCAGCATAAATTGACGCGGTCGGGAAGAGAAGGGCTATTTCCTATATCGTCGTGCTCTTCGGAATCATCGGTATCATGGTAATCAAAACTATCGGAATAAAATTTCATCCTAAATCATAATAACTCATGTTTTAGCGTCGGCGAAAGGAGTTTATGAAGAAATCACCTCAAATAAACATAAATTATAAAGTTACAACAAACTAAAGTACATAGGAGAATATTTAATACATTAATTTGTTACACATAAATGGAGAAGGGAACGCTTCAATGTGGTAGGTGACAGATGTTAAATGCCGACTACTCTTCAGTTCCGGGAGTTTCTCGGAGATGCGGGAGAGCTGGCAATGCTACAAGAGACGCGGATACACAAAAAATCCCTAAGCGGTAAAGATGGAACTATGCGAACGATAGCGATCGTGTGGCATTACGCCCGATGTTGCCACATTAACACCACAGTAGAAATGAAGCTCGTCGAGCCGAAGAGATGAACCGTGAAATGAGGCAACAATGTAGGCATGTACTTGACATCACGTGACACCCAGCGATCGGGAAATTCCTACATAAACACTTGGTACGAAAGCATCATATCGGGCTATCTCATGTCAATGGTTCGCTGTCCTCAACTGCGTCGTCCCGTCTTCCGCATTCGGGGAAATGGGTTTTGCCCGCTGGAATGCGGACCTCGGCTCTGGGAAATAACGCAGCTGGATACGAGGTGAGCAAAAAACTTGGCGGCATGAAAAGAGGGTTGAGAGGAAGTCGGGATGTGCGGAAACGAGGCTTCTATCTCTTCCGAAGACCACATTGCAGCTTGGCATCGCAACGCTAATGCAGTCGATATAAATTATGGAGAGGTTTTGGAAGGACTCCGCAGATGTCGTTGCCGCAGGAAAGGAAGAATTTCAGTTCAGCAGACATGGAGGCACACGCGATAGTATATGTGGTTACTAGGAGGTTGAAATACGCGCGTCGCGTGAATTTGAATCGGTGTGGAAGGAGAAAGAGAGATGATGTTAAACGATTTATTTAAGAACTTTTGCAAACCACAGAAAAAATATACACTCTCTCACACACGCACGAACCGGGTTTTGGCGCTGTGCACCATCATCAGGTCTCTGAACGCCTGATGATGGTGCTCAGCGCCGAAACCCGGGTCGTGTGTGAGTGTGAGAGAGAGTATATTTTTTCTGTGGTTTGTAAAAGTTCTTAAAGTAATCGTTTTTCAGAATAGAGTTCCACAAAGTTAATAGTGAACTCATTTTACTAAAGAGAGATGATACAGGAAGCCCACGCCCACTTAACAGACCAATGCATTGACATTGCAGTGGTTTTAAGTAGCTGTTACTGCTCATTTATGAGTGAAATGTTAGCCAGAAACTTTCAATCAACTGTTTAAAGAATACAAATATTTATTCAAATGTTGATTGGTTATTAACATTAAATTATGATAAATTATTAAATAAGCAAAATTTATCAGAATTTAATAAATGACGCATAACTTTTCAACAAAGAAATGGATCCAAGCAACCAAATTAAAATTGTAAATAAAAACAGCACCAAACTTTGAAGGTAACAATCTTGAATGTCTATGTATTTTTATAATTAATGACTGTAAATTAACCATTATGTAATCAAAAAAGAATTGTCAAACATTTAACATCATGTATCATTTGTTTATAGCTCTGAAGATGGATAAATAAAAATCCGAAACGTCTGCAAAAGTTAAAAAAAATATTATTTGACCTATACTCATGACATTTGCACCATAAAATTTTTAAATTTTCTTGTGTAATATGTTGTCCTGTCTTTTTCAAATGTTGTTCCATGCTTGATTTTTCGGGTTTGTTGCGTTTGTAATTGGAGTAATGTTCTTTATATCTAACTGCTTTTACGTGTTGGTCCCACGTGTGAAGCTTGGCATGTACCTCAGCTGATTTGATAAATACCCGATTTTCAGTCATGGGTATTTTACCTGTTGTTTCCCAAAAGTTGTTTAAGTTTGTTGCTATTAGTGCTGGAGAATTTAGTGTATACAGTGTTGAAAAAAAATTCCTATGCCAATAGTTAAGTGTGGACCGAAGGGTAATTTAATGTTTCTCTTAGTTGCGTCTTTCTGTGTGTGCTCGAATTCGTCGTAAATTGCTTGAATTTGTATTTTCATGAAATATTTTCCATTAGTAAGACTTGGAAACCATTCCGCAAATAGTTAAATTCTTTATTAAATGATGAGATATTCCAAGGAACGTTTAACAGTCCGTGTATGAGGTAATGGGAGACAGATAATTAGTAGCTGGAATGGTAAAATCATTGATGGATTAACACTCTTTAGGGCCTGTAGAGAATACAAGCAATACGTTAATAAACAAGTCGCAAGAGAAGAAAGGGGAAATAATTCTCAGGGTCCCTCCGGGGCCCATAGGCAACTGCCTACTTTGCCTTATTGGTAATCCGGCACTGGGTAATATGAGTTTTATGTATGTAGTTGGTTGTCCGTGTGGTCTTACGATGTGTATCAAGTTGTAACTTTCCGCCAGATCTTATGAGGGAGGGATAGGAAAGGGAGGCCATTATTCTTTTCTGTTTCCACGGTGAATTTTACAGTAGGAAATTGGCTATTAAGATTCTGCACGAAATCGTCGACTTTATATTTGTTTGTGTCAAACGCAGAAATAATGTCAACGTATCGTAAGTTAACGGCCGGGAAGTAATTGAATCTTTCTTTAAAAGTGTTTTTGATATGCGTCATGAACACATTAGCCAGAAAAGGTGAAAGTGAGTTATTCATGTGCGTTCCAAAATCCTGTTTGAATTATTTACCGTGAAAAGTGACATAATTATAGTGATCATGACCAAAGTTGTGAGTCTTTATGTATTCGTCGATGGTTTTCGAATCCAAAGAAAGGGACTAGCGCCAGTTTTCCAATACTTGAATGGGAATTTCAATGGGTACACTTGGGAACAGGTTGGACACGTCAAATGACACCATGATTTCACCTTTCGAGAAGACGTAATATTTTGTTCTATAGACAAAATCAATGTTCTACTTGACGGGAGTGCGGACTGATGAAGTTAAGGTCTGAGAAGTGGGAAACTAACCATTTAGGTCACAAGTAGGTGTAGTAATACAGAAATACTTGGTCGATTCCACAAATCAATGTTCACTCTACCGGTTTTAACCTTTATAGGTCATCATCAGCTGATGATGACCTGTTAAGGTTGAAACCGGTAGAGTGAACATTAATCTGTGGAATCGACCAAGTATTTCTGTATTCACTCACACTCAGTGATTCAACCCGGAGGTTGGTTTGGATAGCTAAGGGTAGAGCTCACCCCGGACTAAGCCACGGGTGTGTGAATTTCACACAGTCAGGGTAGGGGGGCCAGTTCCTTTCCCTGGGCCACCTCGCACTCCGAGGATTTTTTCGGGGGGGCGTCCAAAGGCTTCACCCGGATTTGAAACCAGGACCCTTCGAACAGTAGCCAAGCGCTCTACCCACTAGGCCACCGCGCTCCCTATTTCTGTATTACTATGACTAAATTCCTCCAAGTAAACTTGCCGAACATCGATTTCTTTTACACAAGAAGATGGGTGAGGTAATCCCGGGTACAATAGGTCTCATAGGACATTTTGGCTTGGTGTACTTTTGGGAGGCATATTAATATAAAAAGCAAAGTTCCTCTGATATATGACTCAAATGCTGCTTAGCTGCTTCTGGATAGAAAGTAACGAAGTTATTGCATGTATAAATTGTTCTCGGGTTTCCATCCGAGTAAGGAATTTGGCTGCTGCCAACATTTCGACGCAAAACTCCTCCATCGTCTTCAGAGTAACGATATGCTGTTGCCGTAGAGTCTATCTGGTATCCAATCGGCAGTTAGGGGATTGGCTAATACCGGAAAGCGGACGTCTATCCCTATTATCATCCATTTCTATTCCTAAATTTCCTGATATCCTATCCGTTGATGGATACGCTACATTTCCGGGGATAATCTTCTTTTATAAATGGAATAGATAACTCCTTGTGCCGGCCGGGCAATTATTTCCTCAGACAGACTGGTCGAAGAAAGTTAATTATTTATTCGTTTTCTGTTTTCCTATCCATATTATATAGAATTAGTTTTCATTCCACACGTTATTTATTATCAGTGATTATAGATTAAGAATTTTTACCCAAATACACATTGCCATTAAAGTCGTGAGTGGAGCAAATTGCAGTGTGTGCCAGGACGTTACTTACGAGCAGAGATAAGAGTGGGATGTTTTAATTGATTTGCTGTGCAGTTATAGCAACCCCAATACTTAACACTAACGACGTTCCTGCATTATTAAATTAATCAAACATTCGTAGTTAGCAAGTTCGATAAAATTTAAGAACAAATCAATATTGAAATTAAAAAATCTGAATTTTGCTCACAAAAGTTACTGTCTGTTAATTTTTGCAGGATCAACAAGTAAAAAAATAATTAAAATCAGCAACATACGTTGCTTCTGTCTGAAAAATGCCGCTCAAAGTACGTCAGTATAATATGTGAAAATGTGCCACTAAATTCTGGCTTGCGTTGTATTTGTTGGCCTTTCTAAGATGTTTCCCTTTTCACCCACAGCATGCAACTGCAACGGCTTCTCCAGTCGATGCTTCTTCGACAAAGCTTTGTACGAGAGAACTGGACACGGGGGTCACTGCCTGGACTGCACCGGATATCGGGACGGAGCCAACTGCGAACGATGCCGCGAGAACTACTACCAGCGTTCCGACGGCTACTGCGTCGCCTGCAACTGTGACGCCACTGGTGAGTGTGTCCATCTGTTGAGCACTACCACATTCGTTTAGAGCGGATGCAGTCACCCGCGCACGGGTGCAAGACCGCTGTAACTATTTGATGCACCCGTCAGCGCGACCGCTTACCGTGCCAATGTTCGCGATGAATGGTTGAACATTTGGTCCTGGAAAGGGACAGGTCGGGTTTTTTCTCGAAAGGGACAAACACGGTAGGTTAAAACGTAGCCTCCGTGATATGCTCGTCTGTACGCGCGAATTTCGATCTTCATATATTTTCAATTGAAAATAATATTCCTAAAATTTTCTGTGCCCATAAGAGGGTGCTGGGCTGGGGTAAAATTTTGAGAAACGATGGCGACGGAGGTTTAGAGTATATTGACGTGAAAGCTGGTATGCCTACAGATCGAATGGTTTTTTAATAATTGACGATATTTTATATTCAAAATTTATTTTCGATTGCATTTACGGTCAATTAACTCAAAATTAAGAACACCGGGATTGCCTCTACTTTGAGAATGTTCCCCCTAATATTTATTATTTAAGAAAAACGAACGACGGACGTTTTATGGTTTTTTTGTAGCCGTGGATGTATGTTGCGCCCTGTTAACCATTCCTATTAGCATTTCGTGTGCTCAGGATTTATAACTTACTCAAGAAAACTGTTGATTGTGTCACAATGGTGTCTTCATCATTTTTCTTGAATCCCTTAATTTCTTTCTTTGCTTGTTATTTTCTCATGAGACTTAACCTCGCCAGTTTTTCTACTGAGCTCGGAGAATAAATTTATAATTTTCAAAGTTCCTCGTCTCGTTTACTTTATCCTGCAGAGAGTAGGTATGTACAGTGAGTGCGCGCGAGGGCGAGAAATTTAGAAACTACGAGAGATCATAGTGCCAAACTTTAGTGGTGCTTAATGCTCCGTTTCCAGGTCCGGAATCTTCTATCAATGTTGTTTATCTCAATTTTCTTGAGAGCATCATAATGCCATCCTTATTATTAAACGAATCGAAAGTGAAAATCCCTCAGTCTTTACATCTAACATTTATGTATCCGTGTTATTAATCTTCACGATAGCCTTGTCTTATTGTACGTTAATGCCTTCGGCAGCAGTCGTCTGGAATTAGACTCATGAGCTGCGTCATCCACTCATTACAACTTGCTATTCGTGGTGGATGTATTATAGCAAAGCTACGCAGAAAAATTATTGGAAAAAATTCGAGCTATTGTGAAAAAACATGAGCGCCAAGTACGATGTCTTTAGCAAAGAAGTGGAACAAAGTTGTTCCAGTGTTTGATAATGAAACTCAGTGGGGCTCAGCATTTCACATGATCGAGCGACTTTTTGCTTTGCGTCCCTTCTGAGAGCAAGTTGCAGCAAAAGATCATTTATTTCATTAATCTTTAGGAATATCAAAAACATTGAGTGCCTCTGTGAAATTCTTAGAGAGTCATATGATGTCATCATCTAAACTCAAAGCAGTAACATGACCCTTGGTAAATTTTTAAAAGTGGCAAAAGTTAAAATAAAAATTAGGGAAGAAACATGGAAAAATTGCGGCAGATATAAACATGTTAATGTTGGAAAAGAAGGAAAACTATTTCAAAATGTTATTTTATTCGCTCAATTTTGCGTACGTACAGGCACAGAAACCACGTTTTGTTGACTCCTTGGCAACTTGAGGCATGCAAAGGTAAGTTACGAGGATGTTGCAAATTCATTTTGAAACAGAAGACTGAAAGTGTGTTATAAAAAATCAATCGAAGCATGGGGGAGGGAAAAACATTATAAGGCGGAAAGTGCAAGCAGCAGTAGTGAGGAAGGTGTTTTTGAAATACAGCTGGGTCAGAAAGAAAGAAGGTGTAAATGATATGTATATTTATTTTTATGACCTCAGAGAGAAGGGAATTTGGGGACATTTTGAAGGGGATTGCAGGGTGGCCACTCAGTCGGGAAATCCGGAAAAAGCCGGATAAACCGGGAATTAAAAGCTATCGGGGAAAATCCGCAGGGTGGCCACTCTTCTGGAAAACCTGGGAATGTTAGGGAAAATGAAAAATGAATCTGGAAAAATCATCTTTTTTGTAAAAGTCAAATGGTGATTTTTCCTCATCCTCTTACGCATAGGTAGGTTATCTTCGATATTTGAACATCCCGCGCTTTGCTGATAGCTATTATGATACCTCTATGTGGTCACGCAATTATTGAGTTAACATAGAGCTAGTCCAATCTCAGTCCAAGTTGAACGGCTTAGCATTCGCAGGAAATGCTCCCCTCAACCGAAGAGCCGAATATGGCCCGTTACACACTGGCCACTGGGTGGATTTTACCGACGCAGCATGTTTGCCGTTGCGGTCGATCCAGTAGTAGTGCGAATAAACCAATGAGAGATTATGAACTAGAAGGAAGAAAAAACAATCGGTAGATTTGCCGCCGAACTAGTGCGCACCACCACTACTTGGCGCGGTAGTTTTGCCGACGCAACCCAGTCAGTGGCGCACGTAACCAAACGGAGACATACACACACTGGGTGGATTTTCTACCGTGGAAGCATACTAGACATCCTAGAACGTTCGATGTGGTGTGCCTAATTTTGGAAGACTTGACTCATTTCATTGGTGCAAACAAGCCCTGCTCTATGGGACAAAATTCGTCATATGACAAAATGGGCATTTGAAAATATTTGAAAAACTTAGTGTCATTATTCCGTTCTTTCTCTTTAGCTTTTCCCTTGTTCAGGGGTCGCTGTTCCTTATTTTCTTTTTCCACTCCTTTTTGTCCTTCGTATCCTCCGCACTCAGTCTATTCTCCCTCATGTCTTCAGATATACCTTCCTCCTTCTCCTTGGTCTTCCTTCCTTCTCCTTGGTCTTCCTCTGGGCCTCCTACCCTCCACCTCCAGGTCGAGAATCCTTTTCGCACCATGGCTCTCCTCCCTTCTCATCAAATGCTCTTAAACCAGCGTAGCAGACCTTCCTGCGCCTTCTTGGATGTATCCGCCACTCCAGCCATCTCCTGAATTATGTCATTTCTAATTCTATCCTTCCTTGTCTTACCCATAGCCCATCTCAGCATCCTCATTTCTGCCGCATCAAGTTTCTTTTCTAACACTTTCTTCACCGGCCAAATCTCACTGTTATATATCAGGGCTGGTCTCACCACTGTCTTAAAGATCTTTCCTTTTAACCTTTTCTTTATTCTTCTGTCGCAAAGTACACCTGGCACTCTTTTCCAGTTCATCCATTAAGCTTGAAGTCTGTGGTCAAGCTCCATTTCCAAACCTCCACTTTCGGTCACGTAGGAGCTAAGATATTAGAACTCCCTCACCCTCCCCAACCCTTTACCTAATAATTCAATACCCCATACTCTGTCATCTCCACCCAGCCACAGATATTCCGTCTTCTGTCTACTAATCTTGAGGCCTCCATCCTCCACTGCCTCTCTACACTTTTCCAAAGTTTCTTCCACCTTATCTTTTCTTGCTTCCCCAATCACAATATCGTTTGCATTAATGCCGGACCACAAAGCCAAACTCATCTACATCTACGAAGTACCGTTCAAGCCACCACTAGGGTGTGTGGCACGGGCTAATTCCACACCAGGCATGCAGCACTCGTCCCAGCACAACTCGGGACCTCGCACGTTCCTCCGGCCGCTCCACAGGAAGGCAATATGGTCCTGCTGCCTTTCTGTTCTTCATCCGTCCATAAACGGCATCAGAAACTTCATCTTTTCTAATTTCTGGCGTCAAATGTACTCTCTATCCCATGCCATGTGATGATTCCCTCGCTGCTTTTGAATTGATTATGAAGTAGCCGCGTTTAATGACAATATTAGCCGTGGGAATGAGTTAAGTAGGTTCACGAAAACAAAAGAGGTAAACATGAAAGCGAAGACGTGTCCTTAACATTCTTGTTTTTAATAATAAAAGGTATTTATGAAGCACATATCGCTATAGTTGCATGTTCATTGTACTGAAAGCGGTGGCATTGCAATCAGAGGCTACAAAAGAAGTCATAGCAGGATTTGAAACGGGTAATGGCAATGACGAAGGCGTGCATCAGGAGTATACATTTCTCTTCTTTCTCGAACTGCAGGCGAGGGATCCAATATAATTTGCTTAGAATCACCAATACAAGTTTCACCTTAAAAATGTTCGAAACTACAGATATAAATAAGTTTAGGTCAGACTATCCGACATTGTTGAAAATATTTTAAGTCCAGAGTGACTTTAAAAAAAAAGTGACTTTAAAAAAAAGAAAAAAATCACCCATGTGAGGCGCGAACTGGCATATCTTTTGCCCAGAGTCGAGAATGCTAACCACTAGTATATGAAAACACTAAATATGCACTAAAAATAATGCGAAATATGGCATAATATAACCGAATGATGGCGTGCTCAAGGCATGGCATTACATTCTTGCCTCCGATTTGAGTTATTTTTGGCATATATGATTCTTCATAATGTTCCCGAGGGTCTTATTTACACGCGAAAACTATCATTTTTTACATATATCAAGTCAGGCTTCATAATTTGGGAGGACACTGGCACAGAAATCGTAATATTATGATAAGTATTTTGAATGCGTTTCAGTGTCCTCTTCGCCTGGGAATTTTGTGAATGAAGTTTGTACATTAAGTTCTTATTATGCGAATAAATGACGTTAGATAAATATAAAGCACGGTATCAATGTTTTTCTGGAATGCTTAAATCATCAAAGTACGCCAAAATACCCTATTGAAAGTTGTTTAAAAATAGGAAGTGAGGGATTTCCCTTGTTTCCCTTTCGTCGCTAGAAATATTTTATCGTTAATTTTGACCATAATATGCCTCGTACAGCCTACAAACGCATTTCTCAATTTAAAGCAAAATGGAACTAATATGTTGAGAAGTGTATTTGTGACAGTAGACAATTACATTTGTATTAAATAATAGCATAATATACGATGTGGTGCCTTAAGAATGCTGACGTCCAATGTAATTTTTTCTACAACATAATTTTGTATTTGATTTTGAAGAATGTGTAAGAAACATGTTCTTGAAGTTATGTTTTAAATGCTTTATTAAATAAAGCAATAAACTATCCATTTTGAAATTTGTGTTAATTCCTGAAGTTATGTGCTTGTCATGAAATTCATCGAATACTTGCAAGTATGTTCAATGTAATGCCATTTACATGATGCTCCATAACTGTTAAAATTAATTTTATATTGTTTTTATGCTTAATTTTATTTAGGGTTAATCTTTAACAGCCCTTAATCAAATGTCTATCATCTGTAAATACATTAATGTTCCGTAAAATACATACTATCAAACAGTCTGGAAAATTGTGAAAGTAATCTTGGAAATCTGGAAAAGTCGGGGAATTTCTGCTGGATATTTGAGTGGCCACCCTGAATCCGGGAATCTCCCGGGAATTTCCACGAGTCACCGGGAAAATTTTTAACTCCTTTATATTTAAAGGAAGGGGATTTACAACGATAGCAGACAAGACGGGAAAGGTGATCGTAGAACCGAGAGAGATCCAGTAGAGGTGGAAGGACTATGTTGAAGATCTGTATGGTAAAGAAAAAGGCCCAATAGGTTAGATATAGAATGGGAGGACGATATCGACAGAGATGGCATCGGACCAAGTATCCTAGATTGCGAAATCGAAAGAGGAGACATGAAAAGGAATAAGGCGGTGGGAATAGATGACATACCTGCAGAGTTATTAAAGAGCATGGGGAAGAACGGAAGAGGAACACTTTTTGCGCTTATTCGTAGGATTTATGAGGATGGAGTGTGGCCGGAAGACTTCGCGAAGACTGTACTAATTCCTATACCAAAGAATAGTAAGGCAAAAACGTGCGAAGACTATAGGACAATAAGCGTAATACCCCACGCGGCCAAAGTAGTTCTGAGGATTCTAAACAGAAGGCTAGAGAAGAAGGCAAATGAATACCTGGGTGACGACCAGTTCGGGTTTAGGAGAGGGACGGGAACGCGAGACGCTATAGCGGTGATGAGGACGCTAGTAGAAAGAAACCTAGAGTATGGGCAGGATGTCTTTGCATGCTTCGTAGATTTCGAGAAGGCGTTTGATCGGGTGGAATGGACGAAATTAATGGGAGTCTTGAAGAAATTAGGGGTCGATTGGAGGGACAGGAGTCTGATTCGAAATTTGTATATGAATCAGACTGCGCAGGTTAGGGTAGCCAATGGAGAATCGGGATGGGCCACGATAGGACGGGGAGTGGGGAAAGTGTGCCCACTATCGCCGTTGCTTTTTAACGTGTATTCAGAAGAAATGGTAAGGGAGGCATGGGGGGAGGAAGAGGTAGGAATAAAGGTAGGAGGGGAGCTGATAAAATCAGTGAGATTTGCAGATGATCAAGCATTGGTTAGTCAGTCGGCCAAGGGGTTACAGTCAATGGTGAATGCATTAGAGGTGCAGTGCGAAAAGTATGGGATGATCAATCACAAGAAAACGAAATTAATGAGATTTTCTAGAAGTAAGAAGGCGGGGCTGAATATAAGGGTGGGAGGGCAGAAGATAGAGCAGGTCGAGCAGTTTACGTATCTGGGTAGTATTTTGGAGGCGAATGGGTTTAGTGGTAAGGACATCAGATGCAGAATTACGCTTGCTAAAGAAGCATTTTCGAAGAGAAGGGAATTGATGAGGGGGGGTCTGAGAAGAGACGTAAAGAAGAGGCTGGGGAAAACTTTAATATGGAGCGTGGCGCTATATGGGTCGGAAACTTGGTCATTGCGAATGGAGGATATGCGTAGACTTGAGGCTTTTTGAGATGTGGGTTTGGAGAAGGATGGAGAAGGTTAGCTGGATGGCGAGAAAGACGAACGAGGAGGTACTGGATATGGTCGGAGAGAAGAGGAAGCTTGTGGCAGAGGTTCGGAGAAGGCAGAAGAGATGGATGGAGGAGGTTTTGAGAGGAGAGGGCATGTTGAAAAGAGTGATAGAGGGGAGAACACTGGGGAAGCGTGGAAGAGGAAGGAGGAGGATAGGAATTCTGGACGAAATAAGAGGAGGTAGAAGATATGAAGAATTGAAGAGGGATCTAATAACGGGACATCCTTAGGAGGGAAAGCGAGACAATTTCTATGAGGTTGGGATACAGAATGGGGACTGTCCAAGAACCTACCAATCATCTGGTAGAATACTTGAATGAATGAAATATTTAAAGGAATGGATGCATTCATGCTGACATTTTCTAATTTCTCAGTTCGGAACTATATCCAAAAACCTTTCTTACGGAACAGGAGACATTTCGGCGAAGCCATCGTTACAGACTGCATTGCATGAAGCATCTCAATCTGTTGTCTCTGAAAGCTGTGTTGTCGAGGAAGGTGGACCAGCCAAAAAATGTGCCACTATGATTTTTTTTTTCTCATGGAGAAATGACATCGGCTTAAATTGTTTGGGAATTGGAGACTGTTTACAGTCATACTTCGTATAGATCAGCAGGTGCAAATGCTTATCTTTTTAAAACTATGTTCCCAGATAGCTGCAAAAATGGAAATCAGTCGCACTAAAGTATGGTATCTCATCACGCACGGCCTCGCTCCTTATTTCTTGAATGACATTTTTTTTTATTTGTAGAGCTGCTCTGAACTTGTTGTCGGCTACGATGAAACCCTAAATAAAGTTTCACAGCGACATCAAATGGGCAATAATGTCATATATTGGGATGCAAATAAACAGGAAGTCAAATAGTAGACTTCCCCATTAGATTTTTCTTCCCCACTTTCCATACTGTAAGAGTGAGAGAAGTCTGTACTAAGAACCTTGGGTGCTGACGAGAGGGATTTTTTTTAATTGGAGGCATGCGCTACCACAGGAGGAGAACCCAATCACAACAACCATTTTATGCGTGTTAAACATAATTTTAGCTCTTCCCACCATGTTAGGGAAACCATGTCAAGTAATTACATTTGCTTCTTGCTTAATAACTTCCCAATATGAGTTTCCCAACTTATATCGGCAGTGCTTCCGAGTTATGCTGCGTGATGAGATTTTGTGTCTCAAATCTTCCCGCGTTGCAGTGGGACACTCGTCGCAACGCAGGACGGAACGTTCGAGTCACAAAATTCTAGTAAGACTCGTTTTCATGAATATTTGCCACATCCAAATTCTATTCCTCCTTTTTATAAAGTGTAAGAACACATTGTCCATGCAGCAGCGATGTCTTGGCGAGGATACGTGATTAGCAGCTGCGAATTGAATTTTTACCTGCATATTTGAGTGTTCTTCAGAAACTAAATAATTGAATATGTTCTCCATTACTCAAGAAAACATTATTTTAGACACATTTTCAGTAAAGAAACGTGGCATCTGACTTCGAAATTTTCCCCAATTCTGTCAAATAGTTTTTTGTCCACCTTTTAGATTCGCCAGGGTAGCATAAAAATAATTGGATTTTTAAAGTTTTACATCAATCATGTTCCACCAGTATGTTTCAAACGAGTAAATGTTATTACGTAGTATTAACAATTTTCTGACCACATCGGACTACGCCCTTGAGGCTTGTCTATACAGTTCTAGTACCGATACAATTGGCAGTGCGAAAAATGCTCCTTTGTAATTGCATCAAGCACGTCAACCTTTGCGAAAATGTAGCGTGAAGGTGGTGTCAATGAAACTCCTATCGGAGAGTGAAGGAAGAGTTGACCAAGCCACAAGGGAGGGTGAACGGAGAGTCTGGGGAGCGTAAAGTGGAACACCAGAGAGTAAACGAAGCGTCGTCTTGGAGTGTTAACGGAGAGTAGACGTGGTACAAGTCTACTACCGCCTCTATTTACATTTAAAAATTGCCTAAAAAAGGTTTTCATTTAAGTAACGATGGTAAGAACACAATATATAAAAATTAAAACAATAGAAACATAGGAAAAAGAGTACAAAAATTTACCGTAACAGGGCATCGATCTCGAAACCTTTCCACTCACCTTAACCACTGGACTGTCACCGCTGTATAAGTTTCGAGCGTTTCACAGGGTTTAGGTCTAATTATATACCGTGACTTGTTTTTTTTCGGTTTTTAGATGCTTGGATTTCACGATTTTTTTGCTTTTCAATGACCAGTTAATATAATTTACTATTAATAACTGGGGATAATGTTGAGGAATAGTTCCTCTATGCTTCTTATAGTTGTCTTTTCCTTGTTAATGTCTATGTTGTTCTACATTTTACTCTTCATGATTATTATTCCTCATGACCTTGCTCATCCTCCAAGCATTTTCTTCAACTTCTGGAAGAGATGTGAAGAGTATAAATGTTTAAATGAGTGGAAGATGGACAATATATGTCATCACCACTCTTTAATTATGCATAGGTATGCCATTCAAATTGATTACCGCGACTATGCCTGGTGTGCGGCTGCCTTGAATATGTTAGATGATTAACACATTCAATGCGGGCCCGATTTTCATGAAAGTCGTCAAAATCGGCTTTAAAAATTTAAAGGGCTTCGTAATGGAACGACCACGTCAATTGACGTGCTCCGCATTGAATGTGTTAACAAGTTAGGCGCTGAATACTTATGGT
Source organism: Pyrrhosoma nymphula (assembly GCA_963573305.1). NCBI lineage: Eukaryota > Metazoa > Arthropoda > Insecta > Odonata > Coenagrionidae > Pyrrhosoma > Pyrrhosoma nymphula. Next base: position 152,209,971 of record OY754329.1, on the reverse strand, counting down.
AGGAATAATATGGTAGGTATTTTTTTATTTTCTATTTGTAATTGCAAGTAAGCAAACGCCCATGTCAAACATGCCATCAACCTTAATGAAACTTCATGTGAATATATGAAGTTTACGCAGTAGGTACATCATGCGCATGTTTTAAAATACGATGTAGACATATTTCGTATTTCCGAGGGGAAATGTACCTACGAACTGGCTAGCTACCAATTAATTAGTTACACCGTATGTTAATATTCAATTCCTATCTAATATTACGAAGCGATCATTACCTTAGGTATGTTATTTAAGTTTAAGTTGTCCGTCAACGAAGGTACATCATGATATTAACTAAAAATATTGCATATTATTGGGACGTTTGAACAACCAGCTTTTACTAGCAGTGAAATCGAAGAGTAAACAAAACCATCAGACAACTTTTCGTTTCCTTCCCTGGAAGCGTTTTAGAAGTGTTGACGGGGAGACGACAAACGAAGCGTCAAAGGAGCCGCGAGGAACACTCCGTTCGGTCTTGCGGAAGAGTTCGGGAAACGTGTTTGGAGTAAAAAATCTCGGAGAGTAATCGGGGCGTAAACGAAGCTCCTCCAAGAGTATAGAACTCCCCGTTGGCGCTGCCTCTACGCTAGGGCAAGCGTTCGATTTTTATCAGGCAACTTGCGCAAAAGCGCGAATACATCCATAAAATAGCTCTTGGTGTGATTGTGAGCTTTTGTCCCAGTAAGCGTTCGCTTATCTACCCGCGCGGGTACAGATATAGTGTGAATAGGGCTTGCGACCGAACTCAATAGGAATTCATCGTCGCGATTGAATTGACAGAGACAGGAGACGGAGTCGAGACAAAATGAAATAGCAACAGCCTTGAACTGGGTTTGAATTCAACAAGAAAAATTATATTTCAAGAGAATAATACAAATCAAGTAAGTCCGTAGACTAGATACCGTGAATTCTTGGTATAGATAGCACGTCTTCAGTTGGATCTCCGCGATGTGGTCTTCTTGCCGCTCCGAAGGAAAGAGAGCCCGTCTCCTCGCGGCGAATTTGGTCAGTGTAGGAGAGGAAACAGCTGACCAGTGGAGCAGTGGTGAGAGTAGGGGAGGTACAATCACACCGTGGATTGGTGGTAAAGTTCACAGCTCGACTTGAAGGTGTAGAAAAGGTGGCAGCACCAGAGCGGACCGTATAAAAGCGCAGTGCTCGCAGGAAGCGCGATGGCCTGGGAGGTTGCGATGACCAGAGCCAGGTCACGGCACTTGTCTCTTCCACTCTCTGGCACTTTGCGAGACCGCGACAGTGTCCTGCGGTTTTTTAGTCTCAGAGGATTTCGAGTCTCGAGGTGTCGAGTATGCCAAAATTGGCACACAGAAAAGATTAGGAGAATCTCATAAACCCCTTCCGTATTGCTTGCGGAAAACTCTAAATTCTCGTGTCACGGCCGATTTCTCAAGTTGATCGAGTCGCAAGTGGCGTCGATGCTCCTTTACCCTGGTTTCTATGGTTCTCTCAGTCTCCGCGATGTACCCTTTGCCACATTCGCATGGAATACGGTATATTCCCGGTGTTTTGAGACCAATTGGATCTTTGGCCCGAACTAACTTGTTCCGGAGATTATCAGGAGGGAGGTGAATGGTTTGGATCTTGTGTTTAGCAAGAATCCTGGCTATCTTTCCAGAAACTGTGGAGACGTATGGCAGGAAGGCCTTGGAGGGCGGCTGCCGTTCTTCATCTGGTGTGTCTTCTTTGTCTCGTCTGAAGGCCCTTTTTAGGGCCGTATGGACTTGGAAGTGGCTGTATCCGTTATTCTTAAAGGTCTTCTTGAGATGTTTTAATTTTCCTTGGAGATTTTCCTCGTCCGAGATTGTTTTGGCCCTGTGAATCAACGACGAACCAATCAGGGACCACCTAGATGAATGAGGAGGTGTATATATATCGGAACACTACTGACATCGGCATCATCAGCCCTGAAGATGTTGGGAAAGTCTCCCAACGAAACGTCGGCGTACATCATGCAGACCTTAACCCGGTTGGAAACCCGAGAGGAATTCATTGAGTTATTCATGTTTAAAGTTCAACTAGTGGTTGTTCAATGTGTTTCTTGAAGTAGATGAAATTTACTCTACTAGATCTCAGCACCCATCAGCCATTCACTTGTAACTCTTGGCCACAACAATTTCATACTTTAGGAACACATTTCTGCACTTAGCTCGAAAAAACTAAAAAGTCACTTGTACCCCTTGGCTTCTAGGCTCATCATATAATTATTCTTATCGTGATCGGTAAAGATGTACTCCTCGGTCATTGCGGAGATCCAGTTCATTGATCAATTTTTTAAGAGAACTTGATCTCAGGATCCGATCAATCACGACCGACACATCATCCTACCCCTTCGAAACTTCTGACCTCGGTTCGGCTCCTCCTTCATCCTCCAAACGGCCTCTCCATTGGACTGGGAACACCAAGCAATTGTTTTGTAATTAAGTAAGCAATAAAACCACTCTGAAATGAAACCACTGACGGAACACTTACGAAGTGTAACGCGCCGATTTGATTCAAACTTGGTATGTTCGTAGATTGTAGTGAAAAATGAATTCTGTGAAAATTCACGTGCCCTCGTGGTTTACGAGCCGAGATATTAGCAATAAAAAATCCGCGAAACGGCAACCCGGGCCCCACGCTGTGACGTCACATTTACCGTCTCTGCGATCCAGCCGCCCCCAGAGAGCGAGCCCCTCCCGGCCGGCGCGGCATCACGATCTCGGCCGCTCGGTGGACGGCGCACTGTTTTGTCTCCACGAAAAGCATTGGAGCGTCGGCCGTCAGGTAAAAGTCATTGTCAGTTATTTTCATGTCTCTTTACCTGATGACGCCTCCAGGAAGAGTGGCGAAACGTAAAAAAAAGCAACCAAACGTGATGTATCCAGGGAATAACAAATTTATAAAAATCGCGGAAACCTGAAGAATAATCGTAATTATTATTAATTTGACTTTCGACACAAAGACAGAAATACGGCATTAATTAGCAGTACATTAATTTGTGCTTAAGTTATGTGAGTTTAATTTAAAGGATGGTGGATGGCAAACATGTCACATAAATAAATATTACGTTTTTTCATTAAAAAAATAATTTTATGCAGAAATGTTAATTTTGAAAAAAAATAAATTATTGAAACACAGGTGAAACTCACAATGGGCAAATTTTATAAATACCTACGGAGTCCCCACATACATTATCGTCGAAATTTTCACTGTATTTGTCAAATATTTTTTCATCGAAGTAATATTGTACAGGAGTAATATGACTGTGTGGCCTTTTCCCTAAATATCCTCCCTTAAACCACGCAAACATTATAAAATATTTTAACCTTGGAGCAAAGAACTAAACATGCGTGAGCGATTGCATTTTTAAAATATTGTTTCTTTAGAAAAGGTTCACATTTAACTGATCTAATAACACTCGACCAGAAACTTTGGGCATGAAATCTTTCCAAATACGAAAAAAGTACAAGTCTAGTGGTTGTATAAGTCCTGTAGTTTTTGTGGTATCATCTTCACATGAATTATTTTATTCTTCGGTATCACTTCAGTCATGGCGCCATGATCTTTGTAAGGGCCCGAAGAATCCACCAAAAGAACCCAATCATCATCTATTTTTGGGGAAAGAACACGTCCGAAAAACTCCTGCTTGAGAATGTTTTTCGTCAGCACCACTGAGGTTGATGCAACACAATGAATATTGGAGGATTGAAAAATGTTTGCATTTATTTGAAATTTTCCATCCTTTTCCTGGAAGCAGATGAGGAGAGGGGAGAGGAGCTCATCTTCAATTGAAATTGTCGGCTGGATCGTATAACAATGGGTGGTTTCATGTACACTCTTGACAAATGGCTCAACTATTGTCACGCCGCGAAATTCCAGTGTGCGACCGGAATGAATTTCTTTTTTGAGACCACTCTGATCAGTATTTAGCACTTGCGATGCACCTCCTTCAATCACATTTCTCACTTCCTGGACGAATTCCTTGGCTTTTACCGAGATCGACCGTACTTCCGTGGAATATTTCTTGGAAACAACTTTTATCGCCTTTCACGATACTATGTTGTCATGTTTTTTCCATTTCCATAGCCAGGCCGGAGCTGCTCTAAAGTTTGGTATTCCCTGCTCCAGTTTTTTATTCTATTCAAGAGCCCATCTTCGCAAATCTCTGTCATGAACCACTAGACGACCCTCTTTCGCTGCCTTGAAGCGGGAGAAAAGAGCTGCACGGATTAACGTGTACTTTTCCCATAAAGCACCAGCTTCCATTACCTGCTTTTCGTAGCAATGCAGTTGTGTCCGACTTGTGATAAAGCGGAAGTTGTACCAAATTTCTCCAGTCGAAGATTTCCCTTCTTTCCTGACTTCCAAAAACCAACTGCCATTCTTTTCTGGAACATTGATGGCTCTGGTCTTGGTTTTTTCATCGGTGAGACGTCGTACAATGCAGAAAAAGAAGGGTAAGTATGAGAAATCCCTTTCGTATTCACCGCTGCTCTCTTCATTATCATCAACAGTCTCTTCATTCCTCTCATTTTCACAGTTATATATTAGATCGTCTTCGGTCTCACAGAGGTATTCGTCATCTTCTACACAGGATTTCAGCAACTCTGCAACACGTACATTAAAACACACTTTCATGATAATTCTTTGATATGATGCAAAGAGAAAATTATACTACTATGAAACTAATTTTGTAATTGAAAACTCACGAAGCACTTGCATTCGGGCTTCTCCGCCATTTCGGTTTCTTCCACAGTGGTTTCCAAAAAAGGAAGAGTATCTGTAAATGTGCTCTTCATCAGATTCAACACGTTTAGAGGGTTCGTATCACCTCGGCCATAATTGTCGCCTAAACAATGTTTGAAACTACGAGACACTAATTATTTGCAGAAAATGTGACGTTTTAGCTCAATCCTAAAGTCATAAGCAGCGGGCGTGTAGGAGGTAAGCGAATGCGTCCGAACAATCCGAAAGGCAATGACCGAATTCCACATTTTCTTTCTTGCTATTCTGTCTGCTCTGGTATCTTCCGTTCAATAGGATACCATTCACGAAAGAGGCTCGGGTGATTTTATGACAGTGCCTACAAATTGTTTGAGGATGCGGACTTCTCGGAAGGCGTCATTCTTCTGAAATGCACGAGCTCTGCCAAAGGATAAAGGTGCATTGTCCCTGGAGCGACTCTTGCGATAGTAGCTGAGCAATAGTAGCTGAGCGATAGTAGCTGAGCGACAGTAGCTCAGCATTGGTAAGCGTTGTTTCAAATGGGACCATTGTCCTTGACGCGACTGCGACTGGCGCGGCTAGCGGTTGTAGTTGGCGACAGTAGCGAGTCTGGTCTGAGGGCAGGCTCAGTCGCAGTCGCGGAGCTATTGGTGTCGAGTGCGCACGTGTTTAGTTTGTCGCAATGTCTTCAAAGAATACGAAACTGCTGTTTACACCCGAAGAAGATGAAAAGCTGCTAGAATCGATGGCATCTCATCCTGCCATTTACGACTTGAAGAACAGTCTGTATAAAGATCAGCGTGCTAAAGATAATATATGGTTAGTGATAGCAACAGAAGTGGGAAGACCAGGTATGTACAAATTATTTTATTTCACAGTGCTGTAGACAGTATAACATATCGGTAAAAGTAATCTATAATGATAAAACCGAACAAATGAACCAGAATCGCTCTAGAACAATCGCTTCAGCGGCAATGACGTGGTTAGCTACTATCGCTGATCTACTGTCGCTCAGCTACTATCGCAAGAGTCGCTCCAGGGACAATGCACCTTAATGGATTATTTCCCTATTCACTCACACCACCGTGGTTATCCCATCAGCGGGAGGCCGAGGGCAGAGTGGTCGTGCCTTTCATCGGTCCACTCGGGTCCTCTTCGTAGATCCATCGAGAGTACATCGCGGCATCTTTCCCTTGCTCACTATGGGGCGGAAAGATATGTGTTCATTGCTTGAGGGAAAGCAATGAACAGCTAGAGAATTCTGCATAGCCTCCTTCCTAGAGACGAATGACGAGTGCTATCTTACCGCCGTGCCGCCGTCCACCGAGCGGCCAAGATTGCAACGCCCGCCGCCCGCGAGGGTCTCGCTCTCTACGGGCGGCTGGATCGCAGAGACGGTGAATGTGACGTCACAGCGTGAGGCCCGGGTTGCCGTTCCGCGGATATTTGATTGTTAATAACTCGACTCGTAGGCCACGAGGGCACGTAAAATTTCACAGAATTCATTTTTTCACTTAATTCTATGAGCATGCCAAGTTTGAATCAAATCGGTGCGTTACACTTCGTAAGTGTTCCTTTGAGCCTTCAATTTAGCGAATGCTACCACCCAGTGATGTTGGCATCAAGACGGCGCGACAACGCTATGTATTGGGTTTTGTGCAGTTGTTTCATTTTTTGCTTTTTAAAATTAGTTCCGCTCAAGGTAGAGGGTTGGCATTTTTTTTAAATCAAATGGCTGAAAGAATGAAATTTATAATTCTTTCAATCAATTATCTTTACCAATTTGTATATGTCTGAAAATCGCATTTTTAGCTCCATAAACTCGCATTTTTCTCAGAAATCAACAATAGCCTATTTCCTTGACAACCAGATTTTGGTCTTTAACGCATTTAAAATTGATTTTTCCTAGTTTAGCTGATTAGGAATGCTAAGCATTGGGTTTTGTGCAGTGGTTTATTTTTGTGCTTTTTAAAACTACTTTCACTCAAGATAGAGAGTTAAAATGTATTTTATCAGATACCCGAAAGAATGAAGTTTCTCATTTTTTCAATCGATTCTCCTCTTATATGATGAGTTATGAAGGAAGTGGAATCCAGAACAACTCCTGGAAATTCAGCTAGTATATTATATATATTCAATCGATGAAGAATCACATGTGGTGAAATTATATACAAAGTAAGGTGTCACAGACGTAACAAGCTAAAAAAATATAGGCACACAAAAATGAAACTAACGCGTCTGTTTTTGATATTTCTGCGGCATGGCCGCCTCGTGTCGTCAAAATATCAAAAACAGACGTTTTACTTTCTTTTTTGTGTGCCATGGATATGCACTCGAACGAGAAAAGAGTCCCACCCACCCCACTGCGCCCCTTCTGAGTGCCATCTCACACTTTGCTTGTTTGTTTCTTCTTCATTCTATTCTCTCTCTCTCTCTTCCCGCACAGGTTCCCGCAGTCTGCAGTGCAACCGGGAGGGCAAGTGCCAGTGCAAGCCAGGGGTGACGGGCGACAAGTGTGACCGCTGTGAAGTGAACCACTATGATTTCGGGGACAGGGGTTGCAAGGCGTGTGGCTGCGTAGAAGCTGGATGCACCAACAACCAGCCACGCTGCGACCCATACACCGGGGCGTGCCAGTGTAAGAACCATGTGGAGGGGAAGCGATGCGACAGGTAGGCATGGCTACGCCATCATGACAACGAGAGTGTGCATGAACGTATCTACTAACGTCTGTTGCTCACAGTAAAATTTTATATAAAAGAGTTTCATAAACATTTTTATTGAAACTTTTATGAATAATACTAAAAACGTATTTTGCTTGCTCATGGTAAAACTATTCATAAAACCGCAATGTTGATAAATCGGCCATCTATGAGACACTTTGCGAACACGTGAAGTGATAAATGCACTCCCTTTTGGATGACTGTTTGGTTAAAAACTATGTGTATTGTTCATTTACTTAACGCTCCAAAGTTCAGCTGCCTCAAGGTTCCATGAACTTCCAGCCATGTTTGTTTACTTTTTGTTTGACTTCTCATGGATGCGAGATTATCAACATGATGAGCGGAACATCTAATTGGTTGTTGCACAAAATGGTTTTAAGGAAATAGAACCTCTCCTATTCCGTAAAATGTTTTATAAAACTAGGTTTTATAAAATGGTTTTATCGTTAGCAAACACATTTTTATAAAATTAGTCGATTTTATAAAACATTTTACTGAAAATTTTACCGTGAGGAACAGGCATAATGTGCGAGAGGAAATTGGTTCAGTTTGGTCATTGAAAATTAAACCATTACATACTATGAAGGTTTTATATTGTATATGAATTAAATTGACCCTTCTCTGCTTAATTTCAATATGATTTCCTGCAAGATTCAAGAACAAGTCATACCGGCAAAAGAGATTTTTGTACTCTGATCATAGAAATGCACGAGTTTGGACTGCTTGGACACTGGTGGCCCGTAGCCATGGCAACCCTTGACCGCATAGTTCCACAAGCCCACCCACAGACATCAGAGGTTGTGGCTCACTTTTTAATGGACACTGCCCGATTTGCAAAATCTCTCTCCCCCCCTGCTTAGCTAGCTTATACAGATTTTTCAAGGTGTTTGCCCCCCCCCCCCACGATTTGGGGGGTTGTTGCACCCCTGATCTTGATAGATATCGTACTCGCCGAATTGAAACTGAAAGCAAATGTTTTGCTTAGAAAAATAAATCACGACATGATATAATCATTGCGATAAATCATTTCACTGAAGGCATTCTTAAATTTAACTTGTAAACAGAGAATTTGTTAATGATTTCATCATATATTATAAATTATGTTCCAGTATGAATTCCAAAATTGGCCAGTGAATATTTGCTTTCAACTTCACTTGAACACCTATTGCTCAAACTTATTCATATTTACTGCAGTTTTCAGTTCAATTGTATCAGTTAAACGTTAGTTGGGGGTGGGGCTCCCATTTTCTTAATCCCAAGAGCATGTGTTACGTTTTGACATGTCAGGGTCAGAGGGTCGTTTTTGAGTTCTGCACGCTGTTTACGGGATAAATGTGGTACCCAGAAAATCGAAGAAAGCGTGATTTGCTGTGAAAAATTCAGTATACAATTTAATACTGCTGGTTGGTGATCCCTGATATTGGTTTTTATAGTGTTTGAGGGTTTATAGTTACCTACGTTTGATATTCCTCAGTCACTGTAAAGAAAATAATGTCAGTGGCATTGGTCAAAAAGTAGATATTGTGTGAAATAAGAAAAATTTCCCATTTGTTTTAACCAGTTGATATGATCACTCAAGAGTGAGTTTCCTCTGATGGAACACGCAAAAACAGAAGAAAAAGTGTGTATGAAATGTGCGCTCTATTATTTGCAAACTATCTGCACCATTTCCACTCATGCACAGATCTGTGGCTCTTGCACTTTTCATTCACGCTTCTTGCCTGCTGTTGTCATTTCTGAATGGCGTACGCAACTAGAACATTTTCATTCACACTTTTTTCACACCATTTCTGTGGATTAAATAACTATAACGGCATGAGCAAATTTGTGTTTCCGTCACACCAGCCATATTCTTTTGCCACATACCCTAGAAACTCATGGAAGTGACTGTCACACCACTTGATATTGTAAAGGATGCGAATTTACGAAATGTAAGAAGCATACCTCTATTACTTGTATTTTTAGGGAAGTAAGCCTTTGAATATCACTATTTTTGTATCTTTTTCGATGGTTTTTTTTCACCCTGATTTGAAGGTTTTCCATGAACCAGTTAAGGGACACTTTGGCTAATTTCACATCTAAAATGTTCCGTATTTCCCTCTCCCTCCCTCCCTGCCCCCATTCAAAAAGGTGGGCAGAATACATGAATTATTTGCGCATGAAATATAGGATATATGTAGAGATGGGCAACTTTGAAAATTACCATGGTAATTTTCGTAAATTACCATGGTATTTTTCGTAATTTACCGCGCCCCTTGAAAATTACCGTAATTTTTTATAATTTTCAAGATAATTCACCCATGTTTGAGATAATTTTTCATACAGATAAATTCCCAAGATGTTCTTTTGAGCTAAGTCCACATTTCTGACGTGTTTAATTATAAATTTAGGAATGTTCAACTCATTTTTGGCATATTTTACTCAAATTATAACATTGTTGAGTAATTATTAGTCGAATATTCTTCTTTAAAATTTCTCATACTTTGACAAAAGAAAGCCAGATTGCGTGTTGCTGCCGTATTTCTTTTTACAAATTTGAAAATTTTTAATAGATTAATGTCGCATCAGGTATGGTTTAAACATTATATCATCACCCTTTTGCTATCGGCATTCTTATTTAACCATACATTTTCCGTTTAATACTTATAACTGAAAATTACTGGAAAATTACGGTAATTTTTGAAAATTACCGTAATTTACCACGTGGTAATTTACCTCCGATGAAAATTACTGTAATTTTCCCATCTCTAGATAGCCGTAGCTTTTGAACAGTGCATAATACCTGTCTGAAAATCTTGAAATCTCCATTAAATGGCTTCGACATTTTGTAGTAGTTCTTCCAGAAACGGACAACGTCTTGGATGGGTGGCGGAGATTTGATGACAGGTGGAGGTGGTCGAAAGAGATGGGACGGGTGAAAGAGAAATTTAGAGTTCTACCTCACGGCCCTACTGCTCTTGAAGAGTTTTTTCCGGGCCGTGGTTAGAGTCTGTATTCTGTCGACTGCGTGCTTCTTAATGGTAAGCAGCATGCTTTTATTCAGTGTGTTATGGAAACATCTGAGGCTGCACGCTATGCGCAAACTTTGAGAGTAAAAGTTTACCCAGATATAATGTATTTCATCATACACTGGATTCTTGATGCCTGTCGTCTCACCTGTGTGATCTTGGCCTCCAACTGTTCCAGCCTCTTTGCAACTTTTTCCTCCCAACAGGTATTGTTTTGGGAGTGAGCCATAATGTTGGCAGCAGCGTAGACCAAGAAATTGACCATCCAAAAGTCCGACGTTACTATCAGGATTTCGTCAATGAGACCATTCAACTGGCTGGTGGTTACCCCAAAGAGAGATCTTTCGGTGGTTGTCTCTCTGCCTATTTTGTCCTTCATCATATTTTATTGTGCTTAGTTAACGTGATCGTACTTCAGAGATGGCCTGACCAGCTTCCTCCCCATTTGGTAGAGGGACTGACATGAATGCCATCCTCGCCTCAGGTGGTGGAGAGGCTGCCTGATTTGGGGAGGGTGGTCTGGCCGATGGTGTATTCCTCTGAACTGGTGGTTGGTGGAGAGTTTCCTTTTTTTCACAGGTGGTTGTTATAATTGCGCAAATTCTGCTGCGATAGGTGGTCGTGTTCTGGATACATCTCACACCACAAAGAGTGCATTCTTGCTATATACCCTCTGCGATCGGGCTCGCTGGCAGCATGGCATGCGAGAAGGTCGCCCCTTAGGGCTTCTGTCCACTGCATATGAGCTCCCTTCTTAGGTGGTGAAATACTGTTTCCATACCCAACACTTCAAGGGCCCCCATCCGAGATAGGCCGGTTGTGAGTAGCTTTTTCTGTTTTCCTTTTTGGAATCAGAAGAACTGTGTGGAGGGTGGTTAGCCTCACACGCAGATGTAAACCATTAGCCGGGAAAAGCCATTATTAGGTATGCCACAGGAGGCTGGTGGTTTGACTTTCGTACCCTTATTGGAGGAGAATTGTGACATTTTTCAAGATGGCATAGATTTAAAAAAATGCACTTTTCAGGTTTGATAGTGTTCTCTCTCTGTCAAAATGGTTTGAATTGTATAGTGAGAGATTCGTATGAATGTGCATATGTATTGTGCATGAAAGTTAAACCTTATTAGATAGAAATAGCTTAGTATTATCAGGGTGAAAAGAAGTTTTCGGCTGGTTTCATGGAAGTTCACATTTTCCTTTTGTGGCTGTCCATTTATGACGTCCACACGATTGGAGGGGGGTCACCACCTTGTGAAAATGTGTGACAGGGGGAGGGGAGGGCTATGCTTCATGTGACATCCACACTTCCTCTGTATATTATGCCTTTTTTTACTCCGGCAGTGGAGGAGGGTGGGTAGAAGTTTTTCATTTTTGTGACATCATTAAAGGGGTTACACTATTTGTGACCAAGTGTGACGGGGGGGGGGTCCGATTTTGGTCCAAAATTGTGTCACATCATTTATGGACAGCCCCTTTGTTGAAAAGTGTGTTTCAGCACATCAGCACTCTTTTATAACACTTTGATTACTCCAAATCACTCTTTTATTTTCACTGCTTGAACATTCTATTCAAACTTTAGGAACTCTGTTCACCCTTTTCGCACATTAATATCAATAACATTTTAACGCAATTTTACTTTTACTATTTCTATGCTTTTTTACATTTAAGGTGTTCAATATAACGGTCTCATCACTCTCTTTTACTTCTTGCACATTTTCTTTAGGTTTTCAACACTTTGTTCACAGTTTATTCACACTTGCTGCATTTCTTTTGCGCACTTTTCTCACACTACATGCACATTTTTTTTCATCATAGTCACAATTAATTTTCCAAGATTTGAAATCCAACAATTTCAATCCTTCCAGATCATAACATAATTGAAAAACATTTTTTTTTATTAACAGTTGCAAACCTGGTTACTTCAACTTGGATCCAGAGAATAGATTTGGTTGCACTCCATGTTTCTGCTTTGGACACTCGTCAAATTGTCATTCAGCTGCAGGGTATTCACAAGGTAAGTATAACTGTTGATTGCAACTCAATAGTTACACACACTTAATTTTTTTATGGAGATTATATAAATGCCAGTTAAGAAATTTCCAGACTGCTGGGGTTTTTATCGCCACAGTTGCATGTTAGAAGTAGGTATAAAATAATCCTATTATTTGCCATTTGGCGCCAAGTATCTAGATGGGGGAGCAGTGGGACAAAATTTGCTTGTCATGTTGATACAAATCATGTCAGATGAAAAAGTTGAAACTTCGCTATACATAGATCATTTTCAATGGAGCAGTACTCATTGTCAGTAATGGGGAGTTATATTACGGCACCATGTAGCGTAGGTGTGAATCATGCAATTATCCTTCACCTCTGAATTCAGTCAATTCTCGAGAATGAAGGCTTCATGGAAAGTTTGCAAGCGTGATAACCGAGGAGATGTCAAGCATCTTCCTCAGTGCGAGGTTGTGCAGAGGCAGAGCTGTTTTTCCACCAGGGCCCCACAGTCCACCCAAATTGCCACCCCACCACCACTTCCTTAGCTCCTCTGCATTGTGGTGGATTTTCATTTGAATTTTCAAAAAGTTATCCTCTCACCTCTACATTGATCCCCCCCCATGCATACATACTCTTGCAGCCTTTTGTAAGTGCAGATTGGTGTTGAATTAAGAGTGTAAAATGATTTCATTAGCGTATAGTTTGGTATAAACAATATGCTAATATTTGGGCAAAAATGGCATTATGATGTGTTTAGGATGCTTATTGTTGTGTACATAATCTAATGAAAAGGAATGTGCTGTCAAGGTGATTTACTACACCATAATCAATTTTTTTTTCCTCCCTAGTGGTTATTGAGAGCGTTTTTACCCGTGGCCTTGAGCATTGGACAGCTGAAGATTATGCCGGAAGAAATACGAAACTTCAGTACAACGGTGTTACTCAAACGATCAGTGTTAGCTCACCAGGCAGGGAGCCAGTGTACTTCCTTGCTCCAGGTATTTTTTATCTCATAGTCATTATTTAAATACTTATTTGCTTTATATATTATGTTTAGCTGTAAATAATTTTTAATATTAATAATTCTACCATTGATAATTTATTATTCATTCTCAAAATGGAGAGAGCAGATTAAAATGTGATCAGAGCGGTGTTATCAAAAATAAAGATAGCACACTTGTTGTTCATATTCTTCTAGTGTAGTTTTAATTAGCAAGTGATCAAATCAGAATGAAACAATTAGAGAAAGTTCATGTTTAGCTGATTGTACTGAGTTGTCATCAAGAGCTCTCCTGGAAAATTGTAACATCTACTAGAAATGTACATCTTGTCGAGCGACTAAGTTTGTGATAGCCAACATGGCTGCTGATATATAATTTCTAAAACAAGAGCTTAAAAATGTAAAAAAATAGATGAGAATTTGGCAGTAAATCAAAATAAATGATTCACCGATTTTACTGAAAATGGTGACTAGAGCCCCGGTGCACCCAGGTGTTACTGTGGGAGTGTGACCGGACACCTGGCAAGCTAAAACATCTATGACTGTCACAGTCGAGATCACAAAATACCTTGCTGTGAGACTAAAGCTGACAGTTCTTCTGTGGTGCATGGATGTACGGATAACAAGATTGTTCCCCCAGAAAACTTAGATGATATGAACCTTTCTGTTATACTTAAAGAGAAAAAAAGCAATATTTCCTCTGGAAAAATAAAAATTATGTCTGGAAAACCTGGAAATCTCAGGGAATTTTCAATTGCCCAGCTGCTGTTCCCTGTTCAAAGCACTTGATCAATTCCAGTTTATTTTTCAGCCTTAATGCGTTGTGTAGCATTGCAGAAATCAATCATCAGTTCCCCTAAGTTACTTAGCATTCTCTGGTGTGGTCTTACCCTGTTAGCAGCACTTAGGAAAATGATTCCATCTATTTCGGTTGCAAGCAAGGCTACACAACAATGTTCATGTACTCTTTGTAGAGAGGGGAGAGGGTTCTGCAAGTTGTTAGCATAGGTTGGTACGATGGTCAAGAAAGAGAAAGGGCATGGCGGGTGGGAAATTCCATGTCAAAGCACCGACAAAAATGCAACAATTACCCTTACTATCTGAGATTTGCACAAAATTTTTTGTGTGTTTTCCTTATAATAACCTTAGTTTGTTTATACAGATAAATGAAAAGTTTTGAGTTTTTGCGGAGATACGGGGGTATGAAAAATTTGACATTTGTAAAAATAAATCCCAGAATTTTCCCATTTTTTTCATGTCTAAGAAAGCTAGAAAGTTCCAGTAATAATCATTTTGTACAAATAACATTAATGCATCTTATTACACAGTCAAACTTTAAAATTTAAAATTTTTGGAATTTTGAAAAATATTTGAAAATTTTGAATAAAATTTTCAAAATGTACCCCGCCTTCGATCCATCTCAAATTTTAGAATCTTGTAGTCCTTTGTATTGGTGAAGAGAATGCAAAGTTTCGTCATTGTAATATTTCATATAACGGAGAAAAAAATGTGTTTATGGCATGCACTTGTCAATGTCTATGCCCATCTGGTTGAATAGCAGTTAGGCCTTTCGTTACTTGCCAATGGAGTGTGAAATGCACTATGATATACTTTTAAAGTAAGGTAGAAGTGTTACTTCAAAAAAGGGCCACTTAAAATCAAGGGCATTGTTTAAAACCATTACTATATTAGGAGCTATATTAAGAGCTCTAATTATAATGGTATGTTTAATTGTGTTTCTTATATATCTGGCAATGTCAATGGTATGTAAGATACCCAACAGAACAGCTACATATAGACTTCACGGTTGGGTTTATATAATGGTGGTGCAACTGCCTTCAATAACTGTTACAATATATTCTCTTCTCCCTCCCCTCTACTGTTTCCACTTTGGAACTAAAAATGGTGCAAACAACTCATATTTTAATATACCAATATTGGAAAGATTGTACGTCGCTCGCGTGCACCGCCAGGTTGTAAATCTGGCCACTCTATGGGATTATCAAAACCCTTCTCATACTGCAACATATTGACAACATTGTATCTTTTCTTGTACTGTCCTGCAGCTCCATCGGAGAAGGAAATTATTTTCTTTAAATCCTTTACATGAGCTTTCAGGAATTGAACTAGCTTCCTTTGGAAAGAAAAGACTGCACCCGTATTGTGGGTTATGTGCTCTGAGATTAGTACAAAATTTATTGCTTTCAACTCATTTTCTTCTCCCTCATACCTAGCAAAAGGGTGTATCGTAGCTTGACTTTTGTTCCAGTAAAATCCTTGAGTGCTGTTTTGGAGTAAAAAAGCAAAATTTTCGGAAAAGTCCACCAGAAGTTCTCCAGGGCCTAGATTGTCTCTCTTCATTTTTAAAAGCCACTTTGTTTCTTGGCAATGTAGTCATTTGCCTTAACTTTTTTGCTGCCTCTACAGAAACATCAACAAAGGTTTCATTGTCCATTATAAGAATTTCCAAATTACATCTGTCCATGTCTCTCCACTTCTTTTAAGTAATAGTATCTATCAAGTTCTCTTTAAAATGATTTTCTAAAGCGTCTCGGAGTCTGTATGGGTCGAGGCACGTTCTGCTTTTACATTGACCAAGAATGCTTCCATCAGCCGGTGGAGAGCACTTCGATGTGTACTGAAAGCAATCTTTGTAACTTTCAAAGAGATTTTCACCATCTTTTGAAAGAATCTCAGATAATTGGGCTCCCATAAGCATTGTTTAAGGTTCTGGTGAATTGTGCACACGCATACCAAGTGCGTGCTTGACGGGCCGGTGAAAACAGATTCAGCTGGTCTTAAATCAGGAAAATTGGAAAAGCCAATTGAAAGATGAGGATTGTCTTTCTTGAACTGGGAGTATATCTCTCTCAAAGTACCTAATACTAGCTTTTTTTTTGCTTTGAGACCTTGCATATACATTTTCGCACAGTTTTTTCCCGGGCATTTCCCGACTTATGTCAGACTCTTAATAAAATGATTTTGCTTTTTCCTCAACATCAAGTGGTAAGGTCCTTCTGTGCTTCCAATCCGGAGTGTACAATATACCTTTCTCAGCTACACATTACTTGACTCTCCTTGCAATGTGTTCTGTAGTTGAGAACTCTCTCTGTATTTCTGCAATGGTGCACGACTGGGGAAGAACGGACAGGATCAACACTCATTCACTTACGGTTTTTGCAGATTTGAATTTATCTTTCAAACTAATGAGAAGTTTTCAAATCACTTGAAGGTGGGCTTTCCTCAATTTGGGGTTGCACTTTTGAAAGTTACATTACATAGGGACCTTTTCACCAAACTCTTAAAGTTTTTCACTTTCTCTTGGCTGTATTTCTTCGATCAGTACAACTTTTTCAGTGTCACTGGAGACTCGCCCAGAGCTTCTAGAGTAACGTTAATCTGGTCTAATCAAAGCTTTTTCTGGAGAGTAAGCAATTCCGCTGCTCCCCACTGCCTCCTTTAAGTCTGTATTAGGTTCCTGACTGAATTCTTCAAACTCATCAGGGTTTACCTGGGAAACTTCACCGACGTGAATCTCCATGATGCAGGCCTCGGCAACCTGGACGTCCTTAGAAACAAGGAAGGGCAGTGCGGATGTCCCCGCTCTTTCTTCATCCACAGTGGCAGCAGCCTCTTGCTGTGAAAAATCACTAGGCAGTCCAGAAAGTGCAGGCTCTTTAAGCAACAACAATAGAGCACCGAGTACAAAGTTTTTGACCTTCAATCTCTCCTCCTAAAACAACGGTTATAAAATGCCACAGTGACTGGATGAAGGTTTCGAGGCCTAATGGTTTTATGCAAATTCAGTGGATTGCGACAATGCATCTGTTTTTCGCTGAAAGTCACTCAATATTGTCGGTTTTGAAGTTCACACACTGAAGCCATATCCTTCACTCCACTCCTAGCTTGCAGCAGCTCCACAACTCGATGCGGCATGTGACCGGTAAACTTCAAGCATCCACTAAGGTCACACTTTATGTGCAGAGTTCTTTTAATCGAGCATGTTTTGGAGGACATCGCAGTAGCTGTATTCGAGAAATACGGACACGCACTATGCACACACAGACAGTTCCGTATCACAAGACACTCAGGTGTCATATAAACCATACTGTGAAGTAATGGTTTTAAACTATGACCATGATGAGAAAGGGGCCCTTTTTTGAAGTAACACTTCTACCTTACTTTAAAGTATATTATAGTGCATTTCACACTCCATTGGCAAGTAATGAAAGGCCAAACTGCTACTCAACCAGATGGGCATGGACACGGTGAAGTGCATGCCATAAACACATTTTTTTCTCCCTTATATGAAATACTACAATGACGAAACTTTGCAGCCTCTTTACCAATATAAATAACTACAAGATATTAAAATTTGAGATGGATCGAAGGCAGGGTATTTTTTGAAAATTTTATTCAAAATTCTCAGATATTTTTTAAAATTTCAACAAATTTTAAATTTTAAAGTTTGACTGTTGAATAAGATGCACTTCTGTTTTTTGCACAAAATAATTACTACCGGAACTTTCTAGCTTTCTTAGATATGAAAAAAATGGGTAAATTCTGAGACTTGTTTTTATAATTGCTAAATTTTTCATACCCCAGTATCTCCGCAAAAACTCAAAATTTTTCATAAAAACTGTGTATACAAACTAAGGTTCTTATAAGGAAAACACACAAAAAAAATTTTGTGCAAATCTCAGATAGTAAGGGCAAATCCTCTGTGATTTCACACATTCCATATGGAATGACCTGGGTAGGATTGAGGGGTGGGGGGAGTATTTTTGAACATTTGATACTATGTACGTGAAACAGAACTCATAGCGGGGCATTAGGCACTGGGGGAGGGTTGGTGCTAGGATATTAGGGAGACGTGGAAGTGTTGTGTTCCAGGTCAATGCCAAATTGTCCTGAGTCCCTCCCGCGACGTGATGTCAGTCAATAATGAGGTAGGCCATAGTGTGCAAAGGACACCTTTGGCTGGTTCCATTTTAAGGATTTTTTTCTAGGGAGAGGGCATAACAAAACATTTTAGGATTTGACTTCCTAATGATAAAAATGGTGCATGGAATTGTTTTTTGCAATTCCGCTTAACCCAGGTTCACGTGCCGGGAATTGATTCTGCTTCCACATTTACAGTTTCTGTTTAACACTGGGTACCAATGCATGTAAAACCCTATTATGACGGCCGGGACCAACATTTTCGCTGTATAAGACAGGTTTCCGTTTAACTCAGGTTCTGCTTAAGGCAGGTTTCACTGTATTACCATTACGAATCCATGCTAATAAGTAATTAAATGTTCAAAATGAAGTAAAGTTCTGATTAATGTAAATATTCTTGCATTCATCAGAAACACCGATATCTGTCGTAATCACCATTTTCTTTTTATGCATCTTCTTGTCCTTTGAGGCATGGAGTACGATTCAATTCAGAGCTCATCATTATTCTCCTAGAAGTCTTAGAATAAATAGGAGCTGTTAAATATGTAGTAGTTAAGCTTAGGTTTAGATTATTTTACAATCTTCTCCAAACTTTTATCAAAAGCTTTATGCAGTTTAACAAGTTCAGAATCCTTACTTTCTGATGCAAGATTAAATATGTAGTTCTCTTGTTTCTGACTCAGATTACTATTATTTGGTGTGATATTTTGGTATATGTACCTACGTGTTCAGGAAGTTTTTCATGTTTTGTCCTTATTATAGACTTCCTCAAGTGGTACTGATGTTCTGACGTTGCACGATACTGAAGTTAATGTCTATCTCTCCGCAGAACGTTATCTTGGGGACAAAAGGGCAAGTTACAACCAGGACTTTTCTTTCAAGCTCCGTATTGGCGAGACTGCTGCAAGTCCAACTGTGCAAGATGTTGTATTGGAGGGAGTGGGTCTCTCCATCTCCCAGGCGATATTTGGGCAAGGAAATACTCTTCCTTCTGTTAAGGTAAAGTTGTTTTTGCTCATGTGTAGAGCAAATATTCATGTTATAGCCAATTAAAGCAGACAGTCTTAATGATTATTGACCATTGTTGGTAGCTTTTGGTCTGGCATTTGTCTTTTGTACCATTTGCAATGAAATTATTGCTTAATTACCCAATATGTTGAGTTCATGATGCAATCTTTATTAGTATCAATGGTTCCACTCTCAGACATTTACTTGCTTTGGCTAAGTACATAATTCTTCTTATTGTACCCCATGGGCAAATATCCACAATTAGTGGATCCACAAATAGTGGCGATTTCGGCATCCACTTAAATTTTAGTGGATCCACTAAATTTAAGTGGATTCACATTTGGTGGATCTGCATATAGTGGTAATTTCGGCATCCACTTATATTTTAGTGGATCCACTTAAATATGTGCAGATCCACTTATTTTAGTGGATCCACTTTCATTTTAGTGGATTCAGATTTTTAAATAAATGAAAATGACAATATACACGGGCTATTTATGGCTAACATCACACACAATGAACGATTTAAATATGATGAAGGGGAAAACTGTAATGGCAGTATGAATACAGTACTTTCCTGCTTGCAGCAATATTTCAGCATTATTATTGTTTTGAATAGCGATCGATATTTCTTAGGATTAACTATTTCAATTGATGTACAATCATGTTGTTTTCACATTTCTCGTTGAGCCATAAGTACAATGCCCTGTGGCCGTATGGTAGCATCCACGGTAGTAGAATAGATACGGTTGCATCGCGCAAGAGAATGTAGGAAGCTCGGTCAGCTGGAAATAGCGCTGCCAACTGGAGAATATTGACCCGGAGACCGATTAAATGATTCTGCGGGGTGATGTCAACTGTAAAACAACTGTCAATATTTCAGTTACGCAGATATTCCATCAGTTATACCCAAAAAAGGGTACCCTTTCACATCCGGGTCACAGACCAAAATCTCATAGTCGAGAAAGTATAACGATTGGTATCCCTAGCCCCCCTTGCCCAGAGCTCTACAGCAGGAATATGGCAACATGAGTCGAAGAACATGTGTTGACACAAGAAACTTAAACAAAAAATGTGTTTTTGTGAGGTTGGTTGTATTATGGTCGTCATATGATGGTCATAAGAGCAACAAACCTGCGGAGAGAGATGTAGCAGGGAAGCTAGGGTGCAAATTGTGAGGAAATAGGAGGAAGGATTGCGGTTTACTCCGTGGTTGAAGTGAACATCATCACCGTTTTTTAAAAGATCTTTAACGAAAAAGGTGATGATTACGTCGGAAATGGTAGCGAAATATGATGAAATTAAATTAGTGATCAGTGCTTTACATCGAAGTACTCTTATGTACGTCTAGTCTTACGTGTTCTCAATGGAAATAACTGCTCGGGTTTCTGCCAAAGAAGTTTCTTCGCCATTGTTACTGGTGTCCTTCTAATGACCAATGGCATGAGTTGTGGGCATCTCACTTCTGGGTACAATTGAAAACCGGTGCCGACGTTCAACCAAAGGTTATACACAGTGGTTCAGGTTCGTTTGCCTCTATGCCTTAGAATTAATTATCTTTGCCTATCTGCTATTCCGGCAATATGCAATGTAGGCAATTGTGCTTTAGGCCACATCGGCTACATACTTGCCTGGTATTACTTACTACATATTTGTGATTATCATCTAAGATTTACCTTACATTTGGAGATCTTAGTCCGACAGTGTTCGTTCAGGATGATTGGTTAAATAAAGACAAGTTCTACCATATTCCACTTAATGTATCCTTTGCAACAACAGACACTTAGGTATACTCTCTAAAAGGATATACAGTGAACTCCCGATTATTCGTGCGTGGATTATCCGTGTTGCGGATTATCCGTGTGTGATTCTTCAGATTTCAAGCAGCAAACTGGGCTCATTTTTCAAATCGGATACCTATCCCTTAAAAAGAATCCATCTCTAATCTGTGAACTTCACGAATGACACTTTTAAATATCATATTCACCTTCTTCTTCAGATTTCTCACTTATTTCATTGTCACTTTCCAAATGAGATATCTCACTTCGAACTTCCCATGGCCTCCGTTCCACATCCTCCGAATCAGAGTCCTCCCACATGACGTCATCCTTGGAGCCATCCAATGCATTTGAAATACAACATTTCTTAAAGCCTCTCACTATTGATTCTTCTGGGATAGCATCCCAAGAAGCCTTAATCCACCGAGTAATAAGTGCCAAAGATGGCTTTTGAATAAGTCCAGAGGGTATTTATCCAAAGTTCCTACTCATCAGCCTCTCAACATGATACTTTTTTAGGTTACTTTTGAAGGCCCTATTGGCACATACATCCATCGTACAAACTAGCATCGTAACTCTCTCTCTCTCCTCTGGGAACGTGATTCTCAATCATAAGCATGAATGATTTTTACAGAGTAAAATAGTATTCTGAGTGTAAAGGTTGTAGATAATAGGCAATTTAATACCTCACTTATTAATCCCCAGGTGTAGGAGTGTGTGAAGTCGTAATAGCACCAGAATGTTACAAAATATAGTTATAAAATGTAAACCATACCGTGGTCATGGCATTACACGGTAGATCCATTTTTATCAATCCAATTTTGGGGAATGACCTCCGACACATGCTTCGAATTATGTATCTACGTAAAAATAGTTTAAATCTTCCCACACCGTGCAACTCTCATAAAAAATCGACGTTGTCAAACATCAGTCATTGTGCTATGTCTGGGGTGCTTAAATGTGATGTTTTAGTTCATTGTAATGTTGTAATCAAGTTTGAATTGGTAATCGCGAGGAACCAGTAGTCACGCTACGCATCAATGTTGTGCGGGTTGCGTCCCGAAATTTTATTTCCACAGGGCGTGAAAATAAGACTGATAGCGATTTTTGACCTCTTCCAAGTGGAAAAATAACAGTCTTATATTCAGGCCAAGGGGCTGTCCATAAATGACGTCCACATGATTTGGGGGGGCGGGGGCACCACCTTGTGACAATGTGTGATGGGGTAGGGTCACGCTTCATGTGACATCCACTCTTCCACAGCATATTATGTCTTAGTTTTACTCTGACTGGGGTAGGGTAGAATTTTTTTCATTTTTGTGTCATCATTAAAGGGGGGGGGTTGACACTATTTGTGACTAACTGTGACAGGGGGGGAGGGGGTCTAGTTTGGTCCAAAATTGTGTGACATCATTTATGGTCAGCCCCCAATATAGTAGTATGTTTTTGTATTTGATGCTTCTGAATTTGTGATTAACTTTCAAAATAAATTGTATACTCCTCATGTAAAATGTTTTTTGGACATCTATTTCTACACCATATTTGATTAATCACATTGTTCATACTTATGTACTTTGCCTCTGGGCATGCATGCAACCTTCAGCTGTTTCTGAAACCCGGAATTTTCAAAATCTGGCTCCTACTTGGTCCCAAAGATATCACAGATTCATGAGGCACGATCTGCCAATTGAAAATGTTGGCTGCATCATGTCGAAAATGATTTAGTCAGTGAAAAATATTTACTATATATGTAAATTAAATAATTTACAATATTTTGAAAAAATATATATATTGTTTTAATTTGTCCTTTAACTTCCAAAAAAAAATATTCAAATAATTAGAAAATACTCAGATTTGTATTTAAAAATACATTTAAATACCTTTGTAATTTATTTAAGTAATGAAAAGTATGCTTGTCTGTACAATAGTATTTGTAATATTTTTCATCTGGGAGAGTAATCATGTTTTATTCTTTTTATTTAGACTCAAGAATTTGTATTCAGGCTTCATGAACATCCTGATTACGGTTGGCAGCCAAAACTATCAGCTCAAGATTTCATGAGTGTACTATCGAACTTGACTGCCATTAAAATTAGGGGCAGCTATACTCATGAAGGTATGGAATTATTTTTTCATTTTGAAATGTTTTAGATTTAGTGCTTAAATTTGCTTATGCATTCATTGCCAACTCATTGAAAGGACCTGTTTAACTTGATTTTAGTGAATATTTTTGCCATTCCACTCTATTGTACTTTGCCTATAATAAAACTTGCCAATATTTCAGGATGGTTCTTATCATGAGCTATCAATGACCTAAGCAATCTAGCACATTTCCAGTGCCGGTTTATCAATAAGGCAAAGTAGGCAGAATTGCCTATGAGCCCCGAGGCTTTTTTTCCCCCTTTCTTTTCCTACGACTTGTTTATTAATGTGGGCCCCGTTGCTTGTATTGCCTACAGGCCCCAAGTGTGTTCATCCATCACTGCATATGTCGTATAATTGAAAGAACAATCTACAGAAACTGATAATTTAATCTTCATTGTTATAATCATTCTGAATGAATAATTACATCTATCATCATCTTACCGATACATTTTAGGTGTTGGATTCCTTGATGATGTTCGCCTGGAAACTGCTAGACGTGGTGCAGCAGGAAAGTCAGCAACATGGATTGAAACCTGTAACTGTTCCCTGGGATATGTTGGGCAATTCTGTGAATCATGTGCCCCTGGTTATCGTCATGAACCAGCCAATGGTGGTCCATTTGCACGCTGTGTGCCTTGCAATTGCAACGGGCATGCTGAAATTTGTGAGGCAGAGACAGGTATACAACAATCCTTTATTCTTCATGAGAATTAATGGAAGTATCACTTAAGAGTTTTTATATTTATTAGCAGCAACATCTAAAATGGTTATTGTACGCAATTCTTGACCGCAGTACTATGTGTTGAGTCACCCCATTTTGAAAGTTTATTCTACAGCTTCTTTATTTCTTTATATCCATATCTTCCAATTATCAAGATGGGTATAATCTGAATTGAGGAAAATTTATATCTGAAATGAACATTATTTATTTTTTATTTATATTAGTATATTTTTATTGTACAGTAGAGTCCTTGTATCCACCATTTCCATATCAGCAGCTTCAGTTATCTGCGGTTCAGCTCTGTAATTAGAAATGAAAATTTCCTGAAATAATTAACCTCAAGTTCAAATAATACACACCATTTTGTGAAGTAAAACCTCATCCCTTAGTAACTGATTGCACTCTGTGATCAGCTACCATCCTACACAGCAAAATATGCACCAGTATGCCTTGATCATTCTTAGAAATCATATTCGTTGCCGCATCACTAAAGTATCCTTTTAACCTTGAGTAACCCTTTCAATGCTGCTCATATATATACAGGCAGTTCCCGAGTTTCGTAATAGCTGTGTTCCGACACTAGCGGCGTTTGTCAAAATTTACTCAAGTCGAAAAAAAAGGAGTCGAAAATTACTCCGTAACTGAGTCTGTGCGCCCAAGATTACGATCAATTCGAAGAAATACGGGGAAGGCCAGCTCTTACTAAAATTACGGCACATGTGTTCCTTAAAAGTAGGCAACCATCCTTCCAATCCATAACTTTCGTAATTCTCGTATTTTTTTGGGCGAGGTTGCCACTTACGTAATTACAGATTTATGTAAATCGAGGCTTATGCAACTCGGGGACTGCCTGAACATATATATGTACATACACACTTCACATAATTTTCCCCCTGGACGACTTTATTTTTTTATGCAGAATATAACTTATCAATTCCAAATAAGCTAGGAAAAATATTTTTTCCTATAAAAGCTTTAATTTTTTTATATACATATTAATTTTGACATGACAGGGGGGACAAAATTTTAAACACTAAATGAGGATCTACCATTTTTTGATGTTTTATAGTCTGTAATGAGCTATGGCAATTTCCATGAATAAAAAGGATAATTTTAAGACACTAAAAGGTGTAACAAACAATAATAAAATTACATATCAATTTAATGTGCTCTTCCTAAAATAGTTTGGGAAACATTCTCCAGGAAACAACTTCAAAAATGAAATGAAAACCAAATATGATAAACAATTTGTGGATGATATTTAAAAAAAAATATTTTATTAATTAGTTTATAACCCTTACAGAATTAGGAGCTGACCCAGAGAAACTTTAAAAAATTGAATACGATATGATTAATTTGGTGATCTCCTGAACTATTATGGAAATTTCCAAATGTCTGGGTTGTTACTGGCAGCTTCTTTGCCAAGTCACCTCTCTTCAAGTGAGGATTTTTATCCACCTTCTCTATAATTATTCTCTTCTCCTCGATACTAAGAGATTTCCTTTTTAAGACATTCCAAAATCAAAACCAGCTCCCTCTGCTCTTTTTAAACCACGGGCACTAAGGAGACTCGTTGATCAGTGGCCTTATTGAAGAGCTTTTCTTTATTCCAAGAAACAGAAAAACCTAGCGATTTCAGGGATGTAATTAAGGAATGGATGGGACCTGTTTTACGTTGTAGGGGGGATGAAAGAAGATCCCCCTAATATGTTTGCAACTTGAGATTCTGTGTCTGTACGGAGCAATGTGCATCCAAAATTGACCTAAACATGTTTTTTAACTCCACTAGCCAATATAAGATTTTTAGAGAATTAAAAGCATAAGTTACTTGAAATGGCATGCCCCATATGTTGTCTGTCTCCAAGGGGTTGGATCGGCAGTTTGGGGAGAATATGAGGTAGCATCTGGAAAAACTAATGGACACTCATGAACTTTGTGCCGCCAAGAAAAAATGTTTAAATTCAAAACAGTTATCCTAAAAAAGATTTTTTGTAAATGAAAACTGTATTTTTGAATATCGATGTTGAATAATCCATTCAAATTATACATCTACGGATATTAGTCCAACTTCATCCATTTTGTGGATTCCTTGAGGTAGAAAATTTTACCTCCATCTAGAGGTCACCTCCTTAAGCGGCCTTTATTTTATGCATCCGGTGGTGGCCACTTAATACAAGTTTCACTGTAATTTGAGTTAATACACAGTGTATGTTCATTAGTATTTATGAGTGGCAAAGAATGTTATTTATAAAAAAGACTCGACAATGTAAAATCATGTCAACTCAGGAAATTGTGATTCTAATTTATACCTTTTAATGTTTTTTTTATATTAGAGAGGATACATTTGTAATAGTTTAAGAGGTGAATTTAAATAAATAAAAGCAGGCTCGTCATATTTATGGAAAAAAGGTCCTGTTAGAGTATTTTTTTCCTCCTTGGAATGTAACCCCCTTATCTCCATGATACTAATGCTTACTCTAATGCAGATTTGCACAATGCGGCATAATCAAGGAACGTAACACCAGAGTTTGGGGAAGTTTTTACTGTATTTTTTTGGGATTTTTCTAAAAAAATGTTGATATTAAGAACCGCTGATTTTTTGGTCCCAAGAACTTCGTAATAACGAGAGTCTACTGTACATATATACTGTGGATACGGGGATCCCACTGTATGAGGAACTTATTTACAACTCTTATTATATTTTTACTCAGTCAGAAGAATATTCAATTTTTTTGGTATGATATCAAAAGGATTCATCATTATTTTTACTCAATATAATCTTTCATATTAATGAAGAGCCATTTAATATTATTGAGGGTAAATGTGTACAATAAACATGTTCTGCTCGTGGCTTCTTAAGCATCTTCTTAAACCATTTGTGTTGTTAGCTATCAGGTATGTAAAGATATGTACTACCCATTTGGTGATATCTGAGAAAATGGTTTATCATATGAATTAAACTCTTCATGGATTTCTCTTTTACTTGGTTACAGGTAGATGCATATGCCAGGACCATACTGCTGGAGACAATTGTGAAAGGTGTGCCAGAGGGTATTATGGAAATGCCCTTCAAGGAACACCTTTTGATTGTAAGCTTTGTCCTTGTCCAAATCGAGGACACTGCATCCAGATAGCCTCGGAAACTGTTGTTTGCTTGGAATGCCCTAAAGGATATGGAGGTACTGCTTTTAATTTAAAAAAGTCACCATATAAAGTTATCAAAGCTTGTTCAATCCAGACTGTATTCCCTAATTGAGAGCCTGAGAGTCAAAGTAATACAAGTAACATAGACACGAAAAACAATATAAGTGCATATGTTCCTAGTTGGTACCGTCGGGTACCATCAGGTAGCTACAGGAAAAGGAATACAAGTGTCCGAGCATATGGTGCTGCGATCTAGCTGCCGAACACTTAAGCTACTTTGCTTTATGCCATTTCTCACCGGAGTAAAGTGATACAGGTGACACTGGATGTTGTTTGTTACTTGTATTACTTTGACTCTCAGGCCCTCAATTGTTATCTGGGAATAGAGGGGAGCTGGAAGAGCTGATAATTAAGGTATCTCCTAGTTTAATGCAGTTCTTGCGTGGCTTTCATTTTTATGCAAACTGTGGTGAAATAATAATGAATACAAATGGAAGAATATTCAAACAAATTATGGCCTTAATAATTGCTCAGTCATTATTATTTCAGTACAGTCGAGCATCCATAATCCGGAAATCTGTAATCCAGGTCATATAGTAACAGTAATCCGTATAGTCCAGCAGTGTTGGGAATACAACCTCATACATATTCCGAGAAATCAAAAAATCTTAATCATAAACATTGTTTTAAGAGATTTTGACTTTGCACTTTCTTAAAATATTTCCTTTAATTGTAGGAATATTATGTAACTTACAAGTATTTAGTGGTAATTTATTAAAAAATAATTTTACACGCAATCTAAACAAATTATACGATTAAGTTACTAACATTGCAGTTTGAAGGCCTCACTGTTGGCTGAGAAACCGCTACTTTTAGTGTAGTGAATTACCATGGGTATGCTAGTTCAAGGTGTGTACATTTAGCCATGCTTAAATATAATCTGTATTGCTTATTCTCGGGCTGTAAGGTGCAAGAAACTTCATTAGAATTCTTTGCTACATACACACAGCTATATTGACCATGTCCGATCTGAGCGGGCAGAGCGATGCCAGAGGCGTGAAGCAACGGAGCAAAACTTTATCAGTCGCAGAAAAAGTAGTAGTTTATCCTCACCAGCCCCCTGAAACCTATGTCCAACGATTTGCAAAGCAAATATAAGACATGTCAGAATAAAATAATTGTAGCAATTTATACCAAATTACAAAAGATATCTTTATGTGTATATAAAATTTCAGCCTGCTTATGTTTGTGCATGCAAAACTCGAAAAGTATTCATCCAATTGCGATGAAACTTTGGTGAGTTGTTGTGTGCCTGCCCACAAAGATTTCTGAATTATCGCAAATTGCAAATTTTGGGGTTGTTTTTACCCCAATATTGTTAACATTGAGAGCTATAAGAAAAGCATTGAATTCGGTGCAGGTGTTTCTTTATTTGCTTTTTTAAATTACTTGCACTCAAGATATTGGATGGAGATTAGTATCATAGAATGCATAAAAGAATGCTGTATTTAATTCTTTCATTCAATTTTCTTATACGCTTTGTTTTTGTCCAGGTACTGCGCTTTTATCTCTAAATTCATCAATTTGTCTTCCTTTTCAACAATAGAAATTTCCTTGGCAACCATGTGTGAATATCCATTTAATAGCGATTTCATGAATGGCTATTCACGCCTGCAGCATTTAAATGTCAGGTTCAGTGACTAATTTGATAGTTTTAGTCAAACGACTTGAGTTCCCCGTTCGCCTTGCCTTCTCAAACAAGGTCAATCGCTTCAAGTGTGTGGATTAAATCTGGACAATCTATGCTTTTCACATGGTCAATTATATGTATGTCGCATGCTCACTATGGGGCAGCCGAAACATTTATTTGTTTTTGCAGAGGGCAGTAAGACCAAAAATATTTTATATCCCAAAGCACTTGAATAAATTTTTTCAACTTTAATTTAATACACAAAAAATCATTGTCTTTCATTCATTTTTGCATGTCAATGTGTCTGTTTTGTATATGTGTGCCTACTTAAAAAGAAAAAGGCATTGCAACTCATGCCGGGCACTGCTAGTAACAAATAAAAATGGAGAAGTATACAAATATGAACAATAGGAAAAGAGTGAAACACTATTTGCACTCAGAAGTAAATTCATGCATCAACATTATTAAATGCATTTAACAACAAATAGTCTTTCAGATGGCGCTTACACACATGATATGGTTTTATGGATTTTAGGGCAACAGATAAATTATTGTATAATTGGATACCAATGGATATGGGGCTTTTTAGGGTTAGAGATGTGCGATGATGATTCTGATGAATGTGATAAAGAGTGCGAGTAAAATGATTATGAAAATGAGAATTAGACTCTACCAGGTGCAGGTTCTGTTTTATAAAGAGTAATATATTAACTCTGTCAGTGCTATGCATGCATATATGCGTTTGGGTGGAGCAGTGCCATCAGTGCTACACACGTATATATGCGTTTTAGGTGCAAAGGAGTTTAAATACCTACACAAAAGTTTGCGTGCTACGGTGAGCACTCTCTGGGATGAAGCTTAGTAATGAAAAAGTTAAAGATATAGTCACAGGGAATATTATGATCCGAAAATATCATTAGTTCAGTTCTGATAGAAACCCAGCAAGGGCCCCTTGGACCTTTCTAATCCTATATAGGTCATTTGTGCCGAATTCCATTTGAATCTGTCAAGGGGGGTCTGGAAGTATGTAGCATAAAAACAAATGGAATTATTATTTGATGGACAGGTCTTCCAATATCAACAGAATTATTATTTGTTTTATTGATAAGTATAGATATGGCCCCCAGTGATTCTTGATGGGGTTATTTCTTATCCTGCTGTGGCATATTTGGGGACCTGGGGAATATATACCTTTGCACATGTAAAAAGAGAGGAAAGAACTATTAATAGTAATAATAATAAGGGTACGGAATCCGGACCACCAGCCTCCCCGTGGCGTACCTGGTAACGGCTTTTGCTGGCTAATGGTGGACTTCTGGGTGTGGGGCTAACCACCCCACATGCAGTTATTCTGGTTCGAAAAAGGAAAACTTATAAAGCCACCCACAACCGGCCTCTCTCGGATGGGGGCCCTAGTGAGTTGGGTGTGGCAATGAAGGCGAGAGGAAGATTTTTAGAGATCAAGGGAGACGTGCAACTTGTTGACGGGAGCATCATTCGTCACTTCGAGGACGATGATAGCTATGAATATCTCGGCGTCCCTATCCTGTTATATAATTGATGTCCCATCCTCCACAAACCATGTAAACATTTTGTGATCCTGACATATGTTACATGTAAGTCATTACGGCTTCTCGTGAAGTGATGGTGAAGTATTTGGTGAAGAATCTCGTGAAGTATTTGGTCCCCAATGGTTCTTGATTGGGGTTATTTCTTATCCTGTTCATATCTAATTCACCACTGATGAAATTGACAAATTGCTCACATTTCTCCTCCTCCTCTTTTTCACCCATGAAAGGACCAAAATGCAATCTATGCAGTGATGGCTACTATGGAGATCCAACTGGTGATTTTGGCCCTGTTCGTGCCTGCCAACCATGTGACTGTAATACAAATGTTGATCCTAATGCTGTTGGTAATTGTAACAGGACGACAGGAGAATGCTTGAAGTGTATACACAACACAGGAGGGAAATTCTGTGATCAGTGCCTGGCAGGTAAGACTTCTTAGGAATAATTTATTTGTGTTCATTTTATCTTTATGAGCTGTGTGAATGTATGAGATTATGACTCACTGGCAAATTCCAACAAGAATTGCACTTGCATTCAGATTTGCGAAAAGGGAGAGCAATTTCATGTGCTTTAATATCATGAGAATCAAGTCATGAATGCTGTAAAAAATAGGCATACATATTTGTTTTGAAAAACATTAAAATAGTTTTTATTCAAGATGTTCACAGTTAATAATAACTTTGAAACCAATTCCATTGAAAAAAGCATCTGCAAAGGCCAAAAGATCGCATCCCATAATCACAAAATTCAAGTCAGTTTTCTTCTGACCTGTCAATAATCACCATCAGAAATGTTCAGCAGCACTTGTCAGGGCTGTTTGCTTGAGGATTTTGCCTTTGGTGGTAAATTTCACTTGATAAGAAAAGTGTGAAAGCATCAGCTTGAAAGATGGAAAAAATTTCAGAATAAATATAAACTATTTCAATGAGTAAGACCATTGTAACCAGTGTTAAAAAGTAAGGATTCTTTGGACATTTCATTGAGGATATGAAAACATGCCATTTAGCATTTGACTTACTTTCATATTATGGTGAATTCTATGCCAATATTTCATCTCCTCTGTCTCATAATAATAATCATACTTTATAGGTTTCCATGGTGATGCTTTGGCTCTGCCAAAAGGTGATTGCGTAAAGTGTCAGTGTTATCCACCTGGGACAGAAGAAACAGAGTTGGGGCCACCAATCTGTAATCAACTGACTGGTCAATGTCAATGCAAACCTCATGTGAAAGGAACAAATTGTGATCAGTGTGAGCCGGGCTATTACAATATTCTAAGTGGAGAGGTATCATTTGTCATTCATTACATTTTTTCAGACGTAGGTTCACTCCTGAAATTTGCGCCTATCTTTTAAGTTTCACTTGTTGAATTAATGATTAAACTTCCCTGGTGAAAATAAACTGTGACAGTCAGTGTGACAACAATGTGCTGCGCACTGTACAATGGTATTAGTCACAGTGTACGCACACTGTGCTCCCTTTAAAGCATGATGGACAGAGTGATCACAATGTGCTGCACACTGTGCAAGGGTATTAGTCACAGTGTATACACACTGTGTATACATGGTGTCCTCACACTGTGCACGCAGTGTACGAACACTGTGCGCACAATGTCCACACACTATACCATCAGACTGTCTACCACGCTCTTCTGCACGCTTTTGAGTCCCAATTTACGCTTTTGGCACACTGTATTGGCACTGTGGTCACACTTTAATCACACTCTTGTCACATTTCATGCACACTGTTTTCACGCTTCTGTCACGGTTTATTTTCACCAGGGTTCTTATTGCTCACTTCTACTCTTATATTGAGTGTTAACAATGCTTAAACTATCAATGGGTATTTTTATTCACCGGTAAAATCAATGGTTTAAGTTCTTATACCATTTTTTCACTCAAGATATGAGTAATATATTTAATATTTTCTCTGTTTAAACTACTATTAATTATTTTTAAAGTCAACTTTTATATATAGATAGCAAATAAATTATGTATATATAATTAAGTTGGCCCAATAATGTCTCACCTTAAATAGAAAGGTAAATTGTCTTGCAATGTGAGAAACAGTATTTTTAGTTTAAGGATCATACAACTTAGAACATGGAGATTTCATCTCTTGATTAACCCATTTTAACTCATTTTATACTTCCCAGCCGGAATTTAAGATGGTACATAGCCCAAAATGGCTGGATACTAATTCTGTAGAGATAGGGATAAGGCATCCCTGCAAGGAATTTGCTATCCCAAAAAAAAAGATACAGCAGGGATAGAACATGATGAAAACAAGGATAGATGTCTGCATAGACTGGGAATAGGAATGGAACTAGGATAAGCTATCTCTGCATTCCCTTTGATTGGCTCTGGCAAACCAGTAGGGGTCCTGGCTTCAGAAGGAATGATTACAGTGCTACAAACGGCAATATACGGAACGATGGGATTGGTTTGGCAAGCAATGCCATGTAATGGCAGCTCTAGGAACCTACTTCATATGCTACTGCTTGTGGTATAATTACATAGGTAATAGTTATTTTAATTATAACCAGTCATAGCATAGGCAAATTCATGATCTACTGTCAGCCACATCAAACCACGACTGAAGGGCAAGATGCCCAAGGGCATCAACACACCAATTTCCACCAGCTAATCTGAAAACAGAGAACACCCAGAAAAAGAACAAAGACACATGTGCACAACGACCAGAAATACAAATATGTACCATCATTTGTACTCATAGTCCATTATTTTAGATTGTTTAATGGACTAATTGAAAGTTTTCTTCACCCGACCGCGTATCTTTTTAGCAGCGCTAATGCCATTGTAGTCATATTCCTACTGTGACTCATGCGTTCGTTGCTCCCCTTGTCTTCATCCCTGCTACATCAACTCTCCCCACTCCCTTTCTTTCCCCCTTGTCCGATCGCGGCATAAACAAATATTGCTATCAGTCACATGCTGGTAGCCCGGGTCACTTTCGTCTCTCATTAGCCATTCTTTTAAGTTCTCTGCATCAACATTTTCGAATCATTTCATGGATTTCACTAAACCCCCCAACTCGGAGTCATTCATGTCAGTTTCTGAAAATCCCTCGAAATCACCTTCGAAGTCAAACTAAAGTTTCCTCCTAGAGTAAACTTGTGTAACAGGTTTCACTGGGGGCTACGCCTGTGACACACCATGAATTGCATCCAATATTGTCATATTCTTCCAAAATTTCATAAATTGCCATCTTCATTAGCTAGCGTCCTGAGAAGACAAACTCGTTAATTCCTTTTGATTGACGCAATGATGCCGTGATTCATTTGGTGAAGTATGGAAGTGACGCACAGGGGTAAAAACTTGGTGATAATTAAACCATCATCGGATGTTAGTGTTCTTTCATTAGGATGAGAACAGTTTGGCGAGTTTTTTCTTTGCTGCATTGTGTTTTGAGAGGCTTGTTATGTCGCCGATTGCTCTGATGAACTCTTGTGGATTCTACATGATTCTTAGAAGTTATGTTGACCGTCACAGGGCTCTCGTTCGTATTTCTGGGCCTTTCTTTTGTTCATTATCTTTTTCCTGCCGGGAATTGTACATATTTGCAACTACCTTGTTCCTCTCAATTTTTGCTGGCACTATAATCTCTACCACACTAACCAGACAAAGCTTTGAAGAATAAAATGCATAATTTTGCATAGTAAAGCAGATTTGGTCTGATTTGCCTTGATTTTCTTTCATATTATGAGTCTGTTTTGGTCTATATTTTCATGGACTTGGGTCTATAAAGTCTCTATTTTTTTCCCTGAGCCTATAGGATGCCTGCTCCGATAGCTTAATTAATATTTAGAGTATATGAAGCGTATGCTGTCACTTGGTATGGCTATTGTCGTGCTACCCTTGTCAATTTCTTGCTTTTGGGGCTGTAGAGTGCAATCACCTTGTTTATTAAGCTGTCTTGCTGATGTTTGTTTTATATTTCAGGGTTGTCATCCATGTGATTGTGATCCCATTGGATCTTTAAATCACACCTGTGACATAGTGACTGGGCAGTGCATGTGTCAGCCGGGAGTTACTGGTCAAAGGTGTAATGAATGTCAGCCTTACCAATATGGATTTTCATCTGAAGGGTGCCTTCCATGTGAATGTGATCCTATTGGGTCGACAGGATTCCAGTGTGATGCTTATGGGCAATGTCCAGTGAGTGATTTTTTTTCACAATTCAGGGTAAATTTTTGTTATATGAAATGAAGCTTGCAGTCAACAGCTCCGCCTCAGGTACTGATGTGGTTGGAATCTTCTGTGTGCCTTTTGAAAAGTACAGTTGACCCTGCTTTTCAATCAGTTCACTATATGACAGGTTCACTTTAAAAACTGCCCAGTGAAGGCAATCAGTCATTGCAATCAGAGATTTGCTCAGCAATAACACCCATCGCATTTCACCTCCTGTATTGGTTGGCAAGGGGTCCTAGAAATCTCTGAGCAAAGAGATCAGTTTTATGCATTTATGCAAATAATGCACAATTACATACTGGAAACAGTCAGGCCATGGAGATTACTATGCTACCAAGAACAAAATTCTACCATGCCTGAGTTTTTAAATGCAAGCTTTTTACAAAATGAATAACTACTTTTTTCCGTTAAAGATACAACCTTGAAACTTATAACATATATGGAAAACATGCATGCATTTTTTCCATACAATTATGAAAACATAAAAAAGCGCAACTAGTTTTAAAGTTACGAATTATCTAAGTCGAACACCATCCAAAACCAGTACTTTTTACGTTACACCCATCATAAAAAAATATTAAAAAGAGTTTTTAAAATGTAAGTTTACCATCAAATAACGCAAAGTTAAAAAAGGAAATTTATGGTGTGACTAGTTTTTCTGTAAGCCTTTTCATTATTTTGTAATTCGTACCCAAACTCGAGTGCTCATAATTTCTGCGCCAAAATTTTCCAGTTTTTTGTAATGAATTAGGAACTTTATTCCCTCACTCTCAATATTTCAAGTCAACACCTGAACTTACCATCTCTCTCTACTCGTAGAAAATATATTGGAATATTCTTTCAATATGGTGTATTATTCAATTACATTAAGTCCTCAGATTTACTTTCTCTCATTACAATCAGGATCCCTAAATTCAACACAGGAATTCTTCCCTTTTTGATGCCCACTATCCAATTCCATTGGAAACCTGGGGGGTTATTACGGAACTGTGGGCGTTAAATAAAGACTGCCTTAAATAGCGACTGTCCTGGCCTGAAAATATCTACCCTAGTGATTACGGAACTCAGGGTAGAAACGTTGGACAGGGTCGTTATCCCCATGAAGACAGTGTTATGACAAATTCTTCATTCAAGTTTGTGCAACTCTTGGAATTTGCATCGACCAATGAAATGCTCAACGTTCCTGTGTGGAACAGTGTACCAATACATGGGGCGTCATATCAAAGGAAAACAAACATGAATAAATAAGTGAGTATTGTTCAGGGACAGTCGTCGTCAGGAATGTAAATAAATCTTCATAATTTTAATGATTCAGGCTATGTTTTTCAGTTATTTTTTCCTGAAAGAGTTATGAATTATTTTTATTATTACGTAACTGCTACTTTTGTGAGTAACACTGGTGGGAATAAAGAGTGAGAAAACCATTCCGGGTGTATGCTTCGGGCTGTCGAAAAATAAAGAGAAGTCTTTCGACTAATGTGCAGAAAAGTTGACACACAATGTGCGGAGGGTTTGTTTTTATAACAGTTTAAACTGTGTATGAGACTGATAAATTAATGTGCATGTTTGTGAGAATCGAGTGCAAAAACGATCGAAGAGTGTCTAAAAGTTTATTAGGTGCTGCCTGCAAAAGTGTCTTTTGATTGTCACCGTACAGAAAATAGTGAAAAGAGCATATCAAGCATTTAGGAAGTAAGAACCAACAGTTTTTATATTTCTTGAACGTGTAATTATCTCCTTGGAGAGGTCACATTTGAGGAATGTGGGTCTGAAAGTGACAGTGATGGGTATTTGAAATTAGAAACTATGTATGCACTTCTTTCAGGGGTGTCATGAGTGGCAGGGATAATTACACTATAGAAGACTGAATAGATGAAATATTTGTTTTTGCCTCTTCGTATAACCTTCTAATGCATGAAATACGAGTAGTATCAATCAAATCTACACTAACTTGTATGCCAAAGCTCAGCCATATGCTGCCCCGTCAGAAATGCTGCCAGTCTTAGCAATACATTTGATTTGAAACTCAGAAATATTTTAAAAACATTTCGCAACTTTCCCAAGTGTGAACGCTTATTTCTTTTAATGCTATTCTTCACATAGCCTTTGATAATTTTGATATGCCTCGCAAATTTGCAGAATTTAACCCCTGTGCAAACGCGCCATCTTGGTTGTTATATTTTTTAGACCCACACTTTAGCTGGCTTTATTGTGGATAGTTATAATAAAGACTTTTGACTCCATAGCGACGGCCTTATGAGTTCCGTGATCGCTCAAGTCGGTATGATCACTGGGAGTAGCTATGATAAAGGCTTCATAACGTTGTTGTTATGAGTTCCGTAATAACCCCCCTGATTATGTATCAAGCAATGATGGAATGTAGTAGATTTTTTTAAACTCCTCCTTAATTTCTTTCAAGAGG
The DNA here is from genome assembly GCA_963573305.1 of Pyrrhosoma nymphula. Lineage (NCBI taxonomy): Eukaryota > Metazoa > Arthropoda > Insecta > Odonata > Coenagrionidae > Pyrrhosoma > Pyrrhosoma nymphula. The sequence continues at coordinate 152,172,856 of OY754329.1, read as the reverse complement.
TTTGTACTGAATAATATAGCTACATATATGAAGTACGAATTATTGCAAAATTTTGCTTTAGTTTCAACATATTTTACGAAAATTTTTAAATTAAACTTAAATTGTATTAACTTAGATAAAATAAAGAATTAGCTGTTGTTCCTTGGTTCCATTGTTCCTTTTATTTTGTATAAATTGTTGTAATGTGTATTACGTAGTGGTCACGTGCTCTTACCATGATGCACTTAAAGGTTGGCAGTTGGACTAAGTCGGCCATTACCAAAGCAATTGTATAAATGTGACTCTGATTTCTATTTAATAATTATAAAAGGAACCTAGAGTACAAAGTTATTTACGAATATTACGGAAATTCAACATGGCGCAGTCGTTGTCACAATTGATTAGGTGCTCGGGGAACCAGTAATTATCGAGGGATCAAGTATTAATCCTGAAACTTATTATTCCTCGATTGGACATTACCAAGGTAAAGTGTAATTATGGCCCCAGGACTCAGTATTCCGAGCAAATTAGCGCTGGAACGAAACTTCTATGAAAATTGGATTAGATTCAAATGTCATTTTGAAGTTTACTTGGGAGCTAGTGGCATCGAGAAGACAGTTTTTTGCCGTATGCTAAAGAAATTTTCGAGCACACGTAGCGAAAGTCAACATTTGACATTTTAAAAATCAAGCATGGATATCAATTTTTGCAAAAGCTTGGGGAATAAATTATGAACCTACCTTGCAAATAAGTAGATAAATTACCAGACGTAATAATTGCCACTTAAGGCAAAACCAGGTTTCACTCGCAGAGATTGTAATTATTCATTCAGGTATTCTACCAGCTGATTGGTAGGTTCTTGGACAGTCCTGATTCTTCATCCCAATCTCACGAAAATGAACCACAGTAACACTCCAGAGCAACCAGTTTTCACTCGGAAAGATTGAAATTATAGACTCATGATGATGAACCGCAGTAAAACTCAAGAACGCCGACCAAATCACTAACCATGCCACTAACAGATCACTGACACAAAATACCGGAACTGCAATTAGCTGGATAAACAACAAGAAGGACCTTTCTGATTGGCTTGTTTGTACGGAGTCTCTGATTGGTCATTGTCACTTTCAAAACAGCAAAAACGGCAAAAACCTCCCAACATATTCAAAATTAACCTTTTTTTAAAATACAATATGAAGAGGTAAATATTTCAAGACAGGGCTAATTTTTCATTTCGTTTATCAGGAGTTTTCGTAGAGCAGGAGTGTGTTCATTAGAGATATTTACCAATGCATTTAAATATGAATTTGGTGGGACCAATAGCATTTGTTCGTTCATTGATGTTCTTCGTTTATCGGGTGTTCGTAAGGTAGATGTTTTACTGCACAAAGTCATTTACAAATATTATGGAAATGTAACATAAATTGTATTATTCTTTGTCTTGAAACAGGGTTGAAACCTGTAGAATAAACTATTATTATCATTATTCAGGTACTGCCAACCTAGATGCCTGCATGTTGTTCATTATTACAAAATTGACTAGTCACTACCATGTCAAACGACGTAACTGACAGCAGTTTTAAGTAGATAAATAATATGTACAGTTTTTCCTCGTTTAACGTTGTCCCGTTTAACGTTGTTTCACGATAACGTTGTCCAACAATTAAAACCCTAAATCGTTCAACGTCGTCAGTGCTTCGCGATAACGTTGTTCAAATTTTGCGCAACCAAAAAAAAAAATGAATAACGAATAGGAATTTGGCGCATCTGATGCGTAATTTCCATTCGGCGGAAAAATTTGACGTAACTCTTCATAGCGTGTGTCAAAAGTTCACCTGAGTGAATTATTATTACGTTATTTTGTTTCATAACTGCATGTTTGCTTATTATTTACTACGCTGTTATTGGGGGGCAATGCATCGGGTGATTTAAAACTCAAACCAACGTTAGTGTACCATATTGAATGGCATGGTATTAATAATACCATGTCCGAATGGTATATCCAGGGGCAGATATCTACGGGGAAAAATACCTGAAAATCCCATGCCGCCATAAGATAGATTTACTGCTGTTTGAGGTGTATCGAAAACGTCTTTTTCGTGTTGAATTAGAGTGTAAGAGGAAGTATTCTAAACCCTCCATGATGCAGTAAATCGTCGAGGGTGATACTGTTCCTAAACCTTTGTTACGAAATAACAAAAATTTTGTACACAGCACCGAGTTTCCCTAGTTCACTCACTATTTTAATTGATATCCTACGTTTTCGCGATCACAGCGAGCGAAATTTTTGCCCTTCACTGCATTCGCATGCGCACGCTCCCGTAGTGAAGAACAAAAATTTCTTTTACTCCGAGGGAAGCCGGTGCTAACAGCACTAAATATCAGATATATAGGAGGGAAAACTGGTGCTTATTCTTTTAAAAACGCCTTTTCAGTTTGTTACATCTAAGATATGAAGATCTCCGAATAGTGAAATCATCTGTTTGATTGTCCGCGTAAATAAAATACGCCATGGTATTTGTATCATAGCGTCCAGTCTGGGAGAAAATTAATTTCACCTGCTTCCCGATCACCTTATACCACCTACTTCACTTATATTGCTATGCTACATATGCGCATTTACCTTTCGTTTGCTTCATACATCCTTTTTCTTTCGTAAACTATTCACTAAAACCTGTGATGTAAATCTACTTCTGGACGCCATATTGGAAATACTGACCTTTTACTCCTAGTTCCCCCAGATGGCGCAGCGGTCGAGCAGTGTCTTCATTTTCTATACCCACCGCCCATGACTTTTCCCGCATTCAACTTAAAAGTATTCCCGCTTTTCGACGGCTTGATTACACTCAGGAGGGACGGGTAACCTCTCGGAGCTACCCTATAATCTTTGGAGCTACTTCATTCCACTGCCTCCATACGGAACTTTCATCACCAACTCGCCTCTCGCCGTAATTTTCCGCAAACCAATCACCATTGGGGTGGGTTGGTTTAAAAGGGTATTAGTGAAAATAAATCGTAACTATCCGCCAAATGACCTATTTTTCCGTTCAGAAATGGCCTTCTCGACGCCGCGCACTGTCCCACCTTAGCACCCCTGTTTCACTCCACAGACACACATCGTTGTTGGGGGGGTTGGGTAAGGCCATATTTCAGACGTGAAATTAGTCCGTATCCCTCTACCGGGACGTCCAAAAATCTCGCAATATGGCGTCAAAATATCACAAAAAATACGCGAATTTGGTCATTTTCAAACTTTAATTTCACCAAAACTAAGAATCTCACGCCTTTTTTTCTTACGTTTAATAAATGCACATTCCTTTCACTTTCTTTTACCATTCATCTAATACCCCTTACTTTTCTACTATTCTCACACAAGAAATCGTTTTTGTTATGAAATGAAGAATTGGTGAGTTTGGAACCGATTTTAATTTTTTACATTGTTTCTTATGGAAAATACTGCTTCGTTTAACGTTGTTTCGCTTAACGTCTACTTCTTCAGGAACGAGTTAACAACGTTAAACGAGGACACACTGTACCTACTGTGATTTCGTAACTTTGGCTATTTTGTCATTTGCTATGTAACTATTCATTTATATTTACAGTGAAAAAATATCTTAACACATTTTTAAGTGAACAGGAGAAAAAAGTTCATTTGTCCTTTGTTATTTATTTAATACCCCGATGTAAAAAAGGCCTTGGCTGCTGCTTTCAGTAGCTGTGGAATACAAATAAAAAATAGATGTTTTTCCCTGATCTACTACGGCCTCCCTGAACATATCTGCACTAGGCAGCCCTGCAGCTACCTCCAATGTTAGAGATTTTCAATCTCAATTCTGGACCACTACTTTCATTCATGATCTGTGATTTGATAGCAAATAAGAGGGAATGAGTGCGATAGGTCAGGACTGCTAGTATCCCATCCAATGCATCTGGGTTCAAGGCCTGGCTACAGCAAAGGTTTTTCTGGGGATATTGACTTTCTCAATGGATTAGTGTGTGGAGATCTTTCAAAAGCATTTATGTCAGTCATTAGGGCCCAGGCTAATAGTCAGATATGTACTACTGTCCATTTTAGAACTGTGTCATATCCAAATTTGCAGCGTAATATCTCAAAAACTGGAGAAGCTGTTTCCATCACATGTAGCACATAAATTAGAGCTTATTAATATATGTGTAGGTTGATAGAAAACACATTCATTAAATACTGATTTTGTGTAGCATTACATATTATGTTAAGAATGGAAGAAATTCCCCAGCATACATTTGGAACCAACTCCATTATCTTCATTTTTCTTGCTGTAAATTTGTGTTGCTAAAGAAGATATAATTTTTCTGACGCAAGAAAGTTGTGTTCTTTTTCCTTTGCTTATCTCAAGTCACAGTTGATCATGGAGATCATAAGATATTAGTTCTCTACAAAGGTATAAAACTTTTTCATATAAAGTTTTTTGTAATACATTTTCCATAGTAATTTTTCATGGTAGCTATATTTAACACACATTTAGAATTATAAATTGCTTTTTTTATAATTTTGTGAAAAAATTAGCCAAGGAATGGAGATTACCTAGGCTTTTGAATGGTTACACTACTTTTATATTGCTCATTTTTGCTTCCAGTGCAAAGAGAATGTAGAAGGGCGCCGCTGTGACTACTGCAAGGAAAACAAACAAAATCGCCAAAGGGGTTGCATTGACTGCCCTCCTTGCTATAATCTTGTCCAGGATGCAGCCAATGAACATCGAGCAAAACTGGCAGAGCTTAAAACTCTACTTTCAGACATTGAAAATAATCCTACTGTCATTGAAGATGCAAATTTTGAGGAGAGGCTACATGAAGTTCAGCAGTTGGTCAATGAACTTTGGGAGGATGCTAAACGTGGCTCCAAGAGTAAGTACATATTTATCATTTAGATAATAATTTTTTTGATTGATGCATTGGTAAAGGTGAGCTTTCGTCTCGCATGGTTGACATTTTTTTTTTAAACGTAGGGAACTGATGAAATTGAATGTGATACCTAGGAGTAGAGGAAGAATGCGAATTTGTAAAAATGTAAGAATCATACCCATGTGACCAGTAGTTTTTGAGATATTAACGTTTGAAAAGGAGCAATTTTGCGATTTTTTCGTGAGATTTTGATGCCATATTTGGAGGTTTTACGAACAACCGGTAGGGGGATAGTGACTAATTTCCCTTCTAAAATATGTTCTTACCCCACCCCCGTACAAGCTTGCGGGCCTATGGAGTGAAACAGGGGTGCTAGGGTGGGAAGGTACGCGGGCCTGAATTGGCCATTTTCAAAAGTGAAAAAGGCATTTCTGTGAGTTGGAAAAGCGGACAAGGCATTTTTCACAGGAGTGATAACGTGGAAATGGGCATTTCTGAGAATGGAGGAAGGTTCAAAATGCAGATTTTTACAATAAATGGGAAAATAGAAAGACATATGTTAGGAATAATTCTGAGTGTTGTGTTTTAGTCGAGAGGAGATTGACGAGACGAGAACCTGCACCACTTGAATGTTATGCTTAATATTTCTAAGAAATTCAGATTGATTTTTAGCAATGTAGTCATGTGGCTGAAGTTTCTGTAACTTTTTAATAAAAGTTTCCAGAAAGTTATCAGTAGATTTTGTAAAGATTTCTAGGGAGCAACGGTCAACTTGCACCCATTGGTGGTAAGTAATGCAATCAATTAAATTTCCATCAAAGTGTTCTTCTATTGAATTCCGAATTTTGCTCTGCCCAGGGCAGTTTTTACATTCGCTCAAATGGCATGCCTCGGTCGCAGGGAAACACATCATTGCTGACAATTAGTCTTTATATGACAAGAGCGGCTCGGTGTTATCCCCTAGATTTAGCGGCGAAAACCTTGCACCTAAAATCATTAATTTAACATTTTGATGCACCAGACACACACATAAGGTATGATTTCCTGATGCTCCCTCAAGAACACACTCCTTAGGTCTTAGCTGAAATTTTTCTGCTACAACAAATTATGGAAAATTTCCATAATTATAATTTATTTTCATTTCATTTCATCAATGAATAATACTTGAACATTCTTAAAACGTATTATCATATTAATTGTTACAGATTTTTAGCTCAAATAAAAGTTAATCCGCCTGGAAACTTAAGTGGGGCTCAATGGTAAATTTCTCTGCAAACATCCATTTAACAGAACAAATAACAATTGTTGTTAACATTTATAGTTTATAATATAATTTTATCTCATATAGCCAGGACCTTGAGCAATTAGGAAATTTTTAGGCTTGCATCGCGTGTCTGCTGTATGTATTCCAAATGGGGGAGCCGACAGGCCGAGCGAGGGAAAATTGTAAATGTTTAATTTTTTATAAAAAATGCATTTATGAATTGCCACTAAATTTTATTTTTGGAATAGTTAGCTGGGTATGTTTAGATTACGGAAAAAAAGGTTTCAGCCGATTCTGAGATGGAGTATTTGAGAAAAGTTTATTAACAGTTTTTTAAACATTAGTAATTAACAACAATAGGGTATAGAAGAAAATAATTTTTTGTTGATATATTTGCATTTAACAAAAATTTAGCTTTAATAAGAGCTATTAATCATTGCTGCATGACAATTACAAGCGGAGATATAAGTGATAATATGATTTAAGGCTCGGATTTTTGCTAAAAATGCGAAAAAATTAAAATATGCATAATTCGCTCAATATTTTTTTTCCACAAAATGGTTGAGAGTATTCAGTTTCAGTTGATATTGTACCCATACACCAATTTTTATAAAAATCTGAGACCCTAAGGGACAAACGTTTGTTGAATTGAGGTGGAATAGCCCATATACTGTTTTGAGAACTAAAGTAATTATTGTTATTTCATTTTGTCAAATGTACATTTGTTGATGGAGTTTAAAATGTATTTATTCCTTGGGCAGGTGGTGACAAAAGCCTTTCTGAGAGATTAGAGGAATTAACAAAGGAACTAGGTGAAGTCATGAAATTGTTGCTGGAAGCCGAAGAAGAAAGGGAGAAAGTGCTTATTAACACTGAGCAGGGTGAGAGGAATGTATCTTTGGCAGATGAAGCAATTGAACGTATGAGAGAAGCATTGAAGGTTGGTGTCTCAGAAATAAAATATCTATTGTGGTATACATACAATACATATATGTTGAGGTATTAATGAACTGAGGTCTCAGTATGATTTTATTTTATGACCATAAATTGTAATTTAGGCATTTTTATGATTTCAAGAGGGTCTCTAATTATTGGATTAGCATCTCTAATGAGGAACTTTGCAATTTTTTTTTAATTGAGGTAGTAGAAGCTGTTATGTATAGCACAATGCTGAAATCCCAAGGTCAAAGTGTAGCTTAGTTTTTGAGATAAAAATTTTCAAAGTAGTCAAAATTTGAGTGCCGGGAAAAACAGCCTGAAAGGGGGCATTTCCCAGTCTGATGTCACAACTACTGTCGAGAGGCAGCAGCGCCAGCAGTCTTCCTCATCCCATGATGAGCTCGGGCAATCCGGATGGCATGAATCAGTATCGGCGGAGTGCAAGACTGTAAACTAATTAATTGATATTCATAGAGTGAAAAACCCTGTTGTTAAATAATTCTTAGTGGAACGACTTGGAAAAAATAAACATTTTCCCTATGAAAAGACGTATCAATGGATGCAAATACAGGGGAACTTGGTTAGGACGTTGTTGAAGGGGGACACAAAAAATGAACGTGCAAACCAGGAATATGTGCTAACTAGGAAAGTAAATATTGTAATTCAGGAAATTCCAATCGGAGGAGAAGTCAAAATAATTGCTATTGCTTGTGTAAGTTCTCATATTCACGCATTCACACGAGAACCCATGAATGTCAATAGAGAAGATGAACACCCCCTACACAGAGCATGGAAAAGAGTAATAAGTCTCCCGCACAATCACGATGCTTTTCCATGATTGGATGCAGAACTGGCTGATTTTGGCACCAAATCTAGCCAACTTGGCCTCTATATGAATTGACTGAAGTAACCTTCTCACTATCCTTCACCTGAGGACACCAGCAGTATAGCTGGGAAAACTGTTGCGATTCCTAGCAACATAGGTGGACGTAAACAGAAAAATGTTGTTGTTATATAACTGTTCAAAGCAGAACAAGTTTTTTAATATCTCTAAACAAATTTAGTGATATTATAAATAAAAGATAAAATGTCCCATTTCACATTTAAATTTTGAGATTGGAAGAGAAATACAGGAAACTTTAATCTCTTCATGTTATATTTAATAATTAAATTAGGAAAGTAATTTGCAAATAACGAAAATAATCCTATAAAACCTGGACTAGTCACAAAACTGCACATAGCATTATTGGGGCTAGAATTCATCACCCTATTCCTGGATTATTAATAACATTTTTTGAGCTTTTTTTGAACTGGTTAGTGGTACATTAATCCATTGGTGGGGGAGTAAATTAATAATTTTGGGGGGCAAATCCCGTGAAGCTATACTCAAATTTAACAGTACGGTGATGTTGAATATTTAGAAGAGAGGGTGACCAAAGGGAGAGACTACGAGAGGCACTTTGATGCTTCATCTTATATATATAGGTATATTGGTTCTCCAATGTTTAACATCTTAGGTGCCAGGCAGGCAATGTGCATAGTTCTTCTATTCTCCATTTTCCATTCTGGACCAAGCAGTTATTATTGGTGTAATATGTTTCCTATGTCTTAAATTCCATGCAAATCTGATTCAAGCATTTTGCAGTTTTATTAGAGAGTTCTTTAGAAATGTGTGTTCAATATACAGAATCGCCATAACTAAAGATTGATAACACTGAAGCATCTTCCACTATAGAAAATATGTAATGGTGTTATGACATCGCGTGTCATATTTACATATTTCAGGGTCATCCATGCATGGGAACACGTGGAAAGCACATGATATTCAAAAGTATGCTATTCCAACTGTGATATTCACGCAGTTATTCAGTTTTTGAACGCAAAAGGGGTGGAACCGATTGAAATTCATCACTAATTGATGGAAGTGTATGGAGAGTCGTCCATGGATGTTAAAAACGCTTGCAAGTGGTGCATGAAAATTGGCCCAAACCATGGAAATTTAAACAAACACAGTCTGCCAGTAAAGTCATGGAGGGTTTGTTGTATTGTTGGTCGACTTAATGCCTGCTGGCGGCGAGCTGGTATGACATGGGCATACAAAAACTGTCACAGCATCTACAAAAATGCATCGACCGAAATGGGATTTATGTAGAAAAATAGACAAATGTTCAACCTTTAAAATGATGTAAATATTATAGATAATTAACGGATTTTTGTATTAGTAAAAAAATAGGAGACCTTATTTTTAGGATTACCCTTGCACATGAACTTGTGCTGAATACTAAAACAATGAATAATCTACCCTGAAAATTAAAAATGTTCATTGTAACAGCCATGACCCAGGATTCCTAGGCAAAATTTTTCATTTCGTATGACAGCCTTGGTAGATCATGATGCTATGATCATCCCATACTGCTTTTGGTGAACTTAACTTCTTTTGTTTTCTCTTCATACTGAATAAAATAAAATAAAAATATTGGCTCATTTTTTTCTGGCACTAAAATTCGGTGGGAAATTTCATCTATACAGCAACATGATATATGTATTATTCCTATCTAGTGTTTGTATGAAACCATTTGACTGCCCTTAAAAAAAAAATTTGCTCATTTTCAGAATGCCCGGGACTTAGTTGAAACTGAGGGAATGGAAGCATTGACTAAGGCTAAGGAACGCTCTGACAAATTTGGACAACAGAACAGGGAAATGTCTGAGATAGCTCGAGAAGCTCGCCTTAAAGCTTCGGAGTGAGTGTATAATACATTTCCCTCTATTTCCTGCCCTCCTGATTCCATAGAGTGCATGTATGGAACTTAAATTTCAAATGTTAGTAACTTTTCATGCAAATTTCCCAAGATTATATTAATTAGAATAGATATAGTGCCTTTATCCTCAAAGATATTGTGTCTTTTCAAAAAAATCGAGAGTATGCCTTAAACTTTGTGATATGACTTAACCCTTAAGTGCGCGACTTTGCATGTTTGTATAGCTGTGTATAAACGCTCAATTTTCCGTCGCAAACTAGATTTTCAGTTTTAGCACGCATTTTTCCACATCTGCAAAGCACGCCCCTCACTGGTAATTTGCATGTCTGCTGCTAGGTATTCACACTGTTCAATTTTTCTAATGTCTCTCTGTGCATTGCATGAAGTTAGGCCATTTGGCTGTTGATGGAGTTTATACCTCATTGAATGAGCAGCTACAGTGCATGTGCTGTGCCAGTATTTTTTCTGGCCATTATTTGAGTTTTTTTCTTGATAACTGTCAGTGAAATACAGCAATTTGAGTCATCAATGTTTATCTACACCTACTTAATTGCATTTTGCATTTCTGCAAAGGTGCGCATTTACATATCTTTTCAGCGCACTTGATGCTCTTGAGATTTTTGCACATATTTCTTGGGTATTGTGTTACTTTTCCTACTATAGGGCCAATTTACAAGTAATTATGGATAGTTACACCTTAGTGCATGAAGGTAGAGATGGGCCACTCTGAAAATTACCTTGGTAATTTCGTAAATTATTGTGGTATTTTTCTTAATTTACCACATCCCTTGTAATTTATCGTAATTTTCTAGATAATTCACCTATGTTTGGGATAATTTTTCATACAGATTAATTCCCAACATGTTCTTTTAAGCCAAGTTCACGTTTCCTACGTGTTTAATAATAAATTGAGGCATGTACAACTCATTTTTGGAATACTTTACTTAAATTATAACATTATAAGATTAGAGCTTTAGAATATTCTTCTTGAAAATTTCTCATACTTTGACAAAAGAAAGCTAGATTGCTTGTTGCTGCCGTAGTTCTTTTTACAATTTAAAAAATTTCTAATACATTAATGCTGTATAAGGTATGGTTTAAACATGGTTATTCCCTTCCTATTGGTATTTGCTTTCTTATTTAACCATACATTTGCTGTTTAATTCTTAAAACTAAAAAATACAGGAAAATTACGGTAGTTTTAAAAAATTACCGTAATTTACCGTGGTAATTTACCTCAGACGAAAATTACCGTAATTTTCCCATCTCTACATGAAGGGCAAAGGAAAATAATTACCTCAGATGAAATGAGAGCTTTGATTTGGCCTGCTGACCGCGAAGATGCTCTTGAAGGAGATGATTCTGATGACGATCCAACTGTGCAGATCGAATCTCTGTATGCTGGTTCATCAGACAGTGATGAAGACTGGCGAATAAATGGGGGGGGCTAGGGGGCATGCCCCCCCCCTGTAATAAAGCTGTATGGCCGCAGCGAGAGGCGCATGTGTGGATACCTAAACTACAGCCGGTAACCGCTAGCTAGCCGGTCTTGGCCCCCCCAAAGTTATAACCTATATTCGCCACTGGATGAAGATGTGAGGCATCCATCAAATGAGCCTCTCTCGGCTGGTGTCTCAGGTTCTGATGTGAATAATCCCCAGACTTCCACATCATCACAGACACCTAATCATATCCAGGGAAAATCAAGAGGTAAAAGGAAGACGGCAGATAATATCGTGTGGAAGTATGAAATCAGTACTTTTGACACTGCGGCATTTAATTTCAAGGGAAATGTTAGCCACCCTCAAGTTGTAAGAGAACTTGAAACTCCTTATCAATTTTTCAAATACTTTTTTACTGATGAACTCTTAGAGAAAATTGTGGAAGAAACCAATCTAAGAAGGAAGTAAGTAGTCAAATGAACCCGAGCAAGCCAGCAAGCTTCTCCTATGACATAAAGAGGTATATGGGAATATGCATTTTCAGTTCAGTTGCAATTACAAGCAACATCCGTGATCTGTGAAGTGATGTTCTTGGTAGTGATTTAGTGAAAGATACAATGCCACAGAAGTATTTTGAGGTAATTTGAAGTGTTCTACACTTCAAGAAAAAATCAAAACTAGTAAGTTCTGATGATCCAAGCAGCGATAAACTTGATAAGTTGAGACCAGTATTAGATTATTTGAGCAAGAAATGCTTGTCCATTCCAATTAATGAAAGGCTATCTGTTGAACAAATGTGTACGACAAAAATTAGGCACCACATGAAGCAATATATGAAAGACAAGCCCCACAAGTGGGGATACAAACTCTTTATTTTATGCATTGAATGGGATTTTAAAAAAATAGAAATATACAGCAGGCAAGAAAATGATCCAAAATTTCGAGAGAACATGGAACCTGATATTGGTGCAAGTGGAAATGTCGTCATTCGATTGGCACGGGAGATACCCAGGCACCAAAATTATAAATTGTATTTTGATCAATTTTATACTTCGAAGGACCTGGCAGTTTACCTCGCCAAAATTGGAATTCAGTGTGTTGGCACTATTCAGAGAAATAGGATACCAAACTGCAAGTTCCCCAAGGAACAAGATTTGAAGAAAAAAAAACCTTGTTGTTTTAGCCAAGAGTATTGCTCCATTGTTGATTCAGTTGACATTTCTATGGTCATTTTCAACAGTAAATTTGCATTGCAATCAATAAGAGGAAGACCATGAAGCACCGATATTGTAGAGCAAAAGAGAGCAAATTACAGGGGTTCCACACTGCCCACAGCAGATGTGAGGCTGGATCCACATCTCAACTGGCCTGTATGGAAGGAAAAAAGAATGACGTGCAACTTTACCAACTGCCAAGGATACACTTTTGTAGCATGTGTTAAGTGCAAGGTAAACTTGTGTCTGAATAATGACAAGAATTGTTTAAATTTTTCTTTCCACGAATTAAAATGAACATCAATTAATATTATTCTGTTAGCAATTTTTTTTCATAACATTTTTTCAATTTTAAGTGCAATTATTTTTATAGTATATTAAAATGAGAGAGGTACATGGAGTGAACTAATGCCACTATCTCTACAACAAGAGGCATGTTTGTCTGGTATCAGACAGGAACTGCTTCAAATCATTTCATGGAATATTTCATAATCATGTTGTTATTGTGTGAAGTTTTGTTTTTTTTTTTTCATTTATTTTATGATGTACCACAAAGTTTATGTTCAGCTTGATATTATCTGAGAAGTCTAGATGAATCTACAAAATAAAAAATGCCACAATAACAATTGTTTCCTATAAAATATGCACGGTGACTTTGTGTCAATTATAGGACAAGAACTGTATCAAATTTTGATTCAAGTTTCACCTAAATAAATAATTTTGTTTCTATTTGGAGTTTTTGCTATAATTTTGCATGAGTTAAACTAGTGAAACTATGAGTTTAATGTTCAGCTGTTCATGTGATAACAAATGAAACTTGCAGTTATGGCCTAACTACAACCGTAAACAGGTGGCCTGCAGTGAAAGGTGAACTGTTGTCTACAGACTATGGGCCTTATAGTTTTTATGAGTGCCATGTATAATACTGATTATCCTTCTGTGTTTAAATCTTCCATGATTCTCTGAAATTAAAAGCATATCTACAATTATGAGAAAAATTATGCAGCTGATAATGAAAATGTTCGGACGAAAAATAAAAATTTCAGTTATTCTGAGGCTAAATAAACATAACATGTGAAAAATGCTTTGTGTAATTCTGTGATAGGAACAAGGAATTGCGAAGTTATTTGTATTTATGATTTTAATTGCAAAATGTCCAATGGTATTGCCATAAATAATGACTTAGCGCATGGATATGTAAATTTCATCGTTGATGCTAACTTTGTGTTACATGCACAGCTTTGCAGATATGCAAACAAACAAAAATTGTCCATAAATTGACATAGGAACATAGAAGAATTTTTTCCATATTTTTTTAATGCTCCTAAGGTCACAAATTATTACGTAAAAAATTCTGAAAGTATTTTAAAAATGTGCACACTTAAGGGTTAATTTTTAATGGAAAAATGTTGCTTGTACATCCTTGAAATAATTTGCTCACTAAAGAGTATATTTTCTTTAAAGATTGGAAGAAGAGGAGAATGAGATAGAAAGCATTGCAGAAGAAGCTCTGAAAATATCAACTGAGGCAATAGAGCTTGCCAGAAATACATTTAATCAGCAGAAAAACATCAGGTGGGCATTTGTGTAACTTCTTCTTTTGATAGTTTACCTTGCCTTTTATGCATTAGATAATATTTTTGGTTGTATTTATCAGTGAAATGTATTGAGATTTTCCATGTACATTCTTAGGAACATCCCTAGTATTGGTGACTGAAATCACAAACCGTGCAAAACATTGATATCTGTCATATTTTGGGTAAGGTGCTGATGTTTCTCCAATTATCACTGTACATACATATTTATCTGTAATGGAATCATTTGAGTGTTGATATTTATAACGCCTAGTGTGAGGGAAAGAAATTTTCCTTCTAAAAGTTATTGCTGGCAATAAATATGAATATGTCACTTCGAGAAGTGTTCAGGCTATAAGTGAAGTGAACTTTTTGAGTATAAAGCTAAAAGTTTTGATTGGCTGGAGAGAAAAATTCAAATGAAGTTTGTTGCCATTGGATTTCAATTCTTTATGAAGAATGAAACACTAGATAATCTTCCAGAGATTTATTGAATGGCACAATGCATGTCACCACTCTTTGGCATGTGCAGGGTTCTTCAGTTTAAGTTGTACATATATAGGCCTAGACTTACATATATAGCCCTTAGGGGCAGTGGCGGATACAGAAAAAACTCAAGGGGGGGGCGCAAGTTATCGTGACGATTCTAGCATTCAAACTGACTGCCTGGCAGCGACTCTGCTTCCCCTATATATGTAGCTCAGTGGTTTCGAGAACATTCGGTGCCAGAATATTCGCTTCCAGACTTTTTAAGGAGTGTGAACAAATACAAACAGTAGAATATTCGTGACTTTTCTCGAACAAATGCCAGACGGAATAACGTATCGAGATCACTAGAATGGCCGCGACTTTTCTCGTAGGTTAGCTATCTATGTGCCAGACAGAAACGTATAAAATACGATGACGCGGAAGCGCGCGCGTGCTACATAAGAAAGTACAACTACTCGATAACTCGACTCAGAGTCGACTGACGAAAGACACGAACGAATAGCGTGCGGGATGACTGGCGGGGGCGGTGCGCGCCCCCCATATGTATTCGTCACTGCTTAGGGGGAGGGGGGAAGTTAAGCATGGGAGTAAGAAGGGTTTTGAGTGGTCAGAGGAAGGACAGACGTGGAGGTAGGAGGGGTTTGGGACTGGGTGGTGGTGATGGGTGCATGGGTTACGTGAGGACCCCGGGTGGCAGGGGAGAGGGGGAGGTGGGTTTTTAAATATCAAGCCCACTGCCCACACCAGGGTGCTGGAGGAGGGGGAAGAAGAGTGTTGAGGGCATTGGAGAGCAAATCAGGGAAGAGCGCAAGAATGGGTTTGGGGGGATTGCTTTAAGTCGGGTGGTGAAGGGGATGGGTGGTTATACAAAAAAAAATCATAGCCTCTTGTATTTTTGAATGTTGTGTGTTTTTCAATTAATAATAGGTGTCCCTCCAGAGGTTCCATTTTATTCCCTCTTTCCTCCCAGTGTAATAGCTTGAGAATGAAACCACTGGTGTGGCCTCTCTCCAGGAGATTCTTTGCAAAATTGGAGGATGTGTCCTCCATCAGAAGCATCTTCTGTGCTCCTTGGGTCTTGTTTAAAGTACTTGACCAGTCTGCCCAATGTACACCACATTACATCCTGGCATCTTACACTCTACCTTGTACATGCCAGACTGTTCCAGCACGTCCTTCTTGTCTTCCCCATTTCTAAAGAGCTTACGTAGATTCCACTGAGTGTAGTGGGCTATCTTAAGTTGGGGAAAGGGGGGGGGGGGGGTAGCAAGTTGTCTAGCCTGTATGATGTGCCCTCTATGAAAGGGAGCTTACACCATTTATGCGAATCTAAAGGTAGGGGCGTTAGTGCCGAAGAAGTTTTTTGTTTCATTTTTCTTTGTAATATTCTATCTACTAATTTGTAGCCATTACTAGCAGTTATTGTTGTAATGGGGGGTTATTATTTGGATGCTTTTTCGATATTACTGTTGAAATCAAATTTGCAAAGGTTTTCATATTGATTTACGGAGTTGCTTCGAAACATTAAGGCCTAATAACCAAATAAGTAATTGTAGAAGGCTGCATTTTTTTCTGTTTCTGCAAAATGACCTCTGACATCATTTCATCCATCAATCAAAGGTCCGTGGTTCAATTCCCGGTGAAGAGGGATATTTTTTCAAAGTATTTTATAAATCTATATTGTTGTATTTCCGGCAGAAGTGGACATCTTCACAAAAGCCTTTTTGATGCATCTTTTAGAATTTATCGGGAAGAAGAGGGAAGAAGCGATGGATGAAATGACGTCACAGCCGTTATGGGAAGGTTGCCCGTCCATTCAGCTTTAGACTCCAATATCTCTGGCAATCTTTGGAACCTTTAAGAGATTTTTAGCAAATGATCATTTTTCATGGTCCACTGCACGATAAAGTAAAAAGTAAAATTCGTGATGAACTCACGTTGTTTGCAATTTGGTGTAAAAATTCACCTCATTGAGATGAATTTTTACACCGAATAATATGGGGCACCCCAAATTACAGACTTGGGACCCTGATATACTTCCTCATACCATCTGTAGCGTAGACCTTAAATGAATCAGGCTCTAGCATTGATGGTATTTATTAATTTAAATTTAAAAATGCAGGATATCCTAAATTTTTCTTCTGCACCGACAAAGATTGATTTGTGTCACCAATTCCTTATTACCGTATTTTCCGGTAAATAACGTGCACCTACTAGATAACGCACGATCAAAAAATTTCATTGATGTGATAATTTCATAGACAACGTGCACCTATTAGATAACGTGCATTAAAAAATTGGGCTTCAATTCAAACGACCAAAAAAATTGGGCTTCGAATTATCTGGGTTTGAACTGAATGTACTTTCTGAAAATTGACGAAAAAGATCCCGTATTTTCTGACATAATCACCGTTCTGCTATATTTTTCGATTTAAAGGCAAAGAATATGCACTAAAATGAGGAGTTAATGGACGAAATTCTTCACATTTCTCAGATTCAAGTTGAATATTAAAATTATAAAAATTTATGGAATAAACCAAGCTTGGAGTCAGACACTTTTGGCGTCCGTAATAGGACTTATTCTCCAATTTTGAATTTAGAATGCGTCCCTTTCTGATACTTTTTTCTACGTTTCGCGGATTTCTTTTACTTTTCCACCGTAAATCTAATTACGGATTCTTTACCGATTGGGGTGTCGTCCGGAACAACTAGACCGTTAGGAAGCCTATTCGGAGGTTTGTGACTTCAAATGGGCTTCAAACGGGGTCATTTTGGTGGATTCCTGAAAAACTTCATTGAACTATTGGTTGACAATCAGTCAAGCTTCGATCCAACTGCGGTGGTCCTTACTACAATATATTCGGAAAACCCTGGATAATTCTTTCATAGTTCTTTCACTTGGGTTGGACTGTGGATGACGGATCGAAGAATATATTACTTTTATCCCTAAATGACCCAGTTCATCCCACCACCTTTCGCCGGTGAACATCTTCCGATGGTTGGATAAAATAGCAGTGGGTAGGCCACATAACAGGAAATATTTATTCTTTAAACAATCTAAGCAATTTTTAGCCTTAGTTTTGTTGAGTGGATGTATTTGAACTTGGAAAGGAAACTGTCGGATTAATGACTGAATAATCTCATCATTGCTCAAAGGTGGGGAACATAAACGAGCTTGCACTTATTTTTCCATTGCAAATTGTTTCATCGCACACGTTCCATCTTTGATGTATCTGCTGATCGTTACCTTCCTACGGTAGTTATACTAGGTGTCTGAGTCCCAGAAATTTGCCAAGAATTTTTGTTCAAATTCAGCCTGAGTTGACAGAAGCTGCGATAAAGTGTTTCCCCATGTTTTAGCATGACCATCCAACATTTGATAGAACAAACGCGGTTGCAATGTTGTCTGAACCGCTACTAAAGAAAAATAATCGTTTACTTCTCTCAGAAAGGCTATGGGATGTTCATTTTCATTACCCGAAAAAATAGGTTTCGTTAACGAATGTGCATGGACTGAGGCAGGTGTCGAGATCACCCGCCTTCCCTTTAAGGCGGCCACCTCGGATTCAATAATGCTCAACCTCTTGTCGTGTTCTTCGTGGCTATCGTTGTGAACACGCTCCAAGGTATCCACCCGTACTTTCAGACTACCGAATTTGAGGCCAATTAGCTTCTGACATTCTTCCCAAACTTCTCCTACCATAGAATTGACTTTATCATTGCAACATGTTTCGATATTTGCTAATTTTTCTTTCACCTGTGATACTTGACCGTTGGGAATGAATGGCCTGAGCCAATTGTAGAACAACATGAGTGGTGTGATAATATCACGCCACTACTCTATTATATGGTAACAGTACATATTTGACCGTGGTGAGACATTAGTTCGTACTGCGCAACTGAACGACCGGGGCGAAGGGGAAAATGACGACACCGTTTGGCCCCGTTGTTGCCGAAAACATCGCGCCAAGAAATTAAACAAAATTTTAATTGGTGATGTCCATCACAACATATAATTACTCCTATTTTTTCAGTGATGAAAATGACTAGCTCCTATGCTAGTGAAAAATTTCAATGCTTCATTTAGAAGTCTTAAGTGTAGAAGCTTGCACAGCCCCTAAACATGGGCTAGTGGCAGCTCCAAGACCCTCATTTTTTCATCAAGGCATGACTAATGCCTCAATTTCATGTTCATCTTTGAATTAGATAATTGACACATAATTACTCCTATTTTTTCAGTGATGAGTTGGGTGTTCTGAGTGAAGAACTACAAGCTGCTGCAGACAAGCTAAATGCAACAAAATCCCAAGCAGAACATGTGAATGTTAGAGCTGGTGAAGTTTATCAAGAGGCATTAAATATTTACAGAGATGTTTACTCCTTACGTGTTCCTGAAGTGGATCTGCAAAAAATCAAGGAAGATGCTGATATCGTGGCAAAGAATGTAAATATTTTCATTGTTAGACCTAAAAAACCTTTGTTTACTCCAGGTTCATAGAAATAGAACTTTTCTTTTTCTGTTGCACATATGTGGTAGAATACATATGTAAAGGCTTTTGAGGATACTTTTTTGATCTCATTTCCTATTTCTAGAAATCATTTTTGCCTTTAAATGATAAGTGAGATAGGTAGTATGAATTTTGTATACAACTTGATTACAACCTGTGTTCAAACCATGTATGTACCTATGTAAAAATTAGGGGTCCTATTCTGTAACTAATTACGCCTGCGCTATAGGTGCTATTATGATGTAAAGTGCTATTTTGGCATAAAATAACGCTCCCCTGATTCTCTAACACAAATAACGCCAAAGAGGGGACTTTGAATAGCACCAACAATAATGCCAGCCTTCGGCTTGTGTTATACATAATATTGACCCCTCCGATTGCATTTCTTGCCTACGTATCGGCACCGTCTTTTGTTTTCTTTAGAAATACTTCGGAAATGGCACGACTGGGCACTGGTATTACAGTAATACCATGACAAATGGGTGTATGGTTTAACTGAATAAAACTAGAAAACGAGCTTTGTTTAAGCGAAAGATGAGTATTCCGCTTAGAAAGAATAATAATGACATGATTCCTTTCTTAATTTACTATAAATACGAGGTTGTATTTATTATTTTATGACTAGTATCCCAATAACGTAGTTACTTTGCAATTGATCGCTTCGCTACTAGTATGCTACTTCTAACCGAAAGCAAAACTAAAATGGGTGATTCCGTTTTGTAAATCAAAAAAGATTGCTCAACATATCGCAATGAAGTAAGGCGTACAGCCATGGAAAAGATAGTTGTATGCATTGCCTTTAAAATTAACGAGTAAAAGATACGACAACCAAAACATGATAAAAGCCTCCATGAAAAGAACAATTTAATCATTAAACCATCATATGCTAGTTACAACCTCAGGCAATCAAGATTTTTCTCTCGTCCCTAATGAGGGGCAAGTTCTTTTGGTTTGTTCACGTTGCTAGCTTGCATTTGGGCTGTCGCTTCAACATAAATCATTCTCAGTGGGTGACTCAGTGTACAACATGTATAAGAGTTGTATAAGGGATTTATACAATTAATACACAGGCCATGTACAATTTGTATGTACTTAGTTTTTATACTACCTGTATACCATTGGAGTACAATCTGTTGACAATGTATACCCCAATTCACGTATATGTATGTACGTATACTGTGTACAATTTTGGCATGATGTATCATAATACCAAAGTGACCAATCCAAAGTGAAATGTTAAGAGTCCAGGATTTTCTGAATAAAACTGTAAAAATTGAATTTACATACATAATGCTCTCACTAATCTGGGCCATATGGGGCAAGGGGTTGTCCAAATTAATCAAAGGGGATTTCTCAAAACAATCATTTATGGATCTTTTTTTATTGAATTTTCGGTCCCTGGTGTCTTTTGATTACTAATCATAATGCATGAGGTCCTTATGAGTAAAAAAAGTGCTTGAATATGACTATCGTAAATGAAGAAAATATATTACATGGCATTTCTGAATTGTAAAGACAAATATAAAATTTGTTACTTGCAACAATACAATGGCAATATATTCACAGCTATTATTAATAGTGTATGATTCTATTTCCAGTGATTGGTAGCATTAAATATGAATTCACTGGGAGTATTTAATTATTGCCATAATATTTGGAACTTATTATGCGCCTGACAGTCTATTATATTCCACACTTTTATTTTAAACAAAATTGACCATGGTTTTGGCACTGTAGCGTAGGCAGCGTAGAATGAAAAGTCATTTCTTCGTTGAGAGTAATGTTTATTGTACGGCTCTTCGTACAAGACTGCCCTAAGTGGCAGGAGAAGCAGTTTTATTCTGGTGGCGAAGATGGAAGAATTGTCTGGAACACCACACCAGAACTTAAGAGAACAATCTATAAATGTCCAACAAAATCGGAAAAAATGTTTGCCGGCACCGACACCCGAACACGGGCATTGGAGGCGAGAGCGGATCCACCGAGCCAATGCAGCAGGTGTAGTGGCGATATGCAGAGTATCACCACATGTACCATTATTAAAGCATTTTTTTCTTTTGGGGGGGCAGACCTCTATATACACTATCTGAAGCTGGGGGTAGGGTGTTTGGTCTTTGATGGGAAGGAGGGGTGTTCTTTTGGAAGGTCAAGGAAATCGGAAGGATTGAACAGAGTGTGGTCAAGATTTGAAATCGTTAATACCCCCCGCTCAATGCCACTTATGTAATGACCAAGTGTCCCCCCCATTCCCTTTCCATACCCTTTTCCACTTGACGTTACCCAATCTTGACTGCACTCTGTTCAATCCTTCCAATTTCCTTGATCTTATAAGCGAACACCCCTCTTCCAACCAAAGACCAACCCCCTCCCCCCAACTTCATATTCAGTATACATATACCTATAGAGGTTCGCCCCCCAAAAGAAAAAAAAATGTACCTCGTGCTGAAACCATGGTCAGTTTTGTTTTAAAAATAGTGTGAAATAGAACAAAGAGTCATATTTAATCATGTTTGATGTTCAAGTTTTCCATAAAGTTAGACTTGAGACTTTCGCTTACAGTAGAAGCAAGTGGATTTGCTCCTGATTATGAAAAGGTTTCTTTATAGTACATATGTGGTAGTAAAATGATTTCTGATTTCGTAGTGATTCCCCTATTTTAGTGGTCCGAAGTACCCAAATCTTATGGATAATTTTGTTCATAGCAAT
Source organism: Pyrrhosoma nymphula (assembly GCA_963573305.1). Taxonomy (NCBI): domain Eukaryota; kingdom Metazoa; phylum Arthropoda; class Insecta; order Odonata; family Coenagrionidae; genus Pyrrhosoma; species Pyrrhosoma nymphula. Next base: position 152,151,095 of record OY754329.1, on the reverse strand, counting down.
GTTATTAGCAAACAGTGTTATTAAATGTTTAAATATCAGCGTAAATGGGCCTTCTTATTTTATTTTGTTTTTCAGGCTAGTCAGATAAAAATGGATGTGAATAATGTGAAAGATGTACAGGATGTTCTTATAAAGAGACTTGAAGATGCTGCTAATGTTGGAAAAGACCTCCTGGCTCAAGCTGACCAGCAACAGCAGATAGCAGATGAGCTTTTAGCGGATGTTGATGCTGCCAAGGGAAAGGCAGAGAAGGCAATAGTGCATGGGGATGATACCCTGGCAGAAGCAGAGAGGACATACAAAACACTCCAAGGTGGGGGAAAGGTCTTCTATTTCGTAAATAGGCACCCTCTCGCAGGTTCCCCAAGTAGAGATTGTACTCCTTGTCCTAGAAAATTCCTTTCACCCTGATTATAAAAAACTAGAACCATGTGAAATGAGCCAATAATTAGTAATAAAATACAATGAAACCTCAATTGTGCACTGCCCAGTTCTATGCTTTCCCCAAACTTCTTAGGTTTTGTTGGGTCTCGTGCAATTCCCTGTTAAACAATGTTAATATTTCCCCAATTTGTCCTTACTTCAATTTTACATTTTCTCCAATTCCCTTCTTTATTTTTTGAGTCCCAATTGCTGTATTTCATATGATTTTACATTCTGAATATTCTGTTTTTAGTACATAAGATCTGACCGATGGGTAATTCTATCTTCTTATCATCATCTCAAAAGAAATGTTCCATGGTGCTGGGATATGGGTCCCTCCCTCAGCCTATGGTTTCCCCCCAAAAGGTTTATTTCAAAGAAAAAATATCAGCTGGTTGAAACCAGTACAATGGACTCTAAAAACCCTTTCTCTCCTGCTAATCCAATGAATTTCAAAGTCTCGAGACCCAAGGTCAACACATTAGGGATCAGTAGGGGTTCTGTAAAGGTGCATCAGCACTATGCTGATCTACTTTGCCGCATGGTAAAGCAGATCAGCCTCAGTACACGTCCATGCTACACTTTCAGTCTGGACGCAACAATGCATTCGAGATGAGTGAAAGTGATAAAGATGATGCAATTTTGGTAGCATCCACTGCTGTTATAATTGATTATTGTGTACCTGTGTGTAAAAAGAGAAGAATTTTCATCTGTCCAAGTCTCATAAGTCCCAATAGATACAGCATAAGTGATTTCTTTTGCTTTCTTGGACAATTCTGAAGGTCCGTATGTCCCTGTGATCCTGATAAGCCATTGGCTTGTCATCAGGTTTCTCAAGGCCCAAAGCTCCAGAACTTGACGGAAATACCCATGCCCTGAGCATGCGAAAAAGCGACCCAGGCGGGACTCGAACCCGTGACCTTCAGATTAGCAGGCGAGGACTTCACATTGGTGCCACCAGGGTCATCCAAAATCAAGGCGTTAATGAAAGACTTGATTTTGGACGATTTAGATGAAGTCTCAGAGTTTCTGTATCACTCCACTCCATCTCTACAAAATAAAAGAATCGCAAGAAAACAACTGAATTAATGTCAGCAAAAGAAAAATGTGTGAGCGATGTGGATGGATGTGTATCTAGAGGGAAACTGCCCAAAAGCCGACAGGGTTTGCCAACAAAAGCATCCCCACTTACAGTAGGCCATGCAGCTTCCTTTGATCTTTACCACCACTGCTCTGGTATGGATCGGCACGCCAATCGGCATGATGCCAAAGCCGACGGTTGCGTACTCACTGGTTCGGCATTTCCATTGAAGATCTTCGACCTGAAGATGTCCTCTGGAACAAGGATGAAACTGTCATCATTACAAGATACACAATGCGGTGGAACACCGGAAGCCATTCAGTATCACATAATACAATGATACATGCGTTGGATCAATGTACCAATAATTAGTATATTGTGTAGTATAGTTGACTAGCTTTTTTAATTTTTCCAATCGAAAGTCCATTGCGAAAAATAAATACACAGATAATACTCTGAGTAATATTTGAAACATGAAGTTAGCTATACACCAATTATCCATATCTTTTGGAACTTCTGCTTGTGGTTTTGTGTTATATGTACTTTATTACTTCATCTATCACTTGTTTTACTTGATGATGCCAACCCATGCAATGTATAATTTTTCAATGGCGAATATAGTTGAATTTGAATACAGTATGCAGCTGCATACAACTTTCTTTTCCCTTTTATTTTAGTGTATGTACACATGAATATTTAATGCAATTTTTAATTGAATTTTTTTCAATTTTTCTCCACCAACAGAGTTTGACCAAGCAGTTCAAGAAAGCAGAGAAAAAGCTGAGGAGTCCTTACATATGTTTGATGAGATTGAAAGTCTCATAGTTGAAGCTAAGAACAAGACTAGTGAAGCAGAAAGGGCATTACATGGAGCTGAAAGCAATGCTCAGGCTGCAAGGGATACTGCTCAAGAGGCTCAGAAGAAGTATGCGGAGCAAGCATCAGAGGTAAGCCAGGATAGGTCTGAATTAGGTACTTATAAGTACTATACTATATAAGTACTATACTTATAAGTACTGTACTACTATAGTAGTTTAACTTGAATTTTTTAAATATCTAGGCAAGAGAATGAAATACTTAACCAACTTAAACTTTTACAATCTTTTAATGATTCTGAACCTTCATTACACACTTTTGGCATCTATTCTTTTCTGAGAAACACATTAGCATCTTCCTTCGAAATACAACTTCAGACAAATAAATATAATAAAATGCACATTTTTCTATCTTCTATTTTATGTCTCTGATTCATCATCTTCTGATTCGCTATCATCTGACACATCACTTTCTTCTTGACCACAAGGAGACCAGTCTTCATCATCCTCATCATCAGAGTCCATTCAAACAATATCATCCTCTGTTCCATCAAGTTCATTAGATATACAACATTTTTAAAAAATCTTAATCACAATTTTTTCAGGAATGCTATTCCAACAGTTTAGCACCCATTGAGTGATGAGGACAGGGGAAGGTTTCTTTATTTTTCCTGATGGAGTATATTCCTTTTCCTCTTGCAGCATCCACTCAGCATTAGTTGCCTTCAACCTGTCCTTAAAGGGTTTGTTTATCGACACATCGAGTGGCTGAAGCAGGCTTGTCATTCCTCCAGGGATTACAACCATGTCTGAATTTCCTGCCCTGATATCCTTTTTTACATCCTCAGTAAGATGTTTCTGTCAAACAGTTGTGATATCAGACCACCTTAGTTGTTGTAGACCACCATCAGTCTCCCAATTGTGTGGTTATAGCTGTTCCATCAAGCCCTCATTTTCTTCCCCCTTCACATCCTTAAAAAAACTTAAATGTGTAAATAAGATGGCTACCTGATTATGTGCTTTGCAAATGGCCTTCAATACTGAAACTTTAATTTAGCAAGTGGGAAAATATCCGAGTTAATTTTTCCATTAACATGAAGGTTTCCTCACTTCTTTTTCCAGGAAGCAGATTTGATCCGTAGGGACTCAGAAGAAACTAAGAAGAATGCTGAAAAAGTTCGAGATGGGGCTGATGAGCTAGCAGCAGAGGTGGGGCTTACAGGTGAAAAGATTAAAAATCTTGAAGATCAGGCCAAGGCAAATGAACAGTTGACATCTGAGGTGAGTAAGAAAGCTCTTGCATTGACCCTGAGGAAGTGAGAAAGTCCAGGCAATGAACTACAGTAAAACCCCGCTTTTACGCCCCCGGAATTTACGTTTTCCCGTGATTTACAACATTTTCTCCCGGTCCCAAAAATGTTTGCATCATTATAATGTATTTCCATCCCGCTATTTACACTTTCAAAACCCGCCATTTACGACATTTGAAGGCAAGAAAGATGGCGGCTGGCGCACTTCAACTGGCGACCCTTCGAGCGTGATTAATGTTAAATATGGATAAAATACATGCTTAAACATGATGAATGAATGCTTATTCATTTGGTTTCCTTTAAAAACACAATTATTCGTTTGATGGTAGCGCATTACATCGATAGCATTGCTGAAAAGTATTTATTCCGGATATTGTAATGCTTGCGATCGGGATTCTCAAATTGGTACTAAGCCATACCAGCGAATAGATTTCTCTTCCCTGGCCGTACTAGCTGTTTAAACAGTACATTTAAATTGTAGCGGATGCCATAAATATATGAAATTAGATGTTATTTGGCCAACTACCGCTGTCATTGTGGCGATAAGTTAAAACGTATGTTAACTCTTTTTCTCATTCTTCGCCGCGATCTTTTTCTTTTTTCTCGTAACTCCCGCACTAATGCCATTCATCTCGTGTTTTTTTAGGTTTTTAGTTACTTCACCTTCAGTTATTTAATGTGCAATTACTTACGGCAATAGTGAGGAAACGTATTTTAAAATGGCAAACAAGCGTGCGAGATAATCGTTATCATTTGAAGAAAAAATCAACGTTTTGCAAAGAGAATTGACTCAAATACGGGCACTCGCGTGTCCCTGACCGAAGAACTTGATATACCAGGTTCAACGTGGAAAACAACTGTAAAAACCCGTAAATGTATAGAGAAAAGTGCTAAGGAATGCGGCCGTATTGGAAAAAGACGTAAATACATTAAATACTCCAAGTATGATGAACTTGAAGGAATATTGAAGACATTGTTTCAATCTTCCACCGAAATAATAAATTTTTAATGTGGACGAGACAGGTCTTTTTTTTTAAATAATGCCACACAAGACCCTATAGACTTCAAAGGGGATCCTTGTCATGGGGCCAAGCTCAGCAAAGGTCGCCTTACTGTTTTATTAGGAGCTAATCCAGATGGCAGTGTGAGACTGAAGCCTTTTGTTTTTGAAAAGTCCAAAAATCCACAGTGCTTTAAAAACATTAAGAAAGACCTTGGCTACAACTTATGCAGCCAACACAAAGGCATGGATGACATAGACTATTGTTGAAGAAAAATTGTATGCCCTTGATGCAAAGATAAATATATGTAGGTAGACACCACCTCAAATCAAGTTAAGTTAATATATGAGAATACTTTTATTTTTTGTTTATTCATTTATTTATGTCTATTTGGTGGCCCATCAAATATTAAACATCACCTGTTAATTTAAATAAAATTATTTAACAATAGGCTATGATTTTGCTTCTATTTCCTAGAAATTACGATTTCCCTCGATTTACATTTTCCCGCGATTTACACTTTTTTCCTTCATCCCCGTCAAAAGTGTAAAAGAGAGGTTTTACTGTATGTATAATTTTCCATGAGGTATCAGAATATTGGTTGTTGCTTGTGAATACTAACAGTATAACAATTGGTCAGCCAAATTTCACCTGCGGAACTCACCTGAGGAATATTTTACATTTAATTGAGTGTAATTGTTTAATTATCCTATCGCACTATATAATTACACAGCCCATTGGTCCACTAAGGACAGGGATCACTATTGCATCATGCATGGTGTTATCCTTAGTGCATACACTTTCAAAGAAGCAGGTTAATGTGCTTGTATTAAGAGAACTGGTAGTGACTATTTGCCACTTGTGTCTGTCAAAGACATTACAGTTTAATGTTAGCCTTCTCTTGAGTAAGACTAAAATTATTTTGCATTTTTATCTAATAATTCACCTAAATAGCACTTTTTTCTTGTAGTTTCATTGAGCATTATGCATTATTTTCTTTGTTTTTTAGTGTTGATTAATGTAGTTTTCTCTATGAGGGCTCCACAATTATGAGAATGAAGACATTCTCCAAGGATAACTCCATGAGGTCCACTGATTGGATTAACCACTCAGACTGAGTCAATTATGTGGACCAGTCATCTGAAAACCCTTCGTTGGAAGAAGCTTCATAAGCATTTAATTGCCTTATATTAGATAAGGAAAGAAAAAATTGATGATCAAATGACAAAAATAGACTTGTGCACCCAGTGGAATTAGAAGGCCATCATCATAACCCATATTTTCACATGCCTACCCTAAGTGGTGCCTTCCCAAGCCATTAAAAAAATATAAATGGCAATTTATGCTGAGTGAACAATTTAAACTTCCATTTAAATTATTTAATAAGAGGTAATTATAAAAGTTTGATTGATTTCATCTTTCATTCATGGAAACCAATTTTGTCACTCACTTTGGGCATCAATTTCATGAATGTATTACATAATGTTAATATATTATGCTCTATATTTTTATGGAGTTGTATACCATCCAAACAATCACTTAAACTGAGAAAGGCACCATGGCTATGCAGGGAATTTTTAATTATAGTGTAGGTAATAGTAAATTTTATACATTAAAACTTCCCTTACGTTGAGGTCTCGTCATATGACCATTTAAATGTTGTTTAGGATTCATGCAGTGGTAATAATTTAGAGACACAGAATTAGTTTACTGATTTGTATTTCTATTAATGATCACCACCATACAAAAGGCGCGAACAACAGGTTATGGGCCCAGTGGTCGTACTGTGTGGTTGGAGATATGGTTATTTTGCGATCTGTTTGGAAGATAACTCGAGAAAAGGCTGAACCATGGCCGAGCAGGGTGAGCAGGTTACGGATTTAGATTAGTATATGAATCCAATCCTCAACAAGGAGAACTATGAATACTGGAGGACTATGTCAGAAGCATTGTTGATTTATCTAAACTTCTCGGGTGCAATTAACCCCGGGCTGAGTGAAAATGACATGAGTAAACCCGAAAACATCCATAAAGATAACAAGGCACGCACATACATTTTTCGACATGTGCGGCCTGAGTATCTCACTGATGTTAGTATCCTTAAATCAGCAAAGGAGTGTTGGGATGCATTGGAAGAAATACATGGGAGAGCTACATCTATGGATATAGCTATGTGTCTCAGAGAGCTGGGCTGTATTCAGAAGACGGAGTCAATGGACATCTCAGCGTACACTGGGAATATCCAATAGCTGTGTGGGAAGTTAACAAAGAACGGAATCGTGTTTGAAGATCACATTGTGGCATCTTTTATATTGGCTGGACTGGTGACAGATCCAAATTATTTGACTTACGTCAGAATTACAAAGATAGATGAGGGGCTAACTTCGAGGGCAGTGAAATCAGATCTTCAGCTTGAAGAGAGAAGAATCAATGCTACTGAGTCATCTGAGCAAGGCAGTGCGTTGGCAGTGAGGAAGTTCAATAAGCCGAGACCAACCAAAAGCAAAGATGGTTCCAAGCAGAGGAACACAAGTGATGAAAAATGTTACAAATGTGGGAAGTGGGGCCACATTTCGTATCAGTGTGAGCCATCGAAAGGAGACAAGAAGTTGGGGGAGAAGAAAGGAAAAGATGAGGAGTCAAAGGAGAGACACGAGAAAGGAGACAAGCCAAAGTTCAAGGGACTCATTTCTGCGTTGGCTTTGAATTGCTCTCAAAGACGGAAGGTTAGTTACCTAGATTCATGTGCTTCAAACCACATGACACCAGACTGTCACCGCTTCGTGGAATTCCAACCTGCCACTGGAGAAGTGAAGATTGGAAAGGGACGTCTGACGGTGAAGGGGAAAGGGACAATCGTTATTAAGTTAGCTAACTCTTGTGAGGGCTGGACTCTGTCATTATCAAATGCACTTTGGGTTCCTGAGTTGGATGTAAATCTTGTGTCTGTCAGACAGCTGGCAAGGAAAGGTGTACAGATTTTGTTCAGTTTGGATGAAGCGATTAGAGAGCATGATGACGGTAATGTTTTGTTCAATGCCTTAGTGGAAAATGATGTGTACTATTTACAGACTGAACCAGATGATAACTACACTGCAAATGTTTCTGTTAATGATGAGAGTAATGGTGATACAGAAATTGAAGTAATTCAGGTTAAAGCTTTCATAAGTGTATTCTAGCATGAAAGATTAGGGCATCTCCATAACAGTGCTATGAATAAAATCCCAGGTCATGATGTCAAGAAAGAAGATTCCAAGAAGAACAATGAGCTCTGTGAGGTCTGTATGAAAGGAAAAATGACTAAGTTACCATTTCCAAAAATAGCTCATCATAATTGTGAACGTCCATTAGAAATCATCCATAGTGATATAGTGGTAGGGCACAGTGTCAGTCTTTGGGCGGAGGCCATTATTTTGTGCCCTTCATTGATGATTTCTCTCGTTTCACTACTATCAGGATAATTAAGAAAAAGAGCGAAGTGTTCAAGTGTTTTCGAGAATACCAGAGGGAGGTTGAGGCTCTACATCAGGCAAAAATAAGTGCTTTTCAATCAGATAATGGTGGCGAGTATACAGGTATTGAGTTTGAGAATTATTTTAAGTCTGAGGGTATTCGACATAGGAAAACTGTACCTAGAAATCCTAAACAACATTAAAAACTAATACATGTAACCTAGTAATACTACCTAGGTTGTGTGAATTCGGAAGTGGATGAAGTTCACATGTTGGGGAGGGGGGGTGGAAGTCAGCGGACACGCTATTCTTTCAGAGCAAGTACTTATGTTGATTGTGGAACAGGATCACTGAAGGTACAGAGTAATAATTCTGGTCTTTTCCAGAGAATCGTTCCATTTGCTCATGCTCTCCCGGTTGAGTGCTTGCCAGTCAAAAATCTGTCCTTTCATCTCTCATGAGCATCGTTTATATTCTAGTATTTTGGGTTGCCGTTGTTTTGCTATTTTCGTTCAGTGCCCAGGTAGCAGTATATCTCTTAACGCCACAATATACATATTTTTTTAGAAATGGGCATTATCTAGGAAATTTCTGTTGTTTCAAATATGTTTGGTCCTACCAGTTGGGCATTCATTGCAGTTTCTCTAGAGTTTTAATTTAAGGTCAGTAAATTTTCTTTCAGGCAAAAGAAAAAGTTGGGCAGGCAAGATCACATGCAGATGAAGCAGCTGACAAGGTTGAGAAGGCATTGGGAGAAGTTCAAGATATCTTAAGGGAGCTTAGTGGTCTACCAGATCTTGGTGAGTGTAACTGTCTTTAATGATTGCCAAGCATTCAGAGAGGGTTGTAAGGGAAGTGGTAACCAAATAAAAACATCTTAAGAGTCCAATATCTAACCGCTAGTTTGTGCGGATATGTCGATGATGTGCTGTGTGCATGGACTGGCAGTCTTCGTCAACTAGACTGGTTTTTAATTTTTTAAAAACAATTTACACCTTTCTATAAAGTTCATGGTAGAGACAGGAGGAAATAACATTAATTTCCTTGATCTGACAATACAGCAAGTCCTCGAATTACATGGTTAATTCGTCCCCAAAAATTTCTGCGTAAGTCGAAACACAAAAACTTGCCTATCCATTTTTGAACCATTAGCAGTGCTGCTTTTACTGTGATTGGCGGCAATCGGCAACGATTACAGAAAACACCTTTTGAGAGGGCGTTAAGTTACCATAATATGAAACTTCCGAGAGTAACACAAATCCAATCTATATATCTCACTGGATATTTAAATCTAAAATAATAATAATAGGTCCTCATCATAGGTGTGCTCAGTGGAGTTAAAGGGCTCGCTGCTAAATAACATCAAGTGCATTCCGCCCTGCGTGGCACAGGCAGAATCACTAGTTGCACGCATGCAGAAGGCCGTCATCCTGGGGTCACTCCGTCTACTGCGTACGCATGACCCGACAGCAGCGTAGCCACTCATCCGATGGGCGTCGGACGTGGCTGCGATTACTGCCCAACCCCTCTCGAGTCTCCGGCCATTATGATGGCAATGAAACCTGATGCTTGCCGGGGACTCGGAGGGGATGTTACAACTGTAACAATTAAATAATAATGTTTATTAACAGGCATTTGCCCAATATTAAATAACATACATTTACAATATAAATTGCACAATAATTATGAATACCATAAAGCAAATTGGATTGATTTGTTTACAATGAAACAATTAAAAATAACATAGGTACATTTGTTTAAAATTAAAATAGCACACAAATTCCGTAATTCCGTAAAACAATTGGATCAATTTATACAGTTTGAATTTCCCCAGAACAGTAAAACAATTGGATCAATTTATACAGTTTGAATTTCCCCAGAACAGATCAATTTATACAGCTTGAATTTCCCCAGAACAAAATGCCATAGGATAAATGAGAATGGATTTTAGCAAAATACAACTTTTTCAAAGTATCAGGAGTCACAACAGGTGCTAGCTTCCTAATCATATATGTGCCTACAGATATTTTGCTGATTATGGCTTGAATTTGATGTGGCCAATCTAGAGTATCAGAGATGATAAGCCCTATGAACTTAGTGGTATTTATGTTATTCCTGTGAATAGATCCACCTTATTAGATATCTTATGCAGGAATTGTAGAAAGACAGTTTTTTCTTCATTGAGCATGAGGTTATTATTGTTGCACCATTGTTGCATTTCATTTACAGTCACATTACTGAGATTAATTAGATTTTGGGGACTGTCGGCAGTGATGATGGTGGATGTATCATCTTCATAGAGAATTGATTTGCTATGGGATAGGTGGTTTATAGGATAGAAATAGGAGCGGTCCAAGGAGTGACCCTTGAGGTACCCCAGAGGAGAGTTTCACTGGACTAGATTTAATAGTCGAATAGCTACTGGAGTAGCAGACAACTTGCAGCCTTTCACTAAGATAGGACATGATCCATTTAAGGGGCAAACCAGAGATGCCAAGAGCATTGAGTTTATTCTTTAGAATGTTGTGGTCAATGAGGTCAAATGCCTTGCTTAAATCAAAGAAAATACCAAGAGTGAGAAGTTTGTCATTTAGGTCAAGAAGTATTTCGTTAATCAGCTCAAAGGAGGCAGTTGTAGTGGACTTACCTATCTGAAAACCATGTTGGTTTTCATGGAGTAGTTTCTTTGAAGATAAATATTCATACACATGTGTGAAAAATAATTTTTCCATTAGTTTCGAAAAAGCAGAAAGGATGGATATATGTTCCCTGGCGGTTTTTGAGAGGGCATTCGGCATTTGTTAAGCGTTTTTCTAAGCTTCCGTAAGGCGTTGTAAATCCTGGGCCATTGCTCAATTAGGCGTTCATTGAGCACAATTTTGAACGCTTTAGGCATTTTGAAAGCGTTTCTTAAAGATTCCTTGGCGTTTCCTGGGCGATCCGTGAACGCTCATTGTATTGGTGAGGTTTTCTTAAGGCATTGTTGAGCGTCTTTACAGGGGTTCGTGGGCTTTCGTTGAGCAATGAAAACGCTCAGTGGAGCCGGGTGTTGGGGATTCATAAAGCATTCTTAGGGGGTTTCACGGACTCTCAAATAAGGTTCCTTAAGGCGTTGTCTACCCCAGCGATAATCATTTGTGTAGCCTCCTCCCTTAGGACCGTCACATATGTTTTAGCCGCGTCCATGTGACGCCAAATAATGTTTCTGACCCTAGATAAATGTCGGAAAAAAATACTGCAATGAGGTAAGTAATTATGCTGGGACGAGACGTAGTGAATTTCTGGGTGCGATCAATCACGTCGGTATGTACAACCATTTATCCCCCTCATTAAATGCATTCTCATACAATGACTTTGCAATATACCTACTTTTTTATGTCCATTTACTCTCACTTTAAACTTTCTTGCCCTTCACTGCAAATTTGTTTGCTGCCCAATGACCTCGCAATCCCTTGCTCCCACCACTGAAACTCCCTTGCCGTCTATAATAAAACTTCCACACCACACTTACTTGATTCGATGAACCATTCTTGGCCATATAACGTCCCCACGGTCCCCACATCCACATACGCTGAGCCAGCCAAGCTTGAAGGACAGGGAGCAATGACAGGGTTAACCTATATGTACTGCAACCTCATGAAGATCTTCGAATGCCTTCCCTCGTAATGAAATAATTCAGGCTCATTTTAACACATTTATTAGATAAATTATTATGTACAATGAAATATAGGTATGAGCACACAGTGGATAAAGAATAGTAAAAACCACCGACAAGTGGATATAGCACTATCCTTTCACAAATCTCTATCACAGTCTTCTAGCCAAATTATGAGTTCGATAAGAGTGATGAAATTCGTATCTCTCAGCGAAAACACTTAGTTCGTAATCAATCTGGCTATCTCACTAAGAAATCCTCCGGAAAACTTTGCGTATTCTTCATGGACGACGAATAACAACACCATCAACTGCACATAAGTTGTACATGAAAACTAACGCCACCAGGGCGAACATAAACCTATTTCTGGCTTACAGTACCCGAAATACGAATGTAGGGTACTTAAAACAACTGATTTAATGATATGTAAGTAAATACTTCAGATTTATGACTTATTTTATTGGAAAACTCATAACAAAAACAACACCAAACAACACTCACAATAAGCTCACTAAACAACTGCGAATTTCTATATTCATGGGCAAATCAAAAGTTGTGAACGCTCAAAAGTGAACCCCCGTGCCTGCAAAATAGTTCCATCATACTGTGTAAGGAATCCTGTTTCAAACAGCGTTAAGGAGAGTATGAAACTAATTTTTAATTCAAAGCAGTTGAAAGACATTTTTAGAACGTAATATCAAGACAGCTTTTAAGAAAATGCGTTTCAAGCCATAATATCAAAACTGCCTGTTGAAATGACAATTCAGAACATAATAATTGATTCCGCTTGAACAATATATATATTACTTGACATTAATTAGATTCCTTGCATGCTGCAGTATTAGAACGGTATTCTCTCCATATATTTACGAAATGTGTGCTTGTGTCCCAAATGCTTAAATATAAGCATTTGAAGAGAGCTCTTTAGTGCTTTAGAAACGCCCAGTAAGGGATTTCCAATGCGTTTTGGAAATCTTTCACGAAAAGCATTCAATGAGAATTCATTATCGTCGTAACAACGCCCGCTCACTAAGCATTCGTATTCAGTATGACAAACGCTCAAGCAAACGCCGAGGAAAGCATTCCAAGGCTTTTGTTGGGCGTTTCTTGAGAGTTTGCCTGTAAGCATTTGGCGAGTGCTTGTAAATGCCGAAGGTACGCCTAGTAGAACATTATTAAAGCGTTCGGAAGGCATTTACTTGAGAAAGCGCCCACAAGGCATTTGCATTGCTCAACCGACGCTCGAAAATCGCCGGAACGCTCGGGAAACGCCCGGCAAATGCTCTATTGAGCATTCTCACTCACCGCAAAACCGCCAGGGTAGGTCTGTAGTTATCAGCATTTTCACGAGACCCTTTTTTATGAACAAGGTATCACACCGGAAGATTTGAGAAAGCAACCAGAAGAAAATGATGAGTTGATGATATCAGCCAGGGGTAATGCAATGATGGGTGCAACAGCTTTCAATATTGGCATAGGGATGTCATCCAGGACTGTTGAAAATTTATTCCCGAAAGAGTTGATAGTTTTTATAATTTCTAGCTGATTAGTGGGAAAAAGGAACATAGAATGAAGGAAGTGCTTTTGAATTTAGTTTGGTGTGTTTACCTTTGTGGGAAGTTTTGTGGCTACATTACAGAAGTGAGTGTTAAACAAGTCAACAATCACTTCTGGCTCCAAGATTCTGATTCCACCAAAGTTGATAGAGGGAGGGTTTTTTATTTCTACAGTAGAGGCAGTGGTGAGATCTCTAATGACATTCCATGTAGATTTAATAATATTGCTGAAATTATTAATAGTTTGTTCAATTTTATATTTCCTGGTGTTGTTTACGAGTGTTCAGAATTCCTTATGGGCTAATTGATATGTTTTACGGAGATTAGGGTCAGTGAATTTACTTTTAAGATGAAGTTCACTGATATTTTTAGACAGGGCAATGAGCTCAGGTGAGATAATCTTAAAATTTCCATTTGCCATATCTTGTTTAACTTTTTTGTGGGGAAATGAAGCATTGAATTACCTACATCACAAATACATTTATAAAAGCACTAAATTTGGCATCACAGCTGGCAGCAGAAACAACATCCTCCCAAGATTCCTGCTCCAGTGAGGTAGCAAATTCCACCATGGAGTTCTTGCTGAAAATTCTCCTAGTGACAAAGCGATTGGGAGGATTGGAGATAAAAGTGTCAAAATCAACTTGCACACAGAGGCCAAAGTGGTCAGATAGGCCAGTAATGACATTTTCACATTTTAGCTTAGAGGCTGGGATGTCCGTGATAAAAAAAATCATCGAGGAGGGACTGAAAATTTGCAGTAACTCTAGTCTGATCAGAATTTACAACCTGAAGGCCAGAGGAGGAAAGCAAATTCATGAGGTCACTCTTCATGATAGAATCAAGTCACCAAATATTATAATAATAATACATAGCTATATTGTTCTGTTGGTTGTTGTTGATATAGAACATATTCAGAAACATTTATTATAACACAATAGATTTACAATATTGTCTGAAAAAAACTCATCAGTACAGGCAGTCCTCCACTTTATAACACAATGTATTTCTTGAAGACGTGTACGAAAGTCGAATGTATGAAAGTCGAACAATAGAGTCCCATACTAATTAGGGATTACGTTCCGGGAGAGTTAAATTAACATACTAAAACCTTAAATCAATTGTAAGGAAATTTTATTTTTAATACAAAAGTTTAAAAATACATGAATTATATTTCAAACAACACATAATCACTTTTAAAACTACGTAGTCTTGATAAACGGTTCTAAAAGAATACCGTTGTGTACTGAGTAACACCTAGACACAATATATACGTACGCATTTCTAATTTTTCCCAAGCAGAAATTAACATTTCACTGATAACGTCCACTATCACTATAAAGACACAAAACAAGAAGCATGACGACATTTAATTTTTGGAACCTTAAACTCGATGTCATTTAATTTGTTACAATTAAAGAAGCAAAAAAATTTCACATTCCTAAACTGGACAAAAGACAAGCGAAAATAGAAAGACATTTCCTAGGTACATGCCATACACAACTTCGTGAATTTCGCATTGCAATTCCCATCATTTCGTACATGGTCTATAATTTTATCTTTCCCCTTTACTATTGAACACGCTGTTGAACGGCTTAAGTTCAATGATCGTCCGATTGTAGAAAAAGATCCTCCCAGTTCAGCACGTCTAACAATTCCCAACTTTTGCTCAACAGTATTAAGTTTACGTGACCTACGCATATTTTCGTTGGTCTCAGTCACATCATATTTATGTTTTACACTCATTCTTATAATACGACATTAATTAAATTCAGTAAATAAACAAGTTATACCTTGCTCTACGTTAACACTGCCCACAGTCGCGTATACTAGCGAGCGAGAACGCCAGATGGAACAGTTGAATCCCGGGATGCACCATTGCGGGAAATTCAAAAATATTGTTCGTCAAATATCCGAAAGTCCGAATTAGTGTCCGAAAGTCAAGTAAAAGGTATCAATTTGGATCGTACAAAAGTGCGAATTGTACGAAAGTCGAGTGTACGAAAGTCGAGGACTGCCTGTACTAAAATAACATTTATTAAGCAGTAGTTCTTTGAGTTTTAATTTAAAAAAAGACACAAGTGGACATACATTTAAAGTTTGCAGGTAACTTATTGTATAAAAGTGATGCTGAGTGAATAGGGCCATTCTTACATACAGCTCGTGATTTTACTCACAGGTGAACATTCTCCCTTCCACGAGTCAAGTGACTATGAACCATCCGAGTTAGGAACGAACATAGATGGATTCTTTTTTACAAATAAAATTGAGTGAAAAATTTATATGCTGGGTAAAGTCATGATATTCAGTTGCTTAAACGAAGGCCTTCCAGGGTACATTCATCATGTCCTTTATATTCCTCTTTTTCATAGAAAATGCCTTCCTTGCTGCTCACTATTACTATTCCATGCAAACTTCTGGCCAGTAAACACACAAGAACATTATTTATAGTATTAAAAAAGATGCTAAAATTACCTCCAGGAGGCCGATTAATGGATAAGATTGCAAAGGTTTTGTTTTTTACTTTTAGCAAAGCACCAGAGCACTCACAAGTTGATTCAACTGAACAATCAAAGTTCAGGCAGATTCAGTTTTTTTTCTCACGAGAAACAATTTTCGGAGCACCTTTAATGTATTTTATTACTGAATTCTTTTCACCCTTCTCCAGCCATTCATGAAGCTGAACTTTTAACTTATTAAAATACTGCTGTTCTTTCCATGTTTGATTTCTGGATATGATGCATTACCAAATTTTGTAGAAGACCTCTTAGCTTTAGCAAAATCAAAAAAGAAAAGAGATACATCACTATCACAATAAAACACCACTTTTAAAGACCTACAACCCATAGCTGAGTTGGATTTCACTATCTGCGTCACATTAATAGCATCAGAGGGAACTTCAGACACTTTCTGAATAATATTCTTCACTTTGGCTAAGTCACCCATACCATATTATTCTGTCTTGACTGCAGTTATTTAGAATATTGTATAGATGATTAAACATTGGTCCTATTTCAATACTGGGTGGAAAGTCTGGACTTATAATTAGATACATATGTAGTTGCCATTCCAACCCAAAGAGATATCTGCATCTGAAAAGTTTTGATTGGTCATGGAGGTCATTTTGAACTAGTGGGCCAAATTCTGAATTTCATAGTACAAGGATCCATTCAATATTGCGGAAACTTTTTTTGCCACCTCATTCTTCCCCTGATTTACACCAGTTACTGTTCTCCGATCAGCAACACAACTGATTTGAGTGCTAGTAATCATTATTACTGATACAATGGTGTTTTTTGTTACATTTCAAAAATCATCATTGGAGTGTCAGAAACACCACATGCAAGTAACCATGTCTCGATACCACATGCAATGATTGGTTAAACATGGATCCATGACCTGCAGCATGTTGTAATTTTTTTTTCACTGATCTGGTTTGTACCTAGAAATTGTGGGATGATTTCAAGGAATGGATGGGCATCGTACAGTAAGAGATGGGCACCATTGAAAATTACCACGTTAATTTTCGTAAATTACCGTGGTATTTTTCGTAATTTACCGCGCCCCTTGAAAATTACCGTAATTTTCGGTTTGAGATAATTTTTCATACAGATAAATTCCCAACATGTTCTTTTAAGCTAAGTCCACATTCCTGACGTGTTTAATTATAAATTTAGGAATGTTCAACTCATTTTTGGCATATTTTACTCAAATTTTAACATTATTGAGTAACTATTAGTCAAATATTCTTCTTTAAAATTTCTCATACTTTGACAAAAGAAAGCCAGATTGCGTGCTGCTGCCGTATATCTTTTTACAATTTTTAAAATTTTTAATAGATTAATGTTGCATCAGGTATGGTTTAAACATTGTATCATCACCCTTTTGCTATTGGCATTGTTATTTAACCATACATTTTCTGTTTAATGCTTAAAACTGAAAATTACTGGAAAATTATGGTAATTTTCGAAAATTACCGTAATTTACCGTGGTAATTTACCTCAGATGAAAATTATGGTAATTTTCCCATCTCTAGGTACAGTGTCCATTGTCACAGAAACAATTCCAAGTATAGGTCTGAGAAACAATTTTTTTCAAACTATTTACAAAATACTCTGATAAAAGTCCGTCATCCAAATGTAACTCACTGATTTGTGTGTTGCATTTGGGTGGTTATAGTAATTAGCATGTTTCTGAATATGGATTAGGTATCATAGTTTTATATGTACATTCTTGAGCAATATGTATATTCTTGCAATTTTACATGAGGACAAATGGGTCAAATAATGAGGACTTAAAATAACACCTATCCATAATATACCATGTATGTATTGCCTCCATACTGCCTTCATTTATGCATATCATAATTCTACCCATCCTATTTTGTTTTGGTTTTAAACTTCCCCTCAATCTAGTGATGCACCAAGATAACACTGCATCCTGGTTTTGTGGACACTGGCACACAAAAACTTCCACAGCGGCTCAAAAAATGCATCGAAACTAATGGTGATTTAAAAAAAGTAGTGTGCTGTACAGCTTCATAACCATGTAAAAAGATTTTTTAAATGTAATTTTTTTGTAATGTGGTGACCTTATTTTTGGGTTAACTATCGTATCAATGTATTAATGATGAATTGGTGGTGGTTTTACCATTTGTGTAATAATCCCTTTGATATGGTCACTCGGCTACAGACTCTACTTATATAAGTACTTTCTCCCTGATATTAGATGAAGAAGAGCTAAATGAGTTGGAGAAACGACTGGCAGCTGCCGAGGAAGAATTTGCTCAAGCTAACCTTGACAAAAGAATGGATGATCTTAGGACTATTAAAATTCAGCAGGTGAGCAAAAATAACTGCAGGTGATTTGGGATCATCAATGAAGCAACCCAACCCAAATGGGTTGGGTTGCTTCATTGCAAGCGCAATGTGAGAATTTACTTATTACCATGTATAACACAGTCAGCTTTTACGGAACGGCATTCTATGGTACTATCCACCGTGCTGTTCAGCACCCGAAAGATCATTGCGCAAGCAGGAATGCTGTTTACGGATGGCTCTTCCCCTTGCTCATTCCCCTTTGGTTTCTTAATGTGACAATGTATTTGTAGTAGGTTCTTCCCCTCCAAAACTTCCATGCGTGTCTATGGAAATATTTGTCAGTAAATGACAGAATTGCTACACTGTCACTACAAATTATGTCTGTATTCAATTTGTCTCACTTTTTGTCTGTTTGGGTAGGATTCCGTCCGATCTACTTGTGGGAGATACGTTACTTTGTAATTTCAAGATGTTACATTTCTGTGAGGTACTATATAAGCAATTATCTGAACCTTTGGGGGTTTATTTGCCACCGGAAGTTGAGCTATGACACGGAGAGAATAGACATACAACTCGTGCCCCCAAACAACACCGGCGTCTTTTTCTGTTAAACAGGTACCTACGCAAACAGGTTGTTAATACTTAGCATTTTTTTTATTAAAAATCTTTAGAATGGAAGAAAGGAATATTCGCTATGTTCATATTTTAGGTGTACCTTCAGCTATGTCCACCAAAAGAGCCAGCTATACTATGACTCATAACATTTGCTTAAAGTGATCAAAGTGGCGGAGAATCTCGGTAATCAGGAGTCTTCAAGAAAATTTGGCATTAATGAGGCGAATGTTCGTCAATAAAGAAAATCAAAGGACACACTTGGGCATAAAAATTATCTTGGTAGGGCTCCTGGAAGTGGAAGAAAAGCACTGAACCCTGGGTTGGAAAAGCGGCTACTGGAATATTTGCACCAGAGAAGGGATAGTGGTTGTGCAGTTAGTACCGCAGATATCCGCATGAAAGCACTTGATTTTATTAAAGACATATCCTGACAGCACATTTAAGGTGTCAACAAAATAGTTTTTTCTGTTTATGAAAAGACATGATATTTCCATTTGCCGGTGCACTTCAATTGCTCAGCAAATACCCAGCAACTACGAAGAAAAATTGAGTACCAGTGGTATATAATTAGAATGCGCAAAATACTTGGTTATAATGACTGAAATTGCCAACGCCGATCATACACCTCTAACTTTTGATATTCCATTTGGGCAAACCATGTAAAAGAAAGGGGCAAAATCTATCACCCTGGGGGCTTATTCTCTATCTCGAAGCTACCGATGCGGTTGCTTCGAATAAGCTACCAGAATTGGCTACCAACCATATTCTCTAACTCGCGGGAGCTTTCTCAAGAACGTAAAAGGAAGTGGAGAGAAGTTTGATGAAAGGCGGGTATGAGAATCTTTTTAAACCAAATCTGCGGGAACTTCATTACTGGTGACGTCATTCTTAGAACCAATGGGAAAGCTTGTCTCAATGTTTTTCCGTGGATAGAACTGGTGAAACATGTTTTAAAGCCGTTTTAGACGGTGAAGATGCTCTTGTATCGTGTTTAGCGAAAAATGCCACGCATTAAAAATCATACAAGAAAAATCTTAAAAATGTTCTATTTTTGCTTACATAATCTCGTGAACAATGTCTTGAATAGGAACGCACAACGTCCATCTTGGCTGTTTTGATCACTTGAAATAAGATTGTTCGTAAATATATTCGGGAATTAGGGTTCATGTCGATGATATGGTTCAATATGATTCGTGCTATTTGCTTTCGTCGATTACTCGTTGCTTCAAATCATTTAAATAATATACGAAGATGAAACTTTCAAAAGAAATGCGGAGGTGATACTCGCTACCACGGCCCGAAAAGTATCCCATTATGGGCTGGAATCACGTAATTCACCCAAGGTAAATATGGCTTTCCGTCACTCCAGTTAATATCTTTTTTTGTGAAAAATCCCGCTAATGGCGAAAACGACAAAGTAACACAGTGAAAGTGCAAAGAATGCGCATTTAATAAATGTAAGAAACATACCCGTGAGTTAGATAATTATAGATAGATAAGCGTTAGAAAATGACCAATATTTAAGCAGGGTATACGGAGGCCGCGCTTCGTAAGGCTACCGAGGGAGCTTATTGGGGCTACGGAAGTAGCTTCTTGACATTTACAGAATATGGGTGGGAGCCTAATATGCTACCGGTAGCTTCTGCTTGCTCTTTCTCCGGTAGCTTCCATGATAGAGAATACCGATGGGAGCAAGTAGCTTATTGAAGCATCTTTTCGCCAGAAAGCTCCGATGCTTCGAGTTAGAGAATAAGCCCCCTGAAGTCAACAGGCAACGTGTTTCATGGTTATGCTGGGTGCTTATGGGGATGGATGCAAAATGCCTCCTTATGTAATATTTAAAAGAAAAACTCTACCTAAGAATGTGATACAGCCACAGAATATGCTCGTACGCACTAATGAAAAAGGCTGGATGGATAAAAACTCAACCAAAGATTGGCTGCGAAATGTGTGGTGCAAAGATGCTGTTTGCAGATGTTGTATGTTGGTTCTAGATGCATTTAGATACCATCGAATGCCGTGCATCAAGGATATATAGAACGAGAATGGCACAGATCTCGTCATTAATCCTGGGGGGATGGAAAGCCAGTTACAGGTGATGGATGTCAGTTGCAACCACCCGTTCAAGATACAGATGCGTAAAAAGTGGAATGAGTGGCTTTATTCTGGACCACACTCTTTGACAACTTCAGGAAAGCCAAGGAAACCGGAGTTAGTGCTAATTTGTCAGTGGATGAAAGAGTCCTGGGATGCCATTGATTCGTCTGTGATTTTGCAAGGTTTTAAAAATGCTGCCTCACGAATGCAATGGATGGGTCGGACGATTTTGCTTTGGGATGAAGAATATGTAGTGGATGATGAGGAGGACAAAGATGATGTCCTTGGCAATGCCATATTTGCTGCCGGCAAGCGTGATGTCAGTGCTTTACATGAACTGTTCGAATCAAGCAAGAATAGTGATTTTGAATTCGAAGGATTCAGTGCTAATAATGTTAAAGACAAGTGGGACAGCGTGTAAATTTTTGTTTTAATAAATAAATTAGTATGTAGTAGTGCAACCATGTTCTTTCTCCAATTCCTTATGCACGATTCCGGAACATCATACTTCCATCCTGCCGCACGATTTCCTCTTTCTTTAGTCTTTAATCACTTTTAGTTTTTCACTTGCCATAAAAGACAGCATTTTTTTGCACTTATTCATTTTAGAAACAACACAGATATACCCTGACCTTTGAAGGAAACTCGAAAATTAACAATGCAGCCTCTGGAATACACGCATGTATGAAGCGAACACGATGTAGGTGACAGGGTGTTTTAGAGAGCGTAGGGTCGGGTGGAAGGGTTGGAAGCTAGTGATGCCCTTGAATGGCAAGCAAACAAACAATACACTCCCCCTACTGACTCATGCTGAGCTTCAAGGGGTCCAGCTACCCTTAGGCCTTCTGAGAAAGGAATAGAAATAAGGAACTCATGTTCAACTATACACGAAAAATCACAGTAGGTTAATTCTGCATCTCAATCAAATGCAGCATGTTTTAAGCATCTCATTTGACATGACAACTTAATTTAACAGTGTAGACCATAGTATGTATTCTTAAAATAAAACTTGAGCATCTTGATATTTCTGGCAAACCCTTCAGTTCGATTCTTTCCTTTCATAGATCTCACGTTGTCTATTTTACTTATCACTCGGCTGCTAGAATGGCACAAGCTATTTCTAGCCTGTTAAAAACAGAAGTTGGTGTTCCTCAAGGGTCCACTTTTGTTCATAATTTTTATCAGTTATCTTCCTCATCAGTTTTTGAAGAGTTTCTATGTTGTGTATGCTGATGATACCACTAATTTGGTAACATCTAAAAATTTACCTGATCTTTATGATAATGCTTGTTTAGCAACTGATGAGATGATGCAATGGTGTGATTTCAATAGCATTGTTTTGAATGATACCAAGACCACATATATTAATTTTCATGTCAAGTTCTCCAAAAAGGCTCAACACCACTTCTCATCAGCTAGTGCTCCCCATTTCATCATCTGTTAAATTTCAAGATATCCATCATTCACCTTTGATTGGTTAATGAATTGGTTAAGAACCTACCAGCCATTTGTGTCTTAATGATTCAAAGGCTTGCTCCTATTGTGTCCATTGAAATACTCAAGCGCTTATGATTTTTGTTCTTTGGTATGATGTGAATGTAGTGATTCGCTAGTTATGATATGCTATTGGATGATTTAATGATATTCACAGTTTGTAAAAGGCCCAATGGAAAGAAATTATTTTTATTATATTATTATATAAATAGATTTATTTGCAATAGACCAAATACACGCAGGGTGGGGAGGCTTCTGCAAGTAAAGAATAAGTATTAATGATTCATTACTTAACCCTTTTACTGCCAGCCCATTTCGGGTAGGATGTATGAAGAATGCCAAGACTCTCTTCAGGTTTTTAAAGGAAGGCCATTATATTCAGGTATTTAAATTTGGGCCGATAAATCGGCCCGTGGCAGTTTTCGCACATCCAGCGTGGGCCGATATATCGGCCCGCTGGCATTAAAAGGGTTAAGGATTCTGTGAAAAATTACTGGCATTACAAAAGTTTCACAGAATTAGAATATGTAGAGTTTCACAAAATATGCAAAATTTTACAGCTAAGTTGTTCTCTTTCTTGATATATTTATACACGGTGAAATGCACTTTTTCAAAAGAGCCCTGCAGCATATATGTATTTAAATATGTTTTCTTGGCAACAAATTCTTTTTTGCTCAACCAGTAGTGCCCACGAGGGAGGTTCATGACACACAGTTTGCATCATGAAAATAATTTTCGGGGTGAGAAGGGTTGAAACCTTCGATTTCAGGAAATTTTGAGGGTAAGGTGGAAAATTGTACATGGGGGTAGTATGAGTCATCTAGCCTGAGGGGTTTTGCAATAAGTCACAATTATGAGATTAATTTCAGTCATTATATTCTCTCATTTCACTTATTCCATTTTCCAGACCCAGCATTTGAAAGATTATCAAGCAGAGGTGGCACGGTTAAGAGCAGAGGTATTGAATATTGAAGACATAAAGAAGTCACTACCTTCTGGTTGTTGGAAGAGGGTAAAATTGGAGCCTTAAAATTGATGTAATACATCATTTGGAGGACTTATCCATTTGCATTGGACTAGTTTTTAGAATCCAAGTTACTCAAAGCACACGTGGATTATCCCTGGAAATTTCAGGGGATGGAAAAAGACAAGTTCTGCGTGTGTGGAAGTGATATAATTTGTTTCTTTGAAATGAGGATGACGCTTTTACAAGTGCCTTGTGTTACCTCCTTTGTCTCCCAGTGGCCCAGTGGAAAATTGATCATTGTTTTGTATGGAATGAGTGCCTAGCTGAAAGATAATTGGATCCCCTAGCATTATTTTTATTTTATGTTTTTAATAATGCAGGAATTGTGAAATTTGGGCTCAATGAAATTTTACCATTTTATTGTAGCTTTACCCCCCTCCAAAATAACACCAATTATGCATAATTTAGTGTTATCACACTGAGTCAGAGCTATGTTAATTGAGAAAGGAAGTGCTAAATTTGATGTTTTAACTACTAGGAGACATGTTTTGTTCGCATATGCCAAAGAATTTCATTGAAAACATATGTAGTACACTTGTGAAGTAATATGTACTTCTTTTACCCTTACTTCTGAAAATTGTACAAATGTTTAGGTTTTTATATATATTAATCATGTGCTACTGCTGGGAACTTGACTTTGATGTCAATCTTACCAATCAAGATCATTTAATCCCATGTCTACCTCTTTGTTTTAAATAATATGAATGTAAATCTTTTTTAACCCCTCATTCTTTTCACTTCAGTTCAAATTTTATCACATGTGAATGAAGTTTGCGTAAGTATTCTTACTGCTACTTCAAATGTATCATTCCATCATTGTGGTCTTGTTTTCAGCACCCCGATTTTTTTTCTTTTCAATATTTATTATTCCAGCAAATGACCAAGGATTCCCGAGTTTTCTTCTACTAATTTTTTCTGTAGTTTATCTATTTGATGAAGAGGAAAGTCAGTTCATACCTCAATCTTCCCAAAGGATGTGCCATAATGTGGCAGGCAGTGATGGTAAATGCTTCCAGAGACCTGTTCTTGGATCTTTTATTTTCGGATGCTTTTATTGAATTGCTTGTCATATACTTCACCTAGAATAGAAGTAAGTTACGGGGAACAGAGTCGATTTTATATTTTTGTTAGACGTAAAATGTGGTGCTGTATTTTCACTGTGGGACTGCATGATAAGCAATATTGACATGTACCAAAGATATTTTTTGACCTTTTAATAATGTGCTGATTCTAGTTCATGAACTATGTTGATGTTGTGTACTGAGGGTGAACACATTGTGCATTAACTCGACATGACTATCACCATAGACTCATATCACTGCCAATTGCTTCTAGTAAATATCTGATCATTTTGCAATTATATTTTACATTAATGTTGTATCATTCACATTTTGAAATGAACTTAGTAGGAATTGAATAAAAATCTTTTTATTCATTGATACCATCTTGTATAATATTTCCATTGTTGCTGTTAGAATTGTAAGACAGAGAAAGTGTTACAACCTTGTAAGTAATTGTACCAGCATGATTAGAAATGATACATGATATATAGTAAGCCGCAACCGTGCGTGGGTGGACCGGGACGAGTGCAAGGAATCCCGGGCGGTTATTTGCTGTAAAAAACATTCCAAACACGGTGTGGCCGGGCAGGGTAATACGACATTTACTCCCTCGAGTCATAGCTTATAATGCGATGGAATTTCCTGTGACTCATGTTGGGCTATTTGTTTTTAAGATACCTATTTGATACAGTCTCTCTTATTGTTAGCATTTCGTTCAGTGTAGACATCTTCAACATGCCACCAAGGTCACCATTCTCGGAATGCGAAATCGGATGATTTTAAGTGATATTTGTTTTCAAAGTTTAGGGGAATAATTTGGGTGAAAAAACAGTATCCCGTGTATCAACGTACGTCGGAGTTTCACTTTGATCTCTAAAAAAGTGAGCACTGAAAAACAATGAGAATCAGAGTGCTACCTTCCCACTCCCATCCAAGAAGAAACGACCCTCTGCAGGACGTCCGAAGATTGGAGTCTATTACTCTACAATCGCGGTGATTCGGAGGTCTGTACATGATTTTTTCTCAGCAAAAATAAGATAAATTTCCAATTGTATTCAGCCGTGGCTGTATAAAACTAAATACAGGCGGTATACAGTCTATACAATTTTTATAAATTGTATACAGACATGTATAAAATGTATACAGACATGTATAAATTTCCAATTGTATTCAGCCGTGGCTGTATAAAACTAAATACAGGAGGTATACAGTCTATACAATTTTTATAAATTGTATACAGACATGTATAAAATGTATACAGACATGCATAAATATCCAATTGTATTCAGCCGTGGCTGTATAAAATGGAATACAGGCGGTATACAGTCTACACAATCTGTATACAAATTTATGCAATTTTCATCAAGCCCATGGGCTTAATGGGCTATGCATATTCAATTTAATACAATCTTTTTGAAGGCTGAGTTCATTTCACCTATTCCGCAGTTTTCTATTACAAATATTACTTCTGGGTTTCTTCTGGGAAAAGACAAATATATGAAGTTAATAGATTGTATAAACTGTATGAGTATATACTGTTAATATGTACAATTTTATAAAATGTATAATGGTGTATAAAAGGTATACCTACAATTGTATCCCTGGCGAAAATGTTCCGCTTCCTCTAACAGTCGCGAAGGGTACACGAAGCGGTGATTCCCTTAAGGAAGCGAATCAACATTTGGTGTACGGTTCTTAGATTGTTGAAGTAGCGTAGGTACATGAAACATACAGAAGCTGTGCTCTCCGCTTCCTACCGCTTCGTGTACGGTTCTTTGTCTGTTGGAGTAGGGTGCACGAAATGTACGGAAGTGGTGCTTTCCGCTTCCTGCCGCTTCATGTATGGTTCTTTGTCTGTTGAAATTACGTACACGAAACATACGGAAGCGGTGCTTTCCGCTTCTTCGACTGTTGAAATAGCATACCTGAAACGGACGGAAGTGGTGCACTCCGCTTCTTTTACTGTTGAAATAGCGTGCCGAAACGGTGCTCTCCGCCTTCACTCCACATCAGGTTATTATTTTATTTTTCATGTTCTGTATATACATATCTATTTATGAAGCGGCGATGTACCCCGTGATATTACTCCTCTTACTGTCTTCGTTCGCATATATTACGCCATAATATGGGTTGATTCTTGCACATTTGAAACGAGTTATTATATAATGTGAAGCGAGGTAGCGTGTTACTAGCTGAAACCATGCAATACAAAATGAAACAACCTATTCCTCTCTAGGTAAGACAAGGAGATTCAAGAAGAATCAAGCTGCCCAGAAACGACAGTTACTGGTTGATACCACATAAATCGAGATAATATTACCTCCATTTATGGCCTGCAGGCTATGGGTCTGCAAAGTGCGCCCCCTGAGGGTTGCGCCCCTGGCAGCCGCCCGCCTGGCCAGCCCCTAGCTACGACGCTGAAGCTATCGTGCGGGAATAGGAAAAATCTTGTTTATTCGCAGTAATATTGCATTTATATTCATACTAATTGGCAACATGGGATAACAGTTATCTGGCATTAATTAATGGCAAATAACTTTTATCAAGATTTTATGGTATTTCCTCAAACTGTCACGAAATTATCATTTAATGATTATAGTTCTCGAAGTCACATTTATCCACGGAAGTGACTAGATATATACGTCTTTCTCAACACTGGTAATTTAGTAATGTGTGCGAGAATAGATGCGTTGAATCGTAGGTTAGGTAATCTTGCGATACAGGTTCCATAACGTTAGGTATAGAGATGGGAAAATTACCGTAATTTTCATCTGAGGTAAATTACCGCGGTAAATTACGGTAATTTTCAAAAATTACCGTAATTTTCCAGTAATTTTCAGTTTTAAGCATTAAACAGAAAATGTATGGTTAAATAAGAATGCCAATAGCAAAAGGGAGAGGATACGATGTTTAAACCATACCTAATTTAACATTAATCTATTAGAAATTTTCAAAATTGTAAAAAGAAATACAGCAGCAACACGCAATCTGGCTTTCTTTTGTCAAAGTATGAAAAATTTTAAAGAAGAATATTCGACTAATAATTACTCAATAATGTTATAATTTAAGTAAAATATGCCAAAAATGAGTTGAACATTCCTAAATTTATAATTAAACACGTCAGAAATGTGGACTTAGCTTAAAAGAACATCTTGGGAATTTATCTGTATGAAAAATTATCTCAAACATAGGTGAATTATCTTGAAAATTACCGAAAATTACGGTAATTTTCAAGGGGCGCGGTAAATTACGAAAAATACCATGGTAATTTACGAAAATTACCGTGGTAATTTTCAAAGTTGCCCATCTCTAGTTAGGTAGATGCGAGGTAGTATCATAAGACGTACTATATCATGCCATTGAGCAATAAGCACATTCAGAATGATTATTGGCAAGTAATGTTTTTTATTTCGCTTCGGAGACGGTTTAGTTACCGTTCGTTCACATTCCGATTCGTTTCGTGTACGGTTAAATCTCCGCTTCGTCGACGGTTCGTATCCGCTTCCCTCTACAATATTTTCGCCAGGGATTCATTGTATAAAATGTTTACCTCTGTATACATTTTATAAAAATGTATACATTTTATACAAATGTATACATTTTATACATTTCATTTTTGTATAAAACCCTGTATAAATTTTATACAAAATTTTGTATACATTTTATACGGGGTTTTATACAATTTTTTAATAGGGACAACCACTAACACTTTCCACTCTTGGTGTTGAGCCTTGGACTCAACATAGTCTATTGTTCTGCAGCAATTTGCGCAATCAAACTGGACACGTTCTGCAGTTTTCTGTGATGTAAATATGCCCCCTTTCAGTTTAAATTTATGCACATTAAAGTACATTTTTTGTACATACACAGCTTGATTTGGGCATTTCTAAAGAATACCATTCAAAATTGAAAAATAATTATATACTACCTATATAAAAAAAAGAAATCATTTAACATTTAAAAATTGAAATCCCCGGAGACATTGGAAGGATTGAGACTGAATAAAATGATGGAGTAGAAGGAGCAAGGGTATATTTTTAAGGCTGTGATGGAAGTGGTAACTTTGTTCATAAGCACAGACATTGGATTAAGAGATATGTTCTCAAAGCAAATATAAATCTCAATATAGAAATTATAGTTTCCACATACTAAGTATCAAAGGAAGTCAAGTGAATTTCAACCAAGATCAAGGCAGTCCCAACACACTTAAAAACAAGCCAGTTCAAGGCAGAATTTCAAGTGAGATCAAGACAGAATTCAAGGCAGTCTCAACACACTTAAAAACAAGCCAGTTCAAGGCAGAATTTCAAGTGAGATCAAGACAGAATTCAAGGGAGTCTCAACACACTTAAAAATAAGGCAGTTCCAAGGCAGAATTTCATGAGAGATCAAGACAGAATTCAAGGGAGTCTCAACACACTTAAAAACAAGGCAGTTCAAGGCAGAATTTCAAGAGAGATCACGACAGAATTCAAGGCAGTTTTAACACACTTAAAAACAAGGCAGTTCAAGGCAGAATTTCTAGTGAGGTCAAGGCAGTTTCAACAGAACCACATGCTCCTGCCTTTGGAACAAGAGAGTTCAAGGCAGTTTCAAGACAGATTAAAGCCCTTCATCACAGGTTCAAGAGGCTTTCAACACAAATCCTTTTACATGGGTATTTATAGTTGAATAGTAGGTACTTTTTTCTATGGGATTGTATTCATCCTGTATTGGAATTGTGCACATTGTATACAATGTACACATGTATACATTTATATATTAATGTATACACAATGTTTACATTGTACACATCCTATGTAGAAATTGTGTACAAATTTTTCGTAGGGGTAGCGTCAGAGACATTCTTGTCACGACCTCACATCGTCACAAACTGGCATGGAAAGAGTTGGAGGATTATTTCAGGCATCCTGGGACTTCCGCTTTTCAGGGGATACAGTCAGTATAGTTGCTGCATTAATTATTGGCAAATGTGTGTTAGTTAACCGCATTTGTTGCAATGTATTTGTCCAAATATAAGCCCCCCTTTTTGTCAAAATATCAGCCATAAAAAGTGATGGGGGGCTATTCTTGGGCACTACGAAATTTAACAGCGACGTTTAATGAGTATTTGCATCCCAGATTCTGCCGAAAATGGTTTGAAATGTAATTGCCATTTCATTATTTTCTCTTTCGAATAATTATTTTGACATCCTTATATGTCCCGGTAAAGAAGCTGATATAAAACCGCGGTCTTTTTTCACGTTTGGTACCTAAATTTGCCTAAAAAACGAAGAACATGATGAAGTATATAAAATAGATAAATGCGACGGAAATAAGCTTAACTAATATTGATATTCCTAACATATCATGGTAAAAACTGTGACCCATAAAATTGCATCTTAATAAAAATATGCTTTCACGCTTACATGTGCCAATACCTACGTGCCAGGAACTTTCTCTCTGGTATATTTGTAATAATTAATGGTTTCATTTACGATAAATTTCTTGAGATCCACTGAAAAAGAAATGGAAAAATCTACTATCCCAGAATCTTCGCTAGCACTCAACTTGCATCCAAAATCTTGTGGATCGAATCCCATGAATTTCCGGATTCAGATTCGTAGAGTGCCATACGAATTCCGGGAATTTCTTCTTCGAAGGTGGCCGTATAGATCGTCTTCATCTCACAATCGCAGCTATACCTTCAGATTCCAAAGGTGAACTCGGAAATAAGTTTTCTTTAGAAGCCGGCCGAAGTTTGGCAGATTGAGCTCTAGAAGTATCTTACTCTTTTCTCCTCAGAGTTATCTTCGGAAAAATTGTCTAAACATTCATCCCCGCGCTCATTTTCCTCCTCGATTTCTCGAGCACCTTCCTTTGGAATACTCTTCTTGAAGGAAATATATCCTTCATACAGGCCCGGCAGACAAAATTTGAACCAGGGCGAGAGAGTATTCCGGCGCCCCCCCCCCTCCCGCTTATCAAACCTATTCACCTGTTAAACGTAGCAAAAAATATTTTTTTTACAGTCACCCAGTCGGCAGTCGCCCAGGCCTTAAGCCGGGCCTGACCATATGTCCTCATTTATGCGGACATGTACGTATTTTCGACTTTCAATACAGTGTCCGCGTACATTTTACGATTTCTGTTAATTTCCGCATTTTTTATTTGTGTGAAGTAAGATCTTTTGATTTTTGTTTTCACCTCGTATCACCAACTAGTAAAATATCTTTTTATATCGATTATTGAATTAGGATCTACACGATCCACAGGATAGTTAGCGATCTGTTAGCTTTCGATTTAGGGCAATAGACGGTGATAGCACAGTGGGCTGAAATCGAAAAAAGCTGGCTAAAACCCAAAAAATTGTTTTTTTCAATCTGGAAGTTGAAACTTTGAAAATTCATTCTCCATAGATTGGTGCATGTGATTCTGCATGCCATTTGTCATAATTCGTACGCGTTAACAATATGCATGGGCTCAAAGTTGGACAATTGTTACGCAAAAATCGCCCACCTTAATTTTTTCCGAAAATCACCGAATTCAAGCTAATGAAAAGAACATTTTGTAGTAAATCTGTCGAATAAAAACTGATATTGTTTGGTATGCCTACTATTTTTCATTAAATATTATTTATTCTGTGAGCAAATTTATAATATTTGTCATCGATCCATGACAAAATAGCGGACACTGTTTTTCGTCAATTCTTTAGCATTTACGTAGCAAAATAAAAAAATGGACATCGACGGACACTGAGATACTTACATCACTATCATAACAAAGTTTTAAGAGAGTGAATCCGAAGAAATCATCTGCGACCGTTTGCGACGCCGAAAATAAAATCGATTTTTCGATCGTGCGGCTTAAGGCTTCGGCGACTGCCCGGGGCGCCGTGACTGTGAAAAAATATATTTCTACTAACAATAAGTTTAACTGGTGGTTTGATAAGCGGGGGGGGGGGGCGGAATACTCTCTCGCCCGGGTTAACATTTTGTCTAGCCGGGCCTGCGTATGGTAAACCTATGCGCACAGAGGTCCCATATTTCAAAGGTATCTCTCGACTACGACAGTGACGTAGCCAGGATTTTGGTTTGGGGTGGGGGCTGAAGCCTTCGGGGCAGTGGCAGATCCAAGGGGGGGGGGGCAAAGGAGGCAATTGCCCCCCCTCTCGAGACAAAAAACACATAGTTCATGCATATGCAAAAACACAGCATATCCATTGGGGAATATTCCATACCCCCTACCCCCCTCGGTTACACGGCATATTAGCAGATATGGTCCTGGATCCGCCACTCCTGGGGGGGTCCTCTCTTGGTACAATTTCATTCGTTATTGCAGTTTATTTATGGCTAATTATTTTTATGGAAAACGGCTTTGTTATTACCTTTTTCCCCTCTTGATCCCTTGAATTTTTCATCCAATATTATGCATGGTAAAGCTGTAAACCTGAACTAACAATATGATTTGAAATTTCAGGGGGGCTGAAGCCCCTCAAGACCCCCCCCCCCCCTTGCTACGTGCCTGGCCTACTAGGAGCCAACAATATAAAAAAAATTGTAAGGGACCATTTCAGTTTCTGGTTTGAAATCTCATCTAGGTGGTACGTGTTGTTTCATCCCACTGTCAAACTTAATTGAATCGCATTCTAGGACTACATATGCGAAGAAATGGAAGTTGGATTCCAAGTCATTAATATTTTTACCCACACAGCCATATCACGTCTCCGATTTCGTAGAACACACATCATCCTGAGATAAAATGAGCTATCGTATAATAATCCTTATCTGTGAGATAAGGACTTCCATGGTGGGGTACGTAATCATACCGTTTGTTATGGTTATTTGAAATTTGTCCTGGGGAAAAGAAAGATTGTAACTCAACAAGATGTCACTAAAGAGATCAAATGCGGAACAAACTAAGGAATATTTAAACCTAAGGTAGGTACTTAAATTCTTTTAGAGCTATATCCCTCCCAATAGACTGGATCATGATACATTTCGAGAGAAATTAAAAATTCTGGATACGCACATGGCCGATTTCACGACAAAGATTACTCAATGTACTAATTGTAAGTACACCAATTGATAAGTCCACCGCCAGCGGACGCGGCAGTGGTTATTGTAGCAATCGCCCCGGTTTGTGTACATACAAACGGCACCAACCATAAAAACTGACAATGAGACATGAACGAATGCGCTTAATATTTCGTTTTTGTTCGTGTATATTCGATAAAAAAAGATAAACCCGATGCAAAATAATATTGAGGAAATGGTACATAATCGGTATTTCCTAAAAGTCGACATAGAGATGTGTATGATTTAATTCATAAAACATAATGAAATATTTAAATCAAGCATAAACACTGTCAGCCCGATAGGGAGGATAGGGAGAACCTGTGACGTCACTCTAGTCGATGAGAAGCTGCCGAAGCGGAATGCTTTGTCGCGGAATGGATCAGCTGGACGGTGTAGGGTTCAAACACGATTTGTGACTATCCCCGTGCTTGTAAGAGGAGCTGATATAATCCTAATGCGGATTATTGTTTGAATACATTGTTTCGCATTTTTGGAGTAGTTGTGCCCTATGGTTTGTTGAGATTTGACATGACACTCGAAGACCCTTTCTTCGTAGTGAAAGAGTAAGTTCATAACATTATTTCCCATTGCTTTTAGTGAGCGGCAACTTCTGTGTTATTCAGTATGCGAATTATGAAAATAATAGTAGTTCATAGTTTGTAGCTTATGCGTACTGTTTAACTTTGTTATTCAAAAATATACCACTGATACCCCCGTGAACCTATACTCATATATACTGTCTATTTTTGTTCAATGAAAGTGAGGCCTGTAAAGCTTTAAACAAGACTAGAGGCCTTTATCGTCGGTGGTTGGAACTACAAGACGAGCAACTTGAAGATATTTCTAAGGATGAGTTAGAATGGACTACAACCGAGCTAAGAAACGCACTGAGGAGCATAGAATGGGATTTGGAAGATTTAGAAGATACAATCGATATCCTTTTCTCTAACTTGTTTCTCATTGGTGAGTAATTCAAATTGTAGACCTCTTTTTTTCCTAATTTAGTTGTATTAGTTTGATTGATCATTGTTTACTCCTGCTGTCCATACAACAAGGTTAAGTCTTTTTCTGGTTGGCCGTAATAAGATATGAAATCCCCGTAGAAAACTTCAAATAGTAATTTAATTTGCTACATTGGAGCCAATCTGCGAGTCATTGATCTGCCATTATTTTGAGTAATATAGTATCCATCGTCATGAGTTTATTAATCTATAAATATTGGTCGGTATAAATTATAATGACGGGAAATCAATGCGATTTATCACCATATCCCCCCCTTTTTGTGTAATATTCCACATATTTACTTCTCTGGAATGGAATGATATCTGTGACCTGTACATCTATATAATGACTTGCAGTCACAATCATTTTCGTAGCATGGAGTTCTTTGTTACTTCAAACGCTGAATATGGCTAGTTGGACATCTAATAAAGCAAGAACATATGTTTTGTACGCTTCGTGTTTAGTGTTTATAAGATTCATGTAACTACCCACTAAGTTCGTGTTCAATCAACCTTTCTTAGTACTAATTGCATTGTGTTAGCTTGCTGACCAACTCAGTATTAGGTTGTTGAAACTTTATTAGTGTGTCCCCTTAATTTTTGCTCATAAACTTAGTTGAATAATAAAAAGGGCAGTCTTTGAATAACATGCAGTGAGGGTTATTGAAATTGAATGGAATTTTTTCATTGGCATTGCATCATTGTGTCTCAGGGTCTCATCTGGGTCCTCCTCTCTTCCTCTCGGTGCACCATAGTATATGTTTTTCTCTTCTTCTGTATACACCTCATTTCTGATTCTGTCTATCCATTATTTATTCAGCATTCACCTCCAACACCAGGCTCAAAAGCATCTTTTCTCTTTCTGATCTGTTTGTCCAATGGTCCATATCTCTAAATGAAAGAGAAGACAGTTGCGAAGGATGATTTTCACAAACTCACTTCTGATTATCCAGGTCGCTCTTGATGACATCACGGCCAGGCTGAGGGTAGTAGCTCTGAAGCAATGGAAAGACTCAGGGAGGGGAAATGTAGCAGGCTGCATGGCATTGAAATTCTGTGGCAAAGAGCCACAAACTGATATACAATCTTTAAAGTGTGGAAAAGTACAAAGTTTTTTTATGAAAAATGGATATCTATCACTTCCACAAAGTCAAGCATGAAACAATCAAATTTATTCTCATAACAGAGTGTGTCTGCCGTGTGAAGTGTTTCTTCCCACCCCCCCTCCCTGCGGGGAATGCTGATTGAGCTTTTGACACAAGCCGTCGGGATAGATTCCGTTTCTGTAGGTGGGTGGCATTGTTTCAGTGTATTTTCTGTCTCTGCCTGCTCTCAATGATTATAGAAGAAGCGGTTCAAGTATTTCTGAGAAATTCAAAGCATGGAAATGTTATCGTTAAAAATTGAAGTTAAATAAGGATACTCATGTTTAGCATATTAATGCATTCAGATTATTTGCCATTTTACTTGTAGTCTTCAGCGATTACAGCTAGAGGGGTTTTGGATGGAGGAAAAATAAAGCTATTCCGTAGGCTTCAACTCTATGGCTGATTTGCTGTTTCTATGTCAAGGAGGAAACTTTTATGACGCATGGCTCTTCGTCGTGTGTGTGGCATAAAAATTATACTGTGCAAGTTCCCGCAAAATATTATGAGGCAGCGATGTAATTGTAACCCTCTATGTAATTTATTTGTTTAAAAACTCGCGGGAATTCTTCCATTTACGAAAATAAGACTATGTATCCAACATATTTTTACATTTTTTTACATAAATCAAAAATATAAATGGAGACCCAATAGACACTTGTACCTATGCAGTAAAACATCTACACACATTTAACGCTCCCGGCTCGCACACCAATACATTTAAAATTTCTTAAAACATTTAGGTTGCTACATACCTACTTAATTATATAAAATTACCAATACATTACACTAAAACAGTGAAATATAGATGTTAAATCAAATTTTCTTCACGAAGTTTTTTAAATTTCAATTGTGTGTGATAAAAAATATCAATCACTCCCGAAAATTCATTGCCCGTTCTTCTAATCTTTCTATAGTAGAGTTTGTTTTCCGTAATTCGTCCTGTGGTAACTGCAATGAAATATAGGAAATTCTCTCACCCTGTGTGCTGGAATAGTGAAACTAACCACGTTTGCAATTTCCTCACAATTTATATAATTATTAATAATCTTGTGCAAAAACAAAATATCTGAAATTTTGCATCTGAATTTTAGGGAATCTATGTTCAACATGTTTGAAGAGCATGCACAAAATGTTACGATCGTCGACTATTGCCAAATTCAATTTGGTAATCTCCTGGTGCATTAACTTGTAAATTAATTTTATATGTACTTTTCTTGAGATTCTACTATTTTAGAATTTTAGGCCTATTCTTTCTTCGGTGTTAAATGATAGCCCAAAACCTTTTTTAGATATGAGGGAGTTGGGTTGTAACCCAACCCAACCTAGCTAGTTAATACAGTAGGAAAGAAATAGATTTTTTGTACTACTTGTGATTTTTTTCTGCGTCCCATCTTTGATAATAGAGCTGTCATCTCTTTTCATCATCATGTTTTCTTTTATCCCTTTTTTCCACTCTCTTAATTCTAGAATCGCATTATTAAGTATTTCCTGTCTCTTCGCAGCTATTTTCTGCTGAATAACTTTATTATTAAATCATGGGAGTTTTACTTTATTTGATATGCATGACTTTATATTTCTCAACTGAAATAAATTACTAGTTGCCTCTTTTCTGTATCATCCATAAGTTTTTAATCCAGAGTAAAAAATAATCCCTTAAAAACCTTGCATGTGGGAAATTTACTCTGTGGCTCAGAAATCACCCTTATTCTTGTGACTTATTGCTTTATTCATTCCATAAGATGGATACCTGAAAATATGTTCTGACCCTTTTGGAGTTCATATGAATTCATGGTAGACGATGCAATTATCAGGGAATAAATGTTTGCCTGTGTTAACAATATTAGCTTTTTCTTGTGGTATTTAAAAAAATTAATTTTAAAATCAATATATCTTTGTATGCCATTACTGAAAAATTGTAATCTTGTAAGATTCCTTAACCTAGCTTACTTATTGTCGAAAAGAATCCAAATAAGTTTAAAATTGATAACAAGGAGCTGACTTCCAGACGCAACTTCATAGAGCAGATGAAAGAAGAAGTCAAGGTGAGTTTGAATAATACATTCATTATCATCTTATTGAATTGTTGACACTTGGAAGCAGGGTAGTGGTCTCAGTATTGTTGGGAATGTGCTTCAATGTATTGAAGAAAATAAGCTAATATTATCCTACATCCATAACATTCTACTACACTCATAACATTAAATTGATTACTTGGGTGAAGAGGAGGGTTTGAGGATTAGGATGGTTTGATGCAAAGGAGGTGTAGTTTACATTTCTGGCCTTGAAATCCAGGTAGTTTTATGAACATGGAAAGTGGGGGAATAAATTCAATATCAGAATATGGGTTAGTTTTATGTGAAGGAAATGCTCAAACGCGTCTCACGACTTCGCCATTTCAATTTTGGGAATTTTGACTTGTTGCTTTGCGGATTATGCCACAAGAGTGACGTGCATGAAGTCATCCTCGAAGGGGAACATGCATTTGAGAATTTCATGGTGAATAAATCATCTACCTTGCCCAGAATCGACATTTGTATGGAAGTTTTCGGTGAAAGTTTCATTAAATTGAGTTAGCTATTGTTATCACTCGCTCATTGTACACACAGATTTGCAAACAAAGTCTCAGCCTTCTGATGTGATACTGCAATCATCAGAATTATTTTGCTTTTAAGAAACAATATAAATATCATCTACTATAATAATCACGGATGTGTATAAATAAAAAAATATATTTAAGTAGATAAACAAATATGTATATATTTATTTATACATATTGGTGATTATTATAGTATATATAGTAAGTTTATGTTCAGTGAGAACAAATCTTTTTTATATATCTTTTGCTCACCTCCTGTAAGTTTTATTTTATATTTGTGGCCAATTGGCAAAAATTTCTTCATGAGTATATATATACCTATATATGTGTGTGTGTGTTGGGAATTATTATAGAATTGGGTGATTTAGAATGTGCATCAATGAGGGAAAGTGAAGCCCAGTAAATTTCTAAGGTAATGCCTCTATAAGTACTGTTGGTTGCAGGGCGTAGATTTTCTTGGCGAACATGCTCCCGGTTGTCGATTTCTATTGCCATGGTGTGGAGCTTTGCCTTCCAAGCTTTCGCATCCACTGCGGGCCCCGCATTGTACCCAGGCACAAGAAAGGAGAAGGTTCGACTGGAGGTCACTTACAGGTACTCACGGGTATTTATGGTGACCCCTCCCCTTCCGACGTCTCGTGGTTCATGAGGCATCAATATTGTCATCTGTCCCGCTGACGTCAATTGGTGACAATATTGATGATGATCCAGCCAGTGCCGTAACACTCTGTGAGTACCTATAACTGACCTCCAGCCGAACCTTCTCCTTTCTTATGCCTGGGTACGATGTGGGGCCCGCAGTGGACGAGAAAGCTTGGAAGGTAAAGCTTCTCACCATGATAACAGAAATCGACAACAGAAAAGTATTCGAAAGTCTCTGGCAATATATGGTGGAACAGCATTTTAGTACTTAAATAAAACTGCAGTAATTGTACTGTCCACTTAAATTTTAATGTAAATATTACACAACACGTGTTTCGACGTTCCTTAGGGCATCATCATCAGGTAGACCTGATGATGACACCATAAGGAACATCGAAACACGTGTAGTGTAATATTTACATTAAAATTTAAGTGGACATTACAATTACTGCAGTTTTATTTAAGTAAGAAAAGTATTGTTTGCGAGTGAAGTTTATTGAACTATGTATTCTATATTTAGAAAAAAATATCTACACTTGTTAAGGGGTATGTTATTATATGCTAATAATAAATGACTACTCATATATTTGCAGGTCATGAAAGAAAAAATGAACATTTCAAGAGGAAGAGACCGGGACAGGACAGTGAGACAGGTAATTGCTTCGATATAAAAATACTTCCCATGGCTTTTCATATCAGTTACGACTTTTTTAATTACCAATACTTTTGATAGTGGTTGTTTGAAAATATTTTATGCAGCGGAATAGCAAATTAGGTGCATCCCTAGATGTCAAAAAGATCAACACTGAATCTAGGTGTTATGGTGCGGACCTCCGGAAATCTCTCAAGTGACAATAAATCTAGCATGCAAATGAAAAACGCACATCAGGATCTCCACGAAGAGGAGTTTAAGAACTTATGCAAAAAATATGAGCCAGCTGAAACAGCGGCAAATACTTTTGAAAAGTATTAACGGAATTCAATGGTAAAATATTGGGCGAATGTTTGGAGAATAACCCGGGAAGGCATTTTGGTCATACTTGAGGGAGGTTCAAGGAAGCAGCTCAATGTAAACTTCACAAAAAAAGATCCAGGAGAAAGAGCTAACAACAAATTACAGAAAGCAAATATCCTCAACTCCTTTTTTCAAAGTGTCAATACTACATGTACTCAAAATAACACCGCTACACATCCTAGGCTATATAATAATCCAAAGCAGTCTATTAATATCTCAAGTCGTGGAATAGAGAGTCATCTGAAATCCATTAATTCCAAGAAATCACCCGGTCCCGATGCAATTCTTCTTCCTGCTCTCGGACGGAATGGTTGTGTCTTCGAGCGCTCCCTGATCTGGTGCCTCGCTGCCTACCTGCTCTCCTGCTCTTGCTCGCTGCCTACCTGCTCTAGCCACCCGCTGCTCAGTGCCTTGAAGCTGCAACCTTAAGGTGTTTTTGAACCTGCCAAACGCATAGTTAACTGTCAAATTACCATGATCCCCGGGTGAATAGACCGAGTAGAATCTTCGCTTGACACTTTCGAAGCCGTTGAACGACGGAAGAGACATCATGCAGACATCATCTCGTTAAACATATGAAACGCAACATCCATAATCATAACATTGGTGGATAATTAAAGTCAACTACATCAACGGTATGAGGTGAGATGTTGTGGAACATAATAAATCAAATAAAATAAGAACAAAAGTTGTCGTATATGTCCACTTGAATGTTTAGCTGTACAACTAGTTTCAACGCATTAATGCGTCATCTTTAGGTACTGTGCACCTGAAGAGTGTGCCTGTGTCAGGTGTGAACCTGAAGATGGCGCATTAATGCGTCGAAACCAGTTGTACAGCTAAACATTAAAGTGGACATATACGACAAGTTTTGTTATTATTTTATTTTATTTGGGTCAACTACATCTTAAAATTCCTTCTCATTCTTATGAGACAATTTAGAGGGCAATATTATTTACAAAATCTTTCTGCAAAAGAATAAAGTAATTCATCAATACATGTCATAATATGACGAGTAAATAATTGTTTTCATTACTATGGACAGCTAAAGTGAAAACATGTATAGATCCTCACTGTCGTCCACCATGGATTAATAGCCAACAAAGTCTTTATACACAAAAAAGACATTTGGCAAAAACACGTAACGGATATACCTCCTATTACACTGTGAACGAACAACCTATGATTTCTCACCTGTTGACTGGTCAATTACATGCTTGGCATTATCATAATAAAAATGAAATATATTTTACATTGAAGGTTAATTTTTCCAGTCTATGGTTTATCCAATAAATTTTCCTAAGCCCATAGGTATTATCAAATCTAATGTTCATTATACAGTTTAAGAGTTGAAAGCAATTTCCCACAAGTAAATGTAAAAATAAAACTATTACGACCTAGGTTTCGATGTTTTACACATCTTCGGGACGGATCGAACTTGAAGATGATGTGTAAAACATTGAAACCTAGGTCATAATAAAGCCTTTTTAAAGAATTTTTATTTGTGGGAAATTGCTTTTTTTAATAAACCTTTGCTTTAATAACCACAAGGTAAACACCAAGATAATACAATAGTTTCACTGGTATGTACAACTCACTATTAATCATGAAAATATCACAGATTCAAGAAATCATTATGAGGGTGTTCTTTCATCCCTGCGAAGTGCCCTGTACTTAGCCAACTCAGAAGGAAATACACAGTTCAACTCCACCAATAAATGAGCCTTAAACTTTCTGTATGCGTCAATCTTTCCTTTAACTGGTTCATTTTTAGTCAGGGCCTTTTCAATGCAATCCTTAGTGTACAGTTGAGGGTTTCTTCCTTGGTCGATGTAATCAAACACTTCCAGTGGTATATGAACATCTTGAACTTGCGACTTTAATTTGTCCACTTCTTGCAATCCGTGAACGAGAGATTGGATTTTTTTGTTGAGAACATTTTGTCCCTGTGGCTCTTCAACTGTACTCTCTTCAACTCTTCAACCGTATCATGTTGAAATTCCACACCATATCGCCTGAATCTTCGGAATTCATATTGTTCATTAGTTGCAACTGATGCTGCTGATGAAATTATACTGACCTATGAGTCTTTTTCGTTGCACCAAAATTCTTTTAACGAGAGTGTAACATCCTTCCAGTGCAAGAAAAATAAATTTCGTGGGATGAATAAAGCAAAAAAAAAGGAATATGTACAATATCTATCTTATTCACAGAACTCTTAGCTGACAAAAACTTCAACACATGGATATTAAAACATTTTCTGTACTCCTTGACTTCAACAGTAGATTCACTCTCGAAAACCCTCTAAAATCATAATTTTTTCTACAAAAAATGTGCAAATATCAAATAAATATATGTATTTATAATGAAGCAATACATGTTAGAAAGGTTTTTCGCTTCGATTTGCCATAAATGCCCATATAATCACACCCAAACCTTCTAACTAAATTATAGTGAGCATGAGAAGACTACTTTTTCATTCACTCGGTCTGTTCACTGTGCATGTAGAGAATATTCACACTTTCGGCTTAAGTGGTGACGTGTGTTTGATGTCATCTCCACCCAATGCACTCTAGGTATGAAGGGAGGATAGCATGGATTGGCAGGTTCGGAAACGGCCTTAGTGTAGTGACATATTATTCGTAGTCTTTTCCATACCTCCTAACTAGATATTTAGAAGTTGGTCGTTTGTTCTCCATCAGTAGTAGTGTCTTCACTAGTATTAGTAGTTAGAGAGTGAGTGTCCTATCACTACCGTGATATCCCGGTCTTTGCCTTATGTTCGTCAGCCGAAGGCGCCTGTTGGAAGTGATAATAGAAGCCATAAAGCCATCTTTCTTATTCTATTCTTTTCACTTGTCCTCTTGTCATTAGGTCCTGTGGTTCATCTTTGCCGATTCCCCTATGATATATCGCTGTCGTGCATATCTTTCGTTTTACAAATCTAGCGTCTGGTTCTAAATATATCTTTTCTATAATTCGGGATTATCAATCCTTAGTGGGAGAATAGCTTCATATTTAATTCTACCCTACGAATCATCTCCCTCTCCGCTGCAATGTTACGAAGGCTGGTAATTAGTGGACATGACTAATATGCTACCTTTCTGGCCTCCTTGTCATTCTTCCTGACTTGTCCGTCCTGTTTTCTGGTCAAGATGCCCTCGAGAGCTCCGTTGACAGAAATGGAAATCGCAATGATTTTAGGTTCTTTGTGTTTCTTTTTTGAGGGAAGGTGCAGGTGGAAGATATACAGTACATAGTAAAGTTTCAGAGTGCCTAGGGATCCCTTTAGGCTCAGTGAAAATATGGGGAGGTGACGGAATCCACCCACAACCCCCTAGCGGAAACACCACACAGACTTTCACCACCCCCTGGCGAAGCCGGCCATTTCTCTGGCAGCTAAAATGCTCCATTGTTTATTAACTCGTTAAAATAGGGTCCACATTTTGGATTGACTATGGTTATTCAGGGTGTCCACGACCCTTGAAAACCTGGAATTATTCTGGAGTTTTCCGAACCTTGAAATTTCCGTGAATCATGTGGGAATTTCTGGTTAAATCAGGAAATTTTTAGAACTATCATTTCAAGGTTAAAAAATCCTTATTTTATAATTTAAATCAACCGCGAAGGCCATAAGATATATGTTGCTTGATAGCTATGCATAATGTAATGGACTTGGTGTAGGAATGAATAAATAAATCGAAGACCTGAACTTATTGTTAGTTAGGCTTATTGTAACGTCACCGTCACATCAAGTGTCCTTTTACCCTCGTTAATTGCATCAAACAATAAGACCTGTTCGCCGGCTGTAGTATTCGCCAGTGGCGGTGTCGTGGCGTATTTTTTTTGCGGCATGTGGCGGTGCTTTGGCATCCACGCCATTGATATCTACGGCGCTAATTGATCTCTGACGACTGACAATTGGACTCCAAGAAATTTGAGGTTCAAAACAAAGATTAAAGATTGTATATGCATTTGTTGTAGTAAGTACTGAGTACTGACAGCGTTGCTACAGGCCTGGAGAACCTGGAAAAGTCAGGGAAATTGAAGATGGCTTTGGAAAACCTGGAAAAGTCAGAGAAAATGAGATCCTACCTGGAAATTTGCTTTCCCAAGTTCAAATTCTTTTTTTCAATAAGTGAGCAGTTCCATTTTGGGCACTTCCTGTATGTGTGTGTTGGCTAATTGCTTTTAGTACCTCACCTAAATGAGGCATTGGAGCTCTTATTTGGTCTTAATCAATTAATTATATGCAGCTAAAATTGAATTTCAGTCCTTATTTTATGCAATTATTCTGTGGATGATGGAATATTTGTTTCCCCTCAAATTGTGTACGTACAGGTAATTCTGTGCTAGTCACTCCCAAGTCATAATGACCTCCAGCATGAGTCAGTAAAATCAAAAGGAACGAGCAATAGAATCTCTGGTCCATTGAGTGTCATTATTTCCCTTTTTGTGAGAGTATTAGGTCTAGGATGTCTGAGGAAACATGATTTTACCTTCGAAAGCCTAACTTCACATAGTGAAGAAATTTCTTCATTGAGAGGTCAAGGTACACAGGAAATGCAGGAATTGTATGAATGGAGGTAGTAGGACTCAAGTTGTTTTTGTTCATACCTCAGAATATATATCATTCTTTGTGAATATGCTGAATGTGCTCTTATACAAACTGGTGTACTTCCCGTTAAATCACAATTGTGCCTTTTACATCATCATCATTGCTGGTCATCAACCCTAAGGTTGGTTTGACATGGCCTTCCTCTCTATGCTTCTATGAGCTAGCCTCTTCACCTCTACATATTTCTTTGTTTCCTCATCATACATTATTTGCTCCATGTATCTCAGCCAAGGTCTTACTGTGCTTCTGGCTGTATTTATTAGACACTACATAGTATCTTAAAATATGCAGAAGTAGGTTGTCACTCCTTTTCTTTCGAGTTCTTATGAGATTTCAGTCATCTCCTACTCATCTCAGTGCCTCTTCGTTAATCGATCGATCAATCCACTTGTAAGTCCAATTGTAG
The DNA here is from genome assembly GCA_963573305.1 of Pyrrhosoma nymphula. Classification (NCBI taxonomy): domain Eukaryota; kingdom Metazoa; phylum Arthropoda; class Insecta; order Odonata; family Coenagrionidae; genus Pyrrhosoma; species Pyrrhosoma nymphula. Next base: position 152,107,205 of record OY754329.1, on the reverse strand, counting down.
GTATATCCTCCCATGTATAAATTCCTTGTGGATTATTATTTAAACAGCTTATATTAATTTTTTTGAAATTCTAAGAGCGGTTCTCCTCATTCATTGTATTGTCCTAATCTGTATTTACCCTTAGTTAGGCTTTGTGTGGCCTACCATTGTCCAAGCATTATTTTTCTTTCACATTTTTATTAATTCCAAGATATTTTTCACAGACTACTTCGATTTCTTCGTAGTCATTCATAGGCATGTAGGCTTGTACAGCTATTGTGTCTGTCAGCTTAGTTGCTATATTTACAATGACTATCCTTTTCTTACACTGAAGGAAAATTTTCACATACATTCTATTGCTCTTAAGCATAATTCCTACCCCTGCATTTTTAATGATCCAGTGTGTGTGATCCTGTTGCTTCTAGGAGGTTCCACTAACTCGTTGGTGGATAAAAAATTTAAAAGAAAGTGATGGTAACAGGCAGCTCCTTGGGATTGTAATGTGGTGGTTTCCCCTTGTATTCCACATGTCAAAGCTGCAAAGTTACAAGCAAGGTAACATTTATTTTGACTTTGTTTAGGTAAATACTACCACACCTGTAGTGAAGTGAGTGTTGCTGTACTGTCAACTGTGGTGTCCACATTCACTTGTGAGGAAGGGTCGCCACCCTTTTTACCACGCTTATTTTAACTTGCCCTGTTTGTTTGTTGTTTGTCTGGATGGAATCTTGTAATCGAAATCCAAACCACTTTTCAATTAAACAGATAAAATATTTCTCCAATGGCCGTAAAATATATGCACCACTCATCAAAAAAATTAAATACTTACTGTGTTGGTTTGCGGGAATGAGGACTCCACAACAGGGACCAACCACAGCCTCTCCACCAGAATACCCTCCTGTGGTAGTTTACGGGAAAATAATTTCCTCGCCAGGGACTTTTCAATATTCAATCGAGCTGAAATTCGGCACACTTACTTAATCTCTATGACATGTAAATCAGTCATTAACTTTACTAATTACTTAGTTAATCTGCTAACATTAAATGGTTTACATTTTATATATTTCTTTATCCTAACATGACGCAACCTGCGTCGCGTTGCATCATGTTAGGACAATCACGTTGTCTACTCGTAGTCAGCGCTGTTGCTGGCGCTGTTGGAATCTAACCCACTTCCCAATGTTAAATCGAGCTGAAATTTGGCACGCTTACTATGACAATACATAAATCAGTCATTAAATTCACTCGTTTCCAATTGAATTTACTTTTGAGTACACTTGAATATTAGCGTGGTTTTTTAAAAGTATTTTTTCCATATCTATTTATGCCTAGGGGAAGGTACCCGCCGAAATTCAACGGGTGTGAAAAAAATTGAACTTAATTCTTGGTTAAAACTTTCGCGGGTCATTATCACTGTATGTTTGTTTTGGGTCATAGTACGCGGGGTACACCCGAAAAAACAAACATACAGAAAATTGAACTTGTTTTATAAGAAAACCACAAAGGCTGAAGAAAAACTGTCAGCGTGGTCATTTGAGGAGTTCGTAACCTATCTTTTATGCTATGTTCGTTGTAGTAGACACGCTGACCGTTTTCCAGGTGCTCAGGGAGATGAGTGACTGATGGTACTCTTTCATGCACGGGAAACCCAAGAATGGACCACTCAGACTCATTACTATTTATAGAGGTTGATAGGTTAGTACATCCAGCTTGATAGATGGTCACCTCGTCCCTCCGGTTCTCTTGAGCCGTCTTCTAAGTGATTAACAGCTTTATGGCTTCCCTTGTGTACATAAAAGTATTTGCTTTCAATGACTTAATTTAGTTGCGCAATTCAACGTTGATATGTGCGTGGAGTGTCTTAATCAGGATTGGAGAGTAGGGTACAATCCAGCGGTTGACAATGTCAAAAGGAGTAATTGCAGTAGCAGCAGCCATGTTAGTTTGACCTATGAATCCTTCAACACGCGGGCTGCTCCTTCGGCATTAAGGGTAGCCATAATCATTGGTTTCGATTTATAGATTAAAAATGTATGGTGATTCTTGGTGGACTTGTCGATTTTCATGCACGGATGTCGTTCATTGCGCAGAATTTCCGTGCTTCTTTCGGGTAAGAAGCTTGTAGTGACATCATTATAATTTCCCGCCATCTTAAAACAGATTGAAGTTTCGAAACAGAAGGGTCTATACTTGAACCAGATTTATAGCAGGTTACCCGTCCGTAGGTATAAAATTTGTGCGGTTCTTAGCGTAACTTGAAAAACACCACGGGGAGATTCTCACGAGATCGCTGGTGGGCATGTCTTTGAGCATCCAAGTCTAACGTTAGTCGTTTTTCTTGCAAGGGCTCATTTTCTCGCAAAGAAGACATTCCTCTTGCTTCAGAAGATTAATTCGAAAGGTTACTCTTTTTTCTATCAGGCATGTTGATGAATATATTTTTAAGTCCAAGGAGGGGAGACACAGCGACGAGTGAAAGTCTTGAATAGGAAACTCGATGATTGAGTGCACGTAAGTTTACTGCACTTTAACACTTTTAAACATATATAAATAACTCGTGTCGTTTATGATGTGGGAATTGGTCTAAAATACAGTTCGCAATCGTAATGAGAGGCAGACGGTTCCACTACGTGCAATACATCTGAGTTCAACGATAATAAACAACGCCGTGTTTGTTGTAGCAACAGCGGCATTATCACCATTACTATTCGCTGCACGTAAATATTCTTGCGCGTTTAATTCCTTTATGTGTATCGTTTATTATGCAAATGTTCTCTCATATACATGCAGTGCCCCTATGAGAGCTACTTTGAGAATAGACATTGAAGAGTATACTTGTTGTAAATATGCATTGAATATATCGAATACCCCCTCGAAGCAATCTATCATGGGGCCCTTGGGACTCTGGGCCCTTCCTTTACTGTTTTTCTTTCTACGTGCTATCTTGGGCCTGCAGGAAAATTTAACCCTTAAGCTGCTGCAGCTAGAGCGCATGTTTTCCACCCTGTGCGGGAAATATCTATTCGGACGGAGCCTGTCCCTCCTTCCCACGGGCCGAGGCCGGGCAGTTATATGACCCATGTAATCCCCTCCCGATCCTTTTCTCGGGATCCCAGGGGGTGGGCACCGGGACTTGTTGAGGGATCAGTGGGACTTTGAACACATTTTGAAAATTTGTTTATAGGCGTAATTGTTAAAAACAAATATGACAATAGTTTTTTCAAGAAATTTTGTTTAGTTTGAGGTAAAGGTGAGCTTTCGTCCCGCACGGTCAACATTTTTTTTTGAAAAACCTAGGAAACCTACGATATTGAATGTGATACCTATGAGTAGAGGAAGGTTGCGCATTTGTAAAAATGTGAGAATCATACCCGTGTGACTAGTAGTTTTTGAGATATAGACGTTTGAAAATGACCAATTTTTCGACTTTTTCGTCCGTTTTCGACGCCATATTTGGAGGTTTTCACGAACAACCGGTAGAGGGATAAGACTAATTTCACTTCTATTATATGCCTATACCCCACCCCCCCAGCAAGCTTACGGGCCTATGGAGTGAAACAGGGGTGCTAGGGTGGGACGGTACGCGGGCCCGATTTGGCTATTTTCAAAAGTGAAAAACGCATTTTCGTGAATTAATACAGCGAAAAACGCAGTTTTCGCGGGAATGGTAAAGTGGAAATGGGCATTTCTGGGAGTGGAGGAAATTTCAAAATGCTGATTTGTACTGCATTTCCGTGTTTTGTTAAACCGAAAAACGAATTTCCCTTCCATTCCTTTGCCCTGAACCCACCCCTCCAATGAACTTGGGGGGCGTATTATTTTAAGAATAGAATCCCTCTCGCTCATTGGTGATTATTGGTGGGCATTGGTAGAAGGCTAAAATGTTATTCCGCGTATTATTTTAAGAATAGAATCCCTCACGCTTATTGGTGATTTTCGGTGTGCATAGATAGAAGGCTAAAATGTTATTCTGCGTATTATTTTAGGAATAGAATCCCTCTCGTTCATTGGTGATTATTCGTGGGCATTAGTAGAAGGCTAAAATGTTATTCTGCGTATTGTTTCTGGTATAAAATTCGTCAGATGACAAGGTTATTATAAGGGGGCTTTTGTTAGAGGCTAAGTAAATAGTATTGTTGACTGAGTTCTCTCGGGTAGTGTGGAAGGGGGAAATTAACTGTCAATAATTGGAAGTTGATTGTTGAAAAGTCAACCGGTATTCATTCGCCTACGAGAGTTGAGAAGCATGTTGGCGTTAATCATTTTCTGTCTTGCATGTGTGGTGTACGGTCGCCATGAGTTGTCAATCGTGTACGCACACACCAATGTCTGCGATCCAGACTTTCGTTTCGGCGGAGTCGGGCTTGGAATTCCTCGAAAGGCACGGGTGTTTGTTCGCTGCGGGAACTCGTAATCCTCCATTTAAAGTGATATGTGAAATGTTGTTAGTGCAGTGGAATGAATGCGAGTGAAAACGAAGTGTAAATCCTTCATTTGAAGTGAAATGTGCAATGTTTACTGCGGTGGAATGAATGGAATTGTATTGTAGTAAATGGCTGTTGCGGGGCGAGTTTGAGTGGAAGGCGGGAAGAAATAGTGTAGGAGAGGTGTATATATGCTAGAGAACCAACTGCTCGATCGCTGCGCTACGTACAGTGGATAAGAGGAAACGACATTTTTTCACAAGATGGCGGAGAGGAAAAAACGCACTTCTCAGGTTTGAAAGTATCTCATTCCTAAAGTAGTTGATGCATTGTTGTGTTGAAAGTATTTTACAAATGCGCAAGGTTTGCTTTATAAGTGATGTGAATTTGGATCCGATATCTCTATTGTAAGTGGGTGAAATTCGCGAAAACGCTGGCGGGACGAAAGCTCACCTTTACCTAGTTTAAATAATTAAAAACTTCATTTATTCATCCATCCCATAAAAAAATCAGCCCTCTTTCTTGAGTGGAGGGACTTTTAAAAAGGTAAAAATGAAACCACTGCACCGAATCCAATGCTTAGCATGGACCACTAGGGACCACCAGGGGGGGGGGGGGGGCGTTTGGGGGCGCTGAGGGCTTTTTAATATACCCTATGTTACTCCCAGATACATTTTCTCTCTATATGCCCAATTTCAGCTCTGTAGTTTTTGCGTGATTGAGCAACAGACAGAGACAGACAGACACCATTCATCCCCCATGACTCCTTGTGTTATGAGTATAGATTCTGATGTGAATGTGGTGTACTAAATAGAATTTGGTATTATACAGTCGCATTGCAATGTTGATACTGTGACACTTTAGTGATATTTAATTAAACCGTCGAGCCATGGAGGGGACACATTGAGCACTGTTCCATAATGTTGAACATTTCGTGCATACGTTGACTGGAATATTTTTAATACCCTAGTGGCTCTTTGAAATTATTCCAATAACATTTTTGTTATTATGTTTTATTCAACAAACTATCTATTAAAAAGCTACCATTCTTGAAGTAGAAAATATGAGTCTAAAAAAAACTGCCGACTTAATGAAATAATCACTTAGTTCTACCACATGGTTCAGAAACTTGGTTATTCTGTACCTTAGTGGAAAAAGATTTGGTAGATATTCCTGAAATACGAACGCGACCTAAAACATTTTTTTTTACAATACTAGACTTTCGGCCTCTATAATTTAAGAAAATTCAAGCGCTGCATGGAAGAAAACATTAGTACAATTAACGGCCCTCGAAAAGGGAGCTTTTTGAAGTAAAATACGGGAAGCAACATGAGGAAAAAGCCTCCTGTTCCGCATAAGTCCAAGCATGCGCCAGTGGTACAGCGGCCGATGAGATTGGAAGTTGTCTCCCGGTCGCGCAGACTTTGAAATACGATCGAGTACATAATGTCCATGGACATCATAAATAAAGCCTTTTTCTGCATAATCTTCAAATATCTAATATTCATTTTGTACATAAAAATGACATGAAATTCTGTTGAGAAACATCAACTTTCACTATTTATACATAAACAATGTTGTTCGTTAGTTTATCTGGTCATTAGAAACCACAACTGTGATGATATTTACATCATGGGCGTAAAGTCAAAGGAGATACTATTGGTATCTACATCTACATACTACCCCGCAAGCCGCCTCAATAGGCGTGTGGCGGGGGGTGTTAGGGCACCAGCCGTTTGCATATAAAAAGGAAACGCTCTAAAGAAATTATGCCTAACATTTATTAAAGTCCCTTATTGGTCGAGGGAAAAATGAATTCCAATACCTGTCCGTTCGGCAAAATATCTCTCTTAATTTATCGTTTCTATCGGACCTGGAAATATAGTGGGGTTCTAATATGATGTTTTCCGTGTCGCTCTTAAAGATATCTATTCTCAATTGATCAAGCACTCTAAGCCTAGCGCGCAGCCTCCGAGTCTCTAGCGGCTCACAGCCTAATTCGTTTAACATCTGTGTAACGCTGTCTGTACGCCCGTAGCTGTTTTTGGCGAATCGCGCAGCTTTCCTTTGTATTTTATTAAGTTCCCGGATTAAGTCATTCTGCATCGGATCCCATATGCTCGCTGCATATTCAAGGTGTGGCCGGACGAGTGCGAAATAGCACCTCTCTTTTACTTTTTCATCCGAAAATCTTCCCACAATACGCTTGACGAATCCTAGCTTCTTCAGAGCTCTGCCAAAAATATTTCTTATATGTGTTCCTCTCCTTTTGTTGAAGGGTATCTATTTTATCTCGCCTTAAAGTTTTGTCTCAGCTAGAGAGAGCATGCGGAAACACGCACTCCTTGAATTGTCGCCACTTCTGCTATTGGTAGGTATGCTGTGGGCTAGTGGTCATAACGCATTGGTTAGATGGGATTTATGTTTAACAGAAGGTTCAAAACCAACCTTTTTTCATGTATTTCACTATAATGCATATTGTTATCTCTAAATGATGTATATACGTTAATGTGTCTTTCTCTTATTCTTGCACTTTCTTTAAAATACCCGCTTACGATAGAATAGATATTTTAACCTGGAAAAATGAAAATTTTGGCCTGGAAAGCCTAGAAAAGTACTGGAATTTCATAATTTATGGTCTGTAGCAACCCTGACTGAGTAAAATTTGTGAGCTTCAGGATCTGAATAAGACTACGACAGGGCGGCGCAGCGTGGACTAGTTGTCGGTGGCGCGGCGGCACACGGGCTGCGGCACGGACACGATTCATAAACAAATACTTTAAGCAGTGGAAAATATAGGTTATTACTTTGGCAAGACTGTAGCCGGCTGTAGTTTAGGTATCCGCGCATGCGCCGAGCTCCTCTCGCCGCTGCCATGCGGCCTTATTTCGGGGGGAAGGGGGGGACCGGGCCCCCTGGGCATTATATTATACAAAATAATTTTCAGTAGAGAATGTAATCTCGTGAATTTTGGTTCGCATTGCAAATCCGCAGGGTGTAAACGGGTAACGTGAGACGGGTCAGAAGCGGGAGTCGGCCGAGTACGCCACAGACGCTGCGGAGCCAAAGAAATCGGGATGGTCGGCGGTTGAATGGTCTGGAAAGATCAACCACCCGTCCGTTTGGTTCCGACTGTTTTCGTCGGGCGATAGGCCTACACAAGGTGCGAAAAAACCGAAGTTGATATTTTCGAGTCGCTATAGTGCAGAAAGGTTGCGATTGGTAATTACAAGAAAAACAAAAAAAATATTTTTCAAATCGAACTTTTGTCTCCAGATCCCGCAAACCGCCTAAAAATTCAAAAAAATTAAAAATTCCCATTATTTTCAGAAATTTAAAAACATTTTACGTGTATATCTTTTTTAATGCTATAGTGAAAAATATTTGCAAATTTTACTGTGTAATAATAATAAAAAATATTTTTGCGTTTAGTGAATGTCTTCCGATCGCGCAAGCTCAATAAAAATCGGGGAAATTTCAATTTTGGGTGATTTTTATTTTTTTATTTATATATTTCCAAATTCCCGAAAACAGCACAAACGGCCTTTTACATCGGGTGTATTAACATATAACAATGGATGAACACGAACACCCATGTTTCATCACCCTGAGTGGTGAAAAATCCACTCAGGCGGAACTCGAACCCGCGGCCCTCAGTTTAGCAGGCGAGGACTTTACCCCGTCGCCACCGGGGCCGACGAATTTTGATGAATGAAAAAAATAATCACTTGAGGTCAGTTTGCGGTCTCAGGTTAACATTTACATGTAAATTGTGCAGCTCTTCGCATGTTTAGATATTTGATAATATTTTAACAACCACGAACTCACCAAGAGGAGGTGGGTGCACTTCGAGTTCCACTCGCTCACTTCCCTCCATCCAACCAATAAGGGCGTGTGCTATTTACATTACTTACAAACTTTACATATTTTATTTACATTTCTTATTTCGTCTGTTTTAGTCTGACTTTTAGACGTAACTTTGTACTGCGATTTGGTGGTAACGTCTGGCATCATGGACCTTGATTTCAGAGTGGCCATGATGAAACCAATCTCTTGATTGGGGCTCAAATACCTTAAGCGATGTTTCCGTTACCAATTTGATGCACCGCTCGACGGCTTGCGTATGGCAGGGTAATTTTTTAACATCCCAGTCTGGGATATTACCTAATTGAATGAAGGAATATATTTCGTCATTGGTTACTCTTCGGAGAAGAGGTGGAGGTGATAATTTTGCTACATTCCATTCAATTAATTCTGTATAGTCTGCCGCATCGAAGTTTAAAGTAGGAGTGATAAAGTTTCTGATGCATTTACCTTTTGAAACAGTCTGCCTGGCTTTTAACACTCTTCTTAGCCCTAGCTCTGTTATGTGCCTCCTCCTATCAATGACCATTGCCGCCAGTAGGTTTTCCGAGTGAGCAAAGAACGAATTTCGTTGAATTATAGGGAATACTACTTTCTCCAGGTCGTCAGACAAGTATCGAGATGTTTCTATTGCTCTGTACAGATGAATAGGCCCGTCTGTAATGTACTGCAGGTTATTTCAAACCAACCCGGCATGTAAGATTTTAAAATAAATGTCACTATGGCTTTTAAGGCATCCGAGGGGTTTTCCACTCTCACTAAAGTCGAAGGACTATTTGCACAAGTGAGCCATCTGGCATGTGAAATTGGGCGGGGATCACGCTTTGATAAGTCGTTTGGAAAGTTGCCACTTTTAATTGCTTGACTTATATCAGAAAGATATATTTGGCCCTTGCGTAAATGTTGTCTGTCAACTTCTGGAATTTTACAATAAATTAATTAAAACTTGATCACTGAGAAACCTTCACAACCAATGTGATTCGCCCAATTGGTCCACTAGATGATCTTGGGCCAGTTGTTTCACCATCCAAATGCTGAAAAAGATGGCGGAAAGTAATTCAATAAAATGCAGTAAACAAACAGCCCACTGCTGTGGTCATCCGAGATACTCTTCAAGCTGTCTAGTAGCACCACCACCACTCTTTGGCAGAAAGTTTCTTGGATGACCGAATATAGGACCGCAAACTGACCTCGGGTGATTATGTTCTTAATTCATCAAAATCACCCAAAATGGAATTTTCCCCGATTTTTATTGAGCTAACATGATCGGAAGAGATTATCTAAACGCAAAAACATTTTTTTTCTAATTAAACAGTACAATTTCCAAATATTCTTCACTGGAGCAATTAAAACTTTATATATACGTAATTTATTTTAAATTCTGAAAATAATGGAAATTTTCAACTTTTTTGAATTTTTAGGTGGTTTGCGGGATCGGGAGATGAAGTCCGATTTGAAAAATATTTATTTTTGTTTTTCTTGTATTTACCAGTGGAAACTTTTTTGCACTATAGCGACTCGAAAATATCAACTTAGGTTTTTTCGCACGGTAATTGTGAGAACAAGCCTAATTCTGGTTTAGTCTTCTACAAATGCCATTTTGTAATTTATTGTCAATAAAGCAACGTATTTTATTACTTGTTTTTTTTCCATTTATTTATTTTTTTATTATTTATATTTATTCAATGTGTGTATTTTTAATAGGTTGTGTTTAGGTGGGAAAATCCACATTCTTCGTAAAACGGGAAAAATATCTCTTTGGCTCTTATATAAACCGCGATAATATAACCTGGATATTTTTAAAAATTTAGCCTTGAAAACCTGGAATTATGCTTGATTTTTTTTATTTTTACTGCTGTGGACACCCTGTTATTGTATTACAATACTGCTGCAAAGAGCTTTAAAACAAGACCAAGATTAAGTTTTCGGGGCAAGTCATGACCAAGAAAATGTTTTATAAAATTAATAACAACTTTTACAAGGCAAATAAAAGAGATCTGAAATTTGAGATTAACATTAAGAAAGGACTGTTCCTTACTATATTGAAATTTCATAACGATTGAACGTAAACTGTTTGCATTATGAGAGGTCAAAGAGAGCGTTCCCTTAGAAAACGCCAAAAGAGATGTACTTATTTTGTTGTCATGACGAATAAAAATCAGAGGTGTTATAAAAGTTGTCAATAAGTATGGTCAAATGCAAAATAAAATTAGATAAAATTTGATCTGATGCAATAGAGCATTGCAAGATAAGTATTTCCATATTAGCTATACCCTTATTTGCACTTTATTTCTGATGAAGCCTATGTCCAGTAGACATTTGGTACGAAGTTCGTCTTTGACCTTTTATACATTGGGATGAAGAATTAATTATGAATAACTCATGAGAAATATTCAGATTAATTATTTTCCAATCGTTGCGGTTGCAGCGTTGCACACATGATGTAGTACGCTGTCACGCGCCCGGGTGCAAAGATGTCAGGGGTAGAAATTCGCCATGAAACAATCATTCGGATTAGAACCCGGATCTTCCAAATGTAACGGATACGAGGTCAATGCAATGCAAATCGTCAAGTTAGTCGTTCTAAAGCGACAATATTGGTTTTATCCTCCGCGACAGTGGCTCAATTAGCACGACCACGTCTCCTGTCTCACCATGTGGACTTGGGACGGGAAAAATTTGTTCTTTTAAACCCCCGCGATGAAATTCGCCTTGAACGCTTGGTGGTGTAACTGGCCAACACAGCTGACCAGGAATTAGGAGATACGGGTTCGAATACCGGTCAAGTCAAATTAATTTTTCATGGCGAATTTCTTCCCCTTGGTTCAAGATTAATCAGCAAAACATTTGGAAACTAAGTTAAAAAATGACAGCATTCAGTCAGATGCGTGAAAAATAGCAAATCACACCGTTTTATTAGAAAAAGTAAGTACATGGAATGGTTAGGAAACTCTGCTCTTTACCTATGATGAACGGAAAGGCATTTGAACTTATATCGAAAATAACATTGCAGCTAACTTTTGCACATTTAATTCACAGGATATTAAAGTGCTAGCAGTTAAAATGGGAACATAACAATGCACGAACTATTAATGATTGGCTGTTTGACACCACTCATTACGTCTGCCATTACACCACGCAACGCTACACTAAGCAAGCAACAACATATAGCACCACAGACCGAAAGACATATACCAGGTTACGACACGTGTCCTAAGAGGTAACAGTTCTATTTGGTCTATACTTTATAACTAAAAGTTTTTTGACTGACCGAAAGTTTCCGAATACACTATATAATGTTTTCCCATGAATATGTCATGTTTTCCAGAAAACTCAAACTGAAAAATGAGTTTTTTTTTAGTTAAAACTTTTAAATTAGAACTCGTTTTTCGTTTGATTTTTATTCAGGTAAAACAAAATTGGAAGAAAGTGTACCGTAAAGCCTCTTTATGAAGAATATATTATCATAAATCGTATTAATATTCATTAAAATTCGTTAGCCTCGTTTAAAGAAAAACGCGTCCGGAAATTTTGAACTCGGGAGACGTAATTTTCAGCGTGTTGGCAATTCCCGTCCTATGGGAAAGACATGAGTAACGTCAGCGAGGGAAATGATCCTTAAGGTATATAAATGTTTTGGTGCAGTTGTAGCCCCTTAATACAAATGCTTTTAGAGGAAAAGACTTGTAATTGTGAAACCGCTGTCCGTGCGGTGACCGCCAGCCACGTGCCTCGCGTCACCCACTCGGGCGCTGTCGGCGTTCTCATCTCCAGAAGCCTTCTTTTGGCTCTCTTGACAAAAAAAATACATCGCTTTACTTATACCTCATTCGCGAGCTATCCAGATGCAACAGAAACCTTGATTGAAATCATGATTCTTGGTATTCATAGCATTTCTTTCTGGGGTGGTTTAGTGTTCAACTATGTAGATTGTGAACACGGGTCACCTTAATTTATTTTTGTTTTCTTTGATGCATGATCCCAAAGTTAATCCCACGTAAAAGATATATAAGAAAATGCATTTGTGCGGCAACTCTTCTCAGACTACCTGATGATCCAAATTGATCGGCCTTTGTCTGAAATATGCCGTGCAATTTGAGTTGTGTTGCCGCTTTGGGAATCCTGGATGAATCTTCTTCTTTTATCCCCTTACCCGCCGCAATTTTCCACAACGATCCCTAAGTTTGTTGGAAATGAGTGACAAAAAATCTGAATAAAAATTCCCTTTGGGCAGTCTCCAAATACTTAATGTTTGCTTAATGCCAAGCTATCGTCTTCTTAAGTTCAGCTTGCATCCTCGCGTTCAATTTCGTGTCGGAAAACTGATGGAGGCAGAGTGGTGTTAGAAAATTAAATATATCCTACCTTCTCCAATTTCTCAGCTAATTACAAAATAATTCTTCCTTGGAACCAATCTTTTCCTTTGACCCCACCAAATGCTATGGTAACCCAAGAGCAATCCTTTCCTCACGGCCATTCCCAAACCCCCACGTATTTCTCATAATCTCCACGTTCTACAGTATCTCTTCGATAATACGTTGAGTGGTTGGCCAAACCTTCTGCTGCGTGTTGTTTTTATAGGACGTGCACATTGTTATTTTGGTGCTCTAAACTTGAAGAGTGCATTTTTCCTGCGCGAACGCGGCGGGCATAAAAATTATATACCTATACAAATAGATTCGTACCATTTCCATACTGAAACTGGGAAGTGTGTTATAAAGTTATGAATAACCTATCGTACAAGTTTCTAAACATATGTTTATAAAATATGAATCAGCGCAGTATTTAATTTATCTTCACATTTCCCGCCTCCTTTAATGGAGCCTATATTACGTCAATTACACGTGAATTTTGCAATTGCGTTTGAAAACTCACGGTCTCCTTGAAATCCTTCGTGTCTTGCTAAGTTTCATACTCTCTTGAATAAACATATCCCAGATGCCGAAAGAATGTTGATTAATTCAGTCAAAAGGGTAGGGTAAACCATCGTGGTTATTTTAGTATGAACATTGTCCATAAACTCTTTTCATCAGAATTGACACAATTTTTCAGTTAAATATTCAGTTCAATGCAAAAATACTTATAGTATATTTGCTCAACTACGAAAATAGGGACTGTTGAGCAAAAAAGCGTCTGTAAAAATACGATGCTTAAAATTGTGTAAAATCGCCAATTTCCTTAAATTACATGCTAATTTAGTATGAACTCGATATTCTCAGGCGTTACTTTGTAAAATTCCATATTGATGGAATCAAAACAAACTTTGTAAATTTTACAATGGATTTTATTCAAAACGACCGGTTTCATCGTATAAGCGACGTGAAGATGTCGCTTATATGCGATGTAGCCGGTCGTATTGATTAAAATACATTGTAAAATTTACAAAGTTTGTTTTGATTCTGGCTAATTTAGTATGCCTAATTAAGTATGTGACTGCATAAACAAAATTTGATTACAGTTGAAAAATTTCAATGGGAATCATACATTTAAGAATAATGACACTGCAATAGTAGGCATTCACCGCGGACGACTTTTGGCAATTACTAGGAAAAATATTCCACAGATCGAGTGTGCTGGATAGCTTAATTATAAAGTCATTTACGTTCTTGATAGCGCCAAATACTAAAGCATTTTGAAGAAACAAGGTAATACAATGCAATACCACGGAATTCTAGTTTTGTAGAAGTTTCTATTATAGATCGTCACTTTTATGACCTTAACTTCGACTTTTGCATTTCTTTCATTATCTCTCTTAAGAAAAAATTACGACGCTATTGCAAGTATCAAATTATCCTATTTCAAACTAAAATTCCAAGTATACTATCTATTTGTCCCGGTGTTTCTCAAGCAAACCGACTGATTCCCCACGGCACCGACAGCTCCTGCCTGTCGCCACCGACTGGAGCTCTCCGGCGTACCACCGACCGGGTGGATACAGAATGGTGAACGGCTGCTCTCGCTCCGAGTCGGTGCTGACGTCCCACCCGACGAAAATGCTCCCGCGCCGATTGGCTGCGAGATGCAGAATGACCCTCCGGAACAGACAGGCTTAAACCGTGCCCTCGGTTCCCCTCATAGGGGCGCAATAGATTTCCCGAATATCCTTTCTATCAAAGATTATATACTTACCATTCTCATTAGTCTCTTCGATCTCCTCATGTTCAATGTAAGGAATATTATCAGCTTTCGCCATTAAAATTTGGACAACCGAGTTTTTTTTAACAATGCATCATATCATAATATGAAAACATGTATAATTTTCAATCTGTGCACTGAATGCGTACATGTATATTTTGATATTTTAAACAATATATTCAATGACGATAGTGAATGTCCTTCAATCGTACCTCATGTTCAATATGAGGCAAATATAAATATATATGATATATGTACTGAAAATGTCTTGGAGGAGAGTACGACATATGTCAATCTAATAAAAAAAGTGTCTACATAAATAAATTATTATTATGTAATGAAAAATGTGTATGTGTTTCGTCCATTTTAATAAACAGAAGCTTATATTAAATAGTTATTAGTAAGTAATTACAGTAACTGTGCAGCGAGTCACAGTAATAATACAATTGAATTATAACAATTGAATATACAATTATATCTTTAAGCTGATAGCGTAGTTAGTAATTATTTTCCAAGGTACCCCAAATTAAAAAAATAAATGTCGAGATTGGTCGATAAATAGCGGAGATAGAGCGAATTTGTACGCGCTCCACCGTTTGAAGTTTCCAATCCACACGTCCCCATGTTGGTTGCCGCGTCCGTCGTGAATACGCTCCACTTTGTGCACGGATTTTATAATAAAAGATAAGTTTTATGAAAAAAAGTAATTGCAATAAGCAAATATATGTTTTTTTCTGTGTAACACCGGTAAAATGGTTTCTTAACTTTTATAAATTAAGCCTCTGCGATTTAAAGAAAAAAAATCCTATCTCGGCTCCTATTGGTCGTAAGGACTTTTTATGTATCATAAATCTGCGCGATTAAATCAGCTTTCAGAATATCCAAGTGAGAAACTCGTGCGACCAACAGCCGACGCCGTAGCTCTATTTGTTTATAAAAAACGCTAGTCTAAAAAATGATGCTTTTTAAACTTTCATTTCTATGACTTTTTAATGATTTTTTCCAATTGGTTTTAATACCACATGTAATATAAGTCTTTAAGAGTAGAATCCCGTTGGATTTGACTCAATGATTCCGCGAAAAGATAGCAATTATTAACTTTACAAAACTGTCTCTGTAGAAGCAATAGACCATATATCAGTAAATAATTCAACAATCACGTAATAAAAAATATCGTTGTTTTCAGAATCACAAGCGCTAAACTTCAAAGCAATAAAAATAGCGAAAACATTATTTTTGCAATAAATATTTAATTAACAAAAAACGCCCATTTTCACCGGTTGTTTGGCTTTTTTGCAATAACTAATTCATCGATTTCGACGTACGATGTCTCAAATTTAAGGTTTTTCGATAACCCACAACTTTTGTCTAAAACATTTTTTTGTAAATTCATTATGCATTGAAACAATAATAAAAAAGTAATTTCGGCGCTCTATAAACAATCACTATTTAGTAGCCGCCCGTAATCTCAAGTCGAACGCACATGGTGGGGTCATTTCATGGCCCACCTCCACACCCCTGAGCACATTTCATCCACTCTAGAATTGGAGTAAAATTAACATTGAGTTTGTACCTATTGATTGGACTAATATTGTTATCTCTATATGGTGTGAAAGCGTTAATGTGTTTTTGTCTAATTCTTGCACTTTTTTGAAAATACCCGCTTACGATAGAAAGGATATTTTAATCTGGAAAATGAAAATTTAGGCCTTGAAAAGTACTGGAATTTCATAATTTCTGGTCTGTAGAAACCCTTAGCAATACTATATTGCATGATAATGTTGAAAAATGTTTGAGCTTTGGATATTTTATATTAAAATATTGTTTCTTTGAATGTTGTACATTTATACTGTGTTAATATTACTATTCTTGTCATTCTTAGGGGAAGATGTCATAAAAGAAATGAGCAGCGATTAGATGGCATGGAGGACACTGGCCGATGACCGCGAATGTAGTCAGTGTTGGGTCATTGCTCCAGTATTAATAGAGCTTTTAATGAAGCTGGTTGTTCTTAAACTTTGCAATATCACCTTCCCGTGATAAAACAGTAATAAGTACACAAGATGGTTGAAGCGTTTACTTTGTAGAATTTCGACATGATGCAATAATTAAAACTTTGTAATGTTCCACACAGTTTTTATTAATGGTACAAGCCTGACTGCTTTCAATGTTAACACATCATCATCAGATGCTAAAATTACGAAGTACAGAGGTGGTGGCTTGAAATATATACTGGGAAGGAAGTAAGGAGGAGGAGGTTGGGATTGGGGGGGGAGATATTAGTAACGAGACGGGGGTTAACGGGGCAAGGTTACGGGAAATTAAAAACTAACAGCTTCAAGAGTTAAAAGAGGGGAGGGAGAGGCATGGTAAAAAGGGGGGACAATTTGTCCGGAATAAAATCATTTAAGACACTATGACTACATTTTTTAAAAGCTAAAACAATTTCAAAATTTTCTAAAAAATCCAATTTGGCACCTTTGTCACAAAAATAACCCCGGGAACCCAGTATATATTTCAAGCCACCACCTCTGTACTTAGTAATTTTAGCCTCTAATGATGATGTGTGAACATTGAAACCGGTCAGGCTTGTACCATTAATAAAAACAGTGTGGAACATTACAAAGGTTTTATTATTGCACCAGTAATTAGGCTAATATTTAGAAATGGTGACGTATTAAACCAAGAAGCATTTTTTGCTTTCGGCCATCTAGAAAAAATGTGCACTCATGTGCTATTACTAGGGGTGTGCTGGTAGCACTTTTTCATTTTGGGTCGGGTTCAGCTTCGGGTAGTGAAATATCTGCGGGCATCGGGTAATTTTCGGGTTCGGGTAGTAGAGGTATTCACATTTGTGAGTGCTGGATTATAAAGGGAAATGGATGTTTCTATGGCAAGACAAATTTACAGTAAATGTTTGCCTTGTAAAGACCTAAGAGTGGGAACATCATTGTTTTAGCACAAAGTAGTGAAACCCAAAAGGTTCCAAAGCAAAATTACACCCAGTAGCTTGTGCTTTTTCACAATAAAATATAACTAGGATCGGCAGGTTAGCTGGGACACACCTGTGAACAAGATAATGTGATCTTTAGCTCTTGTGGATTTATAAAGCAAATCCTTACTTTAATATTTTTTTGTTCCACCACTCTAGATCAGTAAGTTAGTCAAATGTTTTATTTTAAGCTTGCCATTGAAATCAATGATCATTTGGAATTTAATGTCGTCAATTTTCATGAATGAAGAAGTGACATAGGTATTTATAACAAATATCAATAGGCTATAGCTGATGAACATAATTTCAAATGAGACATGAAAGCCGTATTGAAAGCAATATTAGATATAGGTTTTTTTTTAGTACTGTATTGCAGTAATTGCACGTTGTGTGCGAATTTGGCAATTGCACGTGCAGCCAGATAGCTGCCTTACTATTCCGGGATGGCGGATTTCCACGTGACCGCGATTCGTCATTGCCGTCTGTCAAATCGCCGTCAACATCGCTATCCCCACCTCCTACACTTAGGCCAGCTTGTATCATTCTCACAAGTCACGAAAATAGAGATGAAATTGTCAAAAAATAAAATCGGTAAATATCACTTAAAGAGAGCAAGTGGATTCACTGACTAGGCCTACCGGAAGACCGACAGTCGATAATCTATTTTTTCTAATTCACTAAATACCAGTCCCGAAATTTCGGGTACCCGCACACCCTTACCTATTACTTTCATTTTTGCTCATCAAATTGATATTTTCAGATATTGATTAAAAAGAAAGGTTAGCTTTACATTTCCTATAGGTGCCCCTTTTAAACAGGACTTCAATTGATCTGGGAGTGGATGTTTTATTATTTGGGACTTTCCTTATCATGGCATATGCATGATGTTATCATGGTGACAGGCTACTCAATGATTTATAACTGATTATAGCTTTTGTGGACCATGTCGCAAAGATAAGACTTTTGGGATTATATACTAGTCATTATTTAATTAAGGAGCCTCATGCATTGAAGGAAAATGTTGGCCTTAGTCGAATTATGATGTGGGTATAATCTTAGAAGTGTTTTTAAAAATCATAGTTTTGACCTTTTAATCACTCGATGACACTACTTTTTTGCTCTTCTCTGAAACCTGCATCAGCCACTGCTGGAAAACAATAGTAGCCCGGTCCACGTTGTTGGTGGTGGGGGTGGAGCAGGCTCGCATGGCACCACAAAGTACTCCAAGTTGGAGAATGAAGAGGCCGACAGTCCGAGTCGGCAGTTTGGCGACGAAAGAGGGCAGCTCCAGGGGGCACTGGCAAGGTCTCCAAATGACCACTTGTCGGAGCATGAGTCGCCTGCCACTCTCAAGACTGTGTCGCATCAAATCGGCAATGAGCTAGATGAACAGGCTGTGTAAGTCCTTCATTTTTTGATTCAGTACATATTACCCTTTGACTTATGTGGGGAGATATCCATGGGGCTGTGGATCAGGACACTAGTGTATCGCATGAAAATCCTGAAGATTTCTTTTGAGTATCACTAATTGATCCAATATATAGTTTTTTACGTATTTTTTTTATTTTTGCAATCAAATGTTGAAAAAGAAATACTGATGATAACTATTGGTAATATTTAAAACATTAAGTAGGCTAAAATAGCTCTGCATGGACATATTTGGCATGTATGCTGTGATTTGGATGTCATTAGGCAGCAAACACCATGCTCTTATCACTTAACATGTTGAACTTCTACACATCGCAAATGCGAATATGTACATAGTCTGAATTAACTGCTAGTTTCCTAAGAGTTTGCCTTTTCTCTTCCAATCTCAGCAACATTCAATCTTTCACCCTGTTTTAGGAATACCATTACCATGTGTGTAATTTTGGATATTTGGATAATTTTTGATCATTCTTTCCCTATTTTTGTAATAGCTGTGGTAATATTAGTTGATACCTTCACTTAGCTTATTAGCCGCAGTAGTACTACCATAGTTTCCCTTTTCTTCAGTATTTCCTTGTATGAAATAAAGAACATGGATTTTCTGCATCACTGTATTTACACAGCAATACAGTCTCCCAACAATATAGGAAAGTTGTTTTTTTTAATAAAACAAAAAGAATCACTGTAGTAGTATGAGGAATAAACAACCTGTATGACAAATTGCTCATTCAACAGTACATACTCTCTCTGTTTGAGGGGATGTTCATCTGTGGACCCTGTGGTGCCTTTCATTAAGTGTTGGCTAATGGTGATAAGAGTGGGTTTCTCATCAGCCTTCCTCCAGTCAACCCATCCACCCCTTGTCTGCCCACCCATAGCTCCTTGGTTGGCCTCCCCGAACTACCAACGAACGCGTGAAACACAAGAGGGGACAGGAAGGGTTACCACTAAAATCTAAACCTTTTTCATAGTCGCTTTATTGACAAAACTAATCTTAGAATGGCTGTTCATTTAAGAGAATCTGTATGAAATTGCCTTTGTGTATTTTTCCCTCATCATTGAGGGTCAGTCCATACCAAATGATCCAATGAAAAATTTATTGGTTGGATGACCATTTTTGAAAATACATACATATATCAATTTGTGTACGCACATGTCTACATTTATGGACAGTGGCATGTCACGGTTTTAAAAATTTTGTCCTTGTTTTATCTCAGCAGCCATTTTTCCAAGAATGCAAATTTTTGAGAATTTTGACGTTTACCCTATCCTTAATATCTCATGAACTAATTGTGACAGAGGAGGGATGCTGAGACCATAATTTACTCCAAATGAATAATATTTCCTTCAATTTTTCTTTTTTCCATTTGCCTACATTCCTTTATTGTTGAAATTCAACATGAAGTTAAAATTTTTTCCTACCAAAAACTGGTTTTCGACTCAATAAAACTGTAGAAAAGAGGAATGTCCCGGATTTGAGGCCAGAAAGTTTTATTTGTGTGGCTATAACCCTTTGTCTTCTAGAAGGATACAAAAATGGCTTCGTGCTCAAAATCAGCAATTTTCAGATTTTATTTTCAATTGGCGGACCGATTAAAAATATGTGGCTTACAGAATACATTTAAACATTTTGTCTTCGCCGTATTCGTATCACGAGTAGCCCTTCTCTTCCTGTACCCAAACTGGTTATCACGTTATAAATTATAAAAAAATAAAATTGGATTGTTCGATTAAAAGAATTCTCCCAATATGAGGGAAAAATACATGTGCATACCATGTTACTGTCATCAACCATACAATATCCCAACCAAAATCTCACTATGATTCTGCATGACATAAGTCATAAGTGCCTTGGTCATAATTCCCATTTGAAGGCTTTGTTGCTTTCTGTTCTTTCTCAAACTCCAACTGTTAATTCACACACTCGTAGTC
This sequence comes from Pyrrhosoma nymphula, assembly GCA_963573305.1. Lineage (NCBI taxonomy): Eukaryota > Metazoa > Arthropoda > Insecta > Odonata > Coenagrionidae > Pyrrhosoma > Pyrrhosoma nymphula. The sequence continues at coordinate 152,086,451 of OY754329.1, read as the reverse complement.
AGAGCCCTGATGATGTCAATAAAAATTGACAAAATGTTGATTATGTCAACTTGAGTGTATAATTAAATATTTTCACCATCACTCCAGAAATATATCCTCAAAAATTAATAATACTAACCAGTAGCTGTGTCTTAACAAGTGCACTCTGCATGTATTATTATGTTCATCCACGTCTCCTAGTTTCTGGGTTTGACCCACATTGTTCTCCGTGGCTTGCATGGTATGTACTTCGTAGATGTAGATGAACTCGCAAAAGCTTGCAAATATTTATAAGTGTAGAGGTGAACATAGTAATGGGTCAGGAGGTGAGTATTATTATTGGTAGCAACTAAAATAATGAACAGGGATACAATAGGCACACAGGGAGCAGTTGAGACATGCTGTTATAAGACCTGATGAAATTAAGGCAAAAACTCTATAGAGGAGATTAAATTTTTGGTTACTCTACCTATCATAAAACAACTGTCCATATGGTAATCATGCCCTTTTAGAACTCCTATGGAATGAAAATTTTAATCCTGTTGGCATACGTTGACACCTTCATAGAGATATGCACTGGCTGTGAGTTACATACATACAATGCTCAGTGCCTTACGGGTTGCGTCCCGGAGCATTTTTAACTTCCTTGATCCCCTGACTTCGGGCATTGCAGAGCAGTCACTTTACTACTCAAGTGTGTACATGGGTAGGCACTGGTTTACTATGAATCTACATCCTTACAATACTATAAACTATTACTATGTAGTTGTAGCGGCAAAATTTAAGATTGAATCTTCAACTAAGGCCATTTTCCACCACGTGGCATCCATTTTCTACTTAAACTTCGGAAGTGAAACTGAAACCCAATGTATCACATCACAATAAAGAATGTTATTATTGCAATCTTTTAAAACATTGATTTCAGGCAAAAAAATACTTAAATTGTGGCTGGGATCCTCAGAGTTATCCCCTAGGACTTTTCCTGGGTCTCCCCTGCTGTTCAGCCTCTCAAGTACACCCTAATACGTATTAACACACTCAATGCGGATGCCTTGAATTCAAGGCATTGGTCCCGTTACTTTTCTCGGCTTTCCCTAGTTCCCAAGCATCGGTGCTGACACTTGCAACTTCCTCCAGCGTCTTAGTCTTGCTCTAGGCACACGTGGATGAGATTTGTTCTTTGCTGGATGTGTTTTCATTTCATATAAATAAACGAAAAAAACCCTTCAGCGTGGGAATAAATTTCATGTCAACAAGTCAGCATTGAATGAGTTAACCCTCGATCGGTAGCACTCTATTTTTTCACAAGATCGGGCGCGTGGCATACTTTGTCTATTGCATATTTAAAAACAAATAACACTCACTTTTGCTTGTATTATTGGTTTCATTTTTATGAATAATGTTTTTGGACTTTATTTGAACATTTTTAGAAACTATTTAACAAATTATGTTGCAATCATATTATATATTAATTTACTTAAAATATTTTGATAGAATGACACACAATGCTCAATGACATTTCAATGCAGTTTACTTATTGGTCTGAGTTATTGTCTTCAGCACTACATGTTTGACAAATATATGTACATGTGCATCTTGCGATAAAATGGATTGCAAAAATCATATTTGATTGCTGTTTCCATATTTATGTGTCTTTATATTCAGTAATAACCTACGAATTTTTATTAATTCCCACAACAGATTCCGAAGTCCGAAAATGGTTGATTTTGAACACAATGATATTTTTGTTTTCCTCCATAAGAATAAGGATTAGTGCCACACCCATAAAACTTAATAAGCTTATTCTTATGATTCATTACTTTTAAGTACAAAAGCTCTCTAATTCTACAACTTTCTTCATTTGTACAGTTTTCTCGAGTTGAAAAACCATTTTTTGTTGGAAAAAATGTTTACTTAATTTTCAATTTCCAAAATAAAGGAAAATAGAGGACATGTTATCCATTGTGTGTAAAATAGTGTGGTCTCAATATCCTTCCTCTGTCATAGTTAGTTCATGAAATATTAAGGATATAGAGTAACTTAACAATTCTCAAAAATTAGAACTTGCCATCATGGATAAGTGGCTATGCCGTGAGAAAACAAGGAAAGATGATACTATTTTTAAAACTGCCACATTGAACTACCAATGCAAGTATGAAGATGTACGTGTATACAAAAGATTGATTTTTTCAAAAATGGTCATGCAACCATCGTTGGATCATAATTTGACAAATAGCATTTGAGTGAAAGCTATTTGTGTACTTTTTCAATTTGAAATGAATGTTACCTCTTAAAAGGTTTTATAATTTGAATCTGTAATTTATGTATTTTTTAGAATCAGTTGAGAAATGCTGAGATCCACCATGTTTATGGTGAATATTAACCATAAAAATGCTACTGATCACCTTTTCTTTCAGTTGACATTGAAAGTTAAACTTGGTCAGTCATTACAAAATTGAGGTGGCCAAAATATGTAGTGGTCCATCTTCACCTGGTAGAAATAAACCCATTGTCTTTGTCAACAGCTTATTCTCATCATAATGTGTGTGTTTTAAAATATTTGTGTAGGTCAGTCAGACTGCTATTTGGTGGTATACATTCAGTTGTAAAACGTTTGATAAAAATTTAAAATTCCTCACAAAAAGTTTTTAATGTATGTTTAAAATGAAGATTTAAACACAAAAATATCTAGGTTTTTGAGTAATGAAGCTAAGAACTATAATTGTCTTTTCAGGATGCTGGATGAATTTGGAAATGAATTGGAAAACAATGAATCTAAGATTGACTCAACTATGAAGAAAGTGGCCAAAGTTTTGCATATTTCTAATGGTTTGTAAATCAAATGTTTTGAAAACTATTTAGTATTATAACCTCTTATATTTGAATATTTAATTTATTTTACAATAATATATTATGCAGATATCAGGAACAGAAAGAGCAGATTTCTGATTATTTTGGAAAGGTGTGAATTAATGTCCTTACTATGGTTACATTATGTTTGAAAGTAATGGCATTACATGGAATATTTTATAACAAAATATTTCCCCTGTATTATGATGCAATTGATACTTTTAAGGAGGATAGAATTTTTATTTCATATTAAATAAATGGAAAGAGGTTTTTCATGATATAGCTTGAACAGGAATACTGTGGTTAAGTGCTCAAATTTGTTCAACTGAAATTTTTCCATGAAACATTTGCACAAATTATGTGTGGAGGAGATGTTAAAAATATCTTATATAAACATGTCACGCCTCATACATGATCAGTAGCCTGGGATGGATCATGGTTCTCCATCCCAGCCAGCACAGCAGATATTATTTACAGAAATGAAAGGGAAAAAATGGGGAGAATATATTGCTAGAGAAATGAAAGGTAAAAAATTGGGAGAATATATCGCTAGAGAAATCACAGGGTAAGACATTTCTAACGTTTTGGTTTGCAGAGAGCCTGCATAAGATCACTTGGATCTAATGTTAATAATGCGGTGAATTTACTATGAAATTATATTCGTGGAGGACTAATGCAGTTTGAGAGATAATTGATTTTTTTTGTTCTACCATGCAAAGAACAAATTTTAACATATCTTGAGTGAGAGGCCCTAAATGAGTGAACTTCTCTGGAAGTTACAACTTATATGCGTATTTAAATGTCAGGGAATTTGCCGTTTTTTCACATTTCCATGGGGTGAATTGCATATTAAATATGAGCTATATTATTCCGTTACGAAGAGATGTTACTTCAAGATGTATCTACCAAAGAACGTTGTCAATCTGTACTCCTGTTCATCCGATTTTGTACAGGTACTATGGGTGAATATATTTTAGAATACGATTTTCTTCCCCATCAGATCCTTGTATGTAACATCACCATTTTCTTTTATCCATTCTAATTTTCCTTCGTCACTATAATTAATTATCATTCATTCATTTGAATCATCTACGATGTTCCAAAAATTGACTTGGTTGTATTCCAAAAGTTTTCATTACAACTCGATCGGTTTGAACCATTTCAGGTCATTATCAAGTGTTAAAACCATGTCATGTCTTCATTCCACCAAGTGAACTTGCCAAACATTGATTTGATAAGTGATCTATGTTTTGATTCACGATAACGTCAATTGGAGGTCGTTGATCGCAAATGCACGCGAGTGTCTGTAACCATGTGGAAAGGGGAATTAGTTCTTTGCATTACATTGACTTACTCAAGTGACTCCGTGGCTGAGTGGGTTAAGGCTCTCGGTAGGAGAGTGCGAGTTTGGTTCAAGGGTTCGCGTCCCTCCTACGGCATTTTTTTTTTGGTCAAATATGAATCCAAACCAGTTGCGGATTTTGCATTTTTGTATTTTATCCGGTTTGGGAAAAACAAACAAACTGATTTCTTCCACTTTCTCACGTGTAAGAACTGTTTTTACATGAGATAGCTTCCGTGTTATACACTGCGTATAGTGTAAGTTCCTCCTATGTCCGCTATGTAGTGCCCTTTTTGCTGTTAGAGAAATTATTTCTGTCGTATTTCGGAAATCTTTCCCATTTATTTCTCCAGCTTTTCTCTGATTTGTTACTGACATATACAGAAATCATTTCCCTCTCCATATATATCTCCGTTATGTATAGAAAGTTTCTGTATATTTTGGTCCTATTTAGTACATTATGCTGGCTGGAATAACACGTGCGCTCACATTATCATTATTATTCAATTTTGCTCATGAGAGCAAAAAGGTGATTTTAATTCTTCGAATTTTTTCAGGTGCTTAACATCACTAGTTTCAATTGATGGGTGGCATTCTTAGCACACATTTCCCCTCTAGAGTGGTTTGTGTTTTGGACATTGATAGCGACAACTCAAGTCTGTTTTAAATTTTTGTCGGCACAATGGCCATCTTCTGAACTAGAGAGAGCATTACTCTCTCTAGTTGGGAGGATGGTGGTCATGCTGCCGAAAATTAAAAAGCAGACTTGTGCGTTTCTTTTTTGTGTGTGCCTATATTTTTTAGCTTGTCACGCCTGTGACGTGTTAGTTGATATTTATTTATTTTCACGCGTGATTCTTTATCGATTGATACCTAATAAATATTTCGTTCAAACAGAGGGTGAAAGAAAGAGGATAGGAAACACAAAATTGTGAAGTCCAATGGTGGTGTGAAGATGGAATGATGTCCGATTCCAAGTTAAAAAAATTTGACTAGGCCGGGAATGGAACCACAGACCTTTTGATGTCGCCCCGAATTTTCAGACCACCGAGCTACCTAGTCTACTAAAGAAACACTGGAATCGGCAGGGGGTTTATATATGAACCAAACACCCCCTGGAGTAGCCCATAAAGTTCGCCGAGAGATGGCAACTGGGCAGTTTCACGCACCGGCAGAGAAGGAATGAACAGAAGAGGAAAGGAAAGATTGACTCAAGCACACAACAGTGGTAAAGGTACAGAACAGGCATTTCGGGGCACGCAGAGCCCAAGAAGAAATGAGGCATTCCGGCCATACAACCATTCATTCATTCACTCAAACCGCTCACAGGCATCAATAATAAATATTTCGTTCAAACAGAGGATGTCGAAAAAAACAAACCCGAAATCAAATGTCAAAACCCGAAATCGATGCTCCAGCGTCAAGATTGCCGTATATATCTGGCCACATCCGTTCGTTAATGTAACTCGAGAACTAATTATTAAATGGCAATTCCGTGACAGTTTAAGGAAATACCATCACATCATGATAACAGTTTTCAGGCATTAATTATTTGAAACCTATATTTCCACATAGTATGAACATAAATGCAATATTACTGAGAATAAACAAGATTTTTTCAATTTCCTCTCGTTTGCTCATATTTCAATCAATAGGTAACTAACTTGCGGAAATGTTGAAAGGAGAAAATTGTTGAATGTACCAATAAACACAGAAATAAATAAAGTGTGACAGAAATTAATTACGCAAAGCTCTCAGTGAAGTGTTTACTGGCTGAACTAAAGTCTCTCCGATTCGTTTGCAAGCTTTCCATTTTTGCCAAAATTTCAGGCAAAGGATGAACCATGGGCTAAACATACCGGATAGATGCTTCTTAAAATTTGTTGGCAATTAATAATGGAGCAATTGGTTATGAACTTCAAATAGAGAATAATTTCCTTTATACTAACAAGTGGTAATCTGGTAATTTAGATGGCTGATTTTATATCTGATGGCTGATTTTGGCTGTAAAGTTTAAAAAAACTAATGTGGATTTCAAGGTGATTACTTCAAAGCTTGGGATTCCTAATTCCATTAAGTGGAAATGCCTAAAATATATTCTTATCATTGAACAGTTACAAATAAAATTTAAGAGCGATTGCAGATCATCGAATAACATATTAGAGCTCTGTGTCATATCAGAATCCAGACCAGTTGAAAGCCATCGAATATTGCAGTACAATTGAAGAACAGAATCCAGACCAGGTACAGACCATCGAATTTTGCAGTACAGTTACAGACAAGAATCCAGATCAGTTACACACTATCGAATATTACAGTGCAGTTACAGTCCAGAATCTAGACCAGTTACAGACCATTTTCCTTCGCCTCTTTGAAATCCAGTCCAGACCAGTTACAGACCAGTTCCAGATTAGTTACAGACCAAATATTTTTACCTGGGTCCTCATGAAGAAATTTTCGCCAATTGGCCACAAATATAAAATTACAACTTACAAGAGGTGAGAGAGAGAAGATAAAAAAGATTTGTTCTTACTGAACGTTTCGTCTCATTGAGAGGCATTTTAGGAGGAAGGATTACAAGACGCTCTGTGGCAGTTGAGACCAATATAGAATGCCCCACAGTAGGTCGGTAGGATTTGATGAAATACCTGCAGAAGTTATCAAAGCTGTTGAACATCTTATCTGTGAACCACTTTGTGATATCATCAATGACTCTTTCTCAGCTTGGATCTTTCCAGAATCTCTGAAAATAGGAACAGTCATACCAGTGCATAAAAAAGGTTCAAAAAAGGATCAAAAAAATTATAGACCTATCACCATAGTATCAACCTTTTCAAAAATATAATTGAAAACATATTTGTTAAGAGGCTGCTTCATTTCTTATGCTCCCATAAATTGCTATATAAAAATCAATGTGCGAATATAAAAGGTAGATCAGTCCAGTTAGCCATATTCAGCTTTTTAAATTATGTCTATGACTCATTGGATGGTTCAGAAACTACAATGGGAATCTTTTATTATTTTACGAAAGCTTTTGATCAACTTGACCACTCTATACTATTAAGAAAGCTGTCTGATCTTGGTGTCATTGGCACACCCCTTAACTTCATCAAATCAGACATTTTGAACAGGAAACTCTATGTGACAAGTTATAAAAATCTCCAATGGTCGTAAAAAATTAGCACCACTCATCAATATAACTTGTTTTCAGCTGATGCTATTTATTAAGCTCAGATGACTGGAAAGATCTGAGCTTAATAAATACCATCAACTGAAAACAAGTTATATTGACGAGTGGTCCCAATTTATTACGGCCATTGGAGATTTTTATAACTTATCACTTTAAGAGGCCGTAGCACTCACGTTCCCTAGGAAACTCCATGTTGAAATTAAGTATTATGATATTTATAGGTTGAGCAGAGCATGCACATCTGATGTTAAAATTTGGAATCTGGGTGTGCCACAGGGTTCTTTACTGGGACCCATTCTGTTTCTTGTCTCAATTAATGATCTTCCTCACCACTTGATAGATGGTTTTGTCACTCTGTTTGCTGATGACACAAGCCATGCACTTTCGCACAAAAACTTGGTAGGGCTAATCCACCTCAGTTGCAGAGCAGTCCAATCTATGGCTAAATGGACCTCTAGAAATGGATTTCAAATAAATGTCACCAAATCTAATTTTTTATTATTTCATTCTTCATATAGAAAACCAGACCAGTTACATTTTCTGTGAATTAACAACTCTGTTATCAGGCAACCTGACCAGGCATCCTTTTTAGGCTTAAAATTGAATGCATCTCTTGATTGGAGAGATCACATCAACTATGTCTCTAAAAAATTAGTTCGTGGGATCAACATTTTGAGAACCTTGAGAAATGCTGTTTCACACAAGGTTTAGAAAATTGTCTACTTCAGTTATTTTTATTCCCACCTAAGTAACAATATTGTTTTTTGGGGTAATTCCACCCAAGCTAAACGAGTATTCATTTTACAAAAACCGTCTTGCATGCCATTTTCAACTTACAACCTAGAGTGAGTTGTAAGCCTTTCTTCTCTGAAAATGGCTTGTTGACGTTGCCTTGTATTTATGTTCTGCATTGTGCTGTATTTGTGAAAACTCACCCCGACTGTTTAGTGTAGAATAGTGATGTGCATTACCACGGAACAAGACGACATTTTGACGTGCATATATTGCATAATAATAGTGCTCAACATTAAAAGTCTTTTATATCGGCTCTCAACAGTTTACATTAACCTTCCAAGACATATTAAGAAAATAGAGGGGTCGGTAAATTTAAGAAGGAACTGTGTAAATATCTCATAGAGAAGAGGTACTATTCCTTGTCAGAGTTAGAAACCTTGTTGAAACCTCTGTTATAGCATATATTTTTGATATCTTGACCTGGATTTTTCTATCATCAATTTTAATCTCTAAGGTTACTTTTATATTTATACATATGTATTTGTATTTATAAAATGTATTTGTATTTCTAATGCATCTGTATTTTTAATGCACCTACTTGTACTGATGACATCCATCATAGCTGATGCTATGCCATGGATAAATAAAGAATAATAATATATTGCACAGGAGGTAAACAACATTGCTAGTGATTCAGGAAGGAGAATAAAAGAAAGACAGGAAAAGCATGGGATATTTGGGGCAGGGGTTTAGTAATGAGGATTGGACAAGTCTTGTATCTAGGACGATGGCATGGGTTGGGAGGAGTTTTTGTCTTAGTAATGGATTTGGAAAGAGGGTTGGTAGTTTTAAGGATATTAGAGAGGTTTGTGGGGTTTCTGAAAGTGAGGGAGGGACATTTTGGGAAGATTTTTTAGTATGTTGTGAGATTGTAGGAGAGGATTGGAAAAAGGCTTTTGAGGGTTCGTTTGAGGGAATGGACTCCTGGTAAGTAGGTAGTGCATATGGAAAGGTTATGGTGGTTATTTCTAGAAGATGATTTCAGGGAATAGGAATTTTTTAGGATTTTCTTTTTAAGGAGAGCTTCTGGATAGCCTCGTCGAAGAAGGGATAGGTGTAGGTTAGAAAGGAATTTATTAAGGGATTCGGGGTTGTTGCAAATGTGGTGACCTCTGATGGAGAGAGAGTAAGGAAGGGATCTTTTAGTATGAGAGAGGTGGCAGCTGTTGTAATGGAGGTATAGCTTGTTTGTTAGTAGGCTTTATGTGCACATAATTGGTGATTGGAGAGAGAGATATCAACATCAAGGAAGGTAACAAGGGAAGAGGAGATGTGGGAGGTAAAGGAGACAGAGGAGAATTGGTTTTGGATAGAAATGAAGGAATTTAAGGAATCAACATCGTGGGGCCAAAGAAGGAAGATGTCGTAGATATACCGGAGCCAGAGAAGAGGTTTGAGGGGGTGCGAGGAGAGGAAGGACTGCTCTAAAAGGCCGAGGAATAGGTTAACATATGAGGGGCTGAATCGGCTTCCCATAGCGCAACCTTTGGTTTGTACAAAAAAGCAGTCAATAAAGGAAAATGCATTGTGCATGAGAATGAAATGGGATAGATCAATGAGGAAATCAGAGGTGGGAATGAGAGGAGGAGGGCGGGTATCAAGGTAGTGACAAAGAGAATTTAGGCCTTAATAATGTGGAATGGCTGTGTAGAGAGAGGTGACATCTATGGTCGCCATTAAGATGTCAGTGTCTTTGGGAAGGGGGGTGGATTGAAGTCGTTCAAGGAAAGGGGAAGTGTCCTTGATGTTAGAGGGTAGGGAATGGACAATTGGTGGAAGATAATAGCGGAAATACGTTCAGTGGGGGAGTTATCGGAAGAGATTATGGGTCGGCCCAGGTTGTTAGGTTTGTGGATTTTAGGAAGAATATAGAAATGAGGAGTTTGGGGGTGAAGAGGAGACAACAAGGCAATATCACTGCAAGTGAAGCCTTCTTCGGGACCTTTATCCTGAAGAAAAGAGATGATCTCCTCGTTGAATTCGGGGTTGGGATCTGTGAAACTGGGGGTGTCGGAGGAGGCGTCAGAGAGTTGTTTGAGGGCTTCAGCAATGTAATCTGAGGAGTCAAGCGCTACTACAGTAGAGCCTTTATCAGGAGTAATGACTATATTGGGATTGCCAGAGAGATTTTTGCGGGCAGAGTTTTCAGCCGTGGTGAGGTTGGGTGGGGGATTTAAGGATTTGAGAAAGGAAGGATCAGACATTTTAGAAATAAGGAGGTTGCCATCACAGCTGAGAATCGCTAAACAAACAATTAGGTGGCTGGTATTTTTATGAAGATAATCACTAATTCGCGCTGTCAACTCTTGGGGTACGATTGCCATGGAGGATGGTGTGGAAGATGATGAAACCTCAGTTAAGATGGCAATGATGTAATTGGCTCCTCACGAATGCTGATAATCACATCGAAGGATGCTGTGGACAGCTACGTGTCCGATTTTGTATAAGTTATAGATATTATCGATTTATTCAATCAAAATTTAGCTTTCTGTTTTCAATGTCTGTCGTTCTTTGCTTCAATATTGGCCCATGCATCCTTGCTGGTTCAAATTTTTAATCGTGAAACAAGGACATCAAGCTATTTTTTTCACTTCTACTCGAATTATGGATGTTGGTCGATATTTTCAGCCCATCAAGAAGTCTTGGACTTATACTTGAAGATGCGAGTATACGGTAGTTTTTAGAAAAGCTATATGGAAAATTTTCATAACTGGGAAATGGCAATATTTTACACGCAATCAGTGTGTTCAAGGACGACCCCTGAAATAAATTTGCACTGTATCTTGCTTATTGATAATGATGACTTAAAATGATTGTGGTGATTTTAGTAATATTTCCTCCTCTCAGTGAAACATCTGAGTGATGGAGCATCGAAGTGTACGTAAGCTGCATTAAGCATTTTGAAACTGCATTGTGGCCTGGTTTTATGTGTGATAAAATATTTTTTTGCTGTGAAAGCAGATGATAATGCATTCCCCCTTTGATAATGCTCATGCCAACTAATTGACTGCCAAATATTAATTACAACTCTCAAGTTAACATGAAGGCTACATCATCTTTTTGTTGACGCTAGCCTGACTATGACAAAACTGGGCCTATGTATATTTTGTCCTCATTTTCAATCAAGATGTTTAATGACCACTCTCTCTGATAATAACAAGAAAAATCTTCACTTTTCTCCTTGATTTATTGATGAATTACTTCTAATTGAAATTTCCAAGTATGGTTCAGTGTTGGGTAATTCTATTTATTCTTACTTTTTATAGATCGAAGACAGTGGATTGCCATTGGCGTTCTCTCTGGTGTGATGGTTGTAGTGATCATATTATTTATAGCAGTGTGAGGACTGACCTATTCCTGTTTGTCTTGGTACCTCAGAAGGCAAAAGAAAGAGATTGTATTTCATGATCTTAGTTTTTGTCATAAAAAAGCAAGTGACTCTTGTCAATGGGAAAGCTGGCATGGATGAGTATATGAAATTGCAAGGCATTTTGGTTCATCCCAAATTTTAAATGGTGGCATGGTCGCAGTGCTGCACCTGATATCAAGTTAGTCAGGGAATTGCAGAATGTATCTTATTTTGTATTAGGCTGAGACTCCTTTAAATATGTATATAAACTATGTCTATAGATCTACTCCACCAAATCTATTTTGCATTAACCTGTGCGTTATTCTGGGTGAAGTCTTTCTTTCACTTAGTTCCTTTCTATACAGTATTATTCTTAATAGGTAAACATTGATATTTTTAATATTTATAGAGCTTTATGTATTTATTGAATGTGGTTGAACTTCTTTGGTGTCTAATGAGTGCATTTTTGTGCTGAAGCATTATTTTTGTTGCATTTAAAAATTTTATAAGCTAAGTGCAGAATATTGTTTATTTTAATGGACTTAATTTGAATAGATATATTTATTTTAGTGCTTGTGACAGTTTTTGTGTGATCCCCTTCATCAACTCTCTATCTCTCTCTATAAATTATTCGGACTTATAAATTCACAAGTATAATTTCCTAGGAAGTTGTTCTGTGCCCAATCTTGAGTAAAGTACCATTGCCTTAGGGTTATATTTTATGAAGAGTATTCAACTTCCAATCTTAACAAATTGTGTAGTAAAATAACACTTCCGAATTTCATAGCTGGATTAAAGTAACTCTTTTCTATGTCAATTGTAATGGTAGACCACAAGCTATACTGTAATTTTAAATACAAGAACAATGAATGCAGGAGTAATCTAGATGTCCCTAAACTTTTGACTGGGCTGAGAGGATGCTGGTATTTCCTGCCTAACCTGTGTAAACTAATAATCCAAGAATTGTGGTTTTGATAAAGTTTAGAAACAATTTTTACCAGAGGGTATGATGTGAAGACTTATGTTAAGAAGAAAATACATTGTTTTTCCTGCTACTGCTTTACAGTTTTATTTACATCGTATACATATCTCTTGAAGTGAAGCTCAAAGCGGACAGATTCACTTTCACTCACAATGGTATTATTCAACTGCTTCCCTCTCTTCTTTGATGAGCCTGCTAACTGCTGGTATGTGGTCTCTTTGAGGCCTCCTAGGGAAAAGTGGAAATTAGTTACCCTGAAAAAACGATTTTCTTCATGGTGTTCAATCTAAGTATGATATTCAATAATATTTTAATTTTTTCTTAATCCTCAAAGAAATCATTTAAAAAAAACAACCAAATGGTGTACATTCTTCATCAGAATGAGCTTAACATTTTGAAAGTATAATACCTAATCTTTCTATATTCAAAATAAGTTGCTACTCTTTTTAATCTGACATCTCTGATCTTTATGGCCTCATTGTAAATATATTTTTTGTAGCAAAGGCTAAATATCAGCCCTGATATATATCTACTGAAAAAACTTCTGTAATTTACTATTTATTAGTAATTTCAACAACCATGAATTATTCCAGGAATCTTGGGAAAAGGTACATACAGGGTGAGAGTGATGTTAATCTTAAAATGAAATATTTTTAAAAGACATTTAAAATATGCATTATTGACACTTTTTCTGCATGACATCATAAAATAACACCTCCCTCCAAAAAAAGAAAATATCCTCTGAATCATTCATGGTCAAATCTAGACTTGTACAATATCTCTATAATTGCCCAAGAAATGGAGGTCAAGACTGTCGTCAAGCTTACAGAAAAGCTTGCCTCTATCATAAAAAGAATCTCATGGAAAGTAAATTTGATGTTGAGAGACAAATCTGGACCTTCTGTAGCATTGCCCTAACTTTCTGGAAAATTGTCAATGACTACACCACAGTGGCGGATACAGAAAAAACTGAAGGGGGGGGCGCAAGTTATCGCGACGATTGTAGCTTACAAACTGACTACCTGGCAGCGACTCTGCTTCCCTTATATTTGTAGCTCGGTTGTTTCGAGAACATTCGGTGCCAGAATTGTTCGCTTCCAGACTTTTAAGGAGTGTGAACAAATACAAACAGTAGAATATTCGCGACTTTTCTCGAACAAATGCCAAACAGAATAACGTATCGAGATCACTAGAATGGCCACGACTTTTCTCGTAGTTTAGCTATCTATGTCCCAGAAAGAAACGTATAAAATACGATGACGTGGATGCGCGGGCGTGCTACATAAGAAAGTACAACTACTCGATAACTCGACTCAAAGTCGACTGACGAAAGACACGAACGAATAGCGTGCGGGCTGACTGGCGGCAATGCGGGCGGCCCTGCAAGGGGGGGGCACGCACCCCCCATATGTATCCGCCACTGCTACACCACACCAGGGTTCTACAATCCTGGGAGTTAGGTCTGATACTTTTGTTGGCCATCAGCAAACATTGTCTCCCCATCAGCATTTATCATAGCAGTATCATCAAGAGTCTAATAGCATTTTTATCTATGGTCAACATTTTTGGCAACATGGATTATTAAATAAGCAACTTAAGATATTTACTTTTTGTACTGACCCAGATCCTAGAATCGTCAACTGTCACTGAAAATGATGGTAAAAGTGTTCCGGTGTACACACAGACTTTTAGCTGTATAGGCTTTAGTTTTCACCTGAGGTTGGCGGGTTAGGTTTTAATTTTTTGTGGTCACTCTCAGATTCTAGGCATACATTTGCACAGTGAGAAAATTTACAAAAATAACCCTCATAAAAAGATAACTAAAATGTATCATAAAAATAAAGTTTTTATGATACTCCCTTTATTTTCATATGCATTTCGTCACGTTTTAATGTCTCAGTGCATTTTATTATTTTTTTCATTATTTTATGGTATCTTTACCATTAAATATTGTATAATCACATTGCTAATAAATTTAATTTGTGAAAGGAAATCATTCTATCTTCACTATTATGTCAAATTATTCAGACATTCGACCATGAATATGGATTAAAAACTTTCTCCAACGGCTGTTGCCTGACCTTCCGTAAACAAACAAAAGATATCACGACCTGCACGGTTGCAGCACCACTACCCGCAAGAAGGTGGTACTATTACGGACAGGCGGCGATTCAAATGTTAACACAATTGCCGGGAAATTTAACTATTTCAACCGTAATAAGTAATTCACATCTGATGAAGTTAATGGAGCATGATTTGTTATACATTTGGTCATTTCTTTCATGTAACCAGTCATTATCGGAGATTGTATTATTAGTACCACCTTCTCGCGGGTGGCGGCGCTGCAACCGTGCGGGTAGTGATATCTGTTTGGATACAGAGGGTCAGGCAACAGCCGTTAGAGAAAGTTTTAAATCCATATCCATATTCATGCATTCGACAACCATTAGGAACTTAGTAATTCAATATGACATATTCATTGTTGAACATTCAATAGCGATATCACAGTTTTCAGCTCACAATGGTCCATCTCCCACAACGTCCAAGGGCTAAGTACTAGCTTTGATCGCAGTCATTAATGAATAATTAGCGAGTAAAATATTGTAAAATAAAGTTAAGAGGGTAATGCGATGATGAAAACAAATTTTTTATGAAGATGTAAGTGAAAACAGCTATGAAAAAAAGAGGAAAAATAATTTCCCCAGCAGCGAATCGAACACCACACCTTCCACTCCACAGTACACTATCTTACCTCTGGGGTACCGGTTGCTTGCAAGGATAGGCAGTTAACTGGCTTTAAATGCTCTTTCATTTTCATACAAATACATTTTAATATAATTAAGTCAGTGTGTATTTATGTGTGTGTGTGGGTTTGTTAAAATTAATCGTTGGTCACAAGGAGTCTGTGGACCAAATTTCAGATCGATTGGATCAGAGGGGAAATGGGTTTGAATGTAGGCAGGCAGACAGTGTGAGCTAATGTAAAGGGAGTAAAAAGATGTCAATGCTTACTGGGCAAAACAATTGTAAAACTGTGAGGTGAGCTCACGGGCAACGGCCACATTGTTGCAAATGAGGTTTATTATCCAGTGTCGATTTAGGCCACAAGGGAGACTGCTGAAATTTGTTGACGACAGACTTGCCCCCCCCCCCCCCCCCTGTGTCTTACTTAAAAACTTTTAATAAAATGACAATTGACCCCGAGCTATTGTCGTTAACTTCAATGAATGCCTCTGAAATATTAGTTAACTTCCTTGTAATTACATATATATCTACAAAATATCCTGCAAGCCACCTCAAGGGTGTGTGGCAGGGGGGTGAGTAGTCACCAACATGCATTACACTATGCCCTATACAGAGGTAAGTCATGACTGTGAATACACCACCCTTTCCATATTGTATAATGGACAGTAAAATATGTTAATAGTCCTAAGTGCTTGTAATTTGCTCAACCAGCTGTTATTCAAAAGATACATTTTCTTTAACATAGTGGGGGCTAATAACACAATTTCTAGTTATGGCTACCAACAATTATACAGCAGGATTATTGTATGATTTAAGCCATATCTAAAACCATAACCAGACATTGTGCGACTAGAGATGGGAAAATTACATTAATTTTCATCTGAGGTAAATTACCACAGTAAATTTCGGTAATTTCCTGTATTTTTTATTTTTTAGTATTAAACAGCAAATGTATGGTTAAATAAGAAAGCCAATAGCAATAGGAAGGGAATAATCATGTTTAAACCATACCTAATACAACATTAATCTGTAAGAAATTTTTAAAATATTAAAAAGAACTACGGCAGCAACATGCAATCTGGCTTTCTTTTGTCAAAGTATGAGAAATTTTCAAGAAAAATATTCTAATGCTTTAATCTCATAATGCTATAAATTAATTAAAATATTCCAAAAATGAGTCTGACATGCCTCAATTTATTATTAAACACGTAGGAAATGTGAACTTGGCTTAAAAGAACATGTTGGGAATTTATCTGTATGAAAAATTATCTCAAACATAGGTGAATTATCTAGAAAATTACGGTAATTTACAAGGGACGCGGTAAATTACAAAAAATACAGTGGTAATTTACAAAAATTACCGAGGTAATTTTCCGAGTGGCCCATCTCTGTGTTACTATTCCTCAGTCGTGAGATTCTTTCCCCACTATGAGACTATTAGCTGTACTACCACAATTCCTTCTGGATGGTTTCTTTCAATTAGATAGGCCATGAATCCTTGTATTGAAACATTAGGCAGCCTTAATATGCTGATATTATGACTCAAGGCCAATCATTGCCGAGAAATCATTAGCCTTTCATATTCCAGATGATACATTTGGGGAAATTTTTATGATCCAGCAGAAATATGTGAACACTCAATCTGGCCACACACACTGAGGCTCACATTGACTTAATAACTTGGGAATTCTAAACGTTGAATTTTTGCTCTAGTGAAAAATTATTTTTTAGCACGGAATGAGTACATGAGTTTTGGTAAGATAATATTTTTCCAAGGTCCGTAACTCACTGATACTGAAAAAAATATTTCTTCTCCATCCATTATAATTGAGCAGTTGAGACATGTTTACCGAGACCAAAGGGTAAGTACTGATAGAGTGGCTATGTGTTGCTTAAAACTGAATATAAGTAATCAAGTATTGTTGAAAGAATGTCTTGGATGGCATTACCAGAAGACTTCCAGTTAAGAAAGTCACCACTTGGTAGCATTGTTGGTACCACAACAACCACTTATCTGCTCCCTCAGTTCAGGAACCAAAACATGGCAGCAGGCAAAAACCAATGGAATCAAGATCCTCCGATTATAGTAATGAATAAAAAAAACTATACTCTTCCATTTAATGAGTCACCACTAGCATGACTATGCAACAAGAGATGCATGAAATTAGAGTGGCGTAAGTACTATATAAATTAAACCCTGGAAATGAGGCATCAAGTTCAAGCAATCATGAATGACAATTACATTGGCGTAGTTGCAGTTAAAGATGAACTTTCTCATTCATGAATCTGGTTCCATAAATTTCTTCAAAAATAAAGCTTACCTGGGATTCTTATCTTAACTTTGCCACTTTGTCCAAAAGAACTGTCAATGATTCCATCCTCTCCGGTGGACAGCTTAACCGTCAAACCAAAAAAGACATTAACGCTACTTTCCTTTTTGAACATGGATTTTCCAATTACTTCCATTTCATTGCTTGCCCTTTCCACTATTCCAGTCTTATGCTTTTCTTTAAACACCTTGAGTTTGTGCAAGACTGTGGTTTGGTAAGATTTATCATTAATGCCGTGTACCAGTCTTCCCCAAAATGCTAGTCTGCAAACGTTCGCATGGATGTCTCCATCTAGTCTTGAGCCAATCACTAGACAACCAGGGACAGCAGGAATAGGATGCTCGAATTCAAGGAGAGCATATTTCTTCAAAAGAATGTCTTTCTTGGCAGTAGCTACACCATTATCGCTTTTACTTGTTTCCAAATCCTCTGGAGACATTTCTTCAACATAGGCGTACTCCCTCTCAAAATCAAACGTTTCTGAACTTGACTCACTAGTGTCCACCTCTTGAAAAAGTGAAACCTTAGCCACGACAGTCTCATGGCCCAAACTGATGTGAAACTTGGATCTTGTGCTTATTTTATCCTTAAAATATGTTACCCGGTTGATTGGCAAAATGGCAGCAAATATAGTGGGAACATATCCAGGTTTACAGGCAATTCCTCTTTCAAGTAGTTTTGGGTCAAACTGCGTTACACATATCCCAAGTCTATCTCCTTCAGTAGCTCTTTCTACAGGCCGATGGAACATCTGCATGGATTTCACTTTCTTGGTGATGTGCAGAACAGGAATTTCAACATTCTGAAAATAAATATACAAATCAAAGAATAACTTAAGAGAGAGAGAGAGTAGTATGTGAAAATGTGTAATTTGGTCAATTTAACGCAGATATACTAACATCATTAATGTTCACAGTCCCCTGAAGAATAGTGCCTGTCATCACAGTGCCTTGGCCCCTAATACTGAAACAATGGTCTATAGAGAATACAAATGGACTGCTAGTCTTGCGATCAGGGATAAAGGCAATTTTCTTCAATTCTTCAATCAGTTCAGTAGTTCCTGTGTCAATCAAATGAAGCAATTGGAAATGTGAGAAAAGTATGCCAAATTATATATTTATAAAATCTCATTTCATTTTTGGACAGACCAATTGGTTCAACATGAGCACATGTTTCTGTATCTCCAGGCTTAGCAGCAACACATACAATGGGTGCATCGGAAAACTTGGTGTTTTTTAACGTTAGTGCCATTTTTTTCTTCATCTGAAAGGTAAAGAATAGACGAAAAATCCATCAATATGGCCACTCATCAGTTTGTGTATGTGATGATTGGTATTCATGGATTTGACGTTGATCTATGTTTGATGGTGCTCTGTATACACTGAACTCAAGAACATAACTTCCAAGTACGATTCATACATGTCAATGCTCGATAAATTATCGGTAGATGCTCTAGCAGGAGGTTCTTGTTAATTTTATTTACGTAACTAATATGTACTATAAATGGTGGGGGAGATGTATTACCACCTAACCGAACTGGACTACAAAGGTGATTTCCCTGTTAAAATATTCAAAGGTTCTAGGCTACTATAGTTGCCAAGGTTTTCCCGTCACGTAGGAGTAAATATGAAGGGTATTATATCCTACGTTGTTTAAGAAACTTCCTGTATCGGTAGGCGGATGTTAGTGATTAGCATCAGGTAATTAAGCATCTACCGAAATTTTTCTGTGTGCCTTATACCAGCTTTCTGAGTTCTTGAATGCATTATCCTAGCCCAACTCTCTCATTACGCTGGTTTCAGCAATGTGGAATCTTTATAAACGAAACTCAGCGTTCTAAATGTTGATAGAAAATGTAGAGCTAGCTATATTAGATACCAGGAAATGGCAAAAAAATTACCTTTTCAATTGCAGCAGCTCGCCTATTGGCAGGCAATTGGTCGATTTTATTGAGAACCACAATCATCTTTTCGGAAGTTATGCTCCCAATTACTAAGCACTCGGCAGTTTGTGTTTGCATTCCCTTTGTAACATCCAGGACCAGCAGCATAACATCTATTATTTGGGCTCCTTATGAAAATATAGACACAATAATAAGAACTCATATAATATGCAGCAACGGTTATTTTAATGTAATTCCTACCTCCAATAATCGTTCTAACCAGGGACGCATGGCCTGGACAGTCAACAAACGTAAACTGCAGTTGTTCGCAAGCATTACTAAGGTGATCCGGAGGTATGACAACTAGAGAACTAAATCCCAAATCTATTGTAATTCCCCTTTCTTGAGACTGAGGATTTTTATCAAAAGCTGCAGTACTCGCAACAGTGCTGAGAGCTTTAGAGAGAGTTGTTTTACCACTATCGACATGGCCCAAGACTCCAACATTTAAATTTATTATCTTAACGGCCATGATTTCAGGTCGAAGGTTTTCGGCGAAAAGCGAACTTGTGGGGAAATAGTATGCAAAAAAATTCAACAAAAACTACGACGAAAGAATATATAAAAGTATCGACAGAATCACTCATGACACTGCCCGCACAAAAATTTCTGCAGCGCTGGAATCAGCTGGTATTTCAAACTAAAGGGTGCAATTTCATACTTCTTTTATTTAATTCACAGTTGAATGTTGAAGACCGACAGAGGGCAGTCTTGAATCTGCAGAATAGTGAGAGAACGGACGTCGTTGATCGTGAACGGGGAATTAATAATTGGATCAAGTTCCGTATTTTGGTATGTACATTTTTGCATGCAATTTTCAAATTATGTGTAAACTGTACATTTGTTGTTACACACCATTTCATGACACTTTGTCGGTGAAACGTTAGTGCGAGGTACGTTACTCTTAGTGAAGGGTTATACAGCATCAGCTAGATATTTATTGAAGTATTTCCACTCTCTACGGTAAATTTCATTGCTTAAGTGGTATATAAGTAATACTTATTGAATGAGACTCTCACTGGTGTTTGTGACGTCGATCGTATTCATTGTGGAACCTTGATATTATCAAACGCGTAGGCGTTATTTTTGAATTTGATGACAGCTGCAAATACTTTTTATGTTCTATAAATGAATTATTTACTCGTTGAAGTTACCAGTCAACTTTTCGTTCGACCAATTAGTTGTGGTGGTTGTGGCGCAGTTTTTTAATTATGCATGGTAGTGTTATCGGGGTAGTCATTGTTTATGTTTGCGAGGAGCTTGGAATCATCAAGTATGGTTCTGTGATATCCATTTCGGTTGAATGGAAGTGACATTTCCAATTGAAGCTGTGTCCAAGTTGTGATGTGTCGTAATTTTTTTGTATTTATGTGTATACATGTTTGTGAGGTGTAATAGTAGGGCCTATTGCCATAGCGTAATAGTATACTAGTGTATTTTTGCTGACATATTTGGGAATTTGTGCATGGTTTTTCTCACCAATATTAGTAATAGTAATCTTATGCATACAGTCTGTTAGCCGCATGAAATGCCATGACTTCAAGTTCTTGTAATGTCATTTTCTCGTGTTCAGTATTATTCTCAATATCCTTACGTGTGTGGTCCCTCAGACGCTATCTATATTTTGGTGATAATTAATTAATCTTGTATCACGCCTTATTTGGCGCTCGTTGACGTGAAGGAGGGAATGATGTACAACATGATTTCATGTGTCAAGGAAGTTCATCTAATTCTGTTATTTGTTTATAACGTCGAACGTCTGTCTCCGACCCTTGATTTGGGCGTGTCTTTAAGGCTCTTTCTTGTTCGGAGACTTGTCCGGCATCCTATACGGGTATGGCATTCGTATCTTCCGGGCTACGTGAGCGGGATGTGTTGCGGTGGCATTGCCCAGTAGTGAAGTGTCTTTCGTTCGTGAGACAGCCCAGTGAGACGACCTCATCTCAGCCTAATACCCAAACGGTACCTGCTGAAATTTGTGTGGTAGTGAAGCTACGCTGAGAGCGTAATTTGAAACTGCAGGTCACAATATTATCTCCGTGCTGGTGGATTTCTCGCAAACGGTATGTCACCTCCTTTTGTTACTCCAATAAATGCTTAGCGATTTCATGATTATCGACAGAGACCGTATCATATTTTCTAAAAATGATTGACAAATTTAAATATTTTTTTATGGTGACAGTATTTTGTGGGATTAGTTATTTTAGAACTAGGTATTTTTTTCAATCACAAATAAAGAGGAGCCGTTACTTCACGTTAGCTGCAGAAGATTCGTCGAATGAAAAGTTTCAAATGGTAATATTTCATAATCTTCTTTGTAGTTCTCTCAATTTCGAAGTAACACCTCTTCAATAAAAATAATTTGCTAGCATGTTGCCGTCGTTTTATATAAATGCAGACTCAGTCCGTTTACCCGCATTGTCTTTTTTATATTCTGAATCAAGTGGTTTTAGTGAAAGCTATCTTTGCTTGATTTTTGTTTGACAACCTTCAACAATGAATTTGTCTTCCGCATAGATGTTGGAATGTTTCCGCATTGTTGATTTACCGGAATTGTCTGTAATTTGAGAGCGAGAAGCTACTGGCTTCAAATTTGAAGGGGGATAGTGTATCACTGCCGAAATAATTGCTGCCGGCATCTTTAGCCCTCGAATATTCAACTTATTAATTGCGAGAAAGTCACCCATTCCATGCGTTAGATTACTGCCAGAACCAGTTTCCCGTCTATTGGAGGAGATTGGTGAAACCCTCAAGAGAGATGTAGCTCGAAGCATTCCGGCCCGCCGCTGTGGTGGAATGGGCTTCATGCATCTTATCAGTAGTTCATGGCCAAGTTCCTGGAGTGGAAAGTTTGACAGTTTATCATACATCAGTTACGTTTTCCCTGTCATCGAAGATAGGGAGGCACGTGTGCATTTACTGGCTTAGAACACGATGTCTTGTTGTGAGTCATCATTTTTGAACCATTGATTCAAGGGGCATTTTCATTATCATCATGTCGTTGGTCTTTATTTATGGTGTGAAACCTGTATTAAATTTGAAAAAATGCCTGATCGTATTGAATTTTGAAAATTCACCAAACACTCAATTCTGTTCTGGTATCTCCATGTTTTTCGGGCAAAGCTGCGTCGGTGTATCTTTTCGATGACGTTTCGTAGCCTATGCAGGCCACATCTTCAGATCAAGTCCGAATGAATTCATGAAGTCCACAGAGTTTCAGAAACTCAATTCTGTTCATGCCAGGAAATTTGTGTGGCATAACTGATAATGGGTGTAGATTTGCGTTATGTGATACATACGTAATTTCCATCATGTCGTAAGAAAGAAAAAAGTTTAGGGCATTGTTGTCGCGAAAGATCATTTTCAATGGATGTGCCATTGAGGGTGGTTATTTTAATAGTGATGGGTGAATAGTAACGAGATATTCGTTACTTTTGCATTCGTTACTCATCCAGGGGCCTATATAAATACAATATGAAAACAAAAATTAAATATAAATACGGATAATATATCACAACAATGCGAAAGAAACACAATATAACGGAGCTCAGAAAAGAATAAGGTAGAAACAGAAAGATTATAAACCGCCGACCCTTTCTACCTGAAAGGGTAAGTTGTCCAGTTCGTTTGTAGGGATTAGCGAATATTTTCTCAACCCTTACTCGCGGTCGTAAAAGTTTGCGAGTTCGAGTGCGCCCGTATGATTAAGTGGATGCCCATGATCAGTGTATAGCTATCATTTATTGTTCTCGACGGTAAAAAGTCTCACTTAAAACCAATATTGGGTTATTGAGAGGAATTTATACGTACGACATAACATTAGTAATAATTTTACGCCATCGCCGGTTTAAAAACACTCAGATATAGCTTAAAAAATGGCGGTATTAAGGTTTGTATAAAATTAAAACATTTTAATAACCTTTTCGGGATATCAGAGGTACGACATTTTGTAAAGGGTTAGGGAATGAAGGGGTACAATCACGGTCGCAGAGAGGGTACATACGTACAATAGAGGGAGTGGGTTGAAATTTTTGGAAATCTTCGACGCTTGTATTATGTTCCTATTCGCATGAGAAATTATATTTCGGTAGGAATTTTCTGTCAAAAACAAGTCAAGATACAGTTGTTTCTGTAAAACGGATAATCCTGTTTTAGAAAATTATAGCAATTCGCTTACCTAGCTTCACGACAAGGAGCAACATAACATCCGCCGGCCTACCTCAATCTTTAAATGTTTTTAATGAATGATTTAGCGAACGATGATGACGAAATTTTCTTGGGTTTCCGAGAAAACTTCAACATTAACAACCATGAACAAACAACACATTGGTGAGGGAGAGTGACTTATCGTATTTTGTCGAGATTTTTTTCCTGTTGGCTTTGAGTACGTTCTGCAACTGTAAAAAATATTTTTTTTCGGCGCGCTGATGCGAAATACGCCGTATATTTGCGATTTTCATAAGGTGTAAAAAATTAAGAGAAAATTATATTTTTTCCTGTTTTATTTACAAAATTAACGCATTAATAAGTGTAAGGTAATAAGGCTCAGCGGTAGCCTGAAAAAAGTAATGAAGACGCTCATGGTGGTTCTGGTAGAGCATTTTAAATTGCAGCTCTGCCCTAGTAGCAGAGGACGTTGTCACAACGTTGTGACAACGTTACAATGGGAAAAGGTACAAGTTCACACAACGTTGATGTTGGTTGTCGCAACGTTCCATGCACGTTGCCTCAACATCCGAATTTCCCGAAAAACCACGTTGCTGAAACGTTATCAATGCAACATCCCTGCAACGTTATCGGTGGAACATTTTTAAGGCAACGTGAAAAAATTTCCCTAGCATCAATCAAATTATCTCATAATTAACATTAATGTTGATAATTTCATGTCAACAGACGGTTCTTTCCTAGTTACTCAGGTAAAACTTTCTCCTTTGAAACTCTTGCCTCTCTCCACTGACTCTTCCCTGCCCTCTCAAAATAATAAAGGGAATTTACGTCTTAAATACTATGAATGATATTATCACGCGATAATATGTGTATGTATGTACATTGTATTATCCTGCCTTGCCATTGTATTATTACCTGACGACTTTATATCTATCTCATTATGGCGAGTTCTACGGCTGTAAGCGCACATACTTGCCCCCGCTATTAATTACCACGCGTATTGAAAGTCGTATATATATCGCCACTCACGTGGATTAATGTGAATTCGAGAACTAATTTTTAAATGGCAATTCCGTGACAGTTTAAGGAAATACCATCACATCACGATAACAGTTATCAGGCATTAATTAATTGAAACCTATACTGCCACATATTATGAATGTAAATGCAATATTACTGAGAATAAACAAGATTTTTTTCCAATTCTACATGTTTGTTCACATTCGCGTTCACTAGCAGACGCAGCTAACTGGTAGAATAAATTATTCAAAATGAAATATATATTTATACGTGAAGACAATGTTCACGTGCACGATTGCAAAGTGGCGCAGTCTGCCAAACCCTGTGGTATAATTTTAGATAAAGTATAATTTAAATCATAGTTGACGTCAACGGTGCATGCACGTTGATTCAACGACGACTGATAACGTGATAACGTTGTGTTTCGACGTTGATGCAACGTTGTGGCAACGTGAAGTGATAACTTTGTGGTTGGACGTTGATGCAACGTTGTGGCAACGTGCACGTTGTCATGTAGCATTGTGCACGTTGATCCAACGTTGTGACAACGTCCTCTGCTACTAGGGTGCCAGGTAGCCAAGAATTTTTTGCTTGCGCCGACCGAATCGTGGAACCTTATCACGTACTTCCCGACAGGACACTCAGCGCACAAATCGAAAATCGCCAGATAAAAGTCCAAAATTGCTTTTTTTGAGATATCGACTTGAAACTTGGCGTATATACACACAAATGATTGTTGATTATGGAATGGTAAAACATTTCTCATAGGTCTTACCCGTGACTTAGATACAGAGGCTCAAACACGACCAAATTTCCTAAAAAGCGCCCGCTCTCATTTTTCTTCGAAAATCTTAAAAGTTGAGCAGATATAGGAGTGATGAAAGGATTTTTATGAAATAAAAAACATTACCATTTGTAAACAGGGTACTTTACCTATACTATGCATAACTTTCAGACATATTTTCCCATATTTGAGTGCTTTTACGTCACAAAATGGCGGACCCTTTTTTTAGGCAACATTTGACATAAAATAGACAATATAATCCTTATTCGGAAAATGGTCTCTGGGATACTTCATCAGAGTATAAATTAAACATATTTCTAGATTATTCCGTAAAAATATTTGAAAAAAGTTTGCGACGCCGAGAATAAACTCGATTTTTCGATCGCGCGTCGCGGCCCGGCTCCGCGCAGCGGGACCTGGAAATACAGTGTTCCCCGTTGGATTGTTCAAGTTGTGTGGACATTTACTCCTCGAATTCAACTTTTTCAGGCTATGTATGTTGTCACTGATATCTAAAGATTCCAAACTGAAGATTTTGCGAGGATATTGAATCGAGAGAATGGATCAGTGCACGCGTAACTGCGACACATTTGTTTTTCTTTGGATAATTTTCGGAATCATGCTGCAAATTATGAACGTCTTTCAACTCTTGAGAAAGAATGCGGGTTCTCGGGGTATCATGCATGTTTTCCATAATAAAGGCAACATTTGGGGTTCCCTTCTTTCCCTTCACCCTCTCCTCCCTCACCCCGAACAACACCCTCCGCCTTTACTCCCCGAGGAGGGTGGCGCGAAAAGGAACGTTTTGTGACAATGTGCAGCCTTTAAAAAAACATACCTGCTTGGCAAATTACAACTTGTTGTCACTCTTCGTCATCTGACTCTTTGATGCGCCAGAAAAAAACAATAGTAGTTACTCTCCTACAAATAGATTGGAACTGATGTACTAAAAAATCAATATATTATTTTAAGGAGTTACCTAAAGGGAATCATTCTCCCAATATCATTCTTTATAGCTTCTTACAATGAAATTCAAGCTTGAGTTTAAAATCAGCATGATTTCATGGGTTTTTACAAAAAGCTCTGCAATGTAATATCTTTGTATTGAGTGACATACTAGATCATTATATTTGAGGGATGGATTAATTTAAGCTTGAGTCTCCAGTGGCTTTGCATTTTTATTTCGCAATACTGAGCACACAATGTAATTATATTAATTTATAATGCTCTCGACGAAAAGTAAAGGAATATACATAGATGAAAACACAATTAGATTCATCGATAATATATTAAACAAAACTGGAAAACTGATATTGTTCTATATCGAAGTCGCTGCGCCAAATCTTACGCAGAATATGGCAAAAAAATAAAATGTATTTTGAAAATAGGATGGCAATTAATGAGAATGGCTTACATTCGTTTTGATTTCACCAGTATCTTTAAATATAAATTCAATAACATAAATGAAATGCCATTACTTGTAAGATACTGAAAAGAAAACAAATATAATTTTCTCAAATGATTTTCACCCTCAGAGCATACTAAGTTTTAACTCACCTAGTCATCTTCAGGTAGTTGACAAATTTCTGAAAGCACACACCATGAATATATTTACGAATAGGTAAGAAGGTTAAGACAGGTAACAGCTAGAGACGATGGGTTTATCGCACGTGTACCAACGCGCTCCATAAGAGAGAGAAGAAAGTGAGAGGAGGTCTGTTTGAGGCAATGAAGGGAAAAAAACTCATGCAGGGAATACCCGGAGAAAATGAAAGGAGAGGAAGGTGGGTTGGCCGGAGGGATTCTTATGAGGGATTCGCAAGGGTGGTAAGGGAGCGGTTTAGCAAAGGGTGGTGGGTAGCGGGCCGCGAATCCGTCACTACAACACCGTTGACACAACTTCCATTGCCGATTGTTCGTTTCAAGCTAAATTCTTAGTCCTCGGACGAATCGTAATTACTACTCATACTCGCTGTTTGATTCTTTTGCTTCTTCTTTGTCTTCTATTAGTATTAGTTCCCGTAATTCCTTTGGAAAGTCTTTTGAATAGGTCCTCATTGGTGGCCATCCTGGAGTGTTTCCACGTGAAACTTTCTCGGAATATCCTGGCGTCCTTATTACGAGCCTCCATCGCCTCTACGGAAAGCTGGCTGAATTAGCCTCGACAACAGAAATATATTACAAGTAAACTCACTGTTGATTTGTAGAGTGTAATACGTGGCAATGACCATATGTAGCTATCTCTGAGCACATAAGCGGATTTACACCTGTATTTCCATCATTCGTATTTCCTGTTCCAGGCCTGAGCACATCTACGATTAAACCCATCCTTTCTCTGAAAGTCTTCTGTATTATAGCCTTTTTCTTGCACAGCTCTATTTTAAGATAACCACGAGCCTAGAAAGGAATTTAATTATAATTTATCGATTTATTTTTCAGAATAATTTGAATTGAAGCAATTAAAAGTTCCACCTTGAGCTTTGATGTATTCTCACCCGTCATTGCTTAAACCCCAGTCGATACGAAATATGCAAAAGACACTCAAAAAAACGAATGTAGCAATGCAGCGTTGATAAACCATAAGCATTTTTTTCTACATCTGCCGGTCGATTTTTCATGGCTGTTATGTTATTCATTTCGAAAATTTTTGCTATGAGGATGTAACACCTAAATTCTTTTTCTGGCCTTCCCAATGTGCCTGATAAAGTAAATTTTCAATATTAAAGGCTAAAGAGTAAAAATAATGTCGTTAAATGAATACGTTAGAGATTTGTAGAAAAATACATAGCAGTCGCCGTAGAAGTTTTGGTAAATAATGACGCACGTTATCAGGCAAAATGGACTCATTGAGCCAAACATTATGATGCAGAAAATATCGCTCGTTATTCCGGGAAAACTATTCCCAATTTATTATGTAGGGCACCAAAAAAACTAATCCAAATGAATTCACTAAGACTTTTTAGACGTAATCATGTGACCCTAAATCTAATCTTCGTGACAAATAATCAATCAAGTATTGTGTTTTGTCATTTAATGATTTTCCCTTCATATCCGTTACTTTTTTATGGAGCTCAAGACGCGTGATCTGGTGTGAAGGCAAATCACAACACGTTTGAGGAAAAACCTGTGTAACGGTCCACTAATTTAAGAAAATAATATATATACGAAGGATAAAAGAAAAAAAAATGAAGATACTTTGAAATAATAGTAAGCAGTAAGTACGCGTGGTAAAAGAAATACCACGAGAAGTTAACAAAATATATATGAATACTAATGAGAAAACTACTACGCATAATGTGGGTAAAAAACGTCATTGGTGGGAAAGAAGAAATTAAAATAAATTGCTTACCTTAAAAAGAGGTATACTTTTAAGAAAATAAACAATAATGCTGTCACCACAGGGAACTGGAGGAGGAAATGTGTCAGTATTTCACGAGCCAAATAACCAAATACTATAGGATTTCCAAACTCACGTGAGCACAGGCACCATACTACTTCACCAAAACCAAACTACAACTGCCTGTCAATATGCATTTCTTATAGAAAGGGCGCCAATGGAAATACCCGCTATTTCCCGTCAACGGTAATCCGGTGTCATAAAACGTTCCTTTTCGCGCCACCCTCCTCGGGGAGTAAAGGCGGAGAGTGTTGTTCGGGGTGGGGGAGTAGAGGGTGAAGGGAATCCCAAATGTTGCTGTTTTATGGAAAACTTGCATGGCTCCCCGAGAACCCGCATTCTTTCTCAAGAGTTGAAAGACGTTCATAATTTGCAGCATGATTCCGAAAATTATCCAAAGAAAAACAAATGTGTCGCAGTTACGCGTGCACTGATCCATTCTCTCGATTCAATATCCTCGCAAAATCTT
Source organism: Pyrrhosoma nymphula (assembly GCA_963573305.1). Classification (NCBI taxonomy): domain Eukaryota; kingdom Metazoa; phylum Arthropoda; class Insecta; order Odonata; family Coenagrionidae; genus Pyrrhosoma; species Pyrrhosoma nymphula. Next base: position 152,057,110 of record OY754329.1, on the reverse strand, counting down.
CAGTTTGGAATCTTTAGATATCAGTGACAACATACATAGCCTGAAAAAGTTGAATTCGAGGAGTAAATGTCCACACAACTTGAACAATCCAACGGGGAACACTGTATTTCCAGGTCCCGCTGCGCGGAGCCGGGCCGCGACGCGCGATCGAAAAATCGAGTTTATTCTCGGCGTCGCAAACTTTTTTCAAATATTTTTACGGAATAATCTAGAAATATGTTTAGTTTATACTCTGATGAAGTATCCCAGAGACCATTTTCCGAATAAGGATTATATTGTCTATTTTATGTCAAATGTTGCCTAAAAAAAGGGTCCGCCATTTTGTGACGTAAAAGCACTCAAATATGGGAAAATATGTCTGAAAGTTATGCATAGTATAGGTAAAGTACCCTGTTTACAAATGGTAATGTTTTTTATTTCATAAAAATCCTTTCATCACTCCTATATCTGCTCAACTTTTAAGATTTTCGAAGAAAAATGAGAGCGGGCGCTTTTTAGGAAATTTGGTCGTGTTTGAGCCTCTGTATCTAAGTCACGGGTAAGACCTATGAGAAATGTTTTACCATTCCATAATCAACAATCATTTGTGTGTATATACGCCAAGTTTCAAGTCGATATCTCAAAAAAAGCAATTTTGGACTTTTGTCCGGCGATTTTCGATTTGGGCCCACTGTGCAGCGGGAATACTAGTCAACCGCAAAGTGAGCGCTGACGCCAAGCTCCAAGCTCTGATGAGATCCTGACGAGGGGGCTGCAGCTGCAACAGGATGCTGACGAGCTTCACATATTTCTCTAGCGTTAGTTTCGACCCGTCGATGAAGGAACCTGCCCTCTTAGATACCTTGCCCGCGAGGCAAAAATGCTCCGGCGAGGACGCTGCTCTCTGTCAGCAAAGCTGCGTTGGCATCTGAACTGCTCTCGGTGAAGATGGCAGACCGACCCACACTTTTCGCATTAGGTGGACCTTTTAGGGACCGTTAGTATATGTGGGTCATTCCACGTCAATTCGACCAGAAAATTGGCAAAAATGACCCTTACGGTAACCGATTTTGACCAAATTTGGCATATCGTCCTCATTTTATAGTATATTGAAAACCCCGAAGCCGTTTTGTAATAAATGCAACTGTTTACGAGATATTGCAACGTCGCAAAATTTGAATTTTACAAAATTGTCTACACATTTCACGGCATATCTCCGAGAGTATTGAAGCTACAAATGTACAAAAGAGCATATTTTACAGGTCATGAAATAGGAAAGTATAATAATGGATTATATTTCAAAATTTAAACAATTTAATTAAGTTTATAACAATTTTAAAATTTCAAATCTATTTTTGACGATGTACCTGTGCCTTCGATTTTGCTCATTTTTTTATGTATTGTTAATACAACCCTCCTTTACAAATTAAAAATGTTTTGTAGGGGTAATATTTCATTTAAGAAAGAAAAAAAAATCAGTGTAGGCTTAACGCTGCGCTGGCCGCTCGCCGCGGCGACCGGCTGGCGCGCCGACCGTGCGGTACTCAGGTTCTACAGATCTAACAATTAGCACACTTTCTCTTTCATCTTATTCTCGCCTATTTTAAGTGTATACCAACCCTTAAGGTGGCTGGAGCGATTTTTGCTTACCTACAGACTTGTGTGAAAATTTGCATACGTGTCCTTGTTTGTAATATCTATTGATACAAGTGAAAAAATCTGCATGCTACCGATTTGGTTTCCTAGCAATTCAATGATATTTTAACAAGTACTCTTATGGCACACGGCATATATTTTGAAACAATTCGATTACTTATGTACAGATTTTCTCCTAAATGCGAAATAATAATTTTCATTTTATTACAATAGCTGCTAAAAAAATATCAAGGTATCATGCCGGATAAGAAAAGCGTATTTAGATATGATTTTCTAGTAAATTTCGAATTTCGCGCCGAAAATCCAAGTCAAGACAATGCTTTAATTAAGGCGAAAATATGAAATATAACTCTTTCATCATATACATTGCTGCATGTATGGTGATTTCCAACATATAAACAGGTGTACTTGAGTGAAATGTGGCCCAAGAATATTTTCATTTCGACTTACTTGAAAAGTTATTAGAATGTGCCTTCAACGACTCACGATTACTGCACCGCCACCTCCCACGAGGAGCGGTTACAGCGGTCGGCCTCGGAAAACAATGGATAAACCTCGTCCCGTCTTGGGCTTCCAATGCTACTTTCCTCTCAGCCCCTTAACTATTTTACTAGCATACCTTTTTAGCATGTTCTACGAAACGTCTTCTAGATTTCTCATTTCAAATGACCCATGCCGCACAGTCGTCTCCCACCCTCACCCATTCACATCTTCTTTGGGAAAACAACGGGAAAGGCAGAGTGCCACCCATTACAACTCAACGGAAATTTTGTTTCTCTTCCCAAACTGTAGCCTTTCAGGCCTTATCCTGTAATCCCTTTCGTTTCCTCTTTTACCCACCATTTAAATCGGTAACCTCTTTTTAACTGTAAAAATACTTATATATGTAGTGTATGTAAACATTTACCCAACATGAGTTAACATATATGAATTATGTAAGTCTTACGGAATCAGTTACAAAATAAAGTATGTTAAGCAAGGCAATGGAATAGGTTTCTCATTTAATATTTAGATATGTTGTAAATATTGTTTATTGCTTTGCTACTAATTTTACCTTTATTTTACCGTGCACTTGAGCAGTATCCGAATTGAAACTTGGAATTTATGACAGAATATATTGAAGCGTATTCATGTACAATTTGCGTCTATACTTCATAGTGTGGTGGTTATAAATAATTACAATATTAATTAGAACGGCAGTAGTCGTAGGGAAATAAAAAAAAATCAATTTCTCCTCCGTTTTCCTTAATGACTTAATACTGTGCTTGCAGATTTGATTACTGAGGTTGGTTGCCTCCTTGCTGCAGAGGTAAAATATGGAATTCGAATATAGACGTGTAAAAGAATATTTTCCTAAACAATCGCGCATCGGAAATACACTCACCTTTTTACTGGTCCTTCAAAAAAATTCATATTTTTCTCCACACGCTCCACATCTGTACCACAAAAGTGGAAATTTGTTCCTTCGGGTGCTTTGGAAAGGCTTTTCAACAGCAAGTCTTCATTCGATTGGGGTATAGCTGCATGGCAGGAACGGATACCCTCCAAGGCAGGTGCCTGCCAGAATCTTCTCGCCAGCCTCTTCTTTTCCTTATTCACCTGCTCGTCAGCTACAAACTCGAAGTCCATTACTTACATGTTCGATTTGTCCAAATTGCAAAGTTCCTCAGGAGTCTGAATTTGTTCCTCATACGGGCGCTGTAGACTGGCACGTGTGGCTAATCGCTTCAGAGTCCCTACAAGTCCGTCACTTGGACCCTTTCCGTGAGATGTGGCATAAAAATACCATTCATCATCAACTCTGAAATCTTCTCGGTGATGCAACAAATTCAACATATTATAGTGATTCTTGTATAGGGCCGCCGCACCGTCGGAAAAGTAAACTATTTTTCCGAGGTGAGGTACCCTTTTTCGAAGGAAGGCTAAGCTTCCTTTAAAAGGTGTGAAATGCAGTGACGTTGTGCTCCATACAGTCTGAAATAATAACCAGACTGAGAGGCATCACTTGATTGCTGGTATTTCTGTGTTAGCATAAAAACGGATGTAATGTAGTCTGGCAGGTACTCCAGTGCACACCTCGTACTTAATCTTGGTACAGAAACAAAAAAAATCTCCGAGAAATCGGCCACAACCTTAACATCTCATGATTTCAGATTGATTCTGACTTCCAAGTAATATACATTTAGTTTAGTTTATTAGTTTGCATACTAGCAATGTAGTCATGTCTCCGTGCTACAATAATATTCTCAGCGAAGGCCTCGCAGAAATTATCTACATCCTTAATTTGAGTTGTTAAGGTACAGCGATTTTCCTAATTCCATTGTTTGGAACGTACCTCGTCGGCAAAATTTTCCCTCAAGTACGATGAAATAATCTTTTTTATTTTATCTATACCCCCATATTTTCCAACGACGTCATCGCCGCTTTCGTCATCTCCTCCAGGCAGTATTTCTGAGCACTCGCCCAGGAAGCACATTTCTGACGGAAGGCTGCAGAGTGAGAATTCCAGGCAGTCCCGATAAGTGTTGAACAAGGGTTTTCCGTTCTCCGACTTTATTTGTTCTAATCCGGCACTGAGGTACTGCAGCTTGAAATTCTTGTGGATCATACAAACACACATGATGTGTTTGCCTGGTGCACCAGCCAAAACATACTCAGGAGGCCTCAAATCTGCAAATTTGGAGAAACCAATTCTTAAATCACGGTTTTTCACTTTGAAAGCTTAATAGGCTCCCTTCAGATTGTACAAGAAAAACCTTTTCTGCTTTGCGACTCGCAAATTTCCCTCTTTTACGCTCTTCCACTTTTTCCCACAGCCTTTTCTCTAATAATATCTGGTTCACAGTAGAACTCGATGACTTTCAGGTCGGTTTCCTTCGAGAGGGATTTGCCTCGTTTTGCGTTAGTAAAGCAGAGAATTCCTTGCTCAGATACATATTGCGTCGTCTTTTTCACCAAATATGTCCAGGTTTGAAACTCGTGCTGTATCTTCGAAATAGTCCAAGATTTAGGTAAGACAGATAAAATTAATAAATGTTCGCAATTTTTGTGGCTTTGGCGAACTTATCCTTCAGCCGCATAATCATTTCTCTACCTGCCTGGTCAAAGTTAACTTTCTGTTATTCAGATGCTGGAATGCTTTCTTGAATGTTTACCTCTTCACCAGCCACCTTCTGAAGCGATAATCGCATAGCAGTGGTAGCTGTTTTCAATTTTTTTACCTGATATTTACTTTTCGTGTCGGCGTGCGGCCAGCGAAACGTTACGCCTACACTGAAATTTTTTTTTCTTTCTTAAATGAAATACTACCCCTACCAAACTTTTTAAATTTGTAAAGGAGGGATGTATCTACAAGATATAAAAAAATAAGCAAAATAGAAGTTATAGGTACATCGTCAAAAATATTTTTGAAGTTTTAAAATTGTTATAAACGTAATTAAATTGTTTAAATTTTGAAATGTAATCTATTATTATACTTTCCTATTCCATGGCCTTTAAAATAAGCTCTTTTGTACATTTATAGCTTCAATATTCTCGGAGATTTGTCGTGACAATTTAGTAAAATTCAAATTTTGCGACGTTGCAATATCTCGTAAACGGTTGTATTTATTGCAAAACGGCTTCAGGTTTTTAAATATGATATCAAAGGAGGACGATATGCCAAATTTGGTCAAAATCTGTTACCCTAAGGGCAATCACCTGGTCGAGTTGATATGGAATGACCCATATGTATTTTGCAGCTACACAAATGGATAGAGACTCAAGAGTTATGTTGAAAATATGCACGGCGTGCTGTTAGTACTACTAGATAAGGGTTCAAGTATTAGGGAGTACTACTACTACTAAGAGCTACACTACCTATCGACAAACCTAGATAAGCACACCTCCAGCCCCCTGCAGCAGCAGCCCCCTGCCATACACCCCTGAGGTGGCTTGCAGGGTATTTTGTGGATAGATAAAAGTATCATTGGCAGTATTATGGTCCCTTATCGTTCGCGGGAAAAATAACATTTTAAATGTGTCCGTTCTGCAGTCTACTAGTAGTTCCCTAATTGTATTCTCATGATCTGATCTACCGTAGTATGCCGGATTTCGTAAAATATTATCTACGTCTACAAAATACCCTGCAAGCCACCTCAGGGGTGTGTGATTATCAACGTCGTCAGAGAATAGATCGGTTTGAAACTTACATAATAGATTGAGTCTAAATTTTAATCGACGGTCTGAAAGAGTTTCCCATCCCAGTTGCTGCAAAAGGTCAGTAACACTAACAAAATTATTACGGCCTTTAACGCGTATCTAGCCGATCTTCACCGTTTAAGTGGGATGCCACATGGGTTATATCCGAGAGCGTTTTTTTTGTTTCCACAATGTTACTGGATACGGAACAGCCAATGGCCTTTACAATTTACTGGACCGCAGCCATTGAATTACGAGGGCAAACTTGTTGCACAATGTGTTACAGTAATAGTGGGAGAATTAAATGGTCTACCGGCGAAGATCAAGCAAAAAGCCAAACAGGTATTACATGTGCACTGCCATGCTCACAGACTAAACCCTTTGTTGTCTAAGAGATACTGTAGCATAGCAAAATGTAGAATTTTCTTTGCCTATAACAGCGGTATCCCTGTTTTTTTTGCCCAGTCTTCGAAGCGCATGGAAGCACTTGCCAATGTGGCCAAACTCATGTTACCAAAAAGACGCCAAACTCGATGGAACTTAAAATCTCGTTTGGTTGAATCCATAAAACGTAGGCCTGTGCGATTATTCGATTAATTGAATCGTCGATTCAATCATTTTTACAATTGATCGATTATTTCAACACATCGATGTCGATTGCGGTAATTGACTCGATTGTCAATTTTTTTCAAGTGTCTATTATGTTCAATTGTTATTCGATTCACAATTATTGACCGGTAATCGAGTAATTGACGATTATTGATTCGCTATGTATTGCGTATTGCACGTTTAAACTAGTTCGATTTTGCTCGACGCCGCCCGATGGCCGACGCTGCATATGCTTGCTGCTCGCACACACGCCAGTGTCTGTCGGATGAACGCGCTGAGGTTCTCATCTGCCTGTCTTCAAATAGTGATCTATTCCTTTAATTAATTAATAAAAGCTAAGTGATTGAATTATTTTGTTGTTTTTCAAATTGGTTATTTCATTCTTCTCATTTCCAAAGGCACGAGCCTTTGGAGATACACGATCCACTTGAGTCCTGTCAATTAATTGGTAGATGTCGATTAATTGATCAATGACAGTTAATTGATACCCATTTCGATGTCAATTAATTGGCCTTTGTCAATTAATTGAATTACTTCAATTAATGTTCATTTATTCAATTCCCGACAGTTGAATCGACCACATTTCCAATTATTCTTTTGATTGATCGATTTCGATTTTTTCGATAATCGCACAGGCGTACAGAAAAGTGTTTAAGAAAAGTCTTCTAGAAATATTTACAAGAATTTTAGAGGATGACTCAAGGAAGTGGGATGATACTACAATCAAGGAAGTTGATGGATATATTGGTTCATTAGAAGACTTGGAATTCAATTTCTTGCTTTCGGTTTTCAGTGAAGTGTTTTCAAAAACTAGCATTCTTTTCGATATTCTCAAGCCGAAAGCTACTGATATCGATTTCTGCGCCAATCGTGTAAGCGAGATTGTTGAATAAGCTGAAAAAATCAATAAGTGATGCAGCATTTGAGCAACATTTTAAATCAGTAACTAATGAATCTGGGGGGGTTATTTTGTGATCTCTCTGTTATAAAATAGCGCTGGAAATCTGTAATCAGCAAAATCATCATATCATCTATCAGAATGTGTATTCCGACATGGCTTGTACAGTGAGGAGCTTAGACCATATTCATTTAAAATTTTATTCCCTGCCAAGGACAAATTATAATTTATGATACTACTAATTAGTCATTACTGGCCCAAAAGAGAATTAGGCACCATGAAGTTGGCACACGCTAACAACTCACGGTAACTACATTTAACACTGTTAAAATACCGAGAAAGTATGTGCAAATTCCCGGATAGTACTCCGTATGATGAAAAAAGTACTTAAGAGTTTCGCAACTTTGAAGTACAATTCCTCCACAAGTAGAAAATTCATAATTCTCTGATTTTTAATTGTGATATCACTACGGGAGTAACCGTGTGCTGTTACCGTGGGCTAACTTCCTGGTCGTGATTAATTAAGCCAACACAATCTCATTTCCAATAAAATAATGAGATAAAATAAAGAGATGACTCTGTGTTGGAAAAATTTATTGAAAGAAGTATAATAAAAACTATACACTAATATCTATATTAGTATATCACTATGCTATAATACCTACATTGCTTAAGTACACAAATGAATCATTATCCTTTCACTGAGGATATAAACTGCCAAACTTAAAATTCAAGAGCATCCATGTTGTCAATAACTTAATTTCAAGTCACATTAATTCCAAATTTTATATAATAGTTGAAACAACGAACTAATTGCAGTCATCAGTCTTATCCGACTCTCGCGAAGATTATGCAACACTTTACACTCATTTCCTGTCATAACACATTCATTAGGAGCGTAAGTCTACCTAATACAAGTTACCTTTAAATGTAAAAATATCACCACAAGAACACGCAATACATCACAGCACATATAGTACATATAAAATTTCTAATCACTGAATTTACATAATTGCATTGTCACTTAAACACACGATAAGCCTTCGTTTCAATATTCTCGACAAATATTGCGTCTCTTGCACAAGTGAAGCTTTATGACACCGACTGTAATTGAAAATTGAATTTAAGTGCTACAGTCGGATAATTTATTGTAAATTCTTACAGCCAAAAGATAACGTTGATCGGTTCAAACTACATTCCGAAATAAACTGTCGCAGCGTTCTATGCTACTATTTATCATTGGTTTTTATCAATTTTTTATATTGGTTATATGAGTTTTGAATAATTTGTGGTCTATAAAATATGTCACTCTTCAATAGTTTTGTTATCTAAGGGATATTTCTAATATTCTTCTTAATTATGCTTAAAATCACAAACCAAGAACACTGTGTAAGAACAAAACAAACCTTCGAACGTATTGCACCATGGTGCCTTCAATTGTTTTCGAAGAATTACCCAGAACTCCAGGGAACCTGCAATAAACGAGGTAGCTGTACACATCGGTTATGAATACAGTATATAATCATGAATGGCCAACGGGAGCAGCGTTCGTTACGATTTTGTATCAATCACGACTTTCCTGAGATTCAAAGATCTAAAGAAATTATGTTTTCTCAAGTTACTCGATGCTGCAAAATATGGATATTTTTGTAATAACTTCCCCACTAGTGTATTTTCATAACTACTTCTCTGAACACCTTGATAGTGAGAGCCTGAATAATGAACTAATAGTGTTTCACAGCAGCTGTGACCTACAGCAAAACTGTAAACAAACTTCACGAGTTTTTAGTTTGATTTGTGAAGAATGACATTTGCCAATGCCTCCCCAATATATACAAATTGGCGTGTTTATTTGCTACGATACCAGTGTCTACAAGTAATGCAGAAAGACGTTTTCTGCGTTGAAAAGAATTAAAACGCATTGTCGTAATACTTTGGCTCAGGATAGATGATCTTCTCTAGCACTCATGTCAATGGAGAAAGAATTGTTACTCCAAATGGAAAAGGATCCAAGATGGCATGATAATGTCATGGAAAGTTTTGCAACTTCAAAGCAGCGACGAACAGAGTTCTTCTACCGCATGGTAGCCATTACGGTGGCATGAAATAATAAATAATAATTGTGTCCAAACACTCGTTAAGGGTAAATTATAAATGGGTATGTTTTAGAGTCAATGTCATGGCATCAATGACATCAGCTGATTTCGCCAGCTGCGTATTCGAAATACGTAAATTGGCATCGAATAACCGGAAATGAACTAGCTTTCGAATTATTTGCATTAATTATGATTTTATTGCACTATCTTTCTATGCCTTACATTATAAATTAAAGTTTTAGAGCGGAATTGGGAATACGATTCCATTGATCACCACCTATTATTCCGTGGGCCCCTGGTGTAAATGATTTGTTTCGCGATGCTTTGGAGAGTTTTCTCTTATTACTTACATAAGTGCCATGTGAAATATGTAAAGATTATCTAACATACAAGATACGAAGATAGTAAGAATACATAGGTACATAAGATTTCACTATTTTAACAACAAAATAATGAATACTAAACCCCAACACTTTTAAGCCATAAAGCAACAATTTATGGGGACAAGTTCTTGCTTTTAGGTGACGCTCGTACCTCTGTTGAAGTATTCTAACACTTATATTTGACTTTTAAAAGGTATTATTCACAATATTTTATGCAGTGTTTAATAGAAAATGTAGGGTAATAGATCTTTAGTACTGCGAGAACAGAAATTTACACAATTAGTACAACAATAATATAAGCCGAAGTAATCACCAACGTCAGCATGAAAAATCCATGAATGTGAGTAGAGTGGTCGTAAATCTTATCCCTGTCAATTCCAAGCATTTAAAAAAGTTTTTAACGACTGGGAGTAAAATAAAATATAATGCTCAGGTAACAAACTGCAAGTCATAACTTAAGTTCCCAAGTCCACTGTAGCCGATTTAATTCTCCATCAGCTATTTCAAAATGACATTAAGTTCCCAACTAAAGACTAACCCGTGTTCGTTTCTAAAGAATTAAGAAAGTCAGCGAATACGTTCATAATGTTCGTAAATAAGCAGCATTATCATATACTTATAAGGCATAGAAACCATCTCTGCCTTCTTTGTGAGTGGTATGACTCGTTTCAAACCACTCTAGTTGCTTTATAACATCAACAACACGATACCGTCACGAATTTAAAATCAATTTATAATGCTCAATTAAAATAGCACAAGGAAAATAAGCCTATAGAACACACTATGTTAAAATACAAATGCAGTAGGTGCTATAATAGGATTACATCTACATCTACGAAGTACCGTGCAAGCCACCACTAGGGTGTGTGGCACGGGTTGATTCCACACCAGGCATGCAGCACTCGTCCCAGCACAAGTCAGAACGCGCGCTCCCCCTGGCGCTCCCCCTGGACGCACGCTCCCCCTGGCGCTAGGCGCAGGCCAAAGCAGTCAGGAGAACAGTGCGCAGTCCAACCGGAAACTGGGAGAGTGATACGTAAATGAACATGCAAACATGCAGAACAATGCTATACACACATCTAGTGGTTAATATTACAGATACTGTTAATTTATGAATGCTACGAGATGCTACTTCATGCAGAGAACAAAATAAAATAATGCCGGACAAATCGACCGGTGTGAAGTGTTAGTAATGATTATGTGTTATTAAGCACAAGTGAAGATTCTACTCTACCTATTGAGGGTGGAAGTTTCATATGATTGATCTATCGCAACTAATATGATTCCTTATTGTATGTGGGAAAATGACATTTCAAATCTATCGGATCGGCAGTCAATTTCCTTTATTTTATTCCCGTGATCGCTTCTACCGTAGTACGTTGGCTCTAGCAGTATATGTTGAACGTCCGGCAAAAAACTGTCTGCTCCGAACTTGCGCAAAAGAATTAACGTGTATTTCTCCCTTCGATCAGTTAGAGATTCCCACCCCAATTCCTTCAACAAATCGGTAACTTTGCTAAGTTTATCGTTACAAATTTTCACAAATCTTGCTGCTCTCCGCTGTATTCGATCTATTTCAGAGATTAGTCCTACTTCGTAAGAGTCCCATATGCTAGCGGCATTCTCCAAATGAGGTCTCACGAGTGAAAAATAACATCGCTCTTTAACCTTCTCGTCGCATTTTCTTAATATTCTTTTGATAAAACCCAATTTGCGACTAGCCTGTCCGCAGATTTTCCGGACGTGTTTCCCCTAAGATAGGTCCTGGGTAAGGGTCACACCGAAGTAGTTAACTGACTACATTTGATAAGTCTGTTTGATTAATTGTGTACGTTTCGTTGAGCGAGTTATTCTTTTTCCAAAAATTCATAACAACGCACTTTTTAAAATTCAATTCTAACTGGCAAGTATTGCACCATTCATTTATAGCATATAGGTCTTTTTGTAACGCAATCTTGTCAGACTCATTGCCTAGATCCCTGTACAACACTGCGTCATCTGCGAAGAGGCGAATTTTGCTCGTAACAACTGTAGTGATGTCATTAATGTACAAAAGGAACAATAAGGGACCTATGACATTTCCCTAGGGTACACCTGATGTAACTTTCACTACATCTGAACTAACGCCATCTAGAACTACCCTCTGTTCGCGGTCGGTTAAGAACTCTCTTATCCAACATATTACGTCGCGGTGCACTCCGTAAGCCTCCAACCCAACGAGCAACTTCGAATAAGGGACCTTATCGAAAGCATTTTTGAAATCTAGAAATATTGCGTCTACTTGGACAAGCTTTTCTCCCGCGAAAGAATGTAGTGAAGGAAGAGGGCCAACTGTGTTTCGCAAGACCTGCCTTTCCGGAATCCGTGCTGATTTGGCGTTAACAAGTTTTTACTATCCAAGTACCCTATAATCGAACTGACAATTATGTTTCAATATCTTGCACGAGATGGACGTAAGGGAAATCGGTCTATAGTTCCTGGGTTCTGCCTTATCACCACTTTTAAATATTGGTGTAACGTTCGCGATTTTCCAATCCTAAGGAACACGATGTTGTGTTAGAGATTTTTCAAATATTATTTTCAGATACGGTGCTAGTTCTGATGTTAATTCTTTATAAATTCGGGCGGGAATTTGATCGGGACCGGGTGATTTTTTGGAATTGATGGATTTAAGATGACCATCTATTCCACGACTAGTGATATTATTAGACTGCATTGGGTGATTATATAGGCATTGTAGCGGTATTTTAGCGGGCAGGGGCATAGGGGATTAGCATGCATCATCAAGCCAAAACAAATTGATAAATCAATTATCACCAACACTAAAATTATAATAAAGAAAATAAATTACTATCGACCACATGCATAAGCAATCGGGGATAATAAGTATCAGATTATTACGTGCCTTCAGCTGCGATGAGAGAACATCCACGTGGCACATGAGGAGAGATAAATAATACAAGTATTGGCTAAAAGATCCTGATGTACTGTTATGAGTTGTTTTATGGCTATTTTACATCTTACCGATGGAAGGCAATGCCTGGTATCTTCTTATCGTGCCGATTACTGCAGCCGTACGTCGAGCAGCAAAAACATCTGCGGATGCAAAGTAAATTTTCATTATTCTGGCTAAAATACGTACTTGCGGTAAGAAAAATAATATCTCATATAACACAATGAATCCCAAGAATTTACGTACCTTGAATACACTTCAAAAGTAACAGCCAACGACGAAACTGAAGATTTTCTCACCACGTAACCTTGAGCAAATTTGGCGTAGCTAGGTACCTAGAGCAATATGGCTAAATGCGCAACGGACTGGCTTCACCTTGGGAAACTATCGCCCCCTCCAGTCAACTCAATGATCTCTGCCATCTCTACTACTTAGTCTGGCCGCTAGAGGCATTTTTCTATGTGTATTAGGTACTGCTGTGGAGGAGAATATGAGCTTCCCTCCTCGCTTAGCTGTTTCCGAAGTCGAACACATTTCGCGAAGCACCATAGCGTGCGTATTTTATAAGGCGCTCAATTCCGGAATTCATTCTCCGGTGGACTCAAAAATACACGTCTTCTTCTACTCATAAGGCAAATTTGGTATTTCTCTTAAAAGGAGAAAGATGTGAGGAGGACGTTCCTCCTTTCCCTCCCCCGAGGAACCGCTACTGCCTAGGATCCATTGATAAAGGCTGGTTTTTGAGGGCTTGGTCATGAAATACTACTATTTCTTGACATTTCGTTGCCTTGACGCCGTTGCCATCGTTTCGATTTATTTATAAATCTTCATCAGGGCTATATAAGAAGAACATACCAATAATGTACACTTAAGGACTCAGTAGGAAAACCAACATATCTTTATACAAAAACAATAAACATAAATTTTAGCTACAGCAACAATGCCTTGGGAGGGATGATATAGTGTAATGAGCTTCAATAATATATACATAATGGCAAGGACACAGTGTCTCCTTTCGTTGTAATTTTGAGCAAAATTGCTTTGGTCCTGGCCAACGGTTGGTTGGCCGAATTGGTTAAATGTGAGCGTCATAATACCCATTTTAAACTCACCATTACCTGGACGTCCCAACAAAGATTTTGAAGATTTAAGTGACCGTTCAAAGAGACGAAAAAGGGCTGAAAAAATGCGTCTGATGAAGAATTAACATATGCGACTTGCATGAGCCAGCGTGCATCAGGGAACCGGGACGCGACCTCTATGATGAAAACAATCACTGAAATTCCGAGGGCAACAAAATTCAAGAAATTGGTTCATAGCTCGAAAGAAATTATAGTAAAAACATGTTCACCTCCAGAAGCTCTTTCAATTTTCGTAAAAGCTGATCTCACAAGAAAACAATACAAGATAATTCAGTCATCCAACAAAAATATATACCCATCATATTCCTTACTTCAAAGGGCTAAAAGGAATGTTACCCAAAAGAAGAATCGATCACCGTTACAGAAACCACTGCTGAGGTCAAATTACAGGACATAATGGATCGTATTACTACGAGGCTATGTGAATATGTATATGATGTAATTGATACCTTGGAAGATTAAGATAAACAGAATTTAGAGCTCGCATGCAAGTGGGGTTGTGATGGGTCCCGTCAATCACAATTTAAACAGATGTTTCAGGACAGCAACGATACAGATGCAAACATCTTCCAGATTCTTTTGTGCCACTACAACTGAAATGTACAGCTGAGTGCAATTAAAAACTTTTTTGGCATAACCCAGTCCCCTCATCCACTCGGTTTTGTCGGCCAATAAGAATACGATTCATGCATGGAAAACATCCAATGTGATTAACGAGGAAATTAAATATATGAAATATACGCTTTGAATTCCGTAGTTTTGACATCAAATTTTAATTTAGCGCACTCAAAAACTCCTCTGTGTACTGTGACGGTTCTCCCGGCCCGGCCCTGCCCGGTGGACCGAGACGACCCGCACAAAAAGAAATCTCTCACACGTAACCATCCCGTAAACGGGCGCGCGAGGTCCAAATACACGTCACCTCCGGAGAATTTACTTTAAAACAACCTTATCCGAATAGAATAAGGGTACGCGGGGGGATCCTCGACCCACCTTTGCTCCCTGCGAAACCCTCGGTCTGGGACGTAAAAATGGGGAAGGATGACACCAGACGTGCGAATGAAATCTCGAAAGTCAATTTGATTTGAACAGCTATATTCAAATTTGAACAAATGGTTCAAAAAACACACTAATATTAACCTAATGAATGAAGGATGAAAGATGAAACGGATGAAATCATTAACTTAGGATGAAATCACAAAAAAGAATGATAAATTTTACAACATTTAATCGCCTCTTGGCGTCAAATCACGTTGATTATTATTTTCTTCAATTCATTGTCCACGTTTTCGTCGGTACTTTAAACAAACACAAAATGGGAATATTCTGAGGCAACTATGACAGCTCACACTTCCTCTGCCACGGAATGAGAGTGGCTTTGAAAAAAACAAAACAAAAAAAAACAGGGGTTTAGTTTGTCGAGTACGTCTGCTACTTATCACGCATTGGCGAACCGTCCTCTCCGAGAAACGGAGACTGGAGCGTTGATATGGCTCTCCTCCGCGAGGTCCTCTGCTGGTGCGGGGACCTTCGTCCCCAACTTCATGCCACCGACTCTCGCCTCCAATGCCATCCGCATTCCAACTTCGTGCAATGCTTCTGTTCTCTTTGGCCGCCCCGATACGTCTCCAACTCGCTTCTCTTGCGTGCCCGTCCCACAATTTGCTCTCTCACCCGTCACTCTTAGTTCTTTTTTCTTTCTTTCTACCACCGTCTCCTTTCATACCCGATTACCGCGGGCAAATCACGTGAGTTAGGGGTGGTGGTTTCTACCAGAGGTGCGTGGAACTATATCACTTTGCACCTCCCAGTCAACACAACCATACACACTCACAGCCCCCCGACTCCGGGCCCATTCACTCACGCACACTCCACCGCAAGCACACCACTGGGAACAAAACAACCTCTCGTGACCTTCTCGCGTATTTCAGGCCCAAAATCCGTCGGGACCACGGTCGTAGAGAAGTGACGGTACATCCACTTCCACGTCTGTTGTCGTCCCTCTGTAATGGCCCTGGACCATTGCAGTGTCGAGTTTGAAACAAATTCAATAAGATCTTTAATTTTTGCCAGCTTTTGAGGTTAAGGTAGTTTGAGCGAAAAATCACTTCACCTAGAATTTGATGAATTTGGCCTCATTTTAAAGGAAAAAACTCTCATCTTTCCAATGATATCAAAATATAAACCTCTTGCCGAACTACTTTTCGAGCAATTTGCCTAAAAATATAAGCTGTTTTACATGGGGTAGATTATGCCTATGCGCTCCAGTGGGAGAATATTTAAAAAATTAGGAACTTCTAGCACTTAGATTTCGTCAAAAGACTAACTGTGTGTAGATTGCATGTTTTGTCACCTATTTACAAAAATGATCTATTAGTCACCACAGTAATTTTTACAGAATTGCAAAAAAACCTGCTGTTTTGGAGGGTTTTCAGACGCACGGCGGAAAAAAATAGGTCAAATTAGAGACTTATGTAGCTTTATTTATTTAATTACTGAGAATTTAAGTAATATATAACTATATCTTTGAGCCATTAATGTTACAATATTTATTTCATATTTCTTACAGACGCTGAAATAAAAAAATAAAATTTTGATATGGTCTCCATTGTGACTAGGGAACTATCTCGCTCAAACCACCGTAAATACTCCACTGTGCGGCGTCTACTTTTTTTGAGCAAACCCTCAAAAACCAGCCTTTATCAATGGTTTTACTTTGGTCGAAAACTGTGATGACAACTGCCTAGGATGTTTCGGAAAAATTGAGTGAGTTATGTGATTTGAAACTTGGTGATAAAATATTGGTGTATTTAAAGGTTAGCAAGAATAAATAGCCCGACGTGGAAATGATGGGAAAATGATTTATCAGTACCAATTTTAGTGCCTGGAGAAAGACTTTTCACGGACATCGTTCATAATAATTCAATGGCGAGTATGCCTGAAGTTCGCCTTACCTGAATTCGTAAGTGGATACAATTCGGTTCAGAAAAAATATTGATTTTTTATGCTTACCTCAAAACGTCATGGACATTATGTTCTAAATCTTCTTGATTTTTAAAGTAATAATTGCATGGTTTTAATTCTGCTGAATTACTTTTGATTGCTTTATTAAATTAAAGTTACTAAATCATTTAACTTTATTTTAATATTTAAATAGAAAATTGATGTCTTAGTTATTTTTCCTCGGATATTTTTAAAAATCTAGCAATTTTTATTTGATTTAAAAGTTCTGGCCAAGCCGAGAGTCCAAATTTCTTTTTTTTCCAAATCACTGAAGAGCGCACAAAACTAACTGTTCTTAAGTATATCAAAGAATTGCTTATTATTTTATTTTTTGAAAACGAGGCAAGACTCGAGGTCAGAAAACGAGACAGACGAGATTGACTCCAAGTCTCGCATCGCGGTAACACTTCTCAAGATGCGTGTTCTTTGCTGTAATAACCACAAGAATTGCCGTTTAGACCATCACCTTAATGCCATTATTTAAGAAAAAAGTGCAAGTTTTTAACTTTGCCGTCATCTTGGACGCCATATTGGATATCTCGCTTCCGTCTAAGATTTCGACTTGGTAACAAGCATTTTTGTATTGAGCGGGTTTGAAACATCAGGGAAACCGTCTTAAATCACATGTTTCTTGAAATACTTCTCGCAACAAAACGAGAGCTATTTTCCAAAATCTTGCCTAGACTTTTAAGATTATAGGTTTCATTTTGCGACCGTCAGTTTTATTACGTAAACTTCGACCTTCACTTGAATTTCTATATAGTCCAGTGCGTATGTCTAAAAGAAAGGCTAAAAATCGAGAGGAATCTTAGTAGCGATTTTATTTCGTAAATGTGTTGTGGGCGGTGATAGATAATGCCTCTTATCTCGAGATTCAAAAAATATTTTCCGCGTAATTGTTTTGTTACTAATGTTGTTAATTGCTAATGCTACCCAAAGTAGTGTGATTAAAGTATAAGGTACTGCGAAAAAAAATAAAAAATAATAATTATATTTAAATTTCGTAATTTTTCTGATATGTAACTTTGTTCTATAAACATACAAATGCGCTAGTAGTCATTTTCTATTCGAGGTACCTCAGGTTGATAAAAAGAAGGTTCTACGATGTCTAAAATCCGAGTTATTGCAAAATATTACAGCCCACTCGGATTTGAAGATTCATTTTCGATTCCGCAGCGCGTGAGATATGCTCGAGCCTCTCCCCCTACACCGTACCTCGAACTCTAAACGGTAGCGTCCCGTCACTTTAACCAGTTCTAATTTCGTTGGTCTCTCATATAAAGTTTTGAAATAAATTGGATATTATAGTTTGAATAATTTTTAAAAAGTGGTGCAGATTTCAGCCCTTAATGCTAATTAATAACGGTGCTGTGATGTTATAAAAAAAGTTGCTATCTCTGCTTCTATTGGTTGGAGAAGATTCTTTTAATCTTAAATTCGTGTTTTTCAACCTGCTTTTCAAAGCTTTTTATTAAAAATATTTAACATTGAAAATAAAAAAGATATTCTATTTGTTTATAAGCAAAAAGGTTACTTTTTTCAATGGAAAATTTGACGACCTTCTTTTGAAAAATTCGACTATTCGTTTTCACACCTTATTAGATAAGCTCTTGCACTTCAAAATGCGCGTTGCTATACATTTTTTTATTAAAAATTAGCAACTGTACAAGCGGTCAAATTTAGCGGTTTTTGCCCCAGGCGGGATAAACAAATAGAATTTTGCAAAAACTGTTGAACCTACAGCACCCGTCTATTGCAAACTTTTTAAGCTTTGGAAAACTCATGTCGTAAAGATAGATTGAATGATTTTAAATGAAGTTTTGCAAAGTCATAACAATAACATAAAAGGTCAATTTTCGTGTTTTTTTGCAAAAACATTTTTATTTGTCAACCGATTTTAATTTAATAAGTCTTAAATTGATCGTATGTTAAATACGCACAAATCTCATTGCTTCATTTTCTCTACGACCGATAGTTATTCCAATAAACTTTTTTGAAGATTTTCGAAGCTCATGTTTATGGTATTCAGGTTTCTGGTTCTGCGATTACATTATTTAATATTATGCGACAGTTTCGCCGTGCTATGCTGCAGGCTTCGTCGGGCTTTTAAGAGCAACAATGGTCTTTTTTTAAAAGTAAATGAACAATTCCAGCAGTTGATGATTTTGAGAAGTAAAAAACTTAATTTCGAATAAGTCTCTTCCAGGTATAAGGGAGTTTATAACTATCCTCTCTATTGATGTTATTTGGTCTTTTTTCTATTTCAATCGCCTCCCTTATGAGCCGTGGAAAGTAACTGCTTTCTTTGTGTAGTACTCTTGCCGTCTCGATGTTATTTGGTCTTTTTTCTATTTCAATCGCCTCCCTTATGAGCCGTGGAAAGTAACTGCTTTCTTTGTGTAGTACTCTTGCCGTCTCGATGTCAATGGCGTGACCTTCCTCTAACGTAGTGTGCTCAGCCACGGCAGAGTGATACCAGTCTTTCTTCCGGATTGCACGTTCATGTTCCTTTAATCGGCATCCAAATGCTCTCTTGGTTTGCCCCACATATGATCTACCACAACTGCAGAGAAGTTCGTACACACCTCATACATTGTGGGTGGTAATGGATCTTTAGTCCCTCGTAGATGATCTCTGTATCTTGTGATAATGTTATACTTTTTCATTATTCTACCTATGCGATCGGTCGTACCCGCAATGTAAGGCAGCATAACATACCCCAGAGGTTTAGGAGTCTCCTTCTCTGTAGGTTTTTCTGATGTCACTCTTTCAATTAATTTGTTACTAAACCCATTATTGTTTAATGCCTTCTTCAAATGGTGTATTTCTTGTGTGATGGAATCAAGATCGGAAACTTTTCTGGCGCGATCAAACAGGGTCTTGATAACAGAGGCCTTCTGTTTTGGATGGTGGTGTGAGCGTGCGTGAAGATATCGATCGGTATTTTCTTTCTGTACACACCATGTCCAAGTGTACCATCATCTTTTCTTTTAACTAGGACATCCAGGAATGGTAGCTGTCCGTCTTTTTCGATTTCCATCGTGAACTGGATCGAAGGATGCTGACTATTCAGATGTAATAGGAACTCCTCGAGTATCTTTGTTCCATGCGGCCAAACGACGAATGTATCGTCAACATACCTTAACCAAATTGTTGGGTGATGGTCAAAGGTGTTTAACGCTTCTTTTTCAAATGTTTCCATGTACATGTTGGCGATAACAGGAGACCCCATAGCCGCCCCCGTCCCTTTGCTCATATATTTCTCCGTTCCACATGAAATATAAATTTTTTAAACAGAATTCTGCCAATTTTAGGTAGTCGCTCGGGAGGCCTTAGTTTGTGAGTTCCTTCAATATATTGATCGAGTCCAATACAGGCACTTTAGTGAAAAGTGAGACGACGTCAAAACTCACAAGAATATCAGATGACATTAATTTTAACTCATGAATAATTTCGATAAAATGTTCAGAATTTTTTACATGGGAAGAGGTTAAACCAAAAAATTCTTGAATTACTTTAGCCAGATGTTTAGCCAGTTTATAAGTTGGGGAACCAATGGAACTTACGATGGGTCGTAAAGGGATGCCAGTTTTGTGAATCTTTGATAACCCGTAGAGTCGAGGTGGTTTCGATGCCGATGGCTTGAGAAATTTCTTTTCTTCGTTTGGAATAGAAGAACCTTTAATGATATCTATTGTAGCTTTTTCTGCCTTCGCTGTTGGATCTTTCTTAATTTTTTTGTAAGTTGGATCATCAAGCAGTTGTGTTATCTTATCATCATATTCTTCTCTTAAAAGAACTACTGTGGCATTCCCTTTATCTCTTGATAATATTATTATATCCTCATTTTTGCGTAACGAAATTAATGCTTGCCTCTCTTCCTTCGTTATATTTGATTTCGGAGGCTTCGATCTCTTGAAAACATGGGCAGCTTCTTGTCTAATGTCTTCAGAAATTCTGGCTGGTAATTTCTTCAAAGTAGATTCAATGCAGCTTAAATAAATATATATTAAATATTCATATATAAATATTATATATTAAATATATAAATATTAAAAATACTATTAAATATTCCAATGCTTGGTAAAAACTACTATTTCCATGTTATTGTTTAAATAAAACAATTACGCGGAAAATATTTTTTGAATCTCGAGATGGGAGGCCTTTTCTATCATCGCCCACACACACGTTTACGCAATAAAATCGCTACTAAGAATTTTTTTTAAAAATTACATATGCACTGGGCTAATAGCTCTCCTAAGTTTATGAGCCATTTATGTCAAGTTTATGAGTCATCTAATACAAGCATCAAAAGAAGCTATTTCGGACTATAGTTTTCTATAAATGTCATCCATTTTTTTTCGGTGTTTCGAAAGCTAAACGTAAAATCGTCCACGGTGCGGATAGTTTCTGCTTGTCGGTAGGATTGACCGATGGAGGACTCAGCCTGAATGGCGCAAGGCTGTTCTTTCCGCGAGTGTGTCGATTTCCTTGACGTGTCCGCACGCACGAAAGAGAAGCCTACGGTGGTCACCTCCTCCCGTCCCCTGACTGTGAAGTCTCTCACAGGTAGCAAGTGATCATGAGATCTATTCGGAGCGAGGTTTGTGACAGCACAGTTTTAAACCCCACCCACATTAGTCCGGAAAGTTTTACGTATTTTCACATTAAGTATGGAACCACCCCAATTTTGCTTCGTTGATCACCGTGGAAATGTTTACTCTCACGAAAATACAAATCGTTCGGTTACATTTATAATTGAGCCACTCTTTGCTTTTTGGAAACGTTTTTCGTGGGAAACTTCCCATTCACTTTTGACCTTAAGTTCGCCTCCCAAGAATCTCTGAAATGTTTGGCCAAAACATATGCGAGTTCGTGATATTTACTAATCTGTCGAAGATTCCCTGCATGAAGTCATGTTGATGCGTATTTCTCAGTTTGTATCCATCTCATTATGGTCATTTTGGTCTCGTATTGACGCGCTTTAAAACCGAAAGTGAAGTCGCCTCGCACCGACTCACGGCTCAACTTGCTTCGCACCCGGCGGCAAAAGAGCACGTAAGCAAACGATGCAAACAGCTGGTGAGACGGTGTATAAGCGAATTAGTGACTAACGGTTAACGAAACAGTAATTTAGCAAGTTTACTCGTAAATATTTACGATTCCGTGTCATTGGGAATTCTTAAATATTATTGATATATTGGAACCAGCCCCTCAGGATACCGTTGTACCGTTGTCTAAGCCGTCGTCCGACGCCAGAAGTCCGCAGAGTCCTCTTTTGGCGATCACCCCTTCGGCGTCTTCGGTGTGCACCTGTTTCGTTCCACCCCTCTTTAGGATATGCTTGAAGGAGGCATCGTCCCCCCCTCTTTGTCTCTTTCCCCGCGAAGTTTATGTGACCGCTTTATTCCGACAGCTCCCTCCACCCCCTCTCCGAGCACCGGAATTAATTTCGTCCCACCCCGCTAATACCGTTAGAGAAATGCTCGGCGAATTTAGACGTCACCGCTCACCTATGAACGACGCCGCCTCATGCCGCGGCTTGAAGAATGTCATGGCTAATCCATTGCCGTAGTCAGGTTGGGTCGTTCTTCTGTTGCCGTCGGCTCGGGAAATCAAGGAGTGAAGAAAGTACTTTTTCACTACGTTTGTACTGGTTCTCTTCGCGGATTCTCCATTTTTCCGTATTGTTGGCTCTGGACGCTAATCTATGGGAAGGTGATTCTGTTGCTTTCGAGAGAAGCTCGTTCCAAGTCCATGTGGAATCTTTAATATTGTGCTGGCCCCCTGCTTGTGCCCTGCAAAACTGCCTCCCTACTCTACTATAATCGGTTCTTCGGCTATGAGTCAGCTGCCTCTTCGACGAGTAACTGGTGGAGAGTTTTTACGGTTTTTACCCTAGCGAAGTTTTCATGGTTTTTACCCTAGCGAAGTTTTCATGGAAATTTAGGCCAAGTGCCCCTTTTTCCCATTCCCTCCCCTTTCGTGGCTCGTGTCCCGAACCCAAGCCACCCAAGTCCGGAACCCAAGGTTCCTGTGTCGGCTCGCGGGTAGTGTGTGTGTGTAGGCGTAGTACTTGTCCATTCGTGAATGGCATTTTTTTCGAATGTACAGCGTGTATTTTACGTGTGTGTGCCCAGGGGCCTTATTCAGTAGGGACTCGATGTGGTCGAACTTCGGGAAATCCGTGAATTTGACGTCATTTCCCCCTGACATATCTCAACTTTTAAATGGCCCTATTTGAAATTTTAGAGGCTGTGACGTCAAAATTTCGTCACTTTCGAGGCTCGGAATTTCCGAGAACATACAGAATAACCCCCCTGGATTGCACGCAGGGTGCTTGGAAGTATACATATTGCCAGAATTTTAAGGTATTAAGGACCAACGTTACTCGCTCAGTGACTTTAGAAAAAAAATAAAGAACGGCAGAGCCACCGTGCAGCAGCGATTAATCGATTTGGAGCATTTTCCGGAAATTTTCTCCGTTTCCATCTCCTGATTCTTTTTTATCTCCTCTCTCTCTCTCTCTCCATCCCGTGAAGTAAATTATGTTGATTGCTTTTTTTTTGTCGCCCTTCCTCGAGGAAGAATTTTTTCTCGAAGCGCATCGATCAATCCAGCCGGAGTTATTTTGTAATCACACTTGAGTGAGAATGCGTCATAAAATGTGGAAAATTACGTCATTTTTCGTAGTTCAACTCCGCCACCCAGGTGGCGTGACCATCTTGGGCTCTCAAGTGGTGAACTGCCGGTCTATTTATCTAACTCATCCGCTCTTTCGACTCTTGATCCGTATCTTTCGACTCTTGATCCGTTTCATTTGGCTCAGCATTTTATTAGTTCCATATCACCTGTCGTTAGGAACGTGAAATGGAGCCACCATCGGACCTTGATCGGACCGATTGTGAGCCGATCATTAAGAGAGCAAAACGGATCTCCCGCCTTCCCGCAAAGAGTCATTAAAAAGGTGAGATTACGAAATAACCCCCCATAACAGTAGCAAACAGTAAATAAAGACAAAAACAATCAATCAAAACCATGGGTACAAGGTGAAAATAATAAAAAATACAAACATAACATAGGCAGAAAGGAAGGTAAATGGGAGAGGTATTATTTATTCATAGGAAGATGGGACATGACGAGATTGATAAATGAGTCTGAAGAGAGATAAAAACGGATCAATATTATGAGGCAAAGAATTCAGTAGGGAGGCGGAGAGGCGGTAGTGAAGTGAGTGAGCGCTTGACAAGGGATAGTCTGGGGATAGACATAAAGAGTAAGGAATGCGTACTTGTGGATCGACTAGGAACTCTGAAATTAATGGAGGAAAGCAATTCAGAACAACTGAATGAGTTTAGAGTATTGTAAATAAATTCGTTGTTTATCATATCGACCTGACAATTTGATATTTAGGGAAGTAATATCGAGTTTAGGTCATGAAATTAAAATCAGATATTCTTTGCAAACGTTTCGGAATTTAATTATTCCATCGTCAGGGCTTAGAAAACATTCATTTGATACTTTCAACATCAGGTCATTAATTTCATGACCTAAACTCGATATTACTTCCCTATATATTGTAAATAAATTTTAAATGTTTTAATTCTTTGACAGAGATCAGGGATTGACAGAGAAGATAGGATCGAACAAGTAGGCATGTTGCGGAAATCTGCAACCCTGTGTTTTACAATTCTGGCGAAGACTCTTGTGATACTGTTAGGAGAGGCGAGATTGGTTGGAGCTGCGACGGACCATATGGGAGAGCAATATCCAGTGATTGGAAGGACAAATGCTGTGAAGTATGATTTCAGAGCTTGGGGATCAGTCATTTCCGTGTAGGAGGCCTAATAGAGACATGGATTTGCTCTTGATTGAATGTGGTCCGAGAAGTTCAGTTTACTATCTGTTGAGTTAAGTACTCTTAACAGATAGTAAACTGAACTTCTCGAAAAACACCATAATAAACACCGAAAACCGTCAAATTAAAATACTACTACATAACCATCAAAACTCACAGTGGGACCGCAAAATTCAAAATTGAAAAACCCAAGACCATTCACTCTGGAAATTAGCCCGCCAACTCCGTAAAAAGAAAAGTCACTCTCCTCCTCTCCACCACGACAACCACATTTACACATCTCCCTCTGATAAAGCCAACCTTTTTGCTAAAGTTCTGGGGGAAATATTTCAATTAAACAATAATAACGATAACACAGTCTTTCACAAGGAAGTAAATGAAACCGTCACTTCCTTCATTAACTCACCGTCCTCTCCACCAAATCTATGTACTTTAAAAGAAATATCCTCCCGACTAACAAAGCTCCAGGCCCCGATGACATTTCTTTGAAAGCCATTAAACTTCTACCTTCCGAGTTTCTCCCCTCCTTCCTGCATCTTCTTAACACTTGTATATACCTAAATTACTTCCCCTCAAGTTGGGAAAGCAGCGAAATCATTGTACTCCCGTAACCAAATAAAAATTTAACAGACCCTAACAACCACCGTCCCATTTCTTTAACGTGCTGCTTCTCCAAAATTTTTGAAAAACTCATTCTTATTGAATTAAAAAAAAATTTCCTTCCCCTACAGATCCCCGAACAGGCTGGCTTCACTCCTCACACTTCCACAATCCACCAAATTGCCCGACTCACCGATAATGTCTTAAATGATCAACACTATGGGAGACTTACCACTGCAGCCTTTCTCGACGTCAATAAAGCGTAAGGAAAAGTCTGGCATCAAGACCTAATATTCAAAACTGTTAACCCTTAATTGTCCATCCTACCTCATCAAATTAATTAATTCATTCTTGCAAAACCGTACCTTCTCAGTAACCCTAGAAAATAATCGTTCCCCGTCATATCCTATCCTTGCTGGTGTGCCACAAGGAGCCGTCCTGTCCCCCACCCTATATAACATCTACACCAATGACCTTCCTACCTCCCCCAACACTAAATTATATCTCTTTGCCGATGACACAACCATTACTTCTTCTCACAGATGGCTTATCGTAGCCCGACGGAATGTACAAAACCACCTAAATAATTATCACGCCTGGGCAGAAAAATGGAAAATCACTATCAATCCCACCAAATGTACAGAAGTCCCATTTTTTCACAACCGCAAAGTAAAATCCGTCAGACGCTCAGACCCTCCTCTCACCCTCAACGAAATCGCAATTCCCACAGCCAAGCAAACTAAATTCGCACTTCAATCCGACTTTTAAAATAAATAAATGAATACTGAAAATATTTTTAATACTTTTTAAATAATTAATTTGTCTGTAACTTGTGTAAATAACAAATTATCATTTAAGGTTTTATCTAAAAATAATTATTTATACCTACTACTCGTATAGTAGTGCAAAGTAAATAAATACAACTGGTGTGATAGTCCGCGGGCATGGCAGTTCATAGTCTGTGGACATTATTATTTCCAAAAAACAATCCCTTTTGAAAGTTATTTATTTTGATTAATATAATACTATTGTATAATAATCATAACTGTTCATGATATAAGTATTGTAATATTTACTGAAAACAGTCTGTGACAGTTCTGTATGTTTTAATGAAAAGGACATTTATATATATATATATATATATATATATATATATATATATATAATGAAGATAGTATGTCTGTGTTGCACGTCCGTCAGTCCGTTTTTAAGTGACGCATTTGACAGGTGGTCGACCAATTTATATAGTTTTTTATGGAAAAGAAATTTTATAGCTAAGATGTTTTTGGCAATTCTTGCGAACTAAGGGGCTTAAAGTGAGTTCCTCCTTCATTTATTTATCAGTACATATATGAGCGTAATGTACCGCTTGATGAAGGTTTTAATTAAATTGAAGGTTAATCCTGATTGTCAGTGGAAGCAAAGGAATTTGGACTCCTCCTATGCATGAATTTCGTTCACCCAAGTGACCATCCACTGGGAGAGGTTTCTTTTAATCTTGTGAACACGTGTGTTGCCCGAGGCTTAAAGTCCAAGTGTCACATAATGCCATATAATTAAGAATCATTTTCTAATATATTTCTTGCATTCACTACGATATTCAAAAACTTGCATTGATGCCTTCTGAACCATTTAATTCCAATCCGGGAGGCAGATGACAAGCAGCGACGGTGCTATCAGACACGCAATCATTAACGAGATGACTCGCAAGATGGTTCGTGATTGCGTCGTAAATTTAAGAGGCATGGTCGAATGGCAAAGTTTTTATGCATGTGATCATAGGTATACGCCGTTTCTTAAACCTCGTCGTGATGTCATGGTGAATAATTTATTTAAAGTAGATGCTACTACAGAAATAGTTATGGATGATAGAGCTGAGTTTATAAATTTTTAATTATGTAATGATTGACGTTAGAGACCGAATTTCATCGGATAACTTGTCATTGAATGGTATTCATTGATAATCGCAACGGCTGTTACCCATCCATGATGTCTTCGCGACTACGTAATGTCTGCCTCACCGACAGACATATCCTGTGCATACCTAAGGGGGAGAGTATTAATGGCTTTCTTGATGAACGAAGGTTTTTTCCAATTAACGTACCCTTGGCGGTCATTCTGTATCTCCGAACCGATCGGCACGGAAGCCTTTTCGTCGGGTGGGACGTTACACCGACTCAGAGAGAGCAGCAGTGCGATTCTGTACGCACCCGATCGGTGCGCCGGCGAGCTCCAGTCGGTGGATCCCACCGATACGCAGAAGCTTTTGGTACGACAGAGAATCAGTCGGTTTGCTTGAGAAACACCGAAGCAAATGGCTTATACATTTGGATTTTTAGTCTGAAATAGGATGATTTGAGACTTGTAATAATGAATATACATTTTTTCATGATTGTAATAGCGACGTAATTTGTTCTTAAGAGAAATAATGAACGAAATGCAAAATTCGATGAAGTTAAGGTCATTTAAGTGACGATCGAAAAGAGAAACTTCTACACAACTAGAATTGTATTTTCTTGCTCGAGAATCTGGAGAATGATTTTGAGTTACATTTTGATTTATTTTCGGTTTTAGAATTCATATAATGGTTTTTGTTTTATTCCGTCTTGTATTGATACTTATCTTGCATCTTTCCATTTTGCTATAAATGTTGTGGGCTTCTGTTGTTAGTGCCAGGAAGGAAAACATATTGGCATAATCGGCGTCGTATCAGCGAGGGACGTTTGATAGAATCGATCATTGCAGCGGTGGAAGCCAATTGTTGAGATTTCTTATTAAATTTTTGTTGCAATTTCGGCATGACAAGTTTTCAATGCTATATTTTCTCTGCACAATTATTTACTTCCTTTCCAGCAATCAAATGTTCAAAAAGCCTTTGCTAAATTATTTATCTTTAACGGTTGAACACTCTTTTGATTCATCTCTGGGTTTATGTTGCCGAATGCAGTTAAATACGCTACATCGTTTGTCGCCGCTCCTAAAGCGACCTCAGTACATAACAGTCATGATAATCCAATGACCTTCACGCGGTATCTCATTAATTTTTTGGCCGTTACCTCTCCTCTTTTTTAAGCTGAGGTGGTTGTTTTTTAATGAGGTTTTGGATGAATTTTCGTCCGAACGCGAGTGTTGATTTTCTTTCCACCTCCGAAATCCGTGGAATTGGAATTCGGCAGGGAACGCATTTTTCAATCGTTAGTGTGTTTCCTATTTTAAGCGAAGGAGTGCTCTCGCTCGCGAGGAACTACTAATGAAGTATATTCTTCCGAAGTCGTAGTGAACAGTTTATCAACTCGGTGACGCAGATGACCGCTTCCAAGTGACCAAACAGGAAGGAAGGACGAGGGCGCTTTTGCACTTTGGCCCGCGCGGGGTCATCCTCCCCTTCACCCTGGCGGGACTGGTTATAGGTGGGCGGCTCCCGCTTAGCCAGGTATCCTCCCGCTCTAGGAGGGAAAGGGAAGGAGGGGTCGCTGGGAGAGACTGCAGCAGCGCCTATGCAGTCATTCGGCGTTGTCGACGGTCCCGTTCCTCGGGGACTATCTCCTTCTCCTCGAGGATTCTCGCTTCCTGCTCTCGTGCATTGCTTGCGTATGTGGCCATTATCTCCAGGAATCCGGTTCGTTTGAATCTGCTGTGCGATCTAAGGTTAGGCAACAAATACCTGTATTCCCCTCTACCGGGTACTATTGTTTTCTATTTAGGAACTACTGGTCGGTATTTGAAAACGGTTTTACCTGAGAAACCGCTATTGAACGTACCAGTGCCAGGGAAGCACTGCCATTTGGTGTTAAATTGTTCAATTACTTTGGGAAAATAGTCTAATGACAGTTATGCTTAGCAATGGGAAACTAAATACTTGTTTAAATTTTTTTATTAATTACTGTAATTGTGATGTACTTTTCAAGTAATTCACTGAGTTAATTTATGATGATAACCAATGAAAAAATGAAAAAAAAGGTTTTTTTTGGGATAGTCGACATCATCAGGTCTGATGACGATGTCAGACCGGAGAATTTTGACTATTCGATGCAACTTGGTTGTTATTAAATTTTACATCTTTTAAACCAATGTTGTTTAACCAAGTTTTTTCCAAATAAGTTCAAATGAAATGCCATAAAGTTAGACCTGAGACAGTTATATTTAGGCTTGTGCGATGAGTCGATTAATCGAAGTCATCGGCGATGATTTTAGTCATCGCGGTGCGATGACTGTAATCGATGACGATGAATGTCATCGACCATCGATGTCGATGAGTCGATGAAAATCATCGATGCCGATGAGTCGATGCGAATCATCGATGTCGATGAGAATCATTGATGTCGATAAGTTGATGCGAATCATGAGTCGATGAGAACCATCGATGAGGATGATCGATATCCTTATATCACTAATTTTTCTTCTTTTTGTCCATACATTTGAACGCCTTAGATCTAAAATTATGTATAAAGTATAAGCACCCCAGCTATTGCGCCTTGAGGACGATGGCAGGGCCACAGTGGGATTTTTGGAATTCATGTTTTTCCTCAAGTTTGTAGTAGACGATACAGAAGTAGCGATCACGTTCAATCACGGTTAATACGCAGTAGCAGTGGTAGCATTGTATTCGTTGGTTGCACTGGTGCAGTTGGTAGCAGCGGTAGCAGCCTGAGCTAAATCGGCTAAATTCACCGAATTCACAGTCACAGTGATTTCGATTATTTAGTCACAGGCTGTGATTGCTACTTTTCAGTATCGGTGATTCAATCACAGCGATATATCGCTCATCACTACTGCACAGTTCATCGAGAGTCATCGAGCATCGCAATTTATCGATCATCGGCATTTATCGATCATCGACATTCATCGATCATCATTATTCATCGATCATCGATATTCATCGATAGTCATCGATCATCGTGTACACTCTATACGATGATCGATGACAGCCATCGTCATCGAAACATTTCGATGAAATTTTTTCATCGACAATCGATGACCAAAATCGGTCATCGCACAAGCCTAGTTATATTTGTTGTTCAAGCTATTTTTGAAAATATTATTTCCAACTCCACGTCTAGAGCTACCGTTCCATTAATTTATTTTAAAAACTTCTAAAACAGGAGGAGGTGAAAAATATTTTGCACTGCTAAATAAAGTTTAAAGATAGATGATACCAAATTTGGTTTATGAGAAAAACAGAGCACAAGCATTGCTTTTTCTTTATTTTGTTTTAAGGCCGTTGTGTTCGTCCTGATATTAATGCTGCCCCTTAATACGTTGGTGCAGCAAGTTTATTTTTCCTTTGAATTCCCGTAAAACATAAAAAATATGTTGGCCCTGTGTATTAGTTTTTCGGGTGTTATTATCCCGGGTGTTATTAGCTAGTGGAAACTACTTAGATTCACGAAATTGTTCTACCACAGGTTTTTGGATCACTGATGGAGAAAAAATGTTGAATCCTGAATCTTGAATGCCATCACATAAGTAATCTTGCTAATATTTGTGTCGATGACCTAATTTTCTGCTTTAGTTTCTTGCTCCGAAGAAAGTCTCTTGCCTTTGTATTTAGGACTCAACAAATTAACTAAAAAATGAATGGGCTGTAGAGCTTGTTCCATTCGCTTCTTCATCTCAACTTTATATGGTTCCAAGTCATCTCTTTCATAGAGATATAACCACAATTCTACAGCCTCAGCGATGTTAGTTATGTCTGCTTGAAAACGGTCTAATTTACAGCTAACTGTTTTCAGCTGCCGCAGAATATATACAGCATTCTTGTAAATGCTTACATTGTCCAATATTTTGGTAATATTTTGGGGAATGTTTTCTCAATGTTCAGTCATTATTTCTACATACTTAGAGTAATTCTCTATGTATGTATTGACACATTCTTCTTGTGAATTCCATGGAGTTGAGTTGGGTATTTGTGGCCTACGGCCGTCTTTCTCCTTTAACCATCCATGTGGTTGATGATGGTTGCGAAAGAACATCTGTACTTTAACTACATGTTTGATGACTGTTTTTGGTGTCACTTCGTTTTCCAGTAAATTAATATAATGTGCTGAACAGCCATAAGTAATTAAATCTGGAAAATCTGTTCGAAGTCTTTCTCGCACCTTACTCATCTTGCTCTCGTTATCGGTGCAAATTGCAAAAACTTTTTTCCCATACTTTTCTTCAACTCTTTTTATAGACTTTATCGCCAATTCTGCACAGTAGTTTTATATTTTGGAATTCGCTTCACAATCAACTGTGTCCAACAAAAAGGTGCTTTCTCCAGTATGAATACTTATGGCAACGATTGGGTCATTTTTTATGTTAGACCAATTATCTTGCAACAGCTTGACACTGCTTTGGTCATTCTGTAACTGAAGTATAGTTTCACACTCTACTTCTTCTGCAATTTTATTCAAGAGCTCACCAGCTAATGCCAAACGATCAGGGCCAGTGAAGCCGGGTCGTAATGCTTGAGTCATATCTTTATACTACTGACTTTAAGCTGCGTTGAAAGATATATTAGTTGCATAGAACAAGTTTGCAACTAGTATATGGGTCATTCCACCTCAATTCAACAAACGTTTGTCCCTTAGGGTCTCAGATTTTGACAAAAATTAGTGTATGGGTACAATATCAACTCAAACTGAATACCCTAAAACAGTTTTGTGAAAAAAAAGTTTTTGAGCGAATTATGCTTATTTTAATTTTTTCGCATTTTTAGCAAAAAACAGAGCCTTAAATCATATTATCCCTTATATCTCCGCTTTTAATTGTCATACAGCAGTTATTAATAGATATTATTAAAGCTAAATCTTTATTAAATGCAAATATATCAATAAAAAATTATTTTCTTCTTTTCCCTATTGCTGTTAATTACTAATGTTTAAAAAATTGTTAATAAACTTTTCTCAAATACTCCATCTCAGAATCGGCCGAAACTTTGTTTTCATAATCTAAACATACCCAGCTAACTACTCCAAAAATAAAATTTAGTAGCAATTCATAAACGCGTTTTTTATAAATATTTAAACATTTACGATTTTCTCTCGCGCGGCCCGTCGGCTCCCCCATTTGAAATACATGCAGCAGACACGCGATGCAAGCCTGAAAATTTCCTAATTGCTCAAGGACGTGGCTATATGAGATAAAAATATATTATAAACTATAAATGTTATCAAGAATTGGGTATTTTCCAAAATTTTAAATTTAAGTTTACGGATCTTTATATGTTACTTAAACTCGAACAAGCTTGCGGAGTGAAAGTAGTTTTAAAATTGATTCAATATTAATTGAGATATTTAAGATTAAAATAGTCGAAATTTCAAATTTTTTTACGCCGCTGCGAAACGAAATCTGATTGGCTTGACGTCATTTTCGCTGAGCGATAGACGGATGTGAGGGAGAAAGTGAGTAACTGTAGAAGATCTACCGTATATTTAAAGATTTTTCATTGAAAACATAGACTATGGCGTGCAATGGTTTTATTAAATAACCACATAAGATAATTTACCCAAAGTGGATATGTTTATGGTAGGCGTTTTAATGAAGAAGGACGAGCTATTTAATGCTGCGGAAATTCGTTGAGCTTAAGTCCAAAAAATGTAAGCCTAAAGTTTGCTTTTAAAATCGTCATTACTGTTTTATATCATTTTTGATACATATAATTATGTATTTGGTGTATGAACTTTATTAACTGTTTTTCCAATACACTCATAATCATTATGATACTTCTTTCTTTATCGAAGTCCATATCAGTCCATGTAACAGTAAACAAACAATATCTTAGTAACATAACACAGTACTCGCCAAATGTTTGTGCTGCCAATACTTGACACACTTAAAACGTTAATTCTTTATTTGCTAATTAGTGATTGTTTGTAGAGGAGGTTTCTAGAAGTGGCTTATCTGCAGTAGAAATGCCTAAACATAGATTCTCATCTCCTAAATGTCTATTCAAAGTTTAATTTAAGTGTTGTTATATTATAAAGCTTCTCGTGAGAGTTATGGTGATAATGCTATAGGATACGTCCAAATAAAGAGAGATGGATCACTGTGCACAGTCATTGCAATTATATATCCAGAACACAAAGTGCGGAGTAAAGTATACATTTTTACGGGTGGACATTGAGGAATCCAAGGAAGAAATCTCAATCATTCAATGTCGTGATTGTGTGAACAAATTTCTTGTTCGGTGTTTCAACCGATGTATTCGTACATTGTGGCACAAAACACCATCTATATCCCTTACTTAGATACCATTTAAAGGCATATCTAGAAACGCGAACACGTCAGAAACCAATTTCGCCGCATTTGTTACCACTGTAAGCATAAGGAAACGCCTGGGTCTAAATGTAAACAGCGAAAATGACGTCACAGGCCATTCGGTTGTTTTCGGAGTGTGCTCGGGAGCTTTCGTAACCTTCTACTTTCTTTAGATTTTAAAACCGAAATTCATACAATTTGATAAGAAAATTTTTAGCCAATGCAATAAGTTCTAGTAACTGAATCAGAATATCGATAGTTTGAAATACGTGGAAAATACCCAATTGTTATTTGTTCTGTTAAATGGATGTTTGCAGAGAAATTTACCATTGAGCCCCACTTTCTATGCGCGAAAAATTTTGCTAACTACTCCGACACAATCGATTGAAAACTAACGAGAAAGCAAAATCCTTGTATTTAAAACAAATTTAAAATGGCTAAGTTAGCATGCTTTCCGTAAACATATGATGTCCTAACTTGTAGGAAGGGGTCCTCTCGGAAATATTTTATTTGAGGATCCTGTTACTCCTGCCTGTAACTACAGCTGAATCCTCGTCCCATGCTTGGACGAAGAGAGTCTCTTCATTAAAACCACTCCATTTGATTCGGGACTCCAAAAATAAAAAAAGGAAGTTTATCATACCTCTTTCATAACAATTGTTGTCAACAAGATGACAGATATAGCTACTAAATGTCAGTTATCAACAATATATTAGGCATGCTATATTGCTGACATTCGGGCTATTGTCCAATAATTGGTCTTTTAACGTGCGAATAACACTCGAAAAACTAATACACAGGCCCAACATATTTTTTATGTTTTACGGGAATTCAAAGGAAAAATAAACTTGCTGCACCAACGTATGAAGGGGCAGCATTAATATCAGGACGAACACAACGGCCTTAAAACAAAATAAAGAAAAAGCAATGCTTATGCTCTGTTTTTCAAATAAACCAAATTTGGTATCATCTATCTTAAAACTTTATTTAGCAGTGCAAAATATTTTTCACCTCCTCCTGTTTTAGAAGTTTTTAAAATAAATTAATGGAACGGTAGCTCTAGACGTGGAGTTGGAAATAATATTTTCAAAAATAGCTTGAACAACAAATATAACTGTCTCAGGTCTAACTTTATGGCATTTCATTTTAACTTATTTGGAAAAAACTTGGTGAAACAACATTGGTACAAAAGATGTAAAATTTAATAACAACCAAGTTTCATCGAATAGTTACATTCTCAGGTCTGACATCATCATCAGACCTGATGATGTCGAATTTTTGATGAAACCCAGTCGTTATTAAATTTTATATCTTTTATAAGTTGTTTTACAAAGTTTTTTCCAGATAAGTTAGCTTAAACTAGATTGATTGACGTGTTTGATTAAGACTATTTAGAAATGCAGGAATCAAAAACACAATTTATATTCATCCGCAGAAACTTCTGATAATTCATGGGATTCCCAAACTGTTGGTCTTATGTTAGGCTTGGCCTCAGCTTTAAATGTCATCCATATTTCCACACTCATTTTTTGCACCAAAAACACCAAACAGGTTTTTGACGTGAATATCGAGTGTCACGGTAGAACAATTTGTGGTTTATCCTCTTGGCTTATCCTGAGAAAATTTTCATAATGCTTGGAGAAAGTCAATTTAATTTCTTGTGACCATAATGACTCTCCTCTGGCTGAAGGAATGAAACGTTAAAATTTCAGGGAAAGACAAGAAGATATTAAGGAATAACACAGTTAATTTGAAAGTTACGTATAAAGACGAACATTTTGCATCCATTTATGGATATGATAACAATGTTCAAGCTTGTTGAAATTTTAGACTCAAATCAGTTAAAACTTACCAAAACCAATTTCTGGAAGAGAGAGTATTGAGTTTAAACCATAACTAGGGAAAACCCGTTGATTATTCAAGTTTAAGAATTGAGCTGTGTGTATTATTTAATGATTCATAAAATCATGAAGACAGTTATGTTCACGTACAACGATACTTAGCAGCAGCCGATTCACTGGAAGTTTTCTTGGTTAAGCTCAAACTTGCTCGAATAATGATCTCGCTCTTGCTTCCCTGGCTCTAAACCCATGCTTCACTTTCTTCACCTTCACTTCCTTGCTTCACCTTCACTTCCTTGGAAATACAACAGCAAATTTTTGATATTTTCATTGCGAGTTTAGAATATGAACTAGTTTTGTTGGTATTACAACTTTTTGTTAATATTTGCAATTACACATATACAGTACAACTAATTTATAGTACCTATTTAGTTTTTATATAGGTAGGAATACGCATTTGGTAAGTACATTTTTATATCTTCATGTTAAAATGCGGGCATAAGTTTTTCTTCAATAAAACAAAAAAAAAACATTTACCCAAAACAACCCAGTGGGCTGGGTTTTTTTTTAAAACCCTGCAGACGACTAATGGTTAATCATCATTATGTAGTTAAACACAACCAAATGCGATATCTACAATTTCTATAAACATAGAAACTTAAGTGATAAATTTGACACAGGTCTGACAGCAGAATGAAAATTATCGATAACATTATACCCTAGTGTAATAACTGCCATCTTGCGTATTGCGAAATCAGTTTCTTTTGCGACCGTAATATATCGCCTTTCATCCAATCAGTACGTTTCCCATTTTAATTGTAGAAAATAATTCGCCCTGTGTCAGTTATGAGATGTTTACTTTGCTTTTGTTAACTCTAGGATAAAATATGGCCTGACTTCTTGGGGAGGCACGTACATAACAAGTATTAAATCAGTTCGTCTGGTTCAAAATAATACATTACGCGTCATTCTTTGAACTGCTACCGCTGAATGTTCATTCCCGTTATACGTATATCAATCCAAAGGTTTTACCACATCGTCGTTTATAGCGGTACAAGGTATTACAAATACTTTATTACCTAGAAGGTCAAAATGGTAGACCGTGCCCTTATAGGAATAAACTAAGAACTAATCACAGCAACGTTATTCCTAATCCTAATATTGAAGCCTTCATGCATTTCTATGACTACATGGGTCCCACAATTTACCGTAAAATACCAAAATATATCTAATCCATCGGGCATGAAGTCATTTTTTTAAAGAAAATTGAAAGCTTGGCTTTTCTTCAACAGGAATGTTAAAAATATCCTCAAAAGTATTGTTTGATTTATAAGACAAATTTTGCAACATATGTGTATGCTTGTAATGTTTCCTATGTTTAGTGGAGCAGCTTTCGGGCGTTCCTCCGCGTGATGTCCATGTTCGACATAAACACGAACATGGACATTAGTCGAACATCGATATCACGCTGAGGAACGCCCGAAAGCTGCTCAACTAATTAAACTCCGCGGAAACTTTAAAATTTTCCTATGCTTAATTTTTGTGTAATTGATAAATTTGTATTCACTCATATGTTAAGCTCAATTAAAACATTACACATATTTTTTTGCATTATTAGAACAATTTTTGTTGTAAAAAAGCCATAAAGTTTTGCTATTGTTATTATGAATATAATTTTCCGCACACCTCACGTACGCAAGGAATGGCAACCCCAAAATTAGAATTAATTTCTTCTGGGGTGTTTACTCATTCCTCGTGTTAACTTTTACGTATTTCTTGAGGTGTAATGAATGCTACAATTATAATTATTTCGGCCCCAAATGTTCTCACCCTTGACACCCACACCGTCCCCTCCCAGCCAATCGTGGTCGTGGCCTGCGTCTCATATGCACAAGGCTACTACAGGTACATGCATACCTATATTACTAAGTTCATTCACTCGTGTGAAGAATGCCAGCGTGCAACGGGTGTGCAGGTGCGGATGTCGTGGTTCGAGTGCGTTGGTCGACACGCTCCTTCTTGGGAGGGATGCTTTTTGCGTGGGGCACCCCTAATGGGGGCAGCGGGGCAAATTCCCCTCCCTGCTCGCTCCCCGCCAGTGCAAAAGCTTTCCTGTCCGCCCCAACCGGTCCACCCCCTCCACAGGTCCGGGGGGGGGGGGGGGGGGGGGGTTATTTTGTAATCGTGAAAATACGTCATCAAGTGTGGAATATTACGTCATTTTTCGTAGTTCAAACTCCGCCTCCCAGGCGGCGTGACCATATTCGGCTCTCAAGCGGTAAACTGCCGGTTTATTTATTTGTTTGATTCATCCGATCTTTCAACTCTTCATCCGTATCTTTCGACTCTTGATCCGTTTCATTTGGCTCCGCCTTTCATTAGTTCCATGTCGTACGGAACGTGAGATGGAGCCACCATCGGACCTTGGTCGATCGTGAGCCGTTAATTAAGAGAGCGAAACGTATTTCCCGCCTTCCCGCAAAGAGTCGTTAAAAAGGTGAGATTACACAATAACCCCCCTGATGAGGTCATCCGCCGTTGACGCGCTCTTCAACCCTCACCATCAATCTCTTGATTACCCTGCGAGGATCTCTTTCGTGTGATCTCGGCATTAAGATATCTAGGACTTAAGGTGTAGCTTGTTAATGTCCGTTTAATTCTTAAAAAGTTAACCGTTAAAGACGTGTGTGTTTTGAAATTTCGTCTCTCAATGAAGCATATGAATTAGGTACGACCACTCACAGGAGGAAGCGAAAGTAGTGGTTGTTGTTGCTCTATTGTATCGTTTCCTTTGTCTTCCGTCCCTGTCGACACTCCCTGCCATTTCATGATAAGCCCCAGATTCACACAGAAGTTGACTCCTATCTGATCGATTTATATCGAGTCGGCTGATGTTCGACTCCACTTGGAACCACAACTAGGATGGCGGCTACTCCGTCCAAGTATCGAATTCCGCCACTATCGATGGCTAACTTCCATAGGAGCAGATATGATACACGTTCAAGTTTCCTCTTCCCAAGTGGACTCGTATAGGAGTCAACTCCTGTGTGTAATCGCCGCTTTGGAACCCATGGCTTTTTTAGATTCTGGGAAATGTCTCCATTCGCATATTTTCCCTCCCGAGGCCTTTTTCAGGAAGCCTCGACAATGGCGATATTTTGACGTCAGAGCCTCGGATGAATCCCGGTTGTTGCATGAGTTTTTCTGTGGGTGGCGTGGTGTATCGCAACCTCGATATTTTCGAGGATGGATAATTTCGAGTCGTTGATGAATTAGGCCCTTTATGGTCAGTCCCGGTCATTTCAGGTTTTAATCCGTTGATTTTTCACGCTTCTGGAGGAAAATTGCTTTCTTGAACCAACCCACTGTTTTCCCTCCTGCGGTCTTACGTGCAGGAAACACTTTCGAAATTTATTCCAGTATGCATGAAATAACTTGTGTTTGTAAGTATTCTAACT
The DNA here is from genome assembly GCA_963573305.1 of Pyrrhosoma nymphula. Classification (NCBI taxonomy): domain Eukaryota; kingdom Metazoa; phylum Arthropoda; class Insecta; order Odonata; family Coenagrionidae; genus Pyrrhosoma; species Pyrrhosoma nymphula. The sequence goes on along the minus strand of OY754329.1, from coordinate 152,018,214 downwards.
TGAGTACTTTTACCGATTGAACGTCATTGGAAATACTTTTCGATAATATCTACAGAATCTTTCAGTAGATATTTTCAGGTTCATCTCAGAAACACGAAGGATGAGAATCTTGTACTTTTTAGCCTATAACCTAGTATTTTTGAACCTTTTGAGCCTTTAAAAAAAAACTAAATTCACGTTGAGAGAAAAATATTTTCACGTTGACTAACCTGCAGTTTTGGCTAAATACATTATCATTATGCATTGCCTTATTAATAATATATTTTTAACCCTAGTTATTTCAATTTGGTTGAAATCTGAATAAATGATATGAAAGAATTCATCTCATGGCTTTTTTCACTTTGGCTTCTACCGGTCGCAAGCCGGCTGACTCGTTTGTTATTGCACCTTTTTATCAATCTCTCTAGATTTTGGGGTTGGTTTCTAATGACGTCTGCATTGGTTTTTATGAGGTTTAATGTACTATCGTTTCCAAAAGTCTGACAATGAGTGCATCCACTTTTGGTTCTACTTGGTTAAGATCTACTTGGTTTACTTTCATATACGTGAACCAAGTAGATATGTGATGCAAATCCGTGACTGCATGATTTGCAGCCTTATTTGCAGACTGACCCAACCTAAAACTTTAAATTTAAAAAAATAATCTTTACAAAGTATCACCATTCATTTCCAAGCATTCTGGAGGAAAATCCGAAGTTTCCCCCTTGTATCCTGCCAATTCAAAGATGTTTCAACATATTTTCAAGTTCGAGGTTAGTTCAATCAACTTTCACGTAAAAATATAAAGCTAACCTGTATTTTCCGCTACTACATGCAATGATGAGTATTAAAAAAAACCATGTCATTTCATCCACCCACAAGCTGTTGTGCGGGGTTTTGTCGCCTGAGGTCCCGATAATTCCCACTGTGCGACGGTGGGGTATGAGTTACCGACGAAATGATCGACGGGGACGGAGTAAAACACGAGAGAAGAAAACCCCATCGGAATGCACCGAAGGTTATTCGCGCTCATACGGTTGCGACGCGACGATGGAAGCCTCCGACTTGTGTGATTTTCGCTCTCGAAATTCACATTTGTGCTCACGAGTGACCCACTCTGTAAAAGCGGCGCGGCAGCCGCGTGGTTAAGACTGCCTCGAAAGGCGAATTTGAAACATTCCCAGGTTCGATGCTCAGTGGCTGTCCATTTTTGCACTCAAGTAATTTCAATATGACTGTGAAAATGAACCTCGAATAACATTCTCTTTACATCAACACACCCGGCACTAAAAGAAAGAAATAGAAATACTTTGCTATTTCTTTCTTTTAATATGGATTTCTACAAAGTAAAGGCCTCAACCATGAAGTGTATCACACCCGGCACTGTTTATTATATTACAGGAATTCAATAATGATGCACGACAACCTAATACTAAAGATGACTCCTCGAACCCTTATTTCTCCTTAAGCCAATGTCTTCACAGTGAATAAATACACGTCTCACTAGCTGAATATTTTTGGTTTAACATTGAGTATGGCAACATCTGCCGAGAGGTAAGATCCCTATGCTCGAAACCAATCTCTCGTTTTACCACCAAGATATCAAGTCTCATTCTTGGTATGATATTGTTGGTGATCCGCGAGTGATACGTATCATCGAAATGTCTTAGATAGGCCTCTTATTCAAACTCCTAGTGCTCAAAGAAATAATATGCTGTGAATAACAGTATTGATGCCATAGAAAGAGGGTTTCTCAGTAAGTGGGTGTACGAGCGAAAGTAAATCATACGGCTCGGGCCGAAAAAAGTATCGTTTTTTTCCGTAGTCTTCTGACGATTATTGTGTTCTGGACATATATTCAGTAGCGTAGCCAGGGGGGAGCAGGGGGAGGGGGCGAATGCCTCCCCTGCTCCCCCCTGAAGACTGACGACCCGCCCCCTATGTTCTGGCTTCCCTAAGTCTGTGAATGTTTCCGCTCTAAAGTTCCAAATACGTGCGTGAATCAATTTCATAACTTAATAAATTCAACAATAAATTCTACAAGGTCTGTAAGTTTGGGTAGTATATTACGAGAAAAATAATACAGTAAAAGTGTGTAACAGTATGTTTAGTCAACTGGTGAATTTATGAGTTAGCGCCCCCTAAAAAACCCCCCAACCCGCCCTAAGCCCGTAACCTGGCTACGCCATTGGATATATTATTTAAAAATATCATTGGATGCCGCATAGTTTTTCGAAAACCGGAGTCAACCCCTTCTCGGGTAATTTATGGGAGGCATGCATTTCTGGGCGGGGAAAGGATAAGAGAATTTAAAAAGAGAATTGTTAATCCTTGCTTCTTTCCTGTCGTTGACACTAGTTATTCAATAGGCAGACCAGATTAACTTCCATAGTTCAAATTTTCTTCGTTTCTTCGGAAATGAGTGGGTATTATTAGTGAAATTAACATGATCTGCAAAATATGACGGCGAAAATATTTACGCTGTCATAATACTGTAACTATTGAGTTTCTATCCTATGTTTAATAAACTAAGAAATCCTTAAATTCATAATCCATATCATCTCCAAATATTACGTAGATTCCTTCTGGTACAACCGGTTGCTTTATATATGTTATTTCCAAAATAAGGAATACTGAGGGTTATTTGATAGTATTGTGTCGAGTCCGTCCTATTAAATAGGATATTGGTAAACCATAGAATACTCCTGAATATGTTCGAAGAACGCAAAGCCAGTCGCTTTCAGACCGTCGCAATGGAACGTGATTCTTCTGCCGAGCTCTCTGTGGTAGCCAACTAAATGTTTTGCAAGTTTGCTCCACAACACATACTAAAATCAACAAAATCCAAGCTCCCTGAATAAAACCTGTTATAATCTTCCTTTTTACTTACTCCTGGGTTGATCTTACTTCTGTCCACTATAGCTCTATCAACCTGTTTCAATGTGATTTTTAAATATCTCTTTATACTTCTATTTCTCTCATTTTTTCCTCAATATTTGCTTGTATTGGTAATCTATTAAGGTTGCTTTAATTATTAAAAAAATATTTCTACTTCTTTCAGGAGGTTATTGACAATGTAAGAGGTTGTGGCTGAATAATAGCAGTATCGTTCTGAACTATCTCTGGAATTTATGTAAGTAATCTGCATAATTATCTTAACTTTAATGTTATGAATGTCATAGGCAATCAGTTATCTTCCTTGATTGACGCATGTAGTTGCCGATCATGTGGCAAAATATTTTAGATAAAAACCATTCCTGCTGCATTCTTTTAAGAGAGCAGAAGAGCAGAGATTGTCATGATGGATGAAACCCATGCGTAAACTTACATATTTTCTTTTATAGAAAAAGACGATGTTATTTCAGAAGGCATATTGGAAATTGTTTTACTGAGTTTTACATAACAGTACCTATTAATTATTTATCCGTCAAAATTAATGTGGAGGTGGGACGAGCTTAACTTTGTGGAGAATTTTCTTTTTTATTGAAGTGGAACTATTTTTTTCTGTCGTTATGTATGCTGTTAGCACATTCGCCTTCGTATATCGAACTATATAATAGTATATAATATGTATCAACATAATAAGCACACCTTTACATTTAAAATAAAATAGGATAAATTAGGAATCCCTTTTAGACATTGCCTGTACTTGGGATTCCTCAAAACACTTGACATTGCGAACAATTGAAAAAATAAATAAACTGAGGCCAGATACGGAACATAAATTTATGCATAAAAAAGGTGAACAATTTTTGTTTAATCTCAGCCTGTCGTGAATACAGTTCATAGTGAGCGTTAACAAATACTACATGTTAACAAAAAACACGTATGAATTTTCTGCATCAAATAACCATCTTTTTACTCTGTTCAAAAGTGATGTTAAACTAATTGTACCCCTTATATCATTAGACAATCCAAGAAATAATGTTGGCCCTATATAGAAAAATGAGCGTTTGAACAGAGACAAATTGGGCCAAAATTAATAATTCTAACTACTGTCAAGGAGATTTTAAAGTTATGTTTTGATAAATTTCATAACTTAAGTTATTTAATTTTAAATTAAATAACACTCATTAATTTCTGTTTAATTATTTGCTTTATTCATTACATTTTGGCTATTTCGCCAATATTTTAGACTGTTTCAGCAGGATTATCAATTAGTTGAATGCAAACCTAGATAAACGCTTGCGATCTGTAAAATACTTCTGTTGAATGTGAGAATTTATAAGCTCGTTGCCATTAAATATTTCAAAAGAAAAGCAGTAAGAGCTGCGAATAAAAACAGCACAAGTGACGCCTGGTTCAAAATCGTGATAATTTTCCATTCCATGGCGTTGTAATCCGTCCTTTATAAAATGTCGCAGTTGGCGCAAATGCACAACCAATCAGTGAACAACGTTCAATGCCGTCGCGGGGATGGTCGCGCGGATCACGTGACCGAAAAACACAAGATGGCGGCCTTTGTTTACATCACATGATCGTGATAACACTGTTTACTTTTCATTACGTACTTTTCCGAATCGGTATATTTCATCGAATTATGGCATTTAAATACTGCTTTGTGTGGTCGTAAGTAATTAGGTGTATGTTAGCCGCCATTATGACGCTGTTTCTATGTTTTGACGTTCAGTACATACTTGGTGGAAATGGAATTTTAACTCGTCCCTGCTTAGTTTCGTATTAAGGTTACATAAGCTCGTCCTCCTCTGTGATTTCTTGTCCAAACATTTCACGTGACTTTCTTTGGCTGTTAATAATTTCTTTTTAGTTTCTAAAATACGAGTAGTAACAGCAAGTCTTCCTTAGCAGTACTTAATTAAAAATTCAAGAAAACAAACCAGTTTAAGTTCCTAGGGGTGACAGTAACCAACGATAACAGAGAAGAGACCGAAATACAAACCCGACTTGCAGTAGCAGACAGGACCTATTGCAGCCTGGTTCTTTTAAAAAATAAAGTTTTATCACAAAACACAAAAATTAGGATTTATAAAGTAACTAGTTGTACCCGCCGCTCACAACTAGTTGCTTTATAAATCCTAATTTTTTGAGGCATTGAAAGAGGCATTGAAAAAGGCATTGACAGAGAGGCACACATATACAAAGCAGACACATTTACATGTACTAAATAAATGAAAGACAATGCATTTTTGTATATTCGCAAAATAAAATACTATGTCCTGAAGTCACCATTGATTTCCATACTTTTCATGGCTTTGCCCACAAATCTTTTCTGGGCTCAAGATCAGTCCCTAAACGAATTTGAGACCTAGTCCAATGAATTTATCGTACCTACACAGGAATTCGTAACGCACAAATGATGGAATGAGCTTCTATTCCATGCTTACATTTGTAAAATGGGTTTAATAATACAGAAACCATCGCAGGCGCACCAACAGGCACAACAAATCACCAAAGTCTTCCCGGCATGCGTGGAAATGCCTCTTTTTCTTTCAAAGTAGGCACACATACAAAGCAGACACATTTCCATGTACAAAATAATTGAAAGACAATGATTTTTTGTGTATTAAGTTAAAGTTGAAAAAGTGTATTAAAGTGATTTGGGATACGCAATATTTTTTTATCTTACCGCCCTCTGTAAAAATAAATAAATTTATCGGGTGTCCCACTCGTGAGAATGCAACACATAATTGACCTCGAGAAAAGCATGTATTTTCCAGATTTAATCCACACACTTGAAGCGATTTACCTTGTGCCTTGTTGATGTCATTGAGAAGGCAAGGCGAATGGGGAACTGTAGTCGTTTGACTACAACTATCAACTTAGTCACTGAACATTGCCTTTAAATGCTGCTGGCGTGATTAACCATTCATGCAATGGCTATAAATATGGATATTTACGCCAGGTTGCCAAGGAAATTTCTATTGTTGAAAAGGAAGAAAAATTGATGAATTTAGTGATAAAAACGCAATACTTGGACAAAAACGAAGCTTATAAGAAAATCGAATGAAAGAATTAAATACTGAATTCTTTTATGCGTTCAATGACAAATATTTCCATCCAATATCTTGAGTGCAAGTAATTTAAAAAATCAATTAAAGAAAAACCTGCACCGAATTCAATGATTTTATTATGGGAGTATGTTAATAATATTGGGGTACAAACAACACCAAAATTTGTCATTTTTATAATTCAGAAACCTTCGTGGGCACGCGCACCACAACTCACCAAAGTTTCATCGCAATCGGATGAATGGTATTGGAGTGCATAAAATACGAACACGCAAACAGACTTTATTTTTTATATATTAGAAGTTATAGATAGTCCAACCTGTATTGCAGTATAGGTCTGAAGTATGCTCTTTAACAAAAAAATCACAGAAAGGTCTCATGACATTTGAACATAAGTGTTACGAAGAGTATTTGGACTCATTGAAATAGGAGACGTGCAGCATTAGTCAGTAATTTCTTTATCTGCAAGTCCGTCGTAGCCATTGAGTATTTTACCTCTTCTTCTCTGTGCTTTCTGTTTTTCAGTGCTTTTCGCTACCCTTCATTGCATAAGTACCCTTTCTTATCATATCTTTGTCATTTTCCTCCATCACATCTGTAAAAACTGAGCCTGTTCATTAGAAATGCATGTACGTTTTACTTCGACCCAAATCCACTCTCACAAAAATGTTAGTTATATCGTGCCTTAACTTTCCCTTGTGTTACTAGAAGTGTTTCTCCCTTTCATTATGCCACGTACACGAAACTAATTTTTTGCCATCGGATATGGGCCACAATTGGATGTGGGCTTTGGCATCATTCGGTTTGTTGGTCAGTGTTTTACTGAACCTACCTGTCTCAGTGTTGATCTGAAAGTGGCTTGATTGGTGGCTTGTTGATCGAAAAGTTAGGTTTTTTCGCTCTGGATCATTAAATTCACATGTAAAATTTTTGAAATATGGATATTGTTTCCTCAACTGTAGGCAGCGTCCGACCTCAGCATAATACATTGGGCTTGCTATTTGAGGAACTCTCAATTGTCTAGTTTGTATGTAGGACGGCACTTTATGAATATCTAGGTAGCCCTTCACCATATGACCTCAAAAGTGTGCCAAGATATCGACTTAGTTTTGGGAAGGTGGTCTTTATCTAGATATTTTATCGAGTCTGATTGTTATGTCTCTTTCTGAGCCCTGTGTATTTTGCGTCAATGATAAAGATTGTATGAACAGAGAACTCTTCGTAGAATTAAAATGCAACATTTATACATGTCCACACGAAATTATGGAGAAAAGCATTTTTAAGCTAACCTGGAGATTTGGCGTCATATCGTACAAAATGGCTGAACTGTAGTTGGTTCAGAAAATCGCGACTTTAAAAGAGTTATTTCTGAAAAGTGACTCTCGATACAATCTAGAATCTATTTTACCTTTGAGCCGTTCTTAGCCATCTTTCATTATTTTACACCTCCAACGACGTTTCTCGTTCCCAGAAGGGCCGCTATTAATTCGTATGCGATTTACATGCGCGGAATTCTGTAAATAATATCGAATGAATGAAGGTTTTGGTGGAATTCGCTCGGAACCGCTTAAATTAATGTCGCATTTTTTGTTAGGCGGTGCATTTCCCGCTGCCAAGCGTCTCCTATTGTTCTGCCTTGCAATCTTTTTTGCATTTGTCCTGATAAGGCATGACTGATGGGGTTAAATTGGCGGAGGTGTTGGCATTTTTATCCATCGTCATTTTACATACACTGTGTTTGCAACCTCTGACTATGTGTTTTGCTCCCGACCTGAGTTCTTGATCGTTGAAGTTACTGGCAAAACAACATCGAAACTACTCCTTTACATTAATTATCGTCCACAAAAATAGGCCATATGAATGATTTTGAGAATACTTTTTTGAGGTTCTCTCCTACCTATAAGAACATTGTTATTTTGGAAGACTTCAATGCGGACTTGTAGTGCGATCACGGTTCTCCATAACGCTTGCGCTAGCGTTATCGTTATTTTTCAAACGTACTCTTGAGAGTGGAGATGTGACCGTCATTCTTCAAATTTCGTTTGGCGCTTTAAGTCACTAGTTTTTATTAATTGATACGATGTGTTCTCGGGTCAGTAACTGTGAGCATTGGTTTGCGTTTTGGATAACGATAACGACACAACGCGAAATAAGGATTCGTGATCCCACCCTTGTTCCGCGAAACTATGAAAGCTCCTAGGTACCTTTCATTTATTCTAATTGCCTTTATATGGTTCCATTTGATGCCACTCACTTTACAGCTACTAGTCATACGATACTTGACTTATGTATAGTCAATGATCTCAATCAAGTCCTCTTATATTCCCAATCACCCACATTCCTTTCCTTTATGCTCATGACTTTTAATAGTTTTAAGCACGATTTAAGGCCCAAAACTCACCTTGAGGTACTGCAACGATGTCCAAATGTCAAATTTGATGACATTTTCCTTTAGAATAAACGAATCCCATGAAGAATTCGGATTTGTTCCCAGCGTACGATTTGAGTGAAGCCTCCGTAGAGATGATCATCTTTCTCCTTACTTGAAAATACTAGCCTTGTTAGATACTTAAACTCGTCGTAACCACCTACTGCGATAATTTCTTTTTACTATATTGAAAAAAATTACGGACCTTCCTATTTAATTGAAATGATACAAAAGAGAACAACATATAATTCGATGGTGCATGATGATGATGGTGGTGGTCAATAAGTATTTCCAGCTTCTAGAACCATTTATTGTGACATCTTCTTATCTTTGGCATTCCATCCCAATTAATGTGTGAGGTTGCCGCTTGTTGGAAACTTTTAATGTAGTAAATTGTATGAATATTTACGTAATGAGTGTTGGAATACTTATTGTAAATATCTCAATGTATGTGTTTTACTACGGATTGAGAGTAAATAATTCATCTATTGCCCAATTCCAAATGTAATGCCCAGTGTTGCCTCAGGATTTGTCACAATTTTGTCTTATACTTATGATTTCTTTCATAATGAAAGAAATTCATGTATCTTGTTCTATTTTTGTAATTCAAACATTAGTATTTCTTTTGATTACTCATCATATTGTTATTTGTTCGTTTGGGGAAAGAGTGGTAACCTTGCCTGTAATGTACCTACATATATTTAGCGTTTGCCCTACTGCTACCAAACATTGTATTTCTTTTGTCCCACAGTCCCATGTCCTTTTGACAGGTCCCGTGGAGCATGATACATTCATTCTATTTTCTTCTTAATTTGCAACATTCTCTTGCTTTGCGTACCCTCTGGCAATCCATTTACCTGCAAAATATCTCCTATCAAATAATTCTCATCGCTGCAGTAGTTCTGTAATATGAGTCTGCCACGAGTCCGCCACCATCCTCACTCCTTTCCTCGCGTTAACCTAAACCACGTAGATCGTATCACTAATTAGGGTGTACGGTACCCTTGGTTGGGAATCTTGGTACTGGGAATTTCTTGGATGCGCATTCTTATGCTCATATCATTTTTTTTAGCTATTTCCCCTTGTTATTTTATTTGAATGTGATAACTTGCTGACTTAGAGCAAGTAAAAATTGCATAAGAAATTGTTACAAAAGCATGCACTGTTGGGGTCATGTGGAGCTTCATATTTATCGATTTGATAATATTGCCCTTCGCTATTACCTATCCACTGTGTAATGATCATAGCCTCGCTATAAATTAGATGTTCAGTTGGATGATGCATGTTTTACATCCTTCGCCTCTACCTTCGTAACTTCCGCCTCAATTCTCCCATGAAACACCTCACCCTCAATCTCTGGACTTCACTCGATCACATCTCTCCAGTGTTTTCCAGTGTGGTCTTAAATCCCCAGTCATTAAAATACAGCTTTCGCCAATTTCACCCTCGGGAGTAGTTCTTCATCTCCTTTTTCTTCATCCTATTTTAAAAAACATGTATCGCGAATGCGCCCCCGAACCAGAGAGCAGTTGCGAGAGCAACTTATCTTTGTCCCTCTTGCTTGTCGTGCTTTTATATTCCTAGTGTTCGTCGGGGTATAGCGCTGCAATGTCACGCAACTGCTTCTCACTACGGTATTTTTTGGTGGAGATGGAGTCACAGTTATTTCATTTGCAAACGAAATATTTGACTTTGGTAAGGGTTGGATGTCTCTCAATTTAATGCCTTCACTTGTATCCCTTTAGGCTTTGCCTGATTTACGTTTGAATCGTTTGAGAATGGTAACTCATGGGAATTCATTCGACGCTCTTGGATGTGCATATCCGTTTCTGTTTTGCAATTGGTTCGAACTTAAGGCGTTTATTTTTTCGGTTTCCTAAAGCGTTAATTATATGAAAACATTTTGGGCACTTTTTGAATTTAAAAGTGTGCTTTGTGGAACATTATTAATTAGTTTGTTCTAAGGGCGGACTTACAATAAGTTCTCATCGATGAGGTTCTTCATTGAAAATTTTTATTGACATGCCAGCTAAAAGTTTTAAATTTAGCAGTTTGAATTTGTTTAATTACCTGGGTGTCGTTCATCTAGCTGATTGAGAATGGTTTAGTTACAATCCGGGCAGCTGGGATGCATTCGGATACAGCTGTTTATTTAATTTGCAGAGAAATTTTCGCTCTTCGTTCAAAGTCAGGCCCAAATCACTTTCAAAACAGTGGCGATTTCTTAATTGAATAAGATGTAAGGTACGTGATGTATATTTTAATGAGAAAGAGGAAGAGTAGAAATTGTGGATACATTTTATGCTACGCGGTTAAAGCGTCGGTGAACGACGGAAGCAAAGGAAGTCTGCGTTTTCAGGGAGCTGTAATAATACTGCTGTTACAGCTGCGCAGTCGACACTAATTGGTAGCAGCCTTTACTCTCGTTACGACCCCCTCTCTATTCCATAGAGGAGGGAGTTCTTACCTTCCCGTATCTTCTGAGAAGATGACGGTGACTACATTTAAATTAATTCTAAACATGCGCAATCGCTTAAGTACACTTTTGCTGCAATTAGCAGTTTTCCTCAAGCCCCGAAGTCAATTTTAACAACTAGTATTTCTTGGAATACATCAAACAAAACTTATTCACCAAGTATTTATACCATAAGAAGAGATTGAGAGAATTTTTATGTCAAAGTCAAAGTAAAAAAAATTGAATTCCTCTCAAGAAATGAAAACGTTCAGCGATTGGTTGACGTGATGGTGACGTCACGGCTCGGTTGCGGGAGTTAGCGGAGTAACTAAATAGCAGGTACGAATGGATCGTCTTTGAGTAGTTCAGTTAACGTGCGAGAAAGTTCCGGAGTGCCAGATAACAGCGATATGGATAGTGAATTTGTTCAAGCATACGCGGTAAATCTTCCCATCCTTGATGCCAGGATGGTATTAGAATTTTTCTCCAAAATCGAAGACTTCGTGAGTGCTGAGAGGAGGACGAGAAAAATGAAAAGAAAAGTTTCATTTAATACCTTCAGGACGCAAACGTTGGAAATAGAAGTTTGAACTTCATAAAATCGAATTAGTAATTTTGTACCTATTTATTGTAAAAAAAATGTTCAGTCATTGAGAAGAACTAATTGCCTATTGATTATTTTTTCCGCTCAAATTCGGCTAGTCATCCTACGGCGATGCTGCGATATAACGCCATTGTATTCGTACAGGCCAAGAGATATGGCGGAAATTACATTTTAGGGTTAAGGTAATGTTACATGATACAAATATACTTCTATTGAAACAAGTGAAACTTTGTTTTAAAGTAAGAAAGGTAAGGTAAGCTGTAGGAGGTATATTATGGTCGAAATTAGCGATAAACTATTTCCAGCGACGAAACGGAAACAAGGGAAATCCCTCGTTTCGTATCTTCCAGTAGCTTTCAATGAAAGGCTATTTTTGTGAATTATGATGATATATTAATTCAATTAAATCATCGCTACCGTGCTTCATATTTCTCAAGCGTCAATTGTTGGTGCAATAGGAACTTCACTAGCAAATTTCCCTCTTATACTTACCAGGCGAGGAGGGTACACAGTCTTAAGCATTAATCTATGATTTATGTTTACCTTCCGCCCAAAATGTGAAGGCTGAATGTATGTAAATAATGATTGTGTGTGCGTATGAATAAGAGCCTGAATAATAGCATTAAGAATAATGTTTGGCGATCAGGCTGGTTTTCGAGGTGGGCGACATTAGATGTGAAGAGGTATGTGTTCCTTTATTATCAACGGCCATCCCATCATTTTAAAGCGCAAGTAGTTCTCCATGTCTTATAACAGTGGTCGGCAAACCGCGGCTCGCGAGCCACATGCGGCTCTTTGGCTCCTTTGGCTTTGAGAAAAAAATTCAGGTTTCAGGAATTCAGAAACAGCAAAGCGACGTTAGCCTTTTTTAACAAAACCTCTTAATGCTACTGTAGCAGAATAAAATTTTTCTCCCTTTAATATTGACATTGGAAACTTTGAAATACAATTGCTGGATTTAAAAAAACAAAGAATTGCGGAGCTCGGAATTTGAACGTCTTTGTTATGATATTGAAATATTGGAGAAAAACAAATGTGAAATTAGCTCACAACACAAGTGGTCTGCTTTGAAAGACCTGGAAAAGGAAGATATGTTGATTTTTAACTCCTGGAATAGTACCTATTCTTGACTCATGTAATCAGCTGAAAAAAATTGGGTTAGCTGTTCTTTCCTTATTCGGGTCTACGTATTCATGCGAACTATCATTTTCAAGCATGAACCTTATCACGAGTAAATTGAGAACTCGTCATTTTGATGAGAACATGGAATCGTGCCTAAAATTAAAAATAACAACATACAAACCTGACTTATCCAAACTTTTCATGGAGATTCAAGGTTGTTCACATCAGTGTTTGTCATTCATTGTCATGATTTAATTTTATGGATAACTTACAATTTAGTTTTATAAATATATAATATCGTTATTAAGTGCGGTATCAAGTTTTATTCAACGCACCTGTAGTTGAACTAAGACAAATCTTTCTAAAATAAGTAAAGTTTATTAAGTTAATTTTGTGGAGCGTTGTGGAGTGAAAGAAGATGTAGTGTTGAGGATTGAGAAAGGTATGTTGAGATGGTTTAGACATATAGAGAGTATGAACGAAAGGAGATAGACAATACGAGTATATAAGACGTGTGAATGGGAGAGTTGGAAGGGGTCGACTTCAGCGAACGTACCTTAATCTGATTTAGCACGTTTTTAGCAAAGGTCAGCTTAGGAGTACCCTAATTAAGTTAACAACAATATAGTTAAGTTCCTACCTATATAGTTTAATTTTAAAAAATTTGGCTCTCAAAAGACATTTCAATCGCTGTACTGTTGGGATTTGGCTCTGTTGCCTAGAGAGTTTGCCGACCACTGCCTTATACCAACTTTGAAGGGAGTTAAACTGAAATTCCTACATCCGAAAAAAAATATCGCCGTTCAACTGCATCTACATGTACAAAATACCCTGCAAGCCACCTCAAGGATGTGTAGCAGGGGGTGAGTAGTCACCAACATGCATTACGCTATACCCTAAAGGTAGTGTAGTCGCGACTGAGCTCTTCAAGGTGCATCTTACAGGGTGGGTCTTAATACAGTATTTTCTCCTGCAAGTTGCGCACATTTATTTCAAATGCCGCACCGGTGAGAAAAAACTCCGATTTTCCGTGCAAGCCGTGCAATTGCGTAGGTTTTAAGGTAGCTTTAAAGAGCCTCGACGTGAATCTCGCTGGACAGCTTTATACATGCTTTACTTCTCCAGGACATGAGTTAAAACCTTACGTGGCGCATTCTTCGATGTTTTATTGCACAGAGGAACGATATAACATTTATAATTCTTTGGCTTTTGAGCCATACAAAAACCTTCCACGGAAAAGCTCTCAGTTCAGGCAGATGCCTACAAAACCTACACAGCTGGGAACATGAGCCGTGACGTGACGACATGGCGACGGTACGTTAGCGGCGAATCATTTCGGCGCGAAATTTATACCTTCGTTAATGAGCTTAAAAATGAAAATTGCATACTAGTACACGCATTAAAACGATGCATAAGTCGAGTAGATCAAATTAAAGTTGATTAAAAAACTGCCCAAAAGGTAGGTGTCTTACCTCTGAGCCATGTATTATTCCTTTGTTGGTCCGCTGGATGGCGAACTTGTGCGGGCTAAGAAGTCGGCACTCGCGTCCGCCCTCTTTGGGATTTGCGCGCTCCCATCTCTCCCTCTAGCGAAGGAAACAAAGGTCTCTCCGCATTTCCGTACCACGGCACTTACGAGCCTTCTTTTTATCTTCCGCGTATGTAAGCGAGCATAGCGATTGGGGCAGACACGGCCTGGAGACGCGAGATCCGCCCCCCGGTATATCGATTGCTCTACTCTCGTTTCTTCTTGTTCGGTATTTTCCCCTTCCCCCCCCATCCATAATACCTTCCCCATCCTCTTCACAGCCTTTTTTCCCACGCCCCCCCCCCCCCCACTTCCACCCGCAAGGGTATTCACGTGTAGGCATGTATATGCCGCGGAAATCCAATCTCCCACGCTCCCTGAAAATGATTCAGAACGCAATCGTCCTGGGCACGGATTTGGGGTTAGGGACGTTTAGTCTGCGTGATTTCCCTCGTATGTGGCCATTTCCGAGAGTATCCCATGTGCTGCCTTTTCCCTTCCTTTCATATCCTTATCGACTAAGTTGGTAGTAAGCAGCAGCCGCAGTCAAATAGATAGAACTTAAGCGGACCATAATGGTAATGTAAAAGTATTTTTTGGGATAATTTTGCTGTCAATATTTGAAAAGAAATAGTTTCCTTTCTGATGACGGAGGCTTCTTTGGAGGTCGACCCTGATTTTTTTTTTGTTTTATTTTAATATTAGACGCGGTTATTGTCCCATAAACTACTTTTGCATTAAAACTAGTTTATATCAAATTTTCTTACAAAGTTATATCAGATTAAATATGACTGAACGTGTTGAGAGTTGTTGACGGATGATTTTTGTGCCTGGGTGCGTGTGGAATAAAACAAAGATGGAACTCGGCGGAATCGGGCGTGGAGTGTGCATTGAGAGAAGTGAATGGCGAAAGCTGGAAATCATCACTGACACCGTGCCCAAAGCCAGTGCTGGACGTATCGCGTGGCGATTTTACAACTTGCGTATCCTCGTAAATAGACGAGAAGGAATCCTTCATGATATAATCTTATATTCATGATAATTATAATTATTGTATAATCACTAATGTTGTTTGGAAAAAAGGAATTACTTTACCTACCTGTCAGTTCGGCTGTGCATATCTCTTATTTTGTCGCTTCTATCAATTCTATAGATACAGCGCGGGGTCAAAATAATATCATCCTCCGTGTCGTAGACTGAAACTCACCTAATCTGAATTCTAATGGTATTTATTCTCGACCTCTTTTTCTATATGGTGCAAATTTCATGAGTATAGGTCAAATAATATTTTATTTTTAAACTTTTGCCGACGTTTCGGACCTTTATTCATCCATCTTCTGGGCTATAAACAATGATGTATGATGATAAATGATTGACAGTTCTGTTTTGGTTACATAATTGTAAATTTACAGACATTAAATATAAACAATACATAGACATAGACATTCAAGATTTTTACCTCACCTTGATTTTTACCTTTAAATTTTGGTGCTGCTTTTATTTATTTACAATTTCAATTTGGTTGCTTGGATATATTTCTTTGTTGAAAAGTTATGTGTCATTTATTAAATTATGATAAATTTGCTTAGATAAGTGATGTCTGTTCTTTTATTGCAACTTTTTTTATTTCTGGATTTATTTTTTATTCAAAGAAATGTACCATAGGTATATCCAGAAATAAAAAAAAGTTGAAATAAAAGAACAGACATCACTTATCTAAGCAAAATTTATCATAATTTAATAAATGACACATAACTTTTCAACAAAGAAATATATCCAAGCAACCAAATTAAAATTGTAAATAAATAAAAACAGCACCAAACTTTAAAGGTAAAAATCTTGAATGTCTATGTATTTTTTATATTTAATGTCTGTAAATTTACAATTATGTAACCAAAACAGAACTGTCAATCATTTATCATCATACATCATTGTTTATAGCCCAGAAGATGGATGAATAAACATCCGAAACGTCGGCAAAAGTTTAAAAATAAAAAATTATTTTACCTATACTCATGAAATTTGCACCAATCTGAATTCTATTCAAGTGATCTCAGCCATAGTAGGGTGTGGTCTCTCCTGAGTCTCTTCAACGGTTCCCAACATAGTCCTCCTTCCATCAGCTTTGTTACACTTTCTGTTTAAATTGTTGCAGGTTTTTAGGAACCACCTTGCAGCTTTCCGTTGTATTTTATTTACTTTTCTAGTTAAATCTTTCTGTGTTCAGGGCCCCAAATGCAAACGAGGCGTATTTGGCCCAATCAGAGCTTAGTAGAATCTCTCTTCTTTCACCTTTCCATCGGAGAACCTTCCAACCATTCGCTTTTGGTGTTTCCTTTGCCTCTTTGGATTCTCGTATGAATTGGTTCCGTAGCTTCTTTTAGACGACTACTTCGCCTTCGTATCTGGTGTCCTTTTATTTTATTATTTCTTCGTAAAGTTCCCTAATCCATGGCTGCTCTTTGTCGGCGCTCTAACTCACCAGTGGCTCTTCTGCTACTACTTCTGCCATTGTTCTCTTCAACTCATCCCATCTTCCTTCGGTGTCCGTTTCTCCTCCACTCTCTAGTTTCCTGTCGACGGCTGTGGAGAATCTTTCTCTATTATCTTTTTCTGTCATCTTGTTTCGTGTTCCATCTTGGTTCATGTTTAATATTATTTATTATCTTGTATCGATGGCGGCTTCCCATGACCACTAACTCATACACAACGTAATATCGTGATTACCCCGAGCAAGTGCCGTCTTTATTCCAAGATTTAAACAAATCAAAAACGTACAGTGATAGAAGTCGACATTCGATGACTTGGTTATTGACACTAATATGGAATAATTTCGTTTTAATGTGTTATTGCACATATCTCTATTCTGTTAAACATGTAAAATTTTATGTATTTATGCAAAATGTAACGTGTGCACTTAAAATTGGTATTATATCATCACAGAAGTTTTAGACTTCCACTTTGTCAGAGTAAATATGATGGTATTTTATATTTAAAGATGAAAAATGGACGGTAATGGGTTTCATATCCTTTGTGATCAACGAAAACACCGACGGCTATGACGGGATTCTTCTAGCGTTATTCACTATGACGGTTGTGACGTAATTATGACACCTATGACATTAACATAATCGCTCCTTTTCGCCACCCATAATAAGAACAATAGTTATGACGCCTATGACATTTACATAATCGCTCCTTTTCGTTACCCGTCATAGGTATGACGTCCCATCATAAGAACAATAGTTGTGACGCCTATGTCATTAACATAATCGACCGCTGGTGACAGTATTGGCGAAAATTTAGCCTGTCCCTTATCTCGTATTCATGCGCCAGGAATTTCGCTAGCGATGTTTTGCCTGGGATTTTGATAGCAAGGCTCTCTGACCTTTGGCGACGAAAACGTTGATCTCGTTCTCCGTTGGCGACAATAAGGATCGACTAGGGAGAATTTCGCTATCGACGAGCTAGGACGTCGCCTCAACGCGTAGCGAATAAAATGGATGGGTTTTCTTCTTCGGTGGACCTGTCCTCCCGACAGGTTTCATCTGAACTGCTCCCTCCATTCTAATATGTCCTGTGCTGCCTCCTCCTCCAGTTCTTCATAGCTCCGGCCCTTCATTATGTCCGTTAGAATCTTATCTTTTTATTCCTCGCCCTCCCTTACCCTCAATCTTTCCTTCCAATATTCTTTTGAGGAGGTAGTATTTTCTCAGCATGTGTCCCATCCTGTTCGCTTTCCTCTTTCTTACTGTTTTCATAATGTTTCTTTTTTTCATTTATTCTTTACAGCACTTCCTGATTTCTCATTTTATCACTACATTCGATCTTCTCAATTCTTCGCCAAAGCCACATTTAAAATCCCTCTAGATGTATCTCCTCTCTCCTCCTGACGGCCCATGTTTCTGCTCCATAAAGCACTACACTCCAAATAAAACATTTTGCAAATCTTTTTCTTGAGCCTATGTTAATCGATTTGGCTGTTAGTAGTTGCTCAACTTTAATGAAGGCTGAATGATTCTACTTCTTATTTCCTCCGTACAACTTCCATTCCATGTGATGGTACTTCAGGCGTATTAAAAGAATATTTTTTGTAGCCTTTAGTTTTTAAATTTATTTTCCTCTGATCATGGCAGATTTAGAAATACATAAAATTCCCTCCAGCTACTGTTTTACAGTCATAGGAACCTACTTCCGGGCCCGCACAATTTCTTTCTTCATTCAGCATACGAGCAACCTGTCATCACCCCATCCATGAGGTCCTTTACTTGCATATTTAGGTATCCCTCTCCTGTTTCCCCACTCTCCTAATATTTGTCTTGGAATTCTGCATCCTATCATTATTTCCTTTTCTATCAGCTTACACTGTCTACTAATACTGTCCTAGAGCAAATTCATCTCCTTGACCACTATGCCCAGCACTTTACTATTTACGTTCTTCTTCCCTCGTTGAGCTCTCTCCAGTCTTCTCCACATCAACGTCTAATATGACTCCAATCCAACCTGATCCCCAGGAAACAGATTCCTGCAGCATATTCACAAATGTAGCTTCCAAATCAGACTTTTCCAAATGTATCCACTATTGTACCTGTTTCTTTAAGATACATACTTTCCATCCTATTCGCCAGTTGTTACCACATTCTTTCCTTCCAAAATATATTACAAGAAATACAAACTTTTAACCAAAACAATTCAGGTTGATGAAATGATAATAATTAGAGAAAAGCCATTTATATTTCAATTATTTATTAAATGCACGAGGAGTATACATAAAAAGTAAAAAAAACACTCAAATGAATTTACAAAAAAAGTAGTTTTGCAGATGATAAAATGCAAATTTTACTTAATGAAAAATGGTTATGTGATTGTAAAAATCTTTTAGTGTACAATGTGAAGGAGATTAGTTTTAGGAAGTTTTTGGTTCACAACATTTGTAATCAAGTGTTGCCAAATGCACAATGGCCAAACCAAAGAATTTCCACGAAGTTCAGTTATACACCTCTAGCGATGAGAAGTTATGGTAACATAATATTGACAACATTCATGCATCTATCACGAATGAACGAGAGCGTAAGACCTCCAACATGACCAATCTTTTTTTCAGCAGAAAATACAGTTTCTCGCATAGGTATAAATAATATCTAGCTATAGATCTCTCTCAGAGATTCAACCCGGAGGTTGGTTTGGATAGTTGAGGGTAGAGCTTACCCCGGACTAACCACAGGCGTGTAAATTTCACACATTCAGGGTAGGGGGGCCAGTTCCTTTCCCTGGGTCACCTCGCACTCCCGAGGATATTTTTACTCTGGGGCGTCCAAAGGCTTTGAACCCGGGACCCTTCGAACGGTAGCCAAGCGCTCTACCCACTAGGCCACCACGCTCCCTTAATATAAAAATATAATTGACGCCAAGTAAATTTAAGAAGAATTGTCGCTTAATGGTTCAAGACTTATGATATGAAAGTATGAAATATAATGGAATTGAGGGGGATCCACTGTCAGGTGTGTTTTATAGAAATTCTCTCAAAGATAGTGTCTTTAGATTTTAGCGATAGATTTTTCTAGTAGTTATTATCCAATTTAGTGACGGAAATCACAAAAAGGCAAGTATTGCTTACTTAAGAATAGTGACTACTCATTTTTAATTTTTAGTCAAATTTTGTCCCAATCTCCAGTAATGTCTTATCTAGAGTTTGAAATGACATCTCTTCTTTCAAAGATTGTTTTTAAAGTTCATCTCAGCACCAAAATAAAATGACAATCGCATCAGCACTACACTCCAATGGCACAGTCTAGACTAAGTCTAGACTAAGTCTAGACACAGTCAGAATTAATTGAAAATGTTCATTATGCTCGTCAGATTGTTAAAACTTTCGCGGTTGGTAGTCATGCGTAAAACAGTTGCTTTTGGGATTTTATGCGTCTGAATTTAAACGTTGGCCATTTTAAATTCATACCCGGAAAATCCCAAAATCCACTGTTTTACACATTTATTATGCTGGTTAATTATCACAAGCACCATGTTTCTGTTTTTGAAACGTTACCTACACCATTTAAAAGGCTTGAAGTTAATTTGAAAAAATAACATTGATCTTAAATTGGATAGATACCCACTAAATATTGGCGTAGGACAGATCATTATTCATATGTTGATTAACCATTGCATGTAGTATTTCTTGAGCAAAAATTGGTATATAGTTAATACGATGGTTTCCGCGGGTTGTATACTTTTTTGGTATATACTTTTTTATCTTCCATAGAATTGGCATCCTTAAGAGGTCAATGACCGTCCCTTCTTATCAATGAAATCACTAAGTATTATAAATAGTGTATCAGATTATGCGTAGTTAAAAATTGACTTATGTCATCCAAAGATAATTAATATTTCAACACAAGGATTTTCGAAGAATAACATCATTATGTCATTTACTGCCAAAAGTAGGTCATTGACCATATCATTTAATTCTTAGCTATCATTAAAATTAACAATACTGTACAATCACCTTGCATCAGGCATTCCCTGTTTTTACCTGAGAGGCTAAGCTCCTTAAAATATGTTTTGCTGTAACCAACTTCTTTCATAAGGGTCGTTGTACTCTTCATTCTTTTTTAAATCGCCTCAGCATTTTAGCCTTCATCGATGGCTTCACCATCAGCCATCGCCAAATTACTGCTGTTTTAATTACATTCCCTAGTTTCTTCATATTAGTCCTCTAACCGGGGTATGAATAGGGAAATCTGGTAATCCCTTCAGGGACTTAATCAAGAGATATTCAACTAAGAAACTATTCTCCTTCAAATATATTTACTACCTGCTTTGACATTAATTTCAATATATCTGGATTCAAGAGCGAATTCTGCGTCCACAGATGGGAATTCATCTGCTTTTGGAAACTGTTGATGACTCGTCTGAGGTCTTCATCGTTCTAGTTGCAGTTAAATAGACATTTCAAGCCTCGCAGTATCCACCATTCACATCTGCAATCACTGTGTTGTATTACTTCCGGTGGCGTGGAATCATACGGCTAAAAAATTGTATGCTACTGCTTAGTGTGGATTTCCTCTTCGATTCATTGGCGTTCTGATGTTTTCGCAGGCGACGAACAGCAAATTTTTCATCCGTGTCTAAATCTTTTTTCTCAATTAGAATATAGCGCAAAAGGTTTGTACCCATCTTTTAGTTTTATATCCTAACCAGAATAAAAAAAACATTTCCTCAGGCTCTTCCGCTTTGTTTTGCTTACACCACTGATATCTAGAAACAGATGAGACATTAATAACATTCAGGCCCTTGTTTTATGCTATATTAAATTCAAGTGTATCAATTCTTGTTTTTATTGTTGATCGCTGGATAATCTAATTATGTGTAGCCCTTTCCTTGGGCATATGCGTTGAATTACTAGTAGATTGTTAGGGCGACTAATGTTATAAAAATGGACGTTTGTATATCTGTCTGTCCGAGATTAGTAGACTTCGTCACCGTTTTACCGATCACCATGAAAGTTGGCACATTTACGTATTTTTTCAAGGAGAAGGTTTTTATATTATCTAAAAAGATCTCAGTGCCACAAAAGGTCCCAAAAAGGGGTTATTTGGTGGTCTACGCTACGTATTGAGTTTTTTTGTAGTGGTTTCATTTTTTGCTTTTTAAATTACATCCGCTCAAGATAGAAGGTTAGGATTTTTTTAATCAAATGGCTGAAAGAATGAAGTTTATAATTCTTTCAATCAATTATCTTTTCCAATTCGTATTTGTCTGAAAATCGCGTTTTTAGCTGCAAAAACGCTCATTTTTATCAGAAATCAACAATAGCATATTTCCTTGACAACCAGATTTTGGTCTTAAACGCATTTAAAA
Organism: Pyrrhosoma nymphula; assembly: GCA_963573305.1. NCBI lineage: Eukaryota > Metazoa > Arthropoda > Insecta > Odonata > Coenagrionidae > Pyrrhosoma > Pyrrhosoma nymphula. The sequence goes on along the minus strand of OY754329.1, from coordinate 151,996,272 downwards.
TTCCTTTTGCTTAGTTAAGATGATTAGGAATGCTAATAATTGAATTTTGTGCAGTGGTTTATTTTTTTGCTTTATAAAGTACTTTCTTTCAAGATAGTGAGTTAAAATTTATTTTATCAGATACCCGAAAGAATGAAGTTTCCCATTTTTTCGATCGATTCTCATCTTATATGATGAGTTATGAAGGAAGTGTGATCCAGAACAACGCCGGGTAATTCATATAATTATATTGAAGGACGACGTCACTGAAAACGCATTGCTTGTGGGCTGTTATGCTCACGTATATTGTGTTCATCTATGAAATCTCTTGCCTTTCTTTATCTTTTTCCATCTTCTTCTTCTTTTTTTTATCTTTCTTTCTTCTTTTTGGGTTCTTTTATCAACCCAAAAGCCGTAGTACCGTGACAGTTGAGAGAAATAATCCAACAGTGCATGTCTTCACCGTTGTGGTAGATAGATTCTCCTTCGCTCATGCTTTCTAAATTGGAAACTGCGCGCCACAATGGCCACTCAATAACACCACCAATGTGCAAAATCACTTAAGTGTCGCTAAAAACTTATCTTTATGTTGCATCGTTGTGGCAAAATCAGCAGGGTTGATGTAAAACCCCGTTTAACTCAACTTACCTCGTTAATACGGTTATATCGAATTTTCATTCTTACCGTCTTAGTCGTTAACCTGCGCTTGCATTTTTTCGGAATAATACGTAACTGAGGTTTAACTATCCCCGGCCTTTCTTTCTTGACGAATATCATAGTAAAGTTCTTGCGAAACATCGAGGCGGTCGAGCACACGTCGTCCATTGTTTTACTTAGCGGCTAAACTACCCATTTGGGTATGTATCGCTCAACAATGACAAACGTGTCGCAAAACGCCGTCTGAGACCCGTTTTGTCGGAACAGCATTTGCAGCAAGCCGTTTCCCCCTTTTACTCGCCGTCTACAACACTGCAACGGGTAAACAGCGTTCGACCAATCGGCCACAAGAGTCCTCGCGAACACACATTTCACTATTCGTTCTTTCCATCTTCCTATTCCCTTCCTTTTTCTTGTCTGGTGTCCCAGCATAGTTACACGCCTCAGGGCAGTGTTCCAGGGTAGTATGTAGATGTAGGCTGGGCCGTAAATCCTTCGATTTTAGATATGCTAATTGGTTTAGAAGAGTGGTGCAACCTGGAACTAATTGCCCGTGTGGAACTAATCTTGTGTTCTTCATTCAAAATTTCGGTTTTCAATTTTTACCTTTTATTGGATTGATACTCATAACATTTCTCTTGCGTCTTCACAGATATGTCTAAGTTTTTGTTCGGAGGAGACTTGGCTTAGATTTGGCTCGTAAAAAATTTGTAACCATCCTTAAATAAACTTGGAGAAAGCCTGGAAATATATATGGCCCCTTCCTTAAATAAACTTAGAGAAAGCCTGGAAATATGTATGGCCTCTCAAGTTGAAGGCTCCATATTCATCCACCTTGTGTGATGGAAATTTATGCGCGTCATGTGGCCGGCCACGCAATGCAACATACCGTTCCATCGACCCCTGCTATATTATGTATCTACTACTACAAGGGGATTGGGGAGGAGGGGAACCGCCCTTTTTGGGATTGGTCATACCTCACGATCACGAAACGAGCGCTCCTCACTCTGCTCTTTTATCTTATTTTTATCTCGATGCTTCAGAACTCGCGAAGAGCATGTGAGGTTTTATTCCATGACAATCCTCTACTGAAAGTTTAAGGGAAGTTTCTGAAGAAAGTTTACGTTCGGAAATATTGATAAAACCTGAATCACACGGTCATTTTTTCCGTCCCTTTCGGATAGTTTCAGTGGTAGCTCGGATGATGAACGTTTACGTGCGATCACTGATAGCGACAATGATAGGGATCCGTTCCGTTGATTCGGGTTTTTCCCACGTTGATTCATTTCAAACGACAACAGTTTCGCTTGCGTTGCAGCTAGCGTCGTCAGGTCAATGAACCAACGCAGGAAAAACCCGAACAAACGAAACACATCAAACCACCGCGGAAGCCTTCGTACCAATGATAGGGATCCCTATAACGTTTTTCATAATTTGAGCTGGTCTCCTTATCCGTCCTGAAGACGTAGGTGACTCTTCCACTAAGCCAATCAGAGTGCACGCCCGCAAAGAACAAATGTTGCGCTACTTGTGACTTTCAATCAAAGTAGTATTATAAACATAAAGAGGTCCGCGGAACGTTGGTAAAATGTCTCTCAATACATCGTACTCATGAAAGGATATAAGCGACTACAGATCTCATGGAAAAGGGAAAATATGACCACTCTTTCACAATAATAAATCCGCACATTCCCATGACAAATTTTTAAGGATAAAAATCCCGAATGAAATAGTGGAGAGTGTGGAACTTTTCCGTTCTGGAACAACGACGCAAGACGTGAAGGGGAAAAGAAATGCCTTACGTAGTCGGTTCGGAGCAGAAGAGCGTCGAATAAAATCTGCTATGAATTGCGGATGTTCCACAGACGAGCTCATGTACATAAATATGTGTATGTATTAATTAAAGTTTTCCAATACTGTTTGATGTGATTGCTAGCCAACTCAGTGGTACGTATTAGGTTCATCATTAGAAACTTGTTTTAGTGCTTAAATGATTTCATCAAGCATACAAGACCAAGGTTTGCTGCCGTAAATAATATGCTAAATACGCAAATGAAATTTTAAATAGACAGAAATAGCCAATTTAACGGCAGAAATGCAGTTTCCTCTATTTCACAAAAGTATCCAGAATGTGTTGAATTTCCCGTGTCTTTTCAAGGTTTATTCAAGGTGCGTCTTTAGATGCAGATGCCATGAATGTTTACTTTATTTTTAGAGCGAATATAGCTCCCAGAAAGGGTATTGAAACGCCCCTTTGGCCAAATAATACTACAGCACCAGGCGTGGACGGAGGAGAGGGCGGATTGTAGGGAACTGGAATCGGAGGGGCAATCAACCCTCCTGAATATCTTGTAATCATCCTCATACAGTAAAATGTTACATCCCAGTGGGAGAATGTACAGAGAATGCCGTGATAGGTTAATTAATAAGGTAATGGTAATTTATAACATAATTGTCAATACTTTATTTGTCAGAATGAACAATTGCTGCTTGGTTTTGCATAGTGACAATAGTGGTTCAATTCATAATATGACTATAATATTGATGATTGAGAAAAGAAAATCTCGGGTGCGGAAATGATGCTCCCAGTAACGACGCGAATGACGGCGTGTGGTACAGGATTAAATTATGGCTGCTTCAGTTATCACTTATTTCCCTTTCCCATTTGAGCGATCGCGAAAAGCGTCCCTTAAATGATCCCTGACAATGGACGGAAAAAATGATTGGGTGATTCATGTTTAAGGAACGAGGTGGATTCCCGTAAACGTTCTTCCATCAGTTAATGGGTCGGAAAAGATTGAAGATCGTTCTCCGCATGGCAAGATAGGAAGAAGTTGTGAACTGTAATTTGGTGAGCACGGTAATTCAAGGAAATCTGCGTCGCAAGTGATATGGTCTTTTCTTTTTACTTGTATGGTCTTTTGGTTTCTAAAATGTTTAGGGAAGCGACCGAGTACATTGGAGGTAAATTGCGCCATTTATAGTAAGTTGGTAAGCGAAAGATTACGTGGGTAATGAAGGTAGATTGGAGAGATTTCCGGCGTCGGCATTAGCCTACTCGTAACGGAAGTCACCAAGGGGTCCACGGCTTAACGTCTCATTAGATAAGAACTGAGCCCTGCGCCTTGGAGTGATCTTCGGATAGCACCCCTTGCAGGCATCGGGATTGGAAAATCTTCTGTGGAGGGCTGGGATTCCATCCCGGGTTCTCTGGATCCCGGGAATCCAGTACACCAGCCGCCATTCTAACCCGATCCACGTGGAGAAAAAGGCTGGTGGCATACCTGGCCGGAAATCGGGAGATCCGGGTTCGAATTCCGGGTCAGGTGAAATTTTTTCTGTCTGGATTCGACTCATTTTAATCTTCCCCACCAAGCCCTGTGTTTGTCCTTTTATGTGTACCTATCCATTTCCAATTCCTATGTTTGAATATATATACACACTAGACAGGGGGTGGGGAAAGAAAAGTAAAAAGAGAAGACTTACAGGGAACGTTTTGGGCATGTAAGCCCTTCCTCAGCTGGAGAAGAAGTGCGAGGTATCACTCCAAGGTAGTGGAAGGGAAGCGGGGAAAGAAAGGAAGACTTACAGACTTTCTTAAGACTTTTATTATTATATACATATAAATATATATAGTAAATAAAAATACACTTAACAGGGAGTGGAGAAAGAAAAGTAAAAAGAGAAGAGTTACAGGGGACATTTCGGGCATGTACGCCCTTCCTCAGCTAGAGAAAAAGTGATATTCACGGCTGTCGAAATATTAGAATTTTTTATGTGAAAGTGTACCTTTTTTGTGTTTTCGGTCACCACATCGGCCTACCTCCTGGCCATTTGCGACCGCTATCCTAGCGGGTAATCCGCTATCACGGGACTGGAATCAAATTCTTAGCGACAGTCGCTTATATCGTCGCTAAATGCGCCCATGTAAAGCTCGTTGGACTGTTTCCAAGTAAATTAAATTTTCTGTTGTTGAAATCGTGAATAAATGGACGAGTTTGTTGCAAAAAAAATCAATTTTGAAGAAATAGAGAAGCGTTCGTAAAATCCAATGCAATTATCATAGTCCTACATGTACATATACTTATGTATGAATACATGATTGAAATTTCGGAGGGATCAGTACGGAAATTTCGAAGCAGGTAAAGAATGTGTATATGTGACTCTGGAGTGTTGTATAGTTGCTTCAGTTTTTTAAAAGGATTACGGGTTAGTAGAGAATTTTTTTACTCTTGACAGGGTCAGAAAGAAACAGGAGGAGTTGCTTTAGCAAATTCGCTTTACAGACTTCATTCAATTTTCTCTACTTAATAGTCAACATTCGAATCCTTGCTGTAATGTATTTAGTAACTGTTATAAATGAAATAACGTCGTAGTACCACTGTAACTATTTGTCGGTGGGTCATATACACACTCCTATATTCTGACTACAGTTTCGACATCACATTTTTCCTCTCCACAGCCTCCAATCAAAGGGCTGACTCACTCCGCCACGCGTCAACAAACATCTCAATGCCGAAGTGCGCCAAAAGGTCCAAGTTATAGTGAAAAGGATAATGCTTTCCTGCTGATAAGAGCCGCTAGTTATGGCGGGCGTAGTTTTCCCTGGTGTGCAAAAGTTCCGACGACGCACGGGGTTGGTGGGTGAGGAAGAAGGGGATTGAGTGGGTGAGGAGAGTCGCGGATGAAGTCGTGGTTGGGAAGGAAACGAAATGGCGGGAGAGAGAGAGAAGAGGTTTCTGTGGAATGGGCGCGGAGATGTAATTTTCAATTCGTGGGAGGAGCCGACACCGTGTGTTCTCCCTCCCCCTTAGCAGCGGAGGCGCGGTACCTTGTCTCTCCTCGCGCCTCTCTTGCACGCCAATGCCGTTGCATGGAGCCTCCGTAATGGAGAGAGAGAGAGCAAGTTTTAGGTCGCGGGTGAGTTTTACTATCGCGCAATCGATCGCTATAGCATTTCCCTGAGTTTGAATCGATTGAGACGAGTCCTCGGGAGGAGGAGGAGGAAGTGGCGGTGGGTGGGGGTGGGGAGTTGTGAGCCAGGTGGGTAAGAAACAAATAGGTGTGCTCCACTGTATAGGTACACACGTAGTCGATGCACTGGTTCTGCCCGGAAAAGTTTTTCTCTAGGCCGACATATTATTGTTACCTTTAATTTCCGGTTTCCATCCGATTTTCGCCGCCTGTGTTCGTCTCAGGGGTGCTCGGACAAGATTTGTAAAGTTGATTATTCGTATTGCGTTGACTCACCCAATGGGGAATTAATTGTCCAGAAGATGTTCAAAGAACGTTCAATCGGCACTCACAGATAGTGCAAAGAACATTCATTGGATTACTTCATAGAATGTTCAAAGTAGATGAATTGCGGCTGAACTTTTTTTGAAATCAATAACATATGAACCATGAAGGAATGTTTAAAAAAATGTTCTCGTGAAATGATTCTCGATTCATATCGTATTACCTCTCCACTGAATTCCCTGCTCTCTCAAATAACATATGATAATTTGAAATAATTCACTATGGATGTGTAATTACGGTGTGTAATTTTAGAACGTTATAACATCCTATCTTTTATCTTCCTAACGTCATTGTACCCATGTCGCATTATTAAGGACACTAAGACTCTACGCGCATTTTCTAGCACTCGATATTGAAGTATCGACGTACAGAAAGTCGTATATACCTAGTCATTTCCATGGATAAACTTCGAGAACTATAATTATTAAATGGAAATTCCTTGAAAGATTGAGGAAATACCATCACATCTCGATAACAGTTATTTGGCATTAATTAATTGAAACCTATAATGCCACATAGTACGAATAGAAATGCAATATTACTTTGAATGAACAAGATTTTGAACTTGAAAAGGTTTATTTGAAAGGTTTAAAGATGTTCTTTAAATATTTAACCAGGAAGCATTTTTGAGTAATACTTCGTGGACTGGAAATTAACGATCTAAGAACAGTCTCAAATGAATAGTTCACACTTGAACATTAAATGAACGGTCTTTGAGCAGTCTCAAATGAGTAGTTCACACTTGAATATTCAATGAACTATCTATGGTTGCATGCTCAGGATAATTCAGTGGTGGACTACTTTTGAATTAGTTCATGAATGTCTTCTGCATGGTCTCTCCCCACTGGGTCATTGCAATAATTTGAATTTAATGCGTGAGGTAATGAATGGCCTTGCAGTCTCAGGCTACGTTGAATGCAATCATGGGAAAAATATCAGTAAAATCTTCTCGGGTTCGGCACCGGGTAAGGCTTTTAAAGGCCTTACCCGGTGCCAAACCCGAGAAGATTTGACTAATATTATTCGCCGGGAAAGCCTAATATCTTTTATGGGAAAGATATTTTGGATGTGGACATTGGAGATATTTGTTGTGCCCAATTGGCTGCCAACTGACATCGTCGATGTGAAAGAGGTTGATGAATCCTGCTGTTTAAAAATATTTCATCAGTGCGCGTGCATGAACTACATTTTACTGTTAATTTTGGTGGTACTTGAATGGGATACACCTAATTGGAATCCACTTGGAATAGTAGTTTTTAAATTAATCTACTTTAATGAGTGTTGAGTACCCAACTTCAGAATTCATTTCAGTCGGCTTGAAATTTCTATAATGTGAAATTTTGGGGCATCGATGTATGGTCAGGTTACAGAGGTAGAGTGTTTATAATTCAGTAATGTCTAGTAATTATGCACAATTTGACATAATAAAGAAATGATTACAAGGATAATTTAACATTGTTGAGCTCAAAAGTTATTATCTTTATATTTTTATCAAAATTAATTTATCTATATGAAATTTAACTTTACCACTCGCAATATTATTTGTCGTCATTTTTATACCGGTCATAGATATTTACCATCAATTGCTAACTTTGCGCAGTGGCGATATCGTAACCAATGAAGTTCTACTGAGGTGCGATTATTGCTAGTTGAAAACTTATACCAATACCCCGCCGATTCGACGTGAAATATCGTCGGATAAGGCAATTTTTGGACGCTTCTACGGAAGCTAATAAAATTTCCAAGGTGTCTTGACTGCCTCAAGTTCAACGTAACGTTAGCTCCTTCTCCCTCGTTATACCCCACTTGGAATATGCTGCCATTATTTGGGATTCTTATGAGATAGGCTTGGAAACTGAGTTAGAACGCGTGCAGCGAAGATTGGCAAGATATGTTCAAGGCCGTGATGATAATCTCGTTAGTTTTACTGACCTTTTGCAGAAACTGGGATGGGAAACGCTTTCCGACCGTCGATTAAAATTTAGACTCGACCTATTATTTAAGTTCCAAACCGGTATATTCTCTGACGACGTTGATAATATTTTACGAAATCCGACATACTAGATCATGAGAATAAAATTAGGGAACTAGACTGCAGAGCGGACCGATTTAATGTCATTTTCCCCACGAACGATAATTGAAAATTAATGGAAAGATACGTTTTCTTATCTTTTCAAAAAATGTATTTCCCCACCTACATCTACAAAATACCCTGCAAGCCACGTCAGGGGTGTGTTGCAGGGGGTGAGGTTTCACCAACATGCATTACACTATACACTAAAGTTAGTGTAACTACGACTAATTATGCATTAGCATCAATCGCTAATCCTTGTCACGAGGTAAAGCCTCAAAAGCATGCACTACACTACAGATATTATCACAATGGAAAGGGACCGTCACAAATAATAGCAGCATATTCCAAGTGGGGTATAACGAGGGAGAAGGAGCTAACGTTACGTTGAACTTGAGGCAGTCAAGACACCTTGGAAATTTTATTAGCTTCCGTAGAAGCGTCCAAAAATTGCCTTATCCGACGATATTTCACGTCGAATCGGCGGGGTATTGGTATAAGTTTTCAACTAGCAATAATCGCACCTCAGTAGAACTTCATTGGTTACGATATCGCCACTGCGCAAAGTTAGCAATTGATGGTAAATATCTATGACCGGTATAAAAATGACGACAAATAATATTGCGAGTGGTAAAGTTAAATTTCATATAGATAAATTAATTTTGATAAAAATATAAAGATAATAACTTTTGAGCTCAACAATGTTAAATTATCCTTGTAATCATTTCTTTATTATGTCAAATTGTGCATAATTACTAGACATTACTGAATTATAAACACTCTACCTCTGTAACCTGACCATACATCGATGCCCCAAAATTTCACATTATAGAAATTTCAAGCCGACTGAAATGAATTCTGAAGTTGGGTACTCAACACTCATTAAAGTAGATTAATTTAAAAGCCTCAAATTTTCAAATGATAAAAATTTCAAACTTAACAATTAATTTTTATAATATTACAGTAATCTACCGGTTAGATCAGTAATCTATCTACAGATCTACAGTAATCTATCGTTAAGGCTGAAACTTTCGAACGCATAGGCACTAATTGTTAGTTTTGCCTAAAATGTTGTAATAATGGTTGTGATACTTGCGACTGTATCACATCGTGGCACCTTTCGTGGGAAAGACCAGTAAAGATGCAATTATTTTTTACTTCTTTGATAAACAGTTGTATTAGCCAATAACGGTACTTTTAGCCAAACATATTATTTGTAATATTAGTAATAGCATTAGCAATGAGGTAACATTAATACAGTTATTACTTTTATAATTTTCCTATAGATTTACGTTTCTTTAACGTTATTTTCCACAAATTAAATGCTGAAACGACCAAATTATCTCATTCGTTTTCAAAATGACCGTACCAACCTAGAAATAATATTAAACTGAAATATTTGCTGGTAAATAGCGTGAGCTAAGTAAACTCGGGTTGTCGCCGCCTTGATCCAACTGAAAAAAATGCATGTAAGAATGGAACGTTGTCCTTTGATATGAGGGTACCTACTGAAAATTTTATGATGCATGGTCCGAGTAAGAATAAGTAATCACGTAGTACTTTAAGCCACGGGATGTAAATATGAAATGTGAAATGATTTAAAAAATGTTAATTTTTAATTTATTTTCTTTATTTTACAACAACCACTGAAAACAGCTCTTATATGGTATATATATCGCGGTATTAACAATTAACAACGGAAGATTACTGACAATCATTCCCTGGTGGGTGAAAAATCCTCCCCAGGCGGATAACCCGCGACCTTCACGGGTTAACAGGCGATGACGTTACCCCACCGCCACCTAGGTCCGCAAAGGTGTGGAGTGGGCCAAAGGGAATCCACCTTGAAATAATCCTCGCTGTGCGAAATCGTTGCTCCAGGAACTATTGGCCGGACACTTGGCCCAGTTTTTGTTTTACGACTCTTTTTACTACCCGACGCTTAACAACATCCATTCTAGCGCGAAAATATCGGGCGCCGCATTTCCACGTGTAGTGGGGGAATTGGTCGGTCAGTCGGTCGGCTTAGTTCACTTTTCCTCGCTTGGGTGGAATGATGGGAAACTTGGGGGGCATCAACAGCATCCCCCCGCCGAACGATAAATATCCGTCGCCCCGTTAAAAGTGCCCGTTGACTCCATCATCGGCTCTTCTGGGCCGCTACGGTCGGTGGCATTGACACTTGCTATACCTGTTAGCGGCGTATGCGGGCACGCACCGGTTCGAACGAACGGTCACCCATTGCCACGCCCCGAAAATTATATTTAATTTCCAATGCCAATTGATTTTTAATTTTCTTTTAATCTTAATATTTTCTTTTCATCCAGAATTGTATTGCACTCTGTTGGATTATGAGGCTGCTTCAGGGCAAAAACTCTTAAATGAACGGATGTCTAGGAAAATCGTATTTCACTTTCGGGGTGTTAAGTTGATAGGTAATGAACTATTTGCGAACGCGAAACACTGCAGACTAGCGAGCAGACAAATAAAAGTGTTGGAGAATGGAGAGAGGGATAACCTCTGCAATCTGCTTACCTACGCCACCTATCGGTAACATCTCAAGTGCTGACAACCTTCACAAGCAACCAGAGATTAGTGCTAGCAACCTGCAAGTTCGTGTTTACGTATCTGTTTTATGTATCGTACGTGAAATAAACTAAAATTTACCTTTAGATACAAATGAATAACCTTAGAAACAATCTTTGTTTACTATGAATACATTTAACAGAATATGATCCTAACGTTTTGATATAGTTTCGATTATTTTTCAGGTGTACACGGATAACCTTCGAAGCCACATGTGTTCACGAAATATATTGTCTTAAGTTACGTATAGGTACCACAAGTTTAAATGAAATAGTAATTTCATGCAAATGTGCAGGGATAACCTTCGAAGCAATCTGTGTTTACAAAATACATTATGCCGTACGGTACTTATAAGAGAAGTTTAAATTTAGTTGTATGGCCTCGTTCGGATGTACTGAGATAACCCTCAGAGCAACCTGTGTATACAAAATACATTTTCTCTTAAGTTACATCTAAAAAAAAGTTAACATTTGGTTTAATCTCGTTCGGATATCCAGTGATAACTGTCGAAGCAACCTTTGTTTATAAAATATGTGCCTTACAATATATAAATAAAATTTAACTATAGTTGTAGCCGGATTCGGATGTTCATGGATATCCTGCGAAATAACCGGTGTTTACAAAATACATTATGCCCTACAGTACAGATACAAACAGTTTAAATTTGGTTGTAGTCTCATTAAAATGTACTTGAATAACCTTCGAAGTAACCTGCGTGTACGAAGCATGCGTAACGTGACGTAAACAAAACGATATTTATAGTCGTATGCGGTTGAAAAGGTATAACATCCGGAGCGATCTGTATTTACAAAATATAATACGACTTACGATGCATATACAATAAGTTTAAATTTGGCTATAGTCTCATTAAAATGTTCGGGATAACCGCCGAAGCAACCTTCGTTTACGAAATGACTGTATTATGTCTTACATGGTCTTACGTTGCCAATACAAAAAGGTTAAATTGACCTTTGTAGAAAATTGTGTTCACAAAACATGCCTTACTTTAAATTAATAGAGACATTTACGACAATTCTTTGTTTATCCTTGTATACCTATTACTACGAGGCTACATCAGCTTTTGTAGTTTGTTTATGTCTAGCAAGATACAAACATTAATTGTAAACTCGGGTTGCTTCCTAGGTTATCCTTCTAAATTTAAAATCAGGATAGCCAATGTTATACTTTTTGTGTATGTCAAGTAAGATGCATACATTGTAGACTCAGGTTTCTTCCAACGTTGTCCCTGTATATTAAAAATCAGGCTACACCCAATATTATACTTAATGTTTATATGCTAATTAAGATATACGCACAATGAATTCAGGTTGCTGCCAAGTTTATCTATGTGTTGAGACTACAACATAGATTAAACTTTTTATTGTCCTTTAAGATCATTCCATTTCTATTGTGGTTGTTAATTGCCGTAGTATAAAAAAAAGTCGCTGATTTTCACCATCTCAATGGGAGCACGGACGCTGATGTAGTAATAGGAACAGAAAGTTGGTTATCGAATGAAATTGCGGATACCGAGATCTTCCCAAAATCATATGCAATATACAGAAAAGACCGAACAGCGACAACAGGAGGAGTATTTATCGCAGTCAAAGATGAATTCGTCAGCAGAGCCGAAATATTTCCAGATAATGATTTAGAAAGTGTGTGGTGTTCCATTATATGATCAACAAAAAGAATTATTATTTGATCATATTATAGACCACCCGATGCAGACTTAAATTCAGTTCTAAAGTTGGATTGACTGGTGAAACGTCTCACACGTCAAAATAACATAATTATCGGTGGTGATTTCAACGTTCCCTCGGTGACTGGAAGACATATAGTTTCAAAATGGCGGCAAAGATAAGGAGTTGTGCGACACTCTACTCATTCACATCTAATTCCTTACATCAATTATTCACAACACCGATCAGAGGAAACAACGTTCTAGATCTTTTAAAAGCTTTCGATAAAGTCCCTCATTCGAAGTTACTCGTTAAGTTGGAAGCTTACGGAATACACCAGGACGTAATATGTTGGATAAGAGAGTTCTTAGCCGACCGCGAACAGAGGGTAGTTCTAGATGGCGTTAGTTCAGATGTAGTAAAAGTTACATCAGATGTATCCCAGGGAAGTGTCATCGGTCCCTTATTGTTCCTTTTGTATATTAATGACATCACTACCGTTCTTACGAGCAAAATTCGCCTCTTCGCAGATGACGCAGTGTTGTACAGGGATCTAGGCAACGAGTCTGACAAGATTGCGTTACAAAAACACCTAAATGCTATAAATGAATGGTGCAATACTTGGCAGTTAGAATTGAATTTTGAAAAGTGCGTTGTTTTGAATTATTGGAAAAAGAATAACTCGGTCAACGAAACGTACACAATTAATCAAACAGACTTATCAAATGTAGAGTCAGTTAAATACTTAGGTGTTACCCTTACTCAGGACCTGTCTTGGGGGAAACACGTCTGGGAAATCTGCGGACAGAATAGTCGCAAATTGGGATTTATCAAAAGAATATTAGGAAAATGCGACGAGAAGGTTAAAGAGCGATGTTATTTTTCACTCGTGAAACCTCACTTGGAGTATGCCGCTAGCATATGGGACCTTTATGAAGTAGGACTAATCTCAGAAATAGATCGAATACAACGGAGAGCAGCAGGATTTGTGAAAAGTTCTTACGATAAACTTAGCAGTGTTACCGGATTGTTGAAGGAATTAGGGTGGGAATCTCGAGAAATCCAGGTTAAATCTTTTGCGCAAGTTCGGAGCAGACAGTGTTTAGCCTGACGTTCAACATATACTGCTAGAGCCTACGCACTACGGTAGAAGCGATCACAGGAATAAGATCAAAGAAATTGACTACAGAACCGATAGATTTAAAATGTCATTTTTCCCACGTACAATAAGGGATCATAATAGTTGCAATATATCAATCGTATGAAACTCCCACTCTAGTAGGTAGAGTAGAATTTTCACATGTTTAATAACATAACATTATTACTAACACTTCACACCGCTTGATTTGTCCGGCATTATTTTATTTTTTCTCTGCATGTAGTAGTATCTCGTAGCATTCATAAATTAATAGTAATATTAATCACTAGATGTGTTTATAGCATATAGTTCGACATGTTTGCATGTTCATTTACGTATCACTCTTCCAGTTTCTGGTTGGAATGCGCACTGTTCTCCTTACTGTTTTTTGGCCTGTGCCTGGCGGCTGGGGGAACGTGCGAGGTCCCGAATTGTGCTGGGACGAGTGCTGCTTGCCTGGTGTGGAATCACCCCGTGCCACTCACCCTAGTGGTGGCTTGCACGGTACTTCGTAGATGTAGACGAAGATGTATGCTTGTTTATTAGTAATGTTAGGTTGTGTCTATGGTTTTCCAAGAGTTATCGAAAAACGATGGAGAATTTTGGTGGCACTCACTTTCGTCACGCTACCTTCATTCCAGTAGTGAATTTTGTTATACTTTCTAATTCGCGGCCATTCCTTTTCGTTTTGCACATTCCGCCATGACAGGTTGCTTTTGAGGTTGCTTTACTCTCTCTATACGGAACCACCGAAGCAAATTACACGGCCTTACATACGAAAGAGCCTTTGTGTCACGCCTCGAATTTGCTTATCCTCTCGTGTGGCGGAGCACGTGCAGTTTGCAGAACTTCAAAGTAAGATATTTCGTCCGGCTATATTTAAGTAGATGCGACCATAATATGATCTCAGAATTACTAAAAATCTTACGTTATATTTTCCTGGGACCCCTTCGACCCCCCCTGCATGACACAGCATAAGAAGAGCCCAAGCCCTCTACCCCCCTAAAACGTCTTACGTAACACTTACGTAATGGTGCCTGTAGAACAGAGAATTGCTTGGGTGGCTGCGGGAATTCATGAGTGAAAGTGCCTGGGAAAGGGGTAAAAGGACCCAATGCTTCAGTTTGGCGCATTCGTCCTCGCAATTTCGTGTCCTCATCTCATTCCCGCCTTATCATATTATCGGCATACTAGTAATAATATCGCAATTTATGCACTTCGTAAGCCTGGCAACGTCCTGCAACAGACATAGCATTTGCCCCATCTATGTACCCCTCATCTTCGGAGTTGTCAAATCTTTGTTACAAGAGATGCGCACTTCCCTGTCAAAACAAATTACTTATACCTAGTTGTTCTGCCTTTCTACGGTGTGTGTTTCAAAACTTGATTGTGAACGACCACAGAACGAAGTTGTTAACATTCTGATATCCGATATTTTAATGGAAAAATTCCGAGAGAAACTCAAGTAGATGGAATCTCTACAGAATGGACCAGAGTAGAATCCCCGTAGGAAAAAGAAAATCTCGATGCATATGCAAGCAGTTGAAGAGACTGGAAGTAAGAGAATAGGGAAGACGAAGGAGGAGATGGAGAAAGTGACTGGGAGATGTGGAGATAAAGGAGTTTACCTCGCTTCGTAGCCCCGACGGACGCCAATGGCGTGTAAGGGAATGAATAAGAAGAGGAAGATATTTTGTGGAATTCCGTCCGACTAGGGAGTAAAAGTTCAAGAGTCTGTTTTCTACTATTTGTGTTTATTTCATAAATATGTCCATGGTTTCACTAGCACTATAGTATTTTCAGATAAGGTACAAGTACATGCGTATTTTATTCTCGCATTATATACTGGTTGGAATGAATTATGCTCAGTACCAAATTTGAAGATTCTTTATCGATGGTAAAACTTCTTATCGTCATTTTTCCCCATAAAATATATTGCGGGAGTTATCTTGTCAATTCGTGACCATTATTGCACTATCGCTGTAGTTTCTTATGTTGAAATGCACACTCATATCGTATATCTACGAGCAAGAGTGAGATTACACGCTATCTAAAGATGCTGCAGTGACTGTTAAATTATGATCACATTTGCGCAATAAATACATACCCGTGGAATGCAAACCCTTACCTTCTGTCACCATTCGTTCTCGAAGAAACTCAACTGCCTGGCGCCGGTCAATGCTTCGCGTGTGACTCAACATCGCTCCCTTATCGTCATCAATAAAAAAATAGCTGTGCGACCTTCCCCCCCGCTCCTTCAAGCGGCGCGGCGCCCCGCACCGCACCCTTCTGCCCAATCGGGGGGGGGGAGCATTCCCTCCCCCACCCTCCCTTTCCCCCCACCCCATCCTTGGACGAGCTCATTCCGCCTCAGCCTGCGACCCGGCAGCAGTCAGTCGGGGGAGGGAGCCCTGAATCTGCCCTGCCGCTCCTCCCACGGCGGCAACATCAGTTCGAGCGGGGCGCCGCGAGAAGAAGGATCGCCCGCGCTTTAGTTGCTGGACCGGCGAGTCTCGGCGTGAAAGCATTGCGTGTGTCCTCGTGCGACGCAGGTTGTTCGGCCCTGTCTCAGGGTTCTGTGGATTGTCTGTTCGTCTTGGTATAACCGTGGTTCGGGCAGTGCAGTTGACGCGAAAGATGCTATTCGGTAATTCCGCGTGGAATCTTGGTTTATTGTCGGTCGGTGTCGCCGCATCCCTCTTCCCTTAAGTGTTTGTCTGGGAGTGCTGGCCGTCGTCGGCACACCTGCATATTCCTTCGTCGCGAGCCTCGGAAAGAGTGTGGATTCAAGAGAAGTGTGTTCTTGGGCGCCGGTCGAGTGTCTCGTCGGCCATTATTCGTGCGATCCCCGCAGAGCCGTGAATTTTCTGAAATTGTGTCTTTTTTTATTCCTAGCTTGTGAATTAGGCTCGTGACAGTGTTTCAAGTGGTGGTTACTCCACTGGTCTCTCCTTGGGCCATGGAGACACTCAAGGTTCCACTGTTTGGTCGACGCTGTTCTTTTGGCGCACTCATTGTGTAAATGGAGATTTAGAGAGGGATCCATTGCGTACTGCGGCTCGTTTCGGACGCCGTCCGGTGCGCCAGTGTCGGCGATGTCTAACCGGGGAAGACCCTTTTCCTCCCAGGACCCCTGCTCCGCCTTTCTACTCCCGAATTCAGTGCCGTGCTATTGGGATGATATGCCTCTGCCGTGGTCTTGAGCGAATCTCTCCGCAAAGTGCTGACCTTCTCTCCGTTTGTCTCCCTCCCACCCCCGCCACCCCTCCCCCCCACCTCCGCCCCCCCCCCGCCCCCACGGACTCTTCCGTCGGCTCGCCTCCGGGACCATGGTCGTGTCGTCCCCCGCACCCGCGCTCCAGGGGCGCCTCTGCAAGTCGGAGGAGGAATCGAATCTGGGGGTGTGTGGGGGGGAGTGCGAGCAGGTGGGGGAGGAGGGGAGGTCTTCGGCGCCGCCCCGCCGGACGGCTGTGGCGGCGGCCCGCTGGATGTGCAGCAGGTTGGTTGTGCCCGCCCATCGCCTCAGAGTTACTTTTCGATGCTCAGCATTCGTGCCCGCGGTTCTAGCCCTGTGCGATTACCGAAAAAAATCGATATCGATCAATTATAAGAATAATTGGAAATGTGGTCGATTCAACTGTCGGGAATTGAAGAAATGGCAATCAATTGAAGTCATTAAAAAATTTGAAAAATGCCAATTAATTGGCATGAAAATGGGTTTCAATTAATTATCATTGCTCAATTAATTGACATAAACCAATTAATTGACATGACTCCATTGGATCGTGCTTTTCAAAGGCTTTCCTTTGGAAATGAGAAGAATGAAAGAACTAATTTGAAAAACAACAAAATATTTCAATCAGTTAGCTTTTAACAATTAATTAAAGGAATACATCGTTATTTTGAAGACATGCAGATGAGATCCTATGCGTGTTCATCCGACAGACACTGGCGTGTGTCGATGACAATGTTCCCACCGAGACTGAACAACCTCTCGGACGCAGTGCTATAGTTGCCGGGATAGCTAGATATCTTCTTGCTAACTTCTGGAGGGAGGGGTAGGTGGTGGCCGTCACCACCGTCAATAATCGTCAATTAATCGATTACCGGACAATAATTGTGAATTGAGCAACAATTGACACTTGAAAAAAAATTGACAATCGAGTCGATTACCACAATCGAAATCGATGTGCTGAAATAATCGATCAATTGTAAAAATAATTGAGTCTACGATTCAATTTGTCGAATAATCGCACAGGTCTACGCGTTTATAACCCTTGGGAGTTCTCGCTGCGTCTGTCCCAGATTGACCCGCGCTTTCATTATTTCGTTCGGAAATAGGTTTTTCCTTGGCTATCGCTCCGTGCTGTTGTCGACCTAATTTTCTGATTGCTATATTTTTTCCTCGAGGAAGTTGAAGTTGAATCGTATGCCGGAACTTGTTTCAAAGCTCACGATGCCAGGCTTAACTCTGAAATATCTTCCTGATGATAAAATACATTTTTTAAATGCTCTGTAAATCCTACAAATTCTGTTTTGTTGTGTATATTTTTATTATTTTTGCACCTTACGTTATTAAAATTTGAAACGGGTTGTATTATAAACCAAAGTATTTCTGAATATTAACTCTCAATTTAATTTTATATACTGGAACTCATGTCAATTTTTTATACTCATACAATTCTCAATGCATTTATTTCATAGCGTATCTACCAATTTGCATTACTTTTTCATTAATTACGGACTCGGAACATGGAAATCATACTTTTCTGCAATTTATTTGAAAATATACACAAGATGCGTTTTTTAATAAAATGTTATGAAACCAAGTCTAATGGTACATGATAATTAAGGTAAATTATGTCCACCTTGAATACGACTTACTACTTGATATGCTACTTTCAGATGGACAGAGTGGTACTGTCGGCTACCTGGTCTGAGTAAAAAAATCGCGTAAAATTTTTGTCCATCATCTTCTCTTGCGTGCCCAACTTTTACTCTTCAATAGCTTGCACATGGAATAAGTATTTTTAAACGGTATAAGATAAAAGGTAGGATTCATTTTATCTTACGAAGTCGCCAGCCAACATACTTATTACTGTCCTGTGATGTGCATCGTTCCCAGGAGACTTATGTCATCGTTTGCATGGGCATGAAAGAATTTTTATTTTGTGAACTAGGATCTTACAATGGAGGCGTGTACCATTTTTTATTGCCGAATCTGATAGAGGTTGTAAAATAAAAAGACCCGTATTTTTTCGTTTTTCGATCCGTCACCTAGTTCTCGAGTTTTAAGCGACGAAAAAATGATGTTCTTAACCCTTTCGTTGGAATGGGCGTGCTGAGACTTCTTACGTAATCCCTACGTCCAATCACAACTGAGACTGCACAGCTCCTTCGCCCAATCAAAGTCAGCTTCGCGAGGAGCTGTGTAGGTAGACCTCCCCTCCCCAATTCCGTCCCCTTTCCCCATAACAGCCAATAAGGGGAGGTGGATGACGTAGAAGGTCTCAGCGCAGCTCATTCGATGGGCGTCACCTTGTGCGTATTTTAATTTTCAATTTATGAGTGAATGGCTGCGGTTAGAAGATTGATTTTTTCACTAAAATTCATTTTTTGTTTCCATCCAACGATTTTGTGAATAAAATAGCAATTTCGGTTCCGGGTAAACGCCACCATTAGTGCTCAGGTCTTCAAATTTTCTTAGGAATGTTTTTGTTTCACTTTTCGCTTAGGGCAGCGTTTCCCAACTTGTGGTATGTGTGCTCCTCAGGAAGGGGAAGATAGATTGATGGAAGAGTGATGCAAAAATTTTGCGAGGGGTTCAACTGATTGGAATGGCACGTGGAATTGCGGGCAGCAAAGGGGTTCGAAGTCGATAATGGCCGGGAACCGCTGAGGTAGAGCTACAAACGTGTCGCTAAAAAATTATTTGTTCAGGTTTTTCTCAGGTACATTGTAAACATACTTGTAAAGTTTAGGCTTATCAAAGTTCTGCTACCGTAATAACAATGACACCTCATAAAAACTGTTCCTTAGTACATTATGTGGCGCCATTATCATAGTTAACGTAACATTTAGAGCCATCGCTATCGCGTCGCTACAGGTTATCCACTGGGTTGTTCTACTCCATCTTTCCCTGTATAAAAGAAACTGCCTTTCATTATTCATGGATAATTCATTCATTGGATGACTGCGAAAGCACGTTATTCGACGTCGCACTCGAATCTCTACTGAGACAAAGGATCTTTTCATTGGGATTTCTTTCCAAATTAATGTCGTCTTAGTGATTCCTTAAAAAATTCTATTTACAATATTTGATAATAATGATTTTGTATTAGTTTCTTGTTTGGTATAAAATTCTGCTTTTAAATTTAAATTTAGTGCATTCATGTTTTAAAAAAGTATTTATTGTGTAATGCAACGATCACCCGTATGCTGTCAATCAATCTTGCGTTAAAGTATGTATTTGATCACTGAAGTTGGTGTAAAGATGCCTCTTAACCCTGTTATTTGATATTTCCATTTGAACGTGCCTTTCCTCCTTTGAAAGATTGCATACTCGACCGTAGCTCGCTATGCGATTTAGCGACTCGGAAAATGCTTCATATTCACTTATCTTAGGAAAACTTAACCCGCTTTCTTTTGTCGTTGACATTCTTGCGTAATAGGTGAAGCCTTTCTGAGCGTAGTGTTGAATTTGTCCTAATGTGCGCACTTTCCTTCGCTCAGAACATCTGGTCGCATGACTTGTCCTGCTTCGTTCCAAATTTCATAACCATTGGTTGAGATCCCGCCCGCCCTCCATTTTGGAATTTCTCAGTTGCGGCGCTGTGGTGTCGAAGGGATCCTGCACGTTCATCTTTTCCTCTTTATTTCTACTTCGGTGTAATAATTTACTGATCCTAATCCCCTATGGTTCGTGTAGTCAACCTCGAAGCCATTAGCCGCAATCTTAAGTGTCGCTTGAAGATGGGAAAGAATTTCTCCTGTCAGTAAGGCTCAGCCCTCATTTCCCTTAAATCGTCATCTGTATTGGTTTATTGCTGTTGAATAGGTCGTAGGGCAACGTTGTGGTGAAGCGGGTAGAACTTAGTTCCTGTTTCTTAGTGAGAGTTTTATTCCCTTCATATCTATCTACTATAATAATCACCGATGTGTATGTATATGTCAGTAACTTTCACATAAGAAATACACGTGAAACTGAATATTCATTTGGCTGCAGACTTTTTTTATTTGTAAAATGTAATTAGAAAAAGTTGTTTTCTGTTATTGGGAAAGGTACAAATAGAAAGAAAATAAAATAAATATTCTTATTCTTTCATTCGAATTTTGTATTCCGGTCGAAATTCCGAAATTTTGCTCAAACGTAAAGATTTTTCGCAATATTTTAGCGTTTTTGAGTCATCGTCCCCATAAAGATCATGCTCATTGGTTAAGTCGAGATTCCGTGTATATATCCATTAACTCAATGATTCTTTACATTAAATAAGATATGATTGGCTTATTACAATCAATGTAAATGATAATATTCTTCCCGTTGATATTCAACGGGCACCTTCACTAGTCTTTAAGCATAATTTGCCTTAACGTACTTTTCTTAAAACCTCTCATGCTTTAATCTTCTGTCACCAAGTCCTAATATTTACCAAGTGTCGTAGTTTCATAATTACTCATTTCATTTCAATGTGCGTTTTTTGCATTTCAAAAATTCGCCGTCGTCCCCTTGGAACTATGAGGTATTACTACGAGTGTTATTTTTCGTGAGCCACGCTATGATCGAGAGGAAAAAAACATGAGAGGTGTTAAGTGGGATGAGAGGAGTGTGGTGGTTGAGAAGGTCGTCGTTCTTCCGAAGTTCGTCAAACGCGCACATCCCTGCCACACACCCCTGAGGTGGCTTGCAGGGTATTTTGTAGATGTAGATCCCTTAGACTCCTATGACGTGTTGACACGACCGCGTGCGTATCGTCCTAGCCGTGATGGGACTAATAGAATTCGCGAGTCTCGCCACGGGGCGTTGTCCTTATATTAATGTTTTTTCCTTTCTTCCTTACGTTGAAATTGGGGCCAAATATTTCCCGCGCTGCCATGATGAGGCTCAAGGAAATTTTGGATGACTGTTTTTCTCACCGTTTTAATTTTTTTAAGAGGAAAAAGTTTATTTTACAAAAAATTGCAAATTACAAACTTTGCATCGTGTAATATATGATCTAATCCTTTTTTATGATCTATGACACAAAAGAAATTAAACAAAAATACATCATATACAAAATAGTATTGGTACCATTATATTTTATAATCTATGACACAAAACATTTAAACTAGGTACATCAATATGTACAAAATAGTATTGGTAACAGTAATAGTATTGGTAATAGTCTTTCATCAATAATGAAGAAACTTTAGAGAAAAGAAATAATCTACATCTACATCTACATATTACCCCGCAAGCCGCCTCAATAGGCGTGTGGCGGGGGGTGTTAGGACACCAGCCGCTTAAAGATAAAAAGGAAACGCTCTAATGAAATTACGCCTAGCATTTATTGAAGTCCCTTATTGTTCGGGGGAAAAACGAATTCCCATACCTATCCGTTCGGCAAAATATCTCTCTTAATTTATCGTTTCTATCGGACCTGGAAATATAGTGGGGTTCTAATATGATGTTCTCCGTGTCGCTCTGAAAGATATCTATTCTCAATTGTTCAAGCAATCTAAGCCTAGCGCGCAGCCTCCGAGTCTCTAGCGGTTCCCAGCCTAATTCGTTTAACATCTGTGTAACGCTGTCAGTACGCCCGTAGCTGTTTTTGACGAATCGCGCAGCTTTCCTTTGTATTTTATTAAGTTCCCGGACTAAGTCTTTCTGCACCGGATCCCATATGCTCGCTGCATATTCAAGGTGTGGCCGGACGAGTGCGAAATAGCACCTCTCTTTTACTTTTTCATCCGAAAATCTTCCCACAATACGCTTGACGAATCCTAGCTTCTTCAGAGCTCTGCCACAAATATTTCTTATATGTGCTCCCCACGAAAGGTCCGAAGTTATCGTAACTCCTAGATACTTCACTTCATCTGTCGCCTTTATGTTAACACCATCCACAGCATATACATGGGAATAGTTGGACGACTTCCGCAAGAAATGTACCGCCGTGCATTTGCTCAGATTAAGTTCGAGTCCCCACTCTTGGCTCCACACATGAACGTTGTTTAAATCCGATGATAGAGTTTCAAAGTCAGAGTGATCACTAATTTCACGATAGATGACAGCGTCGTCGGCGAATAGACGTATTTTACTGCTAATTCGAGAGCATAGATCATTTATGTATATAATGAACAAAAGGGGTCCGATCACGCTTCCTTGCGGGACACCTGATGTCACTTTAACGACATCAGAGCTAATTCCGTCAAGAACTACCTTTTGCTTACGATCACTCAGAAAGTCGCGTATCCAGTTTACTACTGTTTCGTTTAGGCCGCATGACTGTAATTTGTATAAAAGTTTGTTATGAGGTACCGTGTCGAAAGCTTTCTTAAAATCTAGAAATAATGCGTCAACTTGTCTTTTCGATTCGCCAGATTTGAGAACGTCATGAAGAAAGAGCGCGAGTTGTGTTTCACATGATCTACCTTTCCGGAAGCCGTGCTGACAGCCATGGAGGACGTTACGACTGTCCAGGAACGTCATGATATTGCTAACGACGATATGTTCGAGTATCTTGCCTATAATCGACGTTAATGAAATTGGTCGATAGTTCCCTGGGTCGTGTCTGTTTCCCTTTTTGAATATCGGTGTAACGTTTGCAATTTTCCAGTCTAATGGTATCTTTCCTTCAGACAATGTCTTCTTGAATATTATGTCTAAGAACGGTGCGATCTGTGGCGCTAACTCCTTGAGGACACGCGCGGGTATTCCCTCCGGACCCGGAGATTTACTATTTTTTATCGACTGTAGCTGTTTAGTTATCCCATCACGTTGAATAGTGATTTCTTTCATCGGTTCCTCAGTGAATTGTATTTCAAAATTACATGCAGTATCGTCTGTGGTGAATACACTTTTGAAGTGGGAATTTAACGTGTTAGCTTTGTCAATATTTTCGGTGACAAGTTTGCCATCATTATCAAATAACGAATCTACGGTTGAAGATTTTCCCTGAAGCTCTCTCGCATATGACCAAAAAGATTTCGGATTTTCTTCGAGTAATTCACCAAGTACTTTTTTCTTGAAATTTAGCAATGCAGAACGCATTGATTTCTTAGTTTTTGAGCGTTGCGCAGCGTAACTTTCTTTTGCTTCAAGTTCCTTCGATTTGTCACCTACCGTAGTGAACTTTTTAACCAAGTTGTACAATTTTCTCTGTCTCTTAAGGTCCCTCCTAACATCGTTGTTATACCAGCGAGGTTCTTTACTGTCGCATTTCAATTTTTGCGGAATATATTCGTTGATTCCCCGTCGTAGAATTTTTAAGAAATATTTCCATGATTCATCAGTGCTTTTATCCTCAGTTTTAGCTACGAAATCCGTGTACGAATCATTAAGCATCTCGCCAAATTTGATGAAGTTGCATTTATCAAATAAATAAATATTGCGTTTCGGTTTTACAGCTGACTCTACTTCAATTTTTAAGGTTGCAAAAATTACTCTGTGATCACTTATGCCGTCAATAATATCGAGCTGTTTTATCAACTTAGGATGGCTTACTGCAAAAAGGTCTGATATTTTATTTCCTCTCGTAGGCTTGTCAACTACTTGGGAAAGTGAGTGATTAGCAAGTGTGTTGAGTAAGATCTCGCTGATTTCCCTTTTCCTAGAATTCGGTTTTACAGTGTAAGAATCCCAATTTATATATGGCAGATTAAAATCTCCCCCAATAATTATTACACTTTTACTGTCTCTCACAGTAAATGCGGATATTTGATTATCTAATTGGTAAATAACATCAATTTTGGAGTTTGGAGGTCTATAGAAAGAGCAAACATGTATACTCCTTTTGTTTCGTTGTTTAATTGTACACCACACGCTTTCTATTTCATTGTCAGTTATTTCGTGGGCGGTGCTGTGTAAATGTGATTTAACTGCTAGAAAAACTCCGCCACCTGCCCTATCGCTTCGATCGCATCTGTAGATTTTATATCCTGGAGGAAAAACTTCGCTGTCGCTTAAATCCTCAGTAAGCCAGCTCTCCGTTCCTATGACCACGTCTGCGTCCTGAAATATATGCTCGATTTCAGCGCGCTTGTTTTTAACGCTACGGCAATTAACTACTATAAAGTTAATGTCATATTTTGTCGATTGAGTGTCGGTTGGTTCTTTTCCACGCTTATGGGTATTAGGTGGGCGAATTTCACTGGAAGTGCTTATTACATTTGATATCATTTCTTTCACTGGAGTACGAGTTTTGGGAAAATTGCCACTATTTACCGGCTTTAGCGCTCCTAAGTTTACTTGGGTGTGAACATTTTCGCAATGCGGATTTCCTCGGAGGCTGCGTTTGGTTAAATATTTAAAAATCCCACTATATGACCTATCCTCTAGTCTAAAAAATATCTACAGTGCTCAAAAATCCTACGAGCCACCCGTTCAGACGCCTCTTTGGAATAATGCACCCCAGACGAGTTGAGGGGAGCCCGGCATGATCTAAGCACCGGCCGAAGATCCACGAACTCTGCCCCAATGCTCGCACAGAATTTCCACAGCCTCTTGTTGATCCAGGCAATCCTGTCCCAAACTCGAGGGCCGCAGTCAGTCCGTGGAACAATGCTGCAGATGGATAGTCGCAGTTCGACACCAGTGCGCCTCCGAACGCGTTCCACCTCCGAGTTTAGATCCCTAAAGGAATCCAAGATCTCATCGGCCCTACGCTCGGAAGCATCATTGGTGCCAACATGGGCCACCACCCGCAGTCTAGAGCAGCCCGTGTACTTCACCGCCGCTTTTACCACCGCCGTAGAATTGGGTACGATTCCCCCTGGTGTACACCAGGAGGTGACCCGTTGGTCCGCTCCTTCTCTCCTTGCCCTCTTCTCCAACTGGGGGAAAATCCGCCGGACGTTCGAACTCCCTAACAATACTATTCCTGCCCTCCCAGCCCGGCTGCCGTTCGAAGTTGAGTCCCTTGCAACGGGGGGTTCGTTCACGACCTCGCTAACTGGCTCCCCAGAATTGTCCTCCGACAAAACCGCGAAGCTGTTGCGAACGGGGATGGGATTAGCCTCCGCATCCCCCACTCCCCGTCTCGGTCGAGCCACCGCCCCCCGCCCTTGGGGCACAACCACCCACTCGGGCCTCAGGCTGTGAGTCATCCCCAGACCCGAAGATTGCACCGTCTTCCCCAAGGCCGCCAATAATAGTACAGTTGAGGACCTGCTAAGCCAAAGCGGCTTGTCAGCGGGTGCCTTTTGTTAACCATTTTTTTGCTGTGTAGCTTTTGGACAATTTTAACTTTTAAATTTCATTAAAATTTATGGTTATAATTTTATTAGAATTTTTTCTTATCTAGATTCCTAACATTCCAATACGATGTGCATATTTTATGGTCAAGGTCCAAAATGCTTATTGATGACACCATATTAGTTTTTGGTAATCACACATTTCGAAATATCAATCGGAAGTAGCTTTTATTTTCGGTTCATCTTCTCACATTGTCCATAGGATTCCATGTAAGTACGTTGCGAAGACACGAATTGTTTATTTTTTCCCGTTAGCAACAACTGGATACTCATATTATTCTGATGACTTATGAATACACTCCTCGAGTATTTTAAGCAAGGTTTATTTTTTGGAGTGATCTGGCATTGCTTATATGTTTCTTCGGCGCTATTTTTGGACGAATATAGTCTTATAGAGTGCATTGATTTAGATTAGTCGTAAGTAGTAGATACTAATATTTATTTTAATAAGGCTGATATTAAAAAAATACTGCGTATAAATCTCACGCATCGAGATAGTCATCTCTTGTGTAAATAAAGTAAATAACTCCAAAAGCCGTAAACAATGGAACTGCAATGGGGAACTCACTGTCACCTTTCCTAGCTAACGTTTTCGTGACACATTTCGAGGACACCTTCAAAGAAAAATTCTCTTTCTTTCCGGCCATTTATTTACGCTATGTTGACGACATTTTTGCCGTGTTTGACACCAAAAAATATAAACTAGAAGATTTTTTGGACAATCTAAACAGCCGCTTCCCTTCTATACAATTCACCGTGGAAACAGAAAAGAATAATATCCTTCCTTCCCTCAATCTATTCCTCAAGAGATCGAGTGGAAAATTACATTTTGACATTTATTGTAAGCCCACCCATACAAATACCTACATAAATAATCACTCATTTGGTCATTCTAGCAACAAATTAGCTGTCTTCCATTCCCTTATACACAGACTGATGAACGTTCCTTTGAACACATCCGCCTTTCATAAAGAATTAAACTACATTAAAGGCATTGCCGAACGAAATGTTTCCAAACTTCACTGTTAGACAGCATTTTAAGAAAACATACATTCGAATAATTAATCTCCAACTCAACCACACATAAAAAATAACAATCTAAAAAATTAATTAAACTACCTTTCTAACCACGCCTGAACAAGGGTTTAGACAAAATCTTCCACACTGTGGGCCCTAAAATCTCCTACAGTAATAACAACAAACTGAAACAATTTTAGGAAACACAAAAGATAAAATACCCGTAAACGATAAATCTGGTATTTATCAAATTGACTGCAACACATGCCAAGCTTCATCCGTAGATGTAGATAGGTACATGGGTCAAACACGCAGAAGCATCTTGACCAGATACAAAGAACATTTCTCGTATTACAAAAACAATAAACCTGAGAAGTCAAGCATTGCACAACACTTGATTAATACAGGACATCAGATGACGAAAGATAATTCGAAACTCATAAAACAAACTCCCAGCAATTTACTGGACGCCTGCGAAAGTATCTTTATATATACTCTATGGTCGCTAATGCCCTCAACAGTGTTTACCTTAATTACTTGTTGCGGTATATTTGTTGCCAATAAATCAAGAATGTTGTCCCCTCTGTTAGGCGTCGTAGCTATCTGATGTAGGGCATTTGATGAGAACGTGTATAGCAGGGACTCTCATATATCTTTGTCTCTTCCCCCTAATATGTTACTGTAGGTCCTCCAATCTATAGAGGGCGTATTGAAATATCCACCTATGATTAAATTTCTTTCGGTGTTCCTGTATGTGATGTTCTTTATTTGTGTTTCGAGTTCAAAAATTGAGGTGACTCCGGTGTTAGGTGGTCTGTAGTATGCGCACACGAATATTGTTTTTGATTTAGGGCATCTAATACAGCACCATACAGATTCTAGGCTGGTATCTGTTACGATTTCCGCTTGGCTGACATTGGTATTCTTTACTGCTATAAATACTCCGCCTCCGGTTCGGTTGGACCATGGCCCCCTCTAATACAGGCCGGAACATGCAATTTGTCAACAGCGCTTTGCATGACGTCAGTGGTCCTACTGCATCGCCCGTGGTCCTGTTGTTATTCTGCCAGCTGTCATCGTTGCGAGTAGGGATAGAACTGATGTGATTACCACGACGGACATCAGTTATGCTAATGTATAACATAGGGTTGCATTATTTGCGTAATTCTAATACCTATTTCGTATTTTTATAGCATTTTGTTGTAGGCATATGTGAGAATTGGTAATGGCAAGTGAGACGAGTGATGAACTTGGGCGATTTAATCTCACAGCATTTTCGATTAAAAACATGTTTTTCAGCCCAGGAAGGAATTTTAGGTTAGTTAAGTAACAAAAGTTATGCAAATGAATGGCTGTCCAGAAGTATTTATTTAGAAATATATAGTCGCGACAGCTGACAGGGCTGCTCCAAGGTACGTTGTTGTTGAAATATGCATTAGGCTTTAACTTCAAAAGGGGAAGCTAAACTTAAATATTACAATCATCACAAAGATATCTCATTAAACGGCTGTGAAAAGACAGGACACCTACCTGGATGCTCATCCGTCCCGGATAGTGAGAAAGCGAACAAAATATTTTTAAGGTTTTCGGTTATCTTCTTGCAGCTATCACCAGGATTATTTCAGGAATGAAACAATTCAACATTTCAAAACTTTACAACATTTATTTCAAAGGAAAATGGCATAAAATACATTATTTCAGGTAATCAATCCATCTTGAGTAAATAAACTTACAAGAAGCAACTTCGTAGATCAAATAACATCACTCTTAAATTTCACAGTGCAAACGACCATCAAAAGCGTAAATTAAACTTCTGAATATGGAATACGCAACTAAAAGCTGCTGTAGGTAATACACTTGAATTCCAATCAGAAACAGTCACAATAAGAACTACGACGATGCAATTTTCCACAGATATAAATTTTTAATCGACACGGGTTTCGATTCACCGCATCATCATCAGGCTCGCAAAGAAACAGTCACGACACATCCTTGAGCAATTAAATTCACTGATGAATGATTTCCAGAAATCGTTTTCAACGAGTTTTACAAGACTACCAAAGGAAAAAAAATATCTGTGGGGTAGCGTTCACCATTTTGACACAAATCAAGTGTAAAAGGAACATATATTCAAATGTAAGCTTATAAGTAAGCTGAGGACATTGCCTAAAATGCCTATTTTTTCTTTTACTCAGGAAACTAATTTTATGAAGTTATAAGTTCATTTAGGATCATTTATGGCGAAATTAAAGCGATTTGTTACCGCCTAAAAATGCCTATTTTACCTGTTCATGCCTTTTTCTGCTGGTATCGCCTATTTAAGGGCCTAAAAAAGCAATATTCTTATCAACGTCGCCAAACTTCTCTTTAGTGCCAAGCTTGTCTGTTATTTCAGTTCCTTTTTTAATCTTTCAAGGTTGAAATAATGTCATTAAACATGCATAAAGAAAAATCACCCAAAGAATTATTATATAAAGAGTAGAAAAACAACTATGGTAATTTTACGTGATGCGTACATGCGATGATTTCAATTGCCAAAAACTTGTTTTTGAAGGTACCACTCAGTATTGCTGAGTGTAAAGGCAGATCAACTTCAGGCAGTATGCCTGAAGTTGATCTGCCTTCACAGCCAGTATTGATATTATGGGGAACATGACTAAATACTGCATTATACTCTGCAGATAAAATTATTGAAATACGTGAGGTATGTGACAGAAATAATGTGCGCCTCCGATACATCAGTTCGAACGTCTTTTTCACCCACTTAAAGGTCATTCCATGCATGCCAAGTGGTCTGGTGGTCCCCACTCGTCCATCACTGATTTCAATGAAATTTTGTATGGACATTCACACGTATCCCCAATAAGCATTTGTAAAGTTTTACATTCGCCGATGGTATACTTGCTGATGTATAGTAATTTGTTTGACCCTGTGCCGCAGCCTTCTTCAGTATGATTATGAGATTTCGGTAAATTTGAGGCATAGTATCCCAGGAGATATTTTGATAAGAGAAACAAAAATTGGCTATCTTGTACAAAGTTTTGAGCTCTATTAAACAACATAATAAAAATAACCATAAAAGCGACCTAGAAAATTCAGGGCGAAACTGACCTTTTCGGGTTGCGGATTGAAAAAAATTAAAATTTGGCTTTTTATATTTCAGGAAGTAAAGGTGTAATCCACGTGAAACTTTGAGCATGATAACATATCAACATATGGTTTATGAATACAATATTTCATCTTCCTAGTGATTTCCATTATTTTAAAAATTGAGTCAAAATGAGACACTTTTTGTAAAAACGCCAAAAATAGGGTATTTTCTCCCCGTAACACCCTCTGGAATTTCTTTTGGATCATTTTCATTATAAAGAGAATGATTTCAACCCTCTAAAAAAGTATATCTGGTTTTTCATCGTGGGCATATAAGGACCTAAAAATAAGGACAACGTTGAGGATGACATTTGTAAAAACGACAAAAATAGGTTATTTTCTGCCCGCTCTTACAAAAGAAAGACCTTCTGGATACTCTTTTGAATCATTTTAATTTGAAAGAGCATGTTTCAAACCTCTTAAAAAAGTAGACTTGGTTTTTCATCGCGAGCAAATACGGCCCGCTAGCTGCTGCTGTGCTGTACCGCTAAGAAAAGTGGGACTTTTTTTTCCTCTAACGTAAAAAAAAGGTCTAAATATTGCTTTAAAAAATTATTTTGCAAATGAATTGAATAGATGACAAACTTATCTAAATGATAGTTTACATACCGTTAACTTCCAATGAGTTGCTTCGGATTTCTGAAGGTTTAAACTCGAGTGTACAAGATATTGGCGAGGACTAGTGTCAACTTAGAATTCACCTTGAAACTGTGGCACATGTGCCTCTCTAGATTTTCCAAGACTTCTCTCTCACAGCTCCAATTACTAACTATTTTGATAATGTAAGAGAAACAATTGCACTTTTCCACAAATTGGTTTATTGCGTACAACGCGTTTCGGCTCACAGAGCCATCATTATTTTGATGCTTTTTTTCTTTCTGAAAATTATTCTCCGTAGTGGGTTAGTAAAATATTTTCCTGCAATTCATTCGACTCGTTCGCGGGTCTTGGTGAAGGCAAGTTGCATACTTCATAACTATGTTTTGACACATCTACATCTAAAAAATACCCTGCAAGCCACCTCAGGGGTGTGTGGCAGGGGGTGAGTATTCACCAACATGTATGCACCAGCATGCACATGATGGATCTGAGGCCAGTCCCACTCCAGTACAGATCCATACTATAGGAGTAAGAGATGAAGACATGGCACCGGTGAATTATCGCTGCTCAACAGCTGTCCTCAGAACTCGAGAAAAATTAAGTGCCTTCTTCAATGGTGTTGGTGCAGCACGGCAAGAAGATTATGCACTTCCGGAAAATATTATTCGATGAGTGAACAGGAACCAAAATAATGTGGCTGTCTTTTGATTAACGATCATTCATGCTATTTCAAATTTTACCCTTTCTCAAAATAAGTCTCATTAAAGTAGTGCATCGATGTAATACTTACCTGTGCATAATTCAACTTGTTCACGGGTGGTACATTTCAAATCAATAGTCAATAACCAAATAGAAATATATTGGTTATGATGTTAGTATCAATAACGGGCATTCGATATTGCCGAGCCAATGTACATATATTGTGTTGATTTTCGGCGGAACAAATTATTTATTTCCCTATGTTTTCTCTCAGCAACAGTTGTTACATTGTCTGCGAGCCCTCTCGAGACGCGGTGCGATTTGGCAACATTTAATTGAGTCGAAAGCATCAAAACATAAGAGTCTTTCTGTCCAAATATATTGATTTTTGTGATTCTGACAAAGTTACCGGTTCTAGATGAAGGAATATCGGTTGTGTCCAGTTTCCACACAGTAGGTAATACAAGAAATAGTACCCTAAAGAATATTGCATCTATTGCTGCTCATTTACCATCCTGTTTCTTTTATTAAGTGCACTGAAATCCATTAGCCACTTATGAACGTGCAGTTAAGCAACATACAAAAGTTTCACGTCAGGTATTGTCAAATTCAAGTACAAGGTTTGTAGAGAAGTCTGAAATTTTCAACTGATAATAGAAAAAGTCTTTCCAGATCGCGGCAGCTGCACGGCGGATCGGGGATGACGAAAGTAGGCGACACAATTGAAGAATGTTTATTGCTTAACGTGTAAATTGTCCGCGGGGGTCGGGCATAGTAATACAATGTAGAACAATGAATGTATTTACGTGAACAATCGTTACTCGCGTTTTCGAACCATAAGTGGTCTAGAAATTAGAAGAGCGGAAACAGTGAACAGGTTATTATGACAGTGAAGATTGGAAGTTGTTATAGCCCTGATTGGATGTCTAGGAAATGTTGGCATTGCCGGAACCTTATTAAATATACAATTAACATAAAACCCTATACATATGGTTTTCCATGGAAAAGGGTCATGGAATTTGAGAGCGGGAGTTTGTTAATACTTTAATTAACGCATCCACTAAATTGTGATTGACCCTTATTTATCTGCTTAAGGGAGGCCAAATTTAAGGAATATGGTGATCAGATAGGTGTTTGCTTATTTTGCGTTATATTTATAGGATGGAGGAAATGAAAGACGTGGAGAAAATATTTCGTAAAATCTGTGGAAATACATGTTTGGATGCGAAAAAACAGAAAGTAATCTATCCCGCATTTATCTCTTTCTATACATTCTCGCAAAAAATTGAATAATTACGCAAAGAAACTAAGCGCAAAATATGAGGCAATTCAGATTACAGTAAAAAAAAATCAATACCAACTTCCTGGCAATTTCTACCCATAGTGTCCCGAGTATTTTGGAGTCCTTCCTCAACTCGTCTCCGGGATCCCATATCGCTTTCCGCTGGTATACTGCCGCGATTAGCTGCCGCAGCATGTCAGAGGGTAGATGGAGTGGCGGTCTGACGGTAGATGGTGGGTAGATGGAGTTACGACTTATTCCCTCGCTACCCGCCAAGCGACTCGCTACGTGGGTTGGGTAGGTTGGAGGGTGCAGTGCGGCCGCCTCCATCAGAAGCCTTGAGACGGAAACTTACCTCGCGTGTCGCCAAGTAACCGCTACCCACTACCCTCCAGGCAACCCACCTGCACTGCGGCCGCCTCTTGGGATAGCACGCTCATTCCCAAAGTGATGACATAGAGATCATAACATCACTCATACCATGTTCCTTCGCGAATAGGTTTTCGTTCCTTACCATTCCATTTCTCATGTACATCTACATCTGCAAAATACCCTGCAAGCCACCTCGGTTGTGTGGCAGGGGGTGAGTATTCACCAACATGCATTACACTATACCCTAAAGTTAGTGCAGCTTCGACTAATTATTCATTAGCATAAATCGCTAATGCTTGTCTCGAGGCGAAGCCTCACAAGCATGCACCAAACTACAGATATTATCACAATGGAGAGTGACCGTTAATATATATGTATTTTGAAACTACACAATTGGACATCCTTCTCCGTTGAGGCGCTCTCCGGAAACCACGCCACGCCATTTGCTAGAAAGTTGATGGGTCCCGCAATCCCTCATAATCGGCCAATGACCCAAGGCGAGAAAAAAAATGTTTGCTTCGAATCACTGGGTTTGTGACTTAAGGGTAATAGTATTCGTTCGTAGGTTTCCGTGGAGCTGGAATGGTTATATCTACATTTTTCCGGGATTTGTTCCGCGTGAGTAGTTTGTGAGCCAACAATTTCGCTGGCAGGATAGTTAGTCTCTCAAACAACTCACGCGGAAGAAAATTCGTTAAAATGCAGAGATCTACAAATGAGTAATTCATTTTAGAAGGAATTGTATGAGTAATTGGGCACGTCATATCGCCCGCCTGCTATGACTTGATCGTTGCATTGGAAACAGGAAACAAATGATATCCTTGCTTGGCAAGTAAAGAGGAGGAGCCGCGGTCGAATGTTAACAGCTCCCTTCCTCCGATCCGACCTTACTCATACCGTTCATGATCACAATCAGTCTCCTGGGTGACCGTGGGCGGCGGCGGCCAGCGCTGCTCTACCGGCGCCGCGCGGTTGCCCGACGCGATACGCCGGGCATTTTGCTTGGCCAAGTGTGGGAACGACTTGTTCCTACATAGCTCTCTAAAAAATCCACAACGGGGAGTCTGACGCCTCGGTAGCTTAACTGTGTAAAGCACTCGGCGCGAAATGGAGGGATCCGGGTTCGAATGCCCGTCAAGGCGAATGATTTCTCCTCAGTGGAATATCGCACTTATGTGCACTTGCGGGTTACTCCGTATAGGAAATAACGTAGCTGGTCCCGGTATCTTCAAAATGAGCCGTCAGAAGGTGATATTTACTAAAAAAGAGAAGTTTTGACATGGGCAGAACATAGAGAGGAAACCTACCTAGTAAGTTTCTCAGAATCTCCCTCGACTCCGCGTACAGAATGTCCGCCGCCGTAGTCCGATCCTGGGGGTGGAGTTTGGCCAGGAGCAGGTACACCATGCGCATGATATCTTTCTTGGGAAGTGTCTCGCCATCACTATTTGTCCCGCGGAAGTGCGCAGTACAAAATAAGTGGCACAGTGTCAGCCACCGGCGTTTTGCTCGCCACCGCAGTTAGCTCTTCGGTGAGTCTCCCTACGGCAATTAGCGGAGCGATGGCCCGCTACCCGCGCCTTTCGCACTCCCCGCTAGTGTGCTCATCGCGTGTCCGATGGTTGACTTGCACCTGCGGCGGCAAGCAGCTAGTGGGGGCGTGGTGGGTGTGTTCGAGGCGATGCCGCTTTCCGAATGCAATGAGTGCCTAGTGATGCTGCGTGGAGGTGGAGCTCCTGTCCTTGGTTATTAGCCTCATCAAGTCTTGTTGTCCGCCTTGCTTGTATCCGGTACAGTTTTTCGTAGTAGATTTCGGCGAACTGTAGGCCGTCCTCCAGGTTCTCCTCGGTGATGCCTCGACTCCCCGGATCACTGCGATGAAAGGAGATGGAGAGGAATTAGCGGCGCCGGGGGTGGTTTCCTGCACGGAGATGGTGCTCTTCACCCCAGGGCGTCCGTCAAGTTTCCTCTTCTCCTCGCCCTCGAGGAGCTGCACCGGGAGTCGCGGTCCTTTCGGAGGAGAAAGCGGAGGACGGAGGGGAGTGAGGGAACGGCCGGTGTAGAAGGTTCTTTGGGTGACTGATTCCGGGAGACCGGTGATAAAAACCGAATTGTCGTTCGTCGGAAGGTGTGTAAAGGCGAGGAATTGGGTGGGCCTTGAGAAGGACTTTTGCCTTGGCGTGGTCTGAGAGGGTCGGCGGGTAGTGGGTGCAGTATCGGAAGGGGGTTGTTGAGGTGTCGAGGGTATGGGTGAGGTGGAATTAGTGACGGGAAGGAGGGTGATATTCTGGAAGTGAGGCTTGTTGGCCTGGTAGGAGGCTGGCGGCGGTCGAATGGCGGGGATGGGCAGCGACTCGATACTCTACAGACTGAATTGCTGCTTGTTCTTGTATCATTGCTTCAGAAACATAATATACGGACGATCCACCTACTGCCCAGGAAACTTAGAAACCATCTAGTTCATACCAAGTACTCCGTTGGCCTAAAGCTCTACATTGGCGAAACGGTCAGAACCGTGGATACACGTGTGAAAGAGCACCAACGGCATTGCCAGATCGAAAAGACGGCAGTCGCGGAAAACTCAATTAACCTCGACCATGCCATCCAATGGAACGAGATCAAACTGCTCTGCTTCTCCCATGGATATTGGGACAGAATCACGAAAGAGACCATAGTAATACACCAGTCAACTGCAAACTTCAACAGGTACCAAGGATTTCACCTTAGCAGAACTTGGAATCCCGTTCTCAAGATTTCAGGAAAAAGTAACGCGTCTACACCAATCACGGATGATCTGACCAGAAGAACAGAGTACCTATATAAAACCGATAACTTCGACACTCGGCGGAAGCAACAGCCCTGAGGGCGAAGGAAATGTCTTCCATCGAAACGTCGATGGAGGTGGAGAACCTGACCCGGCCGGAAACCCGAGAAGAATGTCGCTTTAAGTGTTCGCATGGAAAGCATCACCTACGTTCCTTTTTTATTCTATTTTAGTCAGCCAGTCTGGTTATCCAGCTTTGTATATACATATAGATTAATAACTTGACTGCTTAATATGAACGCTTGAATAAAAAATTCAAAATACATGTAATATGCTGACAACTATTTTCCTTCCTATTGGATTTTATTGCAGTAAATGTATCTCTATTTGGCTCTTAAATGGTATCGTTAGCCGTCAAATCATTTATTAATTTCTCTCGCATTTCAAAGTTTTTCTCAAAGGAAAACTTAACGGGTATTGTACGTGATACTAATGTACAGGTGTTTTTGAATCGCGAGTGAGCATTGAAATAATGGGATTTTTAAATTTGGAATAAGATGCTTTTTAATCCTGTGACCTTTTTCTCTAAGCTTTCACTTTCTAACTACGGATATATTTAGACATTTTCCTTGAAATGTACAAACTTTTCAATATCACAGAATTAAACGTCTAATTTTCCATAGCCATAATAATTTCAGTTTGTCTCGTTTTATACCAGGGAACGATCTCAACACTTTCAGTGGAACTCAGTCGCGAGCTCCTAGCACGATTTTACGGCGACCCACACTAATTTTCCGCAGAAACGAGTGATTTTATACCCGTGCTTGGCGGTCATCTTGTTCTGCATGTTGAAGTCATCAATCCCAAGGTGGCCAATCATTTTACACTTTCGTACGGCACATGGCCCGCTCGGATATCCCATAACCATTCCGTGTTATAAAGAAACCAATTGTGCACCACCATGGGTGCCAGCCGTCCCTACCGTAAGCGTTTTTCATAAGAAAATATGCGGCGAAGCGGTGCACTCGAGGAGGCGGGATGGGATAGGGATCGGATATGAGGATTTTCTTGGCCGGTGGGCGGTGAATGAGTGTTTGCCGAATCGTTCGGGGGCCGTGGTCGAGGAGTCTTCCTCAAAATCACCGTCGGGCCATCGTATCCTGTTTAATAATTCACGCCCCCTTCTTTCTCGTGCTTCCGTGATACTCGTCGTGTCGTTTAAAGGAGGTCGCATGAGTTTCGTAATGGAATATTTAATGGTGTGAGCAGCTCCGCAGTGCCTCGTCCGAGGCCAACCCTTACTCCCCCCCTTCCCAACCGTTGCGGAATCTATGCTCGGGCTACAGATGGCAGAGTCTGTCATTGCTGCAAGGGTTACATCAGGGATATTTTACTTTGGGATATTCCACGGAGGAAAAATCATTCGTGTTTTATGTACGGCTTTATCCTCGCGGACTGTGGCGCTTAGCGCACGATTTGGACTGCTAATAGCATCGCATGTCTAGCAGTTCTGACCACCATGCTCCTATAAAGCCACCAAATTATCCACAGGGGAGAAGGACGCCTTTAGGCGAATGATTTTTCCTCTGTGGAATATCGCACTTATGTGCATTTGCGGGTGACTTCGTAAAGGTAACTACCGTGGCTAGTCCCGGTATCCTCAAAATTGAAATATTTTACTTTCTTTGAGAGTCGTCCCTGCTTGCAATTTCAGTCGGCTCATCTCTTCAGTGTCTCATTTTCCTATAAAGTAAGTGTTACGGTTGACTCTGTACGTTTCTCTACAGTCTTAAGGAACCACGAACTATAGGCGGCGGTATTACGTTTGCGGAGTCGACCGCAAATTCCCTGAAGTACGAAATTTCCACTGAGGAAAAAACCATCCGCTTTGACCGGAATTCTCACCCTCGATATCGTGCCGAGTACTTAAACCAGTTAAGCTCCTTTGAAGCGCACAAGAATCCGCTCTCTGGAGAAGGACGCCTTTAACTAGCATTTGTAGCATTTGGCGCGATGTCGAATGGACCCGGGTTTGAGTTTCGGTCAAGGAGAATGATTTTTCCTCTTTGGAAATTTTCGCCCATGTATATATTTCTTTGTTTACTAACTGTTGTTTTTAGAGGACACGAGTAGTTAAATGAAACAGTTGAATTTCATAGGTTATCAAATGAAACAGGTATGACTCATGAGTTAACCCATAATATTTTCAAATTGTGTATATGATATACAGTACTTAATTTCGTCGAAAGCTCGTTCTAAGATGCATGATACATTTTAGTGCTTTTCAGAGGTAATGCCACTGACTTAAACAATTGATAAACTACTGAAAATGTATCGAGAATACTTTTATAGGCATTTAGTACCAGC
Organism: Pyrrhosoma nymphula; assembly: GCA_963573305.1. Taxonomy (NCBI): domain Eukaryota; kingdom Metazoa; phylum Arthropoda; class Insecta; order Odonata; family Coenagrionidae; genus Pyrrhosoma; species Pyrrhosoma nymphula. The sequence goes on along the minus strand of OY754329.1, from coordinate 151,958,163 downwards.
ACTATGAAAGCCTTTCGAAAGGAAATAAAACATTGTGTCAAAGTCTTTATGTAAGGAAGAACCTCTTTTACAAGACCCTGCGATAATATGACCCGATTTTTACGTATGTTACGCTATAACCGATCTTTCGTATATCTATGAAAAATAATTAGGGGTCATCGGCCGTTTAGCGCCGACTACGACAATTAAAAATCGCCATATTCTGGCTAAAATTACACTGCCCTTGATGCGGAAGGTTGATGTCTTTCCGCTGAATAATGCACGTGCAATGCCTCCAGCTTGTCTTTCTGATTCATAACTTCGATTTGTGAGATTAGCGTTCACTATGGCCGGAGCTAACCTGAAGCCACAGCTGTAGCCAAAACTGTAGCGTTTTCCACGGCATCTGTGGAGAGTGTCTAGCGTCAGGGAAAAGCTGGAAAACTGGGAAATGTCGGGGGAAAATCAGGGAAATGTCAGGGAATTTCGTCCAAAGTCAGGGAATTTTGAAATCGGCTGTTCGAAAACTATCGTATTTCCCAGTTCATAAGACGCACTGTTTTTTACTCCAAGATGTGCTCTAAAATCAGCCTGCGTCTTATGAGCCGAGGGTATAACTTCGTCTTCTAAGACGCAAGATGATTCACCGGGAAAGATACTATTAAATATTTTTTCCTGCGTCAGGCATAGTAAATGGTTGCCTTTGTTAAGGCCATTTTACACGGTGCATTTGTTTGCACAATATATTACGCGAACGCTTGCACGAGGAAAATTGTACTGTGTAAAGCGGCGAATTGTGTGGACGCTTGTGCGAATGTCTGAATGACTGAACGGGAAATAGAACCTGCCCTAATTCTCAGACAAGTAAAGAATTTGGGATTCATTCGTTTGTACAAAAACTTGCATCGTGTAAAACGGCCTTTACAAATGTTGATTATAATACTGTTTTGACCCAGTAGAAAGCAATAGAGTTTTAACATTTCCTTGACGGTATTTCCTAAAAAATTCCCAAACAAATCGTAAATGTATACAATGAAGCGTATGTGCGTGTATACTATGTAACGTAATGTAGTTTAGATTCATCTCACCTGTCGTTCTGCTGCGGAAGTTACACGCATTGGGCTTGCGGGGAAGTCGCCCGTCTGCTAATACATTGTGTCGCTTGCGATAAACTCGGAGTCTACAGGCACTCAAAATTTAATATGAGAGTGTCGTTCAGTGTGTAATACGTTCCTTTCTCTTTAATGTGCATATCTGCTGTCGCTTTGCTTGTTTATAAATACAGTCACCGCGCTCCAGGCCTGTTCAGGCTGAAGTTTGTGCTGCCGTGAATACTTTAAATGATACACTGGTCAGTAGATTAGAGTTGTCAAAAACATCATATGATTAAACTATTCATCCCGTACTTTTCGCTAACAAGGAGACTGCTAGATGGATGCTCGGCATCTAAATGACGCAATGATTTTCTAAAACTATTGAGGGAATGCGGGAAAAGTGTCACGGCTTTCTTCCCCATTACATAGTCCAGTCAATCAATTAAAAAAAACGTCGATTGTGTACAAAATTAATAGCAGGTTGGAGAATGGAAAAACAGTTAGGTTTCTTGTTTAGCATGAAGAATGTATAAAATGTGACCAAAAATTCCGGTACATTTAGAAGGGGGAAGCAATAATATGTCGGATATTTAGAAAAATTTGTCTTTTTAATGGTTATCTCGAAAACTATTGATTTTACGAAAATAAAGTTCAAATAAAAGTTGAAGCTTTTAAAAAGATCTCTAAAATGAGGTGCCATACAATAAAATTGAATGAATTGTTAATGCGTACTGTTTCAAAAAATCTACGAAAATTAACGAAATTTCAATTAATAATAACTTGATAAAAATGGAGTTCAGGGTTTCATATTAATTAAGCATATGGCTTTTGGCATAAAAAATATACCCTGAAGAAATCAAATGAAAATATTAATTTGTGTATAAGATAATGTAATTGTTTATCCCACGAAACGCTTACTTTGACAGCTGATCAAAGATTTTTGAGCAATCTAGTAGGGATTGGCATATAAGCTTAACGCATAGCAACAACCTTAAATAATAGTAACATGTCGAAAAATTTATTTTTTTAAATACATACATGCATATAATCACGCTTTAGTAGAAGTATCATTTTTTTGTATTACAAAATTGAAATAACTATTTTAATTTGTAAGAGATAAGAATGCGGTATCTTGGTTGGTGGTATTTCTAGGCATCTTGTAAAAAATAAGTTTTTTCCTAGCTCAAATAGGAAGGGAGTTCAGTTTTTCTTTTAAAAAAATCGCCACAATATTTACAATACAATCAATCTCCATTGACAATATTAAGGAACAAAACATACGTCATTTCATAGGCAAATAGTTGAAGTTATAGTGCATTAATTTTAATTTCACTAGTTTGCAAAATGAACGAATGACGATAGTCTAATTGCGACTCTCTAGAGAGGAGATGCGCGATCAGTCAGCTGCGCATGCGTGGTTGGGGTCTAGCTTGGTGCTCAACTGGCGCTGAAGGATCGAAAATGAATCTTCAAATCGGAACGGGCTGTAAATTTTGCGATATCTCGGCTTCCAGGCATCGTAGAACCTTCTTTGTAGAAATAGTAATTTAATTAATCGTGTTTTGAAAAAGAAATAAATTTTTTATTTCAAAATTTAAGTTTTATCATTTATCTCCCACGTACACACGACAGACGTAGAAAACAGGATAAACTTCCCCGATTAGGCTCAAAACAAGTGAAACATTCTACAAAAGTGCGATTTTTAATAGCAGCAAGATGCCATTTTTAGTATGGAAAAATCGAAAATTGTCAGTGAAAAGTCAGGGAATTTAAAAAGTTGCAGCCGCTGGACATCCCTGCTGTGGCTGTTGGTGCGGTGCGGTCCAGAGTTGGCATGACGTGGCCTGGCGCGCCGATTCGGGTCTCGATGGCTGAATGTACGGAGGCGGTAACCATCTCCCGCTCTCTTAACGTAGTCCATTTACCGCTCTCGCTTCTTCTGGAAAGACATGCACGCTGTATATATTGTGGAATCTAGCGGACCCGGCTGGACGACGGGTTGCCACTCTGATGTTTCTTTCTCAATAGAAGTCATCGTAGCCAGCGCTAGAAAGCAAATGCTTGTTTCGCGTTCCGTTTTATGCTTCTTAACCTAATACATGGTTTTGGAGCCGGAAGCTGCCCTTTCCCATATCCTTCCAACCTATCCTTTTTTCCCTCCTACTTCCCCGCACCAATCTTCGGATCGGGGTATAAGCGTAAAGCTTGCTGACCCGTGAAGAGGGTGGTCCCTGAGTGGAAAACCCGCTCTCCAGGTGTATATTTTGTGGAGTGCATCGACCGGAAAAGTACGCATAAGTGAATGTCGGTTGCGAACGTGGGCGGCGTGGACCGTGCAACGTGGCGATGAGTGATGATGCCTTCCACAGGGTATTGTGTGTGTTTGGAACTTTCGGTATTCGAATGATATGAAGTCATTTGTCGCCACATTCCACACTTCGCCGACTACACCTCGTGGACGTTGTTTTGATTACGATACATGAGTGACAGCATCGGATGCAGTCGGTTCACTCTTCACTTTTGCCTCGTTCCACAATTACTGCTCGGAAACATTATTAAGGAGGGACTCGGGGTGGTCGAGCAACGACGATGACGAAATTTTGACGTCACTCTATCTCTGATTTCCTAATGAATTTTGTCGGCCCCGGTGGCGACGGGGTAAAGTCCTTGCCTGCTAAACCGAGGGTCGCGGGTTCGAGTCTCGCCTAATTGGATTTTTCAGCACACTGGGCATGATGGTTGTGTTCATCCGTTGTTATTAGTTAAAAGACCCGCTGTAAAAGGTCAGTAGAGATGTTTTCGTTAATGTGGAAATAAATAAATTACAGCATTTGAGTTTAAAGAGGATGTGATGTCGAGACTTGGACGTTGCGGGGTTGATAATGTCGAGTCCACTATGAATAACACCACCGATGGTCTTGTGCAGGAGGAACTCGAATTTGCCGAGCCTTGCCAATGCCGTTTTGACGTCGAAGGGTCGGTGATTCCCGATTGCTATGCTCTAACCTTTTTATCTGTCGAGGCTTCGAGGTTGCAGCCTCGACAGGTTCGGTAATTTCGAGCCTTTCCAGAATAAGGACCCAGATGTGCGTTGTTGGTTCGAATTGAGGGCTATGTTTTGGTGTGGAAGCTGTAACTGGCCTCACAGGTTCGAGCGTCCTGTAGTGGTGGATATTGCCCAGAGGTGTCCCGATCCCTACTTGAGTGCTGTTTGGAGAGAGAGAGCACCAATTAAGTGTACCCTTAGTACTCCGTCCGTCGGATGGGACGTTATACTGATGGCACCTTTCGTCAAGAGTAAGATAATGCCGATGCCGCGTTTCTCCCGGTCCATTCCCCATTCCCTTTCTTAAGGTAGTTTGAGCGAAAAATCACTTCACCTAGAATTTGACATAATTTTAAAGAAAAAATCTCAATTTCCAATGATATCAATCAAAATGCTACCCCTACTTGAACTACTTTTCGAGCAGTTAACCTGAAAATACAAGCTGTATGGCAAGGGATATATTACGGCTGTGAACTCCGACGGGAGAATATTGAAAGAAATTAGGAATTTACAACACCTAGATTTCGTTAAAAATTAACGGTGTTTAGTTTGTATGTTTTCTCAACTATTTATAAGAATTAATTTATTACTCACCGCAGTAATTTTTAAAGAATCTAAAAAGACTGCTGTTTTGAAGGGTTTTCAGCCGTACGGCGGGAAAAAATGAATCAAGTTAGAGACTTAAGTCGATATACTTATTTAATTACGGAGAATTTTTGTCATATATAGTTAATGCACCATTAATGTTTCATTATTTACTTCACACTTTTTACAGACGCTGAATTAAAAATATAAAGTTCGTATATGGTCTCCATTAACACTAGGGAAATATTTCGCTCAAACTACCTAAACAACCCTGCTACCCACCTGTCCTAAATCCAGGGGCGGATCCTGGAAGCCGGATGATGAACCAGGCGATGAATGTTTTTCTAAAGTCACCGTTATGATTCAAGTTTATTCCCGGAGGTGAATCCCCCGCGAGAGATCACCATATTTAAAATCGCCTCTTAAAGAGGCAGAGGGGGAGTGTTTAAAAGAAAGCTTCTAAAATTGTAGCACACTAAACGCTGCCAAGCTTAGTAGCCCTCCTTGAATACCATTTCATCTACATCTACATCTACAAAATACCCTGCAAGCCACCTCAGGGGTATGTGGCAGGAGATGAGTAGTCACCAACATGCATTACACTATATCCTAAAGTTGGTGTAACTACGAATAATTATGCATTAGCATTAATCGCTAATGCTTGTCACGAGGCGAAGCCTCACAAGCATGCACTACACTTACACTTACACAATTAATCAAACCAACTTATCAAATGTAGAGTCAGTTAAATACTTAAGTAGGTGTGAGGTCAGGACCTGTTTTGGGGGAAACACGTCCGGGAAATCTGCGGACAGGCTAGTCGCAAATTTGGATTTATTAAAAGAATATTAGGAAAATGCAACGAAAAGGTTAATGAGCGATTTAATTTTTCACACGTGAGATCTCACTTGGAGTTTGCCGCTAGCATATGGGACCCTTACGAAGTAGAACTAATTTCTGAAATAGATCGAATACAACGGAGAGCAGCAGGATTTGTGAAAAGTTGTTACGATAAACTTAGCAGTGTTACCGAATTGTTGAAGGAATTAGGGTGGGAATCTCTAACTGATCGAAGGGAGAAATACAGGTTAAATCTTTTGCGCAAGTTCGGAGCAGACAGTTTTTTGCCGGAGGTTCAACATGTACTGCTAGAGCCAACGTACTACGGTAGAAGCGATCTCAGGAATAAGATAAAGGAAATTGACTGCCGAACCGATAGATTTAAAATGTCATTTTTCCCACGCACAATAAAGGATCATAATAGTTGCGATAAATCAATCATATGAAACTCCCACCCTAAATACTTTCTACTGTCTTTTCAAAAATGAACAACCTAGTTACCTGAAGCAATTTTTTTTGTCAGAAATAATAAGTCCACCATTTTGACTAGAATGGCCCCTGATTTTCTCATCACCCCCCGACACAGAACGACAACTTATGAAAAATCTTTCTCTGTGGTCGGAGCACGATTATGGAACAGTGTTCCAAAGGATGTGAAGGATTCTGTCTCTTTGTCTGTTTTTAAGCAAATATTTTTTCGCTATATACAATCTCTCGAAAGTGTATAACTTCTGTTGTTATTTCTTCTATTTTATATTGTCATGATATTTTCACTATAATGTATCCGCCCATCTCTATATTTTCCCCATATAATTTTTTGTTTTTTTGTCTATTATGAGCTCTATTGTATTGTATAACCCCATTATGTACTTAATGGACAAGTCCAAGAACAATTAATAAATAATAATAATAATATATAGGTAGAGTAGAATCTTCACTTGTGCTTAATAACACAACATCATTACTAACACTTAACACCGCTTGATATGTCTGGCATTATTTTATTTTGTTCTTTGCATGAAGTGGCATCTCGTAGCACTCATGAATTAACAGTATAAGTAATGCTATACACAGTAGATGTGTATATAACATTGTTCTGCATGTTTGCATGTTCATTTAGGTATCACTCTCCCAGTTTCTGGTTACATTACGCACTGTTCTGCTGCCTGCTTTTTGGCCTGTGCCTAGCGTGCGAGGTTCTGGTTTGTGCTGGGACGAGTGCTGCATGCCTGGTGTGGAATCACCCCGTGCCACACACCCTAGTGGTGGCTTGCACGGTACTTCGTAGATGTAGATGTACACTACGGATATGCTCACAATGGAGAGGGACCGCTAATATACATGCATCTTGCAACCACACAAATGGACAGGGACTCACGACTTATGTAGAAAACATGCACGGCGTGCTGTTAGTACTAGGTAACAGATAAGGATTCAAGTATTAGGGAGTACTTCTACTACTAAGAGCTACACTACTTAACGACAAACCTAGATAAAAGTCTCATTGGCAGCTATTATGGTCCCTTATGGTTCGTGGGAAAAATGACATTTTAAATCTGTCCGTTCTGCAGTCTAGTTCCCTAATTTTATTCTCATGACCTGATCTACCGTATTATGTCGGATTTCGTAAAATATTATCAACGTCGTAAGAGAATTGAACGGTTTGGAACTTAAATAATAGATTGAGTCTAAGTTTTAATCGACGGTCTGAAAGCGTTTCCCATCCCAGTTGCGGCCAAATGTCAGTAACACTAACGAGATTATCGTAACGGCCTTTAACGTATCTTGCCGATCTTCGCTGCACGCGTTTTACCTCAGTTTCCAAGCCTATCTCATAAGGATCCCAAATACTGGCATTATATTCCAAGTGGGGACTAACGAGGGAGAAGTAGCTCTAACTTTATCGTCGCACTTGCCAAGTATTCTTTAAAAAAATCCCAATTTACGATTAGCTTGACCGGTAATTTCTCGAATATGTTTACTCCACGATAGATCATTAGTCAGTTTAACTCCGAGGTATTTAACCGATTCTACAGTCTCTAATTTGCTGTTGTTTATGCAATAGCTGTTACAAGGAGCGTTTTTCCGTTTCCAAAAATTTCATAACAACGCATTTTTTTCAGGTTTAATTCTAGCTGCAAAACATCGCACCACTCCTGGTTTGCCTCGAGGTACTTAGCCCTTGCTTATCATTAAGGTTACGCTACATTTCGATGGTATAGAGCTTTTTAGTGCGGTAATATGCCGATATAATAGCTTACTGAGGAATTATGAATTCGGCCGAAGGTCTTTACACACTATTTAGTACCTTAGTTATCAGAAAACAATGGGACACAACAGGAAAGTTGATGTGGGCTGTGAAGCAATGAAACTTCTATGTCAAATACATAAATTCTTAGCTCTGGCGCTTAGCTCTGCAGGTGGTTGACTATGATCGCTTTTCCAGTGCGCGAATGGGCGAAAAAGATAGACTCGAATGATAACTGGACCACCGTGCACCCGCTACGCCCTTTGCCTCTTGTGCCATGCAGAAGAGGGGATAATATGTATTCTCCGCTTGCCGATGTAGTGAAAGGACGAGGCAGCCGCAGCTGAAGAGTTATTTGCCGGGTTAACGTCGCAGATTATGAAGGTATACCCGATTCTCTCAACTTCCTACTTGTGTACGACTTCCGTTTTTTTTTTAATCTTGGCCTTGTGATTTCGATTTCATGGCAAAATGCGGTATAAAATTCGAGGTTGGTAGTCAAAATTATTGGATATGATTCGGCTGTATTAAAAAAAATTCTTTGCTGTTATTAATCGTATGAACACGTTGTTACAGTTTTCACTCTTCGGCTTGATTCAGTCTCGAAGTTTTTCGAATCCTACATGCCCCACCATATAAAAGTACATGCCTTACGGATGTTCGGATTCCAGCCTTTTACGTTTTATTTATCCGTCGGACGATTGTGATTTGTTTAACTTAATGTTTGTAGAACGGAAAGTTAGACGACCGTTAGGTCTTTATGTTAATTATGAAGCGATATTTCCGCAAGATTTTTCACTTTACGGTGAGAGCCATGGTGAATCAACAAGTGTCAATTATTCTTTTCTCGATTTATTAATTTCCTGATTTCTATATTACTGACATTGTATTAATTATTCGAAAAATTACGTCGTATTTAGATAAAATATTATCGAGTTGATTTCTGGAAAATTTATGGCAATGGAATTCAATAGGTGTGCATCGAGTGTATGTAATTATACCCTTTATTTTAGAATTACTCATTTTTGCTCTCGTTCAAGACCTCTTATCTTTCTTCTGTAGCAAACTAAGTTTTGTAGAGGAAACTAATTTTTTGTCATCATCTGAAAACATATTTTTCTAATAAAATTCTTTCTTTTCCAGGTGAGTACCATGTCCACTGTTTTGTCGGCTAACGGCTTCTATGACGCCCACTAGATGGTAAGGTCTTGCTCCGTTGTATATTTTTAAAGAATAAACTTCGTTGTGCTATCATGCACATTTCTAGCAAGTCTGACTTGTATGGCAATCCAAGCTGCTTAAAATGATTGGGAGAAAATAAAAGGGTAGTTAGGAAGCCGGAAATCGCTGTTCTGTTCGATTTCTGTGTTTAGTTAAAGTTCGTTGATGTGCTTCGGAATAACTATGTTAACTGAAAATCCCATGCGCATTGGTAGTATGTTTAGCGGAAATAATTTCATGGCCATTTTTGAGACTATGTGGGTATATCTGAAAATTTGTGTCCAACTGTCGGAATAATGCAAAACACAAAAATACAAAATACGCCACGTACCTGCGTCAAAACAATGGAATTCTTTGTTATGAGATCATGTACGAAATGAGCCCTCATGTCTATGTGTGTTTTAATCTCTTGCTATTATCGAAACTCACGAGTGACTTAATCGTAGACTGATAACATTAGTCTGCATGATATCAGATGACTTAGAACTAGCAAGTGATATTAGCTAACTTTGATATGCTAATTTCAAAACTGTTCTTGGTTTTCTTCTATCACGTACAGTTTTTTCAGAATTGACCCAATTTAACTTCTAAGATTTATTGAAAAGTGCATTTTATGTGCCGGTGGGTAGTTATTGTGCTAGAGATATTTCTCAATACAAGCTAATGACTCTTAGGTTGGTACTACTGCTGCTATTTTGGTGTGACCTTGGAAGTTTTATTCATCCTTCATTCATTTTTGTTACAAAAATTGACATTGCGTTTAGTAATGTTAATATAACTGCGTACAGTAGTTAAAATCTCGAAACCAAAATTCTTATTTTGTGTAAAAACCTGACGTGATGGAAAAAAACTAATAGCCATTTTTAGAATCGGCATTAAAAATTGATTCAAGAACACCTATTTTTAATAAATCATCTGACAAAAAGTTTCAAAAAAGTTTCAATAAGAAATTTTATCGACCGCAATATTACAGTAGAATATAGTTTTTGGAGTACTGGTTTTTTTCTTTTAAAGAATCAACGCTCAAATTGACATTAGGTACCAACGTTTCGTCATTTCTTATTGACATCTTCAGGGCTGAAAGTTTTCAAAATATTTAACAATTAAACAAAGCAGTACATAAAAATTATAATTCAATAACAATTTAATAATTTTGATTACCTTTGTCCTAAAAAGCGTGAGTCATGAACAGAATGATGTAGAGAGAACCATAATGACGTACATAATGAAAAATTCTTTTGCTTGGTAACATAAAACGTGTTTTTTATAAAACAGTAACAGTGTAACATAAGTGACTGATGTAGTTAGGTAATTTTACAATTTTTTTAAATATAAATAAATAAAAAATAAATAGAAAAATAGAAAAGATGAACAAAAGTCTGATGAAACAAAAAAACAAAATTAATACTTAATCAGTTTTAAACCATGTTTTATCTCTTTTCTTCGCAATTATTGATCAGATTATATTATTAATGAGCTATAAATTGTACTTAAATTACAAAATCACTTCTCTTGTTGCATGAATTTGGATTTCTGTAAATCGCTACCATTTCTTTAAAAAGTCTTCTCTTTAAATTCGGCTCCGATTCAATAATTTTGGCTTCATTGAAGTTGAAAGAATGGTTGCAAGAAATGGCATGGTCGGCTAATGCTCAGGTGTTCTTCAATGTTTTTATCGAATAGTTGTGCTGATTTAGCCTATCTTTGAATTATTGTGTAGTTTGACCAATATAAACACAGTTGCAATCTTTACAAGGAACAGAATCAACAATATTGCTCCTGAGTTCAGGAGATGGACTAGCTTTGAGTCGAGAATACAATAATTTTCTCCGTAATATGCCCAGAGAGGGTATCCATCAGACCCCGATGACACCTTACCACTTGACGGACTTTCACCAACGCAGATCCGCTCAGCTTTTAAAGACCAGACCATTGCTGGTCAAAAGTTCGAAATTGTGGATTTGTGAGGATTCCTTTTTTCGTGTTTTTGCCTACCTAGTCGATTGGAATCGATAACGGTACAATTTATGGAATCGAAGGATACATGGTTACCAACAGAATTCTAACCTTATTCCGTCCACCTCTCTTCGTAGATTAAATCTAAATCAACAAAAAGATTCCCCTACAAAAGATAACTAAACAAATCTTCAAAGCCAACAAATAAATTAAATCGCTATTTGTGTAGAGAGAATATTAGACAAAATTTCTCAGAGTAGCGAGTTTTGATTATGGTCTTATCATCACTGAATAATTAGACTTCAATTTTACCACTAGTCTCACGAGTCGGTTCATCTCCAGGAGATAGGATAGACATTTATTACTCTAGCTAAATGCCACTGCGCTGGAGGAGTGTTCTCACTTCGAAGAATCATTAGCTCACACCAATTTTGACGTTTGATGTCTGTTCCTTCAATTTTTCTGACGTTGTTGGAGGTGTAGCAGGTACTCCTTTGACCAGCGTTGTTATAAGTGCTGATGCGTCTGTTGAACTAGTTGCCATCGTATTTAGTATAGGGGTAGTTTCATTGGTTAAAGAAGGCTCTGGAATAAGAAAAGACGTAGAATAGATTAGAAAATGTGCGGGAGTTAAAGCTTGGTTTTCAGTAGGGTCATCTGACAAAGGTACAAGAGGGCGAGAATTCAAACAAGCATCCACTGGATACGGGAAAGTGGAAGGCTCCTCAAAAGTTAGCTTCGTCTTTCCAATGGCAGCACGTCTGCTGTGATGTTATGCAGATTTAACTGGCGCCTCCAAAACTCCACGAAAGTGAGGAGCCGAAGGAGGGTTGAACGCCACGCTTTCCTTGTAGGTGACGAGGTCCTTGCAATGGTGTAGCTGTGGTCATAAGTTGAGAGTTGAATTTGAGTAAATAGATTGTGATTTAATAAAAATAGTATTGATAGCAGTTTTTATTATAAAATAGTTCTTTTTATTTCTGAGTACAAAATATAGTACAATTGGTAACGAATCAAAGACCCTTCTAGCCCAGTGCATAGCATGCACTGGGCTAGAAGGGCATACTACCTGTATGTAATTTGAAAAAAAGTATTCTTAGTAGCGATTTTATTGCGAAAATGTGTTGGGGGCGATGATATAAGAGCCTCTTATCTTGAGATTCAAAAAATATTTTCCGCGTCATTGTTTTATTCAAACAATAAAATTGAAAATGTAGTTTTTCCAAAATATTGGAAAAACTATTGGTCGTAGAGAAAAATGAAGGACATACGATTTGTGCAAAATAAAAATACCTACAATTTGAGACTTTATAAATTAAAATCGGTCTACAAATAAAAAATGTATTGCAAAAAACAATAAAACTCACATTTTTTATTATTGTTATAACTTTGCAAAAGTTCATTTAAAATCAATCAATCTATCTTTATGAAATGAGTTTTCCAAAGCTTACAAAGTGTGCAAAAGATGGGCGCTGTAGATTAAATAGTTTTTGCAAAATATTATTTATTTATCCCGCTAGGGAATAGACCGCGACATTTGATTGCTTGTACAATTCCCAATTTTTAATAAAATAATGTTTCGCAACTTGCATTTTCAAGTTCAAGAGCATATCTAATAATGTGTGAAAATAAATAGTCGAATTTTTCGAAATAAGGTCTTAAATTTTGCATTTAAAAAAGTAACTTTTTTGCTTATATGCAAATAGAATATCTTTGCTATTTTCAATGTTAGAACTTTTTAATAAAAAATTGAAATTCTGGTTAAAAACACGAATTTTGAAAAAAGAACCCTCTACGACCAATAGATAACGGGACGAACGAAATTAGAACTGGTAACAGTGACGGGACGCTACCATTAAAGAGTTCGGGGTACGGTGGTGGGGGGAGAAGCTCGAGCGTCTCTCGCGCGCTGCGGAAAATGAATCTTCAAATCGGAGTGGGCTGTAAAATTTTGCGATATCTCGGGTTTGAGACATCGTAGAACCTTCTTATTGTATCATTTGGGTAGGATTATGTTAAAAAAATTGTAGTTGCAAATTTACATTTTTTTATCATAATAGATAAAATTTAATTAAAAATATACAATTATTATCGAAAAACCGTTACGTTTTTTATTGTTCCCACTCGCGTCCCTGGTTTTAGTCTTTGTTGTTTGTTTACTCAAACTTGGCGTCCCTAAGTGACGGCTCCCGAAGTTAACATTGTTTATAAAACCTTCCTTTGATCATGCTGACCTTGGGAACATAATATACCGTTACATTAGCCCCAGTAAAATAAATGTTAATGTTAATTTTCAAAATGTTTCAATTATATTTTTATTAGATTTTTTATTATTTCAAGTAGAGCGCATTTCACAGCAAAAATGTTGTTGAACTAAAAAAATATGTGTTTAATTAATAATATTTAAAATATGTTCAATAGTTTTGAAGCATTATTGAATTGTAAAGTTCCTTAAATAGTCAGACCTACCTTTCGACCGCATCCATCAGGAAAACTTGACTCCTCATAGGCCGCTCGTAACTCACTTGTTCACAAATACCCTTGTAGCCGCCGCGCAAGGAAAATTGTTACCGAAAAGGGTAGCGCCATGCCACAGTTTTATTGCCCTCCAACGAGGGAAACCCAACTGGTCTTTAAATTTTTGAGGACTGAATTGCACTATGGCCACCGGGAGTGAATCTTGTCACTGTACATGAGCAAAATTTATTGAAAAAATACGAAGGGAGGATTAAGGCCCTCCTCGACACAAAGTATGTTGCAGTTACATACTTCTAAGCATCGCTAGTGAGAAATCTGCTCGCCAGAATTCACTTTTGCTTAGTTCCCTGCATGGGACACTCGTGTGTTGTGAGTTGATTTGTGTGTTGCTATGAGTTGATTTGTGTGCTGTGAGTTGCTTAAAGCTCAGAGAAAAGTGTTTCATCTAACAAGATACGCCAGAATTCTAGAGCCAATCCCTCTATATATTAGTGTTGTGCCTTACCTATTTTAAGTTTACTTTCGTGAGTTTTGCGTCTTTGAGTGATACTCAATAGCTTACTTTTTTTGATTTGTGGATCAGGTTTCGTGAAAAATATGAAATCACTACGAATATTTCACTCAAAATCATTTAAAACTATTTTCTAAGAAGCATGCATAGTTAATTTTCATGTAATAACTCTAATCATGCAATTTATAAACATATTTTGATATAATATACGCTGCACTCAACATTTATAACATATAAATAACCTCATCGAGTTCGAGTTCAAAATAAAAAATATAATATTAGTAATAACTTCAGGCTTCACTATGTGGAACCCTCCATATCGGAAATCAAAATATTGCTTCGTAACCTCGTAAACATGAAGATGTCACTTTGTGATGAAACCCGGGTCGTAAGAAATAAATCAATTTAGAGGGCCATTACGAAGTGTAATTTTTATTTCCGACTTAAACATATAACTTAATCTAGGAATAAAGTGATGGCGTATGTTGAGTATTTGATTCGGTAGCTCTGCGTGAAATTACAGGCCTAATCCGCATGCACTGCAACCTTATGTATGCTTACCTTTCAAATGAAGCGAAATCCTCTCCTTCGCTGTTCACGGTACGGTATGGGCAAAACTGCGCGTTTCTTCCACACCTTGGAGTAGGCCGTTTTACCAAAATTTCTCCATACGAAGCTTGATCTTGGCTTCTCGTCATATAACGGTATTATATCAAAACAAGGCAAAGGCTCCTTCAATAAATCCATAACGATAGTCAAGGTACTTTTTTTCTTAATGGGAATGGTGAACTCATATACTCATTTCGCTGTGGTTTCAAGTCTGCCCCGCACTAATAGGCGCCTCAGAATGAGAGCGGCAATGAAAATGTTACACTGCTAAGGTCATGGCTTCTCTTTGTAAGCACTTGATATCATCTGGGGGTCAATTGAAACAACTTATAAAACCAGGTGCCAATTGAGGTGTTTATCAGAGCTGAACGACACATACACCTAGATCTTTTGCCATTACACTGTACATAAGTGCACACGGAAGAGATTCCTCGTCTTAACTGATAATACAAGACTCGCTCAAGTGCTGCATGGAGCGTGACATTGTATCCTCTAGCCTTTGTCCTCTGAGGAATGAATTCATGCCAACGAGTTAGTAACTATACTAATTCCCTAATGCCTGTTATATTATTGCAATGATTATTAATTCTTCGAATTACTCGCTTATGAAATCACCACATTCTAGTCATATGCGTTTCATAATTAATCAAAGGAATTTGATGTATTATTCATATCAATTCAGAGCTTGTACGGTAAATTAAACAAAATTCGAAAAATTGCTATTGTTTAATTGCATTAATGAAATACTATTTCGATAAGCTTGACCTGAGCTTGTAAAAGGACTAAAAAGTAAGCTATTTCACGGAATGAGAGTGTCTTGTACGTCTATATGAATGTGCGAAGAGGTTAATGAGAACGGTAATTGGACTTAGTACTTGTAATAAGGAAGGGCCAACCAAAAATGGTATTGACAGGTCAAAATTTACCTTCGACTTGTTAAAACATGCAAAGTAAAGATGAAAAATCGACTTGATGAGCAAATTTTGATTAAATGCCAATTTTATGATCAGACCCCGGCGGAGGTCAGTCACGCCGTCGAACAGGGGCGGCGGCGGCGTGGACTAGTTGCCAGGGGCGGCGGTGCGCTGGTCTAGCCTAGGTTCTAGCGATAAATCTATGTCCAGTTTGAGGCCACACGTAACGCTCTTGATATTTAATCTGTTTTACACGAGCAATCCAAGAGTTCTTCCGTATTTCTCTTTAAAATTTCCAAGTTTCGTCACAAACCGAAATCAAAATATGAACGCTGGTAACAAGCGTATTGTGTATCCACGGATGTGATGCATAAAACCCAGTCATTCCAAATGGCTCCAGTTGAACCTTTCAATATTGCCAGCAGTTTCAGTCATCCCAAGTGTAATTCCCAGTACTTGTGTAAAATTCGTAATGCCACATTAAGTAAAATATAAACTTAAGAAAAACAAATGACACCTATACTGACAGTGGTTGTGCACCGATATGCCTATCGGAACTTACAAAAAAATACTTTCCCATGGAATTTTTCCTGAATCGTTAGCCGTCAATAGTCTGCTATTCTTCCTGTCTGCTGTAGCTTACCTTCTATTTTTCCTGCGGAAGATGATATGCCGAATAACATCAACAGACTTCTCTGAAATTACTCTAAAAGATGGCATTATGGTTTTTTTTCTTCTTCACAGTGAACTCTAAAAATATTAAACTACCGAAAGATGTACTTCACTACGTTTATCTTTGATGTTTTGGCTCATAATACTGAAATATTTGTTGTTTTAAAACTTATCGTCTTATAGTATGCGTATTATTATCTAACTCATTATCTGTCGTCTCATCCCACATAATATAAGATTTTATTTTCTGCGTGAAATAATATCTCATGAGCAAAACGGGTCACTAACATAAATACGCTCAAATATCTCAGATAAGTAAAACGATGCGGCTTAGAGATCGGGTCAGTCGTTTGTCTAGCCCCCCCTCTCCAAACCCCCAGTCAATGGTCTAAAAATACTCCATGTGTAAAAAAATCAACAAACCCCCGCTCAGAAAGATCCCATAGCAAAGTCCATAAGGTTTTTTTATCCACAATACACTTTTTCTCCCCAAAACGAACTCCATTATACTCCTACAAACGAAATTACGCATGAAGAACAAAGCTAAAGTTAAATTATACTTGTTATTTTTTAAGTTGCATCTTAACAGAAATATAGATTCGACCACGTTATATATTATAGCAGTAAAGACTGAAAATATTTTATGATCATTGCATATGAGTATTTTTAAAGTGATGATAATGTTTTAAAATAAAATACTCTCTAGTATCTTCGTAATGTAGTTAATAATTTTAATATCAATGAAGTGATAAAGAGCACAATGCTAACCAATCTCAAATACTGATACTAATTGCCCAATTAAATAGAAAATGTCTTTGACATACTTTGAGAAATACCGATTAAGGAGGCCGATTTTATATCTTTACGTTCGAGCGTAAAAGAGTCGTTCCTGCTGGATTGTTTTTTTTATATTTCGATAAAAAACGCCGATCACGATTTTGTAACTTCACGTTCGGACGTATTTTGCCCTAGGCACGATTCCTCAGCGTAGGCATCAAAGTACATACATACCAGCCGAAGCGGCCATTATCGATCGAATAACGCTGTTTTTCTATTTGAATGGTAGAATTATCGCAGTGTGGCATATAGTCTGTGCTACAAGTAATTTAAAACACATTATTCTCTGACTTCTATTATAAATAGTGGAGTAGATTGATTTGCAGCATTGTATTGGAAGATAGTTTCAATCCCGCGTCTTGTTTTGGCTTATAGCTGTTACGATTTGAAGCAAATTATCCGACTAGATCATTTAATTTCAACTTTTAAGGAGAGTTGGTATCACTAAGTTTCTACGTGCAAGTAACAACGGTGACGTATTCGGTGATAACATGAAAACGAAGGTCATCGTGTACTTATGAGACTGTATGTACATATATCGTGACGTGTCAGTTATTACAAGTGTTACTTATAGGCTGTGATGAATTGCGTGAGTGTAATTGATGATATTTTAACATATAAAGGTCATTATAAGCTAGACTTATCTCTCAAATAATGTTTTGATAGGTATTATATTGATTGTGTTACAAATACGTAGCAAGTGTCGGAGAAGACATAACAGCAATCATTTCGTGAAGTTTTTACTATTGTCTAAATTAAGATATGGAATCTATGTGAATTGAAATGAAGCTGGTGACTATGTTGATTGCTCCAGAAAGTGTAGTTTTTTTTACGTTCCTGTGAAAGGATAAAGATAGTAGTGTTTTATTATGCCTCTTTCAGTAAATTTTACCACCTCAAGAGCCACCTTTTTATTTCATTGCATTGCTGATTCTTATGGAATTTTGTTGAATTACTTAATCCGTCTGCTTTTAAGGCAGGTAATGACTAATTAGAATTAGGCATTTGGATTTGTCCTTAGCAGAGATTATTGTTTTATTTGAGTGTGGTTGTTGAGGTCCAAGTGAAAGGGTGATGATTTTCTTGTCTATTTATGCAATGTATGAGGTTTCATAATGCTTCATACACTTAATTTTGCCACCTTATAAGTTATATTTTCTAATCCACCTTGATGTCGTCAACAAGGATAGTTCCTTTATTTAAATGCCTCTGTGTGAACCTGGAAAAATAATGGAAATGATTTAAAGGTGCCATATATACTACTATATATATATATATATATTTTTTTTTTTCCACGGTAGGTAATTATATATATATATATATGGTACAAGAAATACCATGAAATCCCTTCTTGACAAACGGTAAACGGACTTGTAAAAGTGAGTGTCATAGGTATTTTTATTCGATGTGATGGGGCGAAGGTTGTGTTTAAAAGGTTGATCAGTACGAAAAGGCTGGGGATTAGCTCGATGATAGTAATTAAGTATCAATGGTTATCCTAATAATTTAATTCTGAAATAATATGCCAAGGTGTCATATACGCCTGAGCGTAGGATTTGGTAAATGATCTTTTAAGTGAAACGTAGAACGTAAGTTTAGTAGATGACGAGATGTATCAAGCGTGATGAGGTGAAATTTCAACATAATTAAGACAGAAATTGGAAATTTCCACTGGAATAAATCCACTGGTTTTCCAGTGGAAAGCTGCAATTCCTGTCTTCATTATTTAGATAAATGTTATTTATCTTTCAGTCCGTGTCAAGGTTCATTTCTAAGGGAAAGCGCTGTTTTTTTAGTGGAATACAAGATATTATGCACGAGACTTATGTCCTTCACTTTACATAATTTCCTTTGAATGCTATTGATGAGAAACAATCATCATCATCATTCAAGTATTCTACCAGCTGATTGGTAGGTTCTTGGACAGTCCCCATTCTGCATCCCAACCTCATAGACATTGTCTCGCTTTCCCTCCTAAGGATGGCGCGCTATTAGATCCCTCTTCAATTCTTCATATCTTCTACCTCCTCTTATTTCGTCCAGAATTCCTATCCTCTTCCTTCCTCTTCCATGCTTCCCCAGTGTTCTGCCCTCTATCACTCTCTTCAACATGCCCTCTCCTCTCAAAACCTCCTCCATCCATCTCTTCTGCCTTCTCCGCGACTCTGCCACAAGCTTCCTCTCCTCTCCTACCATATCCAATACCTCCTCGTTCGTCTTTCTCGCCATCCAGCTAACCTTCTCCATCCTTCTCCAAACCCACATCTCAAACGCCTCAAGTCTACGCACATCCTCCCTTCGCAATGACCAAGTTTCCGACCCATATAGCGCCACGCTCCATATTAAAGTTTTCACCAGCCTCTTCTTTACGTCTCTTCTCAGACCCCCCCCCCCCTCATCAATTCCCTTCTCTTCGAAAATGCTTCTTTAGCGAGCGCAATTCTGCATCTGATTACCACTAAACCCATTCCCCTCCAAAATACTACCCAGATACGTAAACTGCTCGACCTGCTCTATCTTCTGCCCTCCCACCCTTATATTCAGCCCCGCCTTCTTACTTCTAGAAAATCTCATTACTTTCGTTTTCTTGTGGTTGATCTTCATCCCATACTTTTCGCACTGGACCTCTAACGCATTCACCATTGACTGTAACACCTTGGCAGACTGACTAACCAATGCTTGGTCATCTGCAAATCTCACTGATTTTATCAGCTCACCTCCTACCTTTATTCCTACCTCCTCCTCCCCCCATGCCTCCCTTATCATTTCTTCTGAATACACGTTAAAAAGCAGCGCCGATAGTGGGCACCCCTGCTGCACTCCCCGTCCTATCGTGGTCCATCCCGATTCTCCATTGGCTACCCTAACCTGCGCCTTCTGGTTCATATACAAATTCCGAATCAGACGTCTGACCCTCCAATCGACCCCTAATTTCTTCAACACTCCTATTAATTTCGTCCATTCCACCCGATCAAACGCCTTCTCGAAATCTACGAAGCATGCAAAAACATCCTGCCCATACTCTAGGTTTTTTTCTACCAGCGTCCTCATCACCGCTATAGCGTCTCGCGTTCCCGTCCCTCTCCTAAACTCGAACTGGTCGTCACCCAGGTATTCATTTGCATTCTTCTCTAGCCTTCTGTTTAGAATCCTCAGAACTACTTTGGCCGCGTGGGATATTAAGCTTATTGTCCTGTAGTCTTCGCACGTTTTTGCCTTACTCTTCTTTGGTATAGGTATTAGTACAGTCTTCGCAAAGTCTTCCGGCCACACTCCATCCTCATAAATCCTACGAATAAGCGCAAAAAGTTTTCCTTTTCCTTTCTTCCCCATGCTCTTTAAAACTCTGTGATGGGGCATGAGAACCAATAGCATTACATTATTCACTTCTTTTTCTTCGAAGGCACTTATGCCCGTTCTTTCTGATTGTGCTTTTTATGAGACATAAGGCCATCTCTTGCGTGGTCGACCTATGCTCTTTCATGATGGTATCCTGTCCTTCGCTATCTTGACGATTCTTGAGTCGTACATTCTTGATATTTGCTCATTCCATTCTTTTTTTTCCTTTTATTTTGTCCATTCTGTTATTGGAAGTATCTTGTTGGGGACTGGTGTTTTCGATGGAAATCCTATCTAATCTTGTCTTGCCCACTATTTTCCGTTTTGCTGTAATTTCTGCAGTCTGTATTCTGTTTTGTTTTGCTTCTTTGTGCCGTAGTTTCCATGGAATATGTCATTTAAGGTTTAATTACAGCTTTTTATTATTTATTTTTTCATTAAATTCATATAAATGTCCATAATTAGTGATAACTGCTCCTAAATATGTATTTGACATTCATTACCTGCTCTATATGATGTCCTGGTTTAGTTATAATTTACATCGGATTGTTCTTTTGATGCTACCTTTGTTTTTGTTTTTTTTCCGGTTTGTTTTTGCTATTTCCGTATTTCCTATCTCAATAAAGCTCATCAGTATTTTGTAAATCCTCTTCATTGTCTGCAATTAGTACTGCATCGTCTGCGTAGCATAGGATATTAATATTGTTTACTTCAAGTCTATCCTTCATATTTTTTTTATTATTTCGTCCATAGTTAGGTTAAAAAGTAGTGGACTTAAGGAGTTCCCTAGTCTAATTCCCTTGTCCACTTTCACTGATGCGGAGAAATCT
Source organism: Pyrrhosoma nymphula (assembly GCA_963573305.1). Classification (NCBI taxonomy): domain Eukaryota; kingdom Metazoa; phylum Arthropoda; class Insecta; order Odonata; family Coenagrionidae; genus Pyrrhosoma; species Pyrrhosoma nymphula. Next base: position 151,937,004 of record OY754329.1, on the reverse strand, counting down.
CCGCTACTTTTCATGATTATTCTGTTTACCATGTATATATCTTTTATTACTGCTCTTATGGTCGAAGCAACTTTCCTTTATTTCAGAATTCTCAGATCTTTTAGGCAAAAGCCCTTCTTATATCTCTATCAAAACCCTTCTTAAAGTCCACTAAACACATGAAAGCAGGTATATAGTACTATTTTGACTTCTCTACTTTTTGACGGGCTACGTAAATAGCGTCATTGCAAGATTCACCGCTACGGAAACCTTGCTGTTCATCTTCCAACGTTATTTTCTATTTAAATTTTTCAATTATTTTTTGTAGTTAGTTTTTGTGATGTGCTAAGCAAATTGACTCCTCTATAATTTTCTAGGGCATTTTTATCGCCTTATTGAAAATAGGAATTAGGATGCTTTCCATGCTTGTTTGTATTGATTTTGAAGCTATAATTTTTTTGTAATAGTTCCGTGAATTCTTCTACTAGCTTCTACACTCCATATTGAATCATTTCATTTGTTATTTCACCTCTCCTGCCTATTTCCTGTTTTTCAATTTCTGTATTGCGTGTCATACATCATCCTCTTGTGATTTTTATCGCATTATTTATGTCTTCTTCTTCTGTTTCGTCTATCATAGTTTGGTCGTCGGTTTCGTATTTTTCGAGTAGTTTTCAAAAAGTATTCTGCCCATTTGCCCTTTTCTACCTGTCGTGTTTCTATATATATTCTTTCACCTCTGATCTTTGGTTTCATATTGTTCTCCGTATCTGTTTTTGAAGGTCATGGAGGCCATTTCCATGATTTTTGTGAACTTTTCCCAGTACTCTTGATTTATTTATCTAATACTTCGTTCCTTACTTTTTTATAGTTTTCATATGTTTGTGGATTTTGGTTCTTTTTGTATTGTAGATGAGCTTTCCTTTTCTGTTGTGATAATATCTTTACTTCTTAATTAAACCAAGGTGTCTTTTTGTCGGTAGGTCTTTTTTTTAGTTTGGATTTTTCTTCTCCCTACCGCTTCTTGCGCTACTTTTAGTATTTTCGATTCGATTTTTGCCAGGTTTCTTCAACTGTATCTCACTCTTTTGTAATGCTATCTTCATAGTTTTCCTTCTATGGAGGTCCTATGTTGACTCCTCTTCCATGGATTCTAGGTTAAGTTTTGTCTGATATATTGGTTTTAATTTTGCTACCTTCTTCATTTTCATTCTTATTTTTATTTATAATAGATCATGGTCTCTCGCAATGTCTGCAGATGTTATGCTTCTTACATCTAGTATTTTTGACGGGTGTATTTTTATTTTTTTGCAATGGTGAAATCTATGTTATAAGTTTGGCCTCTGGAGTTTTGGAATGTTATCTTATGCTGAGGTTTATGGTTAAAAAATGTATTTTTAATTCTAAGTTTATTATCGGTACATAATCTCGTCATTCTTTCACCATTTCCATTAATTACTTCATCATTGAGTTTTTGTTTGATTCCTGGCATGGTATGGTTGCCGACTCTTGCATTGAAGTCTCAAGTCATTGAAGAATGAGGATAAACATTCTTCCTTTGCTTATGGTATTTTATGTGTCATGGAATTTATCGAATAAGGTATCTTTTTCCCGTTTGTTTTCATTATTTTCAGGGGCGTTAGGAGATATTATAATTGGTACTGTCTGGTGTACTTATAATCTGATTTAGCAGTGTTTTTTTTTCATAAACGTGTCGATATTATTTTAAGTTGTTGCAGTACTTCTTATGTAACAGTATTCATCTACAGCTACATACTACCCCGCAAGCCGCCTCAATAGGCGTGAGGCGGGGGTGTTAGGACACCAGCCGTTTACATATAAAAAGGAAACGCTCTAATGAAATTATGCCTAACATTTATTAAAGTCCCTTATTGTTCGGGGGAAAAACGAATTCCCATACCTATCCGTTCGGCAAAGTATCTCTCTTAATTTATCGTTTTTGTCGGACCTGGAAATATAGTGGGGTTCTAATATGATGTTCTCCGTGTCGCTCTTAAAGACATATATTCTCAATTGCTCAAGCAATCTAAGCCTAGCGCGCAGCCTCCGAGTCTCTACCGGCTCCCAGCCTAATTCGTTTAACATCTGTGTAACGCTGTCTGTACGCCCGTAGCAGTTTTTGACGAATCGCGCAGCTTTCCTATGTATTTTATTAAGTTCCCGGATTAAGTCTTTCTGCACCGGATTCCATATGCTCGCTGCATATTCAAGGTGTGGCCGGACGAGTGAGAAATAGCACCTCTCTTTTACTTTTTCATCCGAAAATCTTCCCACAATACGCGTGACGAATCCTAGCTTCTTCAGAGCTCTGCCACATATATTTCTTATATGTGTTCCCCACGATAGGTTCGAAGTTATCGTAACTCCTAGATACTTCACTTCATCTGTCGCCTTTATGTTATCACCATCCAAAGCATATACATGGGGATAGTTGGACGACCTCCGCAAGAAATGTACCGTCGTGCATTCATGCCCTGATGACGATGGACGACTCGTGCATCGAAACGTCGGCAGAAGTGCAGAGTGTGACCCGGTGGTGGAGAACCCGAATAGACTTAACCAGTATTCCAACTCCTTCTTCGCCTCTTGTATTCTTCTCTACTCCACTATATATGAGGATATAATTGTTGAATATGCTCGTTCCTTTTCCTTTCTTTTTAGTTACTGTGATACAGCATATTTCGATTTCATTTCTTTTCAACTCTGTTGCTATCTCTTGTTCTCCTACATCCAATGGCCGCACGTTCCATGTACAGTTGCCGCATAAAGTCTGGCGACATCGACAAAAGCACCGAATAAGCGAAACTACGATTTTGTGTGGCTCCACTGATTCAAAAGTGAGGGGAGGGGAGGAAGGATGGAGAGGAGGGGTGTGGGAGAGAGGTGAGAAAGTGGCCAGAGTAGTCGTGAATCGGAACCTCGTCTTAGAGGCTAGTGAATTAAGGGGATTATGTTGCCGATGTCGCCTGGCTTTATGCGGCGACTGTAGGTATCTATTCTTATGATGCTTTCTTTTTTCCATTTATTCATTGCTCCGTTAATCGTTGTTCATTGTCTTGCTTTGGTCGTCATATGGTTTGCAATCCAGTTGCTAGGCATTGTATCAGTGCTTGGAGTAATTGGATTGTTTTTACGGTGATTAGGTCGCTAGCCTCACTCCCCGACCCCCTCCTCCTTTATACGGGCTATGACCGGCACGATACCGTGATCCACTCAATCCATCCACGGCACCGAGGCGGAGTTATCAATCATTTGGAGCTTGGAAATGTTCGCCGGTTTGAAATACTTTATTTTGTTTTATTTTCCAGTCAAGAAGTCAAGAAGGTAAAATAACACAATGATGTAGTATTTTTACCTGCTCTCAGCTATAGATATATACGATTGGAGTGTTAACGAAATATTATAATACGCAATATTAAGGTAGTTTGAGCGAAAAATCACTTTACCTAGAATTTGGCCTCATTTTTAAGAAAAAACTCTCATCTTTCCAATTATATCAAAATATCAGCCCTTTGCCGAACTACTTTTCGAGCAATTTGTCTAAAAATATAAGCTGTTTTACATGGGATAGATTATGGCTGTCCGCTCCAGAGGGAGAATATTGAAAAACTTAGCAACTTCTAACACCTATATTTCGCCAAAAAACTAACGGTATGTGGATTGCATGTTTTCTCAACTATTTATAAAAAATAATCTATTACTCACCACAGTAATTTTTACAGAATCGCAAAAACACCTGCTGTTTTGAAGGGTTTTCAGCCGTACGGCGGGAAAAAATAAGTCAAGTTACAGACTTATTTATTTAATTACTGAGAATTTTGGTCGTATCTATAACGAAATCTCTACGCCATTAATATTATAATATTTATTTCATACTAATTACAGACGCTGAAATCAAAAAATAAAATTTTAATATGGTCTCCACTATGACTAGGGAACTATCTCGCTCAAACCACCTTAACAGATATTTCAGTTATTTATCCGCAAAAGTCTTAGTACGAAAAGTGATTTAGGAATTAATTTATCAAATTAGAACTCATTGAGGGCAATGTATAATACTCGTGAGGAAGTAAACTTCTATTTCGCACGCATTGTTGTGTTCCTTGAAGTAAAATAATTTTAAACATGTGCAATCATTCAAAAGTAAACTCATGGCGCATGCGTAGAAGAGGAACAAGTTCGAAATATGCTGTCCATTTCAAAACACCGTGACGTTCGATGGTCTGCTCTAAGATCGCCCTTATAATACGATCGCTCGTTGGTCATCACTCGAAGAAGGTCGAAGGCGAACGGATGCGTAGCGGTCGAACGTTGGCCAAGTTATGAAATCGGGCGCAAGATGACGAGACGATAGAGCTGCCGAATAACCTCGGGCGTCGAAGACCCGCGTGAACCGATAGTGTAGTTTGTCGCGATACTGAATCAAGTGACAGTACATACATGAATAAGGCGTCCTGCCCATGTTTATGCGAGACCTCTCTTTAACGACACACGCAACTTATAAACAGGCTTAGTTAGCTATAGTGAAGTTAATAATTCACAAAAATCACAATACTATGTAGACATTAGGGGCATTAGGAGCTCAGAAAGTTTTCCCGAAGTACTTTTTGCTATTCCACTCTCTTGTTTTCACCTTTGGATTTCTCATATTTTCTTGGTTGGAATCGGAAAGAGCAAAATATCGTAATTGTTCCCGATTTCCCGCGTAAATCACTTTGCAATCGATTCGCAGCGTCGAAACTCGCGTCCCAAAATATCTGGTGCCTCTTCATTGGCCTTCCCTTTTCTCCCATTCTCAAAATCCTATCCGTTCCCTCTCCCCTTTTCCCCGCCCAACCTCCGCTCATGTTTTATTCCAACCGATACAAATATCCTCGCCTTTCCCCTTGGCGGCCGAAGCGCCACCCCTCCTCCCGCCGCCGCTACTCTCACCCCCGACACTACTAGATATATGTACACTCACTGTTCTATCTACTGTGCATGCCTTTGACACAGTTGTGTCTCACCATTCTTACTCCCTTTGCTCCCCAGTATGTGTCAAATTGAAGGCGATGGAAAGTAACATTATCACGAAAAAGAGAAATACTCGTGTACGATGAAATGATCCCCACCCCACCCTCTTATTCCCCCCTCTCCTACCACAAACTAATATTCTAATTTTATACTTTAATTAACTTCTCTAATAATGGACTTCTCCCTTGAATGATGTCCTTTAAGGCGGTTCCACCGTAAAATGATCTTGCAATCTTGGTTGACCATGTGTGTGCACTCCTGAGAGCAAGGCTTTGGGAATACATTTAGATGAGATAGAAAAGTTGGACGTAGGGTGTGATGAAAAATAAAGGAATGGTGAAGAGGGTGTGATAAGAGGAAAGAATGCTTGTCTTACGTAGAGGTGGAAGGAAGAGGAAAAAGGAATATTGGACGATTTAAGGAGAGAGGCAGAGAGAGTGCATGAGGACCTTAGGAGAGAGAGAGAGAGAGAGAGAGAGAGAGAGAGAGAGAGAGAGAGAGAACTGATGGCGAGCAAGTAATGTTCAGGAAAGGGAAATGGTAATTCAGATATGGGGAAAAGTGAAGGTGAGATGTGCCCGAGACCGTATCAATCAGCTGGTAATTGTGCGGGACATCAGGGGCGCAACAACGTGGGGGGTGGCATTGCTCCTCCCAAGCACGATTGTGGGGGGGGGAGGGGTACCCAGAAATCAGAGGTTGTGGCTCACTTTTAAATGGACACTGCCCGATTTGCAAAATCTCTCCCCCCCCACGCTTAGCTAGCTTATACATATTTTTCAAGGAGTTTGCCCCCCCCTACGATTCGGTGGTTTGTCACCCCCCTGCGGGACTTAGCTAGGCTCCTATGTGGTGGTGACCCAACAGTTATTTCATGAACGAACCATTTTCTGTCGTTTTCAAATACATACTTCTTTCTAATATATACTACCATAGAGTTAGTATATATACTTACTCTATGATACTACTATCAAATACATATACATGAAATTCTTCCAAGCATAATTTTTTTGGTATTCCTCAGTGGTATAATGGTTGCTTTTATGCCTTTGGAGTGTGCTTTGAACCGTACTTGCGAACGGCAATCTGAATCCAGTCCGCGAATAGGTTATAGTTATTTTGTGAAGTTGCGGAAAGAATATTTCGAACGTATTACTATTTCTGATTAAAATACTCGGAGCACGATTGATAAAATCCTGCAGGGTAGTCCCATATTGCGTTCTCTTTTTTTATTACTTTTTCAGCGTTAATTGATAACAGATAATAGTGGTAAAAAGATTACAGTTTTAAACACGTATCTTGAATGAATTCGATTACGATACAGCCAGCATTCGTTTGTTTTACTCCCACGGAATGCTGCCTACCGGTGGCAGATTAACAAATTTCGCTAGCATATGTATCGTTCCATTGACCGTCGTTGGTGCACGCTGAATTGCACTGTTGTGTTCCAATGGAACATTTGGACCAAGTGAAAATTGTTATAACTGTTAAATTATTCTAGGAAAATAACTAACAATAATATTCTATTTCAATGTGATGGTAAAGTAAGATGATATTGTGACGTTTATTCGATGAAACAATCGAAACTAATGTAGATAAATTAAATTCAAGTTCATATTACTTCAAAAATCGAAAAGTATGCAGAATATAATTTTCATGGTTTATTTGGTCTTTTGAAGCTTTATTTATAGAGGGAGCTACATTTTTTATATTTTTGGACAAAATAGCTTTACTCAGCTTGTCGACATCTGCCTTCTTATTATGTAGGAATATAATCAGCCAAACCCGTTTCAGGTTTTCCAACACCATTTAAATATACATATAAAGGTATAATTGTTATATGTATATTTTTGTGCAATATGTTGTTCTGTGATATACATTCGTGTACATTATATTTTTCAAATTTTGTAAGGCTCTGTAGTTTTATTCATGCTATGAGTTTGTGTAATGTTTTCCATTATGCATCCAAATATGTCACGGTTCTCATATACTGTTTGATAGATGTTTAAAAAAAGATCATTGTTGTTGTGAATTATCTCTCATTAAGATACATTGTAAAAGTACACTAAGGTGTTTAAATTCGACAGTCTCTGGCGTTATATGGTGGAACAGCATTTTAATACTTAAATAAAACTGCAGTAGTTGTACTGTCCACTTAAATTTTAATGTAAAATATTACACTACACGTGTTTCGACGTTTCTTAGGGCGTCATCATCAGGTCTACACAAGTTATGTCTCCAATGGGAATATTTATACATAAGCAAAAGAAAATTCTTGACCAATGAAGGAGGTAGTAGTAAGGAAGGGGGGGTACGGTTGATGGTGAATAACAGGGGTGGGGCTAGCAATAACAAAAAGTATCTATGAAGTCCCGCGAAGTTTCCCACGGCGTATATGAAGTCTTTTTTTACACTCCATTTACACTAAGGGACATATTTAATAATGCCAAAGACGCATACGATCCCTTGAAGAAATTTGGCTCGTACATAGGTGTCAGTTCTTAAAATTTTGTTTGTCATTTGTCTTAAAAAGATCATTGTGGTTATGGAATTGGTACCCATAGTGATATATGGTCACAATATAGTAATGTACCATTCCATAAAATGATTCTGAAAGCTTCTTATCCGGAAAATTATTATATAGTTTTATCTGAAGATGTGGATTGTTGAAACATGTTGTTCCTGGCTAAATCCGAGGTAATTCTTGTTTATATTGCAACGACGTGTAACGATACTTTGATTTTTAAGGTGAAACTGGTGATACTATTTTATGTTACTTTATTAATAATGTTGTTGTACCTACGATTGTAGCCCTGAAGATGGTGACAATTGCACACCGAAACGTCGGCAAGGAGTCATTGTTATTGATTTTTAATTTTGTGACCTATCCTCGAGATTCAAATTTGACAATATGTATTTCCCCAAGTTCGAAATATTTTGGCGTATTCCGAAATGTTACAAAAGTGGACATTGTATGAAGATTGTGCTTTTAGCCATCGAATTAGTCGCCAACCGGAGGCTCTACCCTTCTTCCCCTTAATTGCTATGCGCCGCATTTAGCGCCGGCAATGTTCGTTTTTGGCCATACACACGCGTGCGTGGTGGTCAGCGGAACCAGCGGAGGCGCTGAGGTCAGATTCCAATTGGGGTGTCTCGCGAATACTTTGAGAGTCTCTCTCTCTCTCTGCGTCTCCGGATGTGACGTTCATTCCGTGGGGACGTTCATATCTCCGTCTCTTCCGCATTCCCTTTTGCATCCATCCATTATGCTGTGTGCAGTTCTGGCCACTTTCTAAGTTTCTCTTCCAAACTTCTCTCAGTACGATTTCCTTCGCACTGACAAGAGAGAGGTTTGTTACTATAATAATAAGTTAAGTGTTTGTAATTGACTGTATCTGACGCTTGTTGACTTCCATTTTTCCATACTTATGCAATTTTATCCGCCCGCGTGATCAGTTAATGTATTTCGACCGGTTTCAATGAGTGCCTATACTTACAAAGTTGTCAATTGATTTTTTTTTGGGGTGTAAGAACTTGAGAGATAAAAACAAGCAGCAGACATTGCAGTTTTTTTAAACCGTACGAAGTGCACGCCGATGAGTGATGTGATGTTTATTTTTAGCATATAGTGAAATATTTTATTTCGTGGCTTCCGCATGCAGCGGTATTATTATGCAAAAAACCGCTATTCCCGACGGGACGCACACTACAAAAGCCATAGTCCAAAATTAAGTATGCTTCGATATTCAAACCAATGATTCTGTATTATTATTATTACTATTATATTAATAATGTTACAAGTGGACAATTGGCCCGTTGGTAACATAGATAAACAAGGTACGAACAATATACATCATCGCCCTGGTTAACAATACCTTACAATTAAATGATAAAAACATCCTTTTTCAAACTATTCTTAAATATATTTACATTTTTTGGGAAGGGTTCGAGAAGCTTTGCTGGTAGATCGTTCCAGTCAAGTATTGTTCTATTAGGTATGAAAACTTCTTAACGTTAGTCCTTTGTGATCGGCACTTTATCTTAAATTGTCTGTATGTATGTCTGGTTTTCGTCTCGACTGTCAGTTATTATGATAGGTTTTTGCTTTGTAAAGCAGATTATTTTTCCTGAAGGCATATTAAAAATAAATGCAATGTGAGGAGCACATATTTGAAAGGTATGCACATGATACTTGGCTTTCGCTGCTTCTATAGCAATCATCGCTCCAGTAAATAAGTGAAAGAAAACGATATGTAATTACATATTGACGATAAATGAAGAGAGCCGGTAAAGTAAACGAATGAAGGAATTATAGATATGGGAAAACTCCTGCAGCATGTAACAAAGGGATATGAAGCTGTGATGTCATATCTGAGGGTTGGAAAATTTGATAAGTGGTGAAATAGAATATTTTAATGATCCACAGTAGAATTGGTGGAAAATACAATCCTGCTCCCATCATATATTTCCACCAGTTCTATTGTGGATCATTAACATTTTCTATATCACCACTTATCAATTTTTCCACCTCTCAGATAGTAGGAAGTGCCGACTCCTCTTTCTTCATGTTCCCCGACTTGTCGGTGCGGTTCCATATCTCTTCCGAGATCGAGGACACTTACCGCTCCCGTATCTATGAGCATTTCGGCGGGGATCCCCAATACGTATCCTTGCACCAGGGGCACTGAAACGGACCAAATCGTCCACATTTCCTTTCCAGCGCCTCCTCGAGCACTGAAGCAGTATCCCGGGTTCCTTTTTCGTCGCCGGCCGGGAAGGTTACCACCTCCTCGGCCTTCCGTCGTTTCCCGGGGAGAAAGGGCGTGGGCATTCGGCTCTCTCACGTGACCCTATTCGCCACACATCCAACGACGCAGCCCACGATCTCTGCGCCTCACCCCGGTTGTTGAGCGCCGCAACTCAGGAGCGGGGCCGCGGTCGTCACCACCCGATTCAGCGATTCCTCGCAAGAATTCCGAGACCTCTTTCATTGTCTCCGAATTCTTTTTAACGTGGCCTCCACTTTGTACTCGCTGCCGATGCCGATGCTCAGTGAGCGCTTAGTGAGAGCGGTCGGCCAGCTTGGTGAGCGAAATAAATCGTCGCTCACTGATCGGTAAAATATGGCGGCAATATAACAGCAGAAACGTAAGTAAACGAGGGAAAAGTGAAAATTAAGGGAAGTAGGAAACATTAATGGATTCAAACCGTATTTATTTTATTTCAAAATTACGTTTCCTTTTTCCACGATGTTTAGTCTCGTAATTATTAGTGACATTTCTTTGCACTAGATGTACTCTATGTACAATTGTACATAGGCATATCGAATGTGTATAATCGCTTTGAAAGATGATTAATAAAGTAAAAGGTCATGATAAAAATTGGAGTTGTATTTAATCATGAATTGTAAAACTTTATCCCGGAGTCTGAAGGGTAAGAAGTTTCTAAGAAGCCAGTTTATCTACTGATTAGGAATGGTATTTGCAACTTCAGGGCAATTCATGTCTTAGCCTAATATTCCAATCGCAGCCCGTAGTACATGGTTATCCATATTTACTATACATAATTCTTAAGTTTATTCATTATAATGCACGTCATGTATGTAGTCGATCGCCGTACTTAATAAGTTGCGTCGGCGAAAGACAATAGCTAAATGAAACTTCCCGCTCCCGGATCGTAACATTCAGCAGAATGAGAGCGCTCTCTCGGAGCGCTCCGAAAACTTAACTTGAGCAGCTCCGGAGCTGCTCCGTCGGCTGAATGCGCCCATTCTGGTTTTGATTCGAAAAACATATATTGTTGAAGCGAGTGTTGCTATAGTTGCATTTTCATTTAAGCGTCGCAATTTGAGGCTCCAAGATGAAATCGTTGCAAAATTTGGAGCTTGGAAAGGCAATGATGAAGGCATGCATCAGGCACATAAACTTCAGTTCTATCGCGAAATGTAGACGAGCGATCCCAAATCATACGTCTATAGTCGCCAAGACACGTTTACGCTTGGAGAGGAGAAAAAAATACTGTAATCCTCATTTATAAAATGGCCTCTTTCTGGCTTCCGTGCTTCTCGCCGGCTCCAGTCATTTTTTTGTTCAAAATATTCCTTGTATTCCTTTCAGGGTCTTATTTGTACGCAGAACAATTATTATTTATAGATATACGGTCAGGCTTCATATTTTGGGAAGTAACTAGTAAAGAACTCGTAAATTATTACATATTCTTGGACAGTGTCCCTTTCTCGCCTTGGAAACTATGTGAGCGAAATTTGTCCATTATGTTATTTTTGTGCCAACAATTGATTCTTCATAAATATTAAGCATGGTAGCAATGAGTTATAAGGCCGTTTTACACGGGGCACGAAATTGCACAACTTCAAACTGCATGTTTTTCGCAATCGGGCGCACAATCATTTTTTAATTAGAGCAGGGGCTATGTTGCCGTCTCGCGTTCATGCATTCGCGCATGCGTTCTTGTAATTCACGGCTTTACACGATGCAATTTGAAATGCACGTTCGTACGTACATCGTATTGTGCAATTACGTGCCCCGTGTATAACGTGCTATATAAATGCAGAGATCATTTTTGTGCGCCAAAATACGCTAATGAAAGTTATTCCGAAATGCGAGGTGAGAGATTGTGCTTGTTTTCCTTCGGTCTTTAAAAACATTTTATCACTAGTTTAGTTGATCGCTGTCTCATTTATATCCTTAAGACCGTTTCACACATTCAAAATCATGCCAAACTCCACTAAAGACTCGTTGGATGAATACATGATAAGAAAAAACACAGTACAAATTCCACTATTTTTGTAATGCTGTCGACCGGTTTCGACGTCTAAAGCGTCATTATCAAGACATACAAACTCAAGACAAACTCCTGTTTGTCTTGATAATGACGCTTTAAACATCGAAGCCGGTCGATAGCAATAAAGAAATAGTGGAATTTGTACTGTGTTTTTTCTCATAATGTATTCTATCAATAATTTCCACCAAGTATCGCCACAATCGATTAATTTGATTCGTTGAATGAACATTCTCGAATGGACATGACGTCGGTTATAACGGCAGGCGTCTTGTAAGTTCTTAAAAGGCTTCATTGCCATCAAAAAGTATTATGGTCTAAATTAACGATAAAATATTTATAAAGACCGAAGGACTTCTCGAAAAATCTGAATCGGGCTTAAGCTATCTCATTCCGTACATCAGAAATAACAGTGCTATAATTTAAATGGGATAAAAGCTTGGAAACATCATTATTTAAGGTCCTTAAAAGGGATACATCGATGAATACATGGCGATAAAATAGAAAGAAGATAGTTTATGTCCTCTAGTGCCATTCAAATACGATATTCGTCAATTACAGCTAATTTTACGTAATTCCAATGCGCTGCGAAGCACTCGCCTTGCATGTTCGAGATATTCTTTTGTCGTAAATACTGAATTTTTCATTTCATAATTTATTGAGCTGTAAATATTTGTCAGTAGGGTGCATCTTCATCATTATTAGCAGACATCTATCAAAAGTTTGGGTCGCTGCAGCTGTCCACTCCACTATCCTATCAGCTAAGTGCTTCAAAACTCAGATGGCGCCACTCCTCAATCTGGCTCCCAACGTCAATGAAATGGTATCGTCATCCCTCAGACGTATCCGTCGCAACCTCAATATAGTTATCAGCAAAGCCGACAAAGGGTCCACAGTGGTGGTTCAAATCAAGGCATCAATGAGGCTATGGGTCACGGATGACCCTAACGCGGCATTACAATCTGAAATCCTCCACTTCCTTGAATCAGCGGGCCCTGATGAAGGAATCTCCCAGTCCGACATCAACATACTATCTCGCCCCGCCTTCAAAACGCCACACTTTTACCCTCTCCCGAAAATCCACAAGTTTGGCATCCCTGGTCGTCCCATAGCCTCCAACAGGAATTCTCCCACTAAGTCTGGGCGGTTTTCCAATATATTGGTTCCAATATCAATATTTTTAAATATTGGGATTCCAATATCACAATTTTTGAACGACCAATACCATTATCCTGTATTGAATATTGGTGGTCGGAAAAACCAATATTTTTAATTGGAATATTTAATTTATTTTTAATTTAATTTAATGAATAACCAATATTTGCAATTGGAACATTGAATATTGGATTACCAATGTTAAAAATTCAAGTATTGAATATTGAATGAACCCGGCGAGGAAGGTGGTCGGAGAGCGTCCTATTCTTTGATAACAGATGGTGCGCGTGGTACTCAGTGCAGCACTTCCTTTTCCACCATTATTCTTAGCAATAACTGGGGAAAAGAAGCTTACATTGATTTTCTTGTTTTGTTGACAGACTTTTACGTAGTTAACACAGGCAGCATTTGCAAACAATTGTATGCAAAATAATTTTACCTGCTAATATTGCTATGTTCAATATGTTCCAATATACCAATATTTCATTTTTTCATCATTTCCAATATTACAATATTTTCAATATTCCAATATGCCAATATTTTCCAATATTCAACATTCCAATCATATATATTATTACAGAAAGGTATTTTTCTGTAATTCTGTATATGCTCCGTTAATACTGCACCTACGGTTATAAATGAGGTATCATTTTAAACGTTGAATCACCGGCTTCTGACGAAAAATACAATCTCAATCTCAAATTTCACTATTTACCCATTAATTTGACTTAAAAGTTTCGATAAACTCTCTTGCCTGTATTGTATTCATATGTATTGTATATTTTTGCAAGAAAACAAGTATAAAGAAAGTACTTTATGATACACCTTCTTCTCTATTTAAAACCCAATTACACCGTTTCCTTAACATACTTATTCCCTGATAGCGTGAAAGTGCGAAATTTTCGCACGGGTTACCTAGTACAGGTTATTGATATTGTTCCATTTTCAATATTTTAAGATATTGATATTGGGATATTGATATTGGGATTGGATATTGGTATTGGATATTGATATTGGGATTCAAATACCGTCCCTCCCTATCTCCCACCTAGCGCATCTCTGCCTTTGTGGACTTCAACCTGCAACGTATTGTCTCAAGTTTATTCCTCCATCCGTGACTCATGCCATTTCCTAGATATCCTTAAGGCCGTCAATATACGCTCCGATAAAAGCGTCAATTGAACCACGGTGGATGCAGCCTCGCTTTACACCTTGATTCCTCACCAAGAAGTCCTCAAGCCCCTCTTCTACGTTTTATCAAACAGAAACGATCCTCATAATCCTTCCTCTAAATTTCTCATAAAATTGTCTGAATTATTGATAATCATTGCGATTGCACAAATGATATGGCACGCAATCACGCGCACGGGTGCAAAGATACACACCAAAGACGGTGAAATTCGCCATGAAAAAAATTATTTTACTTGACCGGTATTCGAACCGTATCTCCCAATTCCTGGTCAGGTGTGTTAGCCAGTTACACAACCAAGCCATCTTAATTCAAGGCAAATTTCAGCGGGGGTTTATACGAAGTAATTGTTCTCGTCCCCAGTCTACATTGTAGCACAGGAGACGTAGTTGTGCATGATATGCCTCAGTCGCGGAGAATAAACCCAAAATTGTCACTTTAGAACGACTAACTTGACAATTCTCCAATCATTGCGATTGCGCAAATGATATGGTACGCAGTCACGCGCACGGGTGTGAAGATATACGCAAAGGACGGTGAAATTCTTGACACTTGAATTCAGATGGCTTGGTGGTGTAACTGGGTGACACACATAACCGGCAATTTGGAGATCCGGGTTCGAATCCAGGTCAAATTAAATAATTTTTTCATGGTGAATTTCACCGTCTTTGAACCCGAGCGCGTGACTGCGAACCATATCATTTTTGCGATCGCAATTATTGGAAAATTGTCAAGTTAGTCGTTCTAAAGTGACAATGTTGGTTTAATTCTCAGCAACTGTGGTATACCATACACGACAACTTTTGGGGGCTTCTTAAATGGGGCTAGTTATTCGCTAAAAATGGCTCAATTTTAAATATTAAAATCTCTTATTCGTAGGAACTGTGAAAAACGCCTTCGCTATAAAATTTATTTTCCATAAAAAGCTGCATATATAAATTGGTTGACAGTCAGTGGAATGCGTGTGACTTTAAAACGGGAGTCAGCTGTCTTTGAGACATTATGATTGGGTCGTTTTTAAGGTGTTGTAGCTTATTAGTTGATTTACTAATGCTTATGTATTATTATGCAAACAAGGTGACATCGCGAGACTTATGTTGAGGTCTCTAATAACGCAATGTATTTATGAAATTAGAGAGGTTATAGAAAATGTTACATGGCTTTCTCTCCCTTCCCTCGGTTCGCGAGAAAATTTGCTAATATAGAATTTCGTTTTAGTTGAGGAAAGAACTGTATTTAGAAATGTTCGGGGGTTGTGTTTCCCACAGGATCTCCATGCTCGCAGATGCAAATGTTAATGTGACAGTGATGTGGAAGGTTGTTCGTGCTTCACGCCGGGTTAAACTATCCATCTCTGCCGACGTTTCGATGTACGTGTCGTCCATCGTCATCAGGTGGGCTATTCTGTATGTCCTGGGAATTTTAGAGTCTCGGAAGTGACGAAATTTTGACGTCACAGCCTCTAAAATTTCAGATAGGGCCATTCAAAAGTCGAGATTCGTCGGGGGAAGTGACGTCACATCCACGGATTTTCCGAGGTTCGATCATGTCGAGTCCTTGCTGAATAAGGCCCCAGGGAATAAGGACACGTACGTCGGCAGTGATGGAGAGTCAAACCCGAAAGGGAAGCCCGAACAACCTTTAACATCACCACACGCCGGGAATGTCTTGCATCTTTCTTAATATGACAGCTTTATTGAATGCGCTTGATGCAAAGACATTCTTTGCTTGACATGATTTTTACTATTCATATCACCCGAAAGTATGCACCTCTACACCATGAATGAAAGATAGCAATAAAAGTGTGGGAAAGGAAATCCTGCGTTGCCATTAACCAAAATTTTTCATTTACTGGAATCGATTATCTTCCTCTTCCCCATGATCCACGTTTCGCTTCCATAAATTACGTCACTCCATGCTGCGCTCTGCACAAACGTCTTCTTCATACCTTTGGCAGGTTTTATTATCTCTCTCCTGTCAGTATAATGTTCAGGAAAAATGGAGTTACAAACATTGGAACAAAATTTCTACGAAATTCAAAGTAATACAGTCATCGCTTTGCAATAAAAACTACACATTTGTCTGCCGACAGAAAGACCCACGACCGACCGGAGCTCTGTCGTGCCCGAAAGTATCATATCGGATTTTCAAAATCTGAAAATATACGGCCAATGGCACACTTTCCCCGTGTAGAGTCTCTTTTCAATTATATGCTGCATGAGATCTGCGAATGCAAGGCGCACTAACTATACTTAGCTACTACCGCGTCGTAACCCACGCGGCCACGGCGGTACTTGAAAATGTGGCAGTAATGCTTAGAATTTACGCGGAACGAAATCGTATATTTGCAATTTTCTCGCGCACCCGGGTCTATGGGAAAGCCGTGACACTTTTTCTACACTCTCTCTCTAGTTTCAGAAAAACATTGTGTCGTTAGCGACCTCATCAATAGGTCTCGCAATGTCTCCGTAGTACTTCGTCAACGTACATCTACAAAATACCCTACAAGTCACCTCGGGGGTGTGTGGCGGGGGGTGAGTATTCACCAACATGCATCACACTATACCCTAAAGTTAGTGTAACTACGACTAATTATGCATTAGCATAAATCGCTAATACTTGTCACGAGGCGAAGCCTCACAAGCATGCAATACTACACTACGGATATTATCACAATGGAGAGGGATCATTGATATATATGTATTTTGTAACTACACAAATGGACAGAGATTCAAGACTTATGTAAAAAACATGCACGGAGTGCTGTTAGTACTAGGTAACAGATAAGGATTCAAGTATTAAACTACGTAAAATTACGTACTTCTCGCATGCTTCCCGTGAAACTGTAAATGTCTATGCACCTATGTATTTTCATTATTCAATAATGCTCGTAGTTTACGTAGAAATTTTTGCATATAGTGAAGTGCACGTGGTGAATATTCATCTTCTGCTAGACACATCCTTGATGCTGCTTGCTATGTGGGATGCAGTTTGCCGGTGGATGTTAATGAGCGAAAACGAGAGGCGTTGGTAGCCTTGGTAACTTGGCTTGGTAGGCTTGGACACGGCGGGAGTGGTGGACCTAAGAGGGGCGACGGAGAGAGGAGGCGTGGGGGCTCTGCGCCGTTGGCCACGCCATGAAGGAGGAGGAGGACGACGACGATGCCCATGTTAGGAGTCGGGAGGGGTCGCGCATGTAGTCCTCGTGTGTTTCTCTGTGGGAGTGAACGTGCATCGTGGGTTTGGACCTCCTAGTTGAAAATATCGATCGACAGCTGCATCAGTATCAAACCGTATTTACCTATTTTCCTACACGTTACCAATGTTAAGATTGGGTTGATGTGGCGTACTGACTCCCCATCCCGAGGGCCTGGATTTGAAACCCGGCTGCAGCGGAGGCTTCTCCGTGGAATCCCTACATGGCTGATTTGTGTAGAATTCATGTGTTGGTCCATTTGACAGACGCCTGCCGCTGAGATCAGGCTGATGCCGTCGCCGGGTTTCCCTTCTTACCCATGACTGCCCCTGCAATCCTTTCTTTTCACAATATTCCCTTAGTGGCGCAATCTGCTGTCGCCCGTACCAAAAACAGACCAATCGAACCTTGGCAGTGTCGGAGATTTTTCCGTGTAATCTCGATCCGTACTGGGATGTTGTCTCTCCAGTCCCTATGTAATCCATTCCCAACCATCCCACCAACTTACCTACGATGGTCCAGGCCCTCAGTTGTCGGACACTTCCTTTTGCCTGTATTGGCTGGAAGTTATCGATACGGAAGCATTACTAATCAATTCAGTGGGAAAATTATCGACATGTATTTTATCGAGGTTTACAAATAAAGTGCAACTGACAGTCAATCTTGACCCTCAAGAATTAATGCAAACTGCATTGAATCTATTAATTGAGTTAGGAATTTGTGTCGCGTTATTGACCAATGTTCGTAGGCATGCTGGTGATGCATTACTGGTGCCCTTTTTTAGTAATTTTGTTCATCTATGGACCATATGGGGAGCGTGGTGTCTTAGTGGGTAGAGCGCTTGGCTACTGATCGAAGGGTCCCGGGTTCAAATCCGGGTGAAGCCTTTGGACGCCGGTGAAGCCTTTGGAAAAAATCCTCGGAGTGCGAGGTGGCCCTGGGAAAGAAACTGGCCCCCCTACCCTGAATGTGTGAAATTCACATGCCTGTGGCTTAGTCTAGGCAACTTCTCTCTTGATAATCTCTCTTCCAAATGGCGATTGGAAAAATAGAATAAGTAAATTCATGAAAATATTATTATTCGGGACGGTAAAGAAAGTACAATGGTTAGAGGAAAAAACTTCATTCTAGGGCTGTTTGTGGATTCGTACCATAAGGTGAGGCGAGCGTAAGGAAAAAAATAGGAGGTAGATCTAAATTTAGTAAAAGAGATTCATTGTAAATAGTAAGCATATAATTATCATTTATTGTAATGTCATTTTTTTTGAAGTGGCTGACATAGAACATATTCTGTCGCATCTCTGTTTGCAATAATTGCTGATGAGAATATTGCTAAACGTACCAATGAAATTATTTTATAATTTGGAAAATGGCTTTCCTCATTCATCATTAAAAACATTGCACAAAATCAAATCTTCCTTTACTTTTTCTTCAATTTAATACATGAGATGTTTCTTCTGGTTTCTACAGCTTATAAATTTCTCTTCGTATTCTTGGGAAATCAGTGCTCGCATAATGGCGTGTGGTAAAAAACCCGAATCTACTACAACAGACGGCACAGTTAATCCGCCCCTATTTAAATCAGTAACAAATGGGTCATCGTAAGAGTAACCCACAATCAGATCCCTGCATTTTTCACATCCAACTAATTTTTCCGTTTTTCTCGAGGCATATCCACAACCATACAACAATACACTTGAATCTAAATTGAAATCGGATATTTTTTCGTCATTAAGAAACCTAACAAAAGGCGAAACATCTATAGAGATTTGTTCGCATTCATTGGAGTCTGATAGTATATCGGGATCAAAATTGACTGATCTGTATTTGGCAGAATTAATTCCAATAGCTCTCATCACTCGCAGTTGTTTTTCGAACACATATATCTGCATCGCGGAAATGTAATTACCTCCTGATAGTTGCCTGTAATAACGAAATCTGGACTCTTAAGTTGTCCGTCTGCAATTTCCCAGGCAATACGTAATCCACATTTAAATTCTTGAGTGAATACTCGATGAAAATTAAAACTACGTTAGTACTTTGGTAAAGAGCATTCCACGTATCTCTCGTCAAACATGATTTTGATTCAAGTGAATCCCATTTCTTTAACCACACAAGAAAATCTTTTAAAAACTGTAACCTCTCATCATTTCGATAAGTGAAAGGATGGCACAAATCCTGCCTTTTCAGAGTCCCCAAGATGGGATTCTTAATATTCATTATATGCCACCATTTGGTGATTAAAGCGGTAAATTGAAAAGTTTCATGACTGATCTCCGTATTTTATCTTCAGTGCTGTAGTAGTTGTTTCATTGAAGATGTTAGCTACTAAATTAACATTCTGTCTCTCTAAGTTGCTGGGGTAGACTGTTTTATGAGTCAAGCTAGGAGCACTTTTTAACAGCTGGTTGATTTCGTTTTTGAATATTGCCACAATATCGGAAAATTTGGCATGAAGCATATCAAATGTGTTTAATGATGGGAATTTTAGCGCTTTGTCATTATCTTTTAAATTTATCCTATTATTTTATCCTATATCATATTATATATTATTAATTTAAATGAGAGAGAGAGCTACATTTTTTGTAGCGCGTTCTATTTTTAAATTTTCTATCGTCTATAGCAGTGTTTTAGTTACAGTTTTTCTGCGCTATAAAGCTCTTAGACATTCTTCACACTTCCGTGTTTTTTAGTGTATCGTTAGATGTGCTACCAACCACCAAATGGACTCTCAGAAGTCAGGTCTCATTACTGGCGTGCCATTTCATGCGTGTGTTGTGCCACTTGGCCATCGCTTTTTGCAATTCGAGTAAATCAATTCAAACCACGGGCCATTGAGAATTGTTACATGATACACTCTGGGGTATGACTTAATTTTTCTCTTAGTTCGTGTTAAATATAAAAATTTCGGTCCAGTTTCATGAACGCTTTCCAGAAACCAGTTTTGCCAAGTAGTGTATTTTTAAAAAAATGTGTCTTATTTTCTCTTTTAGAATTGAACTCGGCTTAAAGAATTAATATTTCGCCTTCCACTTGCATGTAATTCCCGTGCCTTCCCGTGCCCGTGTAAAAACGAACTCGATGAAAAATTATACTGTTTTTGTTGGCAGTCTTGTTAGGTTCTCACATGTCAATTTTTCACTTATGGAAAATTTCATTTTGGTTGATTGCGATGAATGGCAGGTAGTGTCCTCACCTTCCTGTTATGCTGTCCCTGCATACGTTTTAAAAATTATTAATGGTTTCCGAACGTTTTCATTTTCAGTATCAAACTAATGTTTTCCTTCGTACTTACTCTCATGTATAAAATAAGTATTGCACCAGAAAGGTTATTTGGGAATAGGGCTTATTTAGTATTTCATAAGAGTTTAGTGTGTTCCTTTAGCAATTTACATGAATCTTCAAATGAGTTTTTTAGGTTAAAATTTCCTTTTTTGTCAAAAGGAATCAAGATAGGCAATATCTTTATAAGAAAGAGTGACTATATGCAAGTAGAAGACTGACATTGTGAAGACGTCTTGAAGTCGCAGGAATGGTATTCACTTGGTCAAAGGTCAAAATTTGCTCTTGGATGACCAAAGCTGACCTGTCAAGAAATTTGCAAGAAAAGTTTTATCGCGTAGGTACTTAGATGTATTCTCCAATTTATGAGTGGGCTATATTGACCATTAATTGTAGACTTCGAGACATCGCGAGAGGGCAACGGCCTGCCACGATGGAAACACCAGTTCCCGATCAGTCACCGAAGTTAAGCATTGTTGGGCTCGGCGAGTTCGAGTTTGGAGGGGTGATCCTCCGATTCGTCCGAGTGCTGTTGCCCCTGTCTGCACGTGGCAGACAGTAAGTGCGAAATGACCTTAGCCGTCGAAGCACTTTAAACAAAAATACTACTACGACATCGCGAGACCTGTGTTGAGGTTGATTAGCAACACAATGATTTTCTGAAACTAGCAGGAGAATCCAGAAAAAGTGTCACGGCTTTATCTCCCAATCGCGAGAAAATTGCTAATAAAAGCAGAATTTTGTTCCAAGTATAAGGTTTGCATTACTCTCCGCGCAGATAATTGTTATCGTGGCTGAGTGCGTTTAGGCGGAAGGATTAGAGTCAGACTAGTTGGACGACACTTTGAAGTCTGGATGTTTGAAGAGAAGATAGAATTGTGTTCGGCTATCGCAATATTTTTTTCACGCAAGGGAACTGAATAATACCTAATGAATTGACGAATCCAAAATAAAGATCACTTTGCTCAATAACATCGATACCTCACTAGGCTTGCTTTATCCCCGATACTCTCCTATTCCAAGTCTACGCCTGAAGGCAACAATATTCATATATTCTCGAAAAAAACACCTCATATCTTGACTATTTAAACTAAGTTTAGTCGATATCCATGATTGACTGAGTTTTGTCTCCGAGCTCTTAATAATTTCAAACGCTTCTTACCTACGGCGATCGTATTATTCCCCGTATCGTATAAGGTTTGTCTCCCTTTTGCTTCACCGCCATTACTAAATTTCTTAATTCCCCTTAAGCCAGATTTTATCACGCACCATGCGCGATTAATGGAAAGAAAAACATTCGTAAAAGCAACTCCTACGATGTGCATTGTGGATTTTCTCCAAACTTAATACCAGAAACAGTAAATGATTGCAAGGAAAAAACTGAACCAATATAGGGTAAAACGACCAGAATTAATTATGGCATCTTGGAAATGATATGGACTCGTTTTTAATATTGGTTAAATTTGCAAGCGTATTCATTAATTTTCTATTTGAGGCTTTCGTAGCGCTGTTGTGCTGGTATCTTCATGTTTTTCGGGCAAAGCTGCGTGTGGCGGCGTCTGTCATCGTAAAGATACACAGACGCAGCTTTGCCCGTATTCATTAATGTTAAGAATTATCGCAATTTCGACTTATTTTTGTTATCTCGTATCTTTGTGGCAGTGCAATCCCTTTTATATTTGAACTCCCGCGAATTGTTTTTAGTCTTTTACTTCGTTTCGGACTTTCGTTTAATTTCTGCTTATGGCTGCTAATTCTTTCCGAAAGTAAGCCAGGAAACACTTCCTTCAGAAGTGCGCTTACAACTTTTTCTTTGATCTAATTAGGTGCGTATATAAATCTGGTGTTGGTAGAATTACAATACTAAGTTTGCTACAAGAATGTGCGATATTCACAATAAAAGAACAATAGTTTGGATAGATAAGGGATTTAAAACTGGATCACTCTATTTCGCTCTGTAGTAACCCATAATGTCAGGCTTCAATTTTAGCGCACACCTATCATCGCAAAGTATTCGGGAAAGAAAATTTCAGGGGTTTAACTATTTACAGGGGAAAATTTATGCTCAAACTAGTACTAATAAATGTTTTCATTTTAAAGTAGTGAGCTTTCTAGAGTATCCAATATCATATCAAGTTCTTTCGCTATGCTCGGAACTATATGACTGCGCTTCTTCGATTTTCCATTTTTTTCTCGATAAACAAGGGAAGCCGTATTCATTTAAAATATCTTCGGATTAAAGTAGCTCGATGCTATTTTATTCCAATATTGGAATGCGTAGGAAAAAAACTTTAAATTTCTTTGTTTCCATCAAAGTAACCTGATGTCAATAATTTCACTTTTCTAGTCTCTCAAAAACCTCTTTCAATATACTCAGTTAGTGAGTTAACTCTATTGGCGAGGATCTTAGGATGGTGCTTCTATGCAAATTTGCATAGAAGCACCATCCCTTTGGTCCTTCCAATCTTTCCTGAGAGAGTAATAAACATTTCGAACCAAAGGAAGCCCCTTCCATCACCCTCGCTCGAGGAAAGGCCCTAAACTGCCAAAAAGTGACAATGGAAGGGGGCAGCGGCTTCTTATTCCACTGGGTGTGAAGAAGCAGAGGTGTGGTCCGTAGAGCGGTTTCATCACATTATGTGGATGTGTGGAAGCGTGGGAATAGATGGGAATAGATCATCTCTCGTTCGCAGCTGCTAGAAAGCGTGGAAACTCAATGCCCACTTCTTTGGTTTACATCCGCCTTGCTCGCTTTCTTGTTTTTTGTTTCCTATCCGTATTAATTAGCGTTATAAGCGCACTATAGGTTGATCCTAAATATATAGCCTTTAGATTTTCTTTGTCTGGGAGTCCTTACGGTATCAACATTCCTATTACTTTCAAAACGTCATAATTAATTCTGCACTTTTTACAGGACATTGGTTCAATTTTATTTACTTCGCCATAAAATATTTGCTGTTTAGGTAATTAAGTTGGGAAAATTGCCACAAAACGCATTGTAGAAAGTGCTATTACGAATGTTTTTTCTATAGATCTCGCATGAGAAAAATCTGACATATGGCGAATGGAAAACGCAGTAATAGCGGTGAAGCAAGAGGGTGACTACTTCAACCTGATACAACCACTAATCTAACATCAGCCCGCTCAAGTCATTCGTATACGTTATAATGTCATTAGTCAACACATAATATACACGTATTTGAAGTTCTGCATTGGATAATAAAACGACCGAATTCACAATAAGGATGAGATGAGTGCGAATGGTGCAATCTGCACGTCCTACTTTCTGAGCCTCGAATTATCACGAAATTATTTGCTAAAAGAATGTGAAATTCAAAGTTCATCATTTTAAAACTAAACAATTGTTTACGCAGAAATATATCGCCCATAGAAAATATTTTCCCAGAATGCTTTGCTAGGACAGTTGTGCGCTCAAATTCGAGCCTGACATTATCGGTTACTTCAGAGCGAAATTGAGTGATCCAGTTTCGATCCAGAATATATTACACCATTTCAAATATAATACAGATTGCGATATCACAATCAAATTCGAGCCTGACATTATCGGTTACTTCAGAGCGAAATTGAGTGATCCAGTTTCGATCCAGAATATATTACACCATTTCAAATATAATATAGATTGCGATATCACAAGGAATTCCAGATAACGAAAATGTGTTAAACATTTGAAAAAAAAATTACGTTAATTATTACGCGTATAAATTAAAATACTCATAAGAAACGAAAGGAACTCCGGGGATTGAGACCTAAGATAGGCTTTTTCTTCCATGGCTTCTTGCATCTGTCGTGTGCGAGGGATCTTGGCGCGTCTGAACTTCGCAGATCTCCCATTTCTTCTTACTCACACATCACAAGAAAAGAAACCCTATCCCTCCCCTCGGAAATAATCCTTTTCGCAGGTCAAAATTTTCCTTCTGTAGGTGGTTCAACTCGCCCAGCTACGGGAAGGAAGGGCTCTTGTTCCGCTTGGAGAGGTTATTTCTCTCCCGCTCAGGGGGGCGTGGTTTGGCCACGTTGTCACATCGTCGTAAACTTGGGACTTAAAATTTTCGCCGGTACGATTTTTTTTTTAGCAGAACTGTACTTTAACTATCAAGATAAGTCAGAAAGTGACGCAATATTTGTGCTCTATTGTGTTTCCTAGAACATATGTACCGATGCTTCACATTTAAGTCCTTCAATAGAAGGTATTTTTTAACACAATTCTTAACATATCATAAGTTTGCTTCAAATGAGGTGACTTTTAAAAGTCAGGGAAAAATCTGTTTTGGTCTGGAAAGTCAGAAAAAAGTCAGGGAAAATCAAAACTGGCTATGCGTATCAACCCTGACTTCATTATTTTGCTGAATTGCTGAATTATGACTAAATTCATTGCCGGCCTCGATGGCGGCGGGGTAAAGTCCTCGCCTGCCAAACCGAAGGTCGCGGGTTTGAATCCCGCCTGTCTAGGATATTTACACCTCCCAGGGCAAATCATAATTATTTTTATTATTAGTAAACTCAAGGCCGCTTACTCCTCCGAAGATATAAAGAGCATAATTAATACTCCGTGCTACTTAGGTAGGCTTGATCACATGCATAAACTTTGATAGATATATTTCAGGGCCGACAGCTATAAAATTTCATTTTTTACACGCACTATCAAGGACTGAAATAGCTATGATCGAATAGCCATCAATGATGTTTGTGGTAAGGATAGGTAGCTTTGTTCAATTATTTTGCTCTTTTATTTATATTTTCAGTTTTAAATGTCTGCATGGAACGTTAAATATATACGTATCTGTAATTTTGTAATAATTTTTGCATACCAGCATGACTATGGAGGTATGAAGATGAGAGTGAATATTGCTTGGTAGACTAGATGTTGTACTTGTGTTTTTGATAACGTACCACTATTATTACTCATCTCGCCGGAAATGTCTCGCATGATTTTGTTTTCGGCATGATTTGGTAAAACGTAGCATTCATGAATTAATGGTATCAGTAACACTTATCAGTTATTATATCTTAAACAGTGTATTGTACGTTGGCATGTTCACCTATGCATTACTACAGTACACTGTTAAGTAGAGCGTGTACACAGGGTACTGTATGTTGGCATGTTTACTCTCTTAGCTCCTGGTTTAGCCGCGCATTGCTCTCCTGACTAATAGCTAATATAATACTTCTTTGGAACTCCCAAAATAAACATGGGAAGTAATCCCTTATGTATACGTATTTCAAAACGTCAATAAAAGTGGATACTTAAAGAATTAATAAATCTGCTCTTTACTTATCTGGTGTCGCCAATTGTTATAATTAATAGAATCTGATATTTCCTCCAATTTGTTGCTGTATCACAACTCCTTCCAAACGACCTCTGCGGTAGCTCGAGGAGCTAAGAGTGTAATATTAAACGCGAAGATCGGCAAGATACGTTAAAGGCCGTTATGATAATATCGTTAGTGTTACTGAACTTTTTCAGCAACTAGGATGGGAATTGCTTTTAGACGGTGATTAAAATTTAAACTTAATATTTTATGTAAGTTCCAAACCGATTTATTCTCTGACGACGTTGATAATGCTTTACGAAATCCGACATACTACTGTAGATTAGATCATGAGAATAAAATTAGGGAACTAGACTTCAGGATGGACATATTTAATATCTCATTTTTCCCGCGAACGATAAGGGACCATAACAGCTGCCAATGAGACTTTTAACTAGGTTTGTCGATAGCTAGTGTAGCTAGTTAGTTTATTTATTCCCTAATACTTGTATCCTTATCCGTTACCTAGTACTAACAGCACGACGCGCATGTTTTCAATATAACTCTAGTATCTCCGTCCATTGATGTAGTTGCCACACACCCTTGAGGTGGCGCATTATGTAAATATGTAGATTAGAGAGAGAAGAACAAGTCCGTGGGTTGGGATCACGCCAGTCAGAAAATATAACGCGCGACAACAAATTTGAACGGCACCTCTTGAGCATCGAAACGTTTTACAAACCGCAATTACACCCCCGCCCCTGTATCTAGAGTATCCCCGAGAAAGACTCCCTACCTTGAGCCCCGGGGGAAGTGACGCTGGAAAGGGTTGGAAAAATGTATAAAAAATCAGAAAAAAGGGAGATGTGAAAGGTTTTTATGATGGGGATGGCGCACGTAGAGGGTGGATTTCCCCCCCCCCCCTCTTGCCCCTCCAACCCCCCCCCGGTTACTACCCTGCCGTCGTCAACACGCGCTCAGGGGAGTGATGCGTCGATGCCATACGATTACGTCAGCAAGGGTGACGGTGGGAGTGAAGGGGAAGAGAAAGTAGGTGCCATCGATCCCTTGGCTCCGCACCCCCTCCACTCACTTAGCTCTCACCTACCTCCCCTGCCCCCCCACCCCCTTCATGCCCAAAGTTTCTCACCTCCTGCACCAAAATTCCAAAGCCCGCGTACGGAAAGTATCTGACCCTGGAAATAAGGTGGGAGGATGCTACGCCAGGTAATGCGTTTTAAGACCACCGGAGTATTCATTTTCACAATTGCATGTTATCGTTGATGAAAAATCATGTTTTCACCATTCGGTTCTAATAAAAATGACTGAGCATCGGGGAAAATATTTGGTTCGTAAACTTAATACTAATCAGAAAAAAGGAAAGAAAAAATTCTAAACTTCGCTAGAAATAGACTTTTCAATGGAGCAGTAGGTACTAGGTAGTGGGGAGAGTTGGACGATCAAGTAGAGCATGCGTGAAAGAATGAATGATCCTCCTCCTTCAATTGAGGCCATTTTCGAGAATGCACGGTTCATAGAAAGTTTACTATCGTGATATCCGATGGGCATGTCGCACGTCTTCCTCGGCTAGTTGCCGTAGAGAGGCCGCGGCGCCGTTTCCCCGTTGGGGCTCCGCGGTCCGTTCACATTGCATTCCTCCACCACCTCCATTTCTCCTGTACGGGATCGTCTTGCATTCTGACGTATTTCCACTTGCATTTTTTAATAGTAGCCGCTACCCTTAAGTCAAGGGTTGACACCTGGACTAGCTCCAGTGAATTCTAGCGGCTGTTGTCATAATTTTCGCTGGCCGAAGATGAGGCAGATCTATTATCAGATCAAACACCGGAAATCCAAGCATACCTACCTTTACCTCGACGAGGAGATGCTGTTCTTTCGTTCATTATTCACAGAGCAAAGGCAATTTCGGACGTACATAGTCTACCTGAAGAGATGATACACCTAAAGAAGACATTCCTACATTATGGATATGAGCAACGTGCGGAATCTCATTGGCCCTGAAAAGGGCCATCAGCCATACCCAGGACGAGAAGATGGAAAAGGGCATACGACCGACCAAAGCTGCATTTATGTATGTTTCCACAAAATCCGGGAAGATAGCCAGGATGGTGTGGGAACATAATATACGGACGATCCACCTACCGCCCAGGAAACTTAGAAGCCATCTTGTACATGCCAAATATCCCGTTTACCTGAAGGTGCCTGGTGTCTACCGAATAATTTGTGAGTGTGGAAAGATCTACCTTGGAAAAACGGGCCGTGGATACACGGATGAAAGAGCGCCAACGACACCTCCGGCTATGCCAGCCCGAAAAGTCGGCAGTCGAGAATATCTTTCTCAACTTAATATCCGTGTTCCTTCCTCCGTCGTGACGTTGCATTCATTGCAGCGCTGACTAATAATGAGTGATACTGAACCTATAAATAGTGTTCGTGTGCGGAAGCCAATTCGTGTCTTCGGCGCAGAGGAGTTTTCTTTCGATCTGCAATGTTTCGCGGTTTTCCCACCAACAGTAGCGTTGCCCATTTCACAACTGGACCATGTTATATTGGAAGCACTTAACGAGAGCTCTGGGCTGGTGGCGGTGGTGGTTGGATTCCGTCGCGTGAATGAGATACTCCCAACCGGAAGTGTGCATTTGCAATCGGACGAAAGTTTCCGTCTTTCGAAATTGAATAATTCTCACGGGCGGCTGAAGGGGAGTGGGATTAGCATCGCGATCTTTCACTCTCCGCTGCCGCCGCCCGTGAGAATTTGGGGAAACGGCGGCCGGGAGCGGGAAATGAGATCTCATTGTGGAGACTCGGATGTGCGCTATGTGTCGTCTATAAATATTGCCGGCTATAAATAGCCCTTGGTGGCTATTTCTGAATTCTGACCAATTTCAACTCGGCGATGACTTCTGTTATTATATCAATTCTAAGTTATGATTCTAAAAAGTGAAACGATTAAAGGTAATATTAATAGCTATCGAAAATTGATTTATTTATCAAGTTGAAAGTACACAGCATTTAAATGCTGTTTTTTATGTGTGTACAGTTATAAAATTTGCTTTGTTATCTCGGGGTAATATTCTGATTGCCTTTACCCCTAACTTTATACTCTTGTTTATATTTATTTTTCGGCGTTATCCATCATCCCTAAAAATGATGAGAGGAAACAATTCCTTTCATCATGTCTCATATCCCATCGGAGGATCTCAAGTTCTTTTAAACTTTTTCTTTCACTTTTTCGCAGTCAGCTACAGTGGGTCAACTCATTTTGGTTCTACCTTAAACTAGATATGCTTTAAAAGAAAGGTACTCGACTAGGAGTTATTTTCCTTATTGTACACCAAAACCCTGTTGTATTGAAGAATCACTTAGGTGATAATTTTTTACGGGTAAATGTTGATACTACTTCCAGATCCTTACTTTGTAAGTATTCCATGATTATCGTCGATTTTCAAAGATGTCGGACTTCCAATGGTCATTACCGTTTTGGATTTAAGAGGAGTTATTAAGGAGCCTTGGGGATTTTAACGAAGTCGTATCGTTTAAGAAAGGTGAACAGTTGTCGAAATAGATTGTCGAGCTATTGGTGTATATCTGCATCGAGAAGGTGCCAGAAACTCTTAAACAGTTAAAGTTATCAAGACGTGTCCAATATCTAATTCTTCACTATAAGTTTCCTGTAATTTGTAATATCGATCTTATTGTATAATTCAATTGAATGCTAAAAGATTGAGTGCAATTGCTCTTCGAACACTTGTTGATTGCTTATTTTTGAAGGTGTACATAAAAAATGAAGACCTCGGAAATTTTCGTTTGCAGTGGAATTAAAATCTATGCCTACAAAAATGATACGCCAGGAATTTTTATTTTATATTGTAACCTTCTTTGGTTGTGGGTTGAGGGAATGCCGAGGTTGATGGCGTACAATTACTGGTGGGAGGTAAAATCAGCGAACAGTTTTTTTTCAAAGCGAGTATATTAACGTTTTACTGGGTCACTGGAGGCACAAGGTAACAATTCGTGCAATAATTTCCTCTCTTCCTATCCTCATTGTTTTTGCCTTCCTTTTGTTTACCCTCATTCCATATTTTTCACAACATTAATTGATCTTTCTCATCATCCTTCCGAGCATTTCAGCATCCTCAGCCACCTCTGCCATGTCGTCCGCAAACCTGATACATTTAACCATTCTTCCTCCGATACTTGATACTTCCTTCGATCTTCACTCCTACATTTTCCTCATCTTCTAAGATCTCCTAAATTATTTCTTCCAAGTACATGTCGAACAACGTTAGAGCGAGAGACAGCAACCCTGTCTCACTCCTCTTCCAACTTCGCTCCACTCTCTCCGTCCGTGAGCAAACATTACTGCCACCCGTTGTTTCATATATACATGTTTTATCTTACTTACTGCCACCCAGACAGTGAGAGCTCAGCGATATCTGATTATGAATAGGCATCACTATTGATAAATAACAGTGGATAATAATTCTGCCTCATGAAATTACGTATAGTTGAAAATAATAGTCTTTGTTAGCATACTTCTACGGTGAGTTGCTCTTATTCAAAAATTTTCATTCCTTATTGTCTTCCTTTGAATTTTTTGTTACCTCGATTTTTAAGATCCTCCATTAGCATACCGAGTTTCTGTGTTAATTCTGTTTAACAATGTAATGGTTGGAAGTTAAAGATTAAAAAGTGTTCAAAGGTGTATTTGTTATCTCTTCTCCACTTAAATCGATAATAACGAACCAAGTATGTCCGGCTCGAATTCGTTAAGACAGGCATTAATGGTCCTTAGTCCCAAGTACCTCCACAAACCCTTTCCCTCTCCCCAAGCAAAAGACCATTCATCTATCGGATTATGAAAAACTTAAGACGGGGGCATAGACCTGGCGACCTAGGGTAAGAAAAAGGAAGAAAGAGAAGAAGTCTTACAGCCGAGAGGCTAATAGCCATTGCCAAACCACGAGGTTTGGGCCTGTCGTTCAGTTTCCTAAAAATATTTATTATAAGTTAAAACGCAGTTTGGAATCAACAAATATTTTGTAAATTAATTTAAATAGATATATTCCATGTGTAGATTGACAGATAAAATGATATAGAGCAGCATTTCGTGATCTAAAATTTAAAAAAAATATTTTTTTCCGCCTAGATTGGGCATTTCTCCCACTGTGGGTCCCCCGGATAAAATCGAATGCTGATTTCTAGTGACCACCTTACTCCACATCCTTGTTTAAGAAAAATCATGAAAAACAAATGTACGGGAGGATTCACCAATGAATTAGTCCTGCGGAGAGTTAGAGAGAAAAAACATCTTTGATGACAGCTCTGCGAGGTACAAGAGAGAAAGTTACTGCACACATTCTGGGACTTAATATCACTTATATTCTATAATAGAAGGGAGAATGATTGGTTCAAGTCAAGATCAAACGATGATGGAATACATAAACAAGTTTTGATTTAATTAAGGAATGAAGAGATTCGCGTGAAATATTATTTTGTAGAGAGCTACAAGAAATCAATATTGTAATGACTGACTGATGATGGGGATACTAAACTGCGTGCAACAAGAATGTATTTTGAGTATTCGATTTTTATTTTCTAGCTTCGTAGTTTTTCGCTCTCAGACCAATGGCGTGCCGAAATAAATCGCTTTATCTTGGGAAAATTGTCAGGGAACCGATTGGTTGGAAGGGCAGAGCTAATAAATCTGTGATTATATGGATCCAAAGTTGATTCATGTACTCAGCTGGTATTTTCAATATGAAGGATCGAACAGAGCTTAGTTTTCCTCTGTTTTATGAGCAGAATTGGGTTGGATTTTGAAATATCTACGAATAAATGTAGAAATCGCGTAACATATTATTTGTACAATTTCTCACCGCTTACCCTACCTCATCCCCAGTCCATTCGATATGGGGCTGGAGAGCTGACTGACTCACCTGGTGCTTTATTTAGGAAGGACTCGATCCGGTTGAAACTCGGAAAATCCGTAGATGTGGCGTCACAGTCCCCGACAAATCTCAACCTTTGAATGGCCCTATTTGAAATTTTAGAGGCTGTGACGTCAAAATTTCGTCACTATCAAGGCCCGGAAATTCCGAGAACATACAGAATAGCCCCCCTGAGGATGAATCTAAAGTGTCGGAACCTGGGTCGTGTGTGTTATTCTTTAGTGGTATTTTAATAGCTATTTTCCTGATTAAATCCTATCAGTTACGTTCTACCAATTCGTTTTTAGGACGATCTCTCTCAGGTCGTCCTCAAAATTTCTCCGGCCGCGGGGAATATTCGCTAGTGTTTATAACAAATTATTTTCCGAAGTTAAATCCCTCTAAACTACGTACTTGAGACGAGCAATTCTTTTTGCAAGCACGCACCAAGGTTTCACCATTATCATTCAATCGAGGGCCCCAAATAGGTACTTTCTCAGACACATCCCTTCTTACACCAACCCAGCCAGCCTAAAAACTATTGTTCTCTTACCAGGGTCACAATAATTTAAAACCTCCCTCAGTTTTCCCTAAAACTCATCTTAATCCTTTATTATTAAAAAGTTATGATGCTGGTTGCTTCGGAGAGGTAATTTATTGATAAGCCAATGGCTTTTTAAGTTCATGAGGATTCAAAGTGGGAAGTTAAACTTAAAATCTACGTTTCGAAAACGAATTATAGGAACCTTTGTGGGAAATTGTGGTTTCTTCGAGTGTAGCCACTGGCCGCTATTAAAATTTCACGAAGTGTGCCAGATCAGTCGCAAGTTCGGCTCTATTATAGGAAATAAATTAATACTCTTTGCAAAGGTTAAATCAAACTCTTTAAAAGAGTGCTTGATATTTTATTTTTTCTCTTTTGCTGACTCGCCATTTTATTTTCCGAATTATTGTCTTTAGCATTTTCGTGCAAAACCATGATTTGACATTGAGTGGCAGCCTGTGGAGCATAGAGCTCGTCGTTACACTATCGTTGTATTGCCCGTCGAGGGGGACAACTAGTGAGGATTATCAAGAGCTACTGAATCGTCGATCCTGTACGTCAGCGGTTCTTAGCCTGGGGTGTTTGTATACTTATGGGTACACGCTCAGTGGTTTTGGGTTGTGGATGGAAAATTACGGAACGATGGCGGAAGTTGGATAGCATACAGTAGAACGTATACTAATCCACGTTCCTCTGGAGCTGGAAAAACGCTTTTAGTTCGAGATAATTTACATTCAGTGCAATGAAAATCGGCGGCAAATGTAGAAAATCTGGTGTGAAAATTCCACTGATGGAAAATCATTCGCCTTGACGGGGACTCGCACCCGTGTCCCTCAGTTCTGCAAGGAGTACTACTCTGTTCTGCCGAGACGTCATCCTCCCTTGTGGAGCTATGCGCGAAATAGATGAATCTGGTTTCGACTTTCGATCAAGACGCATGATTGGTCCTTTGAGGAATTATGGTGTGCACTTAAAAGTGCACTTTCGGGTAACTCTGTAAAATCAATTTTCGTGACTAGTCGCAGTATCTTAAAGTTTGTCTAAAAAATTAAATGTTTTTTTAAGTATTGAAATTTCACCTTCTTTAAATTCAAGTTGTGAGAGCTCATCCGTATAGCGAGGAATCCACTTAAGGTACAATCTAGGAAAAACCATCAGGTACACATTCGGTGTACAAAATGGTGATGGTTGCTTATTTAAATTCTGCACTACACCAAACCCTGAAAGCCATCCCCGAATCAGTTAACCATTGCAGAAACCTTCGGCGTGCCGACAAATTTAATCGCTTCATTGAAAAAGTACCTATTTTAATTTCATGTTTTCTCTCTCCCTTGTTTCCAGTGAGGATCGAGGAAGCCATCTCTGTCGCTGCGACTCACTGCCCGTGGGCGGCCGCCGCGGGGGGTCGTCCGGACACAAGGGTGGTGACTCCGAGGGACGTCGGGTGCGGCGCGGCAGCTCCCTGCTCCGCATCCGCTACGTCATGCCATCCTCGCACCTAACGCTCCGCGAGGAAGATGTCGTCCGCCTCGCCCTGGAGTTCATGCACAACCGCGGGCTGCACATCTCGCAGCTGAGCGTAGAGAGGGAGACCGGTGTCATCAACGGTGCCTATGGCGACGACGCCCTCTTCCTCCGGCAGCTCCTCCTCGACGGCCAGTGGGACGATGCTCTCGAGTTCGTCCAGCCTCTCCGGGCGCTCCCCGCCTTCGACTACCGCCGCTTCGCCTACTCCGTCCTTAAGCACAAGTACGTGGAGCTGCTCTGCATTCGGTCGGAGGCGGCGGAGGCTGGCGGTGGGGGCGGCCCCGCCCTGGACACCGCTGTAGACGAGGTGGTCAAGGCCCTGGCAGAACTTGAGAAGGTCGCCCCTTCTAAAGAGGAGTACTCCAATCTTTGCCTCCTGCTGACCATCCCGAGGTTGACCGACCACGTGCAGTACAGGGACTGGAACCCTAGCGGGGCGAGGGTTCAGTGCTTCCGGGAAGTGTTCCCTCTCGTAGAGAAGTTCCTCCCGAAAGACAGGAGGAGCGGCAAGGGAGATGTGACGGAGTCCATGGACAGCTCCCCCGTCTCCCGCAACGATAGGCTGGTCCAACTCATCATCAAGGGCATTCTGTACGAGTCGTGCGTCAACTTCTGCCAGCAGCAGGCGACGTCGTCCACCTCCAAGGACGGGGATTCCCACTCGACTCCGGAGATGGTGTTCGCCCGCCTGCTACCCCCGCAAGGTACGCCGTCTGCGGCCGGCTTCACCGACGCCGACCTCAGCCTCCTCTCCTGGCTCCAGTCCCTACCCGCCGACGCGTTTGGGGTCCCCTTTGAGCAGCGGACGCTTAACGTAGACGTGGAGCGACTGCACAAGCCCTCACTGGATACATCCTGGACGGAGCACATGCTGGTGACGCCCATCAAGCCCCGCGGAACCTTCCCCCATTGTGCCATGCCCGCGTCGAGGCCCCGATCGGCCGACCTCATGTCACGCTCCCTCCTCTCGGCCCTCGACGGCTTACCCTTCGGTCTCAGCTCTGCGGCGGCCGGCTTGCACCACCCACCAAAAGCCTCGGACAGGAGGCACCCAGACATTCCGGACGCGACGGCCATGTCCAGGAGCTTCGCCAGCTTCCATCTGTCCGGGGGCGG
Source organism: Pyrrhosoma nymphula (assembly GCA_963573305.1). Taxonomy (NCBI): domain Eukaryota; kingdom Metazoa; phylum Arthropoda; class Insecta; order Odonata; family Coenagrionidae; genus Pyrrhosoma; species Pyrrhosoma nymphula. The sequence continues at coordinate 151,901,963 of OY754329.1, read as the reverse complement.
CGGGAATTCTTCCGGGGGTGGCGGAAGCGCACAGAAGAGGTCGATGAACGCGTCCGTCGACCGGCTGTTCGAGGGCGAGGACACTTTCGTGGGAGGAGGACTCGGCGGTGACTTGCAGGTTATCATGGAATCGACGGCGAGGGTGGCGGCAGCCTCGAGGAGCCCGGAGAGGCGCGAGGGTGGGGCGCTGTCGGGCACGGCGTCCGCGGCTTCGACGCCTGAGCATCGCGCGAGGGGCAACAGTCACGCGGCCGCCGCCATCCAGGACTCGCCTCGGTCGTCGCGGAGGGATTCGCTGACGGACGCGCCCAACTTGTCCGCGGGGTACTTGGTGCCGCCTCAGGGTGCAATGGCGACAAACGGTGGCGGTTCGAATGATGGGGACCTATTGAAGGAATACCAGAGGCAGAAGCAGAGGATGCAGGAGTCAATGCAAGCGAAGGAGCGGGAGGAGATAATCCGGAGGTTCCAGGTTGACGACGAAAGGTAGGAGAAGCATTTTCTCTGGCCGGTACTGAGAGTCCCTCCTGCTATGGGAGCCTTGACTATGGAGCTGGCGGAATCGTAGGAACCAATTCTCTACGAGAGAAAAGGATACTTTCGTAGGTCGAAGGGAGCCTTCGAACTAAGGTGGTTTTCACTTAAAGCGCTTACTGCCGATGATGTCAAGGAATATCCGTGGTTTTGCGATAAATATTCAGGCCCGGTGATCTCCTATGAGACTAAACGGTGAATTTATTCACCGTATTACCAGTCCAAACAATAAGAGTCTTATGACACGGGAGTCGCGACCATGGTACAGTCTTCAGTCTAAAGGTTACTCGATACAACGTCACTGCGCCGTTATGGCGCTTAGCATAAGCAATTTAGTGAATTAGACATCCACAGCCTAAAAATAAATTTTAACAGTGCTGTTAAATAATATGTTTACTAGTGCTCTCTATTATGAATCTGATCCAATTTGATTCGCTCAGCTTAGATTTACTAAACTATCAGCGACCGCCGGCGTCAAAAAGATTAATATTTATTCTTAAAATCTTGTTCTTCAAAATGTCTTCAACTAGTTGAAAACCAGCTTTGTTTTAAATCCCGCTGTCTTAAGAAAGACTAGTCTTACCATTCAAAAAAATACTACATATTATGGAGTGTAAGTACTGCCATTTTCATATTATACCTATTATAGCTCGTTTTGGTAAAGTTGAACTTTCGTCTCACGTGCGAAAACGCGTATTTTTCAACCACTTTCAACGTACGTATCGTAACCCACCTCAATTATCATGCAAACCTTGCGCATTTGTGCAATAGTTTATCATAACAATAAAACATTTATTTTAGTAATGGCAACGTGCCAAACACGAGAAGTGATTTTTTTCCTCTCTCTCATCTTGGAGAAAATACAGTTTACCTTCTTCAACGTAGATTGGGCAGCGATCGAGTAGTTATTCCAATTCCCTATACACACCCTCCCCCTCTCTTTATTCACACTTAAGTAAAGTGTAAAGAAAGTCCGGGTAAAGTGTCACTTTACCCGGACCAATCACCAACGGGTGGGTGGCTTAATCACCAACTCACCGTAATTTTAACCTGACAAATCACCAATGGGTGGGTTGTATAATATCAACTCGCTTCGCTCGTTAGGGGGTTCCGCCCCCTACGACCCCCGGTACAGCTCGCTTCGCTCGTCGACGTGTGATATTAAAAGCATTATTTTGGCTCTCATAAGGGTCTTTAGAGGCAATTGGTGGTCACCTGTCGATAATGGCTCTTTTCGCTCGCTAGATGGCTTCGCGCCCAAGGTTTTCTAAAGGCTCGCGTCGCTAGTCAAGGTCCTTCGCCCCCAACGTCCCAAGGTTTCCAAAAGGCTTGCTCCGCTCGCCAGGGGTCTTCGCTTCCAATGTACAAAAAATGTACTAAAGCTTACGAAAGTCAGAATGGAAATGAAAACTCAAACTCAGGCGATAAAGTTCACGAGGCCACACACAGAAACACAAGTCTGCAACTACATCAGAATAAAAGAGCAATCAAAAGCATGGCATGAGAAAATAATATATCTGGGAATTACACTGGACAGCAGATTAAACTTTGGTTCGCACATAGATAAAATAATAGGACAAGCATTTGGGGCAAGATCGCAATTAACACCAATATTAGTAAACAACGCAACACCACAATGTGCAAAGAAATATATCTTTGACACGTACATACGCACAAAAATCCTGTACGCAATACCTGCCTGGGCCGGCCTTCTAAATAAAAGCCTCCTACAACAAATTGAAGTGAAGGACAGAAAGATAATTAGATCAATATTTCATACTCCATACGCGGATGGCAATAATATGTTATATAACAAAACGGGCATCACACCAATTAAGACAGTAATTCAAAGGCAGGTCGATAATTATTTTAAGAAATTAAGGGAAAGTAAATTGGAAAAAATGAATCAACTTGGAGAAATAAGAGCAAAAGAGACAGATAAATACAAGAGGCCGGAAACGGCACTCATAATCTAAAAGGCAAGGGGAGCCTTACTGAAGTGGTAAAAAAAAGGAAGAAGGACACAGAGCAAAAGCTCCAAGGAGCTGCCTCTGATATAAATGCTGCCTTACGGGAGCGAAAGACCACTTGGAAATGCATGCAACTTTCAGAAGCTAGAACCCGAAGACCAGAGGCCTGCAGCGTTGCCGAGTGTAAAATCAGCAAATATTAATTTTTTGTCGGGTTCAAGATGACAATTCCAGCTTTTCAGTATTTTACCGTCGTTTGATGACAAAAAAGTACCCGCCTGCAGAATGTCAAGCGTTTAGCCTGAACAGGAAAAATAATATAAAATAAAATTATTGAAAATGTGTAACATTTCTATAAAATAGAAAAAACTTTCAGAAAATATTTTTAACTGGAGCAACGTTTATGAAAAAGCAATATATAAAAATGGAAGCGATAATAACTATGAAAAAAGAGTAAATAAAAATTCCATACCAGGGTATCGAACCTTAGGACCGACCAACAATCACCATACCAACGGGCTACCGTTGCAATGAAGTAATTAGGAATAGCATGATTTTAATTTCGCTACATTATTTTTTATTTTTTCGTTGAATAAACGTTACAATATCATTTAACTTCATTTTCATAAAAAAATTGAATATATCTCATTAATTTTTCCTGGATTATTTTAAAAATTCTAGCAATTTTTATTTGAACAAACATTTTTGGCCGTGTCTAGAGGGAAAATGTTTTTTCCAAGTCACTGAATCCAGCTGAAAAACTGTTCTTCTGTCAAAGAAGTAATAATTTATTTTTTGTAAACGAGACGAGACACGAGAGTCTCAAACGAGACTCGAGACGAGACTGAGACTCACGAGACGAGACTCGAGTTCTGAAAACGAGGCTGAGAGGATATTGACTTCAAGTCTGGCCTTCTCGTCTCGCGGCAACGCCACTGCCTGCGCAGGATCTTTCCGCCATAAATATTTTGTATTTTGATTCTTCATCATCTCGTGCGCGGTCATCTTTGCGCGCAGCTGCAGTAACTCCCGAATGACGAGCGCTTACCATTACTCAAGTATTTACATTTTGATTTTCTACTCTGGTTCACCTGTCGAAGGGTTTTCAATGCATGTATTCATTAATTCTGTGCTCTTGGAATGATGTAATCAGTGAAATGTTTACCAATTCGTAAACATGATCAGTAAAATGTCCAATCGTCGGCTTTATTGTCGTTGATGCGATAAGTAATTCAGTTTATCGGCCATTGCTGAGCAGGCTTGGTGTGAAACCGGTCGTGGACCGGAAATTGTGATGGAGCCAACTTCATCGTAAATGAAATGCGATTGTGGCTGAGGTTGATTTGAGAATCGACGGAAACAACAAGAGCTCAAAAGAATTGCAACAGTGAAACCCGTAATGAATGCATGCGAGAGAAATATTACTTTTTGGTAAGACAACCAATGAGATCATTGGGACAAGGGAGCTCTTTGCCTACCCATGAGAGAGCAGGCAAAATGGCGGCACATCGACCTGATGACCGCCCTCGGGCCAAAGTGCTGTCCACAAAAGCATTGAGGGAATACGACTGTGCAGCGAGCATTTACAGTGAATTTTTATTTGTCAATTTACACAAAAAAATACAAGAAAGGGTTTTCATCAAAAAAATTAAAATTGATCACAGTGTTACAACAATCATTTCCATTTTCACCTTCTTCCTCAACATCTTTTCGTGATTATGGATTGAAATAATTTCCTTTTAAAGCAGAGTACAGAATTACATGTTTTTTATATCTGTTGGGAGAGTATTCCAATTCTTGCTACAGTGGCGATGTAATATTTATGGTAAATTTCAGTTTTGTGCTGTGGGATCTGTAGATCTAAATGATGGTATCTTGTAAACCGGTTTTCGATGTTTTTTTTTAAATAAAAGAGTTGAACAGGTATGGAGGACAGGTTGACTTGAAAATTTTGAAGGCGGAGAGAATATATAAATAAAGCCGTCTTTCTCGAACTGTCAATGGTATTCTTCTTAAGGCGGTTGAGGCGATTATGTAAAGATTTGGGTGAAATTTTGCGAACGTTTTCTCATTAGTGATATCAAAAAATAACAGTGAATAAATTGCTTTATACCGATTTGTTTTTTTTTTGGCAATTCAATGCTGTTTAAATAGGTTACCATATGGCACATGGCATATGTTTCATAATAAATCGATTACCTACGTGTGTACAGATTGTCTTCTAAACGCGAAGTAATACATTTCTTATTTTTATAACTGTTGCTAACAAATGTCAAGGTGTCACGTCGCACAGTGGTCCCAAATCGAAAAAAGCTGGCCAAAATTAATACGGCAGCTGTTATTGCTTACTTATTGATGTAAAGGTTGATTTCTATGGTTTTTGGTCCGGGGATTTCGAATTTGAAGTTATTTTTACTGTATTTGTGATATCTTTGCTTTAATTGCAGCATTTGTTTAATGAATTTAAAAATCCAAATGGAATTTAAGGTTATTTCCGCAATTTTAAATACATATTATATATCCGATAAATTTTAATTTGATGTTTTTATGCATCTATCTAGCGATTACTATTGTTATTATTTGGATAATTTTTAAACAGTTAATTTTAAATGAACCAAATGAAAGTATTTTAGCTTCGCAAATGTTTTAATATATTTTATATCTAAGGAGTCTAATTTGGAAGTGATTATTTATCACTGATTTTTATTACTCTAATTCATTAATTGTTCAAACAATTTATCATAACTAATTCAAATTAGGTGCATGCAGTCATTTTTTCAAATTTCTTTCGACCTGCTAACGGATTTGAAATATTTTTTAACCGTATCACTGCTATCATAATTTTCAATGGAGGTATTATTTTTATAGTTTTTCAAACATAGAAATGGCACGAAACAATGTCGCATAACTCCTATTTTACTCGAGCTATACGTCAAAGTTGTTGCTCCGATTGCAATAAGCTCATTTGGGGCTGAGAGATTTGTAAAAGAAATCACTGAACACAGCACTTGGCAATAAAAATTTCATCAGATGTACTATTCATTTGGTATAAGAATATCAAAGTAATAATTTAACTATTTTTCCGTATTTTAATCATAAATTTTCAAGATAAAATACAGAACACACTCAAAATCATCGTCTGATAATTCTTCATCAGTCTCATCATCACTCTGTTCGCTAGGTTCCTCTAGGGTAAGAAGACCCCTTACCTCAGCAGGTAATTGCACAGTTTTTCTTTTCTAAACTCCTAAAATTGTTGATATCATGGAATCTTATGTAAGTAGTAATCTTCGAAATAGATCTTCGTTTGAGGCGATCCTGGAAAACTTTCTTGTGTGGTGTTCCCGGAATCATTTGATATCCTTATTCCTAGCCTCCATCGCCTCTTCGGACAAATTACCAATTGGGTGGATAGCTTTCCTTGTCGATTGCTAATCCATGAATTAGCAACTTGTGGATGACGGGTGGCGTGTAATACCACGAATTAAGTTCCACGTACAAATCTGCTGTTGAATAACAGTATTCTGTAAGCACAGCATCATTTATCTCGTGGCCAAAAGCCAAACCCTTAATTCCTCTTTAATTATTCTTGCGACATTTAATTATTCTTCCTTTTTAATTATTTTTGCGACAGACTAATCACCTTTGCTTCCATAGCTTATCGATGTGGCAAACGATAACTCAGCTGGTGATGCGCTAGCCCTAAGATCCTCTCTTTTCTTTCTCTTTGCCCTCCCACTGGATTCCTCAGAAAGGTTTTTCGGTCGGCCGGTTTCAGTTCTGTCGAACCTTCAAAGAGTAATGATTTTAATTAACACATTGAAGCAGGGAATACTGATATCACTGCCAACTCATAACAATTAACACAGTATATATTCACCGGATGTACTTTTTTTGTACCGGATGTACCGGATTCCAAGTACATCCGGTTTTTAAGCCGGAGGAAATTTCAATTTCAGCTGTAGCCAACTGCCGAAAATTCTTCTGAAAAAACTGTCAGATCGTGTGCATTTCTCCCACTTACGAAGATATTTTGAAAAAAAAACTTTTTCATAAAAGGTGATAAAAATATTTTTGGCATTTACCAAATCCAAATTTGACATCCTCATTTAAAGTGAATGTGCTGCTTAAGTAGTCCAGTACCTATTGTTTATTAAGTGATGTAGATTCTTTTCTACTTAGAATAAATTTTTCATGCATCTCAAGATGTGTGACATTTCTCAGATCCATTAAACCCTTTGCAGTCTTTTTTTAAGGTAGAAAGAAACAAAATCTTACTCACTTAATTACACTGATTACACCACTTTTAGCCACAAATCCGCGAAAGAGTATCGAAACTGGAAATTCACAACACCAATGCACTACGGACTCTCCTCTTCAATCTTGCCGAGTCTTGTTTTCCGAACGTAAAGAAGATCCATCTGCTTCCACACTTGAAAAAAAACTCACAACTCACGTCTTTCTATGGCAAGGCACTGAGCAAAACTGAATTCTAGCGAGAAAATTTCGGACAAGCGATGCGTAAAAGTAACTTGCGCAGAGTTTGCCACAGGGTGAGGACCGAGATCCTGTCATCGCCTTTTTCCTAGGAACTTCACACACGTTCAGAGGGACAAGGCTTACCCCATTCACCCCCGGTGGCCAAATGCAATTCACTCCTTGCACACAGGGAGCGGTGATTGGATCGGAGAGCAATAAACATGCGGCATAGCTCAGTCCTTTTCGGTAGCCGTTTACTCTGCAAGCGGTACGGAGGCGACAGCGGTATTAAGGAACAATGTGCCGCGAGAGGACGAAGAAATAATCCGCCTCCCAGAAGGACGTAGTTTAGGGATGGAGTAGCTTTTTAAGGAATCGTACGACTCTAAATGCTTTCAAGTTTTTTTGTAAATTACTTGTTCCCCAACAAAGTCTATTTCCGTTCCGTTGGAGCTCTCACGCTATTTTTAGGTGAATATCGGGACTCAGATAATATAATGCCTAACTGCATACCGTGGATAGACACGAGAATGTGTAATCAATGAGAAGAGTGGTTTATTAATGAGATAAAAATGTGGTAGAAAAAGCAACATATGCTACAACTACAAAAAATAGCCACAAAAATGGGATATCCATGAGTTATACTACCCGCCAGCCCGGCCGCCGCCCACGTCAGCGCGCTGCATCGTTTTACTTAAACCAACCTTGTGGTCGAATTTGCAAGTATTAGCAAGATTTTTCTTTACTGCTATGTTGCATGTCTCATGCAAACACATGCAAAAAAACTCTGGGGAGCAAAGAGGCGCTAAAAACGATATTGCACTTTCAGACATTTTTGCCCATATTTGAGTGATTTTACGTCACAAAATGGCGGACCCTTTTTTTGACGACAATTTACGTAAAGTAGACTTATCCTTATTCGGAAAATGGTCTCTGGGATACTTCGTCAGAGTATAAATTAAACATATTTATAGATTATTCCGTAAAAATATTTGAACAAAGTTTGCGACGCCAAGAATAAACTCGATTTTTCAATCGCGCGTCGCGGCCCGGCTCCGCGCAGCGGGACCTGGAAATACAGTGACTCCGTTGGATTGTTCAAGTTGTGTGGACATTAACTCCTCGAATAACCTCGTCCCGGGCATGAACATGGGCTGGTGACGTGAACCATCAAGCTTTCCGTTGTAGCTATCACAGAATTCAACTTTTTCAGGCTATGCATGTTGTCACTGATTTATAAAGATTGTAAACTGAAGATTTGGCGAGGATGTTGGATCGAGAGAATGGATCAGTGCACCCGTAACTGCGGTACATTTGTTTTTCTTTGGATAATTTTCGGAATCATGCTGCAAATTATAAACGTCTTTCAACTCTTAAGAAAGAATGCGGGTTCTCGGGGTACTATGCAAGTTTTTCATGAAAAGGCAACATTTGGGCTTCCCTTCTTTCCCTTCACCCACTCCTCCCCCACCCCGAACAACACAGTAGCACAGAGTAAAAATATATCCCTTCTCTGTGCTAGTAATGTCAACGGGGTAAAACGCATGAACGCACGCTGCTGTCTGTTGCTGACAGTGAAAACGAAGACCTCTTTTCCACTCCCGCCAGCCGGCCGCTTCTCCCGCCACTTCCGGGATCGCTCGGAATCCTTTGCCTGCGTGTCGCTGCTCCCATCTATCGGCGATGCGGTGGTACCTACTACACCACACTATTCGCTCTGCCGGTTGCCTCATCAATAGGATGTTTCCTCAACCGTAGGACGGGTAGTTGCATGCGTGCTCTCTAGATGGCAACTGGAGTGACATCGTTATAAAGCCCTCTATTTAAATATAGGGCTTTACATTGTTAACGCGCAGCCTGTGATAATCTCTTTTCAATTTTTAAAAATTGAAAGCTGAAAGTATATGGCTGCAATGTAAGTATCTTAGGATATTTTTATTCATACCAGTTTCCGTTATTTTTTCTCAAATAATCATCGAAAATTTACTCCTCCCTTGTTTTTATTTTCATTTTTGTTTGGTGTGGTGTGTTCTTTAGAGCAAGAGCTTGTCTTAACTTCCGCAAACCTAGTTACTTTGAGCCTCATCCACTGTTTTGATGCTAAATTTAGTGTTGGTTGCTGCTACATTCAAATGATTGCGAGAAGTGCTTTCGTGGCACACTTGATCCTTTAATGGGAATGTACGATATATTTCACTAGGTGTTTGTTCTGTTTTATATTCGCATTCTAGTTTGGTAAGGAGCCCTTACCAAGTCCTGCATTTATCTCCGGTATTGAGCAAGGGCAAACACTCGGGTGAAACCTACCTTTTTCGACCTTTTGTGTAATTCGAGGTCCACAATAATACCGCTGTTTTTAAACAATCTCTGACCCTTTTCCTGACTAAACATTTCCCTTCGGAATACAGACGCATCAAATGTCGCCGTGCGTCAGCTTTACGGTAATCGCCGATTCTGTGAACTTTCTCTGGTATATCTTTAATATATTCGGTATTTTGTTCTCATTACGCATTAAAATTGCTTGCTTTGGATGTGTTTGATTGATTGGTTTGGCAATTGAAGGCTCCTCTGTAAGAACTTTAGGGTTTTATTGCGTCTTTGTTTTGCTGATCTCGAGCTTCAGCAATCATCGCTGGCAGTATCATCAGGAATAATAAATTGTTTCACAATTCCGGAGGTAATTTATACTCCCCCCCCCCTTTCCCTCGGTCACCTGCGTCACGGCGGGTCAATCTCCATACTCGTAAAGCTCTAGATTAGAAAAGTGCGGACAGCGTTTGTCCTCGACCGATGCCCACCACCCTAGGCAATTAGGTGAAATATGAGGAATTAGAACATTGTAGTATTATATGAAACATCACAATTGATGGCGTCACGTGGCTAAAACTCGCTTAAATCTTTGAAATAAATTTTTTCTCGTACAGGGTGTCGAACGGTCCTTGAAAACCTTAAAAACCTTGAATTATCCTTGAAACTCCTTGAAAAAAGGCAATTTTTCTGAATTTTCATTGAAAATCTATTAGTATACTTGAAATTATATATTCCGTTCACCAAAAGATTAAAAATCAATTGTATATGCATGAATTTTACATGAATATTTAGGCGCAAAATCTAGAGAGTGACATGCAATTATACAAAAATATATACGATGTCAAAATCTCAAACTGATTAGCTTATGACTGTAGATCGCAGTACCACTTACAGAGGCGTATTTAAGCACCGAGCCCAAGAAATGATATAGTAGTGTCTATATAGTATATAGTGAGTATTATACATATGTGTCATTGGTTACTATTGCCAATTAGGTATTGACTCCGCGCGGCTATATTTCACCCGTGTATTTGCATATGTATACAGTGGTCCTGCAATTGAACTTCGCCTTTCGTCCGGAATCAGACCTAAGAAAATGACAAAAAAAATTAACAAATTCGTAAATGATAATTTTTTTAAAGTTAAGCTTCATTTTTATAATTTCAGCTATTGTAGACAGAGCCATGTTTTGGGTAGGTATCAAACAGACCGCCCTATACTACCCTTCTTGAGAAATAACTTATTAAATTTATTTTAGAGTTTGATGAATAGAATTATTTAGTCGAAAGTAATGGCAATGTTAAGTCCTCACCTGATATTTAAAAAAAATGATTTAGCAGATAGAGAAATTTTATGCCCTGCAGACTCCGTGGACATTGGATTTGGAGCTTCTGCGATTATACATAAGTTGAAAGATGCTAAAGGAATAGAGAAATTGCATTTGAAAATTGAATGCCAAAAGTTTATTTTGCACATATGTACTTCAAAAACTGTAAGGAAAGTCTTACCTTTCATCCAAACTATTGCGTGGCGCAAGTCGTTTTTCACCTTACGTGATGGAATTAGAAAATATTGCAAAACAACAAGTAGATGCTGCGCTCAGCTATTTGGTTGATAAAAATCGTATGAACACAATCGATGCTGATCGTGTTAAAAGAGAATGTATCTCTTTTCATTTCTTCAGATTCAGTGAAAAAAATTAAGAGTTTGATATAAAAAAGGACAGACTCGATTTATTTTTAAATAATTTTCTTCCGAATGACAAAGCATCAGACGCTTTTAAAAACTTTATGATTACGATTTTTATTTTATTTCATGCCAATGCGGAAGTTAAGAGAAGCTTTTCGTTAAATAAAGGATTTTTAGTGGAAAATTTACTGTTCGATGATAGCTTGATTGTTCAGGGCTGTATCCATGATGCTATGCATGCAGCAGGGGGCATTCACAACGATTAAATAAGTAAATAAATGATCAAATCTCTTAAAAGTTCTTCCGAAAATAAAAAGCTGCATTTGCTGAAGAAATTAATAAAAATGAAAAAAACGTACTTTAGACCAAATAGAAGAATTAGAATTACCAAAAAAGAAGGATTTTAAAAATTTCGAAAGAAGAAGCAGATATACTTGAAAAAGAGGCTGATGATTTAAAGCAAATGTCAAAAGTGATACAAAACATTTTTCATTGTTTTAAAAAGCACTTTTTTATTTAATAACTTGAAGAAAAATCATAATTTGTGTTCGGATATAGCATAGCTGATGAGGAACGAGAGAGCTACACACCTGTGTCACTTCAACACTGATTTGTGCGTGCGCCATTATCCGGCGGCGCTACTATTGGAGTAGACTATCTAGTATATGAAATACCTATATTTCAAAGCTTATTTTCGGGACTTTTGACCAACTTTAAGGCGTTCCACTGTGCGCCGCCGGAGCCGGCGTTGAAATTAGACGCGCTCTGAGAATAAATCGTTGCAGAATTCGGGACCAGCAATGGCAATGACAAAACATCAACCATATACACATTTCAGTTCTATTATGAACTCCCGAAGCAGACGCGCATAGTCGCCCAAATAATGCTTACCTAAAAAAAGTCTGAAAATAGAGAGGAAGTTATTTTTGGTAAAGCTACGACAATATTAACGGAAATAGTTTCTATCCAAAGTTTAAAAAAATAATAAGACAAAAAACAGCGAATTTAAAGTTGCTTCTTAAAGATTCGAGCCCGCAATCTCAACATTGAACAGCGATGACGACAATCACCAGGTTGCGACCCATAGCTGGTAGTTGGGAGGAAAAAATTTATTGTATTCCTGACTTAAGACTCTTGCAGGCTTGTGCATTTTTCTCCGGTTTCAGTAATTTTTTGATACAAATATTCTTGATATTCCTCCTGAGAGTCACATTTGTACGCAAAAACAATTTTTACTTACACACATCCAGTCAGGCTTTATATATTGGGAGAAAACTTGTACAGAAATCGTGAATGATAATAAATAGATTGACGATGTCTTTTCAGGCGAGAATGGCGGTGTCCCCTGTGCGAAGCGGGAGTGCTGCTTACCACTTAGCTTCGTCCGTGACCCCGAAGGTTTGGAATTAGAGCTGGAATCCTGAAATTGTTGCTTTCACGCGCGCCGGGAAGGAAATTGCCGCGGCGGTGGCAATTTCCTTGCGTTTACTAGGTTTCCGAGGGGAATGCTCCTTCCCTTCATCCTTCTCAAGCCTCGGCTACTCTTCCCCAACGCTTTCGGAAAGGGCGTGCATCGAAGCGTCTGCAGAATTAAACCCTTCTCGACTCTTCGGGCACGCAGTTTTCCGAACCGGAGTTGGACGTTTGAAGAGGCCGAATCCCCTGGCGTCGTGGACCGTGACTCATCCCTTGATAGAGTCTCGATCACGCACGCGTGCTGTGGGGCGCCCGTGTCGTGATCGGGCTGAGCCTTCGCTCGTGTACCTCTCCTGGACTCACACAGTGGGAAAGTGTGCTGGTCGTAAGGTTGGTAAATTATTCCTCAGTTAGGGTACACTTGTGAATGTCCAGTAAGTATTTCTGACCTATTGAAGAGAGATTTGATTTAAGAATTTGATTAAATTAAAAAAAATGGTCGTCGCATGCAAAAAAAAGGGATGAGAAAATGTATGATGCACAATTGTGGTAAGAATTATAAATTGGGGTCCAAACCAAGTAAGAAAGTGACCCATTTTAGGACTCCTGGAAAGGTACGGGGGATCAGAGTTTAATTTTGACTCCAACGGGATTATTTGGTTCCCTCAGTGCATCGGTAGATTCGGCCGTCCAGGTAAATTGAGGAGGACAAGCCTAGATACTAAATGTGTAGCCTTTTTTCCCTTGCACAATTCCTGGCCAGAGCAGAAACTCAGCTAATCACACATTAATCTAGTCATCGGCACGCTTACATATACAACAAATACTTTTGATTCACATTAACATAAAAATGTTTGGTGTAATCACACCAATCATTTTTATGTCACCCGCCCTTCTGACGAGACAAAGGTACGCGGAACTTGGTCTGATACCTATTGCACGCTCTCTCGGTAGGAGACGCCTGATTGGTCCTGCGGCTTGGCGTTGATACATCACGAGAGCCCGGAGGTGATCTCTGCGCCTGCTTGGAATCCTCCTCTCTCCTCCTCCCGAGGAGGAACGCGGCGAGTGGGCCGTCTCGTGTCTCTCTCCCCCAATGGGGGAGGGAGGTAATTGGGGGGAGGGGGGGTAGGGGTGGGAAGAACGGTAGTTGACGTCGGCGGACCCCAATGGTTTCGCTCGCGTGAACCCCAACGCAGGAATCCGGTCACCGCGGTGACTTGCATTCTCGCCGCCGTGCGTTCGTGGACTACGGTGGGGTGGCCGGGGAAGGAAATCAGGCGGATAAAATGACGACTAATAATCTTAAATACTCGGAGCAATTAATTAGTGATTGTCTCATGTTTGAGGAATCGTTTTATAGTCAAAGGAAAGGAACACTGAGTACTTCGACATTGTTTTATTTCACTTGAAAAAAATACGACATGCTGCTGTTTCACCAGTGTCACAAAGCGTAATTTCGTGATTCAAGAGAAACTACTTCTCCAGGCTTTATTTTTGCATGGCAATTACAGACTCCCATGATCAAAGCAAACTTTTTCTCCCCCCCCTCGCAATTTAGTTAAACAAAAAATTGTTTCTGCTTTTTCATGCCATTTGTCAACGGCTCATTCGGGAACATATTGGAACTGCGTGTAAACTTGAATGAACAACGCGTACTTGACCAGCAAATGCTACTACTACTACTGCGCTACTAAACTGCGCTCAGCTCCGTTTTAAGCATCATTATTTTCTTTATTTGGCTGACAGGTTTTAAAGGATAAGTCCTTGATCTCACGAAGTTCATGTTCACTTGCGTTCATCGCAGAACTGCATGTATGACGACTTAACCTTGAAAGTGTTTTTTCAACTATCCATTATTGAAATTGAAGGAGCCCAAAAAATTAAGGACTCCGTGAAATGATGTTTGCGTAGTCAACTTGTATGTTGTGTTTATAGTCTATCTTGTCATTATTGGCTTAATGTCATTATTTATCGGCTAATTTATCTGACAAAAGGCCCCTATTGACTTAAGCTAAAAGTTCTAAGTTCATACATATTGTGCTACCTCCCATAAAAAATCACCGTGTTCGAGAAGAGCGGCTCTTTAGTGCGAACTGTTCTGGAGTTTTCCAGTTTTTATTCCCGCAATCATTGAATAGGGGAAAGCCTAAAGCGTGGTCCACGCATGTTGTTTAGTTCTTTGTTGATGTGGCTCTATGCGGTCGACGCTTGTCATGGCTTTACTGCCCCTGCGGCCGCGGAAGTACACAAGGATGGTAAAGTCATTCACCGGGATGACGAGAGCCCAAGTGTTGCAGGAAATTGTTGAAGTTAAACGAGAGTTATATCTTTAAGTCGCATGCAATGAAAAGCCTCTTTGTATGTTAATATATTTATATAACCAAACGAAATTTACTTTCCGAATCGCACTCGTGTAATGGATTCTCATGGATCGTGAACATCGTAAAAACCACACATACATACCAATGTTATGCACTGAGACAGAAGCGGGTGCAGCGTTCCGCGTCCCTTTTCGAATGATTGTGGCGGCCGCGCGAGAGTTGAACTCCGGGGAAAACGAAAGCCGTCGGAGGAAGAGAGGTTTTGAGTTTTGAGGGACGATTTCTCTCTTTTCCCCTTTTCCCCTTCCTCCTCCCCCTCCCCCTCACTTCAATGTCCGATGCGCGCACGGCCGTCCATCCGCCATGAGAGAGAGAAGTGCCTTTTGTTTCGAGCGGCGTGCGGTGCGGTCGCGTTGATCTGCCTGGATATCAGTGTCCCCCGTGGCCGGAGTCGCGGCCGTTTTGCCGGTTGGTTTGACCTCTACATCCACTTGGTCCCGGGGTGAGTCTACCGCGTGGTGTTTGGCGTAATGTCCTCTCGGGAGGTCGTTGTGACCTCCTCTCCGTTCGCGTATTTCCCCTCGTCTTCTGGTTTGGGATTACTACTCTCCAATCCCGGGATACCTGATGTCACACTAAATTATATTTTGTTTTCGTTCTTTAGTCTGTTAAGCGTTTGAAAAATTAGTGGTTGTGGTGCAGTTGGTGTCATTTTTCGTTAAATTTTGTGTCTAAACGTCCAGTAAAATTCAAAAGCGACTGGTTATAATTATGTATTCCTTGACCACTGTGAAGGTGATTTGTGTTTTAACATTTAACACTAGAACCCTGGAGGCAGTCCTTTTGACTGCTTTTGGATTTTGTACGACCATTACTCTGTGTGATAGAACTCTCTTTATCTTAGGGATTACCTGGCTTTTCCTAGCTTTCACTCAAAAGTAATTGGCTTTCATATTTCTTTCTGTGACATCGTTTTTTTTGGAGTTCGGGAAGGTTACTACTTACTACCCTGGAAGCAGTCATTTTAGCTGCTCAAAGAACATCGATTGAGTTGGTAAAGTAATGCGTTACATTGATGCAGTAATAACAATAATAATTTGATTAGACTTTCATAATGGAAGATTTATTTTATTAATATCTATTTTGAATAATCTTTATGTGATTCACTCAATAAATATACGAAGTATACTAAGCCCAAATACGCCCCTTCGTTGCTAGATCGCTGTCAACTAATTACCATTTCATTTTTCGTGAGCTTAACGTCTGAAAGCGTTGAGGATGAATACATAGAACGTTCGGCGCATATTTGGCAGAAATACCCAAATGACTTTAATTAATGAAGTAGCATCCCCTAAGTAAAGGTGTGCGCGGATCAGGGGCGGATCCAGGGAGCAATATTGGGGGGCGGGAGGGGAAATTTGGAAAATTTGTATGAGGGTATGGGTCTGTGCGTTTACGCGCGTTCCTGCGCCTGCGCGCTATTGTGAATGTCGTGCAACTTAAATTTACTCATAACTATGTCTGTATTTGGTTACTATACCAATAAGTGATTTATTTAACATCGTTAATTATGAGTTTGTTAACTCATCTCCGCCAATTCTATCCGCGATCTGGTGATGTGTTTATATGGTACAGGGAACGCCAGAATGGAAAGGAAGCAACATTCAACGAATTATCTATCTGTGTACGCCGTTATTCATTCTCCCATACCCGTCACTCACTTGTACTCAAGCCAATTACTACGGTCACTACTCTAAGATAACCTTCCTTGCCTCCATCCCACTTTCATAGAATTGTAACGGCCAATATAATTGTTATTCGCGCTGACTAGTGACTGACTAGTATTATAAATAGTAGTTAGCGCCTCAGGCAGGCACACAAGGTCCATACGCATTATTCTGTACAACTTGGAATTGCAATTTCTTACAGATAAGCTGGATAGATGTAGATTGTATGGGTGGGCGAGGGCCTTCTGGAGCCTTCCTGGCACTCAGACCTTTTTGGTCCATTGTGCCATCCCATGTTTAACCTGCCTGCCTCTTGCAGACAAGGTAGATCACCACGGTAGAGGTATGAAGGAAGGGCCACCCCCAACCTTCCCGGTACAGGTATGGAGGGAGTTCTCCCTCCCACCGTCCCGGTCTGGGTATATCTCCCTCCGGCCTCCCGGCATCGGTCTGGAGGGAGTGTCACCCCTCCATCCACCCCGGTAGAGGCATGGAGGAGGGCCACCCATCCAACCACCGTCCGGGCCCAACTTTGCTTAGCTTCAGTGTTCTGGCGGGAACCGGTGTGTCAACGTGGCTAGGCCCTTGCCCCAAGCTGGGCAGACTATAGAATGTGGCGAAATGAATAAATAGTGTTATTTTAACCGCAAAGTTCATGAAGGGACTACTTACACGAGAAAATATTTTGCAAACGGCTTCTAGAGGCGTGTAGCATTCGATTTTGTGCGCAGTAGAAGTGTCATGCATGATATTCGCAGTGAATACTGAGAACTTAATTCGCCGTGTTTGAATGAAATGGCATAGATGCAGTGAACTTCGGTAGACTAGTGCGCCTAGACACTGTTGTCATGGATATTATTTTTCGTATGAATCGGTTCTGGATATCTTACCATTAGAGGTTGTACGTGTGATTTCATTGCCGACAAAGAAAGCGGAGACGTTTTAATTTTTTAAAAATATAGGTCACCGTGGTCAATGACTGTTTTGTGCTCCAAGATATGAATCAAGGCTTTCATTGGAATGACAGCCCAGCCTTTATATTTATATCCATGTGCAAGTGATAAGTACATACATAGGTCTGAGAAAATTCCGTTGAATCGCCAATTGCTCATGCTATTTCTCATATTCTCTCCCTACTCCTACTTAAAAGAAATCTTGTTTTCTTTTGAGGCCATGTTCTTAATCTATAAAATAATTCTTGACTGCTAGCCAAACCAGTTAAAGTTAATACTTCATGGTTAGTACAACAGATTAGGTCTCAATAGATGGTACAGTGACGCATTCGTAGAAGGAAATTATCGTGAAAGTTTCAATCTCAGAAAAAATTCATCTCCTCAAAAGGACTATAGTTAAACCTCTTTTGCAACTCGTTTAACGAGGGAGCTGAAAAAGATTAAAACAAATCGACCAGATATGATGAGATTAATGTGTTTGTAGATACATTAAGTGTAAAAAAATAAGCTTAACAATGACGAGGATTCGATCGGTTCAACATCCAAATAGCAAGAGAAAATTTTGTGATTCGTCGACATGAAGACATGACTGCAACAACATTTTTGCGATATGATACTTTCTAATTCTTTATTATTAGCTCAAAAAAAGCCCACAGAATTCAATTGATATGTGAGTGGTGTGTTTGCTCACCGAAATCCAATCGCCTATATCGCGCCAAGCCTATATCGCGAAACTTCGACTTAAAAAGCGAACACATTAAAATTAATTTATCTCTTAAGAGAAAAATTACTTCCACACAACTTGAGGGATAGGTAGGATATTTAGGTAAGATAGATAGGTAAGATATTTAGCTACCAAATATAAAAAATAGCAAGATTGAAGGGGTATAGGTTTGCAGAAAAACGCGTTAGAAATTTTCAAAATAATAATTGATTCTCTAAATTGAAATATTTTAAACTATCTTTCGTCAATCATAATTTTTTCATCAATAATAATTTCAATAACCATGATACTACACGCCGTTACTTTGTCTTTCAAAAGAGCATTTGTGCTGTGACATGAGTCCGGAGATATCGAGGACAACTCAAACATGTCCACCAAAGAGGGTGAAATTCGCCATGAAAAAATCATTTGACCTAACCGAGATTCGAACCCGGATCTCCCAATTTCCGGTCAAGTGTGTTAGCCAGTTACACCCGATCACGTGACTGCGTACCACACCATTTCTGCAATCGCAATGATTGAAAAAAAAACTCAAAATGTACGAGCTCAATTTTTCATACTCCCGTAACTAAGGCAACGGATGCATATTTTGCAAATCAATTGGGCTTGACCAACAATGTGCTAAAACGAAATAGGTCAAAATCGAAGAGGTCAAGTGTAATATCGGTATTTTTTTGGTCGTTTTGACATGTAATTACCTAAAAGGGAAATTTAGAAACCACCGAGAAAGAATTTCCCACGCTCCGTCGGAAAGAACCCACGTACTTGTCGTGAATATGACGAAACGTAATCGAATTTACGAATTCACAAATACATGGAACATATAAAATCAAGTCTATTTTTAATTAGAGTAATTTCACAATTAATAAAAATCTGGAGCACGAGAGAAGAAATAGCCTGCTTTCGGATGGCACAAGGGCAAAATCCTTTTCGACATTTCAACCAATAAATCATTTTATTGACTCTCGTTGATATTTCAACAACTTGCGTATTCCCAGAGAAGTTACGTGTTTAAGTCAAGCCGAGGATCAGAACTGAATTCTTTTTTTGGGAAAACTTAGTTAGTGAAAATCTTGAGCATGTTAAAATCATCATTGCATGTTTCTTTTACTCGTGCGGCGTTCGAAATTTTCGTGTGTTTGAACATAATTTAAGGCATTAAAGAATTAATGCGACCACCGTTTTATCAAATTTCAGCGAGAATTCCGATAATGAATTCCCCCACGGCCCGTTGTCCCATTTTCACGCCGAAAATCTCGTAAAATATCGTGAACGGCAGAGTAGGTTCCGCCTTAATTTCCCATCGAATGATGTTCCACAGATTATTGTGAGCAGTACAGTGACCATCATGGTAGCCTATATTGTGGGCCATATACAGTAGAATACGAAAACAGCTTACCGAACTTCCTCATAGAAAGTTAAAAAAATGACTTGTAGTCAACTTTTTTCGATTTGGGACCACTGTGCGGCATCATGTACTTCAACATGTATGCACATAGTGTAAAAAAGTGAGTATACATAAGCCTACAGTATATGTAGTTCATTACACACATTTACTTACCATTTATGTATATTAGCACAACATTCAGCTATATTAACAGTAAAAAAACCTAGAAAAACGGAAAGAGGTATGGACGGTTTTCTTACGAAATTCCGGTATTTCCCTAGAAATTTCAAATTGCTGTAACTATTGACCTGTTGAAGATAAAATATCAAATCATGTCTCATTTTAAATTTAATGTGATTTTCTAAAACTATGCTCCTGAGGACTTTGCTGTAAAACTAAAGTTTGAGCCGCTAGAAGAAAATTTTTTTAAAAAAAGTGAGGAAAAGAAGCGTTTTTCAAAAATTAATTTTCCCTAGCAAATATCTCGATAACTATGAGGAATAGAAATAAATGTATAGAAAACTGTTTTGTAGTACATTTTGTCAGCTTCAGTGTTAGAATCAGTGATATTTTCGCTACCACGCACCGTTTTCAAGATATGAGAGAAAAACCAAAAAAAGGGACCTTCTGCGCCCCCCGCCCCCTCCCTCCCGCACTCCTATGTCCGGGGACTTATAGCATGTTTACCTCCTTCAACACATCCCTAAAAGTTTGGTCTCTGTCCTCTTCAACCCGCTTTTGGGCGTTCATTGACTGGACTACAGAGATATTCTCCAAGGTACTCGACACTTTGAAATCACTAGTTCCACCTGGTGATGACAGGAATAGGGAAAGTTTAGCTTAAGTGGCTTCACCTTCATATTTCTGATTTAAGAATTGAATGTTTGCATGCTTTCTCTTTCGTGTATAAAGGAAGATGTGTTTTGCATGCACAACACAATGGTTAAAATCACAGAGTTCCATGGCCCGCACACTGCCCACAAAATTTAGTTTATGAGCCCAATACTGCTTATGTACTAAACCTTCTGAAACTAAGACCCTGATTGCATTTATGCTCTAGGACATATAACGGGCTGAATCCGAAGTTATAGAAACTAAATTTTGGTACTGAATTTCAAGTTTTTGAATTACACTCATTATTGCTTGTGAACATTCTGTAGCATTTGCATTGGCAATGGCTTTTACTCCCCCCACAAACAACTTCTGAACTGTACCAATGTCACAACTAAGTACATACTTTTATCAGAATCATGAACACACACTGCCCTTTTATGTCCGTAGTTTCATCGCAAAGAATTGAAACTATCTCATCTTTCACGGCTTCTTTTAATCTTTCCTCCTCCTCTTTGATGATCCGAGCTACAGTACCTTCCCGCAGTCTTCCAGTTGAGGGAAAGTCTCCTAAAAAAAGTCAATAGGCCTAATATTCGAGTACTATTTAAAATTATTTGAAGGTTTGTTTGTCTTCATATTTTGCCATGCCTAATATCAGAATAAATAACGTACCGAGTACGGAAAGGGTATTCAAATTGATTTCAAATTCCCATGGATATGTGGTAAGTGATATTACTAAAAGTACGTTAAACTTATATTTCTTCCCCGCCAAAATTGTTAATTATTACACAAACCTGGTACGTATTTGTTCATCCACTCTCTCAGCTTCGGATGGTCAACTTTTCCAGTGGAATATCAGCCTCGATGAAAGCTCGAGTTGTTGATAAAACGAATCCTTCTTTATCGATTTTCGCTCGTTTTGCCGCTGCACTGGTGTCCGTGAGAGTAACTTGTCTTTTGACGCATGTAGTCGTTCACACCTTCTCCTTGTTCTTCTTATGGGAAGCGCTGCTATTATTATGCTTCAGGCACGTGTCCTTTCTCTGCCACTCAATTCGCACATTGAAGAATTGTACATAAGTATCTTTCTTGTTTTGTCAAACACATAAAATCCTTCTGATGAAAATCCTTTTTCTCGATCAAAAGCTGTTACTACCATATTGATAAACTGCAGCACAAAAATAAATCACAAAATATAAGACTGAATGCCCCGATCAGCAACAATTTCCAACACGCAATACACCGTTTCAAATAGATGAATGCCATGCTTCGCGTCGCGGGAATTGACGTTAGCGATAATCGATACGATGTAGATATATATCGAAGTGGTGTAGAAATTATTGTCATCGATTATCGGATTTTATTGCCAAAACTCGAATCGAATTTCCGACGTTTTCTTCAAATGATGTGATTCCATACAATTTCGTAGATTATTTCGCGATTTTGCTTGAAGGTAAATAGTTTCGCGTTTTGAGCCAAATTAGTGGAATTTCGCAAAAAATCGCGATTTCGCTGTTTGCGAAAAACAGGTGCCTCTATTTATGGGGTATTTTAAACGGCTTTTGTTTAAACGCGAGAGAATGCAAAATGCTGCGCAAATATTATGTTGCCAAATTTAATTAAATAAACACGATTCCTTCAACTCATTGGTGCTTTGTTTACATGCATTGAATATATTTTTCAATAATGAATTCAAGCTCATTAAAGAATGAGAAGAATTGACAGGGAAAGTTGCCGAGTCTTGGTATTGCAATTTACCCAAGGTTTGACGTAGGTTCTCTTTGATGACTGTATTTTGAGCGGATCTTGGCTTCGTTGAGTTTGAATGCCGAAAAGCGGAGAGAGTTTAGATGGCAAAGTAGATGAAAGCACTGCTTGGCAATTAGTTGCTTTAGTTTTGTCAATACGACGGATGATGTTAAACTGTAGAAGAGCCATTAGTACACACAATGATCAAGTTCAGCTAGGCATGATTGTCATGAGAATGATGTCGTGTGATCTTGTTTACACTTCCGAAGTTAAGTTCCTTAAGTTTTCAGAACTAAATGTCGTGTAATGAATTATCTATGCACAATTAAGAAGATATTTATGGTGAAAGGCATGAGTAGAGTTCACCACGGCGACCTCCGCTTATGGCGACCCGCTCTTTCTTTTCCTATGGTATCGAAATTAGTCTTTGAGAGGACAAACGTCCACGATTCAAAATTTGAGAGGAGCAAATTTTTTACTTCAAGGGCAGCCGAACTTGTTCGCAGAAACGGATTCATTGTCGAAACCAGTGAATAACGTGGTCAACCGGGCATGCGGCTGGAGTGTTAAGACAACAGCCATTTTGGTGTCATTGCGAGCGAAAAAGTGTCGCACCATCACACGTTGAAAGATGTTAAGCCAGATTAAAGTCACATTAGGCCTACCGTAATTTTTCTTCGTCCCGACACAACAGTGAAGTTCACCGAACAATTTATGTTGGTGGAAAAAGAGTTTGTAATTTGCTTAAAAAATAGCGTGCCATTAATACCAAACAGTTAGCGTCGGTGAGAAATTACTCATAAGGACTTGATTTATTTAACCTAACTCAAGAGTCTGGCATTCGCTTTTGAAGTAGTTTCGAGTGTGTAAAGTGAAATTTAAGCGCAACACATGGTATTTTGCCAAAAAATGTCCATATCAATCCAGTGTTTTTCTCAACCTACTCATCATTCACCATCGTTCATGATTAACTCTTCTGATTTCAATTACGCTTAAATATAGACCAATATTTAATCTACATGAATTTATGATTTTTAAACACCTTGAGGATATAAATTTAACTAATGTGTTAATTTTACTTCCGTTTTCTTGTAGATTTTTATCAATGATTTTCATACGCCCTGCTTCTACGGCAATTGCTTGAATCGGCGCGGCGCTTCTCAACCTGTGGCTCGCCTAACCGTCTTGTGGTACGTTTGACTGTTTAGAGGTACGCGAAAATTCCTGAATAATGGCGGATTTAAGGTTTTCTTAGCAGCAAGAACTAAAATAGTGAAAATTTTTCTATCGCAAGGGGTACGAATTTTGGTAATACGTGCCTTAGGGATACGCAATAAAAAAAAAGGCTGGAAACTGCCGACTTACTTCAAGGCTTGACTGCATAACTGTGCGCGGAATTATTCTGCGGCTTAAATTACTATTAAGTGTCCGCTAGAATGTGATGGGAGACGAGGGTAATTTAAGGTGCTCTGAGCTGTTTTTTGTGAAATGGGTTACAAGAGCGGCCGTTGTGCGTCTTTTCATGCTTAAAGAAGTCATTAGACGTGACTGATGGAGGCATCAATTACATGCTCATTCCGTTTACAGTAGCATTTTGCTTTCCACTGGAGCAGGAAGGCGCTCACCCCATCCATTGGTCCACACTTCGGAGACATCGTTTTCCTTCTCGGAGCATACTCTCAAGTAATCGCTGGTAATACTTGACCGTCTCAGCTAATTGTCAGAAACGGTCCCGCCACTTTTCGCAGTACAGTTTCAAAGCCGAATTTCACGGTTTAATTCGGTTGTGTGAGTGAAGGAGGATGACCAGCGTTTCTGCGTTATTCAGGTCGATGAGTTTGCCAGTGTGATATACTTCTTTGGGGATTCTGTGTGTGTTCCAAAGTTAAGTTTCTGCATGTGACATTGCGGTATATTTTTGTTATCTCCCCGTGTAAATTTCTTTGCCACTTCGTCGATGGTCGAACATAGTAAAACTCGGCTGGTTACGTTGTAAAATGTATCTCAATGGCATGCGTTGCTCTCAAATCATCACCTTTACCCGAGATTCTTGTTTTTTACGTCTTAGACCTTGTTTCCAAGTAATTTTATTTCCAGAATTTCCATTCATTTCATTACATTTAAATTAATCATAAAAAGGAAATAGTCTAATACCAAGAGCATTATTTTAAGGAATATTTTAGTAGCTCTATATGAGTGACTAGGAGAGGGTGACTGTTGTGATTCACCGGGAAGAAAAAAAATGAAAATTGGTACGTAGAATTAAAACATTCAATGTGGCGTACAAACCTACCATGGGGAGAGTGGGGGAAAAATACCCCCAATAAAATCTCAATCTCAATATTGTGAAATGGATTGACGGCATTTTAGGCCTATTTTTTCATTGGAACAGTGTTAGGGAAACTGTTTAGAAATTTTTATTTGCTTATATTTTTCTGTCATGCACTCAACCAAGGAGGCTTCCTAAATCACTGGGAGCCGTCGATGTTTTTATCGTTCTAGTGAGGATGAGGTTATATTAAAAGTGGTAAGTTTATCACGTACTGGTAAAATGTTCCAAATATAGTACTTGGTAGTGGGAAACAACTTAAAGGGGAAATATGAGCACTGTATTACGAAGTTATTCTTGAAATAGGCTTAGTTGTTAAATTTTATGACGCAATTTTTACGTCTTTTACCACTTTGTTTTTTTTTCTGCTTAAAGTTATATTAATGCTTTCCGTGTTGAACGACCCAGAATGCCTATGAAATGTGTGTGTGGCCTGTCGATCTGTTAATCCTCTACTCAGCCAGTGCCGACTTAGCATATAGTCCAAGAAACAAGCTCATCAACAAGTCATCACAATCTCAGTAGCTAGCTTTTCTTGGGGTCATCATAAAACTTAGATGATAAGTGTTGATCAAGTATCTTATTAATTACTATATAATTCTCTACATTTCTCGCCGTTCTTTCTTGTTTCCTATAAAAAAGCTTATGTAGAATATATCTTACATCAGTGCCTACATTTTTAATGAATTATTGAAGTGTCTATAATTATTTACGGTTCTTATCATTACTATGCTCTAGATTCACACTGTGGAAATGCCCTTGATTAAATTGTCTTTCTCATTCACATTTGCTCGTGTACGTTCGCAATATCCGAGTAACGATATTGATATTTCATCTGTGTTTGATTTTATAATGCCAGTCTCTTCTTCACCCACAGGTTTGGTCGATGTTACGTCATTTCACTGCATTTTATGAATTATCTGAGGGTATTTAACGCTAACTGGGCAAGCGTGAAAGAGTTGTGTAAAATTCCGTTTGAATTGCGTTCATCATGAGAAATTCTCCGCACTGTTTTCCTGTGGCTTACTCGCAATCTGAGACAATCATCGTAATCTCACGCAAATCTTCCACGCGTAATTGAATGGCTTAATTGAGTGCACAGAAGACTTAGGAGCGTCTTGAGGAAGGGAAGGGCTTTGCGGCTCTTATTGTGAGTTGTAGATATCAACGTCTCACGAATCTCAGAATCTACCACGATGGCCTGAAAGAGGTTCGAAAGTCTTAAATGCTATTAAACTGTATATTAAAGGAATGGACGATCGTAATTAGAGCAGCTTTATGAGACACTCGGAGATTGCAGGCATTTCATCGTTGAGGGATTTAACCTCCCAATGCGAAGCCCGAAGCAAAACCATACAATTCTCATTTACTTTGTTAAAAGAACGTAATTGTTCCTCACAGAGCCTTCATATGAGCGTATTATTTACAATGGAAATGTTATGGCTGAGTAAAAAGCTTAGTGAAATCACGTTGTCTCTCGGGTGAGTAGGATATTGTCATCCCATTTGTCATGCAGTTGAAGTTCTTAATTGCGTAGGTATCTTTCAGATTTTATCTGAATCCCTCTCGCGGCGTGGACGTAATATAATATAATAATAATATGTTTTTTTTCTCTGGCAAGCCACCTAAGAACAAATACAGCGTATGCAAATTATCACATCACAGTCGAACGGTATGACAAAAACGAAATACAATACAAAAAATTCAAATATTATTTAGTATTACATAAAGAAGAACTTGGGTGGCTTCCAGTCACTTTCAGGAAGAAATAGTTTCTGGGCGTGTTTCTGTCCAGGATATTTCTCAACCAAAAGCCTGACTACCTATTGATTATGTTTTCCGAAAGACCACAAAGTGAATATGCCATAAAAACTAGACGCCATGATCAAAGGTGATATTTTCCCTCTCTTATAAGTAATGTTGACGGAAAGTCTTTTCTTGTCAATACCATAAAATTATGGAAATCACTGCCCAGGTGTAAAATTTGTATCCAAACCATTACAATGTATAAAATAAAATATTAGGAATATCTAATGAAAAAATCATTCAATTAAATGTTTCCTGTAACGTAAGATTCTAATTTTCTTTTTTTAAAGCTGTAAAACTTTTAATCAACTCTTTCATTTATTGTTTATTATTAAAAATCGAAATTGCTTTAAATACATGCAAATATTTATGTAATACTAAATAATATTTGAAATTTTTGTATTGTATTTCGTTTTTGTCATACCGTTCGACTGTGATGTGATAATTTACATACGCTTTATTTGTTCTTAGGTGGCTTGCCACAGAAAAAAAAATATTATTATTATAATAAGAACTATGATATTGCAATTTACCACATAAAAATGTTTTTAATCGACCCGGGTTTCGATGCACTGTATCAGCATCAGGTGAATTATTATTATGTTATATTACATCCACGCCGCGAGAGGGATTCAGATAAAATCAGAAAGATACCTACGCAATTAAGAACTTCAAATGTATGACAAATGGGATGACAATATTCTACTCACCCGAGAGACAACGTGATTTCACCTAGTTTTTTACTCACCCATAACATTTCCATGGTAAATAATACGCTCATATGAAGGCTCTGTAAGGAACAATTACGTTCTTTTAACAAAGTAAATAAGAATTGTATGGCTTGGCTTCGGGCTTCGCATTGGGAGGTTAAATCCCTCAACGATGAAATGCCTGCAATCTCCGAGTGTCTCATAAAGCTGCTCTAATTACGATCGTTCATTCCTTTAATATACAGTTTAATAGCATTTAAGACTTTCGAATCTCTTTCAGGCCATCGTGGAAGATTCTGAGATTCGTGAGACGTTGATATCTACAACTCACAATAAGAGTCGCAAAGCCCTTCCCTTCCTCAAGACGCTCCTAAGTCTTCTGTGCACTCAATTAAGCCGTTCAATTACGCGTGGAAGATTTGCGTGAGATTACGATGATTGTCTCAGATTGCGAGTAAGCCACAGGAAAACAGTACGGAGAATTTCTCATGATGAACGCAATTCAAACGGAATTTTACACAACTCTTTCACGCATTCCCAGTTAGCGTTGAATACGCTCAGATAATTCATGAAATGCAGTTAATGACACATTTATTTCAATAGCTTTTAACGATGCTATGCCTTCGACCTACATTATTAAATGCTTATCAGTGAATCGCTGTTAAGCACTGGGTATTATTTATTTCACTTCTTCATGGCCTCTACCGTAGCTTTGATACTCTCCCCCATTTGCTCATGTCTACGACATCCGTTGGGATCGCACCAGAATCCTCCACTTTACTTCTAAACAATCCCTCCTCCTTATCCTGGGTTCCCTCTCTCTGTTTTTTCCGGGGAACTTGAATCCTTCCACCTCATTTCCGAAATATACCTTAAAACGCCGTTATACAAGTCCAAACCATGCAAAACGATAATTTACATACTATGCTGCATTATCGCTTGGATTTTTGAAATTATGGATTCAAGTACTTCGCCATTTGATTAAAATTTTATTTCTATTATATTAATTGAGATCAACAAAAATAAAAATGAAATGTGGAAATCCCTTGTATATTGTTAGTCTGATATTGATTGAATTTCAAACTCCCAAATAACTGTAATCATTTCTTATTACAAATATATTCCTTCAATATTGCTCAATGACATGTAAATTAAAGGAGAAATATAGCGATTACTAAGAAGAATAATGCCTATGTATCATAGACCCATTCGATTAATGCTAGATTCTCATTATTATATTCTTAGATCACCAATGCACCCCACTAAAATCATTTCCATGAGCAGTTAAACCTTATTGCTTTCGTTTTTAATGATTAACCATTTACCTACTATTATACACTTTACCCCTTCCGCTTGCAAACTGCAAGCGCCAATTTACTAGTTTTATATAAATAGAGTTTTAAAAATTTCAAAAATGCTTATGATCCTGTGAAATCAAATTACGTTTTCTGCTAATTCTGCCAGTCGCACGAAACTTAAATCCGTTGAGTCAATTGTTTGTGCAAAAGTTTGACTGTAGCACTTCGGTTTCAGGCACTGCTGTTAACGTCTCTCCCCAAAGTACTTTAGGTCTCTTTAGTTTTTTGTCTCTGTTTATCTCATGGTTGAATACTTGTCTCTCCGATACAGTGATTCAGTCACAGGATCAACATGATGAATTTTTACCCCGTTATGCATCACCTTTTTTATTCTTTCACACGATATATACATGGTAGCGTATATGTGTGTTTTATTCTCACATTTATTGCTTTGGGGTCTATTAGGGGTTATGGGGTATATGTTTAAAGTAGAGCTGTGCGCCGATGGAAATACTGTCGGCGGCGCGCCGATGTTTTTACCGGCGGCGGCGTAGCTAATCGAGCATAATATATTTACAAGTACTGTATAACATTAGGATATTATAATACAAATTATTCATTATAATCATTAATAAACATAACAATTTATTTTACATAAACAAGGAAAAACCTATTTTATAAAATGTTTACCAACGTATTACAGAAATTTCTCCTGTAATTTTCTCGTTTGTAAATTTATCACCTGCTGCATTCATCAGTTTATACGGGATAATTTTTTAGAGTTTTTAGAGAGTTTTGGTTTGAGAATATTTCAAAGGAAACGATTTCCTTTTTAAAGGTTTTCATTGAAAATTTAAAAGAAATATTTATATGTAAACCTCGAAACAATATAAAATTTATCAAATTTCACTCATATATTTTCATTATTTCCCTTAAAATATCTGTAGTTATCGTGATTAAATCTATTTTATCCACGGTTGATGGACTTAGCGATGATCGTTTGGCGTATATCGTCAACCTTCGATCGATAGAAAAAACTTGTTAACTTGGCGTGCTTGTCGCCGGAACGGATACTTTTTGGAGCTAGATGAGCAATACACGGAAATTGGGATTTGATATCCCCCACAATTTAAAAATATCTCCCTCAACGACCATTTCTGGGGTAGACATAGCAAAAAAATATACGGCACTCCTCAACTTTCGATCTCCACTGTACATTTCGTACACGGAGTGTTTCCGTGGTAATTCCATCAGGAGAGACGATGATAATGGTTTTAATGGCTGAATTATTGGTGATATATTAGATATTTCTTCTTCTTCTACGTGACCTACATGGGAAATTACCTGGCGGCTCAAAAAATCTTCTAGTTTCTCCTCGGGTGGTGAAATATGCTTCTACTTCACTTAGATTTTGGAATCGCGGATGTAGTAGAGACGCAGTGATGCAAAAGTCAGTTACCGGAAACCTGTGATCAAACTTTTGTTGCATGGAGGTCTTCATCTCTACAATATAAGTGTTTTGGTCGTCATTAGGTTTTAAAACCTCACGAATTTCCGCTCGTAGAACGAGGGATAGATTGATAGTGCAATACCGTTGGGCAGAAAAGTGCTTTACCACCCTCCTAAAATTCTGAATGAATTTCACTAATTCTCGCATTGAAGACCATACAACAGGTTTCAGTTGTATTTCATCTTTTTCAATGCGGCTTAAAATAGAATTTATCGGATCTCTGTTAATGCCTCCAAGAGACTCCCAACATTTCCAAAGTGCTATGCCATCTTGTTGGTGACTCGCTTTTGACTGTTCTATGGGAGGAGGTGGTCATATCTAAGTTTTCCTGACTGTCCTCAACTGCATCGGGCAGTGGGTGATTTGCATTGGCTTCTACACCCTGGTCTACCTTATCTAGTGAGAAAGCAATTTTTCTATGCTCATTTTCTATCTCAGCTTCCAAATCGCTTACTATGGTGTCGCTGTGCATGCATTGTGCCCTTATTTCGACTTCAGAATGTCTTCGATGAGATGATTCGCGACTATTGGCGTAATACATTGTCTGATGACTCGCGACATCTGATGTTTTTGTTCCGTTTTGTGCTTCTTGAAACAGGTACGAGCAACGTCGACCATATCGAAGTTTCGAAATGTGTTCTTAATACACTGTGCCGTCATCTCCAGTGCCAAAATCGCCTATCGGCCTAAGTTTATAATTTTGACTGTGCAACAACATTGTTATGGCTGCTCAGTTGTAGGAAATCAAAAGAAAAATGTTTTCCTCTCATAATATAAATTCATCCATGAGAGGGTTAAAATACATGGGAGGGGGGCTGGGGGAAAACCTTTCAAATTTGCCGCCGCTATTGCAATTCCAATTAGAGAGAATGAAACACGATGTTTGTGAATAAGCATAAAATGCGATTTTTTAATAAAATGCTGAGGATAGGACATAAACTTGCAACTCGTCGACGCGTTTGAAAGGCTATCTCGAAGTCTTAGAAGATCCCTCAAATCCGCTAATGTACATTAAGAGAGCGAAACGGATTTCCCGCCTTCCCGCAAAGAGTCATTAAATAGGTGAGATTACAAAATAACCCCCCCGTTTTGCTCTCTTAATGATCGGCTCACGATCGGCCAAGGTCCGACGGTGGCTCCATCTCACGTTCCTAAAGACCAGGTGAGATGGAACTAATGAAATGTGAAGCCAAATGAAACGGGTCAAGAGTCAAAAGATGCGGATCAAGAGTTGAAAGAGCGGATCGCCGCCTGGGTGGCGGAGTTGAACTACGAAAAATGGCGTAATTTTCCATATTTTATGACGTATTCTCACTCAAGTGAGATAACAAAATAACCCCCCGGATCTCCCACCTTCCCGCAAAGAGTCGTTAAAAAGGTGAGATTACAAAATAACCCCCTAGCAGGATGGCTCGGGAAACTTGAGTCAACAATGGAAAACTCAACGCGGATGGAATCCCGGAAACAAAGCAACATTATAAGTACAAAAAGTTGTTCGCCGATGGACAAAATCTTGAATATTTTTGCGATAGGGTTTTTCGATGGCTCTTCACCGATGAAGACCAAAAATTGGTGGTATAAGTTTTGGAATCAAGAGCATACGATAATGCCGACGAGTAACCCAAAAGATTCCTCATTATTATAAATGAATTCACTGGATACGGATAGTTTAATTTCTAATGAAATAAGGTGTACATCATATGTGCTTAAATTTTCTCCGAAAGATTTATTATTACAACGACATATCTCTCACAGGACCGAGTTGAGGGGCCGCGCACAAACACGGACACACGGTCGCAAAACGACCGAAAGTTGTCAACAATTCTGTAGAAAGCATAAGAAAATTAATTGGGGAGTACTAACAAATATTAACTTAGAAAACAATTTGCGCGTACGACCATTTCTGACTATCAAAGTAAATTTTCAGATGGCCATGGAGGCATTACTTACGAGATTTGAGACAAATATCAAATGGTAAAAATCAATCAAAATTACACGTTTTGAGTAGATTTTTACCGTCATATTTCAATGTGCCAAAAAGTTGTATATTTCATTGAGTGCGAAAAAAGGAAATGTGACAGTCGGCAGCGGGGCGTTGGCGCGAGAGGGCGCGGATGGCATGCGCTCACTCAAGGCAATAGATATAATATATTAATATTAAATATATAATAATAATATAATAATATATTATATCCATGGCCTTGGCGCTCACCATCCTGTCCGTATCTCGACAACTACGGCGCAGAAGTAAAAAATATTCGTGGTGAAATATGTGAAAATATGTATATCAAATGTATAATGAGTCGCTGGTAATGATAGGAATCGGGTGCTCCGTAATCGCCAGGAATGATCGGAAAACAGCGAAAATTTCCAAAATTTCAAAACTTTGAGTGTGTCTTTCCTACATTCGGTTGCAAAACACGAGTTGTTTTCTATCCAAATGGAACAAAACTAGGGGGTGTCCCAAAAGTAATTCCAATTTACAAAATAAGGACCACCCTGGTGTTACACAGCTGATGGAAGGACTAGGTAGAGAGCGAGAGGTTAAAAGGTGGTTTGAGTGAGATAGTTCCCTAGTCATAATGAAGACCATATTCAAATTTTATTTTTTTATTTCAGCGTCCGTAATTTGTAAGAAATAAATATTGTAATATTAATGGCGCAAAGATATAGTTGTATATGACGAAAATTCTCAGTAATTAAATAAATAAAACTACATAAGTCTCTAACTTGACTAATTTTTTTCGCCGTACGGCTGAAAACCCATCAAACCGGCAGGTTTTTTTGAGATTCTGTAAAAATTACTGTGGTGAGCAATAGATTATTTTTTTAGAAATAGTTGAGGAAACATGCAAACTACACACCGTTAGTTTTTTGACGAAATCTAGGTGCTAAAAGTTCCTAATTTTTTAAATATTCTCTCTCTGGAGCGCACAGCTATAATCTATCCCATGTAAAACAGCTTAGGCATTTTTAGGCAAATTGCTTGAAAAGTAGTTCGGTAAGGGGTTAATATTTTGATATCATTGGAAAGATGTGAGTTTTATCTTTAAAATGAAGTCAAATTCATCAAATTCTAGGTGAAGTGATTTTTCGCTCAAACCACCTGAAGTGACTCGGAGGCTACACTCTACTGGGCTTAGGTAACTTGAGAATTTCAGGGCTAAGATTAATTGAACAACTCTGACCAGGTGAGTTCCAGTCTTCGACACGGAGGATGTCATTTTTACGCCGCACTGCGTCTTTAGAATTGATAGTAGCGGCAAAAGAAGAGAGATGCACTGCCAAACTGATAGATAACTATAAAATTGCCTTCTTTCCACGCACGATTAGTGTTTGTCAACACAAAACTGTGTGACACCCTTAGCATAAGGGTGTCGCCCTTAGCGCATGCCCCCTTCTCCTCTCCCTCCTCCTCCACCTCCAATGCATCTCCATTGAATTTATGCCTTGTGAATTTGTGTTATATTGGAAAAAAATGTTCTTTATTCGAGCGGGCCTATTGGAAAATGCGGCATGCCGTGGGCATACCCGGACGTCATTCGATGGAGGAGGGGTTACTGAAAGATTGATATTTGAGTGGTTGGTGCTTAATATTTTATTTGTATTTACTACAAGTAGAAAAGGCGGTTACTTCAAGTGAGTTGCGTGGTATCATATAGTAGTTATTTTAATAAAGTCTCGTATTTTAAATTCATCTCCCTCTTGTATTAAATAATGAAATACGTATAACCTTCCACTGTAGAAGATTTCTCGCGCCGTTTTATTATCGGATTATAATAGCCTATCGAGGAAACATTTAAGTAAAAATATTTATTTCTGTGCAGCTCCATCCCTCTTACTTCGATCTAAATTTAAGACGTGATTTTTTTTTGGAGGTGAGATTATTGGGGAAGAGAGTCAACCTTTTTTCCTTCTCAGTTACGTCATTCTTTGTGACCTCCTGACCTACAGGGAAGGGCAAGGGCGACTCTCGTCCTCTAACGTTCCCTGCGTCGGGGCTTCTTGGTGACCCCGCTGATTGGTTGGCAGTATCGAGCCATGTTTTTCGGAACGAGCTCCGCTGACCTTCGAGGAAAAATCGAGAACACAATCGGCGAATTCCACGTCAAAACAGTCCAGAAAAATGATCCGATGCACCTTGAGCGCTCGGTGATGGGTGCTCATAGAAGACTGGCTTTTCATCGCGATGGGAGGGCTGGGTTTCGAATCGCTTCTGTGGCGCGGAGATTTTTCTGTGGAATGCCGACGTGGGTGCTTCGCTGTGGAGAGCATTTCAAGTGCTGTCGACACCTTCGCGGTCGGATGGACCACTGCCGTCGTTTCTCTCGACCATTTCTCCGCGAATAATCGCACCCCCCTAATCGCATCCTCCCCGCCACCAGACCTTAAACACGCGCAAATGGCCTCCGGTGGTCGAAGAACGGCTCCCCCGAATCGCCAACAGAGCGATCAAATTCCTTTTCAGTTGTGGCAGGGTGAGAAAGTCGTCCGCCCGCGGTAAACACCAGAGGCTGGCAGAAGTGAAGCTATGCGACCTACGAACCCGGGTGAAAGTTGACTCGCATTCATTTGGGTCACTCGCAAATGTAAAACGTGAATCATGTGTCCTCCTTACAGCACCTTTTCTATGAGAGGCGCCATAAGGCCGCAATGGCTGTCGGAATAAAAAGGAAAACCTTCAGCAACTACACCGTAAAAGTCAAGCCGTACCGGTCTTCCGCTGACCCCCCTCCCGCTTTGCGCCCCTCCACTGACGCCGCCCCCCCCCATTTGAGCCCATATCCCCCGCGTTCTCCGGGAATGTGTCTATTTCCCATCCTAACGACATTGTCTAGCCCTTTGATCGCTCAACGTTATTCCATACAACACAACATTTGTAACTTAATCCACGTCTTCCAGCCTAGTCACTTTGCTTGTCCAAACACAGTTACCCCCCTTCCGTCCTTGTGCTCCACATATTTATGATCTTCCTCCACGCATCGTGCCCTGCTCCAATCTGCGCACATCTCGCGCCTCCCGTGTCAACCAGCCGAGTAATCCCACCCCGTACGCACCCCCACCCTCCTCTTCGTCGTCCTGAAACCTATTCAAAACGGGTCTCTCCTCCTTCCACGAGCTCTCAAGCGTGCTGCTCGTCACCACGCCCCCTTCCCACCCATGCCCCCTCACCCCCCACGCCACACCGGATGCACCGCGCTCAATCCTTCGTCACATTTCGGATACCATTTTCCTAGGATCAATTCTTAATGTCTCGGCGCACGTTGACCGTGACTACGCAGCAGCTTAGGAAGCCAATTAAAAATAGCTTAACCCCTTTCTTCATCGTGATAATTGCAGTATATTAACGTGAAATTTATTAGCCGCGAAAAACAGAACTCAATTCGCGTTCAGGGGGATTTAAAAACTATATAAGGCCCGTCGGCCCTAAACAAATTAAAATCCCCAAAAATATAATAATAATGAAATAGGGGTACGAAATCCGGACCACCAGCCTCCTCGTGGCGCACCTGGTAACGACCTTTGCCGGATAATGGTGGACGTCTTGTAATGGGACAATATTCTTAGGATATGGAGGAATTGGGTGGACAAAGGTATTCAAGAGGTGTTGAGAATTGATTCTGTGTTTGTGAAAGGTATTTCTGTATTTAAGAAATGTAACTTAAAGTGTGTCACCACAACGTTTCCATGCTCTCACGACGTTAGGCTGACGCGGAGCGAGGGAAGAAATCAGTGACGACGGACTTCGAAAACAAATACTATTATGTTTACATTCCCTCCTACCTCTGTCACTAAGGCTGCGACGTGGTAGGGAATATATGTGCGGTGTTCCAGGTAACAGAAAGCGTAAGGTCACCCATTTATTTTATGTGGATGACCTGAAGCTATACGCTTCAAATGCTGTAGACCTTAGCTCTTCCCTGTTCACCGTGCTGGATATAGGGATGAAGTTCAGATTGGACAAGTGTGCATCCATCCACCTGGTGAGCGGAAAATTTTCGAAGAACAAGGAAGACGTGAAACACGTTGACAGAAGCGCCCATTCGTCATTTCGAGGACGATAAATTGAACCGACTAACAGGAATCGAAGGTAGCGGATTAATAACGGCGTAATTGAATCAATTAACAAAACGTTATTCACCCCAAGTACAATACAAAATACATGCCTCGCCAGGGACGAGCAGCGAACGGCAGAGGGAAAAGGATAGGAGGCGGGAACGATGAACTCCAAATTACAAAAGAGATAAAAGAGCAAGCTTTAAAAATATAATCAAACAATTCTAGTGTCCTTTGTCGTGAAAAAGAATTCAAATTCGACCCATTCATCCAAATTCAAGTACGTACACTCCTCTGTCAAGCAACTAAAATCTAAGACACAATGCTCAGATGGTATACCTCTTGACTTCATAAAGAAGCTATTACCTATAATCCTCCCATATATTACCAACATCTCCAATTCATCACTATTTCAAAATACTTTTCCAAGTCAATGGAAGTATGCTCTAATCAGACCAATCCCAAAAAGGACTAGTTGTCCCGGTGATAAAGATTTCCGCCCTATTTCCTTTCTCCCGCTCCTCTCCAGGGTTCTTGAAAAACTCGTGTGTGAACAGATAATTGATTTTTTTTAATGTAATAACATACTTGACCAGTTTCAATCTGGTTTCCGCCATGGACACAGTACCACTACTGCCTTAGTTAAAATAACTGGTGACTTAAGGAGATCAATGGACAGGTAGGAGGTATCAGTACTTCTTCCGCTAGATTTCAGTAAAGCTTTTGATTCATTAGACTGAGGTATCCTTTCAGCAAAAATGAGTTGCATGGGTTTCTCTTCCTCATCGATTCACTGGATTACTTCATACCTATCTGGTCGACAACAAAAAGTGGTTACTGACGTCTCATGCTCTTCGTGGGTCGAAACAACAAGAAGTGCCCCTCAAGGCTCTATTCTAGGACCTTTGTTATTTTCTCTTCACATTAATGACTGCCCATTAGTGCTTAGAAATTGCAAGCATCATCTATACGCGGATGATCTCCAAATATATCTACACTCAAATTTTGATAACGTATGTAATAACCTGAGACTGATAAATAATGACCTAGAACACGTCAACAGTTGGAGTAAAACTATTTTTTGAGCATAAATTCTGGCAAGTCGCCATAATTGGATATCCGAGAATACTGAAAGCAATTAAAAATAATCAATTACCCCCATTTCCTTTAGCTAATGACTCAATACCTTGCTGTGAAGCAATTAAAAATCTAGGAGTAATTATGGTTGAATGTTAGTCCTGGTCATCTCATGTAACTAAGATATGCAAAGCAGTTTATAAGCCATTATTCCCTCTCCTCAGACTGAGACACGTCATTCCTGCCTCCCTTAAGAAACAACTAATTTCCACATTAATATTACCCCATTTTGACTACGCAGATGTAGCTTATATATATATATATATATATATATATATATATATATATATATATATATATATATACACTTTGTAAATATTTCCACACCAATTTTTTTTTATTCAACCGACCTAGGTTTCGGCAAACATTGCCATTATCAAGGTCTCACCTGGTTAAAACCTAGTTCCCGTCGTCTGTTTCATACGATACCTCTATTCTATCAAGTCCTTAACACAAAAACGCCGAAGTACATACCTTACAGACGATTTTCAAAACTTCAGCAAAGTGCATGGAACAAACACGACCGAATCAAAAACTTTTAATACCTCACCACCGAACCGTCATATTCAATAAATCATTTAATATAACCACTTGCCGCGAGTGAAATAATGTTGACTTAACCTTACGAAATGCACTATCACTGTCTTATTTCAAAAAGGAATTACACGAGACACTTCTCAAGGCACAGCTGGGTGACTAGTAAAACACACACCGTAATACACGTATATCGAATACTTATAAAATAATCTTTATACCAAAAAATACACATTCAAAAAATCTGTGTTGGTATGTATTGTTTATTTATATTATTCATTATCATGAGTCACATAAGCTTCTTTCAGGAGGTTTTCGCAGGTTTTTCACAACCCCCTTCATGTGTGGGTGTTTTCCTGCAGTGGGTTATTTCCGTGACGGATGCCAGCCAAAATCCTCAAGTTTTTCCCACAGTTTTACATATATTTTTACACTATTTATCATCCTTCATTATGTCGCGTTAATATTCTATTTCTATAGTTTTAGTGTTATTTCTTGGATTTTTATATTGCATTGCGTGGGAGCCCAGTTTATTTTTATGACCTAATTATGTTCGAAAGAATGGCGTTTCCCTTAATTGTTTTTATGATTCGACGGTTAGATGAAAGATTATTTTAAAAAATTGACCCAGTTGAGTTATTATTGTTAGAAACTTGCTTCCCTGTTATAGAATTATTTTAGGAAGATTATGCTGTAATTCTTAATAACAATATTTCAATTTCATGCCAAAATTTCTGGAGATACTGGTTCTTATGTTTTCGCTCCAACAAACTTTTTTGAGATTTGTATTTTAATCTTTTCGTTGATTTCTTCTTGAATACTCTGGGTTAGTTGGAACACCTCGCCCTTTTCCAAGCCCTTAATGTAGAAATATTTTGTTTGCCCTAATTCCTTGTTTGCTGCGATGTCGCTCGTTTGGTCATCCATTCAGAACTGACGCCAATTTCGTGGAGCGGCAATACATGAGGAACATTATGTATTGCCGCTCCACCCCCTGCCACACACCCCTGAGGTGGCTTGCAGGGTATTTTGTAGATGTAGATGTATTGCCGGTCAGTGTGTTGGGTTATTTTTTCTCGAAGTGAATCTTTACACCAGGCTAAAATTAGGGCAGCACTTGGGTTCATATCCAATTTTCTTCCTAAGTATTCGTTTCGTTTATCTCAGCCTGAATTTTTGATATTAAAATTGGGCAACCTGAGACAACGCTCCGAAAAAAACCATGTGTGATGTCGAATATGCTTAATGTCTCCTCGTCAACTCAAGTTCCAATTCAGGGGTCTCGATGCCACCAAGAAGTCCGTTCGGAAAAGCTTTCCCCTCTAGGCCAACCGAAAGCTTGGCGTAAAATACTTTCCCAGAGCGCAACCAGTTCAAAGCCACCTAACTGCAAGGGAGCGGTTCCCTGTCTGTGGGTGGAGGGAATATATGTGAATTATGGCAATGGTGTCGTGAGCATTATGCCCACGCCCTACGGGAGGAGTCAAAATGATCGGGCTTCTACAACAGACACCCTAGCGCGTGTCGCTATAGTTTGGGAGCCACTGACTCAAAGCATAGGCGCAGGAATTTCTCCCGAAAAAAGTCGAGCACTATCGTCCATTTCCACGTTCGTCGCGTGTCTGTCTCGTCGGCGAAAATGTGTCGGAGATGCAGCGACATCGTTGCCTTTGCATTGTTGTCCCTTCTGCGGGTGATTGCGCAAGGAAGTGTTCGCTGATTGAGTTAGCGGGCGCGCCCAGCCGACAGCGAGCACCGCCTGAAACCCAGCGACCGTGATGACCGGTGCGGCAAGTCCTCGACGGCGAGGAAGCTGTTGCGCCACTTCCGATCGCCGTGCCTATGCAGCGTGGTGTCCGCCCCGGCCAAGAATGCATTGCAAAACTGGCGAATTCGTAGAAACGAGTGCACAGAAAATTTGTCCACCGATCGTCAGCACAGAATACCTCGAGCGAGCAGTTTCCATGCGTTGCCTTTGCCTCACCACACCTAAGACCACCGTTGGCTTTGCCTCAATAGGCCAAAATAAGAACATATGTTACGGTTGTGGAGTTTACGGGGAGTTCTAATAAACCTGGATTGGGTGATGGATGTATTTTTTTCTCGCAAAAGTGCAAATCAGGGAATTATTTTGGTTAAAAGCAACATTTTGTTTTAATTTATAAACAAAGTATATCTACATCTACAAAATACCCTGCAAGCCACCTAGAGAGTGTGTGGCAGGGGGTGAGTAGTCACCAACACCCTGACGAAGCAGCCGCACAAGAAATCGCGCTGTAATTCCATTGTAAGTTGTAAACGTGCTGTAACAGACCTCCAACAAGTCCACAACGTTGTCACAACACACTTTCTTTATAACTTATTTCCAATGTCGTTGCACCGCATTCGTAACGTGACAATGCGCGTTATAAAGATGTTGTAAGTACAGTCTTTCAACGGGCCTGCGTTTCCACTCAACAACGCTGTTAAAGCACAATTCCAATGGGGCTATGCGTGTTGTAAGTCTGTAGTGAAAACGTTGTTGCAACGCACATTCTCGCGCAGCCGGATATGCATTCGTAACATGGCAAAGCGCGTTGTAGAGATGTTGTGAGATCGTCATTGCAACGGGCAGGCGTCCACTCTCAACAAAGCTGTTACAACGCGAAGTCAATGGGGCAGTGCGTGTTGTAGGTCTGTAGTGAAAACGTTGTTGCAACGCACGTTCTCGCGCAGCCGGCTACGCATTCGTATCACGGCAAAGCACGTTGTAGAGATGTTGTGAGATCGTCAATGTGACGGGTGAAGCATACTCCAACGCTTATGACAGTTGCATGTCATCGTACATAATGTTCAATGTTTTTGACAAAATTTGCAAATGTTTTTCAGGCCTCTTGACTAGAGCTGTTGTTTTGATGAACGAAGTCAAGGTATTTGTGATAAAATATTTTCTTCTAAATACGTCCCGCTTACTTAGCCCCGTCTCCGATAGCGTTTAAAATTTGTTAAACCTTTGAAGGTAAAGTGCTTTGCCTCGCATACCTGTTGCGCTACGTATAAAAACATACCATATAAAAGTAGTCACTCACAAGGAGAAATCGCGTGACTTATGTTCGGGATCCAAACGAGGAAATTATTTTCTGAAACTATAAAGAGAATGCGGGAAAAGTGTCATGGCTTTCTTCCACATAGGCCCGGGTTCGAGAGAAAAACGCTATTAAAGAATCTTCCTCCGTATAAATCCTTTACAGTTCACACATCTTTCAACCGAGGTCGTAGCCCAGTGGGTTGAGGTGCTGAGCTTGTTATCCTCATATGGTGGCTGGGGTTCAATCCCAGGTTGCTGCATTTTTTTTCTTTCGAATATTTTACAGAGTCACTGTACATTACCCATTCCCATACATTTACGACAGTAGCAACTTTTTTTTTAATTTTCAGCCTATTTGCTGGATTTTCAATCAATCCCGTTGGGAGACTTTCGAAGCTAATTTCGGGATCCTTGTTCAGCCGAGAAGAGACTACACATGCTGACAGACCTAATATGTTTAGATTTTGAAAATACAAGGATACTTCCGTGAATAGGATGGGCTTCGATTGGTCGAGGGTCTTTCTCAAGGCCGTAAACAATGAACGGATTATTACTTTTTAATTAGCAACGATGTACTCAAAATTTCCCAGGAGCCGCGCTCGAGTAATGACATTTGTCATCTAAAAGTATGCAATTCCACGCCATGAATGAAAAGTTAAATTCCTTCAATTGAATTAAACATCAGGTGGGAAAAGAAATAGCGTTATCATTACGTGATATTTTCTGATAATTTTTTCTGCCTGGATTCGACACATTTTTATCTTCCCCACCAAACCCTGTGTTCGTCCTTTTATGTGTTCTTATCCCTTTCCATTTCCTATGACTATGAATTTATTCGCGCCTTTGAGCGTCTGATTGTCGAATGGATGAGTATATTTGGCCATGTTGGCTCTTTTCTTCTTCTTCGGCTATGCGTACCTTTAAACGCACTGTTCACCTCTGTATTTGTTGTATGTCTGTATTCCTCTTTACCTTTCCTCTTCCACTTGTGTTCGTCTCCTATATGGTGGGTGAAAAAGTTCCCGCGCGCCATCTCTCGGACGCTAAAGTTGGGCATGGGGTGTGACATAAAACCCCGTCTAATTTATCAGTTAATTGACTTGCTGGTGTAACTGGTAGCACACCTGACCGGCAATTGGGAGATCCAGGTTCGAATCCTGGGTAAGGTGAAAATTTTTTCTGCCTGGATTCGACTCATTTTTATCTTCCCCACCAAACCCTGTGTTCGTCCTTTTATGTGTTCCTATCCATTTCCATTTCCTATGACTGTATGATTTAATTAGCGCCTTTGAGCGTCTGATTTTCGAATGGATGAGTATATATATATTTGTTTGCAGACACGGCGAGCCGTCACTTAGCGTTTCGCCACACATTTGTCTTTCGATATTAACTTCCATAAAGTTAAAATATAATTATTTCCTTGTTTTTAGACGCTAATAAATATAAATTGAGAAAAAATAAAAAATATGGGGAAAACCAATATATTCCTGCTAAATAATAAATCTTTTACAATTTTTAATTTATGAGTGGCATCCAATTGGCTGAAAAAAACATTATGTTATTTGCCCTTTTAATTTCTCATACTGTTCTCTGACGTCGCGAAAACGTTATTTAACGTCCTTGGAATCGGCGGAACATAGCGCGGTGGTATTTACAGAATCGCAACAGGCGTTATTTGTAAGCGTTGAATACCGCCGGCGGAATATAACGCCCCTAAGACGTCCCCCTTGAATATCTCACGCGCTCGTTCGTGTCTAGTGCTAGTGTTTGAGTGATTGCTGTTGGCAGTGGCACATTTGCACATTTACGGTCCGCGGATTTGGCAACGGCGCCTCCCTATCGAGAGTGTGATATCGTTCGCCGCCCCCCCTCGTTCTAATCCTTCCTCCTCCATTTCTCTCCCCTCTCTCAACCCGTCGCCGCGCCGTAGTGCAAACCTCCCCCCCCCCCCCCAATTGCACCCCTCCCCCTCCATCACCCGCAATGTGGTCTCATGAGGACTTGGGGGGGGGGGAGACCCACCTCCCCTTTGATGCTCTCCGTGTTTCCCTTTCTTGCTCCTCTCTCTCTCGACTGCTTAAACATCCCCCACTTTTCCCCCTCTTGTTTATTCCTTCCTCTCCACCCCCACTCTCCTCCTCCCCCCCTTTTCCGTGTGTTTGTCGAGAGCGGTGATTCCATTCAGTCCGAACGTGCGTTACTCCGGCCGAAGGGAGTCTCGTGTCGCGAGAGAGAGGCCTCTCCACGGTGTGCTTCCTGCTCCTCGGCTGGCTCGCGAAAAGTATATCCGGTCGGCGAATTAATCCTTGAAGTGCTCCCGGGAATGTACTTCCTTTTTCGTGTCTGAGTGCCCTCTTTTTAAGTGGTCCAACCTGAGGTGTCCTCCGAGGGCCCTTCGTCGCCTGTCCTCCGAAGATAACTCGTCGAGGCTGTTCCACGAGGGTGGTCTGAGTGCGAATGCTTTCTTCTTCGATGGGCTGAGCCGGGAGAATCTTCGGCGACTTGAGCCTTCGTCTTCAGTCTGTGGAAGCTGTTCCTCGGGCTTCATCGTTTAGAGGGCATTCATCAGTTTGTGTGTGAAGACTGTTCCTTGACAGCCTGCTGCGAGTGGAGGCAGCCACTCGAAAGTCTTCAGCATGTTGATCCTGCTCCTTGAGGGTCCTCCGTGTGACGTTTGTTCCTCGAGGGTGTTCGGCGAGTAGACAGTGTTTCTCGTGGGTCCTCATCGTGTACACGCTGATTCTCGGGCAACCTCGTAGGCCGATCCTTGTTCTTTGATGGCAGCCTGTTCTTCGTTGGTACTTTAGTTTTCCTGTTCGGGGATCCTCGTATCGTTTGACCTCCTTCGATCGTCGAGAGGTGTACTTGGTGGACCGTCCAGGATGATGTTCCAACCGCCTCACACACCCCTCCGCTTTCGGATCTCGGAGCGGTCCCTCGCCGGGCCCTGCCTCCCTCACGCCCTCTTCGCTTCCGCCTCCTCGGAGGGCGCCTGCCCCCGCTGCAGCCGACCCTCGCCGCCCCCGCCCAAAGGAACCGGAGCCCGGAGCCTCCTGCCGCCGCCTAGGAGGACGCAGTCCTGCGGGCCCGCCACTCGGTAAGGCAC
This sequence comes from Pyrrhosoma nymphula, assembly GCA_963573305.1. NCBI lineage: Eukaryota > Metazoa > Arthropoda > Insecta > Odonata > Coenagrionidae > Pyrrhosoma > Pyrrhosoma nymphula. Next base: position 151,858,313 of record OY754329.1, on the reverse strand, counting down.
AGCGGCCCTCGCGACAACTCAGCCACCAGTCCCGAGGCCCTTCTGGCGCCCGTGCGCGCTTGAGTCGCGAGCAATTTCAATTGCTACCAAATTTGATCTGAAGGATTGCATGAAAATCTCAATATTTCCCATGAATAGTTACTTGAATGTAATTATTGTTTTTATTCGAGCAGTGGAGCTGAATTCAGTTATTACTATCGTATTTCTCGAGGAATAATTTCTTTTTACGGAAATATATTCCTCTCGCCCTTCGTAGGATCATATGTTAATATATTCGGCCCCAAATTGGTGGCCTGGCGGGGGTTTAGTGAGTTTCCCACCGTTCGCGTGCGAATGCTGGTCCGTCAATACCGCTCCCGTAGATGTTTCAAATGGAAGCCAAAGACTCACTCCACAATCCCTGAAGAGTCCAAAATCCTACAGCGGAGTCCGCATTTGCTGTTGTTATCGTTTTGTTATCCAATGCTCTGTTATGCTCTCTGTGTATTTTATGTGTAAATGTGGATATATACATTTAAAACTAAACTGAACCACAAAAAATCAGACTGAATATTTTTCAAATCTTACGGACCGTACTCGGCAAATTAATGTATATAAATTGGACGAATGGGATGGAACTCCATGTTGAAAAATACTGTAAAATAAATCAGTGAAATAAAACTTGGGTACTGCCCTTCGACAATCATTATGGACGAGTTAAGGTCCCGTCGTGATACACCCTTTCTCTTCGATCAGCGGCATCGGGAACAGCGCGGCATTTACCCGTTCACACAATCGTGTCAATGAAACGGGTCCTTAAGCTCACGTCAATCCTGACCCCGTAATTAAATTTTAATCGAGACTGATCCTCCCTCGTGTCACAAGGATGTGTGTGGTCATCTCTGCAGAGATTATGTGGTAATCGGTTGATACTTTCCCACGAGTTAATTTACAAAGTCAGTGGGGCATAGTTATTCCGGCCATGACTATCCTCCAGTAGAAAAACTCCGTCGACGTTCAAATTGAAGGACACACATTTGAAAACTTATATGAACGTGTACTGACGACGTCACCGCGTTGCGAATAAATGCGGAAAGGGGTCGGGAGTATCGGCGTAAAAAAACGACTAGCGGAAGCCACCTTGCGCCTGTTGCATTCACGCGCGGGGCAACGCCGAAATTCCTTCGGAGACACCCTTACGTCGCATTTCCTGTTCTTGTAAGATACCGTATTATCTTAGCCGTTTGGTCGAATGTTCCCAGTAGTTTTGCAAAAAGACCATTATGTTACAGTCCGGCTGAATTAGTTCACGGTAGGAAAATTCCGGAAATTCTTACTCATTGAGCTTCAGTTAATATTGTTCTGCGCGCATGAAGGGGTGAGTTTTTACTCGAAGGAAATCGAAGGAAGGAATTTGTAATTTTTCTTAAGAATTTATTTGCTACTACAGGTTTCTATTTGTATGTACTAATTCCCTTATGTGAAGATGCCATAATGGATTGAAGTGGGTTTTAGCGTACATTTGAATTAGGTAGCAAACTGTGGGGCTTGGTAATGAGTTATTTGGTGGCTAGTTGCGCCGGGACTCCTAATGATTTCAAGGTTTTTGAAATCTCTATAGTGTGTGTACTCCATTGCGATAGCTCGAGCTTGTGGGTAATGAATATTATGTATTAGTTCGGAAGCTAACAAGCGATGGTTCGAGAATTCCCTCTCTACTCGCTCGAGAACGAGTGCTTGTTTGCGTTTGCCTGAGTATTAGTATCTTTACGAGCGTGTTAAAAACGTCGCAAACTTCTGTGGGTCGAAAAAATATTCCTTGAATAGTTTTTCTGTCGCGGCGTGCTCTCGCCCTCTGCGCGCAAAACGGTTTCCACCGCGGTCGTTCGGAAATTGCTCCACTCCACAACTTGCGCGGAGATATTGCGTTATTTGTAACGCTATCAGCTGCGCTGCGGTAATTTTTCTATCACTGTTTCTTTCTGCTTTTTTTGTTATAATCGCGGTTGACCTGGTTCTTCCGTCATTGTTATTTCTTTGTTTTATTAAATTAATGGAATGACATTATTTTCAATTCAATGAGCGTACTTTCAAATGATCTATTAAATCGAATGTTCATTGTTGGAATGCCCGTATTTTGGGTGTCATCAACTGTCCCTATTCTCCCTGATTAACGCTGTAAAAACGCCTTTCTACTTTTAACATAGTTACTAAACCGTTGTGATTGAATAAGAAACTTTTAGTTCCGCAATGATTTTGTCCTTACATTCCTTGTGACGTTTACTGGAGGGCCACCATTGGGTGCCGGCGATTAACTTTAATCGACGGCCTGAAAGCGTACAGATAAGGATTCAAGTATTAGGGAGTACTACTACCCCTAACAATAAGAGCTACACTACCTATCTACAAACCTAGATAAAAGTCTCATTGGCCGCTGTTATGGTCCCTTATAGCTAGTGGGAAAAATGACATTTTAAATCTGTCCGTTCTGCAGTCTAGTTCCCTAATTTTATTCTCATGATCTGATCTACCGTAGTATGTCGGATTTCGTGAAATATTATTAACGTCGTCAGAAAATAGAACGGTTTGGAACTTACATAATAGATTGAGTCTAAATTTTAATCGACGGTCTGAAAGCGTTTCCCATCCCAGTTGCTGCAAAAGGTCAGTAACAATTACGAGATTATCATAACGGGCTTTAACGTATCTTGCCGATCTTCGCTGCACGCGTTCTATCTCGGTTTTTAAGCCTATCTTATAAGGATCCCAAATATTGGCAGCATATTCCAAGTGGTATCTAACAAGGAAGAAGTGGCTGATTTCCCTAACTTTATCGTCGCACTTTCCAAGTCCCAAATCCCAATTCACAAAAACTTCACAAAAAATTCACGAATTTCACGATTAGCTTGGCCGGTAATTTTCCGGATATGTTTACCCTACTAGAATTCATTAGTAAGTTTAACTCCGAGCTATTTAACCAATTCTACAGTTTGTCATTGGCTGTTGTTTATGCAATAGTAGTAATTAGGAGGGTTTTTTTTCCATTTTAAAAATATTCATTACAGCATATATTTTTCAAATTTAATGCTAGCTGCCACGCATTGCACCACTTTTGGATTGCCTCGAGGTCCTTCGTTAGCGCCTGCTTATCATTATGACTACGTATTTCCCAATGCACTACTGCGCGTCGTCTGCAAATAATCGAAGCAATTACTGTTGGAAAGGAGGGGAAATTGCGGCGTAGGGGAACTATGCTCAAAGAGTGAAGGAGCGCGATAGATTATTCGAGACTGAGTTTGGAATTTGTTGTTCCTGGCTTCGAATTCGTAGAAAAGAACGCCTTTGGTGAGGAAGCGACCGTTCCCCAATCCCTGCAATGAAAGTTAAAACGAGAAACATCCAAATCAACGAACAGATGACCTTAATACCTATTTATGAATATCAATGTTATAGTTTGCATTATGTTAACCTTGGCACCAGTATACTTTATAGGTTGGTGATTTTTCCTGTCTTGTCCTCATACAGATAAGGTATTGCCTATTGGATGGGTTCCAATCTGTCCAATAGCTAAACATGCAGCTTGCATATTGGAAGCATTGTCTCCGATTACCAACAAAAACTTCTGGGGATCATATTTTGCAATTGTATTAGTTATCAGCTCTTCTAAGTATGGTGCATTATGTTTGTTTTCCTTTGTCGTAACAACATCGACAAATAGTGGCTCTGGTCTAGATATAACAAAATTGATGATTGATTCATTCCTAACATTACTCGAACCATTGCATTGCAAATTTAAGTTCCTGGAGTCGTGCAGCTGACTTGCTAACTCATTGACAGCTTGCATTTCTGCATATTGAGCGTTAAGGTATGTATAAGCAACACTGTACCTTGATGGTAGGGTGTATGATGGACGAATTTTTTTGAAGAAATGAATCCACAGAGGATGTTCAACCATTGAAATTGGTGATCCGCTGATGAAGATTGCTTTCGTTAGGCTTTGGTTAAGAGTTTCCAGAAATAAAATTACTTCAATTACCAGTAACATTACCAAAATCTATACTTCGATATAATAAAGCCTATGTGACTTGATCACTTACATGTATTCTGATCAGAATATGTTGAATCGAATATCAAATGAGGTATTCTATTTCATAGGCCGATTTTAGGGTTTTTAGGTGAGAAGGCACAAACTTAAATTGGAACAAATGAAAAAAACAAATGAAATTTATCCACAAAGCCACAAACATTAATCAGAAACAGTATTAAAATTTATTCTCCAAAAAATTAAAAAAGTAGGCCTTTCTTGATTGACCTACTACAATGTTTAGAGAAATAATTAAAGACTCGATCAACATCAGAGTTGAAAAATATGGTAGTAGTCTCTAATGGTTATACACATCACAAGTGGATATGTACAAGTGACTGAGTGAGTGGAATTATGTGAATATGGCAACTGCACACACTGAAATATAAAAGGAAAACAGACGCCTAATTGTTTTCCCAAACATTGGAACCCAAAAGAGAATGGTAGCTAGCCTTACATTCAATTTAATTAACTATGATTTATGACTACTCCTGCAGTTTGTATTAATATTGGTAAATAATAAATAAGCCTTACTACATTCAAGGAAGAATCCATGAGGTCAACAAAAGATATAAGGCTTCCTCCACCGACAGAGGTGATTTTGAGGATGAAGGACGTGTAAAAATTGTAGTTTCATTTCCATGTGATGGCATTCCTGATCCAGACCTTTAAGGTACAGAGGTAGTGGACAACAAACAGGAAGGTCTTTGAAAACTACTCGGACTTAGTCCTAGATCTGACACAAAATATACATCTACTTCCAACTCATCTTTCTCTTGGCCTCTGGTTTTCTTCATTGTGGTTGTCGGTGTGGCTATTTTAAGAGGCATATCACTTGGCTTAACATCAAGGATTTTATTCATATTTGAAGAACAAGGGCATTTGTGATGTGCGGTGTCGTTTTGTTAACATTAGAGTGTTTGTACTCTTTACAGCAATATTTACATTGAACGCCTTCATTTTTGTCTTTAAAGAACTCCCAAGCTGAACGATTTGTCTTCACCATTTTGCTAAACTATGTACCTGTAAAACTGAAAACTGAAACTGAATTTCTACCTATGAAAACTGAAACTTACATCAAACATTAACTCAATTCATACTAAGTATCGATCACTTTCCCAAATATTAGCAAGAATCAAGACAGTCGTGCTCACAGACAATGGCGGAGAAAGTATCAAATCGTGCCATCCAGCACTTCGAATGTATAATTTGAATTCAGTGGCTAGATTTAGAGCTAAAAACAAAGATATAGAAAGTATCAAATCGCAAAAATGCTGTAGTTGTAGTGATGTCTCCTTATCGACGGATCCCAAAATCTTTCCTCGCGCTTTTGATGTTGAGTCTCTGTGCCGTCAGTGTTTAGGCTCAACTATGGATACTAGAATTTTACTCAATCATGGGTCAACAATCACGTTTCCTCCAAGAATAAGCAGTAAAATACATTCTGGAGAGCAATTAAGTGCACCGGAAACTGCCTGTGCGCATTCATTTATTATTAGTTGTAGCCGCCATAAAAAATATCATGAAGGCTGATTCAAGTACCAGAATCAGAATGAGGTCATTTAACGAGTGTTGCTCGATAGGTAATTATTTTTCATTGAAAAATGCTTACTCTTCCAGAAAAATCCCTTTACTTGAATCCATAAAAAGCGTTCTGTCTGTTCTCCGTATGACAAACGTTTTGCGTTTTATACGCATTTTGCCAGATACCTAGCAACATCCGATCTGCATTTTCTCACAAATTCGCTCTTAAAACTCACGTCCAGTGATTTAAAACAGCAAATTTGTTGCAAGAATATCCTCTTGAATGTTGTTAAGGATAAACATAAGTTTTCACTGTTAAATTTGCATCCGAAAGGCTTGAAAAAAGCAATAACAAAACCAACAGCCTGATGAGGTTCTTCTCGTATCGACTGGGTGAATATAATAGAGGAAATGAATTCCGGCGAGATGTGGTGGCAGTTTTCCATTATGGATAAATGAAAAAACTTAGTGAACTGCACAATGAATTTTATTGAGACGACCTAGGTTTCGACACTTTGTGTCATCTTCAGGAACCTGAAGATGACACAACGTGTCGAAACCTAGGTCGCCTCAATAAAATTCATTGTGGAGTTCACTACGTTTTTTTCATGGGTGAATATACCTTTTTGTCTATGCCGCATAAACAGTGGACGTGTGTATGTAACGCAAGAAAATATTCTCTAAACACTCATTTCTTGGCAGAAATAATACAAATTTACCAGTTACACGGATCAATGAGTTTGAAAAAAGTAGCAATTGTAACCAGCAATAGACTTGATGCGGCCTACATTACTTTGATATCAGTCCTCAGAAATGCAGAATATCTTCTCAACCTAACACACCGAGTTCACGATCACTAATTTAATAGCAGCCAAGGTATGCGAAGATGAAATAAGAGAGTTTACAGAGGCAAGAGAGAGAGTTAAAGAGAGTAAGGCAATGTTAGATTCCGGCAAATTAAGGCAAAGTTAGATTCCGTTTCTCGGTGTAAGTAGCTAAAAAGTTCAGGAATTGGATGTTCTTTGAAGATCATGATAAAATCCAATTTTTATCTTTCTCAATTTTACTAGTAAAACCAAGACCTTTATTTACCTGAAAAAGGAATGTTTGCCACTTCACATGAAAAATCGCTTTCCCTCCGGTGCACCGGAGGGAAACCGCGGTGGGCGCGCCAAATTCACTCCCTCGAGTGGGCGCGTCGCGGCAATTTTACCGCAAATATAAATTGCATTCCTATAGTTAAGGACCAGGTCATTTACTAATTAAAAAGGCTGATTAAGTTGTTGCAGTTGCATCTGTTATTGTTTGGCACTGAATGTGCATTGTTAATCATCTCAGTTCATATCTAGGTCCTGTTCATCTTCGCATCTGATACATGTCTCTTGACGACAATGCCTCTTACATTTATTGTTTTTACATCTCTGGCACAACATTTTTAGCGTGCTATTTTTATTCCGCCCGCAAACATGGCTTATTGCTGGTTTAGGTGCTTCAGGAACTGGTTCCTTGTTCTTATATTTTCCTAAAAATTCTTTTATGGCTTTAGGCAAGTTCACGAGAGTAGATCTGCTTTGAAGATGAGCTTCCATTGGACTAAGAGCCATATTTTTCGAAACAAATCTTCTTCTGAGTCTTTTATCAGTATTATTTCTATTGAAAGTAATATTCGCGGTAATTCCTACGATATCGAGAAGCCGATAAATAACATGAGAGGCCATCTTCTAGTAATTCTGGAAGTAGAGTAGGATGCACACATTTGGTCCACGGTGTCAACTCCTCCCTTTGTGTCGTTATAGTCAAGGTTTATGACAGATCTTTTTGTTTGATCGTCAATTTCATTTGTATCATGTATGGATAATAGAAATATAACAGCCTTATTTCTTTTTGGTGCCTAGGAGGACAGAGTAATCGTACTGGAAACCGGATAGCGTCGACCTGATTTCTCTTGTTTTACTAGCTAAGAGTTCTGGTGGTATCTCTCGTTTATTTTTTTAATAGTTCCAATTAGGGTCAGGCCCTTCTCAAGAAGATCTCTAGCCAGAGGATAGCTTGTGCAGTATTTTTCAGTAGTTACATTTCGCTTTGAACCCTCTATAGGTTCAACTAGTCTTTTCACAATGACATCAGGTTTAATTTTGAGGATACCGGGACTAGCCACGGAAGTTACCTTTACGGAGTCTCCCGCAAGTGCACATAAGTGCGATATTCCACAGAGGAAAAATCATTCGTGACCACCCAGACCACCAAGCTCCTATAAAGCCACCAAATTTTCCACAAGGGAGAAGGACGCCTCGGTAGCTTAACTGGGTAAAGCACTCGACGCGAAATCGAGGGATCCGGGTTCGAATCCCGGTCAAGGCGAATGATTTTTCCTCTGTGGAATATCGCACATCAGGTTTGTTTGTTTTGAGATAAGGCCCAGGCACCTGCTTCTCGCAGTATATTTCGAAATTCACTGTGCATAAGGTTTTGGCGTCATAGTGATCGTAAATATTCAGTCCATAATTAGCCGGATTATTAGGCATATATTGCATGAACCCGCATCGTCCTCTAAAAGAATGCAACATCTCATCAACAGTTACTCACGAATTTTTTTGAAAATTACGTAGAGGTGCCGGAGTTAGTCTGTAGCTCTTCGCTAGTATCTACATGTCGAACCTAATAGCTCTAACAATAAGAAGGAAGCGGAAACGCTTGTAACTGAACTGCCCTCGCTAAATGATCATTCCGGTCCCATCGGAATCCTACAGCTCTGCACAATTTCTATGTGATCTCTTTTTTTATTCCTATCAGATATAAGGCGCCAAAGGGAGCCTTGACTTCTTCTTTTGTAGGTTCTTTATGGTCTCTATTTCTAATATAATTCACTTAAAATCTATTTCTCTGGGTGTATCTGTTAGTGTGATTTACAATGTCATATATCATGGCATCAGTAATAAATAGGTGAAACGCGTCTACTTTAGTCTGCGCATTTCTGGTACTCATTTTTGGACCGGGAGAAATACTGATTATATTTTTGGCCTTGCGTTTTTTATAAGATACGGGTTTACTCATCCATAGTGTATCTCCATCTTTGCCGATGTAAAAACGGTCATCATCTTCATCATTTGACAGCTGCTTCCCCCACAGATTGCTCCGACTCACTGCTGTGGTTGTCGGCTTGTATGATTTCTTCCTCCATATCTGAATCCTCCGACTCGTCCTCTTCAGTTTCACCTTCCGATGATTCCATGAGGACTCTCTCGAAGTCTTCAGGGCGCAAGAATTTACGAGAACTAAAAGTGAGCTCGAACTGGGACAACTTAGGAAATGTACTGGTGTAAGTAAGTGAATGTAATGTTGGTGACAGCCATTTTGAAAAATCAAAGTAATGAGACGGTACACAGCTTGATTCTATGGTGGTCTTCAAAATTTATGAGAGAGATAATCGAAAACTTAAGAAAAAGGCAAAAACAATTACTCACATGACCGGGCGCGTAGGCGACTATGTTGGTGTAGAAAAGACGCTATACCAGCCGCGATGGTTGAAATAAAACACTACACTACTTCTACAAGTAGGGACGTGGCGTACTTAACAAGGAGACATCGCGAGACTTAACTCGAGGTCGCTAACGACACAATGTGCTCTGAAACTAGAGAGAGAATGTAGCAAAAGTGTCACGGCTTTCTCTCCCATAGTCCCGGGTTCGTGAGAAAATTGCTAATATAGAATGTCGTTCCGTGAAAATTCTTTGCATTACTTTCATTTATTCAAGAATAGTCGTGGCCGAGTGGGTCAAGGCGGTAATGGAATAGAACGATTGAGCTCATATGGTTCGCGACTCTCATGCGGCATATTTTTTCCGGTCGAATGTGTTTCAGAAACAACGTAAAATGCCCGATCCCGTATATTTACAAGGGTAACAACAGCATTTTTTGTTTTCGACACATTTCCTGGATTTACAACTAACCCTTGAGGGGGGAGTAGGGTAGCCAATTGCGGGATTCTATGCATTGCCCAAAAGAGATTCGACTGGCGGGAAGTGTGTCATTAGCCGAATATTTTCAGATTTTGAAAATCCGATAATACTTTTAGGGCAAGACTGGGCTTCGTTCAGTCGTGGGTCATTATGGAGGTCATTAACGGTTTACAAATATGTAGTATTTTATTGCATACCGATGTACATGTATTACTTTGAATTTCGTAGAAATAATGTTCGAATGCTGATATTTGTAACTCAATTATTCCTTCAATCGTGAAGATTATACTGACAGCAGAGAGACCAGAGAGAGTCAAGGGTAATATGATGAGGTTTGTGGAGTGCTTAACATGGAATGACGTATTTTAAGGAATCGAAACGTGGATCTTAGGGGTGAGGAGGATAAATAATCGATTCCAGTACAAGAAATATTTAGGGTAATGGTAACGCAGTATTTCCTTTCCCACGCATTTTTATTGCTATGTTTCGTTCATGGCGTAGAGCATGCATGCTTTCGGGTGATATGAATCGTAAAAACCATGTAAAGAAAAAAATGTCTCTGCACCAAGCGCATTTATTAAATTTGTCACAAGAACATTCGCATCTGCGCGTACGCAGATCTCGCAATTGGCTACTCTACTCCCCCTCAAGGGTTAGTTGTAAATCCAGGAAATATGTTGAAAACTAAATATGCGGTTGTTACCCTTGTACATATGGGAGCGTGGTGGCCTAGTGGGTGGAGCGCTTGGCTACTGATCGAAGGGTCCCGGGTTTAAATCTGGGTGAAGCCTTTGGACGCCCCCGAGCAAAAATCCTCGGAGTGAGAGGTGGCCCAGGGAAAGGAACTGAAACCCCCTACCCTGAATGTGTGAAATTCACACGCCTGGGGCTTAGTCCGGGTTGAGCTCTACCCTCAAATATCCAAACCAACCTTCGGGTTGAATCACTGAGTGAGTGACCCTTGTACATTTACGGGATCGGGCATCTTACGTTGTTTCCGAAACATATTCCACCGGAAAAAAGAAGCCGCATGATCGCGAAACGTATGAACTCAATAATTCTTTTCTATTACCGCCTTGACCCATTCGGCCACGACTATTCTTGAATAAATGAGAGTAATGCAAAGAATTTTCACGGAATGATATTCTATATTAGCAATTTTCTCGCGAACCTGGGCCTATGGGAGAGAAAGCCGTGACAATTTTTTACACTCTCTCTCTAGTTTCAGAAAAAACATTGTGTCGTTAGCAACCTCGACGTAGGTCTCGCGATGTCTCCTTGTGAATACACATGGACCGACGCTCGTACATACTTTTATTTTTTACAGTGCTTAGAGTTAATATCACTAAAAAGTATTGAAGACGAATGATACATGTATGGCGATGCGTTACAAGGAGAAGAAAACGCGGTAGTACACATAGTAAATATAATACCTGATTTGGAGCGTACTTCGAATTATGATTCAAGGCGTAAGTTGAGTACTTAATTTTGATTGGTTTAGCACATGATAAACCAAAGCCTGTGTCATAAGTAAGCTGAGGACATTTAGGCACTAAAAATGAAGAAATAGGCACTTAAAATAGGCGCTTTTTAGGTCCTTATATGCCCGGGATGAAAAACCAGATATATATTTTTTTAGAGGGTTGACATCATTCTCTTTATAATGAAAATGATCCAAAAGAAATTCCAGAGGGTCTTTTCTTGTAAAAGTGGGGAGAAAATACCCTATTTTTGGCGTTTTTACAAAAAGTGTCTCATTTTGACTCGATTTTTAAAATAATGGAAATCACTAGGAAGATGAAATATTATGTTCATAAACCATGTATTGATATGATATCATGCTCAATGTTTCACGTGGATTATACCTTTACTTCCTGAAATATAAAAAGCCAAATTTTAATTTTTTTCGATCCTCAATTTTTCGGGCCAGTTTCGCCCTGAATTTTCTAGGGGGTCGCTTTAACAGTTATTTTCATTATGTTGCTTAATAGAGATCACCAATTTGTACAAGATAGCCAATTTTTGTTTCTCTTATCAAAATATCTCCTGAGATACTATGCCTCAAAGTTTCCGAAATCTCATAATCATACTGAAGAAGGCTGCGGCACGGGGCCAAACAAATTATTATACATCAGCAAGTATACCATCGGCGAACGTAAAACTTTACAAATGCCTATTGGGGATACGTGTGAATGTCCATACAAAATTTCATTGACATCAGTGATGGTCGAGCGGGGACCACCACTTGGCATGGAATGACCTTTAAGTGGGCGAAAAAGACGTTCGAACTGATGTATCGGAGGCGCACATTATTTCTGTCACGTACCTCACGTATTTCAATAATTTTATCTGCAGAGTATAATGCAATATTTAGCCATGTTCCCCATAATATCAATACTGGCTGTGAAGGCAGATCAACTTCAGGCATACTGCCTGAAGTTGATCTGCCTTTACACTCAGCAATACTTACTTGGTACCTTCAAAAACAAGTTTTTGGCATTTGAAATCATTGCATGTACGCATCACGTAAAATTACCATAGTTGTTTTTCTACTCTTTATATAATAATACTTTGGGTGCTTTATGCATGTTTAATGGCATTATTTCAACCTTGATAGATTAAAAAAGGATCTGAAATAACAGACAAGCTCGGCACTAAAGAGAAGTTTGGCGACATTAAAAAGAATATTGCTTTTTTAGGCCCTTAAATAGGCGATACCAGCAGAAAAAGGCATAAACAGGTAAAATAGGCATTTTTAGGCTGTAACAAATCACTTTAATTTCGCCATAAATGACCCTAATTGAACTTATAACTTCATAAAATTAGTTTCCTGAATAAAAGAAAATATAGGCATTTTAGGCAATGTCCTCAGCTTAGTCATAAGCCAAAACCATCTTTTCTCTTAGCCACTCGTTGTTAACCACGGTACCACTGTATATAATTACTTTCCCAAACTCATACTTATCATGAGAATAATTATTGTCCTTTTTAAGACAACCCGTGGCCAGTTCAATGTCCTTTTGTAACCAATGTATCATCGTTATCTTAAAAAAAAGGACTTGGGTTAAATTGGTGTTTTACCCAGGCCATGGGTGAAAACCCATTTTTAAATACCCTACCCGCTGGGAAAGTGAAATAAATCGTTAAAAAAGCTCCAAAAAAATATATTAAAATCGTAGGGAGAGAAAACTTGTTGTCCTGGTACCCATTGGAACCAGTGACCCCCAAAAAAAATTATAAAAGAAGAAAAGAAAGAAAAAAAGTGATATAATGGTTTTCAAAAAGTCAAAAATATTTTCTGTTTCATTATGTTAATGTTCAGGCATCCGTTTTGCCTAAGGTTTAGTTCTTCTTAATTTAGTGTGCACTATCTAGCACCCGCTCACTAGTAGCCTTTCATCCTCTTCTCCTTCACTAACACTGTAAAGGTTAAACTGGTCCCTTCTGTGCGGCGGTCAACACCGCCAGCTCCCCTCCCTCCGCAGCGGAGCGGCCTCTTGAGAGCGAAAATCTCTTGCAAGAACTCACTTGCGATGGACGGAGTGACTCGTTCGCTCCCTTAATGCGGCCCACTTAACGCGCCCTCCCGCCGCGTGCCCCTCGCTCTGTCCCGAGGGTCACTCTGCCACGCCGTGTGCCTTTTAAGGTTTTATAGAGCGCACTGACGAGATGCGACTGCGTGAAAATTCCCCGCTGTCCACCGACTTCCACGGAGAAAAGTGTGGAATCTAGGATGAGCTCAATTGCCCTGAATAACGAAACTATTTAACTCGTCACATTCGATTATGTTGATGCGTGACTGGTCCTAGTGATGTCACCTAAGCCTCAAAACTGGTCGCATTTCAATGAAACCAACTTTGATTTTTTTATCATCTTGCTATTCATTATTATTTGTGAATTGAAACCATGGAATTAATCCAACTCTATTGAGTGTGTTTCCGTGCGGTGAATTGATCGGGAGAAGGAGAGACCAATGGTTCAGGGTCGTCGTGGATTTTTCGTTCATCAGCCGTCGCTATACAGTAGTCTGTTTTTTCAAGGGCCGCTCCTTGAATCGCGAAATAAGGCTAGATACGTCCTCTGCGAACGAAGTCATCTCCACAGTAACTCCGAAGCGCGTGACTTCAGTCGGCGCTAGTCAGCCGACGGAAGACTTGTTTCTCGCTGAAATGATTTGCCTCCTCCCGGTATTTTTTCACGTACCTGAGTGCGGATGTCCGAAAGAAATACAATTTATCAATCTCGGTAAGCACGGCTCATTGAAGCGTGGCAGGGGAACGGAAAGCAGCCTTCCTTTATTTTCCGTTAGCAATTAAATTCTGCACATTAAAGTGGAAGTTTAAAACAGGTTCGCCGCCACAACATTCCTGATAAAGTGTTTGACTGGGAAATCCCTCGAAGTAACCGGGCTCCACCGCAGGTAAAGCCATGAATCTAACTGTGTCTGACGTCACTTCGGAATATATATAATGAATTGAATTGGTTGAATTGTTCGTATGGAGCATGACTATCGAGGCAGGTCAAAAGGATTGAATCGAAACGCTCTAACTTTGCGTCAACGTTTGGAAAGCCAAGCATTATTTTCCAGTCAGTTTCAAGCATTTCTCTCAGGAAACTATCGCGTCAAAATGCGTTTTACTTCTAAATACGATTGGATGTGGACATGTCTTTGGTATGTTGAATTTGTATGTCAAGGAAATCTCATCGTGGGCCGAGAGGAAAGAAACAGGCGACTGATCGAAAGAGGAAACTTTTTCTGATGAGTCTACAATGTAGAGATCAAGGAGCGTATGGTTTTTTTCAGTATGATAGATAGCATTTAGGGAAAGTAGATAAAGATTATTGGAATATATAAAGTTATGTAGAAATGAACTGTAATAATTGTCACATAACACGTCAGCGTTAAAGTCTCCAACAATCACTATATTTTTATAAATGGGACTAAATTTAAGAAATAAATTTTCAATAACCGAGATATGACCTACCTTTGGTGGTTGATGTACAATTAACAATAAAAGTTTTGAACGATTTACCCCCGCTATTTCCATAACAGTGAGTTCTGGTCTAGTCTCATATATATGTGGCGAGGTTGCCAGTAGTGTTGAATGCAGTTGATTATGGACGAACACTCCTACAGCACCGCCAACTTTACCAATTCTATCATGTAGATGTGTATGGTAATCGTCCAGTTTGATCATCGCATCAGGAATAGTTGGTTTCAACCAAGTTTCAGTCAAGCTGATAATATCAGCGGGATTTGAATAAATATGTATTATAAATTCATGAATATGGCACATTTGGCATTGACAGATTACAAGGCAGATATCAATTTCGCTCTGAGACACTTAAACTCGATGAGGTAGCGGGGGAGTCTCATGTTAATACAATTTGTTCAAATCTTCTTCCGAGGCGATGAGGAGCCGCTCACTACCATTTTCAATACGGGCAAACACACGACCGTCTCATACCCACAAATATCGTATTTTACACTCTTTATTAAGACCCCTAGCAGCAGTGTATAACTTTCTGTTTTGCAGGTATAGTGACTCATTAACATAGATGTTGAGGTTATTTGGACTCAGGTTTACGTTTCACTAACCTACAGTGAGGCTAGTCTTCTTCCTCTTCGCTTGATTAAGTCCCGCAGCTAAGCGGGAGCTTACGAAACGAGCTATTATAGGGAATGTTTTTAGGACTTCAGAAGAGTCAGATGGGCGTTTAGGTCGCGTGCGATAGGAATAATCAATGCCGCAGAGGTCAACTTTAACACCTAATGCGGCCCCCACTTTACAAACGAGTTGCTCAAAATGTTCACTTCCCGAAACGGGAATACTATGTATCTCAATGGTATTACGTAGCCGCTCCTGTTCCGCACGACTAAGGCGAAATTCCACGTCAGCGAGTTTCTTCTTCAGGTTCTCGGTGTCACTCGTCAAGTGGGATAGGGTGTCAGTTAACTTGGATAAGGAGGAACTTAAATTGCCAAGGGATTGGACATAATTACCAACTGTGTACTGCAAATTGGAAATTGATTCATTAATTGATGTCTGCACCTCTCGAATCTCTTTCACCGTTCCAAATAACTCCTGTAGCATGCCACTGGTTTCACTTGGGGACACGCCGACAGAGGATTTACCAAGGGCTATCGAAACCGGTAGAGTTAAAGTTTATATTGTGGAAAATTGCCAATATCATTTTATTTTATTATGTTATTCCACGACATCAAGCCTGAGACAACTCTTTTTATAAGGAGAAGAGACAGAAAGGACTAGCTGCTGGGAGTTGGAGGTAGTCACACCTCCGGCCCTCCTGGGTCAGGTGTCGCGAAAAGTTTAGACACTCGCAGCTGAAGGCAGGCACGACACGGGGGCTTCCAATAAGATCTTGTGCCGCGAGAGCAATGGCGTTTGAGATCTGTGGAATAGAGTAGTCTTCCTCAACTCTCAGAGAATGTCGACGGAAGAGGGAACAACGCCACTCAAGCAGAATCCTGATATGTCAAGGCAAGGACCCGCACGGACTCCCGAATCACGGTTGAGTCGTAGACGTAACCCCGTCAGAGAACCAGCTTCCTTGACCCACCGGAATAGGAAGTAAGGCAAAAAACCCCATAAAATCCCCGGCGTCATCGCCCAGACCACGTGCTTCTTCCCCCCCCCCCCCTGCTCAGTGAATTTACCTCCCCCAAGTGTGATATCTCACCCCCCCCCCCCACCTTCGTTTCAAAGTGATACGACTGATATTGTTGATTCAACGAACAACTTTTGCGCCACCAAAAAGGGGCCACAATTACGTTTTGTAGAGAGTTTCTTAGTTATGGTTAAACTTGGCCACTTGGGCGTCAAAGGTTTCAAGTTGATTATAATTGATATTTTTTTGTTTAAAGTTTAAGATTTCACAAGCAAGGTGTAATAATTGTTTGAGTGAGTATTTCATTTTGTGTGTTACCTTGCCCAATTATGTGTTCATTAGTAGATTTAAGGTCGCACTAACTCTGAATTCCGAAGGAGAGCTTTGTCCGGTACTCACAGCCGCCCTATGCGGTCATTTTAGTTCAGGAATATGTTTTTTGTTCTTTCAATGATCAGCGTAAACTTTGGTCTAATAAAATCGTTTTTGATAAGAATTCCACCTTTCTCTTCATGCATCGAGGATTCCTCTCTCACTCAACCCATCCGCTTCCTATCCTTCCCCAGTCGTCCAACCAAAACTCGCTAGTCGTCACGTCACGTGACGTCACCCTGCGCCCTTAGATCCCATTGAGCCCACCTTTCCCGAAAGTGCGGCGGCCCGTCCGTCACAGTAGATTACACCTTACTTCTGTTTCCGTTACTGGATTCCATTGTCAAGAATACAAAGTAAGGTGGAGTGTTTCTCCTTTGGCTATGGCACTCAATTGCTGAATCTGCGCTCTGGTGTAATTAAAATTTCAAAGTTATTTATTTTGTTGCTACTTAATTATTGAGTCGTGGTAAGATGTCATACGTTGCAAAGTTGACGTCTTTTTCAATACGCTTACAAAAATAATTGACCGCGCGGTCCACATTTGGTGTGCGGTTGTGAAGGTGGCCGTGTTGCCGGACTTGAGTCCTAGTCCTCGGAACTCGAATGACACTTTGAACATTTCCTCAATCGGATGCACTTCCGTTTTCAATTCCAAATGAGGTGGGCGCCCTCTCATGCGTTGCATTTATAACCTCAATCTTCATCCAATTACTCGTGGTTTTTGAGGCCACCGAGTGAGACTGGCTGAGCGCGCCCCCCTCGGTCTTTTTTTTTCTATTTTCCCCTTCCACCCCACCATTTCCCTCCTCCCCTTACTCCTCTCCACCAACCTTGAAATTTTTCGGTGTTTTGGTGATCTTTTCCGCCTTTTTTGAAGTCCGAGAGACCACCGTTGCCGCTAACCACTGGCAGTGCGAGACATTGATCTCCGCCATGACGTCGCTTCGGATTACGAACGACTACAGACACACGGGAAGTGCGTTAAGTGTTCGTCATTCACTTGTGGTCAAGACTTCTTCGCACTCCGTCGAGGACTTCATTCGTTGAGGTGACTACGGGTGGCGAAACCGCACCCCAAGAGTGGTCCCTTGGGTGCAGCTTACTTCCCTCCTTCGGCTATATCGCCTCAGCCACGTCGTTGGGGAGAAAGTGATTGAAATGGCGGCCAACATCCCTCCGTAGTGACCGGGTCTCGTCGGAGACCTCCCAGCCTTCGTCATTTGGTGCCCAAGTGTGTTCAGTCCTGGCTGCCTATCCTGATCGAAAGCTTCGGTAAAATTAGACGCTCACTTTTTTCGTTATTCTTCTTCATCGGCGGGTGTGCTATACCTAATTTTCCGTATCTTTAAGTAAGTAGCGATCGTGCTTAATACCAAATTTTTCCGACTACTCAGGCTGTGATTCAACTGTGTGCATGTGTCTTTCGTTGCAAATTTCCACTTGCACGGAATAAGCTTTATTATAAGTGTACATAAATCCCATGGGGGACAGCACTGACTTAGATCTACGAGAATGCCCTGGTGACCCTGTGCATGATAGTAGTGGGTGGGTTTGTCGCGCCCGCAATGAATGGAACCCTTACTCACTGGAACAGCTCTAATAATGTCTCCGTCCGTCTGAATGTAAATATGAATGTTTTCTTTTCATGCTTAAATGTCCGATTTAAAGTCAAGTCTTGATGGCTTGAAAAGGAATATTCTCCTCTTGAATACTTGGAATTATATTAAAAAATTGTCTATGTTAGTCTCAAGATTTATCATGTGGATATCATTGTTTTATTTCCTGGCGCTCCTTAGTGCGTATTTATTGTATTCACCCGTTGCAGTAAGGCATTTATAGACCCTAGTTCGATGGTCTATTATTTTCTGTGCCTGTTTTATTCTATTACTGTTTTACAGCATTGCTACTTCTTTTAACACGCGTTTTTTGTGTGAGAGTCGTTTACAGTCCATGAAGTATTTTTTTCTGCGGGATGTTGTGTGATAATAATTAGTAAAACATTTTCCAGTATTAGCTGTTAGGTTCCTCATTCGTAAAAAAATGCTTCGGGACGTAGTTATTTCGCCGATTTTTTACTAAGTCTAATGCAATATTCGCTCCAGTCTTAAGGGAAATGAACCACTCAAAATTTTGAATGATTTACGTAACCATGTCTGAAAGAGGCAGAATGTTTCGATACCACCGCGAGGGGTTTGCGGGTGAGAAAAACCGCTGTCAAAGATCACCAGTGATGTCTACTCTGTCAGTTTTGCTTGAGGCGCTAAATGCTGGGAAGTGGCCGCAGTGTGGAGTCAGCGCTTCTGAGACCCTTGAGTGAGGGGGAAAAATTATCATTTGCGACCTGTTCCCCATATTTTGTAGATTAATTTGTAATTGTTCCATTGAGCCAATCTTTGTTTCCTTTCTTCTTAGTATGGCGTATGTACTTTAAGGTGCCACGCCCATTTTATATTAAACCTCACTTGTCATTGCTTTGCCGCAACCGCAGTTCACGAAACACCTCCCTCCTTTCCTGGATTCCCTTCTTCCCCATCAGCATCTTGAACCCCGCCCCCATGCCCGTTCATTGTCCTTCAACTGGGACGAGTACTGCATGCCTGGTGTGGAATCACCCCGTGCCATACACCTTAGTGGTGGCTTGCACGCTACTCCGTGGATGTATATTGTACTTAGAGCTCCCTGAATTTCCCTCTTCCACTAACCTCCCCTCCCACCCAACCCCGGCCCAGATAAGGGCTAAGCAGAAGACCCCAATGGCCACGAAGCGCGATGCTCCTTTTACGAACGCTGTTCCTGCATTTCCTAAGCGACCTCCACGGAAGCCTTCAGCCCAGCACTCATATCAGGCCAGCGAGGAAAGCCTAACGTGGTGTTTTTATTTCTTTTTCGCGCGCTGCCATGTTTACCGTCTGGCCAGCATTGATCCACGTCTCGTCTGTGCACACAAATTCCCTTTGTTCACTGCTATATTTCTTCAGCTGCCTTGAATAATTATGACGCCAACGTATCATATAGGCATGAGCGGTACTCAATTAAGTACCGGTATTTTTTGACGAGTATAAAAAAGCTATAATACTACTCGCCCGATAGTACAGACGAAAAAATACCGGTATTTATATGATTGATTAAATATTTTAATTAATTACAAATTAACATACGTTTCACCCTAATTTTCCGGTATTTCGGTAAATTAGAATATCAGTCAAAAAAGATACACAGAAATTTCCACCCATCGGAATTTTTAATGAACATTCATGGGGAATATGCATCGGATATTCAGTAAATAGGTACATTTTATTTTACGCTGTATGTTTGCACTCGTTGCTTTTTGTTGGAATGATTTTTAATTACATGAAAAACGATCAGTAGATATTGTTTTAATGTTGTGGTCAGGTAAAATCCCCCTTTATAGTGAACAATCCTTGTGGTCCCACTAACGTTTAACTTACAGGAATAAATATTTGTATTTATATGGTTCAAAATCATCGATTGTCTGGTGTTCGGCATGTGTCAAAAATTTATACTTACGTATTATATCAATAATGATAACCAATAGGTCTGAACTTCACGGTTATGTAAATGTGAAAAAAATATCACTGATGTCGTGAGTAAACGAAATTAAGGTTTATAAGTTGGGGGATGAATGTCATTCAAAAATTAACCGCACTGGACTTGAACTCATATCCTTCGCACACGGATATAAGCACGCTACCAACCGGTCCACTGCAAGCATTGTGAATTACACTAATGAATAGCAGTATAGGTATAGGGAGCTCGGGGTATGGCCTGATAATATCTGTCACCATCTTGAGGACATTTTTGTTGACGATTACTTATCATATTGAGTGGAGGGTCTTATTTGTTCTAAAAACAATTGTTAATAGCTCATATCCGATCCGACTTCACATTTTTGGCGGAGATTAGCGCGGGAATCGTAAATCATATTGAATTCTGCGACGATATTCCGTTGTCGCCTGGGATGTTTATGCATGGAAATTAGCCCACAAAGTTCTCAATGTGCCAACAATACAACTATTACATATCAAGCACGGTAGCAATGATTTACAGAAATGAACAATTAATGTATGTAGGTTCTGCTAATATACCCCAGTGATTCATAAAACGTGTCCGCCATTTGTTTCTTGCGTCAGAGGCGTGAAAAGTTGAACAAAACTCAACTTCGGCGACGCGAAGTTATGCGAGCGTGACGATGCTCCTGATTGGATGCGCGCTAAACGCTTCGCCTCGTTCGCGTGAAACGCCTAAACGTGAACCCATGTCTTTACGCTCAAGGGTCGCTCCTCGCGCGGATGTTTTATGATATCCGGAATCTTCACGGAACTTCTAGAAATACTGTATGTACCCCTTTTTGAAGGCCATGCACTGAGAAAGACTATCTCTCATACGAATTCTGGAAGAATTTCATGAGGATATTCTGCAAAACGACCCACATTAAATCAACCCCTTTTTTCTTGACCGTCAAATAATAGTTAGTATAGAGTAATTAAACCATCAAGCTCATTCTTCGACCAAGAATCTCCCTTCTAGTCGCTTGGATGGTAAAAAAGCTGGCTGAAATTCATCCCTCCCTTCCCTTCGTAATCGAGATAAAGTGATCACTCTTTCACCAAAAATTGCTTTATTGTTTTATCCAGATCTTACACGCAGCATATATGCTTACGACCTTACAGTAGCACTTAGCCTACGACCTGCATCGTAGGATACGAAAGTTAGCTGGAAACAGATTTTTGCCTTACGCTACGAATCTTCACAAGAGCCAATGATCCTTACAAAATGTGGAACGCTCTAGCAACATTTTTCACTGGAAGGAAGGAAAATGTAGGAGGAAGAATGTTTTCCTCCCTAGTGTATCCTCGGGAGAAGAAAGGGTCGGAAGGCGGGGAAATCAAAATGACAGAAATAGCAAATTGTTTCGTCGTTTTTTTGTTTCTGTCGGATCCTTTCCGATGCATGGAGGGAATTGGAGGTGGAAGAGTGGAGGGAGTTTAGTGAAATACATTGATGCATGGAAGATGGAACGCTTTGTATGTTCAAATTTATGATAATGTGGCCGTTTTCAGTTCAAGTGGGAAAGCATTTGGGGGTAAGGAGAACAGAATACAAGCATTGTAACAGTTGTTGAAAGATTGTTTGTGGAAAGAGGCTTGTACCGCTACGGGAAGAGAAGAGAAGCAGATTAGGAAGGGTTCTTACAATTAAAGCGGTGATTGTTGATGCGTGCGTTGAGGGGAGTCAAGGATTAACCAATATAGAAACAGGGCAGAGGTTAAATTACGTTAAGTGGTAAACAACATTACTGTTGATGCAAGAGGAGGGAGGATGGTGAGTAAGAGAGGTGATGGAGGCGGAGGGGGTGAGGAATATACGAGAGAGTTAATATCTAGCACGATTACAGGGAGAGGATGAGAGTCTAGAAACGGCGGGGGTTTTCGAAAGGGGCTTGGTGGATTTGAATTTATCGCACAGGTTTGCAGGACGGTTGAAGGTCATTGAGGCAGGCTTGGAGAGAATGTTAGGGGTGGAGGCGTGATTTTTAAGGATGAGATATTGGTCCTTCAAAATGGAATTAAGGGACTGTACGCCTGAGAACTATGTGTTGCAATTGAAATGGATGTGGTAGTTTTTTGTGGGAGGATTTTTGATGGGTTTGGAACTTTTCTGAATTTTGTTATCGAGGGGGGGTTGTGGGTAGCAGACGTAATTGAGGAGGTAGAGGTGAAGGTTGGTGAATAACTTATTGAGAGCAAATGGGTAGTTTCAGATGCGGTGGCCACGGATAGACAGAGAGTAGGGGAAGGAGTTGCTATGAAAGGGTTGGCAGCTGCTTTAGTGAAGGTATTGCAGCTTATTAGGAGGTTTGATGTGAAAGGAGGTGTGGAATTTCAATCCTGATATGGAGATGTTGACGTCAAGGAAGGTTATTTGGGATTTGGAAATCGTGGTGTAGGAGACGGGCGAAGAGGTATTGAGGGCGAAAATAAAATTATTTAGGGAATCAGTACCATGAGGCCAGAGGAGAAGACTGTCATCTATGTAGCGGAGCCACCAAAACCCCTTTGGTCCAAAGGGGTTTTAACGGATATTTGCAGAGACATGATTAGAGGAATTTTTTCTATCGAGCCTGTCCTCGGCGGACGAACGGGTGGAAGGATGGAATGTAGGGAAGTGAAGAGAAGAGAAATCGGGGGAAGTCCATGGGATAGAAAGAATGGGGGAATCCACCGAGAAATCAAAGCCACACGTGAAAAAGTCGCAAGCCGACAGGTCGGGGTGACAGGGTGGCCACACAATGTCTCTACCCTTGAAAATAAGTTTATTCTTGAAAGTCTGATCCAGGAATACAATTTATATCGTTGTCTGTAAGTGCTGTAGTACCATTCTGCTGAAAGTAACTTGATGCTTCCCTGGTAAAGATCTTCCTTCCTGCATCTGGTGTTAAAAATGTCTCGGAATTATGCATTGGTAAGAAGGCCTTTCGGGTTTCCATCCGTTAAATTGATTCAATTACATACGTTTCGGCTGCTTACTCGGCTGCCGTCCTCAGAGTCATGAGTAGAGTAAACTGCTAACTTTTCGGCACCAAAGTAAGCTGCCGAAATGTCGGTCATTGAACCAATAGCACAGATGGAAACCCGAGAAGCCTTATTGCATTTTATTCACCAGGAAAGCCTGAAATCTTTCATGGAGTGGTAACTTCGCTGGTTCACGTTTCCTTCGAAGAAAAAGTCCTATCAGCTTTTCCGAGGCGATATTGCGAAAAAAAATGTCACACTCCTTTTGTCCATGGTTTTCTTCAACTACTTCATATGGTTTCTCGACACTCCAGCAGTGGAAGTTGCGGGTAGTAACCAAGAAAAATTTTTCCCTCGTCCGTGGTGATGATCCGATCAAGGAAATACGCCTTCTCAAACATCAATTTCAGCGATTACCAAAATTGAGTCTGCTGGGATTGTCATCGTCCTTTAAGTCATGTCCTTTCCAAATCGTGAAGAATTTGATCTTCAGATTTTTGTGGGCTCATTAGAGAGTAGTGTTTTTGTCACCGAGTTCGTGGCAGGGACGTTTGAGAGATTTCTTTGGAAACCTTAATACGGACACCAGTACTTAGTTGCAGGTTTCGTGAGAGACTCAAGTTTTTGGCCTGCATGACGCGCCTTTAAGTCATCATAGATGATCCCGGTAAGTGAAAGTATTTGTAGAGATTGTAAATCTTCGTGCGAATCAGCTTCAAATTGAACTGAGAGCGATCTTTTTTTACCATAACACCAAGGTTTTTTTCCCGTGCAGGACACAACACTCCAAAATGTCAGCCTTTTGTTAATTCAAAAGCTAATCCATTTTCATAATAGGCAACTGCAAAACATCTCACAAAAACCGCACTACAATGGGACAACAGTGTCTATTTTGAAACTGAAACTGTTCTAAACATGCAAATGGCGAACGAATAGTTGACAGACCGAGGGCTATTTCATTCCACTACTGGGCGTTTTTGTAAAGGGGTCAATCCACCTAGAAGTGAAGTCATCTGAGGATGGGTGTCTCATCCCTCTCTAGGGTGGTCGGAGAACCATTATTGCTATGCCCGCGCAGTCAGCCCGGCACCCCTTGAGGGAAAAGATCATCGTTAATTAATATCCGCATTGGACCTTGGCGGACCATCGCTGGGGTAACGTGTTTCACAACGGGGATGTCCGTTTCATGGGCTGGCGGTCGTCATGGCACCGCTAAGCGCCGCTCGAAGACGCGTCCCAAGGCTTCACTCGCTCGTTCTGTTAGAGCAAGCACCTCTAGTGGCCATCCGCTTGGTCCAACGGTATTGAGTTAATTACTACTAATAATTAAATTAATACTATTAGCCCAAGACAAACACTTGCGTACGCCAGAGAAATCGTATTTTTCTTAATTCTACGCTTGATAACTCGGTTAATTGAATCAAGGGCGGGTGACGGTCAATGAATATAAATTTAATACTTATGATTTGAAAGTGCCGTTTCTATTTTTTCCTTTACAATCCGGAAAACTCATGTAAATTTGGGCGCAACAATTATTTCGTTTTTTTTTTGCTGTTCACATATTTAGTAGTGTTTGGATGCTAGAGGTCGATATCATATTGATGGTCTATGAATGGCTTTATCGCTCCGTTTGAAGTTGATCGATGACTGAACGGGGACCATGCTGTAGAGCAGTGGTTCCCAAAGTGGGCGCTACCGCCCCCTAGGGGGCGGTGCCATAATCTAAGGGGGGCGATAAGTAACAAGACGCGGCATGGGGGCGTTGGAGGCAGGGTCCTGACCGATTGGTACATACCATACATGTCCTGGGATCAATAAAATATCAATATACTGTATTTGAAATAGGCATTACTTTAATCATAATTGTTTTAAATTTATTTTTATAATCTTCTTGATTTGGTCAGGTAGTCTAGTACGATTTTAGAGCCCACGGTTGGGGGGCGTTTTGTGGAACCCAAGGGGTGACTCGAAAAAGTTTGGGAAAATTGTTCTAGAGCGTCTGTCGACGGCCAAACTGGGGTGAGTAATGTTCATGAATGACAGTCAAACTTAGGTGACGAATCGTGCATTGGGGAACTGATGATTTATATCTCAATTGAGTAATTTATCTATGGTTGGTGAGTAATTTATCTATGGTTGGTGAGTAATTTATCTATGATTGACGCCATGGCAGTTATGAGTGCACACAATGAAAACCGACTATCTCGAGTCGTACATATTGGTGTTGTAATTGAAGACGATTAATTGAAGTTGATTGGAAATTCTCAATTTGCGGTGTATTAAGTTGGCTATGCAAGCAATCTTTTGTCAACGATGTGTGCTTTCCTAATGTAACCGAATGCGTCGGCTTAGAATCATGTTTTTGCTTAACAATCGCATACGTTGGGTAATATAAATAAATAATTCCATGTCAAAAAGACCGAAGTTTCCATTGACCTCTCTGATTTCGACCAAAGTTGCGGCACGTATTCCGTTTCCGTTTTGTTACATTTGTGGCCATGCCCAATAGTTTTGAAAAAAATGAATCCGTTGCCTAGTTACGGGAGTATGAAATATGGAGCTTCTTATAAATGAACTCAACTGTGCTCGGCGACGTGGTGGAACAGCATCTTATAAATAAAGACCACAAGTTGTACTGCCCACTGAATCAATTTATTGGTTATCACCCTTCCCTCAACCATATTCCTCCATTTGGACCCCTCCCCTTTTCCTCTCTGGGTTCGGGGTACATATATAAGGGATTGGTCTTTTAATTTTGTCAGTTTGTACCTGGAGCTGACGCTAATGCGTTGTAAATAAATTGATTCAGCGGGAAGTACAACTTATGGTCTTTATTTATTCTCATAAATGTGTGTTTGATTTGTCTTCGATATCTGTGGAGCTATAATACTTATTTCAGGGTACAAATGCCTGTTCGAAAAAGAAAGCAACAAAATATATTATGGTAATTTGCTTAAAAAAATTATTAAATACATACATTTTTAATCTGGAAACTTCAAACGAATTTTTCTTTAAACACGTACCACTTCGATTTGGCTATTTTTTATATTTTGTAGCTATATACCTTAGCAAAGTGTCTTGGAAGTATTGCGATGGTAATTTTTCCTTTAAAGGAGAAATTGGTTTTTATAATATGTCGTCATGTTCTCTTTATACGTCGAATTTACTCGGCATCCAAGGCTGGGTGGACGGTGGTTTTACATCGGCGTGCGATCCAATAGCTTTCATGTACCATTTGAATTCAGGGAGAGTCGATTTAGAGGTAAAAACAAGTAATCAGGAAGTAGCAATTCGCAACAACGCTATTGGTGCAACGTCTCCATATCGACGAATCCCAAACTTTTTCCTCGCTCTTGTGATGTTGATCCGCTCGAAACCTCATCATTGTATAGGTTCAACAACCACGTGTCCTCCGAAAATGAAATAGTAGTTAAATAAAGCCCATAGAGCCAGGAAATGCCAATGATTTGGAGGCGGAGCAATGAAAGTTTCTTGAGCGAATTCATTTATGACGAGTTTTTCGCGGCATAGAAAATGCCGTTAAAGCCGGTGCAAGTGCCCATTGTAATTATCTTTTAAGAAGTCGAGCTCTTTAGAAAGTAATTTTTCATTGACAAATGCTTAACTCTTTCAGAGGAACCCCATTACCTGATTTCAGGAATAAAAACTTTTTATTTGTACTCTGTAGGACAAAATTTCTGCGTCCTATACGCAGTCCGCCAGACCTTTAACTACAGCCCATCTGAATTTTCTCACGAATTTGCTCTTTATGCTTCTTGCAGTGACTTCCGAATTGGAACTAAATTGCAAAAATATCCTTCTGAATTTTTCTGTAGGATAAACCTATTTGTTCACTGATAAATATTTCTCCAAAAAAGTTTGAAAATAGCAATATCACAACAGATAGCCTAACGAGGTTCATCCCGTAAATCAGCGAGGTCTGCAAACACAGTCTGCAAACACAGAAACAGTGGATGTGTTTGAAAGTAACAGAAGAAATTATTCCCCTAGGACTCAGTTCTGTACCGACTAAATAGCCGCTTCCGGGAAAGTAGCGAGTGGTCAAAAAGTGTTTTTTTTATAATGCAGTACTTCCTACTGAAATCACTGGCGACGACATCGCTTTTAGTGAGATGCTTTCAGTCGTCTTATAGGCTTTGGCCACCCCACTTGAGATAAATGCGACAAAATTTAAGGTCTGTGCAATGGATGTGGCTATATTTTTAACATGACTCTTACGGGTGGTACCCCATGCCACCATCCATACGTAAATTACTCATTCATAGAAGAGACTTAATCAGTGTGCTTCCACTCCCTATCGCGCTATTTTTCGAAGAGGCACAAGAGATTTGTAATATATATTTGAGGAGGATTAGGGAAAGCCATACCATGGGGTCTTCTAGGTCATCTGATAATGAAAATTTACATCTAGGTAATCTCCCGTTTACGTCAAATGTACGCATGATTGAATTAGGGAGGTCTACACGGAAGATATTTTCATATATCACCTCTGATGTTTAAAACCTTTTGAACTCTCCTGATACAGACTATTCAAAGGTTTACAATGAAGAGGTACAAGATGCAAGTACTGACTATTCAGAGGACGAAATATTACTATAGCATTTCATTTATTGTTCAATTCAAACAGATGTTGCTGGGATTAAACAGAATTGCATCATCATGTTTTTCAATTGACTAGAAGCTTGTCTTTGTCAATGAAATTTTCTGAATAACTTTTGTTTTACTAGTATAAAGGGCGAAAAATCATGTCATAGCAACCGGTGCTTAAAATATCCCTTATGTGCAAAAAAAAGCGTTATCTCATCGCCACTTATCTCGGTATCATTAGTTATAGGGGGAGGAGTGCTGCCCCCCATTTTGTACTAATTTTGTTGTAATGGTTGACTGTATTTCATGAGTATGTATGTATGTTGTATATTCTTCTGTATGTTTTATAGTCAGTTTCAGGTAAATTGGTAGATCTATTGAGAACGATTTCAAAAATCTGAATTTAGTCCTCCGTGATCTTCATTCTGCTCCTTTGTACAGTTTTCTAAAGTCGTAAACTAGTTTTTGTTTGGGAAAAATGTCAAATTCAAGTTTGATTTCAACAATAAACGAATGTAAAAAGAAAAATTAAAATAAACGTTTTCCATTATGAGTAAATTAGTATGGTTTCAGTATCTCTCCTCTGTCAAAATTAGTTCATGAGATATTAAGGATGGAGAAAATCTAGAAATTCTCAAAAATAAGCAGATTTTTTTACCATGCCTCCTTTTTGATTTACCTTATTTTCCAAAGGCTACCCAGGGCTACGAACCGATGGTTTAGTGTATTCGCATGCCAGATAATTTCTTTTGTGATGGTTCAAAAGAACCGACTACTGATTTGTATAAGGTTATTAGGCTCCTACTCTATATAATTAGATTTGGGAACCCAGATATAACAGGGAAAGTTACCGGAGCTGATAGGTTTAAATACTCGTTTTTCTCCCCTTTGGATCTAGTAGCCACAACAGGTCAAAGAAAAAGGTAGTGGCATGTTAAAATTTAAGCAAGAAAGAAAATTGAGAGTGGCAACAGAACGGGGAATTGAGGGATATCGCGGAAAATTTTTAAACCCTAGAGAACTCGAAAATACTACAGGAAAATTCATTAATTCTTTGTTATTTAATGTAAGTACTTGGTGAATTATTTTAAGTTTGTTTATTATGAATAGCCAAGTAGAGGCTGCGTATGATGTTGGCGATACCTGAGTGTTACACTTGCATCAAAACCCTTCGAGTCACGAAGCGAGTAATCTCTGTAGTTTTCCATTTTACGTGCATTCAGTTCCGTGTTTACCGTGAACGCCATGTGGGTCAAATATTCCTTTCATGCTAGTGGCTCTCTTCCTGCGCTAAATATCTCTCGGTATTGCCGTTTGCTGTTTTCCGCGAAAGCATTAGTGGAAGCCAATCGGTGACTGGTTGAGAATGAACGGGCATGCTCTCACGTGTTTGTTTTTTCAACGCCTCTCTTGCTGTTTGCAACCGCCAAAGGGTGGGAGGATAGATATCTGTACAAAAACTCAAACAAGTCTCCGTTTTCTTATTATAGGTATTTTATCTTTGTCAGTCACCCGCCCGCGAGTGCCTCTCGCATACCTATGTTCACGATGCAGTTATTCGATCTAATTTGTTTTCTCGTCAAAAAGGCCTTGATCGCTCTTGTGCTTGAACACCCCATTTACTTCATCGTTTATTTGAATTTATCTTCATCATTTATAGAAATTAAACCTCAAATAACAAATCTTCTCGGGTTTGCCAACGGGTAAGCCTTTGAAAGGCCAACGTTTCGACGAGTGACTCCCTCATCAGGGCTGAGACTGATTGCCGAGTTGGTCCATGCCGGGGTTTTTATAGCTGGCCAAGGGCGGTTGAAAACCCATTGTTTACCGGCTCGTTCAAGGCGGTTTGAATTTGAATTGTAACCGCGACCGTTTAATTTTATTGAGTAGCGGTCTCCATATTTGGCTGATGCCCTGCCCAGAGTCTCGATTTAACTTCTCTTCCAAACTTATTTCGATAGCCTATTTCATCAAACGATTCCAGTATCCATTTGAACGGCAAAGAATTTTGGTGTCGTTAAAATTGATGGAGTGCGCATTATCTAGACTATGCTCTGCCAGGGCCGATTTTCCGGGTTGAAATAGTCTTATATGCCTCTTCTCGAGAAGATTTTACTAATATTATTCGCCGGGAAAGTTTAAGATCTTTTATTAACTTCAACTTTAGTTTCATCTTATGTCAACCGTATAATTAGCTTTGATATTATGAATGCATCTTTGGGGTTCCCTTAAACTCTTTCCCCATAAAATTGTATCATCAACATCTACGAAGTACCGTGCAAGCCACCACCAGGGTGTGTGGCGCGAGGTGATTCCACACCGTATGCAGCACTCGTCCCAGC
Organism: Pyrrhosoma nymphula; assembly: GCA_963573305.1. Taxonomy (NCBI): domain Eukaryota; kingdom Metazoa; phylum Arthropoda; class Insecta; order Odonata; family Coenagrionidae; genus Pyrrhosoma; species Pyrrhosoma nymphula. The sequence continues at coordinate 151,828,279 of OY754329.1, read as the reverse complement.
ACAAATCGGGACCTCGCACGTTCCCCCGATCGCTAGGCGCAGACCAAAAAGCAATGAGGAAAACAGTGCGCAGTCTGAAACTGGAAGAGTGCTACGTAATTGAACATGCAAACATACAGTACAATGCTATAAATACACATCTAGTGATTAATATTACTAATACTATTAATTTATGAATGCTACGAGATACTACTTCATGCAGAGAAGAAAATAAAATAATGCCGGACATATCAAGCGGTGTGAAGGTTTAGCAATGATGCTATGTTATTAAACACAAAGGAAAATTCTACTCTACCTATTGAGGGTGGGAGTTTCATATGATTGATCTCTCGCAACTATTATGATCCCTTGTTTTACGTGGAAAAAATGACATTTTAAATCTATCGGTTCTGCAGTCAATTTCCTTTATCTTATTCCTGTGATCGCTTCTACCGTAGTACGTTGGATCTTGCAATATATGTTGAACGTCCGGCAAAAAAAAGTCTACTTCGAACTTGCGCAAAAAATTGAACCTGTATTTCTCAGTTCGATCAGAGTCAAGTAATTCAGAATTATGCCACCGAGAAACTGAGGAGTTAACCCTTGTTGATTTAATTGGCATTATCTACATGATACCCCCATTTCATGATCCCTACCCAAGGGTGCATGGAAGGGAGGGAATTATCTCCAACTTACTCTTCATTACAACAGTAAATTTAAAAAATCTACATCTACTCTTGCATTAGAAAAAATATTCATATACCGACTTGCCAGAAGGTGGCATTTCACCAGCATGCATGGCTATGTAGGACGCCGCCAATGCTTGATAAAATATTTGTATTTATGTATTTTTCAACTTCTTAAATGGGCATATGCAAGAGCTTTATCGGAGACACGCACGGCGTCGTTTTAGTAGCAATACAAAAAATCTTTAGTTGATTCCACAAATTTATTTTCACTCGACCGGTTTCAAATGTTGAAACCTGTTGAGTGAAAATAAATTTGTGGAATCAACTAAGTATTTTTTGTATTACTATGTCTAAATTTCACTAAGTAAACTCGCCAAACATCGATTTTCTTTGTCCTTTTAGTACTCGGTAGTAGATAATGGTAAAAGTATTTGGGAGAAAATCAACTTAATAGCTACACTAACCATTGGTAACTCTAGTTAAAAGTCTCAATCATTCATTTGACTGAAGATTTTAATCCGCCACAATTGTACCTGGCCTCCCGTGCATGGGTTTAACCATTACGGCTACTGCGTCGATTCACGACAGGCAGGAATGTTGAGTGCAATGATGGATCTAAAGAGAGTAAATAACTGAAGCCGGAGCCCGAAAGAAAACACTCGGAACGTCCCAGCTAGTTCATGAATGTGAGTTTCTGTAGTGCATTCCTTTCGCTGGGACGTTTGCTCCTGAAGTTTATTTGACTCCTGTTTCGCCAGCCCTGTTGCTTCGAATCCTCCAGAAGGCGGGTCGTTACAAGAAGAACGGTGACCGTTCATCCGAACGCTAAGAGGAGTGGTTGAGAAGCCAGTATAAAAAGAAGGGCACAGTTGGCCGAGGATGATGTAAACAATGTTTTAAGCAATATTTTGAACATCTTGCTCCTATAAATCCCTCAAAAATCCGCAAGGAAAAGCACGCATTGGTTACTTTAACTGGTTAAAGCACTCGTTGCGTAATCGCGGAATCCGGGTTCGAGTCCCGGTCAAGGCTCACGTTTTACATCGTGGGCGATTGCTCAGGGTAGGAAGGGATCTGGTGGGTTTGAGTGATTTGTAGAGGGGTCTGGTGGTCAAGTTTTGATTCTTTTGGTCTTTCGGACTGCTGGATTTCATTGGGTTAAAATAGTAAATGCAGTGTTATTCAACAATAATAGTGTAGAGAGGTTAGATCTAAAATAAAAACAGTTATTCCTTGCCGATGTTTCGGAATTTAATAACATCCATCTTCAGAGCTACAACCACGGCACAGAAGGTGAACAACCAAAAAATCAACCACCAATACCCATAATATTAAAATATATCATTCAGCCGTCAATATTACATTGGAATGATTTTTGAACAACTACTAAACTAAATAACTAAAAATGTGTTGCAAAGGGTATATACGCACGCTCCTCTGATTTCGAGAGGATATTCTTAATTTTAGGGGATTTTCCGCTGACTCCTAGAGACAATATTCCAAATTCAAGAGGACGCATGCCAGAGTCAATTACTTTTGTAGTTAGATTTGTGCCTCAGAGAGCACTCATTTCATTTAAATTATGTCTCCTTGGTTCGTACATATGTATCGTACACCGTGGAAAACTGATGATGATGTGGGTGATATTGTAGTCTGATTAAAAAGATGAGACAGTTCTCTTTGAATTGAGGCCAAAGTCATTGAATTGTGTATTAAGTGATATCACAGATAACATTATGTAATAGTATGTACGAGTAGTATGATTACTCTATTCTGATATATTTCTCAAACTGTCTTAAATGCAGGTGGCCTCATAAGGTAGTTCCAAAGGCATTCGGAAAAATTTTACCCTCGATATAGCCGCTGTGAATAGCATTTATTTCTTCGGGGGAATTTTTTTGGAAGCCAACTGAAATGAGAATTCGTGCAATAACATGTGTCAGAGAAATTACGGGTCCTGTCACGTTACGCTGAATCCTGTCCCATCACTGGCCATGATGATACAGTGGCGTAGCCAGGTTTTGGATCTAGGGGGGGGGGGGGGGGGGGGGGGGCAGAAAAGTTTTAGGGCGCGCCGACTCATAAATATACCAGTTTACTAAACTTTACAAATTTTGGTGATGCAATAGGTGGATGGGTTTGTACAAAATATGAAAATTGACAACGTATTATACACATTTATTTATACGTATTTGGGACTAAAGAGTGGAAACATTCACTGACTTAGGGGCGCTAGAACACGGGTGGGGGGTATTTGAACCCCTGCCTCGCCCCCCGCTTGGCTACGCTACTGACATGATAGGCTATGTGATGTCAATGTCTACGTAATGAATGTAATGGTTGTTGCGAGGGTGGTTTGGTCACGGTTCTGGTCTGACCATGGTAGCCCTCGTTCAGCAGGGTCAGAGTTCCCCGATGGAGGGAGGCTTTCCTTTGAGGGTCTTCTTGCACTTCTCCCTCCCTCCCCCTTTCCAATTGAGGGTGTACACCCTCCCGGGGAAGACGGAGGTGTCCCTCGGGCGAAACTATTCTAAACATTTGCGTCTCCTTTTCCCACGACAACCGGACGAAGAACTTCGAGTGGGTCCTCGAGTCTTATTCTTTACGCGATCACCTATCCGTCATTGGGACGTGTATTTTGAAGGACGTGCGACTCGCTCCGAGATGATTGCGACTTAGATTAGTATAAATGCCAGTAACACAGAGTTGCGTTTTCGAGGACCTCTTTGTTGCCTGACACTTCTCTTCGACGTTTAATTTATCCAGGAGATGGCGGTATAATTGCTGAAGTAGTTTTGAGCGTTAGCAGAACATGGGCGTCTAACTCATAGTGGTGTGGCTATTCTGGGAAGACGAACTAATATGTCATATTTTTGAGAAATGTACGAGTAAGACCATGCATTGCTTTAAACAGGCTATAGAGTCCGCTGAACCGAAAATATCAAAAACATATGTACATTGCAGTGTTAACATGGGTATGCATCATCATCAGCAGCAGTCGTCGATCCGATTTCCTCTCTTCTCCGCTCTCTTCTCCGCCCAACCGCTGAACATTCCCACGTAATTGTTTACTTTGACATCCGTCGTAATTTGCCTAATGCATTCCTTTGTTGGCCTTCCTCTGTTATTGCTCCCTCCCCTTCTTTTACTGTTTTCAATAGGCCAGTGTGTCGTAAAATGTTCCCAGTAAGTTTCTAATTCTCTAGAGTTTTCAATATGCTTCTTTTCTCTGCAACGCTTCGTACGACTTCTTCGTTGGTGATTCTCTCCGTCCATTTTTGCATCTTCATTCCACGATAGCGCCACATCTCCATTACTTCCAATGTCTTTAGCTCTGCTCTGTTATCGTCCAGGCTTCACTGCCGTGTGAGACCATGCTCCAAGTATACGTTTTCAAAAAGTGCTTTCTTACTTCCAGGCTTGTGTTCCTAGCTGTTATCTGACTCCTCTTCTGGCAGAATACCTTGTTTTTTTGGGCTACTCTGCTCACACTATTTCTCTTGCTTATTCCATTGCAGTTGATCCTGCTTCTCATGTAGTGAAATTCTTCCACTTGCGCAAGTTTTTGCTGTCCTAGTTTGACGGTGAATCTATCTTCTTAATATCTTCCGGAAACCATTATCTTGGTTTTCTTTACGTATTTTTCAAGTTGTATTTCTTCAATGTTTTGCCCATGCAGTTCAGCATTCTCATCAGATCTTTCTTCTCAGCCAGAATTGCTTCATCACCAGGATTTGATTTTCTGACTTTTTTCTCCATGCCCTTGAGTTCCTTTTTTAAATGTTACCTGTGAATATTGATGACCATGTGTGACAAAGCACGTCCTTGTCACAGTCTTTTCCTATTTCTGCTTTCTCTGCATTTCGCTGCTGCTTAGTGTAACACAACAAATCTAGGTATTCCAACACAGCCCCTGACTGCTTTGAAAATTTTAATGGAAGGGCAAATTTTCTCATCGTTATAAGACATACCAGATGATAGCTGTATTTTCAGATAACCTCAGTCCTGTCAGTGCTACAACATTGGTAATATATTAAGGAAGTCTTCTCGGGTCTTCAACCGGGATAAGATTTTGCTGCCAACGTTTCTGAGTCCCGTCTATTCCTCCATTTTCAAGGCGAATTATGATGTTTACGAAGGCTTCAACCGTCACCATTGTTGCGCGAGGTCAAGGGCCGGCCGTTACCGTTTGAATACGCCAAAAGTTTTAATAACGGCTTCCATGCACCGCTAAGGGAAAAGCCATGGTCTCAATTGAAATTCCTCTTTCCAACCGAATTAATATATTGATATATTAAGAATAATATTAGTATATTAATTTGGAAAAAACATTCAAAGAAATGAAAAACTGCCTCGAAGTAAACTTTTCACTCCGTAATGTATTTAATTAAATACTCGATGACGATGCTTACACCTTCATTTCAATCCCTTGTTTTCATATTTTTGGCCTGATTTTATTTATTCGCAGTCTTGTTCATTATTTTTTATTTATTTCTAAATAATTAAATTAGAGTCAAATTCATCGTATTCATTATCTTGAAATATGACAGTAACAGTGGGGCTCATAATCTGGGAAAACGAGGAAAAACCCGGAAATTGGAGACCATCGAAAAAAAACGGGGAATTTCGTCGAGCTTCCGCGATAAATGTTGACTGAGTAAACTTAAAAGATATTGAAGCCATCATGCAGTTGTTTTCTAATTTCTCAGTTCGCGATTATGTGCAGACATCTGCTGTGATTATTACATTTAACGCAAAATATTTTAATGGACAATGAATGAATTGTTGGCTAAAACATTGAACGTTACATTAAGGTTTTACGTAGGAGAAATCGGGTCGTATGATCGCCATACTTTGGCGTTCATAAATGATCAACGGATAAATGCACATGAAGTGTGTTCGTTTGCGAGATGCCATTGAAATTAGAAAGAGTTTATGCCATTGAGAAAGTGATATTTTAAGAACGTGCTAGTAGTCTTTAGAAGCAAAAAACGCTTCACAGTTTGACATATGCATTAGATATTTTTGGTGTAATACTTCAAACGAAGAACAAACTTGTTCAGCACAACGAAAGCATGTATGTGGATACGGTATGACGGTTTCCCCGCCTATCGGAAAGGGCTCAGCTTTCTCTTTCAGCATACACTTGAGTTAGTCGAAAACTCAATTGCTGGGAGATTGAAGGAATGTTGATAGGAAAACGATCTTTGCAATATTCTACGCACTTCTCATTATTACCCCGATTTGAACATCTTGGTGTCTCTGTCAACGGTATAATTATACCATATTTACTACGGTGGTAGGGTACAGTTACAGGTGAAGAATAATGTTACTCTTGACAACGACGATGTCGCCAAGACGTTGAAACCGCGATCAGGATAACAATAAAAATATACATTTTTACAGCTGTTTTGTTGATATCACCGAGGTGTGTTAAAATATACTAGGGCGATATTTTTTAGTATTATTGGAGATCTTTGTTCCTATGGTTCTCATACTTTATCCGGTAATATTCCATTAAATTTTATTAACATTGATATTTTAATGTATGTATCTAGCTCATTCCTCTACTCTCCTAGATCATTTTTAATATTTATCGCATGATTTTACCAGTTGCCGAATCGTATAATGTTTAATTTTTACTCAAACAATCTAAATAATAAAAAAATTGTAATCATTCTTATGAACCATCGTTTATTCTGAGTTTAAAAATATTTGTAGGAACAGGTAACAAGCATTCCTGAAACAGAAAAACGGACGACCAAGCGCTAGGCTTAGATTGCTTGAACAATTGAGAATAGATATCTTTCAGAGCGACACGAAGAACATCATATTAGAACCCCACTATATTTCCAGGTCCGACAGAAACGATAAATTAAGAGAGATATTTTTCCGAACGGATAGGTATGGGGATTCGTTTTTCCCCCGATCAATAAGGGACTTAAATAAATGCTAGGCGTAATTTCATTAGAGCGTTCCTTTTTATATGTAAACGGCTGGTATCATAACACCCCCCGCCACACGCCTATTGAGGCGGCTTGCGGGGTAGTATGTAGATGTAGGTGAAAGAAAATTGGCTGCCTACCAACCAGTGACCACCTGAACTTATCGAAAATGTTATTAAAGGTGAACAAAGTGACGGAAGGACATGGGATTCCAGGATCCCTGAAGACAGTGGGGGAGTCGTCTTTCCAAACTTAGTAAAATATGGAGAACCTGACCCGGTAGAAAATTAAAGTGATTTTCAACCAGAAGATTCGCAGGTAAAGTTTGAAATCATTCATCAGCAGCCATGTCTTTGTATTAGCATTACCTGATTTTAGATTGTCTGAAATCGCGCGTATGACAGCAAAATCAGAAGTAGCACCCAATTTTAGTATTTCGTCAAATATCCTGCACTTTTCCATTCGTCTGAAAGAAGTAAAGTCTATTAATGGAAATTTATAATTATTTAAATGTGGCATTTGAAATTACCGATAAAAAGTTTTCCGGATCCTTCCTAACCTCCGAAGTTCATGGAAAGGAGGAGCGGCGCTACAGTCGCGATAAGCGATGATTACCTAAGGACGTCTTCCGTAACCATCACTTGTGAACCGTAGTGATAAAATTAGGAACATGATGGTTTTTAATCATGGCCTCGGACCCAGGGATTTTCCTCTTCATCGCCCAATGGGCAGTAGGTTCTGTCATGCCAAATGTGGCATACGTAGATCATCGGCAAATAAATTCAACTCACCAGCTACGAATGTGACTTGCAGCTGAAATTTTCAAGAAAATGCTAACATTACGGTCGGAATATATCTATTTTGTGCTGTACTTACGCGCCTAGGTCATATTATTTATTTTATTTTGGCACCGATTGCAAATGAACCAACTCGTAACTAGCATACGTATTTAAAACCTATGACAAAATAGAATAAACTAGTTTCCAGTTTCTCTAACATCACGTAGACATGTATTTCACGAGAACTATAGGTACATCTTACAATTTTTAGCTACCTGCTAGTAATGCGCCGAATACTAGTTCAATGCCAATATTTTCTTTTGTCTCCATTTAACGTATATATCAGATAATGTATAGAAATCAATTGCAAAAGAATCGGTAAAAAACACAGAAAAGTACCCGGGAATTTTATTTATGCAACTGAGTGATTACCCTGAAGGAAACTCTTGCAGCCTTTTTCATGACTTTTAAATCGCTCTATCACTAATCAATGTGGAATCTTCGTCTTCCATCTCCTGTTTTTTTGTACGTGTATCTTCTTCGCGGATGGTTTCCAAACAATAGTTTTGTTAGTTTTGTGATGACAAGGCCGTTTATGCGCAGAACTCGAGTCTTTCTACTCTATCTCGTTTCGTTTTAATAATCCTACCTTCCTAATTTCGTTTTAATGATACTAATGGCTTCTTTGATAGATATTAAATCATAATTATGTTTTTGATGCAGATTATTAAGAGAAAGAAATGTTCAAACACATATAAGAGGTAAAGTATGCCTGTTTTCATGGTAATCAACTGTTTTGCAATCGCCTTTTCGTTTATAAATAGTTAAATACAGTTCCAAGGGACAACGAAGCGACGAATACCTTTAGGCAACCGTCGCACCTCAGTATTCATTACAAGTCGGTGAACTCCTTTATTTTCATCACAAAATTTTCTAAATAGACGATCTTGAAGAGCATTAGCCATAATGGGGTTGACAGCTTTTATTACAAGAGTTAAGGTTTCATGAAGATTTCTTTTCAATCATTTCGCCACCAGATGCTGGCGGTGAATCATAAAAAGTATGCAAAATACTTTTGACAATGCATTTTTTGAATGAGTCATATGAGTGACCTTTTGCACCTAACGGCCATGGAATGAGTTTTGCTACTGATAGGATTCTCCTATCAATGGCGAGTGGAATTTTCGAGTGGAATATTTTTTCTATAAAATAAGGCTGCACTTCTTTAAATATTTTTTCACCCTAGTTTCTGTTTTGAGGAAGCATTCGACGCTGGGGTCCGCCCTGGTTTTCTTAAGCTGTCAGCGCCCTCGAGGTGACGAATGACGCTCCCGTCAACAAGTTGCACGTCTTCGTTATTCTCTGAAAATCTTCCTCTCGCCAGGTGGATGGATGCACACTTGTCCAATCCCAACTTTATCCCTATAGCATCATTGTATTTCAGTACGGTGTCCAGGGCAGTGCGAAGGTCTTTCGCATTTGAAGCTTAAAGCTTCAGGTCATCCATTAAAAATAAATGGGTGACCTTATCCGGTCACCTAGAACACCGAACATATATCCTTTACCTGGCCTCAGCCATGGAGACAGAGGTAGGAGGGAAATACAGAACAATAAGGGGCTCAAGCTGTCGGATTGTGAACGCCACGGTGGTATGTTACCAACTCCGTCGAAACAGACCTCTTGTCTGAAGTCAGGACAAAGAGCGTTTTCCAGAGTGGCGTTGGATGCAAGACATTCATCAACTTCTGCGTGGGAATTAGACGCTCATGTGAAGTGGTGTCAAATGCCTTAATGTAGTCCATCCAGGCCATTGATAGGTTTCCCTTGTGCCGGATGGTATTCAAGCATATGCAACTATCAATGAGCAGGTTCTCCTTGCATCCCGCGATTCCTTGCTTTGAGCCCATCAGTTCGTACACCTCATCCCACACAGGCCGAACGTGAGGGAGGATAAGGTCACTCATGATGGAGGTGAACGCCTTATATACAGTGTTGAGGCTGGGTTTAGGGCGGCAGTTTTTACAAGCCTCCATTCTTATGCCTGTTGCTCACGGGAACAATTTCTACAAAAGAGTTTTATAAAATATTATATTGAAACTTTTATGAATCGTACGTAAAACGTACTTGCTTGCTCACGGTAAAACTATTCATAAAACCGCAATGTTGACCAATCTGCCATCTATGAGATGCTTTGCGAACACATGAAGTGATAAATGCTCTCTTTTTTGGATGACTGTTTGGTTAAAAATTATGTGAATTGTTTATTTACTTACTTTCTGACCACCCTCAACGGCGCTAAGGCTTTGTTCATACGTCTACGCTCTTATTGTGTTTAATATTAAAGTATGAATGATCAGGTTAAAGCATTAATAGCAATAATTGCCATGAATTGATAGTTCAATGAACTTCCCAGCCATATTTGTTTACTTTTCCTTGTTTGGCTTCCCATGGATACTGGATTAACAACGCGATGAGCGGAACATCTCATTGGTTGTTGCATAAAACGGTTTTATGGAAAATTGAACGTGTCCTATTCCGTAAAATGTTTTATAAAACTAGATTTTATAAAACGATTTTATCGTTAGCAAGCTCATTTTTATAAAATTAGTCGATGTTATAAAACTTTTTACCGAAAATTTACATGAGCAACAGGTCTTATGCCTGTTGCTCACGGTAAAATTTTCCATAAAAGAGTTTTATAAAAACTTTTATGAATCGTACGTAAAACGTACTTGCTTTCTCACGGTAAAACTATTTATAAAACCGCAATGCCCTGCCATCTATGAGATGCTTTGCGAACACATGAAGTGATAAATGCACTCTCTTTTGGATGGCTGTTAGTTTAATAACTATATGTATTGTTTATTTACTTACTTTCTGATCACACTCAACGGTGCTAAGGCTGTAACGCATTCTTCTAACAAGAAAGGTACTGCCTCAGCGTTCCATGAACTTCCAGCCATGTTTGTTTACATGTTTCTTGTTTGGATTCCCATGGATACGAGATTATTATCAACGCTATGACCGGAACATCTCATTGGTTGTTGTATAAAACGGTTTTATGGAAATATAACCTGTCCTATTCCGTAAAACGTATTATAAAACTGGGTTTTAAAAAACGGTTTTATCGTTAGCAAGCTCATTTTTATAAAATAAGTCGATTTTATGAAACGTTTTACCGAAAATTTTACCGGGAGCAACAGGCATTAGCTATGAAAATGTGCGTCCCTTAGCCTGGGTGGAATTTGTTCTCTGACAAACAGAAAGGACGTGAAGATTCTGGCAGTATGTTGGTGGGTGAAAATAAATTTCTTCCACCAGAAGTTATTAATGTCGTCCATCCATAGAGCCGACAAGTTCTTCTTGCCAGAGGAGGCCTTCTTCACATCGCTTTGTGTGGCTAACAGAGGCCCATCCACATATTGTAGGTGGCGGTCACAGAATTCTTTATAGCTCCGTTGAATGGCTTAGATGTTTCGTAGATGCCCGTCCAGAAACGTTCAACCTATTGGACAGATTCGACGACAGGCAGACACCAATCCTGAAGTTCTACTTATCGTTCTTTACTGATGTACTTTCTCGAGTAGTCGCTACCCGGAGATCCGAATGGGGGACTAGATTACCTCCGGAATATCTTACTCGAGAGAATTCAGTCATGTCTTTTATTATGAATCACGCTAGACAAAAACAATCTTAAGACCTGATTCTCCTCGGGATGATGACGTAATTAATCGTTGTACCTCGGCGGTTAATGAAAATAACGGGTTAACTTCTCCGGGTGACTGGCTGCCTATTAGTTGGCAGCAACCATTTGCTAAGTCACGTCATCTTCACGGGTTTTGGTTTTGCATTTTTAGTCGTCTGAACCAAAGATGGACCCCTACACCCTTTAGATTTTTACTATTTTTGTCCTCGACTGCTGATTCGTGAAGGAAACTCGCTTATTACTCTAAAAGCGTCTATATTTAGAAGTAGACCCGCCATTCGGACCCCGGTGGACTCATTCGGTAGAGGTAAGGACTTAAATTTTGGGACACTTGGATTTATCATTATTAGCATATGAAAACACTTCTTATGATGAAAGCCCTGCGAAGAGTTATTACGAAAAATGTCCAATGAAAACTAGGAGTTAGATGAGAAAATCTTATTGGTCACTGCACTCAGAGAAATAAATGTCTGTTGAAAACATTAACGGGAAGAAAATGTTAAACATATTCTCTACGCAATGGAATTGTTATGAAAAGAGAATGAATTGAAACAGTGATGGAGAAAGGATAAGGATGGTTTTGGCAGGCTGAATAATTATGGGAAAAACTCTTGTAATTGGAAAAGGGCTTCAATGAACTTAAACTTGAGAACATATCAAAGGTAAAGGCGAAGGACAAAGAACAACAATAATAAACATCAGGTTACGTGAGAACCAAGGATGGAACCCATTTTTTATTACGTACAAATATGCAATCATAAATTTCACCAGATGGAACTGCATTGGGAAATTTGTAAGGAACTTCATCTACATCTACATCCAAATCTAAATCTACATACTACCCCGCAAGCCGCCTCAATAGGCGTGTGGAGGGGGGTGTTAGGACACCAGCCGTTTACTTAGAAAAAGAAAACGCTCTAAAGAAATTACGCCTAGCATTTATTTAAGCCCCTTATTGTTTGGGGGAAAAACGAATTCCCATACCTATCCGTTCGGAAAAATATCTCTCTTAATTTATCGTAACTTGTTGAAGAAATGCAGCGGTTAGGGGAAAGGAGAAAGGAGGGAGCAGGTCATGCCCACTGATGTTTCTATTGACAACAACTGGCGATGTTAACGATTTAAGTTTGAAACAGTCCTCGAGAATAAAACGAACATTTTCCCTTATGCCTTCAACTGTTTTAACTTCTGCGTTCGTCGCAGCCTCCGCTCCCGTCGTCAGGTGTCGAGTGTGTGTGGTGAGTGGGCGTGGCCACCGGAAGGGATGAACATGTGAATGGGGTATGTGATTGGGCCCCGAAGAAGTGATGCAACTTGGGATTGTTTGTGTGTGGCGGAGAGAAGGCGTGGGAATGGAGCTTGGTGGCGCCCGCCGACGTTTCCCGCGCCCGCGGTCGACCTTCCCCCATTCGTCCTCGTTCACCTCCAGAGGGGGGCGGAACCCCTTGGAGGTGACCCAAGTCGAGGAGACGAGAGTTTGCTGTGGCGTAAATTCACCTGGACACTGTGGCTGCCGCGTCACTTGTTCCCGCTTTCAATGTCGGTTATGAGGATAGAAACAGTGTAAGGTTAGCCGGTTATATTCAATCAAAAAAATACTCTGGTCTGGTTATCTGAAGATAAAGACCTGTCATTTTCATGTTTTATAACTGACATACTATTTTTATTATCCTCGTATGTGTGAGGGTATCACTGAGTACATTTATGGTTACATATTCGAATGAAATGTTCTTCTTATCGAAGAGCAAGTAGGTAATAGCATAGAGTAAGAATATATAGAGTGGCAACCAGAGCCGGATTACCAATAAGGCAAAGTAGGCAGTTATGTGGGCCTCGATAATTGTTTTCCCCTTTCTTCTCTTGCGACTTGTTTATTGACGTGGCTTTAACGTACTGCCTATTGCCCCCAGTGTGTTAATCCGTCGCTGGTGGAAACGTAATGCTAAAAACTGAATGGAAATTTTTGTCAGCTTTAGGAAGAACTTCTCAGATGTCACTCTCCTCGAGGAGGGAAATTTTTTAAAGAATTTTGGGTTCTAGAGGAAACCACTTGGTGGCACTCAATAGTGTTACTTCAAATGGAGGAGCAGCATTGACGGGTGCCTTCCATTCGCTCTTACAGGGCGCTAATGACTTCGCAACGCAATAACAGTGCACTTCAAAACAGATCGGGAGCAAAGTTGATGTGCGCTGAACAACAAAAGAACGTTGGTAATGGCATCCGTAATTGCTGTCAGGTTTGTTGATTTTCAGTAAAGGCGTCAAAAATGCACATTGTGAGGTTTTGAATTACTTTTTGCTAAAAGGCGTACGTTTTTAAATATTTAATGTGAACGAATTCAACAACTTTACTCAAAGCATTCGGACGTGACTGCTGCGTTCATCTATAACAATGCTACCTAACTATCGGCAGGCTACGAAGCATTTCGCCAGCTCACATCGTTCCATTCAACGTATCAGAATCGTAAATCGAATTGCAGATTCGTAATCAGCGGCCTCGAAAACCTATATTCAAGGTTTTTTATAACGGTTGTATCACTTTTATTGTTTTGCAAAAAAATTTTTTTTTTTTTTTTTTTCAAAATAAATTTTATTATTCAAAATTCTAATTTCAGATTCGTGATCAGCGACGTTTAAAACAGTTATGTTGTGAATTGCACATAAATCAAATAACATTTACTTCTTTTCACCACCTCTTCGGCATTTAGACCCATCTGTGCGTCGTTCGTGTGCTCTGCTCATGTGTTCCTATTTGCGTCGTGCTACTTCAACACTCCCCATGTCGCCTCTAGTGTGCTTTTTCGGTGATGTAAAATGTTTTGTCGTTGCCAAGTGTCATCGCATAAACAGACGATCACTTCTGGCCATCGTACGTCTAAAATTTCATTTATCCTGCACCTATTGAGACAAAGGGTGTCCGAAAGGATGAACGCGAAGAAACAAGTGGTCGTAGAAGAATTGAATAATCCATTTCGCACACAGGTTAATAATTAATTAATGTCTATTAACTCAGTTGGCCAAATCGACATAGAGCAAGTGAAGCAAAAAGCAAATTTTAATGCAAAGAATATGCATTTTGTATGGGAGACGTTAGGGATAAATGCATTAACAATGAGAGAGATAGTTATTGATGCTGTAGAACATATGATCTGCCAGTAGTAAAAATAAACATTTCAACTTACATGTAAATGCTATAAGGCCCATAATATTTTTAAGGAAGGTTGGAAATTTGTTGTACAAAATAAGGCCCATGTAACGGGACCCAAGATGAGTTGTTTTGCCTCTGGGTGAGGGGCCTGAGAAGTTTTTCTCTATAGTATCCACGAGGAAAACCTACAATCATTTATAACTCCATAAGACTTCACACTAGTGTTAACAAGGATCCCAACTTTTTCCACAATGTAATGGTTCTCCACATATATGAGTCTTATTTAATAGGATATGTGACTTCTAATATTATGAGCTAGGCAAATGTGTTTGCATATATTGCCTCAGGTGAAGAAGGAGACAGATTCAATTCTCTTCGTGCGCATTTGAACCAAGATTCTCGTTCTTTCTTATCCTTCGGGACCGTGATGAATAACAGATCAGGCGAGTTTTTCAATGTATTTTTACACATCGGTACAAAACACCATTTGTTTTGAGTTGTAGAAGCCATAGCTCGAGTAGCAAAAGCGTTTTCTGCGGTGCAAGGCCGATGAATACTAACTAAGAGCGACCACACGTAACCACACCAATGCATCCGCTCTCCGGTATGACTAGTGACGTCATTTCCCATGATTCCCCATTCCTGTTGTTTTCGCTCCCGTTCGAAATCATCTACTTTTTTCATTATTTTTTCGCCTCAAATACTGTTCCATTCGAGGAAAAAGCTAGTTACCACGTATAAAATGACGTAAAGAATTTTTTAATGTACTTTCTAAAAATTTGTTCATAAGCCCAACAACCATCAAATCATATTTGATACTAATACCTGCTTTTACTCAATTACGAGGTGTGTTTTCATAGGCGTGATGGCTAATTATGAAGTGAAGTTTTCCTTTACGCAAAGAAAAAAAACTTTCGTTGAATGTTGAGTGTTTTAATATGGCGAACTAAGTGACAGATTTCGAAAGCTTTATTTGTATTACCAAATGCACGTTCTAATATTCCTTCAGTAAAGGAAGTAGGATTTATGTCAATTTCCTTTCAGGCTAAAAAAATTCAATGATTGAAAATTATGATAAAAGCGAGTGTAAATAGAAATAATCTTAAATGAGAATTTATAAGCTAGCAGCGTAGTATTAAAAACTAGTTAACATGTTATTTTCAGTCTTATATGTAAACCAACTCTCGTCCGCTCCAAGGCATCCAAGAATCTCGCGAGACATGTAGGATTTAATTTTCTCCCAGCGAATGGTTTATGTAAATTCTTCACGGGTTTCCGTTCGGGTCTTCTTCTTTGGCTACGTTTCGATGGAAGACTTACTCATCGAAGTACCGGCAAAGAAGAAGGTGGAGCACCTCACCCGGACGGAAACCCGAGAAGAATTTACTTCGCGAGTTATTTCTTCACATGCTTGATGCCATCGCTAGTCCATCGTATTTTGCTTGGAGTTTCTATGAAGTATAACCACGGTAGGAAAAGGATAAATTACTTTGCACTATTCCACTGGAGAATATTATTTATTGAGCCAACATGTTTCACTGCACTGCAGCATCACCAGTCCTGATGATGCTGCAGTGCAGTGAAACATGTTGGCTCAATAAATAATATTCTCCAATGGAATAGTGCAAAGTAATTTATCCTACAATGGAATTCCACAATGTATCGGCCGCCACCAATAACTCCTTCAAGTATAACCACGTTTGTCGCGTCGGGTGTTAACGGATTGCAGATTGTGATATGAAGATGGCCGAATAATAATTTAAGTGACTCGCATGTGGAAGCACCTCTTTTTATTTAGTATATTATTTGCTATTAATAAAAAAAAATTTCAAAATACTTGTACTTGATACATATCACTTGCCACCAAAGAAACTGAATTGATAAACGAATATAATGTCTGTGCAGACTAGCATTACGTAAAAGCAAGATAGAATTGAGGCAAAAAATAGAGACCTATAATAGCTAATTAGCTGTTATTTTTTGTGAAATTAGCTAATTATTAGCTAATTTCACATAGAAATCATGTTAATTTTTTTTATCCTACAAAAATGTGCATGAAGAGAAATATGTTTTAGTTTACCAGCCTAGATGATCAAAAGAGAATCGGCAAGGCAGTTATTGATTTTTCTGTTTTTAGCAGTTGTTACCAGAAGTTGCGTTAAAAATAGTTCTGCTTCTATCAAGTTTCTTTACCTTGTTCTAAGAATGATCCTCGATGTAACTAATAATAATTTTATTGTATTGGTAGTTGACATTAAAAATGTTTTTAAAAACACTCATTCCAGGATTTTTTACGCATGAGTGAGCAATGATATGTAGTTTTCAAACCTATTTAAGTGATGCAAAGAGCTACGTAATAGATCGAAAGTATAGTTATCTTGGAAAGATAATATTACTTAATCGCCATAAGGAGTTATAATTAAACACGCCACTGTATGATGTCTAATCGTATGTTAAACATTGACTTTCTGTTTGCCTTTCTCTTTCCTCCGATAGCAGGAGAAAATTAACCCATTTTGGCATCGTATCCATTAATTTAGGAGCTCCAAAGATAAATCTCGGAATGGGCTCACTCAGACTGACCAAGGTCAAGAATCCAGCTCCAAGCTCCAATCGCCATCTTTTTCCACAGCTGTAAAATACGTGACAATTTTGAAATTCGAAAACCAATCGTAGTCTAATGTAAATCAATGGATCTGAAAGTCTAAATTCATTGAGAACTATTACGCCAAATAAAATTATTTCAATATGTTTCGTTGACTATTTATTATACGGCTTATTTTAATGGTCAGGGAACAGAGACCTGCATTTGTAAAATTATTAAATTATTTATATATCCCTTTCTAATTAGTGATAGTTCTACAAAATTATATTTTCATAACCTAGATCTAGATTTATTCCAGATCCGGAGCTCGCCTTTTTTCAATAGTTAACGTAAACTAATGGAACAACTTAAAACGAATCATAAGAGTTATAAGCATATAAACAACTCTCTAAATTTTTTCTCTCTGAGTTTCACATGGGGCTATCCTCCGAATATCCACGCACAGCTGACACCCTAAGCGCATCTGACTAATTTATTAGTGTTCCAGGTATGCATGCCTTCTATTTTTCGTTGGTAGGAAAATGTTTATGGCGTGTGAGAGCAACCTGAAGAGATATTTATTGACGTCACGGGTGAGGAAAACGTAATAGAGATGGGAATGTGACGTAATAGGGAATGCAGTAAGAGGAGAAGAGAGACTTGGAAATGAAGAATCAGGCAGTTAATAGATCGCGGCAAGGTCCCTATACCCTATATATACGGGTATAGGGACCTTGGATCGCGGGTAAGACAAGTCTGTCGCAATTCTTTACATCTGTACCAAGTAAATTTTTAGAGAGGCATTGGGAAATCTAGATGTGGGAACAAAATTTGGAGGACAGTTGATAACTTCGGTTAGATTCGCGGATGACCAAGCGTTTATTAGTCGATCATCCAAGGGATTGCAGGCCCTGGGAAATGTATTAGAAAATCAATGCTTAATATACGAAACTAAGGCAAATCACGTGATAACAAATGCAATGAGATTTTCTGGGACAAAAGAGGTGAGGCTGGTCATGAAAGTTGGAGGGTAGGTAATACGCCGGAGGAAAATGGGGTGGTCTCGTGGGAAAAGACTATTGGAGAAGAAGAATAGCGCATGTGAAGGAGTAGCAATATGAGGGAAGTGATGGCGGGGACTTAGTGCCAGAATGTAAATGAATGGTTGACGAAGAGTTTTATGTGGTAGTTCTGTGTTGTATGGTGGAGAAACCTGGCCTCTGAGAAAAGACGATTATGAGCAGACTTACAGCAGGCGTTTGAAATATAGGCGTGGAGGAGAATGAAGGAAGTGAGTTGGATGTGAAGGAAGGCGAACGATGAAATGCTAGGCATGGTAGGTGAGGAGAGCAATGCCGGATCCACGGGGGGGGGGGTAAATGGGGGAAATTTCCCGCCCCCCTCAAGAAGTCAGGTGAGGAAAAGGATAGGATTTGATAATAAACTTCATCGTACTAACAACATATTAGTATCGATAAGTTATTAAAAAATATTTGTCTCTCTCTAACAAGCATGAACTATTTCTCGGTAGCAAGTGTTTTGGGCATTTCGAGTAAGGCAGCGAAAGACGCCTAAGCCAGCATTCGACGGAGAGGAGATGAGTCACACCAGTCGCAGCTGAGGCTTCGTCTATCTCACTTTGTCTTGCCAACGCCCCTTGCAAAGTTGCTTCCTCCATCCCAAATTAAAGGGATGTCTAGCGACGAGGCGTGTGTCGGACACTTAGTTTCAAACAGCCTCTCCTGACCCCTTAAAAAGTAAGGGCCTTGTAGTTGGCACGGGTCAATACACGGCATTTATTAAGTTTGTTAGTTGCTGAGTGACTGTGTGCGTTTTAGCACTAACGTGGTCTCATTCGCTCTTTGCCTTAAGGTGGTTCCACCGTAAAATGACTTAAATGTCATTTTATTCATATTCTGTCTACTTGTAGAAAAAGTTGTCCTCTATCTGATATGAACAACAAAATAATACCTTTCCACGCTATTTTATTCTATAATTGAACTCCAAATTACATGGTGTTCAATGGGGGAATTAGAGAAACACGGGGAAAAATAGTATTTTTCCATAAAATACAAATGCCATTTTCGTGGAAAACTGTATCTAAGAAGGAAATAATCCAGAGAAATTGAATAAAAATAAAATACAGGCATCTTACCACCTTATTTTTCTAGTTATTGGAGAATTAATGCCGTAATTGAAGTCAAAATGCTGTAATTCGTAGGAAATGGCGCTGGAGTCGGCTCCTATGGCTGAAAAAAAGTGGTCATTTAAAATACATTCGTGGAATAATCTGAATATTTTGTAACTTACTTTTGGGTTTCTATAGGTAACGCATTGCATCAGTGAAAGAAGGATTTTTTAGGCATAATATCAAAAATGTGGAATTTAGTATTTCTTTTGACTCACACAGTCGTGGCGGAACCTCCTTAAATGTGCCACACTTCGTTTGCTCTCCCGTTGAGGTCTCCTTCGGCTCCTACTTACAATTAGTAGCCTCGGGCATCACACGTCTTACAGGAGTCTATTTTACTGCGCGGGTAATCTTTTTTAATTCGTCAACTGCCAATGAGTGAATTTTTGTTTTGCTGGAGTTCACCGGAGTAACTCTTCCTGTTGACAATGCACGATCAAATCCCTGAGTGTAGAGATCTGTAGTACGGTATTATTTTTTTAGATTTTGATATGGCATTAATTGCACACAAGATTTCTTTGGAATAGGAGTAGGCTTGGAGGGTGAGTCTACAAAAAATAACATGAGGAATTGGCGATCAACGGCATTGTCCCACTGAACGTATCTACCTCCATTTTCATCCATTTTCGGGGCTGTAATTAAATGATACATAATGAAAAAGTTTTTTACAATCCGATTTTTCATGACAAAATGGTTTAAATATATAATTAACAGTCATTAAGAAAAATATATGGACGTATTCAAGATTGTTACCTATCAAATTTGTGGACTTTTTATATACAATTTTAATTTGGTTGCTTGGTTTTATTTCTCTGTTGAAAAATTATATTTCATATATTAAATTATGGTAAATTTTACTTAGATAAGAAATGTCTGGCCTTTTATTGCAACTTTTTTGTTTCTGGAGATATGGAACATTTCTTTGAATAATCTTTTTGATAAATTTTGTTCTGAGTCTAAAATTTTGGCTTCTTCGAAATTAAATGAGTGACTATTGGTAATTTCATGATTTGCAAGTGCACTAAGTTGAATTTAAGTGTTAATTGATGTTTTGTGTTTCGAAATCCTATTTTTTAAATATTTGGATGTTTGGCCCATATAGCTACTCTCACAGTCGCGTCATTCGTCACCTCGAGGACGTTGAATTTTACGAATATCTCGGTGTCCCCCAGCGCCAAATGCAGGAGGCTGCAGCAGTGAAGGAAAGGCACACCGCCAAGTACAGACAGACTCTCAGGAACATCTGGAGTTCTGAGCTGTCTGGCAAGAGCAAGGATCTCGCCGCGAACATGTTCACGGTTCCTACACTGCTCTATACCTTCGGATGCATGAAGTGGAACGTCAACGAGTTGCAGAACCTTGATAGGGGAGCGAGGAGGGTGATAATCATCTTTCAAAGTCTTCATCCGAAATCTTCCGTCGCCAGAATGTATCTCCCTCGCAATGTAGGTGGTGGAGGACTATTGAGTCTGGAGTGTCTCCACAACAGAGTTGTCCTGGGTGCTGCATGCCGAGTGTTGAAAAGCAGGGACCCCCTGCTAAAGCTCGTGAGAGAGCACTAGATTGCGGGAGCAGGGGTGTTTCTCTTCCAGGCGGCAAAGAAGGCAGCGGACGAAACCATCTTGTCATTGAAGGAAGACGTGCTGAAGCTCGAAATAAAAAAGCCTTGCTCAAGGCGCATACCGATAAGCCATGGGTGTTTCAACAGAGACATAGAAAAGCATGGGCTATCGAAGGTGCTGACGTTTGCCGTGCGTTTGCCTTCCTACGCTCTGCCGCGCCGGTCTAAAGTCTGAGACCAAGGGTTTCGTCCACGCGTTCCAGGATGGTGTCATAAGCACTAAAGCTCTGGATAGGAAAGTACATGCGATCAACGTTTGATCTCGACATATGCCGACAACCGAGGCTTCTGATTGGTTCCCGCCATTTTCGTCATATGCGAATGTTTTGTTGGCATCAGTTGCCGGCTAGAAAGCATTGGAGTGGTTGTGTTTTTCCTAAAGCAGCGGAGCGATTTTGCTATATATGTAGTTATAAATATGCCTCAGTGTTGTGCAGTTGGTTGTTCAACGCAGGCTAAGAAAGGGACGAAGTTGCATCTTATCCCTTCGGGACCAGGGAATGAAATAAGAAGAAAAAAATGGCTGCAAAGGATATCCAGAGCTGACTGGATTCCAGGGAAGGATGACGATAGCGCTAGAATGTCATGCCTTAGTATCTCTTATGTGTTTATCGTACAGTGATTTTGATTTAATATTATTGATAAACATCATTTCTGCAGAAACGTGCAATTGAAAACCACGTGCGCAATTAATCAATAGGTGTTCTTTTATCTTTGTATAGTTGGTGATAGAATTGTCTGCCTTTGTTTCTCTCACGCGTGAATCATACAGTGAATTAATGTAACTATTATTAATGCACACCATTTGTGGAGAACAGTGAATTTACAAACCGCGTGCTTAATTATGAGGTGCCGTCTATGTGGTGAGTGTAATATAGCCATTCAAAATTGATTTGGTTATGATTCTCCGCGGAAATACGCTATTAGCTGAAGCTATAGCTGAAGTTATAACGAATGATTGATTGATCACGAGTGTTTGAGCTTCATGCTTACAATGCTCTTAACTATCGAATTCATTTTGAATGCTTCAGTCATTAAACTATATCTCCATTTTGTTGCGATGTAGGTTGAAGGCTGTCTTGACGATTAGTTAAAAACTGGGTATCAATTTCGTTAGTGACAATGGTGTTTTTATACTTGAGATGATTTCGGTTTCCTTAATGATTTCCCTACTTATAAAATTAAGTCAAACCGTTTCGTGACCAGCTGGTTTTTTTAGACGTACCACGTCATTCGATCACGATTTTTATCGTCTTTCGGTTTATCAAAGTTTATCATCTTCCATTACGGGTTTCGTATAACTTTAGTGGCTGTGTATATGACAAAAGAACGTCGTTTCAGCGCTAAGAATGATTGACAGCATTTGTTTGTGAATCTTCTATCATAATTCTGATCGATTAAAATACTTGATAATAATGCTAATAGGTATCTCTGCAGTGACAATACAAGGTTGGTCACCGTCAGTTGTCTGTGAGAAGTCACTTCATAGTCGAGGAAAACTTAACGTTTTACTCCTATTGCAGACAAATATTATATACCTAGGGTCGAATTTGATACCTAATTGACAAGTAAGCTAATATTTCTGTTGTGAAATCACATTTTAAAATACGTATGCGCCAGTTAACAACGAGAAGTCACATTATGAGCGGGGAAAAAATCACGATGTTCCACTCATATTGCAGACGACGTCGTCTGCTGCCGTTTGAGGCGTCGCGACGCGTCGGCTGGGCTCGTATTTTACAGGCCGACTCCCGCATTTTGGACGATATACTTGATATGAAAATGATGCACTATTATATGCAATTTAGTCACTGACGAGTTATCATAGCTCAAATTCGCCTAAATATAGTTAATTAATTTTTATCTCGTGAAAACATGTTTAGTCCCTATCTCTCCCATGTAAAAATCGGCCAATCTTGGCCGCGCGTAAGGTTGACCGTACTTTCCTATCCAGAGCTTTAATAAACACACTCGTGTACCGCCGCTAAAATACGTATGCGTCAGTTAACAACGAGAAGTCACATTATGAGCGGGGAAAAAATCACGATGTTCCACTCATATTGCAGACGACGTCGTCTGCTGCCGTTTGAGGCGTCCGTCGGCTGGGCCCGTATTTTACAGCCCGACTCCCGCATTTTGGACGATATACTTGATATGAAAATGATGCACTATTATATGCAATTTAGTCACTGACGAGTTATCATAGCTCAAATTCGCCTAAATATAGTTAATTAATTTTTATCTCGTGAAAACATGTTTAGTCCCTATCTCTTCCATGTAAAAATCGGCCAATCATGGCCGCGCACAAGGTAGACCGTACTTTCCTATCCAGAGCTTTAATAAACACACTCGTGTACTGCCGCCTTTTATTCAAGGCGGAGGTCACGGAAACGAGATGAAGGACGTGCCGAGCCCAGCCGGAGACTCACCTTCTCTCCGGCTGTAGTTATTACGCCAGGTCAGCGTATTTAGCTCGGCACAACGCGGCCCTACGGGTGTTATACTTTCACCTTCGACACCATTATGGCATCGGCACAACACCTGTGCTGCCTGAAGATATTGAGTCCGTCGTGGAGAAAGATAAATTCACATAAATTCGACAGTCTCTGGCGTTATATGGTGGAACAGCATTTTAGTACTTAAATAAAACTGCAGTAAATAATATCATAATAAAAATAAAAATTCTTAATTATGTAGAATTTGATGTTCACTCCCCCCATTTTATCCTTGTCCACCTGACCACCCAAGCCTGTACTCCCCCCCCCCCTCCTCTTTCCTCTGCTTATCTCCACATTTCACAATAACCCCCACCCCCTATAGGCCACTCTCCCGAATCCTCGGGAAGGTCACACGTCTCGTAACAAACCCCCTCCCTTGTTATTCACCATCAACCGAACCTTCCTTACTACTACCTGCTTCATTGGCCAAGAATCCCCCCCCCTCTTTCCTTTTGCTTATGTATAAATATTCCCATTGGAGTCATAACGTGTGTAGACCTGATGATGACGCCCTAAGAAACGTCGAAACACGTGTAGTGTAATATTTTACATTAAAATTTAAGTAGACAGTACAACTACTGCAGTTTTATTTAAGATAAATTCACAATCTGGTGGAATTACTCCTTCTCCACCACCAGGCAGTTGGAGGCGACCAAGCCTGATATCGTTCTCCTCGACCACCTCACACGCTCCATGTTCGTGATTTGAGTTTTCGGCTCTGGCTGAAACGAACATGGGGCAAAGGAGGTGGAAAAATGGACGAAATATCAAGGCCTGCTTTATGATCGTCGGCAAATGTACCGCGAACACTTTGTGAAACCAGTAGTCCTCATCATAGGTGTGCTCGGTGGAGTAAAGGGCTCGCTGCTAGATAGCTTCAAGTGTATTCCGTCGTGGGTGGCACAGGTGGAATCACCAGTTGCACGCATGCAATCCTGGGGTCACTCCGTCTGATGCGTACGCATGACCCTAATGCTTCCTATCCGATAAGCGTCGGATGTGGCTGCGAATACTGCCCAACCCCTCTCGATTCTCCGGCCATTATGTCGGAAAAAAACCTGTTGCTTGCCGGGGACTCGGAGGGGCCTATTACATCAGTAACAACAGTATAAATAAAAATAATAATAATTAAATATTAATGCATAAATAATTATCACCGCATTTAGAGACATATATATTCCACCTTGTCGTCAACGGCCTTCCCTCCGCCGCCCCTGCTAGTTTTCCACTGGTCGTCAGTCAAGTTCCACCTCCCCTTGCTGTTCTCTCAACGTTAATCTCCCCGCTTTATTATATACGTAAATCATGACCTCATCCACGGCTGTAGAGGGCTCGCGCCCGGAGCAGTGATATAGGACTACGTACTACATCCCTGGACTGGACTGGTCTTTGCGCTTCTACTATCATGATTGTTGAATTGTTATTGTTGCATGTGTTGAAGAGTACCTATGCATGAAAGAAACTACTTTTCTGGACTCTCACTATCGTAGTTCTTTATTGAAATATAGTTATGTTCACAGATTTTCATTAGATTCCTCCTTTTTCGTAACAAATTTCCATGCGTACGTGTATATCGGCCTCCTCCAATATTTTCTCATATTTTATTACGCAATATAAGTATGAAATAAGGCATCTCCCATGGGTGCAAGTGCTGTACATAATTTCCTTGCTCACAGCGCACCCCTGAGTAAACATACTGTTAATTGTATTCAGCCTAGATTAATTTATCTTTGGAATCAATGTTATCCAAGAATATTACGTTGAAATGTTTCTTGATGAAAATGAAAAGAATAACTTAAATACTTTCAGAAATGTGTTTAAAATCATCCGAGAGCTGACTAGTCCCACGCTCGAGTTTAACTGAATACACTTGAGTGGATGTTTAGTGCAAGCAGTCCTCAGGATGCGAAATTCAAAAATATAGCAACAGGAAAATGGCTGATTTTTATAGGAAAATATCACCACTGTCAATTTAAGGACTCGTTCTCTTCGTGAGTAATACCAGAAAATTCTTCATATTCCTTGTCTACCGCCTGTTCAATGTCTATAGATGAATGCTTTCACACTCTTATTGTATCGCCGAGTAATCGGTCTGAACATGGGAAGACTACGTAACTTCAGTGGTTACAATTTTTAATACAATTTTCCGTGGAAGCAACACGTATGTATAGCTCTGCCTTACTTGGAAGAAATTAACCGATATTTACTGCGATAAGTACTGCGTCAAGTGATTTCACAACTGCCCTCCTCTCGGGAGCAGATATTGTCTTCTTCATTTTGGGGATAAAACATCGCGGAATATTTTGGACGGGATCTTGGAACTTACATACAACTGCTTTTCCGGTACCACTTTGCCCGATTCCTAACCGTGATTTTTCAGCGTGTTTTATTTTGGATTTGCCCATCTGATAATGTTTGGATTTATTGTAGCGAGTGAATTCTTTTTATATCCTTTCGTATTAAAACCATTGTTTTCCGAGCCAAATCCACTGATTCCGTGATATCCACTGCAGTCCATCTAACACTTTCTGGAATAACCTCCATTACTAGGTAAAAGAGAAAATTTTTACAGTCCACTTATTATTTAATTTTGCCGACCAAGGTTTTGACTTAAACTCTCATATCATCAAGGCCTGCTCTACAATGACTGTGTCAGTCGAAACCTTGTTCGGCAAAATTAAATAATAAGTGGACTATTACAAGTTTCTCTACCTAAAACCATCTCAATGCTTTGTAAAGATGTTGAGCTATGAAGAAAGGAAGATGTTATGGAGTGAGTGATGGGTACATTGATATACATATTTGCTTTTATTGCTTCTGAATGATCTAATACGGTGATTTCACCGCCATCTTGTACAGGTATTCGTACAGGCGGATTTCTAAACTTTAATAACATTGCATTTTCATCTCCGAAGCTTAATTTTGAACGGTTTGAGGTTTTTAATTTCTCTCTTGTACCTATTATTTTGATTTTGCAGTGTTTTTAACGAAGTTCTATTTCGTACTGTGTTAAACCTATGTATGTGCTGTTGATTCTGTTCTAATTCCGAGCATTTTTCTAACTCATCGTCATCTCTCTGTCTCATCTTTGCAGCGCGCAGGGCAAGGGAGGAGGCATCGCTGCCAAGCCCAAGTCTCCGGCCCCCATGAGCTCGACGGTGGGGCTGAGGGGGGGCGGCGGCGGGGGCAGCAGCCTGGTGGTGAGCGCGGGGGGGCAGCCGTCCCAAATAGCAGCGGCGCAGCAGAGGAGCGCCGTGAACGGCAGCAGCGACGTGAATAGGTGAAGTTCTCACTCTCCTTGTGCTCGCGTCATGCGCGCGGGATGGTTCTCGGGTTGGCCACAGGAGGTGCTGTCAAAGCGCACGCGCTAAAGCTCTTGATAGGAAAGTACGGTCAACGTTTGATCTCGGCAAATGCCGACAATCGAGGCTTCTGATTGGTTCCCTACATGTGCCTTGCGCATCTAGCCATCGTAGGCCTTTCTTTACATGGGAGAGATAGGGACTAAACATGTTTTCACGACCTTAGGCAAAATGAAAACTTTGTTATATTCCACACAAATTTATTAAGAACACGACCGGTTTCGACTTTTTCAGGTCATTCTCAAGTGTTACAATATTTGAAAACAGACAGGGCGGTATGTATATATATGAGTTGGTATCACGATGGTTGAACGGGGGGGGGGAACTTCAAGGACAGTGGTGATTAGAAGGCTATGAAAATCTGGGGGGGGGGGAGGGGGAAGGTCAAGAAAGGAAGGTGGGCCGGCAAACAACTGGTGGCGAGGGTACAATGACAGCATATCTGACTGTGGGGGTGGGGGGACGGGTACTGAGTAGAAGGGGGAGGAGTTGGAAGGGACTAGGTCATTTAATACATCATTTTTATATATATTAAAATACGCTAAAATTTCAAAATTCTCTATAAAATCAGGCTTCTTCCCCTTGTCACAAACATGTAAAAGTTTAGGTATAAAATCAGAGTTGTGGTCATTTTCAATTAGATGAGTAGCAAACATAGATTTGTTGTTACAATTTAAAAACGATTTAAAATGTTCAGATTTACGTATGCTTATTTTTCGTCCAGTTTGTCCAACATAAAAACAATTACATCCAGGGGTATCACAATTTAACATATACACTCCACTTTTGTCACAATTATAATATCTGTTTTTAGAGTTGAACAACAATTTATCGAGTCATGGGGTTATAAAAACACAATTTAAACTTATTATTGGGGATGGAATTGTTGATTTTGTTCGACAATTTTTTGATGAAGGGTAGCTTCACCCATTTGGTATTCAATACAGGGATCGGGGAAAGAGCAGTAGAATCTATTATGGCACGTTTTCGGCGTAAGCGATTTAGTAGTGTATCAATTAGGGAATCATTAAAGCCATTATTCCTGGCGATGCCTTTAATGAAAGAGAGCTCTTTTGAAAAAACATTGGAAGAAAAGGGGTATGGAAAGTAGGCGATTAAGCATAGAGTGGAAAGCAGCCATTTTATGCGAGTGGTGATGGTTTGAATCGTTTTTAATTACTATATCGGTGAAAGTATTTTTCCGATGGATGGAAAAATTATGGCTTGATTGATTACGGAAAATTGTTAAGTCCAAAAAGTTAATTTTACGGAATCCTATTTCCATGGTAAAAGTAATTGACTCGTGAAGTGAATTGAGGAGGGGCAAGAACAGGTTTAATTGTCTAGTACTACCCGTCCACAAACATATTTATCCGTTTTCATTCAACAGATTCCCCCCGTTCAACCATCGCGATACCAACTCATATATATACATACCGCCCTGTCTGTTTTCAAATATTGTAACACTTGAGAATGACCTGAAAAGGTCGAAACCGGTCGTGTTCTTAATAAATTTGTGTGGAATATAACCAAGTTTTCATTTTGCCTAAGATGTATTCATTCCACGAAGTGAACTCGCAGACCATTGATTTTATGTTTTCACGAGATAAAAATTAATTAACTATATTCCATCGTATTTGAGCCATGATAACTTGTGAATGATTAAACTGCCTATAATACCACATCATTTTCATATCAAGTTTATCCTCCAAAATGCGGGAGTCGACCTGTTTAATATGAGCCGGCAGACGCCTCAAACAGCAGCAGATGACGTCGTCTGCAATATGAGTGGAACGTCGTGATATTTTCCCCGCTCGTAAAGTGACTTCTCGCTGATAACTGGCGGAATGGTATTTTAATACGATCGTATTAATACGATCTACTATCTAATTTATGTTCTGCATTGTCATTGTCAAGTCAAGTGAGCATTTTGACAGGATTTCCACGATCAGCACTCCATGTTTAACTGAGGCACTGACCATTATGCACAATGATTAAGATTCCAGTGACAATACAAGGTTGGTCACCGTCTGCTCTCTATGGGTATTCACTTCATGGTCGAGGAATTGACTTCACGTTTTACTCCTATTGCAGAGAAATATTCTATACCTAGTCGATTTTGATACCTAATTGACAAGTAAGCTAATATTTAGGTAGTATTATAACATTTTAAAATGCCATTCCGCCAGTTATCAACGAGAAGTCACTTTACGAGTGAGGAAAATATCGCGACGTTCCACTTATATTGCAGACGACACCGTCTGCTGCCGTTTGAGCCGTCTGTTGGGCTCGTATTAAACAGGCCGACTCCCGCATTTTGGAGGATAAACTTGATATGAAAATGATGTGGTATTATAGGCAATTTAATCATTCACAAGTTATCATGGCTCAAATTCGATGAAATATAGTTAATTAATTTTTATCTCGTGAAAACATGTTTAGTCCCTATCTCTCCCATGTAAAAAAAGGCCTACGATGGCTAGATGCGCAAAGTTGACCGTACTTTCCTATCAAGCGCTTTAGCACGCGCATTTCAATAGTTTCACATGAGTCGCCACTCGTGGCGCTCACTCTCTGAGAGTCGTGAGTCTTCAAATATTCATGTCACCCTCAATTTAATTCCAAATGACTAGGAAACGACTTGTAAAAATCTTTCCCAAAATTTCCTAATGCGGCCATACCCCACGCATTTTTATATACGGCATCGGTGCTCCCTTATAATGGGTAATACCAGGAGGATTAAATATTTCAAGTGGATAAAGTCCTTCAACGGATTCCACGTTTGTGGTTTACGGGTTACGTATAGGTCTCGGGTCGCTTTATGTATGTTATTTCAAGGAGGTAAGTGCTCCTTCTTACTATCTTCCTTCGTAAACACAGCAGCAGTCTTAATCTCCGGCACTGCGAAATGATTGACGTTAAGTTACGGATCCACATTATCTCTGTTGTCGCTCATCAAATGATTTATTTAGGCACTCGGATGCGTGTGAATTATCTCCTCTCAGTGGAGAAATAAGACTGCTGTTCGCTCAGAAGTTAACTCGCGTTTATAACAGTTGTTTTCTTTCGATTCTCCCTGGGTGAAGAGGGTATTTATTGCTGGACGATTTTGCTTTTAAGTGATATTTAGGGCTATTTCCAGTATGTCATACAAAATAGCGGTTTCTTCATGACTTATTGGTCTGCTTTTAAGGAAGAAATCAGAAATCTTGTGTCTCTGGAACCGAATCAGGTCAAAAGATGTGTGCCTGGGAGGCAACTAATGTTAAGAATGTTTGAATTCGTTGGATACACCGATGGATAATTTATTTCTCCCTTTTCTGCAAACTCCATCTTTTAAAATAAATTTTCTAGAGTAAAGAAAGAGGAAGGTTCAGTTTTGTGTCTCATTAATTTTTTAATGATGTTTTTTTTAAATTTAAGTATCTTTTTCATGGGAATAACACGGTGAAGTTTGCTTATAGTGTTCACATTTGAGTGAATAGTCACTAAATTGTTAATTTGGACATTACTTATTTTAAAGATAGGTTCATATAATTGATTCTTATATTTTGTTTCTAGTATTTTTGTCATTTTAACAGTCAATCATGAATTGATACAACTTTATTGGCATATTAATCTCTTTTCTTTGACTAATTTTGAGGATACCGGGACGGTAGTTACCTTTACGGAGTCACCCGCAAGTGCACATAAGTGCGATAATCCACAGAGGAAAAATCATTCGCCTTGACCGGGATTGGAACCCGAATCCCTCGATTTCGCGCCGAGTGCTTTAACCAGTTAAACTAGCGAGGCGTCCTTCTCCGCTTTATAGGAGCATACCATGCTCCTATAAAGCCACCAAATAGCTCCGGACGGCTCGAATAGCTTAACTGGTTAAAGCACTCGGCGCGTAACCGAGGGATTCGGGTTCGAATCCCTTTCAAGGCGAATGATTATTCCTCTGTGGAATATCGCGCTCTTT
Source organism: Pyrrhosoma nymphula (assembly GCA_963573305.1). Taxonomy (NCBI): domain Eukaryota; kingdom Metazoa; phylum Arthropoda; class Insecta; order Odonata; family Coenagrionidae; genus Pyrrhosoma; species Pyrrhosoma nymphula. The sequence continues at coordinate 151,797,813 of OY754329.1, read as the reverse complement.
TCTGTGATATATTGTAATTGTACTGTCACTTCAGTTCTTTTTTTTCTGTTAATCATTACCTTCCTTATGGGGTAGGTAATGGTTATTGCATTTAACAGAATTAATGCTCATTATGGTGGCTTTGTCGTTTAGCGTCCATGTATTCTACTGCACTTCGGGATAACAGTCCCGTGCATTTTTAACTCTCCGTCAGTGTATACGACCCCTCCAATTAATTTCACCGCCTTAACCTTTCCATCTGTTCCCGCAGGGGTGGCCACCCAGCATCCGGGCTCGTGCACCCTAACGTCGCGCCGAACCGGGATTCCATTGCGGACAACGGAGTCAAAGTCGGCAAGGCAACCGTGGTGAGTACCCACCCACCCCAGCACCACACGCTCCTCCGACACTCACCAATCGCCACCAACAAACCCTGCGGGCCCATTCTGTAAATGGCGTGGGCGTAATAACTTTTGTTCTTGTGATGGGAGCGTCATAGCAATGACGACTGACGAAAAGGAGCGATTATGTAAATGTCATAGGCGTCATAGCTACGTCACAGCCGTCATGGCGCATGACCCTCGGTAAACCACGTCATAGCCGTCATAAGCCTTTGGTTCAATGCCAACATATTTCATGTTTTATTATTTATTCAATTGTTTATTAAGGTATCCAATTTTGAATTAGTCTTGACGTGAACATCGTATACCAAGTGGTGAATATAGCAAAGATCAAGGAGGTAGACTAATAATATCATTATCTCTATTCAATTTGAGAATGTATATGTGTTTCAAGGGCGTATATATGGGGGGGCCCAGGGGGCCCGGGCCCCCCCTGAAATATAAGGTTGCGGCAAGAGGCGTATCGAAGAATTTGCTATTGTTTTTTGTTCACAAAATCAGAAGCCACTTTTGCACTAGAGATAGGATACGCGTTAGCCTGGGAACTCTCCTGCCCTTCCCTCTCGTTACTATTATCCCCGTTTCTTGTTTTTCATGTTATGTAATATTTGGATCAAAAAAGCGAGCCCCACAAGAACTTCAGAAAAATACCACAAATGTGCTGCAAATATTTCATATACTATCTTTCAGTGATTGCCACTTTTTTCTTCTGAGCTAAAACTTTTAAGAACTGAAGGTCATTGCGTGGCGCCTCCGCTGCAAAAGGTGCTCGGTACCAGACCGGCGCATAGTACGTAATGAAAAAGTACACACAGAAGAAGACGCTCTCGAGCTTAGCAGTTAAATTAAATTCTTTGCTGAACATCCCAATTTTAATGCAATACAATGCCTTTGCCATCCACCTAGCTTTATGGATTGCACATGGATTTTTAAACGAATAGACAGCTTTCCCAGGGACGCCAAGGAACATGATGGTCAGCTCAGAAGCTCCTTATAATCCCCGCGTGTTTGTTTAATCTGGAAACAATAGACGAAATGAAAGTTCAATAAACTGGTGACTTAAATAAGAACGGCAGTGCGAACTTTACGCGAAGTTGTAACGGTACCTGAACTTTATGGATGGAGAATTTAAGAACTTCGTCGGGGTTGGGAATATTCCTCAGGCAGCGTTTAGACGCTGATGTGTCGCAGATTTGAGTAAAATTTCAGAAAAAATGATGAATGAAAGAAATTAAAATTAATGTACTTCAATTAATGACTCATTGACGTATAAAAGATACCTTGATCAAATTTCGTCCACTCTAAAACTGCGGAAAAGGGGGCATTCTGAGATGTTGGAGTTCCCAACGAGATACGAGAACAAACACTGCGCTGAGGACTAGCTCAAATATGTGGTGGCGGCACATAAACTTCAAAAGTTCAACGCAGAGAGCACCTGCCAGCAGCTTAACTACCCAGATGTGCTCGCCAGTGTTCCCGCTAGCAGTATAACAGCAGACCCCACGAACTTTGCTAACAACTTGCCATTCCTCCAGTAATTTGAAAATACTATCGCATGCTGCACGTTCTGCCCCTGATTCGAGCTCTGGGACGCCAAGTAGTGTCTCTCCGTGCACACCGGACAAGATTATAGGCAGTCTTTCTCGCAAGCCTTCCCCTGTAACAAGAAGGAGTATGACTGACGTGCGGAGCAAAATTCGTAACTGCAATTAAAATATTATTAGCTTAACTGCAGTTATGTTCCGTTTCCACTCCATCACGCCTGAGACCTCAGATTATTATTAGCTTACCTTTTTTACTTGGCAAAAGCATCCCATTCAAAGTGAACCACAAATAGCCCAGGAGTATCCTAGAACGCATTTATAATATTCGTAGACATTCCAGTTCAGTTATTTATATGATTTTTGCGCACTGAAATGCGCCTTTGAAAATTTCAACGTTTTCAAAAACGTTTTCATCAATCCCAAGACTATGTGCAGTTGCTATTGCTGCGGCAGTTATGGTATGGGCAGCGTTCCGGTGAATTGTCTGGGTCCTTTCTAATAAGGCCGTAATGTCTTTGCCTAAAAGCAGTCTTATTCGCTTACTAACAGCGCCTTGGGTTAGGCTTAAACTCTACGTATGACCTATTAAGTTAAACTTTCAAGAGGAATTTTTCAAAATAACAATATGTGCTTTAATTTACTAACCCTTATCCTTGGAATCGTCGCGACGCGTCGTCGGTAAACGACTTTCAGACTCTCGTTGCATACACGTTTCACATCCACTTTTCCTAATAGCTGAGCGAATCTGTTCTTCACTCCTCCTTTTCTGTGTCCCAGCTGATTCGGACCGGTTTACTTTACCTTCCTCGCGTTTAGTGGTATCCTTGTCGACACAGCTCATGTAACCGAAACGTTTTTCCCTTATGGACTTGTAGAATAATCAATCCTCTTTTAGCTTCATCATATCCATGGCATTGATATGGCCAATTTCAAGAATATTGGCTAGGTCAGTCATAAACTCAACCTGCCGCGTCTCCCCGCGTTTTCCCCATGCGTGATTTGTCCTTTTTAAGACAAAAAGCTTTTGTCAATGCGTACGAGAATCCGTAGCATTCCTTACCTCTGCAATCGCAACTCCTGCTTTTTTTCCAGAACACTTCAAATTTCTAAATAGTCAGCCTGGCACTTTCACGAACAGTTTTCTTCTCATTTCCATGAAGGTGTTTGAAATAATGTTATGGACTGTCGAAGTGTTGGGACCTTTGAACTTACACTATGCGGGATGGAGCCCCAAATCAGCAAAACTGATGGGTTCGCCTCGTCTTCTTGCTCATAACGCCGGAGATAAAATCGGTATGCTGGAGTCACTTACGGGTTTAACCGCACGAAGGGAAACGAGTTTCGCTCCCAAAATATAGCAACCTCGGTGTGCGTAGCCGTACGCGAAGTCCACCACCCCCGAACACCCTCGCTGTAAATCATCTAAACTGTAGGGCCGCGAATTTCAGGGTGCATCTCGGCTAGAAAACAATGTAGTCCCGGCCCATGCGCTCAATGTACAGCGTCCCTACCTACGCCAAAGAAGATCGAAAAGTCGCTATTATCCCTCCCTCTGCCGCACCCCCACATCGGGCGAAGTCGTAATTGGTGTTTAATCACTGCTGGAACACTGTGGAAGCATCTCCCGTGTGGAACACCCACCCAAGCGACAGCCATCTCCCTGGAAATTAGGCAAATATGTATTTTTTACCAGGAAAATCGCTATTTTCCAGAATTTGAAGCCGTTGCACGACCCCTAAACGTGGTCCGATCGAGCCAAAATTTTTCTCCTTTCTTTTTGACCGGATTGGAACCAAGAACCGGTTAAGCTGGTCAAAATTTCGAACATTGTCAATTTTTTAATAACCCTAATGTAGTATATGGTGTGCAAAGCGTTCTCTCGAGTCCAGTAGACGTTATGTCCAATATCCACAGAAATATTTATAAATGGTTCATTTTTGTGCACAGGTTGAGGAATTTGATGATTCACTTCACAATTTTATATACCTTTTTATCCGTTTAAATATATTCATAGTCTCCGTGTATTTTCTGCTTTGGTGTTATTATTTTATCATATGAGTGAATGTTGTATTTAAATATTTATGCTATTGTTCATACTTCACTGCATATGATATAGTTTAAGTCTTTGTATCCATGCGGTTGTTGTGTTTACTTGCAGTTCCCAATACGCCTTATTTTTGTAAACTAAGGAAGAATCTTTCTTAAGGTCGGTGCAGGTGCTTTTCTCGAAGACGCATTGATACAATGTGAAACACTTTCTAAATGGTGTACGATTAAAATATTTATAATATACTGGGGAAATTTTTTCATATGTACATATATTGGTAAATACAGATCGCCTTATACTCTGCGAGGAAAGTGATGAGCCGAAATGAAGGGTCAAAATATGTACATGCTACTTACAACCTGCATGAATAATACTTTCTGTATTGTGAAAGTGAGTGGTTATTTGTAAGAGATAACCATACGTTGAGATGTTTGGTGTAACTAAGGGTTTCCTACAGTCATGCTAGTGATAAAAATATGGTCTTGAAATGGTGTAAGGGTAATTACTCAACCTCAATAATCAATACAGACCCGGTATAAAAATCGCTAGCCCTGTAATACTGGGCTCACCGTGAGTTTTTTACGTGTCAAGTGTCGGCATTACGAAATCTTTAGTTCTTACTTTTATCGCTAGGTTTCTGCTTCCCTTGCATCTTCTTTTTGGCCGAAAATCGATCAGAAATTAGTTTTCTTGCAGCGCGCCAGCATTTCGTATGCCTCTCTCTCTCTCTGGAGTAAGTAGTTCACGTTTTTGCCGGAAGGCAACGGAAGTGGAGGGATCACAGCGACAAGGTCGCTATACCCGCGGTATAGCGACCTTGCACAGCAAGCTCTCAGCTTTGAAAAGAGCTCGTTAGATGTCGCAGCACGCACTCCTTCGTTAAAGGCCCTCTATTATCATGGGCATGGATACTACTTACAGGATTTCCCAGTTGATCGCAAGATGTGCTGCCAAAACCCGCGCATTTTAATAGTTTCACCGAAGACTTTCTTTACACGGTATTTTCGAATTCGGGTGCGAGAATTTGAGCGTAGAACCGTAGGGTTGCTGATAATGCGAGATAAATACACTGTTTTTAGATAGATACAAGGAAGATTAATACAATATACCATAGCATGCCATCGCGTAATAGAACACACATATATATGTAAATGTAAATTATCATTTTTTTATTTTGAGAAGGCAGGGAAAAGTCAGTGGAGAGGGCAAGGGAGTTTCAGGGGAGTGGGCTAGGGAGTTTCAGATTTTTACCTGAGATATGTTAAAACAATTTTAAAATAAAAATTCATAGCTTCTTAAAGAATAAAGCATATTCGAAACTTATGTTAAAATCATATTGAAATAATGAAAAAAAAACATTTTCAAAGCCTTAAAACAGAGACCTAATATGTTTTCAAAATAATTTTAAAGCGATTTAAAAATATTCTTCCAATATATTTTAAAATACTTTTTTCATAAGATATTGCTACTTAGGGAATTATAGCATCCTCCGAAAAGTGATCCTCACTCACAGCATCCCTCTCATAGCGTACTCTATTTAAAATCTATGGAAATTTTAGGATTCACACAAAACTTTAGCAAACTTATTAACCTTCGCTTTGAAGAGCCTTCGGTTCCGTAACTCCAACTCCATATTTTACTTCTTGAGCTTATCCTTAGCACCCAGATACACGGCAACGACGGCTAGGTTTCATTTCTTTTGCCGGAGATACTTACAATGCCGCCTTGAAAACCACCGCTAATTACCTAAGCCGTGTTAAAGCGAGTCGCACACAGACACTGCCATTACCCGCAATAGAAAAATCAGGAATGAATAGGTCGCTCCGCTCTCCAGCCCCACGGTTCGGTCAATCTAAGAAGCCATTAAAAAGAGCACGAAATGACAGCAGAGATCTGCTATTTCCATCATCGTCTGTAGCCTCCTGTTTTTAGACTCCATGATCATGGTAATGGTGGTAATAGAGGGCCTCTACCCTTTGTTAAAGCTAATTAAAGCTTGTAATGGAACGAAAACGACGCGACGCGCGCTCTACCTAGAGGCCCTAGCTCTACCTATACCGTGAGGACCTTTATGACCGTCCTCATGATACATGGGGTGCGTTCCGAATCGCGCTTGAAACGAATCAAGCCTGGAGCTGTCGTTCCGATGACAAGCTTTGAAGCGTGCGCGCGAATCGGAACGGTCTTCATGCGAAGATTGCGCCAGAATAGCATTTTCAAAAGAGTGCGTGAGGTTGAAGATTGACTGACTGCGGTATTGTACATGATTATCCGTGCCTTTAATTAATGAGGTCCATCTGATGAAATCTTAAAAGGATAGCCACGTATTGGTATCACGAGGAAGTGATAAATATACGCCTTTATGTGAAAGTACGTGTGTACATGTGCAACTAAATATACTTCATGTACAAGAACGTTGTATTGACAACGTTATTATCTCTAACACAAAATTGTTGTCGGTTAAAAATGTCACCGAATTTTAATTATGAAATTCATAAAAATCATTTACGGGCGCGATGTTTTCGTTAGAATTTTAATGTAATTTAAGTAGTGTTTAAAGTAATGTTCCGTTCGTACAGCCAATCCGACGTGACTAACACTAGTTTATTATCTGTTCAAAATACAACGCAGACATCTTCGAACTGAAGACGCCTCCAGGACGGGAGAGAAACGTTGTCAAGAAAAACAATGACGTGGCCGATATTCCGGAAGAAGAGAAGGAGCATCTATTTAATATGCTACATATATGACTAGAGCGGGATTCCGTCACCGGCTGACTGATTCATTCACTTATCAACGCACGGCCCGAGCCCGATATTCCTTAAGAAGTACAAGAAACTGTACCGAAGTTAGAATTTCGGTGTAGTAGTTTTCACCTTAACCTCATCATGCGCGGCATAGTTCGAGGATGACTAGCACCAAGTATACACTAGCATTGATATCATACTTAATGTTTTGGCATCCAAAAGAACGTTTAACAACACAGGAGATAATTATTTTGTAATGGTTGATACACAGGAATATTGTTAATACATCCCGGTTTTAGGGAAATTTAAGATTGATTGCTAACGATGGAAGGATAGATGATGAGAATAAAAGGCAGGTGTATTCCGGAAGTAAAGTCGAAGGTGAATTGTGTGATGGAGTACACATCAAGGAATGTGTGATTGTGTAGAGACGCAAAAATCGCAGTTGACGAAAGTGCTCTCCTCCCAACATTATGTGGCAGCGAAACCTGGGTACGACAGAATGAACATAAAATGTAGTGTGTATGTGATACCTCAGAAATGTTTGCGACAAAAGTTGGAAGGTTAAAAATAATTTGGTCGTGATAGAATGTGTTGGAGTATCATCACTCTTAATTATCGGGAAGCCGTTCTCCTAGGGCGCTAAATGCTTCGAAACGAAATATGCGAAAAAATCGCTCATGTGATGCACAAGGCCATAGTAATGTACGTAAAGGCCAACATTTCGTCGGACTTTATGTGCTTTGTTGCGTTTCTGAGATATGGTCTCGCGCAATTCCCCCAACTTGATGTAGGACCGCCCAAAGCTTGAGAAATGACATTGTAAAAAACTGAAAACGGGATAAACAAATTCATTTGTTCAAAGTCTATTGAATATTTTGCTTTGAAATGTTGGGTACCAACTTTTTACTTTTAGAGCCTTATATTGCCGGCCCCGGTGGCGTTTTCGCGGGTTTCCCGTCGTCCTCGGGCAAATGCCGGGTCAAGCCTTCCCCGCTCTAATCCAGTGAAACTATTCCAGTGAGAGGTGTAACCTGCCCTGAAGAGGCGAAAGCCTATAACAGGGTCCACATTTGTGTTGTTATTTCTGTCTTGTTATTTTGTTATTCCTCTTCTATTCTCTGTACTATTTTCGTTATCATTCTTCTATTCTCTGTACCTTGCAAGTGTGGAAATAAACACCTTTTGAATTGATTTGGCGGCGGGGTAAAGTCCTCGCCTGCTAATCTGAGGGTCGCGGGTTCGAGTCCCGCCTAGGTCGGTTTTTCGCATACCCAGGGTATGGGTGTTTCTGTAAAAGTTCTGGTGGTTCAGCCCCTGAGAAACCTGTTGACAAGCCAATGGCTTATCAGGATCGCAGGGGCATATGGGCCACCAGAATCGTCCGAGAGAGCAAAAAAAAATATTGTTTAGGCATGATGTATATGTTTTTGCATTGTAAAAAACAGTTGAAAAAAGCTATTTTTTAAGTAGTGGATCAACAATGAGACTAATTTTGATGAGGTTAGGCGCATTGTTGTTTTTTTTTACATGCACAACTTTTGTTTGAAATGTTTTCCAGAACAATCAATACCTTTTTCTTTAACCTGGAATAACACATTTTCACTTCTTCATTGTGAACAACAATTTTTCCTACAATTTTTAATGTGACCCCAAGGATACTATCATTATGAATAAGTTCCATCCATCAAATCTCGGGTATCAATATGTGTGTAATTTCATGTAAAAATTCGACTCGTCTAAAATCCCCAAATCCAAACCTTTCAAATCAACTCTCCACGCAAATCGTTCAATTTGAATGATTTGTATTCAAATCGTTTTTTAATCATTCGATTCTTCATCCAAACCATTCGTTTAGAAAGAATTGAATCAAATAATTCTTGAGTCACCCTAATCTCCACGAAAATTGATCATTTTGAACGATTTGAATGAAAATCAGGATTCAATTAATTCGGTTCATGCACGAGAGTCATTCATTTTTCCGAAATTCCACAACATCACGCTTGATACTTCTCGTCCTCTAAAAATACTAATGTCCTACCGTTCAGTTCACTTCAAAGATCATTTACCAAAACTACGCTCAGACGTATATTACACCTTGGCATATAACTTCAGACAAAAATTGATTAGGACGTTCATTGATACCTAAATACTATCGTCGAGCTAGTCCCCAACATTATCGTGCATGTAAACCTTCATTACTATTTGAACGCAACCTTTACCCCATCACATCGAATAGAAATATGTACCTATATAATTCACTTTTACAATTTTGGTTCGCCCTGTCAAGGGTTTTTAGGTATTTATTGTAGCATATATAATTACATACGGTGATACATAAGTTACCTTTCAATAATTTCCACTAAATCTCCAGGCACACACAGTGGCACTTAAATAAAGAAACAATCCTTGCTAATATGATTAAGTGGAATAAATGAAAAGATAACTTTTGAGGTGGCAACATTTACTGAATGAAGCATAATGAAACAACAGACATTATATAAATAGAAAAAAAATCATCACCTTTTCACCTGGACACGAACAACCACACTCACTATTGAAGATCATCTTCATCATCATTGGTGCTTCTGTCCGCAGACAGGTTTCAACGGTAGCGTTGTTTCCACAGCATTCTGTCCTGGGTCTCTTTCTTCATCTCTGCATAACTCATTCCTTCTTTTATATCCCTCAGCGTTCCGTGCAATCGATCCGTGCGATCGGCAATTGTTAACGAAATATTGCCCACAATCCGGCGGGAATGACTCTTTTACGCTTGAACGTAAAGTTATAAAATCGGCCCCCTGCTGTTCGCAGAAGGGAGGGACATTTTATTTCCAGTAGTCCTCAAGAGTATCGTAGATTGTGCCTGTGATTCGATTAAATATGAATTCACAAATAAGGGATTTGATGATGATTCAACGATTTATTTCGTCGATTATGTGCGATTCGGTTTCAGAAAATATTTCCGAAATCCGATGCTACTCGACGGCTAAACACCTTGATGCACGCTTTTGTATTGACGGGCACAGAGTTGAAACGTTCCGTTTAATCGTTTTTCCGATCATCCCTCCTTAATATATATTTGCATGGAAAGCCTCAGTTGGATGACACTAGTGAAGTTAGCGACAGGGATTTGAATTTCATCCCGTTGGAAACTCGGGGTCAAAGTTTGGATGGTTTTCGCCGTGGTTCTGACGAGCACACACCCCTTCGCTCCCCTTTCACACCGCGTACTCCTCTGTGCCCCTTAAGGGGGGCCGCCTTCAATGAGCTGAGCGTGCTCCTCGCATACGGATCGTTTCATCTTGGAAAGGAGGCGGTCATTCGAGTTATCTATTCGATATGAGCATGTATCGATGGTTCTCATTCAGGGGGTTTTACACTAGGAGGTTGACTACTGTAACGATAGAGCGATTAGTGACCTGGAGGCAGGGCTTTGATGTGTAGACGGGGAAAGAGAATAGGGCGGACAAAGATAGGGAACATGACGAATGAAGGGGAGGAGGGAATGAAAGGAGGTGGAGGGAGTCCATCCTGGGGTGCTATTCTCTATCTCGGAGCTACCGATGCGGTTGCTTCGAATAAGCTACCAGAATTGGCTACCAACCGTATTCTCTAACTCGCGGGAGATTTCTCAAGAACGAAAAAGGAAGTGAAGAGAAGTTTGACGAAAGGCGGGTATGAGAGTATTTTTAAACCAAATCCACGGAAACTTCATTTCTGGTGACGTCATTCTTAGAACCAATAGGAAAGCTCGTCTCAATGTTTTTCCGTGGATAAAACTGGTGAAACCTGTTTTTAGACCGATTTAAACGGTGAAGATGTTCGTACATCGTGTTTAGCGAAAAATGCCGCGCATTAAAAATTATTCGAGAAAAATTCTAAATTTTTTTATTTTCGCTCACATAATCTCGTGAACAATCATTAAATACGAACGCACGACGTCCATATTGGCTGTTTTGGTCTATTGTAATAAGATTGTTCGTAAATATATTCGGGAATTAGGGTTCATGTCAATTATATGATTCCATATGATTCGCGCTATTTGCTTTCGTCAATTACTCGTTGCTTCAAATCATTTAAATAATATACGAAGATGAAGCTTTTAAAAGAAATGCGAAGGTGATACACGTTACCACGGCCCACTAAGTAACCCATTATGGGCTGGAATCACGTAACTCACCGAAGGTAAATATGGCTTTCCGTCACTCCATTTCATATCTTTATTGTGAAAAATCCCGCTAATGGCGAAAATAACGAACTAACCCAGTGAAAGTGCAAGAAATGCGCATTTAATAAATGTAAGGAACATACCCGTGCGTTGGATAATTATAGATAGATAAACGTTATAAAATGACCAATATTTAAGCAGGGTATTCAGAGGCCGCGCTTCGTGAGGCTACCGTGGGAGCTTATTGGGGCTACGCAAGTAGCTTCGTGACATTTACAGAATATGGGTGGGAGCCTAATATGCTACCGGTAGCTTCTGCTTGCTCTTTCTCCGGTAGCTTCCATGATAGAGAATACCGATGGGAGCAGGTAGCTTATTGAAGCATCTTTTCACCGGAAAGCTCCGATGCTTCGAGTTAGAGAATAGACCCCCTGAAGCCGGTTAGCGTAGGTAGCGTAGCAGGGAGAGGAAGGAGTCTTCTGATGCATGCTCATGTACCTACCTGTATCGATGATTTTGATGTGATTGGCCGTCCGTATGTCGAGGCAGGGTCAAGGGAGATGGATCTCGCGATGGAATCAGGGGTTTCGTTGGGTTGGGTAGGTGTAGTGGTTACGGAGGGGGAGGAGGTGGGTGGGGGGGGCGTGGGTACGGAGGGGCGGTTCCCTCTCGCGTGGGTTTGTGCTCGTGGGGAAGCTGTCCTCCACGGACGAAAGCAGTCGCGATTTAATGTGGACTCGTTTGCGAGAGGTGGAGCGTTATATCTCGGCTTCCCCTTTTTCTCTTTCGTGCAATTAGTCCTGCTAACGCTAATATTCAGCGGGATAAACTTTGTTCCCCTTATTTCTAGGTAAATATTTTGATGCACAATCGGGTTTCATCAATATGTTGATGACTTCAGGTTTCGATCTATTCATGTACGCGGACCGTGTAATATAAACTAATGGTGGAGTGTGATCTATTTAGTCTTTTTTCCCTAGTACTAGACATATGCTCATTACGGACGAATCTGTCGAATTGAATGTAGAAACTGGAGATAGGGAATTCGTCTTGAGATCCTTGAGATGGAATGCGTTCACGAAATTAAACTTTTATCAGCCGTTTGGCTGGTAAATTATTCAAGACGAGCTCTGTATTTGAGATTTCGGTAGAAAAACCAATACAGAATCAACAGACTCCATAGAATTACGGGTTTTTTTATGGTCGCATTTTTGAAGGTGAGGTCTGGGCCACTTGCGTTTATGCACATCGCACGACTGCTCCTCACTCGTAAGACTTCGGGCGGAAGGGGAGATCGTGGCAGGGCGGATTGTGCGCTATCAGATACGTGACAGCTGTGAGAGATCCTGGTTCGTTTCCCGTTCCAGTCAAGTAATTTTTTTGATGGCGAACATCTTCAATTCAGAGGTCATGTCTTGCCTCCGTGCGCCGCGTGACTTCCTGTCGTTATATATGTGTTATTTCGGCCAAAAGATATGAGTAGAATTTTAATTAGGTGCTCCAACCGTTGAATTTATACGGCAGTATCTAACTTCATCTTAAATCCTAGACGTATTCGGAATCCATGCCCGAGGCGGGTTTTCGAACCCGCCACCTTTGAGTTCTTGTTAGGCCCTCTCGTTGTCTTCTCCGAGGCAAGAGATTGGTAACAATCGATTCCATTGCACGGTTTCGATTTATGCCATGCGTGAATCGATTGGCTCATCAATTTGCATGAATCAAATTAAATATTCATCCAAATTGCCAACAGAAACAAATTTCCTCTGCTTCTGTTGACAATTTGGATTAATCTTTAATTTAATTTACTCGTCAATTGCTCCCCTCTTTAATAATATTCATGAAAGCGTCCAAATGATGAATTTACTCGAATTTAGTGATTGAAATTAAAGCGTTTGAGCATAATGCGCTTTAGATTGCACATCTTGCTCAATTCTCTGAAATGAATCTGGCGCATTCAGGCAGTGTGCCACTCCCCACTTAATTGGTTGAGAGTTAATCGTGGGTGTTCCAGAAGAAACATAAACGTCTCCGCTTAAAGGCCAATGGTCAAAATCACTGTGTGTACGATCTCATCGTCTCTTCTAATTCGGACTCACCGAGTTCTCTTCCGCTTTCCATCGCTCTCCCCGCCCGAGCCCCGTCACTCCGTGGTGCGGCCCACGCCGTTGCCAAGGGCGAGAGAGTGCGGCCCACGCGTGCAATCAGCTCGTGGGGCGTGGAAGCAGCGCGGTGAAAGACTTCCTTGTCCCTTCTTCCCCCCGCACAGCCCCTCCCTCCCCCCCCTGGGAGTGAAACTGTGGAATGCGGCTTCGGAGTGATTGACTTCGCCTAATCGGCCGCACTGATCGGAAACTGCGATCTTCCCCCGAACACTTGGGCTCCTATTCTCCAGGTCTGATCACTAGGGTCGGTCGAAAAAAATCAATTTTTGTTTCGGAACGCTTGAGTGAGGAAAAGTTGCCTATTGTAAAAAGAAGAAAAACGGCAGAGAAAAAATTAGAATCAGTTAACATCTTCCGTTCGCGCATCGTACTTAAAGTTTATGAAATATTGCGAAAATCACGATATTTTTATAATTTTTTCTGTCAGCTAAAACTTATAAAATAAACACGCTTTAGTTCTAAAAATGCTTTTTTTATGATTTAAATAACCTAAATAAATTAAATTCTGATCAATTATATAATATTTACCGTTCGCGCAAAGTCCTAGAAAAAATAGAAATTTACCAATTTTTCGCAAATTTCACTGCGCAACTCTTCGCTCGTTTTGCTTGAAGAAAACGACCCAGAACTGGAGATGGTTGCACGTCGAGTTCTACCCTCTTCCTACCCAACCAACCATCCAATTGTTGTGTGTGGTGTTGAAATTGTATTTACAACTATTAAAAAAGATTTTCCATAGAGTATAATTATTTGGCTCACTGTGTTCTTAACATTCTTCTTTCTTTTTTATACCTACTACACATTTAAATTCTGATTTTTTTGAGAAATGAGGCATAGAATCAAGAACTCAGTGTTGCTTGGATTTAGCCATCTCTAGCTTCATGTCCATATACTTTATTCGAGGCCTCTGTCACAAATTTGACGCACCTCTCCACAGCCTGAATGTGACAGGGAAACTGATGGGCGTAGTGTCAGAATCGATGAGTGATTTAATATCTTCACTGAGGCCCCGCGGCATTGGAGGAGGATACACCACACAAGAATTCCAATTAATAATTTCAATGTAATCGGAAGCTTGAAAGTTTATCTTTGGTGGTACGAAATTTCTAACAGTCTTCTTATTTGGGACGGTTTGTATTGCTTTTTAGATCCATCTGTAACTGAGCTCCCGAATTTGTTCTCTTTCATCGACAAGCATTGCCAGCAAAACATTCTCGGCATTCTTTCTTCAATCAGCAAAATATTAATTTTTTTCGACCCACCCTACTGATCACATCACCTCGTAGACCTTCTCTATACCCTGTCCTACCGTTTCATTCACGGCCTTTGCTGACGACTATCTTTCCCTATTTGGCATTGGTCAATCATTCCATTACCATTTTTCTCAGTTTCCTCCATGAATGTTGATACATTTTGAATGGGCTTACTTTTTCCCCGTTCCACCCAAGCGCGTAATATTATGCCTTTGATTCGCTGAAGTGGGCTGAATTGTAATTTAATGAAGGCACTTAGCCGTTCTAAAAAATTTTCTCCACTGACACTTCCACTTCGATAGGATACTGATCGTTCCGTTTTTGAAGGAGATCGAAAGGCACTTCAGTAATCGTTGTGTTCAGAATCTCAAGTCTCGTGCTGTAATTGGTACTAGTTATGGATTTCAATCTTTTTCTAATTTCTTATTCTCATAGTATAGGTAGTATCCTCTGTGTAGGTATAAATTACGCCATCCAATCGAACGGAAATTGGACTTCGGAGTCAAGTGTTTATTCCACGACAGCCGAAACGCTCCGCGTGTTGTTGTTGCAGGCTCTGTTCGCCGCCTTTTCCCCAGACGAAACGTAGTGCACTGGCCCGGAAAAGATTATCCTATAATATTACCTTTTAGTACATACCTCCATAGGTGAAATGTTGAATTAATGAAAAATTATTATTATTAATTAGAAAAAATATTATAATACAGGCCGGGTACTCGGGAGGGGTTGGGCGGTTTTCGCAGCCACGTCCGACGCCCATCGGATAAATGGCTACGCTGCGTTGGGGTCATGCGTACGCAGAAGACGGAGTGACCTCAGGATGACGGCCTTCTGCTTGCGTGCAACTAGTGATTCTGCCTGTGCCACGCAGAACAGAATACACTTGATGCTATCTAGCAGCGAGCCCTTAACTCCACCGAGCACACCTATGATGAGGGCTACTAGTTTCACAGAGTGTCCGCGGTACATTTGCCGACGATCAAAAAGCAGGTCTTGATATTTCGTCCATTTTTCGACCTCCTTCGTATCCATGTTCGTTTCAGCCGGAGCCTAAAACTCAATCACGAACATGGAGCGTGTGAGGTGGTCGAGGAGAACGATATCAGGCGATTGGTCGCCTCCAACTGCCTGGTGGTGGAGAAGGAGTAATTCCACCAGATTGTGAATTTATCTTTCTCCACGACGGACTCAATATCTCCAGGCAGCACAGGTGTTGTGTCAATGCCATAATGGTGTTGAAGGTGAAAGTATTACACCTCCAGGGCCGCATTTTGCCGAGCTAAATAAGCTGACCTGCCGTAATAACTACAGCCGGATAGAAGGTGACTCAGTCTCCGGCTGAGCTCGGCACGCCCTGCACCTCGTGTCAGCAACCTCCGCCTTGACTATAATGCAGCGGAACACGAATTTGTTTATGGCACCATCCTGGCACGCTGTCTCGGACTTCAGATCGGTGGAGCGTAGGAAGGCAAACGTCAGCTCCTTCGATAACCCATGCTTCTCAATGTTTCGATAGAAACATCCATGCATGGGCTTATCGGTATGCGCCTTGAGCTAGGCCTTCTGCTCGGCTTTTTTTTATTCCGAGCATGAGGACGTTTGACTTGTATGACAAGAAGGTCGTGTGATCATCACTTCCGTCGGATGATGGGTCGAAGTCGAAAAGGCTGGAAAAGAAACGCCCCTGATCCCGCACTCTCGCGCTCTCTCACGAGATTTAGCAGGGGTCCTTGCTTTTTAACACTCGGCATGCTGTACCCAGGACAACTCATTTGTAGAGACAATCCAGACTGAATAGTCTTCTACCACCTACATTGCGAGGAAGATACAAACTGGCGACGGCATATTTCGGATGAAGACTTCTGTAGATGGTCATCATCTTCCTCGTTCCCCTATCGAGGATCTACAGCTCGTTGACGTTCCTTTTCATGCATCCGAAGGTATAGAGCAATGTAGGAATCGTGAACATGTTCCCGGCAAGATCCTTGTTCTTGCCAGACAGCTCAGAATTCCAGATGTTCCTGAGAGTCTGTCTGTACTTGGCGGTGAGCCTTTCCTTCACTGCTGCAGCCTCCCGCATTTGGCACTGGGGGAAGCCGAGATATTCGTAAAATTCAACGTCCTCGAGGTGACGAATGACGCGACTGTGAGAGTAGCTATATGGGCCAAACATCCAAATATTTAAAAAATAGGTATTTAATATACAGTAGTGTAGGAACCGCGAACATATTCATGGCAAGAACCTTGTTCTTACCAGAAAGCTCATAACTCCAGATGTTCTTGAGAGTCTGTTGGTTCTTGGCTGTGAGCCTTTCCTTCACTGATATAACCAGCTGCACTCGACGCTGGGGGACACCCGGGTTGTCATAGCTGTCATCGCCCTCCAATTTACGAATAACACTCCCGTCAACGAGTTGCACGTCTTCCTTGATCTCCGAAAATCTTCCTCTCGCCAGGTGGATGGAAACACACTTGTCCAATCCGAACTCCATCACTATAGCCTCACTGTATTCCAGTACGGTGTCCAGGGCTGTGCGAAGGGCTTTTGAATTTGAAGCATATAGCTCAGGTCATCCATATAAGATAAATGGGTGACCTATAATGCTTTCTGTCACCTGTAACACCGCACATATATTCTCTACCTCGTCGCAGCCTTAGGGACAGAGGTCTGAGGGAAATGCAGAAAAGTAAGGGGCTCAAGCTATCGCCTTGAAAAAGGCCACAGTGGTATGTTACCAACTCTGTGGAAACTGACCGCTTGCCTGAAGGCAGGACGAAGCTCGTTTTCCAGAGTGGTAACAGGCGTTGGATGCAGGGCACAATCTCTAGGTGGACTTTCATCAAATTAATCATGGCGATCAAAAACTAATGCGAAGTGGTGTCAAAAGCCTTCTTGTAGTCCACCCAGGCCATTGATAGGTTTCGCTTATGCCGCATGGCATCCTGGCATATGCACCTATCAATAAGCATCCTTGCATCTCGCGATTCCCCGGTTTGAGCCCCTCTGCTCGTACACCTCCTCCCACACAGGCTGGACGTGGTGGAGGATAAGGTCGCTCGAGATCGAGGTGAATGCCTTATATACAGTATTGAGGCAGGTTATGGGGCAGTAGTTCTTTGTAATGGACAAGTCTCCCTTCTTAGGTATCAGAACCGTGCGTCCATCAGTCAGCCAAGGTGGAATTTGTTCTCTACCTATCAGGAAGGACGTGAAGATTCTAGCTAGGGGTTGGTGGGTGGAAGTAAACTTCTTCCACCAGGAGTTATTCACGGCGTCCATTCCTGGAGCCGAGAAGTTCTTATTGCCAGAGTAGGCTTTCTTCACGTTACTTTTTGTGACTGAAATAGGTCCGCCCACATCTTGTAGGTGGTGGTCACATAACTCTTTTAATATGCCTATGGCCGGAGAGTTTCCGTTGAATGGCTTCGACGTGTCGTAGATATCCTTCCAGAAACATTCAACCTCTTGGACGGGTGGCGGAGATTTGAAGACAGGCGGAGGTGGTCGAAAGAGACGGGTCGGTTTGAGGAGAAAGGTAGAGTTCTCCCTCACGGCCCTAATCCTCTCGAGGAGTTTTTTCGGGCCGTGGTGAGTGCCCGTACTCATTCGACCGCATGCTGGTCATTGGTAAGCAGCACGCTTTTATTCATTGCGTATTTTTATTCAGAGGTTAGTCTTCCGGTTCTTTCGCTCTGGTTATTTTTCGGTTTTTCCAGAAAATAATCGTGTACTCCGTTCACTCAGGTTTACCTGCGCAGGAAAACCTGGGCAGCTGCCTGCAGTTTCTAGCAGCAGAAGCACATAGTAGCAATGTTCCCCGAGAGAGTGCAGGCTTCCGGTTATTTCTCTCAGGTTATTTTTCGGTTTACCAAAAAATAAACATTCATGATTAAAAATTACGTTGTTAAAATGAACACACTTTTTTATTCTAACCGACCCAGGTTTCAGCAGCTATGTGCCATTATCTAGGTGTTACCTTGATACTGACACATAATTGATCGTGGTACCAAGAGAATGGCGCATAGTTGCTGAAACCTGGGTCGGTTAGAATATAAAGTGTGGATTCAAACAAAGTAATTTTTAATCATGAATGGTTGTGACTTCCACAAAGTTAAGCCTAATACCATTTCTTATGTGCAAAAAAATAAACAAAGTTTTGTGTTAAAAATAAACAAGTACTCAGGTTAACCTTCGATGTAAATAACCGAACCAGTTAACCGGTCAGGGAAAAACCAACTATGGATATAACCGGTTATTTATGCCCCTCCCTAAAATTAGGTGGTCTGCCTCGGCGGAGGAACCCTTGAAGAGCTGAGGCAGTGTTTCTCCGATCGGGGAGCATATTCGTTCCCTTGAAACAATATCAGGTGATAGATGCCGTAATGTCGCTTTGAATCGCTTACAGATTACGATATTCCGAATACTTTCATTCAACTGAATGGAAATTTTACTTACGGCATATTTCTGTGAATACTCGGAATCGTATCGGCTCTATGGCTGAAGTGGATGAAGGTCTTAGTTTGGACGAATGGAGAATCGTTCGGAAGGTCTTGCTCAAGGTGTAAAAAACATCACCGCTATTTCCTGAACAATACGAAATGCATGAGTACGGGTGACATTCAGCGTGAGATTCGAATTTGCTTATCGTGGTGCATGTATAACATCTTTTCTGAGGTTTATGGAAATCAGTGACCTGCGTGAAAAGGAAGTCCTGCCACCTACCTATCCCTCTCACGCAAACAATAGCCCGAAGCAATAAAGTTGTCATATTTGTGAAGCTGACATATTTAGTGGTCGGTACTTCCATCGGGTCCAATACATTGATGGGTTGCCCCAAAGACCCCTCTCCCTCAAGATTAAATGTTTTCACCGCCTATTTGTTGAGCTCGAAAAAATTCATCAGCGCCGGAATCATTCCGCGAGAAAGAGATGGGTGTAGCCCGAGAAGATCACGATTTCGTCTTATGTTTCGTTTCGATAGTTTCAGTCTTATTTTGTCAGTCACTCACTCAGTTGTATTAAAGTTTATTGTTATACTCCCTTTTTATTCGTGGTCATGGAAACTGTTGCAAATGTAGGTAATCAGGCTGTGGAAAAGAGATAATTTTCGTATTTCCACGACGCAGTCACAGATCGGAAGGTTAAATAAACATGTTCACGTGGGCTTTTTAAACGACTTTCCGGAGAGTTGTTTATGAATAGCCAAAGCCTTGAGCTGGAGACGCTGAGGCCTCGCCTCTCCACATTTGGCCATTGCCACTTTGAGAGAGCGCCCGCTCGCTGCCGCATGAATTACATTCCTCTCTGCGGCGGAGATATTAAACGGCGCGCGGAACGCGGTCGTCATTTGCAATTGGGACCGTTTCTTTTCGGCTCCCCCTGCGACCCACCAGTGCCCCCACACCTCATGAATCACATGCTTTCCTCTTCCCCATCATGCCTGTCTACCTTTCGTCCCCTTTCCATCTTCGACCGGCGCCACGAATCTCTTTCCTTGACCGATGCTGGTGATGCCCGACATCTCCATGTCTGACATCGTCACCAGACTCCTGCGAGTGACGGAATTCTATCGTCAACGATACACTCTGTGGTTTTAGGCTTTACTTTGTAGAAATTATTAGTATCCATGCTAATTTTTACACTTTGTATTTTTTCTACAGCTTTAATTAGCGGTACAACGCGGCTAAGAAATTGTACCTGATGATGCCGTAGATCGGCGAACGCGTTGTACCGCTAATTAAAGCTGTAAAAAAATACAAAGTGTATAATTTAGTATGGATTTCATCGTCAACGTTATACTGGCGTAGGAACTAGAATCTAATACCAGGATTTAAAAAATACTGCATTCATACTGTTCACAGAAAATTTCTGTTTTATTATCACTTTTTAACTTAATTTAACTAAAATACCTAGAGACGACGCAAAAGGGTCAGGATTGATCGTATTCAACTTTCATGGTGTACTGTACGAAGCAGGGACATCTAACTCCACGTTATAAACTGGGAACGTTTGACTTTGTTGAATATCGCTCTCGTAAGTATTAATGTTATCCAAATGCCAAAGATTCTGATCATTCCTTGAAGACGCGATAGCCTAAAGCGGGGTCCGAATTAGTTGTTGTTTTTGTTATTTGTTGATGTGTTTGTTATCAATTGTATGTAAATGCTGAAATAAACATTTATTTAACTTTGACTCCACGTTATAAACCTTTGAAATTGAGTAACATACACATAATGAACATTTCCTCCAGGAAAGTCGCAACTAGGGGCGGATACTACACATTTTCATTGTACAAATGGCGCAGGTTAAAAATTACCGCGGAATTCAAATACATAATGTACTCCGATACTCCGCACTCAGATATCCGTAGCCTTAATGACAGCAAGCGCTAAGGCCCTCGAGGCAATACAGGAGTGGTGCGATGCGTGACAGCTAGAAGTCAACTTGAAAAAAATGCGTTGTCAAGAATTTCGGGAAACGGAAAAACTCTCCTTAAAACAGCTATTGCATACACAATAGCAAATCAGAGACTGTGGAATCAATTAAATACCTCGGAGTCAAACTGACGAATGATCTCTCGTGGGGTAAACATGTTCGGGAAATTACCGGCCAAGCTAATCGTAAATTGGGATTTGTTAAAAGAGTATTTGTCAAGTGTGATGATAAAGTTAGGGAAATCAACTACTTCTCCCTTGTTATACCCCACTTGGAATACGCTGCCAGTCATTTATCCATTTATACTTGGAGGAAAAAATTACGTATATTTACAATGATCCAGGAAATAGATAAATTAGATATGGGGTCAATCCATTTGAACTTATCCAAAAATATAAATTGGTTGCTTGACCAATTTTAAAAAAATTGAAACTTTCCTAGTTTTTACTCACATGTCTTAAGACATTAAAACTTTTTTCAAATTTTTATCTCAAGTGGTTTACCTTGGGCGGCCATTTTTATAATGTTGCGCAAGCCCATTTTTCCGTTTGTAAAGGTTTACGTAAAAGTCTTTTACTCTAAACGTATTTATCCTTGAAGGATGAAATAAAAATCATTTTGTTTGTAATTTCTTAAGGCAAAACATAAGTCCAGTAGTTTGTGTACCTGTCTCTATCCTTTCTCAGGTAAAACTACTAGCAAAGTTTAAAAAAGTTACGATTGAAATTTCAATATTTGAAATTTTTTTCTAACAGTAGAAATGAATTATGCAGTTTGAATTATTTTTTTATTTTTAGATATATGCTAGTAGGTTTATAAAAAAAATCAATTGTGATATACGTACCCTTGAATGGTTATAAATTTTTAAAAAGTCACTTTTTTTTAAATTTCAAAGTGTTGCTTTGAATAACTCTGATGGGGTAAGAGATAAAAATTTCAAATTAGCAGAACTTACGGTCTTTGTGTATTTGTACATAGCATATAAAAAATCGTGTTGTGTATTTTACTAATAAAAAAGTTACTACCTCTCAAAAATCATAAAAAGTCACGAAGAAAAATTCTGTTTTAACGCGGGTCTAGGGGGACGGAGTTTACATCCGTGTTATCGGAAAACTGCGTTATCATGGGAAATTGGGTGGGAAGTAATAAAAAAACCCGTGAATCTAAATATTATAACTAATTAATTTGCGTAAGACAATAGCAATTGATGTTTTCTGATTTAAATACACGCCGTACTTTGACGGGAGTGACATGCTCCGTATTTTCTTTTGGTGCGATAGTTGATAGTTGGCACATAAGTCTTAATGTTTTGCAAATGTAAAAGATGAAGATGATCGCAATCGCTCTGTCTCTCTAACCAATTCATCCCTTTACTGATGTTATCCAATACTTTTCCTATTTTTGACGTCTCTACCTCACATTCGTCTTCTACTTCTTCATTCTTGCTCTCATCTTCCGATAATGAAAGTGTTGTTCCGCGGCTCTGGACTGCCGCCACAATTTCTTCATCGTTCTTATGGGCAGATACAGGAATTTCTTCATCTTCACGCGCCCAGGCCGCGACATCATTCGCATTTAGTCTATCAGCAAAAACATTTGAAGCTTAACGTGCATCTTCTTCCGTAAAACCCAAAAACACGTCTCCGTCTTCCATGCTATCGCCCGCTATATATATGTACTTCGAACAGCAATTTTGAATTGTAGCTGAAGTTATTTTCATCCATGCCAATCTAATATTGTACGATATATTCTTCAGGGTAACTGTTTTCAGGATTTCTTGTACTTGCAGTTCTGAGTTTATGACAGCGGCGAGCAATTCCCGCCGATAGTGGCCTTTTAATGCTCTGATAATCCCTTGGTCCAAGTGCTGGATAAGGGCAGTGGTATTTTTTGGTAAAAAAAATTGCCACAATTTTACCAGAAGGATGGTCAGGACACATATCCAACAGAATTAGTGCTTTTTCTTCTAACTTTGTCATCGTAATTCTTTACCGATGGTACAAAATCTTCATTGAACCACGATATAAATATATCACGAGTCATCCGCATTCTTACTGTTTTTATAAATGGCAGGTAGTGCTGTCATATTAACGTGCTTGAAACACCGAGGACTTTGTTTTTACTGATACTGAAAGGTTTTATTTTGTGACTTCCTGATTTGTTCTCGCAGAGTAATAAAGTCAATCTCTCTTTGCTCATTTTCATTCCGGATTTATTTGCCGACTTCTTAATATCGAGCGACTTTGTTGGAAGCAATCTGTAGTAGAGGGCAGTTTCATCACAGTTATACAATTGCTCTTAAGTCTACTCACCCTCTTCAATCATCTAACGCAAAGTCCCACAGAACTCTCTAGGTACTTCACTGTCACTGGAATGAGATTCTTCTTCCATGTTGACTTGTGCCATCCCATGGCAAATTTTCCACCTCGATAGCCAGCCAGCGGAAGCAACAAAATCATCAGCACCACCTATTTGTTTATTTAATTTAATTGCATGTGCTTGTAATAGTGGACCAGGTAATGGAACACCTTCACTGCGCTTCTGAATAAACCACGTAAACAAAAATTCATCCAAATCACTAGCATGACTTAATCTGGCTTGTTCCTATCAAGTCCTTTTTTTGTCATCCACTTTGATACGTGCCACTTGATATTTAATGCCGAAAATGCAAGAGCTGAAAATACCGATTCCTTTCTGCCTCACCCTCCTTTCTCCCTCGTATACCGTCACTAGCTGGACCTTACTCTTCCTCCCTCACCCCAGCACTCCTCTCACTACGCCCTGACAAAGTTTTTCAAAATTTTTCGATTACACCGTAACAAATAAATATTAAAAACAAAATAAAAAACAATACTTTTGAATAATTAAAAAATCTACTTCACTCGCATTTAGGATAGGCTAGGGATAGAAATGCCAATTATAAAGATCAGAAACATCTTACAAAGCCTTACTCAGTGTGCCAAGAGGTTTCGCTTTAACAAAGTTTTTGTCATTGTTGAGAGATTGCAACTTTGTTATTAGTAAAATACACAATATAATTTTTTATATGTCATGTACACATACACAAAGACAGTAAGTTCTGCTAATTTGAAATTTTTATCTCTAACCCCATCCGAGTTATTCAAAGCCAAACTTTGAAAATTTTGAAAAAGAGACTTTTTAAAAATTTATAACAATTCAAGTGTAAGTATATCACAATTTATTTTTTTATGATAAACCTTCTAGCTTATATCTACAAATAAAAAAATAATTCAAACTGTATAATTCATTTCTACTGTTAGAAATAATTTTTCAAATATTGAAATTTCAATCGTAACTTTTTAAAACTTTGCTTGTAGTTTTATCATAGAAAGGATAGAGATAGGTAAACAAACTAGGGGACTAATTTTTTACCTTAAGGAATTGCAAACAAAATGCTTTGATTTCATCCTTCTAGGATAAATACTTTTATAGTTATAGACTTTAACGTAAACCTTTACAAACGTAAAAATGGGCTTGCAAAACATTATGAAAATGACCACCCAAGGTAAAATTTGATATAAAAATTTGAAAAAAATATTTTTAATGTCTTTAAAAATGAAGGTAACATCTTGGAAAGTTTCAATTTTTTTAAATTGGTCAAGCAACCACCCTTGGACCACATGAAATGGATTGACCCTATGGTCTTTTGGCATTTGCTGTGCATGGAAAACTTAAAAAATCACAGCTAAAGGATAAATAAATAAACAGACTAATAAAAAACAGAATTATAATAGCACATGATAGAGATTGCAATTTTTTAATTAATTATCTCTGACTATAGCGTAACGTGTATTCTACCGCTAATAGGTAATAACAGAAAAAAAACACATGGAACATTATGGGTTCGCTTCTTTACTCCGTTTGAAAATTTTGTTATGCTATTAATTTTTGTAATGTTATCTGTAAAACTAAAGAATTACTAGGCACTATACATCTAGATATAAGAACGTTTGAGCAGAGTTGTATTGGTGTTGTGCGAGATAAACATATTTTACATCGAAGTTTATACACCTTACACTGAGGTAAAACAATTTTAAAGTACTCCAAACATCTGAGAAGTCCGCGCTGAGCAGTAGATGTATTTTAACATTGGAATGGAACACGTGAATGAGCAACTAACGGCAGCACCGCCGCTCGCGCTTCGGGATAAAAATACCAATCGCTTAGAAAATGGTGCTTAATAGCACCTAACTCTTGCTCCATCGTATAGATGAAGTATTTCACTGGACATAGCATATAGTCTCAAAACAACATAATGCACGATTTTTTTAAACACCCAATTGACTTCGGTGAGTGACGTGACACCGTTGAAGAATATCTTGTCACTGTCACTTACGACGACACGAAGAGGTGATTTGGCAGTGTATAAATATTGTGCAGATTTCAAAATGAGTAAATCATCTAATTGTAAGCTGGAGATATATCTAAGCCGAGTTGTAATTCGCTCCCTTTTCGAGCGCAAGAAAACTATTTTCAAGTGCTGGCTCTGGTCCCCTGGATTCGGGTCCGCCTGTACAAATCGGACACGCGTCATCAAACGGTGGAATTTCATTTGTCTAGATCAGCGGTTCCCAAACTGGGGGTCGCGACCCCCAGGGGGGTCGCGGGCCGTTCGGAAAGGGGTCGCGAGATGAGGATTGTAATTACTTTAAAAAAATATCATTTGAATGTACACATTGTTTGTTATTTTTAGGGGGTCGCGGCTAAATCGTATGGGCTAAAATGGGTCGCGGAAAGAAAAAGTTTGGGAACCGCTGGTCTAGATGATTCCTCTTCATCACCTCTTTTTTATTATGTACTTATTTTTTTCTTTTTTCAGAAACATGTAGACCTTTTTCTATATAGACCTATATCTCCTGAAAGAAGAAAAAAATATTTACCTAAATTGCGTTTGGTTAATAATGTTTTAATCATTTATCTTTTTTATAAGAAACTCTAAGACGTTTATGCAACTTCGTGAGAAAATTGATTTTTGTCGCGTAAAGTGTGACTACTGAGCGACGCCGGGTCTCTCCACCTTTCATTCTCCAAGTAATCCTTCCATTACCCGCCTACCCACCTAACCTTAACGTTGCAAATGGCCTCAGCTGTTGGAAGCCTCCCCAGATATTCAAGCCAAGCAAAATGGGACTTTGTTGAGGAATTTGACCTTGTTTTTACGTACGAAACGTAGACAGTGAAGGAACAGTGATTTTAAACTGAAATTGACAAATTTTTCGCCAGACTCTGATTAGACAGCTCTTTATATTTTTTTAAATTACACCATTGACGATTAATTAAATCATGCAGACGAATCACATTTTGGTGCACGATGTGTAGTTGTACTCATTGGTGGAAGTTTCTCTTTTTCCGTGAGACGTCATCTTTTTCCTCGCCTATTGCCCTGTACCTATTAAAATTGATCAATTTTTCGACGAAAAAATGAACACGATTCTTGAATATACCTAATATTCAAGTAAGCAATGAATTTCAAATGAAGAATAGTCTTAAAATTCTGACCTGCGGAGACATTGCGATTGCAGAAAATTGGAAGTCAATTAAGCGAATAATGCCTACAAGATTATGCGCTCCAAGAGGAGTGTAGGCAGACATAGTATACCTACACAGTTGTTTGTGAATGACGGAGTGTCTTTTCTGAATCTCATAATTCTGGTACAATGGCGGAAGTATTTGATGACCGGCGATGCCTTGCCTCCCCTTCGATTGCTTATTTTCCTGATTCAAAACAATCGTCTTGAACGTATGTTCGGGAGAAGAAGGAAGCAGATGAATGCATGGTAAATGCCTGCATTATGGGAACTGTGTCGTAATCTGCTATTGTTTCGCGCCGCTTCTGAGAGTATCGACGCATGAATACGTTCCAGAAAAAGAAGACGTCAGGGTCTTAGTCATGTTATGTGGCGCAGTGGAAGAAGGGAAAGGTGGGAGGGTGGGCGAGGCGACTCAAAAGGGAGGAGGCCGCGAAATGACGTCCCGACCACGTGACACAGCCTATATTCGGAGTGCTCCTGCCAATCTTGGACGAGGAGATTGATATGTGGTGGATTGGAGAGTCTGTTTGTTGTTTGCTTTGTCCAACTGTAGCCAGTCGACGAATCGATATGTCAATATTTCAATTTTTCGCACTCAACGTGACGGCTCCGGTAGGTTCTGCCTTACTTGGTATCCAAATGAGAGACGCTATGCTTCTCATCTTGTTTTTAATAGGTCTATCGACCACGGTGAAAATGATTATTCATGTCCTATTCGGAGCTAGAAAAAACGAAGTTGTGCAAAGCAACCTACGATCTTATTCCCTAGTCTGAGAACGCTTGTGTTTTCATTTTTTCACTACGCACGAAGGGTTTTCTAATTTAAATAATCATCTTCATCTACAAAATACCCTGCAATCCATCTCAAGGGTGTGTGGCAGGGGTAATAATGATGAAAGCAAAGTTCTTGCGAGATGATTTCGCTTCCTCTCGCAGAATATTTCATGTCACTTTGGTATCAACTTATTGAGGAATAAGGTTTAAGAATACGAGAATCAAAAACCAATAAAAATTCTCACCTGTTCATTTAAACCGTTTATAATGCACTGCTTTCACTGAAATCATGTCCTCCTCATTATCAGCCGCGTATCCGAAGATTGACTTGGTGCAACTCTACCTCCACTCCTCTCAACTGGGCAATCCTCTCGACTCCGCAACTCCTCATTTCATGCAACGTCCCTCTTTTAATTTGCTTCATCCGTGGCCTTGCTCTCGAAAGTTCTTGCCATTTCTCATTTCTCCTTTGAGTCCAAAAATGTGTCCTATAAGTTTATCTCTTCTTCTCTGTTTTTTCATGTAAGCTTTATTCTCCAACACTTCGTAGAACTTCTTCATCATTGATTCTTCCCATCCTCGTGATCTTCACCATTCTTCGATTACACCACATTTCTGTTGCATCCAACCTCCTTTATTCTGCGTCAGTTATCGTCCAGGCTTCCTTTCCGTGCAAGAACGTTCTCCAAATACGAGTATATGTTGTAATATAGTTTCTCCTTACTCCTATGCTTGTGTTGTTTACTGTCAATAGGCTCGGTAAAATACCCTGGCTTGCGCTACCGGACTCACCGAATCTTTCTTGCTTTTTCCATCTCTGGTGATCCTATTTCCTAGTAGCAAAATTCTTCCACTTGCTGTAGTTCTTGTTGTTTAATAATAATAAAAAACCGTCTTAACAGTAAGTTTTAGACTCAAAGAGGTGCAGATTAGTGGACATTATTTTTTTAAGTGGGATCTCCTTACACAGCCCATGGAGCAAACTATGAAGAATTGTTAGTCTTATTTTTTATGTTTTTCTTGTTATATCAACAGAAGTACGCTAATTGCCCAAAAACATAGAAAAGTTGGTGCGTCCATATGTTTCCTGGGAAATGATCGTGTTATTTCACTTTTTCTCAAATTCGCTGTCTGAAAAAAGTAATTTTTTATCTGACAGACCAAGTTCCCCTTTTTAGTTTGTTATTTAATTTGCGTTAAACGAAAAAAGTGATATAAAAACAATAATTTAGTTGGCGTAAATAGAAAAAGCTGTTCTTCACAAGTAGCTCTGATAATGCTAAAAAAGAAAAAATTGTCTATTTAAGTAAATTAACTAGTAACGTAATTGAGGTTTTTATTGAATTGAAAGCTAACCATGGAATTATAGTCGATTTCTCCGGGCTAGCTTACCGCTACCGAGTGCGGTCCACCGGGTTGCAGATGGTGGGTTGACTTATAGATATGAAGGTTACAGAGATTTCGAAGAATGATGGGGATCAAATGGATGGAGAGAATCACCAACGAAGAAGTCCTACGTTGCGAAGAAAACAAGTATAATATAGTACTCTGAAAAGAAGAGCCAAACTCATTTGACACATTCATAATGAATAAAAACACTTGGTAATCTTCCACAGATTTAATCTGTGGACAGAAATCTGTGGAAGATTACCTAGTGTTTTTATTCATTATGAATATCGAGAACTTCCACCATATCCAGCCTGAAACAGTTATATTCATTTCACACATTTTGTGACAAAGTAGCCTGATTGAAAGCAATAATGGAAGGAGAAATGAATGAGAAAAATCACTGAGGAAGAATGGAATACGTTAAAGAAATTATGAAGTAAGTCGAATCCAAGAATTATGTGTGAATGAAGTGTTTGGCGAGGAATAGATTGAAGAGCTGCAGTCAACCAATCTTCGGATTGATGATGACTCCTGCTGATATGATGGTAGCTGATTCAAATATCGTTGAATCTTTTTGGGAATTTTGGGGGCTCTCAATTCATGATGCTCTTTAATATAATTATTAAGTGCAGTGGTGGTGTAATCTGTTAGCACGTAGGCCGTGCCGCGGGCAGCACTCCACTCGCCCCCCCACGCCCCCCCTCGCCTACAATCGAACCCGCGGTTGCCGTGTCGTCCACCTCGTACCCCAAACCCGGAAGGGACGCAGAAAAACGAGCAATTCCAACGCGAGGCCATTTTGAATGCGTCCAAGTTTGAATATTTTCAATGGCACTCATTCTCTCATCCTATTTGTAGAATACTAACGAGGATGTTAGAAACAGCGTTTTATTGCAGCGCCCCAACGGAGACGACGTTCCTTTGAGCTACCTTTTTTTTTCTTTCATCGAGATAATCCTTTTCCCCGTCGGTCAAAGGGATTAAAAGGTATAAATTGACACGTGGTCTATTTTTAGCGTACTCATGAGTATGAGGCCTGGATGATAAATTAAGAATTGATTCCTTACGGCTCTAAAGGAATTGAGTTTTGATTGCTTAGCGAGTCGCTATATTTTTGGTAGGATTCGTTTCAGACGGCCACTGAATTTTTTATGCTTCACTATTACGGTTCATGTGTCAACTGACTGGCAAAATGATCCTGTTTCGATTTCATGAAATATATCTCGAGGTTATAAAAGGGGTCTCCTTCTCGAGGAATTATTTCATATATACAATCTTAGAGTAAGCATATATGCTTACTCTATGCATGTGTTTGTACTCGTATATAATTATATGCTTACTCTATGATACAATTTAGTGGATAAATGCATTAACATACCAAGATCTTCAGGGCCGTTGAATTATTTTTTCACCGAGCGTTTTGGTTTTAAGTGGATTATTAATTGCGCATTCCGCTCTTGTAGGCTTTGTATGATTCCTGCGTCCAATTATTACTTTAACTGTGTGTCGTTTTTAAATTTGATGACAATTAATCACGACACTATTTAATCATGTAGCGCTTCCATTCTTCTTTATGTCATTTATGTGTTAACAACTGGTATCTAATTCGTGATATAATCGTGAGCAGGCGTCGAAATTACATTGACGTTCAATATTTGCTTACCTCTTTTCTTAGTGAGTCATGCGTCAGTCAGCTCCTCTGCATTCTGCAGTACGTATCGTTCTTAAGCCCGTTTTACACGAGGCACGTTTTACACGACGTTTAATTTGATGTAGCATCTGTTTTCGAAATCAGAGAATATATATGTATTCATAAGAACTCGCGCCTTTACATTCAAAACATATAGTTTATATTACCGCTACCGAGAATTTTCCCCTCCCCCCGCCATATTTACTGCAATTGCACTCATTCCACTAGTTTTCACGCTTTTACCACTCGGAATTATGGCAATTTCAAAACGGTGGCAGATTTAGTGAGGACTTCATATACCTACCCGAAATCTGGCGACCGATTTGGCTGCCCATATCCGCTCCCTTAATGATGCCTAACGAGTTTGGACACACTTAAAGATGGCGTCCTCCCTAAATTTCCGGATTTAGGTACATACCTAAATGGCGAGTTTGGACTCGGCTATACCCTTGCATAAGGACCTTGGGGCTGCCATCGGTGGGCCGTGGGCGCGCCCGGGAAACCCGGTTGGTCCGACCCGAGAATTGGGAGGGACGCGCGACCTTCCCGCCCACCTCTGTCTCAGGGTGAAATAAACGGAAAACGTCAAGTTTTAGCTTGGGTATGTTTCCTCCCTTGGCTCCGAGAGGGCACTCTAAATGCTCACAACACATTTCATTTTGTTATTGTCGTGGAGCGCATGTTGGGAGAGTAGCGCTCCGGACGAGTGCAGGGAATTCACCCGTGAATGCGACCGCTCCCTAGCGGCTCAGTTGAAGCAGTCTGTCATCTTTCGGAGCGGTCTTTTGGATCGCCACCTGCTCTTTGGAAGTCGGCGGGAAGTCTGATAACTCGGAACATTCACCATTTAGCAACGACAGAATGTATAACACTTTCTTGTTAAGTCCCATGTTTTTCAAGTTAAGAAAATGTAACATTAACCACTATATAACTACAAATACAATCGTTAAGTTATATTCTAGGTAAGAAATTGAATAACTTTGGTCACATTTATGTGATAGTTAATGATTGTATTTTCCAACTCACTAAAAATTATGTTTTTTAGGCTTTTTGTACCTCTTTGGAAACAATTGGATTTCACGTGTGGTATTTTCTATCGTAAAAAGACAGGCACTGAATACAGGTACAGAACTTCAGCTTGTGCGTTTTCTGACATTACGAAGGACTTTCTTAAGGGTTAATTATGTGTTAATGTTCGTTCTTTCTATGCTCATTATCTTTTTAAATGGTTCTTGCCCATAAAAAATGTCGTTGGTATTTTAAGTAGCTAGCAAGATATTGAGGAAAAGTCTCTCTCAGGAAAGAGCTGTATTAGGAAAATCGTCTCCCAAAAAATATTGTACGAAGCAGATATATACTGGCATGGTTATACTGGAACATATAAATAGAAAATAAATCGAAGGTTTGAGATGATTCATGTATCTTAAGGTAATATTATCGTTTTGGCTTGAATTTTTAAATTGAATATCTGCAGGTATAAGGCATCAAAAATGAATGTAGAGCTTTGAATTGATCTTTGACACCACCGCAGTTATTTTTTCAAGCACGCTTATCAGAAATACCGGAATTAAAAAATGGAGTATTTTTACAATGGTCATATGGGAATTGAGCGTGACTGGCACAAATACATTTACTCTCTACGAATATAAACCATACGATTCCATCATAAAACTAGCTAAAGATTTACTGAAACATTTGTAAGATCTTCTGTAGGCTTTGTAAAAATCTATCGTAAATTTAAATTATCTTAAGCGAAAAACAAACAATATGTAACGATTAATGCTAGAATCGATATTGTGAATGCTAAAATCGATACGACGGAGAAACACGGCAACAATTCATTTGTCTTTTTTTGTCGTTTATTTATCTACCCTAGGGAGGCATAACCGAATAAATAATATAATATATAACAGCGATAGTCCCTGGAAATTTCAGAAAACGAACCTATTCAACCAGGAAACAACACTATAGCAACAACATGTCGAAGAGAAATAGCAGATGCACGAGAGCAGAGGATGTCAACAACTATAGTGCCAACTGTAAATATTGAATATCGTTGCCAAGTCTCAGGCTTTTCGTAAACCACTTTCAAAATACATATTGAAGAGCAACAAATATTCTAAAAAACTCCCGATTGGCAAGTTTTTAGGTGTGAAGAAGATAGCAATTACCTGATGACGTGCTGGTGCTGCGTGTAATAAGTATGAGCCTTTTTCAGCTCAGTTATTGCACGTACATTTTTGGTTTTTCAGGCAATAGTAGTATAATGTAGTTTAATTGCTGTATTTCATATTAGAAGGCTTCATCACTTATGCGTGCACGGTAATATGCTACTTCATCATCATTAGTCGTTCAATCCTAAGCTTGGTTTCCTGCAGCCGACCACCATTCTACCCTGTCCCCCACCAATGCCTCTTGCGGCTCTTGTGTTTCTCATCACGTGTCTTATTCATCAGTCTTCCTCGCGGGCCTAACTACTCTTTCCCTTACGAATTTCTGGCGTCACAAGGTATGGACTATCCATCTAGGCCATACCTTCATGATAGTAAGCCATATGAAATTACGGCGATTTAATTCAATTCATAAAATTTTCAATGCCTACGTTCTTTTCAACTCGTCATCGCATTCCAAAGGGCATTTTCTCAGTTTGTTTTGAAATTCAATGGAAGAGGATTGTTCAGCATTTTCACTTCTCTCTGAACATTCCCTCGGGCATTCTCGAGTGTTTCGCCGCGCAAACGTAATTTACCGCGTTTAATTTCATTTGGCAAGCTATTGGTGTGTTCGGATGAAAATTGGCGTCTCCATATCTGGTGTGCGCTCGTGGAGGTGGGCCACTAGTTAGCTCGCGTCGTGAAAGTCGGAAGTTAATTTCTCTGTAAAAGTCGTCGATGGGATGGGCTCCTCCTCCTGCTTTAGGGTCCGCTCGCCGGGTAAACGTTCGCGAAATCTTCGCCGTAACGGTTGATCGAGGGGTCACATCCTGCCCCCGCTCCTTTCCGCCCCTCCAATCCTTCGCCCCCTTCCACCGACCACGCAAAGCGCCCCACCCACCTTATCCAACCGAGATAGCAGTTTTTTTTTACTTTTTGGCAAGCCTTCGAGCTCGGAATATCCAATAGAAAAATCTCTCGTGAAGGTGCGAGCCGTGCAGTGGAGTTTCTCTAACTACCCCATTATGAATTGATTCTGAATGATAATACATTTAGTAATAAAACCATGTTTTTTTTGTTTTTATTATTTTTTCTTTTATGTAGCGATGTAATGATTGTAACGAGTATGTACTCTGTGAGCATTGTCTCTTGATCCGGGAAGGCCTACGGCAATAAACGATGTTATTATTATTAATGCATATTTCGAGGAGTAGGTACGTAAGAGGAAGTGTTGGGTTGAATATGTTGGGGCTGAGTGGTGGAGAAGGTACTAAAATGGATGGACTGATTGAGAGGTGAGGGCTTGCTGAAGACGTGATGCCTGCAGAAAGCGGAGAACGCTTGGCAAGTGTGGATGAGGAAGGAAGAGTATAGGAATTTGGACGTCATCAGGAGAGAATAATTTTATATGAAATAATGAATAGTCTTCATTTTTCACTACCCTACTATTCATTTATTTACCACTGTTAAGTTTCTCGAGGTAGTATTCCATCTTCTTGCTTTGTATAATTTTTTTTAATGACATTATCAATATTTTATCTCCACGTTACAATTCCTTCAAAAGTACGCTCTTTGAAGTGACTTCTCACAGTCGTATTGGCAGCTTAAACTTTTCCTTGTGGTTGACAGCTTTCCACTTTTAGCAATCAATTATATCCCCCTGAAAAAAAAAGCTTTGGCTTTCCGGGAATTTTAATTTAATCTCAACTGCCGTTATTCCACTTTGCCATCTTAATTCAAGGCAAATTTCCGAGGGAGTTCATGCAAACTAGATTTTCTTGCCTTCGGTTTTCAATGTGGTGCGTGAGACTTAGTTGACCTTGATTAACCATGGTTGCGTTGATAAAAATGCGCTATAAATGAATGGTGCAATACTTGGCAGTTAGAATTGAATTTTAAAAAGTGCGTTGTTATGAATTTTTGGAAAAAGAATAACTCGGTCAACGATACGTACACAATTAATCAAATAAACTTATCAAATGTAGAGTCAGTTAAATACTTAGGTGTGACCCTTACTCAGGACCTGTCTTGGGGGAAACACGTTCGGGAAATATGCGGACAGGCTAGTCGCAAATTGGGATTTATCAAGAGAATATTAGGAAAATTCGACGAGAAAGTTAAAGAGCGATGTTATTTTTCACTCGTGAGACCTCACTTGGAGTACGCCGCTAGCATATGGGACCCTTACGAAGTAGGACTAATCTCTGAAATAGATAGAATACAACGGAGAGCAGCAAGATTTGTGAAAGGTTGTTACGATAAACTTAGCAGTGTTACCGAATTGTTGAAGGAATTAGGGTGGGAATCTCTAACTGATCGAAGGGAGAAATACAGGTTAAATCTTTTGCGCAAACTCGGAGCAGACAGTTTTTTGCCGGACGTTCAACACATACTGCTAGAGCCAACGTACTACGGTAGAAGCGATCACAGGAATAAAATAAAGGAAATTGACTGCCGAACCGATAGATTTAAAATGTCATTTTTCCCACGTACAATAAGGGATCATAATAGTTGCGATAGATCAATCACTTGAAACTCCCACCCTCAATAGGTAGAGTAGAATTTTCACTTGTTCTTAATAACACCACATAGTTACTAACTCTTCACACCGGTCGATTAGTCCGGCATTATTTTATTTTGTTCTTTGCGTGAGGTAGCATCTCGTAGTATTCATAAATTAACAGTATCAGTAATATTAACCCCTAGATGTGTCTATAGCATTTTTCTGCATGTTTGTATGTTCCTTTACGTATCACTCTCCCAGTTTCCGGTTGGACTGCGCACTGTTCTCCTGACTGCTTTTGGCCTGCGCCTAGAGCCAGGGGGAGCGTGCGAGGTTCGGATTTGTTCTGGGATGAGTGCTGCATGCCTGGTGTGGAATCACCCCGTGCCACACACCCCAGTGGTGGCTTGCACGGTACATCGTAGATGTAGATGATGAAACCCAAATCTGTCGCTGAAGTGTGACCAACTTTTTAAACAACAGGGATTGAAAAATGTTTGCAAATGATATTGCATGGAGTCATTGGATAACTGACTAACCGGACCAACGAATAAGAGCTTATAGAACGAATCTTAGTCAACTTTAGTGGTTTTCCACACATATATATACATCACTTGGAATCGGCCATCATTCCATCTTTACGTCACCATTCTTACATCGCATTTTGTGTTTCCTATTTTCTTTCTTTCACCCTCGGTTTGAACGAAATATTCATTATTTACCCCTTTGAGCGGTTTGAGTGAATGAATGAATGAATGGCGTACAATATTGTGTAGTAATTTTTGTAGTGACTATCGTCTCACCTCTATGCCAAAGTGGTTTCGTCAATTCTTTCCAGAAAATGTCTCTTTACGATTATTGTATTAGACCTAGTACCCAACTGCTGCCCTTCTGTAAAAGTGTCCTATGTGTTTGAAGGAAGTTAATCTGCTATATCAGCCCAAGTTCAGTAAATCAGGGTGTGGAGGTAATTGCTCCCCACCCCACCCGTCACCACACCCTTACATACCCCTTTCACACTTCGAAGCAAATCCCATTTTCGTCAGGGAGACGGGGTACTGGTCAAGATATCCGTGGGGAGAAAAGAATAAAACGATATATAATTGCATAATATATAGTTCGTAAGAAACTGGTTTATACCTATTTCGCTTTTCTTGTTTCACACATTTATGTTCACTCCCACACTTGTATTGCTCTTACATTAGCAACTCTTTTGATGTAGAGGATAAACATGACTAAATAAACATTTTTAGGCCCGGTTTTATAGTGAATGGTTTGCGTTAACCAAATTATGTCGTAGCCTTTTCGGTAACTTGACGAAAACTGATTGTTCAAGTACATAACATCGACTGTCGGTTACTTGAAGTGAGCGTTTTCGACGAGAGAATGCACTAGCTTCGGTTTTTATTCCAAGGTATTTTTTAACGAGAAATAAAAAAACTGGGCCGTAATGCAATAAAAGCAGCACCACCGTGTGGTTGAAGGAAGCTCATTGGTTATAGCGTCGGGAGTTGTGTAACTCTAGGGTGGTGGACATTATTACCGCAATCTCTAGATGCCCCTGAATCATTCCTTGCCCCCTTCCCCTCTTCCGAATCCAATTTCGCGAGGGGGAACTGGTAACCCCTTCCCCACATTCCCCGCTCTGCCCCATCCGAAGGCTTGGACAACTCTTTCGCCCCCCGCCCCCCCTCCCACTGCCGGACGTTTTTTCTCTCATCGCCTAATATGGCGTCGGGCGCCGTGGAGAGTATTCGCGCTCGGAGGGGGGTTGGCGTTTTGCAGAGAACAGTGCTTCCCCTTTCTTTCTTGATGTGCCCGTTTGGCTCAAATCGAGTGGGAGGGAGGGAGGGAGGAGGAGGGTTTGGTGAAGGACGGCGGGGCGATTGCGTCTCGCGCGCAGCGTAGCCGCCGCCGATAGATACCATTTTCCTTGCATCAGCTGTTGTCGCCGGGAGACGACGTGAGTTGTGTGTTGTCGACTCACTCTCTTCGTGGACCGCGCGGGTAAACACCCCTCCGCCGCGTTCTCTCTCGAACGGTGCTTGATGAAGGGACGTCTGGAGGTATTCGTGGAGAGAGATATTACTCATTGTGCTCGCATCCGCCGGGGAATTCCTCCGCACTGTGGACAGTTTGGTGCACGGTTACCACCGGTGTCGGAGTTCAATTCTCCCAGAGCCGTTTGTGTTTGAGTTTGGTGACGACTAAGACAAGTTATTGCAGCTGTTTCATATTCAATTTCTACCTTTGTGGCCATTGAAATCTCCGATAGCCAATTTCATTACCCGAGAACTTTTTCCACTGAAGGCTTTTGTGGTCTGTTTCGTCCTGAGCAGGCGTTATATTCTCCTACAGCCACATTTTCGAGTTTCGTGCCGAGTAGACAGTTACTCTAGTACAGTTACGTGCTCAGATACATTCTCTACAGGAATTGAAATCTCCTCGTCTCAGTTTCTGACGTGAACGCTTTCGTTTTCTGTTGAATCCCATGCGGGCGTTTAAGTAGCCAGGAGACGCAACGTGTGTTTATTGGCGTGAGGACGGCCTTTTGGTGGCAAAATGAGCAGTAGTGCGATATCAGCAGTCCGCCTCCTGGAGGACATGTTCCGGGACGTTAAGCTGGTGCAAGCGGAGGAGAAAGAGAATGTCCCGGAGAGGGTCGCGGCGGCGGAGGAGTCCCTAGGGGTTGACCGGAGCGACTGTGAGGTGCACGGCTACCGGAGGAGGTCCTCGATGGGCTCCACGGGCGGCTCGCTACTGCGCAGGAAGAGCGACGCCAACAAGTATTCGAGTAGCGTCGCGATGGCGTCGTTCGCCGCCCCGACGGCCGCGTCACTGTCGAAGATGGGCCCCCGCCGGGAGTCGATGCCACACCTCACCGCCGCCCCCGCCTCCGCGAGCAGCATCTTCTTCAAGAGGGACTCCCGAGGGCACATGACGATGCACTGGGAGGGCGAGGGGGGCAAGGCGTCGGGGCGGAAGAAGGACCCGCCGCCCAAGGAGGCGGTGCCAGGGAATCGGAGGCACACCTTGGCGGCGTCGACGCCCCACCTCCCGGGTGTGGTGGTGAAGCGGGAGATCCGGCGGAGGGACACGGTGGCCGACGGGTCCCGGAGGAACTCCACCATCGGGATGGTGAACATCGGCGGCGAGGCGAGTATTCCGCGGAGAAGTTCTTCCGGGATGATCCCAACGTCTCCCGGAGCGGCAGCCCCGATGCGGCTGCACCCCGGGTGCTACCTGCACTCCGGGGGCCTGGCGCAGAGGCGAAGGGAGTCCTTGCTCCGGCCACCCGCTTCGCGGTCCTCTTTCGACATCTCGTCCTCCCCCCGGAGGGACCCACTGCCACTGCCGGGGCGGAGGGACTCCAGCGGCGGAAGGCGCATGTCCACCATGTCAACGGACTCGCTGGATTCGCTGCTTCGGAGGCGGAATTCGTGGGACATGGGGCGTAGGGGGTCGTCTTCCGCCAGCTCCGGAGTGGGGACCGATGACGCAGACAAGGTACGGTAATGCTCGAAGTATCACAGTACCGTGGAGTCTATGTGATCAGCGTTTGTGGTCATTGGTGCTTGTTATTGTGGAATTGTAAAATAATCAAAATTGGAATGCCGTCGTGCGAATATTCGCTGTAATATGCGGAACTGTTGGTACTTGTGTCATCTTTCGAAAATTTATTCAATTTAAGGTTTATTATAATTTCAACAACATTCTAATCGAATTTCTGATTTTAGTTACTTAATTATATAATATATTCTACATATGAAGCAGTTTTTAAAAATAATTCTTATTGGATAAAATCAAACAAAGTTTATCATAAGGGACATAAAATGCTCTTTAATTTATGCAAGAGAGTAGCTTGCCATGCGAAGTCTTTCGGATTAAATACCAAAAGGCCCGCAGCGACGTCACCTAAATGGTGAATCATTCGACTGATGACTTATTTTGTGAAAGATCGATAAGTATTTTTAATTCTTCTTAAACGTTTTCAGCCATTGATGCATTCACCTTTATGGTTTGATGATTCAGTTATTCCATATTTACTAATTGCTGAGTCTTTTGCTTGTCCTGTATGAGTAGGTAATGCCTCCGTGTTCATTTCATATCAGATCATGCAATGAATACGCGGTGTCGTTTGGCTAATGCGGGCACGAGTGGATTCGCTGTATATCATGATCGTCGATGGACAGATGTATTCATGCGCTTGTAATATGGGGGAATTAAGTGTCCCAACAAACGGTGCGCCACCACTATATCTCTCGGGGAAAAACCACTGTTCTTTTGGATGCCATATTATTCTTAGGTCTCGGTCACGACGTGGGAAATTCAAACACAGTTAGGTGGTGGACTGATCGTCCAAATCGCTGATGGATTCCCGGCCGCTCGCCTGCCCCGAGCGTGTTTCGCGCTGGCCACGAGAAAGGAGGCGCATTAGATAACCTTGTATGCATTTGGAACGTTCCATTTAACTATCTCCAACGGCTCAACCGAAACCCGGTAATGATAAACTGTTTTCCTTAAACAATACTCCGTAGGTAAGACAAAAGGCAGATTATCGCTAAAAGACTCGGTAGTTCGGAAAGTTGATCGGTAGGTTCGATGGGATTCGGATTTGAACGCATTTGGGTTTGCGGACACTCATTTCCTCTGTGAAAACTTGCACGGATATTCGCAAAATTCCATTAAGTCCAGGTGAGAGGGGATAAATCGATGGGGTAGTTGAGGTAGGCTCAACTTTCGCTCAAATATCGAGGGCAATGGATTTTAATTGAAACACAGTATATTGCTGGTTGGAACGCTACAGGCGATGAGGTTATGGCAACACGACAAAAAAGCCGAGACCAAGGTTCACGTCTCGAGATGATGATATGATGATGGCTGGATTCGTTTACCGAGCTGCAATTTTAACCGAGACGAGGGATACCACCTGGACTACACTTGGAGGAGAATTCTGAAACGAACCAATGGGAGGGCAGCAGCAAGAATTGGCGGGAAAGATGCGCTATATAATGAGGACAAAAATTGTGAACCGGCATCTTCGACCTGAAGATGCTGGCAGTGGCCAGCGAAACTGTTGGCATCACCATAGTAACCAACGCGGTAGAACCCGAAAATATGAAGAAGTTCTGTCACGTATCCAATTCACTAGTTTTTTGTTTTACCCGAATGGTTGTAATTTAAATATAAGTTTTGTGTGAGAATCTTTGTTGAATGATTTCTTGAAATCAAGGAATAATGCGTCAACTTGTTTTTGTGAGGAACTTGGTCAAATGCTTTCTTGAAATCAAGGAATAACGTGTCAACTTGATTTTTCGATTCACCTGATTTTAGGATGTCATTGAGGAAGAGCACAAACTGTGTTTCCCATATATACCCTTCCGGAAGCCTTGTGTAAGAAGTGTCGATTGTCCAAGAAGGTCATAATATTGCTAAGAATAATGTGTTCGAGAATCTTGCATAAAACCGATGTAAAAGATATTGGCCGGTAATTTCCTGGATCATGTTTGCTACCTTTTTTTATATATCGGCTTGGTGTTGGCCATTTTCCAGAGTTGCCGTGCCTTCGGATAATGACTTGCTAAATATGATTTTTAGGTATGGTGCAATCTATGGCGCTAACTCCTTGAGCATGTGTGCATGCGGAATGGTCTGGACCTGGGGATTTATTACTTTTAATCGAACGTAGTTGTTTATTTATTCCATTACGTTGTATATTGATGTCAGCCATCAACTCATTAATGACAGGAACGTCTGAATCATGTGCAGTGCCATCCATAGTGTATACACTTTCGAAGTATTAGTTTAGTAGGTTGGTTTTTTCGATGCTGTCGGTGACTACTTTGCCGTTTTTACCGAATAAAGACTCTACAGTTGAAGTTTTACCCAGAAGCTCTCTCGCGTAAGACCAGAATGACTTGGGGTTTTCATTTAGTAATTCACCGAGTAATTCATTCTTGAAGTTTCGTAGAGTACTTTCGCATTATTTTCTTTGTTTTTGAGCGTTGAGCATCGTATATTTCTCTCGCCGCAAGTTCCGTCGCTCTGTTACATAACTCCATGGAGTTTTTAAAAGTTGTGCAATTGCCTCCGTCTTTTGAGCTCCCGCCTTACTTCGTGATTATACCAACGGGGTTCTTTATTCTTACATTTGAGTTTGTTTGGAATATATTCATTGATCCCTTTGCGTAGACTTTCCAAAAAATATCTCCACGATGCTTTGGTGCTTTCGTGTTTTGTAGTCGCTACAAATTCTGTGAATGAAGTTTTTAGTCTCTCCATATTTAATAAAATCACATTTTGTAAATAAGTAGACTTTACCTTTTGGAAGACCATGATTTGGGTTAATTAAAATCATCTGTAATACTATTGTATTGTAGTAGTAGTTGTCTCTTAACGAGTGCACTGCATGTTCGTCTACGTAGCTCTCTCCCAGTTTCTGGTTTGACTTCGTACTGTTCTCCTGACTGCATTTTAGTATGTGCCTTATGTCCGGGGAACCAGAAATAACTGGGGTACGTGCAAGGTCCTGATGTGAACTGGGACGAGTGCTGCATCCCTGATGTGCAATCACCCCGTGCCACAAACCCTAGTGGTGATTGGAACGGTACTTTGTAGATGTAGATAGATGTATGGTGCACCTCTTTCTCTCCATCCCCTCTTTTTCCTTCGTCGACGGCTATTGTACATACTACCGTTAGCAGCCAAACCAGTCAGATTTGGACTTTTCTGCTTCGCAGAAATGTTAACGATTGTAAATATGAATCTTACAGGGTATAAAAATCGAGTATAACATCCCTTAAAAGACCTAAATACCAAATATTCTCCTGAAAATCGTTACTGGAAACCAGCCTTCATTACGGACAGTTCTAATGAAGACTAATGCATCAGATAACACCGTTGAGTTGAAAGGGAATTGGAGTCTTTACGCCTATCCTGCCACGCAACGGCCTGCCACGATAGAAACACCGGTTCCCGATTAGTCACCGAAGTTAAGCATCGTTGGGCTCGGCTGGAGTTTGGAGGGGTGATCCTCCGATTCGTCCGAGTGCTGTTGCCCCTGTCTGCACGTGGCAGACAGTAATTGCGAAATGATCTTAGCCGTCGAAGCACGTTAAACAAAAATACTACTACTAAAGGGAATTGGAGCCTTTACGCCAATCCCTTGCCACTGCCTCGTCATAGCCTTTAGAGCGGCTTCTTATCACCCTTTGCGGCCCCTTTGCGGCAGCCTCGTTCAGAGAGTGCCGCCACACCTTTCGGCAACCGCCCTGTGACTCACTTCATAAGTTATCACTCCCATTCGTCAGCGCCTTCGCCGTCTTCTAATCTTCCGTTTCTTTGAATCGACACCCCAAAACACTGCGCGGACGGTATCACGGGAGATTTCCATTCGAGGTTCTTGACTCGAAAGTTGGGACAGATCGGAACTCGTCACCGCACTTCGGCACACACCGACAACGACGTAGGCAGCTTTCTGTAGGTGCACCTCGCGTTCGCGTGTCTCAGTGTTTTGTGAATAGTTAACCTTTGCGGTCTAAAGCCCGTTTTACACGAGGCACGTAATTGCACAATCAGATGTACGTACGAACGTGCATTTCAAATTTGAATCGTGTAAAACCGTGAAGTGCAAGAACACATGCGCGAATGCACGAACGCGAGATGGCAAAATAGCCCCTGCTCTAATTCGAAAATGAATGCACGCCCGATTGAGAAAAACATGCAGTTTGAAGTTGTGCAATTTTGTGCCCCGTGTAAAACGGCCTTAACTGAATGCTTAAAAAGGTAAAACTTTTTACTGCCAAGTAATATAAAACTATAAATATTCATGTTCGACGACTTCACTGAATAGTAACAAAAAACGACAATCGTGGATGTCGTTTATTGACGTTCATTTCCTCACCAGTGTACTCCCGCTTACTCTGCTCTCGATCTGTTGGTCTGAAGATCGCGTTGTTTAATACGCAGGAGTTAAAAGCAACTGCGCTGTTTATGACAAGAACGGATTTTGAAAACTCCGCATCAGATAGTATAAATTTTGATTTATAGACCAAAGATAAAA
Organism: Pyrrhosoma nymphula; assembly: GCA_963573305.1. Lineage (NCBI taxonomy): Eukaryota > Metazoa > Arthropoda > Insecta > Odonata > Coenagrionidae > Pyrrhosoma > Pyrrhosoma nymphula. Next base: position 151,754,950 of record OY754329.1, on the reverse strand, counting down.
TTCTCTACTCTCCTTAAAGTTAATTTCTATGATGAAGGATTTAATGTTTTCCCCGCGAATAATACTGGTGGACTCATCTCGGGCTTCCCACCGGGTTAAGTCCCTCATTTTGGCCAAGTTACGAAAGGAGACATTCCACTCGTCATAACAGCTGTAGATTATTAATTCCTACGCCTTCGCTTCCAATGATACTGAAACAAACCATTTAAACAAAGCGGCAATACAGTACTATCCATTTTAAACCGAAAAGTTGGTGCAATCAATAAATAGTAAAGGACAACTGAACTGTTATTCCCACTCATTTGTCTAAGTATGCCATAACGATAATAAAAAAATAATGCCACCCTTGGAAAAATGCATTTTGATTTTATCCGTATACATACTATCTACGAATTTATTCAGTGGAGAAATCCCGATAGCGAAAGAAAATCAGATTAACCGAAAACCTGAGAAAAGCGAAAAAAAATCAAATTGAAAAAGTTGCAAAGCAATTTACGCGAATCAAGTGATTGCAAAAGGAACTTTTGTGAAACAATGTCATCGGAGGGACTTGGGTTGGATCAGTAGATGAAGAACTGCAACGAATTATTGAGTTGTTCTGATTAAATGATAATCTATGACTGCCTTACGTACCTAAAATGCTAAGTATGTTGGTAAACAATACCTGCGATGCGAAACGGCATCAGGCGTCATTTTGTAGAAACTGTGAATATTCGTTTTGAAATCAAATCACTTTTGGTAAATATTCGCTCTCCCATTTTTATTAGCCGACTCATGTCTCAGCGCAGTGTTCCATTTACAAGGCGCGTAATCAATGCCCGTGAGTTGGCACTACTCACAAATTTATTGTTTTGTACTTATCGTTTTCTGATCACGCTTTTGCGTCGTTACTTTTATGCGGACGATTAGGTGGGCGACAGAAACGATTGCAAATTATAAAACGCTTGCAGCTGCATAGCGCATCGGGAAAGTCCTTGGACTGACGTTGAGCAACCGCGAGAGGCGGCACTCATGAAAGGGCGCTGCGATAGTTTGACAAGAGTTCAAAGGATGAGGCGAGCAGGGAAGGCATCAACGCGAAGTAAATGTTGACAAGAGATCTCTGTTGCGCGAGTTACAACTGTAACGAAACTCGTCTCTGAACTAGATGTGTCTTATCTAATTTTATATGATGTAGCTCATGCAAATATTACATTTAATCACTCCCAAAATACTTGGTTATAACTTTAAAAACCTCGTTTGGAGTCCTTTAGCTGCATGTGCCCTTCATACTAATTTTATTACAATGCCCATCTCCATGTGCAGCTTAAGAGACATTACTTGGAGGATATTGGATATCAGAACCTTATGCTGATGGTATGAAGGAATAATGAATTAAGTATGGACCATGAAAACAATTGTCAAACCTGTCATGACGCCATCAAATGGCAAGGATATCTCCATCAATGGTAGGTAGTTAAACTTCATAGAACAGTGGAACACCCTTATATCAACCTCTCTTATAGCGAAATTTTCCAATAGCGAATAGTTATATCATGTACCAGTAGAAGTTACAAGTAAAAGTATAGGAAACCTTCGTAAGTACAAAATTTTGCAAGGACGATGAATGCATCGTGATTTCCGGTAAATGTTGTTAAGGTATCATTCATAATTCTTTTGTACAGTGTAGCGCTATCGGGAGAAGGAGCAGATTTTCTCGCCGATAACACTCTTGAAAACACAAACTCTTTCCAAGCTCGGGTGAGAAAAATGAGGAAAACGAACAAAACACAAGTATTATCAATCATAAACTTAACTTATCAATATATTTTACAAATCACAAAATAGAACCAAACCAATTACAATAATTTACCCATAGGTCGAGTGCCAGGCGACCGTAATGAAAGTTACCAGTCGGAAAATAGTTTAAGTTTAACAAGTACGAGAGGTTGAACTTCTCTCTTAAGTACAAAAGTGACTTAGTCAGCAGGCTCACACAACGGTGTTACCCGGTTGGCGTCTCGGAAGCAATAGAGGGCGAGCTTAGACACGAGTCAGCTGAGGAGGGGGTCTGTCGACAAGGACGAAGGTGGAATGGGTAAGGTCAGGAGGTTGGCGATTGGTAGCCTTGGAGGGGAGGAAATAATGGGATGGGTGATAGATAGGGTGGCAGTTTTTAATTGGAGCGCCAGGAACTGTTTTCTGGCGTCGGCCGCAGAATACAGGATCACAACCTTTGTGCCTTGGTCAGGATGACCGCATTTTTGGTATCCTTCCTCACTTTACTGGCTATAAAAGCGGGGCAGGACCTGGTGAGGGAATGGTGCGGCGAATGGTGCGGCGAATGGTTCGGCGAATGGTGCGGCGAATGGTGCGGCGAATAGTGCGGCGAATGGTGCGGCGAAAGGTGTGGCAGAAGTCGTGGCAGAAGTCGCTGGCAGTAGTCGCTGCATTTTGTAGTCGTAGGCATTTTGGCCGTCGTTGGCGCACATGTCGTCATGCGCGCTAAGTCCTTCGGCTAAGTCCGGAGGATAAACAGTCCGCAGAGGGGAAACTGTCCAAAGAGGGGAATTGACCAAAAAAACGGGGGGGGGGAAATGCCACAACAGAACCACAGCAAGATTTTAGTATCTAACCTTCCATAGGCTTGAAAAAAATGGGCTGAATGGTCATAAGAAAGTGGCTTGTAAGCATCTGAGGATTTATTAAGCAAATGATACTAGACACTAGTAGTGTGATAACAAATTTGAGGCTAATATCATCTCCTAATTTGTGTTGTTGCTTGATGTCCCTCAAAACTATAAATTCCAAAATAAAAACCTATACAGAATGTGCCATATCCTTGTACCATTAGATGGAGGAAACAGTTCATCATAATAACATGTCCCCATAGTGGTGTATAGTGATTGTTTTGGATTTTGACCGTAGACGATGCTGTTAGTTCATGAATAAGCTAATCTCGAAAAAAAACAAAATAGGTTTTACTACACATGATGATGGCAGCCACAGAACTACTACTTCGAAATGAACCAATGCATTTTTTTCATCAAGAGCAGGCACTTCTAGCAGGTTTCAATGTTTCAAGGTTCCACCTCTTACCTTTACAAAGCCTTTTGAATCTAACTTCACAGTTCATCATGACCAAGTTATAATCTGAGTCCGCATCCGCCCCTGGATAGCTTCGCGAGTTTTAACAGTTCCTAAATCTCTTGTCTTACCACTACATAATCAATTTGATGTCTCCCAGTATCACTCGACATTTTCTATGTGTACCTACGCCTGGGGTGATGTTTAAAGTTTTAAACCAATTGTTTGTCACCATTAATTTTTTTCTTCTACAATATTCAATTGCCTTCTCACCGCGATCATTTCTTGTCCATACCCTCCCAATTCTAGTCCGTTCCTCCCTTCCCCCACTACTGCATTCCAGTCGCCCATCATTATTAGGTTTTTCTTTCCCGGCACTTCTCTAATTATTTCTTCTAGTTGATTGTTCACCTCTTCCTACCTATGGTTGCATGTGGGCATTATACCTGGACCTGTACGAAAGTCGTCGGGCGTGGCTTTATTTCTACTACTAGTATCAGGTCGCTCACCTGTTCAATGTTAACTACCCTCAGCCCTAAATTTGTATTTAGTACCATAGCTACCCCACGTTGACTCTCATCTACCCCACTGTATATTACCCTCTAACTATCACTCCATTAGTCCCCGCTGTCCTTCCATCTCATCTCGCATAGCCCCAAAGCATTTGTTTTCATCTACATCAACGATTTTCCCTTTCTCCATGTTCTCCATTATCTTTTTAATATTCTCAAGCTTCCCGGCCCTCATCATTGCCCTTACGTTCCAAGTTCCTATTTCTACCACTGCTTTCCTTCTCCCCCTTTGTTGAATTAGAATATTCAAGGTTACCAGCCTTTACAGGACCCGCGCTACATGCAGTTTTCCCAGCTAACTGTTACGGCGCTCTACCGGTCAGTTTTGGCACATTTCCGCCACTGTGACCCAAAAGAGAATATAGTCTACTAATACCAGAAACGTCACTAAAGAACAATCAAGAGAAAGAGCGAGCATCAAATAAGATAAAGCAAATATCCTCAACACCTTTTTTCAAAGCGTTTATACAGCATGCTCTCCAAATGACACCGATACAATGCCTTGGCTATAAAAGCAACCAATGCATGTTCTAAAAATCGTGGAGTAGAAAGTCATCTAAAATCCATTAATTCCAAGAAGTCACCCGGTCCCGATCAAATTCCCGCCCGAGTTCATAAAGTATTTTTTATTGGAAAATCTCGAACATTATACCAATATTTAACAGCGGTGACAAGGAAGAGCCCAGTAACTAGAGACCGTTTTCCCTTGCATCTGTCTCATGCAAGATATTGGAACATATAATTGTCAGTTCGATTATGGGGTATTTGGATAGTAAAAAGTTGTTAACGCCAAATCAGCACGGGTTCCGGAAAGGCAGGTCTTGCGAAACCCAGTCGGCCCTCTTTCTTCACGACATTCTTTCCTCGGGAGAAAAGCTTGTCCAGGTAGACGCAATATTTCTAGATTTCAAAAAAGCTTTCGATGACTTCGTTCAAAGTTACTCGTTAAGTTAGAAGCTTACGGAATACACCACGACGTAATATGTTGGATAAGAGAGTTCTTAGCCGACCGCGAACAAAGGGTAGTTCTAGATGGCGTTAGTTCAGATGTAGTGAAAGTAATATCAGGTGTACCCCAGGGAAGTGTCATCGGTCCCTTATTGTTCCATTTGTATATTAATGACATCACTACCGTTGTTACGAGCAAAATTCGTCTCTTCGCGGATGACGCAGTGTTATACAGGGATCTAGGCAATGAGTCTGACAGTATTGCTTTACAAAAAGACATAGATGCTATAAATGAATGGTGCAATACTTGGCAGTTTGAATTGAATTTTAAAAAGTGCGTTGTTATGAATTTTTGGAAAAATAATAACTCGGTCCACGAAGCGTATACAATTAATCAAACCAACTTATCAAATGTTGAGTCAGTTAAATACTTAGGTGTGACCCTTACTCAGGACCTGTCTTGGGGGAAACACGTTCGGGAAATCTGCGGTCAGGCTAGTCGCAAATTGGGATCTATTAAAAGAATATTAGGAAAATGCGACGAAAAGGCTAAAGAGCGATGTTATGTTTCACTCGTGAGACCTCACTTGGAGTTTGCCGCTATCATATGGGACCCTTACGAAGTAGGACTAATCTCTGAAATAGTTCGAATACAGCGGAGAGTAGCAATATTGTGTTGCTGTGAGTGAAAAGTTGTTACGATAAACTTTGCAGTGTTACCGAATTGTTGAATGAATTAGGGTAGGAATCTCTAACTGATCGAAGGGAGAAATACAGGTTAAATATTTTGCGCAAATTCGAAGCAGACAATTTTTTGCCGGACGTTCAACATATATTGCTAGAGCCAACGTATTACGGTAGAATCGATCACAGGAATAATATAAAGGAAATTGACTGCATAATCGATAGATTTAAAATGTCATTTTTTCCACGTACAATAAGGGATCATAATAGTTGCGACAGATCGATCATATAAAACTCCCACCCTCAATAGGTAGAGCATCATTGCTAAACCTTCACACCGCTTGATATGTCCGGCATTATTTTATTTTGTTCTCTGCATGTAGTAGTATCTCGTAGCATTCATAAATTAATACTATTAGTAATATTAACCACTATATGTGTCTTTAGCATTGTAATGCATGTTTGCATGTTCATTTACGTAGCACTTTCCCACTTTCTAGTTTGACTGCGCACTGTTATCCTAACTGCTTTTTTGCCTGCGCCTTGGGCCAGGGGGAGCGTGCGAAGTTCTGACTTGTGCTGGGACGAATGCTGCATGCCTGGTGTGGCATCAACCCGTGCCACACACCGTAGTGGTGGCTTGCACGGTACTTCGTAGATGTAGATGTACCATAGGTCCGCTTTCACTATTCTACTCTATCCTAGGATCCCTTTTAAATGGTCTTCCCATTCAGATCCAGGATACCGTTGCCCGTGACCCACCGCGTTAATGCGGTGCACTGACACATTCTCTTCGTTATGTCTTATTAATTTCTTCCTTCCTTCGCTTTCGATGTTTCTATGTGGCAGATGATCGAGGATAAGTGACTTGCTCCTCTTTTATCGCCCTTTCACCAGGTTCCACCGTAAAGTGGCTGTAATGCCATTTGAAGATAACATGAAAAATAGCAAAACGTGTCTTTTTTATGCGAACGACAAAATCGTACTATTTATACACGATTTTTTTTTGCAAATGGAACTTGACATTATTTTGAACTTGATGCTAAATGCCAGAATGGGTGAAACATAGTGACCCATGGGAGGCCATGTAGAGAGTCCTCGACTGCCTCCTCGGACGAGGTTGCTACGCCAGGTACACCGGGACCGTATTTCCTTTACATAGGGAGCTAAAACAAAGTTTCTATCCACGGTGACACCAAGATACTCAGCCGAGTGCAAATCCTGGCTTATCTTCCCACAGAGGGTGATCGTTACCCTGGGTGTAGTGCCGATGCGTCGTGTCATGAGTTGGGACTTGTCTATGTTGGACCAAAAAATAGGAACTTCTCTTCAAAAAATAGGAACTCGAGGCATCAATGGCTTAGGTTAAGATGGTACTACCGTAAAATGACTTAAAAATATTTATTCATATTCTGGCTACGTATAGAAAAAAACGTCCTCTCTTTGATAAGAGCAAGAAAATCCTACCTGTCCCCGCTATTTATATTTCTCAAATTGCACCTAGTCGTTGAGTGTTCGTGAATAACTACAGGAACTGAAGTCAAAATGCATCAAGTGATAATAAATGGCGCTGCAGTCGCCTCCAACAACAGTATTTAGTGTCCATTAAAAATATTTATTGCAATAATATCGAATAATTTGCATATTTTGTATCCTAATTTGGTTTTTTAAATGGCTATTGATAGTCATCAGTAAAATAGGTGGTTTTTAAACTATACAGTGGAAAAGATAGGATTCATCCTCTGTTTTGAGCTACGTAGTCGAAGTGGAATCGCCCTAACAGCCTCTAGAAGTGACGCAGCTCCTCAAATGCTGCTGTGGCGGCGGGGATAATGCCAGTCTTTGTGCCTCGCCATGTGTGGCACTTCCCTCACCCTCCCGCTTCGAAAGCGGAGAGAGCCCTAATATTGAGTGGCCTCTGGTGGTGATTGGAGGCGTCACTGTCCAGAAGCCATCTACATCCATCGTTACCAAGGAGGTGGAAATACTCCACTGTAGGTGCCATCTACGAGTTTTTCACAAGGCCATAATTCCGCCACCTTGGTTTATCTACATTTGTGACATTGGATTGAGCATCATTTCTTCTAACGTAGTTTTAAGCGTGAAATAATTTACTACTAATGCCGTTCATTCAAATTTTAGCTAGATAATCAAAACTAAGAGTTCTTAATACACAACGACTCCTTTTTCACCGTGAAAATCTCATTGAAATTCCGTGGACGGTAATAAATTTTTTCATCGATTTTCATCGTCTAACGAAAGGGAACATTCTTACGTTTCAATCAATTGAAAGAACTAGAAATTTCGGAATACCTTGGAAAAAAACTTGCACACATGCCCAGAAACCTAGCTATTTCCTTCAATTACCAGGATTACCAATTTTCGATCGGCTTAATTCTATCCGGATCAGCCTGTAGAGCTCCATTTTAATCAAGTGGCCCAAGAAAGCGAGCGATACCGTTCTAAGCTTGGCCTGCTCCTCGCACATCGTAAGCAGTTCGTAGTTTCGTTAGAACAGGATTGACATAATTGACGTGGTCCCAAGAATTCGTGGATTAAAATACATAAATCGTCTATGTAAAGATACACACACGAATACATTTTAATTGAATACTTTAAATCTCCCGATACTTCATTAAATAATCGTGTGAACACTTGGGGAGAATTAGCGAATCCAAAAGGCAGTCAAGTGTATTGATAGACGCCAAAAGGAGTAACAAATGCTGTATATTTCATAGATCTCTCGGATAATTCTATCCGAATGTGGTTTGTAGATGTAGATTTAGATAAAGGAATGTCATGGAAAGCAGAATTAAGATGAAGAATGGTGAAATATTTTGTCATACACGACTGCCCTTTAGGGATGAATTGTATTTATATCTGGTGTAAGATATATAATGGTGAAACCGCCACCCAGCCTCCCAGGTGCCAGACGACATTTATGTCTGCTGGTTCGTATGTCGCAAGTCGGCTGTTCTGTGTATCTTAAAACCGCCCCTTTTTGGTGACAAATGTGGGACGACCCTAACCTATGTGTCTAGACTGTTTTGAATGGTCATATCTGTGAAATGGAAAGGGGAGGATCTTTCTCACCCCACCAGGAAACCCTCCTCCATCCTCATCCTCACCCCACCTCCCCGTGAACCTCAGAAAGGGTATAAATGCTCAAAGATTTTTGTAAAGAGCGGACAATTCTGAAGACTGTAGCTGGAGGCGCTGATCGTCTTCCGGCGGCTGTAAATAAGATATCTTATCCACTGCATTGCGTTTGAGTTTCAACTCTTCAAAGCCTAAAACCCCCTACGATAGCAATCTAGCCACTCGGATTGTTTTTCGTCAAGCGTGGCGTTCCGCCATTTGGGACACGACAATTTGGCATTAGCTAAATGCTGTTCAACAGAAAGGGTGTGATACCCATCGACTTTGACTTACTTATTAAGCTTCCGATAATCCACTAGGTAGTACGTGAAATACAGTGATGTGATAAAGAAGTAAAAGTAATCGAATTACTTGTAACGATTCCATTTTTGGTAATTCTTACTTGGAATCCATACATATTTTCAAAAAGTAATTTTTACTGGTAATCTACTTCAAAACACGTATGAGTAATCGTTACATTTGAGTAATCCTAAGTGAAAATTTGAATACCTCGTACATTGAACGCATCGAGAGGTAATTTTAACTACATAGTGCATCCTGAGCTGAGTCTCAGTTCTCTCTTTCACGGAGTTGTGATTCCCCTTCTAGGAGTGGAGTTGCTTCCTAGGACTTGAGAAGGGTCCGACGATACCTACGAAAAAATGGGTAAAATTTAAATGGTACAATGTAGCTAAAAGGCGTGGGTTATACAATATAAATTTCTGCGTCTCTGGCTTTTACGTGAATATTTTCCCATATCATCGGTGGACGTAGTGTAGAGAAGAAGCCTCGCTGGTAATCCATACGAAGAGAAGAATCTAATCAAGAGAGATGTGGAAACCGCTGTGGAAGAAAGGCCTTTGCCCTTCCCATACCTGAAGAATTATTTCAAGTTATCGAGATTTCGAGACATTTTGGTGGAACATAAGTATTTAGGCAATATGATTACTTGCATTAAAGAATAGTAAAAATATTGGATTGCATGTTAGCACTCACTGCTTGAGAAAATATGAGACTGTGTAATATGTACTTAACTAACAATTATAATATGGATTTAAAATGTCCATACCGAATGGAATATGTCCGATCTTTCCTGGGCTTATTATATTACATGTACATAATTAATGCATGACGTTGAGGTCTGGAAGGTAATACAGTTCCTCACAAGGCAAGATTTATTATGTAATCAAGCAACATAAAGGTATGTACCAGCTCAACCAAATTGATTGCAAAATAAACAGTATGTATATTTTAAGATTTTTAACGACTGATTAATAATTGACGCTTAATAATAACGAGAATTTTGTGTCCTCCTGTATGGGCATTGGAGGATGACTTAATGGCTAACCGTATGTATAAATAGTATATATATTCCAATGCAAAAATACAGTATTTATAAATATTAGCTCAAAGATTGACTGAATGAATCCAAGTCATTGACTGGATAAATCAGAGAGTTATTATATGAGTATGTTCGCTCTGCATTTGCCAGGCATGAAGCGGCTTTGCCATCCATCGTTTCCCCCCAAGAAAACACAGCACGAACTTGCCTTGTATCTTATATAATTTTGTAATGAAGAATTTGCACCAGTTGGATTAGACAATATTTACATTAATATTAATGGAAGTACATTATCATCTCTCCCCCTTGTGAAGCTAGGATTCTTGGCAGTTAAGAAACCCATTATTGTCATAATGATTTTAGTGGCACTCACAGAAAAATTTGATTGGCACGTAAATAATTCTTACATTTTTTGGCATATTCAAATTTTGGCAATTTAAGGCACTGGTTAGCTCTCTGATTCGCATTAAAGATGATATTAAAACAAATCTGTTCTACACATTGGAATGTAGTTATTTACAGGAGCAAAATTAAAAGTAATTGTACTTGTCGGCAATTGAATTGAACTTTATCAACGAGTAATTTGTAATTTTAGTTAGTTACAAATTTCCCAGTGATATTGTAATTGAGCCCGATTGCATTTCTTCAGTACTGTTCCCGTCACTGTTGAAATCTACAAGTTGATATCATGTGATTAGTCGTCTTATCAATTCCGTATTCGAAGTAGGGTTCTCGTATGAAATTCGACCGCGAAATCTGGATCTGAAGCGTCAGGGATGACGCGGAATCAAGGGCAGAGTGGTAAAGGCTGCATTCGTGGCGTGATGGAAAGCCATTCACGATTCGTGCCATCGCACCCGCTTCGGAACCGTGACGGAAGCTCCACCATCACCCCCGCTCCACGACGGCAGTCACTTCCAAGTACCTATCACGTTCCGTCATCGTCAGGCCCCCTAACCTCCCGCTGCTCAAGCTATGATGCTCCGTTTCCGTTTGCCTGCATTGGCGGCTTTGCTCATGGAAGTCGCTTCTTTACCAATAGTTTTTTTTAGTAGTTTGGAAGCATCACGTGGATGTATTAGCGATGGTAGGGTTCGATAGGAATAGTAATCTCTATCGACCAAGCAGGGGCAGATTAAAGGGGGGGCGGGGGGGGCGGGGGGGGAGGGGGCGGCCGCCCCCCCCCGTAATTCCCGGGAAGATAGAAAATATGGTAATCATTAAGGTGGTTCTCCAATGGAAGTTTTTATTACACCAGCTCAATATACAATGTTTAAATATAATTGGAATGTGGTGTAAAACCCGGGAGACCTGCATCTTCACAAGAATGGCATTCTTTACATCGTTTGTAAACGTTTTTCAACAGTGATTAGAGAGCTTAACTAAATAATTTATCACATCTACTTTATAATATAGCCACACCAAAACTACGTTCCTAGCACTTCATTTCTTTTAACTTTCCGAGGGAGGTCTGCCCGGACCCCCGTTTCGTTGAGAGGTATTGCATACCCCCCCCAGGCGCCGCGGAAAGTAGTGAATCCCCCCAAAACAACGACCTTAATCCGCCCCTGCGACCAAGGGAAACTCGCACTTCTGCGGATTTCATTTTGCTTGTAAGTGTCATTTTATTCTGACATTACTATCTCATGAAATCCATTGGAATCTTAACATAACTGCGTGTGGGAATTACTAATCCAAACTTAAAATTAATCTACCGCTGGAGGGCTTACAGGTAGAAATTAAAATAGAGATGTTTATTGATGTTGTTCGATTTCTTTAAAGGATGACTTGCTGTTATTGCATTGAATTTAAGAGCTTGACTATTCTATGACTAAATGCACTTTGTAGATGCACATTTAATTTTTTATAAATTTAAAAAATAATTCTAAGTATGGTTATTAATATCGAGTTGTGCTGTGTACGAACGAATTGATTGCCTCAATTCGTTAACTTTGCTATTATTTACAATTTTTTACAATCCATTGTTTACTTCCTTTACTTTCCCGGCTCTTTTTTGCGAGAAAGTGGGGAGTATCGATAATAAACATAACCATGTCTAAAGAGAAGTAATTATTGCTATGACTGTGGAAATTTATTGGGTGGCTTCAGTGAAATTTGGATTTCTCCATCATCGGAGACGACCAATGACTTCTCTACTATGAATAATTCACGTTTTCTTATCCAATAATTATGTTCGACTCTCAAGTGGAGGCAAATATTTTGCTTTTAAGGATACCAAAGCATAATAGTGTGTGCATCAAGTCAAACACCGAAACGCAGGTATCATTGCATGCGAATATTGCAGAAATCTTAGTACGACACGGCCCGGAATGGACACCTCGGAGATGTGGCGAAATGATTGTAGTTTTACCAATATCCGCATTTCGGTCCTTTGTCCGTGGGTTACAACTCTGCGAGCAAACATTGTTGAGCTGAATTATATTTTGTTCAGTGGAAATTCTCAGAACGAAACATTCGGAGTTAAAAACGATCTTTTGCAGTAAATTTATCAATAAGTCACAGTATAGCAAAAGTTCGCGTGTTCTATTTTGGAGTGCGATCTTGTAAGTCTTGCATGCTCCACTTGTGTTCCCTTATTATTCACTTATTATGTTCTCACCTTGCCCGCCATCCTTCAGCTCATCTCTTTCGCCCTCTCGTTCTCTTTTTCCATCGAAATATAGACCCATGATTTCAGTCAAAAAGTAAGCTCAATGTTTGTTTACTTCTACGTTCGCCAATAATTGTGGTTTCCCACTACTCTCTCGCCACGCATTAGCGATTTATGCTGATGCATAATTAGCCGTGGTTACACTAACTTTAGGGTGTAGTGTAATGCATAATAATGGTGACTTCATACCCCTTGCCACAGACCCTTGAGGTGGCTTGCAGGGTATTTTGCAGATGTAGATACACACCCAAAGGATCCCACGGGAAATGGGACTTTTTGGCGCGGCCACCTTGGCGCGGCCTCTATGGTGCGCGGGACACCTTGGCGCGCGGGACACTTGGGCACTTGGCGCGGATTGGACTGGGTGGATTGACGCTTAGTAGATAACGTAGGCAATTCTGAACGTTTGAACTTCGTATGAACCTCTTTGTGTTTAATTGTTTCACTGTTATGTTTCATTGTTTCACTGTTATGTTTCATCGTTTCACTGTTATGTTTCATGGTTTCACTGTTATGTTTTTTTTAAAGATATTTGACATGTTATTTTTCATTGTTTCACTGTTATGTTTCATCGTTTCACTGTTATGTTTAATTTTAAAGATATTTGACATAAAAATTACCTCAAATTTGTTGATATTTTCAAATTCAGCTATTCTCAAATTCTCTCTAGTCAGCCTACACCTAAAAATCGCATCTACTTGCGAAGCAGTTATAATATCGGAATTGGATTGCAGGCTGAGACGAGAAGCTAGGTTTTAAAAGATATTTTGCGAAAAGTCTACTTTTGAGTCGATCCTCCATCGTAGGTTTCCGCGGAGTTCAGATGAATTATTCTGCATTTTCGGGTTTCCACCGCGTAGGTTGTTTTTTAGGACAACGCCCTAAAATTCCCGTTCCAACGATGAATTAAGAGAGATATTTTGCCGAACGGATGTGTATGGGAATTCTTTTTCCCCCGAACAATAAGGGACTTCAATAAATGCTAGGCGTAATTTCATAAGAGCGTTTCCTTTTTATATGTAAACGGCTGGTGTCCTAACACCCCCTGCCACACGCCTATTGAGGCGGCTTGCGGGGTAGTATCTACATACTAGATAGATGGTAAGTATATACCTAACTATATAACTAGGTAGATGTAGATTCCTTCACCCTTCCAGAAGAGAGCTCCCTATAGGCATCGTCCTCTTCCCGCTTCCTACCTTTGCCTCCAGAACACAAAACCTCGCTAACGCGAGGCCTCGAGGCCTCCTAACGTTAAAAACTCCCCAACTGCTTCTATTGTTCGTTAGTGTTGGCAGATCAAGGCAGGAGATCGACAGTGAATCAGGATAGAAAAGGGAGAGTAAGCAATCTTATTCTGTCGAAGAGCACGAGTGCAAAACGCTGGCCCGCGCCGAAACGGCCGTTCGACGAAATGTTCCATTCCCGAAAGATATATGTACAGTGTCCCATTGATCGTGTGTCATTTCTAACCTATAATTTCAGGCACTTTCTTTCGTGCCACATAAATAAAATTTGGTACATAGGTAGAAAAAGATTGTAAGTTTTGTTGAGTGTAAGCGCAATTTTATAAATATGCACTTTTGACCCCATGAATAGGGTCCAACCAAAAATCCAAATTTTGCCTTATGGGCTTTCAATGTTAAATTTTTCGAAATACAAAAAAGGCAGAAATTCTTTGCGAAACTTTCAATTTTTAGGTTTGTATATCCGAGCGGGCTACGCAAGTGGAATTTAATGGAGGAAGGATGAAAAAGTAAACATTGTTAATACTTATATTATATGTTACTGTTGTTAGCCCTGAGGGTGAACCAATTAAGTTTTGAAACGTTGGCAAGTGAAGAAAAGTGACTCATTTTAATGACCAATTCTCCATGAAACATTTAATATTAAAGAGTGGTCAATAACAACTCTCATCAAGTGAAAAAGTGAACAAATGGAAATCTAGTAAATCATGATGTCATCATGCAAAAGTAAAGTGTTGGACGTAACATCGTGCGAGGAATTCACGAGTGGGCTAATTTGAAACAGTTTGGATCATTTTACGTGATAAAACCGGAAAATACCGACATAATTGGAAATCTGGTATTTGAGAAATATTGTAAAATTTGTGCATTACAGAAAAATTTATAATTATCTCCAGAATAAGGAAGAGAATACCTATAAAAATGTGTAACAGGATGAAAGAGGGTAAAATTATGAATCTAAGAAGCCCGGAATGTCATCCAGGAATGTTACCGAAAATTTCATTCATTCATTTCAGCTCGTGCTTATCCATGACTCTAAGAAAAGAAGACATTTGACGCAATTAACACCTATGTTAGTGTCGCGGGCTATCCTTTAAGTTTTTTTTGCCACCCTACCACCCATTGCTGTTCCTCTTAAGGTATTTCCAAACTTATTTGGAACTAGGAAGTATGCCTTAAGCTGGCTAAACTCTAATAATATAACAGTGACTGTGAAAGCACATAATGATGTTGTATTTATGGCTCTGTTGCATAAATGGCTGTTAACTAATAATAAGCTATTTCACTCAGAGTATCGTGCTTCGAATGAAATTGATGCGTATAAGTGTCACTTCTATATGAATGACTAATGTATCTGCTAATAACTTGTTTTTTTGTGTTTTTAACATTCACAGAAAACTGTTAGGAGTTTCATCATTTCGGTATCCTATATTTTGGATGGGGATAGCACTAATAACATGTTTTTTTCTTGGAGCTTTCGTATCCCATGGCGTACATGGGTGCTGCCTGCAAATTTCAAGCTCTTATTCATTACACAGTCACTGATTCTAAGCGGTTTTCTTGATTTTCCGGCTAAGTATATTACGATTTATATAAGACTTAGGATTGTAACGATTTGTCTTTAAGCCAGCAATTGAATCCATTGTTTATAGTAACATGAGTTGGAATTTATTCAATTTTAAAACTAAAGTTACTTTGTTGGTCTTATTTTAGATATTGAAATTTAGCAACATATTTTGCCAAATATTTGCTTAAACCTGTCCAGTATTGAAAACGAAACAAAGCAAAAAGTCATGTTTGATTTTTTAGCATTGTTGATTTTATAAAGGCGTAGGATAGTATTAGTTTCTTTACGTCGTTTTCCCGAAAGTGCAGAGCATCCACGCATTACTTTCATCGTTATGGAAAACAAAATTTATTTTCCCGCAGAATAACTTGGCCCTCTCCTTTCTCCCCTTTGTCTGCTCGTTGCTCCCGAAGAGATGTATTTTTATTACGTATCTATCAAACATGTACGTTTTATGTGATATTAATAATAATTCATGCCTTTACTGTCAAAACAAATTATTTCCCTGCCAAGTTTACCTCAAGTCCGCTTTCAGCACTCTGAATAATAGGAATTTCAAAATGGAGTAGCGTTTAGGGTTGACTCCATCTACCCTAAATCTGTTGGCCAAAAAAGGCAGGGCCTAAATCCGCTCCCTCTTGAAGCCTAACGAGTTTGTACGTCATTCAAGATGACTTCCTCCCGTAAGTTCCGGATTTAGGTGCCCACTAAAAAAGTAGATGTCGTTTAGTAGATGGCGAGTTTGGAGGCAGCGTTGATCTCTTCCAATACCCCTCATCGCGCGCCGCCCACGCGGCCCCCTCGACCGCTTACCGCCCCTGACCCACTCTCCCGCTGCCGCGCCTTGCTACCTTCGCTCCGTCTTCTCGTCGTTGAGGTGACTGCCAGAGCGTGCACTTCGCAGCGGGGACGGAGAGCGAATAGATGCCACCGCGCTGGCGCGCCTACATATTTGCGGAGAAAAACATGGGCACCACATTTACCTAACTGTGGTCGTAGTTACACTATCTTTAGGGTATAGTGTAATGCATGTTGGTGACTACTCATCCCCTACCACACGCATCTATATCTACATATACATCTACAAAATACCCTGCAAGCCACCTCAAGGGTGTGTGGCAGGAGGTGAGTAGTCACCAGCATGCATTACACTATACCCTAAAGTTAGTGTGACTACGGCTAATTTTGCATTAGCATAATCGCTAATGCTTGTCACGAGGCGAAGCCTCACAAACATGCACTACACTACATATTTTATCAAAATGGATAGGGACCGTTAATATATATGTATTTTGCAACTACACAAATGGACAGAGGATCAAGACTTATGTTGAAAACATGCACGGCGTGCTGTTAGTACCAGGTAGCAGATAATGATACATGTATTAGGGAGTACTACTACTACTAAGAGCTACACTACCTGTGGACAAACCTAGTTCAAAATCTCATTAGCAGCTGTCATGGTCCCTTTAGGCTCGCGAGAAAAATGACATTTTAAATCTGTCCGTTCTGCATTTTAGTTCCCTAATTTTATTCTCATTATCTGATCGACCGTAGTATGTCGGGTTTCGTAAAATATCTTCAACGTCATCAGATAATAAATCGGTTTGAAACTTACATAGTTGGTTGAGTCTAAATTTTAATCGACGGTCTGAAAGTCACACCCTTGAAATGGCTTGCAGGGTATTTTGTAGATGTAGCGATTCGCTTGGTTGTTTATTTGGAGAAGGTAACCGACGAGGCTGAGGTTATTTAGCGCGGTTTCCAATGGATGGCGACGGATTTAAATGGGGAATAGAGGAAGGGTAAATTCAGTGTTGCCATCAACCTAACTTAAATGATTGATACAATGAGGAGCACAGTTTGGCGTCCTATCAGACGGACGGAGTTTTACGATTGAAGTCCTCTCATAAGAGTACCTAAATAGGAATCGGGTTCCCAGGGAAAAATCTCCTTCGGAATGCTTAGAGGTAAAAAATGCTTAATTTTCAGTAGTACAGGAGGTTTTCGAACCATCATGCGCATTGAAAGAAGTGAGAGCTTTGGCCCGGAGCATTCCTCGTTTACGTCCAGTCAGGCTAAGCTCCTTCGGCTCAAAGTGATGAAGGACATCCTATATTTTGTCTCCTGATGCCAAGAGGTCAATTGTTAAAAGGAAAAAGATTCTTGGAGGTATTCGGCCTTTTATGGTAGGTTTGGAGGAAAAACACAAGACAAGAAAGACATACGTGTCTCCGAAAGCAAAATGTGTAAACAACATTCCCTTGTATACGCATCATTACTTAGTACCTGTGGTTAAACGTTCTATCGAATACCAAAATAATATTAATAATATTATCTTTTATTCCATTGTTATAGCACTTACAGTACAATTTTGTACAATTTAAACAAGTTAATGGAATATATGTACCCCAGAGGAAAACTTGTTTTGGGGTTACCATTTGGAATAATTTTACAACGGCAGAGAAGGTTCTAATTCTTATTTATGAGTTACATTATTGCATAAGTTTTACAGTGATAATATTTTTATATAATTTGGTGAGTTCCCATTGTAGAGAACCCACATGTAGAGAAATTAATCACATGACTATTCAAAAAATAAGAACCATATACACACAAAAATTTAAATATACTTATATATACATGCATTTGTAGATATATATTCACATACACCAAATTAAGTACAGATAAAATCATACTCATACAACTCATGTGCCTATTTGCAATTTAATATAATTGAATAGCATTTTATAGAACATTTGTAAGTAAAAATTCAACTTCCTCATTTCACATAAGCCATTTTTTACCGATAAAATTAATCCAAATTCCGTTTCTGCCTTTGCCACGTTATTTGGCAGTGAACGAAATAGTTTTGGTCCCAAGTAATGACATAATTGCCGAAACATTTCATTGTTAGGTCTTGGAATTTCAAAGCCCCATTTTAATCTTGTAGAGTAGGAAACTGTTAGTATAATTCCAAAGGCAGTGTACACTTGGTGCTCGTCCTCGTCGAGCTCTGCCTTTCATCGAGAGGTTAGGTTGAAAATTATCGCATCGAAGAATTTAGTTAATGATGGAATTGGTTAGTATCCTTAATATTCATGACCGTGCGGTGTGCATGTGGCGGTCCGCTTGCATGCTGCATTTTGGTGACTTGTCACCCCCTGCCAAACACCCTAGAGGTGGCTCGCAGGGTAATATGTAGATGTAGATGTACCCTAAATACCGAAGTTCTTCCTGTAAGTCTCAAATTAATCAATTAACTTGACCTTCAAATACATTGAATATCTATGTATTTGAATAAATATATTTAAATTCAATAAAAGTACTTATGTTCAGTTAACGCCTGGTTGCTAAGGAAATTTCTGTTTTTGAAATTAAAATAAAATATTTCCACTCAACCATTTTCGGGCTTAGCTGCTGCGTAGAGTAAACTTTTTATAAAATAATCAAAGATTCGTTCTTCTTACTGAGAATATTGTCAGGGTAAAAAGCCAGGAAATGGTTGATAGTGGAAAAACTAGTCACTGCGAAAATCATAAAACAAAGATTAATAAAATATATTTTAGCTGAAAGCGCATTTTTCAGGAAAAACAAAGTGAGAATTAAATCTTTGAAAATTGGTTATTCTTGCCTTTCTGAGGCCAAATTTCGTACTGCAGAGTGATTCAACAGTTACACCATTGCAGCACAATCACGTCATTTCCTGAAAATAATGCTGAAAATATGCTTTTCTTCATTTACCGGCGCTTAAGGCTTCTAAATTGTCAGTGGCTTTTTGACCTTTCTTAGCTCATGATTATGCCGGAGTTGGATGAAAATATTTTTGGCATTATCAAGGAACAGAAGTTTTGATTTTTCATTATTTTGCTTTGCTTTCATTTGTTTTAGTTGCATCTGTGATGCGTCGTTTCTTACGATCGCAGTTGCCTCCACGAGCGAGGTACTTTAGTAGTACCATGATAGGGCACTGTGGACGCCATATCTTCTATAGGTACGCCCATTTATATACATATGGATTCTAAACTTGCCCCCGGTGGGTGTTGCCAAACATTCCGCATGCACTGAAAAATCAGGGCCAAGCAGATTGTAGTGCCGCCACTCTAGAGAAGATGATTCTAATTAGGAAAGGCCGTGATTGAAATGGAGATACTGGAAGAAAAAGTGTCGGAATTGGCCTCCCTATTAACACCGGCCATTTTTGACACACACAAGCGAACCATGCCGATTGCAGCGCCGACCTATCTTTTACATAAAGCTAGGCAACACTGCTGTCCGTATAGTGGTGCCGAAGATTTACTAGATCCATATGTATATTTATGGGTACACCTTGCTTGCACCTGAGTCAGTCTCATCCTCTTTTATTTGTTTGGCCCATTCGCGCGGTCCTTTCGGAGACGACGTACTTACTTGTTCCCATTCTCACACGGCGTGGTCGATGCGAATAATAATAAGCCCCCACGCTACAGGCCTCCCTCTTCTGCGCGCTTCCCCAAGGCCTCTCTCCGTCATGACTCACGCTTAACTTTCCCGCCCGCCTGGCTGACTTTCATGGTCCTCCAGCGCGAGTCGTCCCCGCCCACCATTTGACCGAAGCGCACTTGACGATTCTCTTCGAGGAAGCCCAGTGATTCAACCCAGTGAGCCAATTTTTCTCCGTTCCTCATTTAGAGGCGTGGTGCGACCGTTTTTAAAGTTTCAGGCGACTGACTCGAAGCGAAATTCATACAAATAGCCCGATTGGTCAACCCCCTAATCCAACTCCCGTGAATTCCCCCAGTATTCACAGTGCTCAGTAATGGATATAAATTAAAGGATATTTATTTTGTACCAGGCTGCTAATTTTTACACAAGAACTATAAAACGTTTGCCCCTCCTAGGAAAATGGTTGCCCTTCCAAAAGGCATGACCTGGCTACGGCCCTGCCCAGTGAACAACCAAAGGCCAAAGACTTTTTTATAACAATTATTGCGCACAGATTTATACCCCTTATTAAGCATTCAGAGTCTATCACTGTTATTTTATTTGTTTATCTATTTGTTTATTTATTACTAGTTATGGCCTGACGACGGTATTTGCGCGTTTCCCGTCGTACTCAGGGCATATGCCAGGTCAAAGCGTTCCCCGCACCCTTCCCACTGTAACAACTCCAGTGGTATGATACCCCTAGCCTGAAGAGGCGAGAGCCTACACCAGGGTCCACATTTGCGTTGTTATTTATTCCTTTGTTATAATTGTTATGTTACGTTTTACCTCTTCTATTTCCTGTACCTTGCAAATGCTGTGAGTATGGGATCAGAGGAGATTTTAGGCTCTGTGAGAGACCTATGCTCCGAGTTCCGCCGTATTCACGGAGGATCTGGTACCAATTTGAGGCTTACAATATGCAGCTTGGTACCTAGGACGGATCGGGGTTCGATGGTTTGGAGCCGAGTGGAAGGCATAAACCAGAGACTCAGTGAAGTCTGTGGGAGCGAGGGAGCGGAGTTCTTGGACCTCAGGCCGGTGCTGGATTCGGGTCGGGTGCCTATAAATTGCTCGGGTGTCCACTATACCCCTTTCGAGGCATCGCAGAAGGAAGCGTGCAGGATACTTGAGCTCACTCGTCGAGTTTAACATAGATGGTAGGCTACAGGGCAGGTCAATTAGTGAGGTCAATAGTTATGTGCTGCCAGTTAGTAATTTAGAAAAGAGTGCTCCAAGTATAGGGCCCAAGAATAGCTTAATTGAAGACAGCAATCTTGAAATGTCCCCGAAACGCAGAAACAATAATCATGAAGCAGTAGTCGTTGCAGTAGTTAACTGCCGTAGTTTAAAAAATAAGATTCCAGAATTTCACCTCCTTATTCATAGCACAAAGTGTAACGTCATTATTGGCACAGAAATTTGGCTGACGGACGATATTTCTGAAAAGTGCATTTTTTTCCTAAATCGTTCAACGTTTACAGAAAAGATAGCTCCAACCGAACCGGAGGCGGAGTATTTATAGCTGTAAAGAATACCATTGTCAGCCAAGTGGAAATCGTCCCAGATACCAGCCTAGAATCTGTATGATGCTCTATCAGATGCCCTAAATCAAAAACAATATTCGTGTGCGCATACTACAGTCCACCCAACACCGACGTCACCTCAATTTTAGAACTCTAAAGACAATAAAGAACATCACATCCAGGAACACCGAAAGAAATTTAATCATAGGTGGAGATTTCAATACGCCTTCTATAGATTGGAGGACCTACAGTTACATATCAGGGGGAAGAGACAAAGATATATGCGAATCCCTGCTGTACACGTTCTCATCAAATGCCCTACATCAGATAGCTACGACGCCTAACAGAGGGGACAACATTCTTGATTTATTGGCAACAAATATTCCGCAACAAGTAATTAAGGTAAACACTGTTGAGGGAATTAGTGACCATGGAGTAGTTACCGCAAAGTTCTCTTAGTATATCATTAAAAGTTTTAAACAAAGAAGAAAATTCTACATTTTAAAAAAAGCCGATTTCAATGCGTTCAAGAGTCATCTAAAAAATTCTATTCCCGAATTCCAAGAATCAAGCGTAAAGTTGGACACGGTGGGTAGTTGGAAAGCTTTTCTTTCGATCGTACATTCAGGGATCAGAAAATATATTCCAAGTAAAGTAAAAAAAGAGGGCAGCAAACCAAGATGGTGCAATGCAGAAGTGAGGAAATCGTTAAGACGTCAGAGAGTATGCCACGCCAAGATGAAAAAACTCCGTAGAGATTTGTCCACTGGTGATCAAAATTTAATAATTAAAAATACAATTTGTCTAAAGCCACTACAAAGGAAGCATTTCGGAATGCATTAATGGATTTTAAAAGAAGAACATTAGTGGAACAGTTTCAGGATAACCCAAAAGCATTTTGGTTATACGTAAGGGAAGTTCAAGGCAATAGATCAAAAGTTATTTCTCTACGAAACGAAAAGGGGGAATTATTAACAAGCAGTTCGAACAAAGCCAACTTATTAAATTCCTACTTTCAAAGTGTGTTCACCAAGTCATCACAGATTACATCCGTAAAGGTAAATGGTCACTTCCAGCAAAAGATGCCGCCTATCGATATTTGCACCCACGGAATAGAAAACTTGTTAAAATCCAAATAAATCCCCAGGCCCTGAAGAAATTCCTACCCGCGTGTATAGAGAATTAGCTTGTGAAATAGCACCCTACTTGCAGCATATATTTAGTAAATCCATCAACGAACACAAAGTACCCATGGACTGGAAAATTGCAAATGTCACTTCCATATTCAAAAGCGGTGATAAGGAACAGCCTAGGAACTACTGACCGATATCTCTCACATCTATGTCTTGCAAAGTCCTTGAACATATAATTGTAAGTTCAGTTATGAGTCACCTCGATATGCATAACTTGTTAAGAATCACGCAACACGGATTCAGAAAGGGAAGATCTTGCGAAACTCAATCAGCACTTTTTGCCCACGATATTTTAGCCTCGGGTAAACATAACGTTCCAGTTGATTCAATTTTTCTTGACTTTAAAAGGCATTTGATTAAGTTTCCCACAGTAAGCTACTCATGAAATTAAAATCCTACGGTTTAGACGACGACGTAATTTCCTGGATTAGAGAATTCTTAAGAAATCGCGTGCAAAGGGTTGTATTAGATGGCGCTCTAATGAAGTAAAAGTCAAATCGGGTGTCCCACAGGGAAGTGTCATTGGCCCACTTCTGTTCCTTTTGTACAGAAACGACATCGGTGAAACAGTTGACAGTAAGCTTAGATTATTTGCAGACGACGCAGTGGTGTATAGAGAAAATCGTAGCCTTAATGATAAGCAAACGCTAACTAAGAACCTCGAGGTAATACAGGAGTGGTGCGATGCGTGGCAGCTAGAATTAAACCTGAACAAATGCGTTGTTATGAATTTTTGGAAACGGAAAAACGCTCCTTGTAACAGCTATTGCATAAACAACAGCAAATTAGAGACTGTAGAATCTGTTAAATACCTCGGAGTTAAAATGACTAATGATCTCTCGTGGAGTAAACATATTCGAGAAATTACCGGTCAGGCTAATCGTAAATTGGGATTTGTTAAAAGAGTACTTGGCAAGTGCGACGATAAAGTTAGGGAAATCAGCTACTTCTCCCTCGTTAGACCCCACTTGGAATATGCTGCCAGTGTTTGGGATTCTTATGAGATAGGCATGGAAACTGAGTTAGAACGCGTGTAGCGACGATCGGCAAGATACGTTGAAGGCCGTTATGATAATCTCGTTAGTGTTACCGACCCTATGCAGCAACTGGAATGGTAAACGCTTTCAGACCGTCGATTAAAATTTAGACTCAGTCTATTATGTAAGTTCCAAACCGGTCTATTTTCTGACGACGTTGATAATATTTTACAATATCCGACATACTACGGTAGATCAGATCATGAGAATAAAATTAGGGAACTAGACTTCAGAACGGACAGATTTAAAATGTCATTTTTCCCACGAACGATAAGGGACTATAACAGCGGCCAATGAGACTTTTATCTAGGTTTGTCGATAGATAGTGTAGCTCTTAGTAGTAGTAGTACTCCCTAATACTTGAATCCTCAACTGTTACCTAGTACTAACAGCACGCCTTGCATGTTTTCTACATAAGTCTTGTCTCATTCCATTTGTGTAGTTGCAAAATACATATATATTAAAAGTCCCTATCCATTTTGATAAAATATGTAGTGTAGTGCATGCTTTTGAGGCTTCGCCTCGTGACAAGCATTAGCGATTTATGCTAATGCATAATTAGTCGTAGTTATACTAAGTTTAGGGTTTTTTTTGCGCTCTCGGACGATTCTGGTGGCCCATATGCCCCTGCGATCCTGATAAGCCATTGGATTGTCAACAGGTTTCTCAGGGGCTGAACCACCAGAACTTTACAGAAACACCCATACGCTGGGTATGCGAAAAACCGACCCAGGCGGGACTCGAACCCGCGACCCTCGGATTAGCAGGCGAGGACTTTACCCCGCGGCCACCGGGGCCGGCTATAGTGTAATGCATGTTGGTGAATACTCACCCCGTGCCACACACCCCTGAGGTGGCTTGCAGGGTATTTTTAGATGTAGATGAAATGGTGGAATAAACTTTTTAATGAATTGAAAGTTGAATGATACCTTTTACCTAGAAGTATGAATATTGAGACCAGGTTGTATCCTGACGAAGAGAACGAGGAGTAGGCTAGTTTTGCAGCGGAAGAAAGGCTAGTGGGCGTAATGTTAAGGTGGCGGATATTGTGGATAGAGTATGTAATGGGAGGCAGTGGGATGCTGAAGGCGGTGATATTGGAGAAATTTTGATGCAGGCAAAGAATTCCTCTTTGTGATGTCGCGAACAAGATGGGACATATTCTGTTCCGAAGAATGATTTATTACAAGGCATTCGGTTACTCATAGCTTTTATAAGTCGTTTATTGTAAGTCCATGCAAACATAACTTCAAAAGTTAAGTGCCCATTAGTTACCTAATGATTATTTCAATGGTGGGGGATGATCTGTCAATTCTGTGAGACTAATCTGTTATTCAGAGGGATCTATTGTATTATTTGGCCGATTTATTCTACCACAGGTTATACTGACTTCGGAGAATGTATAAGGTTATCGTCGCAGTTCAGTTTGAATTATTCTTGTTAAAAGTGTGTCCATAATTCTGTTTATTTATTCTTCCTAACGCTTTAGGTCGCGATGCATCGAGGCTGAACTCTAACCATTCCTGAAAAAAGAAAAATCATTTGACTTTCTAATGTCTCCCATTTAATCCTAGATGAGATAATGTAGTTCTCCTGAAAGTGCCTTTCAGCGGGTTTATAGCCGCTGAAAGCGCGCCGTTACATACCACACTACGCAGTTGCCTAGTGGCATATTACGGCGCGCTATCAAAGGCGACAAGATTTAACCCTCCGTTAAATTTATTATTTCTGTTAGGCCTTGGTAACCGGCTTCCTGTTAACAATGCCCTTACTGCCCTATCCTTGCATAACTCTCATTTACACTTATACATGCTCTAAAAACGCCCTCCTGTTCCTGAGGCTCTATAATGTTCCTACTCTTAAGAGAATCCTCCTCCACATTTATCCATGTCTTTCCCGGTTCCTCTCATTCACTGCTCTTATTACAATCTTCTGATTTTTTCCTCTTTCGATTCTTATCCATTCTCTCGACGTGACTAAACCAACGGAGCACGCTCTCCTTTCATGCGTACATGCACATTGCTGGAGCATCCAACCCACATTCTTTCATCCCCCACTTCTTCCTAACCCGACCCCTTCAGCTTTTACCGTGAACACTCCTCAGGTACGACATAGCCACTGCATTTAGCCCACTCTTGTGCTTATCCTGGAATACTCAAAAGTTTCGATTCAATTAAGTGAAAAAGAGTACACATTTATGTATGTACTGCAATGTTTGCTTCCTTGACAAACTTTCATTTCTTGATATACTCCACAATCCACATACTACTTACGACTTTACTTTTAGCGTTCTCTAGCCTTTAAATCACTACATCTATCCGGCTATGTTTCACAGACATTGGGACCAAGTACACCAAATAATCCTCATGTTCAATTACATCCTCATTAACCCTCATCAGACAACTGTTGACAATCCATTCTTCCCTTTCTCGTAGTCAAAAAACACTACTTTGGCTATTAACGCATTTACTCTCAATTCCATTCTCTCTGTTGCTTCACTAAAATTATCGAGGAATCAATGCCTGTGCCCTCATACAGCCACTCAGCATCATTAGCGTGTACTACCATATTTACATCTCTTACCATTACGCCGACAGTATCACTGCAAGCATCTCTCTCGCAATTATCCATAAAAATTGAACTGCCTCCATGACATTACTCGTCCTGTTTTCACGCCCTGTATTATTTTAATCCAGTCTTTTAAGCCACAGTTCGCTCTCACATTTGCGTACATTATCAGACTTAGTCTTCATCTCATTCAATTACTGTTCATTCGTTTTCATGTGCACTCGAAACCTCTTACAGCTTATATCTATTTACCCTGTCTCTTTCAATCTCGGAATCCATCAAAACACAATATAAGAAACGGTTTCGGGCGTAACTTTGTGGAGGTCTTTCGTATGAGAAAAGTTAGATGGATTTTCAACTCACCTTTTTCCACATGTACTTTTATTATTTTTTTCGCAACCATGGTTTCTTTACAGACTAAGATGTTTCCATGACGATGTTACTCTGTAACGTAACCATGGTTGTGAAAAATAAAACTGCATGTGGAAAAAGCTGTGTTTAAAATTCATTCAACTTTCCTGCCAAAACACAATATTCTTTCTTTCGGACATCCATACATTTTTTAGTACTTGCTGAAGTGCTAACTGTTGATCCTTTATTCCCCCTTCAGTGCGTAATTCCATAATGTACACCCCAGTTTCAGACTTTAATATTTTTTGTCATTTTGATTAGTATTTACCAAACACTTTTCTCGGAATTCTTTATTGGCTAATTGCTCCGTAATTTTTACACTCGGTCTTACCACCCTTTTTGTTAAAATGTATTATTATTATTATTGCATTATTCCAATCCTTTCACACAACATAAGTTTTCAGACATAAATTAAATAATTCACGCGTACAATATATGAGCAACTTACGCACAAACTTTAAAATTTCTCTGGATATCCCATTAACGCCTCTGCAGCCGTTCCGTTCTTCAATATTCTTACCCCAGTTACGACCTCATTCTCACTTATCTCCGCTTCTCTATTGACATTGCCGCATCCAAATTCACGAGGCTCTTCTTCTTCTTCGACTGCACCACAATTGAATTAATCTTCAAAATACTCCCTCCAACAGTCCCTGACATGAATTCATCCACACGATCTCGCTACTGTTGTTTTTTGTTGCAATTATTCCCCTCCCCTTGCTTTACCACAGTAGTCCCATATTCAAAAGTCTTTTATTGCCTTGGAAATCACTCTGCATTTATAAAGTCTTCACGGGTATTTCACCAAGTAACAGGCATCATTGGAAGATATGACGCCTATTACCTGGTGTAATACCCGTGAAGACTTTATACATCATATTCACCGGGACAATCCTAGATAATTTCTCACTCTGCATTTTGTTGTGCGCACGCATTCTTTTCTAACTTTTTTTCATAGCGTTTTTAAATTAATTCTAGCTTCTCTCTGTAAACATAAATCTGCCTCATTCAGCTCTTCCTGTGATTTGGCTGCAATCAATCTCTCTGATGCATTAATAAATATCTCAGCTCGTGTTATCACCGAATAGTTAATTAAATATGCGAAATTAAATCGACTATGGAAAGTTTTTTTGTGTATATGTAATCCTGTGTATATCTTATAATGAGTATGAATCGAAGTGGCAGTTGAAGATTCTGGCTTCATTTAATAATGGGATTTTGCATTGCGATTACCGTTAAGTGCTGTCCATTAATGGCGTGAGAAGCGAGTTGAGATGGTGTCTATCCTGGTGTTGCTCTGAATCTAGTCACGCACTCTTTTAAATGTGGGATGGAAAAAAAACTTTCTCGCCAGATGCTCGAGAGATTAATGTGTGAATCTGGACATCCTTCTTAAAGTTGACCTGATTTTCGATAATAGCTGCTGCCAGTTGCTCTTGTTGCCAGGCTTCATTCACGGTCACTTGGTAATTTTCAAGTTTCGTCGTAGCCTACCTCGTGTTGCTGGGTATCATATATATTATTACAGAAAGGTCTTTTTCTGTCATTCCGTATATGCTCCGTTAATACTGCACCTACAGTGATAAATGAGGTATCATTTTAAACGTTGAATCACCGGCTTCTGACGAAAAATACAATCTCAAATTTCACTATTTACCCATTAATTTAACTTAAAAGTTTCGATAAACTCTCTTGCCTGTATTGTATTCATATGTTTTGTATATTTTTGCAAGAAAACAAGTATAAAGAAAGTACTTTATGATACACCTTCTTCTCTAATTAAAACCCAATTACACCGTTTCCTTAACACACTTATTTCCTGATAGCGTGAAAGTGCGAAATTTTCGCACGGGTTACCTAGTTGGTTATAATTCTTAATCCGTATGAAAAACAGAAATCTTAATGAATTTCGAATGTACTCCTGGATGTTTGAGTAATTTAATGTAAATTGAGCATTATCGTGGAGTATTATGTGCTATTCCGCGAAAAGAGAGATTGCTCAGGGCAATGCGTTAGTGAAAGCGTCGACATCCATGTCACACAGACGTTCTTCTAGCCGAGCAACTTTGCTCAGGCGTTTTTTTAACTGAAAACATCAAATAGAAATTGGTTGCGTGAAGACGAGTATGCCGAAAACGTTCGTCACTTGGCTTAAATTAGGTCGCATTCCGTCTCGCACTTCACCGTTACAGTTTCACCGTTAATTGAAATAATCGTAATCATTTCACAGTCTTCTCAAATTTTGTATTGCGTGTACAAAATCCTACCTTTCCATTCTCTGTTTTTCTCAAGTTCAACTTGTGCTTATGTGCATGGGCTTAAATGTGAGAATGAGTGAAATATGGAAACAGCTATTTTATCCGTCATATTAGTAGAGTGTAATTTGTGCGGATGTGAATGTGTGTCATGTGCCCAAACTTGCAGGTAATAATTTGCAACAAAATAAAGCCGCAATTTGAGGTTTTTATTTTGAAAATTGCTGCAATCGAATTGATGTGGGAATGCGTAAGTTTGATGGAAAGGAATCGGTGGTGTGCTCCTCGAGAAGGGAAAAGTATTCAATAAAATGTGTAGTCATCGGCTTATCTTACTTTATTCATTCCAATGGCTAAGGAATGTTGATCAGTGAATTTTGTATTCGTTACGGGACACGAATCAAAAGTTGCGAGTCGTTTTTAGTCATGCGCAAGCTTTAGATATTTTTTTTTAAATTATGTCGTTTATTTCCTTAATAGCACAACATCAGAATGAAAATAGCAATGATCACTGGAAACTTAACAAAACACATGTGGTCCTTGCTTCAGCCGTACTTCTCTTCAAGGTTTAACGATTCGTATGCGCTTTTATGATAACCGGCTTCATATTCGTTCTACAATGATGATGATTATTCTCGTGCGATGTCGCTTTCTTATGCAAGCAAGCGGCGTGCCGTGTGTTTATCACGCCAGGGATATAAAACAATGATATTTCGAGGGGCACGTTTCGAGGCCGCCGTGAGATGATTGGTGGATCACATTACAGGGATTGGGGAGTGTCGACATGGACCTCCGCGGTCCCGATGGCACTCCCCCCTCACAGTGGGGGGGCACGGGCGTGCCTGCCTGGAAGGCGAAGGCTGTGTTGGGGGCTGCTGAATGGCGTGTCGCGGATGAACCAGCGTCCTATGCGTATGGACGGACGGACCCCACTGAAATGGACGCGGCTGAATGGAGGAAGAGGATGGATGTCGGCCCTTCCACCAGCTACCCACTCTCCTTCATTCCTGCGTCCATCTCCCATCCTTCTCCGGGGGTCGTAGATTTTGCAGGGAAAGGAAATCGTGCTCTTGGACTTGAAGCTGAATCCCTCCATCCCACGCCAATTGCTTCAGCCAGTTCAGCAAACGTAGCGTTATCTTCCACTGTGAGCCCTTGAATATTCATTTCTTTATTCTAAAATGAAAGAATAGTATGTAATCGATTTCGTACCGACCACTCGTTTTTTTTCTTGTACAACGCGTTTCGTTGCTTTCTTCGTCATCATCTGGTAAACAATTATCAAATAAACCTGATTGTTAGCTCGTAGGTTTCCGCGGATGTAGTGTTGACTGTTTAATCTTTCGGGATTCATTCCGCGATGTTTAAAATTGCAAAAAACAATATTTCGCTGGTCCTCTTGCCAGCTTCATCAGGTTAACTGGACTGACCTGACAGGAAAGGCGAAAGTATTGTTGTTGGTTCAGTTAACCTGATGAAGCTGGCAGGAGGACCAGCGAAATATTGTTTTTTGAAATTTTGAACATCGCGGAATGAATCCCGTGAGATTAAACAGTCAAACCTGATTGTTAGCGCAAAACCCTGAATCTCACCTGACAGATTCCTTGATTTTATTTTGTTTTATTTCAAAAGTTACTACATAAATAACGCTGTCAATATTTATTGCCACACATGGTAAATCAAAGAAGAATGCGTATGTCGGCAGTTAAGATTTGGAAAAGGATAACGAAACATGTAAAATGTGGAGCGGATGAATTGATAGCCAATTATTTTCGGAATGTTGGAATGGAGTTTGTCATGTTGTTGGAGGATAATGATATCGAATCAGTGTTCTTGGAAAGTGAATGTATCCTGGAGGAAAGGCGTAAGAAGATCGGACGTTTGTAATGAAGTTTGTGTTGGTTCTGTAAGTTTGCGATATAATGAGCGATATTGCTTTAAATTCCAGTATATGCGAATGATTTTTTAAATCGATCATGAAATCCGCGCATGTGCTTTCTCCAGTTGAAATTAATGCTTTGGCATTTTCCGAAGTATGTTTCAAGTTGTTCAGGATGAACGTACAGGCTATAATGTGTCCGTAACATGGTAGTGTGTGCTGCTAGGCGCGCGAATACTTGCACTTCGTGGTACTGTAGGCATGGTACATGATAGGCATGTACTTCGTGTGAACACATCGATTCCTCATAACCAGTTAGAGCTTTACAATGAAAGAGAATCTGGAATGTCTAGTTGGTTGGAGAGCTCAGTGCCTTATTGAAGTATTTTAATTCAAATCTCATTCTAGATGATTTTTCAAATTTTACTGATTTATTAAATTAAACAGCTGATGAGGCCCCTTATGAGAGGCGTTATAACTTGTAACAGAGAACGAACGCACAGCTGTGTACTGAAAATACACCCATGCGGGACTCGAACCCACGACCCTGGTGTAGCCGGCGAGGACGTTACCCCACCGGGCAATGATTTTTTCACTGCGAAATGCGAGCGCGCTTCTGTTTTCTTCACCAGGTGACTGCGTCCAAGTCATAGTCACGGCTTTTCCCGCGCCAGCCATTAAAGACGCACAGTGAAGGAATTAAAGCATCCTTCTCACGTTCACTCCATCTTTGGCATCCTCCTTTCTCTTCTCGTATTAATGAATCCGCCACGCCTCCTGGGCCAAGGACGCCAGGTCTTCCCTTAAGTGAAGCGACCATTCTTTGGGAAGACATCAACGTATCCAGAATACCCTGAAAGCCACCTCAAGGGTGTGTGGCAGGGGGTGAGTAGTCACCAACATGCATCAAACTATACCCAAAAGTTAGTGTAACTACGACTAATGATGCATGGGCATAAATCGCTAATGCTTGTTACGAGGCGATGTCTCACAAGGCTGCACTACACTATAGATATGCTCCCAATGTTAGAGGGACCATTTGTATTTATGTATATTGCAACTACATAAACGGACAGAAATTCTAGAGTTACAGCGGAAACATACACGGCATGCTGTAAGTACTAGGTAGCAGATAAGTGTACAAGTATTAGGGAGTACTACTACTACTACTACTACTAAGAGCTACACTACACTATCGACAAACCTAGTTTTGCCAAGTGCCTAGTAGCCAAACCTGACATTTTAAATCTGTCCGTTTTGCAGTCTAGTTTCTTAATTTTATTCTCATCATCTGATCTACCGTAGTATGTCGGATTTCGTAAAATTTTATTAACGTCGTTAGAGAATAAATCGGTCTGGAACTTACATAATAGATTAAGTCTAAATTTTAATCGTCGATGGGGGATACCTGTTAGCGTGAAATAAATTATTATTTTCATTATAAAGTCAAGTGAGTTTCATCAGAAAGTTTAATAACAATCGCGAGACAACGATCTTTCCATGACTTGCGAACGTTTTTCGTAGATTTGAAACGCCTTTTATGCTCTTTGAAGTGAGTTTATGTTAGCTTGATGATGGTCTAAACCATTATTCCCCAAGGTTGGCGCAATCGTCTTTTTCTTCATATCGTCTTGTTCTTCCGTCGAGCCCTCTTTGCTCTTCCTCATTTCTCATTTCATATTATCGATGCAATTGATTTTCAACCGTCGTCCTCGCATCACATTTGGAAAGCTTTAAGTCTTCCTTGCTCTGATTATCCTACTGTCCCCATTTCTGATCCATATCGTACCGCATTCCATACTTGGGGATTGTGTTTTGCTTGTCGTGTTTCACCTTTTTGGGTGTTTGCGTGGAAAAGAGCTCGAGAATTCCGAAACGTTGCAATTGTGAAAATGGGGAAATTCTTCCGATCTCCGTTTACTGGCTACACTTTTAATCGTGATCCTCTACGTTTCGAATATACGATGTGTGATTAAAAAAATAACGGGAATTTTTAAATTTCGCGGGCTTGATAATACCGGTTTTAAATAATTGGATTTATTTGCCATATGGTCGTACGGTCAATAAGGAATACTACCTGGAAGTTATGCGCCGTTTGCGTGAAGCAATTCAGCGACAACGCCCATAATTGTGGCAAAACAACTCGTGGAAATTGCACCACGATAATAATGCTCCCGCCCACACCTCACTGCTCATTCGTGATTTTTTTGTAAAAAAAACAAAGTGTTATTTTGCCTCAGCCACCCTATTCGCCGGACATGCCCCCCTGTGACTTCTTTTCTATTCCCGAGGCTGAAGAGAAGCATGAAGAGACGACGTTTTGCCACCATTTATGACTCGCTGAAGGAGCTGAACTCTATACCGAAAAATGAGTTCCAGAAGTGCTTCCGAGATTGGAAAAACCGCTGGCACAAGTGTATTATATCTAAGGAGGGTTATTTTGAATGGGACAACATTGATATTGATTAAAAAATTAATAAATATTCTCTAAGAAAAACGAAAATTCCCGTTATTTTTTTAATCACACCTCGTAATTCTTATGCCTCGAGTTAAAACAAAATGTTTCCGTGGGAAAGTGTGCCACTTTTTCGGCGTGTCCGCAACATCGTTTCCCCTCACACCACGGACGCTCTGCGGTGTGTTCCGATTTCATTTTCTCGCCTCCGTCCTCGATTCCAGCTTCGATCGGGAAAAAGAGTGAAAAACGAGAGAGAATCCGCTCGCACGATATGCCGTACGTGTTGGTTGGGACGAGAAATGGGAAGGCGCGAGGGTGCTTGCTCCTTCTGCTGCTCCCCGGGGCGAAATTAATTGCCAGTTCACGTCCCTCGTTTCTTGGTGCGAATACCACTGAGCTTCGCGAGAAAATATCAAGGGGTGGCTGACCATGATTTGCATCGGAAGTAATATGCGGAGAAAGTTTTTACTGGTGTTGCGGTGCGAACCGAAAAATATGCGACATATGTCAATTATTTTTTATATTACTTTCTTGAATTATTTGTAGTATATAATTTTCAAATCCAGGTTCCATCATCAGAACGGGGAGCATGCATAAAATATAGTTTTTTAAATATTTGAATAATGTACACGAACGTTATGCCCTAACGAACTCAAATGTAGAATTGATATTTGCATGCCTCAACGACAAACATTAATAATTTCCGGTTTGGACTGTTTTATTATGGTGTTGTACATTTTTTTCACTGACATTAAATGCTAGTCTAGCCAGACTTTGCGCAAGAAACGTACTGATCAACTCTTGTATCGAGCACTTACATCGAGACATGGTGATTGACACGTTCTTACCATCCGCTAAAAGTCATATGTACGGAAATTTTTATATTTGTGAAGTTCTCGGGACAATTTTTTTGTGTTGCACATTATTTCAATTCCTGTTATTTATTGAACCAAATATTCAATTAGGTTCACGTTTTCCGTAAATGTGAGTCGATATTATGGCTGTAGTTGTTCGAGTGTTCGACTACCTCAATGCCTCCCGGATCAACCTGGGGTAGTAGCGGCTCTCGTTGCATAATACTTTTGGTCCTTGTGGCCACTTCAGACTTGAGGACGTCCTCAGTGGGGTGACTGACGAAACTGTCGTCGTTAATGGACATCAAGCGGGGGCACGCCCGAAAGCAGATACTCTTGCACGCTACAAGTCTATAGTACACATATTCAAAGACGAATAAAACAAAGCCCGATGCGAGGCCCTCATTGACGCGGGGCCCTGGGAATACGTTCGGTTGCCCGATTCTAAGGGGTGCTATTGCATTTGCGTAAGTTTGCAAGCATGTGAGCAAGTTTGGCGCGAGGAAATTTGAGAGGAGTGTTGATCAGTGTGGACGCCGCGGAGGCGTCCTTGAGGACTCCTGTTTCGGTGTGTTCCGTCGTCGCATCTCCTTCGTGTTCTTTTCCGGAGCATCACGGTTTTTTTTCTTCTTGTCTTTTCCACCTTCGTCCGATGGCCGCCAAGCGGAATGCTTCGCCGACCGTGCCAAGGTCAGCCTCCAGCTCTGCCTCTGCCCTACATTTCGGGAAAAGCTGATCGTCCATCCTTATAACGTTCTAATGGCTCATATCTTCCCCAATTGCTTCGGTTGCCGGCATCGCTTGAGGACAAACGTTGTCCAACTTTTCTAATCTATAGCTTTAGTGTATACCACCGACCAGCGTCCTTGGGCGCGCGACGTGGTAGGAATACTCCGTAAGCGCGTGACACGTCTTTCTGCCAACTTACAGTGGTAAGCGCTGGCGTCTCCGGGGGAACTGAAATGGAGCACGATAATGATAGAAGGTATACAAAATGAAGAAAGTTTATCAGTTATTAAACAAAGAGGATTTGTACTTTCTTTTGAAACCATTCAGAATATTACTAAAGGTCTCAAGGATGCGGGAACTCTACTTTATTTTGAAGTTAACTACTTGCTTATCGCTTTTTAGTTGCTATAAAAGGTGAGGACAGCACCGAGTAGTGACTACAAAGTAGTGTAAATGTGTCCGAAGATTCTCGCGAAATTGAGTGGAATTTTAATATGATGAAACAGTAAAGCGTGCATTTTTCCGCATTCAACATTGAAACCCGGGCCGAAAGTAAGTTTATACTGTGGAAAATTGCACAGTTTTTTTGTTTCATCATGTTTAAATTCCACTCAATTACGCGAGAATCTTCGGATTACATGTGTAACGCCAGCATGGCAGTACAAGCGAAACTCGAAGAGAGCGTTAGTGCTCCATAGCTTCTCTCATCATATTGAATTTATGTATAAATATGGCGCTCTTAGCACCACTGATGATGATGTATCAACATTGAAACCAGGGTTTAGAGTAAATTTATTTCGTGGAAAATTGCACGGTTTTTCATTTCATCACGTGGTGTGAATCTGTGTAGGTTGGTTACGGCTGCTGCGCACGATGGCCCTCGAAACGGGACATGTAAGTGCGCTCCTTGGGAGACCCGTCGATGAACTGCTCTATGTGAGTTTCAGGCTCATGACGGCACTAATACGTTTAGTCACTTGACTAACTGTATCGCGACCAACTACACTAGCGGCTCTTGCGGGTAGGCTTTCAAATTTCGAAATACCGTGGCTATCGTAGACCGTCTCTGGTGACTATGACAATTTTCTGGCACACTTCACCATATTCAGTAAACGGGGTTGAGAGAGTGGGACCGCTTACAAGGGTTTCGACCCGCGGTCGCCTTATTCCGCGTGTCAAGGCCGCTTCATTGCGAGCAGTTGGGAGTGGAAAGAAGCAAGTCGAGGAAGAAGAAGGCGTGGAGGAGAGGGGGTATGACGAAAGTGCGACGCTCGGAGGCCATATTTTAATTTTATTTTAAAATTTAAGCAGCTGTGAACGTAGAATCAAAAGAAATCCAGGAGAGGTGGTAGAAATATGTTGAAGATCTTTATGGTAAGGAAATAAGGCCCAGTACGTTAGATAGAGGAAGAGAAGACGACGTCAACAGAGATGGCATCGGACCAGGTATCCTAGATAGCGAAATCGAAAGAACTCTATGATACATGAAAAGGAGTAAGGCGGTGGGAATAGATGACATACCTGCAGCGTTTTTAAAGAGCATGGGGAAGAACGGAAGAGGGAAATGTTTTGCGCTTATTCGTAGGATTTATGAGGATGGAGTTTGGCCGGGGACTTCACGAAGACAATGCCAAGTCCGATACGGAATAAGAGTAAGGCAAAAACATGCGAAGACTATAGGACAATAAGCTTAATATCCCACGAGGCCAAAGTAGTTCTGAGAATTATAAATAGAAGGATGATAAATACCTGGGTGACGATCAGTTCGGGTTTAGGAGAGGGACGGGAACGCGAGACGCTATAGCGGTGATGAGGACGCTAGTAGAAAGAAACCTAGAGTATGGGTAGGATGTTTTTGCTTGCTTCGTATATTTCGAGGAGGCGTTTGATAGGGTGGACTGGACGAAATTAATAGGTGTGTTGACGAAATTAGGGGTCGATTGAGGGACAGGCGTCTCATTCGTAATCTGTATATGACCCAGACGGCGCAGGTTAGGGTAGCCGATGGAGAATGGGGATGGGCCTTGATAGGACGGGGATTGCGGGAGGGATGCCCACTATCGCCGTTGATTTTTAAGGTGCATTCAGAAGAAATGGTAAGGGAAGCATTTGGGGATAAAGAGTTAGGAATAAAGGTAGGAGAGGAACGGGTAAAATCAGTGAGATTTGCAGATGATCAAGCATTTGTTTGTCAGTCCGCCAAAGTGTTACAGTCAATGGTGAATGCGTTAGAGGTGCAGTGCGAAAGGTAAGGTATGAAGATAAACGACAAGAAAACGAAAACAATGAGATTTTGTAGAAGTAATTTAATTCAATTCAAGGTGTTCATTTCCACATTAACAGTACAGGAAAAGGAAGAAAAAACTTTCATATTTGAAACTTTCTTTCACGTTTCAAAATGAAAACAACAGTATGGATAATTTTACGTGTGGTCGCTCTTGTCATCCAATTCAAGAATTATTGATGCTAGGTTTTATAAATTACGAGCAATATAATAGACGTAAATCAGTGATAGATACAGTAGAATCATTCTAACTATGATTAAAGCCTGGAGCGATTTCCAGCTTGTTATGCTTACCTATTTGTCATGAAAATAATGCGTAAAAACATGGAATGTGTTCGCTAAGTTTTTAATTAAATTATAACTAAGATTCCGTATTATTTGAAAATTAGTTATCACGTCGGAAAAATGTATTAATCAGATTATAGTTTTGTTTCGCGGTTCGCTGAATACATGTTGCGAGTGCAAAGTCATTATTGCAAACTATTTCCTAATCAGCGAAAATTTATTTATTCTCCCAATTTCTTTAAATGGAAAGAACTTACTTGATATTATTGCGACATTCGCTTCTCCATGTGCACAAATTCATCTCTAATTCGTTTGCACAATTATTAATTCTATAAATCTAGCATGTTAAAACTCACGAGTCCCCACAGGTAACAAATATATCACTATCAGTTTCTCGGTCCAGCTGCAGAAAAGTTCTCAGTTTTGGAGTATTGGAATATTTCTGGAAGGTTTTTCAGTCACACTGAAGTCAAGTACATACATCAAATTATGTCTGATCAAATATTGTCCAAAAAGCCGGCCCAAAGCAAAAAGTAATCGACAAAATTTTCTAAATGGCGGAAAAAGTCTAGCAATAAGGTCAAAAAAACGTTACATTTTTTTCAAAAATTTCAAATAAATTAATTATAAATAAGTTCTATTAAATTGCATCGCAGTTGCAGTAATATAAGCTATTTTAAACCCTTAAAATCTAAATATTTTCAAAACACATTAATTATATTCAAATAAAGTTTCAAAATAAAATAAATAATAGTCTGTATTCCCCTATATTCATCACCCGAGTTTCCCAGAAAAGCAAGTTGATTGCTCCGTTTTGAAGACAATCGTGTCCTTTCATAACGGATGATATTATTGAGGACACAGTGAGTCCTGAGGGGGGCTGATTTCCCCATGGAAATAAATATTTTATTTTATGCAAATTAGGAAATGCAAATTTATTTTCCACCCAAAACTTCTGGGAGTCTTTTTTCCTCCCCAGAAGGTTCTGTTGGAGGTATAGCGTCACTTCATGTGGTACTGCACCTGAACCGTGAGAGTGTATATCTGGTGCATACGACGTATAAGGGGGCGTCCATTAATTACGTGAGGCGATTTTTCGACCCCCCCCCCCCTTCCCACCTTGGTGAGATGTCGGGAGATTTGGCTCGACCTCCTCCCCCCTAATCTCACGTGAGATTTTTCAAAATGCGTATTTTTAGTGTAAATACGTTAATCTGTGCTTGATTGCGTTGGCTATATTAAAAATAAACATAATTCGCTTAATTATTTTTTTTGACTAGTTAAGACTAGTATAAACTAAGTATATGTGTATTGGAGGAAAAAATGAAGACATTGTGCTAGAGGATAGCAATGAAATAGTAGAGGCCTGTGATTCATATGACTATTTAGGCATAAAAATACACAGCAGTGGAAAGAGCGCAGAAACGATTAAAGATAGGACTAATAAAGGTAGAACAACCATTAATATGTTAAATTCAATACTATGGAGCAAATATATATGAAATAGAAATAAAAGATACATATACAACACCATATTTAAAAGCATACTTACATATGGGAGTGAAATATGGCAAATGAATGTGAGTGACGAAAAGAAACTTTTAGGTACAGAAATGGACTTCCTAAGAAGGGCAGCCGGAAAATCCAGGCTTGATAGAGTAAGAAATGAGAGAATTCGAGAAATTATGAAAATGACAACAACCATTCTGGACGACATCAAGTCAAAACAACTGCTGTGGTACGGACATGTTCAGAGGATGCTCAAAGAAAGACTGCCCCGCACCATCATGGAATGGAAACCCTATGAAAGGAGAAAGAGAGGAAGGCCACCTAACTCATGGAGGAGCGGAATAACCAAAGCCATGGCGGAGAGAAACCTGCAAGAAGGAGATTGGGAAAACAGAGAGGCCTGGAAATTGGATGCCGTAAAGCGCAAGCAAGCGCTCTAAAGACGGACATATATATATATAAGACTACTAAGAACATAATCTAGAATCACAGTGAGAAAATCGAACAATAAAATACTTAAATAGGAACTACTAAAATTCGTAAAAGAATACTCATTCAAATTCAGTCCACGGAGACTCATGTGTGGTCTCAAGAGTGACTACTAGAACCAACATGTCCATGTGATAAATCATCTGCTCCTTCAACCTCGCTCTGATTTAGTCACTCTAAACCGTTGTCGCTTGCACACACAAGCTCAGTAGCTCGACGTGTGACAATCCGTGAGGGTCGCACTTCGCGCGCTGGTGCAGCTGGTGCACTGTGGACCGCATGCCGGTGCTCTTGTGATGAATGAAATGTAGATACCGCATGTACTGCAGCATCTCTTTTCTAGATCACCACGTACACTTGGGCAATAGAGGTCATAGGGCATGCTGATGAAGGCGTGCAAAGGTTGAATCGGTAGGCAGTGGCGAATCAAGAATGGAGCCAATGACTTTCCGTCATGCTCTTCAGGGTCCGGGACCGTTGAATACCCATCAACCTGAGTGTTAGGGTATGGAGGTGGCAGAAAACGCTCGTGAAGAATCATATGCAGATCACTCTATTTTAGTGGAGAAACATTTGTTACTTTATTTAACCTAGTTTTCCCGCAATTTTACACTGTTTCTTGCGGAAAAAATTACGTGATATTTGCCGAGACCCCCCCCCCTCTTCCCCACGTGAGATTGGGTGAGATTCTGCTCGACCCCCCCCCCCTCCCCTAACCCTGGTAAAAATCGAACGCTTGCCCTAGCGTAGAGGCAGCGTCAACGGGGAGTTCTATACTCTTGGAGGAACTTCCTTTACTCCCCAATAACTCTCCGAGATTTTTTACTCCAAACACGTTCCCCGAACTCTTCCGCAAGAGCGAACGGAGAGTGCCTCATAGTTTCAGTGACGCTTTGTTTTTTGTCTCCCCGTCAACACTTCTAAAACGCTTCCGGGGAAGGAAACGAAGATTTGTCTGATGATTTTCTTTACTCTTCGATTTCACTGCTACTACTACGAAAAAGTTGTAATTTTTGCTCTAAGAATAGGCTTGTGTAAATAACAGCTGGTTGTTCAAACGTCCTAATAATATGCAATACTTTTAGTTAATATCATGGTGTACCTTCGTTGACGGACAACATAAACTTAAATAACATACCTACGGTAATGATCGCTTCGTAATATTAGATAGGAATTGAATATTAACATACGGTGTAACTAATTAATTGGTAGCTAGCCAGTTCGTACATTTCCCCTCGGAAATGCGTTATTATGTCTACATCGTATGGAAAAACATGTACATGATGTGCCAACTGCGTATATTTCATCTATTAAAATGAAGATTCATTAAGGCTGATTGCATGTTTGACATGGACGTTTGCTTACTTGCAATTATGCATAGAAAATAAAATATAAAATACCATAGCTATCTATTTAGTAGGTACCTAACTTGTTAATCATCTAACATAATCAAGGCAGTCGTACACAAGGCATAGTTACTTAGGTAATCAATTCGAATAAATGGCATACCTATGCATAATTATAGTGGTGATGACATAATGACATATATTGTTCATCTTCCACTCATTGATACTCTTCACATCACTCCAGTTGTGGAATAAAATGCTTGGAGGATGAGCAAGGTCATGAGGAATAGTAATCATGAAAAGTAAAATGTAGAACAACATCGACATTAACAAGGAAAATGGTACTACAAGAAACATAGAGGAACTATTCCTCAACATTATCCCCAGTTATTCCTAGAAAATTAGATTAACTGGCCATTGAAAAGCAAAAACTCGTGAAATCCAAGCAACTAAAAACCTTTAAAAAAACAGAAAGTCACGGTATGTAATAAGATTTGGACCCTGTGAAACGCTGTAAACTAATGCAGCGGTGATAGCCCAGTGGTTAAGGTGAGCGACTATGAGTGGAAAGGTAATGAGATGGATGCCAAGACATTGTACATTTTTTTTGCTCTGTTTTCCTAAGTTTTTATTGTTTTAATTTTTATATATCGTGTTCTTTACATCGCTACTTCAATGAAAACTATTTTTAGGCAATTTTTAGAATGTAAATAGAGGCGGTAGTAGACTTGTACCCCGTCTACGCTCCGTTAACACTCCAAGACGACGCTTTGTTTACTCTCCGGTGTTCCACATTACGCTCCCCAGACTCTCCGTTCACCCTCCCTTGTGGCTTGGTCAGCTCTTCCCTCGCTCTCCGATAGGAGCTTCATTGACGCTCGCTTCACGCTATATTTTCGCCAGGGAAGTGCCTCACGTAATTAATGGACGCCCCCTAAGTGGCACTTATAAGCACCACTGGGAGGGAAATGCTCCATATTCGCGTGTCCACCTCCGCTGCATTGCTTTTTTTTTAAGTAGTATCTCCATTTTTGTTGTTTGAATTAAAAAGTAGGCATTAAAAATTTCTCAGAGACAATTGTCATTCTAATTGGAAGACATAATTTAAACGTGCGACCATATAGTAAATTTGGATTGCCAAATTAGGCCACTGATCATAATAAACATTCCGAGGATCAACTCTTGAAACTATATATCACGTGTATGACACTAGGCATTCATATTTCATTTTTAGGACTGAGTGATAGAGATCCAGGATTTTTGGGAGCTCATTTTCTG
The DNA here is from genome assembly GCA_963573305.1 of Pyrrhosoma nymphula. Lineage (NCBI taxonomy): Eukaryota > Metazoa > Arthropoda > Insecta > Odonata > Coenagrionidae > Pyrrhosoma > Pyrrhosoma nymphula. The sequence goes on along the minus strand of OY754329.1, from coordinate 151,713,150 downwards.
CAGCATCATAATACTGACTCCACTTGACTTGGGTATTTACTACTCGTTAGATAATTGTACTTTTGTTTTAGAAAGTAATGCTGAAGTCCGCATTTGAATACTGATACATTTCACTGAAACTTCTGGAAAATTGTAATACTCTTTCCTCTGGACAAGTACCTGTTACTACAAATGCCAATTTTCGATTTATTATTTAGATAGATAGATTGTATGGTGGGCGAGGGCGTTTGGAGCCCTCCTGGCACTTAGAACTCTTTGGATCCATTGTGCCATTCCACATTAAATCTGCCCTCCACTTGTACTTGAAAAGAGCACCGCGGTAGAGGCCAACCGCCGTCCGGGCCCAACATTGCGTAACTTCGGTGATCTGGTGTTTCAATGTGGCTAGGCCCTTGCCCTGATATAATATTTAAGTAATATATAATACTTAGCGTTAAGAAATTAATAAAATAAGAAAAAAGTTTTTTTACATTCCCAGTTTTTATCTTTGTTATTATTATTATTATTATTATCATTCTTGAATTTTCAAATGCATGTTACAGTCATGTTTACAGTTTTAAGTGAAAAATTAAAAAAAATAAATAGCTGTTTATTTCGAATTTAGAGAATTTCTTAGCTATAATCTATTCCAGCATAAACATTCTACTATTTTCCCTCAAATGTTGAACGCTTGTACGCCAGGTGGCAGTGCTGTTCCAGTATCGGTACTTTCAATACCGGTACCTCCGGTAGTACCGATTTCGAATAGTACCCGGTAGCACCAAAATAAAAAATATATTACCCGGTAGTATCGAATACCGGTATTTTTTGCCCATCCGTAGTAAGGAGTATGAATACATTATAGTAATATGAATCGCGCAAAATGTCTCGAAAAGTTGTGTTATCAGTGGGTACTATTTTGATAACACGAGAAGAATGAGATATTTTTCTTTTTTATGAGAGACCATATTCGTTGAGCTACACGTATAGCGATATCTCGACCTAAGTACAAATCTCCATATTTGATTGTAAAGAAGCTTACTTATAGGATTTTATTCTTTCCCGGCGAATGATGCCTGTAAAATTTTCTCGGGAATTCCACCGGGTTAAATTGGTAAGGGCAACGTTGTTTATACTCGACGACATTTACTCACCCTGATGACGATGGACGAGTCGTCCGTTGAAACGTCGGTGCTGGTTATCAATTTAACCCGGTGGAATTCCCGAGAAGATTTTACAAGCTTACTTACACGGGCCTTTGACCCAGCCACGTAATACTGGCTTTTAATTTTTATTGTCTTGTCCTTAAACAATTTTTGATTAAAATAAATCACTAATGGACAAGAGCCTATCCGTCCAACGGTTTTTCATTAATAGAATAAGCAGTAGTGATGGGTCGGTCGTGAGAGATCGAATTCTGAGAGCAAGTTCTCTTAAAAGAAAGATCGATGAACGACTTCTCTCCAATGACCGAGGCGATCTTCACCGATCGCGACAGGAATGATTGCATGACATCAAATATCGATCACGAGACTTGAGACCGACCAAAAAAATCTTGAGTGAGTTTTATAACGAGAGATTCCAGAGTTACTCGCTCTTTCGTGAGATGTAGGCAGTTATTCGATGCTCCGCTCGGTTGCGCTAACAAAGACGCAGCGTAATAACAGTCAACAATTTACATCACGACATAAATATCTTGCATCGAGAGAGTTTTACTGGCAGTTTTACAGTTTTGCTGGCTCGCTTTTTAGTATAATAATAACATCATTAAAAATGAAGACCGAATCCGTTACAATGTCGGTAAAGAGACTGCTGGGTTAAGATACAAGAGGAATGCAATGGAAACTAAACATGATCAAGGTAATTGTCCGTTTGTTAATTCGCCGAGCGATGCATAATTTGTTACTACGTTGGCTATATAGTGCCGTTATTTATTACGTGCAATAGGTTAATCGTTACCTGTAAGTAGTATAGTACAATACTATTTCCTATGAATTGTTTTCCTTTGCCGCGACGAGTCGTAAATTGTGTGATAATTAAATATCTGAGTCTATGACGTGATCGCTTAGAAATCAAACCTGATACCCATGCCGCTGTATTATATATATACCGGCCGTTTATATAAACAACTGTGATTCATATTGCCAATGCATTTTAAAAATTCAACTCCGCTCCTCTCTCTTCAATCACTTTTTATAGACTTTGATGGTGTTGCTGTCAATCAAGAATGTTTCCAGTGCTTCATTGGATGTCCGTTGGCTTTCCCTTCGTCTGAATTTTCTTCCCATATGTCTTCCGAAGTACTGGCGTGTTAAAATCACCGGAGAATTCATCCAGAATAGTTTGTTTTTGGAATGCAGTTTGCTTTTGGTGTTATTTCAAATATTTTTAACTGCAATGTCATCAGCGAATCCTTTTTTCGGAGAATAAAATTTCGTATGTGCCAATAACTCTCCTTTTCATTTAGAGGAATGGTATTTGAAGAACTTGATTCAGGGAATAATAGCGTGATTCCAGTTAATATAGGTTAGATCCAAACACCGTTCGAGACATGATAACTGCAAATTATGATTACCCACAGGTAATTTGATTCATACTTTCATCATTATACTTTTGTAGTGAATAGTAAGTTAAAAAAATGTACATAGGCTTGATCAGTAAATATCAGTATGAGTTTCCGGAATTTCATTTGCATTTGCACTGAGTGTAGCTTCAATAAACGGTACAATGTAAATATCGTAATACTGTAATTGGTTGTAAGCAAAAATGAATTACATGAGTGGGCCATTACATCAGCCTTAGGCATCCCATTGAAATGGGCAAGGAGTTATTTCAATCAAAATGTACTAACATGTTTAGTAAGGCAATATATGACTTCATACCACCGATACTGTGTCACTTTAAATTGGCATAACTGCTGTATGTGAGCAATTAAATAAATAAAGACTTTATTTCTGCGTGCAATAGAGCATCATATACTGTAAAATAGTTCTGGAAATTTGTAATCATCGTATCATCCATCAAAGTGTGTATTCGAACATGGCTTGTACACAGGAGCTTAGACCATATTCATTTAAAATTTAATTCCTTGGAAAGGACAAATTAAAATTTCTGATAGTACTAATTACTCATTGCACATCCAAAATCCCTGGTAAATATTTAGCAGGAAAATTTAGAAGGAACCTGCAGGAAGTTAGCAGAACATTCATGAGGATAATCAGAAACCTATAGTGGCAAAGAAAATCTTATTTTAGTTTAAAAACTGATGCGTATCTTAAACATTGGTGGAGTAATGCAATTATAGCATTGGACTGTTATCAACGTCTATTCATTCCACATGCAGTTATCATTCCACATTCACTTTAATTCTTATATTTGCTTGACCATGACATTTTACCACCATTATAATGGTATACAGATAGCTTAACAGACATATATATTTCAGTGGTCAGTTACCACTCCACCCTTCCTGCTTCAAACATTTATTTCCTTAAAATGATTCAATTTAGTTCTGCGCATCACATCCATTCATTTCAATTGCCTATATTTTTCCTACCTCTCCCAACGAAGCAAACCTTTCCCTTCAAAAGTGCCTTTCAGGACCTCATTTCCTCTTAATTACCTACTATCTGACATAAAGTGGACTCCTAAATTTCCTTCACTGTTATATGTAACTTCAATGCCTAGTCAAGTATCTCTTAACTTCTCTTCTATCTTACTTTCATTATCCTTCTCGAGAGCCACTCCTCATATAACTTTAGTCTAATCTCACCCTCTCAACATTAGCCAATGGTTAAAATCCACCGAAGTCTACAACCCTTTATAAAACCTTCCAAACCACCCTTTTGTTTGCATCCTATATCAGGACTTGAGGCATTACATATCCCCCATAATTCTTGAATATTGCTGATACAAGACATTTAATATCTTGAGTAGGACACCTCGTTCCACTAAAATTCTGCCCCAGTTACAACTTCATTCCACTATTTGTTTTTTGCTATTTGTCATAAGCCTCTAATGGTTTCTACTCAATGACCATTCTCAATCTATACTCTGGAGTGAGCTGGCAAGCCACTTACCATGAGGAAAAATATCCACAGATGCTGAGTGGACTATGTTCCCTTCGTTCCTGCTCTTCGTCCAATCTGGCAGGTGTGAGCCTAACAGCTATAATTACCCTTGTTAATTTCTACTACAGGTAAACAATACATCATAGCATGTCCTTTGATAACAGTTGATTAATATTCATAAATTTACCAAAGATCATGACAATAGGAGTCGACTTAAGACTTAATCATATTGGGGTTTCAAGGAACATATTCAAAATAAGCCAAGTAGTAATTGTAAAAAACCTACACCAACATTTATTCCACTTATTGATTATTAAAAATAAATGGATCTATGAATGGTTGCACAACCCTTAGTTTTCATCACCCCTGATGACAATGACTGAGTCAGACATCGAAACGTCAGCCTACATGGAGACCATCACCCTGTTGGAAACCCGAGAAAGCTTCTTAGGTTCCTCATATCAGTGAAATAAATAATATTAATAATATGTAACAGCATTCATTAAGCATGAAGCATTATAGACCAAATCCATTTTACACTAAAATTTTGTTATAAGTGAAAAATCATTGATTACCTACCATTGCTTTATTATCCATCCATGACCCTCTTCTCCATTAACTTCTTCAATTTATAAAAGGGTGTTACCAAAACTATGAGTGCATACTTGACTTAAATTATGACAGACATTTAATTTAAATGAAAGCATAAAAAATAATTTTATTCTGATCAAGTTGACTGAAAGTCACACAGGAACGACATCTGTACACTTAAGTTGACTGCTAAGTAATTGAGTACCTGGATAACTTGAGGCACACAACTTATCACATGATATTGTTTGCTCTCTGCTGTTAGTGATGTCTGTTTGGATTTGGAAACTGGCTCTCTTATAATAATTTACTCCATAATACCCTATATTGGCATATATCCTTTGCCTCTATTGCATTCATACATTACTTCATTCACACTCTCTCCTATTCTTAAGACTCCTAATCTTCCTCCTTTAATGTCTCTTCCACCACATCCTGAACCCACAATTTTTTCCATCTTCCTCTTACGCTATTCACTCCTCAATCACAATCCTGTTCCAATACTCAACTCTAATCTATTATTTAAACATTGCCAAACCCACAGAGAATAATCCTTTCATAAAGTCCATTACGGTAGCATGAAGGAAGAGATATTTTCAAAATGTCACAAGAAAATTAATAAAAAGATATTAGCTTTAGTTCCCATAAGTATCCAGTAAGTATATCAAGCAAAAATCAACATGAAATACACTCAGAATCTTTACTCTTAAAAATCCAAGATGGTATGTATATTGTTCTAGCAAATTCAATGATTGCATGGGGGAAATAAACATTTGTCACAGTATGCACAGCTGATTTTTCTTCTTTGAATCAAAACTAGGTATGACATACAACTGTTATAACTCATATGATATGTAAACACTACTGTTTTCTGATTACAGTTCTATAATGTAGAGATAACTGGCAGAGTGGATATTGGTCTGAAGTTATTGATGGCTATAACCATTGATAAGCACTAAACCATTGTGTAAATTAATAATTGATCAGAGGCTATTCCTTGCAAAGATAATAAACATATATATTGAGGTCAGATATTTAGTAAACATTCTTTTAACCTGATTGTTCCATGCATTTCATAAAATCTACAGAGTAAACTAGTTATAATTTTGCCTAGATATAGTATTCCCTACCTGTTACATGATATAGTCTAGTAAATGGCAACTAGAGTAGCAATCAGATAGCAGAGAAACTCACTGACGCTTACATATTTTATTGCATTGGTGCTTCTTAATGATAGCAGCAATATCATCTAGAGGAAGAACGAATGTAGTGGGTTTAAAATTAGCACTGTCAGTGCCAAACAATTTAAGAAGATTCATCACATCCTGCAATCAGTTTTTAAATCCCTACTCATACACATCATAATAACAAATATTTTGTGTGTATTAGGCATTTCTTATAGGTAGCTTAGAAGCAATATATGTTAACACTTACTGATAAGAATTTGATATGTATAACTGTTGAATACCCTGTAAGACATAACTATAATAATCAAATCGTTTTCGTAACCAATTAACATCTCCAATGTACGGGCAAAAGCATTTTGTGAGGGGGAATTAATATAGCACTAAAGATTCAATACTATAATAAAGTGCATTTTTACTGAATATACATTTTATTGAAAGGTACGCAGGTACATATACAAACCATCATTTAATAATATGCTTTTTAAACATTTAGAATCTATGTGGCATTGCGAAAAACATATTTACTGAACATCAATATAATTGACTAGTTTGATTAGTTATCTAAGTGACGAAGTGCATGGTGAAACCCCAACGATTTTAATCGATGGCAACAAACGAAGTATGTTTTGTAAGGAGCGTTTTACATTAGATATAAATCACTCAAGTGGCTGAAAAAATTCATATATTTCAACAAATATTGAGAATAGTAAACGTGAAGTCCTATTCAGTTCACTTTGGCACAAGAAGTGCTTCACGAGAAGAAAACAACATCACGACAGAAGCAACTTCACAAAAAAGTATTCATCGTAGGACTGATTGTTATTATTAGAATCGCAGATATATATATACACAGCGAATGTCTTGGACTCCTGTATTTGCACTAATACCCTGAATTTATGCTTTATATTTACGATGTAAACAATAAACGACGAATATTACGTTAACCTATGAACAAATCTTCGATTTTGGCATTTATTAATATTGTAAGCACTCGACGATCACGAGACAGTATTTCAGAAGCACAGTAACTAAATTAAAGATATATAGTACGATGTAAACAAACCTTTACCAAAGTTGAACGTTCGCTTTTTTACATGCAATTCACTCTTAGACAAACACAGCAGCAAACTATGAGATTATTTCAGGGGGTACTGTAACTTAAAAATCTACGACGTAAACAAACAAAAACCCACCATTAACTTCACTATATAGGCAATTTTTGAAGCACTAACTCTTGGTAAATTTACGACATAAACAATAACTTTAGCATAAGTTGAACATACACTTTCTTCGTGTGACTCACGTCCAGAAACACAACGCAATATTATGCCATTTCAGAAGCACAGAAACTTTTATAACCTCCATGGTGTATTTCCTGTCATAACACATCCATTAGGAGCGTAAGTCTACCTAACACAAATAACCTTTAAATATCAAAATATCACCACAAGAACACACGCAATACATCACAGCACATTTATAACATTTGTAATCACTGAATTTCCATAATTGCATTGTCACTTAAATACACGATAATCCATCGTTTCAATATTCTCGACAAATATTACGTCTCGTGAACAAGTGAAACAGACTGTAATTGAAAATTGAATTTTAGCTACAGTCGGATAATTTGCTTTAAATTCTTACAGCCAAAAGAAAACGTTGATCGTTTCGAACTACATACCAAAATAAAATTTCGCTACTAAATTACAATTAATCATTGGTTTCTATAATGAGTTGTTAATAATTTGTGGTCGATAAAATGTCACTCTTCAATAGTTTTGTAATCAAGTGGGATATTCCTAATATTCTTCGTATAACTATACTTAAAATCACAAACCAAGAGCATTGTGTAAAAACAAAACAAACCTTCGCACGATTGCACAATTGTGTCTTCAATTGTTTTCAAAGAATTACCCACAACTCCACGGAAACCGGCACTGAACGAGGTAGCTGCACTGAAACTCTGTGCCTGCTCTGTGCTATCAAGAGCAAAGCTGTACACCTCGGTCATGCTTACAGTATGAAACTCACGAACGACCAGATTTTTTATCTATCACGATTTTCCTGAGAGATCATTGATCGTAGGCAACTTGGACTGCTCACTAGCTGGAAAATCGGTCTCTCTGATCGACGATCGAAGATCGAATCACAAGCGGGAGTGACCGACGCGACCGAAATCTCTCAAAAGACCGACTTTGCCCATCACTAATAAGCAGAGAGGAAATTATTTTATCATTTTTCAGTATAGGTACTCGATCTGTGTCAAATTTACTTCAAACACCTAATTTCAACGCAATCGTAAACTTCATGGTCATTCACGATATTATTTATTGAATTTTGTTTGTTTCATGTTAGTGTTCACTTCATTGTCGATAACTTCCAGCATGCTTTTTTATATCGGCGATTTTAACATGATTTATATGCATATTTATTACCAATATCAAGTAAATTGAAAGTATCTACCCAGTCTAATCTCATATTAGGTTAAATGACTTTCATTTTCTTTTCTTTTCAGGTAAGTGTCCACTTCAGAGATCGGGAAAAAGCAAAATCTGGTGTTTGAAAGCATGGTGTAAAGAATAGGATAATCACCAGCCAAAGAAATGGAGTATTCTCAACGTGAGTTTTATAATGCCAATTTTTTCGTGAGTCTCAGCTCTTGTATATTTTAAAATTTGTAATTTTGGTTGGGCCCAGTGAATGTAAGTTACGAAGAGACATCATGGACAATGTTCTATGAACGAATATTCATTTCACTCACGGTCTGTAATGCCTGTTCGTTGTATGTTCGGTAGGCTGTTGGGTCTCTGTTCCTTGTCCGAGAGACAATAGGCAGGCATTGGTTGCTAGAATGTAAATACAAACACCTTGTCTCTTTCGTAACTGTGAGAAAACTGTCACTTGTCTGTTCTATCCATGTTGTGGGTAGCGGCATTCTATGTTCCTTACTTGTTGGACTACAGTCAGTGAACAGGTAGGGGGCTCTGCACTGCCAGTTAGCTGTCACTGCCTGTTCGAGCACAGTCAGTAAACAGGTTGCTAATTTGCCATCAGACGGTTCTTACCCGGTAATGCCTCTTTGTTAACTGTTGGTGTTTTCAGCTTGTTCTCGAGGTGTTATATAACGATATATATATAATTATAATTTACATTTAAATACTATGAATGTAATATTACACAGTGGGATGCTTTAGTATATTAACTTATCCTACTATGTACCTACCTAACGAAATTATAACTAACTCGCACCCAACGCGCATATCTTCGCACCCGAAATCTAGAATCCCACGTCAAGAAAACCTTATATTATGTGGCCACTTCCGAGGGTTAATGTAACAGCGAGAACTAATTTTTAAGTGGCAATTCCGTGATAGTTTGAGAAAATACCATTACATCATGATAACAGTTATATATGGCATTAATTAATTGAAACCTATATTGCCATATAGTATGAATATAAATGCAATATTACTGAGAATAAACAAGATTTTTTCCAATTCCACGCCTGCCTGTTGAAAGTCTGTTCACTGTCGTCCGTTCGTTCCCGGTTTGGAGAAGCGGACTACCAACTAGCCACTGCCTGTTGAGAATCTGTTCACTGTTGTCTGCTCGTTCCCTGTTTTGTGAAACAGACGATCAACCGGCCCCTGCCTGTTAAGAGTCTGTTCACTATCATCACCGAAATGCTTGTTGTCTGCCGGTCAAGGAAGTGCGCGACATTCCTTCTTATTTTGTATATTTCGCGCATTGAGTCTTTCTGTGCGGGGTCCTAAGTGCAACGTATTCGAGGTGTGGCCTAAATAGAGCGAAATAGAATGTATGAGGTTTGATGCTAGAGCTAAATTATTACTTGTGTACTCAATTTGAAGCACGAAAGGGAGGTGGCGACCTAGGCTTGACGTAGACTTGGAATGCAATTCGGAGATACTCGAAACCACCAACACCTAGGAAAAAAATGAACCCCTAAAAAAATGCATCAGCTCTATAAAGTCCAATCAAGAAAAGAGGAGATTTATAACATATAGCGTAACAACATCCTGGATGGATGTACTTCTATCGTAAGTGAAATTGAATTAGCCATATGGCATTATTCAAAGTGTCTCAAATATATTGTTCAAGATTAAACAAGTTATGATAGAAGTTGGAATTAAAGTTACTCGCGGCGATGCACAGTTAACTCACCACTGAATGTTAATAAAAAATAATTGGTGATGTTATTTGCGTAATTATCTACGGTACTGGAAATTTCTTATAACATTTTACCGATATTCCGGACTAATTAGGTCAGATTAACCTTAATTTGCTACGAATTGATACTAATAAACAGTCAAAAATACCGATTCACCCATAATATTGCGTCCGTACCGGTCCGGCACGAGTCTTGCTTTTAAATACTCGTCAGTAAAATCCCTTTATTTTTTTTTAGGTACTGTTCATGCCTAGCATGATACACGCCTTTGGTAGTATGACCCACCTTCTACTAACTGCTAACGAAAGAGAATGGAGTACTCCCATTGCTCAACCCCCCGACACAGTGTAAATATTGCCCTCTGAATCGCAGTTGTGACCTTGAGGAGATAATTTCATGATATTGCGAGATTAATTTTTTAAATGATATATCTCTCATACGTTACGTACGCCGCTTAGTCAGTAGTTCATCCTAACGATGCGACTGAATCACTTATTCATTCCCATTTTTTTCTATCTGGGAATTCATTTCTCGATTCTTCTTCATTTCTCCCCGGTAATTATAATTATCGATGCGATTTTGACTTCATCAATATTATTAATGATTTATGATAAATGCACGTCATAGCGTGGCAACAAAGTTCTGCGAGACTGAGTTGGGTAGCAGTTTATCAGCGGATTGAAGAATCGGATTCCGTCACGAATGAGTATCTCCCAATGAAAATTTCACCCAAAAGAGTTGAGAAATTTTTCAAAATCCTGACATTAGAAATCTGCCATTTTCCCCCGACTGCAGGAATCTCCATCAGGTCTCCCGTAAAAGAATCAGATATTCCACTAACTCGCTCTCTCGTGTTATTTTTACACTCCAGCGGTTTCTCGTTTATTATTTTGATACGCCTGAAAAAACACGTCATCTTCGAGGAAACAAAACGCACTAGTTTTTACATGCGCGCTGAGAACGTTTCCAAGGAAAAAGTGGTCCCGTGGACTTCCGGAGAGCGGTTCTGACTGCTCTTGTTTCTCGTTCCCATGGGGATGAGCGTCATCAAAAGTGAAACACGTCCGTCAACCATTTTCACTTCGTCTAGGAGAGAGGCGCTCTATTTTCCTCTCGCGGGAGATAGGTATGTTCGGTCTTGTCTTCATCGCTCGCCGTGGCGTTTGTCGACTGGCCTCCTCTCCTCTCGGAATCGAATACCGAAAACGAGAGTGTCATTTCCGAGTGGAGAGGACGGAGAAAGCAAATGGCTTCCAGTCAAGGCCATTTCACTCGGTGCATTTGAATGCGCAGTGTGATGCATGTGTGAAGAGGACCCTTTTCCTCATTGAATAGAGTTAAAGTAGGGAAAGTTGTGGCCGAATTTTCGCTTTTATATATTTTGAGCACGCGCTCCTGCATGTTAATGTAGCTTGGACGTTAATCGCTCCATATCTAAGAAGATAGAAACAAAGGATATGTGATGTAATCGAAGAATAATGATGAAGATCAAATGGTTGGTGAGAATCACTGAAGTGGACGCTAGAAGAATTGGAGAGAAAATTTATATGATGAATAATAAAATTATTTTAAAGAACACAACTGCCAAAAATAGCACTGAAAAGATAAAAACAAGATTGGATTACGCTTCGTTGAATAAATATTTATTAATATCTATTAATAATGTTTTACTACGAATAGGTGTTGGTGGTAATGTGCACCACATCTGTCACCTGGTATGCCTTTTATCATTTGGGAAATTTTGACCTTTGATTGAAATTTTCAATGCAGTCGGGGGTTGTTTATACAGTGTACCATAGCAAATATGTACAGATATACAGGCAGCCTCCGACTGCATTGAAAATTTCTATCGACGGTCAAAATTTCCCAAATGATAAAAAGCATACTAGGTGACAGATGTGGTTGCACATTACCACCAACACCTATTCGTCGTAAAACATTATTAAAAGATATTAATAAATATTTATTCAACGAAGCGAAAACCCATCTTGTTTTTATCTTATTAGTGCTATTTTTTGCAGTCGTGTTTTTTTTTTCATTTTTTTATTAATTTTAATTATTGTTTATATTATTATTTGCAGGTATTATGTACCCTATGACACCCCCAGTAACGTAGTGGTTCAAATAAACTTTTTTGTGCATCAAAATCGGTACAGTCGTTAAGTTGCTATGGTAGAACAAACATACATACATACATAGCCAGCCTCTTAAAACATTACACTCCGTTTTTTTGTGCAGTCGTGTAAAAATTAGAAGAGACAAAATAATTATGCTCATTAGGCGACTCAACAGCCTCTCGGAAAAAAAAATTGATGGATAAGTGAATGTGAAGAATTGGCGAGTAAAACCTGGGATGAGGCAAATAATGAAAATCGTCCAAGTTAAGACTTAAGTTGTAATGAAACGGTAAGCTGAGAATTAATGGACTGTAGAACTGCATCAAACCAATCTTCATAAAAGCAATGCATGAATGAGTAGGCACACGGAAGCCCCTGCTCTAATTTTGTGCATACCGCAGTCCGCAATGTCGAGTCCTTATAGAATCTCCTCTTCCTATATGCCCTTTCCTTAATGTATATACAGGCTCTGTCAGCATTGCAACCGCAGCTTTGGCATATGTACCTAATACCCTTTGTATCTCATATATATTACCGCCTCTCCAGCGATCTCTCTCCACTGATGGAATACATTTTAGAAAACAAAAGTAACCTTACCTTGCCTCCTTGACCACTCGACCCGTAATAGGTTTTTGGCCTCGACAGCAACTTTACGCCATCTCTCTCTGTCTTCCATTGCTGCTGCTGAGCTTCCCACCTTTCTCATATCTTTTTGGACTTGGTCCCACCATCGTAGTCTGGGGCTTTTTCCTTCAGGTCTTCCTTTTAAAATTTCCTTCGACATTGTTGCTTTTCCCTTCTGTAGACGTGGCCAGCCCATCTCTGATGTCTTGATTTAATTTAAGCTGTATAGCATCAGGTTCCGAATACATTACTCTTAGTTTTTTATTTATTCTTATGCGCCAATCTTCACCTTCTTTTACTCCTCCGATTAATTTTCAAATGTGATCAGTTCCCTTCCCATATTTTTGGTTAATTTAGCCCATATTTCTGAGCCGTAGAGGGAAACTGGTTGTGTTACAGTCTTGTATATTTTGAGCGGTTTTGCATAGCTCAGTAGCATTTGTTTGCATTTATTATTCTTGATTCTATTTTTTTCTTCTTTGTTGTCTTGATTAATGGTTACCTTTAAGTTTAAATTCTGCACATCTTGAAAAATTTATATCTCCTACACTTTGTTGTATTGTTGCGGATTGTTCTCTTCTTTAGCTTCTCTTCGTATTCTCAGATACTTCGTCTTTTCTTCACGAACAGTCAGTCCTACTGGTCTGATTTGGGTTATTAGTTCTTCGGCGAGATGCATTAGGACATTTTTTCTTTCTACCGAAGGAACCATATCATCTGCAAAAGCAAATATATTAAGTTTTTTCCCCCATCTTTAAGCCAGTTGGTATTTCTTTTGTTCTTCTCAAGGTTTCTTCTAATGCGAGATTGAAGGGTATTGGAGACACATTATTACCTTGTCTCACTCCTGTTGCAATTCCAAATCCTTCTGAATACTCAATGTTAATTCTAAGCTTACCCTCTGATCCTTTTTATTCATAGTTTACAACATTTATTAATTTCTCTGGTATTCCATGCTTTTTTAGAAGTATCCACATTTTTCTCTATTTATTCATTCATTACAGTAATCTACCGGTTAGAGGTAGGTTGTGATGAAAGTCAGAGAATATCCAACGAACTCTTACACGTGATGTGCCCTTTCTACCTCTTGTATTTCTTTCTTCATCTCAGCATAAGTCCTACCTTTCTTCATCCCGTCCATAAAACCGATTCTCTTCCTTCCCCTTCCCCGCTTACCCAAAATCCTTCCCTCTATCACGACCTTCAGCAAACCATCGTCCCTCATTACCCCTTCCAGCCACCTACCCTGCCTTCCCCTAATCTCATCTATAAGTTTCCTCTCCTCGCCCACCATGTCAAGCACTTCCTCATTTGACTTCCTTTCCGTCCAACGCACCTTCTCCATCCTCCTCCACACCCACATCTCAAAAGCCTTCAGCCTATTTTCGTCTTCCTTTCTCAAGGTCCACGTTTCCGCCCCATACAACGCCACACTCCATATCAAGCTCTTTACTAGCCTCTTTTTTACATCCTTACTTAAGGTCCCCGTCATCAGCTCCCTTCTATTATTGAACGCTTACTTTGCTAGCGCTATTCTCCTCCTAATGTCTTTGCTACTATGTCCTGTTTCTTCTAGCGTACTACCCAAGTAATTAAATTGTTCAACTTGCTCCAGTTTGTGACTTCCTACTCTTATCACCAGCTTCGCTTTCTTTGTCCTACAGAATCTCATACTTTTGTTTTCCTATTATTTTTCTTCATTCCGTATTTCTCACACTGCTTTTCCATTGTATATACTAAAGTTTGCAGTCCTTTCGATGACCGACTCACCAACGCCTGGTCGTCTGCGAATCTAACCGACTTTATCCACTGGCCTCCTACTTTCATTCCCACGTCTAGCTCATCCCATGCCTCTTTTACCATTTCCTCAGCATAGATGTTAAAAAGTAAAGGCGACAACGGGCACCCTTGCCGCACCCCGCGACCTTTAACTGCCCACCCTATTTCACCGTCCGCTACCCTTACATGAGCCCTCTGCCCCATATATAAGTTTCGGATGAGTCTCCTATCACGCCAATCTATTCCTATTTTCCCCAGTATCTGCATCAGTTTCTCCCAGTTTACTCTGTCAAACTCCTTTTCGAAATCTACAAAACAAGCGAAAACATCCTGATTATGCTCTATGTTTCTATCTATAAGTGTCCTCATTACCGCAATCGCATCTCTGGTTCCCCTCCCCTTCCTAAACCCAAATTGGTCATCGCCTAAATAGCACTTTGCTCTGCTCTCCAACCTTCTATTTAGTATTCTAAGCAACACTTTTGCTGCGTGCGAAATTAAACTGATTGTTCTATACTCCTCGCATTCTGACGCTTTCTTCTTCTTCGGGATAGGTATTAATACTGTTTTCACGAAATCCTCTGGCCATACTCCTTCCTCGTAGATCCTGCGAATAAGTTCGAAAAACGATTTTTTCCCCCTACTACCTAGATTCTTCAGTAGCTCCGAAGATAGGTTATCGGTTCCCACGGCTTTTCTACCCCTCATCTCTCTTAATGCCCTCTCTATTTCACTCTCAAGTAACTCTGGTCCGAGGCTATCCTTATCTATTGTTCCTTCATCCTCTAGATCTAGGCTAAGGGGTCTATTCTCGCTGTCATGTAGCTCCTCTACGTATTCTCTCCATCTTTCTTGGATATCTTCCTGTTCGATTAATATCTTTCCTGTTTTGTCCTTAACCTTTGGTAACGCTTGACCTCTCTTACCACCCGATAACATTTTCACCTTGGCGTACAAAGCGCCCACTTCCCCCTCCTCCTGCATCTTTTCCATTTGCTCACATTGTCCCTTCCACCAGTTTTCTTTTGCCCGATTGGTCACTCGCCTGAGTTTACTATTCAATTCCTTGTACTTCCTCTTCCCTACGTCGGTGTTCACGTTTTTCCATATCCTTCTCTCCTCCATTTTCTTTATCATTTCTTCTGTAACCCACTGCTTCTTAACCCTCTTCTTTTCCACCGTTCCTATTGTTTTCTCTGCCGCTCTTGCGATGCCTGTTTTTATAACCTCCCATCTCTTCTCTATGGTTCCCATCCGCTTCTCTTCACCTATGTTCTTTTCTACTAGCTCTTGGTATTCCCTCCTTTTCAACCCTTTCAATGCTTCATGGTTCCACCTCTTTATCTTCCTACCTTTACAAAGTCTTTTGAATCTAACTTCACACTTCATCATCGCCAAGTTATGATCCGAGTCCGCATCCGCCCCTGGATAGCTACGAGAGTTTTTTTGCACTGTTCCTAAATCTCTGCCTCACCATTATATAATCAATTTGGTATCTCCCAGTGTCACCCGGCATTTTCCATGTGTACATACGCCTGGGGTGATGTTTAAACCAAGTGTTTGTCACTACTAATTTATTTCTTCTACAAAATTCAACTACCTTTTCCCCGCGATCATTTCTTCTTCCTAGCCCAAACCCTCCTACTTCTAATCCGTCCCTCCCTTCTCCCACCACTGCATTCCAGTCACCCATCACTATCAGGTTTTTATTCCCCGGCACTTCTCTAATTATTTCTTCTACTTGCTCGTACACCTCTTCCTCCCTATGGTTGCTCGTAGGCATGTATACCTGGACCAGTACGAAATTCGTCGGGCTTGCTTTTATTTCTACCACTAGTATCCTGTCGTTCACCTGTTCAATGTTTACCACCCTCAATCCCAACTTTGTGTTCAGTACCATGCCTACCCCTCGTTGACTCTCATCTCCCCCACTATAGATTACCCTGTAGCTATCACTCCAATAGTCCCCGCTATCCTTCCATCTCACCTCGCACAATCCCAAAGCATCTATTTTTTCTTTTTCCATTTCCTGCTTAATATTTTCAAGCTTCCCGGCCCTAATCATGGTCCTTACGTTCCAAGTTCCTATTTTTACCACTGTTTTCCTCCTCTTCCTCTTTTTCTTCTTCTTCTCCCTCCTTTCCCTTGTATCTTCTGATGATGTTGCTGTGCAAGGATTTCGTGTGATGACGGCCGCGGAGGCCTTGCCTCCCCCGCTGCCGGGCACGACACCCGCCCTAGTGGGCGGCGTCCCGTAGTTGCCAGGAATCAGATCTCTTTGAATGACTTTCATGTTCTGGGAAGTGATAGTTGAGAGGTATTCCCACGCGACTCAACGGTATTTTTAACGTGACACCATCACGGAACTACCTTTCGTCTGGCTCCTACCCTTCGACCTATCTGGCATGGGTGGCCCTACCAGGAGCAATGTACTTGCTCCTGCCAGTCCAGCTCTAGGGGTCATTGGAACGCACAAGCCCTTCCACCACGTCAAGGTCGTAGTTCAAGGAAGAGTCTCTATTTATAGAAATCTCATTTTTAAGGTCAATAAATAACGAGCGAGTTTCTTCATTATACTCCTGATATTTCGACAGTGCATGTTTTAATATAAATAGTTGGTCTGTCGTAGATTTTTGGCTTACATATTGAAAAATCACTTGGTAAATTTCACACTTTATTTACGAGAAAACCGACCCAGGTTTCGGCAACTCAGTGCCATTTTTGGCTTCTGTAGCCTGCTCGGTGATCTCTTAACACTTCTTCTGCATATCTTTTCAGTCTGTTTTATATTAATTTTGATAGCAAATAAGTTGTATTTAATAAAGATATCCCTCTATAGTTGTTACGTTCCAGTTTATCTCCCTTTTTATTGATTGGGGGTAATGATTGGTCTTTTCCACTCTTTGGGCATTTGTTCTTCCACTAATGGATGAGCATCGTGAATTTGTTCTGGTTCCGATATCGTTGTAGTGTTCTCTTCTACGTTTATTAAGTCTTTAAAATAACTTCCAAGTTTTTAGTTCTTCATTAGCATGACATTTTACATTTCCAGACCTATCGTTGATTCCAAAACTTCTCGGAGCGAAGCCTTTTCTGAAGAACCTCACAAATCTGCAACATTCCCTTGAGTTGTTCTTTTTCATATCTTCTTCTACTGTCCTCAAATTATTTTAAAAATATTTCCTTTTGGCAGTTTTTAAAGTATTGTTGATTTATCTGTTCATTATCCTTTAGTTTTCTTTTTCTCTCTGTCAATTGGTGTTAATCATTCATAGCTTTCCTATTGTTTTTTGTGCACCTATTTTGATGAAATTTGAAACACATGTTCGTTATTGGTAGACAACAAACACTGTAAGGTTCAATGAACCAAAACAATTTTTTTTGCAAGGTTAGGGGTGTAATCCTTACTATATTATAAAAATGTAATGGTGTCTGTCTGTTGCTCCATCACGCAAAAACTACTGGACCTATTGAGCTGAAATTTGGCATGTAGATAGAAAATATATCTGGTTGTAACACATGCTATATTCAAAAGTCCTCAAGGCCCCCGAAGGTCCCCCCTAGTGGTCTGTGCTAAGCATTGGGTTCGGTGCAGTGGTTTCATTTTTTTCTTTTTAAAAGTACTTTTACTAAAGATAGAGGGGTGGGATTTGTTTATAGGATGACTGAATAAATGATGTTTCTAATTCTTTCTATCGATTTTCTTTTACGATTCTTATTTGTCTGAAAATTTTGTTTTAGCTGAAAAATTCACATTTTTCTCTTAAATCAACAATAAGGAACATATTTCCTTGACAACCAGAGATTTGATTTTCAAAAGATATTCACGCCTCTAGAATTTAAATATCACGTTTTCTTGATGGCTCATGATAGCACGTAGAAAGAAAATCTGTATAAGAAGGGCCCAGAGTCCCAAGGGCCCCATGATAGATTGCTTCGGGGGTTAATCGATAAATTCAATGCATATTTACAACTAGTTTACTCTTCAATGTCTATTCTCGAAGTAGCTGTCATAGGTACATTGCATGTGTGTGAGAGAGAACACTTACATAAAGGAATTAAATAGATCACACACGCAATAATAAGCGCAAGAATATTTACGCGTAGCGAATAGTAATGGTAATAATGTCTCTGTAGCTACAATAATCACGGCGTTGTTTATTATCGTGTAATACTCAAGATGTATTACACGTAGTGGAACCGTCTGCCGCTGTGTTTCCTCTCCTTGGACTTAAAAATATATCCATAAACATGCCTTATAGAAAACAATAACCTCATAAAAACCAAATTTTAATTAAACTCCATTTGTTTTCATATGAATTACGTCACGTTTAAATGTCTGGTATTCTCAGTGCATTTTAATATTTTTTCCCTTGTTTTATGGTATCTTTGCCATTAAATACTGTATTATCACATTTCTAATAAATTTAATTTGTGAAAGGAGATCATTCTATCTTCACTGATATGTCAAATTATTCAGACATTCGACAACCATTGGGAACATTAGTAATTCGATATGACATTTATATACATTGTTGAACATTCAATAGCTATAATCACAGTTGTTGGCTCACCACAGTCCATCTCCCACAACGCCCAAGGGCTAAGTGCTAGCTTTGATCGCCGTTAATAATGAATAATTGGCGGTAAAATATTGCAAAAAAAAGTTAAGAGCGTAATGCGATGATGAAAACAAAATTTCTAAAGATGTAAGTGAAAAATGCTATGAAAAAATAAGAAAAGCAATTTCCCCATCAGGGAATCGAACACCTCACCTACCGCTCCACAGTACACTATCTTACCCCTGGGCTACCAGTTGCTTGCAAGGATAGGCAGATAACGGGCTTTAAATGCTCTTTCATTTTCATACAAATACATTTAAATATTATTAAGTCTGTGTGTATTTTTCTGTGTGGGTGCGTGTTTGTTAAAATTAATCATTGGTCACAAGGAGTCTATAGACCAAATTTCAGATCGATTGGATGAGAGGGGAAATGGGTTTGTACGTACGCAGACAGACAGTGTGAGCTAATATAAGTGGAGTAAACAGAGTAACCTTTCAAAAAAATCTACTTAAGCAAGAGGATTGTTTATTTGCGAGAAAATGAGCCCTTGAAAGAAAAACGACTAAGGTTAGACTTGGATGCTCAAAGACATGCCCACCAGCGATCTCATGAGAATCTCCCCGTGGTGTTTCTCGGGTTGGGCTAAGAACCTCACAAATATCATCCTCACCCAACGTACGGACGGGTAACCAGCTATAAATCTGGTTCAAATATATACCCATCTGTTTCAACACCACAATCTGTTTTAAGATGGCAGAAATTATAATGACGTCACTACATGCTTCTTACCAGAAAGAGGAACGGAAATTCTGCACAATGAACGACATCCGTGCATGAAAATTGGCAAGTTCACTATTAATCACCGTTGATTTTTTATTTAGAAACCGAAACCAATGATTATGGCTAACCTTTATGCCGAAGGCGCAGTCCGGGTGATGGAGGATTCATAGGTCAAATAAACATGGTTACTGCTGCAAATGCTTCATTTGCCGTTGTCAACCGCTGCATTGTACCCTACTCTCCAATCTTGATTAAGATACTCAACGCACATATCAACGTTGAATAGCGCAACTCAATTAAATCATTGAATTCATATATAGGTATGTATATACACAAGAGAAGCGATCAAGCTGTTAATCACTCAGAAGACGGCTCAGAAGAGAACCGGAGGGACGAGGTGACCATCTGTACATGTACAAAATACCCCGCAAGCCACCTCAAGGGTGTGTGGCATGGGGTGAGTAATCACCAATATGCATTACACTACACCCTAAAGTTAGTGTAACTACGACTACGACGATCTATCAACCTGGGTGCTATTTAAGTAGTAATGAGTCTGCGTTGCCCATTTTTGGGTTTCCCGTGCATGAAAGAGGACCAACAGTCACTCATCTCTCCGTGCACCTGGAAAACGGTCAGAGTATCTACTACAACGAACACAGCATACAAGATAGGTTACGAACTCCTCAAATGGCCACGCTGACACTATTCTTCAGGCATTGTGGTTTTCTTATAAAATAGGTTCAATGTTTTTCACAACCATTGAATTTAAACGGGTAGGTACCTTCCGCTAGTTATACCATAAAAAGGAGTGAATATTTATCATATAATTATTACATTTATGCCGCTTAAAATTTCAGTTCTAGGTATTGTACGAAAGCAAGTTAGTGTAAGTTAGGAACAGACGCGCAGGAGAAGATCTGAGATAATTTCAAATGTTCGGAGCCTTGGAGTACAATCATGGGCGGTCCCAGGTTATATCCTCAGGGGTAAATTCCTCGGTAAAGTCCTCCTCCTCAGGGGTAAAGTCCTCCTCCTCAGGGGTAAAGTCCAGGTTATATTCTCGTTGGAGTAAAAAAGTGTTTGATCCATTTTCGTCCAAAAAGTAACTAACAAAGTAAGTAGTGAAAAACTAGAGGTATAAAACCTCGGAAAGCACCTTAACTTTTAGTGAAAAAATGAATAAATATAATTATTTTCTTTTAAATTGTCACATGGATTCCACTGGTTGTTTTGGATGAACTCTGGTATGGGAGCGAGCTAATGTCAGTTTTCTACTCATGCAATGTGTTCTATCTCCTGCAGTCAATACAGTTAAATAATTATTTAATGATTATATTATATTCGGTTTTAGCAGTAAATGGTCTCATTTTATTTCCCCTGGAATGCGGCAATAACGGTAGTGGAGCGAGAGGGGAAAGATAAGACGGTGGATGCAATTAAGAAACAGTGCGCATGGATTGTGTGTATTGCTCTGAGAAATTATGAAGATCAAATGCGTGAGCAGAGATTGGAGCCATGACAAAGAATTCTTGAAGTGTTGATGAAGACCTACGTTTTTGCCTACAAATGTAGATCATTATCTAAAATTATGGCTAATCAGAAACTTATCATACAAACCATAGTCAAAAATAGGTATCCTGTGGAGACTTGAGTCCAACCAAATATCTCCGTCAAATTTCTAATTTAAATACTCATTCAGTGGGTGAGAATAGCGAATGCCAATGCTCCTTAATATTCCGTATTCCCTTTTCCTAAAGTGGTGCAGATGTATCATATTTAATAATGAAAGAAATGGAATTTTAATGAGTTAAAAGTAAGATCATGAAAATGTACATGTTTTGCGCCTCTTTCCTCGTAATGACTTCTTGACTAAGTGAATTTTAACCTAGTAAAATCCTGTTCAATCATGTCATTTCGGTCGTAAACCTATCTGCGGGTGTCTTTCGTGAATAAATAAGGATGTTTATAGTTTTTATATGTTAGTCAAGCAAGTCGAGCATGTCGTCGCTCCCGTGGGATGGCAGGGGGGTGGGTTGGGCGTCATGTCGTCCCGGAAATCACAGCCCACTCTCCTTCTCGCCACGCCTCCTCCCCACTCCTCGCCCCCCCCCCCTTCTCCCCCCCCCGTGCTTCCCCCCACCCTCTCCCCCCATAGCGACGGGTGGGTTGTCAACTCTCGTGGCCCAAAACCGGAGACCTTGCCGTCTACTCCGGATTTAAATGGTCAACAGGTTGCGGAGATCATTTTCATCCCGCTCCCCACCAGTCACCAGGGGGGTGACTGGTGGGGAGCGAGGGGTGGCTATTGGTCAGTGGGCCAAATTTTGCCCGGGCGATTCAAATGCTCTTAAAACCCAAATAAATGCCATATCGCAAGTCCTCAATTCGATATTAGTTGCTGATTCTGGGAGTGCTTCTGATATATAGAGAGAGAAACATTTATTGAAGGTTTTGGGATGGGAAGCGGTATGTTTAGGAATGGAATCAATGAAGGGTGGACCTTGAGAAAGATGGAACAGCAATCAAGATGGGTCGACTTTATTGCACTTTTTTATTTTTAAACCCACTCGTTATTTCCACAAGATAATGAATCTGGGGCATTTTTTCTCTTTTAAAGCAATGGAAAGAAAAGTACTCTAACGTCGCTGTTCTATTACATTTATTAAAGCAAAAGTGTATCCATTTAAAATTTGCTTCCGTGAGGAAGCAGGCAGTGGGGCAACTTTTTAAAATGTATTTTTTTATAGATATAAAAAAGTCATTAATGGAAGATCGTCCCAAATAAATTACATGTGGAATGAATGCGGCAATATTCCATTTCCCGTGAATTGAAAATGAAAAAATTAAATATTAATTTCTTATTTATTGCTTCAAAAAAGGGGGTACTTTTTTTATAAACAATTAGAGTGACAAGTTATAAAAATCTCCAATGGCCGTAATAAATTGGCACCACTCGTCAATATTACACCACAATTGCTGTGTTGGTTCGCGGGAAAAAGGGGCAAATCCACGTCAGTGACCAACCACAACCTCTCGACCAGAAAGCCCCTCTAGTGGTTTACGGGAATGTTACTTCCTCGCCAATGACAACCACAGACACACACTCCACCCAAATAGGGATCCTTCACTAGGGCTAATGGGACCCCGCTAAGGATGCCTGGGTTATGAACACAAACACACTCACAAGCACTCAAGTAATCACTCACTCACACGGGCCCAACTTCTGGGAGAATCTGGCTCAAAAGAGCGTAGTCAAAAAACGGCACAAAAACAAGAAAAGACGAGGGTGTGCGTCGGATACGCGTATTTCGGCCACAAGGTGGCCCTCTTCAGCGAACTGAAGGGAGTAATCACTTGCAACGCAAGGTTGTAAGTGAATCGGGAGGAGGACAGCCTAGAATAAATACGAAAATGAAGAAAAGGGGAGAGAGGGATGGGGAACCAATGACGATGGGTTGTGGGAGAGGGCAGAGAGGTACTGGTGGGGGAGGTGGGAAGTGAAGTCCTCGACCGTTGAAGCAAGTATGGGGGGAGTGAAGTCCGTGACCGCTGAAGAAAGTGGGGGGGGGGGCGAGAGAGCCGTCAACGTTAAAATATTTTTGAAATATGATAATTTCAAAAAGAAAGCACCTCACTCTAAAATAGAGAAAAGTGAAGCGTAAGAAATAGGTCCTTCATCGCTATTCACAATGTTTCTCCTGAATTTGTGTATGCATAGACTTTCATAAGCGTCAAGCAAATGATTAGGTGTTTGTTTAATGAGATGAAGACCTTAGCGGGGTCCCATTAGCCCTAGCGAAGGATCCCTATTTGGGTTGAGTGTGTGTGTCTGTGGTTGTCACTGGCGAGGAAGTAACATTCCCGTAAACCACCACAGGGGTTTTCTGGTCGAGAGGTTGTGGTTGTTCACTGGCGTGGATTTACCCCTTTTTTCCTGCAAACCAATACAGCAATTGTGGTGTAATGTTGACGAGTGGTGCCAATTTATTACGGCCATTGGAGATTTTTATAACTTGCCACTTTAGGAGGCCGCAGAGCTCACGTTCCCTAGATTTATAAACAATTAGAGCCACAGCATCGCTCGCACATCATACGAGATTCTAATTTAGATTAATCTAAAGCTGGTTTCAGAACAAAGATTTAAAAATGTGCCCTACGACCCAATTGGGCCCGAGTAGGAATTTGTTTCTAAAACTTCGCAGCCACTTTGTTTATAACAATTAGGAAACGAATCTAACGGCATTAGATAGTAAAAGACATATTTTTATAAGATAATTCCTTTTTCAAAAAAGAGCTCTCTAGTTACTTATAATAGCGTATAAAGTGGAGCGTACTCAGAGCGACCGTAGCGGGAGTGGTGGTTGAAAAATTGAAAATGTAACTTTCAGAATAAAATCCATTTTGAATTGACCCAAAAAGTTATGGCTTTCAACATTTAGCGTCTTGGGATATACAAATATCTCAGAAACAAATTAACCGATTGACCTATACAAACTCTTGATCGATTTGGAATTGGAAAAGCTTTCTTTTAAAATGATCAAAACATTTTAAAAATTGCCCTTGTGATAAATAATTCATTAATTTTAATGCCCGTTTTGGACGGTTTTGCGTTAATTTTGCAATAGCAATTTGATCAAATCGAACTTACAACGGCTCAAATTAATGGTCTTTGAATTACCTACAAGTATCTTATGCTTTTAATTTGCTAAAAATCTTATATTGGCTTGTAGAATTTAAAAACCTGTTTTAGCCAACTTTGGACGCATGTAGCTCCGAAGAGACATCGAAACTCGAGTTGCAAACATATTGGGTGATCTTCTTTCATCCCCCCCCCCCCCTACGACTTAAAACAGGTCCTATCTACTCCTCAATTACGTCCCTGAAATCGCTATTTTTTCTCTGTTTTTTGGACTATAGCTTCCTCAATGGTATTCACTATCCAGCCAATCAAAAACAAATCACAACCAATGAAAATATTACCCCGAAGAAAAATTTCATTTCTCACGACATCATCGTACGTTTCGGCTCTTGAACTTTTTTCGCAAAAGCCATCTTTGATACCTCTTCTTTTTCCTTGGAAGTCACCATTATCCTTGGACTCTCTGTATTATTGAATATACAGATAGTTTTGAGAAGTTTGTTGCTTCACGAGTTAGTTTCACTTCAGCGGTGTCGCTGGAAAACTCCTTAATCGACCACACCGACGACCACTTATGATGATGCTGAGGCAGGTGATGTCCACTGTCGCAAAACTTTGTAAGACCATGGGATGTGTATTCCTACTACAGTGGCAGTTTCTCATTCATGTAGTCACAATTTAAAAAATATCGCATACCTGGCAACGCTGTACTTTCAACGCCGTATGCTAATATGTACTTGGGCCGGATAACGCTGTAAGAGCTCACAGTGAAATTATAACATGGAATTTACAATAAATATGTAGTCGTGTCTGTGTTACGTGTCATCATATTTTATGGGCTTCCGACAGAAATACCATCGGAGCCCACCTCTACCTCCCTCTAAAGCAACATAACCAGGATTTGGTGTTTTCCCGGCGAGCGATGTTGATTCTCGGGTTTCCAACCGTATCGGAAAGGCAGCTTCTGTAGGGCACGCCCATAAGCAAAAGGCAAGAAGAAATATTGGCATGGCATGGTGTGTGACTGCGTCTCGCGGGGCTCCGCCGAATGAGCACTTGTCCACTCGTGCTGTTCAAGCACAGCGGAAGGCGGCGGCGGCGGCGACATTTGCGGATCTCCCTCTTACAAACAGAGCGGAACTGGAGCTGGAACAAGGCGGTTAAAATATACTGGAGCAACACTCTAGGAGATTTTCGTGAGGTCAGCAGTCCACACCATATTGGTTCGACCACTTTTGTCTCATTGGATTGGTTTTTATGAAACCGTGAAACAGTCTCAACTGCAGCTGAACCAGCTAATGCCGCAACGGTTGTTCCAACACTGTCGGGAGGAAGCGAACTCGTACTTCTATCTCCCCTCCCCTAAGTAGTGGTGTGTGTTCTCTAAATACAACTCAATAAAATGTAAGCTAAAAATTAAAAAATAAATCTCCTTCACTTCAGTTGCCACGCTCAAAATTCCATTAAAACATGGCAAAAATCAACATTTTTCCTCATTCCAACAAGGTACAACTTCGAGTGGCGTTTCGTGAATTAGCAAATAGTGGTTGAATAAAAGTCAATTATTTTTAATTTTTAAATAAAAGTTCCGTTTTATACTCGATCCAGAAGCGAGCGGTGAAATATTCTCGTGAAATGCCAGGTTTTATTCGTAACTGAATGCGAAGTAGGAAGTCTGAAAGCCGCCTAGGATCAAGACTGCCCGATTGCAGATACATATATGCATTGATTTCCTCGTAATATCTTGATTTTAGTATCTGCACTGGTCCTTTTCAATGTATGTATTTTCAATATCATAATTTAGAAGAATTTTTCCCGTAGCGGATCGTGACGCTTCGCTGTAGTGCACCGAGCTGCAGCAGCGGCCGGAGCCGCACTCCGCTACACTCCGCCATCATCGAGTAATCGATTTATTTTCTGAGTTTAAAGGGTTCTCTCTTTGATATCATGTTCTAGGGGCTTTGGAGAGTCTCGTCCGTGAATATCTTCCCATAATTGCGACATAATGACTTAGAACAGTGCTCGTCATTTGGGTAACTGTAGCAATAAAACGTAAAAGCTATGAACAATTACTGTCAAGAAACTGTGTAATGGCCAAATACTAATTTTTCTCCCCCAATTTAACACCTTCAGGATCTGCATATGCATGACCAAGGTGATTTTCAGAGAAAGTTGAATTAAGGAGTTTTTTTTGCAAAATTTGTGAAAATTTGAGCCCTCGTACATGTTTGTTAATGCATCTGAATTGAAACAAGTGACGTGTGTCATCGTATGCACGTATCAATGGAGAATGACAATGTGAAGGCTCAACTTCCGGTCAGAAAAAAGCACTTTTTGCATTTTGGCCAGCTTTACTCGATTTCAGCTCTCACGGCGTGTGGAGGGCGGCGCTCGGGTCGCAAATGTCAAGGAGTGTCATATCATCAGACCGTCATGCGAGGAGCGGCCTTCCATTTCCACGTTCTCTGGAGGTGGTTCAATGCACTAGCTAATCCGAACACCGATTATCCGAAAGTTCGGTTTATCGGAACAGAATTTTAGGAACCTTTAAAAATTCTAATTATAGTTTTAGGCTGAATTTGAGGGATAAATGGAACAAAGTCAAAGCACAAACAGAAAAACCACTCTTAAATTAACTTTTACAGCAGTATGGTACAATATGTACTATTGTAGTTCGAATAATTTACTCTACAGATACAGATTTACAGTACAACACAGAGTTAAATGTACCTACTGTGATTTTTGACGGTTGTGTTATACAAAACTGTACAAAGTACGGATATACATACAATATTGTATCAATACACGAAATGAAGTGATTTCAATGGATTTTTACGGTAATAATGTAATTTTTCGGATAATACGAAAATTTCTCAGTCCGAACAGTGTCCGGTCCCAATTAGTTAGGAAATGCTCTAAAGTGCTCTATTACATATTTTCACTCTCTGGGCGTGCGTACGCGGCTCCCGACGACCTATAGCCCGGAGGCTCGCTTCTTTTTCCCGCCTTGCGGATAGATCTTTGCATTAAAGTCGAGATCGAACGGCGAAAGGATGTTGATGAGGCTGTTGGACGGAAGAGGGGCAAGCGCACAAGCTTTCTCTCCTCTGGGAAGGGGGAGTTCAGCTGTGGCTGCTGGGGAGAGTAAAGTAGGGCTGGGGGGCCGAGATGGAATGGAGGAGCTAAGCGGTGCATATCGCGGCTATGTGGGTCAGCCTCCGTTTTGAAGTTCGGGGCAGTCGCGGCGGAGCGTGAGATCTACGGTCGGAGGGGCTTTTCTCCTCGGGACGTCGCAGTGCTTTCGGACTCCTCCCGAGGAGAAGTTGGGATCTTCGTGAGCGGTGGGCTGCGTGTGCGATATGTATTGAGGGGTCATCGGCCTCAAAGAGGTGCTGACCCGCCCAGTGAGCCTCTCTCGAGTGCCGGAAGACTGGGTGCTAGCAGTTCCGCCGCCAGGGGCCGCAGACAGCCACCCGCCGCCCCGTATCCCCTGCCCCTGCTCCGGCCGGCGGCGGTCATGATGCGCCGAGGGCCCGTCGTGGCCCTGCCATCGCTGGGCCTCCAGCCCTTCCGCCCCTGGCCCCCTGCACCTCAGGACTCCAACTGCGGCTGTCCTACCAAGGGACCCTCGCTGAGGTGCGGCGCTTACGGCGAGTGCGGCTTCAAGGGCGGCGAGTACTACTTCGTGGCGCCCAGGCGGTGCGCCAAGGACGAGCAGCCTTTGGCAGCGGCGAGGGCGGCTCGCCGCCGTTGTCCGCCGCCGCCGGCGTCCCGTTGCCCATGCGGCCCGAGTGCGCGGCCGGACCGCTCCCGCTCCCTCGAGGACGTGCGCCGCGACGAAGTGGTGTACGGTCCGTGGCGGCAGAGGGCGTTGGGGTGGGGACGCGAGGACGTGAAGAGGAGGTCCGCTGAGTGCCTGACGTCCGCGAGGAACAGGGTGAGCCTCGGCACAACGGCACGGCCATGACGTGCGGAATGGTACACATTAGAGTGGAATAATTCTCCTCTTCTGGGATTCGAACCCAGATCCTTCGTAATCGAGCGGAGTGCTTAAAACAATTAAGCTGTGCAGTCGTCCTTATCCGCAGTGAATTCCGTAGAGGCCGTCGGAATAGGGGAATCAATTTCCGTTTGACCTTCTAATTTCAATGTCTTGATATCTAGTTAGAAAGGTATGTACCTAGCATACGACGCCACGAAATACGTTCATTGGGAAACACAGTCCTCGATGTTCAGGCCACTTTTTGATACTCGAGTGTTTATTTATTTAATGTGAATTACCCTGAAAAGTGAAAAGAGTCTTAAGGATCTTTTAGATCCGATCCTATCATAAATAACCAATGACAGAACCACGCAAGCCCTGGATGGTGAAAATTTCACATTTAATTGCTCTAGTAATAGAATATTTCAGCTATATGCCGAATGTAATGGACTTAAGACATTTTTTTCGCCGATCGGAATCATAATCTAACTAGGTCCAGTATTATTCTTTTTCTGATTTGATCTGCAAGATCCCATTGTGTGACACTCCCTTTAAATGTGTATCGTTTCCGCTTCACTTTGCCGGTGGGTATGACCGTTGAACGATTAGTTTCAGTGACCTGTGAAAATCTTATAATTCTGCACAAGACATCTTTCTCGGCCCCTATTCCGTATTCCTGTTTATCCAGTTAGGCGCAATTAAGCTACTAATAGAGCGATACGAATGGGGAACCTCTTTAAAATACAGTTATTCTGGCGAAAAAGAATTTCCGTTGCAAAGATTAATCAAAGCAAAAATTTCCATATGTTGGCTAGTGCAGACTTTGGTTTGTGTGCAATTAAAAACTAGTTCTCAACTGCTTCTGGTTCATTTGGGAATTTCTATAAGACAGGGTGGATCAGTTAAACAGAGCAGTGGTTATTCGATGAAGGTGGAATTTCTCTCGGGAACAGAAGTTCACCTCTCCACCTCCCCTCCCTTCCCCTCCACCTGCAGTTGAATATGCTATCTAAAAACCCCCATCTAAAAATGTCGTTTGAATTCAGTTTGGCCTTATGTTTACGCATCGAGCATTTGGTGCCCCAATAATTTTTTTCGCGAGCTAAAGGAAACACCAACGAACCACGGTAATGACTCCGAACGAGAAGTTAATGCCCACGACTTATGGCGAGCCATTTAATATCAATATTTACCTAATATATTTGTATTCTTTCACTGAGTACGGCACATTTCAGTTGCCGTGCACTATCGATTGATTCGAGCGGTTTTGTTATTGACCTACGGTTTATTTATAAGTCTTCAGAGTTATCGAGATTGTGGTCGCATTATGAAAACACATTTTTTCCGCCAGCGTTTCGTAGAAAGAGATTTTTAGTTTGACGTGTTCGGACGGCTGAGGTCTGGTACATACCGTCTGCCACTTGTGGGCAGGGGCAACAGCACTCGGACGAAAAAGAGGATCACCCCTCCAAATTAGAGCCGAGCCCATTACGGTGCTGATGGTAAACTGATCGGGAACCTGTGTTGCATCGTGGTAGGCCGTTGCCCGCGTTCGTGTGTATTTAGAAACATCAGGAAGGCCGCAAACAATGCAGAGGGATCAGTGAACTAACCAAACTGTCTTTTACGTGCTAAACGAAAGTGAGAAAAATCATTATTCACAATACGAAGAGGCATGTAGCATTTGATAAAACAGTTAATGTGTGATGTGGTACACTGGTGCAGTGCTAATATTATTTCAATCTTTTCCTGAAGCACCCTACATTATTAGGGAAAATAAAATCTTTCCCGGCCAGGCCATTCAATGCTTCAACCTCTGTTTTAAAAAAGATGAACCAGTTAGGTCTCTGTTTAGGAAGCTCCATTTTGCATGTATGGTCCTTCATATCGAGATAAACAGAAATTCTTATCCTCCCTGTAATATCCACCTTGGCTGTTTCCCTGGCATATTTGTTGTACATATATAACCTTCAGCCTTGAAATATTCATCCTTTCTTTTGGGGATTTGCATCCTAATTTCACGACCATTGCGACGATTGCTTCCCTGTTTCCCGTTTCCCTGGCATATTTGTTGTACATATATAACCTTCAGCCTTGAAATATTCATCCTTTCTTTTGGGGATTTGCATCCTAATTTCACGACCATTGCGACGATTGCTTCCCTGTTTCCCATCACGAATCAAGCCAATCCGAACTGACTCTCGTAAGAATACTTCTTTCGGGAACCGTGATGACCTTCCCGTAACCAATTTATCTCGTCCCGGAATTCTTTTATGTAGTTTTTTCAATTAGGTGCTCCATTATTTTATATGCACTCCAAGCTCACCTGTAGCAATAGCAATCAATGTTAGCAACTGGTGTGGGGACCATTTTTCTGAACATAATTTACAATAGCCTTTTTTCCATCCCTCAGGAACTTCTTCATTATTTAGTGAAAAGATGAATAATATTCCCAAAAAAATGGCACTGTCCTCTTTCCCAAACACTATAATAATTGTTTATTTAACCCATCTGGGCCACTAGACGCATGACTCTTAATATTCTTTTGATGACTCTCCTCATCTGATGGAGCCAACTACGCCTTCTTCGTAAGATTTTGCTCCGTAAGCCCTGAAAAAACACCCCGTTGAATGGCTATTTTTGAGTTACAACTTTCCAACACACGCCCCTCATATTCGAAAGGCTTTTAAACTAGAATATAATTGCCTTCTCGCCTTCGGCCTACATATTTGTATAGTCCACTCTACCCTTGATTTTGTTAGGAGCCCCCAAAAATGCATTCTTTATGTTAATGTTTTTCAATTGTTATTGATTTTCATACGTCCTTATACGCTCGCCGATACATTTCATTATTTATTTTGTTACGTTGCATGGCCCTCGCCTTTTTCTTTAACCGCCTGCATCATTGTATTCCCGGTCTGGGTTATTTTATTTGGCACTTTGAGAGGCACAAAACTCTTGGTCCCTTTAGTCTAAAGAGTCTTAAAGTTTTCCCATGTTTCATTTGTGCAACTTCCCATTCCAGCCGTACTGGGGAAAGCGTCCCTCAAGTAATTTTCCAAACCCTCAACGTTTATTTTACTATATTATTTACATAACTTTTTCTCACTTTCTCGAATTCGGACTACAAGACTGTCAACGTTACGCATCTAACCGGTCGCTAATCCCTTCTACTGTCTAAACTAAAAAATATCATCATCAACTAAGGTCTTACATTAAAATATCCCAGAGGTTTTCCCCTTTCTCCGGACTATTAAATACGCCTTTCACTCCTTCCCTGAGCAGCACAGCTACTAATTTTCTCCCTTTTCTCGGCACTTGGACCTCTCAGCCCACAAGCTTAGGTCGCCCACGATGATCACTGGTTTATTCAGAATTATTCCCCCGCCATCTCAGTATAAGTCACTCAAACCAGTATCATACTCGTTTAACTCCCAGAATATAAATTTTTTCATTCGGTGATATGTCCGCCACTCCGATCTCCTGCGATTCGCCAATTTCAGTTATCTTAAAATTACACTATGCCACTCTTAAACGTCATAAAAAGGTATTTGACGGCTAGATACACCGTTTTTTACACTCACAGACGCACCATCTCCCCTCCCTTTGTACAATAAATAAATAAAATAAATTTAATCAATATGTGAAACAAGTTAAAGCAGTAAAGGAAAGAAAAGGAATATTTACCCTAGCCGTGATTCTCAATGAATTATAGCATTCGAACTTTGGTTAGTTCTTAAAGAGAATACTTTTGTTTCGATCAAGATCAGTGAAAACCGGAATATTTTTTTCGCTTAATTTCAGTGTCGCTTCCCAATGCTTGGCGAGACCCACTCTTAAGATGCAAGCGGATTATATGTACTGAAGTAGCTAACAGTTGAACGATTATTATTTCCTGCCCGTGATTTTAACTTGCGATTGGTGCAAACGCGGACCGAAGCTATTCAAACTCCACAAGGACTAAACAACATTTTTTCTGCTCATAGTTACATTTATTTCCGTTCTATGAGTTCACTTCCTCTCTGACATCTTTAAGCTGCTATTCTAAGTGTTAGGAATGGTAAAACTTGTTTTTTTCTTTGACTTAAGATGTCTTCATCATGAAGTGGATTCGTTCATGCAACGAGATAGTTATGTCGTATCCCGCCGTCTTTTTCAGAGGTATCGGAGAGAGGCACGTGGGTGACTCGAAAGCGGCAACCTCATCGGGTAAACGGGTCGGGTGGTTAAATGGAAATTAGTAGTTTTTATTTTTTTATTTTTTTTAATGTTTCAATTTTTTTATTGCAATTATCAAAAGTAAAAATACAAATATAGAAAATAATAGCACAAATACAGAAAACAATATTACAAATAAAGATAAAAACAATTGTGTAAATACAAGCAAACAAAAAAAATGATCCAAGAAAAGTAGAAAAGAATAAACATTAACACATTTTAAGTCCTTCTGAGCACAATGCTCGTCAGAAGGTGCTTACTTCAGCATTCTCTTATAGATCTGATGCACATAGTGAAATGTACAAAGGTGGATCAAATGCAAGTTACAATAAAATATAATTATACTCAAATACATTTAGAAACATTTTTAGAAATATTTAGAAACATTTTTTTAACTTCAGTTTTTAGTTTTGGCATGCTTCGGAATCCTTGGGAATTTCTATTTAATTGATTTAATAATTTTGGTATTATATTACTACAGTCTCTCCTCTCACCATAATAATAATAATAATAATATAGTTTTATTGTTCTCAGATTTACATCCGATCAGAACAATTTGCATTATTATTATGCATGCATAGAGAGATACTAACGCCTGAAATGACTCTAGTGATGCTCAGGGAAGCCCAGAATTTATTTTATTACTAATTAATACTCTCAATATTACAACTTCCGCGCAGCGCCAGTGAGGCTCCAACCGCGCCCTCCCTCCCCGTTTCCCGAGAGGCCCCGATCACTTTTGTGTCCCTTTCTTAGAGCTGAGCAGTATTTAAATATATTGGTTTACTGTTCAGTGTTTTTAAATAATGAAATTTCAATATTCCATATCGGTTATAGGTAGGCAAAACTCGAAAATGCGACAACGCAAATTTTTACGCAAATTCTAGGGTTTTTCCACGAAAACGCGAATTTCGATTATTATCGCGAGTTTCAACAATTCAATCGCGAATTTCAACATTTCAATCGCGAATTTCAACATTTCCAACGTGAATTTCCTCATTTTGGCGGTCTCTGTCATTTAACTTGCGACTGTAAACATTTATTTAAGCAGTACATATTTGGAAATGGCCTTTACGGTACAACTTTATTTAGAAATGTTACTCGGATAAAATATTCTTCGTTCATGTTTTGCGAGTTTGAACAAAAGGAGTGAAAAATGAATTCCAAAATTTTGCTATACAGGCAGCCCCCAAGTTACGTAATCCTCGACTTACGTTAATATGTACTTACATAAGTGGGAACCTTACCCAAAACGACGAAAATTACGGGATGCGGAGAGTGATTGCCTACTTTCAAGGGGCGCGTGTCATTGCATCAGCGTAGTGATTTTCTTTTGTGACAGTTGTATCGCATTCACCAAAACTTATAATGCCAAAGTGGACGGTGAC
This sequence comes from Pyrrhosoma nymphula, assembly GCA_963573305.1. Lineage (NCBI taxonomy): Eukaryota > Metazoa > Arthropoda > Insecta > Odonata > Coenagrionidae > Pyrrhosoma > Pyrrhosoma nymphula. The sequence goes on along the minus strand of OY754329.1, from coordinate 151,679,039 downwards.
AGAAAAGCAGCGTGAGGCAGAATTTCGACATCATGGTGCTGATGACAAAACGATTCTTTGTCGTTTTTGCAACACAAATGTCTCGTGGAAAAGGAACGACAGCTGCACGAAACATTTTGAGTGAAAAACATGAGGCTAATGTTGAAAAAAATTCTGCCGGTGGGAGTAGTGGAATAAAACGGCAAGCATCCATAATAATATTCAGAGTGGTATTATTTTTAGAAAACTACTAATTCCTTGCAAGGTATGACAACTTCTAAAGCAGAAGCTGTTACGTCGATACTAGTGCAGTTGGCATCAAAGGCATCAATAAAACATTGTTCTCTTATAGCAGAAGACCCAAGTAGAGTAAGATTTGAAAACAGTTGTTGACCATCAAGTAGTTCTCACAACGGAGGTGAGCCCTGACTTAATCACGAAATTGAAAAATGTTCAGCGACGAGACGCCTGATTGACAATTGAAGGATGATGATATGTTAGTGATGGGCAGTTTTGTTCCTTTCTCGGACTCGTTCTTTCGTTCTCGTTCACTAGAAGGAACGAGTTTGAAGATTCGTTCCTTTCGTTCCTTTTCAAGTTGCGCCTAGGAATTCGGGCATTACGGTGCATGTCAATGATATGATTCGTGCTATTTGCTCTCGTCAATTACTCGTTGCTTCAAATCATTTAAATAATATAAGAATATGACCCTAGCAAATGAAATGCAGATGTGATACTTACTTAACCACAACGACCACGGCCCACAAAGTAACCCATTATGGGTTAGAAGCACGCTACCTACCGAAGATTCATTCAAGTATTCTACCAGCTGATTGGAAGGTTCTTGGACAGTCCCCATTCTGCATCCCAACCTCATATACATTGTCTCGCTTTATCTCCTAAGGATGGCCCGTTATTAGATCCCTCTTCCATTCTTCATGTCTTCTACCTCCTCTTATTTCGTCCAGAATTCCTATCCCCTTCTTTCCTCTTCCACGCTTCCCCAGATTTCTCCCCTCTATCACTCTCTTCAACATGCCCTCTCCTCTCAAAACCTCCTCCATCCATCTCTTCTGCCTACTCCGAACCTCTTCCACAAGCTTCCTCCATACCATATCCAATACCTCCTCGTTCGTCTTTCTCGCCATCCAGCTAACCTTCTCCATCCTTCTCCAAACCCACATCTCAAACGCCTCAAGTCTACGCATATCCTCCCTTCACAATGACCAAGTTTCCGACCCATATAGCGCCACGCTTTCACCAACCTCTTCTTTACGTCTCTTCTCAGACCCCCCTCATCATTTCCCTTCTCTTCGAAAATGCTTCTTTAGCGAACGCAATTCTGTATCTGATTTCCTTACCACTAAACCCTTTCTCCTCCAAAATACAACCCAGATACCTAAACTGCTCGACCTGCTCTATCATCTACCCTCCCACCCTTATATTCAGCCCCGCCTTCTTACTTCTAGAAAATCTCATTACTTTCGTTTTCTTTTGATTGATCTTCATCCCATACTTTTCGCACTGCACCTCTGATGTATTCACCATTGACTGTAGCACCTTGGCAGACTGACTAACCAATGCTTGATCATCTGCAAATCTCACTGATTTTATCAGCTCCCCTCCAACCGTAATTCCTACCTCCTCCTCCCCCATGCCTCCCTTGCCATTCCTTCTGAATACACGATAAAAAGCAACGGCGGTAGTGGGCACCCTCGCCGCACTCCCCGTCCTATCGTGGCCCATCCCGATTCTTCATTGGCTACCCTAACCTGCGCCGTCTGGTTCATATACAAATTCTGAATCAGACGCCTGCCCCTCCAATCGACCCCTAATTTCTTCAACACTCCCATTAATTTCGTCCATTCCACCCTATCAAACGCCTTCTCCAAATCTACGAAGCATGCAAAAACATCCTGCCCATACTCGAGGTTTCTTTCTACTAGCGTCCTCATCACCGCTATAGCGTCTCGCGTTCCCGTCCCTCTCCTAAACCCGAACTGGTCGTCACCCAGGTATTTATTTGCCTTCTTCTCTAGCCTTCTGTTTATAATTTTCTGAACTACTTTGGCCGCGTGGGATATTAAGCTTATTGTCCTATAGTATTCGCATGTTTTTTCCCTTACTCTTTTTTGGTATAGGAATTGGCACAGTCTTTGCGAAGTCTTCCGGCCACACTCCATCCTCATAAATCCTAAGAATAAGCGCAAAACGTTTTCCCCTTCCGTTCTTCCCCATGCTCTTTAAAAACTCTGCAGGTATATCATCTATTCAAACCGCCTTATTCCTTTTCATGTCTCGTAGAGCTCTTTCCTACCGAAGATAATGAAGGTAAATCAGGCTTTTCGTTACTCCAGTTGATATTTTTTTTGTGAAAAACTCCCATTAGTGGTGAAAATGACATTGTAGCGCAGTGAAATTGCAAGGAATGCGCTTTTAAGAAATGTAAGAAACACACCCGTGTGTTGGATAGTTATATAGAGACTCGCTTTGTTCGTAAGGGGGCTGCGCCCCCAACGTCTTAGTCAGTGGAGGCGTGAGAGAAAGAAACATGCGAGATTTTCACTTTGGCACCATATTGCCAGAGTATATACGCGGAAGTACGGGTTTTTGCTACTTTTCCGTAAATTTTATGTTATGGCGCATTCGCCTGTCGAGTTTCAAGGTAATATCTACACTGGTGAAGGCTTGAGGGAAAGATACATTCTAAAGATTCACGAATGGCCGACTTTGGCATCATGTTGCCAGAGAACTACGAGAAATGAAGAAAACGAATAGCAGAAAGTTGTAGGCCTAAATGAGATCTAGAAAAAACCGCCCAACAGATTCGTGATCCAAATTCTAGTATAGAAACCACAGTCGAAAATCCGGAAAATCCGACTTTGGCGCCATGTTTCCAGCAAACTATAAGTGTTAGAGTGTAAGAATAGGCATAAAGTTGTAGGCCTCGATGAGATCTAGGCAAAACCACCCAGCAGATTTGAAATACGACTTCTAGTTTAGAAGCTACAGTATAAAAACAGAAAAATCCCACTTAGGCGCCATGTTTCCAGCGAACTATAAGTGTTAGAGATGAAGGATTGGCATAAATGTTAGGATTTTATGAGATCTAAAAAAGCCGCCCAACAAATTAGAGATCAGACTCTTAGTTTAGCAGCTAGGATACGTGAGGGAAAGAAAAATTCGAAAATATCACTTTGGCACCATGTTGCCATAGAACTACAAGAGAATCCGGATTTTTGCTAATTATCCGTAAAGATCAGGTCAAGGCGCATACCCCTGCCGACTATCAAGGTCGTACCTACACTGGTTAGGGCGTGAGGGAAAGAAACATTAGAGAGTTTCATGAATCACAATCAATCAATCAATGAATCAAAAAACACTTTGGCACCATGTTCCCAGAGAACAACGAGAGATGAAAAAAACGGATACCTAGCAGAGAATTGTAGGCCTACATGAGATCTCAAAAAAAACCGCCCAACAGATTCGAGATCCGACTTCTATTTTAGAGGTTACAGTCGAAAAACGAGTTTCACGAAAAACCGACTTTGACACCATGTCACCAGAGAACTAAAAGGAATGGAAAACAACGAATAGAATAAAGTTGTAGGCCTGAATGAGATCTAAAAAATACCGTCCAACAGATTTGAGTTCCGACTTCTAGTTTAGAAGCTACAGTCGAAAAACAGAGTTTCACAAAAATTCCGAATTTGGCGCCATGTTACCAGCCAACTATTAGTGTTAGAGAAAAAGTAATGGTATACAGTTGTAAACCTAGATGTCATCTAAAAAAACCGTCTACAAATTTGAGATCCGACTTCAAGTTAGGAAGGTGCAGTGGAAAACTGGGAAATAGTTTACTAAATCTCGTGTTTGAGGACCTCTGGTGGGAAAATTAAGCAACACAGAATAACAGGGTTGGTCAAATCTTGTAGAATATTTAATCTTCCAATATAATATGTCGTCAGATTCCAGATCCGACTTACCGTTCAAAATATATGAAGCAAGAACAGAAAGTCTCGTTTTAGAAATGCCGCTATTTTTAATTTTATAGTCGGTTTAACGATAAATAATCTTGGTTTTTACTTATTATTGGTGAAAAGCATGTCAAGGCGCATACGCCTGTCATGTTTCAAGGTCTTATCCCCGCTAGTAGAGGAGTGAAGGAAAGAAACATTTGACAGTTTTACCAAAATTCGACTTTGGCACCATGCTACCAGAGTACTATAAGAGATAGAAAAAACAAAAAGCACCAAGTTGTAGGTAACCTCTATTGGGTAACCTCTACCTCTTAGTTGTAGGTTGAGATCTAAATGCCTGGGAAAATAGTTTTCAGATCAGAATCCTAGTTTAGGAGCTATAGTAAAAAGTACGCAAAAAATGGCAATTCTTCGCTAAATGTTGTGTTTGAGGACCTCCGATGTATTTATTCTGTAAGCCAACGTTTATTTTATAGCATTTTGCCGTTCGATGTATAACATATTAACATACGTCATTCCATCCTCGTCTTCAAAGTACCTGGCCAAAGTATCTTTGCGAATTGGTTGAATCCTCTCTTTCCTCTGATTATTTTTGTTCACATTGCATTCCCTTCATTCAATTGATTCCCTACGTTCCTATGAATCCTTTCCTTTACTTGAGTCCTTTCGGTCCTTCGAATCCTTTCGGTCCATTCGTCCCTTTCGGTCCTTTGGAACGAGAATATTTCCACAACCGGATTCGTTCCATCAGTGGATTCGTTCCAAAGGAGCGACTCGTTCCGAAATGGCCCATCACTATGATGCGTATTGAAAGTTTTTGCTGAAAAGAGTGATACCGGTCCTTTAATTTTCGCAGCTTTGCAAAGAAAGATCCCGGATCCACAGTAGGCATCCACACCTGCGGTACCTTTTAATGTTGGTAGTGTCGGCTCTGGCATTAGTTTCGAAACCACTCGTTGCGGAATCCACGGAAGATGCCACGATAGCATCTACGCTCCCTTGGGTTGTGTTAGAAACCTGTCGGAGTATTTCCTCTTGCGTAACTATGGAGCCATGCGTCATAATCGCGACGCGATCGGGTTTTGGTGATCTTGAACCGCGTGTCGCGTTGGCGCCGCAGCCACGTGGATCAGATGATCCGCCTGTTCTCTCCAACTCGGGCGTTTTCCCTGTCATTGGCTTCTGAGACACTAGGCGCTATGTAAACAAAGAAGTTCTACCACTTATAACTTAATTATTTTTCCTATCGAAACGAATAATTTATACTTTATATTCGTAATATATTTCGAAATAAAAGTTAAATACGTTTCGTGCCATCAATTAGCAGTGTCGTGCGTTTTTTATCTTATAGCAATTCCAATTCTGTGGGAAGAATGATGATGACGGATAACCCTCTCATGCTAGAGCGAGTCCTAACGAAGATAATTTTATCCTAAGCTTATCTAGAAAGTTTTCGGGAAAAATGTGGAAGCTTATCTAGAAAGTTTTCGGAAAAAATTGAGGAAACTTTTTCGGAGAAAACGTATTATGTTTCGTCCAAATTATGCTTTGGACGTGATGCTATGAATTAGCAATACCAGTAGAATAATGATGGGAAACATTCTATCTTAAAAAAGTTGGGTGTTTTTCGCGAAAGCGGAATTGCTAGCCACATCGTCGTAGTTCGCAGACGCGCAAGTCATGATTAAACTGTTCCGCTTCAGGCTTCACTTCTTGGAAGCATTTGTCCAATCCATACTTGCGAATGAAATCTCGTACTTTTTCGCTGAATTTTATTTTTTCTTGATACTCCACTGACCGACTTGCGGCATCATCAGGTACTAAATATAGAGACATTCAGTGCAGGTGTATTACCCAACCCCACCTCCCCTTCTACCTTTCCTCCCACTTCCCCTCTCACCTCCCCTCCCACCTCCCCTCCAACCTCCCCTCCCACATTCCCTCCAACCATGACCACCCCATCCACTCTTGGCTGTATGCTTCTATATTTTGTATATGATGATGCCGCAAGTCGGTGAAACGCGTTGTATCAAGTTAAATTAAAATTCTGTGAAAAATACAAGATTTTATTCTTAATTATGGATACAACTCAAGACATTAGATGCCGGATGCAGGAATTTCAGTGTAGAAAGTTGATAGTTACGCGGAATTCTTTTGCATGGCATATGCGTCAGGTGCCGGAGGGAAAGTTGAAACCTTGAACTCTTCTTCGCTTCTCATTTCAAAAAGAATTCTTCCATCTGTTTACTTCACGCTCGAGGGCAACAACCTCCTCGTTCTGTTGTCAACTATTTGAATCAAAATGTTTACTTATGAGAGAAAGTTGTGGTCGTTTTTTATCTGATAGGTGTAACGCAGTCATTTTTTGTGTAGTTAGGGAAATTTGCGCCTCTTTCCCTTATGGTGAAAGTATTAAAGGGCAGTACATAGTCTTCTTTATTGGGTTTAGGTTCACAATATATCTTTCCAACCCGCGACATCTGCTGTGTTATTCTTGGGAAACGCCTTGCCTATGATGCAGAGTGAGATTCTGTGAATTTTACCCTTAATCGTAGCCGAGGGACAGCATTGGCCGAACATGCCGATTTGGGTATTGATTGGAAATAAGAAATGTTTTTAGTTTAAGGATTTGAAATAAAAATGAAGAGGTTCTTATATCTTAGTTGATTCCAATTCATAGTTTTTGATTAGTTATGGAAGTTGCTCCTTATTGGGGAAACGGACTAGTGAGACTAATACTCATACTTTCTAATTTAGGGATGCTTACGTTAATGAAATCTTATTCTTTGGAAACCCTCCTTCTTCCATGGAATTCCGCGCATATAGTGTAACGACTTATATTCACCATCCTGTGGCATTCTTACAGGGGCTTATATTTGGCATTTAGCTTTTTGTAACTACGAGGAGTGACTCTGTTCTCTTTCATCAATTCCTGTGGCTGATCTTCCAGCGATAGCTCCTAGAATCTCTTTAAAATCCAGTTTTCTTGAATTTCTCTGCACAGTACACTATTTTGGCTTAAAATGTGTTCACTGAGTTGACGAATTATCCCATCAAGGGCTCCTTTTTGTCTGACGTCTCTTCATTTCCTCTTATTTTTTGCTAGAAAGCTGCGAGGATCATCAATAATACATTTAAGTGTTAGTATCTTTGGGCAGTAATGTAAAAACCTATTTCAAGATTAAGAAAAGCAGCTGAGTCCTTCGTAGCTAATGAAAATATCACAGGGATCCCCCTATAAAATTAATAGCTGCCTTGTTTTATGAAAGGGGAATTTCTCCGTGAATTTAAATGTGCAGTCACAGCTCTCGCGAAAGCTTATAGCGTTCGGATGCGCAGAAGAAGACGTCGTAGAGGGGTAAAGCTTGGTGGAAGGGGTAGGGAAAAGGGAAGTAGGGGAAAGCGAAGACATGGCATTTGTGCCATGCATGAGTGCATTTCAAAAAAAGGAATTTGTATGACGCGGCCAACACAAACGCCGCGCATCCGAACGCCATAAGCTTTCGCGAGAGTTGTACTCTACCTAAAGTATGAGAAAACCCATGTTCCATTTCTCCAGATGTGAGAATATGTGTGTGTGTGCGGTGTGTTTGCTGAACAAAGCTGTCGTAATCCTATGTTCGCCATATATCTGAAATAACCGGAGCAGTTAGTGAGTGGGGATTGTTTGTGAAGCCGCTTTGCCCGCGGAGAACGCATACTTTAGATTCAGAAACAAAGCGAAACTGGTTCATAATGAAAAAAGAGCGAAGCCCGCCCATAAAACAAAACAATCACCAAGGCATTGTGCTTGCGATTTATCTCGTGAGATAATCATGTCCCCGGTTCCTTGATTTTTGATGGTTTTCTCAATTTTTTTTTTTTTACATACATGGCCATTCTGTTTTGAGGTCAGTGGTATCAATATCTTCTCAACCACAACTATAGGCTTCTTCACCATCGCCTATTCCTCTGAGTCCTTGAAACGCTAATTCGCGATTGTTAATATGTACTGATAATGATGCTATTGTACCCATCTGTCATAAGTCGAAGTCCATTTACAAACTTTGATGTCATCATCCCTAGTGTTTTGTGATTCATGGTATTGCATGGCTGAAGTCTATACGGTCTTAAATATCTTCCCTTGTGTTTTAATTTGAAGTTAGGCTGAAGTTTTTACTCACCGTTTGCTCGTTTGGAGGAAATTATTTTTTTCACGGGTAAACAATCACGAATTCAAGATTTACGTAAAAAAAACGCACATTGAAGCCACCATAAATGCGTACTTTCGTGAATAGGCCTGTTTTGTGTGCATTGGATTGATTTTTCGGGATGATGGCTCATTGAGTCCTGAAGCACACGAAAATTAATCCCTTGGAGTTTCAAGTTGAGTACTTATATGATCTGATTAGATGTTGTAATCAATAGATGTGCTAGTAACTGATAAACTTTTTAAGTTGATCTTCTTTGTGGATCATAACTTCAAAAATTTTAGAAGCAGTCTCTCAAAGAAATTGCTGATGCGGTGATATGTAAAAGAGTTAAACATTTAAAGTGTATAATTTTCCCAGTCGTTTTATTTTTGTCATTTTGATTTTATTCGAGATAGAGGTTCATCTCTGAAGTTCCCGCTTCAGCGCCCTCATCTTTATCTCTCCATCCACCCGTCTCCAGTTTTCTAAATCCTTCTGCACCTTTCATTATCGGCGTCGCCACCTTGCTCTGGGACTTGCCTAAGGCTTTCTCTTTATTTCTTCTCTCATTAGTGCCATTTCAGGCGTTCTATTGTACATAACATTGCAAACGTTTTTTTCTGATAATTTGTCTTGGGGCTCTACTCCTATCCCTTTTCATTTCATGTTTTATTCCTGTTTGAATCCTCATTTCTGTTGCTTGGCTTCTACTTAAGTCTATCCTTATCCATGTTTCCGTCTCCACTCCATATACTAATATCGAGTGATAATATGATTAATATATCATTGCTGTGGTTCCCGGTTTACCATCGCCATATTATATCTTTTACCATGCTTTTAAAATTGCTCCTCTTCCATATACTTTGTCAGGTGTCAATGGACATGTGTCAATGGACGATGTCAGTTTTCCCTTGAGAAATGCGATGCTAAAATGCTCACTGAATGGCATTAGAATGTGTTTATGCCAATACGTGAAGCCATCTAAATGGTGAAGTTTTACAGACACTAATTATCCTAATTGGATCGGATGTACTGTATTCAGTGAGCGTGTAACAATCTTTACCATCTTTAATGTCGCATTAGTACTTAAATAAATTCATTACGCGTGTGCAAATAGCTTTGGGGTGGAAATTAGGACTATTTCAGACTATTCTGGACTATTCTCGACTATGAATCGGACCCTAAGAAATTCAGAGTTTTCTTTCGAACCTTAATTAAAATGAATTATGTTACGGAGTGAGGAAACTTGTTCAAAACGTTTTTGTTTCTTTATACATCTTTTCAAGAAAGCAAACGACTGATTTAATGAGCTACATTATGTATTTATATATGCATTCGTTTGCTTCTTTCCCAGGGTATTCCATCGTTATTTTTGACTGGCCGGATCTCCAAGTCAGCGATCTTCGCTTAGTGGCAAGGTCACCAGTGATGTGATGTAACGAAGTAAAAGTAATCGAATTACTTTATAACGAGTACATTTTTGGTAAATTTTACTTGTAATTGATACATTTTTTCTGGTAATCTACTTCAAAGCACGTTTGAGTAATCGTAAGAGACAATTTGAAAACCTCGTACATTGAACTCATCGAGAGGTAGTTTTAACTACATCGTGCATCCTAGGCCTGTGCGATTATTTAAAAAAATCGATATCGATCCATTATAAGGATAATTGGAAATGTGGTCAATTCAATTGTCGGGAATTGAAGAAATTACAATTAATTGAAGCCATTCAATTAATTGACAAAGGCCAATTAATTGACATCGAAATGGGTGTCAATTAATTGTCATTTCTCAATTAATTGACAGGACACAGTTGGATCGTGCTTTTCAACGGTTTTCCTTTGGCGTTAGAAGAATGATAGAACTTAGAACTAATTTGAAAAACAACAAAATAATTCAATCATTTAGCTTATATTAATTAATTAAAGGAATAGATCGCTATTCGAAGACAGGCATATGAGAACCTCAGCGTGTTCATCCGACAGACACTAGCGAGTGTGCCAGCAGCAAGCATTGGCAGCGTCGGCCATCGGCCGGCGTCGAACAAGTTTAAACGTGCAATATGCAATCCATAGTGAATCAATAATAGTCAATTAATCGATTACCGGACAATAATTGTGAATTGAATAAAGCGGCGATTACACACAGGAGTTGACTCCTATCTGATCGATTTATATCGAGTCGACTCCACTTGGAACCACGACTAGGATGGCGGCTACTCCGTCCAAGTATCGAATTGCGCCACTATCGATGGCGAACTCCTATAGGAGGGTACACGTCCAAGTTTCACCTTCCAATTGGACTCGTATAGGAGTCAACTCCTGTGTGTAATCGCCGCTTAGCAATTGACACTTGAAAAAATTGACAATCGAGTCAATTACCGCAATCGACATCGATGTGCTGAAATAATCGATCAATTATAAAAATATTTGAATCGGCGATTCAATTAATCGAATAATCGCACATAACTAGTGCATTCTGAGCTGAGTCTCGGTTCTCTCTTTCACGGAGGGGTGACTCCCCTTCTAGGAGTGGAGTTGCCTCCGAGAACTTGAGAAGGGTCCGACAATACCTACGACAAAATGGGTAAAATTTAAATGGTACAATGTAGCTAAAAGGTGTGGGTTATACACTATAAATTTCTGTGTCTCTGGCTTTTACGTGAATCTTTTCCCATATCATCGGTGGACGTAGTGTAGAGAAGAAGCCTCGCTGGTAATCCATACGAAGCGAAGAATCTAATCAAGAGAGATGTGGAAACCGCTGTGGAAGAAAGGCCTTTGCCATTCCCATACCTGCAGAATTATTTCAAGTTATCGAGATTTCGAGACATTTTGGTAGAACATAAATATTTAGGCAACATGATTACTTGCATTAAAGAATAGTAAAAATGTTGGATTGCATGTAAGCACTCACTATTTGAGAAAATATGAGACTGTGTAATATGTATTTAACTAACAATTAGAATATGGATTTAAAATATCCATACCGAAAGGAATATGTCCAATCTTTCCTGGACTAATTATATTACATGTAATTAATGCATAAAGTTGAGGTTTGAAAGGTAATACAGTTCCTCACAAGGAAAGATTTCTTATGTAATCAATCAACATAAACCTATGGTAGATAGATAGATAGATAATCGTTTTTATTATCGTAGACCTCCAAGGTCCATGAGATAATACATACACTTCATACAGATAATATATAAAACAGAAAAAGAAAAAATAAGAAAGAAAAATAAACAAGTCAAATACAAAAAAGACTAGTATTATACGATATGGTGTAACAGCACACATAAATAAAACATTTGCAAGTAATATTTTACTATTTTTCCCACAATAACTATTTCCAGAGATGAAAATCATTGCATATAGTTTAGTCGATAACTTTTTCCTTTAGTAGATGCAAATAGAGTTTCTTTTTAAATGATTCCATTGATTTTACATTTTTTATTTCGTTTGGGAGCATATTCCAGCAACGTGAGGCGGTGACGATGAACGATTTATTTAATGCTGTGGTGCGATGTTGGGGGATTTGGAGATCAGATGAATGAGATCGAATGCAGCGGTTGTGCACTTCTGTTTTTAGGGTGAAAAGTTCGAATAAGTATTGTGGATATCCAGTAGTGATTATTTTGAAAGTGGAAATCAGGAGAAAAAAATTGCCGTCGCTCTTTGACTTTAAGCCACTTAAGTTTTTTAAAAGATTCGCTGATATGGTCCCATTTACGGAGGTCATACATGAATCTTATTGCGCCGTTCATACCAGCCTGAAGTTTCGAGTTATTTCCATCGTCAATGTTAATAAACACTGGACAGCAATAATCGAGATGAGGAAATATTAGGGTTTTTACTAGTGTAGTTCGTGTATTGATAGATAACATTTTTTTAACTTTTATTAACTGATGGAGTACACTATAACATTTCCTCTTGATTTGTAAACACTGAGCTTTCCAGTTTAAATTGTTATCCAATATTACACCGAGATCTTTTACCGTTTCTTCGAAAGGGACTTGATGCCCTCGCACCCGTATTTTCGGGATGGATAAAATGTTTACCTGTGTAAGTAGTTGATTATTACCGATTATTATCGCCTTAGTTTTGCTTTCATTAATTTTCAATATATTATTATCCGTCCACTCTGTTATTCTTTCAATATCCTCATTTATAAGTGCTATTGCAGATTCTAGATCACCAGTTGATGTGTGACAATAAATCTGGAAGTCATCTGCGTATAGATGATATTTACAATGGTGGACACTGTTCGGTAGGTCATTGAAAAACAAAGAAAATAGCAAAGGACTTAACACAGAGCCTTGAACTACGCCAGTTCGATTATAGACCCAGTTGGATAATGTGTTATTTTTTCCTACCACAGCCTGGGTACGATTGTTCAAGTAGGATCTAAACCAGTTCACCACACTCTGGGAGAGCTTATAAGCTCTTAATTATTTAAAAAGAAGTTCATGGTTGATTGAGTCGAAGGCTTTCGAGAGATCAAAAAGGACTAGGATCGTAAGCTGACGCTTTTCCATAGCGACTCTAATATCTTCGGTGATTTTCAGGAGAGCTGTCTGGGTACTATGGTTGGCCCGAAAACCAGATTGCCATTTATTGAGTAAATTATATTCAACAACATGATTATTCAGTTGTTTATGGACAATATGTTCGAATATTTTTGCAATAGCACATTGAATACCAATTGGTCTGTAGTGGTTAGGATCGGTGGGCTCGGCGCATTTGGGTATAGGGTGTATCAGCGAGTGTTTCCATATTTCCGGATAGCGAGCAGTTTGGAGGGAAGAGTCGAATATATTCATCAGTGTGGGGAGTATAATAGGAAGGGCATTTTTAACACATGATATAGAAATGCCATCATGACCTTTAGCAGTTGAGGTAATCTTTTTGCAGGCGTTTATTATGCATTGCGGAGTAACATAAGAAAAAAAGAACTGATTAATATTTAATGTAACGGGAGGGTTAAAAGTTGAAGAAATGAGGTTGTTATGTGTTACATTCAGGAAAAAATTTTTCAAGATATCCGGATGGACATTTAGATTTTCAAGTTTGTTTTTTGTTTTTAGTACGCCCAAATCTCGCATTGATTTCCACATTTATGAGGAATTGGTATTTTTAGAGAGGGTATTTTTGAAGTATGCACACTTCTCGTTTTTAACCATTTTTTTCACCAATTTACGTAATTTTATGTACTCGTAGTAGATATTAAGATCTTTGTTTTGTCTAAATAATGCTCGGAATCTGTTTCTCTTCATTATCATTTGTTTTATCTCGGGAGTGAACCACGGAGTAGGCGGATGGGTGACACCAACCGTTCTCACGGGGGCATGCTTATCTAGCGCGTTAAGGAGAATGGAGTTTAAAGAGTGAACTTTATCATCCATATTTTCTATAGTGCCAATCATGGGCCAGTCAATTTCATCTAAATCGGACTGGAATTTCAAAATATCAAAGTTTTTATAATCTCTAAACGTTACAAGTTTAGGCACAAAAGTTGGCGCTCGAATGCGATAGGAAATATGGATCTGATCATGACAGGAGAGATGGGGGTCTGCTGATTGACCATAGGAAGCTACTTTTTGGAGGTCATCAACGTATATAAGGTCGATAGTAGTACTTGTAGTCTTAGTATGACAAGTGGGCTGTGATGAAACCAGATTTAAATTACAACCCTGCATTATATTAAAAAGAGAATCTCTATCCAACGACTTCTTCGAAACATCGATATTAAAATCGCCCATAATAACGACATTCTCATACATTGGAATGGTGTTACTAATAAAAGATTCCAGATCGGAGAGATACCCCGTTTTTGGGGGTCTGTACACAACTACAACAAAGAGTTTCATATGGGTATTTGTAAGCTCAAGAGAGAGATATTCTGGTTTGTTTTCATAAAGATCAGGAGAGCGTCCAATGCATTTTACAGCCAATGAACCATGCACATATAAACCCACTCCACCACCTCCCTTCCCAATCCTGTCTTTACGGTAAAATGAATAACCCGGCAGCGATACTGTTTCGGAATTTATTGAAGGCTTCAGCCAGGTCTCACTCACACCGATTACATGCATAAAATTTGAACAAAAATATTCCCTAAATTCTTCGATGTGAGCTAGAAGAGACTGAGCATTAACATGAGAGAGAGTTATAAGCTCCTCAGATTAATTTTTTTCCAGGAGAGGAGAGGGGAAGTTTGAGCTGCTTATAAAAAATGATCAAGATCTGATTGTTTCTGGATGCGTTGGACAGGCGAGCCTTGTTCTTTCCTTACGAGGATTTTCCCACCTCTAACCCAGGCAGATTGCAGTTTTCCATTCTTCTTAAGTTCTCTGGCCGATGCAAAGAGTTTCCTATTTGTGGTGGTGAGGGATTCATCAATGAAAATGGGATTGTTTGACTGTGACCATCCCATATCCAGGCAATTTAGGTTTCTCTTAGCGCGTCTTTTAGCAAGGAACTCATCACGGGTAAGCTGCCTGGTAAAACGAACGATAATATGGGGAGGGAAAGATGGGTTTTCAGTAGTTTGACGAGGGCGAGGTCTGAACACATTGTCTATATCCTCGGCCTTCAGGGTCATTCCGAGGGTCGAACCGATTTTTAGCACGACATCTTCAAGGCTTTCACCCGCCTGAAAAGGCACACCTCTGATTTCGGCTGATTTTTTCAAAGCTTCTTGTTCCGACCTATTCAATTGCCTTTCAAGGTCACTCACCTTTTCTAGGAGCACTTTATTAGATAATTCAGTAGCCACTAATTTATTGCCTATGTTCACTAACTCTTTTTCAAGCACTTCAACTTTTCCTGATAGGTCGATCAAGAGGGAACTATTTTCACTTACTTTTTCCGTGACCAGTACCTGGTCTCCCTTTATTGAATCGAGTTTCTCGAAAACTTGCAGGAATAGGACTCTCATCTCGACGGCAGTCATCTCTGGCGTGTCTGATGTCCAAGTAGTCACAGTGGTGCCAGCAGTAAGTGCCTCTTTGAAAGACACAGCGTTATCAGTAGTTACAGAGGATCTGCCAAGGGTGTCGTTCCGACTATCCTCAACGGCACGAACTGAGGGTCGGACCGGGGTGTCATCTCGACGATTCAGTCGTATCTTGTCAAGACAACTTTCACAGGTCCATGACTTCTGCAATTCTTCCAGGGCCTTTAGGTCCTCTTCCGTAATAGATTTACAAAGAGGGTGGTGTAGATTCATGCAGACACTGCAAGACAGTGTTTCGCCCCGCTTTGCAGGAAGGTCACATGTTGCGCAATGACTTGGCATTTCGAAGGAGTAGGCCAGAGAGCGGAAACAACACAACCGTTCGCTTCGGGAGCACGCTCGCGACTATGGTAGGTACCAGCTCAACCAAATTGATTGCGAAATCAATTTGGTTAAACTGATGTATAGTGTCTATATTTCAAGATTTTCAACGACTCATTAATAATTGAAGCTTAATGATAACAAGATTTTTATATGCTCCTGTATGGGCATTGGAGCATGATTTAATGGTTAACCACATGAATAAATAGTATAATTGTCAATGCAAAAATGCACTATTTATAAATATTTGCTCAAAGATTGACTGGATAAATTAGCAAAAGGCATTTCATGAGTGGGTTAGCTCTGCATTTGTCAGACATGAAGCAGCTTTGCCATCCATAGTTTCCCCCTAAGAAAGCACAGCACCTACTTTCCTTGACTCATTATGTAATGAAGAGATTAGCAACAATTGGATTAGACAATATTTACATTAATATTAATGGAAGTACATTATAATCTCTTCGCGTTTTGAAGCTAGGATTCTTGGCAGTTAAGAAACTCATTATTGTCATAAGGATTTTAGTGGCTCTCGCAAAAAATTTTGATAGGTACGTAAATAATTCATGCATTTTTGCCATATTCAAAATTTGACCATTTAAGGCCCGATTAGTTCTATGATTATCATTAAAGATGATATTAAAACAACATTGCGCTACGCATTGAATATTTAGGTATTTACTGGAGCAAAATGAAAAGTAATTGTAATCCTAATGATTACTTTTTCTAGGAGTTATTGGTAATTGTAATTAGTTACAAATTTTCTAGTGTATTTGTAATTGAGCCCGATTTCTCCAGTACTTTTCCCATCACTGAAGGTCACACACACCTGAATTTCTACAACCCGGGATTTTTCGGTTCTTCAAAGAAATTCCTTCCTAAGGACTGTCGCAGTTCGACGACGCATGCAACCCTCACCCCTGTCTGTTGTAATTCGGGGTTTGCCGACTATTCAAAGGAAACCCCACCCTGATAAACGCATGTATCCTCATTCTTGGAACATCGTTTAACTGCGTGACGTAATGTGTCAAGTTCGCAGGAAGAGTTACGACTTGAGAAAAGGCAAAAAATACCATTGTTGCAAAAAATGACAAAAATAAAAGGTAGTCGAGGTAGTCATTTATTAAATGATATTGTGATACGCTTCACCCTTGGACGGTCATTGATAGTGATGTAAAAGGGAAAATTGGACACAATTTCATATTTTGTTAAAGTTTACACTTACCTAAAAGTGGCGAGCAAAACCAGGGAATCCATTTTGATTCAAAATTCTCGCCATATGCTTGCCGTTTATATTAGGGAACCGACACGACGGTGAATGGTGCATCTGAATAGAAAAATTAGGTACACTCTAGTTCAGTGAACACTCATTCCATAAAGTGAACCATAATTCAGTATTATGCGTCTCGACCTCTTTTTCAATAGTTTTAATTTGTTGAGGGCAGGTCAAAAATTAAAAAAAGCTATTCCTTGCCGACGTTTCGGAATTCAATAATTTCCATCTTCAGGGCTTTAATCAAGATAAAGAAAGGCATGAAACAAATACATCAACCACCAATACCTATGGGATTAAAATATATATAATTCTACATTCAGTATTACCTTGGAAATATTTTATAAACACCACACCTTAGTTGGTTTACGTTCTCGCCATGCTGTTACTAGATACGTTTAGTTATCATAGTGCCCTTCACTAACTTGCATAATCATTTGGAAAGCCGATCCGCACGCTGCATACCCTCATATTTACCCTTTTCATCATGCGTTTGACTAATTGACCCAAAATTGTCTTATTTCTTTTAAAAAAGATGAAGGCAGGCAAGCAGGCTGTTTCACTGCGCAATGCGCATTTTTCGACGTCTTCTCAGCATACGCTGATTGACGTTGATGTATATGGAAAATTATGAGATAGCGAGTGGGATGTGATGTTTTTCATTTTATTGTTATTGTGGAGTTGTTTATTTTGGACTATTTTAATTTTCGTTTGTGAAGAGCGGCAGAGAAAACAATAGGAACGGTGGAAAAGAAGAGGGTTAAGAAGCAGTGGGTTACAGAAGAAATGATAAAGAAAATGGAGGAGAGAAGGATATGGAAAAACGTGAACACCGACGTAGGGAAGAGGAAGTACAAGGAATTGAATAATAAACTCAGGCGAGTGACCAATCGGGCAAAAGAAAACTGGTGGAAGGGACAATGTGAGCAAATGGAAAAGATGCAGGAGGAGGGGGAAGTGGGCGCTTTGTACGCCAAGGTGAAAATGTTATCGGGTGGTAAGAGAGGTCAAGCGATACCAAAGGTTAAGGACAAAACAGGAAAGATATTAATCGAACAGGAAGATATCCAAGAAAGGTGGAGAGAATACGTAGAGGAGCTATATGACAGCGAGAATAGACCCCTTAGCCTAGATCTAGAGGACGAAGGAACAATAGATAAAGATAACCTCGGACCAGAGTTACTTGAGAGTGAAATAGAGAGGGCACTAAGAGAGATGAAGGGTAGAAAAGCCGTGGGAACCGATAACCTACCTTCGGAGCTACTGAAGAATCTAGGTAGTAGGGGGAGAAAATCGTTTTTCGAACTTATTCGCAGGATCTACGAGGAAGGAGTATGGCCAGAGGATTTCGTGAAAACAGTATTAATACCTATCCCGAAGAAGAAGAAAGCGTCAGAATGCGAGGAGTATAGAACAATCAGTTTAATTTCGCACGCAGCAAGTGTTGCTTAGAATACTAAATAGAAGGTTGGAGAGCAGAGCAAAGTGCTATTTAGGCGATGACCAATTTGGGTTTAGGAAGGGGAGGGGAACCAGAGATGCGATTGCGGTAATGAGGACACTTATAGATAGAAACATGGAGCATAATCAGGATGTTTTCGCTTGTTTTGTAGATTTCGAAAAGGCGTTTGACAGAGTAAACTGGGAGAAACTAATGCAGATACTGGGGAAAATAGGAATAGACTGGCGCGATAGGAGACTCATCCGAAACTTATATATGTGGCAGAGGGCTCAGGTAAGGGTAGCGGACGGTGAATCAGGGTTGGCAGTTATAGGTCGCGGGGTGCGGCAAGGGTGCCCGTTGTCGCCTTTACTTTTTAACATCTATGCCGAGGAAATGGTAAGAGAGGCATGGGATGAGCTAGACGTGGGAATGAAAGTAGGAGGCCAGTGGATAAAGTCGGTTAGATTCGCAGACGACCAGGCGTTGGTGAGTCGGTCATCGAAAGGACTGCAAACTTTAGTAGATGCACTGGAAAAGCAGTGTGAGAAATACGGAATGAAGATAAATAATAGGAAAACAAAAGTAATGAGATTCTCTAGGACAAAGAAAGCGAAGCTGGTGATAAGAGTAGGAAGTCACAAACTGGAGCAAGTTGAACAATTTAATTACTTGGGTAGTACGCTAGAAGAAACAGGACATAGTAGCAAAGACATTAGGAGGAGAATAGCGCTAGCGAAGGAAGCGTTCAATAATAGAAGGGAGCTGATGACGGGGACCTTAAGTAAGGATGTAAAAAAGAGGCTAGTAAAGAGCTTGATATGGAGTGTGGCGTTGTATGGGGCGGAAACGTGGACCTTGAGAAAGGAAGACGAAAATAGGCTGAAGGCTTTTGAGATGTGGGTGTGGAGGAGGATGGAGAAGGTGCGTTGGACGGAAAGGAAGTCAAATGAGGAAGTGCTTGACATGGTGGGCGAGGAGAGGAAACTTATATATGAGATTAGGGGAAGGCAGGGTAGGTGGCTGGAAGGGGTAATGAGGGACGATGGTTTGCTGAAGGTCGTGATAGAGGGAAGGATGTTGGGTAAGCGGGGAAGGGGAAGGAAGAGAATCGGTTTTATGGACGGGATGAAGAAAGGTAGGACTTATGCTGAGATGAAGAAAGAAATAGAAGAGGTAGAAAGGGCACAGCACGTGTAAGAGTTCGTTGGATATTCTCTGACTTTCATCACAACCTACCTCTAACCGGTAGATTACTGTAATGAATGAATGATGTGTGTAATACATATGTAAATTGGTGGTGTTGTTAAATTTTAGTTTTGGATTCAGACGCAGTGGCGGCTGGTGCAGAAGATCAGCAATGTGCTGCCCCCCCTCCCCTCGCCCCTCTACTGTCCCCCCCTCCCCTCCTCACCCCCAAAATGAAATGTGTGGAAATATAAAATTTACTCAGTCAGTGACGAAAAAACAAGTCCATGCGCCGCTCCTTCCTACTACAGAATTTGTCAATCACCCTGGCATTGAACCCTTGTGTGGTGGAGACCATCTTATTCTCAATGGAGAGCATTGCCAGTGCACTTAGCCGTTCCTGTGACATGGTGTTCCGTAGGAAGGTCTTAATCGGTTTTAGCGATGAGAAACACCTCTCAGGCTCCAATGTTGTCATTGGTGTTGTTATTAATATTCTCAGAAGCTTCGTTATTTGGTAGAAGGTATTTGCCTTGCAGATTGTCGTAAATAATGAACTACAGTAGTGGCACTGCTCCTGCTATATTCTTAAAATCTGGCCTACAATACAAAACCGATAGTTCTGTTTGAGTCTCTATTTTCCAGAATGTTGTAGGCCCTGACTGTAATATCTTATTCTTTATCTGGAAACTGTTTCGAATATAGTTCGAAATTTGTGGAATTAAAAAGTTTTGCAGCTTCTAAATGATCCAAGGAATGGAAGCGATCTCGTGCTTCTCGCGCAATTCTGTCACATTCTTCTTTGGCATCAGTACGTCGACATGATACCTTTCTACGTTTGCTTTCTGCTCCGCGTAATTTTTGAGGATTAACGCCAATATTTTCTGTCAAGTCCCTTATTCTGTTAACTTCATGAATGAAATTCAAAACAGCAGATTTAACATTCACAACGTCAGCTGTTCTTGATTGTAGCTGACTGTAGAGGGTATCCACATGTGGCATTAATTTATGGAAAAATTCGAGCCAGAAGATGAATCCCTCGTCTTTTAAAATGCGCCGAAGTTCGTTTGCTTTCAGGCAAGTTTTATTTGACGTGGTTTTCTCTAAGTTTATCAAGCAGTCAAATAATGAGTCCCTATATTTAAATACGGTGTTATCAGTGCGTGACTTGAAATTCCACCTGGTTGCTGATCCTCTTGGAATTCTCCGAGATGCTACAGAACCAAATGCAGACATTCTCTGCGGCAATCTTGAAAAAAGGCAGGGAACGCTGACAGATTTTCGAAAAAAATCCTTGCCGAGTGATTTTGTGAGTTCCATTATTAAATTAAGTTGGTGAGCGTAACAATGGATGTAATGAGCGTTGGGTAGCAGGCTTTTATCTTTGCTTGCACTCCTCCTGTACCACCACTCATTACTGAAGCACCATCATACGTCTGTGCAATGACAATATGCGGAGTGTCCTTAAGCATGCCGTCCATTTCATGATATATACATGATAGAAGATGCAGCTCACTCTGACCCTCTGGTTTAAAGAAACCCCAAAATCGCTCATAAGGAGCACCTTTCTTCTCATAACGAAACACCAACACCAATTGCGTCTGCTCATAAATATCGGATAGTCTCATCAGCCATGACACTCACGTAATCTCCTTGTCTTATTTCCTCTGCTATAACTTCTCTGCAGATTTCTAGCATGCAATCCAAAAGTTCATTTTGGATGGTTTTGGACGTCCCCTTGAAAACATTATTGGACTCTATTTGCTCTTTCACTTCACTATCTACACTGGAAACTAAATCCACTAGGCCTAAGAACACACCAGGATTTTCGGAACTATCACTTTCGTCGTGGCCCCTCAAAGCTAACTCAAATGCTACGCAAAACTTTATGCAATCAATTATTCTTGAGAGCACATACCTGTATTTTCCACTTGTTGGTTGTGCCTTTCTTCGTGGTAAGCTCGACTTAGTAACGTTGCTTTGTTAACAGTACCTACCTAGATGGCTCAGGGTTTAAGCATTAATAATATGTCTTTCACTGTCGTTGTGTTTTTTTATTAAAGCATTACGGTGTCCAAGGTCTTGAACACCAACTGTTCCCCAAGAGTCACTTTTGCCATAGAGCAAACACGGAAAACAAAAAAGGGCGTTCCTAATTTCGCATCCACACACCCAATCATGCTCGTACACTTTCTTGTTTTATTTTCTAGTGTACTTGGTTTTTTTGAAGAAGTACTCTGAGTGATAACTAAGTCCGGGGTGGGTCTTCCTAAATCTTTAACTTTAATTTTTTCTTCTAAAGTTCTGGTGGAAAATGGAAAACACAACAGTTTTTCCACGGAATTATCCATGTTGAACTGTAACTAGATACACAGAACACGCAACGCTCACACCTTAAACTTAATCGATCATTCAAAAATACACTAGGCACTTGCTCCAGACCACGGTCGTGTATACTAGACAGTAGACACCAGACTGATCCACAGAACAAGTAGCTGACCGCGCAAAAATTTTCAGTGTTACCAAAATAGGTAAATACATAAACTAAAGATGTACCGCAAGATGAGATTAGTATTTTCCCCTAATCATGATTTTTTTAATTAGAAAATAGAAAAGTATCAAAATCTAAGTTCCATTATCAGCATAAATATTATAACTTGGATAAAAAGTAGCAACAGAGTAAATAAGTTGGGAACCCTTCTAACGGGTAAACGTGTAGCTCCGTCTTTCCCAAGCCGCGCTTTTTAATCTTACATTGTCTTTACAAAGTCAAGTGTGGCAAGCGTTGTCACCCTGTGGCCAAAAGAAGAAATTGTCCCCGCTTGGGCTACTGGAGGGGTAGCGCTGTCCGATGTACTATCACTTTCAAAAGTCGGTCCACACGGTGAGCGCGACCATCTCCGAGTTCTGCTGAAATCGAGCTTCACGTATTGCATACGCGTTCCATGACTTCTGGGGGCCAATTTTACTGCTGCGACAGGCACAACTTGAGTTTGTTTTTTACTCGCTAAGAGACCTCGCGTGACCTTCTCCCTCCGACGACGAATAGCCAAAACAATCCCAACCCCCACTCCCATAAGAATTCGCCAGCCGAAGAACCCATGAAGTGTTTCCGGCTGGGACTTATCGGTATTTCTTGTGCGAGGAAGAAGGCGATAATTTCCCGTACTCTCCTCATAAGGTCGTCGTGGCAAAAATCATTAGTCCTGCGCTAAGGGGACAAATAGTAGCCTCGTTTACATGCGGGAAAACTAGTAATTTATAAAGTATTAGTAAATACGTTTCCGAAATCCACTATTACAAAATCAGCTCGGAAACCTTTCCCGACAGTGAGAAAAGAAAGATAATGTTAAGAGATCAGAATTTTTATTTCGCACGTAATAAAAATAGCTCAAATAGCTGTTAAGATGAAATCGGGGAAAGGGCGGAAGACTTCCCCGGTGAAGACCAGTATGGGTTAAGGAAAGAGAGCGGGACGCGAAACTCATTTCTGGTGATGAGTATTCTAACATTTATTTATAGATAATAGCCACTATGTCTCTATTTGCTTCTTAGACTGCTGGAAAACTTTTTACAGAGTGCATTGGACGATAATAATAAATATTACTGCAGAAATAGGGAGTACACTGGAAGTTTAGGCGATTAATTATAAAACCTCTCCGGGATGAAGCGGTATACGGGTAATGAATGACGAATCGGAATGGGTATATGTTGGAAGAGGATTCAGCCCGGGCCACTTCTTATTACCATTGACTTTCAATTGTTCGCTAACAATTTGGTAATAGATGTATGAAAAGGGATAAAATTAGGAAGGAAAGTAGCAGGTAACTTAATTTTGGTAGATTTGCAGATGGCCAAGATTTATTTACCCAGTCAACCACGGGACTCAATGTCAATTTCGCAGGGGAAAAGAATCGTCATATGTGGGATGTGAATTAATCATATAAAGCGCAGGCAATGTAGTTTATAAAGTAGTAATAGCCAAAAATGAAGAAAACTAAGGAAACTTCTGAGCTGGGGAAACAGGTTACCTTTCCGGGAAGTATAACTACGTCCTTCAGTAAAGAATAAATTAATGTATGGAGCTTGGTGTAACAGAGGATTTAAAGAATTGTGTTTGAATAGAAATTTCGCTGTTTTCAAGTAGGATGGAGAGAAAAATAAACGAAAAGTCGAAAGGAGATATACGAGAGACTTAGCACAAATAAAACGTGGTGTTGCCTAAGGTGCTATAGATGGGACATGACTCAACGACGGGAAAAGGGATATTATGGCAAATATCTATATTAGTGAATCACACGTAGAGATGATAAATTTGCTTCTCTATCTCCATAATTGCAAAGTAAAATTAAAACGATACTGCTCAGTAAATTAAAACGACACCTTTGAGTAAAGTTTAAGAACAAAACAATTGATATGGTCTTCATGCTTTTATCATTAATTAGTAAACGGAACGAAAATTTGGAGGTTTTGGAACGCTCCCAGCGCACACATTAGTCACTGATACAACGATTTTTCATTTTTAACTGTAGCAAAATATATTGCTTGGATACGCAGACAGTTGAGAATTTCATAAACACCTAAAAGGGAAAAATTAACGATAAGTAATCACCTGGGATGAGTAACTGATGGGAGTCCGATCATCTCTTGCAATCGGAAGTTGAGATTTATTCACTATTCACTCCGAATTACCCTCATGATAATGACTAGTGATCGGTCTTTACTTAATTAATTTTTGGAATTAATATGGGCATAATGAAAGGAAACAATCCAAGCCTGGAAACCTTAACTCTAAGCCTGTTATTTGTGCCACGAAAATATCACAACTTTTTTGTGACTGAAGTCAAGTACACTGCATTTGGCATAGAGCTTTTAAGTATTCTTACAATGAGGCACGTAATGTTTTTCACAGTATGGCATTGCTCTTACGAGAATGTATTGACACTGAATTTATTAATTGATTGCCTTTTGGTAGTAATATTGATTTATTAAACCAAACTATTTATGCTAAAGGATTGACATATTTAAACAGTTTATAGTCCCTGATCTCTCTTCAGAAGCTCATTTTTCGTCAGTGCTCGTGAAAGCGTAGGTTGTGCCCTGTGCAGTGAAACAAACTCGTCCAAAAGAGCATAAAAATTGCTACCTAATTAAAATTACATCGTGCGTTTGATACCTTGGGTATCACAAAAATTTCTTTAGTTTGCATCCCCCATTGCGTGACTGATAGATTCCATAGTCAGAGGTGTCAGTGGAGTTTTACATCTCCAGTATATGTTGCCACCATAGTAAACATAGCTTCTAGAAATTAGAGGTCCTTTCAGGAACGGAGAGCTGAGTGATGGGTATACTTGCAGTCAATGAATCTTTTTGTTATGTATTAACTTCCTAAACACTGTCGTAGTGCATTTAACAGACCAATAAAAACAATGTAAGACGAATTACAGGCTAATGGAGAAAAATTAAAATTGAAACCTGCCTTTGGTGTAACGCCGCTCGAAGCTGATTTCTAAATACTCAAAGTGAAGCCATACCTATTTTATCTAACACATTCATTACTGAAAATAATACTTTACGATATTAACTAAAAAGCATAGAACCCTATAAAGGATAAAATTAATGCAAACTATGGTGAATGAAGCTACAAAACGTGGATTGTAATTTATCAGAAATGAATGCGGTAATTTTTGAATGAGTTTGCCTTCAGTGGAGATATAACTTAATTGATTTCTCGCTCTCAGAAAAGACATACACTCCATTTAAAATGTTTACGATGAAAAACTGCTCATATATAAAATATTCTATTTTCAAATAAGCAACATTAAAAATTTTCTCGTTCTTTAGAATAGATTTGAATGAAATAAAAGTCGTGGTTTAAATTTTAAGATGGCATGGCGTTCATTTTGTAGCGAAAATTAATGGGAATGAGTCAATATTTGATAAGGTTAGGATAAAAAGTGTACTAGATAGTTTGGGATAGTCATTTTCAGTATATTACCTATGGTAATGGAAATCTAAAGCAAAATCTCATTCACCAGAGAACAACTTTAATATTTTGTAATATCGCCATTATTTTCAGGTACAGATCGTAATCGTGACTGCATAGACCCAACCAAAAGTTCTATTACACGGGGGCATCGGCTTAAAGAATTTCAAACATCCCGTATGTAGACTTCGAAAGTTTTACTCAGTTCTTTCTCCGTAGTAATGCCACTCATTCACAATGTTACCCCACACATTCTCAATTGGGGAAAGGTCCGGGGAGTTAGCTGTCCAGGGTTAAACGCAAATTCGAGAATTATCCTCAAAAAATTGCTTTGTGATCGCTTTATGGCGGTCAATTCGCCGATCCATTTAATCGATTTATCACAAATAAAATTAATCCCGCTTAGTTGTATTCTTGTGTATTAAGCCCGCCGAAACTCGTAAGAGTGAAAAACACCTAACTGGGAAAAATACCAAACGCCTTTCCCTTTTGCAATCTCCGCCTACCATCGCCTACCACTTGGAGTCGGGGGAGTTCGCTGGGCAGCGATAGCAGGAGAAGGCCATACGAGGGTCTCCGTAGTTCAGTAGAAATGAGTCAAGTTGGCCCTAAGTAGTCGCTGAATACATAGGCAATACCTGAAATTCGAATTCAGCGGAATGCGAAGTTGGCCGCACTCACCGTGTGGACCGACTTTTGAAAGTGATAGTACAGCACGCAATTTACGTAGCTCGCGCATGCGCAAAACCGCGTTTTCTACTCGATGAGGAGAATCTCTCCGAATTCTTGCTGGCTGCGAACTCGCCAGCACACGCCGCGTGCTTACCCCTCGTACGAAGGGGAGTCGGGGAGGTCGGGGAGTTCTGAAGACTTCTCCGTGTTCAATCCATGAGTAAAGCAAGCGCGCTCAGATTGTTTCAGATAGGATCCTAGTAGGTGTCTTATTTTCAAATATTTAATGTGCTGCAGCTCTTCAGCACACAAGCACCAACCGCCACTGTTCAGACGTGGTTTACTGATGGTTTTCTATGGCGAATTTGATACTATTGTATTAGAAGTGGAGGTTTTTGTCTATTAGAAGTGGGTTTTTGAAGTTATACTTCTTTGCGCCCGTTGGAGACTTTTGGGATGGGATGTTGGTCGAGAAACCGCGTCACGCTCTTTTTTGGGTGAGAAAAATCCACAATTGTACTCATTGATACGAATTCCTGGGTATTTCTAATCGAGCTAAAAGGATGAAATTTTCAGGGAAGGGTTCAAATTTGGTGTCGAGTCAGGAAAAAATCGAAAATCCCAATATTTTTCATTGGTTTCGAGTCCAGATAGGATTTTGTTTTTTAATGGGTTTAAATGGAAAAAACGAATAGAGTAATGTAGAGTAATTTTCATTCATTCATTAAAATATGAAATAATTTAGATACAAGTTTCATTCTTTGACTGAAATGAGGCCAAAAGATCAATGCATTTACTTCTTGCAACCGATGTTTCTCTATCGATCGATAAATCGAAATATTTGAAGTTTAAACGCAAAATTAATGCAAATTTCGATCTTTTTTCATTTTCGTTGCTAAGCAATTTTTTCATTGTTCCCGAGACTTCCAGTACCTTATACACAGGCTATGCTGCATTTAAGAGAATTTAACCTTCTCGGAGCGTGTTTCAGTAGCTTTTAACAATATTATGCCTTCAACCGGTACGATTTACAATGTTTTATTATGATATATATAAACTGTTTCGTAGCTTTGACACTCCTCCATTTGCTCATGTCTACGGAATCCGTTGGGATCGCTCCAGATTCCTCCATTTTGCTCCTGAAACACTCTTTACACCTTATTCCGGGTTTCCCTCTCTCTGTTTTTCCAGGAAACATTAATCCTTGCACCTACTTTCTGAAATGTACCTCGAAACTCCATTCTACAAGTCAAAACCATGTAAAATCTCCAACCATCTCTTGGATTTTGAAATTATGAATTCAAGTACTACGCCATGTGTTTAATATGTAAATTATAATAATTGAGATCAGCAAAAATAAAATGAAATGTGAAAATCCATAGCATTTACTTAGCTCATATTGATTGAATTTCATACTGCCAAATAACTGTAATCATGTTTAATTACAAATATTTACTTCAAAATTGCTCAATGGCATGAAAATAAAAGGAAAAATATAGCAATTACTAATAAGAACAAAGCCAATTACTAATAAGAACAAAACTTGTAAGAAGCTAATAGCAATTACTAATAAGAACAAAACTTGTAAGAAGAAATATATCGGCGAAACCGGACGCTCCGTCAAAACCCGCTTAGAAGAACACGAGCGGGCTATTCGACTGAAACAACCCTTAAAATCAGCAGTAGCGGAACATTCAGCCTCGGGACACGCGATTGACCTCAGACAAACAAAGATAATCGCCAAAGTGAAAAACTTCAAGCCCCGGCTGATCCGAGAAGCTTTGGAGATAAGAAAATGCCATCTAAATTTCAATAGGGACTGTGGCCTCCAACTCAGCCACACGTGGGACCCTGCTTTGAAGCGGAATAAAGATGCAATGACTACTCCTTCCACTCCTCCCCTTCCCATCCTTTGCCCTCCTTGAAACCCCTATATAAACTCCACCAACTCATCAGATACCTCATTCCCTTTGATAAAGTGGCCAGCAACGGCCACGAAACGTCAGGTTTCACACCTGGTCATAGTACGCGGGGTACACCCGAAAAAACAAACATACAGTGATAATGACCCGCGAAAGTTTTAACCAAGAATTACGACGCCTCTACGGGGAGGAACACCGTCGCGGATCGAAGAAATTCGACCAACTACGCTGCAAGAAGTCATCCCTTCTCTGCCAACTAGCCTTCCTTCTATGCTGCCGAGATGAAGAAATTATACCAAATTTTCTCAGACTGCATCACCACCTTCATTCACGCCGCACCCCGAGGATCCTTCGACAGGCTAGTACGTCATTACTACGAGCAGCCATCCAAGAAACCCGACGCGAACTAGACAAAGTCAGCAAGAAACTATTTCATATTCACCTGTTTCTAGCCAACTCGATGAAAAAAGAAGACTTTGATCGACTGGACAAAATGACAGCGGCCCACATGGAATCCGTTGCGGAAACCAGGAAGAAGAAACAACAAAGGAAACTCGGGAAACTAAAAGAATCTCAGAAAGAACCTATTACATCAAAGGAACCAGATTTGATTGTAAACTTATCAAGACTCCCACTTGATACCGCATCGAAATCAATTCTTCAAAAAGGACTTAATTTCGCCTTGACGCCGACAAGGATTCCGGTGGAAGAAATTATTAGCGGAGTTGAAAGCGCCATCGGACACCTATCCCGGGACGACGCGGAAGTGATACGACAGGATACTTGCAGAATCCTAAGAACAGCTGACATTAAGAAACAAAAACAGAACGTCACCAAGCAAGAGAAAGCGGCCCTAAAGAATCTCAGAAATAATGACGACATCGTCATCTTACCAGCGGACAAAGGGAACTCAACAGTTATATTAGATAAGGAGGAATACGAAAAGAAGATGCAGGAACTCCTGAAAAATGGTCCTTACCGCAAGATTGAGAAAGATCCGACCACCCGTTACAAAAGAAAAGTAACCGAATTCGTCAAAAAATGGGTCGAAGATCCAGAACTTAAGAAGAGATTGACCCCACAGGACCCAAAAACTCCTTGCATATATGGCCTCCCAAAAATCCATAAAGAAGGCATACCCCTGAGGCCCATTGTTAGCGCTATCGATGCACCTGCATACAAGCTAGCTAAACATTTAGCCGGTGAATTGCAGCCTAAGGTGGAAGAGGCCAGCTCATACGTGAGAGACTCCCAGCATTTTTTGAAGATCATCGAAAACATCCGGGTTACCCCTAGTGATATCCTCGTCAGTTTTGACGTGGTATCGCTTTTTACCAGCATTCCATTCCATTCCATTACCAAAATTTGTAAAGTTTAGTAAACTGGTTAATTTATGAGTCGGCGCCCCCCCCCCCCCTTCCCCCCCCACCCCCAGACCCAAAACCTGGCTACCCCACTGCGCATTGTGCCTAGGCTGTGAAAAGCAAATGAAAGTTGATGTATTTTATGCTTAGTCCTACATCATGACTAATTGGCAAAATAAGGTTCCTCATACTAAAGATTAACTTGCGAGTTATTAGGCACAAAAATTGAGCCGCATCTTACTTTGTGACGTTAATTGTAAGATTCTAAAATCTTCGAAACACGAAAGCTGTATGAGCTTGTTTGGAATTGCTCAGAAGTCGGTTAATTATCCTCGTAACCTAAAAGTCGTAACTGACAGCATAAGACAACCTGCTGCGCTCATAGGGGTGAGCAAGATCCTAGGTCTGGGAAAAGTCGACGATGAAATCTTTTATATTAAAGAGCACTAGACTCACCAAAAAGGCCCAAAATTTGTAATTAGGATCCCACTTCTGACTTCAGAAAAATCCGGAGACCAGTTGGTGTGGAGTGGGTGGGGGGAGGCAGGGGTCGTCACGCGGCGCAAATATGGGAAGTCTTGTAACTTTTTTCTTGCTTAAAGATCCTAAGTAACGCATAGTAAGTCATCCTTCCAAACCCACCGACCGGCAAGGATTCCGTGCCGACAAGGATTCTCCGCCACTGATGGAGCCATCTCGGCGATTCTGCGATTCAAGTTGAGCGCCATTCCAGTCAGTTGGGTTGTAACTCCTCCCTCTCAAGGTCCACACCCCCCCTCCCAATTTTCCGAGTGTTTCCAAATTTGAGGGTCTCATGCTGTATTCCCACCATTGGGAGAAGAAACAATGGCTAGAGGATGGATATTAGAATTTAAGGATTTCAGACTCCCAACTATGGCATAATACCTTTCTTGAAGCTGACATGCTGCGGCGCGATGCCACTGTAGTTTCAAACGTAGTTTCGCTTTTTTCAATTACGAACTGAAGGAAATTGCGGCTAGTTATGAAGCAACTAGTGGTTTTATCCAACGAGTCTATATTAATATAATGTAATATTCATGGTTTTATCCGTCAGATGATAATGATAGAGTGTCCGTAGACCTGAAAAACCTTGAAAACCTGTAAAACTCAGGGAAATATCTTGCCCTCAAAAACTCAGGGAATTTTTGTGTTTTTATTTCGAAAAACCCTGGAAAGTGCATGGCAGCCGATTTCGATTTAGGTATAGAGTGAGAGAGAGGCAGGTTTAGCGTGCGCCTTGGATTGATTATGCTCGGCTCACAATCAGCGTAGCCTTGTTCTCCCTGTTCATTTCATACGCTTTTCGTAGCTGTGTGACCGCTTGCAGCTTGTGCTTCGTCACCCCTCTCCCTTCGCGCAGTCCAGATTGCATAGCAAGGCAAATTCCACACGGAATAATTCCCATGTAAAATGGCTCCTACGAATGGAATCTGAATTGATTTATACGAAAACCATTAGGCCGGCAACCTAAGTGGATATGTAATTGGGCATTGTTATATAATTGATTATTATCCTCTCCCAGTAATTTCAACCGTAGTCGTTTTAATCTTTGCAGAAATGTTTTTTAAGGAGCGGAAATACATTTTGCGGTCACTTGCGTGTTGAAATCATGGCCCTCGGGTTCGAAGTCGACAGAGCCACTGTACAGGGGCAACCCAAGCTAATTATAATTTGTGTATTTTCCAACAAATACAATTTTGTTCTAATTGAATTCTTTCGGGTGTTAGATCCGTACATATCACACAGCAATTAATTAACAATTTCCGAAATGCTGATTGGGTAAATATACTACTGATTGAACATTTCTGCTAAGTTGAGCCTGAAACGCTTTCATGAAAACGCAAATAGTTCTCAATCCATGAAAGTCATTCTTTGCCTGTGGAATTAATCTCACAATGCCTCTATTTAAAAACTTATTCAACTATAATATCTAAGATAATTATCAGTTACAGGCAATTAACCAAATATCTTGATCACCAGAAAACTTATTGCAATGGATTTTGCCATTCTTCCAGTTCTCGTAGGCAGTGATGGATTAACACACTTCGGGGCCTGTAGGCAGTATAAGCAACCCACGTTACTAAAAAAAGTCGTAAGAGAAGAATTGGGGAAGATATTCTCGGAGCCCCTCCGGGGCTTCCACAGCCCATAGGAAACTGCCTTCTTATCCTTATTGGTTAACCGGCACAATTCGTAGGTCTACACTCATAGAGCTATAAATTCACTTAAAACAAATTCCTTGAACCCCAAGCACTGTTCAAAATTTGCCAAATGTTTATAGGAAATATGATAGGACTAGTCTGACTGCCACAAACATAATTTGCTGGCTTATGTTTATATTATAAAAAATCTGGTAGTAAAACTAAAATTCCGTAAGTAATAGATTGTTACGTGAAAATCGATTGGAAAAAATTTTAAATTTGGTCTTTCACACATAATTTAGTCTAAGTCTCACTGCAGTAGGTTTTTATCACATTTCGAAGTCTTAAATTTTGTCTTGCATGGTATTTCTCATTGATTCCCATTAGATTTTGGCTTGGGACCAAAAATCTCTTCTGGACTCAAACTCGGTCCACTTTTAGGCATTTTCGATTTTTCTAGGAGGTTGCGGAAGAAATCCATTCTACCCACCATTTCTAGTCCATGCCAGAGTCAGTTTTATATATTTATAAATATCTTGTTCAAGATAGAAATGAGGGAAATTGGTCTCTAGTTCCTGGGCTCTTCCTTTGCACTGCTCTTAAGTTTAGGTGTAATTTTCGTGGTTTTTCAATTGTAAGGAACATGATTTTATTTTAAAGATTTTGTAAATATTATTTTCGTCTATTCCTCCTCACACTTCCAATTTCTTCCAACTAATTTGTGGATATTAACTCCCTCATTTTTTGTGTTGAGGAAGTCTTCAAAATTTTGTATAATGGGATGTCCCCTGTCGTCGGAGAAATTCTTCGTACAGCTGCAGTGCACTGTATCGCAGTGGAGTGGTATTTAAGATAAAATATTTAACTTTCGTACGAAATTACTGCTGGTTTCTTCAGATACAATTGTTTTCTCAATGTTTTTAGTGTTCTTTCCTGCAATAGCAAAGTTTTTCCATAGCTAATATCGAGGGTGACTCAATAGCGACAAAATGAGAATTTACTTTTAGAATTTAGCATTGCAGTGTCCTGCCAAGCTTGTTTGTATGTTCTTTTCTCCTTAATAATTCCGTACAAATAGATAATCCAGTACTAAGCAAGTGCTGAATTCATACAACAGGTTGGTATTATGGGGAATTTTTAATTATTGTTTTACTGAAGCCCTCTTAAACCACCGATTAATTTAAACGGTAATTTAGTTTAATGCTTAGAAGTTGCAAGAGCGAGGAAGTAGTTCATAGAAGTGAAATTGAACTCTCGGGATTCTGACCGGGTCAGGTTCTCCATTTCCGCCGACGTTCCGATGGAAAACTTTTCTATCGTCCTCAAACAATTGCCCCAAGAGGACTCGATGGGAAAGTCTTCCATCAAAACGTCGTCGGCGCGGAGATGGAGAACCTGACCTGCTCGGAAGCCAGAGAGTTCAATTTCGCTTCAATTATTCGCATTCGGGAAAGCATCAAATCCCCTTCTACGTCTCCCGTGACTTGAAAATGTTTTGCTTCCCATGGTTAGCAATCCCCTCCATACTCTCCCCGATTTGACCGAGGCCGCAATTGTTTTGAACCCCCTCCTGCCTCTCCCCCAACTGTGCTGTGTTTTATGCTGAGGGACTTATACTGAATAACTGAATTAGGTAACAGACAGTTCTCTCTTATGTTATGGAATGTAAATTACAGAGATGATAAGAGTGAAGTGAAGGATGAAAAGTGATGTTACCGCTCTTTAATTGAATGTTTTCAGTGGACTTTTATACCTAATAATCCCTTTTCTTTCTCCTTGCAGCCTACCAATCATCAGTCAAATTTGGATCAAAATGGCGGGCCTGCGAGACCGCGCTTCGTTGCAGTGACCACCTTGGAGGATGTTCAGGCTGTGCGTTGTGCCGAGTTCCATCCTAACGGTCGCTTGTATGCCGTTGGATCAAATTCAAAAACTCTCCGAATATGCTCCTACCCAAAATTGACGGATCTCAGGTTTGTGTTTGTCACAATGCTTTTATATATCCTTAGTACTGAATGACATCAAGTCGTTGATCATTCACTTACAGTGCACGATTAGCATGCCTGTGTTGAAAAACTAAAACTTTAATCATGCAACGAGGAAAACCTAAAATTTTTTCAAGATATTGACTTTACTTTTCTTCTGTACATTTAATATAGTATTTTCAGTTTTAGTAGCATTACTTTTCGATTATTCTACTCAGACTTTTTGTTTCATGAGTGTGGAAGACAGCTGTTTCATATAAAAAGGAGTCTAGGTTTATGTTTGCTCGCCTGTTCAAAAATGCCAGTTTTTCCTCAGATGAGTGATAGATGGTATTATACTTCCATAGGGAGGACCACGTGACGCATCAACCCACAGTCTTGTTCAAACGGACAATGCACCACAAAGGGTCCATATATTGCTTGGCGTGGACGCCAATGGGCGACCTCTTAGCTACGGGCAGCAACGACAAAACGGTGAAGCTCATGAAATTCAATGCTGACACTTCTAATCTTGAAGGTATGTCATTTCGTTTGTATCCAAATTATGGTTTAATTTTAGCATCGTCCCTCATTTTCCTAGCATCCATGGAGACACGAAATTGAAGAGAAACAAATGCACATACATTCATATTAGGGATGAGTCGATTCGACTTTTTTTCGATTCCGATTCTTTCAAATCGATTCTCAATTCAAACGATTCTTATTCCTAATTACAGGTGGGATATTGATTCACCAGTAGCGTACGACTATTATTTAAATTCAAGTACTAGCTGGAATAAAATAACAAAGACAATATATTAAGTCACTCAAAAAGTGTATTTAATGACAAATAGTAAATATATCCTCAGCTTATAGTCTTCTGTTAAAAAAAAACAGTAAAATCTTGATTTTACGCAGTTGGAGGGACCAAAATAAGGGCACTGTGTAAAATCAAGACTTTGTGAAGAGATGACAGCAATGCAATGTGTCTAGTTATTTAGTGATTCTCTTATATTTTATAAACCTTGTCATATATATTATTTTGAGCTATGAATAAGGTATATTTAAACAGAATTTTTAATATTTAGAAATCACTCATTTTGGGTGAAAGTATAGTCACTTATTTTTGTTTGTTGCATCCCATTATCAAGTATTTTTATGTACAACTGTCTCTAAAGCATTCAGATTTTCAACCCTTTGCAACCTATGGGTGTACATAGCAAAAATTGTACAAAGGTTTTTTCCTTGGAAAAGCTTCTATACTTCATTACATTTCGAATAATGGTCTGCCAAATAGAACAGATGGTTCTTGCACTGTTTTAACTCAAGTTTACGATCGTCACGTAGTGATAGATCCACATTCATAAGAAGCTCTTCAGATGAGTCGTACAAGTCTTCAAGCTTCTGATAACTATCACCTCTTGACAACCACCTTACCTTACAAAGTTAGTGTGCAGAAGTAATCGATTGAAATTTTCATCATTTTCTTCACATAACTTCACAAACAGTTGGGAATTGAGAGGATGAGATTTAATTTTGTTAATTAACCTGATACACACCATTAGAGTACCATGAAGTTCGCCACTCAGTTTTTTTGTTACAAGATACTGCCTATGTAGAACACAGTGAACAGTATGTACTTGAGGAAACTTTTCCTTCAAAAAGACAAAAAATCTTCTGTAACGGCATACCATAGCAGGTGCACCATCAGTATACTACTATAGCTACTGCAGTAATATTTCCGAAAAGAACACCGTGCTTGTTCAAATAATCTTGCAAACATAAAAAATTGTCTCTACTTTTGAATCAGTTTTAAGATATTTAGCAAATAGAAATTCATCAACAGTTTCATTCATGGATGGGCTATGAAACCTAATATAAGCTATGAGAAGATTTGAACTTCCAAAACTTGATTCATCAAGTTGAATAGCAAACTCAATTACAATGCTGGAGCTCAAAGGTCAAAGTTCTTTCCACATCATTGGCCATTTCCTCAATACCTCCCTGCACAGTATTTGCACTTAATGATATGCATTTTAAAACTAGTTGAGAGTCTTTCTTCATAACATTTTCAATTACATCTTTTATAGCTGGTATTATAATCTCTTCACCAATAGCATATGGTTTTCCTTTCTTTTCTGTATTAAGAGAGATGCTGTAGGGTGTCTTTAGCCCTCCTTCTCTATCAACACTTGCAGATGACTTCAAATATGTATTCAAATTTGGCCGAACTCTCAATTTCTCTTTTAGTATTTTGAAATACTCAAAATCTTTGTTTTTCTTATCAGAATGGATCCTTTCCAAGTGGTCTTTCATTTTTTCTTGCTTCATAGCTCCATTGCTGAAAGTTTTTTCACATAATAAGCACATAGGAAATATTTCATGAACAAACAATGGCACAAAAACATATTTCAAATACTCCTGTAAATATTGTCTGCATTTCTTCTTTCGCATTGGTAGCCGACATTCTGAGCATTAAAATCAGATTTTTAATATGAAAAACACTAAACGTTTGCAACACAACAAAACGAGGACTACAGTTAGGCATCTGGGCTCACCATTTTTGGAACTAGATGAAGTCAGGGGTATCCCCATAGAGGACATGTTATCCTTTAGCAGGGCGACTGGACTCCATGGGTGATCACAGACATGGTGGTTGGCACAATGGACCATTAGGTCTAGGTGCCCCAGGTCCTCCTTGGAGGAACTCCACCAAAATCTAATCTAATCTAATCTAACAAAACAGCAGCAGTAAGAGATGCAACTTACTCCCGCACAAGCTATAATTATAAGCAAGCAAACTACTAAGCAAGACCCTTCTCGCAAGGAAACCTATTATTCCTCATTTATATGAACGACATTAACTCTTGAGTAAGGAGTTTTGAGTGAGGCACTTGAACTTAACCATAATAAATGTCCTCTACAGTACACTTCTTACTAAAAAAACTACACCAGTCCATTAAGTGGGAGAGAGTGTGGATAGGTGGACAGACAGTCAGGGTGAAACACATTTAGGAAACATTTGCGGCCTGGTTGGAGAAATTACGATTTTTCTAGCGAATAGCAGAGAGGTTCTCCAATGATACAGTGAAAGAGAGAGCCCAGATAGCATGTAAGCTTGCCGCAAGCTTAGATATTGGCTTGCCAAAGCTTGCCGTGGCAAGCTTGCCACGGCAAGCTTAATTCAAGTTTGCATCAAGTCTGCCATGGCAAGCTTGCCGCGGCAAGCTTAATTCAAGTTTGCATCAAGTCTGCCATGGCAAGCTTGCCGTGGCAAGCGTAATTCAAGTTTCCATCAAGTCTGCCATGGCAAGCTTAATTCAAGTCTGCATACCTTGAATATTTTTCTCCCTTAGCGCAACGCCACTATCTACGTTTGAACTCAAACAATGCGTGAGCGCCGGTTTATTCCATTTTTCAGTTAGTTAATATTGGACATTGTGCACAGGTACGCCATGGCTACACATGTGAAAATCTTATTTGCATCTTCAGAGATGTGCACATTATGCGATCGCATAATTTTCATAATGCCTAAAAGGGTGTGAGTTCGATACCTGGTACATCACCACACACTTCTGAGCAGAGATTTATATCGCATAATTTGGCCCTCGTTGCAGAATAATACATAAAACGCTATGACATCACTTAAATGGCAAATGAAGTTCTATGCCTGAAATTGAATGCCAATTTAGATCTACTTAATGACCTTAGAAGTGCATTTATTCATGGATAATAAACGTAATAATCTCTTCATTATATAGGTACCTTGATACTTTTAACGGATTATTACCTATTAACATATCTAATGGTCTGTGTAAAATAATCAGTATTTATGTCGTCTGTTCGGGCATATGTTTTGCTGCGCCGTGCTGCGTTGTTTTGTATAAAGAATGTGAATGATTATTTACAAGATATAAATACTCATTCTTTAAATATTTACGATGTGTATCCTTTGTTTTATTTCATGAAATATATTCCTTAAATATAGCAACATGTTTAGCCTGTGGTTCATTCTTCGACCGCAAATTTGGCATAAATGGGAAGCTTTGAAACGAATAGGAGAGCCTTGGTTTCTGCCAGTAACAACGCTTCATTGATAACTTTGTGTAATTAAATGCCGCTATATACTAAATTATTGAAATGCTTTTATTGGTACATTCATTAGTTTTCTTATTTCCACGTTCGTAACATTGATAATACATGCATATTCACGTTCGTAACATTTCCGCGAGTAAGTTGTCTTCATTGAAATGTAAACAAACGTGTAATAATTGGAAAGCATCTTGTTTATTCTCATTAATATTGACCTTATACTCATTTAATTTGGCAACATAGGTATCAATTAATTAATGACTGAAAACTGTTATCGCGATTGGATGGTACGTTCCCAAAAACTATCACGGCATTGACATTAAAGTTAGTTCTCGCGAACACATTTGCGCACGGTAATGGCCGTATACATACAACTTTTTTGACGTTCGTTCTTCAGTTAAGAAATGCATATGTTGCAGGTAGTTGAAAGATAGGTTTCCGCAGGCAAATAAGAATTGTGAGATGAATTCCGATGTTAGGTTTAAGGGAGCTGTCCAGGGTGAAACTATTTTTTTTCGGTTTGAAGCGCAAGCTTGCCAAAAGCTTGCATTTTAAGCTTGCTGCAAGCTTGCATTTTAAGCTTGCTTGCAAGCTTGCCGCGTGGAGACTAGTTAGCTTTTTTTAAGCTTGCCGCAAGCTTAAAGCTTGTTTTTTGCAAGCTTGTTGCAAGCTTACCAGCTTGCAAGAATAAGCTTTTGGCAAGCTTGATTCAAGCTTACATTGCTATCTGGGAGATGGTGCTACTTTGCTCTGAGGCCACATCTGGAATGTGCCGTGAGCAATTGGGACCCTGCGCAGAAAGATTGAAGTCGCAACGTAAGTAAGATACAAATACAAGCCTCATGCTTTGTTGAAACTGGTACAAGCAAACAGAAAGTGTAGCATAGCTGATGGAAGGAGGATTAGCTTGGGAGCCATTGGAGAGACTCAGGAGAGGCCACACCTTACTATGGCTTAGATTACTTGAATAGAATTCAGATCAGGTGAGTTTCAGTCTGCGACATGGAGGATGAGATTATTTTCACCCCGCGCTGTATCTATAGAATTGATAAAGTGAGAAAATAAGAGAGATGCACAGCCAAACTGATAGGTTGGTGCAGTAATTCCTTCTTTCCAGGCGCCGTTAGTGATTTTAACAAAAACATTATGACACTAACATAATAATTATTTATTTTTATTTTTATTTATTTGTCCAAGGACCAGTAAATACAAAGAGTTTGCGTACTGGTATAAGACACGTCATGTAAAAAAATCACACCATCACATTATCACAACATTAACAAATCACATTATCACAAAAGCCAAAAAATTATGATCATGAAAAAATCAGAAAAATTATCAAAACGATAAATAATCATTTATGCTAAAAAACATATTCCCAAGCAAGAAGTCCTTCAGATGAAATTTAAATTTGGGAACAGACGTAATATTTTTAAAATAAACAGGCAATTTGTTGTAGAGGATAAGGCCCATATTCCTCGGCCCATTGAACGTAGACTTTGTGCGGGTAAATGAGACATGAAGATTTTTTGCATTGCGAGTGCTGTGGTTGTGTATATCAGAATTTGTAGCAAAATTGGAAAGATTATTTTTTGTAAATATAATAACGGTAAAGATATAAATACAAGGTAAAGGTAACAAATTAAGATCCCTAAAAAGAGGAAGACTTGGGGCATCGTACTTAGAATTAGTCATCAAACGAACAATTTTCTTTTGTAATTTAAAAATAGAAATTGCTTGAGGTGAAGAGCCCCAGAAAAGTATAGTTTGCACTATGTGTGAATAACATAAACCATAATACAGAGAAATGAGGACATTTATGGATACAGTGTGACGAATATTCCGAATAAGAAAAGTGACAGAATTAAGCTTTTTTAAAAGCATATCTAGAGGACACAGCTGTAGCTCACAGCACAGCAATAATAATGTATTATTGCTGTGCACACGGCACAGCAATGGACACAGCACAGCAATAATAATGTATTCTTTATTTTCGAATGAATTTAGGTCTTTATAGGCCTTTCTTACAATTAACTCATTACATATCACACATTAACACCCATGCCCTGCGTGGAGAATAACCCACCCAGGCGGGACTCGAACCAGCGACCTTCGGGTTTTCAGGCAAGGATGTTACCCCACTGCCACCACCTGACACATTCGATTAACCTTTGTCCTCTCCCCCCTTTTGTCCTTTGCCCTGTTCTCTCTTCTTCCATGGCTCGTGTCATAACAGCCCTGCTGCTTGCTTCTGCAGCAGCTAGTGAGATACCTACATACATATGTAGTGTAGAGGTTACACTGTAATGGTGTTGATATGCATTGCATTTTGTATCTGAGGAGCCCAGTTCTTTCAGCTGTATCCTATTTGATTGGTCCTGTTCTGGACCTTATTGGTTAGGGTCCAACCCAACTATTCCACCAGTCTTTACTTAATTCCTGTCTTA
Source organism: Pyrrhosoma nymphula (assembly GCA_963573305.1). NCBI lineage: Eukaryota > Metazoa > Arthropoda > Insecta > Odonata > Coenagrionidae > Pyrrhosoma > Pyrrhosoma nymphula. Next base: position 151,639,062 of record OY754329.1, on the reverse strand, counting down.
ATGGTTTTATTCCATTGAAATTTCAGGCCAAGAAGTGGAACTAATGATGCATGATGGAACTGTGCGAGACCTTTGTTTCCTTGAAGACACCAGCAACAAGTCATCTCTTCTAATTAGTGGAGGAGCTGGAGACTGTAAGATATATGTGACAGACTGTGCTACAGGAACTCCTTTCCAGGCCTTGAGTGGACATTCTGGTATGGCTTATTTTGTTATACATATGTGTATTAGGCTACCCATTATTTTTTTACTTTGTAATTTTCTAATGCATACCCTCTTAAACTGTTCTTGTAAACCTTAAACATTTTTTATTGTAAACATCTTGCTGATTGCGGCTCACATAGATGTGCTGAATCAACCTTAAAAGATGCCTTCTGATTATAAAGTGACTTATCTACCCGCTAAAAGCTTCTCTTGGTGAAATACATTATTAATGTCTTGTCATGCTATTAATTCTCCCATTTCTTAGTTCTTAATATCAAAGGAAAACAAATATTCATTTATATCTATTAGTGGACTTTTGTCCCTCCCACTGTCACTGTGAAACATGTACATGTCCCACCCCAGGTTAATTCTTATTGTTGGTGCCAATTTGATGTGTGTCTAGCCAGAAGAGCTCATCAGAGCATGTGTGCACATAAATTAGTTTTTGACATGCAAAGTTCACTTATTATGCTCACAATATATATGCTGTAAAAGTGCATAATTGTGATTGACATATTTTTAATGAGGGAAACTATAGTCATCAAATATTTCCCTGGCTCTAAGATACCATCAACCCAATGAGTACTGATTGTTTGGGCTGTGATTGTTGGTACCTGAAGTTATTTTGCTTAGTCAGTTGTGATTGCTTATCTAATTATTCAGGAATGCATTGCATCTCAGTAAAAAGCAAGAATACTGACCAGGTTGATTCCAAATTGTGTTAAAAAATCTACTGACTCATATTCTACTGGTAGGAACTCACAACAGAATGCAAAGAAACTAAAACTCAAGTAACTTAACGCATCGTGAAGAGGAACTTGTGAGCAATGTTGCTTAACAGTTTGTTATGGCTTACTTAAGTTATTTTACTAATTGCAATGGAAGACAACATTTAAAATGTGATGGGGGAGTGAGGATGATTCATATATCTTCGATGATTGGAGAGAAAGCTTTCAGAGACAGAGAGAGAGAGGGGAGAATGCGGCTAAGTATAGTGAGAGATAAAGACAAGTGAATTGAATTTCAGAAATTCTGCATCAACTTCTCCTGCTTCGTTCAATCATCAAGCAATCTTTTGAAGAGTCTGATGATATTTGGATGACAGAAGGATTTGAAGCCACGATTGAGCCTAATTGCATGTTGTGCCACAGCAAGGCATAATGCTGGTAGAAGAACAACCAAAGATTTTACCGCAGTGGAACTTATATCTGCATGAAACAGATGTCAGCAGAGTGTGAAAAATATGTTAATGAGCTTCTGGTGGCAGAAGATGCTATAAGTCACAGTGTTGATGAACCATCTATTACTCTGTCCACTAGTGATCTAGGGAAAATTAGACAAGCAAGCTCAAGCCAACAAGTATGAGCACCAGAATGGAATCTGATTTGTTACATGCCACTGGGATGTATACTCGCTGCCTGTTGTGAGCCTGAGAAGCCCAAAGGAACCATTGCACCAATAGGTATGTAGCTGACATTAGAAGAAAAAGTCCTAACTAGACATTGAAAGGCAACTACCTCAAATTAGGGTAAAATCTTAAGTTTGGTGAATTTATCAAAAGCTAGATATCCATTTAACAGGATCTGATGACGAAGTAGAAGCAGAGAGCCAGCCTTCCCCCTCCTCAGCACTGGTGTGAAGGTGTTGCCCATATTTACGTTGCTAGTGTACTAAGTCAACGGCATTACCTCGATGTTGTCCCCTGCTGGCTGTGGTAGATGTTTCCTCGGTTCCTGTCCCAATGTCAATAGCTCCAGTGTGGGGACTCACTCAGCACTTGTTAGGGGGAGGTGATTCCAGTTTAATGACTTCCCTAGTAGCATTAAGTAAGTAATTTGCTTCCGACTTCGGATTCTTCCAGATTTCCCATATTTTCTTCTTTTGGGTGGAGCCCCTCTTCAGTTTCAAGTGACTGTTTGCAGATTGTCAACATGAATGACCTGAGCGAGGTATTTAGTTTGTTATTTACACACTCACTATTTCTGACTATATTTCTATTACTATATTCCTGAAAAAGGAGAAATTACTCCTATGAAAAGTACTGGAAAGAAATGGCTACCACCGTGACATAATCTGCAAGGAAGAAAGGAAAATGGACTTGGCCCTTAAAAAGACCTTTGACCCACCTACGAAGGACAGAGAGAAATCTTCCACCTTCCCTGTCATTCCCCATGTTGAGGAAACACAGAAATAATAGCCCAAGCAAATAGATAATGTCATGACGAGGTTTTATTGAGTTTCAAAATCGTGTGATTTGTTGACCAAAGTAAAGGACGGAGTGCCAAAGGAAATTCAAAGTGGGGTTTATGAAATTAAAGGCAGCTGTGGGAGGCCCTATGTTGGACAGACATCCAGGGCACTGAAATGTCGCTTGTAAGTACACCAGAGGGCAACAAGAAACATACAACTTCGCCTCTCTGCAATAGCAGAGCACACATGGGTGGATGCACAACATTAACTTTCAAGAGGCAAAGTTAATCGCAAGTGAAAAATTCTTCTTCCCGCTAATTAAACGGGAAGCATTTGAAACAAACAAGATTCCTAAAAAAATTTAATAGAGGTCACAGTTACTCGCTGTCCAATGCATGGAAATGCGTGTTGCATGGGAAAATAAACAACAAACAGTCACAACAGACCTGACCCCAATGGATGATGTTTGTAAAATGGACAAACTGCATTCCACTTCATTTCACTGACCTGAAGAAGCCGACTGCAGTGCTGGCGAAACTGTAGTCCCAGCACAATGGACCTATGCGGAAAGAAACCTGGAAGTCTTACATTTACAGTCAGTCAGTCATGTAGCCATAATGGGAATCGAAGTGTGGGCCATGCGGTCCGTGCACCTGAAGCTGCAGTGCCATTCACCCTCACCATCTCCCGAGCTTCTCTCTTTCCCTAGACGAGGTAATGTTCTTTTTTTTGGCTATTCTAGCCACACATTAATTTTTTTCAATTAATTCTTACATTTTCCTCTCAAAACCTTTGTGTGATTATTCGTTTCCCGGCACTAAGGGCGAGAACCCACTCTTTCAAAGTGTACAGCGTGTCCATGCATCACCGTCAAGGCATTGTCGTCAGTGGTACACAACATCTTTATTGAGTTCTGTGGTGCTGTCTCAAGGCCCTGAGATTAAAGTTTTAGCTTTAAACCTTTTAACTTACTATAACTTAACTTACTATATCTTTCACATCCATTCCCTATTCTTCATCTTGTGCTTGTTATGCTTTTTGTTTTTCATCCATTTTGCGGTCATTTTATAATACAATTTCCTCCTCTTTTAATAGGCCCTGTGCTCACCTTGTACAACTGGGGAGGGGCCATGTTTGTTAGTGGTTCAAATGATAAGAGTGTGCGCTTCTGGGACCTGAGGACAAGAGGTTGTGTCAATGTGATCACGCCCACCACATCATCAGGATCTAGAGTAAGCTAAGATATTTCTCACCTTCTCAAACCATATTTCCAAGACACATTTGGTCTCTGCTTAACTCATTGCTCATGATTGTTTTTTAAGTAATCAGTTTGAGATGTGGGATTTTGCATTTTTTCTTATATCTCTTAGTTAATTAATGAAGTGTGTACATATAAATTAGCAAACACTAAAGAGGAGATGGAGAATGGAATTTCTCAGTTTTAGGAACAGATAAAGGAATTGTGCCCAATGTAAATTTTTTCATTAAAACACATTATTTACACACTTTCATGTTCTGTTCCTGAGTTTCACATGGAGAATTATTCAATTACAATATACCACTTTGTCTCTCACTGGATATTGGAGTCCAACTTTAAATAGGTGATGCCTTAAACCTTTTGCCTCCAAATGTTGAAAACTGGATGCACGCTAATGACTCTTGGAGGAAAATTCATCCAAAATTTATAGAAAATCTTTGGGCACAAGACATTTGATGTATGTAAAGTTCGAATTCTCCTTTTCACCCAAAAGAAATCGACTAAAGTATATCCAAGATATTAGTGTAGTTGACCATTCAAAGCTACGACCAATAGTGTACTGGCTTGCTAAGGCCTTTTGGTGAGGCACGTTTGACATAGTTGCGATGCCATCATGGGTGAGTAGCAGCCAACATGATTTTCGTTTTAGTTCCAGCCGGCAAAAGGTGGTACATATCCCTAAATGACCAGATACTATCTGTGCGGTCTTGTGGTCTGTTCGCGGCACATTTCATCAGCGTTGGAGAGGAAACAGCTGTCCAGTGGAGATGAGAATTCTTATATTGGAATATTTTAACTCTTTGATATGACTACAATTATGTACCTATGCAAATTTAAATGAGAGTTTTAAAATGATTTCAAATTAATTTAAAAATAAATTTCCAATTGTTTCAAAATAATTTTTAATTCATTTAAAATAATTTTGAAATAAAATTAACATATTATTTTACAAATAAACAGATAAAATATTTCTCCAATGGCCGTAAAATATATGCACCACTCGTCAAAAAAAATTAAATAGTTACTGTGTTGGTTTGCGGGAATGAGGTTCCACAACAGGAACCAACCACAGCCTCTCCACCAGAATACTATACTCTTTTCGAGCTATTCTCCCAGAAATCTGGGGCCCTGCTGTGTGTGTGAGTGAGTGTTTTGTGTGATTGCGTGTGTGGTTGTGTTAATAACTTGGCAGCCTTAGTAGTCACACTACAGCTCTCCGAAGGATCCCAGGTTATAACCCAGGAATCCTTAGCTAGGTCTCATTAGCCTACAAAGGATTCCAATTGGGTTGTATGTGTGTGTCTGTGGTAGTCCCTGGCGAGGAAATTATTTTCCCGTAAACTACCACAGGAGGGTATTCTGGTGGAGAGGCTGTGGTTGGTCCCTGTTGTGGAACCTCATTCCCGCAAACCAACACAGTAACTATTTAATTTTTTTTGACGAGTGGTGCATATATTTTACGGCCATTGGAGAAATATTTTATCTGTTTATCTATAGAGGCCGTAGAGCTCATCTACCTTGATATTATTTTACTTTTAAATGTTTAAAAAACTTATCATGCAAAAAAATGTCTCGGTACTTCCTACATATGCATATACATGTGATCAACAAAATGAGATGAAGGGATACGGAACTTTAAAAGAAAAATACCTCATACATTATTTTAAAATCTTGAAAAAGTTATGAATTTAGCCATCTTATGACATTTTGATTTTAAAATTATTTGAAATGATTTTAAAATAATTTTTCAATATTCTTTTGCTACTTGGGATATGTTTAATTAGGTTAACCCAGTGGTGGATCCATGGGGGGAGGCAAAGGGAGAAATTCCCCCCTCCCCCCAAGAGGTCCAACGAGCAAAAAAAACTGTAGGATTTGATTATAAAATTCATTTTGCGAACAACTTAATTGCATTGATATGCTAAATAAAAGCATGCTTCTCTCTCCAACCAGCATGAACTGTGTTTTTCGGTAACGAGTTGTTTCCGGCATTTTGAGTTGGGCAGCGGAAAACCAGAATCCAACCGATAGGAGATGAGTCACAGTTAAGGCTACATCTATACCATTTTTGTATTTCCATACCCACCTGCCCACATCTCTGCTGAAAAGCGGTGGAAAAGCTGCTTCCTCCATTGCCTTAAAAGTAAGGGATCTTGGGAATGTGTCGCTCACTTTGTTTCAAAAAGCCTCCCCTGACCCCTTAAAAAGTAAGGGCTCATTTCCCTAGTAGCTGGCGCGGGTTAACACACGGCATTTATTAAGTTTGTTGGTTTCTGACTGACTGAGAGCATCTGGGCACTGACGCGGTCTCATTCGCTATTTGCCACGCATAGATGCAATCTTGTTCTTGAATGTGTCTAATCTTCTAATCTAATCTTGTTCCTTTAATGTGTCACATTGTTTTGTACCATTGATGTCTCCTTAGGCACCTTGTCTTGGGCGTCTACTTAAAGATGTCTTTTTTATTTTACTGCGCGGAAAGATTAATCATTTTCGTTTTGTCGACTAACTTTATTTTACTTGAGATAGTTATGAGTAAATATCAGATGTATGACATAAGATTTACATAAACAAGCAGGTGCAGGAATGGACGTGCATGCACAGACCCATACCCTCATTCGAATTTCCAAATTTCCCCCACCCCAAGATTGCTCCCTGGATCTGCCTCTGGGTTAACCTGTTCCACTTTGGCCTACCTTCAATAAAAACGCATAGAAGAGCTTCATCATTCCATTTCCATACATTATATAAATTTGTTTCATTTTGTATGCCCTGTAGATTTTCATTTTTCTTCAGCTAAACATAATATGCGCTGCATTATTTCTCATCACCAGGGCTCCTCAGTTGCTTCTGCCTGTGTGGACCCATCAGGGCGTCTCCTGGTCACTGGCCATGAAGACTCATCGTGTGCTCTCTATGACATCAGGGGTGGGCGATCTGTTCAGTGTTTTAGGCCGCATTCCTCAGATGTTAGATCCATAAGGTTTTCTCCATCAGCATACTACTTGCTCACTGGAGGATATGACAACAAGCTTGTACTCACTGACTTACAAGGTAAGCCACTTATGATATCTCTTTTCCAGAGCATCTTAGAACTTTCCTCCAGTATTCTTATCTCTACTTGTAAGTGCTCCTGAACTTGTATCAGCCCTGTCATTCAACCTCTCTTATCATATGTCAGCGGATTGAATTCCTCTGGTCGGCAGAATTTTCATGCTTGGAAAGACATACCTCCTGTGCATTTGAATCAAAAATCCCGGAATGGAGAGTTTCCACTGAAAAGTCCCACACATTATTAGGGCTAAAAAACGAAAACTGAAACATTACATGGTTACAGAATGATGAAGAATGATAAAACTTGTAGTAAATAAGAGGTTCAAAATAAACGTACAATCTATTACACATATTTTTTAGCAATGGAGATTTCACTCCTGAAATGCTGTGGACATGAATCGGGAGAATCGCTCAAAAACCTCGTAAATCTCCCCAAAATTTCTAAAAAGTTTCAAAACTTGTAATATTTGTAAAATTGATATAAATTTCGTAAAATTTTGATTTTTTTTAGTTTTGAAATTTGTTAATAATTTATTTTTAATGTGATTTTAAATACACAATTATTTTTTATAATACCTTGTTTGAAATTTCACTTCAACCTATTAAAAGTTTATCGAATAACCCCCAATTTGAGGAAAATTTCCTCATGAAATACTAAAAGCTTTTTATTTATTTCTAAAATAACTTCAAAATTTTGCAATGATGTTTGAAATAATGACATTGCCTGTGCACAAAATGTTAAATTTGCATTTTTTTTCCTAAATACTTGGATGAAAATTATTTTTTCTTTGTTTTGTTTTCCTTTTTTGTTTTAAATAGATTTTGTTAATCTAGTGTTGGAGATACAATTTAAATATTTTGTTTATCAACTTTCTTTTGTTTGGTAAATAAATCGTTTCAGTTGCAGTGCTAATAAAAGATCCGGCAATAGCAACCATTGTCTTTTTATTAAAAGGGAAGAAAAGACAAATAGAATAGAGTTTTATAGAAGAGACATTAAAAGGTTATGGGCCCAGTATTCACCCTAACTAATATTGCAACTTATATTGAGTGACAGAAGTGTTTTTGTGACCTACTTGAACTTCCATTGAATGACGGAGAAGGTAGCCAAGATGGCAAGCGAGACTTATGAAGACAGTGAACAACGTTTCGAGAGAAGGAGAATTTGCATTTTGAGTGAAGATATGTAACGTTCATGAGTGGGAGATAAGAACGAAGTTGATATTGAAGAAGAAGAATTCGTGGGAAGCACCGGAAAAATGTAGCCAATGTAAATTGGTATCACGTACACAGAACTAGAGCACTCCATAACATTAACACATTCAATGCGGAGCACGTCAATAGACGTGCTCCTGGCTACTCCGACTGGTGGAGCACGTCAATTGACGTGGTCGTTCCCTTCCGAAGCGCTTTTTTTTTTAGCCGATTTTGACGACTTTCATGAAAATCGGGCCTGCATTGAATGTATTAATTGAAAGACTATATTGTGCTAATAAGTGTTTTTATTTGTTTCGACAGTGATAAGTCAACGCCAATATATTGTTTTGATGGCAACATTGGTAGAGGGGCACGGCACTTGCCGCCCGCCACGGCGTGCCAGCTGGAGAGGGGGCGCAGTTCTAGAATAAAGACTACTTTGTAACTTGTACCACGAGATTATTTAGTATACGACCGGTTTCATGGCACAGGCGACATAATCAGGTGCCTATGCGATGAAACTGGTCGTATACTAAATTCTTGTGGGATGTTACAAAGTATTCTTTATTAATAACTATGAATTCCCACCAAGTGGAGCCTGTGAAATTGCATATATCTACAGATAGCTTATTCTTCGTAGCAGAGCGTTTGCTCTTTCGTGAACCGCACATATAGTATTCCTGTTAGTGCCATAAATATTATGAATAAAATGTTGTTATTAACTTATTGTATATTTGCAAAAAAATTACTGAGTATTTTTATTCTTTTGCCATGCTTTGGTGCCCCTCTCAGTCTGGTGCCCCAAGCGATCGCTTGTGTCGCTTGGGCCTAGAACCGGACCTGGGTTTGTTGGAGGGTTAGATGGGAATCCAGTGTTGCCATTAGCCTTTTACCCCCAGTGGTACAATCTAACGAGTGGAGCACTGCCCTTCGAGCACTCTCCACGTGGGTGGAGATTTTGCTGCAAAGTCTCTGCCACGGATGCAATTGAATCTAAATCCAGAAAATGGGAAGGCATTAATTACTCTTGCCACCACAATAAGTCAGTCCCAGTACCTATTGCTTTTCAACAGGTCCTTAGTTGGAATATCCCATATGGGAATACCTCATCATCATAATTCATTATCTGTATTTAAATATATTTTTCAGTGGCGAGCTTCTGCTGTAGATAGTAGCATTGAAGTGCAAATTCATTGCCATGGGAAAACATACTCCTTGACCAAGGTTCTAACCATGTACCTTAGTTTTAGGAGACCATTGGACAGTGTGCTTTTGAATAGACCAATACACGGAATGCACCTAGGGTTTTTTTAATGGCTATTTCTGCAGTATTTAACCTTCTGGGGGGGGATTTCAGATTGATTTATGAACGGCTGCATAAAAAATTACAAGACGAATGATTGCTTTACAATCTAAGAAATGTAGCATCCATACATACGTCAATCTAGCTTTGTGCAGTACTTTACCAGCAATCCAGCTCATGGAACCTGAAGTGTGGAAAAATGTGTATCAAAATCGTTTTACTCTGGCAATAAATAACTCAAATACAGGCAGCAAATGGATGGAAAATATAAAGTATGAAATTCACCGTCAGTGCAGTGGAGTGCAGTGCAGTAAACATAGTTGATAAAATGTGCGTAGCCTGCCATGGCCCACCACTTTCATAATATTTTGATTTCTTGAATGTAGCTGGCATAAACTCAGATTCTGTCTATTCAATAAACATGGTATGATAAAGAACATCATCGAAGAAGAATATTCAGAAACGATTTAGCCATGGGTCTCAGAAAGGGGCATTTATGTCAAAATCGACGGTTTTGTCTCCGCTGTCCGATTGGAAGCATACCTGAAGCACTACCACTCTCAAGTAAAAACTCATTCTCCCATGAATTTTGCAAAAAGAGGAAGATGTAAACTATGCGTAAATAACACTTCTACTGTGATATTGCATGTGGTAAATACGTTAGCAATAAAACATTAATGAGTCTTTGTCACTCGCCTTTTGTGCTTATAAGACATCGAGGACTAAGTTACTTCGGCAAGCTAGACAGCTATTAAAATATGTAATAATAACAAATAAGCTTGTGAAATGTCAAAAGTTATGTAAATAAATAAATAATATAGCTAACCAATGACGAATTAACCATTATATAACAAAACACCTAATTTATTCTTTATTGGCATCTTCGTGTACTGCGTACAGAATGTGCCCGCTCGTGTGACAGAAAAAAAAGTTTAAGGGAACACTATATTCTGCTCTTACATCAAGGTTGGCAATAAATAAGGCTTTCCAAGTAGCTCCTGCCGATGAAGCATAGGTACCATACTTAAGATGCGTAATCAAGGTTAATAGCTTCTTCCACAACTTACGGTGATGAAATACGCATAAATTGCCTTAAATCCTGTGGAAATTGCCATGAGAGTTAGGAAGCCTGGGTGACAAAGTGGTTTAAGCCAAGGTCTATGCTTTGATTCCTCGTTCAGGTGAATTGTTTCTCATGGCTATGAGTAATTCATTATTTAGGGCCCATGTTCTCCATGCTTTTTGCAGTGCAATTGATTCTTCTTGTCTCTCTTAAGGTGACCTGACACTCCCATTGCCCAGTGTGGTCGTGGCGCAGCACCAAGACAAAGTCATATCAGGAAGGTGGCATCCAACAGAGTTCTCCTTCTTGAGTTCCAGTGCAGATAAGATGGCCACATTGTGGGCCCTGCCTCCATTGTAATAGTGCAAGAATTCTCATGAGTAAGGACATGAACAGATGGAAGTAAGTGTGGGTACACAAGATCCGTAATGCTGATTAAGTGATGCATGACTGAATGGCTTATCAGTTGTCTGCCTGAATGTTTTCACAGCAAAGACATTTTTTGTATTATCTTTTGTGAGTCGTACAATTTTGATTGAGGAGTAGGTTTAAACTTAGCTCCACTGTTTTTGTTGATACATATATGATGTTAAGCCCAATCTTGAATCATTTTTTTTCTTCCAATATGTGTGATATCATTGCTGAAGTGAAGGTTCTACACAACTGACTGCTAATCTCAAAGTCATAGATTTATATTTGTCAAAAAATGAAATCATTATGTATAAAGAAGTAATATACCTGTTATGTTTAGGAGTATTATCAACACACTGACCATGTGATCCATAATCCCAAATGATATTTCATAATCCTAATTGAGTAAATGACATATCACATTGGCCATTGAATCAGTTGGTTAAATATACCAGTCTGCTTGACATGTACATTTTTTTAACTTATTTTCCCCTGAGAAGGAATTTATACAGGAGTCAAGTTGGGTGATTTTTAATGCTACTCATAATACATTGAAAAACTTAAACTGCTTACTTCAAAGGTGACATAATAAGGACTTAAAGAAGCTACCAGAATGCATATTAATGCAATTAACATACATATTAGTCACCTCACTCTCACATAGTTTCATTGTTACTAGTGACATTTTTTATTTTAACTCATTTCCTCGAACAAAATTGATGGCTAATCTTGTTTCCCAAGAATATTTGTGTTGGTTCAAAGAAACATTTAAAAAAGAATACCTGCTCATTTCCATTAGGAGAATTAATGGGATGGATGATTGCATTTTGGTCACAGGGGATTAGTTCACTCCTGAAGGAAGCACTGTGATGAATGGATGGATGAATGTGTATGAATCAGTCATAAAGAAAAAGTTATTCTTTTATTAATTTCGTTAATGTAAAGTTGTAATTGATGATAAAATTTATAAAAAGTGAAAGTTTGTTACGTATTCGTGGTGCCTTTTAGCCTGCTGGATTGAACAGTGCCTGATGAACATTTTTATCATTTTCACCCCAACAAAAGTTTGTTTTTTTTAGAGAGCTATCATCATTTCAAAATGGTCAATACTGAAAATGAACAGTTATAGCAATATTTTTTAATATCATGACTTTTCTAATTCAGACATCAGAACTTAGTAGTGCATCATCATTTGTTGTACATAGAAGTCATAACTTTAACGTGTATAGATATCTTAGGTTAAATAGAAAATTTCTATCTCATGTTGCAATTTGATGCCTAGTATGTTCTCCCCATGAGCTCCTTGTAACTGCATAATTCTTATTTAAGCTGGGACACATGATAAGGATGCACTTGGTAATTATTTGTATGACATTTCAAGGTTTTCATTTTTCACTGAAAAAATGTTCTTAAAAATTGATTAATTTAAACAGTACCTACTTGTAATCCTTATGTACCATTGCTAATTTACAAATAAAATTATAAAGATTTGTTTCTTTGTCGTAGGTTCATTCTAGAGTGATAGACTTTTAAGTTGAATTTCCTAGTAAGAAACACTATGTATGGAATATATGCATTCCAGATCTTCAAGTATTACTCATTGCATATATTATATTTTAAGGGTGAATATGTATTGACTATTCAATCAAGTATTATAATGCTGGATCTTCTCTCCATTTCTTGTTCATCACCATGTGCGTTTACATTGGTTGAGGGGCTATTACGAACTGCTCACTGCAGGTGGAGTTACTCCATCAGAAATTGCTCTCACCTGATTACGAACGGGTCACGGACGGTATTACGATGCCAAGGGGTTGGAGTTTTATTGCCAACAGAGGACCTGCCTTTTTAACTCCGCCTGCCATTATTTTCAACGTGGCATAGGTTTGTTTACATTCTTTGGCTAAAGCTGAGGTTTGTAAAACATCATATACACCGTCAGGAAATTAGTAGAGCGTTCTTATTATGTATGTATTATTTATTGTTATAAAATCTGAGTAAATGCTCGTAGTGTGAAAGTTGCATCAATGGACGTTAATACAGTAGAACCCCGTTATTGAGTTATCGGATTTTATGTTTTCCCGCTTTTTGAACCATTTTTTGGCGTTCCGTCAACTTTCCTATTATTCCAATGTATATTGAACCCCATATTTACACTATTTTACACTATTTTTCCTGCATTTTGCACCATTTTATGCCCGATAACAAAAACTTTCCAATTCCTAATTCAATGTTGTATGCATAGTTAAAATGTTAAAAAAACATCACGCAACTTTGTCTAGCGCAGGTAAACTTTATCTCGCGTTCATTATGTAATGGCTGAAGTGCATCTTGTGGCAATAGGGAAATTGCATACTTTTAATAGACAGTATGGTGATATTCTGCAGCAAATACATGTTACCGCAATATACTTTTTTCCGCTCAAAATTCAGTTTATACACTAGAAAATGACTCCCAAAAATCTTCCGAGTTTCGCGGGCTAAAAAATACCGCCCCCACTAATCTTACGCCATGACGTCACAATTCAGTCGAAGTCGTAGATCCTAGCCCCACAACCTCGTAGCTTCAAGTTTGGAAGAACCACGTTGCGTTTTAAAGGAGAAAATGGCTGAAAAAGGAAAAATTACAAGTGGTGCATTGTTCCGATGTGCAAAAACACGTCTATTTGTACCCCAGACAAAATTTTCGTCAGCGTTCCGAAGGAGGAAAAAAAGTAGAGAAGCTTGGATGCATGCCCTTCGTCGAGATGAGCGTCACGGAAAAATAAGCCATAAATCCGTGTGCTATGTGTGCAAAGATCACTTTAATGTAAGTAATATTTCCATATTTCCACACTTTTTTACCTGCACATAACCCACTGCCGAGTCACCATAAGATTCTCTACCGGACCTGCCAAAATAATACACATCTCACATAAATATACGCTTTCGTCAATACGAGCTGATTATATGCAAATTAAACATTGTTATGAGCTAGAAAACATTTCAGAAGCACATCAGTTACTCAATATATTACCATTCCATTTTTCGGCATCGACTTTCGGCGCCGACGAAGCCTTCAGTTTCACTGAAATACCTTGCAATCATGAGGGAATCAGTGACAGGAAGGTTGCTAGAATCAGCCCCGTTTCCACTACTGACATTTCTATGGCGGTAACTCTCTACCTGCGAATGCTAGTAATGGAAACGCTCGAAAACGCCTACCATGGTAGATAGTCCTACTAGCATTGAGTTACCCTCGTAAGATCAGGGAATAGTGGTTACCATCGTGTTTTTTTGAAGTGGGAACGCAAGTTAGTCAAAATCCTGGTAAGGATCATGGGAAAACAGTTGAATCACGGAAAGCGTGGAGGGATCACGGTTTCACCGTCTGCACACAATTTTAAAAGAATAAATATTTATATACGACCGATATGGTTAAAAGTGATTAGACGTTGCCATGCGTAGTTAAAGAGAGGATAGATTTTTTTAAGGGTAGGTTACACTATTCAAGTATATCGCTAATAATATGAAATTAAGGAAATTTTGTCTTGTCTACAATACTACTTTGTTTCACTGCCTGTCCAAGACTTCGGCCTACGAAGACATTATCAAGGCCTTAATTTTTATTTTTTATTATTATTTCTAAATATATTATATGAAAGGAAAACTTTGTTATATTCCACCAATTTATTCTCTGGTACTACTAGTTTCGACGCAGTGGCGTCATCTTCAGGTACAAAGTGGAAAGCAACATGTGATCTTTATATATCCTCCAGGGTAGGCGTTGGGGTGGGGGAGGAAGAAGGTAGTGGAAGTGGGTGGAAAAACCTCAAGGATACAAAGTAGTGAATGTTTAGCGGGTGGATACAATGTAGTGGCGGGTGGTGGGTTGGAAAGGGGGGGGAGGCGGATGACCGTTGGCAGGTTTGAGTTTTGAAGGGGTTGTTGGTGACTAGGGTAGCGGTGAGGTGTCCGTGGGAGTAGGGGGAGGGGAAGGATTACGGGCTACTGTCTTTTCCGTGAGGGTCAGGGAGGCTTCAAGGAGGGGGGAAAGGTTATCAAATAATATGTCATTAAGGAGAGGACGTTTCTTCATTTGTCTCTTAATCTCCAGCTCTTCCTTCTTGTCCATTCTCTTCCCTTTTTCCTCCCGGTGTAGAATCTTTGGAGTGAAATCACTGCTGTGGTTCTCCTCCGACAGGTGTTTGGCAAAGTGGGACTGGGAGAGGTTACATGCCCGGAAGCACCTCTTGTGTTCTTCTGCTCTCATCTGGAAAGTGCGGCCCGTCTGTCCAACATAGGCCGCAGGGCACTCGTTGCATTCTAATAAATATATCCCACTGTTGTCTAACGGATCAATTTTTTCTTTTGTTTTACTTAAAAATTTTTTTAAATTGTCATGGTTGTAAAAAGCTATTTTAAAATGGTCTTTAGGGAACAGGTTGCTTATTTTTTGTAAAAGAACTCCGTAATATGGTAGTTTACCCCATTTAATTTTATCCTTTTTTGTCTCAATCGGATGAAATAGCATATGTTGTGCTCTTATGGAGCGTTTTTTGAGGAGCATTTTATCTACAAGGGTTTTGTTGTAACTATTTGTCGTTGCTATTGATTTTATCGTTTCTAATTCCTCATTAAAATTTTCTTTGGAGAGGGGGATATTCAGCAGTCTATTCAGTAAGAAATGGAATGTCGATAACTTCTGGGATATGTGATGGCGGGAGTCGGAGGGGATTACATGGTCGGTGGTGGTGGTTTTCCAAAAAATAGCAAATTCAAAATTTTTAACACTTTTAGATACCGTCACATCCAGAAAATTCAATTTTTCATTTTTTTCCTTCTCACACGTAAATTTATACTGTCGCACTGGGTATTTAAATGTGTTAAAAAAATGTCCAATTGTCTTTCAGTGCCAGTCCAGATTGCAAAAACGTCATCAACATATTGGAACCAGCAAAAGATATTCTTAGTGTTCACAAAACCACCACTGAATAGTTTTTGTTCAAAATCGTCCATAAATAGGTCGGCTAGGAGCGGTGACAACGGCGAACCCATTGCTAATCCTTCCATTTGTCTGTAGTATTCCCTATTGAATTGAAAGTAATTTTGCTCCACGCACACTTTTAATAGAGACACAAGATCACTGATGACGGCTGCTTCCGTCCCCGTACTTGATAGAACTTTTCTCGCCACTTCGACTGCTTCTAAAGCTGGAATATTGGTGAAAAGGTTTTCCACATCAAATGACACTAATATGTATTTAGAGGGGGGAGGAGTTTTCTTGGATAGCCGGTCACATAAGTCTATCGTGTTTCTCACTCCAAACCTCGACTGAAAATTAGTCAACTCCCTAAATCGAGAATTTAATAAGGCAGCAAGTTTTCTGGAAGGAGCTTTGACACTGGAGACGACTGGTCGAACTGGAATATTCACTTAATGAATTTTGGGGAGGCCGAAAAAACTGGGTGCTCTTGGATTTATTGTTGTCAATTTATAAATTTCGCTGGACTTGAGAAAGCTAGGGGTGGAGTTAAGGGATTTTTTCACAATTTCCTGAAACTTTTTGGTTGGATCCACAGAAAGTTTTGTTATTTGGTTACTCTTAATAAAGTCGTAGCACTTATCAATGTAGTCTTCCTTATTCATCACCACCACCGTGTTTCCTTTGTCGCCACAAAAATAGCGAACATTTTTTAATTTTATCCATATTACCTTAACCTTGGAGTATTTCGAAGATACATTCAAACCTGGATACATTAGGTGAAAAAGATGACGCAATATGTATCTGAGTAAGGAATTCTCTGCTCTATTAATGCAAAACGAGGCAAATCCCTCTCTAAGGAAGCCCACGTTAAAATTGTTATAAACTTAATTAAATTGTTTAGATTTTGAAATATAATCCGTTATTATACTTTCCTATTTCATGACCTTGAAAATAAGCTCTTTTATACATTTGTAGCTGCAATACTCTCAGAGATATGCCGTGAAATGTATAGACAATTTTGTAAAATTCAAATTTTGCGACGTTGCAATATCTGATAAACGTTTGCATGTATTACAAAATGGCTTTGGGATTTTCAATATGCTATCAAATGAGGACGATATGCCAAATTTGGCCCAAATCAGTTACCCTCAGGGTCATTTTTGCAGATTTTCTGGTTGAATTGACGTGGAATGAGCCATATACATTCATGGCCACAAAACAGTATTCAATACAATAAAGAGTAATGCCTACTAGTACAAAATAAACAATTGCAGAACAACCTGTACATAAAACATTAAAAAGTGATTGTATGTCACATTAGAAGGTTAAGTCTGATATGTTTGAGCTAAAAAATTCGTCAATGCTGTATAAAGGGTGGCGCTGAAGCCACTTTTTCATGCCCCTTATGAGCAGCAGGCTTTGTTTGCTAATCTAGCCTCATATGGTAATGTATTGAACATCCTTAAACCTAGCTCATTGAAATTCCGCTTAGTCTTTTCAATTCTACAGAATGGCACATCAAGTCCCTTAATGCGTCTGCAAAACCATACGTAGCATCACAAGTACACTCACCCATCAAATATCGTGGTTCTCTACACTTAGTTAGCGGTGCACGCGTAAATCCCCAAATTTAATGAATGCTAACTGTGTCATTTGGTTCCGAGCCACTGCCTTGCTAGCTGCACGCTTCAGTCCCAGTGCCGCCCAGAAACATTTGGGGGCCTGGGACATTGTTCTCCTTGGGATTCTTTCCTCCCTCCGCCAGCTGAGAATCAGTATGGAGGCCTACGGGGCTCCACGAAAGTGAGTGCCTGGGAAATGAACTGGGCCTCCCCCTCTTCCTCTGGGAGTCCCTGTTCATTCCACCCTTTTCTTGCTATCACTCTTTTTCAATGGTTCACAACACTAATATCTACTCTTCATGCCCTGTCAAACAGTGCATATTGCCTACATCTCCCGTTTGTTTGTACGGATGGTGTACAAAAGTAAGTGATATGTATAGTTTTTATTCCCAAATCAATGGAAATAACATCGCACATTTTGGCACTCCCTCAAACTTATTGCATGCATTCCTCTTTTTTTACTCATATACGTGAATATTGAATGTGTGCGTGTCTATATGGCGGGAATCGCATGACTCAATGCCTAATCAAAGAGTAAAAAAGAAAGATAACTTCTCGTTTGGGATGAAGATGATAGCCTTCCTTGGCAGAGCATGTTTTAAGGGATTTTCGTTGGGTGATCCCAATGAATGCACTTGTCTGGCTTATTGATATCAAGTAGAAAGCTACCTAATATCAATCGGAAAAAATAGCTACCCCCATGTGCCGGATGAACTTGACAGTTAGCAGACATCTACCAACCAATTCAAAAGAGAAAACTATGTATTTCAAGACGATATTTATATTGGTGACTTTTGCAACTCCCCCCATTCACCACCCTTCCCTTTCCATCCTCTCCTTCTTTCTCTGTTCACGTGGCTAGTGAAAACTTGAACTATGTGGTCTTAAAATAAAGCCATGAAATAGCTGTCGAAACCACGTTCGATGAGAGTGGAAAGCTGCAATTCCACTAAGTACTGCCTGAAAATTCAGAATATGTACCTCTAAACCTAGCATCCCTCACTCAATATTTGCATGTCTAAAAACACCTGGGCAATTTCAGTCGAAATGACCTGCAAAACCTTTGAATTAGTAGTCTCTTGTTTATACATTGTAGCAATGTAACATCGACTTTATAAGTGAAAACATCAAGGGGCTCCGAGTGCGACAGAGTAGCATTCGACAATTGAATGTACCCTCCCATCCCCTATTGGCACCTACCCTCTCGCCAACTTGGCTTCGCAGAACAATGTCACTGTTGCCTTCATTTAATCCGGTATTAAAATCCATCTGTGATATTAGCAGAAGAGGAATAGTTACGGCTCAAAGCATTCCTTCCTCAGTGAAAGATGTTCATAATGTATACATTGATAACAAAGCTTTTCTATGTAGACTAACAAGCACCGCGTGGTGATAACCAATTTAGTGACCAATGAAGCAGGAAATACATTAGCGAAGAGCAGGAGATAATAATAAAATAATAAGAAACAAGCATAAGCTGTACACTGTAAACTATACACCCAATGTTAGTCACACTGACCAAATGACATTGTTGGTGAGGTTTGTGAAATTTGCGGAGAAAGAGGAAGTGTCAATTGAAGAACATTTTTTAGGTCTCGTCCCTATTATGGATTATACAGGTGAAGGCCTCACAGAAATTTTACTCAACGAGTTATCCATACGAAACATCCCTTTAAAGAACATGAGAGGACAAGGATATGATAATGGCTCCAACATGAAAGGAAAGCATGTTGGAATTCAGAAAAGAATACTGGACTTGAATTACCGTGCCTTTTTTGTGTCATATGGAAATCATTTGCGTCTGCTAGAGGTTAATGATGCCACCCTGTCTTGCCCTGTTGCAGTTGAATGTTTCAACATTATTCAAGAAATCTTTAATTTCTTTTCAAGTTCAACTCATTGATGGAGTATTTTGATGAAGCACACACCAACACTTACAGTGAAACCTCTCAGGAATACTCGATGGGAGAGTAGGATTAAGACCTAATTGCCTTTAAGATATCATATTGGGGAATTAGGGAAAAAATTTGGGATGCTGTCTATGAAGCCTCTCAAGACCAGAAACTTGATGCATTTTGAAGGAACTCTGCTTTAGGAATCGCAAAAAAAACCGCTAAGTTTCTGTGTTGTGTGGTAACTTGGCATGAGATCCTCTTTAAAATAAACATGGTGAGTAAGGCCTTGCAAAAATAAGTCACATCCGACATCCAATGCTCAGTGGATCTTATTAGAAGTGTGAAGATTTGTCTAGAAAAGATGAGATCCGACGAAGGCCTCAATAATGTAATCACTGATGCAAGATAAATAGCGGGACAGATCGGTGTTGCTGCTGAGTTTGAAAAATAAATCCAAGTCCGTAAACGAAAAAGGCGATTTTCCTTCGATAGTGAAGGACCTAGCCGGCACAAGGGAATGTTCTTCGGAAGAGATCGGGGTGGGATGAGGGAGAAGTGCTCCCCTCCCAATTCTCTCCCTAAATCCTCCCATCAGGTGACACAACATAGTCTTTCAGATGGAAATATATTGATGAAAAGCATATTATATTTTATTTTTATCACTTAAAAATTACGACAAAAATTTCCAGGCAATTGTTTTGAATTGATGTGAGCGCTAACAAATATCTGTATCAATATAGGGACTTCTTCTTCCGCACTTAGGGAGAAATCATGGAGAGTTTCTTCATTGTTTCTACAATATTACTTTAAGGGAGAGAATGTCTTATTTTCCACGATCCCTCCCAAAGTCCTGGTCAAGTTCACATTATCTCAGATGGAGCTTTATTACACAAAATGGTATAAATAATTATATTTACCAATGAAAAATAAATAAGTTTTCGTAATTTTTTTGGGCAGTAGCATAATTTTTTGCGCTCGCTTGAGAGCGATCAACATGTGTGACTTCAGTAGTCTCCCCGCCATGATGCGCCGAGTTCAAAGATTGAACGAATGCGGACGGAGAGTTAAAGAACATTGCCAGATTGCCCGTTGGTGAACTCAGCTTTCCTGGAATTAGAGAGGAAATTCATAAAACTGCACCATTTTCCGGCTTTGAGCGTGCGACTTAAGGTAAGCTTATAATTTATTTATTGTGAATAAAGAAATTCTGATTTTCCGTTATTTTCAGCGAAGACACTTTATTCACCACATGTCTTGGCTGTGATAGATTAAAACATTCCAAAATTGGTTTCGAAAAGGGTTCCAATTTGTATAATGAACATGGTATTTAAATATTTTTAATGTTTGTTAATGCATCATGCATGAAAGTTATGACATTTTGTCGAGATGGAATTAGTAAGGTGTGCATACAAAGGTAATGTAATTATGGAAGACACCATGGTAATTGACTGTGTGTTATGTCTGATGAAATAACAAGTCCATCTCATATGTATATTAATGTTTATTAGGAAGACGAGTACACAGTACATTCACTTTGTTCTATACAGTTCTATATGACACGTTTCATCTAAATGTGCTTACGTTACTCTGGCCCTTTTGGTGCCAACTGCCACAACATGGTAGCCAACCTTATTAATACCACACACACACACAGCACCTACATAACACTGTGTAAAACTTAAGATGTGTTTTTTGGGACTGCCAGGTTGTTTGAATTTAAATTTGGTGAAGCGAGTTCACACAATAAGTGCTGAAAGGAATGATGCTTTTGTATTTGTAGGTGACAATGATGATGTGTTTATAGGATATGGTAGGTTTCCAGATAAGTGTGCAATTCCTACTGTACAGATTAATGAACCTATTTGTCACCCACCAACCAAGGTAGCACACAGTCTTCTTCCCACACTAAAACTTGAGCTAGAGAGATTTATTTCCAGAAAAGCTATAGCCAAGGTAGACCAATAAAAAGAAAATGCTTGTGTTAATAGAATTTTGTTGGTTGAAAAATCTAATGTTAAGGTTAGGCTATGTTTATATCCAACTGATCTCAACTGATATTGTAAGGAAGCCTAAATTAATCCCCACTGTTGAAGAGATTGTGGCTAAACTCAAGGGAATGAAATTTTATTCTGTTTTGGACTTAGCTGAGGGTTTTCATAATGTAAAATTGGATGAACAGTCTACTAGGAAATAATGTTTTGCTATGCCATTTGGAGTGTTTAGATATTTGGTTTTGCCCTATGGTTTTTCTAATGCCCCTGAATTGTTCCAAGATGAAGTTGAGAAGTATTTTGGAGATCTTGAAAATGTGACAATTTTTTTGATGGTATTTTGATCACAGGTGAGACTGAACAGATACATGATAATGCAGTCTCTGTGTTTTTAGCAAGGGCCAGAGAATTTGGTGCCAAATTTAACAAAGAGAAACTGCAATACAAGGCACAAAGAGGTAAAGTATGTTGGTCAGGTATTTAATTTTAAGGGTATGTCACTTGATCCTGAAAGGGTTAGAGCTCTGCAGTCACTTGAGCCTCCAAAGTCTAGGGAGGAACTTCAAAGAATAATAGGCTCTTTTAATTATGTCAGTTGTTATGTACCAGACATAGCAGACCTAATGAAACCATTGAGTGAGTTACTTGGGAAAAATGTTGAATATCAGTGGCTACCTATACATGATAAAACCTTTAAGCTGATGAAGGATAGGATAGGCAAGGCTCCGCCCTGACACCCTTTGACCCCCAGAAAAATATAGTTTTGCAATGTGATGCTTCAAAAGGGGGAATTGGCTGTTGTTTATTCCAGATGGATGATGATAATAAACTGAAGCTTTTTGCTTGTTCCTCTCGAACCATGAATGATAGTGAATTAAATTACAGTCACACTGAGAAAGAAATGTTGTCTGTGTATTTTGCCACACAAAAATATCATAAATATATAAACGGTAAGAGGGTAGATGTACAATCTGACCACAAGCCCGTTGTATCTATTATGTCAAAACCTATAGCTAAGATTGGCTCAGATTTCAAAGATTAAGACTAAAATTACTCAATTATGACCTGAATATTTATTATGTTCCTGGTAAATATCTTCATTTTGCTGACATGTTATCTCGAAGCAGTTTAAAGGAAACTATAAGTGTTGATGTGGAAATGGTTCACTCTATTACCAAACATCTTCCCATGAGTGTAGAAAGGCAAAATATCTTTCGTAGAGAAACTGTCAAAGATGCAGTCCTTAGTAAAATAATGGACTATTACTTTAACGCTTGGCCGGAAAAGGAATCTAATATTCCCCTATCCTGTAAACCCTACTACAACCTAAAGAGTGATCTGTATGTCCAGTCAGGGTTGTTGTATTTAGGTCCTAGAGTTGTGGTACCTTTAACTCTGAGATTTTATGTTTTGGATCTAGCCCACAAGGGTCATTTTGGAGTAAACAAATGTGTAAATAAGGCTAAAGAATTGTTTTACTGGCCACAGCTTTATACCGAGATATCAGAGATGGTTGCGAAGTGTAGAGTATGCGAGAAGTACAGACCTTTAAGTCAGAAACAACCCCTAATGCCCCATGTAGTTCCGCACCTTAGGTATGAAAAAGTGGCTACTGACATTCTTGAGTTAGGGGGAAGAAATTATTTGGTACTCATTGATTGTCTGTCTCACTGGTTAGAGATCATACCAATACTAAGGAAAACCGCTGCTGCTGTCATAAATGCTATGCAGGAAGTGTTTACTAGATTTGGTTACCCTTCAAAAATTTTAGCAGACAATAACCCTTTTCCATCTTTTGAATATGTTCAATATTTTAATAGCCATGATACTACTTTGACTACTTGTAGCCCTGAATATCATCGTAGCAAAGGAATGGCAGAAAAGGCTGTAGATATAAGTAAACAAATTCTTCGTAAGAGTTTAGAGGAGGGAATAGAATACAGGGAATCTCTGTTGGAGTACAATAATAGCCCTCTAACAGGATTAAGTACCTATATATCCTAGCCAAATTCTGAATAGTAGGAGGCTAAGAACTGTCGTTCCAGTCACCTGCGAATTATTGCAACCCAAGATTGAGAAAAATGTGACGAAATTAATACTTCTTAGGCAAGCAATTAGCAAGTCTAGATATGATAAACATGCCAGAGGTAAAGATGTTATTTAAGAAGGCAGGTGAATCAGTTGTCACCAGAACATCTAGCGACAAATATTGGCAAAAGGCTACTGTTAAGTGTAAGGCTGGGGAGCCCAGATCTTATTGGTTGTTTAAGGATGGTAATAAAAATCCTATACAACATAACACCACACATACATAGGTCATTGTCAAGGTCTCAGCAAAATCACCTGAGCATACATCCTGATCTGTTTTATTGTAGTGATGAGAATGATACCCATGTCAATGAAAATGTTCACTTGACTGATACCCAGGTTGGACAAGCTGCTAATAATCCAATGGTTGTTAAAAATGTAACCAGAGCTGGAAAAGTGTCCAAGCCCCCATTAAGGTTTGATCTCTGAGAGGGAGGTGTTGTATTTCATATATTGGTATCCATGTTTGTAAGTTGGTGAAACTGTCGAGGTAGTTGGTTCGCAATATGGCACATGCTTAAGTATCCTCTACAATGTGCTCCGAAATTAATGTCTCAAACAAATGTAGAACATTATTAGATCAGGGACTTACAACAACTTTGAATTAAAAGTCATTTGGCTAAACCGTTTCATATTCCCAGAGTTTTGCCAGGGTAGCCTTTTTAATTTCGTTTTCAAGTTTTACATTTTCAAAAGCCAATGCACTAGTTTTTAACTCATTTTTTAAAATTTCCATTTTAATTTCATGTTGCTGCTCGATTACTTCTAAATGCCTATTTATTAGTAATGTTTTCCGGTTTATCATATGTGCTACTTTCTCTTCTGCTTTTCTTTTCTTGGGAGGTTGTATGTGTGATGAAGTGGATGTAGGACCTGTAGTATGTTTATGGATGGGTTGTGGTGTGGCAGTAGTATGGGGTATTTGACTGTCGGTACTGGGTATCTGGGA
The DNA here is from genome assembly GCA_963573305.1 of Pyrrhosoma nymphula. Classification (NCBI taxonomy): domain Eukaryota; kingdom Metazoa; phylum Arthropoda; class Insecta; order Odonata; family Coenagrionidae; genus Pyrrhosoma; species Pyrrhosoma nymphula. The sequence continues at coordinate 151,614,872 of OY754329.1, read as the reverse complement.
TATGCTCAAATCTTCTTCACCACCGACGACCGTTCCCACAATCTTAAAAAAAGATAAAACTATTTAAGTAAAATTTTCATTAGATAATTTGTGATGAAAATCAGCTTTTAAAAAAGGCATAGAAGATAGAATTACATGAGGATCTCACGATTGCTGTAGTGATATAAAGATCTCAATTTGAAATAAAAATGCCAAAAAAGTGTATTAAAAAATAAATACTTAGTTCAATAAATTAAATGTTTGGCCATTAGTTTATCTTTAAAAACGGGAATAACTTACTTCAAAAATTGTACCATCGCCAATTTGATCTGAAACAAAAAATGATATTATAGTACACTAACTGCATATCATATAAACGCCATTCTTCATTACAATCCGAAGGGCATTTATTATAAATGTACGTTAGTATTGAATAAGTTTACCAATAGATAATTTGTAGTTTATTTGTTTCGTTTTTCAACAAAAAATAAGTTTACGTTGAAAGATTTTACACAAGAAAAAACAATTCACATTGACCGGATTTAAAATCCGTATGGATACTTTGTTATCGCGACGATTGTTGTAGTCAATTACGCTTTTCCAGTAGAATTTTCTGCGAATCTAATGGAAAACAGTAATGACTATCGGACATAAAAAAGTCACAAAAATCGATCGAATGGTTCCACAGCCAGTGAGGTTAAAACAAAAAATTTGAGCACATTTCAATCTTTTGCCCAGTCAATGCGAATTATTTTTCTTTAGTTAAACTTTTCGCCTTATGTGAACTTGCGGGTGACTCCTTAAAGGTAATAACGTTGCTAGCCCCGGTATCCACATAATTTCCCTGCTGGAAATTTCACCTACTGTTTACAGTAGCCTATAGGCCTTTTGGAACACTCTACTGTTTTCAGTAAGCCTACTATGTTTACAGTAGGTCTACTGCACTGCTACTGTTTTCTACTGCTTACAGTAGCTCTACTGTACTGCTACAGTTTTCTACTGTTTTTACTACAAAAAAAAAATATAATTTGCCACTAATCACTTTAATGCTATTGAGCAATGGCATGATTTAGTTTGTCGCACCTTGCAGCTACAGTCAGCTAATGTTACAGTCCCTGCATGAGTAACATCTTTAAGACTCGATGCACCTATGCTCGCACCCATCACCGGTGTTCTGGTGTTGAGAAAGACGTATATATGTAGTCACTTCCGTGGATAAATGTGACTTCGAGAACTGTAATCATTAAATGAAAATTCTGTGAGTGTTTGAGGAAATACCATAAAATCTTGATAAAAGTTATTTGCCATTAATTAATGCCAGATAACTGTTATTCTATGTTGCCACATAGTATGAATATAAATGCAACATTACTGCGAATAAACAAGATTTTTCCAATTCCCGCACGTTACAGGGTGCCCACAACTTTTTCTGAATCATTTCCCTGTATTTTCCCTGTTTTTTCCCTGTGTTTTCCCTAGCAGGTTTCTCCATAATATCCTAAGAAATGTGCTAACTATGTACAGGGTTTCAATACGTCCCAAAAGTGCACCTAAATAAATTTGCGTAAATGGGAGCAGAGATCACACACTTCTCATCATAACACTTATTTTTATGAAATAATATTATGATAAGAATTAACAATAAAAACTGAGACAGTACAGGCAGCACAAAAATAAACATGTCAATCGATCCTCTAACTTGAAAGATCACACAAAACTAATTAAATAATCAGGAACTTTCTGTGAAAAAATTGCTGTCTTACATTAAATGACCACAAATTAATTATTCAGGTAACACCCGAACAATTACACTAAAAAAGCAAAGATTTTCATTTCTTCATCTTCTTAATTTTTTTCTCTACTTCTTCCTGTTTTTCTTTCAGGGCTTGATTCTCTGCTTTTAACTTATCTAGCTCATTTTTCTTCCTTTTCTCTTCTTTTCTCTGTAACCTACTCTTCTTCGCCATTTCAGTTTTAGTTTCTCGCCTCTTCTGAAGCGCATCTCTGTACTTGGTGCTTGCTCCACGTGCATATCTGATCAACTTCCACTGACGCCTCGCCTCCCGCATGAAAAATCCCATCCCATACTATTCTCAGAGCAATGAGAGAGTCTTCATGTAGGTTCTCAACTATCATGTCTTTGTTCACAGAGAACCCACTCTCGACAAAGGTGTTACCATGAGAGAACAGCAGGATAATTCAAACAGCTGCCCAACAATTATTTAAGTCCTCTCGTTTGTTAAGTTGGCTTGCATAGAATGAGTCCAGTCTATCCGTATCCCTATTAAAGCCCGTGAGCTGTACTTTATCCACCTGGGATACGAACCTTTTGAACTGGATACCACCGCGGTCTGCCTGCAGAGTGGTCATGTGGTTTGCAGACACGAGAACCCTAAGACAAGAATCCATGTCTGCTTTAAACTACTAAGGTTTTTTAAGAATTTTGTTAGGATCCAGACATGATGCTGCTTTGGTAAATTTGTACTATATTTGGCTTCTCTCAACTATTTTCTTCTCAATGGAGACGAAACCCTTCTTACATTCCAACCCAAAAATGTCCTCTTTGATGTCCTTCACTCTTGCATCACGGAGAGCAAGGGTTGCCCCCACACCAATATTGATTTGGGACAGTTTCAAACCATTCGCAACATCATCTACATTAATATTAATCAGTTTGTAGGCTGTCTTCGCTTTGTTTAGGACGTCTGGCTTCACAAACCACCCGTACACCTCTCGAAGAGGATCCTCAATGTCACCATGAAGAAATGGGATGACTGGTTTCAGCGTTTGATACGCTTTGAGAAACGTCTCAAAAGATGATGCTATTGTGGCAAAGAAATGAAGTTTCACCAGCAGAAGAGGGTCAGCAAAGCACTCTTTCACCTTCCTAATCGACCATGTGTCAGGCAAATCCTTCATAGTGGGAAAGTAGGTCTTCAAATTCTTGAGTATTGTAATGACTCTTGCACACACGGAACCATTCTCAAGCCATCGGCAATTGCAAAATTTGAGAGTAAATTCATCACTTGCAGTAAGACGTGTAAAGTCTGCATGGCGCACCGGAGAATCCTTGAAGACATTATGGATTAACTTAAAAAATATTGCAATCTGCCAACCATACTTAACGAAACTGTACTGAAAGGCACCATGAACGACGTGGAGACCACAGGATCCCACAGGCTACCGTGGGAGCTAACTGGGGCTACAGAAGTAGCTCCGTGACATTTACAGAATGCAGGTGGGAGCCTAATAAGCTACTGGTAGCTTCTGCTAACTCTTTCTCCGGTAGCTTCCATGATAGAGAATACCGATGGGAGCAAGTAGCTTATTGAAGCATCTTTTCACCGGAAAGCTTCATAGCTTCGAGTTATAGAATAGGCCCCTTGATCCGCCCCTTACCAAACTGCTAGCATGTTGCCTGCATGGTCGAGGGGTGTGGGAAGGGAGTGCTGGTGCTACATACACGCGTACGTCATGACCAACTAAAAAACTTATCTACCTAAACATACAGCATACATAATAAAAGCTTAAGTTTTAAATGCTAAGAATGGTAAAAAACTATCCCATTGAATAACGAAAACCATACCGGTACTGTTCATCATACAAAAAGTCTGGGTAGTAATACTGCATACCTGCTGTAGTGGTGTTCGGACGACGAAATTACTCAAGTTCCCCTGACGTTGACGACCCTGGATAGCACTGAGATACCACTTCCCTACAGCATGGCTTGCCACAGCCCGCTTGCCCATTGAACTCAGCGAAAAAGTTTTCTTACACACAATGCACTTAGCAGAGTTCACATCCAGTTCGCCTGCCCGCAACCAGCTTTGCCACTCAGGGTGAAGGATAGCATCAAGCCATGCAGGGTTGAATTTGGAAGTCATTATTATTTTGAAAAGGTTTACTCCTACAGTATGATATTCCCTGTCGTGTTGTTGTCCGTCTCACAACACACCCCCTCCGTGCAGCCGGGTCCAGCCAAGCCGTCGCTAGCCGAGCGGAGAGGGCGAAGTGAGAGGAAAGGGAGGGGGCTACTTCGGCAGCCGAGCCGGTCCAATGCGAGCCCATGCACGAGTGAGCGCACCAGCCGAACAGAGCGAGAGCATAGACCAAAGACGCACTGTGCTGCACGGTATATGGCGCTAATTAATTAATAATTCCCACATTTCAAAAAAGATTTCGAGATCCCAGACATTTCCCTGTCTTTTCCCTGTCCAATTCCGTTGCATTTAATTTCCCTGTCTTTTCCCTGTTCTCCCTGTTTTCCCTGTTTGCGGGCACCCTGCGTTAGCTTCAGCGTCGTAGCTAGGGGCTGGCCAGGTGGGCGGCTGCCTGAGGCGCAACCCTCAGGGGGCGCACTTTGCAAACCCACAGCCTGTGGGCCATAAATCGAGGTAATATTACCTCGATGTATTTGGTATCAACCAGTAACTGTCGTTTGGGGGCAGCTTGATTCTTCCTGAATCTCCTTGTCTTACCTAGAGAGGAATAGGTTGTTTCATCTCGTGTTCCATAGTTTCAGCTAGTAACACGCTAACTCGTTTCACATTGTATTAACTCGTTTGATATGGGGAAGAATCAACTCGTATTATGGCGTAATATAGGCGAACGAAGGCAGTAAGCGGAGTAATATTGCGGGGTACATCGTTCACACTACTTCAACAGACAAAGAACCATACACTAAGCGGCAGGAAGCGGGCGCGTAGAGCACCACTTTTGTACGTTTCGTGTAAGCTACTTCAACAGTCAAAGAACCGTACCTACACCGAAGGTTGATTCGCTTCCTTAAGTGAATCACCGCTTCGTGTACCCTTCGTGACCGGTCGAGGAAGTGGAACATTTTCGCCAGGGAGAGACTTGAGCCAGAAGAATGACTCCTATGTTGAACTTGTTGAGGGATCATTCGGTAAAATTGTTCTTATAGTTGCTGTGGGGGATGAACACGTGGAACTTTATGTTGTTCTCTAGCCGCTTCGCACATTAAATGTCTGTGGCCAAGATAACCTGAAAATTGTAGTTGGTAGGGGAGGGAAGTTTTGTGCACAAATTTCCTCTATTAAATGTGTTGCAGTTCACATTCAGGTTGATAATTGTGAGTATGTAAGCTCAGTTCCATTTAAACTTTTGTTTAAATATGTAAATTTGTATGTCTTTTTGAATTTTTAATCATGTATACCTATTTGATTGTTTATGCACCAAAATACAATGCTCTTCTATGGATTAAATTTTGTAGTGCCATTTATTAACTACCTATATATATCTGCCTGTACCTATCTGTCCCTACCCAGTAAACACACATGGCTGCAGCAGCGCTTCACAAGGATGTCAGCGCTGCAAGTGCAGCACATGTCAACTGAAGCGCGTCAGCAGCGTCTCAGCAGCGCTCCCATAGAGCGAATTATCGAGAAACGCATGTAATGCGCATTCGCTGCTCGTGTTTGAAGTGCAGCAGCCGCAAGTTGCGGACGCACTGCCACAGCGTTGCAGGTAGTCTTTTGAATAAGGGGAGATGGTGAAAGTCTCAATCGAAAGTGGAAGATATGAATACTCATTCTTTAAACATTTACTATGTGCATCCTTTGTTTTTTTATTTAATGAAATATATTCTTGATATATAGTAACATGTTTAGCCTGTGGTTCATTCTTAGACCGAAAATTTGGCATAAATGGGAAAGCTTTGACACGAATCGGAGAGACTTGGGTTCTGCCAGTAACAACACTTCATTGATAGCTTTGTGTAATTAATTTCCGTTGTACACTAAATTATTGTTATGCTTTTATTGGTACATTCATCAGTTTTCTCATTTCCACATTCGTAACATTGAGTTTGGGTCAATCCATATTAAGTGGTCCAGAAAAAGTTAAATTTGTTGCTTGGTGATTTTTAATATTTTTACCATACAATTGTATGGTATTCATTATAAAGTAAACATTTGGTATATAGTTATGGAATGACCAATTTTAATATATGGGTAAGTTCTTTGAATTCCCTAATATTCTTTGTATTCTAAGGCCTGCATTTACATTTTAGTTTAAGTTTACTATACCAAATGTTTACTTTATAATGAATAACTTGTAAAATGAGGTGAAAAACTGATTAATGAGTTATCATAATGATTTTAAAGGCATCAAGCATTACTTAAGAGGGTACTAAATGGTGCCGTGTTGATGTCGACTTCGTCGATATTTTGGTACTTTTCAATGTTTAATATCTTTATAAATAGTTGAGTCCACAAAACAAAATTTTTACTGGTTATTTCTCATTTAAAGGACTGTAAATGGGCCAAATTTCAAATTTTTATTTTTATGCCCAACAAAGATAATGGGCATTAAACTTTGGAAAATTTGTAAAATCAAGAACTTTAAAAAAATTTAATAAAAAAACCACTGAAGTCCACAGCTTAAAATTCTGCAAACTTAAAGCATGGCTTTATACCTTTCAAATAAAAAAATTACAAACATTAAGTATCTTGCCTTCCTATGTAAAAAAATTGTAAAAATTGATTTTTTTAGTTAAGTGATGAAAACTTTGAAGCAATATTTGGACCCTAGACTTAATTTTAGGTCGATACATCACCTAACCTGTATTTAAGTTCATTATTTACTGAATCGATTGGTTTTTGTTTGATTGTTCTAGGATACACAGAATTGGAGATATTTGCTTTAACTGCAGAACACTGAAATCGCCTAAAATCGGTGTTTCGTTAGCATAAAAATGGCCACTATCAGGAAAATAAAATTAAAAAAATAAAATAATGACATATGTATTTGTATTCTCAATAAATGTAAGTTCGTATGGTAAAAATATAAAAAATATTAAAAATCATCAAGCAACCACCTCTGGACCACTATTAATAGATTGACCCGTATACATGCATATTCACGTTCGTAACATTTGCGCGAGTAAGTTACGTCTTCATTGAAATGTAAACAAACGTGTGCATTTGGAAAACATCTTGTTTATTCTTGTTAATATTGGCTTTACTTTCATTTAATGTGGCAACATAGGTTTCAATTAATTAATGCCTGAAAACTGATATCGTGATTGGATGGTACGTTTCCATAAACTATCACGGCATTGATATTTAAAAGTTAGTTCTCGCAAACACATTTACGCATGGGAATGGCCGTATATATACAACTTTCAAGAAACAAACTTATCAGTTGAGAGTTGGAAATGGCGTAGGTAATTGCGTGATAGGCTTAACGTAGAGAGATGTGAGGTTGACCGTAGGTAGATGCGAAAATGAAGTTGAGTCTATGAAGACCGGAGAAATCTACCTTCAGTCCTTGAGTAAACTATTTTTTGCAGGTTGAAGCGATCGTGACACGCTTGTGCAGCGCTCTTGACGCGCTTGTGCAGCGCTCCTGACACCCGTTAGCAGCGCATTCGACATTCAAAAAAGGGAAGTTTAGGAGTGCTAGGCGCGCTGCAGAAGCGCCTTCGTGATAGCTGCAGCGCTACCGCGCAGCGCATTAGATGCGCATCTACAGCATTTTGTGTTTACTGGGTACCTATCTGAACTGCAGTAGAAAACAGTATAGAGTTTAGTTGGTTTATAGAAAACAGTACAATTCAGTAGGCTACTGTACCCATAACAGTAGAGAACAGTAGGGATCCGGTCAAGTCCAATAGAGTGCAGTAGAGTTCAGTAGAAAATCCTACTGAAACCAGCAGACATTTTTTGCAGGGTTGTCACGGTTTACATAAAACTACACAATCCTTATGTAATTAAAACAAAATAATTATCCTAAATAAGATGCTTAAATATTCACATTCAGCATTATTGCCTGTGTAACCAGCGGAACCAGCGTCACTGTCGGTTGGGTTCCTCAAAGATTGAAACTGAGCTTCCGTTAAGCTAATCAGCCGTTCCTCATGGCAGGGCAACTTTGGAGTTGCGGATCCTCCGTCTGTCTTGTATGCTTCCACCTACAATTTAAAAGATACGCTAAATACTTGGGTACTATAATTCCTAATATAATGTTTGAACACAACGGGACGAAAGCTTCAATTAACCAAAACTAATTGCAATGATATTTTCACTAGGTATACTGTCATAGGTAGGTACTCACCTTATCATCAGCTGCATTCTTCTTAGCCCTACGTTTCATATTATCATAGCAATTTTTAAGTTGCTTCCACGTCCTTACGGCGTTGGTTTGGGTGGCATTAAATGACATTGTCACCTCCTCCCAAGCTTTTTTCTTCTCTTCACATGTTTTTGCGTCAGTTTTTTTGTTTTCTAGAATATGTGAATGCTCTTTCACCAGATCCAACAGCCGAGACTTTTCCAACTCGGAAAAATTGTTGGAACGCGCGAAAGACATGTTTAAATTATTATTATTAAAAAAATATCGCGGTGTATAAGAACGCTTACGTTACGCGATTGCCGATCTTGATCGACGATCAAGTGTTGGTGAAACGTATGCGGGATTTAATCTCCGATCAGTAAATTGATGCCGATCAACGAGAGGTTGGTGAAACCGGGCCTTAATGTAAATCTTAAGTGAAGTCAAGTCTGTAGTGTAGACAAGGCATACTTCTCTACGACCGTGGACAAGGCACTTCTCTACGACCGTGAGACAAGGTAATTAGGTGTATTATAATCTTTGGTAATTAGCATTCATCGCTCCGCCATAATATTATCGTAAGTCATTTTATAGAATATGTCAGCCGGCTGTAACTGGCATAGGGGGGCGACGTAAGGTTTTCTTACGAGGCTGCCGTCGCTGGAAAAGGAGCGCCACTGATTAAATCGTAGTGCGCATGCGCCTCTTCCGCGAATAGCAGCCATCGCAGCCATTTTTCGATGCTCGAAAGTTTTCGACGCGAGAATTATACCTTGTGATCCTACAAACGTGTTTGCCTGTGTGCTGTGTGGAGTTTGACTAGTTTGCGCCTTTTGCTTTATTTACATCGACCCCTGCATCTTTTGGATTTGGACTACTCTCCTGGTTTTGACCTCTGCACCGTTTTGACTTTGATTTTGGACTGTGATTGGATTTGAATACAAGGACAACGTTCTTGTTTTCCCTCCATTGTTCGTAAACATGGCGAATTACATGAAGTGCAAGGCGGGCTGTCCAGTATCCAGCCAGCATACATTGTTCCGCTTTCCTCGTAATGCTATCAGGTAAGAGTTGGTAATTTTCTAATTTTATTTGTGGAAGTTTTTAATGTAACGTCGTGCCTTGTCAAGCTCCATTTTTATTTGTTTTATTTGGCTTTATGTATTTAATTTCGTTCGTTGTTTTGTTTTTTATAATATTAATTTGTATGTTAATACGTATGTTTCGATGGGTTGATGTTTTATGTTGTTTATTGTTTTTGTTTGAAGAACGTTGCTATGTATGTTTGATAAAGGAGGGGATTAATAAATAATTCTCGGGTTTCCAGCCGAGTAAGGTTTTGGTTTGCTAACGTTTCAATGGAATACTCCTCCATCGTCTTCAGAGCAAGGAGGGGATTGTTAAAAAGTTTGAAGAGAAAGAGACTTGTAATAAAGAGGGGCAATGCCCGAGTTTTTTAAGAAAGTTTATATTATTTTGAGGGATCCCGGCGTCACATTATCCTGACGTCAGTCAGATATGAGATGTGTGAATCAGCACTTAAATTTATTTCAACGTATTTTAGAATATGGTTCAGTTGTGTGGTTACCTTTTTATGAAGTCAATCGGGAAACCATAGAAAAAATGAAGCACAAATTTTTATGCCTTATCTCTGCCAATGTCTTACAAAACCAACGTAAGCATATGAATTGACTACTCATTTAATGTCTTTGATCATTATTCCCGCACATTAGTTATGCCAAAATCAAGCTGGTCTAATTTTTTTTGTTAAATTATTAGTAAACCTGATTCATTGTAGTTACCTGCTGGACTTGAGTTAAATTTAACTCTAATGTTTACAATTTTGTCTGTTAATGTGATGGGCAAATTGCCCGTGAATAAATCATTATCAACGTCATTATCATGTTGTGCACTGTGTTTATGTTGAGCAAGGGTTTAGTCGTGTAGTGATATAAATTGCTCTTAAGCAGCATTAAATTTTTTCCTGTTGTTTTACAGGTTTAAACAATGGGCTGATATTGCTGGAGTCCACTTTGAGATTGGGGAGAAAGTTAAAGGACTTTACCTTTGTGGGCGTCATTTCAAACGCAACCAATTCAGAAATGAATCAAGGACCACCATTGTTCATGGCGCAACTCCAAGCATAACAAGAATGCAGCTAGAAAGTGATGGTCTTCCTGCATCTCCTCATTGTGCAGCAGCATCCAATGCTGTTGATTTTGCTGATTCATCATCTCTGACTGATTCTTTTGTGGTACCACCTGAGCTCGATGAGTCGGGCATGGTAACTTCTACACCTGCTAAGACATCATGTGTAGTGAAGCTGACTTACCCACCTACTGTGGTAACTGATGGGAGTCATAGCATGGGGCCCCATTGTGAGGTGGGAGCAGTGCTGCCGGCAGTGGAGTCAGTGCTGTCACAGGGGGAGACAGTTTCTACCAGCAGGCCAATAGCTGGCTCCTCATTGAAGAAGAAGAAGGAAAAGTCGCTTCTGAAACAATTGAATTGTACTCGTTACAACCACATGACTCCAAGGAAGAAGTTTTTGATAGGAATATGCCAGAAAAGGGAGCGCTCCCTAAAGGAACTTAGAGTTAAGTACAAAAATGCCAAATTGTCTTTAGAGCAACTGACGTCAGTTACAAGTGAGCCTCTGAAATGTGTGGAGTTGTTGAGTAAATCAATGTCTTACACTTCAGCTCAGTTTGTGGCTTCACAGATACGTTGCTCATCACAAAAGCCTAAGGGGAGACGCTGGACAAAGGAAAACAAGCTCCTGGCATTGGCATTATTCAAAAGGTCTCCTAAATGCTATGCATTGTTAAGAGCGATTTTTGCCTTGCCAAATAAGAAGACACTAATCAAGATGGTGAATATGGTGCCATTTCTACCTGGCATAGACCAAAGGGTTTTTAGTGCTCTTGCACAGAGTGTAGGTGCATTGACAGATCTAGATCGCTCATGCCTTCTTATGATTGATGAGATGTCAATCAGAGAGCACCTACAGTATGATGCTAAGTCCGACAGGATTATTGGGTTGGAAGACTTGGGCAGCCTGGGACGATCACAGCAAGTGGCCAATCATGCAGTGGTTTTCATGCTAAGGGGTTTGAGGAGACCATGGAAACAGCCTGTAGCCTTTTTCTTCTCACATGGTGGCATGGATGCTGAGAAAATGGTAATGGTGATAAAAGGAGTACTTGCTGCGTGCACCGATTGTGGACTTAATGTAGTGGCGACTGTGACAGACATGGGCACAAACAATGTGAGGGCATTTAAATCAATGGGTGCATACCCAAGTGCACCATACTTCATGCATGGCACAAAGAAAATTTTCACCCTCTTTGATCCTCCTCATCTCCTTAAGTGCCTAAGGAATATGCTCCTAAAGCACAACGTGAAGTTGTGTATCAATGTTGGAGGAAAAGAAATTAAAGGGTGTGCAAGATGGCACTACATTCAAGAGGCCCATCGTATTGACATGATACAGCCTCTTTTCAATAATTTAGATAAGCTAACTAAGGATCATTTAAATCCAAATGGTTATCTGACCATGAGGGTGTCAATTGCTGCACAAACCCTTAGCCATTCTGTTGCTGCCACCATCAGCTGTCTTGTCCAAAATGGTGAGTAATTCTTGTCAAGCTGTTACCTTGTCTCTTTGAAAGCTGTTTGCATTGTTCAAGTACTTAACTGCATAACTAATACATGATTTCCTTCTAGGTGCACTCACTTCTGATGCTTTGCACACAGCACAGTTTGTTGGTTTTGCCGACAAGTTATTTGACAGTGTCAATGGTAGTGCGGTGGAGCCCTCAGGAGCTAAAGGTTTGAAGTGCCAGCTGCGTGTGGAGAGAGAGGACTTGCACTTGGACTTCTGGAGGTTGGCTGTGAAGGAAATCGATGGCTGGAAGTTCGACAGGAGGATGTCTGCCACCCTTCCTACCAATGCAGATGCCTCTGCTGACTTCGTAGTGTTCCGACCACCTTGTCAAGATGGTTGGATCACTACCCTGACGGCATTGCCACTTCTTTGGGCAGAATTGAAGAAGATGGGCTTCCTGAACCTCGAGCTGAGGGCTCTTAATCAGGATGCCCTCGAGAATTTGTTTGGCTCTGTACGCCAGCAGTGTGGGTCAAATAGCAACCCGACGACTCACCAGTTCGTAGCAGCTTTGAAGGGCTGCATCATTAATGGGCTAGCTTTCAAAGATTTGCAGGGGCAAAATTGTGAAGCAGAAGCTAACCCAGGTCATTTGCTAAATGATCTTGGGGAGTTCCTTTCTGGAGGTAAGGAAAAATTTTGTGACAGATCCTCAAAGTGCCCTTCTGACAAGGAAATTAGATACAAAGATTTTGACATACTTACTGACAGTTTCTCTGTGGCATACGTGAGTGGATATATCGCAAAAAAGTGTGTGGAAAAACTTAAGTGCTTACAGTGTAGGGAGTCTTTACTCACGACCTCGCCCAAAAAATACCTCCATAGTGGTATTTCTTTTAGGGAGAAATCAGAAAAATTGTGTCTCACGTACCCTACTTTGGAGTTGATGAGTGCTGTTGGAAGGGCTGCAACTCTTGTGGAGAATGTCCTTCCCCACTTGGCATGCTCAGAAAACATATGTTCCCTATTGAAAGATACAATTTTGGGGAATGAAATTTTCAATTGTTTAGTGAACAAGTGCAGTGACCACCCTCTGCAGCTAAAGCAGTCAATTGCTGAGTGTTTATGTGCAGTAATGTTACCCTGGTGGTGCAGAAAAAGGAACCGGGCGACAGCTGCTGCAAGTCATAAAAGTGCTATGGCTAGGAAGGTTAAAATTTTGCAGCATGTTTAGCCCAACCTTTGTTTGAGTTTTGTATATTATTTTATTTGTTTTTTTGTTTATTCTTTACACTATGGTAATTTATTGATATTAACTTGAAATATTAATAAAGTCAATGGTTGTTAAGTTTACTTCGTGGAAGTTATTCATTGCAATCAAATAAAAACACTTCGTTCTATTCCACAATGTTCAATTTCAGCTCCGACCGATTTTCCTTCTCAGGTCAGGGAAGGAAGTTACGGGGGTAGAGGTGGGGGAACCAGCATGGAGAACAATGGTGAAGAGGTAGGAGGTTGCATGTTCCTTCTTCTCGATGAGAGGATTAGTAAACGTTGACTTATTATCAAGACGTTACAATAGGAGGCCACGGGAGAAAATAAGCCACCTATTTAAATTTGCCGCGAGTTTAGTTCATCTCTTTGCCGTCACTGGAAAAGGGGCGCGGCGTCGCCGAATTTGTAACATCGAAATTAACGTTGAGACGGACACGGCTGGAATATGTGGAATATAAATTGCTTCGAGCTTGTAAGTTAAAAGTTATAGCTTATATTTATAATTTTATCTATTTAAGAGGTAAAATAATTCATAGATTATATGAGGGAATGAATATTTCATCGAAGCTAGAACGCCAGCTTGCTTCTCATTGGCTGCTGAAATTTCAAATTACCGTTCTGCAAATTTTTCCTACCGAAAGAGGCGGGAAAAGATAACATAGTTACAAACACGGTAAAGGTGAGCTTATCTCTATTGTAAGTGGGTGAAATTCGCGAAAACGCTGGCGGGACGAAAGCTCACCTTTACCACAAACACTAGTGTTCTTGAAATAATTTATTGCCCGGCTCGATTCAGAATACGGACTTGAGCTATTATGAAGTGCGGAATAGCTAGATCGTGGAATAGCGCGCCCCGATTCAGTATAGGTATATATGTAGTGTATTATTGTTGTAATGAATGATAAAAACTTTTTTTATTTACGATATATATTTTTTTAAATTTTTTGTGCCCTCCTTTTCATTGTAAAAAAAATAATTTATGTCCTTTTCATTATAAAAAGGTTGGTCACCTTATATATTAGTATAATTACCCATATACATGATAGAATACAATTTTACCGCTGAAGGAGTGAATTGTGCCAGAACACTATAATATATACTTGAATATATACACGTTATATATGTTCACGACATTCTTGGAATTATGAAACTCAAATGTTTTCAGCTTCCGCCACACGCCGCAGTTGGTGGTGGCAGCACTCACTCAGCAATGGCTCAAATGAATCGTTTTTTTTAGTTTGTGATCTTCCCGAATGAATGACTCTTATTGTTATGGTCTATCAATTCCATTTCACGGAGAAAATACTATATTTTTTTAAAAATTCGAAGAGCAATCAATTAATATTTCTCAACGAAATTGATGGATCCTTGCATTATCCGCCGATAATGACTGAAATGGACTGAACCGTGTTTAACTCATATCGACTCATCGAGCCCGCGGCGAGTCGTTCACAAACGAATGAAATCGCGAAGAGGCGCCAAATCTGCTAAAACTTTTTGTACGTTGAGCAAGTGCAGGCTAGTGGTCCCGGGTTAAATGTAACCGTGTATTTTTTAGTAATGGGTTTTGTCAATTATGTTTGGTATTAAATTATCACTAAACAATTATTCCATATTATTTAAAACGTGAAAGAATGCATATCGTATCCGTGACTCTAGAGGGGTTCAAGTCCTACGGACAGAGAACGGAGATAAATGGTTTTGATCCTCTTTTCAATGCAATAACTGGGCTTAACGGTACTGGAAAGTCAAATATTCTCGATGGTATATGCTTTGCTCTTGGCATAACGAATTTAAGCCACGTAAGTAGTGATTAGTATATTAAGTTGTATAATTTAAATATTACTTACCTTGGTCAGTGGTCCTTGGTCTTGCTTTCTATTGCATGGTGTTCAGTAAACTGTTGATTGCTTCTCTGACCATTTTCGTTTCTCCATATGGTAATGAAGGTAATTTTTTCCAGTTACGAGCCGGTCTATTGCAAGATTTGGTTTACAAAGGAGGACAAGCTGGCATTACCAAAGCCAGCGTAACTTTGAAATTCAATAATCAAGATAAATCTCAAGCACCGTGTGGATATGCGCAATATGATGAAATCACCATTACCCGTCAGGTGAGCGGGATGACATGATGATGAATGATGAGTTAAGATGCTTTATAAGTGATGTGAATTTGGTTCCGATATCTCTATTGTAAGTGGGTGAAATTCGCGAAAACGCTGGCGGGACGAAAGCTCACCTTTACGGTGTGCCTTTTGTTGCTACCATGAGATCGGTAGGGAATGTGCCATTGTAGTGTGTCTTTTTTCTTCTGCAGGTGGTCCTCGAGGGACGAAATAAATATATGATAAACGGAATGACAGTGACATATCAAAGGGTTCAAGATCTTTTTCGTTCTGTCCAATTGAATGTAAACAATCCGCATTTTCTTATAATGCAGGGTCGTATCACTAAAGTTCTTAATATGAAACCCGAAGAGGTAAGTTTGCGTGTTTTTTGCTGAATTGATAGTGTTGCTGGTTAAGATTTCAGGAAACAAGTGGTTGGGAATGTCTGTACTTTATCCGTCTTTAGATTTTGTCCATGATCGAAGAGGCGACTGGGACGATGATGTATAAAACCAAAAGAGAGCATGCCCAAAGAACGATTCAGAAGAAGGAAGCCAAACTACAGGAAATCAAAACTGTTAGTATTTCATTACTTTTAAATTTATGCGGTTAACTTTAGTGGTCCTGGTTAATGACTGAAGTGATTTAATCAGCTTGTGTGTGGAGCTCGTAAATTCGTTCAATATGTTGTCACTTCTTGGCCATTTGGTATATTACTTTGTGATTACCTGTTGGAAATTAATTTTGTTTCAGGAGATTTAATGTTAGTTATTTTTATGGTCTGTTTATAGCTAATCGAAGAAGAAATATGCCCAAAATTGGATAAATTGAAAGAGGAACGTGGTCATTTTTTGGAATATCAAAAAGTTCAAAGGGAATTGGAGCATCTCACACGTTTATACATAGCATGGAAATTTGTGTCATTAGAGGTAAGTTTCTATCTGCTTGGCTTGTGCTTCGAAAGTATTAGTCTGCTTTACTTTTTTGTGTTTCAATAATATAATTTTGTACACATAAGGAATAATACTATTTATTAAGCACATGTTAAGAACAGCCTTTACATTTCAAGACTCTTCCTAAGGCTGCCGCTTTACCCACATGGTTGCCAACCTCATATACCAGCTACAACCGTTGCCAACTTAACATATTGGCTACAACACCTTCCTCTTTTAGCTAAGGAAACAAATCGAATCGAATATATACAGGTTAAACAATTTAACACATTCATAAATCCATGCGCATTGGTGGCTTTGTGACACAACCACTCCTTGTGATGAATGGGAAAACATTGTTACGAGTAAAAGGAACTTCAATGCATGGTACATCCACAGGTAGTTGTTCATTTTGAACTTCCACGTTAGGTATGGGTTGAGTAGCATTCTGTTCAACATCATCATGGTACATTTCAAGTAGCCAATGGGAAGCAAAGTCCTTCGCGTAAGACTTCCTCAAGTGCATTGTATTATGCCTGACAACATTGCCTTGCCTGTTTTTTATCCAGTAGGAGCGAGGACTGGTATTCCTTCTATTTCCCCTCTTTCCCATTTTTCATTCCACCTATCTTTTACCAACACTTTTTCTCCTTTTGAGAAATACACCTAATTCCTTCTTGCATTTTTATCATAATTCTGTTTCATTTTTTCAACCTGGGAAGTCATAATTTTCACTACTTGTTCTGGAGTGATAAGCTTTGGTTTTAACATATTAGAAGACACTGTCAACTTTGTTTGGACTAAGCGATTGAATAATAACTGAGGGGGGAACCAGTCACATCCAGGAAGAGGGGTATTTCTGTACTCGAACAACAGATTTCTGTAATCAATACCAGCTGCATGACTTTTTAAAGATGAGTATGCCTATTTTAACGCCCATTTCAGACAAACCACTTGACTGTGAATAGTTGGGGCTGCTGGTTTGAAGAATTATTTCGTTGTTACAGAATACTGATGGCATTCAAGAGAATTGAATGGCATGTTGTCAGCTCTAACTACTCTGGGGTGACCATCGGTGGTAAACACAGTCTGTAGAGCATCTACAAGAGGATGCACTCTTAGATTGTAGCTCACACATATCAGTCCATTTCGAATACTTATCAATAATGACTAGGTAACTTTTACCCCCATGGTCACATATGTCCATTGATACTTTCTTGTAGGGCAGCTTTGGTACTGAATCAGGAAAGTGTCTGCTTAAAATTAGCAGGAAAATTTTTTTCACATACAGGACAACTTTTAATGTATTGAACTATATCAACGGACTTTGAGGGCCAAAAAAAAGAGCTGTCTACCTTATTTGTTTTTGTTTCACCGTTGTGACCCTTGTGTAATAGCTTGAGTACATAGGGACTTAGGTACCACAGTTTTGTCGCCAAGAAAGACACGGCCATTCTCTACACAAATATAATTTTGGAATTTGTGGTAAGGTACACTTTCAGGGGACATGTCTTTCGCCTTAGGCCATTTGTATTTACAGTACTGAACTATTTGGTATAACACTGGGTCATTTTTTGTTTCAATCTGAAATTGTTCAAGATGTTAGATGACATAGGTAGATGCTTACAGATGGAACTACCTCCAACATTTGAGGGTCATCCAGCACTTCATCTTGTAAATATGAGTGAGATAAGTGGTCAGCAAAATGCATCAAATTACCAGACAAATAGGTTAGTTTTAACTGATACTTCAGTAATTTCAATCTAAGCCTTTAAAGCGAGTAGCACCAATTTGATGAACAGGTATAGTCGACATGATACTAAGCAAAGGTTTATGGCCACTTTGTACCAATACAGGCCTGCCATAAATATAATAGTGAAATATATAGCGCGTTCCACATTTAGTTGACAGTATGGGGCTTATGGAGAACGCTGTTGCCAAGCTTCCGCTCCGTGGGATCCTGACAACATAGGCAACCACTTATAACAGCACCAAAATTTAGTTTCAAATACGTGTTTAATTTAGCACATAATAAGACTCATGGAGATGAAATTTTGCTATGTAAAGGTTACATGAATTATCGGAAAATAAAGTAAACATTTTTTTTTTTTTCAAAATCCCGTATTTCTTCAATGTAAGTTACGTATATAAGCTGAATAATGAAATGGAAATTTTTTTATTCTTAACGCTTCATTATAAGTTTCATTCACCTCGTGTGTCGATAATTAGCAGCATTATTAATGCCATGGGTTTCGAAAGTACAGATGTTTACTTAAATATGAAGGTTAGGGATTGATTTTTTTCGAGAATGCTGCGGAAATGTAGGGCTTGAATAAGGAAAAACTTTCCGATAATGCCACGAGAGATTTGTGGGAGAGAAAAACTTATGTCAAAGGTTGTCAGTGGTGTTGACTCTCCCCTTTTTGCTTAAGGCACTAAATGGTGGGAAGGGGTCACGGTGGGAGACTTCAAGGGTCAGCGCTTCTGGGGCCCTTGAGTAAGGGAAATAAAAAATAATTCTCCCTCATTGCGGCTTGTTCGTCATATTTTGTAGAGTTATTTCGAACTTCTCAGTTGAGCAAATCTTTTTTCCTGTTTTCTTATTATCATAAATTTTATTGTGATGATAAAATATACCACACCCCATTAACTTCCTGTTCCCTTGTCACGACCACCATGCCCGAATCACCCTTCATGGTTTATCCAGACTGGATCAATGGACGCCGTCTCTCCCTCCTCGTTTCGAGGTTCCCCTATTGCTTGTGCCTGCCATAAGCATCTTGAGCCCCGTCTCCATCCTCGTTCATTGTCCCACGAGTACCCGGCCCCTGACGCCAATTGCCAAGGTCCTTGTACTTACCTTGCCTTAGGCTAAACGCTCCCATCTTTCAGAGCCTGAGATGGGAATCGGAGGAATGGATTCGACCGTATATGGCATTACGTGGTGGAACAGCACTTCAGTTATTAAATTAAACTGCAGTAGTTATACTGGCCACTAATATTTAATGTACAATAATACACAACACGTGTTTCAACGCTTGGATCGTCATCATCAGGTATGTCGTCATACCTGATTATGATGCCCTGGCCAGCTGGTCCAGCCAGTGATCTGGACCAGCAACTTAAATCCCCATAGGCTACCGTAGACCCAACCTCCCTCCCAAACATTTGAGGGTGCCATTATTCTGGGAAGTAGGATAGGACACCAAGCGATCTAAAAGAACAAGGAAATGCCAAAATATCCCACCTCTAAAAATTCCATTCTTGAAAATGATTCCAGCATGAAACATTTTCGGGTTTGCTCAGTTACCAATTGTAATTGTCTTTCGATTCAGTGATTTATCCACAAACTTATTTATTATTTTGATTCAGTGATTAAGCAACAAATCTATTTATTAGGTGTTTTTCTTTATTGCGCCAAGCCATGTTTATCATCTGTCCAACATTGATCCACGTCTCGTCTGTGTACACAATCTCCCTTCACTCACGGTATACTTATGTATATTTTTTCAACAGTCTAAAATAGTTATCAAGCCAACGAATAATATAGTCTCTTTCAATAAGCATGCTTCATCTGCCCCTGCGTTTGTATACTAGTCTATGTCAACATGAAGACAGTATTACGTGGTCCTCTTGAAATTAGGAAGATCCTTATGTATAGATATATGTATTATAGATATCTATGGAGTTTAGAATGGTTTTTAGATTTGGAGGAAAATTTTTCAGGAATGATTCATATACTTTCCTGCGAAGTCCCGATCTTACGAAATCATCATACATCACTGATCTTGCATCCGTTTACGGTTGTTTAATTTATTTGTTTTCGAACGAGTAACCAATGCACTGTGGGATGCTTCCTTTCTAACCTTGTAGGTAGTAAACTGTGAGCACCCAGTGTCTTTCAAAGTATCTTTGCAGGCTTCGGCGACATTGGGCGATTGGTTGAAATATTAGAACACATTAAACACCATTTCTCTTTCACGGCTTCTCAACTTCTCCCCTTTCCTCCTCCTCTTAGTTTCGGACATGGGGATAGCACACTGTTGGAAATAAATTGATTTGGAAGATACTCCTCAGTGCTGTTGAACTATTCTGCATAGAAATTTGATTGTTTGATTTGATGTTCACGCATAGAAATTTGATGAGAAACTAAACGCTTACGCCCATTCTTTCCCCGGTCCCTTACACCGACAGGTCACTTCTCATGCAGATGTTTTATGGCACCTTCTTAACAGAACTTCCAGAAATACCCAATATACACTCAGTCAATGTCCATGCACTGGATAAGAATATCCCTCATACAAATTCATTTGCTTTTTCTGCCGAAAGGCACGTAAGACGTTTACCACTTCTTTCTTGGCTGTCAAATATTTTTGCTGAATGCTTCAGTGTTAATGTATTTTCATCAGTCAAGTTCTTGAAACTAGTAATTCTAATTCAATATATTACTACTGACTTAACTAAATGTCATACAAAAAACATATATCTTCGATAGCAAAGAAGCAAGAGTAATTTAAGTATTAAGCTCATTCTCCGACCAAGAATCTCTCTTCCACGCGACAGGTTAACTGGCAGGTCAGTACGAGCGGCAAAATTATGGCACGTCGAAAATATTTGGCGACATCAAAAATTCATAATTCTTTATAATCGAGATAGAGTTACGATTCTTTTACCAAAAACAAATATATAGTTTTTTCTAAATTTCATATTCAGCATATATGGATCAATATCGTGAGATATGAAAGTTGGTAGGCGACTGCTTTTTACCTTGCAAAATTCAAAATATTTTGTCCAAAAGATATTTAAATGAATACAACAACAAGGAAACTCAGTTATAAACAAATTAAAGCTAACCCTTATGGAGGGAAACTTATGAAAAATGTTTTGCATAAGTTGCTCACCTGTCTCCGCCTTCGAAGATCTTCCTTCTCCTATACCCAAACCAGCTGCATTGATATCGTTCTCCCAGTCAAGGTCATCCCTTGGAGATTGAATAGCCGAATAACAGAAGAGATAGCAGCAGAGGGGAGAACCATCACTCAAACCTTTTTTCTCGGAACAGCTTACCTGACTTCCGGGCTGGGAGAGTTATTGGGGGTTGGTTGTTTACTTAGGGATCCACAACCTTCTTTAGAGGCATCCATATGCTGAGAAAGAGAACACGACACACGCAAGAAGAACACTGAAGACAAAGTTCTAACTCGAGCACCCTCACCATGTTCCTTCACTATCTGCTTGATTTTCTTTCTTATTTTCTGTTTGAACTGCACTGTAAGGGGCATGGTCACTACATAAACTTACCACAGTAAACCACCTACTTCGGGCAAGTTTTGTTATTGAATGGTTGGTTAATGCGGTTGGAACAGTGCAAACTACGCCCTTTGTCGACAATATCACTTCGCATGGTAGACTGATATTCACAACACAGTTGAGTGCATCAGCGACCTAGATGGCAGTGCGATGCAGATGTTCTCGGGATCATGGTGGAAAGTCTTAAGGGGCGTGAATTTCAATGCAAATTTAGATAAGTCTTTACAGTTTGCCACTATCATTCACCGATAAATTTTACAATATAATTAACTCATTTCATTGATGTGATTTATTTTCTTGTGCCAGCTGTATCCATTAAGGAATCATATTTTTTGGTAGGTAATGCGCTCTTGCAACAAGTTACTCTTTGGTGGAAGTTCTCATATTTTTACAAGTTGGTAAAGAAAATTATGTCTCCTAAATGTCTAATGAATGCCTTGATTTTAATTATCATGTATGTGATCCTGACTGCGTAATGAATATTGTGTCATCTCGATGGCGCTGATTGGCGGCAGCTCTAATCACAGCAAAATTTGCTCGATTTGCTCTAATCAGGTGGAGAGCTCATAATAAATAACACGTATCTTAAATATGTAATTGTTGCTATGATAAAAAATTTAGTCTGTTTACAAATAAGACTTAGAATACTGAATGAATAACATATTATTGGTGCAAAAAATCATCGAAAAGGGAAATTTTAAAGGGCTAGCACAAAATCAGCGTGCTTTGAAATTCCTAGTATCCAGATGCCTAGTGAATACATCGTAAAGCAAGGGTCCACTGTACAAAAATACCACACTTGTCCCGCCTGCTTAAGGCCATGCAGTAATTTACATACATAGTTATCTCCATATTTCTTTTGTTCCTCAAACTAAAATGGTTGCTAAATATTTATTTCTTTAAAGTACTGTTAAGATAAGCAGATTCCACGTCTATGTGCTCTTGGTACCTACCTCTCTCCACTTGTAACGTGACAAAATTGTGTGTTGTATTAAGAAAAAAAATTATTATGTTAAGAACACTGAGGTCTGAAAGTCAAGAGCAAGCATAATTTATAGGAATTGTAACCACTATAGTTTAATTTTGTTCTAAATGTTATAATTTACTTTTTGGTGCAAGTATTGAGTGAATATTTATTGTAATTACTGTTAGGGAAACAGGTTGGACCCAAAACAACTGTCAATGTTATTGTCGTTAATTATCTTGGTCGATGTGAACTGAACTGACTAGTGATCTCTTTCGATGTATGGAGTGCATGATTTCTTATGAGCTTACTTATTTCTTTTAAGTAAAGTAATACCTTAATATAACGAACCTTGTTAGAACAAATCCATTGTTATAACAAAGCTATGAATTACGCTACTGCGGTGATGTGTGAAAACACTGTATTTTAATGCTACTATAAGACTGCTGGCCAGGCCAATTTTCCTGTCTTCACCTTCTCGGGTTGGCCAGCGTTTACCAACATTTGGACACTTCCATGACACACTCCCCTTGAAAGTAGGCAACCACTCTTTGCATCCCGTTACTTCCGTAATTTTCGTCATTTTGGGTAAGGTTCCCACTTACGTACATACATATTTACATAAGTCAAGGCTTACGTTACTCAGGGGCTGCCTGGTTACCAACATTTTGGCATGCATTTTTCACTCCTTTCGTTCAAGTTCACAAAACTTGATTGAAGAATATTATATCAGAGTAACATTTCTAAATGAAGTTTTTCCGGAAAGACCATTTACAAATATGTACTGCTTAACTAAGTGTACACAGTCGCAAGTTAAATGGCAGAGACCTCCAAAATGAGGAAATTTATGTTGGAAAAGTTGAAATTTGCAATTGAAATATTTTGAAATTCGTAATAATATACGGAATTCGCATTTTCATGGAAAAACCCCGGAATTTGTGTAAAAATTCACGTTATCACATATCGCAAGTTTTGCATGTCCCTACTGATGGGGTATTCTCTTATTAGTTGTGGCTCAAGTGGTATTATTTCTCCATAGCTCATGGTTTCGTTTTTTTAGCATATTGTGTTCAGAGTATCCTCCTTATGCACCTCACCTTGTTAGTACTGCAGTTGTAACATTCTTTCAGGGATCATCGTCGAATGCAGAAATGGACTTGGTGAAGGCTGGTGAAGATATGGAAAACCTAAAGAGTAACATAGTTTCTGGAGAGGAAGAATGCAAAAGGATTGATGAGCAAATTAAAGTTTTGCAAGCAAGGGCAGATGAGGTGCGTAATTTGTCATAAAAGAAAATTAAGAGTAGAAGTTTCACTGCTGAAAGCAACAACCACTCAGTTTTTATGTTTTCCTGTTTATTTTTTACTGCTAAAAGCATTTGTGAATGCATATCTTTCATTGCAAGTCTACCTTCCTATATTTTCATATTTGCACAATGGTTGGCTGATAATTTGTTACATTGTATCCCAAATGCAATCAATAATTTGAAAATAATGACATTTATTCTGCTGTACTTGTTTCAGGAATAGTGTGATTTTTAATGCAATTCTTCAGGAAGTGGTAGGGGGAGGTTATTTTAATCATTTTACATGCAATGAAATTGGGGTTGCAACTCATTCATTGCAGCCATCATGAAAATGACAAAATGCTGTGAATTGCATAGTGATTATGAAGCGAAATTTATTCAATTGGACTGAAGATTTCTATCTTTTTTCCTATCACAATTTATGCTTATTGCTTCAAATTTAGAAGATGGCCACCAAAATTGGCTAAACTTTTCTTCTATAAACAATTGCTTTATAGAATTACTTTGTTAGGGATGCAATAAAAATCCGTTTAACACATTCAATGCGGAGCACGTCAATAGACGTGCTCCTGGCTACACTGACTGACGGAGCACTTCAATTGACTTGGTCGTTCCATTCCGAAGCCCTTTAAATTTTTTAAAGCCGATTTTGACGACTTTCATGAAAATCGGGCCCGCATTGAATGTATTATCCTATATTTAGCAAATTTAATTTTTTTTCTACCATTGGTAAAATTATTTTTCTTCACTTAATTTTTAGTGAAGATACATAAGTATATCGAAAGGGTTCAACCACTGAAACTGGGATGGAGGTCATTTGTTTACAGGTTTCCACTGATGATTGAATAAGATATTCTCAGCATTTTCAGGTGGACATCTCTGCTTATGTTTCCTTAAGGCAGTTTGAACAAGAGATCACTTCACTTAGAATTCGATGAATTTTACCTCATTTTGAAGGAAAAACTCATCTTTCTAATGATATCAAAATATTAATCCCTTGCTGAACTACTTTTCTAAAAATTTGCCTAAAAATATAAGCTGTTTTACATGGGGTAGATTATGGCTGTGAGCTCCAGAGGGAGAAACTAGAAAAATTAGAAATTTCTAACACCTAGATTTCATGATAAAACTAATGGTTTTGTTTGGATCTTTTCCCAACTATTTATGAAATTAATTATTACTGCAGTAGCTTTTACAAAATCTCAAAATAAACCTGTTGTGAAGGTGTTTTTCAAAATATGGCCTGAAAAAATGAGTCGAGGCTTGTGTAATTATATTTATATAATTACTGTGAATTTTTGTCAAATATAATTATATTTTTGCACCATTAGTAATATAATATTTACTTCATACTACTTGCAGACGCAGAAATTAAAAAAAAATTGAATGTGGTCTCCACAATGACGAGGGGGAAATAACTTGCTCAAACTCCCTGAACAAAACAGTTTTGCCAGAACTATCCTGGTGGTGTTGTCAGGTCAATGATGTCGAGAAAGCATTGCTGCTACCATTTTAGGCCTGGGCTGGCAGGGTGTTTGGCTATGATTGGCCAGTTCTCTGCCTTATCTTGGTGCTGCTTTCTGATTATTCAGGGCACATATTATTGTCTTCCATGTGTATGGAAGATATCTATCCTCCCTGTTAAAATTCATCAGAATTTTTACAATTTCTTTATTCTCAGAAAATATCTATTCTCCTTTGCTATTATTTTGGTTTCTTCGAATGTTATAGCGTGCTCTGGTTCACCCATGCTCGGAGATGGCTGATGATTGAAACCGTTAATTTTTGGTCATCCTCTGCTTACCATTCTGCTTTTCATTGACATTCAAAGACCAGCGGGTTTTGCTGGCACTTGGTATAAGTCTTCAGATTGTATTCAGGTGGAATACTGTCCTTTGACCCAAGTAAGATGTCAAATATCTTGGCCACAAAGATGAACCTTGTGACCACGTCATGTATCTGTTGTATCCTGGAGATTTTTTCTGAAGTTCCCACTTTGAAACACCTTAAGGTATGGTCTAGATCTCCATCTTATTCTCGGTTGGGTGTTGTGGCTGGTTGGCCTCGTCTTTCTTTTCCCTCGGTCCTTTTGAGGACCAAAACTTCCTGTACACTTCCCTTTACTGTGCTGTCATCAGATATTTTTTCTAACCCACTAGGGAATCCACATTGGATGCATTGTGTGCTCGATTGAGAAGTGTGACGACTAGTGGGTTCTGGCTGGGATGGTGATGCCACATTTAAGTAGCAATCTGTGTGTATCGGTGTGGAATCTGTTTAATTTTTCTGTGCTGAGTGGCCAAATGACGATGGTGTCATGCACATATCTTAGCCACTACAATGGTGTATTCTCGTATGTCTTTTGTGCTTTCTTCTTTAAGTTCTCAATGTATGGGTTGGCTACTACCAGGGATAGTGGACACACCCATGGCTGCACCCTTTGTCTGCTCATAGTGACATTAATTAGGAAATTAATTTTGCTAAATATATTGCTGTGTCCCTAGAATATTTTCAATTTCTTGAAAATCAAAAAGTCACTACATATTTAAATTACAAAAATTTTGTTATATTTGGAAATTGAAAATTGGAAGCAATAAACATAAATCACAACAGGAAGAGAAAGATATGAATCAAAGGTACAACTTAGACCAGTTTTAATCTATGGCTAGTGGTGCACATAACTGCTTTTTGGTATTTTCATGGTTATTACAAGATATATAAGTTTGCAAATGAATGTTGGATACTTATAAAATTTACCCACCCAGTCCCCGATTAATGCTCTTAATTTGTTACAAGAAATTTGAGTGCTAATTGAATCCGCTATTTGAAGCATAAAACTACACAAGAAATAATGCTCTAATAAATAATACGTTCCAAAGATTCTGTTGAATGATTTGGAACTCTGCCAGTACTATTACAAAGGACAATTCAGCGGGAACTAAGTTGTGGCCATGGCTTAACCATATTAGATTCTAGCAATTTTTTTATACAAAAAGACATTTGCAAAATATTAGCCCTTAATAATGATAAATTTTAAAGAAAGTGCTTCGACATTCTAAGTAATTGCAAATAGAGCTCCAAACTGTGACTCAACTTTAGGTCAATCTAATGATCTAGTTCCTAATACAATGACATTTTCATAATCAGGAGACAATAATTTGAGATTTTTGAAAAATTTGGTGACATTGACATCCATTCTGAGCTCTTACACGAGTTAATTCCTTTTAAATCAAATTTGTTTCTTTGAGGGCTTAATAACTCCTTTAAAAAATTCTTATAAAAGACCAGGTCTGTATTTCACTGAACAGCCATGTTGCAGGATTATCCCTAGAGTACATAAACTTGTATTTGTTGTGCACAACCACGGCACAATGGATGAACAACATTAGAAAGGTGAAAATTTTGCAACTTTTGCAGCTTAAAAATTATGATTTTGGACAAGTAGTTTTAGGTTGATATAATTATTGCTCAAGAGTAAAACACTTCATTTTTCAAAAACAGAATTAGCGAGTCTTTTTGGTAAACCACACGAAAAAGGGCAAACATAATGGACTGTAATGCCTGTGCCTCTTTGAAAAGTTGGGAGGTTACGAGTGCAGTCTGTGCATGCACTACTAACCAATGCTCTGTGTATAATGTCATGACTGACTTCATACGTGCTAGTCGGCAATGCTAATTCCCATTAATCTCTGCTTTTACCTGAACGATGACGAATTGCGAACTAAGAACATAAATGAGAAACTGTATTTCTTCTACAACATCATATTTCATTATTATTAAATTGAAAATACTTAGTTTTTGTTGACCATTTTAATGCTTTGTCCTGATAATTAGGACTTCCATGGAAATTCGTGGAATCCTAAGTACAGCAGAATGCCTTTAAGTCTGGCAGCTTTTATACAAACCAAGGCTTCCATAGGAAA
This sequence comes from Pyrrhosoma nymphula, assembly GCA_963573305.1. Lineage (NCBI taxonomy): Eukaryota > Metazoa > Arthropoda > Insecta > Odonata > Coenagrionidae > Pyrrhosoma > Pyrrhosoma nymphula. The sequence goes on along the minus strand of OY754329.1, from coordinate 151,587,396 downwards.
TCAAGGAAAAAGTTTGGAATTTTGAATGTAGAGTCATCTTCGAGGACTCATGGTGGCAGAGATGGCTACTGCAGTTTCAGATGCCTTTGTTATCACTGAATTTTTATGAAATTCCATGAAAGTTTTGGAGAGCGCTAATGATAAGCATGGGTGTTGTTGGTTACAAAATGGTATTAAATTTCAGACAGTGTTAATGTAAAACACCACTGACCGAGTCAACATCATTCGGGGTGTAATATATTAAGCGACTAGGTGTGGGAATCGGTGCGAACAAGGAATAATTTTTCCAAATTTTCAGTTTGTGAACAACTGCATTTCTCAAGAGAGGGCAGATGGGAGCTGAAGGAAAAGGAAGTGAAACAATGTGGGCTGTGGAAGAAGTGGGGAGGGGGGAGAGAAAAAGAGGGGGGGAAGGGAAGATGAGTGGGCCCAGTTCAGACCCAGAGAATTTGAATCTTGAAAGAGCAAAATACGTGCTTGCTCCAAGTTCTTGAGTTGGAGGCTGAGGGAGGGAGCGATGCAAAATGCTGAAACAATAATGGAACTGGAGATAGTGGGAGGAGACATGGGTGGGGAGGGAGACAGTTTGGGAGGAAGGGTTGCAGGAAGTTCAGTCAGTGGCTGTTCGTGTGAATGCTGAGGGGCTTGGTACTGACGCTGATGTAGAAAGCAGGGCTCATTACAGGAGAAAGACAACATTACAAGTGGTGTGAGAGGGAGATGGGAAGAAAGGAAGAGAATAAAAATTATTTTGGGAGAAGTTGGACGATGGACAGGTCTGTATCTCATGTGATGACAGGGGATGGGTAGGGTTTTGGTACAGATGTTGAATTTGTATAGATGTTTGGTGGTTTTCAGGATGCTGAAGAGGTTTGTAGGTGTCTTTGGAGGAGGTTAGAAATGAGAAAAGACTCTTTGAGGATTCATGTGAAGCACTGGATGCATGGGAAGACTGTGGTGAATAGAGAAAAACTATTGGGATTTTTACTGAGAGGTGCTTTAGGGGATTAGGAATTTTTAAGGATTTTTTTGTTAGGGGAGTGCCTCTGGATTCCCTTGGATTAGTCAGAGAAGGGATGGATGCAGGTTGGATAGTAATTTTACTAAGGAAACCAGGTTATTGCAGATGCGGTGACCTCATTTGGAGAGAGAGTAGGGAATGGGCCTTTTGGTGTAGGAGGGGAAGCAGCTATTATAGTAGAGGTATTGCTGTTTGTCGGTGGGTTTTATGTGGACAGTGGAGTTTACTTGGTGATTAGAAAGGGAGTTATTAACATCAAGGAAGGTTACAAGAGACAAGGGGAAGTGGGAGGTGAAGTAGGCAGAGGAAAAATTATTAAGTGAGTAAGTGAAGGACTTAAAGGAAATTACTTCAAATATGTACAGTAGTCCTTACTTAATCCCTTGCATAACTTGAGAGAAGCAATTTAACATTTAATGTGTCTGCATCAAAATATGACACATGTGTTTGTTTCAATCTATGTATTGTTTATCTTCACAGGAGAAAGGTGGTGGATTGAAAGACTTGGAAACAATGCTGAAGGCTACGGAGAAAAACGAGGCAAAGAGGCAAGCTAGTTTGCGCTCTTTCAGGGATACGGCTCAAACTGAGAAAAAAAGACGAAAGCAGCTTGAGGGCAGTGTGAAAGAGGTGAGATCACATCTTCACATTGTGCAGTGATGAATGTTGGTCATTTTTCTTTAATTTGAATGTTTCTTTCTGTTGCTATTTTTGTTTTCATATTTTCAAAAATTGTGAACAAAATATAGTGATTCCCTCCGTGAAATTAATCCATCGCAAAAGACTATTCCTATGGAGATGGAAGTGGACCAATGCAGTACAGTAAGTCCTTGATTTACATCGTTCTGATTTTTGTCTGATTGGATGTTAGCAAGGGCTGTCGGAAAATTTTCCCGGTTAAATTTTCAAAAAATTTTATTGCTAAAAAATATTTGATTGTTGAGCTATTTTGAGGCAGTGTTTGTTAAGAAATGAACTGATTAAATTACCATGAGTACTTTTTACGTTATAATAATAATATTGCAATGTTTTATCATTATCAGTCCCCAATCCGAAGATTGGTTTTCTGAGGATCTCTGCTTCACTCTCCTCGCAGGTTACGCTTTCATTCTCATTTAAGTTTTCACTGTGACTTTCTTCTCAACTTTTGTGATACATTCCACCCTATACTTTCCTTGGTCATTTCCTCTCTTCGTTTTTCCTTCCATTTTTCCAGGGGCTATTAGGTCGCAAAATGTTTTCAAGTTTTTCTCTCTTCAGAGTTTTTATCTTCTCTCTCCAACTCTTTGTTGGACTCCTTCGTTGGTGATTCAGTCTGGTCGTATTATCTTTATTCTTTTTCTGATGCCTTTTTATTTACACCAATTAACTACTTTGAAATAATAAATTCGTATATCATGGCGATCTAAGTAAATTTTCTTCATTTTCAATCATTGACTAGACGTTCCTTAAGGGAAGAATTTCTTTCAGTTCTCTTAGTAGCTTCAACCTTTCCCTGGGAGAGACAGACTTTCAACTCGATACATAATTTTTTTCATCCTTTCTTACCAGGTCTTCCTTGCTTGATGGCCGATCGTATTTATAATAATTTAAACAGCTACTGTGCTTTTGAATTAGTTTTTTTTTGCCATATTCCATCATCTACATATTACATTCAGAATTTCTGTTTTTGTTTAAATATGTTTAACTAATTCAAAATTCAGCATCACTTGAATCCAAATCAAATTCCTGCTCTGATTGGTAAATATTTGGTTGCTTGAGTAAGTTTACTACAGATCAAATTAATCACACCTACTTTCTTTACCGGAAGGTTACGTAAGGATGTAATTACAGGGTCGGAGGATATTAGGCACATATGCAGCAAATCCTCTTTACAGTCTCCTCTAGATATTTTCCTGGTGTTAAATGTCTTAATATATTTGCAGTCTTTGTGCCGTGCTTCCTGCGCATCTTCAGATAGGATACCTATAGGGAGGGGCAAAGCTTTAATGATGTCAGCACCGTGAATAAGAATCTTGTGCACTGTGGGGAGCGTGGTGTACCAATGGTAAATTTTTATGCACTTTTGAGCTGTTTCCAGTGTATATTCCCTAAAATTTTCAATGTTTATCTAGAAGTTGCTGGCCAGAACGTTGAGTATTGCTGAGAAACATTCGATTATACCTTAATCGAGGCCTGTAATCAATGATACAAGGCTTGGATTGCTGAAAAATGAGCGGGCAGTGTTGCTATAATTCGAAGAACCGTAACCCTGCTTTGGCATATCCACAATCAGCCCGAGTTTCTCTTTAAGTTCTGTCCGAATCCTTGTTTTTCTTACATTGACTCTCTCCTTTTCTGTTATATTCTTATATTGCCATTTTGCGACTCCTAATTTGTAAGAAACATCAAGAAGTTATTCAAAACTTCAAATCCATCCATGCAAAATGGAGAGTCTAATATATATACAGCCCTTTGCGTCACTCACTGACTGACTCACGTATACAAATGTTTAGCCGAAACTAAAAGAGCTACGGATCTGAAAATTTTTGTGATTGTTCTTTGGCAAAATTAATCGTAGGAAAAAATGGGAAAACGTTGAATTTTGAACCGGAAGTGACCCAAAAAAATCAAAATGGCAGATGCTTAAATTAATTTTTAGCTCCGAAACTAAGACTCCAATAGAAAAATACTCCCTACAAAACTTTTATGTCTCTGTAAAACCTACAATTAATTATTTTTTGTTTTTTTCTATCTCGTATAGTGCTCTCGTTACATGGTGCCAATTTTGAATCGGCGATGGCTAACAGACTAAGAGTCCGACCTCCAATCTGTCGACGGCGTTTTATAGATCTCACCGAGACCTACAACATTACGTCCACCCTTGCCTTCTATCTATTATAGTTCGCAGGCAACATGGTGCCAAAATCAACTCGGTTCCCGCGCTGTAACTTTTGAACGGTCGGTCGTATATCGCATCTGATGAAAAATTCTTATAAAGGTTTTCAATTATCTAAAAGATGCAACTGACTGTTAACTTATAGTGCTAACGTTACATGGTGCCTATTTTGAATCGGCGATAGCTTACAAACTATGAATCGGACATTCAATCTGTGGATGGCGTTTAATAGATCTCAACAAGACCTACAACCTTGTGCTTGCCATAACTCTCTATCTATTATAGTTCGTAGACAACATGGTGCCAAAATCAAATTAGTTCCCGCGCTGTAACATTTTAACGGTTGGTCGTAGATCGAATCTGAAGGAACATTCTTGTAAAGGTTTTCAATTATATAAAAGATGCAACTTACCGTGTCGCCCTGCGCTTAGTAGTTTACTCACCAGAGGTCCGAAGACCCTGTTTATTTGATATAGCTCCTATACCATGAGTCGGATCTCAAATCTGTTTACGGTGTTTTATAGATCTCATGGTGGCCTACTACATTATGCCTATCCTTACCCTCTATGACTTATAGCAGACTTGCATCATGGTGCCAAAGTAAACTTTTTGAGAATCACCTTGTATGGTGTCGTGTACTGGTAAAGAGGTAACATGAGGTGTGAAACGAATGGAGTTCGATTCTCTGAAGTGGAAATTTTACTATCTTCGTGTAGGGGGCGAAGCCCCCAGAGCCTTGGCAAGCTTTGTGAGCCAATGTTATTTTTTTCTTTAGAAATAAAAGAGGCGAGCGAAGCGAGTCGTCGTATAGGCTTCCAACAAGCTGCCATGATAACTTCTCTACCACTTATAGTGCACTGAAACATGGCGAAAAATTAATATTATCTTGTTTTTCCTCTGTAACTTCTTAACTAAAAGTCGGAGCTCAAATCTGTTTACCGTTTCTAGTAGATCTCAGTGGTGCCTACATGTTAATGCTTTACTGTTTATCATTTATAGTGTCTTAGGAACATGGCGCCATACTAAAATTTTTTTAATCCCTCTAAATAGGGGTTCTAGGGGGCGAGCACAGCGAGTCCGTATTTATAATTCTCTTCCTTTGCCACCAATTGTAGGACCAAACACAAGTTGTTCACCTACGATGGTTTAGCACCGCACACATAGCAGCTCTGAATCGACTTATTATCCTTGATTGCATTGCAAAGTTTCCTGTCTACCATTGTCATGTGTAAATCATGCTCTATGGAACGATGCCCAGAGCACATATTTGCAGAAGGAATCAAGTCGGAAATTTCTCTCCTCACACGACTTGTTTCCTCTTATATGCATATCGTTGTCTCTAACCTTATTGGGCGACAGTATCTTGGTGACGATGTTATCGAATTTTGCCAAACAATCAGTTTTTGACCATTTTCATTTGAAGTGAACATCTGCAAAGGAACTAAAGAGGTAACGTACAGGCTTCTATCGTCCAATTGAGGATTATGAGCTTTCTGTTCGTACATAGCATAGCCACTGCTCCTGTCAGAACCCCATTTAGAAATGAGAATCAAATTATTCAAATGATCAGGTTGCTAGGCATGAAGGACTAGTTCGACAACTTTTAGCAGGCGATCCACGGTCAAATTGAGAAGTGACTGTAAGGTGATCTCAGCGGTTGATTCAGAGATAGTACCTAACAGATGCCTCAGGTGGGTTGCATCTCCTCTTGGCTAGCTTTATAGCTGAATAAGGGGTGTACAAATTGACCGGTTTATGTGACGATGCACTTTCTCTGATAAGCAAATACTGCTGCTTTGTCAGCTTTGCCTGTACAATCAAATTCAGAGCATCTTCGGGTGTCTCGCACTATGAGATAAATCTCCAAGCCTATCATTTTGCTTCTTTGATGTGCAACCATTTGTTAGAAATTTCCTCTACTTCAAAATATAGAAGTATGTATCTTCTGAAAACTGATTTTCATGAACTGAAGGCACCAATTCAAATTCCACTTATGGCTTTCTGAGAGAAAATAAACTATAAGAGCTTGTGCTTCAATTATATCCAAATGTTAATTCGCTTGGTTGACAAGCGACGTGAAACAGTTGCCACAACTACAATAATATATGTAGTAACGCTGATATTGCCTTTGTACCATGGTCAATAACGCAGCACCACCCTCAGTGTAATCACGGACTAATTTCAGTGCAGACGTTTATTATTCTTCATATAAAATGGAAGTTCGCAGCTAGTCGCGGCTAATTTTTTTGGCGCAAAGTCAGGAAGCAATATTGTACCAATTTTATGCAACCAGAAAGCTGTGTCATGCAGTGGTTTTTTTGTAGCTCAACATTTTTGGCGTATTTAGATAATGGTGGGGTGTGTGTAAATATTAGGTCATAGCTCTTCAAATATACTGCCTATTAGGCAGAAATTTGCTAAAATGTGAAGAATATAAGCCCTAATATAGAGCGAGAACCATTTCAAATTATTAAATTTCTCTTTGAATGAGTAGTGAAAAAGTATTAAAGCAGGTGCAACTTCATTCGAAAAACTGCTGTGGAAATCCATCAAAACACAAGTGTCATCATTGTGTTAAATTGGTATTTTGGTCTCAAAATCGTATTTCATGATGCAGCAGGAACCTTTACCTTTGCATTAACTCCAAATTTGCATGATTTTACACAATTTGAAAAATCGACTTGGCAGGCTAAACCGGCACTCTGACCCACTGTGCATCAGCGCCCACGGGTGCCATTCGGCACCACTTTGCGCAGTAGAGCTTAAACTGCTACAGAGTAACTAATATGTATTTCCCAGCTTTCCTTATGATGCGTTTACTTCGTAGGAGGCTTTTTTTCTTCTATAATCATTGTGCATTTTGTTTCTCACCGTTACGGTTCCTTCTGTGTGTTGCACAGTAAGAGGCTTCTCCCTAGCACACAAATTATGGTGACTCGATCAAGGTACCTAAGTGTTTTTATAAGCTTTAATTATTGTTGTAAAAATTGGATAGCGATGTTATCGCATAGTATAAAGTAGAACTTAGTATTTTGCCATGATATAGCTATCTGCGATGAGTGCATTTGGAGATGTGTAAACACCAATTTTAGCGGTGCCGAACGGCACCACTGGGCATTACCCACATCAAATCACTATCTTGGCATTACTTAGGGGTCGTACATAAACTACGTTATCATTTTTCATTATTTTTATCCCCTCCCCTTTGTTCACATCATACCTTGTGAATTGGCACTTCGTTGACAACCCAAGTAATTTTCCCAACCCCCCCTCCCCCCGACATGTAACATTGTCGCTACAAATGAAACTTTCAATTCAAAAATATTTTATCAATTATTGAATCAGTTTATTTGAAGGGATAGGTTGAAATGAGACAAATAAAGTAGCAGAACCATATATAATAGATCTATCTTATTTCCTAGTAACATTCATTTTAAATTCTTAAAGCAACAATGAATCACGGATCAAGGTGCTGTGCTCATGTACTTTGTTCTCTCGCCTGCCCACATTTCTGACTGCTGCCTTGAAAAGTTTTTTCACGAGGTCGCTGCCTTTGAAATTCAGACCTTAGAAATCTAACTGCTATTGTTGCTTTTGAACTTTTTTTTTAATGAGAAAGTTGTTAATTTCCTAGCCTCTGAGAGTAATAGGTATATGCTTTTCTGCAATTGCCCTTCGCCTAACGTTTCCCCCAAAGAGACAAAAGTATTTTTGGGAATTCTAATTCTCTCAGGAGAAAATGCCGTCCCTGATAAGCACCATAATTGGGAGGAAGCGGGTGACGTCCGGAATGGTCATGTGTGCAATGCAATGCGAAGGAACCGTTTTCTTGAAATAGAAAGTTTTCTACATTGCGCAGTTAACAATTATACTGACCATACGGACAAATATTGGAAGTTGGGACACCTATTGAACCTAGTGCAGGAACAAACGAGGAAGCAATTTAGACCTGAGAAAAATATGGATTATGACGAAAGTATTGTCGTTTATTATGGATCACATAGTTGTAAGCAATTTATCAGAGGCATATTAGATTCAGCTACAAGGTGTGGAGTCTGAACACAGCAACTGGATATTTGGTTGATTTTGAGGCATACCAAGCGAAGAGACACCAAGGAAATGAAGATTACGAAAAGCGGTATGGGAAAGCAGCGTCACTGATGTTATCAATGATGGAATATCTTCTAGCAGAAGCACGGAACCTGCCATACAACCTCTTTTTCAACAACCTTTTCACAGGTAATGCTTCTGAGGTTATTTTTACATAATATTACAATCTGGATACCATAACTTCGAGGAAATGTGAATTGTAATTTTTTGTTCAAGGAATGAATCTCCTGGTTGAGCTGAATGGTAGAGGCTGCAGTGGCATAGGTACTATCCGCTTCAACTGATTTCCGAAAGGATGCCTCCTCATGCCAAAATCTGCTTTTCAAAAGGAGCCTTGGGGAAGTTATGAGTATTGAGCTGACAAGGATGCATCAATTACTCGTTCATTGGGTAGATAATGGTGTTGTCATGGGTGCATCCACATGCTATGGTGTGAAACCTTTTCCAATGTTGCTCGGCATTCAAGTGCCACCAAAAAGAAAATTGCCGTGCCACGCCCAAAACTCTTTGAGGTTTACAATGAGAATATTGGTGGTACTGACCTCATGGACCGAGGAGTCAATCGCTGTTGGGTCGGGGTGCGGAGTAAAAAATGGTGGTGGCCGCATTATACCTGGCTGATTGACATGTGTATTCACAATGCTTGGATACTAATGCAGAAAATGGGAGTAGATGTATCGCAGTTAGAGGTAAGGAGGGTAATTGTTCAAACTTACCTTGTCAAGTACGGACCTAGTTCACATCAGGGGCAACAAAGAGAAAAAATACAGGACAACTTGCAGGAAACATACTACGATATGATGGGATGAATCACCTCATAATCCCCACTCAAAATGGAAGTCGGCGAAAATGTGTTGGAAATTATTAATCGTCACAAACCAGAACTCCATATTCAAAATGTAATATTGGTCTTTGTGTGAAATGCTTTGCCCCTTATCACTCCAAATTCAATTTGTGAAAAATTTACTAATAAACATAGAAGTTTTGAGAGATTTGACAGAGTTTATTCCTTCTCACAAAAAAATACATCCATAAGAGTAAAGACCCTATCAGCGCCCAGCGGCGTTGATAGGGTCTTTAGGTGTATAGGTGATTGGGTCCTAGGGTGTATAGGGCGTTGATAGATTGGGGGTGTATTTCCAGTTCTACTTAATATTAGAGGAATAAAATTTATAAGAATTCTTCATAGCACATAAGCATCATATTTTAGAAAAATGAATGATTTTTGAAACAAAAAAACTTTGGGTGCTGACAGGTTAAGATTCCACACTTTATAAGAAACAACACGATCTTGGTATCAGCATCTCATGCCATCATCAGGAGACCTTAAACTGTGCTGTCTGAGAGGATGATCACTTTGATCACTTACTGTAGGTTTTAAGATTAGTGGGGCATTATTATTAAAGGCCACAAAGGGTCAACAAAACAACTAGAGTATGAAGAGTTAATGAGAATGTGAAGCATTGATGGATAAGAAGGAAAAGATTGATGATTTATTCGTTATGATGCCAAATACACTTGATGGAGGAACATTTGAGGAAAGTGGGAGGATTGAGACAAGGCTGACCACTGGGAATGCAGGGGAGCAAAAGCAATTTTCACATTTATACTACGTTGCAATTGCATTCTTTAATATTGTCATAATGATGATCAAAAAGATAAAAGGAATTGGAAAATACAGGAACTTAATAAAATTATTGCACCAATAATAACTATGTTTAAAATAGTGATGCCGTGAATTCTTATGTTAGGTACCTATTTTAAGGATTCCAGGTTGTTTCCATTCCATGTTTTACTGGTCAATGCATTCATTTATTTTCTTTTAGCATCAAAATAGGAGTGAACTATTTTTACTATATTGTTGTCACCATCATTCAGGTGTTGTATTTTTACATGTAAATAAAATACATTGGATAAATAATTTGTGAGAGATTTTTTTTAAATTTTACTTATATTGACATGTGGAATTACCTTCATTTTTTCCATTGGCTATCTTTCAATCATGATGTTAATTTTAGTTTCTGGATCAGTAAGGGATCATACTAACGGATATGGTTAACATATTTTAATTATTAGGATGAAGTTGCTCTAGCTGGGAAGCTGAAGGAACTTGAAAAACTGGAAGCCTCATTTGCTGGTCTTAAGGCTGCTGTACAAGCTGACAAAGAAGCACTTGCTGCAGCACAAAGACGATTTCAAGCTGTCAGCACTGGCTTAATGGCCAATGATGATGGCCAGGAGGCTACACTTGCTGAGCAGGTCATAGGTGGGAAAACATATAAAGGAAATATTCATAATTATCTTAAGTTACATCATCAGATCATTAAAAGAATATAATCTCAATACTATATGCACTAGGTGTACCCCTAAGTGCAAGCTGGTGCAGGGGGGGCTGTGGCAAGGGGTGTTAGAGCACCAATACTGAAGAAGGGGAGGGATTAGGGAAAAGAAATTGGAAAAGGGAAAGGATGAAAATGTATTTTATAATGAATGAATGGTCTTAGTGTTTCACTTTGCTTTTGCTTTAGATATTAGTGATGTGTGGGAAGGAATTTTTGTACTAAACAGTTTGGTAATGTACAGTAAAACCTCATTAATTCGAAATTCATGGGACCACAAAAATTAGACTTCGAATTATCCGGGTTCGAACTAAACATACTTTCCAAAAATTAACGAAAAAGATCCCGTATTTTCCGAGATAATCACCGTACTGCTATATTTTTTGATAAAAAGGCAAAGAATATGCACAAAAATGAGGAGTTAATGGGCGAAATTCTTCATGTTTATCAGATTAAAGTTAAAGTTGGGGAAGTATGCACTATCTGACCCAATCACGAGCAAAATAAAAACAAAATTAATGATTTCGGGCATTGTCCAGTAATATCACATAAGGCGTATTTTCTAGGTCACAAAAATTTTCGCCGTAGACCTTTAAATTTACTGGCCTGCGCTCAGCCCATTTCCCCCAAGACTTTTCTAAGATGAAGAACTGCTACATCATCATCCTTGCCTGGCCTCCACCAGGGGAGGGGCTTGGGAGATGGGAGGGAAGGGTAGGGGTGGAGTATCTCGTCAAGGTCTGCGATGAACCCAGAATCCCTAGCTCTCCGAAAGAAGCTCGAGGGAACTAGAGAAAAAAATTGCTGACAAGCAGTGTCTGACAGACACCACCAAGAAGTAGTCCCTATGTAAATTTGATTGTTTCAGGCTTGACTTCGTGGAATTCATTTTGAATAAAAAGTGTTTTATTCAAAATGGATAGTCCCTATATCTTCAGCCTTCCTTACCATGTGATTCACATTCGAGTTTGGGGAGATGGGACAAGATTAGATAGGAAAAGCGTAAACAAATCTGAGAACCATGACTCATCAGCAATTCGGGGCAAACAAAAGAATCTGGGGAAGCATGCGAAGCGAGATGGGAGGAGCGGCTACCAAATGATGCAAGTGCTCATGCAGGGAAAATGGTTAAAGGATATCGCACCATCCAAAAAATACTACTCCACCATGTCTGGCGATCCTACAGTCATCACTCAAGGAAGGGAGGCTCGGAAGGAAGAGAGGGGAAGGCATTAGTCATGCCGTGAAAGCACAGAAAATAAAGCTATGGGAGGGAGCGGCCGAGATTTATATGTACTCGAGGGATATTTAATTGGGGTAAACAGCTGCTGGTGCACGGCGCACCATAAGCATAGGGAAATGCTCAAAATTGCTTGGCAACACTTAAAAGTAACTTATGCTCGAGGTAGCGATACCAAAATCACAATGACTTTAAAATAAGCACTACTATCGGTGCAAAAAAAGGTAGAATGCTGAACTTTAAGCATTTGCATTAAATTCTGCTGGAGCTCCATAGAGTCGTGTAATATATCGTTTTACTCCTTGTTTATTTGACTACAAAATGTATTCATTGAAAAGTGCGGTCGAAAGAGTGAAGAAAAACGCGAAAAACTAGGAGAACGGTGAAACGGTCGTCTTCTTCATCTCGTCACCGCCAAAATATGTGATTGGTGCCCTTCATAATTTTTTTACAAAGAGAATGACATCTCCACATTACAAATATTATTTTAAAATTAAATTTTACCCATTCTTTGATTTTTAAAATGGCTCAATCAATGGATCAATAGCTAGATTTCAAGTTTCAAGATGTAGAAAAGTATATTAATATTGAATATTCGTATGCTTTATGGAAAAAATATTGCAAAACATTTCATGTAAGGAAATGCTAATATTCTTTCTCTTACTTAAAAATCAAAGAATGGGTGATATTTAATTTTAAAATGATATTTATAATGCGGAGATGTCATTTTCTTAATAAAAAAATAATGAAGTGCACCAAAAAAATATTTTGGCCATGGCGAGATGAAGCAGACAACCGTTTCGCTGTTCTCCTAGTTTTATCATGTGTTTTTATTCACTCTTTCGACCGTAGCAGCTAAACGTTTACATTTAATCATTTTTCAATGAATGGATTTTGTAGTCAAATAAACTAGGAGTAAAACATTATATTACACGACTCTATAGAGCTCCGATGGAATTTAATACAAATGCTTAAAGTTCAGCGTTCTACCTATTTTGCACCGATAGTAACCAACCATTGAAGTGCGCAGCCCCGGTGAATCGTTTCGAAATAAAAGATACGTTTGGGCGTCAAGGGACGAAATTTAGCTTTGAGTTACATATTAAGCGTATTTCGAATTATGTGTCCCATAAAGTACGCAATTTCCTATTCCGTTTGCCGAGGACTGCTCACAACTTAGAATTAATCGATATTTCGAATTAAGAGGGTTCAAACTAATGGGGGTTTACTGTATCTCTAATTGTGTCTCTTCTATCAGTTTGAGAGATATGGTGTGGGGTTTAAATAACTTGTCATTCTGAAACTCTGCTGATCTGAAATTTTCAAGTACACTGCAGTAGAAACTCGAAGTTATGAAATTTTGATTTTACGAAGCAAAATCTTCGGTCCCGAATAAAAGGGTGTCTAAGTGTATGTAACAGTACGTGATATTACGAAACAACAAGGTTTTAAAATTACAAACCTCGGATCTTGGTCCCGACGTGAAAAAGTTACTCGTTTATACGAATACTTCGGCCAGACCACCAACCAGATTCCTAGAAAAGTGTTGACAATAGGTTTAATGGTAATTATTTGCTCCTCTCCCGGTAAGATGATAATTCGCCACTGCGAGGGTTTTTTAGGGCAACGTGAAGTCTCGTTTTATTGAGGTTGCTCTGTATAATTATTTTCAAATATCTTTGTGACTGAGAGACTGGCCTAAGTTTTTTTGGGGGTGAGGGTAGAGAAGTCTCCCACCACGTGACAGTGTGATACCAACTAGAATGCAGTAGGTGGAGCCTAGCCTCTCGGAAATTCAGTCGCTCCCAGTCCTCTGTTGTGTGAACTTTGTGGAAATGCTGAAGAGTTGCCAACCCTTCGTTGCGTTTGAATGCCTGCGAGAGGCCGCCTTCCGTTGCCATTTAAATCAAAAGTCGTGTACATGGCAACTGTATTTTGTAAAATTTTCATACAAATTCGAAATAAATCTCTCAATAAATGAATTGAAATATGTTTTAGGTCTATATTAAAACACTTCTGTGTAACATTGGGACAGGTTGATTTTTCCCTAGTGTTTCCAATCTAAAACAGTACTGTCCCAAAGTTACCCCATTTCAGTGGGTAATATTGGGACAAAGATAAAGGATTTTTATGAGGGTGCCATTGGTCGTAGAGTAATATCATGCCCATATTTTGAAAGAAGAAGGTTAACTTCATATAATACCATAGTTTCAACAACATAGATTAATATATGTTGACAGGAGTCATAAAAAACCTAAAAAAGTGTCCCCAAGTTACCCCGGTCTACAGCATTAGATCTGCAGGAACATACCCTGGAGAAAAAGACCAATGTTATTTTTAATTGAAATAAAATTAATACAAAGAAAATTAGTGATATGAGAGAGAGATAATTGAGATAATATGATATAATTCTCGTAAATATCTATAACGATGCACTTTCTCTCCTGAAGAATTAGATATTCTGAATCAATAATGTGCTGAAAGAAATTTAACAAAAAATAACACGGCCACGGAACAGGGGAAATATAAGCTCACACGCGCGGAACGCATCGATGCTGAGCAGTTTCCGGTTACTCACCATAATGTAGTAGACAGCGTCATTGGATAACTTGTTGCAGGAAAACCGGTCCATTTCACATGGACACAGATGATCCTTTGCACTAAGCGCACAGACTACTAAAAATTAAATCACTAGGCTAAAGCGATTTAATTTCTAAAGAATATTTGTAATGTGTAATGTCTTTCTCTCCATGAAAAACAATAAAGTGCACCAATCAAATATTTTGGCCGTGACGAGATGAAGAAGACGACAGTTTTACCATTCTATTAGTTTTTTGTATTTTTATAATTCTCAGATTTACTTTTATTAGACTCTTTACTTTAACTCAGCTTTACTTTTATTAGATATAATGAATGGTACATGTTTTACTTCTTCTACTCAAGGCTGATTTATTCTCTTTAGCTGTGAGGAATGCCATATCAACTGCTCAAACAGAAGCGAAGAAGTGCACTATGCAGCTCAAGTACTCTGAGGATGAACTAAAACGGAAAGTAAAAGAACTTTCCTCAACAGCAGAAGGGTACAAAAAGGACATGGCCAAAGTGGAGGGCCTTAAAAAAGAACTGAAAAAGCTGGAAGAACAACTGACTGCACTAAATTACCAAGTATGTGCTTTTAAAATTTCTCCCTTGTTTGTCACCCCTTTAACCCTTGTAATAGTTGCATCCCTTTAGGCTGTCCTTTTGATTACACTTTGAAAATTCTTTGTAGAATTGTAAATACATAGTTAAATTAGGGCATACAGGATTTGAGTAATATTTAATTTTGAATCATTTTTCTTTAAATAACTTAGCTAGTCTAAACTGATAGAAATGCATTAATATCTCAAATATCTCCTAAGTTTTTGGCTTATAGTCTTTTGGGTGGTCACTCAACTGGGAAAGATGGGACATTAGAGAGGAAAACATTGGGAATAAGTCTGGAATTTTGTTGAGCTTCCGGGAAAAATGATTCAACCTTTATCATATGGATTAAATTCCTGCTGCGGCCACTGCTGGCTGGATTTAATTTTGAACAATTCCTAGAAATACTATGATGTGCACTAAATTACATGCACGGCCATAGGACCCCATATCCCAGCGTGCATTTAAATGTGCGCTGGGATATGGGGGTTATAAAGGTTCAAGGAATTGAAGCTATCTCGCAGTTATTTTCTAATGTTCCACTGTGCAGAAACTTCGATGTGCAGAAAGACCACCATGTAATGAACTCTATTATTGAGATATTTCCTGGGAGCAAGCTATTTTCTCCCTTCCTGGCAATATCTACTTGAAGTGTAACTACAAAATGTGACAATCACACGTGACATGACTCATGAGTTCATTTCTTTTATCATGTGAATGTGAATGAAGGTGAATGATGTCAAGATATTTTTTTATTTTATTTTATTTTTATAATATACAGACTAAAAGCTATTTTACATATTGGATAGTGTACATAATATGAAGAGATACAAAAGAAAAATGCAACTTTTGGCAAAAATACAACACAAAACTCCCTTTTGATTAATTTTTCGGGTCACCAAGATCGTTAGTTGAGCTAACATTCAATAATGGTGACGCATTCAAATCGTAGTTGTGCACATACTCAGGCCCAGATCTACAGAAAGAGATTTGAAAACATTTTTCGATGTTGGAGGGAAGATCATTATCTCATGTAAACATAATGCCTTAGAAAAATCTAAGTATACTGAGTGAACTTGTACTCCCTCAGAAAAAGAGCGTAAAATAAAGTCGTTATAAGTTAAAAGATTTTTAAGAGTAGACTTTCCCTTCATGAACCCATGTTGCTCCTTAACTATTGTGTCAATGAACCCTTCACATACTTTGGTAGCAATAAGTTTATCTTATAGCTTAGGTATTGCACTGAGAATGGAAATAGGCCTATAATTAGTGACTAAATTTTTACTGCCCTTCTTATGTATGGGCTAAATGTATGCTGTTTTCCACCTTTCATGGAAAATGCCAGATGCTAATGACTTATTGAATAAAACAAGGATTAAAAAAAAATGATTGAAGGGTCACAACACTTGAGAAAATACAGGGCACCAAGTCAGGTTATCGGAAGCCTCACCAATAGCTTAGGTCAACTCATCAGCTTCAATTTATATCCCTGAGAGCAGAACAGGAGTAGTTAATGGGGACATTCCTTGGTGACCGATATACAGAGGCAAAAAGAAGCAAACATGTCAGATGCTTCTTCATCATTGCATGAAAGCCTGTCTTGATAAGATACCTGACTGGGCAACGAGTTAGATTTTTTGCACTTTTTAGTAAAAGACAAAAGTGCTTAGCATTGGTAAAAAGAGACTACTGAATATGGTCCAACTACAGCCTATAACTAGATCTTGACAATTTAATACATTTTGCATGCAATTTCTTAAATTCTTTATAATACATTGGTACGAAGGTCATAGCTTGCCATTTAGACCCTGAACTTTTTGATAAAAAACTATAAGCTGTTTTGAGTCTTTTCCTCCTCCAAGGTTTTTGAACAAAATGTACCCGGTTGTTAGATTTCTCATTCTTTTTAGCATTGACAATACATGGAACATAATTCACATACGCCACCTTTTTTAAAATATCCGGATGCTGCTCATTATGTTGAGAGACTTTAGTATTAAGTTCCTTGAGTTTATTTCTCTCCATTACAGTTCTATAACGAGCAATAGTGACTCCCTTAGGTTGCACCTTATTACTATTGAAAACAACAGACATCAGCTGGTGAATTCAATCTAACGAAGAGTGGCCTAGGCTTAGTATCCTCTCTAACCATGCCAAGGCGAGGTGCCATAATATTGTCCGAATCAATATTAATTTTACGAAGTATTTCGCTTACTAAATTCCGATCACGGCCATTTGGAGGACACTCCCAGTTATAGAAAATAACGTTTGAGAGCTTATATAAATTCTGCTTAGACATTCTGCTGTCACAGCATCTGGATCAACTGACACAACCTTAAGTTCAACCTTAGCCACTCCCTCATTCAGAGGAGCCATCTCATGCGCTGCGGTTTTGAGGTTAGTTATGTCCTTACTATTTGACACGGCAATATCCATCACCATTTTAAGCTCCTTTAAGCTCTCATTAATGCCCACCATGTCCTCCTTAATGGCATTGAGCGATGAATTTAAATTCGATATAAAGTCGGAGCTGCCTGCATTGGAGCATTGATGACATCGAACAACCAATAGAGGCTTTTTCTTTAATTCCAATACTTTGACCTCGGACACTGTTAGTTTAGCACACGACTCAGTAATGTGAAAGAGTTCATGGCAGCTAATGCAAGAGGTGATCTTGCTAGTTTCATTAAAGGCTCTATTGCATGCTGCACAAGTGCTCATTTTCGGGCCTGTACAGCCGATATAATCTAACACTTAGAAATAAGATAACTCCTTCCGCAGGTCACTCAATATTAAACTGAAAGCTCAGGAAGAAGGGTAGATCGTCAGAAACCCAGGGAAACACTCATAAGATAATGATATAAGGAAGCTAGACGTCACGTGGTATTTATCATTAAGTTTTGAAAACGGAATAATTCCTCACTCAAGTGTCACAGAGTTATGCGGGAAGCACAGAAATACACAGAAGTTAGCCAAGAACACCGTGAATCACTAAAAATTGGTTGTTATCACAAGAGCACATGATGCCAAAAACCATGTTGCGGGCGCGAAGTAACCAGTGGGTCACGGAAACCCCAATTTTCGTCGAATTTTAGAGAAATCAGCACAGAAGGAAACAGGAGTACTTCATGCACACAAAATAATCAAATTATCTTAGGATTGGGCACTTTTTAACACTGAAGTTGACATTTAGGTGGGAGCACTCTTCTGACACGTCCACCCACTATCGTATTTCAACTTAAATGTATCTGTTCATAATTTTTTGTTTTCCGCGCTCACACCTAGTTTCTCAATCCCTAACCTGCCATAGGCTTGTGACTTAACTAGAGATGAGCCACACTGAAAATTACCGCAGTAATTTTCGTAAATTACCATGGTATATTTTGTAATTTACAGTGCCCCTTGAAAATAACCGTAATTTTCTAGATAACTCACCTATGTTTGAGATAATTTTTCATACTGATTAATTCTCAACAAATGCTTTTAAGAGGACGCAGTACATAATTTTTTTTCCTCCTCCGAGGGTGAGGTTAGTTTTCTTGTTGACCAGTAGAGCTACCGAAGTCAGTGCCTACCTAGTCGCCGCATTTGTCGCGAGTGTAGCCTCTACGTACATTTACTTTGCGTGTAGGGGAGGTGAAAACCACGAGCCCTCCCTTCCTTTGGAGATGTTTTTGTACCACGTTCTTTGGGACGTCTAAACGGACACGCTGTTGTGACTTCAGCGCGGGTGAGTTTGACTTGGCTCATGGATACTAACTTGGCCGATGGCCGCATGGCAACAGCGGACCAGTTACTTTTGTAGCTCGGTAGTAGTACGGTGCCGAAATGATGGCATGCCGAATGACGCGCTTACCTGTGGATAAGGGATAGCGTGGTTCAATAGCATATAGGTATAATTACGGTAATCTAACGGTTAAGGTATGCTTAAATAGAAGAGAGTAAAAGTCCTCTAGATTTTTCATGGTGCACACCTCCATATACCTTCATAACTTGAACATATCTGAATGCGTATTACGTCTTTTATTTCATCCAACCCAGGAAACAGTATCGCGTGCTCATCCCTTTCCTAAACAAATTTGGCCCTCTTACTGATCCTCACTTTATTAATACTTCGCCCTATGCACTAGCCTTCGGTTAACTAATAATAGGAATGTCTTTATAGCATTAGAAATTCAATTTAGTGTCATGAAAGTCTAGTTTTTTAGAGGAATAGGACAAGAAAATAATGTATTTTCACGAGGGGACTTTCCCAACTCGACTCAATGATCATGGCCATAGACAATTAGTTGCGATGAAATAAACCCAATGGACATAAAATATTGCTGCATACAATAGCTAGGGAGAATACTACAGAAGGAGTTGACCACACTAACTATTATAGTGTCAGTCAGCACAGTTATAAGGAAAATATTGCCCCACTGCATTAACCTCACAGAAAAGTCCACAGCATATAAAGCTTCTTACGAAATATCCAACATAATATTCTGTAGTATGAAATTTTGACTTGTCTTACGTTTATGGTTAATTAAATTCGTAATAGGCGCTCAATAGTCGATATAAACATTATTCCGGAACCACAGCCGTCCGTGCATTGATGTCAGCAAGCTTCCTAGCGAGAACTTAGAACCACCTCGGCTCTAACATCTGTGGTGAAATCTAAGCAGAGCTCTACTCCATGATGAGATACAGAAAGAGAGCTGTTGAAAGAACACATCATGCTGGTTATAATTGTTTTATTTCTTTTGCGTTTTGCATTTCAAATTTCCTTTCTGATCCCTCTCCCCATCCTTACGTTTGAAAGATTCACAACGTCTCTTCTCTTGGGCTGCCTAAATACTAGGGGAATTCCGAATCGGCATTGACCGGGAAAATTTCGCATCGCCTAACTCCGGAAGCATGCATTCAAAATAGAATTGTTATAATTTGTCCACCATGGATATCTCCCAGAACCCATTGTCCCTGAGGATCCTCTCCGCCTTCAACCCCTTCTTCGTACACACAGCAAAGATGCAGAAGTCTCGCTGAGAAATATGGAGCTGGCCTTGTATCTGAGAGTGGTAATTATGCTTCCGGTTTATTCTCATTCCTTTATTCTTCATCCTATAATCCACTTTTATGATCGCCTCTTCTACACTCATCTCTGCAGCCGATGATGGGCATTTTATTTCCACAATCCTCCACTATTCAATCGGTATTTGCTCCAAGGAAAGGGTAAAAAAAGGCTCAATTATGCTGTTTCCAATGACGCGCGAGCTTTTTCCTCATTTACCCTTTCGTACTCTAGGTGAGGAGAATCAAAATGACGGTAGATGATCGATTTTACTACATTTTCGCAGCCTGTGAGAGGACGAATTTTACAGACCTGGCCAAAATTCGAGGCAGTGAGCATCTTCTGACGCATCGCAGCCCATTCCACGCTTTCCCTCTGTCGTATCATTTTCCTCTCTATTTCTTTAATTTCTTCCTCATTAATTTTTAGAGATTCCTTAAATAGTTGACAATAAATGTTAAATTCCTCAAGAGGCATATCAGGCCTTTCAGAATTGGGGCCGTAATCGAAATCAGGCTTTGTCCCCAGTTGATTAAGGAGGAACCTGCGCCCTGAAGTACTGTATTCATAAGAAGAATTAAATATTATCTGGTGGGGGAATTTAGGATTAATATATCATTTTTATATTTCTCTTCGATCTCGGTGTTTTTTCATTCGGTTGGAAGTAGCAATTGCCTTCAGCTGTCTTCTTTGGAGTGACCTTTTGTAGTAGTACACGGGACTCACATTACAAAAATTTTTGTAAAGGGCGTGCAAAGGATTTCCTGAATCAATGCTGACCACAGCTCTGGCACATCTTCCTCTATATGAGCGGGTAAGAGCAAAATTAACTCATTTCCCGCCGATAAATTTTGCTATGATAGCGTTATAATGATCTACAGGACTGTTATCGTGAATAAGGCTTCGGCTGTGGCGAATATTGTTTTGTGCTAGGTTTTCAACTTTTCATACACCCGACATTCTTTTAGTGCAAGTACATATGTTGTTTTTTCTTCCCGGTGCGTTTTTTCCATGACATAAATATCCTATATCTACACATCGCTCATTTTCTCCAAAAAACATGGCTGGGCCTATTGAGGATATCCTGTTGCAGTAGCTAAATTTTTTTCGCTAGTGCCACATTTTAGCATTTCCTAACTCGACAGCTTTTATGACCACCATTCTTAAGCGTAAAATGTTATCGGCGAATAATTTTATGTATGGCGGTATTTTTTGTATGTATGGTTTTATGTTTTTGAAAAGTATGATGGATGTGCTTTTACCTTTGCTCCTCTCTCCATCGCGCTAAGTTTTCTCTCTTCCATATTTTACTCGCGGCAGACAAATTCAATTTAATGCTACTATACTTCTTATTTATACGCTGATTATCAGGAGGCATTTAAATGATAGAAGGTACAAGTATAGTAAGCTAACAATGCTGTAGGAGGCAATGAAATCCTCAATGTAGAAAAGTTTCTCTTAAAGCGGCCAATGCGCGCGTTAGGGAAAACTAAATGCAAGAGCAAATAGCCCAACAGCTGCTGCTCTTGAGCGACAACCATGTTCCCCTCACGCTTATTTCCCCTCTCGTCCCGCAAGCGAGCAGAGAAAACACCATATCTGAGATAGTGTGTTCAATTTCTGATGGAGTGCTCGCGGCGAGAAAATGGAGAACTGCGAAGGCAGTGGGAGCTATCATAAACGCCCATTACCGCGCTGGAATTCATCAAAACTCACGTTCGATTTTCCTAAATTATGCATTTATTTGATAAAATTTCGCATCGGCAGTTGGCGTATCAACTACACACAGGTAACTGTTGGGGGCTACCTAGCCATATATGGCGTTCCTTGAATCGGCATTCAGCAGCATTTCGTGCAAATAGCCTATATTTGTTATAAAACCCTCCTTCCAATAATGGATTTAGAAAAAATTAAAAAGGATACCCCCCAAATATCCCTCATTGGCTTCAATAACACAAAAATCTTGAGTTGAAATAAGCAAAATTGACTGAATGAGAACGGAACACAAGAGAGTCTGCAAAATAGGGGTGTACGGCGTCCTCTTAAGCCAAGTCCATACACATTCCCTACATGTTTAATTATAAATTGAGGCATGAAAAACTCATTTTTGGAATATTTTAGTTAAATAATTTACTAATTGGATTGTGGAGTAATGTACATATTAGAGTATTCTTCTTGAAAATTTCTCATACTATGAAAAAAGAAAGCCTAATAGTATGTTGCTGCCATATTTCTTTTTACAATTTTTAAAAATTCTAATAGATTAATGTTGTATTAGGTGTAGGGTTAGCATACGTTCTCATTTATGCGGACATGTCCACATCTTCGACTTCTAATGCACAAAAATGCAGTGTCTGTGTACATTTTTACGATTTCTGCTAATGTATGCATTTTTTTATTTGTGGGAAATAAGATGTTTTGATTTTTGTTTTCACCTCATATCACCAACTAGTTATATATTTTTTATATCGATTATTGAATTACACCATTAGCAATCTTTTAGGGTGTTTTCGATTTAGGGCTATAGCCGGTGATAGACACTATCGCCGGCTTCATTTTATGGCGCTTCGTGGTATGCTATTTTCTCTGTACAAAAACTTAATGAACTCTTGATAGATGGCACTTCTGGTCTACCATGGGTTGAAAATAGTTCATAGTTTGGCTACCAAGTTGCTCTGTGACACGAGGCAGCAAGGCCATGGATATAAAGGTTCAGAAAACTCAAGGCGACGGCCATTTCTGTCAATACGACTACACTTGCCGCATGATAACCACCTCCGTTACTTGCAATGAAAAAGTTTTCGTAAAAATGCGTCAGTAGGCTTTATGTAACATGTATATTTTCATATTTGGGATTATAAAAATATATGAATGAAGACTTAACTAGCTGGCTGAAAAATAAAAGTGCATGGAACGGGGTCTTCTGATGTTAAGCGAATAAGTTGACCATAGAAAAGATATCAAACGATGGCACGGGAGTCAATCATAAAAAATGGTACCTATGTACCAATTCGAACTTAGAAATAAAGCTGTCACAAGCTGTATTAATTGTTAAATCGAAGTAATTGACTTCATACCGCAATATAGAAAAAATACTACACTTACAAGGAGACATCGTGTGACTTATGTTTGGGATCCAAACGAGGCAATTATTTTCTGAAACTATAGAGAGAATGCGGGAAAATTGGAAAAGTGTGCCTTGGGAATAAGCATTTCAGCAGTGGAAATCAATGGTGCTGTGACGCCAGAATCAACTCGTCAACTTTCTGCCCTTGGACAAACACCAGCGACTACTACTCAGCAGTCTGCATCTGGGGCAACACCTTCACCTGAACCCCAACCTTAGACATTGGGAATACAACAGCAAGGAGGTCTACTGCGCCTGAACAATCGAAGAAGGGATAGCAGCTGCAGCAGCGATGATACGAGTGCTGAGTTCTTGCTACAACACTCTGAAGAGAGTGAAACTTTCAGCGATTTGGAAGAACAGCCCACTCAATCAACATCACCCCCTCAATCTTCAAGTTTCCTCCAGAACCTTATGGTGGGCGACTACGTTCTGGTGAGATACGAGTATGGGCTTTATCCAGGACGGATCATTGAGATAAAAAATGAGGAAGGAGTACTCATCTCTGCGATGGAGAAGTCGGCCCAAAACTGGAAATGGCCTGCTAAGGATGACCAAATTTTTTATTCGAAGGATGAAATCGTTCAGAAAATCAACCAGCCTACTCAACTTGGCTGCCGGAAAATTTTCAAAGTTCAAGAACTAATACTTTACGTACAAATTTTAAATTCACTTCGGTAATTTATTTATGTTAAATTGTTTCCTACCTTCCTATCCAAATTTGTCTATTCTCCCTAACAAATCATGTTATTTTAAATCCTATTATTTTCCCTCTATTGCTGTATTTTGTAAAATTTTCATGCATATTCGAAATAAAACCTCTCAATAAATGAATTGAAATATGTTTTAGGTCTATATTAAAACACTTCTGTGTAACATTGGGACAGGTTGATTTTTCCCTAGTGTTTCCAATCTAACACAGTACTGTCCCAAAGTTACCCCATTTCAGTGGGTAAGATTGGGACAAAGATAAAGGATTTTTATGAGGGTGCCATTGGTTGTAGAGTAATATCATGCCCATATTTTGAAAGAAGAAGGTTAACTTCATATAATACCATAGTTTCAACAACATAGATTAATATATGTTGACAGGAGTCATAAAAAACCTAAAAAAGTGTCCCGAACTTACCCCGGTCTACAGCATTAGATCTGCAGGAACAAACACTGGAGAAAAAGACCAATGTTATTTTTAATTGAAATAAAATTAATAAAAAGAAAATTAGTGATATGAGAGTAAATATGGGTAGAAATTTGGTATCCATTTCCAAAGATAAGAGGTGAAATGAGTGGGGGGGGGAAGGTTTATATTCACAGGGAGGCTATATTCAGACATGTGGTATTTTTCAACCATATTACTCGGTGGCGATCGTCAGGGAAAACTGGGAAAACCTGGAATTGTCAGGGAATTTTGTATTTCTGGAAGAGTCAGGGAATTCTCGTAACAGTTAGGAAGAAACTGGGATAGAAAATTCTCATTATTTTTCTACCATCACGTTTATCGGCCAGTCATTCCCACCATTAATTTCACCAAAACATTTCACCAACTTAAACTAATGTCCATCGCTGGCGTGCATGGAATAAGCACAATCAATTCGTGGAACATTCAGTTGTGAATCAGACATACAATGTATCCCTTTTGCGTATCCGTAATGTGATATTTGCTTTGTAGTGTTAAAATTCATGATCATAATGCATCGGAAAATGGAAAATATTTGTTCGGAAAATTTTACCTCTAGTTTTTTTTTAACTTCCGAGACTCAGGTCAAGAGGTAGCTGGAGCACACTAGCTCGTAGTAAATACATGCTTGCAGTTCTAAATATACGAGATGATGATTATTTAAATAGTAATATAAGTATGATCTCATGTGTAAACAAAGTCTTACGCAAGATCATCTTTGCTTCTCATACGCCCCTTAGTGAGACAGTGAGAAGAGCCCTCCTTCCCTCCCCTCCTTTCACGCTCGACTTAATTATTGAATTACCTCCCTCTATTAGCTCCCTCTCCAAGCAATTTAGTCAGGTCACTCGAAGCAGTTAAGTCACAAACCACCTCAAATATGATATTCCTGATTATGATGCTACCGTTGCCAATTGCCTCTTGTTGTCCTCGCTCGAAGTGGTGTTTTTTTAAACTAAATGTGTTTACATTTTTTGATTCTCTCTTGCAATCAAGGGGTTACAACTACTTTAATCAAATTGTTATTTGATTTTGAAGGTCACTCGCTCCATCCAATTTTGATACATTCCAACAACTTGGCTTTGGTTTGTATTTTTCATGCACCTTAGTGATACCTGTGCTGGAGTCTGCCAGTAAATTGGCAATTGACTTTCCCTTCAATAATCATCATCTTCTCTGAACTACCATGGCGTGCTACCTCTTTCTTGAAGAATTTTGCTTTGTCAATTTGTAATTTTACCAAAGGTAACATACACGGCAACGGAAATATGTTGCACGACTGCTGATTAGAGATGGGAAAATTACTGTAATTTTCATCTGGGGTAAATTACCGTGGTAAATTATGGTAATTTTCGAAAATTACCATAATTTTCCAGTATTTTTTAGTTCTAACCATTTAACAGCAAATGTATTGTTAAATAAGAAAGCCAATAGCAATAGGATGGGAGAAACGATGTTTAACCATACCTAGTACAACATTAATCTATTAGAAATTTTTTAAATTGTAAAAAGAACTACGGCAGTCACATGCAATCTGGGTTTCTTTTGTCATAGAATGAGAAATTTTCCAGAAGAATATTCTAATACATTACTCTAATACATGTTATAATTTAAGTAAAATATTCCAGAAATGAATTGTACATGCCTATATTTATTATTATAAACACTTAGGAAATGTGAACTTGGCTTAAAAGAACATGCTGGGAATTTATCTGTATGAAAAATTATCTCAAACATAGGTGAATTATCTAGAAAATTATGGTAATTTTCAAGAGGTGCAGTAAATTAGGAAAAATATCACGGTAATATACGAAAATTACCGAGGTAATTTTCAGAGTGCCCCATCTCTACAGCTGATACACGGCCGTGGAAGCAATATAAGCTCGCTCGCCTGGGTCGCCTCAACGCTCGCAATGGTTCAGGGGCTCACCATAATGCAACACTGTTATATGCATAATTCAATATCCTGCTGTAGGAAAGCCTTGTGTGTAAGGAAATGTTGTAA
The DNA here is from genome assembly GCA_963573305.1 of Pyrrhosoma nymphula. NCBI lineage: Eukaryota > Metazoa > Arthropoda > Insecta > Odonata > Coenagrionidae > Pyrrhosoma > Pyrrhosoma nymphula. The sequence continues at coordinate 151,561,263 of OY754329.1, read as the reverse complement.
TTTTGTAGACAATGAAACGGCCATTGTGACGGTGCACAGTGATCGGAAATCGAAAATAGCCGGACATGATCCAAAATTGCTTTTTTTTTGTTGATAGACTTGAAACATGGCACATATACTCACAAATGATTACTTATTATGAAATGGTAAGTCATTTGCCATAGGTCTTACCCGTTACTTAGATACGGATGCTCAAACATGACCAACATTCCAATAAAACACCCGTTTTGATTTTTCTTTTAAAATCTTAAAAGTTAAGCAGATAGTGGAGTTGTGGAAGAATTTTAATGAAATAAAAAACAATACCATTTGTGATAATGGTACTTTTCCTGTCCTATGCATAAGTTTGAGATAATGGTCGATATTTGGGTGCTCAAACGTCACAAAATGGCGGATGCTTTTTTCAGGCAAAATTTCACACTAAGTAGTCGTTTTAATTTGTTTCATGAATTTGCTCACGGAGATATTTGTACAGAGTATTAATTGAAGACTTCTTAAGGTTATTCTGAGACAATCTTCGAAAAATGTCAGCATATTTGGGGTAGCGGGTGGGGGTGAGATAGTAATGTCCTTCGCCTTGCCAGAGCATTCAGGGTAAGAATGGACCTTCCTCAGTGTGTTTTTTCATTAGGATGTACATCTACATCTACATACTACCCCGCAAGCCGCCTCAATAGGCGTGTGGCGGGGGGTGTTAGGACACCAGCCGTTTACATATAAAAAGGAAACGCTCTATGAAATTACGCCTTGCATTTATTAAAGTCCCTTATTGTTCGGGGGAAAAACGAATTCCCATACCTATCCGTTCGGCAAAATATCTCTCTTAATTTATCGTTTCTGTCGGACCTGGAAATATAGTGGGGTTCTAATATGATGTTCTCCGTGTCGCTCTGAAAGGTATCTATTCTCAATTGCTCAAGTAATCTAAGCCTAGCGCGCAGCCTCCGAGTCTCTAGCGGCTCCCAGCCTAATTCGTTTAACATCTGCGTAACGCTGTCTGTACGCCCGTAGCAGTTTTTGACGAATCGCGCAGCTTTCCTATGTATTTTATTAAGTTCCCGAATTAATTCTTTCTGCACCGGATCCTATATGCTTGCTGCATATTCAAGGTGTGGCCGGACGAGTGCGAAATAACACCTCTCTTTTACTTTTTCATCTGAGAATCTTCCCACAATACGCTTGACGAATCCTAGCTTCTTCAGAGCTCTGCCACAAATATTTCTTATATGTGTTCCCCACGATAGGTTTGAGGTTATCGTAACTCCCAGATACTTAACTTCATCTGTCGCCGTTATCTTAACACCATCCACAGCATATACACGGGGATAGTTGGACGACCTCCGCAAGAAATGTACCGCCGCACATTTGCTCAGATTAAGTTCGAGTCCCCACTCTTGGCTCCACACATGAACGTTGTTTAAATCCGATGATAGAATTTCAAAGTCAGAGTGATCATTAATTTCGCGATAGATGACAGCGTCGTCAGCAAATAAACGTATTTTACTGCTAATTCGAGAGCATAGATCATTTATGTATATAATGAACAAAAGGTTACGCTTCCTTGTGGGACACCTGATGTCACTTTAACTGCATCAGAGCTAATTCCGTCAAGAACTACTTTTTGCTTACGATCACTCAGAAAGTCGCGTATCCAGTTTACTACTGTTTCGTTAAGGCCGCATGACTGTAATTTGTATAAAAGTTTGTTGTGAGGTACCGTGTCGAAAGCTTTCTTAAAATCTAGGAATAATGCGTCCACTTGTGTTTTCGATTCACCAGATTTGAGAACGTCATGAAGAAAGAGCGCGAGCTGTGTTTCACATGATCTACCTTTCCGAAAGCCGTGCTGACAGCCATGAAGGAAGTTACGACTGTCCAGGAACGTCATGATATTGCTAACGACGATATGTTCGAGTATCTTGCCTATAATAGACGTTAATGAAATTGGTCGATAGTTCCCTGGGTCATGTCTGTTTCCCTTTTTGAATATCGGTGTAACGTTTGCAATTTTCCAGTCTATTGGTATCTTTCCTTCAGACAATGACTTCTTGAATATTATGTCTAAGAACGGTGCGATCTGTGGCGCTAATTCCTTGAGGACACGCGCGGGTATTCCCTCCGGACCCGGAGATTTACTATTTTTGATCGACTGTAGCTGTTTAGTTATCCCATCACATTGAATAGTGATTTCTTTCATCGGTTCCTCAGTGAATGAAATGTCGAAATAACATGGAGTATCGTCTGTAGTGTATACACTTTCGAAGTGGGAATTTAACGTGTTAGCTTTGTCAATATTATCGGTGACAAGTTTGCCATCTTTATCAAATAACGAATCTACGGTTGAAGATTTTCCCTGAAGCTCTCTCGCATATGACCAAAAAGATTTCGGATTTTCTTCGAGTAATTCACCAAGTACTTTTTTCTTGAAATTTCGCAATGCAGTACGCATTGATTTCTTGGTTTTTGAGCGTTGTGCAGCGTAACTTTCTTTTGCTTCAAGTTCCTTCGATTTGTCACCTAACGTAATGGACTTTTTGAATAAGTTGTACAGTTTTCTCTGTCTCTTAAGGTCCCTCCTAACATCATTGTTATACCAGCGAGGTTCTTTGCTATCACATTTCAATTTTCGCGGAATATATTCGTTGATTCCCTGGCGTAGAATTTCTAAGAAATATTTCCATGATGCATCAGTGCTTTTGTCCTCTGTTTTAGCTACGAAGTCAGTGTACGAATCATTAAGCATCTCGCCAAATTTTATGAAGTTGCATTTATCAAATAAATAAATATTGCGTTTCGGTTTTACAGCTGACTCTACTTCAAGTTTTAAGGCTGCAAAAATTACTCTGTGATCACTTATGCCATCAATAATATCGAGTTGTTTTATCAACCTAGGATGGCTTACTGCAAAAAGGTCTAATATTTTATTTCCTCTCGTAGGCTTGTCAACTACTTGGGCGAGTGAGTGCTTAGTAAGTGTGTTGAGTAAGATCTCGCTGATTTCCCTATTCCTTGAATTTGGCTTTACAGTGTAAGAATCCCAATTTATAGATGGCAGATTAAAATCTCCCCCAATAATGATTACACTTTTACTGTCTCTCAAAGTAAATGCGGATATTTGATTTTCTAATTGGTAAATAATATCAGCTTCGGAGTTTGGAGGTCTATAAAAAGAGCAAACATGTATACTCCTTTTGTTTCGTTGTTTAATTGTACACCATACGCTTTCTATTTCATTATCAGTTATTTCATGGGCGGTGCTGTGTAAATGTGATTTAACTGCTATAAAAACTCCGCCTCCTGTCCTATCGCTTCGATCGCATCTGTAGATTTTATATCCTGGAGGAAAAACTTCGCTGTCACTTATATCCTCTGTAAGCCAGCTCTCCGTTCCTATGACCACGTCTGCGTCCTGAAATATATGCTCGATTTCAGCGCGCTTGTTTTTAACGCTACGGCAATTAACTACTACAAAGTTAATGTCATATTTTGTAGATTGAGTGTCGGTTGGTTCTTTTCCACGCTTATGGGTATTAGGTGGGCGAATTTCACTGGAAGTGCTTATTACATTTGATATAATTTCTTTCGCTGGAGTACGCGTTTTGGGAATATTGTCGCTATTTTCCGGCTTTAGTCCTTCTAAGTTTACTTGGATATGAACATTTTCGCAATGCGGACTTCCTCGGAGGCTACGTTCGGTTAAATCTTTACAAATCCCACTAGATGACCTACCCTCTAGTCTAAAAAATATCTGCAGTGCTCAAAAATCCTACGAGCCACCCGTTCAGACGCCTCGTTGGAATAATGCACCCCAGACGAGTTGAGGGGAGCCCGGCACGATCTAAGCACCGGCCGAAGATCCACGAACTCTGCCCCAATGCTCACACAGAATTTCCACAGCCTCTTGTTGATCCAGGCAATCCTGTCCCAAACTCGAGGGCCGCAGTCAGTCCGTGGAACGATGCTGCAGATGGATAGTCGCAGATCGACACCAGTGCCCCTCCGAACGCGTTCCACCTCCTTGTGGAACGCGTTCGGAGGGGCGAACGCGAATGTACTTGTAGCATGTAATGTATTGATTTCAGCTTTTCAAATTTTCTCAGTTTTGATGAAAATTTAATTCAGCAGAAATGAATTATTCCAATAATAGGTAACCTTGTGGCGATCGGTCAGGGAAATTGGTAAATCTACCAGGGAAAAGTCAGGGCATTTAAAAATTGGATAGCAGTAGCCTCCCTGTTACTGTTCATAACAATAATACCAGTAATGAATAATAATACTTAATGAAAGGGCTAGGTAGTATAGACTATATGGGGTGAAATGTGGGATTTAATGCTTTCACTGCATATGGGGTGAAATTCGTCCTCAGTAGTGTGTGTTGTGGAGTCACCTTCACATATAAGACAGGTGATTTTCTAGTGATTTGTTTTGGGAAAAAAAGGTGTTTTATTGTAAATTACGCAATTCAAATGAAATTCAATCATCAAATAAGTTTAACTCATTGTTTGATTTTAAATATGATGATGATACATATCTGAAAAATGCTATTATATCATGCATTTTTGCAACCTTTTGTTTTACACACTTTCATTTCATACTCCCTCTTTTCTCTTGGTTTAATCTTTTAAAAATGTATTGAGTATTAGACAGGAATGTGAATGTCAGTTAGTCTTGGATTGTTTTTTTGCATTATTATTATTTTTAAGACCCTATGGTTTTCCCTTTAAAATCAGGGGAAACTTTGTTCAATCATAGTCAATAATCTGTAATGATATTTATTTCTCAGGAAGGTAGAGATGAGGAACTGGAGGCTAATAGAAGACGACTAAGAGCTGAAATACAGCAGGCTGCAGAGAAGGCTGAAATTATCGAGTCAAGGTAATAAAAAATTGCCATTGTTTTTTTTATGGAGAAATTCCTCTTATTTCACTCTAGTTTACTGTAGAGAATAAAAGAAGGCGGGAGTTCATAGAAAGTTGGACAAGCAGTCTTGTCAATCAACCTACAAGATTGTTGGTGTTTGTATGTATGTATCTGCAAAATATGCTGCTAAGCTGATTGATGTTGATTATTTTAATGTTGAGTTACATGTTGAGTGTGCATTCATGGCCATAAAGAACCTTAATCTTATTATGTTGACTTTTACCGATCTCCAAAAGGCAGCCTATACACCTTTTGTTAGCATCTTGAAATGGTTTTTAAGAAACTATGCCGGTCAAATGCCAAAGTAGTTCTCACTGGTGATTTTAATATGGGTATTTGAGACAAAAATAATGACAGTGAAACTTGTGGTAAATCTTAAGTCAATTGATAATATTGCTACAAAAACTCCCCTGGAGCTTATATGTGCTCGATCATGGAGTAGGTATATCATATCTGACCATCTTGCTGTTTTTTGTTTATGAATGTGAGCCCAAAAGTACTAATGCAATATATTGATAGTTACCGTAAAGAAAGCATGTTAGTTACCGTAAAGAAAGCATTAGGTACAGACCAATGACTGCAGAAGGTCTAATCCAGTTTAAACTTCAAATATCTGAACTAAATTGGGATAATATTCTCCTGCCCAATGAAAATTGTTCTCGTTTCACAATTTTGCATAAATTGTTAGTTAGCTCTTATGAGGAGTGTTTCTCATCAAAGATTTTCAATAAATGCTATCTCTAAAAAAAAAACGTTCAACGTAGCTGCTACACTGACGATCTGGAAACATAAAGAGCACACGTTGTACATTTGCGCCTAATGCTCAAATTAACACGTTCCTTGCCACTGTTTTTTCGCCAATTTCACCTACTGCACCAAAATGTTTTTTTGTTTATTACAGTAGAAACTCTATAATACGAAGTCAGCAGGACCAAAAATCGGCACTTCGTAATATCGAGTTTCGTAACATCAAACCATTTAAAGAAACAGCGAAAAAAATAATTATTTTTTCCCCCCTAACTTTTGTGGTCTTTGGCAACGTTTTAAACCATATTTGGTCCTTATTAGTCAAAGCATTCTTATAACAATGCCTTTATATCATAAACTTTTACTCGTAAAGGATCGTAAAATAACTATCACCTCGTTGTTTCTCTATGCAAATATTTTAAGTCGGCGTGTAAGAATTTTAATTCATGATCGCAACGTGTTACACTCATTGTGAGGAATCTGAGATGGGCCAAATCACGTATTTTAACTTCTGAGACTGAGATAGTAGCTGAGGCACACTTGTACAAGGAATGGTCCTCAGAGTCTGTAGAGACCAGCAGGTGGTTGGCTAATACAAACTACCCTCGCCTGGCTGTGTATGAGAGACAGAGAGACACTCTCTTCCCTCTCCCCCTTCCAAGTGGTGGAAAGGGCAAAAGGGGAAGGGGGCGCACAGCTCTGGATGAGCGACGTCTTCCTAATTGCAGAAACCACTTTTCCGGAGACCAACTACGGGGACCTTTTTCCGAAGGATACCCCTTCCCTTCTCTCGCAAGTTTAGCAAGCAAGGCAGGCACTCAGCTGGAGGATGGGTGACCACACAAACAGGCACGCATGGGCATCTACGCCACTCGAGCAATAAAAAAACGGGCTGGAGTCGCCCGGGTTTTCTGACCACCTGCATGTCTCTAAGTCCGATCCCTCCACCCAAAGCTATAGCCCCACCCTAAGCAATTGTCTACTATAGATCCCTCCACCCCAAGCAAGTATCACATGTCTGCTCTCCAGCGATTTATGGTTGCCCCTCGGGAGTTCCGGAGTCCCCTATCTCCATGCTTACTAGCCCCCTCTCGAAGAAAACGAGGTAAGGTCACCGACCATCCCAATGCCCGAACAGGTGATGCTTACCTCCTCTACGCTTGCAGTGGCGTCCTTACCGATGAATTCTTCCGATTTTGAAGCATAGTCTAATAACTTGGTTTTTCATAATATTGTGCACTGTGTAGATTCTAACGCCAGAGTCCGCCGCTATATTAGCCACTGTGTCTCCCTTGGATGCCCTTTCAATAATCTTCAGCTTCTTTGAAATGTCCTACACGAAGTGCTTTCTATTTTTTGAAGAAGTGGACCTTTTCAACCAGTTGTATTGCTGAAGAAAACTTCGCGAATATAAAATGCCTGCGGAAGCCCAAGTCGCGAGAGCGCAGAGCAGTGATTCAGAGGGATCAGGGTAATGCAACTGCGTGACTAAACAGGCTGCTGAGGAGGATGGAGAGGAAGAGGATGGGAGGGGGTATGACAAATGGGGTGTGATTCGGCATACTTTCCATATCGCTGTCAGTTAGTGATATACTAAGCTTTTCATTCCCAAGTCTCTTGTCACTTTGATGATTTGTGCTTAAGAGTTCTGTTCCGCAAAATATTACTCAAGTACGAAATTAAATTATTATTTTTTATTTTTCTATGCATAATCTTTTCGCCGTCATTTCACGTCGTGGGCGTTGGGAGGTATTTTGAACACGATTTCATCTGATGACATCCTTATTTACAGACTTAGATAAGCTAAAACATAGAATATCATCAGTGTGTTCGGCGCCCTGGAAAACCTTGAAAACCGGGAATACTCAGGGAAATATTTTGTCCTGGAAAACTCAGGGAATTTTTGCATTTTTCCGAAAAACCCTGGAAAATGCTCGGCAGCCGATTTCCATGAAGGCAGAGAGATAGAGGTTTAACCAGCGCCTTTGCTTGCATTATGCTCGGCTCAGCGTAGCCTTGCGCTCCCTGTTCATTTCATAGTCTTTTCGTAGCTGTGCACCCGCCCGCAGCCTGTGCTTCGTCACCCCACCACCCTTACAGTGCAGTAGCCCTCTCCATTCGCGCAGTCCGCAGTCGCAGATTGTATAACAAGGCAAATTCCACACGGAATATTTTCGATGTAAAATGGCCGCTAGGAATGGAGGAGCGGAAATACATTTTACTGTCACTGCGTGTTGAAATCACGGCTCTCGGGTTCGAAGCCGACAGGGCTATTGTACAGGGGCAACCCCAGCTAATTATAATTCGTGTATTGTCCAACAAATAAAATTTTGTCCTAATTGAATTCTTTCGCGAAATTTCGGATAATTGTAAAATGACTTTCCTGATTGCTTCCAATAATGGCGAAATGATTTGTCAATGTTGATTGTGAAATTACATTGAAGACATTGATGAATTATTTCAATGAGTTCGTTGGAGATATTTGAAAAAGACGGACGTTATGAATCGGGGTACCGTCGGAAAGCCAACTAGCCTCGCTGGGCACAATCTTGCATCCCTTTCTTCTTCCCTCCTATAATTAATTTCGGAATAGCGCTAGACATCTAGGCGCCGCGATATCTGAGGGCCGTGATATCGGAGCGGACGCTTCCGAATCATGGTGCAGCGTGTCCTCTGATATCACGGCGCCTAGATGTCTAGCGCTATTCCGAAATTAATTTAAGAAGGGAAGAAGAAGGGGATGTATGACTGTGCCCCGCAAGGCTAGTCGGCTTTACAGCAGCAAAGAAGCAAGATCCTCCTTCAAAGCATCGGTTTCCGGGCCGCTCTTCAAACTTTGTAGTCCTAAAATGCAACATTTTGAAGATTTTGGGTGAATCGCTTCGTCACGTTGAGGTTTCAACACTTTTGTAATTTCACTCGCACGGCGCATGCGATAGATTTGTGTTCTGTGATCAGAATTAAGCTGTGAAGGTAACGTGCTTCGGATCAGGAGAAGTTGACTTGGTAGCTTACGTCTTCTGAAATGTAAGTATTTCTTTGTTTGCTAACACGTTGTAGTTTTGACAGAGACGTGTCCATTTAGAGAAGGTATTATGAAACTCGCGGCGTATGTATTCTGATTCATTAATACCGTATTTAATTCATTGTAAGCTGATCTTGATTTTTACAATTACTTGTTTTTAGATATTGCCACTCGGCTTGGAATCGGTGTCAAAAAGGTAGGAATTGGTTTCATGTCTGATATCTAAATTACAATTGGAGATACCCAAGAATTTCAAGAGAGAGGGCTACAAATAAATACATTTATGGCACGGTGGTAGTTCTAATTAGTCTTATGTAAGCTTTTGAAGAAGAGTATTTTTACACCCACTTAAAAAATTTATTTTCCCCTTACTAAACTTATGTATTCGCATTCTGAGATTTATGATGGGTGATTTGAAGATGGAATGCTTTTGGTACGATGGGTTTTTCCGTCGCGCGTGTCGGAATTCGGTCCTCAAATCCGTGGGATCGTTATATATCACGTCGCGTGAAATGTTTTCCTGGATTTGGGGAGAATGGCGTTAGCTAGGTGGCGGACGAAGTGGAGACTGGTATAGAGGCAACATGCAGCGCGTTTCCTTCTCAAAAAGACTGTTTTAGGTACTAAACAATAATTATTATTTTGATGCTGAGCTATAGGGGGAAGAGTAGGTAGTACCTACTGTCGGAAAGACTGTAACTACCGGAAACAGTTACCATTAATTATACAGAACTGAACATATTAATGAATTAAAAGTAATTATAGCTATATTATTATTGTAAAGTTAGAATTATAGTTACTGCGAGTCATTCATGCTTCATTGTTAATTTTTTCATCTTGTCTTGCTTTAATTAGTTTTTCCAATCAGCGATGGCAATGTTCCATAAAATTTGGTGCCCGGACATTGGTTCAATGAGCTGCTCATTCTCTGAAGTTTCTATCCGATCACTAAACATTTTTAAACGGGAAAACTCAATGTAAATTACAATGCATATAATTATGAAAAAATATCGTGAAGAGGGGCATGCAAAGGAACTATTGAAGTCAAAGTTGACCCGGGGGATCCTGGACTTTGGGACATGGGGCTTACATACCATTCATGGTGCCTTCAAGACAGGTTGCATTAGTGCTGGCTGGAACCTAGTCCAATATCTGAGAGCTGTATGTAATCTATCAAAAAATGTTACTTCTCGGCGAGCTGATTTTACCAACATTACGGGTACCTCCGTTTCCCCGCTGAAGTTTTGTGCCGTGTGATGGGTCGAAAATAAAATAGTGGCTGCCAGGGCACAACAAATCTTACCAGCTGTTGAAGCATATGTAGAGGAAGTGGAAAGGGTAAAGAAGGAACAGAGGGAGGTAAAACCAAAACCAAAGCTTACAATTGGAATACCTAATAGTAACAGCTACCAGGTAGTGCGTGAGTGTTTGAGGTGCAAGATGCTGAGAGCTCGTCTCGCCGTCTTTGAGACTATGGCTGCTATAGTTGAGCCGTTTCTAACGAAATTTCAGTCGGATGCCCCGTTAGTTCCTTTTCTTTATTCTTCCCTCCAATCTCTTATCAAAGATTTGATGAGTAAATTTGTGGTACCTGAAGTCATGAAGAGTCAGACCATCATCCAAATAGATCTGACTGACGATGGTAATCTGCTTCTACCTCATAAAGTTGACATTGGTTAAGGAACCAAGAAAGCTCTGAGTCAATTTAAGGTGACCAAGAAGGATATCTTAGTGTTCCGGCATGAATGCCGAACATTTATGAAGAGTATGGTGTTGATAATTCTCAATAAATCGCCCCTGGCTTATTCCTTCACAAAGGCTATTACATGTTTGGATCCGAAAGTGACGATCGACACCGAAGTTGCCAAGAGACGTTTAGGCTCAGCGTTGCTTCATCTTACAGAATGGCGGCTATGAGGCTGATGCTATTGATAAAGAATTCAAGAACCTTTTGGAGATTAGGTCAGTGAAGGACATGCTCAAAGAGTTTGACGAAGATCGTGATCGTCTTGACCAATTCTGGTTGAAATATATTGGAGAAAAAAGTGAATATGACAATTTAAAGAGATTTATTAAACTTGTCTGTATTCTATTCTATGGCAATGCCAGCCTAGAGAGAGGTTTATCTGATAACCCCTTACTACTTGTTGAAAATTTAACTGAAGCCTCTCTGGTTGCTCTTCGTACCATTCACGATGCAATCAGGGTGGCGGAGGATGTTAGATCCGTACCTATAACCAAGCAATTAATTCACAGTTTCCGAAATTCTCATGCAAAGTGCAGTGAAGCTTTAGCGGAGAATAGGAAAGGTGATAAGCCTCAAGGGAAAATTAATAAGAAATAGATACTGCAAAAGGTTCAAGAGCTGCATAATTCTTTTTTTCAAAAGCCGAGAAATTTGTTGTTGAATTTGAATCGGAAATGCACTCATTAAAAAAATCACACCAGTATCTTCTTTTATTTTGAAGTTCTTTATCAAACTAGTCTTATTCTTATAGATTATTGTGTTCAAATTGCATCTGACTCAAATTTTGTTGTCAGTTAACTTTTTTTGTTTATTTGTTTGATGAAATAAAATCTAATACTCCACATTCCTTGTATACTCTATTATTTAACTCCAAGTAGGTACCAACATTTTCAGTGTTGGCAAAATATGCCAATTTTATTATAAATTCATTAAAAATATGTTAGAAACGAGGTGCAACAAGACCCTGGAAAATGCGAAAATTTGCCTGGAATACCTGGAAAACTCAGGGAAAAAAGAAATTGAGATTCACCGGACACCCTGATCATGTAATGACTTCGTAATTTAAATGTGATTATCGAATCACGGTATGATTTCGGGAACTTTCTATCCACACGAAGGAGTGCGAAAGAAAACCTACATCTCAAATGGACATCGCCGGGATGTTCCAGATCTTTATGTTCTCCATTTCAATAATTAGTTATTCTATTTCCCCACTCCGACTTACTTTAAATTTTCCAATGATGGCACGACTTCATGGTAAAACTATGAAAATCTTCTCTCTATCCCAATGTGGTCTTGTATAATTGTCAACACGAAGTATGTAACACGAAAATAAAATAAGGTTAAAGTGTTGAGGCGTAGCTTTTTAGAATTTACTCAAGTTGGCCCAACACTTCACCTGAAATTGTTGCGACGGGACAAAACGTGATTCGTAAAAATAAAATCAATATGGATAACCAACTCGGTGAGTTCAGGCGTGACTCGCGTGACGTGGAAATTATTAATGATGCAAAGAGAACACCTGGTACCAACCTATTAGGGACGTGACTATTTTTTGGGGCAGTGGCTACAATAGGTATCCCTATTGCATTTCCTATTATTTTATCATGTCATTTTTCCATCCCTGAGCAGTATAAGAGGTAGAACTGCCACCAATTTGAGTGCATGAGAGCGATAAGGTCCGTAATGGACCAAGGTCCCAAACCATGTCATCAATCCACATTTTTTGTTTATTTATACTTAATATTTCATAGCTCTAGATGGCTAAATAAGAAAGTGAATCGTGGTTCTTTGTGTCTATGCACGAGATACGCTCAAGTAAGAAGTTTTGAGCCATAGCTGGATTGACAATTTTTCCGAAGTCGAACGGAGGATCGTAGAATTAAAGTCGAACCATGTTATCAATTACAGGCAGTCCTTGACTTTCTTACACAATGCGTTCCTGAAGATGTGTATGAAAGTCGAATGTACGAAAGTCGAACAATAGAGTCCCATACTGATTAGGGGTTACGTACTCAGGGAGTTAAATATTCATAGTAAAACCTCTTATCAATTGTAAGGAAATTTTATTTTTAATGCAAAAGTTTAAAATACATTAATTATTATTAAAACAATACGTAATTACTTTAAAAAACTGCGCAGTCTTGATGAACGGTTCTAAAAGAATACAGTTGTGTACTTGGTAAACATACGCATTTCTAATTTTTCCCAAGCAGAAATTAACATTTTAATGATAATGTCCACTATCACTATAAAGACACAAATCGAGAAGGATCACGACGTTTAATTTTTGGAACCGAAAACTCGATATCATTTAATTTATTACAATTAAAGAAATAACAAAATTTTACAATTTCCTAAACTGGACAAAAGACAAAGGAAAATAGAATGATGTTTCCTAGGTACATGCCATACACAACTTCGTGTATTTCGCATTGCACTTCCCAGCATTTTGTACATGGTCTTTAATTTTATCTTTCCCCTTTACTATTGAACACACAGTTGAATGGCTTAAGTTCAATGATTGTCTTGCAGCAAAAGATCCTCCCAGTTCAGCACGTCTAATAATTCCCAACTTTTGCTCTACAGTATTTAGTTTATGCGACCTACGCGTATTTTTGTTGGTCTCAGTCACATCATATTTACGTTTTCTACTCATTCTTATCATACGACATTAATTAATTTCAGTAAATAAACAAGTAATACCTTGCTCTAAGTTTACACCGCCCACAGTCGCGTATTCTAGCAAGCGAGAACGCCAGATGAAACAGTTGAATGCCAGGATGCACCATCGCGGGAAATTCAAAAATATTGTTTGACAAATGTCCGAAAGTCCGAATTTGGTGTCCGAAAGTAAAGTAAAAGGTATCAATTTGGAGCGTATGAAAGTGCGAATTGTACGAAAGTCGAGGACCACCTGTACCATTGTATTGCCTATGAATCCCTAAAATTTCATAGCTCTAAATCGCTAAATAGGAAAGTAAATTGTGGTTCTTTGTGTCTATGCACGCGATGCGCTAAAGTACAAAGTTTTGAGCCATAGCTGGATTAACTATTTTTTCGGAGTTGAACCAAGGATCGTAGAATTAAAGTCCAACCATGTTATCAATTACCATTGTATTGCCTATGAATGCCTAAACTTTCATAGCTCTAAATTGCTAAATAAGAAATTAAATTGTGGTTCTTTGTACCTATGTTCTCCGTTTATTTGCACGCAAAATTTAAATTCTTATTAGTGGCTAGGATCAGCTCAGGAAAAATCTTTCCTGAGGGTCGGAGAGGGTGGGGTGTTGCGGGTGGCCTACCCACTTTTTGAGCAAAAAAATGGGGATGGTACTCCTCAACAATTTTTTTCGATGAGGTCAAGTCTATTATCCAACTATGGCTTCCCTCCACCTGATTTTTGAGAGAGCACAAAGGAATTCTGCTCAAAAAGTTCCATTAGGTGAATAAATAATTTATCTGTAACAACACAGTATCCCTTAGCAAATAGGGGCTTCATAAGAGACATAACCACTCGTGATGACATTGGCATGCTGTGAAAATCTTGGCCCAATTTAGCTGATTTGCCTGTGTAAATTATAGTGGACCACACATAACCTCATTTTGATTCACATAACAAATAACACGATGCCAAATCTTGCCGTCTTGGAGCGAATTGAGCTTCCAACCCAATCGCCCCTTACAAAGGAGCAGGCTTTCATCCACAGTCATATCTCGATCTAGGGTGTACAACTCACTGAACTTTATGTTCAACTTTTGGTAGGTTTTCCAAATCTTATTCAGTTTTGGATTAGTACATATTTCTGCAACGTATTCTTCATATTTGCTGAAATGCAAATATTGCCATATAAAGAACGCTAACACCAAGAACACGTGTGCACTCACTTCACCCCATTGTTCTCTTGTACCAGTGTGTTTTTCACGAAGACAGTGATTTGCATACTGATTTGTCTTATCAGTAATAAGTACATACTATCATTTCATTGTCGAAGAGCAGTTGAAAAAACTGGAGTACACCACCATTTTCTTGAACTTCAAAATTGAGTGATAAAGCACTTTCAAAATTGAACCATGCAGGTGCAGTAGGGGGAGCTTTGCTACTTTTTATTTCTTTCTATTGGTAGTCTTCAATAGGCTCATCTTCGCACTCTGCATCTGATATGGTGTGCTCGGAGAAGCTCGATTGAGATCCAGAAGTTTCTAAATTTCCTTTATCCACCTCAACACCCTTTCACTCCCACTATCCATTGCAGCATGAATGAAGCAAAACAGTAAAATAACACTTAAGGTGACCAAAAATTGATCTCGATCTGTAATCACATAAAAATGGATTTCAGTAAAACGCTGATGGAGATGGGACACTAAACGTGAATGCTCAGGAGGAGAGTGAAGAACTAACGTATGCCTCCTAAGGATAAATGGAAATGATTTTATGTCGGCACCCTTTGATAATGGTAAAAGAATTTCAGGGGTAAATTGCGAATATCCACGGAGATATTAACGTGATCTTGTATACGGTACCTTTCCGAAGAGGATAAGACAAGTCGGTGAGATTTAGAGAGAAGCGAGGGGTACCGAGAAAGATGGAAGTCATGGGGAATAAAAACAAAGGGGGAGTCTCCATACTCAAAGTCTTGCTAAATGCAAGTCTGCTTGAGGGAAATTATGCATTTTCCTTGTGTGCATATTCTTCGCATTCAAAGATTATCATTAAACAAGCAGATGAGGTTGAAAAGCAATAAGGATGAAAGCATTCTTTTCGACAGAACACCTTTCTCATTCATAATTCACTTGTCCCACTTGAGTGAAGAAATTAAGGCCCTTTTATGACAGGCATCAAGCAGAGTCAGAAAGGGACCGCACACCCAACTATTTTCCTGGGGATTTCCGGATGGACACTAGACTCTTGCTGTCACCCCTTTTCTATTGTCCCTTTATCTCGGGTGACCTTGGAAGGAATAGAGCTGCAGCGTAGTGCATGAGCATGAGAAGAAATGTGAACAAAATGTAATGAAAGGGAGAGCAAGCCACTACCACTTTCCTGAACAATTTTTGAACTATCAGTGACGCTGTAATCAAGATATTTCTTCCGATTTCGCCTGAAAAATGACATTTATGGGGGTTGGATATAAGATGACTATCATTGTCTAAGTCTTAACCTCTAAAAGCAGTTTTTTTGCATAACTGGAAGCCACTAGTCATCGTTTTCTCCGAATATTCCTTTATCCTGTATTCGTCTTTTATATGGCTGGTTGCATAACACCCCCTGCCACATGTCCTTCGTGCAGTTTGCGGGTAGGTAAGTACGTAATGTATTACTTAGAAGTGATTGTAAGGGTTTATTTTTATTTTTCCCAATACAGAGTATCACCGTTATGAGTGTATATCGCACGACTTATTTTTGCATCCGAAAATCGCCGTGAATGTCGGACTCGATTACATTTAGCATTATGAACCCCAAAAATAAAAAAGAAATACAATATTTTTGCAAATGTAATAACATTTGAATGCGATATACATGCATTGATATTGCCTCTAAATGTATGAATTCGATACAAGATAAATTTATGTAAAACATGAGCAGGTAATGCGTTAAAACTCATGTGTTATGTCCAAATACCAGGGTAAAAATTTACGAAAATTATGACGTAATTCCAAATGCTAGTGCATTGAAATAAGACTCAAAAGCTGGCTGAAAATGAGACAGTGTGTCCGCAAACGCCATCTGCTGCTTAGAGATTGAATTTGTACGAAGGGGGCAAGATTTCTTGTCCTCGGCAGCTAGGAGGTAAGGCCGTGGGTGAGGTAACTCGTCCCTGACGCGACTTGACCCGACTGGTTTGGATGAGTTAATTTGTCCTTGTCAGGGAAGGGGTTAATCATGGTAGTATTGAGTAAACACATTAATCCATAGAATGGGCCGTCATTGACATTAGTCCCTATTGCCAACTGATCTAGCTGATGATTACTCTGGGATTTTAATGGCATTAACTTTCATTAAAAATATTTATGGCATAATCATCAGTCTATGTCTTTAAGAGCTGTGGCTACTAATCTGACTATGGACAATTAAAATTGAATTTTTCTACCAGCCTTTATAAGTGAAAAATATTGTTTTTCTACCTGTTGTTCAAATATTTTCCCCCAAAATGTCTGGATTTATTCTGAGTCCTCACATCACGAGTACAGAAGTTCCACTTCTGTTGTGCATACACAAACCAACACACCCATTTTTTGGAAGTAGAGCATAGAATTTACACATCTTAAGTTGCTGGGGAAAGACTCCTTCTAAGACAAATTACACAAGTGAGTGGGTCAATAATGAAAGGAATAGAATACTTGATAATCTTATCAGGAATGGCATTAATGTTTCAAGTACTAATGTATGTTAAGAAGAGCATAAGTATTCTGCCTACAGGAGGTGATGTGCAATACTGTAGTACATATAACGGAAGTAAAATCAACATGAATTACCGTGTATTTGTAAAAAACCCAGAGGTCTCTGCAATACATTGAACCTAAGCTCTTCAATAAGCTTCCTGAAAAAGTAAAAGGCTTGGTCTCTTTGAAGTTTGAAAATGCAATATATAAATAGTTACTGTCTTAAGCATTATATTCTAGACAAGAATATTCTGATGATGACAATATAAATTATTTCTGCATGATGTAATGATATGCAGGTGCTTATGGTTTCCTCTTATGGTTGACTATGTCTATGGTGGTTTGTACCATTTAATGACACATGGAGTTATTATAATTTTGTTTCTTTTCTTTTGCAGGTATTCACTGAACTTCCGATATTCAGATCCAGAACCCAATTTTGATCGCTCAAGGGTCAAGGGATTTCTGTGCCAGTTAATAAAGATTAAAAACCCTACCTTTGCTAATGCTCTGGAAACAGTGGCTGGAGGAAGGGTAAGTTTCCAGATACTAACTGCATGTCCAATTTAAAAAAAACAAAGACAGGTCTTAGACAAACAAAGGAAGGCACACAATGTTAATCAGCAGATCAAACTTCGTAGGGTGAAAGAATACATAAATTCAATGGAAAAGCCCTTATTAGGTCCTTGCTTTCGAAACACATGCAATAGGATATGCATAGAACACCCTCGCACAATCCAACCCACTGCACACAGATTGGCACTCTACACAGTTGACTGAGGAGTTGCAAGATTGATTATTACTGTTTTTCTCCTGTCAGCAGGTACACCTTCCCTACACACCCTGATACACCTTCCCTAAGGGTCATTCCATGTCAAGTGGTCTAGGGCTCCCTGCTCTACCATCTCGGATTTTGATGAAATTTTGTGTGGATAGTTGTACATATCTTAAATGAAATTGTTCTAATTTTTAGGTCAGTTAGTGAAACACTTTTGGAGATGTAGCCGTTTGTGTGACCCCATGTCACAACCACCTGCGACATGACTTAAAATTTTCGCAAATTTGAGACATGATATCTCTGTAGCCTTTTTGCATAAACAAATTATGTGTACCTATAATTGTAAAGCTTTTAGTTCTCAGTTTATGAAAATAATGATAGTATTTTCTCAAAGCGTACCAAGTAGATAAAATGCGACAATATTATTTTGGGCGACACGGGCGACTGCCCAGGGTGCCACAAAGGAAGGGACGCCGTGATTGTGAAAAAATATTTTATTACTACGTTTAACTGGTGAATAGGTTGAGTTAGCAGGGAGGGGTGCCGGATTACTCTATCGCCCGGGTGAAAATTTCGTCTTAAGCCGGGCCTGACCCTGAGAGGGGTAGGGGAAAGCAGGGGAGGGGAGGCAGGGTCGAGGGAGGAGAGAAATGGCTCGTGGGAGGGTGTGCTTTTTGGGCAGTTTGAAAAACAAGTTATGCGCTCCACTACATGTTATTGGATTGTAACATGGTGCTGGGGAAGGGAGTTCCATAGTTTAATGACTTTGCCACTTCCGCATACGCCAATTTCCCATTCATTGATAATTCGTATTTTAGTTTTCAGATCCAATGACTTTCAATTCCCAGCCATGATTTTGTATCAGTTGGACTGAACTTGATAGGAAAGCGGGAGGATGGCAAAAGAACAATGCGAGGCTTACGAGGAATTTGTGTGAATACAGGCATGCCGTGAATGTCCAAAATGTGCATTTAGACATCAAATTGTGCGGAATAAATGCTGCTAGACATATAATTTCAATGACAGAGGACATGAACACAAGTTGGTGCAGGTTTGCCGAGATTGAAGCAGACATTTGCCACTCGGAATAGTAAACGACCCCAAGGGAGGCTGGTTGTTGTTCTCGCTAATACTGGTTTATTTTATATGTAAGTCATAGGGTTTTAAATTGTTTTTTGGCCATCTCTCGCAAATTCGAGCTTCTCGTTATATGTCCGGAGGGGTGCGCAGAGTTCTTTGTTGGACGTCTGTGGTGAATAAAAAGGACTTAGTTAAGTAGTTAGACTTTTTGAACTTGAGGACTTTAAATAGGAAGTATCCTAAGAAGTATTTTCTTCATTTGCGCATGGTAAGAAAATTGCTTCCTTAAGTGCATGTGATATGTGATCAAATTTTGGGATCAAATAGAATACAACCTGAGGCTGAAAGCACCAGGTGTTTACCACATGCCATATGAATGCGGGAAAGTTTACAGCAGTGAAACAGGATGTTCTAATGTGCACTAACTTCCTTTCATTTCTTTGTTTTTGCATTGTTATTTACTTTGAAATATTTCTTTTAAATTATGTTTTATTTCATTTTAATGTGTTTTCTTATATTTTTATTATTTCAAATGTTTTTTTGATTTTAGTATTTTGGTTCTCTGTAATGTTTGTAACAAATGACAGAATATTATGTGTTTGACATATGCAGTATGAACGTAAACAAACGACAGACTATTATATGTTTGACATTGGCAGTATGAACGCAAACCATGGACGCAAACTATAAATGTTTTATTTTATTAATTGTGTATTAAGAATAATTTTAATTAAATTAAATTAGTTTTTAATTATTTTGTTTATGAACGTAAACAAACAACAGACTATTATGTGATTTACATTGGCAGTATGAACATAACAATGTGTTTTATTTCATTTATTGTATTTGTAATGCATATTAAATATAGATCTTAGCTTTCTACTCTCCTTCACCATATAAACTTTAACTATGCCAAATCTCACACTCCTCTGTGCGTGAAATATGCTTAAAAAGGGGTACAAAGTTTTCTCTTCATGTATTTATGCATAGATTCTTAAACAGTTTCATTGTTGATAACTATTTTTGTGGATGAGAAAAATATTATTTGTTGTAATTTTTCATGCATTCTGATTACTCATAATTTTATAAAAATACTCTTTACCCTTAATATTATTTTACAGCTGTATAATATTGTAGTGGACAGTGAACAAACTGGTCAGAAGTTATTACAGAAGGGAAATCTGCAGTCCAGGGTTACCTTTGTGCCCCTAAATAAAATACGAGGCAGCAACATTCCTGCTGACAAACTGGCTTTTGCACAGAAGTTGGTGAGTATCCATGTGATTAATTTATTTTGTTTTTTGCTTTGGTATGTTTTGGGTTTAGTATTATCATTTTTCACTGCCTTAGCCCACTTTCAATTGGGCAATTCCATGCAAACTCAACCATGGTGGTTGTGTGACCATCTTAGACTCACGATTTTCGTTATTTACAAAGGAAGACTATGATAATATAAAGTACAGTAGAACCTTGTTATAACATTACTTGATGTAATTTGAAGTAACTTGAACTGAAGGAAGGAACCAATGAAAACCCTGTTTGCCAATGTAAAAACCTTGATGTAACATTATAGCTAGAGGTCGGTGAAATTCGTGAGACGCGATATCGCGAAATAACGCGAAATCGGAAAAATAAAACGAAATTTCTCCTTTTTCGCAAATTTTACATGAATAAGCGAAAAAATCACACGTAATGAGTCATAATCGATTAAAGCCTAAGCCTTCATTGTTTAAAGCTGCTGACGTTCATTCGCTCTATCTCATTACGTATCAAAGGTCAATTGGTTAGTTTTGTCGCGCGCATATCGCATTTGCGTAATATAGCGCACTGTAGTGATGTCTCCGCCGGAATTTGCCGTTAAATTAACCACCGCCTCTCTCTTCGATTCACATTTATCAATACTGAAATTCTCGGAAATATCTAGAATAACGCACTTTCACTCCTGAATAATTAGATCTTCTGAATCAATAATGTGCTGAAAGAAATTTAAAACGGCCGCGGAAAAGCGGAAATATATGCTCACGCGCCCGGCACGCGTCAATGCCAGGCATAGTAATTCCAGTGACTCACCGCGACGCAGTAGACAGCGTAATTGGATAACTTTTTGCAGGAAAACCTGAAGTGTGGGCCTAATGTAGCAATTTTGTCGACTAAAACACGGCCACTGGCTGGGAACGGAAGCGCTAGCAGTTGGGGGAAGGGGGGGAAGGAACAGAAAGGATAGGAGAGGGGGTGCTACTTATTAGCGGACGGATCGTCGGATATTCGGTACTGTACTTCAATGCAAAAAAAATCATTTCGACACACCCCTAGTTCAAGTTCCTTTGTTTCCGATTGTGTTTAGTTATGTGTGCTTCTTGCACTGCCTTTCTTGACCGATTGGCAACAGCTGTAATCAATACTAAGCGATTTTGTTGCATCTACCTGCTACCTACCTTACCTCGGCACCTGTCAGTGGCGTAGCGAAGGGGGGTCCGGACCCCCCCCGAAATATTAAGACATATAAAAAAATAAATTAAGCACGGAGCAGGGGAAAGTCTACAAATAATAAATTATCATATCGTTGTTAAAAAAGGTTTGTCCTTTTGTTTAAATAATAAATTATCAGACGATACGTTTGGGCTCTGCCGCTCGGGTAGTATAATGGCGGTGTTTGTATAGCTGGCCGAGTTTCGACTGTGGACTGTCTATTGTCTATTTCGCCCTGTTTTTCAAAAATTTTCCCATGGTTTTGGACGCCACTGGCACCTGTATATGAAGAACGATCGATATCACAGTATTGTGTGGTGGTATCTGATCGCAGGAGAAGCCTGAAGCCAGAGAATGCTGAAATCCTCACCATGGTTGCATTTTCCTGGTATTTTATTTCTATTTTGCTGTAGTCTGGATCCATAGAATTTGTTTCTGTGTTTTTGCACTTGAAGTCTAACTTCGGTTTTTTATTTGTTTTGCAGATCTGCCCCTGGCAAGCTTTTGTTTGAAATGACAGACTTCACTGAAAAGCGTTTTTCTCTTCACATTGGTCTAAATTAATACAATGAAATCGTAAACAAATTTCAGTACCATTTGGTTAATTTTTGCTCTAGTCTTCCTCACAAAGACAATTATTGAAGTGAAATGTTCACGGTGCACATTTTCTTGCTCATTCTATATTATTAACACAACTTGAACCATTTCCTTCATTTGGTTTTGCAAAAATTGTAACATTCTAATAACTCCGCCAAGATTTTCTATAGCACCGAAGTCGCATAGTTTTAAAACGAATTTTAGCAAAAAATAAAACCACTTCCACGGACCTCTAATTATAGCTTAAGCCGTCGAGGCACCACCAGATGTCGTTATTTCATTATTACGTAAACAGAATTAGTTCCCACATCGAATGTAGATGGCGCTGAAGTAGTGAGGTGCGGGGAATACTACCCGAATCAAATTTGCGTACGAGTATTTCTTAAATTGAATTTTGAAAGAATAGAGAACACTGAAACCATTAAATGCGATAAAAGTTTTTAAAATAATGTAAACAGGGGTAACAGTGACAAGTAATACACATTTTAGAAGTTAACTCAATTTACCACTTAAACAAGAACACTTGTATGGTAAAAAAAGGAATAGCGGCAATTCACGCGTGCGCAGTCCGTCGTGCGTATAGATAAGCTGTAGAAAATAGCCGTGGACAAACGTGAATATTTTTCTTCATTTGTTCGTCTCGGAAAGGATAGCTACCAAAAAGCAATCCGCTGTACTTGCCGTCTGTGAGCCAATCTCATCGGCTTAATATTTAACCGAATTTTCAAGCAATGGGAAGAAAACGTGGAATAGAAAGTATTTAGCTCTCATTTTACCTCTGCTTACTTCCCGGCATTGGCAATTAGGCATCTTTTTTTTGGTCTCACGCCATCATCTCTACATTGCAATTACCTCAACGATACCTGTAGAAACGGGTCCGTAGAAAGTGACGTTGTGAGCTTACTAAAATTATGTATACAAAATTAGGCTGTGAGTTATAGCAGAAATAGGCCAAGCATTAGTGAGAAGTAGCATACAGTCATACGTAGACGACAGATGGATCAGTCGTAATAATAATTTACGCCGCGCCACGGGCCAGCAGCTGTTTACCCCCAATCAAATATCCCTTGAGTAAATGCACATCTCGGCCGCTCCATCCCTACCTTTTTCGCGCCATGACTAATGCCTTCTCCTCTCTTTCTTCCAAGCCTCACGCATTCTTCCCCAGACTAATTTTTGCTCCCACGGATGTTACAAGTCAGGGAAATGTCAGGGAATTCGAAACCCGTCAGGGAAAATCATCGAGCTGTCAGGGAAAAATCGGATCTTTTGATTTTGTCATAGTTTCATAAATTTGTCATTAAATTTGATGAGTAAAAGTAACATATAAAAGCGTATATGGCTTAAATTTGTGGAAATACTTCATCCATTCAAAGAAAACAATATTGGTATATTTCCACACAGTATATTATAAAAACACAGTTAAAATACACCACCGACCAAGGTTTCGGCACGTAATGCCATTATCAAGGCATTACGTAGGTATGAAACGTAGGTTGCCCTTGATAATGGCATTACGTGCCGAAACCTTGGTTGGTGGTGTATTTTAACTGTGTTTTTATAATATACTGTGTGGAAATTTACCATTATTGTTTTCTTTGAAATGGAAGTAAAAGTAACATTGATGTGTTTTATTAACTTACATTTGCACTTAAATTTTCACTGCTCTCTGAACGTCAAGGAAACGCTTGAGGAAATTGTCAGGGAAAATGACAATTTTTGTCATGGAATAGTCAGTGAAATGTCGGGGAATTTCATTCATAGACATGGCCTCGAATCACTGACGAGTCATGGTTCTCTGCTTTGTTTACGCTTTTCCTATCTACTCTTGTCTTATCTCCTCAATCTCGAATGTGAATCACGAGGTAAGGAAGGCAGAAGATATAGGGACTACTTCTGGGTGGTGTCTGTCCGACACTGCGTAAGCGATTTTTTCTTGGGTTCCTTTGAGCTTCTTTTGGAGGGCTATGGGATTCTGAGTTCATCATCGACCTTGACGAGATGCTCCACCCCTACCCTGCTCTCCCCTCTCACAAGCCCCTCCCCTATTGGAAGCCATAGGAGAAGGTAGGGCGTGGGAAAGCGATGAGTGAAATGTGACACTTTTGGTTCGCGATCGTCACTGATAAGGGACTTCCAGCGGTCAAGGATGATGGTGCAGCAGTTCTTCATCGTAGAAATGTCTTGGGGAAAATGGGCTGAGAGCAGGCCGGTAAATTTAAAGGTCTATGACAATAATTTTGGTGACCTGGAAAATACACCTTGGGTGGTATTTCTGGACGCATGCCCGACATCATGCTTTTTCTTTTCATTTTCCGTGTGATCACGTCTGATAGTGCATACTTCTCTAACTTTAACTTGAATCTGATAAACATGAAGAATTTCATCCATTAACTCCTCATTTTAGTGCATATTCTTTGCCTTTTTATCAAAAAAATATGACAGCACGTTGATTATCTCAGAAAATACGGGATCTTTTTCGTTGAGTTTAGTTTGAACCTGGAATATTCGAAGTCCAATTTTGTTGGTCCCTTGAATTTCGAATTAATGAGGTTTTACTGTAATGGCTAATGAAAGCCTAAATCTTAATTATCATAGTTGTGATCCTAATAATGCAAAGCATGTTGCATTATCTTGTTGGTGCTGATTAGTGGCAGCACTAATCACCGCAACATTTGCTCAATTGGCTTTAATCATGCGAACAGTTCATAATTAATTACTTGTATCATTAAATTTGTAAATGTTGCTATGATGAAAAATTCAGTCCGTTACCAAATAAGGCTTAGAATACTGAATGAATAAAAATTATGGGTGCAAAAAATGGTCTAAATGGAAAATTTTAAAGGGGGCACGTAAAATCAGCTCACTTCAAAATTCTTAGCATACAGATCGTAAAGTGAATCCGTCGTAAAGCTGGGGTCCAATACATATGTTTCGTATTTATTTTCATCAGTATGTTGTATCTTTTAACAGTAAAAAGGCAGTAGAAGGATAAATGTTTTATCAGCTTCAGTCTATAATTTATGAAACTATTATCCTAATATTCTCATTAGATTGGAGGCCAGTAATACTTGGGTTAGGATAAATAAGGGGAAGGTAAGGTGGAAAGGAATTGGATGACCAGAGGGGTACTAGGAAGGGTACAGGAAGGAAGTAAGTTGTTGAAACAATTCAGGAGTGGGCGGATGGTGGAAGTAACAAGAGATAATGGATACTGAAGACCATGATATAAGGGAAAACTTAATGGAAGCTTAAAGGTTGTAAGAAATGGATGGGTAACATAGGTTCCATGAAAGTGAGAGGAGTAGAGTATGTTTAGTAAAGAAATGAATAGAGTAAGACAAAAAGTTTGTTAGTTGAGTCTATTCATTGATAAATGGTTGCCTGATATTTGATTCTAACCTTTCTTAACCAGTAGGATGCTTTCAGGGCTTCAAAATGTACTGAATAAAAATTATGATGAAATCTTGCTATAACAATTTGCTATGGTGTAAAGGTACTTTTCATACCCCCTTCCCTTTTTATAACAAGATTCTACTGTATCTTGTAAAATTTTTGGCCTTATGGGAGTTCTATACTTTGGACTAAATAGCTCGTTTCAGACCTCTTTCCCAAAGGTGGCTTTTCCTTGTTAGATGAGGGTACGCAATATATTTTCCTTCATAAATGAATAATCATTTGTTGCTATGACTGGTATAATTTTCTCATAAAGCAGCTGACTTTAAAAAAATAAGAAATAGCGAAACCTCCCCTTTTTTTGTAATAATCCAGGGGTTGTTGCAAAGGCTAGAACCAGTTGAATGAAAAATTCTTCCAAGATAACTTCCTCCTGAAAATTGCAATACTTAGCACTTTCAATGCGGATGACATCTTAAGACGTCATGGTGAGTTGTCAGTGCTGGCGGGTGACGTCTTAAGATGGCACCAGCCGCATAGCGATTTTTTTCTTTTATTGCCTCCCTACGGTGTCTCCGATTTTTGTGTCTTAACTGCGATGCTTTCAGTTGGTGTTCTGCCTCACCCAAGAGCACAGCCGTTTCTGGTTCTGAGACTTATTTTTTATGTGAATGCGAATGAACATCTTATGGTTCGTTCTTGGTGTCATGAATGGTTTTGCCACAGCCAGTATTTGTGTACTTTCGAGGGCCTCGTGTGCAAAAACTATAAGGATTACAGAATATCTAAACCTATGACTGGATAGGCTGTTTCGTTGACTACCGGAAAAAGTTGTTGCGAGTGGAAAAGGGGTTGCGAGATGACATCACAGCGCTGCGCGTGGGGGACTAAATTTGGGCTTGTGTGAGCCGGTCGCCTGCTAGACTTAACGACAACGCTTTTGAAATAACTCTCTATATAAAAACACTGGTTTTTACTATATCACGGAGAATGATATCAGTGAGTATTTCATCTTTTACGCTCCACAATGCGACCAATCACGCTTCTGTGCGACCTTTCAGTCAAGAATAAAAGTGCAGGTAGTTACTTGATAACAACTTTTGTTTGGTTAAATGTAAAAGGCTGAAACTTTGAAGTATATTAGAAAACGTTTGTATCCAACTAGTGGTTGAGGTTGGTTTTGATCGAATAACTAGTTTTTAAGTAACAAATTTTCAAAGTGGAGGCTTGGTTGAAAGGCGTTATAAAATCAGTACTTTTTTTATTCTCGATGTCATAAAAAATAAATGAAATAATCATATAATTTTTTTGCTTATACTAGTAAATGTAAAATGAAATAAGCCAAAATTTGGTGTTACTACTGTTCATATAAGTTTATTCGTTCATTAGCTATCAGGCTGAAAACTCTGGTATCTATAATTTTTATTCTGACAGTATTGCGACCCTCATTATAAGTTAACCTGCTCAACAACTACGATTTGAATTCTTAGTTGGCCTGACCTTCTTCCTCTTCATCTAAGTGAAATGCTGTCATGGTTTCGGCATTCAAATCAGCTGGTGGAGAGGCTGGCTTTGTTGAGGAGGGTGGTTTGACTGGTGGTGTTTTACTCTGACTCTGCAGTTGCTGGAGATTTACCCCTTTCCTCTGGCTGGTATAATTATGCAGATTCTACAGTGATAGCTTTTGGGTGTTCTGAATGCATTTCACACTACAAAGAGTGCATGCTTGCTGCAAGTAAGTTGGCATCTCACTTACATTGGGAGGAAGTTGGTTAGCCCGACTGTGAACTTAGCATCTGAAACGAGCCAAGTTATGTTTTTCTTATTCTCTGCAGGTTACCAAAGGCATGAGATTTTATTGTAAACTTCTCTTGGCATTGGTCTCTACATCTTTTGTTCGTTAAATAATCTGTGAACAACTCTAATAAAGTCTTTAGAAATATCTGCATAAATCTGCACAATTTCATGTCATGCTTTTCTCAAATGTTATCCTACATAATTTCAATTTATTCTCAAGAACTTATTCAACTGAAAAACATGGATCCAGATATCTTGCTGAAGGAGGATGTAAAAATTTGTTTCACAGCATGTGATTATTAGCTTATTAAAATAGCCATTTATTTTGAGATTCATGGATTATCATTATAATGCCTAATATTATTTGTTTGCAGGTTGGTGCTGACAAAGTGTGGGCTGCCTTACCACTCTTGGAGTTTGATCCTAATGTTACTGCTGCTGTGCAGTGGGCATTTGGTAATTCATTGATTTGCAAAGATACTGAGACAGCTTCTAAGGTGGCTTTCCATCCCAGGATTTTGATTCGATCAGTGACTTTGGATGGAGACTCAATGGATCCAGGTTTGTATGGTTTACATCTTTTAGTTTGTACCTAATGCAAATGTGTGTGCTCATAATTTCTGAATTGTGTTATGTACAGGCACTTCCAATGAAAAGTTATCACTTCATAGCCGAAATTTTTCAAGTCCTGAGTTGGCGGTGATTTGACAATGCTGCGTCACGGCTTCCCTCTAGCGGAGCCTCAGGAAGCTCTAATCGTAAACAAACCCCCTTCCCTCCTCTGCCCCTCGGAGCAATTGGCCCCTCGAGAGGAGATCGCCGGGAGGCAGCCGGGTGCCCGCGCGTCCTGTGTGCGAACCCTTCCTGATGGGTATTCCCAGCTAGACATGCTTCCTCGCCGCCCCTCCCCTACCGAAGGAGGAGAATAGTGTGTGGCGATCTTTCGGCAGGGGTAGGAGGACATGCGGCTCAATGCCACAGTCAGGCACAAGGGTAGAACCAGAGTCAGGGGTATTTTGCGACCATCTGCAGGTTTCCTATAAACAATGGGTATTTGGGAATATACATATGTTGTCACTGTCCTCATCCTTTGAAGAACGGAAAAAGGCATCGCATAACCAATTAGGGCGTAACATTAGTTACACTTTGACCAATGGAAAGTCATTACATGCTTATGGAGCTCTTGCAATCAGTTAAAGCTCATACGTATAATTATTTAGTTGTGGACGCATGCGCGTGCAATTAGCTGTATTAAGATCTGTAACCCTCATGCATATCCCACCTTCCACAACCATCAAAGTCCATTGCGGTCAATGTTTTTGAATAAAATAAAGGACGCCGGAGATAGTGAGTGTGAAAATGCAGTTCCGATAGTGGAGAAAGCCCTTTAAGTTTAATGGACTGCTAAGGAGATTTCTGCAATTGGTTCTAATGCATTATAGGAATAGGCGAATGGGCATAAGAGGACCAACCCACATTGGGCGGAAATTGAATAAAGTAGGACAAAATTTCAAAATAGATTTTTTTGAGATATAGACTTGAAACTTCACACAGATACTTATAAAAGATTGCTCTTTTAGGAATAATGCATCATTTTTCATGATTCTTATACGTTAGTGAGACAGAAGGGCTCAAACATGACAAATTTTCCAAAAAAATCCTGTAATAATATTTCTCAGAATATCTTCAACTCAAGTCGATGGTGACGTTGTGGGAGGAAATTGTTCAAATAGAAATAGCATGATCTATTAACACAATTCTTTGCTTTAATTGCCTGAGCTTCAAATATTTTTTGAATCATTTAATTGCTATTGCATTACTTACAGGGGGACACTTTTCAGACAAAATGTTTACATAAAGTAGATAATATCTAGCGTATTAGGGAGACACTTGTCAAGTCACTTATATCGGAGCTCTCGTTGAAAACTCATATGCACGTAACTGAATAGAAATTAAAAAAAAAAGTTTGCGACGCCAAAAAATACATATGATTTTCCAACCGCGCGTCTGGGGTCTGGCTCCACGCATCACGGGCTGGATTTGACGTGACTCGCTTACATTGCTGTAGTGACATGGACCCTAAGGCTTTCAATTCGTCGTTTTTCAGCTGTACTCTTTGTCACTAACGGACTCCACGGACTCTATTTTGATGAAATCGCAAGAATATTGAACCATGCGACCGGATAAGTTTACGCGGAATCACGTTAAGTTATTTTTCTTTGCGTACGCTCATAAGCTCATGTCAAAATTTAAGTCAGAGCCAATCACAATATGCACTTTATATTTTGGAGGTATGTCAAGAGTTTTTTCATTTGGTCACAGAACAAATTAAAATCAACATTGGGTGAACGATACAGCGAGGCCACTATAAGGTCCATGCTCCTCATGTGGATGGCTGCTACTTCAAAGTGAAGATCAATGCAATAACACTCAACATCTAAGATTTTATATTCAAGGTTGTTTGAGATAAACAGACAAGACCCTGTTTTTTAACATGTTTCTACAGTAAATGGAGGCAAGTTTAAAACCATGAATATGATATAAATCAGCTTTGTGTGGGTGTAACCAATGTTCAGTGAGAGACAAAATATCATATACATCAGAGTTCACATATTTTATTCCTTAGCCAATGGATATTAAGGATTAGGAATCTGCCCGTTGAGAATTTGTTTTGCCGCAAGTCTATTGTGGCAGAGTCAGACACCGAAGGGCAAACTATGTATTGAAGAATCACTAAGTATAAAGTTAGAAGAGTTTCGTCATCACATGAAAAATGGCATGCAAAAGAAAAACAATGGGAGACGCCATTGAGGCCCACAGGTGGATAAATGTATACATTTCCAGGTTTTTGCTAATTTTTGTTATTTAGCAGCTTCATCTCCTATGGTTACATTGTACTGTGTATATGTACTTAGTTGTCAATACTACGATATATCAACATTTATGCTGAAGGCCAGTTTCAGACCCCCAACATTTTGGTCCTAAGGATGGTGCATTACCATCTACTGTGGGATAATCATCTTACTACGTATCTATCTACCATGGATCTGCACTTATTTCGAGTAATTTAAACAGTTAACACGTTGCGTACCGATGGTGAAAATTCTCGTCATTTAAATCCCAACCGTTGCGGACGGATGACGAGAATTCTCGTCATTTGGGAGCACCATTTTAAAATTTTAATTTACAATATTTACGTTTTTTTTGTGGTAATTTTTCATTTACATTTTCTTAATAAATAAGAATAGTCACAACATAATTTTTGTTTTCGTTAATTAATTTTGACGATATTAGCCATTTAACTGTATTTAAATCCCACATCGGTTTTCTGTAATGGCAGGCAATCTCAATTTCAACAGCTTGAAACTTATTCGTCGCCCCTCTTTATTTCGGAGGTAATATTTCTTTCATCTCTTCCTCGTGGGTACCCCAACTCCTTTCCTCATTATTTCTCTCGTGTTTATCCACATGGCCCTAGCCGAGCCGTCGCGTCGGCAAGGAACCTTATCTGTATCGCCTTGAGGGCCATATCTGCCTCGCCTTCCACTCCCGGCAAATGAAATGCACTCTCAGCTCTTCTCTGCTCCAACGTAAACATTCATTATGAAAAGAATAAGGGGGGCAATAATGAATCGTCATTAGTTCTTTTATGGCTCTGGGCAGTTCCTTTTCTCGATGTGTCTTGAACAGTTTGTTTTCTTGAGTCCCAGTGAATTGTGATTTTGGTGTTGTGTATGTCTTGCGAGAGAGTTTTCTCAATCCGTGTTTTTCGAAATATTTAAAGGAATATTCCATGTAATGGCATCACATAGGAAAAAGAGTGCTTTGTGCGAGGAAGAAATTTAATTAGATCTGTGCACCGATGATTTGTCAGATGTGCCATTAGAGTATGGCGAAGAGAGCGACGAGAGTGGAAGTGATTCCGATATTGTAGTGAGGGTCACAAATAGAAAATCCACTCCTCTCTTCATAAGTGAAAGTGACTCCGATATGAGTGCCAACGAAGACAATACTTCACCAGGAATCTGTACTACATGGAAAAAAATAGATTCTGAGAGGGATTTAGAACAATTTTTGGGCCAACCTGGACTAAAAAGTGTACCAGACAATTCTTCCAGTATGCTTGATGTAGTCTTACTGTTTGTTGCCGATGACTTTTTCGAAATGATGTGTATTCAATCCGATCTGTATTACCATCAAAATCAACATAAATACAAACAGTCACCAAAATCAGGAAGGGGTCAGATGTAACCATTGCTGAAATGAAAAAATTCTTTGCGATTTTGATTCTCATGGGGCAAGTGAGAAAAGATTCACTGAAGGAGTATTGGAGCACTGATCCTTTTATTGCAACGAATATATTTGGAGAATTACTGACGAGAAATAGATTTGAACAGATTTGGAAAGCATGGCATTTCAGTGATAACGAGGAAATTTTGGGTGCGACGGACAGGCTATATAAAATAAGACCCATACTGGAATACTTCATAGAAAAATTTCAAAAAATATACAAACCAAAGCAGGAGCTATCACTTGATGAAGCGATGATTCCGTGGAGAGGAAGATTAAAAATCAAGACCTATAATCCAGCAAAAATCATAAAGTATGTGTTACTAGTTCGTATGGTTTGTGAAAGTGATTCTGGCTACATTAGTAATTTAGAAAAATATTCGGCCGAGGGAAAAAAATTAGAACACACCATCCTTTCGCTTTTGCAGCCTCATCTCAATCTTTGGCATCATGTCTATCAAGATAATTAATATAACAGCGTAAAAATAGCAGAACTGCTCTTTGAAAATAAAGTAAGAGTTTGTGGAACCATCAGGCCAAATAGAGGGCTCCCTGCCACATTGAAGAGTGAGGCGAAAAAATTGAAAAAGGGATAGTACACGTTTGCACGTAAAGGTGAAGTGCTTCTGGTGATTTGGAAAGACAAAAGGGAAGTGAGGATGATTAGTACTATTCACAGCGCTAGGATGGGTAATACACAACTGACAGATAGGATTACGGGACTGCCAATCAAAAAACCTATCTGCACTTTGCAATATAATAAGTTCATGAAAGGCGTAGACATGGCAGATATGTATTTATCGTATTATACGATCATGAGAAAAACAATGAAATGGTCAAAGAAAGTAGTTTTGTGACTTATAAATTGTGCTCTATTTAATTCCTTCAGAGTTTTTAAAACCCTAAATGAATCAAATAGCATTCGATTCAAAGGCTTTCTGCTCCAGACCGCCAAAGAGTGGGCAGCGAGTAGAGAGGAGCCAGATGAGTCATCTTCGGAGGCCGACGGCGGTGATAAGCCCACGCAGCGTGTTTCGTCAAGGGATCACCCACATCGTCTCTCGAGAGACCTTAGTAATCATCATCTCGTTCCTATCGTGGGTAAGGGGAAGAAAAAATACCACACAAGAAGATGCAAAGTGTGTGCTTCAAGAAAAATTAGGAAGGAGACTAGATATGTGTGCTCATCTTGCTGTGTTTCACTCCACAAAGGAAAATGTTTCATGGAGTATCACACAAAGAAGAAATACTAAAATTATTTGTGAGTATTACGTTCAAAGTTCCACTAAGACATTTAAATTTATAAGAAATTTATGAAAATTTTACTGAAGCAATGCATGTTCAAAAACTAGACTTAAAAAATCCACCGGAACGGAGGGTTAAAACCCATTTAAATACCCCAGTACGCAACGTGTTAATAAGGAGAGGGAGATTTCAAATTTTAAGCGCTAATATTCTGGATGTGTATGAACTTCTCCTAGACTGTCGAGAAAGGTTTGTGGAAAATTAAATGTCAAGCCAAATGAGGGCAGTTGGCAGGCCTAACATGTGTCCATACTTGCCCAAATTGTAATTTTTTAAATTCATTGTGGCAATAGCAGTAGTTGCTTATACACTTATGATTCGTAATTTTTAACTGCGTGGCAACTTTTTATATAGCAGGTGTTTCAAAATGAATATCGGGGTTTTTAGGCTTTGTGGTATTTATACCATTTGACTTACAATTATAAATGATCTATCAAATGAAAGAGCAACTAAGCAATTTTTGTTTTACCTACAAGTGTTCAATGTGAGCTCCATTTGTCACATGGCATTCATCCATGGATTGATAGGTGAGTTCTTCCCATACCTTGATCAGTGTGTCTGGAGTAATTGATTCAACAACTGATTCAATCCTGTTTCTTAAGTGGGGTAGGTCAGCTGGTAGCGGAGGTGCATACACATGATTCTTTATGAACCCCAAAAGATAAAAATCGCATGGCGTCAGATCGGATGAACGTGGAGGCCATGCGAAACAAGCCCTGTCATCTTGCCCCTGGCGACCAATCCAGCGGTTGGGTACAACGTCGTTTAACCATTCTTTACTACTAACGCTTTCTAATGGAAGATTGAGGAAACACTGAATGCGCAAGCGTACAAGTGTACAACGAGACTGTTTGAGTTGCTTCATGTGTATAATTTATAATTATAAGTCAAAAGGTATAAACACGGCAAAGCCTTGAAACCCCCATGTTCATTTAGAAACACCCTGTATATTAATGTCTATCCCCCTTCACTTCCTTTGAATCAACAAAGGTGGCACGGTGTCTGGAGGTTCTGCACCGAAAGCTGATGCTTCTGTTCTCATTTACCTTGAGGCCCTCCACAAATACAAGGAGATTTGTGAAACAAAAGGAGTGGAATTGCAGCAGGTGGACAGAGAGGCCAAGTCAATTGTTAAGGTTGCTGAGAGGTATGTCATCTGTTATGAGCTGATTGCAATTGTTCATCGTATGTCATGTGGAATTGCATGTGCTTGCCCTATATTCTAGATTACAAGATGCTTGGGCATACAAGACCAAATACTTTGGAAAAAATGGAAACTTTTATTTTCCCTCTCTCTTCTATTTTTTTATTTCTTCATTTAAAAAGCAATCTTTCATGAATGTTATGAACTAAGATAGTGGCTGGCTTGTTGTGATTTGGTATGTCATCATGTTCCTTTTTTTTTATTGACTGAACTCCTCATTATCTATGCATGCTTTTTCATTCTTTTTGGATATTTTCATGGGTCATTAAATAAAAATGCAAGCACAAAAATGCATAAGGATTTTCCTATTTTAATGCAAACAGGACTTCTGTGAGACCTTTTCTTGCCACTCATTTCCACCTGATAGACAGTAATTGTTTTCTCGCTCACAATGAATGTGTAATGTTTACATAACCATCACCACCATTGGCAATAGGATCACAGAAAGTAATGAGAGTAGAAAAAACTGCATTATTGAGTTTTTTTAACTGGGCAAACCTATTGTAAATAAATTAATGTAACCACCATGATTTTTGAATGTAGGTCTGGTCACTCTGTCACAGAGACAGTCTCTTAGTGAGGCTGCAGTTGCTCAGTTGCTGCACTGGTAGTCCTTTAGGCTTAAGAGTTAAGGCAAACATCTACATTGGGACAGCTTGGGTAATGTTTGCTGGTGTCATACAATGTTTTTATTGTATGCATTTATATTATAGAGAGCTGGTCTTGTGTTTTTAAAAAAAATCTCAACTTCCTTTTTGACAACACCAACTCTCTATAATATAAACACATACATTAATTAAAGTGGTCATTAACCAATTCAGATGTTTTTATTGCATTAGATGCCTCAGAGGACAGAGCATTTCAGTGAATTCAGAGACCTTTTAGCTGTCAGCCACCCTGCAATGTTTAAGGCCCTGCTTTCCTCGCGCCCGTACGCATAGTGCCCCCCAAAATCCGCCAGTTGTCGTTGGTGCGAATCTCCAGTGGAACCCCTGCTGGCCACAATGGTAATTATTAGGAATCTGCTGTTTCGCTTCAAGGTCACTGGCCTAGGAGTGCGTTGCAACGCTGGCGAACGACCAAAGTTCGGCGTAGGAGGGGCTGCTTGGAGAGTGCCCCGTCTCGCCAACCATCATTCAGGGGAGGGGATTAAAAGAGGCAGGCAGACAATGTAGACCGCGTAGACCCTCGCCTCGCTTCCATAAGAACAAGATATTCTGGGAAGAGCGGCCTCGCTTTCAAGCTGTCCCACTCTTTGACGGAGACGTTTGAGGCATATTATTTCTCTTAAAACGGGGAGAAGCAGTCACAGAAAGAATACAAACTAGATTATCCAATCGCTCAACGTCCGTTATTATGCTAGTCACCGTTATTGTTCCAATTTTCAAAGTGTTTTAACGGGATTAAATTTTTCAATGACTTTATTGAACGTATATTTTCATTAAGTACTCTGAAACAAATTTTTAAGCTTAGTAATGTCAACGAAAAACCCCAATTTAACATCTCGACGAAAGGTAAGTCGACAATATGACTTTTGTCCGCATTTTTTCCGAATTCTGACCACAGTATAGTGCAGTGGTATATTATTACCCTTTTGAGAGAGTTGGCTGAGGTAGGTTTTCGGAAAGGTTGTATAACAAATAAAATCATCATGGAGTATCATTTAATGGAAAGAAGTTTATTCAGTTAAACTTAATTATTGAAAGGATTTTCATAGGTTTTTACTTTTGGCTATGAGTTTCTTGCTTATTTTTTAATTCTCTTTGAGCCTGTATTATATATTCAGGATCCCGTATTTCCATTGACCTGCTGCGTCGAGGATCAATTATCTCTGGCAGCAGGCAACTTTTATAAAATTTTTCTAATTTAGGAAACATTTCCTTCTGCCAGAAATTATCGTCTCTGTGCACCGTTTCACATTTTATTCCGTTAGGTGTCCACAAAACAAGATAACAATATTTTCTTTGAGTTATATGGAGCTGCCCTTGGATTTGGTAATGGAATACATGTCGTTTTTTAATGCCAATCACTTTTTTGCTTTTATCCATTAGCCAAAACGTAACTTTTTTTGATTCAATTGCTTCATATGGAGTTAAATTTCTTGCCGAAAATGGGCATTTGATCTCCAGCAGACCATCTTCTCCAATCAAGCCATCTGGGGTTGCGGCAAAATATGGATGCTCTCTGTCGATGAAGAGCCCACAGTCTTCGATTTTCCAGCCAAACCTTTCTCTAATTTCTGCTTTGGCGACGATTTCCTTTTCCCTTCCATAGGCACATGCTTCATTGTCGATAGAGCCGTAAATAATTTGTTTCACTACATTTTTGCAGCTAGTGTGCGGAAGCATGTTACAAATTTTTCCGAAATAAGATGCTGTCAGCAATTTCCTTCTCATTTCTCTCCATTCCCCACTCTCCCCCTGCATAATTGTGGCCCTTTCAATCCTTCTCCTATCTTTCTCCAATACGGGTAAGCTAGCCAAAAAATCCCTCTCAGCTTCAAGATACTCATTTGATGACATATCTGGCCTTTGTGCGGTCGGTCCGTAAGAACTGTCACCTCCAAACCCATCCTTAAACAATGATTTTCGGCATCTTGGCTTGCCTTGCCTTCTCTTCGAAAACTGCAGTTTTTTTAACCTCCTTAGTTCCATTTTTTTGCAAAATAAACCCGGGCTTGAGAAAAACATTTTTTTACTTGTTTTGTACGCCAGATTCTTGGTGTTGTGACGAATGGCGGCTCCAGCACATCTCCCTTGGTAGGATCTTCGAAGAGCAAAGTTCACCCGTTTTCCTCCGATCATTTTCGCCACAATGGAGTTAAACTGTTCAACGGGGTTGTTGTCCACATCGTAAAGTAAACTTCTACTGTTGCGACTCAGATGCTTTACGATTACCATTAGTTTCTGGAATATTGCACTTTCTTTTAGGTCAGGATACAGGTTTGGCTTTCCGTCCTCATTCGTTCCTGCACAGAAATAAGTGGCACAACCGGAATGTTCTCCAAAAACATGATTGATACTATTTTCAATGTCCAATTTCAAAGATTCTATTCTAGACAGAAAGGATCCTGGTTGATTCTTCCTGTATTTAATTGCTTTAATAATACCTACCCTCAGGCGAAGAACACTACTCCCCAGATACTTTCGCAAGAGAATGGTACTTTTCTGTCCCGGTTTATCACCTGCTACTGTCACATCCCTCAACTTT
Source organism: Pyrrhosoma nymphula (assembly GCA_963573305.1). Lineage (NCBI taxonomy): Eukaryota > Metazoa > Arthropoda > Insecta > Odonata > Coenagrionidae > Pyrrhosoma > Pyrrhosoma nymphula. Next base: position 151,524,314 of record OY754329.1, on the reverse strand, counting down.
GCACAAAAATTCCTCATTAGGTGATTCCTGCACTCTATCTTTTCCACTGTTAAGCTCTTATATGGACGGGAATCGAGGACGCTCTTGTAAACATTGCTGTCACCATCCGCTATCAATTTTGCAAACCTTACACCATAAAGTTCCTCGCTTTTTCTAAATCCCTCTACTATTACAGCTGCCTCCATACTCGTAGAACTTTGTGCATTCCCCCAATTTTTGAAGCAAACATGATTTGCAGATTCTTCATTCTTCGCGGCGGATCTCATGCAAATGACGCAGTACCGATTTTTCACTCCAAGAAAGATCAGCTTCTTTGTGTAGTATCCAATGATTGCGCCCTGCAAATTTGAATTCAAAGATGAATGTAAAATATCATTTATCAGAACACTAATTCTAAAACTTTAAACCAAAAATCAACTCACCAATCCGGAGGAAGAGTTATAGTTCGTCCGGTAGGACCTCTTGCACCAGCTACCGTCAGCAATAACGGTTAGTAAGGGGGTGCCATCGCTATCTATCTCACCCTTGGCTACAGCAAGCTCCGCTTCAGCCTTTACCGCTGATTCCATTTCTTCGTGCGCTGTGGACTCCCATGCGTCGCATACGGCATCATGGCATTTTTTGTAGCAATTGAAGGACATGCATGGTATGTCTAGAGTTGAAATTATTTCTTCCATCTGGCTATAGCCTCCACCAGATGATACGATTCCAGTCACCGCTGCTGTGTTGACATCCATTGAGGATTTTTCGCGGCCAGTTTCCTCTGTCGAGATTCTTCGGACGATATTGCACATTCTGCATTTGAATGCAATAATGGACTTCAACCCTTCTCTCTTTTCCCAAATAACATCCATATCAGTAAAGGAGCACCCGAAAGGCTTGTGGTCATTGATTTCTTTTATAGACGCAAGTACATGATTTATATTTACAATTCTTCTTCCCGTTAATAAAAACTCCTCGGTATTTTTGACTTCTGAGTCGCACCGGATGATAGGATTGCTATCAACGACATCTGTTTCATTACCAGCGGTCTTGGGTGTCTCTTCCCGAGTCAAAGTGTCAATGTCCTGCCCAACCTGTAATGTGGAAAATAAATGATTAGGCAATGATGAAATGGCTCTTCCAGGAACTGCTTCGTTTTTTTATACATATATGCGGATGAATTTCTAGAGACATTCTCAGAGTTGGCTGAAATGAATTCTTTGTACTCAAAGTTTTTAGTGATTACGAGAGAAAACGTGGCAAGAATTCTTTCGGGGGAAAAGAAAGATTTTTTTTCGGGGGAAAAGAAAGAATTTAAGAGCATATATTTTGCAACAATTTCTTGCGCCAATAATTCTGTTTTACCCAGGCATTTTCTATTTTCTAATGTAAGAGGTTATTTTTTCCAAACAATTAACCTGATTTTCAGAGCCTTCTTCAGTAGTATTCAACCTGGAGAACACTTCGGTCTGCAACGTTTCTTCCTCCCGTGTGTTGCCCGTAGCTCTTGATTGGTTAACTCCAGAACGGTTGGTCACTGCTTTGTTCCTATAATTACAGAGGAGTAATTAGAGAAGTGTATAAAAAATTTCCGTCGAGAGTGCGAGAATAGAAATTAATTCTCTAACTAATGCAGATGTGGTAATGTAATTTCAAATATTTTTCTGAACAACAGAATGAGTGCCCTTCTGACTAATTTCTATAAATAAAAAAATCTCAGCAATGACAAATAACGAATCACTACCAACAATTCAGGCTTTGAGAATAATTATAAAAAATATTCACATACCTTTGATCTTGAAACCATTTCTTGAGGTTCTGCCCCTTGTTCTTCTTCCGATTTACTGATGACTTCAGCCGACCTTTCTTGTTTCCTCTGCTGTGACGATAATCCTCGGACGACATCTCGAGCTCTACACTCAGCAGAGATAAATAGGAAAATGTGGTCGCAGAGTTTCTGTGCACTGGAGAGTTTCTCTTAGCCCAGCTGCCCACAATAGATGGGCAGCGATTGGCTGCTGACGTCCTATCCCGTAAACCGGCTCTTAGCTCAGTGCGCGCCGCGTACGAATGCTCAAAGCAGCGATCCCAAAGAATCGGCTAAAACGAACGGAATGCCTCGCCGACGCGACGGCCTTTAGTATAGAAATAATCTGGACAAGAAACTACAATAGATATCGAGTCAAAACTTTCAGTGATTGCATTACTCATCGCTACAAGTTTAGAAACTAATGTCCATCGGCGCATGTCGACTTGGTTCTACGATAAATTAACAAAACGTAAAACCTCTTCACCAACCTTTTACAAAATAAAAATGCGAAAATTCCACATAATTGTCAGAACAACTAATATTTTTCTCACTAGAAAAGGAATAAGAATTTTTGAAAGAAAAGGAAGAAGAATGCCAGATGATGATACACTGTATCGAAACCGGTCGCGAGTGAATAAATTAATGTGGAACTAGCAAAGTTTTATTCTTTCCTGACAGTCATGAAGGAGTTCCATCAAGTTACGCCTGAAACCATTGAATAAGAATTTATCGTACCATATTTAATTCAGGAAGGACAGCCTGTCACACGAAACAGGATAATTTAAAGTGAGCTGCAAATTGGGCTTCAATGAGTTCCGAGGAAGGTATTATTATCGGAAACCTTATTTATCTAATGCCTGGCTCTCGTCAAGCTAACACCAAATTCCTATTGTAGATAACTGCCATAGCCAGTCAAAAAACCGTTTTCGGAGATTTTATTTCTTTTTTAATTGGCTTTCGGATAATACTTCCTTCGGAAATATGCACAGTTTATACATAGCTACAAAATGAAAAATAACTCATTTCCAAATCCGATACCTACAGTCCAAAAAATGATTTTTTTATAATACGCGAATAGACTCATTCTAATAAATTTCCTTATGCTTACTCTACGTGGCAACCTATCATAAATTAACAGCATTCTCCAGAGCTTTATTGGTTTCATCATTCATACCTACTTACACGTTCCACCATGTTTAGGTTTAAAGGTTGGCTTGGTTCGAACGGAAATTAATACCTTAGTGCTTTTTCGGAGCCATCGTTTCATTGCCAAAACAACTGATTCTAACAAGCACTTTCGTTCCTTAATTGCATGCAGCTCTAGGAATTGAGATTCTGGGAAAAAATCATTAGGTAGCAGATAACAGATCCCTTGGAACCGTGAGAACGAACACCCTGGGAAATCCGCGTATGACATTGGGTATGGTGAAAGGAAACCGCGGGAGGAAGGGTACACCGCGTATGGTGAAAGGAAAGGTATGAATGTGCGGGGCGCTCAGCAGGGGCGCTGGAAAAAGGAGATAATCCGGGCATTCCCAAGTTTTGGAAACCAGTACACTTGAGGGTCAGGGTACACTTGAGGGTTATTCCATAAATGTAAGGGGTTCTACGAAATTTGTTAATGAGCTTTCTGCGCCCTTGGAGAACTCGCTGAAACCATTGCTGGTGTCATTTCAACGAAGCCTTTCGAGCGAATATCGTCGCCAGTGGTGCAGTTTTATTCCCTTGTGGACTTCAAGAATCGTGTTACCATGCCTAAAGCCCGTATGACACTTCCCAATTTATTGGCCAATTAATTGGCGCGCAATATTGTTGAGAATATTGTGCGTTACGTACCGTATGGCACGCATCAATATTGGCACCAATATTGCCCATAACAATGCTCTAATGTCCCGCAAGGGAACACCACATATAAGTTAACAAAAGAGCATCACGAGACGCGGGTTTGTTTACTACGAGCATTAGGAAGGGAGGCGGTGAAAATATTATTTATTAAATAACCATTGCTAGGAGCTGCAAAAATATTCAGCATTGCAAAGCACCTAAAAATGAATGTAGAAGAAGCGGCACTTATATGTGCTGCAGCTAATATAAAACGTAAACTCTTATTTTTGTAACGTGTTGACTTCACGTTGTACAAGCATTCATGCGATTTGTATGCTTCAATTAATAAAGTTACGACTTCTTTCGTCCACATTTTATAGTAATCGTTGTATATTCGTAACGTTCTATAACAAACCGGATGTTTTGCGAAGAGATTCTTGTTTTGGCCGCTAGGAGTCAACAAAACTGACTTCTGATTGGAGATTGGCCGGGAGAAAATAGAACCCGTTCTAAATTCCAAATTGGGCGAGAAATTGAGTCCAATATTGTGAAAGGGAGATTGGACGAGAAATTGGTGTGTGTCAGGTGGACCACAATCCAATATCCAATGGATTGGCCAATAAATTGGGAAGTGTCATACGGGCTTAAGGAGTTTTCTGCAGAGTTAAGGGCACGCGTTATTAGCGTTTACCTTTATTTTTGCAAGGAAATGGCGAGGAAAACTCTCTCGGATACTTTGAGTGACAATTCCGTGGTAGACCGTGAAAGACTGTGTTTGGATGAAGTGTCGAGTAGCGTACATTATCAGTCCCTTGGGGTCAATTTATTTCCAAATGGATCATCTTCGACGGATTTGTGTGGAAGTGAAAATGACCCCAATGTCACCAACCGTGTTAAAGTGCATCGGAGTAAATTCGCGGCCGTCAACGCTGGGTGTTCTCGCTATGAAAACGGTGAATCCGTCAAAAAAACAGCCATGGCTTGTAGCGTGTCCACTCGCTATGTTTATTCCGCACTGAACAACATGGGGAAGGAAAAAGAAAGGAAGAAGAGAGGGCCAACTCCCAATAAAAGTAGAATCGACGGATTCGATGAGACTTTAGTGCATCGAATATTTTTGGATATGTACCACAAGGGTATTTACCCAACAGTGGAGAGAGTGAGAATTGCTTCCCAAGAAGCAACTGGATACCCTGGGTCATATTCTTCATTCAGGAAAATATTCAGCAGCCTGGGATTTAAGTATGTGCTGGGTAATGATGGCATAAAACTGTTGATGGAACGCTCTGATATAAGGGAATGCAGGAGGAAATTCCTCGAAGCCATGCAGTCGCACCGTGTAAATCCTACATACCAACAAACTGTGTATTTAGATGAAACGTGGGTAAACCAAAATTACTGCCAGCGTCACATCTGGTTGAACTCCGAGAGAGAAGGTGGCATGCGTGTACCGACAGGGAAGAGCGGGCGATTGATTGTGACTCACGCAGGATCCAGTGAGCTCGGATTTATTGGTGATATGGCTCTAGTTTTTAAATCCGGTAGCAGAGATCCTTTGTCTGACTATCATAAAGACATGAATGCAGATTGTTTTACTTGGTGGTTCGAGGAACTTATGAGGAGGTTAGACCGGCCGTCCATTATTGTCATGGATAACGCAAGCTACCACTCAAAAATTGTTGAAAAAATACCAAACACATCCAGCCGGAAGATGGAAATTCAATCCTGGTTGCGGTATCGTAATGAACCTTTCAGTGATAATAGCACTGTAAAAGAACTGCTTAAAACAGTGAAAGAATTCGTGGTGAAAAATAAGATCACTACGTCATACGAGTTGGATGATTTAGCCCTTTCAATGGGCCATTTGGTCGTCCGCCTGCCTCCTTACCACTGCAAATATAATCCCATTGAATTAATATAGGCACAAGTGAAGAGGTTCGTCGCGGAGAGGAACTCTACCTTCAAAATGGTTGATGTGGAGCGTTTAACGCACGAAGCTCTTGCATCTGTAACGAAGGAGGACTGGAAAAAGTGTGTTGAGCATGCAGAGAAAATCCAGGAAGAAGACTATCTAAAAGAATGTGTGTGCAACAAAGTGCCCCAAGTAATTATTCCTCTTGGTATTGAGTCCTCAAGTGATGAAGATTGAAGTAATTCAAGGATCGGATCTGCGAGGTCATGGGTTCCCAGGTCAAGAGCACAGGATAAACTCACTAAGACATGAATCACCAAAAACTTAGAGGTTGTTGCGGGTTTTATATACATAAAATTAAATTAGAATAATTTTTATTTCCCGTCGTAACTATGTTTCGAGTGACAGGCTTTCCTTCCTGAATTAAATATGGTACGATAAATTCTTATTCCTTTTCTAGTGAGAAAAATATTAGTTGTTCTGACAATTATGTGGAATTTTCGCATTTTTATTTTGTAAAAGGTTGGTGAAGAGGTTTTACGTTTTGTTAATTTATCGTAGAACCAAGTCGACATGCGCCGATGGACATTAGTTTCTAAACTTGTAGCGATGAATAATGCAATCACTGAAAGTTTTGACTCGATATCTATTGTAGTTTCTTGTCCAGAGTATTTCTATGCTAAAGGCCGTCGCGTCGGCGAGGCATTCCGTTCGTTTTAGCCGATTCTTTGGGATCGCTGTTTTGAGCATTCGTACGCGGCGCGCACTGAGCTAAGAGCCGGTTTACGGGATAGGACGTCAGCAGCCAATCGCTGCCCATCTATTGTGGGCAGCTGGGCTAAGAGAAACTCTCCAGTGCACAGAAACTCTGCGACCACTTATGTCATCGATTGCTTGAAGAAAATTCAACGTTCGAATCGCAGTGGGTAATCAGATGTTCGCAGATTACCGCAAATGAATGTGAGCAATTTTTAACTGATCTCCAGAAGGAATAAATATTAATCCCGCTGCAAAATATATTTCGCCGCGAGGCTTATTATGACCCTCAATCCTGGGAGCCGCGAGCGAAAGTTTCACTGTCCCTCGACTAACCCCTTCCTGCATACTCCCCCCCCCCCCCTTCCTGCTCCACAGCAGCGTTGCCGACTCGGTCTCCTAGAACGACACGGAGCGCCTATGGAAGACGCTGCGGAGAAAGGGCGAACTTCTTGGTCTCCCACGGACTGCCAGGTTGGCGTTTATTTAGTTTTGCACGTCCAAAAATCAAAGACATTATTAGGAAAACGCTTTTAATGGAACAGGATATTTATGCGAGAACTGAATTACAAAGAATCAATCTTTGTCTGTCTGTTTAAATTTTTCCGATATTCATCACCAAACGGGAGTAAAATAGCAACGCGCCGACCCTTATTTGCAGAGCTTTTGTGAAAAATGTGGGAGGAATATCCTTTTGTTGTCAAAGGCAAAACATAATAAAAAGAACCTTTTTTCATAAGTTGAAGACGAACTTCAATTATCTTATTAGGTTGACGAGAAAACCTCTTCCAAATATGGTCCATATACGGACCGGCAAAGCCGAGGGTGGAGGCCCCTTAAACGCATTGATGTCCTCGAAGTGTTAAAGTGTTGCATAAGTGATCATTAAGTAATTTTTATGACCTTAAAAACAACAGTTGAGTCCTCAGTAAAACCAAACATAAAGTCTACTTATTTGAAAAATTGATTTCATTAAATTTGCAAAGACGCCAGAAGCTTCATTCTCCGAATTTGTAGCCACTGCAAAAGACAAAGGGACCGAAATATAGTGGAGATTTATTTTTGGAAATACAATGCAAAGGAATCGATGAATATATCCCTCACAAACTCAAATATGGGAGTAAAAAACCTTGTTGGTATAATCGTGGAGTAAGGCGGGAGCTCAGGAGACAGAGGAAATTAACAACTCTAAAAGTTAGGTAACAAAGCGACAAATCTCGTGCCGAGAGAAATTTATGTTGATCAATGCTCAAAAACAAAGAAAATAATGCTTGCTTACTCTACGACATTATGAAGGATAAAATACTCAGTGAATTAATTACTGGATGAAAACCCCAAGTCATTCTGGTGCTATGCGAGAGAGCTTCAGGGCAAGTCTTCAACTGTTGGGTCTTAATTGCTCTGCTAAGGAGAAGTGGAAGAGAATGTAACCGTGGGCGGAGATATCCCACTCTCCCAACAATAATTATCCCTGCGACAATTTGCAACAATGAGTACATTCTTGATACGCCACATTTCGGGTGTTTGACCAGCTATTTAGTTGATACTTACATTGTATCAAAGGAAGACAAGCTTTTTTATCTTGAAGTATTTTCAGCACAGTTCACTTGAGAGCATTGTATGGTGTGGTCATGTGCGAGCCAGTGTGTTTTTCCTAAAATTATTTTTGCCTTTTAGTCCTGAATTTTTTTGCTCAGCAAAAAAATTGGTCATTACTTATTTATGAAAATAAGCACGTTATGAAGAGGTAAATATTATAATACAGGGCTAATCTTTCATTTCGTGTATCGGGAGTTTTCGTAGAGCAGGAGTTCGTTCATTAGAGGTATTTACCAATGCATTTAAATAGGAATTTGGCAGGACCAATAGCATTTGTTCGTTCATCGGAGTTATTCGTTTATCGGGAGTTCGTAAGGTAGAGGTTTCACTGTAGTATCCTTTTATTTTCAAAATCTAAACTATTTAGGTCCGTCAGAATGTGTAGCCTCTTTTCGGCTGAACAAGAATCCTGAAATTAACTTCGAAAGTCTCCCAAGAGCATTGATTGAAAATCCAGCAAATAGGCTGAAAATAAAAAAAATTGTTGCTACTGCTGTAAATGTATGGGAGTGGGCAATTTACAGTAATTCTGTAAAATATTAGAAAGAAAAAAAGTTGCCGCAACCTGGGATCGAACCCCAGCCACAATGATAACCGGCTCAGCGCCTCAACCCACTGGGCTACAAGGTCTGTTGGGAGAGGTGCAACTTTAAAGTATTTATACGGAGGAAGATTCTTTAATAGGGTTTTTCTCTTGAACCCGGGCCTATGTGGAAGAAAGTCATGACACTTTTCCCGCATTCTCTCTATAGTTTCAGAAAATAATTGCCTCGTTTGGATCCCGAACATAACTTACTCGATGTCTCCTTGTAAGTGGGAGTCATGGGCTAGGAGAATTGACTTGGAATGACCCTTCAATTTTTCGTCCGTGGCTAGAAAAACTTTTTTTATTAAAAAAGTCATAGCGGCAATCAAAATCCCACTCATATTCTTCCCCAGTATCACAGTGTACATGTATGGGCTGAATTAAAAAAAAATTGATTCCATAATTCCTCTGCCTTTGAGTGATAATGCCCATCAAAGGAAGTAATGTTTTGGTGTGGAAATACTTTGATATAATTAACGCATTTATAGTGTCTCACAGAGCAAGGAAAATTAAATGAAACTTGTTTTATTGGAATCTAGACTTTTTGACTGACATGTGATAAAAAGTTGACTGTGATAGACTTAGTCGTTCATCAGCTATAAATTGTTACCTTATTCACTGTACTTTAACACTTTCACTGCTGGCCATTTCGATAAAAATGTCAGTGAGCGGGAGTAGTTTTCGCAGCACACAGCAATGTTATGTAAACCTGCGTAACCAACATCATGCAACCTGCAATGTAAATATTTATCACCCTTCTTCTCTAACGTCGCTATATTTTTCACAAGAAGTTTTAGATAAAATAATTATCAAAACATTTGTAAGCGGCAAAAATTTATTTATTTCCAAAAATAAAATTTTCACATTCTAAATAATTACACATTTATATTTTGCATACAGTAAAACCTCTCTTTTACACTTTTGACGGGGATGAAGGAAAAAAGTGTAAATCGCGGGAAAATGTAAATCGAGGGAAATCGTAATTTGTAGGAAATAGAAGCAAAATCATAGCCTAAAGTTAAATAATTTTATTTAAATTAACAGGTGATGTTTAATATTAGATGGGTCACCAAATAGACATAAATAAATGAATAAACAAAAGTTAGCAAAAAATAAACGTAACCTCATATTTTAACTTAACTTGATTTGAGGTGGTGTCTACCTACATATATTTATCTTTGCATCAAGGGTATAAATTTTTTTTCAACTATAGTCTATGTCATCCATGCCTTTGTGTTGGCTGCTAAGGTTGTAGCCAAGGTCGATCTTTCTTAATATTTGTAAAGCAACGTGGATTTTTGGACTTTTCAAAAACAAAGGACTTCAGTCTCTCACTGCCATCTGGATTAGATCCTGATAAAACAGTAATGCGACCTTTGCTGAGCTTGGCCCCATGACAAGGGTCCCCTTTGAAGTCTATAGGGTCTTGTGTGGCATTATTAAAAAAAAAAGACCTGTCTTGTCCACATGAAAAATGTCTTTAAGCGCATTGGCATAGCCATCAACATAATTATGCAAAGTTGTGCACTTCCAGTGAGAAACTGTTTCAGGATCAATGTAGTGCACACTTTTAGATTCACCAAAAATGATTTTATAGACAATATTTATATCGACTTTTGAAACGGTGTAAACATCCATTTGATTCTTTGTAGACATCAGTGCGCCGAGCGCCTCTAGCAGCGGTTATGCGACCTTATTTCGGGGGAAAATTGAAACAATGTCTTCAATATTTCTTCAAGTTCATCGTACTTGGGAGTATTTAATGTAATTACGCCTTTTACCAATAGGACCGCAGTCCTTAGCACTTTTCTCTATACATTTACGGGTTTTTACGGTTGTGTTCCACGTTGAACCTGGTATATCAAGTTCTTCGGTCAGGAACACACGAGTTTCCGTATTAGAGTCAATTCTCTTTGCTAAATGTTGATTTTTTTCTTCCAATGATGACGATTATCTCGCACGCTTGTTTGCCATTTTAAAATAAGTTTCCTCACGATTACCGTAAGTAATTGCACATTAAATAAAACTAAAGGTGAAGTAACTAAAAACCTAAAAAACACGAGATGAATGGCATTAGTGCGGGAGTTACGAGAAATAAGAAAAAGATCGCTGCGAAGTATGAGAACAAGAGTTAACATATGTTTTAACTTTTCGCCACAATGAAAGCGATAGTTGGCCAAATAATATCTAATGAAATATATTTATGGCATCCACTGCAATTTAAATGTGCTGTTTAAACAGCTAGTACGGCCAGGGAAGAGAATTCTATTCACTGGTATGGCTCCTTAGTACGAGAATCCCGATCGCAAGCATTACAATATCCGGCATATATACTTTTAAGCAATGCAATCGATGTAATGTGCTACCATCAAACGAATAATTGTGTTTTTAAAGGAAACCAAATATATCAGCATTCATTCATCATGTTTAAGCATGTATTTTATCCATATTTAACATTAATCACGCTCGAAGGGTCGCCAGTTGAAGTGCGCCAGCCGCCATCTTTCTTGCCTTCAAATGTCGTAAATGGCGGGTTTTGAAAGTGTAAATAGCGGGATGAAAATACATTATAATGATGCAAACATTTTTGGGGCCGGGAGAAAATGTTGTAAATCACGGGAAAACGTAAATTCCGGGGACGTAAAAGCGGGGTTTTACTGTATTATGAAAAATGAAAAATATGAAAAAACACTAAAATGACCAATATTTATAATGACAGTAGTAAATGTAAGAACTTAACCTTTGAATCAATTAAAATACTTATAATACATGATATTATAATGAACTATTGGTGCATTATTTGTACGAATGAAAAATCCTGAAGCTATTACTATTATAGCGAGCTACCTATTCGCCCATCTCTTATTTTTTGTACTATATGTATCTGGGTTAGTTTTCCTCTTAATTTACACTGCTGTAAAAGTTATCCATGTATACAGCGTGCCCTTTATTTTTAGAATTTCTCCATAATTTATGGACAACGAAAAATATCAAATGTATTTTCTTCAAGCAATCACAAGGTAAAGGTTTGCCTTCCTCTAAATTTCTGGCAAAGTGCATGGCGTGCAAAATTGGCAAAAACCTACTGGGGGACATGTATTTGGAAAAAATGGGGAAACTATATGTATTTCTCTGAATATAGTGCCCCCCCGAATATAGTCCCCCACCCATTATCGAAGGTTCTGTTTTGGAAAAAGTTTCAAATAGCAAAGTAGGCCTTAAATACATATATTATTCTCAGGTTAACAACTTGTGAGGTAGCTTTTCTCACCAAAGTTGCACGGACTTTCTTTCCAGTTAAAATTTTTCAGCTGTCACATGGTTCCCTCCATACGGCAGCATAAATTCTCCCCATGCTATATTATGTACATGAAGTGTTCTTGGAAAGAATCATGGGCTATTGGAAGTGGAACCTTCCTTGTAAAAGATTAAAACAATCTTAAACTTAATGTTTAAATGATTCATTTCTGCATAACGGTTTGATAAAAATCGCAGTACTTCTCCCACATCAACTACTTTTGTTTCCATTTATGTCCTTCTGGAGTTGACAGGGATGTTACAAGTCAGGGAAATCAGGGAAATGTCAGGGAATTTGAAACCCGTCAGGGAAAATCTTCGAGCTGTCAGGGAAAAATGGACTAAGGGTGAAGGGCGATGAATTGGTCAGTGGCTGACACACCCCAACTACATATACATACGTTCGTTCGTTGTTGCCGGAGTCGATGTTCCATCTTTTGATTTTGTCTTAGTTTCATAAATTGTCATTAAATTTGATGAGTAAAAGTAACATTGGCATGTTTTCTTAACTTTCATTTGCATTTAAGTTCTCACTGCTCTCTGAACGTCAAGGAAACGTTTGAGGAAAATGTCAGGGACAATGACAATTTTTGTCAGGAAAATGTCAGGGAATTTCATTTCCAGAATCTTGTTACAACGCTGGTTGAGCCATAGAGACGAAGTCCAAGTTTTAAAGTACCTATATATAGGTTTTCCAATGGATAGCGAAAATTTCATTGTACTTCCTCAGACGAAGCAAAAATCGTGTTCTCCGTACCTATGCATGAAGTGCACTTTTGAATGGCGTTTAGAGCAGGATTGGAATTTTTACCAGAGTGGAACTGCCGACCATAAATTTAAAAGTCCAACAATATTACTAAGTATTATTGTATTGCCTATGAGTTCCTAATATTTCATAGCTCTACTGAGCTAAATAAGAATGAAAATCGTGATTCTTTTTACTTATGCATGCAACACGATCAAGTACGAGGGTTTGAATCATAGCCAGATTGGGATTTTTACGGAGTCGAATCAACAGCCGTAGACCTAAAGTCCAACCATGTTACCGATTTTTATTGTATTGCTTACCTGTAACTAAATTTTCACAGCTCTGCCTTTCTAAATAAGAAAGATAATCATGGTTCTTTGAACATAAGCATACGGCGTGCTCTGGTACGAGGTTTTGAGCCATAGCTGGATTGACAATTTTTCCTGAGTCGAACCGAGGACCGTAGACTAAAGATCCAACCATATTATCATTTACCGTTGTATTGTCTATGAATGTGTAAAATTTCATAGCTCTACATCGCTAAATAAGAAAGTAAATAGTGGTTCTTTGCGTCTATGCACGCGATGTGCTCAAATACGAAGTTTGGAGCCATAGCTGAATTGACAATTTTTTCGGAGTCAAACCTAGGACTGTAGACTTCAAATCCAACCATGTTATCCATTACAATGGTATTGTCTATGAATACCTACATTTTCATAGCTCTACATCGCTAAGTAAGAAGTAAATCGTGGTCTTGAGTTTATGCACGCTATGTGCTCAAGTACAAAGTTTTGAGACATAGCTGGATTGACAATTTTTTCCGAGTCGAACTGAGGACTTTAGACTTCAAGTCCAACCATGTTATCAATCACCATTGCATTGTCTATTAATACCTACATTTCATAGCTCTGCATCACTAAATAAGAAAGTAAATCGTCGTTCTTTGTGTCTATGCATGCGATGCACTTAAGTACAAAGTTTTGAGACATAGCCGGATCTGTCTACGGACCTTGGGTTCGTATTTGCTTCCGTGCGCTCTGATTGTTCACATTGTCAATACTAGAACTACCATTCCCGCTATCCTTGAAAAATAATCGTGTGAATCATGATTTAGTCGCTTGAGCTCGAATATAGTCCCCTCCATTGCTTTTCCCACAAATATTTTGAGCAGAAAGGGGGGGGACTATATTCGGAGATGTACGGTATTTCAGATTTTTTCAATTAATACCTTAATCTATTTGGAGGAATATGTCCCATCAGAAATAGAAGTCCAAAAAAGTTTTCAATTCACCTCGACTTAAGATTTTCCAGGAAGATATTCTAGAATTTGGAGAAGTATTATTTCAAACCACTTTTTCAGCATTGATATTCGTTTCTGTTAATTATAACTCATAAAAATGGCCATTGGCAAAGAGAGTAAAATGATCTTAAGGATTCTCATTGGGAATTTTAACTTGGAGTCTCGGGATAGCAGAAAAAGGGATATCCATTGTTTTGGGTTTATCCTCCTACCATAAATTGGAGGCCATTGGAGGAACTTTCGCAGAAGTTTAGAAGAGGTGATTTGGCGTTTTCTTCGTCCTCCTCCTGACACTCTTCAGATGATTCCTCCTCTTGAATTCTCTCCTGGGCTGCATTATCTTTTTCACTGGAATCAAAACATCAATATTGGTTAATAAATTCCAGTTACGGTAAATAAAACTAAATAAAATCACGATGTGTGGGATATTCTGGATAGCTGGTATTTTGAATAATATGAAATAATCCAAGTATGTCTATGTATATGTCTTTTGGCCTACACCATAATTTGATTAATATAACATACATTTTTCTCAATTAGTTAATGTTAGCAGATGTCATATTTTCATTGAACCAATACTCAGCATTAAATGTATTTTCTATGACGTAGCCTATGCATGTATTTGCCAACGGCGAACATAATTAAAATTAAAAAAATGATTTTATCGTGAGGTGTATAGCTACTTACAATCGCATACCCATGTCAAAACTAAATAGGTTAAATTATTTTTACAAGTTTACACGCAGACCACAGCCTTAACTACTTTTAGTTACTCTGGAAATGCCTGGCTTGTACTTTGTCCAAATATCAAAGCTACCATTAGTTCAACATTGTCAGTCTTCAGGTTAGTACACCAGTCAGTCATAATATTGCCATGCACTGAAAATCCCCCCTCACTGTCCACATTGGAGATGAACCCAGACATACTTCACAGCTGCATTGACAAAATCTTCATGTTCTGATTTTAAGCTTAGCTGAAATTTTATCAAGGAAAGTGACATGCCACAAGACTCAGCCAAAGTCACCAGTTCTTTCATGGCAGCATACCCTGTTAGAAGGGTGTATGTTCTCAGAGATGAAAGCCATGGTACATTTTTTGCATTACATGTTACATTTCGATCTCAGATGGTCCTCCTCCAAATGTGCTAAAGAGTTAACCAAAACGTGCTAACCATAGTTTTTTACATGCACTGTGACGCGGACCTGAGGAAATGAACGTCCAAATGAGGAAAACGTGCTACATATTAAGGAATGTCCTAACGAGAGTCCGCTGTACTTGAAGTCCTTTTTTGACCTGAAAGCTGGGACTGCACGTCATGACTCAATTTTGGCTAGGGTGTTAAACTGAAGCACCCTATCTCCTGGAATAGAATGAAACTGTGAAACATTGCCTTAGTAGCTGACCTCACTGGAGTTCTTATCCCCTTTGTTGCCATTATTGCAAATGCTGCCCTTGCTGACTGGTTTAGTTACCCCAGATGGCACAAAAAATGTCATCGACCCTAACAAAGTAATAAGGGAAGTGATACATCACAGATGAGTCTTGTCAGACAACATGGACGCGGAGCTTAAGGATCACAAGCTAAAGGAACATTTTTTTGACGGTAGGAAGGATGTTACTTGAACCTATAAGGTGAAGGGTGAAAATATAAGGGCTAAAACTACGATGACAGAAGAACGTATAGTGCTACTCGAGGAGGTAACTGTTACTCAGGTTACAAAACTCAAGGTGATAAAGGCAGCCCCAAAAACATTCACCAAAACGTAATGGTACCTAACGAAGAAGCAGCTTGATTTGAGTGAAATGAAAGCAGCAGGGTCAGATGGTTGTGTGGGGAACACTGGCCATGTGGGAGGTGTGATACATCTTATGGAAGTTACTCTAGGTAGACTATTGCCATGGCTTATTTGCCTACCCCTCTTTAATGAGTTGCCCTTCCGACATCTTTTCATGGCGCTTGGCGGATCAACGTAAAGTTCTACGGCCTACTCAGGTCCAATGGGCCAGAAGTTAGATATCTGCCACACCCTTCCAGTGGTGAAATTCAAGAAAGTCCCTTTCATGGCTCCAGAGGTAGATATGGAAGTGTTATCTAACGATCAACATTATTTGCTCCGAATGGCCATGGCGATTAGTTCTGGCGAATGCCCTGCTAACCTGGCACACGCAAAGTCTGGTCCTCTATGCACCTCAACATGGTTAATTACAGCGGCTTGAATTCTCCGGCTCCGCACATCTTTGTTCACATGAAAGTGTCATGACGTGCTGTGCCAGCTTTCAGGTCAAAAAAGGACTTCCAAGTACACTCCTTTCCAACCAAACCTTAGGTACTTAAGTGTAAACTAGAGTTCAAATTAACAATTTACTGCCTTTAGCTATGCGGTAAAGAATATTTTCCCTTACAGAATGTTTGTGACCCCCCACGTCTCCACGTAGCTCCATCTGCAATAGGAACAACTGGCTTTCACCCTAAAACACTATGATTTAGCAGAAAACCCTTTATTTTCATCAAAAATTATTGTAGTTATCTGAAGAAATAAAGCAAAATTTTCGGAGCAGTATTGAGTTCACTGTTAATTCGATCTTAAGATTTTAAAAAATCTGGTAGAAAATCACTAGAATTGGCCCCAAAACGGCGATTTTTGGTCAGCTAAAACTTCAGGATTTGGGGGGGGAGACCCCCAAATATTAATATTTAAAAAAAATATTTTTTTATCGAAATTTTAAAGAGTTATTGATGTACCCTACTCTATGAATCCTGTGGGCTCTCATACTCCAACTCAGAATCATTGGCTTCTAGTATTTTTCATAATCATAAATTTAGATCTACAACCATTTCGCCAACATTGTAACTGCAAGCATCTAAGATCAAAGAAATGAATCTACGAATAAAGTAGTGGTTTTTGACTTGGAGAACAGGAAGAATGATTTTATGTTGAGGTGAATGATGAAAATATTGAGCTAGTAGATGATTTTGATGGATAGATTTTGAAATGGAGTCTTTATAAGCTGGAAAATGCAGTCATTTTTAACTCTAAATAGGATGAATCGTATGAACTGTGACAAAAGGAATTTACATGTATGGATACACTGAATTAGTTATTTTATTTCATAATGAATGAATCCCAAAATATTACGGTAGATACAATTTTGTTCACTTTTGACAATTTTTGCAAAGGACAAATCTTAATCTCTTTTCAGGTACCGGGCACTACAGCAGCAAATAGAACTAAAGAGGACCGAGTTAAATATGCTGGAGGAAAGATTGAAGCAAACCACCCATCATCAGCATCAAGAGGAAGTGGATAGGTTGAAGATTACCATTGGTAAGTAGTGCTTCTTAATTGATATTGAATGCTAGTTTATGTCACGCAAAATGATGAAGCCTTCTTTAGAATATCTCTTGATTCCCAGCCTCTTCAAATTGTTGCCTTTTTGAAATATCCCTGAAATCTTGTCGACTTTGCTACAGTTTAGAATACAGTCTCCTCACTCTTGTAAGTCCAATGAGAAAACTGTTGCAAGAGTCACATCCTGTGGCAGTCTGTTCATGGTTTTTCCATTATTGCCACATTTATTGTTAGGGTAACATAAAAATAGCAACTGTGGGTCCAGGGAGAGTTTTGAAATAGGCCCAGGTGAGAAATTCAAACTTAACAAATGTTGGTGTATGGCTTTCTAGGTGTGGTTAATAGATTTTGATTTTCAGGGTGCTACAGCTGCAAATATATATTTACAATTAATAAATAATTCTCGGGTTTCCAGCCGAGTAAGGTTTTGGTTTGCTGACGTTTCAATGGAATACTCCTCCATCGTCCTCAGAGCAATAAAGCTTGCAGGGCCTTCCGCCTGCACTTATATGGCAGTCTCATCCGGGGGGCATTGTTGTCTCCCGAAAAAAAACCCGAGAATTATTTATTAATATCATTTGCCGAGAAAGAACCAAATCCTTTATATATTTACAATGTCTATCACAAGACCTAAATACTAAGACTAAGCATCATCCCTGACTGACACTGGATTCCTACCTATGGCCTAGAGTTGCCAGGCTATTTCTTTACGATCTTAGCTTCTGTGCCACTCCTGGTGATACAAGGTTTCAGATAGTTAGGGTAAATTTTCTGGAAAGTTCATGAATTATAACTAAATGGTCAATAGTGTGTAACAAATGAGGATGAAAAGGGAAATGAGAAATATTGGCGGAGTGAATTCTTTATTTCACCATTAGAGTAATCTACCGGTTAGAGGTAGGTCATGATGAAAGTCAGAGAATATCCAACAGACTTACACGTGCTGTACCCTATCCATCTCTAGTATTTCCTTTTTCATCTCAGCATAAGTCCTACCTTTCTTCATCCCGTCCATAAAACCAATTCTCCTTCTTCCCCTTCACCACTTACCCAGCATCCTTCCCTCTATCACAGCCTTAGTGGAATGGATGAACTAAGAGGACCAACAGTCACTCATCTCTCCGTGCACCTGGAAAACGGTCAGTATGTACAGCGAACACTACGTACAAGATAGGTTACGAACTCCTCAAATGACCATGCTGACAGTATTCTTCATGCTTTGTCTTTTTCTTATAAAATAAGTTGAATGTTTTTCACACCCGTTGAATTTCAACAGGTACCTTCCACTAGTTTACAATAATTTCTGAGGATGGCAGACGTAATGAGTGGTTTCAAGCAACAAATCATTAATAATTTGTGTCAGCTACTTTCCCATTCCCACTGCTACCAATTTAATGTCTTGCGAATTATATATTCAAAAGTCAGCTGCAATGCTTTTTTTAATTAAATGCTAAAAGATGATAATTCCCTTCCGTTCACCAGAGGAAAAGAGGAGACAGGTTTCCTATTCATTCCATATACATATTTACTTTTTCTAATGAACAGTGTGCATTAGTTTTTTTCACGTATTTGACAGAATTCTGTCATTATTTAAACTAGTTTTCGTATGTTTGGCTAATTAATCATAATATTTATCACGAATACGCCATCCTCCCAATAACTCAAACAGTATAGGCGAACTTCATTGTAGTATCAAATTTTTACTATACATTGGCTCAATCAAAATAATGGTTCAATTATCGATATATAACATGGAAATGCTAATATTTTAATCCATTAATTCACAACCAGGTCATATTTTAGTTAACTCTCATTCATTAATCTCAGTCTGCCCTTTTTTAGTCATAAATTAAATATATAGTCCATATATATTAAATTATATATTAAATATATAGTCCATACATGTGAATGGGACTGTGAACGTCAATAAACATGAATTACTTCCTTAGCCTACGCATAGGAATATTTGCGGGATGAACTATTTGAAATCCGAAAGATGAATGACACCTTAAATTGTGGTTTTTATAGTGTGTCCCTGTTGATTATGTAGGTGCTTAGGTATCATTCTGCCACTAACAACGAAGATGCTATCCTGTTCACTCATTCTTACTTGATGGTATTCTGCGTTCCTAAGTCCAAAGTTGCTCATGTTGCATATAGCGTGAAAAATAATACATGTGCATAATTATCCTTAATATTGGAATTTAATACAGTGAAATGGAACAATTTTTGTTACCATCTGTTGACTACTAAGAGATTATACTGTGCGTATATCAATTTAGTGCTGCACATGGGCACCAAAATCGCATTCATTTTGTGAATTCAGGGTCAGTTTTAATGAATCGAGGGCTAAATCCTATCTCAAATATATAATTGAAAGCCTCCAACAGAAATACCTGAAGAAATGAGTTTCAGAGTTCTCTAGTGATGAGAGCACTCATGAGCATCCAGATAAACGTTCCATTTCATGTATGAAAAGATGTAATCTAATAAAAACTTTGTGTGCGTCGCACAAATTGTAACTACCTTTTAGTAATATACTTTGGAAAAAATATATGTTTGTCATTAGTTCATTACCAATATATCTTTCCCATTTTTACGCACTGAAATATCCCTAAACTAGTGATGAAATAACCGGGCAATAAAAGCATGTGGGTAACCCGGGAAACCAAAACAAAAATAATGGGAAATCTATTTCTGTAACCAAGTGGCAACCCTGGGGCCAACAGGAGGGAGACATTTATGAAGGTGGTCAAATATGGGATTAGGACATTTGAACGTGAAGGAATTAGCTGGGGATGGTGTGATGGAGGGCTGTAGTCAACTAATCTTAGAATTGAATACACTTAATGGTTGAGGCCTTTACATTGTAGAAATCCATTCTAAAGAAAGAAATTGAAATACTTTGCTTTTAAAAGTAAATTTATAGAAAAAGCAAATTATTTCAATTTCCTTCTTTAGAATTGAATGGCTAGAGATGATGATTCTTTGGTTTCAAAGAACTGCGGAACTGGCCACACAGTAATTTTAATGGAGTCACCCACTAATGGTCACACAACTATGATTCTCTGGGCTCTGAACAAGCACGTAACTGAAACTTCTATGAAATTCCAGAGGAACTCAAGGCAAAAGTAAGCGAATGCAAGGAACAAGAGCTTGAGGGCAGGAAAAAGGTGGCTGAGCTGGAGGCAAAGATTGCTGACTCGAAGGGGACAAAAGAGAGGGAGTTGAAGGCGGCTCAGCAAGCAATGGATAAAGCCAAGGCACAGCTGGAGAAGAGTGAGAAGAATTGGACCGGGAAGGAGCAGGTTTGTTGAGCCATTTTTACTTTTCCGTTTAAAATATATCAGCTTGGTGAATTGGGTGTGCATAGAATAATTTTTATGTTCAGTTGTAAGATAAGTCATAATGTAAGTATCGCAACATACTACACTGACGGTGCATAATGGTCGGCTTCTGAAGCTTGAAATTCCTTTGCTACCCCATGAGGACTCTGGTGACTAAGAAATTTTGTGTATGCTTCACCATATTCAGTCAGCATTGCATGCAGTTGAGTGGGACCACAATATAGGGAAGGCTACCTTACATCAGGTGCTGGAATGGGCTCACTCGTAGATGCGGCCTCGAACCAAATTTAGGGGTGGAATGAAGTGAATATGGAAGGGAATGTGTGACGGAGGAGAAATATGCCGAAAGGAAGGAGTGAAGAAGCACAAGACTATTTCAGTGAGCTTTTAGTTTGTATTTCACTTCAAATACAGAGAAAAGAAGTCATTTGATAAAGCAGCCAATCTCCCATCACTGTACTGGAAGTGAAAACGAGGAAAAGCCAAATCAACGTGCAGATGTCCATAATATCAGTTAATGAATAAGACAGCTGAATGGTATGTGTTACATTATGAAAAATTTGGCACCAGTATACTTGATAGGTTGGTGGTTTTTCTTGTCATGTCCTCATGCAAATTCTGAGATTAGGTATTGCCTATTTTATAGGAGCATTATTATTACAGAAAACATCTTTTTTGCATTTTTCAAGGGACCTTCAAAAAAAAGTAAAAGGTGGGACAGCGTAAAATGTGGAAAAAGGAAAAATAAGCCCCTTTCACTCATTTAAACACTCAATAAAGAGTAAAAATCATACTGGGAATGGAATGGAAGTGAAAAGACATTTTTATAATGAACGTAAATGATAATTTTTATCTCAAATAAAATTAAAGACATGATGACTTTAAGAAAAGGTATTTTTTGTTACTTGCTTTTCCATTTCCATGTGCGGTAAAAGCAAAGTTACGATCAATGAATGTGTTGCTTCAGACCACGGTTTTGTGTATATACATGATTCTGAGCATCTAAACAATGGAAGAACACTGCAGTTCCTTTTTCAACATCACAAACAGGTGCATTCCCAAAATTAAAATTCTTTTGAAAACTAATAAATATTGTAACATTGTGATTAATAGGTATTATGAATAAAATTCACGCTTATTGAAACTAAAGTAGAGTGTCGATTATCCATTGTTCTGTTATCCGACTGGTGGATTATTCGTGCATCATACCGCAACAAACCCCTCCCCTACTCTCGTTTCGTCCCCTCCCCTCCCTTCCAATGTCCTCTAGCGGGCTGTTCAATCACACAGATGAGTGGTGCATTACCCTGAGCCCCCTGAATCACTGCTCTGCATTCGCGCGACTTGGGCTTCTGAGGGCGTTTTATATTTGCCAAGTTTTCTTCAGTAATACAACCGGTTGAAAATGTCCAATTTTTTCAAAAAATAGAAATACACATTTCGGAGAAGCTGAATATTATTGAAAGGGCATCCAAGGGAGACCTAGTGGCTAATATAGCAGCAGGCTCTGGTGTTGGCATATCCACAGTGCACGTTATAATGAAAACCAAGCCAAACTTTTGGACTATGCTTCAAAATCGGATAGTGTGAGTAGACTTCAGAAGTGGTAAACAATGAAGGGTTTGACTATATCCGATGTTGACAGCACATCATCTGTTCGGGCATTGGGGTGGTCCGTGACCTTGCCTTGTTTTCTTCCTAGATAGGGCTGCAGCAGGTCATGAGTAAGCAGGGAGATAGGGGATTCGGTAACTCCCGAGGGGCGGCCATAAATCGCTGCAGGCCAGACACATGATGAGTTGGCTATAGCTTGGGGTGGAGGGATCGGACTTAGGCCGTATTCCATTTCAAGTAGGGTGCACTCTACGCTCTTGTGCTGTTAAATGCCCTACGCTCTTATCTGCTCTTTTCAGTAGGTGGTGCCAGAGTCTTCGATTGGCAGATTTGACAACTATGAATAATTGATGTACACATTCCGTTGTCACTTGAGTAGGAGCATGAATACCATGCATAACTTTTGTTGAATACGTTCGATATAGCATGTATTGACGAATACTTGAAAGGAGTTTAGATGATAATTTAGAAGGTGGTATGTCAGTCAAATACGGACAAAAGTGATTTTCCTGCCCTTTGCCAGCATGCGTTTGTGTTGGACCAACTGTTGGTTGAATGCTGTAACTGAGGCATTATGTATTGTTATTAATTCAGGAAACGAGACGATGAGTTGTCACATTATTATTGCATAAAAATATCTATTGTAGTCCATTAGCTATTTAATTCATCGTATGCTAACTCATAGACATTAAAGCCAAGAGAGTCAATGGCGTACTGAAATCAGATGGCTATTTCTTTCCGCTACCTATTTATTCTATCTCTAGTCAACAAAACTGTACCTAAACTCAAAAAGATAGTATCTACAGATTCAGTTATATCCATTGAATATAATTCAATGGGAAAACCAGCTTGAATTCAATAAATTATTAAGAAATATACCATTTTAAGCAATATTTCTATTATTTCACCATAAGCTTCACTTGCCATCCCCTAATAACAAAATATCACTCACAAAATAAATCTATTCTCATTATGTTGTCTATATTCACACTCACAATGTACTGCCACTGCATATGCAAATCGCAGGCTAATGAAAACCAAGCAATTCCCAGTTAACTAAATCACAGGCTATCACCTGTGGAGTGACCGATTAGTTTCATTACATTTTAACCGTTAAAATATTTAATTTAAGTCCATTGAAGCCATAAAACCTATGTGATTGGCTCCCATAACGTCCCAATGTAATGGAAACCCATAACACACAAGACAGCTTCCGAGGAAGGACCTTTTAAAAATGCAAAATACTTGACTTACCAATAAATTAATACCTACCTCACCAAAGAAAACAAAAATATTTAGGTACCAAGAAATAATGTTTCATTCTCCTACACCATATGGCAACTTCCCACCATATATCCCAGCACTTATACTTCCTTGCAATATATGATTTCAGAGAAAACTTTTTCGAATTTTTGCATGGAATAAATGAGCGGTATACTGTACTGGATCGTGCCCCTCCCAGCCCACGACATTAAGGGGGGGGGGGGGATGGCCGCACACTCAAGGATACGCGTTTAGACCTGCAAATTGGGGCATACTCCGTAATATCGCAAAATTATTATTTATCAGGATATACTGAGTTGTCCCACGCGCAGCGCTCACTGCCAGTTCTTTCAAGGGGAACGGGGGAATGGGGCTAGCCACCCTGGGTCGGAGACGAACCACACAACAGAACTCGTTCAACACAAAATTTATTTCACTTTTTAGTGGTCATTTTAAACATGAAATGACACAAAATTCCCTACATGAAACACAAGATAAATACCCTGACATGAACAATAAACTAAGCACCCTGATGTGAAACGATGAGACAAAATTACCCTGATGAGAAGCAATGAGAAAACTACCCTGATGAGAAGCAATGAGAAAATTACCCTGATGAGCGTGAGGTATGGAGGGAAAGATCGGGGAGGGGAAACAAATGAGAAATGGATGAAAGTGAATACACTTTTGACAAGAAAATAAGTGTTCCCGCGTCACAGCCGACGCAACGGAAGAATTGAATCAACCGAAAAATTGAATCGTTCGGCAGAAAGCCGATCACAGTGCCTGCTAATAAAGATTTCACACAGAAATCCGCCCAGGGGCCAACAAACATGAAATCACACTGAACAGTTATGCTGGGATTCAGGGGTGCTTCAAGAGTCCTGCAACCCCTCAGATCTGCTGAATTCCGATCTTCTGACTTGCAATGAAATTGGGTGAGGAGAGGGGGGGGATTTGGTGAATCGATGGTGGCTTACGTCCAATTACCAAGAGGCCTGCGAGGATGGAAGGAGTGACTTCCGACGCACGGGTTACTGGTGGGTGATGCAGCATGGACCTGCAGCTCCCTTTGTGTCCCGCTCACTCGCTGGTATCGAGAGTCGCTCGGAGAATTCAGCGGCTTTGCGGAATGCTTCCTCTTCCAGCTGGGAAGTGTCTCCTTCCTAGGCCGCGTCCCGTCTCAGACTCTATGGATCCTTCCTCTTTACATGCCTGTCGAGCATGGCCTCCGGTTACTCTCCTCAAAATGATTCTCCTCGTCGAGCATGGCCTCCGGCTACTTGCCTTAAAATGATTCTCCTGATGTGTCATGCACTCGTGCCCTTATATACCCCACGGACGGTGGGGGTGGGGGCATCCGAGGGCACTCCAAATGGGGTAAAGGGGGATGGGGAAACTGGGAAATTTTCACTTTCTTGTTGAATGAATGCCCGAAACACACTGCCTCCTTGGGCCACTTGACTCAGTGGTGAGTGGCATAGCTCACACACACTAATTGTACAACAAAACCTTTCACGCCTCAACGCCTGAGCACTGAGTGTGGTCCGTCTCGCCCAAAGGTAGGGGGGGGGGGGGGTGAAAAAAGGTGGGTGGGGGAGATAAGGCAACCCAAAATGAATGGGGCACCCGAAACTCAAAATAATGAACAGGATATCCGATACCGTTACAATACAAATATTCATAAAATGTATTGTTTAAGTAGGATTCATAATAAGAAGTAAACTCCTTCTCTACTTCTATTCCGTGGTATAAGCTTTCAAAAACTCTTAATTATAGCTGTTAAAGTCCCGATCTAGCGTAGCTCAATGGTTTAGGGTGCATAAGGGAGCATGGTGGAACTCTTTCCTGCTCTATGCCCTTGCGCTCTTCTCAACATTCACCCTACGGAATGGAACAGCACTACATTACGTCACGACAGAAAAGTGACGATCGTAAATAGCGGATAAGGGTGCAAAGGGTGCATAATAGTGAAATGGAACACGGCCATAGACATGCAGGTGGTTGAGAAATCCAGGCGACTCCAACCTGTTTGTTTATTGCCTGTGTTCGCGCCTGCCCGAGTGACATAGGTACCTGTGCGTGCCCATTCGTGTGGTAACCTGTCCTCCAGCCGGTTGCCCGCTGACACTACGAGAGAAGGGAAGGGGTATCCTTAGGAAAAAGGTCTGCGTAGTTGACCTTAGGAACAGTGGTTTCTGCAATTTGGAAGACGATCGCTCGTCCACCCATTGAAGGATCGGTTCAAGATCGTGGTACGTGCGGACTTTACTTTTGTCCTTTCCACCGCTTGGAAGGGGGAGAGGGAAGAGAGTTGCATCGCTATCTGTATTGTCAATTTCTTGAAAAAAAACTAGCAAGGAAATGCTTATAAAGACTACCTATCTATCTATCCTGCGAATATCCGCAGATCATGATCATACGATCTTCCTTTCGCGAGTAGAGGTAGTTCAAATTTCTGCCACTAAACACTGTGGGTACTCTCCCGCCGATGCTTCCCTTTTCAAATTCGTGATAGAAAATAGTTGGCATAATTGCCGCAAGGTGCACTTCAGCCATTACATAATGAACGCGAGATAAAGTTTACCTGCTAGACAAAGTTGCGTGATATTTTTTAACTGTTTAATATGTGTACAAAATTGAATCAGGAATTGGAAATCTTTTGGTTTCGGGCATTAAATGGTGCAAAATGCTGGAAAAATAGTGTAAATATGGGGTTCAATAATGGAATAATAGGAAAGTTGACCGGACCCAAAAAAAGTGGTTCAAAAAACGTAAAATCAGATTTCTTAAAAACGTGGTTCTACT
The DNA here is from genome assembly GCA_963573305.1 of Pyrrhosoma nymphula. Lineage (NCBI taxonomy): Eukaryota > Metazoa > Arthropoda > Insecta > Odonata > Coenagrionidae > Pyrrhosoma > Pyrrhosoma nymphula. The sequence continues at coordinate 151,498,117 of OY754329.1, read as the reverse complement.
GTATACAGCAGCAAAGAACTTTTTTCACATTTTTCAAGAAAATTACTTTTCATCATATGTATTCACTTAAAGCAACTAATTTTACTGTAAATATAAACTTCTAATTGGCTTAATTTAAACAGTTTTATCGAAATTTAATACTGCAACTAAAATGTAATCCTAAGACTGGAGTCGGTGACTTGCTCGAGGGCCTGGGTTTGAAGCATGGCGATGGTGGAGATTTTTCAATGGAATCCCGTTCACTTCTGGGGTGCTATGTGGAGAGGACTTTGAGTGTGATACACCACCAATATGAGTTATTATTTTCCACGTGAATCGTAGAAAATCCAACATCAATGGTGCAAAAGATTTTAGTTGTCGGTCACCTCTCAAAAATAATAAACCAACCAAGCCTCCCAAACCTCTTGCCCTTTTGAAAATTTGGTATGCACCGACTGGACCATCCCCGCATTATAACTGAATTTTATTGTATATTAAGAGTTTTAGAGTTGTAGTAGTTTTACACTTTACCATCTCTTATTTTGTGTTTTTCATTAATTCGTCAGTGTACTGAAATGTTTCCATTCAATCTTTTTGTTTTCATTTGAGTTGATTTTTTCAGTTGGTGTTTATTTGCTTTATTCAGTAATAATTGGTGTGAAACTTGTTATATTAAATAGGACTTGGAAACACTTCGTCTGGAGACAAAAGAACTCACAGAAAGCGTAGATGCTGGTAAAATACAGATTACCACTTTGGATGAGGAGTTGAAGAAAATGGAAGCTGATATTCTGAAAGCTGAAGAAGAAGTTAAAAGCTGTTCAGTAAGTGAACTTGCCTTTATTTTTTCATTTTCTTTTTATCATAGAATTATGACTGGCTTATTTTTTCATTTTCTTATGCTCTTTGAAGATCTTTTTCTCCAAAAATTCATTGTCACAAGTGGTGTGCTGTTATGTAGTGGAATACATATTATTAGAGATACAGAAAAATCGCAATAGCGATATGTGCGATTATCTTCAAATTGTTGCATGTGGGGGAATGTGGGGGAGAGTTTCACAGTCCGTGGAAAAGAATCACCCCGAAAAAGTTGCAACTGGTCGTGCATCGGTACTATTTAATGATACTTGCCTAACTAATTTCCGCAAAATTCTGAAAGGGAGGAAGAAACAAACCTCCTTGAACAGGTTTTTTATAATCTGGTGAAAAAGGTAAAGACCAGTGAAGGAAAAAGCAGTGACTAAAATTAAGCATACAGTAACATATAAGTTGTGTGTAAGTTGCATTTAAGTGACCAAAATACAAATACACTTTATAAAACCAGTTTTTTCTTCTTTACATTCTCTTTTATTATGTTTTTATACAATATTTTCCATTAAAAAATACATTTTTCTTATTCAAAAACACGTAACAAGAACAACTGGGTGGAATTTTGGGGGCTGGAATGGATTAATGGCATTTCAATTAATTTCAATGGGGAAAATTGCTTTGAGATACGAGCAAGGTTACGGAACGAATTAAACTCTTATCTCGAGGTATCACTGTATTTTATTATTAATAAAATTATAGTCTATCTCTCATTAAGATTTCAAAAATTTTGGATAGGTTAGATAATAAGGAGACTGGGTGGTGTTTGTTAATGTTGACCCTATCCCCTTTTTTGTGAATGAGTTTGATCTTGGCGATATTTAGATAGTCTGGAAATTTGCCATTTAGGAAGGACTCATTGATAATGAATGTTAGAGGTTTACTTAATACATTAGCACATTTTTTTATGATTGTGACAGGAATATTGTCAATTGACACTGATGTTTTGCATTTAAGGTTTTGTATACACTTCAGAGTCTTGTTTTCTTTTATTGTAATTAAACCCTGAGAGAAATTAATGAGATCTCATGGTGACAGTGCTGGCACAACCTTAGTCATTGGGATAGAAACCATTTGTGCATAGTGGTCGGAGGTGCCGATGTTGATCACATATGCATGATGACTTTTAATCAGGTGCACATTTGTTACAATTGTCGATGAGGTCGATAATTTTGGAAGAAGCTAAAGATTCTCTAGTAGGCGAATTTATAAGTGAGGTCAACCCATACAACCCTAGAACCTCCCCTAATTTGGCAGAAAAATCATTGTGAGAACCCATATCGATATTGAAATCACCACATATTATGTAACACCTTGTTATTAGTGCCAACACTCAAATGTAACAGGTGCTCAAACCTTTCGAAGTTGTTTTCTTTAAAAACATTGAGGAACTAAACTGAGTGTTTTCCTTCCAGGGGTTGATAATTTTCAGGATTTACGTTCTGGGTGCCTTGTTTAGAATTTTTTAACAACCTTGTTTATGTGTATGTATTTTAATTTGTGTTTTTAGGATGAAGTTACTCGTGTTAAGGGGGAGGTGGAAAAGAAGAAGGATACCATCAATGCCACAAATCATGAGATTGATGCTGCCATTGGAAGAAGAGAGAAACTGGTGAAGGAAAAGGGTGACCAGGAATTGGAGATACAAAAGATAAAAATGAACATGACAAAACTGAAGACGCAGGCAAAAGACTGTTTAGCAAAGGTATGCTTTTTTGTGGAGCTAAGTGGGGTGTAAAATGGTTGATAGCTAAATTGTTGAAGGAATGTTTTTCCATGATAATTTATAATGGATTACTTGAATTTGATTCATCTAGGTTAAATTTCAGAATCTTATTGTGCATGCCGCGGAGTGACGCAACACATTACACTTTTTTAAGGATGGATTATTGCCCTTGGTGTCGAGATGGTCAGAATAAGAATACACCAACACAGATAGTGTATTTTTTTTTTATTTTATCTAATTGCAAAGACAAGCACTGACATTTAAGGACACTCACAAACACGTAAGTAGGGCAGCTTAAGGCAATGAATATGGAGGGGAGCAAGATGTGTACAATGAGAGAGAGAAGTGACTGAATTCGGGCAGAGTTCTGGTTTCTTACTAAGGCAGCGGCTGAGTTTGAGGTTTTCCTGTTGACTGGTGGGGTGTAGGAGGCAGCAAGGCTAAACTGCTCCTGACCGATTGATGCCGACTGGTACTTCTTTACATGGCAAGTTCCTTATTGCTCTGAGGGAGCTTGGAGTGTGAAGCCCATCTGGCTGTAGACGGATGGATGGGGTGGGGGAAGGATTTCCATACAGGGAGGAAAATAGGCATCACTTGAATTTCTGAAGTCTCACAGGAAAATATGCAGGACAAAGCATCAAAAGTCACTGAAGGTGAAAAGTGAAAATCTAATGAGAGTTCTGGGGGGTGGGGAAGTGAAGACTATTTGTCGTTTCGTCCATCTCTCTCTCCCTTAATACCGGCTCGAAACAAGTCTTTTCATTGTTGACTTTGGGAAGCAGTTTCTAACTCTCCTTCTGAAGGAAAAGGAAACCCCAGCCTGCTCTTTTCTTCTTAAGAATTGGCTTTGTAGAACTTTGATCTCTGAAAAGTGTTCTTGATGACAAAACTTTAATTACCATATTTCTATGAATATAAGCTGCACTTTTTTTCCCGATTTTGGGGCCTCAAAATCAGGGTGCGGCTTATTTGAGGTGCGGCTTAAATTCGAGAACTTTCTTAAAAAATCGTAAAAATGAACAATTCGAGCAAACTAGCCATTCGGATTCACACGGACACCAGCTGAACTCGCCTAAGCCACGGGGAAAATGAGAAATAACGCTGAAAAAGGTCAAATTGGTGCACAATTTATTCGTACATTAAAGGATAATACAGTGAAACCTCTACCTAACGAACTCCCGATAAACGAAGAACTCCGATGAACGAACAAATGCTATTGGTCCCGCCAAATTCCTATTTAAATGCATTGGTAAATACCTCTAATGAACGAACTCCTGCTCTACGAAAACTCCCGATAAACGAAATGAAAGATTAGCCCTGTATTATAATATTTACCTCTTCTTAACGTATTTTCAAAAAAAAGGCTAATTTTGAATATTTTGCGAGGTTTTTGCCGTTTTTGCTGCTTTGAAAGTGACTAGGACCAATCAGAGGCTCCGTACAAACAAGCCAATCAGAAAGGTCCTTGTTGTTTTTCCAGTTAATTGCATTTCCGGTATTTTGCGTCAGTTTAGCGGCGTGGTTAGTGATTTGGCCGGCGTTCTTGAGTTTTACTGCGGTTCATCATCGTGAGTTTTTAATTTCAATCTTTCCGAGTGAAAACTGGTTGCTCTCGAGTGTTACTGCGGTTCAATTTCGTGAGATTGGGATGTAGAATTGGGACTGTCCAAGTGTTAAAAATATTTTTGGTTGGTAATGAAAAGAATGAAACTTATAGGTTGGCAGTGTAAGTCACGCGAAGTGATTTTCATTTCTTTTTTTGCGAACTGGATTGTTATTTGAAATTGTGACAAAAGTGTTGTACCAAAATGACCTGGTCACGTGAATAAAATCTCGTTAAAGTTAACCGGACGTTTTTTTTCTTTCGCTAAAACTACGGACCTCAACACCAAGAACATACCAATCAGCTGGTAGAATACTTAAATGAATAATTACAATCTTTGCGAGTGAAGCCTGGTTTTTCCGTAAGTGTCAATTATTACGTCTGGTTTTCTACTTATTTTCAAGGTAAGTTCGTAATTTATTCTCCACGCTTTTGCAAAAATTGTTATCCATTCTGGATTTATAAAATGTCAAATGTTGACTTTCATATTGCGGGCTCGAAAATTTCTTTAGTATATTTGAAACACATCTACTGCAATGAAATCTCGTTCAGTGGTCATTTACGTTGTGCGCATTCCTAAATATTTTTATTGCTGTAATAACATGCATTTTAAAGCATTTTTTTGAATTCGAACGTTTCAAATGTGATAATTGTTTTTTTCGCTCGCCGCCATCTTGAAAATAATTCTCGAAAAAAAGTAGCTGGCGGAACGAAAACCAAAATATATATCGTGCTGTATTTACAGAGCAGTTCTCAAAAACCTTGAATGCACCGCGGATGTGACCGTGTTAAGTTGAAAGTGGCGGCATAAGAAACTACTATCATTAATTCTAGCGTGTTTGTGATGCATTGGGCGGGAGGTTAAGGCCAGGTTACAATTGGCGTCAACGCCTACTTCACCCTCGAGCTGATTACACAGGTTCCAACCCACTACTACAATTATCACAGCAATTACGAGTTGAAAATACTCGTACTCGTCCATGTTCTCGCTCTGTTGTACATAGTAAACAAATCAACACATGTAGGCGATCGGCTGCATGTAAACATCTGCATCCAAGCAAAGATGAATGAAGGCGTCCAATGGTTACCGACGCACATTCTAGCTGACGGCGATCGTAACAGGATGGCGTCAACGCGAAAACAATTCATGGTTAAAGTTTGACGTTCATGCCAACTATAAATCGGCCTTTACAAATCGCAGTAAATGGTATAATTAGCAGGACTTGCTGAAAGACCTGTTCGTTGTTATTCCACGTTTTTTTATAAGGCATGGGAGCAGTAAGTATAAAAGTATGCGATCCTCTGTGGAAATGTTACCTTTAATTGATTTCTGCAAACCACATTCCCTGAAATTCAAGGTACATACATACGAGAAGTGGATTATTTACGTTGCCCCTGGAGTGATGCAACGTGCAAAACACCTCCGACGAACGAACTCCCGATGAACGAACTGGAAATTTTTCGGTCCCTTGAATTTCGCTAAGTAGATGTTATACTGTATTGGTAAAATTGTGTCACACTTAAATATGTAATGTAAAAACAGATATTAAATTCTAATATCAAATACTGTAGGTAGTGCAGGATGCACTAAAAAGGGTGCGGCTTAAATTCGCATATTAACTTTTTTCCCTGTTTGAGACCCCAAAAACGGGATGTGGCTTATATTCGGAGAAGTACGGTATTAGACCTCAAATCAATTCATCAGGATTTAAAAAATGAATTAATGCTTGCAACTCGATTGCATATTTTGTTTCCTCTTCTTTGAACCTCTTACCAGCCTGGAGATCTCATCATTTAGATTTTGTGTGTTCACACCAAAATGCTTTTTGCCAAGTCTGTGGTCATTATATGTAGCGTAAGCTGCCTTCGAAGGTTGGGGCTCAGGAAGGTCCATCAAGGGAAAGAAAACCGTAGTCCTAAGGATTTTTACAGTTTTTATTAGCAGTCATAACACAGTCATTACACCAAACGCAATTACGACACTCGCGCAACACCACCAGACTGCCCTCCTCTCAATGTGCATCCTCCTGCTTGCCCTCATAACCCCTCTCACCTCCTCTTCTTGAACCTCAGTCATCCTGCAATGAGCTTAAAAGGACCCTGAAAGTCCTTCCCTTGGTTCCGCCAAACCAGAACCCTTTCCCCTCTTGTTAGTAGTCCATCCCTCACATGAATCACTCAACGTAGGATTGCGTGACATGCCAAGGACAAGCCAAGCTGAACGAATGCCAAACAAAGAGAGGAGGAGCCGTGGGACGGCACTCCATTCCTTACATTATTCCATTATTCCCTTAACTCCCTTAACTTATTTTCAGAAATCTTCCCTTATTGTGTGTTGATGTTTCTTTGGGAGGATAGTTTTTATCAAAAATATGAGTTGGTAATATAACCTCTAATGTATGAAGGGGGACTTTTGTTCGCGTCAGAAAATGAGTCTCACTGAATGAACTTTGGGGACAAATGGAATTTAAATGCTTGGAATAACTCCAGCTGGCAGGACCACAACTGAGAATTTAAATGCCGTTTTTTTAAGGATAATGCAATTTTTAAATGTTGTACACTCACGCTTGGGGACAATGTTATTTGTAACACAGCGGTTTGGTGTGTAGTAATACATGTTAAGATCTGGCTTTGAACAATGTGGAATGACCTCTGGCATAAATGCTACTTTATAGTAATTCTGCTCACTTAGCTCTATTTTTGCAGGTAAAAGAACTGGAAAGTAAATATGAGTGGATCCAGACGGACAAGCAGTTCTTTGGTCAGGCTAACACAGAGTATGACTTCAATAATATTGATATAGAAGAGAGCCGCAAACGTATAGCATCATTGACTGATGTGAAGGAAAAGCTTAGTCGAAATGTTAATACCAGATCAATGAATCTACTTGGGAAAGTTGAAGAGCAGGTGAGTGTATTTTGTTCCTGAAAAATTCTGAAATGTGTGACATATAAGGGTTAGGGTGTTGAGGTGGTTGGTTGATTTTTTTTAACACAATGTGTTTGCAATTGTAAGTGAAGGATATTTAATGCAAAAGCTTAAAAAGATAGAAAAATTGATTACTTGAACCATTTTTATATGTATTGCAGTACAGTCATCTTATAAAGAAAAAGAAAATTGTTCTCCATGACAAAGAGCAGATCATGCGGGTGATTCAGGACTTGGATGACAAAAAGAAAAAGGCAGTGGCCAAAGCATGGCAACAGGTTTGTATTGATTACAATAGTTAAGAAATCTAAGGAATAAATAGAATTGAATTTTCAAATACAGTGAACTCTTGATTGTCCAGGCTAATAATGGGGAGAGGACGCACGGATAATCAGAAAACACGGACAATCCAAACTTAATTTTTATTTCATATCATTTTCATAATATACGTAAAAAAACGATGTACTATCATTTGCGCACATAGTCCGTTATTTTAGATGGTTATATGGACTTATCGTGAGTTTTCTTCACCCAACCACGTATCATTTTAGCAGTGATAATGCCATTGTAGTCTTATTCCCACTGCTCTGTATACTGCAGCAAACCATCTACGAAGTTGAGCACCTGGCTGTGGCTTATGCGTTTGCTGTTCCCCTCGTCTTCATCCCCGCTACTTCAACTATCCCCACTCCCTTCCTCTTCCCCTTGTCCGATCTTAGCGTAAAAAATATCGCTATCAGTCACATGCTGGAAGTCTGGGTCACTTTCGTCTCTCTTTAGCCATTCTCCTAAGTTCTATGTACGAAAATTTTTGAATCCTTTCATGGTTTTCACTAAACCCCCTAACTTGGAGTCCTGCACTTCAGTTTCTCAAAATCTCCAAAAATCACCTTCGAGGTTTAACAAAAGTTTCCTCCAAGAATGGACTAGTGCAACAGGTTTCATCGAGGACCAGGCCTGTGACACACCATGAATTGCATCCAATATTGTAATTTTCTTCCAAAATTTCAATAAATTGTCATCTTCATTGGCTAGCGTCTTGAGAAGACAAACTCGTTAATTCCTTTTCATTGACGCATTGATGCCGTGATCCATTGGCTGAAGTATGGAAGTGATGTCCGGGGGTAAAAACTTCACTTCGCTGCATTGTGTTTTGAGAGGCTTGTTATATCGCCGATTGCTCTGAAGAGCTCTTGTGGGTTCTACATAATTCTTAGAAGTTATCTTGACCGTTACAGGGCGCTCGATCGTATTTCTGGTCTCTCTTTTGTTTGTTATCTTTTACCTGCTGACAGCTTGTGAGCTTGAGGATTTCCCTCTCCCAGGCACATTGACTTTGGTAGTTGATGAGGGTCCATGGTTATCTGATAGCTTCGCGATAGTGCTTCTGGGGTATCGTATTACACACAGCTGATAGATTTATTGCTTGTATGGAGTTCTTTAATGTTATTTTTTTTCTTAATGCGTCCTACTCAATGATTTTCTTTTACTGCGCTAGACTTTTGATTTTCTGCGTTGCCTCGCACTCATTTTTTTACCAATCGCATACTGTTTGGACTTAGTCTTCGGAAATAATTCCACTGTGCATTTATTGGTAATCTCTCTGGACTCTCCTAGATTTCTCTTCTGGCATTGACCCCTGCTTTGTTTGGTCATTCAACTCTTGACTTAATTTTTACCGACCTCTGCATTTGATTGGTGGCAGGGCATTCTTTGGATTACCTGAGCCAACCTCAACAGTGTTTTGTTCGTTTATAGTCCTGCGCGTCATCTTGGACGTATCTCTCGGTATTTTTGGACTGATTATTTTTACATTGACTAGTGCTTCATTTTGGCTGTCTTGCGGCATCCTTGTATACTTGGCTTTAATTTGCGCTTGGATTATCGTTGGCTTATTCTCCTCCGTCCATTTTGAGACAGTTACTGATTCTATTCACAAAAATACATGAAGAACCTATTTATTTTTCAAGAAGAGCATTCCAATGGAAGGTGTTTAAGAAATTCTGGAAGAAAATGAGCGCGGGGATGAATTTTTAGACAATTTTCCGAAGATTACTCGGAGGAGGAAGAGTAAGATGCTTATAGAGCTCAATCTGCTAAACCATCTACGTCGGGCGGGAGCCTCTGCTAAAGAAAAATAATTTCCAAGTTCACCTTCGGAATCTGAAGATAGCTCTGATGAAGACGATTTACCGCCTTGGGTAGGCTTCCGCGGGTTGATGGATGTGAAGAAACAGGTCTTCGGGGTTTTCTCTGCATTGGTCCATCTTCTTTGGACATGTTGTGCTGGCATTGCAGTCGAAATTCGGCGTTGAGTCAACCACTTCACGACTGCAAAAGTCGAAAGTCGACGTTGAGTCAACCACTTCATGACTGCAAAGCTGGCAAAACTGTCGTCCGAAGATGATGGACCAACGCGGAGTAAAACACCGAAGACCTGTATCTTCACGATTTACCACCTCATTTGAAAAAAAAATTCCCAGAATTCGTATGGCACTCTACGGATCTGAATCCGGAAATTCATGGATGCGATCCCCAAGATTCTAGATGCAAGGCGACTGCTAGCAAAGATTCTGCGATACTAGATTTTTTCTGTTTGTTTTTTTTTTCAGTGAATCTCATGAAGTTTATCATGGACGAAACTATTAATTATTGTAAATATACCCGCAAGAAAGCTCCGGAGAGTGCGTATTCACGGCTCAATTGTTGGAAAGATACTGAGGGTGAACAATGAGGTAAACATAACATGTTCATTGTGAGCAATTTAGGAAAACAATTAAGTTTTATAAGGTGGATTTGAGTGGCAAGAAATAGCCTTACGTAAGTCTTGCTTGTATTAGATTGCTAAAATCCAAATGTGTTTTTTGATTGAATTTTTTTATATTAACCGCAGAAAATATCGACGAAGAGTAAAAAATCACGCACAGATAATCTACGCATGGATTATCCACGCACGGATAATCGGTAGTTCAGTGTTTATTCCTTTATAGCATTCGATGTTTAGGAAATGTATAGGAAATCTCTAAAATGGGTTCTCACACCTAAGAAATATCTTGAAATTAATAATGGATACCTATATTCTAGACATTTAGTATACACTTGAGTGTCTAATATTCATACATCTATAGCACATGTTGATGAGATGATTTCTGTAAATTACTATAATTTTATAAATGAAACTGAAAACTTTGTTATATTCCACCAATTTATTTTCCGGTACAACAAACTAGTTTGTTGTACCGGAAAATAAATTGGTGGAAAGTAACCGTTTTCCTTTTCGTTTATAAAATGAACGTCCACTAGGTTGAGCCTGAGATGATGGAGATACTATAATTTTCTTCATAATTTTTCATTAGTGTTGTAACAAGTGTACAACTGTTAATCTTTATCTTAACTAACAACCCCTGTGTTTGGCTAAGTTTCCTTGATAATCTGTTCCTTCTGTACAACTTTGCCTAGCATACTGATTAGTATGTAGTAGTTGTGACTAGAATGCCTAAAAATTTCTACCTGTATCGCTGAAAGCCCTATCGCCGTATATGAATCGCGTAGTATTTATTGGAAATACCTTTCGTGTTGAACGTCTAAGTTCTCTATTGTGAAAATGGCTACTGACATTGAAATCTTGATACAAGAGCTTAGAGACTTAAAAAGTGGGTGGGATTCTGCTGTTGAGAAGGAAAAGACTCAACTTTGTGAATTCTGTGAAATCCACATCAACTAATTGTGCCTCAAAACCGGTCGGTATTACTCAAGAGAGATCATTCCCTCACCGATCAAAATTAAGTGTTACTGAGGAATCAGTTAAACCAAGACTGAACCCTAACCAAAGTTCAAGCTTAAACCAATATGCTGTATCTAAGAAGCAAGCAGCACCACCTGAATCTTCTGTTGAGCTGAAGGAGCAACTCAACGATGGCTTTGTAGTGGCTCCTCATAAGAAGAAATGAAGGAATTTTCGTATCATCGGATGAGGTGAAAAACTTGATAATGATAATAGTGGGCTTCGTGCTGCGAAGATCATTAACTATATGTATGTTGGTAGGTTAGATCACGCAACCACACACACGCAAACAATTGATTTCCCATGTGCAAAGTAACTTCAATATAAGATGTGAATCTTGTGATCGAATTTGAGGGCAAAAGCGCACATGCCGCCTTCAGAATAGGTATTGACTACATGCGGTGTAACAAACTAAATAACCTTTTACTTTGACCCCATGGTGCCGTCGTCACGAGATTCTCGAGGCTGAAAAATCCTCTCCTAAGTGCTGCTGTAGTCAATAGTAACGCAAACAATGTCCATGACCGAACTACTGTAGTTAGTGAAATTTCAGGTGACGAAGGAGGCTCAATTATGCGATCGAAGTCAAATAAGAATGCTGACAAGTCTTTGTGACTGAATGCTCAGTGTATTCCTGTTGAAACTTGCTCTGATGAAGCTCATGATGTTCAAAGCATATTTGATATAAAAAAAGGATATGTAATTCTAAATCGTGTTCCTTAATACAGTGAAGCCCCGCTTTTACGTTCCTGGAATTTACGTTTTCCCGTGATTTACAACATTTTCTTCCGGTCCCAAAAATGTTTGAATCATTCCAATTTATTTTCATCCTGCTATTTACACTTTCAAATCCCACCATTTACGACATTTGAAGGCAAGAAACATGGTGGCTGGTGCACTTCAACTGGCGACCCTGCGAGCATGATTAATGTTAAATACGAATAAAATACATGTTTAAACATGATGCGTGAATGCTGATTTATTTGGTGTTCTAAAAAAACAATCATTCATTTGATGGTAGCACAGTACAGTTCTGTTCAAAAAAATTGTACCGCCGAAAATTTCTAAGTCCCCAGTTTTTGATGATATGGCATCGTGGCTGAACCACGCCCCTGTGACGGAGAACAACAAACTTTCCAAGCGGAACGAGAGCCCTCCCTCCCAGTAGCTGGGGGAGTTGAACCACCCACGGAAGGAAATTTTTGACCTGCGAAAAGGATTATTTCCGAGGGGAGGGGTAAGGTTTCTTTTCTTGTGATGTGTGAGTAAGAAGAAAAGGGAGATGTGGCGGGGGAGCAATAAACTCTCCGAGCGAACGGCGGCCCTCCTTCCGAACTCGCTTGCCGAGAGGGAAGGACGATTTTGACCTGCTAAGGGATGTTTGAGGAGAAGGGTTGGATTTCGGACTCTCGTTTGGTTATGTGTGAGCGAAAATGAGTAGATGAACGATCGGTCTGTCGGCCAAAGTCACCAGATATCTCTCGTAATAGAAAGCTACCATGTAGAAGCCAGGACTCAAATATCCATTGAAAGTCTCCATCAGAGTACGGGGAATAATTCCGCTGCAAATGACATATCTTCCATTATTTTTTCTCTAGAAAAGGCTATTACCGCAAATCGTCGCTCGAAGAGATCGAATCGTGTCGAAGAGAATTTATGAATTATTTTGGATTCGTTAACTATTTGGTTATTCTTCCGCTCCCTTACGTGAACAAATAAAACATCTCCCTCACCGGAGGTGCTTTAGTTTCTTATAAGTATTGTTCATTTATACGCGTATTCATTGGCGTAGAAACTTGTCAAAAATTTGACGCATTTTCACATTCGCTGTCTTATGGCTGCGAATTATATGGCTGCGTTTCTTTGGTTTGAATTTTTTCCATCAATAATAAATAAGAATCAGTATGCATGTCAATTTTCTTAGGATGCGAATAGACCAATGCCATTTAATTATAATGCTGGAATGCCATGGAAACCAGCTAGGAAATAAGCTCAAAGCCTGCCTTCATTCAACTGTTACTAACCGAATAAAAATGGCTTGGTTGCTACGCCCTGACAAATCGTCATACGGATTCAGCATTTACTTGATTGGTCAGCGGCAGTTTTACCCACCTTTTCATATCAACTAACCACTTTCTGCAGTAAAAAGGCCACAACTTAAAAAAATAAATAAAGGAAACGTCCTAAACCTTAAAGTCGCCCGAACACCTCCATATCCAACCGCCATCAACCAGCATCAGCTGAAAAGACATAGGAAGATGTGCACGCGCGCAGTGAAATATGCCAGCCTGCCTTCACAATCCCCCATTTCCTTGTAGCATACGTAATTTTTATAGAACAATACATTGAATAATCACAACTAACAGCATGAAATAAGTTAAAAGAGGACGGCAAAAAATGAGCCAAAGAATGAATACTAACACTGCGTGAGTAAATTTCCCCAAACTTAATTCCAGAAACAGTAAATGATTGCAAGGAAAAAACTGAACCAATATAGGGTAAAATGAGAAGAATTAATTATGGCATCTTGGAAATGATATGGATTCGTTTTTATTGTTTAAATTTATTTAAATTTGCAAGCGCATTCATTAATGTTAACAATTATCGCAATTTCGACTTAATTTTGTTATCTCATATTTTTGTGGCAGTGCAATCCCTTTTGTATTTGAACTTTCGTGAATTTTTTTAGTCATTTACTTCTTTTCGGACTTTTGTTTAATTTCTCCTTATGGCTGCTAATTCTTTCCGAAAGTAAGCCAGGAAACTCATCTTTCAGAAGAGCGCTTACAACTTTTTCTTTGATCTAATTAGGTGCATAGATAAATTTGGTGTGGTTGGAATTACATTACACAACTAGCTAAAAGAATGTGCGATATTAACAATAAAAGAACAATAGTTTGGATAAGGGATTTAAAACTGGATCACTCAAATTTGCTCTGTAGTAACCCATAATGTCAGGCTCAAATTTTAGCGCACACCTATCATCGCAAAGTAATCGGAGAAAGAAAATTTCAGGGGCGATGTACTTATGCGCAAACTATTACTAATTAATGTTTTAATTTTAAAGTAGTGAGCTTTCTAAAGTATCCAATATCATATCAAGTTCTTTCGCTATGCTTGGAACTATATGTCTGCGCTTTTTTGATTGTCCATTTTTTTCTCGAGAGGCAAGGGAAGCCGTATCCACTTCAAATATCTTCGGATGTAAGTAGCTCGATGCTATTTTATTCCAACATTGGAATGCCTAGGAAAAAAAAACTTTCAATCCACTCAATCATGAACTTCATACAGTACTCAATTATTGTTTCGCGTTGGATATAGATTAAATTGCCTTGTTACCATTAAAGTAACATGATGCAAATAATTTCTCCACCTAATGTCAAATTTTCTTGCTCACGACAAATATTTTATGCCACTTATTGATCCAGTTTTTCAACTCCTAGCTTTAGTGAAATGGCGTAAAATTAAGCCTTAACTCTATGCTTTTAATAACGCGGTTTAATTATTTTCGTTTGTCTGATTTGTCCATGTAAAGGACCCTGGAATGTATTGAATGACATGGCTCACGGTTTAGATTTTGGAAGGGCGTTGGAACTTCGTTCTTACAGCGAATATTTTCGTGAGAATGCGGGGCTCTGAAAATCGGAGGGACATGCGGATGGAAATAATGCAGGTTTCGTATTGATACAATCGTTTTTGTGACAGTGACTGTTTTTTAATTCAATTTTGAACCTAAATTAAGTGCGAGTATAATCCATGAACCAAATATGTATATCATATAATATAAAGATCATTAAGTAGGCTGATATCTCGACTTTCACAACCTTCAATTCTGGAATCCTATGAGTGCAGCCTTTTTTTACTCCATCCTTAGTTTACAATTCATTGCGGGGACAGTTCTTAAACAAAAAATATTTGAAGAGAAGATAGAAGGGTGTTCGGCTATCGCAAAATTTTGTTTCACGCAAGGGAGCTGAATAATACCTAATGAGTTGACAAATCCAAAATAAAGATAACTTTGCTCTATAAAATCAATATCTCATTAGGCTTGCTTTATCCCTGATACTCTTCTAATCCAAGTCTTTTCCAAAGGCAAAAATATTCAGTTTAAGTTTAGTCGATATCCATGATTGACTGAGTTTTGTCTCAGAGCTCCTAATAATTTCAAACGCCTTTTACATACGGCGATCGTATAAGGCCCCTTATCGTAGAAAAGTTTGTCTCCCTTTTGCTTCACCGCCATTACTGAATTTCTTAATTCTCCTTCAGCCAGATTTTATCACGCACCATGTGCGTTTAATTGAAAGAAAAACATTCGTAAAAGAAACTCCTACAATGAGCATTGTGGATTAAACTGGATCATGGGCACAATCGAGATATCAGCTATTTAATTATCTTCATATTATATTATATGATATATTTAGTCCATCCATACGTCCTTCCTATTTTCTGAGCCCCGCATTCTCACGAAAATATTTGCTGTAAGACTCAAATATCCATTGAAAGTCTCCATCTGAGTACGGGGAATAATCCCGCTGCAAATGACATCTTCCATTATTTTTTCTCTAGAAAAGACTATTACCGTGAATCGTCGCTCGATGAGATCGAATCATGTCAAAGAGAATTTATGAATTATTTCATTGAGATTTGTTCAAATAATTCCAAATGATAGTCTGTAAAAGTCTGTAATTTATTGAAAGATATCGGATAAGATGCCTAAAATAGTCGCAGTAGCGAAATTAGATCTGTAAATATGTTCCCACCTAATGTCAACGTTTTCGTGCTCACGACAAATATTTTATGCCACTTATTGATTTATTACACCATTTCAAATATAATATAGATTGCGATATCACAAGGACTTCCAGATAGCGAAAATGCGTCAAACATTTGAAATTTTTTTACGTTAATGAATACGCGTTTAAATTAAAATGGTCATAAGAAACGAAAGGAACTCCGGGGATTGAGACCTAAGATTGGCTTTTCTTTTCCGTGGCTGCTTGCATCTGTCGTGTGCGAGGGATCTTGGCACGCCTGAACATCGCAGATCTCCGTCTTCCTTCTTACTCACACATCACAATAAAGAAACCCTAGCCCTCCCCTCGAAAATAATCCTTTTTGCAGGTCAAAATTTTCCTTCTGGGGGTGGTTCAACCCGCCCAGCTAAGGGAAGGAAGGGCCGCTTGGAGAGGTTAATGCTCTCTGAGGGAGGCGTGGTTCTGCCATGTGGCCACTTTGTCATAAAAATCGGACTTAGAAATTTTCAGCGGTACGATTTTTTTGAACAGAACTGTACATCGATAGCATTGCTGTAAAGTATTTATGCCGAATATTGTAATGCTTGCGATCAGAATTGTTATCAAATGGAACGTAGAATGGTACTAAGGAGCCATACTATCTTTGAAAATAGTACATTTAAAATATGTAGCGGATACCATAAATTTTTAAAATTAGATGTTATTTGGCAAACTACCGGTGATGTTATTTGGCAAACTACCGCCGCTATTGTGGCGAAAAAGTTAAAATTTATGGAAACTCTTTTACTCAAACTTTGCAGCGATCTTTTTCATATTTCTCGGTAATCGTGCACTAATGCCATTTATCTTGCGTTTTTAGTTGCTTCACCTTTTGTTTTATTTAATATTCAATTATTTACGGCAGTCGTGAGGAAGCATATTTTAAAATGGCAAACAAGCGTGCGAAATAATCGTTATCATTCGAAGAAAAAGTCAGTATTTTGCGAAAAGATTGACTCTAATATGGGCACTCGCTTGTCCCTGGCCGAAAAACTTGATATACCAAGTTCAACGTGGAACACAATTGTAAAAACCTGTAAATGTGTAGAGAAAAGTGCTAAGAACTGCGGCCCTATTGGTAAAAGGCATAAATACATTAAATATTCAAAGGATGATGAACTTGAAGAAATATTGAAGAATATTGTTCAGCCCTCCAGAGCAGCAGGCAGTGGCGAATATAATTAATAATAAGTATAAATAAGGCCGCATAACCGCTTCGAGAGGCGCTCAGCGCATTCGCAGATACCTAAACTACAGCCGGTCGCCACTATAGCTAGCCGGTCCAACACCCCCCCCCCTCCCAAAGTGATAACCTATATTCGCCACTGGCAGCAGGTACCTACCTATACTGATTAGTGGAGTTTTGTCAAAAGAAAAGGCACAACATGCAGGAGCAAGACTAGGCATTGATGGCTTTGAAGCATCAAATGGCTGAATAGACCGTTTCAAAAGTCTATATCAATATTGTCTTTAAAACCATTTTTGGTGTATCTGAAAGTGTACACTACATTGATCCTGAAACAGTTTCTCACTGAAAGTGCACAACTTTGCATAATCATGTTGATGGCTATGCGCTTAGAGACATTTTTAATGTGGACGAAACAGGTCTTTTTTTTTAATAATGCCACACAAGACCCTATAGACTTCAAAGGGGACCCTTGTCGTGGGGCCAAGCACAGCAAAGGTCGCCTTACTGTTTTATTGGAGCTAATCTAGATGGCAGTGTGAGACTGAAGTCCTTTGTTTTTGGTTAGTCCAAAAATCCCTTTGTTTTAAGAAAATTAAGACCTATGCAGCCAACACAAAGGCACGAATGACATAGACTATTGTTGAAGAAAAAATACATGCCCTTGGTGCAAAGGTAAATATATGTAGATATACTCCACCTCAAATCAAGTTAAGGTAAAATATGAGAATATTTTCATTTTTTGTTAACTTTTGTTTATTCATTTATTTATGTCTCTATTTGGTGACCCATCAAATATTAAACATCGCCTGTAAATAAAATAAAATAATTTAACATTAGGCTATGATTTTACTCCTATTTCCTACAATTTCTAATTTCCCTCGATTTACGTTTTCCCGCGATTTATACTTTTTTCCTTCGTCCCTGAGAAAAGTGTAAAAGCGAGGTTTTACTGTATTCAACGTTTGCAGAAAAATGGACTGGAACTTGAATTGTTATTACAAGAACTGAATTGTAATGGGGTTGCCCTATCGGAAGATTGGCTATCAGATGACGAAATAAGGATTTTTAATGTTAATGGTGTCAGCCTAATTTCTTTTGCAGAAATCGTACCAAATGTGGTGGTGTTGCAATACACTCTCGTTCTAATGTGAAAGTGACTACCCTCAACTTAAACAGTTCTGTTGAAGGTGTCTTTGAGTGCTGTGGTGCTATTTTGAATGAAAATGGTTTATCAATTGCTGTTATGTGTGTTTATCGCCCGCCACAGCTCCTAAGAAAATGTTATGCATGTGTAATTCTCAGACGGTGAACTTTCTTTTGTTATATTTTGTAGGTCAACAAAGACTTCTCATCTATATTTTCCACTTTGTTACCTGGAGCTCAGGCAAAGCTGCAGCCACCTGAAGGAATGGATGCAGTTGAGGGTCTGGAGGTCAGTAATGGTTGAATTTAAATTTTTTTATAATGTTATGATTTATTCTGAGTTCTAGGAATTATATTGTGGCATTAATAAATACCTGCTGATTGTTCTTTTATTACATATGCTGATGATTTTTGCCCCTTAAGTTAGGGCAATCATGTGTTTTTAAGTAATTTTGGTGTTATCTCTTTTCGGTCAAGTTGCCCTCAATGAATTTACATCCCGTAATGTGGAATTTTTGTGTAGAAGGCCTTTGCAAGTCAGGGAACTTCAAAGTATCCACTGTCAAGTGTCCTTAAGTATTCCTCTGAATATTATTGTTACAATTGTGATTGATGTACAGTAGAATCCTGATTTAAGGTTTTTCAGGGGGGACAAAATTTAAAACACTAAATGCGGAAAAACACTAAATGAGGACTTGTCATTTTTTTGAGGGTTTAGGGTCTGTAATGATTAGAATTAAATTTCCTTTTTGTACGAAAAGGAAATATAATTTCAAGTCAATAAAAGGGGTCACATACAACAATAAAATTTTTTAATTAGTTTTATATTCTCTTCCCAAAGAAGGTTGGATTCAGTGACAAAACGAAAATAAATGAAAAATGAACCAAAAATGAAAATGCCTTAACAAAAAATACAATGCATTAGCCTTCTGACAACTCAGGAATTTATTATCAATTTTAAAACTTTTAGGAGAGACTAATTATATTTCTGAACAGCTACTTTTTAAAAAAATCTGAAATTTTACTCTGCTTATTTTTTTTACTGTAACTAAGAAGTAGCTCATTTTCCAGTTTTGAAACCATCACTAAAGTAGATTGATTGTTTTCAATGGATGAAAAGTATGATTTCAATTTTTCAAGTCCAACCACAGCCTCCGAAAAGGTAGCCACTGTCGGCACTTCCTCATCCTCATTCTCACTGCAGTTAGAATCTGTTTCATTTGATGTACCACACCATTCCCATATTGAAACAATGCCACTGGTCTGCAGGTCATCATCACATTCAACAAAATCACTGAACGATATTTCTGAATTCAAAGT
The DNA here is from genome assembly GCA_963573305.1 of Pyrrhosoma nymphula. Classification (NCBI taxonomy): domain Eukaryota; kingdom Metazoa; phylum Arthropoda; class Insecta; order Odonata; family Coenagrionidae; genus Pyrrhosoma; species Pyrrhosoma nymphula. Next base: position 151,478,779 of record OY754329.1, on the reverse strand, counting down.
GTTTTTATTTAAATAGTATTTGTGTAATACATTGTATTTTTAAATCTGTTACGCAACGAAATAAACCCTTACTACCGACCATCCAACCCTAACTCATAAATGCTGTAATTTGAACCTTCAGACAAAACACATTGTAATTCAACCCTCCCGCCTTTTTTTGTGTGGCCGTAACTTAATAATGACATGAAGCTAACCTCGGCGTTTTCTGGGGTTAATTTTATTGTCTTTGTCACTGCGGCACCTAATAGATGTTGGAAATTTTCCTAAGAAAAATGGAGTTAAGGAAAATTCCCACTGGGAATGTTAGTGTGGACAGTTAACAACTTTAAAAATTCCATTTTTACGCATTTCTCAGTGGTCTCGAAGCATTTTTACACCCATTTTATTCTGTAAAAGTGAGGTGTAGGCTATGTACTCGAAAAATCATCATTAAAGACGAGCGAAAGACAGACATTTCATTTTGCAAAATATCGATACTTTCTGATTATGAGAATATTACTGATGGTACAACATTATGAGAATCCCTTATTTAGCAGTCAATTTTGATTTGTAGCTCCGAGAAATTAAGCTGCTGTTGCGCATGCAAGTTTCTCTCATGGTGCGCAGTTCGAAATTCATTTTTTCTACACAGCTCCCGGGAAAATTTCGACGATTTCAACTGCGTAATATGCCATATCATCATTGGGTTAAACCTACTATCGGGGAAAATGCTGTTTTACATTTATGTATGTATTACCAAGAGCACACATTATCTTAATGTTCGTATGTTCATTAATGCTGGTGATAGTCATCACTGATGTATGGATAATCATTTGCATGAATCGTCATGAATAAACCTTAAATCGGGTAAAAAACCTTGTGCGGGAAAATTTTTTACAACCTAGAATGCGGAAAAACACAGAATGCGGAGACGCTAAATTAGGACAATTTTTACATTGTTTTTATAGGGAATGAATCGGGACTTCAAAAAATAAACGTTAAATGTGGAAAAACGTTAAATGCGAAGACATTAAATCCGGATCCGACTGTATATACAATAGAAGATTGATAGTCCGGAATTCAGCACATTCTTATTTCTGTAGTTTAATTCAGCTCCAATCTTGGGATAGTGTTTTCAATGAAGATGACTTTTATACTAAATTTAATGTCTTCTGTGATACTTTTTTTATCTCTTTGATGTTGCTTTCCTGTTAAAGCTTGTGAAAATTTATTCCCATAGGAAAGCTAAATGGATTACCCCTTAAGTAAAAGTGCCATCAGTTAAACTAAAACAGATCTTTAATGAATTAAAAGTATATAATTTACAATCACTGAAAACATATTATAACTCCATTAAGTAGCAACATGCTACCTTGGTGGCAGAAACAAAAAGAAGCTTCAATATGGGCATTGTTAACTCCTAGTAACCGCAGCAAAGCAGCCTTGAGTTTAATCAAAAGTTCCACCTCTCTAAATTCCAGTGGGTCTTCCATCGACTCTATTATTCATGGCAAGAGTGTCATTTCCTCCAAAAATGAATTTATTCGTTTACTTAATGATAACTCCTTGACTTCCATAACCAATCATTTAAATTCATCATGCCCTCCACGTAATCATAGTAATCTTAAACAGCCTATGACTTCCTGTGCCAAAACCATCTTCCTATATCCTACAAATGAGACAGGATACTTACCAAGATTAGTAGAAAACACTGCAGGATATGATGGCATACCCTGATCAATCTTAATGGAGAATATTAAAAGAGCAATTATAAATCCACTGTCTAACTTGATAAATGAGTTGTTATCGTTAGGTATCTTCCCTGACAAATTAAAGATAGCCAAGGTTGTACCAATGTACAAGGGTGGTGACCCCCAAGAAATGAATAATTATAGAACTATCTCAATTCTTTCTGCTTTTTCTAGGGGTTTTCAGCAAGTAATATACGACAGAATATTATCTTTTCTGACTTTGTTTAATATAATGCTAGTTTAAGCTAATGTTTTTCTTTTGTGTTTGCAGGTCAAAGTTGGCTTTGGTGGCTTGTGGAAAGAGAGTTTAACGGAGCTTAGTGGTGGTCAACGATCTCTTGTAGCTCTATCCCTCATTCTTTCAATGCTGCAGTTCAAACCTGCACCGCTTTACATCTTGGATGAAGTCGATGCCGCCTTAGATTTGTCCCACACTGAGAACATAGGTCGAATGCTGAGGACACACTTCAGGAATTCTCAGGTATAAAATTAAGACATAACCTCACCATGATTGTTCCGGGGAGAATACAGGTGACCCTTGGTAATCAGGACTATATAGTACGAGGGGTTCTCTGGATTTGGAGTAGTCCAGATCATTCAGAAATTTCTCAAAAGGAGCATTTGGTGTAGGTATGGAATAAAGTATTTTCGGAGTGAAACGACTGCAGCCACAACTGTTTCAGTCAGAAAACCGTTTCAAATAACTGTTGCAAACAACAGGTTAGTTTCGTGATCATACCGCAGCCATGCCGTTGCGCTCTGCGCTGTGCAGCAGCAACTGAAGAAGCTGAAGCTGACTGTTTCGTCTTCTATTCTGTTCGAGTTGCACTGCACGTGTGGCTGAGTTGTGGTTATAAGCTACAATTTGTTGGATTTGATTCCGTTGCAAACAGTTGCTGGTTTATTCAGCCAATACATCTCCACCCGTCGTTGCAGATAGAACTAGGGCTGTGGTAAAAGCGTGAAAAGTTGTGGAATGAGTGGAATTGCAGTAAATATGGCGGGGAGGCAATTTGTTTGAAAGTAAAGGCATGTGTTCTTATGAATATGTATAATGAATGATAAATGTTGATTGATTTATGTTATAAATTTCATCTTCGGAAGCAACGAACACACAGAGACCTTCATATCAAGGAGTGAGACAGAGAAGATACAAGTATCATAGCGGGGAGGTATTTTGAGTGTTTACTAATCAGATTTTTAAAATTTGTCTTACGCATGGTAATCGTGAGATTTTTTAAATTAAATTTTGTTTTTGGGAGAAATGAATTAACCGAACAGAAAATTAAGCAAGAAAGGAGAGGGTGGATCTAAACTAAAAATATAAACTAACAAAAAACTACCCTACACCTTAATAAAGTCTAAAATTTTGCAAATTTTAAGGGAAACTAAAAAGAATTCGTACAATACAAAAGAAACACTAAAAATTACAGCAAGCTAATACATAGGTAGTTAATTCTTCAAATCCCATTTACAACTAAAAACTAAGAATTCAAGAGGAAGCTTTGTGATTCTAGACAAAACTCCTGTACCTGAGGGAAAATGTACATAGACGTAGGTAATTAATATTATTTAAGATTTATTTTACATAATGTGCATTGGACATAATTTCGTGGCCTCCATATGGATGTCACTGCATGGGCCTTCTTAAGATGTCATTTACATGGCATCCTAAGAACATCCAAAGGATGTCCAATGCCAAATGGACATCCATTGGGCATCATGCGGTGGCTGGGTATCACCTTTAACAGACATATTAATAATACATGCAAAAGGAAAGAACTTTACAGGGATAATATTAAAAAAGCTATTATAATAACTTCAATTCAAATAGTTCAATTGTTATAACTACACGATCACAAATGCAGTAAACTGCTCAGTCTAACTTGAATCGTTATCAACCAAAAAGGAAACATTGATACAAACGCTATGAACAAAAGCTAAAAGTACGTGCTATACTATGCTCTGTAAGTCACAGAATCTAACTGTAAAAATCTCAATGTGACGCATATATCACCTAATATTCCGAAACTACGAAAATAATGAGGAAATGTATTACTATCGCAATCCAATTTCAAACAGCACTAGTCATGAGGGTCATTTGTTCAAAAGATTATCGTATTTCCCCTCTCTTTCGTTTGCTTCGAGCTCAGCAGATGGCGACACCTGCGAAGGGCGTCCTAACTCAAGCCGTGTTTGAAACAGCACGTATGGGTCCTTGAAGGGCACTTAGGTGGTGGTGGCCATCTAGCGAAGGGTGTCCAAACCGTTAGGGGCCGTGCGAAGGGCCCTTGGGAAGGAGTCGGATCGAAGGGTGAAAGCAATGCAAACTTTCGACCCATTGTCGTTGCGCTCCGAGCCATCTTGAGGCGGAGAATCATGGTACTTAAAACTAGGAAACGTGAGCTCTACGGCCTCTTAAAGTTATAAGGTATGAAAAAATCTCCAATGGCCGTAATAAATTGGCACCACTCGTCAAAAATACGCCACAATTGCTGTGTTGGTTTGCGGGAAAAAAATGGGGGGAAAAAATCCACGCCAGTGACCAACCACAACCTCTCGACCAGAAAAACCCCTGTGGTGGTTTACGGGAATGTTACTTCCTCGCCAGGGACAACCACAGACACACACAATCAACCCGAATAGGGATACTTCGCTGGGCTTATGAGACCCTGCTAAGGATGCCTGGGTTACACACACACACTCAACCCAATGAGGGATTCTTTGCCGGGTTAATGAGACCCAACTAAGAAAGCCTGGGTTATGAACACAAACACACTCACAAGCACTCAAGAACTCACTCACACACTCAACGGGCCCAACTTCTGGGAGAATCTAGCTCAACAGAGCGTTGTCAAGAAACGGCACAAAAACAAGAACAGACGAGGGTGTGCGTCGGATACGCGTATTTCGGCCACAAGGTGGCCCTCTTCAGCGAACTGAAGGGATAAATCACTTGCAACGCAAGGTTGTAAGTGGATAGGAAGGAGGACAGCCTAGAATAAATAGGAAAATGAAGAAAAGGGAGAGAGGGATGGGGAACCAATGACGTTGGGTTGTGGGAGAGGGAAGAAAGGTATTGGTGGGGAAGGAGTGGGGGGGGAGTTGAAGTCCGCGACCGTTGAAGCGAGTGCGTGGCGAAGGGGAGGGGTGGGGGAGGTGAGAAGGGAAAGGAAACGAAGTCCGTGACAGTTGAGTAAGGGGGGAGGAAGGGGGGGGGAGGGAAGTGAAGTCCGTGACCGTTGGTGGAGAGCGGTCAACGTTAAATATTTTGAAAAATTATAATTTCAAAAAAAGGAAGGAGCATCTACTGTAAAATAGAGAAAAGTGAGGAGTAAGAAATAGGTCCTTTATCGCTATTCACAATGTTTCTCCTGAATTTGTGTATGTATAGACTTTCATAAGCGTCAAGCAAATGATTAGGTGTTTGTTTGATGAGTTGAAGGTTGTTTTCTGAGGTTTCGTGTCCCGTGTTGAGTAAGTGTTGTGCGATACTGGATTTTTCGGGTCTGTTATATTTGAAATGGGCCATGTGTTCCTTGAATCTAGTTTTTATATTTCTGCGTGTTTGTCCCACGTAGGAAACATCACACGAGGAACAAGATATTTGATATATGCCGGACTTATTGGATGTGTCGATCTTGTCTTTCGTGTTTCCCAATAAGTGTTTTAGTTTGTTGTTACTACTAAATGAGATCTTTGTGTTCACTGTTTTGAATATCTTTTCAAGGCCTTTAGTTATTTGTGGGTGGTAAGGAAGTTTAATGAAGCGGACGGACTCGTCATTCGTGAGTGTGGTGGAATTCTTTAAGAGTCTTTTAAATTTGTGTTTCTTCACTATATTGTCAATCATAGACTCCTTAAAGCCGTTAAGTTTAGCAATCCGTTTGATATTATTTAATTCTTTTGAATAATTACTTTTTTCAAGTGGAATATTAACAAGCCTGTGGACCAGAGCATGAAAAGAAGCGAGTTTATTGCTGTTATGTACAAAGGAATCACGGTGAATGTAATTATTGGTGTGTGTAGGCTTGCGGTACACGTCATAAGAGAGTTTGTTACCATTTCTGGTCAGAAGCAGATCTAGAAAAGGGAGTTGGTTGTTATCTTCTATCTCGTGTGTGAACTTAATGGAAGGAAATAAACTGTTTAAATCACAAACAAACTGTTCAATTCCATATTTGTGAGTGTCGAAAATGGCAAATATGTCATCAACGTATCTTAAATAAACAGTTGGGAAGTAATTAAATTTGCTTTTGAAAGTATTTTCAAAATGAGTCATGAAAACATTGGCCAAAAATGGGGATAGGGAGTTACCCATAGCGGTGCCAAATTCTTGTTTATAGAATTTACCTTGGTTGACGAAGAAATTCTGGTTCATGACTAAGTTGGTAAGTCTTATGTATTCGTCTATCAAATTATCTTCAACATTTAAAGAAATCAACCAACTTTTGAGTGAATCAATGGCTATATCTACTGGCACACTTGGGAATAAATTTGATACATCAAAAGAAACCATTACTTCTCCCTTAGTAAATGTATGGCCTTTTGTTTTGTCCACGAAGTCCAAGGTATTTTTAAGTGAGTGTGGGCTTTGAAAATTTAACTCAGAGAATTGTTTAACAAGCCATTTTGACAGGAAGTAAGTGGGAGAGTCGATTCCGGAAACAATGGGTCTCATGGGGCAACCATTTTTATGGATTTTAGGGAGGCAATATAATCTAGGTAACACAGGATTGGACACTGAAAGTTTGAATTTGGTCATCTTATCAATGAGAAACGGGCAATCATTAAGAACGTTTTTTACTTGGGTGACCATTTTGTTGAGAGGATTCTTTTTTATTTCAATATATGGTCCGGATGATAACAAGGTGGTTACTTTACTGAAATAATCCTCTTTGTCCATGATAACACATAGATTGCCTTTATCGGCTTTCATATAAAAGCAGTTTTTGGACTTTAGAGAGCGTACGATACTGTTAATATTAGCCTTGTTGTGAAATTTTGGGTTGTTGGAAAGTTTAAGATTATTTCTTATCTGCTTTTCACAAGCTTTTCTAATAAAGTCTTTGGTTGCATTGTCAAATGGTTTGAGTGACCCTTCTATGTGGGCAATTAAATCCTCTATGGGGTTTGATTTTGGTTGGACACTAAAATTTAAACCATAGTTAAGCAATTTCAATTCTTGTGGAGTGAAGACCTCTTTAGATAAATTACAAACGTTAATGAAATCACTGTCAGCACAAATGGAAGTATCAGACTCACCAATAAGTTTAGACAATTTCCGGTTAATGCAGCGGGCCTTGTCTTCGCGTTTCTTCAGAACTACGGCGTATATTCTCCTGTCGGCTTGTATCCAAACCTGAAAGTCTTTGTCGGATAAATTCTTTGTGAGTTTTAAATGTAAGTTGTAAACTTGTAATTCTAGATGGCTCCTTTTAGCATAGAGGGACACTATTTCAGATTGAAGAACTTTACGTCGTAAACTGTCGTCAATATTAGGATTTCTTTTGCGGTACAGAGAGAGGGAACTAATAAATTTCGGATAGACATTGTGGAGTTTACAAGTTTTTAGAAAACGGATGTCCTCGGCAATTTTCACGATTTTTGTTTTCAGTTGATGGTATTTATTAAGCTCAGATGACTGGAAAGCCATAATTAAAACTAGGAAACGTGAGCTCTACGGCCTCTTAAAGTTATAAGGTATGAAAAAATCTCCAATGGCCGTAATAAATTGGCACCACTCGTCAAAAATACGCCACAATTGCTGTGTTGGTTTGCGGGAAAAAAATGGGGGGAAAAAATCCACGCCAGTGACCAACCACAACCTCTCGACCAGAAAAACCCCTGTGGTGGTTTACGGGAATGTTACTTCCTCGCCAGGGACAACCACAGACACACACAATCAACCCGAATAGGGATACTTCGCTGGGCTTATGAGACCCTGCTAAGGATGCCTGGGTTACACACACACACTCAACCCAATGAGGGATTCTTTGCCGGGTTAATGAGACCCAACTAAGAAAGCCTGGGTTATGAACACAAACACACTCACAAGCACTCAAGAACTCACTCACACACTCAACGGGCCCAACTTCTGGGAGAATCTAGCTCAACAGAGCGTTGTCAAGAAACGGCACAAAAACAAGAACAGACGAGGGTGTGCGTCGGATACGCGTATTTCGGCCACAAGGTGGCCCTCTTCAGCGAACTGAAGGGATAAATCACTTGCAACGCAAGGTTGTAAGTGGATAGGAAGGAGGACAGCCTAGAATAAATAGGAAAATGAAGAAAAGGGAGAGAGGGATGGGGAACCAATGACGTTGGGTTGTGGGAGAGGGAAGAAAGGTATTGGTGGGGAAGGAGTGGGGGGGGAGTTGAAGTCCGCGACCGTTGAAGCGAGTGCGTGGCGAAGGGGAGGGGTGGGGGAGGTGAGAAGGGAAAGGAAACGAAGTCCGTGACAGTTGAGTAAGGGGGGAGGAAGGGGGGGGGGGAGGGAAGTGAAGTCCGTGACCGTTGGTGGAGAGCGGTCAACGTTAAATATTTTGAAAAATTATAATTTCAAAAAAAGGAAGGAGCATCTACTGTAAAATAGAGAAAAGTGAGGAGTAAGAAATAGGTCCTTTATCGCTATTCACAATGTTTCTCCTGAATTTGTGTATGTATAGACTTTCATAAGCGTCAAGCAAATGATTAGGTGTTTGTTTGATGAGTTGAAGGTTGTTTTCTGAGGTTTCGTGTCCCGTGTTGAGTAAGTGTTGTGCGATACTGGATTTTTCGGGTCTGTTATATTTGAAATGGGCCATGTGTTCCTTGAATCTAGTTTTTATATTTCTGCGTGTTTGTCCCACGTAGGAAACATCACACGAGGAACAAGATATTTGATATATGCCGGACTTATTGGATGTGTCGATCTTGTCTTTCGTGTTTCCCAATAAGTGTTTTAGTTTGTTGTTACTACTAAATGAGATCTTTGTGTTCACTGTTTTGAATATCTTTTCAAGGCCTTTAGTTATTTGTGGGTGGTACGGAAGTTTAATGAAGCCCAGCGAAGTATCCCTATTCGGGTTGATTGTGTGTGTCTGTGGTTGTCCCTGGCGAGGAAGTAACATTCCCGTAAACCACCACAGGGGTTTTTCTGGTCGAGAGGTTGTGGTTGGTCACTGGCGTGGATTTTTTCCCCCCATTTTTTCCCGCAAACCAACACAGCAATTGTGGCGTATTTTTGACGAGTGGTGCCAATTTATTACGGCCATTGGAGATTTTTTCATACCTTATAACTTTAAGAGGCCGTAGAGCTCACGTTTCCTAGTTTTAATTATGGCTTTCCAGTCATCTGAGCTTAATAAATACCATCAACTGAAAACAAAAATCGTGAAAATTGCCGAGGACATCCGTTTTCTAAAAACTTGTAAACTCCACAATGTCTATCCGAAATTTATTAGTTCCCTCTCTCTGTACCGCAAAAGAAATCCTAATATTGACGACAGTTTACGACGTAAAGTTCTTCAATCTGAAATAGTGTCCCTCTATGCTAAAAGGAGCCATCTAGAATTACAAGTTTACAACTTACATTTAAAACTCACAAAGAATTTATCCGACAAAGACTTTCAGGTTTGGATACAAGCCGACAGGAGAATATACGCCGTAGTTCTGAAGAAACGCGAAGACAAGGCCCGCTGCATTAACCGGAAATTGTCTAAACTTATTGGTGAGTCTGATACTTCCATTTGTGCTGACAGTGATTTCATTAACGTTTGTAATTTATCTAAAGAGGTCTTCACTCCACAAGAATTGAAATTGCTTAACTATGGTTTAAATTTTAGTGTCCAACCAAAATCAAACCCCATAGAGGATTTAATTGCCCACATAGAAGGGTCACTCAAACCATTTGACAATGCAACCAAAGACTTTATTAGAAAAGCTTGTGAAAAGCAGATAAGAAATAATCTTAAACTTTCCAACAACCCAAAATTTCACAACAAGGCTAATATTAACAGTATCGTACGCTCTCTAAAGTCCAAAAACTGCTTTTATATGAAAGCCGATAAAGGCAATCTATGTGTTATCATGGACAAAGAGGATTATTTCAGTAAAGTAACCACCTTGTTATCATCCGGACCATATATTGAAATAAAAAAGAATCCTCTCAACAAAATGGTCACCCAAGTAAAAAACGTTCTTAATGATTGCCCGTTTCTCATTGATAAGATGACCAAATTCAAACTTTCAGTGTCCAATCCTGTGTTACCTAGATTATATTGCCTCCCTAAAATCCATAAAAATGGTTGCCCCATGAGACCCATTGTTTCCGGAATCGACTCTCCCACTTACTTCCTGTCAAAATGGCTTGTTAAACAATTCTCTGAGTTAAATTTTCAAAGCCCACACTCACTTAAAAATACCTTGGACTTCGTGGACAAAACAAAAGGCCATACATTTACTAAGGGAGAAGTAATGGTTTCTTTTGATGTATCAAATTTATTCCCAAGTGTGCCAGTAGATATAGCCATTGATTCACTCAAAAGTTGGTTGATTTCTTTAAATGTTGAAGATAATTTGATAGACGAATACATAAGACTTACCAACTTAGTCATGAACCAGAATTTCTTCGTCAACCAAGGTAAATTCTATAAACAAGAATTTGGCACCGCTATGGGTAACTCCCTATCCCCATTTTTGGCCAATGTTTTCATGACTCATTTTGAAAATACTTTCAAAAGCAAATTTAATTACTTCCCAACTGTTTATTTAAGATACGTTGATGACATATTTGCCATTTTCGACACTCACAAATATGGAATTGAACAGTTTGTTTGTGATTTAAACAGTTTATTTCCTTCCATTAAGTTCACACACGAGATAGAAGATAACAACCAACTCCCTTTTCTAGATCTGCTTCTGACCAGAAATGGTAACAAACTCTCTTATGACGTGTACCGCAAGCCTACACACACCAATAATTACATTCACCGTGATTCCTTTGTACATAACAGCAATAAACTCGCTTCTTTTCATGCTCTGGTCCACAGGCTTGTTAATATTCCACTTGAAAAAAGTAATTATTCAAAAGAATTAAATAATATCAAACGGATTGCTAAACTTAACGGCTTTAAGGAGTCTATGATTGACAATATAGTGAAGAAACACAAATTTAAAAGACTCTTAAAGAATTCCACCACACTCACGAATGACGAGTCCGTCCGCTTCATTAAACTTCCTTACCACCCACAAATAACTAAAGGCCTTGAAAAGATATTCAAAACAGTGAACACAAAGATCTCATTTAGTAGTAACAACAAACTAAAACACTTATTGGGAAACACGAAAGACAAGATCGACACATCCAATAAGTCCGGCATATATCAAATTATCTTGTTCCTCGTGTGATGTTTCCTACGTGGGACAAACACGCTGAAATATAAAAACTAGATTCAAGGAACACATGGCCCATTTCAAATATAACAGACCCGAAAAATCCAGTATCGCACAACACTTACTCAACACGGGACACGAAACCTCAGAAAACAACCTTCAACTCATCAAACAAACACCTAATCATTTGCTTGACGCTTATGAAAGTCTATACATACACAAATTCAGGAGAAACATTGTGAATAGCGATAAAGGACCTATTTCTTACTCCTCACTTTTCTCTATTTTACAGTAGATGCTCCTTCCTTTTTTTGAAATTATAATTTTTCAAAATATTTAACGTTGACCGCTCTCCACCAACGGTCACGGACTTCACTTCCCTCCCCCCCCCCTTCCTCCCCCCTTACTCAACTGTCACGGACTTCGTTTCCTTTCCCTTCTCACCTCCCCCACCCCTCCCCTTCGCCACGCACTCGCTTCAACGGTCGCGGACTTCAACTCCCCCCCCACTCCTTCCCCACCAATACCTTTCTTCCCTCTCCCACAACCCAACGTCATTGGTTCCCCATCCCTCTCTCCCTTTTCTTCATTTTCCTATTTATTCTAGGCTGTCCTCCTTCCTATCCACTTACAACCTTGCGTTGCAAGTGATTTATCCCTTCAGTTCGCTGAAGAGGGCCACCTTGTGGCCGAAATACGCGTATCCGACGCACACCCTCGTCTGTTCTTGTTTTTGTGCCGTTTCTTGACAACGCTCTGTTGAGCTAGATTCTCCCAGAAGTTGGGCCCGTTGAGTGTGTGAGTGAGTTCTTGAGTGCTTGTGAGTGTGTTTGTGTTCATAACCCAGGCTTTCTTAGTTGAGTCTCATTAACCCGGCAAAGAATCCCTCATTGGGTTGAGTGTGTGTGTGTAACCCAGGCATCCTTAGCAGGGTCTCATAAGCCCAGCGAAGTATCCCTATTCGGGTTGATTGTGTGTGTCTGTGGTTGTCCCTGGCGAGGAAGTAACATTCCCGTAAACCACCACAGGGGTTTTTCTGGTCGAGAGGTTGTGGTTGGTCACTGGCGTGGATTTTTTCCCCCCATTTTTTCCCGCAAACCAACACAGCAATTGTGGCGTATTTTTGACGAGTGGTGCCAATTTATTACGGCCATTGGAGATTTTTTCATACCTTATAACTTTAAGAGGCCGTAGAGCTCACGTTTCCTAGTTTTAATTATGGCTTTCCAGTCATCTGAGCTTAATAAATACCATCAACTGAAAACAAAAATCGTGAAAATTGCCGAGGACATCCGTTTTCTAAAAACTTGTAAACTCCACAATGTCTATCCGAAATTTATTAGTTCCCTCTCTCTGTACCGCAAAAGAAATCCTAATATTGACGACAGTTTACGACGTAAAGTTCTTCAATCTGAAATAGTGTCCCTCTATGCTAAAAGGAGCCATCTAGAATTACAAGTTTACAACTTACATTTAAAACTCACAAAGAATTTATCCGACAAAGACTTTCAGGTTTGGATACAAGCCGACAGGAGAATATACGCCGTAGTTCTGAAGAAACGCGAAGACAAGGCCCGCTGCATTAACCGGAAATTGTCTAAACTTATTGGTGAGTCTGATACTTCCATTTGTGCTGACAGTGATTTCATTGACGTTTGTAATTTATCTAAAGAGGTCTTCACTCCACAAGAATTGAAATTGCTTAACTATGGTTTAAATTTTAGTGTCCAACCAAAATCAAACCCCATAGAGGATTTAATTGCCCACATAGAAGGGTCACTCAAACCATTTGACAATGCAACCAAAGACTTTATTAGAAAAGCTTGTGAAAAGCAGATAAGAAATAATCTTAAACTTTCCAACAACCCAAAATTTCACAACAAGGCTAATATTAACAGTATCGTACGCTCTCTAAAGTCCAAAAACTGCTTTTATATGAAAGCCGATAAAGGCAATCTATGTGTTATCATGGACAAAGAGGATTATTTCAGTAAAGTAACCACCTTGTTATCATCCGGACCATATATTGAAATAAAAAAGAATCCTCTCAACAAAATGGTCACCCAAGTAAAAAACGTTCTTAATGATTGCCCGTTTCTCATTGATAAGATGACCAAATTCAAACTTTCAGTGTCCAATCCTGTGTTACCTAGATTATATTGCCTCCCTAAAATCCATAAAAATGGTTGCCCCATGAGACCCATTGTTTCCGGAATCGACTCTCCCACTTACTTCCTGTCAAAATGGCTTGTTAAACAATTCTCTGAGTTAAATTTTCAAAGCCCACACTCACTTAAAAATACCTTGGACTTCGTGGACAAAACAAAAGGCCATACATTTACTAAGGGAGAAGTAATGGTTTCTTTTGATGTATCAAATTTATTCCCAAGTGTGCCAGTAGATATAGCCATTGATTCACTCAAAAGTTGGTTGATTTCTTTAAATGTTGAAGATAATTTGATAGACGAATACATAAGACTTACCAACTTAGTCATGAACCAGAATTTCTTCGTCAACCAAGGTAAATTCTATAAACAAGAATTTGGCACCGCTATGGGTAACTCCCTATCCCCATTTTTGGCCAATGTTTTCATGACTCATTTTGAAAATACTTTCAAAAGCAAATTTAATTACTTCCCAACTGTTTATTTAAGATACGTTGATGACATATTTGCCATTTTCGACACTCACAAATATGGAATTGAACAGTTTGTTTGTGATTTAAACAGTTTATTTCCTTCCATTAAGTTCACACACGAGATAGAAGATAACAACCAACTCCCTTTTCTAGATCTGCTTCTGACCAGAAATGGTAACAAACTCTCTTATGACGTGTACCGCAAGCCTACACACACCAATAATTACATTCACCGTGATTCCTTTGTACATAACAGCAATAAACTCGCTTCTTTTCATGCTCTGGTCCACAGGCTTGTTAATATTCCACTTGAAAAAAGTAATTATTCAAAAGAATTAAATAATATCAAACGGATTGCTAAACTTAACGGCTTTAAGGAGTCTATGATTGACAATATAGTGAAGAAACACAAATTTAAAAGACTCTTAAAGAATTCCACCACACTCACGAATGACGAGTCCGTCCGCTTCATTAAACTTCCTTACCACCCACAAATAACTAAAGGCCTTGAAAAGATATTCAAAACAGTGAACACAAAGATCTCATTTAGTAGTAACAACAAACTAAAACACTTATTGGGAAACACGAAAGACAAGATCGACACATCCAATAAGTCCGGCATATATCAAATATCTTGTTCCTCGTGTGATGTTTCCTACGTGGGACAAACACGCAGAAATATAAAAACTAGATTCAAGGAACACATGGCCCATTTCAAATATAACAGACCCAAAAAATCCAGTATCGCACAACACTTACTCAACACGGGACACGAAACCTCAGAAAACAACCTTCAACTCATCAAACAAACACCTAATCATTTGCTTGACGCTTATGAAAGTCTATACATACACAAATTCAGGAGAAACATTGTGAATAGCGATAAAGGACCTATTTCTTACTCCTCACTTTTCTCTATTTTACAGTAGATGCTCCTTCCTTTTTTTGAAATTATAATTTTTCAAAATATTTAACGTTGACCGCTCTCCACCAACGGTCACGGACTTCACTTCCCTCCCCCCCCCCTTCCTCCCCCCTTACTCAACTGTCACGGACTTCGTTTCCTTTCCCTTCTCACCTCCCCCACCCCTCCCCTTCGCCACGCACTCGCTTCAACGGTCGCGGACTTCAACTCCCCCCCCACTCCTTCCCCACCAATACCTTTCTTCCCTCTCCCACAACCCAACGTCATTGGTTCCCCATCCCTCTCTCCCTTTTCTTCATTTTCCTATTTATTCTAGGCTGTCCTCCTTCCTATCCACTTACAACCTTGCGTTGCAAGTGATTTATCCCTTCAGTTCGCTGAAGAGGGCCACCTTGTGGCCGAAATACGCGTATCCGACGCACACCCTCGTCTGTTCTTGTTTTTGTGCCGTTTCTTGACAACGCTCTGTTGAGCTAGATTCTCCCAGAAGTTGGGCCCGTTGAGTGTGTGAGTGAGTTCTTGAGTGCTTGTGAGTGTGTTTGTGTTCATAACCCAGGCTTTCTTAGTTGGGTCTCATTAACCCGGCAAAGAATCCCTCATTGGGTTGAGTGTGTGTGTGTAACCCAGGCATCCTTAGCAGGGTCTCATAAGCCCAGCGAAGTATCCCTATTCGGGTTGATTGTGTGTGTCTGTGGTTGTCCCTGGCGAGGAAGTAACATTCCCGTAAACCACCACAGGGGTTTTTCTGGTCGAGAGGTTGTGGTTGGTCACTGGCGTGGATTTTTTCCCCCCATTTTTTCCCGCAAACCAACACAGCAATTGTGGCGTATTTTTGACGAGTGGTGCCAATTTATTACGGCCATTGGAGATTTTTTCATACCTTATAATCATGGTACTTGTTTAGTGATTGGTCGGCCATGGATTGGTGCTTTCGTGCTAGGCTTCAAAGTGCGGCGGAATAACTCGGAGAGTAAATATTCTGTGGGATATCTTTGATCATGTTCATATATAGTATGTATTGATATAGTGATCCATTCTGTTCAAAATTTGACATGGTTTCTAGGCGAAAACAACATACAGTGAAACCTCGTATTTGCATTATCGGAAATTACGTTTTCCCGCAAAGTCTCATTCAGTTTCCTATGCTTCCAATGTATGCAGAACCCCAAATTTGGACTATACATTTTTCAGTTTTCCCGCAATTTGCACCACAACACGCTCTTTCAAAAAATAAAATTCACTTCTTAAGTCCATCAATCATGCATATCATTCTTTGTATAACACTTTTTGACTTTGTCTTGTACATATATGCGGAAAAAATACGAAAGAGAGCAGCAATGGACCTGTTTTAAGGAAGAATTTGAATGTGGCCGGAATAGTATACAGCGCCACTAGTAACAAATTTAAACTACATCATCTCGCAATCTGCCAGATATGATTCAAGCTATGAAATGAAGCGTGGTATTTTTTTGTGCAAGGCATTTTCAATCCAGTTAGCGATAATTCTATAATATCATTCTTTTACTGTTTATACGCATAAAAATTAGAATAAATATCTGGTTTTAACTTCGTAAATCGCTGAAAGATATTTTTCTTTTCCGGCGAATCTGTTGACGCCCATGATGACGAGGGCCGTGTCGGACATCAAAACGCCGGAAAACATAGAACTTTTCACCCGTTTGTGCACCCCAAAAGCTTTAATTTGCAAATAATTTTTTAGAAAAAATATAATTGTTAATATAATGAGGAAAATTTAAGCATACCGAAATAAAAATGAAAACTACGAAATATTTTCATGACGCGGACTCCTTGCCACGGCCGATTGATTAATGTGATTGACAATCAGTTGTTTCATTGTTTTTTATGCTATCATCAGATCGGGAGTTAAGAAATTAAGGTTAATTTTAATGGAGCAGTTTAGTCTGCTTCATCCACATTGCTGTTTCAGGAGGCTGGTGAGAATAAACTTCTACTTTTGCTGCGACCGATAGTTTTGTGCCGTCGCTTCACGCCGCTGGCATCGCTCCGCCCGCTCAGATCGGACATGGTCATAATATCTGTGTGTATGTTGCGAAGAATTTGATTGAAGTTTCTTGCACCTTACTGCCCGAGAATAAGCAATAAAGCATCATATTTAAGCATGGTTAAATGTGCGCGCCATGAAGTAGCGTAGCCGCAGCAAGCCACAAAACTAAAAGTACCAGTTTCTCAGCCAACGGTGAGGACTTCAAACTGCAATGTGCGTAAGTTAATCGTATAATTTATTTAGATTGCCTGTACAATTATTTTTGAATGAAATTACCGTGAAATACTTATAAGTTACATTATATTCCAGCAATCAAAGGAAATATTTTAATTTTGTGCAGTCAAAATCTCTTAAAACAACGTTTATGTTTAAGATTTTTTGATTTCTCGGAACATGTATGAGTAGGGATAGGAGTTTTTTGGTGGTTTGAGAGGGAGAAAAGCGGTACTTTGAAATTAGGAATTCGGTACTTTCAACAAGACATTTCGGTGTTTTCTCAGTGACCACAAATTTATATATTTACACATAAAATACCGATTATTTCTAAGTCTAGAAAAGGGTCACTCATACTATAGTTTAACTCAATATGATCACCTCGGTGGCAGAACCTGGAAAAGTGGCACTAAATTTAATACATAATTTAATACATTTCGTGTATTAACATGTAACTTTAGAGAATTTCCATCCTTGTGAAAGTTTGCTGCAGTTACGTGCTTCAAAGATTTTAAATTTTTCCAATTGAGTCTTTCCCAAGCAACCTGACAATTGTAGAATATGTACATAACCGTACTTTAATCGATACAATAAAATCCATCTTTTTGATACTGGAAAGCTCAGTCTCTTGCGCTTAATTTTGCGTTCGGCATCTCAATAACTCGTCAAAATCACTTAAAAGCACAGAAACCAGGAATAAAACTAGGATACTTAACAATTGTCACTGGAAAACAAAGTCATTTGACGGAAATAACCAAAATCTAGCTTTTCAAACACTAAAATCAATCTTGGTGCCACGCAATAAATAAATATATCGACAATTATATTGATGTCGTAGTTGGCCTTGATTGGTGCTTTAAAGCCAGCTACGCAACCATTGCAATAAGGTTGTTCACTATGATGCGAAATTGCAATTTAATTCACGAATTCGGTAGATAGATTGGAAAATAGATTTTCGGTGGAGACAAAATTCTTCTATATTCAGCCACTCCCTCTTAAATCAAAAACAAAAATTCACGAAACTTGCCGCCCACTCAAAAAATTCGTGACGTCATCAGAGATTCGGTTCAGTTTCTAATTTGCTCGCTGGAAAGTGAGGGAAGGGGAATGCTGCATAGCGTCCATCGTGATTAGACGGAGCAGCGAGTGACTTCAAAACTTTTCATGTTGGTTCTTTTACGTGAAAGGGTTAAGAACCCCAATTTTTCGCCACCGATAATTCGAAAAGCAGGCTACGGATCAGAAAACAGAAAAATACGTCTCTTTTTATTTTCAAACTCTATCAGAATTGGCACTTAAACTCTTGGCGAACAAACCCATTGAAATGAAACAACTCAAAGCAGCTATTCACGCATGCGCAGTCCGTCTCGTCTTCAAATCCGTAGTAGAGTCTAATGAACAAATCAGAAAAAAATATTAAAAAAATCTGAAAAATATGTCTCAATAGTTTTTAAACTATAATTAGCATTTAAAATCTCTTGGTGAACGATCCCATTGAAATGAAACAACTCAAAGTGGCTATTCATGCATGCGCAGTCCGTCACGTCTTCAAATCCGTAGTAGACTGTTAAAAACAAATCAGACCCAAAATAAAAAATCGGAAAAATACGTCTCTTTAGTTTTCAAACTATAATTGGCATTAAAAACTCTTGGCGAACAAGCCCATTGAAATGAAACAACTCAAAGCGGCTATTCACACATGCGCAGTCCGTCTCGTCTTCAAATCTGTAGCACATAGATTCCCAAACTATGTTCCGCGGAAGGCTAATGGGTGTTCAGAGTAACCTATAATGGCTTTACATGCTGCTACCTAAACGCAATGGTTTAATATATGCGAAGTCCAAAAGGTGTTCCGTTAAAATTTCAGGATTTACTAAGTGTTTCATCGCAGGAAAAGTTTGGGAAACCCTGCTGTAGCAGATTACTTAGAATAAATGCGCATATTGCTTTTCCTTTGTTCGACTCGCCTCTGACACCATCGGATATACGGAGCGGAGTGACCTCGGAGCAGAGAGCTACCGATCATAGATGCCGATAGGTGGTTATTCCACTAATTGTAAATTGAAAGCACCGCGGCGTGACGAGCTGTGTTTTGCTGGTTATCGCCGTAAATCGAAAGCACCCGATGTCATCCTCCCGTGATTGCTATCATAACACCGGTTATGCTACGATGAACTGCAAACTTCCGCATACCTCAGGAATATTTGCATGCGAGTTCGTTTAAATTGAATTGAGAACATTTGCTTGCAATTTTAATGTTTTTCTTGCATTTGAAATGTACAGGCACTTCCAATGAAAAGTGACCACTGCAGAGCCGAAATTTTTAAAGTCCGGAGATTTTGGAAATATGACAACGCTGCGTCACTGAGCCTCAGGAAGCTCTAACCGTAAACAAACCCCCTTCCCTCCTCCGCCCTCCTTTCCTTTCTTAGCTGAAGGGACCAAGGGATTACTGACGGTCGGTCTTCTTCCCATGCTTCTGCTCATGACGGTGGCAAAATACCCCCGACTATTGCTCTACCCTTGTGCCCGACCGTGCCATTGAGCCGCGTGTCCTCCTACCCCTGCCGAAGGATCGCCACACACTATTCTCCTCCTCCCGTAGGGGAGGGGCGGCGAGGAAGCATTGTCTAGCTGGAAATTCCCCGTCAGGATGGTTTCGCACACGGGACGCGAGGGCACCCGGCCGCCTCCCGGCGATCTCCTCTCGAGGGGCCAATTGCGGAAAGTGTGGACGGCAGTTAGTAAATTTCCTTACGAACATAAATCGCAACTGTGAATACGAATTACAATATGCTGTTCCTCTCTTTCCCTTCTTATGGACAGGTTTTCTATTATTCGACCATATTGCACACCAAACAATACCGCCAAAATGTTTGGATATATTTCTTAAATGGACGGAATCGATTCATTTTTGTGAGTGAATGGTTACTTCCTTCACACCATGTATGAAATTAATAAGAGACCAGCAAACTTAAATCGAGAAACCACTTTGATAAACGTGTTCACTCGTGGGCATTAAAATGTTTTAACATATTCGCCTGGTAATGTGACTAGAAACAAACTTAAAATCACTCAGGTGGAAGAGTTGATGGGCAGACGTCTCTAATGTTTTACCTGCTTCCGGATCAACCCTTCAGCATGGGAACTGGCTTGCAAGGGCATAAACTCGGAGGATGTTGACCCGAGGTATACCACGTGGAAGGGGTCGCGAGTGCAATAAAACATATAGATAAAGGTTTTTGGGCAGTGGAAGATTATTCTTCGCGGAGTCCAGTCCTCCCCATCCCCATTGTCTCAGCACAGGGACTCATTAATGTGGTCAGAGGGAACATGCCGCCCCCCATCTGGCATTCACTTCTCCCTTGTGCCTTTCCACTAGAGCACTATATTGCGATTGCGTATACCTTAGATATGGCCGAATACTGCTACTTAAAAGCGCAGGATACCCGAAAGGTAAAATAATCACTGATAATAATCCCTGTCCATCTGTGTAGTTGTAGAATGCATGTATATTGACGGTCACTCTCCATTTTGATGACATCTGTAGTGTAGTGGTGCATGCTTGTGAGGCCTCGCCTCGTGACAAGCATTAGCGACTTATGATAATGCATAATTAGTCGTCGTTACACTAACTCTTGGGTATAGTGTAATGCATGTTGGTGATTACTCACCCCCTGCCACACACCCCTGAGGTGGCTTGCAGGGTATTTTGTAGATGTAGATGAATATGTGCGAAGTAAATCAACTACCCATACTGAATCACAATGCGCCCAATAATACTAGCTGGTGTCCACTGTTCAACCACTCGGTGATTAAATAAATTTCTAATTAATTTGAAAGTGTGTATGAACAACATGCAAAAGAATCCTCTCTTGTGTATTTCTGGAATTTTTCATGGACCCTAAAAAGACTCCACTCTTTTCAAGGGCTGAAGGGCGTGAATAAAAAGTATGTTCCCGGAGCGTACGCAAAGAAAAATAACTTAACGCAAGTCCGCGTAAACTTATCCGGTCGCACGGTTCAATATTCTCGCGATTTCATCAAAATAGTGTCAGTGGAGTTTAGTGGCAATGAGTGCAGCTGAAAAACGAAAGTTAACCCTCTGCCACACCTCCTCGCTGTGGCTTGCACGGTTTTACGTAAATGCAGATGTTAACCTGTTGATAATTATTTTCAGATCGATTCAAATGTAGCATAATTGATGATCTAAATTTAAATTATCAAGCTTCCTAAGATAGACCGAAGAAGTCGGAGGTATTTTGTGACCGTCTGCAGGTATCCTATAAACAACAAGTATTCGGGAATATGTCCTCATCCTTTGAAGAACGGAAAGAGGCATTGAATAACCAATTTGAGCGTAACATTAGTTGCACTTTGACCAACGGAAACGTCTTCACATGCTTACGGAGCTCTTGCAATCAGTCAAATCTGATATGAATAATTATTTAGTTGTGGACGCATGCGCGAGCAATTAGCTGTATTAGGACATGTAACACTCATGCATATGCCACCTTCCACAACCATCGAAGTCCATTGCGGTCAATGTTTTTGAATAAAATAAAGGACGCAGGAGATAGTGAGTGTAAAAATGCAGTTCCGAGAGCGGAGAAAGCCCTTGAAGTTTAATGGACCGCTACGAAGAGATTTCTACGATTGGTTCTAATGCATAATAGGAATAGACGAATGGGCAAAAGAGGACCGACCTACATTGGGCGGAAATCGAATAAATTAGGACAAAATTCCAAAATAGCTTTTTTTGAGGTATAGACTTGAAACTTTACACAGATACTTGTAAAAGATTGCTCTTTAAGGAATAATACATCATTTTTCATGATTCTTATATGTTAGTGAGACAGAAGGGCTCAAACATGACTAATTTTCCAAAAAAAATCGTGTAATAATATTTCTCCGAATATCTTCAACTTAATTTGATGGTGACGCTGTGGGAGGAAATTGTTCAAATACAAATAGCATGATCTATTAACATAATTCTTTGCTTTAATTGCCTGAGCTTCGAATATATTTTGAATCATTTCATTGCCATTCCATTACTTATAGGTGGACGCTGTTTTCAGACAAAATGTTTACATAAAGTAGATAATATCTAGCGTTTTAGGGAGACACTTTTCAAGTCACTTATATCGGAGCACTCGTTGAAAACTCATATTCACGTAACTGAAGAGAAATTAAAAATAAGTTTGCAACGCAAAAAATACATATGATTATCCGACCGTGCGTCTGGGGTCTGGCTCCACTCGTCACGGGCTGGATTTGACGTGACTCGCTTACATTGCTGAAGTGACATGGACCCTAAGGCTTCCAATTCGTCGTTTTTCAGCTGTACTCTTTGTCACTAACCTAGCTCCACGGACTCTATTTTGGTGAAATCGCGAGAGTATTGAACCGAGCGACCGGATAAGTTTACGCGGAATCACGTTAAGTTATTTTTAATTGCGTACGCTCCGGGAACATACTTTTTATTCACGCCCTTCAGCCCTTGAAAAGAGTGGAGTCTTTTTAGGGTCCATGAAACATTCCAGAAATACACAAGTTAGGATCCTTTTGCATGTTGTTCATACACACTTTCAAATTAATTAGAAATTTATTTAATCACCGAGAGGTTGAACAGTGGACACCAGCTAGGATTATTGGGCGCATTGTGATTCAGTATGGGTAGTTGATAAACTTCGCACATATTATCAGTGATTATTTTACCTTTCGGGTAACCTACGCTTAAAAGTAGCAGTATTCAGCCATTTCTAGGATATAAGCAATCGCAATCTAGTGCTATCAGAGTTTTATGTTGACTCTTGTTCATCTCCGTGGAAATTATAAGAGACAAAGCCTTCTCACGGGACATCTCAGCTTGGACAGCATCACATTTCCTGCACAACTTTTGTTATCGTAGTTCGTATGGTAGTTGTTATTTCCACTAGTAATTTAGCTGTCGCAATGCTTCCTTTCTCATGTAGACTCATGGAAGTTGCGAATGCCGTTTATTTAGCAGAGGTAAATGTTTTGAAATTTGGAATTTTTCTTCTTCGGTCTATCTTAGGAAGCGTGAGACTTTCAATGTATCTAATCGATTATGCAGCATTTGAACCTATCTGAAAATATTGATCAACAGGTTAACATCTGCATCTACGTTATAACGAGCAAGCCACCTCGAGGGTGTGTGGCAGAGGGTGAACATCGTCAAATATGAACTACTTACAAGCAATTACGAGCTACAATGTCACTACTTCACGGAGACATGTCACGGAGAAATAAGAGTCATGTATAACTAGATGGTTGGTATTTACTAATCCATGAAGCGAGTAGAGGTTAGAAAGTGTGTAGAGCGGAATTTCCTCGGAGAAAAATCAACCAAACCGGTTCTAGAACCCGGAATCCCGTTTCCGGGCCAGATACTCTACCAATTATCCTATTCAGTGATACTTTACCAATATTCCTTCTCCCATGTAGAGTTTTAGAGGCATTAACGGACAATATGCTGCGTGCCTGCCGTACTTACAATATCACAGGCAAGCCGAAGTGGTGCACACATCGCCACTGTCCACGAAGTTAAGGCCGCCTTTAATCACTAAGGTATTACTAGAACAATCCTAAGGATTGCAAACTAACGGCGAATAACAGCCCTATAAGTTTGAGGGACCGCCAAGGAGATTTATAAGATTGCTTTTAATGGATTATAGGAATATGCGAATAGTGGCCATAGTTTATGACTGCAGAATTTCGCGGGTGAAGAATAGAATCGTAAATAGGAGGTATTGCAACTAAATATCTATATGCCGACGACTTGGGGGAAACTAGTCGCATGAGGAAAGTCTCCTGCCTGAGGTCTTTTCTCTCTTCTCCTCTCAACCTAGGTCCTTAATCTCTCGCAGAGCCCCATATTGTATCATTGTTGCAGGGAGGCCCTCGTCTCTTAGACCAGATTTTAGGGAAACGGCTGTGTGGCCAATAAAAGATGTGTATTGGTATTATACAAGCAGTAATCTTATGGTATTGTTATTATTCAAATTACGAGTCCATACCATAAATCCTACAGCAAACTCTTGGAAATTACGACAATTCGGAACGTTATTTTCTTCTTTTGAGCCTATTCCTAGTTTTAAAAATTGAGATTACATATTTATAAAGCTTCTGACTACATCGATGTGAGAATAAAACATACTAATGAACTCACTCTGAAATAGCAAGAACGTGAAACAACACCAATAAACCAAGGAATTAATTATTCAATTATTTATCGTATGTTCAAGGGACACATACAAATTAGGGGATGATAATGAAAATCATGATTTGTGATTTGCTCTTCTAAGTCAACCGACCGACCGTAGAAGTGAGTGATGAAGACCGACTGTCAGTAATCCCTTGGTCCCTTCCGCTAAGAAAGGAAAGGAGGGCGTAGGAAGGAAGGGGGTTTGTTTATGGTTAGAGCTTCCTGAGGCTCCGCTAGAGGGAAGCCGTGACGCAGCGTTGTCATATTTCCAAAATCTCCGGACTTTAAAAATTTCGGCTCTGCAGTGGTAACTTTTCATTGGAAGTGCCTGTACTTCCAACCATTTTCTCAGAAAACAATGAAAACTCGCGTTTTGGGGCACAATTCGCGACATTTCGCGAGTTCAAAAGTCATTTCCCCAGTCATTACGGAGTATCTTGTAACTAATTACCACTCTTAGGACATTTTTGTCTAAATTTGCAAAATTCGTGATCTCGAAATTTTCCTATCCATGTACAAGGAGGTTTTCGCAACACTGCCGGACTATAGCGTGCTCCTGGATGACTGTATTATAGGTGCTCGACTGAAATTAAACCCGCGGGGGAGTATTCATTTTTTTTCCTAAGTAGAAACTATGAAGATTGAAAATGGATTCTTACCCAGATATGATGAAAAATGAAAACTCATGGTAGACAACTGAGATCATTTGAACTGCTTTGATTCCCGAGTTATATTTGTTTGTTTTTTATTTGTTTTTACAAAATTTAGATATTCTACTTGAATTTGTATTTAACCAGTATCCTCAAGCACTGCTAATATTGTCCGGTGATTTTAATTGTAACCTACTTCTATCTGACAGTAATCAGAACTCTCTTTTAAACTTACTCAGGTCCTACAACTTAAAAGTATGTAATGTTGATGCCACCCGTGTTACACAGCATTCATCTTCTTTACTAGATATCACAATTTCAAAGATGGATGTTTATGACACGAATTCCGAAGTGATTGTTTCAGACATATCTGATCATTACCCTGTTATGACCTATTTTTCGGTTAAAACCAGTCCTAGATCCCTTCAACATATGACAAGATCTTATTCTGATCTTAATATTGCACATTTTCTTAATTTGTTAGAAACTGAGACATGGTCTGATGTTTATGTAGATTCCCATTTTGATACAATATTTTCAGCATTTTATGATAAGTTCCTTTTTTATTTTAATGCTGCATTTCCTATCTTCTTGAAAAAGTCGATAAGAAAAGACACTAAGAAGAAGTGGATTACAAATGAGATCCGTGCACTTTCCGTTACTATTCGCTCTTCCACCCGAAGTGGCTGACATCTGGTGGTCAAATTCGTAGGCTTTCGAGAGGGGATAGCCAGGAGGCGAGGACGTGCAAGTTGTGCATTTACAGCTACTCTAAAGGCCGTTTTGCACGATGAAAGATTTTGTACAAACGAATGTACATACGTGATATAGTATGCTTGTCTCAACGAAATTAGAGCAGATTCTATTTCCCGTGCAGGCATTGAGACATTCGCACAAGTGTTCATACAATTTGCCGCTTAACACGATACATTTTGCCTCATGCAAGAGTTCACGGAAGAGTTTGAAGTTGTTCTTGTTAGGAGGCTATATCTTCTTTCTTTTTAAAGAATTTGGTGGATTTTGAAACTGCCATCCTTAAATTATTGGGCTCCTGAATAATTTTTGACCGCTCAAGTTGATTTATTTTCTCGGACACTTATAAATGCCGTCGATGTGAATACGGGTATAGAGGCAATGACGACGTTTATAAGTCTTGCAAAATATGCTCAGTTCCACAGTGCAAAAAAAGCAGAACACAAAGCATCAAGGTGGGTTTGAAGAGACAGGCTGTATCAACATTATCTGAATCAACTGAAATGGTGAGCTCGAGGTCTTCACTAACAGAATTCAATTTCATGAATCACTGCTTTCTCTGAGCAGACCTTGTAGAGAACGAGAAAAAGGCTTTTTAAAGGCGGAAAGTGGTGTATGACACGCGAAAATTAGCTACTATATACAACAAACGTGTATGGAGGCTGCAGCCTTGTCTGGTCAACCATGGTCTTGCGAGGAATGACAAGAGTGAAAAAGTTATTGGTCGGCAGTCCTCCATAAATGATTTAGTCGCCGAGAAAGTTATTTACGATAAATTCCGTGTGAATTTTATTAGACCTCTATACCTAACGAAATAAAAAAATCTGCAGAAGGGCCCAGGAAATTTGTCAAGCGTTTTCACAGCTTGTGCACAGCCAAAGAACAGTTCAGTGAACGGTTCATTTTCACCAGGGTGATAACTACATTTACAGAGGAATGGAAGAAATTTATTCTTGCATGGAAGAGATCAGTAACTGCCAGTTTTCCATGGACGAATTAATGGCCGCAGTGACTGGGAAAAATATCACTAGGCAGAACATCCAGAGTTCGATACTAACACATACCCACCTGTATCACACAAAGAAATGTACCACGATTGCACCAGCCATTACCTCTGTGCTTCGGCCGCGGACGTTCCTGTCCTCAATATTGAGTAGCCTACTACTTCACAGAAGATTTTCATCAAAAACTTAGTTAACATTCTCGCAAGTTTGGGATTTTGTTCATCTTACTACCTTAGTCCAAGATTTAGAAATTTATGATCCATGCTCAACCAGCCTTGAAAACACGATCATTCAATTAATTTGTTTTTGACAATGCTGATATTAATGTAAGTACCATTGAATACTTTCCACTCTATGGGTAGTGGTATTGTTGGAAGCGGACTAACACTTGTGAAACCCCTTTTTGTTTGCCATGATCCGCCAATGAATGTACCCCTCTGTAATTTCTTCTTCCGACGCTCACGATAGCTGTAAAAATAAGATACACAGATAGATGAACGGGATAGAGTGATGTGCGGTTTCCGTGCAAAATTTCGGAATTTTCCCAGAAATTTCCAATTGCTGTAACTTTTGACCAGTTGAAGGTAAAATATTAAATGATGTTCCACATATTACTATGAGCAGTACAATGATCACCGTACTAGCCTAGCCTAGGTATATTAACAATATACAACCCTAGAAAACGAGAAAGTGCGATGTGCTGTTTTCTTACCAGAGTCCAGAATTTTCCCTTACATTTCAAATTATTGTAACTATTGACCGGTTGAAGATAACATATTACATTATGTCTCATTTTAAAGATAATTTAATTCTGTACAACTATGCTCCCGAAGACTTTGCTGTAAAAGTAAAGGCTGAGCCGCTAGAAGGAAATGTTTGTCAAAAAACGGGAGGAAATTGAGCGTTTTTCAAATATTTACAATTTTCGCTAGCGTATATCTCGATAACTATGAGGAAAATAAATAAATGTATAAGAAGATATTTTGTAGTAAATTTAAATAGCTATAATTTTTATTCCAGTAATATTTTCGCTACCACGCACCGTTTTCAAGATATGAGCAAAAAACAAAAAAAGTGACATTCTGCACCTCCCCCTCCCTCCCGCACACCTCCTTGGTCCGGGGACTTTTAGTATGTATACCACGTTTACCATCAATCAAATCTAAACAAATCACTTAAGTTTGGTCTCTGTCCTCTTCCATGTCCTCTACAACTCCTTCATTGACTGGACTAAGAGTAATTCAAGGCGACTACGTTCGTATGTCGTACTGACATCAATCCCCTTGATCCCCTCTATATCCGCCATGACACTTTTCAGTGCTGCTCTCTATCGGCCGGTTTATTTGCCAATTAAGGACCTTTTTCTTCGGAGTAAATCTCCTAACCATAAAGATCTGGAGCTAGAATATAAATCTCTCAAAAAATCCTATCGATTACTTCTTAATTCTTCCAAACGATCCTATAACAATGATAGATTATTAAAGTGTTCTAATAAATCTCGTGAAATATGGAAGATTATTAATGAAACTAAAAAATTGAATGTTACCCCATCACATTATCATACAGATTCTCCTGATATATTAGCGACAGAATTTAATAATTATTTTACATCTTTACCTTCTATCAACCAACCTACTAATTTTATTAATCATAGGGATGTCTTAATGCATTCTGCTTCATCATTATTTCTCTCTCCCTGCAGTGAAAACGAACTTAAAACTATAATTGATAGTTGTGGAAATAAATTCAGTGCAGGCATAGATGAAATACCTAATCTTGTCATTAGACTTTGTTTCAACCTTATTAAGGATCCTTTACTGCATCTTATAAATGCCTCCTTTGTTGAAGGCATTTTTCCTTCAGTATTAAAAACTTCTAAAGTTATTCCTTTGTATAAGAAAAAAGGTAGCCCCCATGATTTCAATTCATATCGCCCTATTGCCATCCAAGTTCAGTTTTCTAAAATACTAGAAAAAGCCGCCTGGTTTCCTATCTTGAATCTATTGGTTTTTTGTCCCCGCATCAACATGGTTTTCGCAAAAACAAGTCAACTTTATCTGCTATTTATGAAGTTATTAATCACCTGCATATTGGTCTTGATGAAAAACTGTTTATTTGTGCTCTATTATTCGATCTTACTAAAGCATTTGACCTTGTTAACCATAGTTTGCTCTCAGAAAAATTAGACTTAGCTGGTGTTAGGGGTTCTTCAAAAAATTGGTTGTTGTCCTATATCCAAGATAGAACTCAGCATGTCATTATTAATAAAGATGGCACTAATTATAAATCTTCCCCTAAAATAATTCACCAAGGTGTCCCCCAGG
This sequence comes from Pyrrhosoma nymphula, assembly GCA_963573305.1. Classification (NCBI taxonomy): domain Eukaryota; kingdom Metazoa; phylum Arthropoda; class Insecta; order Odonata; family Coenagrionidae; genus Pyrrhosoma; species Pyrrhosoma nymphula. Next base: position 151,449,913 of record OY754329.1, on the reverse strand, counting down.
GGTCCGTTCTTGGCCCCATTTTGTTTCTCATTTACATTAATGATCTACCCGGTGTTCTACAAGGTATTCCAGGCAGTCATCTTATTTTATTTGCTGATGATACCAATGTTATTATTTCTGCAGCTTCTATTCACGACCTTCTTACAAGTTGTACTCTTGTTACCCAAGGAATTCATTCGTGGGCCACGCAAAATTTTCTTAAAATTAATGTCGAAAAGTCACAAGTTATACAGTTTATTCACAAAAACACTCCAACCCAAGTAATAAATATTCCATTTGATGATCAAATTTTGCCTCAGGTAGAGTCAACTAAATTTCTAGGCCTATTTTTAAATTCCCATCTCTATTGGGACTCTCATATAGATATGCTTTTAAAAAAGCTTAATTCTGTCACTTTTCTTATTCGGAATATTCGTCACACTGTATCCATAAATGTCCTCATTTCTCTGTATTATGGTTTATGTTATTCACACATTGTGCAAACTATACTTTTCTGGGGCTCTTCTCCTCAAGCAATTTCTATTTTTAAATTACAAAAGAAAATTGTTCGTTTGATGACTAATTCTAAGTACGATGCCCCAAGTCTTCCTCTTTTTAGGGATCTTAATTTGTTACCTTTACCTTGTATTTATATCTTTACCGTTATTATATTTACAAAAAATAATCTTTCCAATTTTGCTACAAATTCTGATATACACAACCACAACACTCGCAATGCAAAAAATCTTCACGTCTCATTCACCCGCACTAAGTCTACGTTCAATGGGCCGAGGAATATGGGCCTTATCCTCTACAACAAATTGCCTGTTTATTTTAAAAATATTACGTCTGTTCCCAAATTTAAATCTCAGCTGAAGGACTTCTTGCTTGGGAATATGTTTTTTAGCATAAATGATTATTTATCGTTTTGATAATTTTTCTGATTTTTTCATGATCATAATTTTTTGGCTTTTGTGATAATGTGATTTGTTAATGTTGTGATAATGTGATGGTTTGATTTTTTTTTACATGACGTGTCTTATACCAGTACGCAAATTCTTTGTATTTACTGGTCCTTGGACAAATAAATAAAACTAAACTAAACTATAACTATGATAGGCAAGACACACAGCACAGTTTGAACAGCACACAGTGTGTTGGTAAGCCTGTTGGTTAGTTGACAGGAGCGTTGAAAGGAGATGTACTAACATGTCACAACCCAAATGTTGCAGGCTTGTGTTATCTCTGTTAGATTTTGGAGCTCTTCTACTCATCATTCACCAGAATCTCTTCTGGTCAGATTATCAATTTCCCTATCTTGTCCTTCTTATAGGTATCATTATAGTATGTACTCCATTTCTTCGCATTGTCTTATCTGTCTACTGTCTACTACCTAATTCAAGGTTGACGTCTCTCTACCTTCCCCTTTCCTCGATCTTAATCATGGCTCTTGACTTTTATTCTGTCTTTATCTTCCACAGTTTTCTCTGCTGCTCTTATTTTTCCATCTTTTTTTACTATCCCAACTCTCTCAGTTTTTTCCATTTCTTGGTGTTCGTTTAGTCTCCTGTCATCGAGCCTCTGTTTCCTTCTTTCGCCATTGGTCAACGCTTTCCACTCATACTTTTACGCATATTGAAATCTTCCTGAGTCTGAAATTTCTTCCTCCAATATTATCAAATCTTTTTGGAAATAAAACCAGAACTGAAGTTTAAAATATTAGAAATCAGCAGAGCTAAGATCATAGGAGTGGCGCACGCAGTCTCATTGCTTGACCCCTAGCACGAGTGTCAAACATGTGGTTACGTGTCTTCAATCGGGCTGGAATAATATCCCTGCTTCCCATGAATCATTTAGTTCGTGAAGCATCCTTGTGGATTTCGGATGAGGTGAGAGTATAAACGGAACAAGTGAAGAAAAACACCCGTTGTTGAGTATATCTTGTAGACCATTGTACTGATGCGAGAAGCATGGGCGTAGCCAGGGAATTTGGCTGGGGGGGGGCCATGGGACCTCCCACCCTCCGGGGGGTCCCCCCACTGCAAGAGGAGGTGTTTTTCCCCCGGAAATGTGTGAACGGGACCAAAAGGACCGCGCCACCGTGCTGTGGCTCGTCAGCAGGCGCATGGTTGCCAGCGCTGTGTGAAGCGTGGCCGCCACAATTTTGATTTGTCAAATTTTTCTGGGGGGGCCACGAGCTTTCTGGGGGGGGCCGGGCCCCCCCTGGGACCCCCCTAGCTACGCCCATGAGCGAGAAGGGGTCTCCATTCAACCATTCGGGCAATCTCCCATTCTTATCTTCTTTGTTGTTAACTTTTCCATATTCATCACATATCCTTTCTCACTAACAGCCATATGGTGCCAACATAAATTATTAGTTTACTTAATGGCTACGATTGGCATAAACGAGCTTGCCCACAGATTGACTAATGCCTCCAAGTTTTTAGTTATATTTTGAACATTTTTATTTTTAGTGAAGTTAGAGTGTATTCTTGTACTGTTAATTATTTCCACATTTTCATTAGTTATTTGTATCCATTCCGTATTAAAAACAGTTTTTGCCGTAAACTAATCGTCCAGTCAAATTAATGTACCTATATGTGAGATTACTAATTTTCATCTGTCTCTTTGCATGTAGTTTATCATTGTGTCCCTGAAAGATGGAATGTTTAACAATGCAAACGTTCTGTTCCGGACAAAGTTTGTTGATGGTGTCTCGGCTGTGACAAGGACTGTCCATAGACAAGAATCTGACGGTGTAGTCTCCACATCTATCACCACCATTACTGGACAAAATCCTAAAGCAAAAGGGAGAAAGAGATTCCAATAAGTTCTAATCTTTGTACATTAAAGTTATCCATTAAAGGATATGAGCTATTTGAGGATAAAAATCTAGATTTTTATTTTATCACGTACTTTTCTATTTGAAGACTTATTCATTGTTTCATGTTTTTCATTCTTAGGGCACCTACTCTTCATTGGAAAATAACTTTTTGTATGCCAAGACTAATTGTTGTACATACCTGTCTTTGATGAATAAATTTGTAATACTTTGGTAAATTTTGGCTCAATGTATTTATTTAAGCTTACCCATTGTTCATTGCATGTAGCAATTAGTATTTAACCCTCGTACGGATTCCTGAATTTCGTGACGTAAACAGATTTTCGGCGCTTGATCGCAGTCAAGTAAAAATTAGGTTTTGAAATTGAAAAAAAAATATTCTGTGTGTTTACTTAATATTTAATAAGATTAAAATAAATATTCAAAGGTAATATGGGATAAAAACAATTAATGAACAAATATACTGGGAAATACATAGTTGATAAATATTTTTGTAAATATTTGTTTCAGCATGCATCACAAATTACATTGAAATGTTCATTGCAAGTGTTATGGTGACAAAGGTCACAGATTTTTAATATTTGTCTTTTGATCGTGCAGTAGTGACATTGTAGTGCAGTGCAGTAGTGACACTTCAGTTTTTTTTCTCAAGTTTCCTGTCAACTTGTTCTTCTAGTGGTGTACCTGAATACTATAAATGCACCATTTTACCCTTTCCGAGTGCACCGTTGCTCTAGTGTGTTTTCTCACCATATTTTTCTGACAACATGCAGTTAGGCAGGTTTCCGGGATTGGTCCGGGTTGTCATCTTTGGTGGTGACGTTTCAGCTACTGTGCTGTAGGCGTCCTCAGTCCAGGCTGAAGTGGAGAATGCATTGAAAGTGCCGGTTGATGCATTCTCCACTTCAGCCTGGTCTGAGGACGCCTACAGCACAGTAGGTGAAACGTCACCACCAAAGATGACAACGCAGACGAATCCCAGAAACTTTCCTACCTGCAAACCTAACTTCGTGAAAACCTACGTCAGAAACTAAATTGTTTCTGGCAACATTTTCAGAATACTTTGCTGGCGGTCCTGCTAATTAACTTTCCACTGGGGATTTAGTTTAGTAGAAATAACATAGGCTGCTTTTGTACACACATCTAAAAAAATTATACAGCCACCTGTTTGTTTTTCTCTTGCACGTGTAAGATTAGACCATTTGACCCATAAAATCTGTGCCACCCTTAGTGGCATTATAATAAAATATTATTTCTGGTTGACTTCGTTTCCAAAGCAATTGATTTATCTTTAATTGAATTGAAAACATTTTTATTGTTCTAGGACAATGTTGTCTGAGAGCTAAACACTATTAACCATATCCAACACTTTACAAATATCAAGAAACAATCAAAAAAACAAACAATCTCATTGTGAGATCCAGATCACATACATCAACGTAATAATTTCCACAAATTTAACAATAACAATTATGAACGTAACATCTCAATAGTATAGAAAATTATATGAATACATATCATAACCAATTCACAAGGAGGTAGGATTAACAAGTTTATATACCTTAGATTTAAAATATTTTAACCCTATAATATTTTTAACCTCAAAAGGCAGAGCATTCCTAAGATTCGAGGCTACAACATGGAAAGATTTTTGGAAACATGTTGTCTGATGAGAAGGGTTGTAAATAAAGTTTGCATCCGATCTAGTTGTGATATTGGGGGTTTTAGGTATAGTTTTAAAGACATAGAATAAATATTCAGGACTTTTAAAGTGAAATAAGGCACAAAGGAAGTCAGCAAGAAAATATTTAAGTCTTTTTTGACAGCCATCCAATATCATTAAGGTATGGTGTATGTGTACATAAGGGTGTATCACGAAAAACTATTTTTTGAAATTCAAAATTGCAAGTGGATAAAAAGTTGTCACTGTGCTCACATATGCACCAAAAAAAATTTGAGTCAAATTGAAAAATGTTTAGGTCTCCTGGAACGGGCCTCAAGTTTGATTTTTTTTGGTCAAAAATGTAGATTTTCTATTTTTAAAGCCTAAATAAAAAGCAAATTTTTGTTCAAGTACAAAAATCTAAAGTTTTGAATGTTATTGAACAGTAGAAAAAATATATTTCTGTTATGTAACATCTATGTCTCCCGGAATCTACATGAAAATGTACATTTTTTACAAAATACACCTATTTTTCAATTTTAAACCCATCCTTCAGATTAATTTCAATTGTTTGTTTATATTTTAGGTATTATTTTACAACATTTTGAAGTAGCGAGAATAATATTTTATGAAATGGTGAATGCTACACTCAGGTGTGGTTTCACTGGTGCGTCTCGCGGCTGCGTCCGAACGCAGGGGCAAGTCGCTGTGGTGGGGTGCTATTTTGATGGTCAAAAATATGAAACAATAAGTAAAGAAATTGCTAGTGGCGAATGTGTCCGGATTACTATACAAGAATAACATATCTTTGTTTGAAGAATCAAATTCAACATATTTTGGACACGTTACTCCAGCCAGTGGCTCTGGGAAAGACAGTATCATCCATACTGAAATTCATGAAAGAAAACTGCATTGATTAGAAAACTATTAAAGCTCTTGGCTGTGATGGTACTGCATCCAATACTGGAGTCTATAATGGATCAATTTCATTGTTTTAAAAGGCTTTAAAACGCCCAGTACAAGAAGTGGTTTGTTTGCTTCAATTGAGCGAATTGCTGCTTAGGAAATTTATGGTTGCCCTTGATGGTCCAACTTCTGGGCCCAATTCGTTTAGAGGTCCAATTGGAAAACGTATAGCATGTTGTCAAGATTTACCAGTTTTTGAGTACAATAAAATAGATAATGTTTTTCCAGAGGTTGATTTTAAGGATTTGAGCTCTGACCAGAAAGATCTTTGGCATATATGTCAAGCTGTGTTAGCAGGCGCATGTTCCAAAGAGTTGGCAAGCAGAAACCCAGGAAACATCTCCCATGCAAGATGGCTGGCAATAGCAAACTGAATTTTACGCTTATATATTGCATCACTTGATCCAACCCCACAGTTGAAAAAACTGGCTGAGTTTGTCATAAAAGTTAATGCTCCCTCATGGTTTACAATTAAATGTCATCAAAGGATTACATAGTTATGCTTCACAAAACTTTTTAAATATTGTACAATGCATTAAGTACTTAGAAGTTGATCTGAAGGCTGTTGTTCAATCAACGCTACAGAGAAATGCTTTTATGGTACACCCAGAACAGAACATCTTCTTTTGGGAATGTTGTTTGATTCACGAAAAAATATTAGGTGTATGACAAGCAAAAGAATACAAATAGCTCGACACAGATTTGAAAGCAAAGAGGGTTTTCAAACCACCACAAGTTAATTTGATGTAGAGGACTATGTAGATCTTATTGATTGGCAATCTACAACAGTAACGGAACCACCTCTCTTAACCAACTTAAGCAAGCAAGAACTAGAGTTGATCATTGAAACAGGAACTAGCGATAGAAAGGAGTTTAAAACTCCTTCGCACACACAAGCAGTGGAAAGAATTGTGAATGAGGTTACAGAAGCTTCTAAGCACGTTTGTGGCTACAAAGAGAGAGATGGTTTCATTAGATTAAGATTAGATCTATTGCTGGACAGAAAATATCTTCCGAAGTTTGAAACGAAACATCACTTCACATCTGCAGCAGCCCAGGAATAAACATCAATTAGACTTTATTTTCTATAACAATAAAATATTTTCCTTTTTTTTGAAACAACTCTATCTAAAATTTTTTGTTTTTTGTAAGCACATAGATAAGTTGCTAGAAATTGTTCTTTAATATCAGCCTAACTAAAAACTTTGGTTATAGGTTGCGAGAGCAGCTGATAACTGAGATGTCACATACATATAAAATAAACCCATTCCCCACGGACAACTATAACATTCTGAAATTTTCATCAATTATCAAGATCTACAGATTATGTAATCAAGAGTCATTTTGAATTACTTATTCAAGCTTAACGTTTTGATATTTGTAATATTTTTTTCCTTTTGAAATAAAATCCTTTTTTCATTTCTCTCACTCGAAAAATATGCTTACTTAAATAAAATAAAGGATATTTTCGGCCTAGTAAACACATATTAGACTGTAATACTTTTTATTTGTATGGTTAAAAGATATTTATGAATCAAATAAGTTGAATATAAGCAATAAGTCAACAACAGACCTTAAATTTGCATAAATATGACTTTTTTACAGCTTATCCGGGAGACATAAATGTAACGCACCTGGTGTAATTTTTTTTCTACTGTTAACTAATGTTTTAAACTATATATATTTTTGTATGTACTTGAAAACAAATTTTTGTTTTGTATTTACTTTTTTAAAAAATTGAAAATCTACGTTTTTTGACAAAAATAATCAAACTTTAGGCCTGTTCCTGGAGACCTAAACAATTTACGATTTGACTCAAATTTTTTTTGTGCATATGTGAGCACGGTGACAACTTTTTATCCACTTGCAATTTTGAATTTCAAAAAATAGTTTTTCGTGATACACCCTAGTGTACATCTGTCCGGAGGTTGCAAATAAATCTCTAACACAGTAGTTTAATGAGCGCTAAAGTATAACATCGAGTTCGTCAGGAATATCATTATAAACTAGACAACAATAGTTAAATTGCTCCAATTCATCAAAATGCAAGCAAAAATTTACGTATAGTTCAGTATTAGCTACTAAAACGTACCCGTACCATACGTTTAAGTAGGTATTTGGAAAATTTTTTGGGATGCGCAAAAGTTTCAATGTCACTTCAGTAGATGTTTCCATCAAATAAAAAATCCGAAAGTCCTTCCAAATCACCACATTAATATTTGTATCAAAAAACATGATATCTCTTAAATCACACCTCAAATCTTAATAACCTCACATAAAGTAATCACCACAAGGAATTTTGATGGAAGAAAGTAAAACCACACGAATAAAATACAAATATTTTATATTTTCATTTGTCAATCACAACGTCTGCAATTTTCTCTTCTAACCCTTATCTAATTTAATAACACAAATACTGTGTTTCTCTTTACAACAAAAATTATTTAAAAGTGAATTGGCAGAAGCCAAAATAACTATCTTTAAAAGTTTCTCTGAAGAATTTCCATTGTCACAACAGCCACTTACAAAAAACACATCTTCATTATAAAAGTCAAACAGTTCTAAAAGTTACTTCTACCACTATGTTTCGTTGTCTTCTAGAAGATATGAAATTGGGCTCCCTTGATAATTTATTTACAACTATATAACAGAACATATACATATATGACATTTTCAACCATACAATTTGGGTACAATAAGCCACCTCTATCCAAACCTTTAATATAACCATAATCAGGCGAAGTCCCAAACTCATTGTCAGTATCAATCAGTGTTTGCTTACATAAATCGCCCTTAATCCTTTTGTTCACTGTATAGCAACAATATCCAGCCAAGTATGTTATAACTGGAAGATATTCATTGAATTGGCAAATATCTTCCAGTTTTAACAGAAAAAAATTTGTTCAAAAAAATTAGCTTTTCATTACTGAAGTCTTAGGATAATGGTTTCATGAAAACATCATTTAATCTTTGCCCTTTAAATGGCGTTTTCACATTCATTTTTGACCACCAAGCATTAAATACTTTTATGTAGTTGGCTGTCCCCTCACAAAATGGCAAGTTTTTCTCTTTACCAACAGACAACAGCCCCTGAACAACATACTCATTAAAGATTTGTAAAACAAGTTTCACATTTTGTATTTTGAAATTAGTTGGATACAGGGCTATTGTGGTCAAATGGTAGGAATACTTGAGCAGCTTCTCTGATTCTAAGTCATGAAGTTTCCTTCGAGTACTAAAAGAAGCCGACAATTTTCGATCTTCTGAACATTTTTCAGAGTCATCAAATGGGAAAAATGGGTACAGCTTGCTTTTTTCTGAATCCCTCTGTGCCGACCAGTTATTTCTCACGCATTTCAATAGATGAACAGAATCAAACAAGAAAAATAAACGCCTTGACAATTGACAATTTAGGTGGAGCAGTTAAAACAGAAATAGTCTTCTTATTGATAGCATTATTGTCTGTAATTATGCATATCACTTTAAACCCAATATCCTATAGACCAAAAAAACAACTTTGATGTAAAATTCACACAGCTGCTCTGCCTTCATGGCCTTGGTTGGAATAATGTGTACCACATTCTTAAAGGTTGAATGAATACTGTTTATCATGAACACATACGCACTTGTTGCAGCTTGTTGACTGTCAAAAGCACACCCTACAATATTACCCCCTTTATAATCAAAGTAGGGTTTTAAATGGATTTCATCAACAGCCAAACACACTGATAAGTCATTAGCTTTCAGATATTTGAATTTCTGTTTAATGTAAGAGAGAAAACTACTGCCACTTTGCTCAGCTGCAGGGCTTAGTGATTGTAATGAGGTTATTCGCCTGATTGTTGACTCATTATGTAATGTGAGTAACCTTGAATCTCTCAAAAATCTGTACCCAGAAGGAGTTAGGCTAAACAAAAGTCAGGAAAATACCATTGTTTCAGGTGTGTACACCAAACGATTCAGAGACAACAAACGAATTTGGTCCATTATAAATTCCAGAGAAGGAAAATGATGCAACAGTTCATCACTCAAAACTGACCTAATTACTGTTAATGCAAGCTTTAGCTTTGCTTTAGCATCATCTTTAGGGCCAACACCGTCACTAATTACAGATGAAACACAATACAACAGCTCGTGCTCAACATTCATATCATTTACGTGCAAAGGAAATTTGTATTGACCTAGGCTGGAAATTTCAATTCCTCTAACATACACAGTGACACTCAGCTCTGAATTAAACATTAAAGAATACTCTACAGTGGGAGCTGGTGTAAATATTAAATGAATCAGTCAGTCCATTTTCTTTATCATTTCTTCCGTAACCCACTGCTTCTTAACCCTCTTCTTTTCCACCGTTCCTATTGTTTTCTCTGCCGCTCCTGCAATGCCTGTTTTTATAATCTCCCATCTTCTCTCTATTGTTCCCATCCGCTTTACTTCACCTATGTTCTTTTCTACCAGCTCTTGGTATTCCCTCCTTTACAACCCTTTCAATGCTTCAAGGTTCCAACTCTTTATCTTCCTACCTTTACAAAGCCTTTTGTATCTAACTTCTTACTTCATCATCACCAAGTTATGGTCTGAGTCTGCATCCGCCCCTGGATAGCTACGCGAGTTTGTTACACTATTCCTAAATCTCTGCCTTACCATTATATAATCAATTTGGTATCTCCTAGTATCACCCGGCATTTTCCATGTGTACCTACGCCTGGGGTGATGTTTAAACCAAGTGTTTTTCACTACTAATTTATTTCTTCTACTAAATTCAACTGCCTTTTCACCGCGATCATTTCTTCTTCCTAGCCCAAACCCTCCCACTTCTAATCCGTCCCTCCCCCCACCACTGCATTCCAGTCACCCATCACTATCAGGTTTTTCTTTCCCGAAACTTCTCTAATTATTTCTTCTACTTGCTCGTACACCTCTTCCTCCCTATGGTTGCTCATAGGCATGTATACCTGGACCAGTACGAAACTCGTCGGGCGTGCTTTTAATTCTACACTACCACATTCTAATCCTGTCGCTCACCTGTCCGATGTTTACCACTCTCAGCCCCAATTTTGTGTTCAGTACCATGCCTACCCCACGTTGACTCTCATCTCCCCCACTATAGATTACCCTGTAGCTATCACTCCAATATTTCCCGCCATCCTTCCATCTCACCTCGCACAATCCCAAAGCATCTATTATTCCTTTTTCCATTTCCTGCTTAATATTTTCAAGCTTCCCGACCCTCATCATGGTCCTTTCGTTCCAAGTTCATATTTTTACCGCTGTTTTCCTCCTCCTCTTCCTCTTTTTCTTCTTCTTCTCCCTCCTATCCCTTGTATCCGCCAATTATAATGCTGTGCAAGGCTTTCATGTGATGACGACCGCAGAGGCCTTGCCTCCCCTGCTGCTGGGCACGACACCCGCCCTAGTGGGCGGCGTTCCGTAGTTGCCAGGAATCAATTCTCTGTGAATGACTTTCATATTCTAGCCAGGGATAGTTGAGAGGTATTCCCACGCCACTCAACGGTATTTTTAACGTGACACCATTCATGAACTACCTTTCGTCTGGCTCCTACCCTTCGACCTATCTGGCATGAGTGGCCCTACCAGGAGCAATAGTACTTGTACCTGCCAGTCCAGCTCTAGGGGTTATTAGAGCACACAAGCCCTTCCACCACGTCAAGATCGTAGTTTAAGGAAGAGACCTAATTCATATTCGTTCGAAAATTTTGCTAAAATTGGATGTTACGCAAGAAATAATGTTTTTGAAGAAACTGAAGAGAGTAACATATGTTAGTAAATGCCTTCAACATTAAGATAATAGTATACTTTTATTTCATCGGTTAATTTGCTTTTGAAATATTTTCTACCGAAATATGTCTGTATGATTATTTAACTGTTAAGCTTTTTCTTAGTGTACGCATCTTGAGAATTATTTTAAGAAGATTTTTCAATAATACCGTGCAATGAAAGTGTAAATCGTCTTTTCCTCATTAGGTATACTTATGTGAAAGATTGAGAACGAGAGATATTTTACTTTTTGAGCTATATAGATATAGGGCTGGTTAACTATAGGCCTCATAGTTAACATTAGCAATTTTCCTTTAAAAATTTTTATTTACATTTGTTTATTTGTGTAGTACAGTGGTGGATCCAGGGGGGGGGGGCAAAAGGGGCAATTGCCCCCTCCCCCTCGAGACAAAAAAACTCATAGTTCTTGCACATACAAAATACATAGTACAGTCAACTCTCGATTATCCGGCTTCCGATTATCCAGTTTGCGGATTATCCGTGCTGTTTTCTCATCCCTACACCTCAAAGTTCGAAAAATATTAAAATGGTAAAATTAAGTCAATTCTTTGAAAGTTCGATGTATCTAAATAGAATTGCAAGTTTTTAAATGTTTCTTTTTAGTTTAACTTTTTAATTTAATCACAATATTATGGAAATTGTTTGCTTCGTTTAACAATGATTAAAACTCAGCCGCATCTGCTTCTGAAATTATTTTATCCGTTCTTTCCCATTACCCTTTGGCACTGAATATTCTATCTTCCTAAAACGAACAGAATAGTAAATATACAATGGAAATAATTTCAAATAAACTACTTGTAAATAAACTAACTTATATTATACTTAAAAATAACTACTTATTGTTCTGTATGTTCTTACGTTTCGGCCTGAATTAATAAATACAAAATAGTATTAGTGCTCCCTGGTCATTATTCGCCGTTGAACAGTCATTTGTTTTTACCTAGATACGATTGTGCCAGCTCATTCGTGTGGAAATCTCAATTACTTCAAAGTTGCATTCATTACTATAGTGCCGCGAAAAAGCTGATGCAAATGGCAAAAAAACGGAAGAAAGTTGTCCTTTTCATCGCGAAAAACTAGAATGGATTAAAAGAAATGAAAAAGGAAAGACTCTGCTTAACCTGGCAAAAGAATATAATGTGGAGTTACAAACAATTTGCGGTATAATTAAGAATAAAAGTAAGCTGATGAAGTTTGCTGCAACCTCGGACAGTGGTTTGGGACCCTCAAAGCGTAAGACTATGAAACGATCAACCTTTAAAGATTTAGACTCCGCCATGCTTCTTTGGTTCAATCAAAAACGGACAATTCATGGTATACCCGTCTCAGGCCCCATGTGCGCACAGCAGGCGAAACTTTTTCATGAGTGTCTAGGGATAGAAGGAGATTTTAAAGCTTCTTCTGGGTGGTTGACGAGATTCAAGCCGCGACATAAAATTCGTGAAATTGCTATTCAGGGAGAGCGATTGAGTGGCAATGTTTCAGCCGCTGATGCTTTTCGCTTGGAGTTCACTAAATACGTAAAGGAAGAAGAGTTGGCACCCGCATAGAAGCTCTGGCGAGTGTTGAAACTTAGCAGGATTACATGCGACTTGATTTCGATTATTGCGACGTAAAAAAAGAACTGCATTAAAAGAAAACATGAAGAAATCAAGTAAACAGCAAAAAATAACTTGTTATTTCCGAGATTCACAATAAAAGAATGTGCTCTATTCTGATATTCACTTCGATAATGATTTTTACATTGACTTCAAATACGCAAGACATACTATTGTTTTTACTATCGATATGGTCAATTTAAGCACCCATTATCTTTTATTTCAAGCATTAGAAACTATTTATTAGATTAGAAAATATCTATAGATGAACATTGAAGATTTCATGATATTCGAAATAATCGAACTGGAAAATTAATATTTCGTTATTCACTTGTTTTCTTGGCGTAACGCCTGCTGTCAATTGTAATGCGAAATATTTCTAATCCTACTAATGCCGAATCTATATATTATATCACAATATATCAGAGGCTCACAATTATAACAATTTTTTGTATTACATAATAATCACTTCGATGTCATACATTTACTGAAAATAAGCAAGATGTCAGCTTTTATTATCTACGTGGTCAAGCTAATTAAGTACCCACTATGTTGTGTTTCAAGCATTAGAAGCTATAAATTTATAAATGTTTACGATATTATTAAATTACGAAATAATAGAAATATTTACTATTTCATTAGTTACCTTGCGGTAACCACTGCAGTCTTTTATATGAAATAGTTTCCATCCTACGAAGTGAAATGTCAATATCACGACAGCATTTTCCATGTTTTTGGTTATCCGTGTTTTTCGATTATCCGTGCCTCGTCGTGCATCCATTAGCACGGATAATCGAGAGTTGACTGTATATCCATTATTTCATACCCCCCCCCCCCGATGGGCATATTAGCTGATATTGCCCCCCCCCCCCCCCGAGATGTGATCCTGGATCCGCCACTGGTGTAGTATTGTAAAATATCAAGAATACTTATTGCTACATTTTCTAGCTGTATAACTATTCCATCAAATATTTTTTTCTGAATGTGAAATGCTGAAATTGATAGCTTAAAATGCCAAAAACTGAGTTAAAAGTGTTATTTAAAAATGCGACAAAATGGCAATTTTTTTTGACTCGAGTTAATGTTACCTAATTATAAAATGTCTTTGCGATATACATATAATTAATTTTATTTTTTTAAACGGCACGCGCATACATTGCGCCGGTTCAGCGGAATCTTCCATGAAAATCTAGTAAAATAGTAAGATGCTTTTACTAGAGACTTTTGTAATTTTATATTGCATGAATATAAACAGTTTTCTAAACTCTTTATTGTGCGTTTTCAAGCATACATGCTTGTATCACAGTGCTTTGTCTTCATTAAAATCCAATGAAACAGCAACATAAAGTTACTTAATACGAAAGCCCAAGAATTTGTTTGGAGGTCGAAGACTATATAAATAACATTAAAGAATGTGTGGTATGGAATGAAAAGATTCTAATTACTGGCATAAAACTAAGAATTCAATTTAAAATAAAAAATCAAGCTTTATTCCACTGATGATGATTCAAATAACTGCTCTTAAATATTTTGAACGCTTATTTAATTATATGCACGAAAATATTCCGCGGGTTCAGCTAGTTTAAGTAAATTGAGAACATAAATTTTCCTGTAGCAAAACTTCACCGTTATATTTTTCAAATACCGCATATAGTGCTGTATGTATATTTCATTTAGTTCATTTCCTCACCATGAATATTTTAACTCGTATTTCAATATTAAAAATTAAAAACGTGCAATAATAGAAGGGCCACGATTTAGATTATTAATCGTTAGTTTTGTAACATTTCCCTCCAAGTCCCCACGAGCTACAAGTGTCATTGATGGCATAATGGCCAGAGACTCGGAAAGGGTAGGCAGTTTTTGCAGCCACGTCTGACGCCCATCAGATAGGTGGCTACGCTACATTAGGGTCAAGCGTACGCAGTAAATGGAGCGACCATAGGGTGACGGCCTTCTGCATGCGTGCCGCAAGTGATTCCGCCTGTGCTACGCAGGACGGAATGCACTTGATACTATTTAGTAGCGAGCCCTTAACTCCACCGAGCACACCTATGATGAGAACTACTAGTTTCACTGTGTCCGGGGTACATCGGCCGAAGTTTCAGTAGTAGGTAGGTCTTCATATTTTGCCCGTTTTTCTACCTAATTCGAATCCATGTTCGTCTCAGCCGGAGCTGACAACTCAATTACGAACATGGAGCGCGTGAGCTACGTGGTCGAGGATAATGATATCAGGCTTGGTATACTCGTGAGGCTCGCCTCCAGACAAGCATTAGCGATTTATGGCAAAATATCAATAGTCGTACTTACACTAACTATAGGGTATATTGCGGGGTATTCGGTAGATATAGCCTTCGCCAAGCTCGGAATATCATCCAAACGTGGATCCTGGAAGGGACCTACACGTCATGCTATGCGGCTCGAAGGTTGCCAGCTCAGCATACCCGTGGGTTAAACAGGGCGTTTAGCTTAAACCTATTCAATTCGTTGTCTTGAGCGGGAGCATTCGTTGCTTCAGTCCTCGCGTGCACCTGCCTACCGATCAGTCGACAGATAGGCGACGTGAGTGCGGGCTGAAGCAGGCAGGCCACGAGCTTCCTACGCTGTTGCTGGCGTGAAGAAAAAGATCACAGAGGTACTGCTTTCTTCACGAGAGGATGTCGTCGTGCTTCTTACCGTGGGATGAAGACAGAAGTGACGTTGGTGTCGCTAAGAATTTCTGTATTATGTGATACGTAGTGATATACCGAGTGTATTACGAGTGATGCAGTGCTGTGAAATCTAAAAGACAAACACGCTCCTAAGGATTATTTTAAGCTCGATCTATGAGAGTGTTACTCATGGTCTTATTCCTCTTCTGACATCGTTGTTCAATCAGTGTTCGGCGGAATGGGGAATAATTCAAATGATATCGGAGTTTAGTGATAGCGTAATCCGTAGTGAAAGCAGACTGAAAGAAATGTGAAGAAGATTCTTTTTCCTCCTGCCCGAGGAATCTCTAGTTGGTGAGTGTACTCATGTTAGAGACTATATTTGAATTTGATATTAAAATTGAAGGATTTTTAAGGAGTAGGTAGTGAAAGCATTAATATTGATGGTACAAAAATACTGTTTTCTCAGACTAAACTTTTCAGTAATTATCTGAAGATGCAAATTGAAAGCTTTAACTTGACTTTTATGTTTCACGCGGTACGAAGGAAGCACCTTCACAACGAATAGTTTCATTGGTAAATATTCGCCTGAGCGATACCTACATTCGGAACAATTGTGCAACACTAGAAATCGCTTGCTTTCCACACATGCATAGTGCTATCGTTTCAATATATTTACATGAAAGAATAAATGACTGTAACATCATAGCCTGCAAAATCGAAGCTTCCAGAAATAAAAACTGTAATATATCGTCCAAAAGTTCGAAAAAGTGTGGACGTTGGTGATATTTAAAACGAAAAAACTTTGAAAGTGCTTAATGTACCGGTGATTTGTTACTCTTAAAATGTTGGATAGACATTTGTCTTTAAGGGTTGGTGTTAGCTATAGTTATAGTAAGTTAGGACACCCAAGACAGACGAGACGATGTGTGGGTACTGTTTGGCGAATATTTACCAGGGAATTATTCTCGACAATGTTGGCGCGGAAATTAGAAGTGATAGCGAAATAAACATTTAACATTCAGTGGACTATGTTATAAGGCGTATTCAATGGTAGAGTGATTAAAAATAGTTTATTTCATTTAAAATTGAACCTTATTATAGCGCTATTTCGTGCCATCCTCCACCGGCGACCCAACCCTTCTCCGCGGGTGGGTTATGGCACCAACAGACGCGTCAGACTATACTTTATAGCTTTTATAGCTTCTAAAAGTTAACAATAAATTACAAAATTATAGTCCTCGTTGTACTGTACTAGTCACGCTGATGAAAATGATTTGTCGCAGTTGTACGATAGATATTAACCATTTTACGTGCTTTAGTAAACCAAGCGGGTTTAACGAACGTAACCACTTAACGCGCAAGCCAAGAGTTCTTCGGGCAATTACACACGGCTATAACTTCTAAAAGTTAGCTTACACGCTTTTTTATCGGAGTCCTACAAAATATAATAACAGTTTCAATGGTATATGACTTTTAATTGTTAACTTTATATTTTTCATCAAATTTAACGTTAGCTATCCTGTCCATTCCATTTTACCTGTTTTCGCGCGTACATCAAACCATACTATAGTGTGGAAAAATGGGTAATACATACCAGAGGCATTTACTAGGCTCTATTTAGGTGATTTCCTACGCACCCTCTTTATAATCACATAATTTTGCAAAATGTTTTACATTTTCATCTCGTCGTCGAATGAGAAACAGTTTATTTGTCCTAGTCTTTGAGAGAAATTTCGTGTGTCGATGCTGCAAGCAGCTTTTATTTGCGCTTATCGCTGTGTTTCGATTTTTCGCAATGCCTCACTTCTTTTGTCCCCGTATTAGGCTACCCTTGCCTAAATTTTTTGACACCACTTTTATATCTATCCCAACTATTAGTTTTCGGGATAGATAAGTCTTTGATGATTAATTCTTCTTTCATTTTCAAGTTTTCGAAATATTTTGTTGACTGTTCCCATTTATCGTCTGCGATCTTTTTGATTCCAGCCTTTTTATATAAGGCCTCGTTATTATTGTCGTCATGCCACCATTTAATTTTCAGGATTGATCTTAAGCACTTTCGCTCCGTGATATTTATTTTTTCGCGGTTGGATTTATTAGTTAATCAAATCCACGATGGTATTGCGTATGTTAATTTTGGCCTTATGTACGTGTTGTATATGTCAACACGTACTTTGGGTGGTGTCGAGTTGTTATTTAAAATTGGAGCTAAGCCTGCTTTTGCACCAAGTGATTTGTTGTGATATTTTTAATGTGTTCATGAAAGATTAATTTCGAGTCCAGGGTCACCACAATATACGTGGCCTTGTCTGAATATCTTATCCCTTGGTCTCTTATATGGAGGATTGGGCGGTTTGGAAATGTAAGGTTTATGGAAGATGACTGCCTGAGTTTTCTCAGCGTCCACTCAAATCCTCCATTTATTATACCAGGCCTGTACTTCGTCGAGTTTTTTTGTGATTTTTCGGCGGCTAACTCTGCGTTCCTGCTCCTTGTGAGAATAGCCGCGTCATCCGCATAAAGTGCTATTTTCGTGCGCCAATCCTCCGTATCTTTCGGGAAATCTGAAGTGAAAATGTTAAAAAGAAGCGGCCCGTATATTGACCCTTCGGGGACCCCTGCTGTCAGTTTTTGAGATACTTTTCCCATGTCTCCACTTAATGTTAAAAGTTCTTTCTCTGAGATAAGAGTGACTCAATTTTAAAATCCACCCAGGTAGTTTGTGTTGTTCCATTTTGAATAGAAGGCCGTCATGAGGCCGTTAGAAGGCCAGACCTTGTCGAATGCTTTTGAGATATCCAGGAAAATTCCTATTGTCAGTTGATTTTTGTTAAAACCGTCAGAAATGTATTCCGTCACTCGATGAATTTTTTGCGTCGTCGAATGATTAGCTCGAAGCCAAATTGTTCCGGAGGTAAGATATTATTTTTTCCGCATATTCTTGAATATGTGGGACTCTAATTCTCTCTAACAACTTCCCGAGGTTGGAAAGCAGTGACAACGGTCTCATTTCTTCAGGAAGTAGCGTCTCCTTTTGATTCTTGGGGATGCATTTAATTTGAGACTTTTTCCGTACCCTCGGGAAGTGTCGTCCTTATTGATTTATTCGCTATTTCTACTATGTATTTTCCTGCTTTTATAGGTATTTTCTTAATTACTTCATTCGGTATATTTTCTTCCCCGGTGGCTTTTCTGTTTGGAAGGTTTTATTATAATTTCCCGGATGTCATTTAGTGTTATTTCGGGAACAGTCTCCAGATCTATTTCCCAGTTTTCGGGTATAATATCAATATTCGTTGTCGACAGTGAGGGTCTGTGGGTGGAAAAAGTTTTTTCAAGATTGTAAGCCATTATATCAGCCTTCTCCTTTTGGTTATATATTTCCCTGTCGTCAATTTTTACTATAGGATCGCTCTGTGGAGTTCGTCTTAAGGATTTAACAATCTTCCATATGGAGCCGTCATTCTTATTTTGTGAGAGAAGTTGGTCCTCCCATCTCTCTCTCCTAAGTCTCTTGATTTCCCTTCTTATCTCTTAATTCAGTGTCCTTATTTTATTTTTTAGGTATAACGTACCTATGTATTTATAGATTCTTCTTGTGTTGTTTCTTTCTTTGATTAGAGTCTTAATATTGTGACTTAGTTTTATTTCACCGGCCGGCTTTT
Organism: Pyrrhosoma nymphula; assembly: GCA_963573305.1. Taxonomy (NCBI): domain Eukaryota; kingdom Metazoa; phylum Arthropoda; class Insecta; order Odonata; family Coenagrionidae; genus Pyrrhosoma; species Pyrrhosoma nymphula. The sequence goes on along the minus strand of OY754329.1, from coordinate 151,430,741 downwards.
TTCGTTTTCTTGGGATGGCAGTGTGCATGGTATCTGTAATCGCTTGTTCAAGGATAACTGCCATCTTGTCTAGGTCTGTTTCATGTTCGTTTTTTTTAATTCTCTGCGCCACCGTCTTGCGGAACAACTCCCAGTCTGCCCAGTAGCATAGCCTATCTGGCAGATCTGGGAGTTTTATTGGCGCTGCCCCTACTTGGATTAGTACCGGATAGTGATCACTGCTCAAGGCGTTCAGCATCATTGCTTTTGCCGGTCGTCTTAGTCCCCTCGTCACTGCAATTTCAATGATACTATTCCCATGTACTCTTGTCGGTTCGTTAGGGGCAATGACTCGTAGGTGTTTTCCCGTGTCCATTCATAGAATAATTTCCCATTGGGGTTGTCTTTCGGGCAGTGCCACTGGGTGTGTTTACAGTTAAAATCTCCTCCGCAAATTGCAAGCGAGTCGACATGGATTAAAAAATTGAAGTCTGCGACTTCGAATTTTTTCGTTGGAGGCAAATAGCAGGAATAAATTACTATTTCTCCAATGTCCGTTTTTATCTTAGCACCTATCGCTTCGAGGCTTGTCATGGCATGTTTTTCAGTTTCCTCGTAGACGAGTTCGTCCTTAATTAAGATAGCCGTTCCACCCGCGCTCTTGCTCCCTCTTATTTTAACTCTGTCTTTCCGAAGCACGTTGTATCCACTCGCCTTCCACACCTTATTCGGTTGTAGGTGAGTTTCGGAGACAAGACACATGTGAACATTGTATTTTTGAGGAATTCTAATAATTCCTGTGTCTTATTTATGACATCCCCATTTATATTGAAGAGGATAATGCCCAGTGATTTATTTATATTTTTAATAGCTATAATTGGTCTTCTTGATTAGCATGTCCGTAATTTTTGAGAGCATATCTTGGAACATTTGCATTTGTTGTTGCATCATTGCTCCAAAAGTCTTTAATGGCTCTAAGATACTTTTTAATTCATTATTTTCGCTGTCTATGGACTGAGTCGGCATGTTCAAACAGGAATTATCGGTTGTCCTTGGCGTGTTTGGTACCAAGCCGTCTTGGGTAACCACCCTCGTCAATGTATTAGCGCCATTGACGTCATTTGTTGACCTTGTCCTCATGTTAAAGTTTTCTTTTTCGGCTATCACCTGTGTCGTAGTTTGGTTTTTAAGACTGCGATCTTCTGTCGACCTTGTCCCCCGATCTAGACCATAGATCACGTATCTGACCACACCTTCGCCCTTCGGTGCCCAAGTGTGGAGTTGCGCCTGTTCTCTTGTTAAAAATTGTTTTATTTTATCGTAGTCGGCGTTATTTCTCATCTGAATGCTTGATCCATTTACTCCTTTTCTGATAACAAATGTTTTGTCCATCGCCATGTCTTTTACTTTCTTTATGAAGCTCGTCATGTCCTTGATTTTGTCCACGACAACTGCCGGGGGTGGTTTTGCCTTTTTTGGTTTCTGTGCGTTAGATGGTCCTTCGTCATTATTTTCAGTTAAGAGGGATTCGTATCTGTTCTTCAGTATAATTGCTGGAGAAGAGCCTTGCTCGTTGGAAGAATTACGTCTTCTTTTTTTCCGCTGAGTTTCGTCAACTTTTTCGAATAGTCCAGTTTCTTCAATCACGCATTCATCGTTGGCGGCGTCGCCCGTGTCCATTTGAGAGTTTAAGTCTACAACAGCAATGTCATTGTTGGTGTCAATATGGTCTGCTGATGATGAAGTTGACTTTCTTTGGACTCTTGTCGTATTTTTTGTTTCGCGTTGAATCAAAACACTCGCAATGGTTGGAGGTAGCGGAATTCTTTCTTCCGTCGTCATTTCCTTTGATCTCTCCACTTCTTCTCTTTGTCGTAATCTTGGGTCTATGGTAAGAGATTTCTGTTGCCCATTGTCCATTATCTCCGTTTGTCTTGTTATCTCTGATGTTTCTGGCCTTGGCCTCCCTTTCACTGGAGAGCGGAACATCTCTCGGCAAGAGACTATGTCCAATCGTAGTGTATTGTGTTCGTGTCACACTCAAATGAGAGGACCTTGGCGATCCCGCCGATCCCCAGCCGCGAACGGAAGGGGGCACAGAGGGTCTTCGCCGACCTCTCCCTATCCTACACTCTAAGCCCTATGTGAGGATCCACCCGTCAACCCGGAGTGCAATGAGTTCCACCCCAAAAGATATACTCAATTGGGGGCCCTCTTCCCGAATTGACCTATGGGACGAACGAGTGAGGTTGACGTGAAAGTCGACCAGGCGGGGATGAGCAGGAGGGCCTCAGTTAGCCTCCCTCCCCGAATGACACTTTCACGCGTGTCGTGTACTGAGTCTCTTGCCTTTTTGTCGCCCTACAAGGATGTTCCGCAAATGTTTTTTTCCCCAAGGGAACAGAAAAGATGCCAATTCGAATGAACTGGATAAATGTCCGATTGGTTCTAGTAGTAGTCCAGTTGTACAGCCGGTCATACAGGCAGGCAGAAGCCGAAACCAACTTCTCCACACCTCTCCACTCTCAGCACAATTACTCAACACAAAAACATTCTCCGCGGGTGGGTTATGGCACCAACTGACGTGTCAGACTATATTTTATAGCTTCTAAAAGTTAACAATAAATTACAAAATTATAGTCCTCTTTGTACTGTACTAGTCACGCTGATGAAAATGTTTTTGTCGCAGTTATACGATAGATATTAACCATTTTACGTGCTTTAGTAAACCAAGCGGGTTTAACGAACGTAACCACGAAACTTAACGCGCAAGCCAAGAGTTCTTCGGGCAATTACACACGGCTATAACTTCTAAAAGTTAGCTTACACGCTTTTTTATCGGAGTCCTACAAAATATAATAACAGTTTCAATGGTATATAACTTTTAATTGTCAACTTTATATTTTTCATCAAATTTTACGTTAGCTATCCTGTCCATTGCATTTTTCCTGTTTTCGCGCGTACATCGAACCATACTATAGTGTGGAAAAAAGGGCAATTACATACCAGGGGCAATTACTAGGCTCTATTTAGGTGATTTCCTACTCTTTACTCTTTATAATCACATAATTTTGCAAAATGTTTTACATTTTCATCTTGTCGTCGAATGAAAAACAGTTTATTTGTCCTAGTCTTTGAGAGAAATTTCGTTCAATGGATCAATGACATAAGTTTATAACTTACGAGCAATGTACCATACGGGCAGGAGTTTTATTCGGCCCAGGAAGTTTCTTACAGAAATTTATTTTATTTGATTTTCTCAACATAGACATTAAATTCTAATTTCCGACATGCGTTGTTAAGAATGAACTCGGATACATTCTTTTATTAACGGAATTCAAAAGTAAAACACTGGGCGCATGCTTGAAGAATTGCCCGAAGGTATTTTAGTCATACGCTGGGAAGTTTCAAGGTAATAACTCGGTGTTAAAATCACTGAAAAACTTTCTAGGAGAAAGAGCTAATAACAAATTAGAAAAAGCAAATATCCTCACCTCCTTTTTTATAGTAAATTTACACCATTCTCTCATAATAACACCGCTACTCTACCAAGGCTACATGTATCTACAAAATACCCTGCAAGGGTGTGTGGTAGGGGTTATCACCAACATACATTACTCTATGCCCTGTTAAAGTTAATGTAACTACGGCTATTTATGCATTTTAAAAAACCTGCTGATGTTTGTCAGGAGGCAACATTTCGCAAATACGCGCTACACTATAGGTATGATACCAATGTTTTTTTATTTGTATATAACTTGTGGTACCGAGCTAATTTTTATGTTTTATATCGGAGTTGAGCGATCGGTATTAGCCATTTTACGTGCTTTCGCACTCGCAACAAGATACAGGGCGACATACTTAGGTATATTATATTGACGTAAGTGACAAGGTCAGTTATTCCGCAATCACTAACTACATGACATTTATTCAACTACATCTATATAATACCCTTCAAGCCACCAGAAGGGTATGTGGCAGGAGGTGAGTTATCACCAGCATGCACTACACTCTACCCTAAAAAAGTTAATGAAGCTACGAGTATTATTAATGAAAAACAGGCACTTAGTTATAATTCCACACTTAATTAGAAACAACACGACCCGGGTTTCAGCATCTCATGCCATCATCAGGTGACTCAGGGCATCAGGTGTTCATTAATAATGAAGGAGTTCCACCGAGTAACGCCCGAGACAGTGTCCTATTAACTACGATTACTATTGAATTCGTAAAAGCCAGAAAATACCTGTATTAATTGGTGGACTATCACCAACATCCTCTACACTATAGGAATGCTACCAATTTATGGAAATTGTTAGTATTTGCCTTATTCAACGACATAAATGAAGAGGGATACAACATACAATTGCACAGGGAGCATGCAAGACGTTCTGATGGTACTGCGTAGCAGATAAGGAACAAGTATTAGGGAGCCAATAAACTAATTAGCTACACTACCTATCGTGAAACCAAATCTCATTGGTAGCAATTATTGTCTCTTATCGTTCGCGGGATACAGTAACATGTCGGGTCGGTAATTCGATGGTTGGCTATACTATCTACTATCTGCAAGTAGGGAGCTATTTCTAATAGTATACACACGGGCAGGAGTCTCTTCTGAATTTATTTAGACTTCGGAATTTTAAGAAATTTTCTGTTCCATGAGTGCAAAGTTCAATGGGCGGCATCGTTAGATGGCATCAATAATTTAACGTGACGGATGTTTTTGAACATGACTTAGTGAAAGTTATCCTCTTGTAATATTTTATTCATAAATGAACGTCGCGGGCATGATTACAAAAATTGTTATTCTTTCCTCTAGAAAACTCGCAAGAAAAATATAGTTTCTGAAAAAGACTTAAAACTTAGTTTTCATAACTACTGATTAATATTTGAACAAAAATAACAAATATTTCATAATTCTTTTACGAACGGCGGAGGTTTTAGCAGGTTTTATCTAATGCAGGAATCGTCGTAGGTTTAATGATTTCATTAACGTTTTTTGTTTTTTCTTTGCAGTGCATGATGATTATAACTGCGACATCCCCATGAGGTAGATAGCAGGGTATTATGTAGATGTAGATCATGAAATTTCGTATAGCTAGTGATTGCGGAATCAATGACCATTAAGCAGCCCTTCTTTAATTTGGCATTGACAGTAAACGAAATGTTCTGGCGAATGGTAATATATTGCTCATTGATTCCCATAGCTCACATCTAAATCCCGGAAAAGTACTCCTCATTAAAAAAACTCAAATATTTCTAAAAAGTATTCGTGATAATTTTGCAAAATCAAAGCTTGTATCTTGAAAAAGTTTCCAAACAGTTCTGCCACTATCGCTCTGAGGGAAAATCGGCTTCCCTTCTGTCGGTACATAATTCTTGGGTCTCGGCCACGACGAGGGAAGTTCTAACACGGTAAGGCCGGCCGCACACCGGCTGAGGCACGGCGCGGCGAGACATATTCACCTCGCCTCGTCGTGCCTTGCCCGATGGTTAAGAGCAGCATACGGCACGGCAAGGCAACTTGAGCACCGTCGCTTTCAGTGGCGTTAAGTATACTGACAAGTGAAGTAGTGTGTGTAGTTTGTATTATATTTTGTGAAGTCTGTTTGTAGTCTGTTACATGTTTCGTGAAAATGAACGCAGAAGAAGAAGAGACGACTGTTATAGCGTTGTGGTACCTCGTCATGTTAATGGATGATGTGCCCAACAGAGACCCCATCATCCTCCTGGCTTGCCATTTCAACTTGTCACACAAACAACAACTAGACAATACTAGAACCCACTAGCCTGTCGCTATCACTGCACTGCACGTGGCGGCGATCCCCGCGCATGCTCAGAACGATTTGTCTGAAGCCTTTTACCCGACGGACGAAAATTGACAAGGTGCCGTGCCTTGCCTTGCCGTGCCCGATGCAGTGTGCGGCACCTCCATTTAAACCAATACAAACCACGTCGCATAAGGCGCCCTAAGGCAAAACGTCGCGCCGTGCTGTGCCGTGTCGTATCCAGTGTGCGGCCGGCCGCGATCGACTCCTCATCCAAGTATGTGACGCATTACCAGCGGCTTGCCTGCCCCGGGCGTTATTCGCGCTGGAGACCAGAACGAAGGCATATTAGATACCTTGTATGCATTTTAAACGTTCTATTTAACTCTTTAGTTCTCCCAGAGATTTCCTCCGTATTCTTCCTCTTTCCTCCCTTCTAGGCTTCGATCCTTCTATCGCACTCTGGCAAGGTTTTGGGATTCACCCGGTATCCACTGGATAGCAGTTCTGTTCTCTCTCTCGTTTCAAAAAGTGAAAAAGTTGATATATTTTTGTAATCATGTAGAGAGCTGCCAGTAAATACTGCTTTGAGCATATGGAAGGGTTTAGCGTAGGATTTAGTATACTTAACATACGATACCCAACAGAGCACCTCCATGAATAGACTCCTTTAATAAACGTGAATACAAACGTATGTCCAATGCACCTTTCAATCATGGTGCCATCTTTTTTATGACTACGCGAAGAAGCTGTGAATGCGCAAAACGAATGAATAGATGAAAGCGCATATCAAAAAGACAAAAAAGCAGTTGGAAAATTTTACATTTTCCTTGCGGCTACATCTAAATCTACAGAATACCCTGCAAGCCACCTCAAGGGTGTATGGCGGGGTGTGAGTAGTCACCAACATGCACTACACTATACACTAAAGTTAGTGTATCTACGACCAATGATGCATTAGAATAAATCGCTGATGCTTGTCACGAGGCGACGCCTCACAAGCATGCACTACACTATAGATATGCTACCAATGTTAGAGGGACAATTTTTATTTATGTATATTGCAACTGCATTAACAGACAGAGATTGGTGAGTTTTAGGGAAAACATACACGGCATGCTGTCAGTACTAGGTAGCAGATAAGGATACAAGTATTAGAGAGAACTAATACTACTAAGAGCTACAATATCTATCGACAAACCTTGTTAAAAGTCTCATTGGCAGCTGTTAACGAAACGTACACAATTAATCAAACCAAATTATCAAATGTAGAGCCAGTTAAATACTTAAGTGTGACCTTACTCAGGACCTATCTTGAAGGAAACACGTCCGGGAAATCTGCGGACACGCTGTTCGCTAATTGGGATTTATTAAAAGAATATTAGGAAAATGCGACGAGAAGGTTAAAAAGCGATGTTATTTTTCACTCGTGAGACCTCACTTGGAGTTTGCCGCTAGCATATGGGACCCTTACGAAGTAGGACTAAACTCTGAAATAGATCGAATACAGCGGAGAGTAGCAATATCTGTGAAAAGTTGTTAGGTACGATAAACTTATCAGTGTTGCCGAATTCTTGAAGGAATTAAGGTGGGAATCTCTAACTGATCGAAGGGAGAAATACAGGTGAAATCTTTTGCGCAAGTTCGAAGCAGACAATTTTTTGCCGGACGTTCAACATATTTTGTTGAAGCCAACGTACTATAGTAGAAGCGAACACAGGAATGAGATAAAGGAAATTGACTGCAGAACCGATAGATTTAAAATGTAACTTTTTCCACGCACAATAAGGGATCATAATAGTTGCGTTCGATCAATCATATGAAACTCCCACCCTCAATAGGTAGAGTAGAATTTTCACTTGTGTTTAATAACATAGCACCATTACTAAAACTTCACACGGCTTGATTTGTCCGGCATTATTTAATTTTGTTCTCTGCATGGAGTAGTATCTCGTAGCATTCATAAATTAAGAGTATTAGTAATATTAACCGCTAGATGTGTCTTTAGAATTGTACTGCATGTTTATTTACGTAGCAAGCTTCCAGTTTCTGGTTTGGCTGCGCACTGTTCACCTGACTGCTGTTTGGTCTGCGCCTAGCGGCCGGGAGAGAACGTGCGAGGTTCCGATTTGTGCTGGGACGAGTGTTGCATGCGGGGTGCGGCTGTTGTATCACCCCGTGCCACACACCCTACAACACCCTGCAAGCCGTCACTACTACCCTGCATCAGAATACCCTGCAAGCCGTCTCTATGGGGTGTGTGGCAGGGGGTGAGTAGTCACCAACACGCATTACACTATACCCTAAAGTTATTAACTACAAATAATTATGCATGAGCATAAATCGCTAATGCTTGTCACGAGGCGAAGCCTCACAAGCATGCACTACACTACAGATATGCTCACAATGCAGAGGAACCGTTAGTATATATGTATTTTGCAACTACGCAAATGGACAGGGACTCAAGACCTATGTAGAAAACATGCACGGCGTGCTGTTAGTACTAGGTAACTGATAATGATTCAAGTATCTTTTCAAGTATAACAAGATACTTCCTCTTGCCTACGTTGGTGTTGACGTTTTTCCATATCCTCCTCTCCTCCATTTTCTTAATCATTTCTTCCGTAACCCACTGCTTCTTAACCCTCTTCTTTTCCACCGTTCCTATTGTTTTCTCTGCATCTCCTGCGATGCCTGTTTTTATAATCTCACATCTTCTCTTCTATTGTTCCCATCCGCTTCTCTTCACCTGTGTTCTTTTCCACCAGCTCTTGGTATTACCTCCTTTTCAACCCTTCAATGATTCAAGATTCCACCTCCATACTTCCTACTTTTACAAAGCGTTTTGAATCTAACTTCACACTTCATCATCACCAAGTAAGGAAAGAAAAACGATGTCTCTCATTGTGTGCAGTGTCGTTAATTCCACGACGTATGTAACATTGCTTGCCTCAAATAGAACTAGATCTTACTCGATTACCCCAGGATACATTCATCATCATGTCCCTTCGGCAGTCTGTTACATATTGTATTCAACCCGCGAGAGGTGGCTCACTATTCAATAAGCCAGTCCGACGTACATAATAACTGCTCAAAGCTAGCCCAGCTGAGTATGTGATTTCCAAATTGCTACTCCGTATGCAATAAGTGTTGTGAGGATAGTTTTTTTTTCCGAAAATTCATAGTTACGCTAATCGCCAAATTTTATTTTCACACATATGTACCACATCACTTTTGGATTGCCTCAAGGTACCCTATGACCTTTCTACTATTTGTTTCATAAATTCAACTTTATACAATGCATTACGTAAGCTAAGTATGTGATTTCCAAATCGCTACTCCGTATGCAGTAAGTGTTGTGAGGATAGTTCTTTTTTCCGAAAATTCATAGTTACGCTAATCGCCAAATTTTATTTTCACACATATGTGCCACATCACTTTTGGATTGCCTCAAGGTACCCTATGACCTTCCTACTATTTGTTTCATAAATTCAACTTTATACAATGCACGCCGTAAAGTTGCGATTGTGTTACGCCCGCGCAAGGCCTGAAGTTACGGTGAACCTACTCATGACTGCCGATAAACACGGCGATGGAATAATGGATAAATTGCCACAGGAAAAAAAAGCTTTTTTCCTGCGGCAATTTTTCCATTACTGTAGTTACGGTGAATCCCGGGTAGATCACGTAATCTGACATCTTTTTAATTACTCCTACCCAATTAAATCTATGGCGTTGGTGTGAATGATTTAAAAGAAGTGTATCGCAGTGAATTTGCCTAGATTAATGTTGAAATTAAGATTACTTGAGAGTTTAAAACAAACTAATTTCAAAAGCAAAATACTTGGCAAATACTAGAAGAAAAATCCTAAGACATTTTGGTCTTATGTGACGTAAGTATATCAACAGTATACATACACACTTGAAAAATTCAAAGGCGAAAGGTTGAATGGTATAGAAAAAGTCAAATGCCTAAAATACCTACTTCCTACGGTTAGCTCGTAGGATTTATTCAAGTCTTTATCCGATGTTTGCCAACAAAGTACGCCGAAAATTATTATTTATTGTCGGGATATTAAGAATCAACTTAAGAGCAATAGTTCCCGAAAAATCTCCACGACCCGATCCAACTCCTGCGCACGTATACAAAACTGGTATAAAAAATTACACCATACCTAGAGATATGTAGTAAATGAACGTTCACACAGATCACGTAGTTGCGAAGAACTGGAGAGTAGCTAACATCACACCTATTTATAAAAGCGGTGAAAAATAGAACCCAGAACTACCAACCAATCTCTCTCACGTCGATCTCGTTTAAGGTATTTGAGCATATAATTGTAAGTTTCATCATTGGAGATTTAGAAATGGAAGAATTGTAGACTAACAAACAGCACGGATTTTAAAGGGGTAAACCTTACTAGACTTCACTGGCTCTCTTTGCTCACGATGCTTTGATCTCGGTTGAAAATACGTTCAATTTGACTCGATATTCCTTGATTTTATAAAGGCATTTGACTAAGTACCTCATAGTAAATTGTTTTCACGAAAAATACTGTCGTGTTTTCATTAAAAGGACGTAGAGAAGAATGCATGGCCATCTTTATGTATGAGCTCTGATCAATGTCATTTTCTCTAGTCAGCAAATGGATCGTTATGTTATCATATCTTAAGGGTTTACTCATGATTAATGAAAGTACTGAGTAATTTTCTACAAAATATTTTATTCCACGACGCGTTTCACTGATTTACGCATCATCGTCAGGTACAGAAAGTTTGTTAAAAGCCTGAAGCCTGACTCTATCAAGATTTTAAGTGATTTAAACAAGGCAAATTCTCTTTCGTCTGCACTGATATGCTTGAGATTCGTACCTTCGATTTATGGCTTTTATTTTGTGTAGGTATTAGCAAGGAACACCGGGAAGGGATGTTTAAATGTCTCTGCGCACAAATTCTAATGTTGGTTATTCAATTGTTGCCTCCATTTTTATTCAGAATATAGTGATGCTTTTGCCGTCGATAAAGTTGCACTTCGTACATAGAGATGTGTAAAAGGCCGTTATGATAATTTTATAGCTTCATGGTGTTACGATAGGAAAAGAGTATAGCGCTTCAACGTACTCGTCACATTTCTTGCAATTAATTCCAATTCAAGCTAAGCTTGCCCGCACATTTACCAGACTTAATGCCCGCAAGGTAGGTCCTGAGTATTGGTTTCATCTAACTGTTAAACTCTGTCTTTATTCATCAATATCGTTTGATTAGTATTGTATCTTTCGTTGTTAGATTTACTCTTTTTCAGAAAATTAATAAGCACACTTTTAGTTACATTAAAATGTATCTTCCAAGTACTGCATCGTTTTTTCATAACCTTTATATCTCATTCAGTCATAATTAGCTTTAGAAACAGTTGTACACGTGCTAATAAAAGAATTGGTGCCCAAGCCTAAATCGATATACGATAACGATAATAAACGATAACTCTAATTCTTTTATTAGCACGTGTGCAACTGTTTCTAAAGCTAATTGTGACAGAATGAGATATAATTGTTATGAAAAAACGATGCAGTACTTGGAAGATACATTTTAATGTAACTAAATGTGTGCTTATTAATTTTCTGATAAAGAGTAAATCTATCAACGAAAGATACAGTGTGTATGATCCGTGAAAATTGAAGAAAATAGGCATCTCAAGGAATGCAATGCATCTCTAATATTGTCATTTGCAAATACATCACAATAATAAAGGCAAAGCCAAATATGCCTTACGGTAATATCAGTCGCTGTCAGCCTATCATTCAAGAAGATTCAATGTCAGACTAATGGCTGCGGAAAATTTCAACTCTTCATCTCGATAATAAAATGCATGCAGGCATGAATCTGTACTGTACTCTCATCATAATATACATCCGTCACGGTAAATGATCTTTGCCGGCGAAAGATGGCGCCTACTGATATTTGTTCTCATGGTATAGAAAATTTGTTGAAATCGCTTCGTCCAAATAAATCTTCAGGCCCTGAGGAAAATTTTGTCCGCGTTTATAGAGAATCAACTTCATAATTAGCTCCATACTTGCAAAATATATTTAGTAAATCAATCAACGAACACACAGTAGCCAAGGAAAGTACTCAAATAAAATTACAAATGTCACGCCCGTATTTAAAAGCGGTGATAAGGAAAAGCCATCGAATTACCGACCGATACTTCTCACATATATCTCTTGGAAAGTATTTGAACACATGATAGTAAATTCAGTTATAAGACGCCTATATATGCAGAACTTGCTAATAAAAACTCAACGCGGATTTAGAAAGGAATGATCTAGCGAAACTCAATTAGCACTTTTTGCCCACAATATTTTAGTCTTGGTTGAAGATAACGTTCCAGTTTACACTATTTTTCTTGATTTTAGTAAGGGATTTAATATAGTGTGTCATTGAATTCTTATTATATAATTAAAATCTTACGGGTTAGAGAACGACGTAATTTTCTGATTTAATTATATTATAATTTTTATTATTCATAGATTTACATTCGATATGAACAATTTGCATTAATCATATTTGAGCTCAAATACATATAAATTTACTGCGCAAAGCACCAATTTTAGAAAAAAGTATTAAAATTAAGGAAACAACAAAAAACCAACATGCCAAATGAATAGAATAAACATCAGAAACAAAACAATATAAAGTATGGAATACGAAGCAAGTTAACACAATGAATTTTTAATCAACAGGATTAAATATTTTGATATTATAGTTAAAAAAAATAAAAATGGAAAATATACCACAACAGTACAGCCCATACATAATTATAAAGTATTTAATTCAGTAAATATGGCTTATGGGGGGCAAGTTAGGTAAGAATATAATTTCTTTTTGAATTGGGGCAGCGATGAGAAATCTTTCATTGATTTAGGTAGGTAGTTCCAAGTTTGAGAGGCGGCAACGGTAAATGATTTATGAAATGTGGAGTACTGGTTATGTGAGACATGTAGGTAGTTAGGGTTGGCTCTAGTAACTATATTTGGCTATATGGCTCTCTTAGGATAAAAGTCAATTATGTGCTGTGGGTCATCGTGTTTGAGTAGGGAATGCATGAATCACGCCAATTTGGATTTTCTTGTTTTTATATCCATCCAGGAGAGCTTGTTTAAATATGGGGTTATGTATTCATCTTTCCGCAAGTCATAAATGAATTTAACGGAAGAATTCATTAGGCACTGAAGCTTAGTACACTTAAGTACTGCTGTGAGATCATAAAATACAAGACAGCAGTAATCAAAACTAGGAAAAATTAAGGTGGAGACAAGTTGCTTCCTTACATGGATATGCAGCAGATTATTATGAATTTTCAGTTGATGTAAAGTAGCATTAACTTCATTTGAAACATACAAAATATGATATTTCCAAGACAAGAGTATTGCTGAAGATGACCCCCAAGTTTTTGGCCGTCTTGGAATAAGGTATGCAATTTCCCTGGACCTCAATCATAGGCAGATGTACTCTCACATCGTTGACTATCTAGCTTTCCCCTTCTACTTTCATTTTCTAACGTTCATTTCTCTTCCTCAGAACCCACTTTTCACCCAATTCCACTCCAGAGACCACCAAATAGTGGTCTGTTCCACATTTGGCACCCATCATCACCCTTGTATCAGTCACTTCAATTCTCTCAATCTCTCATCATACACAGTCAACTCTTACAGTCGCCTCTTTGTATGTACGCATATGATCTCCTAATGTTTAAACCATATATACTCGAAGCAAACTATCCTTGTTCCAAATACACACTCCCCACGTTTTTACAGCTATTATTCATTCTAGGTTAACAAAAAGGCACATCCTTACTACAGTAGTTGACAGTAAGCTTCAATTATTTGCAGACGACGCTGTAGTCTATTGGAAATCCGCCATTAAGACAAGCAGGCGCTAACGAAGTGGGTGGAGGCTATCCAAAAGTGGTTCGATGTGAGTCAGCTAGAAATAAATTTGAAAAATTGGGTTTATACCTACGTCTATAAAATATACCTATGTCAGAAGCACTGTATGGATTGATAAAAGCACGAAAACACGTAAAATGGCTTATACCTATCGCTTAACTCAGATGTAAAATATAAAGTTAACAATTTAAAGTCATATGCCCGTGAAACTATTAATATCCATTGTAGGGCTCCAATAAAAAAACATGGGAGTTAACTTTTAGAATTTATAGCCGTGTGTACTTACCAGTGGATTGCGCGTTCAGGTACGTGGCTACGTACGTAAGGTGGTTTGAGCGAAAAATCACTTCACCTAGAATTTGACGAATTTGATCTCATTTTAAAGAAAAAAATGCCATCTATCCATTGATATAAAAATATATACCCCTTGCCACACTAATTTTCGAGCAATTTGCCTTAGAATATGAGTAATTTAACATGGGATAGATTACGGCCATGCGCTTCAAAGGAAGAAAATAAATTAAAAATTGTATTTGGAACACCTAGATTTAGTCAAAAAACTAACGGTGTGTAGTTTATGTGATTTATTAATTATTCCAACAAATACATGTACTACTCACCATAATGATAATGATAAAATCGCAGAAAAACTTTCTGTTGTGAAGGAATTTTGTGCAGACGACCGGAAATCACACGATTCAGTTTGGCAACGTAGCACGGAAATATTTGTAAACAAACCGTCTGATCACAAGTAAAATTTTGCATCTCTAAGGAGACATTATATAATGTAAAGGTTTAGCATTGCTGACGTTAATTTTTTCCTATGTCAATACTAAGTACACAGAACACACTATAATGTAAGAGCGGACGACGATCATAAATAAATGGGATAAGCAGCAACTTTACTGCTAAGTTTGTCTAGGTCGCTCTGGACGTCGACTGCTAGGTTTTTGGTTGGATTTGCCTAAATATGAACACACATGCTGTTATTTAAAGGCAGCAGCCTTAAAACGATTTCAAAAATATCCTATTTCTTTTTAAAAACATGCTTCCGTAATATCCTTGCAATCGGAAATGAATATACACGCAGCTATATTCCCACTTTCCTTCAAAGTAGTGAATAAAACCCGTAGGATATCGTCACTGTCTTTCAAAACTATTACTTTAAATATATTGCAATGCTAGTGACGCCCAAAATTAACATGAACTAATGGCCGTATTGTATGGAAAGGTACGTATAATAACGAACTATCCACAGCAACCTCGAGTACGAAATCGTTGCCCTTGCCTTTAATCATAAGTTTAGAATGTATAAATGCCATAATTAATTTCCTTCTAGGCGATTTCAGATAACTTATCTTCCCATATTATTGTGGAACTAAATCTATTAAATTTTCACCCAAGTACATTAAAGCTGCCAAAAATCTCGTTACCCATTCCAGCATCTCAGAAACATACGAACTGCAATTTAAAAATGATGGAACAAGTTTGTCAGTTTAAAAAAAATGTGCTCCACTGCAAATTCATATACCCTACCCTTATAGTATCATGTAACTGCATCTCATAAGCTAAAATTCACACAAGTGCTGTACTTCCCATATGAATAATAATCCAACCTTACCTCAAGTGACTAAATACCTTTTGTCAAATATTCTTGATTACATTAACCAATCCTGTCACTCAGTAATATAATTATAATTTCAACTGAGTAATAGTAAATCACATTACTAGTATAGCTATTGTACTTATTTTATTAATCATTCAATCTTTCCCCAAGTAGCTATCTTCCATCAAATTTGCTTTATCTTGTCAACCATCCCAGGAACTCGTTAATTTACCACAATTTCCATAGTTCCAATTACCAACCCAAGAAAATTAACACTGTTGCCAGGTGAAGTGCCTCAGGTACAGATTTTTTAATGTTGAAAATATGTTAAAATATTGTTCCCTGGATTGTGCATTCCTTACAGTTTGGTGTATTGTCTTTTCAATTTAAGGATATCGCACCAAAAGTTTGCAATAAGTACAAAAATTATTACGCAAATGTGAAACAATTACTTGTGAAATTACGGTTGGTGATATTAATAACAAGTCAAGTTAAAGCCTAAAATACGTTCGTTTAGTTAATTACTGAAGTTTTTAAAGATAAAAACAAACAATTTGTATCATAAATATTCACAAAAATACTAAATGTCTCTTACAACTGCTTTTCTTTTAAATTTATATTCAAATATAGACTTTATTTTCACTTGGGAACTATCTCGCTCAAACCACCTTAAATCCGTTTGTTTTACTAAAGCACTTATAATGGTTAATATCCATCGTATAACTGCGATGAAAAAACAGTTTTCATCAGCGTGACTAGTGAATTACAAAGACGACCATAGTTTAGCGAATAATTGTTAACTTTTAGAAGTTATATACTATAGTGTTACTGGTCAGTTGGTCCCATAACCCACCCGCGGTGATGGGTTGAGTCACCTTCGACGCCGAGGGTAGGGCTTCCGAGTTCGGGTTTGGGCGGATCCAGCTTGCCGCGGGCGGAAGGATAGCACCGGCGGGCTAATGATTACGATTTCCGTTGCCAAATTTGAAATGTGTCATATGCCTTCAATGAATTTGAGTGCCCCCAGCTATTCGCCGCAGTGGGTTATGTAGTGGGCGTCGCACAGTGGTCCCAAATCGAAAAAAGCTGGCCAAAAGTCATGATTTCGAATTTTTTTGCAAGGAATATTTGAATGTTGTATCCGAATTCTACAGGATATGGTCTACAAAATACGCTACTTATTTGGTATTTTCGTTGATCAGAGCGGCTACAGGGACCCGTCAAACATGGAGCATTCAGCGTAAAAATGACAGTTGCGTGAAATCGGTCGATTTCGAAGAAGTTCAGCTTCATGGAGGACCAACTTTACACAATATAATTAGCAAAACAACATTTTTACCTACAAATATAAACGTTAGCGCATATTATAAAATACATTGTCGTCTGGATTTACAATTTTCACTATTTTATATATTTTTTTAAACTTTTAGCGTTTTTTACCCGAATTTTCAAATAAAATGTACAATATCGTTTAGAGCGTCACTTTCCGTCGCGGAGTCTTCTGCATGAGTACGAAGGGGATAGTATATGCAACGTAACAGTGAAGAAAACTTTTGCTAATATTTGCTACTCCGACCTCAGCATTGATTTAACTACAATGATGCAATGCGCTGACGCGGGCGGCGGCCGGGCTGGCGCGTGGTAGGGTTCGAGGAAATCCTATATTTATGGGTATTATTGTATGTTGTTGCATATTTTATTTTGTATAACAAATATTTACCTCATAAACATCTCTTCTCATAAGTATTACATTTTTGCGTCTATAAATGGTTTCCAGTTGACCTTACATATTATTTACGCGTGCCGATGTCCTCCTAAAAATAATTTAGGAACTCCAGCGGAAGAAAATAATTGCGGAACGAAAGTATGCAGCTGAACATATAGTAATCTACAAAAACTTAAATGCATTCAGAACAAAAAAAATCCCTCAAAAAGCTACCCCACCCTGTCCTTCCGTTAGACGGACTAGTTTTCGTCCTCACGCGGCACATTGACCCTCTGTCGCCTCCGTAGCGGCCTCCTCAACTGCATGCAGGGCAAACGACTGCCGAAAATGCCTAAGCTATTAATTGCGCCCACCGTAAAAACCCAACCACCGATCTCTGTACACTAGTCAAGAACCCATCGAGGATGAAAGGAGTAAGCCTTTTCACCCTTCACATGTGAATTTTCTTGTAAAATCGAGATAATCTGATTACGAACTTCACCCTGTGGAAAACCCAAATTACTTTTAGACATGGTTTGTCCGAAAGTTTTTGCTAAAATTCAGTTTTACTCAGTTTGCCCAAAGAAAGACGTGAAAGTGAGTTTCTTTAAGCGTGGAAGAGGTCGAGTATTCTCGAAGTTTTGAAAAGACTGCAGGATTGAAGAAAAGAGGCCATAGTGTTTTGGTGTAGTGTAGTTCAATACCCCTTTACAATTCTGTAATTATTTTTGGTGCAATAAGAGTATTTGATTTAGTTATCGTTGTTTTTACCTTAAAACCACTCGGCTCAGTGGATATGAGAAATTTCACGCGTCTTGAGATGCATGAAAAATTTCTGGAAAGTGGAAAAGAATCTATTTCGTTTAAGAAACAATACGTATTGGACTACTTAAGCAACAAGCTAAAGTTAGATGAGGACGTTAATGCAAACATTATCTTAAAAAGCTTTGTGTAAAAGTGTTTTTTTCTCAAATTATCTTCGCCGGTGGAAGGAAAGCAACAGAAATGACAGTTTTTGTAGAAGACAGTTCGCTGATTGGCTAAATTAGAAGTTGAATTTTCTCCACGCTTATTTAAATGTCTTCCCAGTACATCCGGTAAGTATATAATGTGGGATTTGTGATGAGTTTAGAGTGATATCCATATTCCATGGATCAGCCATCGCCAAAGCAGCTGCCCATCCTATTGGTCACTTGTCCGAGGAGGCAATGGAGGCGAGGAATAAGGATTTAAGAAGATTCAGGGAGCACCATACCAGGAAATTTTCCAGGATCGCAACAAATGAAGAAGTGATTAGAAGATTACTCCTAACTTCAGACCCCTTGATGTCAAGTATTTCAAAGGTTCGAAGAACGAAATTACTTCCATTACCTTCTGAGGTAAAGATTTTACTAATCCAGGAAGAATTGAGTGAGCAGAGTGAGGATGACAGTTGTAAGGGGAGGGTTTGTCAGATAATGATTATGAGTGTATTTAGAATTTTTTCTTAACAATGACTGTGAAAGATAAGGATAAATGTTAATTTATTTCTTTTAAGGTTAAACAAACCCAAATGAATGGAAAATCTCATTAAAATTTTCGTACCAAATTATGTGCCCGGTAATTTGACCCCCCACCGCGAAAAGAGCGTTTTGCAATCGGAACAATCAATTTGGCTTTTAACTTGAATTCATAGGCGTTATGAAATATTGTTTACGACATTTCAATGCTTGTATTAATGCCTCCATTGAAAATTGTCAAAGAAGGGACCCAGTTTAAAAATGATTCCAAATCCATTGTCCCGTTTCAAGGAACTATAAAATTGACTGCGTCTACTTAATTAGAATTAGCTATAATTGTTTTAAACAATTAATGCAGTACAATAATATTAATCATAGACTTTTTCTATAAACTTCCAAATAAGGTTAGCTTAGTATCAAATACAATCAAACATATGAGAAAGTAGAAAATGTTCTCTTGGTTCATTCACAATTAATTGTTCAAAGATTGTCCACAAATGAACAATAAAATTCATTAAATATATGCTTTTAAACATCTAATTCAGTTTAATAATATGTGTAATTTGTATTTTCTATCGCGGAAGTAATCTTAAATTCCATTGGGTTTTTTGAATTCATTGTTTAAACAAAATGTGAAATAACAATAAAAGTATTGCAAATACATAAAAAATAGTAAAAAATCCAGAATTAGTGGATCAAAAACTATGGATATAGATCTTTGCATTAAATATATACGTAATAATAACAGCGTTATTAATTTTGGCCAGCTTTTTTCGATTTGGGACCACTGTGCGTCGTCCCTTTGTACTATGGGGGAAAAAAGTTTCCCAACAAACGGAGCTTCGCCACTATCGCTCTGGAGAAAAATCGGCCTTCTCTCTTATGGCATACTATTCCAAGGCAACGACGAGGGAAATTCGAACACAGTAAGGTGATGGACTCATCGTCGAAGCCAGTGACGGATTACTGGCCGCTTGCCTTCCCCGAGTGTTATTCGCGCTGGCTTCCAAACTGAGGCGCATTAGACAGCCATGTATGCATTTCAAACGTATCATTGAACGCTCTCGTTATCGCCGTATCTTCCTCTGCATTCTTTCTCTTTCCTCTCCTTTTCTTCTTGGCCTCGCTCCAACTCTCGCACTATAGCAAGGTCCTGGGATTCACCCGCTGTCTACTATCCTTATAACCTGCGATATTTAAAGAACACCGCAATGAATAAGAGTTTTCTCTTTTAATCGTGAATACAAATGTATGTTCAATGCATATTTAAAGCATGGCGGTAGACTTTCAATGAAAAGCCAAATAAATAAGCTTTTTATGCTCAAATACGTACTAATAAATTAATAAATACGCTAATAAAAAAGACAAAAAACAGTAAGTAAGACAGATATTACATTTTGCCTTATGATTGATTGCCTTTTTGGAATGTTATTTGAAAACTATTTAAGCTTCTAGGTGGAGTACGAAACTACTTTCAATTATGTAACTGGAGTAATCATATTATATTTCAGCATATTTAAAAGAAATTGAAGGCATTTATTCAAGATGGAAGTTACTTTTTTTAATACCGTAGTATTCGTAAATTAATATTTTTACAGTATTTTAAAGTAAATCATGTTAAATAAACGCAAAGAGAATAAATACATTCTTGGTAGATACCACTGTTGGGCATTGATATACATTGGGCACTGTTGGTCCAATTACCTGTCAACTTCATTAAGAAATGCAAAGGAAACAAATTTTCCGGCCACTCAAAATGGAGATACATAGCAGAAGTCCTGACGAACGGTTTAATTCATACTTTTCTATTAAACAGCATTTTATTTCACCCCCAGCACAATCAATGACTCCTTGAAGTCTTTGACTTATTGACCCTATTTAATATTGAAATTATGTAGGGAGCCAACCCAAAGATGCCCATACCTTCCAGACGTGACCTTTCAGTGTCTCTTGGTTCTTTCCTTAGGCATTCTGCCATTCCTTGACCATTATGTCGCAAATATTTTGTATTGCATTCAGGTACTCTGAGTTTGGAGGGAAGGGTTACGCTGCACTATGCGAATGCTCCTCAAAAAATCTCATATATATTATTTCTTCGCATTATGGTACTACGTCGTTTATGTATGGAAGTGATGAAAATACGAAAGATTCGGGCGTAGGTAATACCTAGACGTCACTCGAGGTGGTGTTCTCAACAGCAGTCCCGGCCCGACTGCAGAAATAGTTCTCCAAAAACGCAGACTTTTATGCCCAGATGTATTTTTCCTAGTTGTTTTTGGGTGATACGTGACAAATAGGAGGAACATAACTTTTTTCTTAATAGAGTAATGTTCTAAAAAGTACTATCTATTAATAAAGTTATATTTAGCAACAATTGCATGTTCTCTATTGCTAAATATGTCCATAATCAACACTTCTAATGTTTAATCATTGATGAAAGTTACGATATTCTAATATGATCCCGTTACGAATGACCGAATTCTAACCTCGAGAATTCAATCAGAATTGAAGTAAGGGGTTAGATGAGAATGTGTAGAGTGTCGCACAACTCTTTGCCGCCATTTTTGAAACTATATGTCTTCATGTCTATCCAGGGTAAGTTGAATTCACCACCGATAATTATATTATTTTCGTTATGTTGACGCATGAGATCCTTCACCTGCCTGTCCAACTCTAAAACTAAATTTATATTTGCATCAGGTAGTCTATAATACGAGCATATAGAAATTCTTTTTGTAGAGCATTTAATGGAACAACACACACTTTCTATGTCATTTTGGATTCTATGTCATTAATCATGTTTTCACGAAATCCTCTGACTATACTCCTTCCTCGTAGATCCTGCGAATTAGTTCGAAAAACGATTTTCTCCCCTTAATACCTAGATTCTTCAGTAGATCCGAAGGTAGGTTATCGGTCCCCACGGCTTTTCTACACTTCATATCTCTTAATGCCCTCTCTATTTCGCTGTCAAGTAACTCTGGTCCGAGGTTATCCTTATCTAATGTTCCTTTATCCACTAGATCTAGGCTAAAGGGTCTATTCTCGCTGACGTTTAGATCCTCTACGTATTCTCTCCGCTTTTCCTGGATATCTTCTGTTCGATTAATATCTTCCCTATTTTCTCCTTAACCTTTGGTATCGTTTGCCCTCTCTTACCACTTGATAACATATTCACCTTGGCGTACAATGCGCCCACTTCCCCCTCCTCCTGCATCTTTTCCATTTCCTCGCAATGCCCCTTCCACCAGTTTTCTTTTTCCCGATTGGTCACTCGCCGGAGTTTATTATTTAATTCATTGTACTTCCTCTTACCTATTTCGGTGTTGACGTTATTCCATATCCTTCTCTCCTCCATTTTCTTTATCATTTCTTCCGTAACCCACTGCTTCTTAACCCTCTTCTTTATCACCGTTCCTATTGTTTTCCCTGCCGCTCCTGCGATGCCTGTTTTTATAATCTCCCATCTTCTCCTCTATTGTTTCCATCCGCTTTGCTTCACCTATGTTCTTTCCTACCAGATCTTGGTATTTCCTCTTTTTCAACCCTTTCAACGAGTCAAGGTTCCACCTCTTTATCTTCCTACCTTTACAAAGCCTTTTGAATCTAACTTCACACTTCATCATCACCAAGTTATGATCTGAGTACGCATCCGCCCCTGGATAGCTACGCGAGTTTTTTACACTATTCCTAAATCTCTGCCTTACCATTATATAATCAATTTGGTATCTCCCAGTATCACCCGGCATTTTTCATGTGTACCTACGACTTCGTTGATGTTTAAACCAAGTGTTTGTCACTATTAATTTAATTCTTCTACAAAATTCAACTGCCTTTTCACCGCGATCATTTCTAGTTCCTAGCCCAAACCCTCCTACTCCTAATCCGTCTCTCCCTTTCCCCACCTCTGCATTCCAGTCACCCATCACTACCCGGTTTCTGAAGTGATAACTTCTTTTGTCCCGTTGGGCACTTTTGGCAAGGGGGAAAAAGAGCAAACCCGCGTCACGTACAGTCGCCGCATAAAGTCTGGCGACATCGACAACAGCGCCGAATAAGCGAAACTACGATATTGTGTGGCTCTACTGATTCATAAGTAGGGGGTGGGGAGGGAAGAAAGAGGAGGGGGGTAGGAAGGAGGTGAGTAAAGGGCCAGAGTAGTCGAGAATCGGAACCTCGTCTTGGAACCGAGACTTATGTCGTCCCATCGAACTGAGGGACTTGCTTATTTCCCATAAGGAGTGTAAACATGAGTGAACGAAATATTTGGAAGGAGCTTAGAGGCATGGCCGCAGAATTGTCTGTGCATCCATTCGACCTAATGCTGAAAGTCAGGAATTTGAAGCTCGTATTATTTTGGAATTCCTTCAAATGACGTTGTGGAAAAACAGCGTGCTACAGGGAAAATTTATATGGATCAGACAATATTATTAAATAAAAGTTTCGAATGTTGCTCACAATTCCAAATTATGAAATATATTAGTAATTATTTAAGTAGCCACTCGCTCCGAAATGCAAGATCAATATAATTTTTTTCGAAAGATTCGTATTTTTTAAAAGAAAACAGTATTTTTATTGTATTGAACATTTTATTCAATATTTGGTGGTTTCTCCTCCAGCATCAATAACATTTTGAAGTAGATTACGCATGGACTTCACTAAATTCTCACATAAAAATTCCACCTCAATTCAACAAACGTTTGTCCCTTAGGGTCTCAGATTTTGATAAAAATTGGTATATGGGTACAATATTAACTCAAACTGAATACCCTCAAACCGTTTTGCGAAAAAAAAAGTTTTGAGTGAATTATGCATATTTTAATTTTTTCGCATTTTTAGCAAAAATCAGAGCCTTCAATCATATTATCACTTCTATCTCCGCTTGTAATTGTCATACAACAATGATTAATAGCTCTTATTAAAGCTAATTTTATATTAAATGCAAATATATAAAAAAAATATTTTCTTCCATACCCTATTGTTGTAAATTACTAATGTTTAAAACATTATTAATAAACCTTTCTCAAATACTCCACCTCAGAATCGGCCGAAACGTTTTTTACGTAATCTACTCACATTCAGCTAACTATTCCAAAACTAAAATTTAGTGGCAATTCATAAAAATGTTTTTTATAAATATTTAAACATTTACAATTTTCTCTCGCTCGGCCCGTCAGCATCCCCATTTATAAAACATGCAGCAAACACGCGATGCAGGTCTAAACATTTCCCTAATTACTCAATGTCGTGGCTAAATGAGATAAAAATATATTATAAACTATGAATGTTAACAACAATTGTTATTTGTTCTGTTAAATGGATGTTTGCAGAGAAATTTACCATTGAGCCCTACTTTCACTGCGCGAAAAGTTTTCTAACTACTCCGACACAATCGATTGAAAACTAACGAGGAAGCAAAATCCTTGCATTTATAACAAATGTAAAATGGCTAAGTTAGCTGGTAGTTTCAGGCGTAACTTGGTGGAACTTCTTCATTTTGTAAATGAAAAACTTAAACTTTGTGGTTCCACAATGATATTTTATATCACGACCCGGGTTTCGACGTGTTATAACGTCATCTTCAGGTGAAGACTCAACAAAAAACCTTTGCGTTATATACTGCCCTTAGGAAGGGGGAGAGGTTTGGAGGGAAGGAAGGCAGGGGGGGGGGGAGTTTGGGATTGGGTCAGGGAGGTATCGTGTGCTTGAGGAAAAATGCTTGGCTAAGTTAGCATGCTTTCCGTACACATACGATGTCCTACCTTGTAGGAAGGGGTCCTATCGGAAATATTTTATTTGAGGATCCTGTTACTCCTGCCTGCAACTACAGCTGAATCCTCGTCCCTTGCTGGACGAAGAGAGTCTCTTCATTATAACCACTACATTTGATTCGGGTATTGCTGCATGAAACTCCCGAATGTCTGATGAAGAGAATGGTTTTTCGGGTTTCCATCCGCGTTTATCCATTTTTGGTGGGCAATATTTCGCCAGCGTTCCAGCTAGCTTCCTCAGGTCCGTCAACGGACCTGAGGAAGCTAGCTGGAACGCTGGCGAAATATTGTCCACCAAAAATGGATAAACGCGGATGGAAACCCAAAAAACCATTCTCTTCATCAACAAAACTCTGCGGAAGCCTTCACGAAAAAATCCCTAATGCCTGGTATACTAACTGCCTGACGAAATCTTTTCGCAAGTACATCGGAATGTTTTCCGATTTCTTCTTTCTTTGCGTAGCCAAAATCCACTCCTAAAATATGATCTTTTGCCCGTTTAAAGAGGTCTATAGGTCTACGTATTTGTTTTTCGTATGGAAGCTGAAGACATGCTCTTGCTGCTAGTCTTTTCAAATTTCCTCCCAGTCCGTCACTTGGCCCTTTACCATGCTATGTAGCAAAGAAATGCCATTCTGCAGAGACTGTGAAATCTTTCCTGTGAAGAGATCAGTTCTGAATGTTATACCTACTTGTTTTTATAATGAGCATCTGCTGCATCTGAACTATATATTACTTTTTGAAGCTTCGGAACTTTCAATTTAAAGAATTTAAGGTGAAGTTTAAAAAAAAAATGTACAGTTGATGTTATATGCTTCAGGCTGTCTGATAAGATTACGACGTTCAATGGGATTACATTATCCTGTACTTTAGGGCGGTAATAGCAAGCAAAGGGGTGAACTGTTGCTTGGTAGTTATTCCAGTGCATACCTTGCATGCTGTCCTGTAAAACGAAAGCGTAATATTCTGAAAAATCTGAAATGACGAGAACCTGCCCCACTTGGATGTTATGCTTAACATTTCTAAAGAAATTCAGATTGATTTTTAGCAATGTATTCATGTGGCCGAAGTTTCTGTAACTTTTCAATAAAAGTTTCAAGAAATTTATCGGTAGATTTTGTAAAAATTTCTAGGGAGCAACGGTCAACTTGCACCCTTTGGTGGTAAGTAATGCTATCAATTAAATTTCCATCAAAGTGTTCTTCTATTGAATTCCGAATTTTGCTCGGCCCAGGGCAGCTTTTACATTCGTTCAAATGGCATGGCCTCGGTCGCAGGGAAACACATAATTGCTGACAAATAGTCTTTATATGACAACAGAGGCTCGGTATTATCCCCTAGATTCAGTGGTGACAACCTTACACCTAAAATCATTAATTTAACATTTTGATGCACCAGACACTCGCATACGGTATGAGTTCCTGATGCTCCCGCAAGAACGCACTCCTTAGGTCTGAGTTCTGCAAATTTTGAAAATGAAACAGTATCTTCGGGATATTTTTCCTTAAATTACAAAATGTCTCTTTCAGATTTCCTAAAATTAGTCTTCTGTTTATGCGTCCGTTTTCCATTGTCATTAACGCCGAGAAAGAGTTTTCAATCGATTGTGTCGGAGTAGTTAGAAAACTTTTCGCGCAGTGAAAGTAGGGCTCAATGGTAAATTTCTCTGCAAACATCCATTTAACAGAACAAATAACAATTGTTGTTAACATTCATAGTTTATAATATATTTTTATCTCATTTAGCCACGACATTGAGTAAATAGGGAAATGTTTAGACTTGCATCGCCTGTTTGCTGCATGTATTATAAATGGGGATGCTGACGGGCCGAGCGAGAGAAAATTGTAAATGTTTAAAAATTTATAAAAAACATTTTTATGAATTGCCACTAAATTTTAGTTTTGGAATAGTTAGCTGAATGTGTGTAGATTACGTAAAAAACGTTTCGGCCGATTCTGAGGTGGAGTATTTGAGAAAGGTTTATTAACAATTTTTTAAACATTAGTAATTTACAACAATAGGGTATAGAAGAAAATAATATTTTATTGATTTATTTGCACTCAATAAAGATTTTACTTTAATGAGAGCTATTAATCATTGTTGTATGACAATTACAAGTGGAGATATAAGATATGATTGAAGGCTCGGATTTTGATAAAAATGCGAAAAAATTAAAATAAGCATAATTCACTCAAAAACTTTTTTTTTCACAGAACGGTTTGAGGGTATTCAGCTTGAGTTAATATTGTACCCATACACCAATTTTTATCAAAATCCGAGACCCTAAGGGACAAACGTTTGTTGAATTGAGGTGGAATGACCCATATATTGAAGGTCGTCGCTGGACCGATTGCCATATATCCATCGCGTGATTTAGCAATGACTCATCCGTCCTTGCAGTGCTTCCCTTCCATTCTTGAACCATGATGCCCCAAAGATTTTCAATTGGATTTAAATCCGGTGATCTTGCTGGCCAAGGAAGGACATCGATCTCTGGGTGCCGACTGAAAAATTGCTTCACAACGCGAGCGGTGTGGACAGGTGATTTGCCTTGAATGAGGATTACACCTTCTCGCTCAGGCACAATATCTTTGCAGTAGGGAAGCAGATGGTTCTCTAAAATCTTTGCATATATAACGGCTGTCATCCTCGGCGGTGTCCTCACTAGAGGACCAGGGCCGGCGGCTGACATAGCACCCCAAAAACTCATGGATATACGTCCGGATTTGGTAGATTTTAATATATGCTGTGGAACAAACCTGCAAAACATTTAGGTTTTCTTGGCATGAAATTAAGAAATTAATTAATCTCAATAGGTTTGCCATGAAGAAATCTGATTGAATTATATAAAATCTCTCCACAAATAAATCTCCATTGCCTATTTTGAGACAGTTAAAAACATGGAATTCAAGTCCTTGATTTTGTTGTGTCTTCAAATTCTAACCCTTAGTTTAGAAGTTGAAGGCTCCGTACCATTAGTGGGAAGCACGAACAAAATTTAACAATAAAACCACTGTTAGTATGGCCTTATCAATGAATTCACGTAAATGTGCAAATGTTATGATAAATATTGTCAATAGTATTCTTAAAAATATCGAATACTTTTATTTACCTGGATCGAGGTGTACGACGCATTTTCATTCTCCCTTCATCGCTGCTGGTGAATACATTCTCATCACAAAAAATGGGGAGAGGTCTGACTGATATCTAAATAATTCATTGCAAATTGCAACCGTATTCCTTTATCTTCTTCGCACAGGGCAGGCTTACGAGCTGGACGATAATGAAATATTCCGCGCTCAAACATACGATTTCTAAGAGTCGTGTAACTACATTGCATTTCCATATCTCTTATGGATGATGCTAGACCCCTACTTGTTAGAGGAGTATCTCTCATGCGATTAACCAACACTTCGTCTTCTTCTCTACTTGTGCACCGAGGTCTCCCTTTTCGTGGTCTACTATTCAGTTCATCCGCAGCATCCTCTCGAGCGCGTTTCACCCATCGCCATACCACGCTCCTATGGACTCCCAAATCCCTTGCCACCTCCGCAACTGGACGTCCAGCTTCCACTAATTTAACCATTACTTCTCTTTCCGCAAGAGAAGTTTCTCTGTTCGCAGGCCGTTGCATACCAGCACTCGGACTTTCCTTCAACTGGCTAAAAATCTTCAAATTCCTGACTTTCAGCATTAGGTCGAATGGATGCACAGACAATTCTGCGGCCATGCCTCTAAGCTCCTTCCAAATATTTCGTTCACTCATGTTTACACTCCTTATGGGAAATAAGCAAGTCCCTCAGTTCGATGGGACGACATAAGTCTCGGTTCCAAGACGAGATTCCGATTCTCGACTACTCTGGCCCTTCACTCACCTCCTTCCTACCCCCCTCCTCTTTCTTCCCTCCCCACCCCCTACTTATGAATCAGTAGAGCCACACAAAATCGTAGTTTCGCTTATTCGGCGCTGTTGTCGATGTCGCCAGACTTTATGCGGCGACTGTACCTTACCGCACTTTTTTCTTCGGCGACGTTGTTCCAATTCCGTCGTCAGATGGCAGCATCGCTGTCCTAACAGTGCGCATAACTGCCACCAGATGGTAAGATAAGCGGTAAGCGGGAAAAAGTGCACCGTTTAAATCGCGTACCATATTTCCCTGTTCGTATTCTTTACCGAATATTGAAATTCAAAGGTTATTAGTAGGGACCATGAAAAGTGGTAAATAAACTCGTGGGATAGCGGTGTAAAAATCATAGCCCCAGCGGTGCAAAAATCGCAAATTTCATGCTCCGGCGGTAAAAAAAATATTTACGTATTTCTCAATTTAAACAAACAAAGAATTGTATTAGAGACATAAATTGACACACATATCTAACTTATTCTGTCTAATCTTCATTGATAGTTTTCATAATACACAGATAGACACTGACAGTTCGCCAGGGTCTGTTCCACCAACGGCGACATAGCCTCCTGGACCACCTTATCACGAATCCCAAAGACAATCCTGTCGCAAAGCATAGACTCCTCCCGAGGATCAGGCTATCAAACCCGCAATTTTTTACGAACATACTAAAATCGGCAAGAAAATGTTCAATATTTTCTCTCTCCTCTTGAACTTGCAGATTAAAAATAAAGCGTTCAAAGGTTTCATTTTCTTTGGGCGAAACATAGCTTTCGAAGACCTTTTTCACAGCAGTTGCTCTCTGCATCAGTCAGCGAGAATGTGGAGAACATGTGCAGGGCCATGCCTCCCAGCATATTTAAAATGAGTGCAGTTTTCAATTATTCTGACTCACCATCTCGCTTCGTGGCCGTAAGGAAAATCTCAAATTCCCAAACATAATCCAGCCAGTCCCAATATGCACTCGGTGCCTCTTAAGGTGGTTTGAGCGAGATAGATCCCTAGTCATAGTGGAGACCATATTCAAATTTTATTCTTTGATTTCAGCGTCTGTAAGTAGTGCGAAATACAAATTGTAATATTAATTGTGCGAATATATAGTTATATATGCTCAAAAATCTCGGTAATTAAATAAATAAAGCTACATACGTCTCTAACTTGACTCATTTTTTCCCGCCGAACGGCTGTAAACCCTTCAAAACAACAGGTTTTTTTGCGATTCTGTAAAAGTTAATGTGGTGAGTAATAGATTATTTTTATAAATAGTTGAGAAATCATGCAATCTATACAGCGTTAGTTTTTTGACGAAATTTAGGTGTTATAAATTCCTATTTCGTTCAATATTCTCCCTCTGGAGAGCTCAGCCATAATCTATCCCATGTAAAACAGCTTATATGTACAGGTAAATTGCTCGAAAAGTAGTTCGGCAAGTGTTGAAATTTTTATATCATTGGAAAGATGAGTTTTTTTCTTTAAAAGGACATAAAATTCATCAAATTCTAGGTGAAGTGATTTTTCGCTCAAACTACCTTAAGTCCACTGTGGCGGCTAACTTCACATATTCGCTCGCCATTTCAAAAACGTGCCAGACAAAATTAGATATCGGCTTCACTTTATATTCCCTATATTAGGAATAATTACGTTTCACTTCCATTTCACACGACTGCGCCATGTTGTTGTCTGGGTTAATCTTAATTATTAATCAAACAACACAGACTTATGTGTATGATATTATCGGATATTTAATATAACTTTCTACCACTCTCGTGTGCTTCCTCATAGTTAGGACTTAATTTACACCCGGGTGTTACATCCCAGGGGTGCCAACCTATGAGTGACGCACTGAGTGGCCAAACTATTACATCGATGTATACAACAATGTGGGTACCATTACCCCATTATAAAACAATGTGGGTAATAAGAACCTACCCCCTTCTCCTCCCTAAAACGTATTACGTAAAATTTGAATAACCCCTTGCTTGCTGCATCAAAAGTTTCATAGTGATTTCGAATTTTGCCTTTCAGAATTATGCTGCTGAATTGACCCCTGGAAGATCAGACACAACTGAGCAAACCTATTTAATGCGGCAAGGGCGTGTTAAAAGTACTTATTTCAAAGTGGAAGAAGGATGGAATGCCTTGATATCCATGTACGTATATTGTATAAAATAATGGCCTTACGGCAAGATGTGAATGCTGATATTGTGCTTCCCCAGTTACGCCAGCTGTTTTTATTATTAAGGCATGGGCATGATAAAAGAACCTATAATATTCAAGGTGGAAAAAGGATGTAATATCTTCAATACCATGTATGTTTTACTAAATAATGGCGAAAGGGGAAGAGAATGTGTATCCGTGTTTCACCCAATTATAGTAACTGTTTTATTATTAAGGCATGGTTATGTTAAAAGTACTTATAATATTTAAGTTGGAAAAAAGATGGAATATCTTCATTTCCATGTTTTACGAAATAATGGCGAAAGGGGAAGAGAATATGTATCCGTGCTTCACCCAATTATGGCAACTGTTTTATTATTAAGGCATAGTTATGTTTAAAGTACTTATAATAATTAAGTTGAAAAAAGATGGAATATCTTCATTTCCATGTATTTTTACGATATAATAGCGAAAGGGGAAGAGAATATGTATCCGTGCTTCACCCAATTATGGCAACTGTTTTATTATTAAGGCATAGTTATGTTTAAAGTACTTATAATATTTAAGTTGGAAAAAAGATGGAATATCTTCATTTCCATGTTTTACGAAATAATGGCGAAAGGGGAAGAGAATATGTATCCGTGCTTCACCCAATTATGGCAACGGTTTTATTATTAAGGCATAGTTATGTTTAAAGTACTTATAATAATTAAGTTGAAAAAAGATGGAATATCTTCATTTCCATGTATTTTTACGATATAATAGCGAAAGGGGAAGAGAATATGTATCCGTGCTTCACCCAATTATGGCAACTGTTTTATTATTAAGGCATAGTTATGTTTAAAGTACTTATAATAATTAAGTTGAAAAAAGATGGAATATCTTCATTTCCATGTATTTTTACGATATAATAGCGAAAGGGGAAGAGAATATGTATCCGTGCTTCACCCAATTATGGCAAATGTTTTATTATTAAGGCATGGTTATGTTAAAAGTACCTATAATATTAAAGGTAGAAAAAAGATGGAATATATTCATTTCCATGTATGTTTTACGAAATAATGGCGAAAGGGGAAGAGAATATGTATCCGTGCTTCACCCAATAATGCCAGCTGTTTTATTTTTAAGTCATGGGCATGTTAAAAGTACTTATAATATTCAAGGTGGAAAAAGATGGAATATCTTTATTTCAATACGGAGTAGGTGCCCGTGAAATTTAAATCACCTTTTCTTGAACGTATCTGTGATATTTTCCGTTAATTTGTATACTTTGGATGATTATCCCTTCATTCAGACCCCTTCTCAGTTTATCGGTCCGCAAATTATTTTCTGATTTTCTGTTCCGGTTTATCTATTAATTAATTTTTTCTCATCGATTAGCGTTGGTCTGACTGCTTCCGGAACCACTATACGCGGTCGAAACATCACTAATTGACGGACCAATAAAAATCAAACACAATGGAAACAGGAACCTCGAATCCTCAGGAAAAATTTCAGACCGATAATGACCTTATTCTAGTGTCTTAATTTCCCGTTGATTGATAATTATATCTTTGTGTAAAGATTCCATGTCAGCTTGCATGCTTTTTGTAGTTTTCTGATTCTTTCCAGATTGGCCTCTTAAGTGAATCCGTGATGGCTGGATGATTTTTCCGAGTTACTTGAAATATTGGACTTGAGCTAATTTACCCGTGCCTTGTGACTTTAGTGAGTATTTCGCTAGTTAAAAAATCTCAGTATGTATTGTGTATTTTATATGAATTCATCAGTCTAGTTATTCGTACAATTTGGAATGATTTTTCCATGACATGTTTGGCCTGTTCTGTTGTTCGTGAGGATTGTGAGGTCATCCCCAAAAGCCAGACATTTCACGTTCTACCTGTTCTCATTTTTATTCAAATTTGGAATCCTTTGACTTGTTTTTCCCATATCCTGACAGTGTTTTCAAGGATTGTTTTTAGAAAATAACGGTGAGAGCTGGGGTCACCATGTCGCACTCCGCTTTGAATCAATCCCCCATGATACGCACAGTTAATTTTTTACGGAATCTGGGTGTTAGGGTCCTAATTTTTTCAATTTTCTCCCTCTGGAGCGCACAGCTGTAATCTATCCCATGTAAAACAGCTTGTATTTGTAGGCAAATTGATCGAATAGTAATTCGGCAAGGGGTTAATATTTTGATATCATTGGAAAGATGCTAGTGTTTTCTTTAAAATGAGGTCAAACCCATCAAATTCTAGGTGAAGTGATGATCGCTCCAACTACTTCAAGTCTAAATCTGCGTAATACCTAGCAAGCCACCTCAAGGGTGTGTGGCAGGGGGAGTCATCACCAACATGCACTGAACTGCACCCCAATAAAGTTAATGAAGCTACTATTGGTGCATTAGCAAAACTGCAACTGCGTCAGTTCTAATTACTAAGGCTGAACGGTGGTAACGTGGCGGATCTTACAAACTTGAGTTTCTTTCCCGTTCACCGTCGTATCGATCCTTATGACCTCAGTTGAAGAGTAAGGAATCACATAGGCCCGCTTTAGTCTGGTTAACGTTAATCGGATGATGGCGTAGCATTTTCGTAACCTTAGCCTTTATATTTAATGAGAGTTCCCGTTTTATGAACTGGCTTTCGGTAGGTAGATGCAAATGCATTGTCTTAGGCGTGATTTTATGGAGTTTGCTTGCCTACTTTGAAATTGGTCCATGGAATCCAAGCTTGCCTACTTAATTTACTTCAAAATGAGAAAAATAACTCCCAATTCAACATAAATTGGGAACCCACTAATGTATGCGAAATTAATTCGATGTGATTTGATGCGAAGTTAATTCTTCTGATTTCAAGAAAAGTTTTCTCAACTTTTTAATGATATTTGACTCGTATCTTAGTGCCCTTGTCTTTGTATTCTTCCGTCTGGTGTCATAGTCGCTTCATTTGAAATTTTATTGTATAAAAACTCGCGGTGTGTGTAGTTCTCTTGAGTATCCGATAAACTTTCACAATTGGCAGGGACGGTAATAACTTCGTGTATTTGTTATATGCGTAGTATAATGCCTTTTGGTGACTACTAACCCCCTGCCACACACAGTTGAGGGGGCTTGCAGGGTATTTTGTAGATGTAGATGTTTTCAATACGCCAGCATGCTATAGAGGTAAAGGCTGAACGGCTAAGGCGTACATAGTGGACAGAAATGTATACGTAAGAAGTAAATGATTGCCTCTTTTAACTGCAGGGCAGAAAATATTAACTCATCGCAACGACATAATACAAGAAAATGGCTGCATATCTTTCACATCCATAGCCAATCCCATCCACCCAATTATGGGTGCTTAATTTTTTAAGTCCTTAGTAGTTCCAATATTGAAAATGCCTCAAATTGCCACAGCTGCGAAATAAGTGCAAATTTTGGCAACAAACTATTTTTTTAGAAATCTAAAGATCTTATCCTTGCGAAGACGCTCTCATACCTCGTTTAGGGGAAATTAAAACAAACTGAATATTGTCTAAAAAATTATCAAACTTGAATGAAATTTTATGCAACCCCCAAGTGGAGTGCCGTATTGTCACCCGAGTTGCCTAGTTGTAGAATTTGTTAGAATTTCTGATACTTGGTGATGGCAGGCATTTTACCGCAACAACGTATTTTCAGATGTCAGTTAGCAAGGCTAGCGTTAAATTTCATACCCGAGGAGACATTTCAACTCTATTATTTACCAATTTTATTGAAGGATATTTCCGGAATCCACCAGATTATCGGGAAAATTTCAGTTCAATAAAACGAAGGCAAAGGATATACATATATTGATGTTGATGGAATTTGGCACTATTGACCAATTCCGCAATGGGAAAATTTTCCGCCCCGAGGCGTTTGGAAATTCAAAAAGCATAAATTAATCCACCATAGTGTAAAGCCGTCGTGAAATAAGAATATAAAGCAGAGTAATGAATGTTTTTTGGGTATTATTCCTGGAATTGTTCTATTTTTAGATGGAAAATATTTGTTAGTTTGCTCTATTGTGAAGTTGTATTTCATTAACTAATAAATCTTCTCATTGTTTTCAGTTGCCACATGAGCTTCTATTTCTCTTTGTCTTCAATGCAATGCAGATGCAAGGCGCGCGTTCAGCAGGAAGACAAGTTTTCGGAGCACGAGAATCGACGGATGACGGTTCATCGTGTGAGTGAGTATCTATTTGAGTTACAGCGCATCGTCGGTGTATTTTTGCTCCGACGAGAATGTTTTTTGATGGCAATTTTCCTATTTTAATCGTTCCAGCAATCAAATAGATTGAGTTAGAATTCACATAGACTTCAGGTTGGCTTCGGAACGGAAATAAGTCTGGGGAGCTTTTAGGAAGTCAGGGAAGATCACACTAGAACGCGACCTTGATAAAAATGTGATATCCCTTTTTTATTATATAGCAACAAAATGAAATGAACTTATACCGAAAAGTGCAGTACAGTTCTGCATCTTGAGTTGCTGAAATCACAATCTTGGGCAAAGCCCTTTAGCTTTTTATGTGACGGCCACTCAGGTCATGGGACGAATTCAGAGAATTTCTTTTGGACAAATGGGTATTACTTGAGAAATGTTGATCTTGGGAATTTTGACTCGTGGTTTAGGCAAACGAAACTTTATATGCAGGCGGGTGTTTATCTCTGAAGTACGCTAAATTCATTAAATCATTTTACAGCGTGTAACCAGCACTCTGTGAACTTTTAAGCGTTTTATTTTGTACCAGGTATTGACGTCGTGGAGAGGAGAGGAAGAAAACGACTTGACTCAATGAGAAACAGCACGAGAGTGAGTTTATTGCGCGATGCACAAATATAATATACAAAACAAGTGACTGTGCAGTAGCGCATTCCGGCGCTACCAACCTCTCAGATTACCAAATACTGTGGTACATTTCAACAAAATAAATGTGCTTTGTTATTTTGACGGTTCACAGAATGAAATGTGCTCGGTTATTACCCTAAAAAATTTCAGTCACAAATTTTCCACTGGCAACCCAGCCGGCACAAGACAAGGCATATCTATCCCTAAATAAACGAATAGCATCCATGGAATCCATGGATAAGGTATCTCTGTTAAGGATAGGCTATCTCACGGCAAAGTGATCTACATCTACAAAATACCCTGCAAGCCACCTCAGGGGTGTGTGGCAGGGGGTGAGTAATCACCAACATGCATTACACTATACACTAGAGTTAGTGTAACTACGACTAATTATGCATTAGCATAAATCGCTAATGCTTGTCACGAGGCGAAGCCTCACAAGCATGCACCACTACACTACAGATGTCATCAAAATGGAGTGACCGTCAATATACATGCATTCTACAACTACACAGATGGACAGGGACTCAAGACCCATGCAGAAAACATGCTAGGCGTGCTGTTAGTATGATGCAACACATATGGCTGGCATTGGCTATCCATGGATCATTCAGATAGATTTCCGCTATTATGCATGGAGCCTAGCTTTACAGCAATGTTTAGCCGCTTGCAGCGCCACACACGAGATTATCTCCGCTGTATACGTCATTACGTCATCAGCGCGCTGTATATGTCATCCACGCCTGCTATAGCGACGAAGGCGCGCTACAGCATGACCCAAACGCGCGCTGCAAGAAGTAGCGAACCCCAGACCATGCTATTCGCTACAACTAATACGGCCGCCGGATTTCGTCTGCTTTACGTATCGCATTTGTAATCGTTTATAATTGATGTATTAATGCCATATTCTGATGATAACCATTTATTTTTACATAAAAGCATAGCATGAATGTTTCAATTTCCAGATTTGAGCCTCGTAAAACAATATTTCACGTAAAAGTACTTACGTCAACACAACCGTATTGGAGCTTCTTTAGCTTTACCATATATTTGCTGTTAATTTACGTATGAACTGCATCATGTCTTAAAAACCATTTATTTGTATGTAAAAGAGTATTAAGGACGTTGCAATCACACTCCTTGTGCCAATAAATCCTTATGTTGAGTTAAATACTTGTCAACAAAGCCGTTTTCGAGACCCATCGGCTCACCTTCAATTAATGTTATTTTATGTATCGGTAGCTCCATGCCCTCGAAAACCATTTTGTTTTACGTTGCAACGTATAATATATTACAAATATTGTCATAGATTTTATGAGTAAATTTTTAAGTTATGTTACGCCTATCGATGGAACAGTACAGTAGGTATACTTTTGCGTCCTCACACCATATCTTGTGATATTCATCTCATAATGAATGTCACGTAGCTATTTGGGCGTTAAAACACACATCATGTTTGAAGGATTGTGCTCATAACCATTTCGTGCAAAACTGCTATCAATGGTTTTATGTTAGGATTTGACGTCCACAGTCAAGTTGGCGATGCCAACGATTTTAATTGAACAATGATTTCCATTACTGCAAATGATTGCGCAAAATTTTCTTAGCAGACGTCTTGCAGGGATAGCATTTTATTTCAACAATCATCTCTTAAGTCGTACCACCACTTTTCACATGAACAATGGCGTAGAGAGTAGTCAATGGGCTTTTGTACCTAACGTCTCTATACCTTTTGTACCTTTATATGTATCATCAGGTGATTGACGATAACTTTAGTAACTTTATTAGGTAAGCATTGAATGTAGAGCGTATACCTATACTACGAAGAATTGTGAGAGGCCGAGAAAATCCATGGACATATATTGTCGGAAATTGAATTTAGATCCATATATCGCTTCTCCAAAGAAACTGTGAGAGAGGTCATTCTACCCATGGTTTCGCCACAAAATCGGTATTTCCAAGGATTGCCCCTGCCTCCAATATTGAAATTTCTCGCCTGCTTACGATTTTATGCGACAGGAAGTTAGGTAGATACATACCTTTGCAAAATATTGCAGTTTTTGAGTGTCTAGTCCCATAGTGTCAGCTAGCCCATAGGACATTAACACACCATTTGAGGGTTTTTTGGCTCTACTATCAATGTGAGGTGTCAAGCTGAGTTCTTCACTTATTAGTAGGTCCAGACATTGATAATCTTGATGTGCTCTTCTGATATGGGATGAATTGCCTTTGATTACAGTACAACGTAAATGGAAACTTTTTATTTGAAACCTTGGATACTATATGCATTCATTTTATCATGGAGGTGGGTTGATTATTAGAGCCACACAATTGCATTTCCTGGGTAAAAACATGTGTATAGGTATTAGTATTGTGATGTATAATCAGCTCTTTAATAAGCAAGGAAGTACCATATCCATATATATTTATTAGAGCTAGGCTACTGAAGAGAATATTAGGTGAGTCAATGATGAACCCAAGTTAAATAATTTGAGAAACAATAGCCGTGTCCACAAAACTTTATAATATCAGAGTTCAATTCTTGTTGGGATATCCTTGCAACATATTTATATTTTCAAAGCTTTACAGGAGGTAACGGGATAGATTACCAAGAGTCCCAACTCTTTCCTTGCATAGGCCAAGTAGACTTTCAAAGTTATACAATACTGTACGAAGTACGAAATTAAATTTTTTACCAGTGAGAAAGTTAGTAAACCAAATCTCATGAACCAAAATATACACTCCACCAATGAAGCAAAATATGTATTTTAGTAATATTATATTCAATTCCAAAACGCCTTTATCAAGGAACATATACCAAGCAATAAAATTGTTTGTTACTCACCACAAAACTATTATTATAAATTCCTCCGTTGATGGTTATAAAAGGGTGTAAAGATGAAACTATTTTTTGGCTCGTGCTATTAGTGATTTTTATTTAAATCCATACGGTACAAGTTATTTAAACCAAAGTAGAAACACAGTGAACTAGTACACACAGGGACTGCAATAAAATTCTGATAAAGATGTCAAGATTTCACTTATCGTTTCACATAAATAATTCACACGGATTATTTAAACACTGATAAGAGCATTGAAAACGAGGCAAAGGGTAAACTCGTAAACACCAACTTTAACGAGCAAATGAAAACCATCAAGTCGTCGGCATTAAATGATATCGTGTCCTTCGTTCATAAGCGTTGCACAACGCATATGAAACTCAACAAATCGAGCCAACCTTTTCGTACAGTACTCAAAATCAAACAAAACTAAATAACATCAAGCCAAACCTTAAATGGTACAGTTTCTTGTCCCTGAAATCACTGACAACTCCAGTTTGCATCGACCTTTTGTGACACTCGGTGCTGGATTC
This sequence comes from Pyrrhosoma nymphula, assembly GCA_963573305.1. Taxonomy (NCBI): domain Eukaryota; kingdom Metazoa; phylum Arthropoda; class Insecta; order Odonata; family Coenagrionidae; genus Pyrrhosoma; species Pyrrhosoma nymphula. Next base: position 151,392,195 of record OY754329.1, on the reverse strand, counting down.
ACGGATGTGATCAGTTGGCACAAGTAAATAAATGGATACACGAAAGTGAATGCATTGAATGCATTGAAGACATTGAATATATTCGAGGTCTATGGCGGCAACACCGTCGCCCACCTAACAATGCGGAGAGTTGCTGTAGCGGGATTTCTGGGTACCGTGTATACTGCTATGGCGGAGATTCTGCTAAAAGTTTAGCGCGGTTTTTGGGTACGGCCCTGAGCAACATACAGACAGACATACACTATTACATTTTTATATATTAGTAAGGATCTCAGAACCATTTGGCACATGCCTATAAAACAGACTGATCCTTCAACATTAGGTTCTTCTTCCCAGTTCCAGAACAAGATTAGGATCTGCTCGCATGAATTGTCTCATTCATAGTCCAATTGCATACGGTTACTTTAAAAATAAATGGCCATGAATTCTCTCAAATTTTTTCCGTTGTTTTTTTCTCCAGACAAATGTGTGTACCCTTTAAAATCAGTAGCACTTTGCCAATCTCATCTTCGCGTGTAATCTTGTCTCAACGCTATGAATCAGCCTTTCTCGCTCAAAAGAGTATCATCACGATAACCTCCAGAAAAAGCAGACGTCATCCCAGCTTTCCTTTATATTATACTTCAAATCGGCTCCCTCTAAATCATGTGTACATTTATAAGTTCTTGCGTAAGTTCTTTTTAGAAATGGTTACAGGTATGCCTTGTTTGTTCAAAAAGGAAAGACAATGGCAGGTTCCACAAGTATTTTATTGGCGACCGGTATCGATACAAGGTATCATCATCAGGCACAATGTTACCTGTGGAACCTGCCATTGTCTTTCCTTATTGAACAATCATGAAGGAGTTCCCTCATATTTCGCCTGATACTATTGAATATGCCTAGTTTAACAAAAATACGTTGGAGGTAGCCGTAGAAAAATGCTATTGCTTCTGCAAGAAGTTCGCATATCTGTAGTATTAAAAAAAAAGAAAAATTGTGTACATCTTTGACCCAAATTGTGTAACAAATTACCACCCGCTCCGAGAGGATATCAAAATGTGTTTACCTTATCAAAAAAATTGAAAAAGAATGGCCGTTTTCTATGGAATGTGTGGAAAGTTTTATTAAGTAAAAACATTATTATTATTATCATCAATATTTTTGAATACATGTTAGTCAGAATCTTTAAATTGGCATATTTATAAAACTTTTTATGAATTTATGTACTTATATTAGTTAAAGTTCAGTTTTTGAACTCTAGTACTCGTGTCATATTAGTAGCTCCCAACAGTAATTCCATTATATCTACCTAAAGCTCACATGCTTTAACTCATGTCTGTAAATTTGATGTGTAATGTTTCATTGTAAATGGGTATTACCCAGAGAATATTAATTAATCATTGATAAACTATCAATAAGAAATTTCGATATTATGGACATAATATCTCTGTTTTTACGAGCAGATAATTGCAATAAAACAGTTCAAATACCATTATCCCCACGCACCGACAAGGTTACCATTGGTCCCCTTGGCGCAGTACTCGATTCACAACCTTAGGTGACTCGGGGAATTTTTTTCATACGTTCCTCGCGAAAGAAATGCCTAACACTCCCAGCCTAAACCATGAAAAGTCATATAACGACTTCTTTCACCAGTGAATTGTTGAAGAGAGGGTGATGCGGGCAGGTCGTAGTCGGAGGTCATGCGAGGCTCTCCAAAAGTCAAGTTATATCAGCCACTATAGTCAAATTGACTCCCTCCAGGTATGGTACCCGTAAAAAACACGCAAAGCTCCATTTCGGCAGACTATGGACCAGGCCGCTCTCGTCGTTTGTAGAAATGAAAGCTATTGAAAGTGATAGTACCTTAACAGAACTATTTAAAAAATTCGCTTTTTCCAAGTGATAATAAAAATTAAACATTTATAATTACTTATTTTAGTTTAATTTACTTACATTACATACTTAGTAAATTCTTGCGCATCAGAGTAAATAAAGATCGGAATCAAACGCTGGCATTATTAGTCAACAACGAGAAACCCAAGCCTGTTGAGGAATCTTTCCGTGCCTATAACTCTATAAGTGGCTTGTGCGGTACTTCATAGACGTGGACAAAATTTTGAACAGTAAACGTCTCCTTAAACCTTAACGAATGCAATCGATGACGGACCGTATACACAGACGACATTTGGTTCGAAAATTTTCGATTTTACTTCGAGGTAATTGTTTTTGTCATTGGAGATAAATGCGATTTTTCATGCCTGACCTTTCACGAGGAAATATCATACACTGATGTTATCAGCTTAGATCGTTATATTGAGTGAATAATAGTGTCATCCAGATATTTTTTTTACAAGGGAAAATTGTTAGGAATATTCTTGTCAGTTAATTGCTAAGAAGAAAATATGATTCTATTATAATTTTTATTCTGTCTTTCTTTATCCCTCAGCAAATAATTGTGCAGCTAATCTGGAAAAATGATTACGAAGAACACTTCTGCTCGTAGCAAAATTAGCGAATGAAGGACCCTGTCGAGAAGCGAGTTAGAGATTCTTGCGACCAAGACCAATATGAATGGTCAAATGGAACAGTGGAAGTAAACCATATTTAAAATCTCTTAGCTCTACTAGAAGCTCTTTTTAGTCTTTAACCCTTTCTCTGCGAAAGACATTTTAACACAGCGTATATTTTTCTACGCAAGCGAACAAACGACGTTTTAAAACGGCGTATTTTTTTCTACGCAAGCAAACGAACGACGTTTATTATTGTCGCTGTCGCTGCCGCTAGTTTAGCTATACAACTACAAATTTCAAACGGAGCTTTGCCGTTATTTAACGTAGTTCGTTTGTAAAGGAATCCCCGAACTATTTTTTTAGTTATTTATTTGGCTATGGAGTAATTTTTTGTTGGGGTTTTCGTTAGTTAAGGAGTTACTATGTATTTAGGGAAACAACTGAATGTTATTTTTTTGCTCTATAATTTGATGGAAAAATTTTTAGTGACTTTAAATGTTTATTTTTCCCTGTATATTACTCATACTAATTTGATCATGACAGCTGCTCAATGGTTTCGTCTTCAAAGAGGCACACAAATTCGGTGCTCAATGGTTTCCGTCTAATGAATTGTTATTCCTGGCAGTCCTTCGAATCTTGAGGCACGCAAATGTTGAAGGCATAACATTCGCAGATAACGATAATAGATCACATAAGCAGTAATGGAGACTGTACAATTAGGATTCTTTTTTTTTTACAAATTATTAAGAGTTTTCGATGGGTAGTGTATCTACTTTTTCATTTATTCTCTAATTAATTAGTCTAAACTGCTAAGTAGTACCACAGAATAGAGGTGGCAGTACTAACAACACATTTATCATGCTTCCGTTACAACTGTATTACCTGTGTACACTTGCGTAGATGCGAAGCACTACGGTTACCATCTGTAGTTTCGTAAAAAATTGCCATTCATCATAAGGCAACATATTTCTCTCAGTTCCTCGCCTTGAAATTGAAAATTCCCAAATAATTTTCAAGAGTTTATTTTCCGTTCCTGACACGTTCCGTTAATATTCACACCACAGTCACGTTATAACATAGTAAATGTTCAGCGAGACATAAGGAATCGACTTCTGAGCCTGCATGACTCGAGCATGTAGCAAATATTTATTTTGCAGAAAAAAGTAAAATGAATTGCAGAAAAAAAGTAAATTACCGCGGACACACGCCGGGAGAGCAGCTAGGTACCAATGCGAGGAAGTGCCGATGTTTCCTCCGCTTATCGGCCAAGAAATGGGATGAGGTCTATTATTTTGTTATTTTCTTGCTATTTCACCTGCTATATCCTGTCATCTCTTGCTATTTTTAGGAAGTAATTTTTAGAAACCAAAACTTATTGTGAACACAACAATCTCCAGATCTTGTATTGCCTTATTACTCACACGAAAGATAAGGTACAGTCGCCGCATAAAGTCTGCCAACATCGACAAAGTCCCCGAATAAACGAAGCTACGATTTTGTGTGTGTGTCCACTGATTCAAAAGTGAGGGTTGGGGAGGGGAGATAGAGAGGAGGGGGGTGGGAGGGAGGTGAGAAAGTGGCCAGAGTAGTCGTGAATCGGAACCTCGTCTTGGGGGCTAGTGAATTAAGGGGATTAAGTTGCCGATGTCGCCAGACTTTATGCGGCGACTGTACAAGTAATTAATTTTGTCGGGGGATCCATTCAAGAAGAATGGCATTATCCAATGCTAATGTGGTATCGCTAAGAGTCGGCTCTGTGACATTTCCTTTTCCAATTCCACGGAAAATGTCATTGTATCGACTTTAATTTCAAGTACGCTTTTTTCCAAATACCGGAAGTAATTCAGCTCCCATGATTTGGAAGCAGTTATGCTCCATCATTACCACACTATGGTTCTTCAATATCCATCCAAAGTTCAGCGTTTACTCCTTAAATTTGAAATAATTTGGGGATTGGGGATAATTTGGCAGAGAAGTGCAGTAATGGAAAACTGCATAGCGCCCCATGACACCATCTGTTGTCCTACCACGATAAATTCCTGTGGCGGAAAATTAAAAGGCCACTGGATTATTTGTTATCATCCAAATTACCATTCAAACCAACGAAATTCACATTAATGACATAATAGAGATCAAACATTCACTTTATATTCGGGCTATAAAAATTACGGTAAGGTCTAGAGGATCTATGCAAATTAGAGCGACGATTTTCAGTGTTAAGGAGGAGAAGAACAAATTGCATTGAAAATGTTGACCAAAGCAATTGAGTGACCAAAAGGTGCTCGTTCTAACCATAGGAATCCTGAGACACGAATCAGGCTACATTTCATTTTTCTATAGAATCTGTATGGCATATCAAAAGTGTTAGCATGCTGAGGTGAGGTCGTCTATACCTTGTATGAAGCCTTTGAGTTAACAGATCATTGCCAATACAGTGCAATCTCTGTGTGTTAACGCTAGAATGATATAAGTGGAGGAGAATTACTTACTGGAATTTTTAAAATGTCATAAGATGTTATTCATCCCATATTTACCTATGATTGATCGAAAAGTCCATTATTCTGTTTTTGAAAAAAATCCGTGGCTTTTTAATTACACAGTAAGTACCTAGTTTCCCATCAGTTCCCTTGGTCCTATTCATTATCCGCTACTTACAATTTCAGGGTACATTACGTCATCATCTACCTCTTAATCGCCATCGATACGTAAGCTTTCTTGAATCTTTATTGTCAAGATCTCCAAGACACTTTCCCATATTCTCTGAATCCTTTTATTTGCGGTTAAAGAATCGCCTTCTTCTTCTTCTTCCTGTCTTCCTGTTTGAATTCTCACTTCAAATTTTTCCCACAGACAATGTTTGACCTTATTCTTTTGCATACCTGCATTTACCTTTGGATGTTATCCGTCCCTATTAACGCATTGGTTTTTCCATAACGTTTTCATTCTCCAAATTATTCCTCAACAAATTTTGTTATTTAATTCGATTTTTTTAATTCTTACACACAGTTTCTCCCGCAGATTACTATTTAATCTTCCTCCTAATTATCTTATCATTTCATGCCTTCCCAATTTTTATGTTTTCTACGTCTAAATACTACCCTGCGAGCCGCTTCAATGGTTTGTGGTGGGCGTGTAAGGACACCAGCCGTAAAAGGGTAGAGAATAGTGAAAAGAAGGGGAGAAAGGACTAGGTCAGTGGTATGGTAATCCCACAACTAATTGTTAATGAAATGTGGACATAATTATGAAAACATGAGGTGGAAGAAGAGCAGACCAGCTGAACTATAACTTTTTAAAATTATGTATCCGTTTTTGAAATTTTTTTTCCACACGGCTAGTTTACGAGGAGTACAAGTCTTATTATTTCGAATCAAATCTGCCCATTTAATTCAGATATTTGTAATTGCTTTGTGATGTCTTATTTCAAAATACTTGCATTTTTTTCTTGCGTGCTAATAGAAGTAAAACTTTTTCATCCCAAGAGGTAAATCGTGTCATGCAAGTCAGACAGTCTAATAAAAGCGATTGAAATCCACTTTTTATTTTATTAAACATTATTCTTCGAGTGGTTTTATTTCCTAGTAGTTTGTAATATTTTTTCTGGCCTTCTGAATGACGCATTCATTTCTTTCTTTTATTTTTACAATAAGAGATCAATTTAACCTAATGCAAAATTATATGAGAATTCAAATTACTTATTTGGCTATCTGAAGGATCTACTGAAATTATTTAAGCGAAAGCTGTAAATTTAGCAAAAACTACAGTGAAAAAAGGATGAAAAATTAACCAAAAATGAAAATAAATAAATCTAAAAGAACTAACAAAATACTCCGTTATTAAAAAACAAAGCCTATGCCAACATTAGAAAAGAAAATACTAAAAAGTAAAAGCGAAATAGCTAAGCAGAAGAAAACAACGAAAGCATTGAGCTTAATAGCGATTGCAAGCGACCTAAGTGAAGTCCCGAGGGAGAATAGTAACTTTCACCGAAATATAGATATGGTATTATCCCTTGAAAATGACATGAAAGTGTTGAACCCGGTTGGGGTTAATAGCATTAAATATTTGTGTGGAGTATGAAAAGTTTAGTTATTTCATTATTTCACCCAAACGCCCGTGCAGGAAGGAACCTTTCGCGGAAATTCTCCTCTGATAAGTCGAGGTCGGAAAAGAGCTTCTGCGCTCGGGCCACGAATTTTAAAGTAAGACGTAAGAAGGTTCTCCCATGGCTAATTGAAAGAGAGATGCTACTTTGCTCTGGTTAAGCCTCATATCGAATAAGCCACGAGAAGTTTGGATCCTGAACAGAAATATTAAATTCGTGAAGCATTTGAAGTACAAAAGAAAGACGGCTGCATCAAACTGCTGCAGTTGAATAGAAATTGTTATGCAGCTGATGCAAGAAGCCCCTGGAGACTCGAAGGTTACACGCTAGGGTTAGATTCCGTGAAATATTAAGATCAGCTGAGTTTCAGTACGACACGGAGGATATTATTTTGACCCCGCGCTTTTTCTCTAGGACTGATAGAAGAGACAAAATAAGAGAGATACACTGCCGAACTGAGAGGTGCAAAATTCCTTCTTTCCACAGGCCATTAGTGGTTATAACAAAAACGACGAGGCACTAACTTAAAGACACATCATTAACATGCATTTCGCCTCTGACCTCTCCACCCTCCTTTTCCCTGGTATTTTATATATAGTATTCCGTAATGTATGTAGTTCGCACACATCAACATTAATTTCCGTTGTTTCCTCTGTTCTTGTGGGAAGATATTCTTCCGGATTTGACCTCTTAGGCTGGGTAGGATTACTTTATTCCAACTCTGATGAAATGTTTTCTCTCCCTTAAGTTCTCACTTTTACTTCTCTCTCCTAATTCTCAGGGAGTCCTAGTTGGAGAAGGAAAAGCTGAGGTTAGTGCAACATTACGGCCAACGGAATGTTCCATTGGAGCCATCAGCATTTCAGGATGTTGGGGACGCCTAATCGGGTTCTCCTCCGGGTCACAAACTGCATTTCTGCCGAAGTTTCAATGTACGGGTCGTCCATCGTCCAACATGTCAGCATTCGTATGGTGAGTCTGATCATGAGTGGCATTATTGTTTTGTTTATCATGCCTTTAATTGGTTTTGCATTGTATTTCTGACTTGTCCTCAATTCGGTCGCATAACACGTGTTGGAGGCGATGAAATTTGTTCTATATATATGAGTCGCACAACGATGTGCTCCAAACAACTACCTTTATGCATGTAGTAGTGTACAGTGCCCCATTGATCGTAGTATATGTAGTTCAACTGTACTTTATTGTAGATACATATCCTTTTTTTGAGCGCTGCTTAATTTCTCGAATCTAATGCTTCCTTAGATGGAAAATAATTTTTCGTAGTGCGATTGTCGCCCAGGATTGATATTCGGTTGACATTTCATTCAATTGATATTCGATTACTGTGCTGCTTGTTATCTTTTTACTTCATAAAAAATTAACAGTTTTATAATTTTACGCTCTTTAATTTATTTTAGACAATAGTGATAGCAACTCGTAGTGATTTTCAAGGTAATCAGCTACTGATATCAAGGTCAGGAATTAATTAGTAGAGTGGATAATGAATATCCTATTGGTTTTATCATCATTGCTCGGTCCCACTATAGAGGCCGGAGTGATTCTCTTCTGTTGCTACAGCGCATAATTTTCCATTTTCCGCGAAATATGAAAACTCCAGTTGAATTTGGCCAATTAATTTTTTCTATAAAAAACACATTTCTATTCAATTCTCGTCTCCGAATGTGCCCCACGTGTATTCCCGCGTTTAAAAACCAAGGTTCCGAAGCTCATAAACCTTCATTATTCCATTGCCAACTTCAAAACGCTCAATCTGTCATTCATATCAACTTCCTGGCTATCTATGCTGTCAATCCAAATGTTTAGGTGGGCCTCTCCGAAGGAGTTGGGCGGAATTCCAGCATATTTTGATGCAGCTATGTTTTTGATCGTAAAAATAGTCTCGAAATTCGCAATGACACTTTCCCACCCTTTATATTTAAGGTTTTTATTATTATTATAAATAATAATGAAAAATCAAAGTGGTTGGAGCGCTTTTATTACGTACAGATTTGCGTGAAACGTTTCATACGTACTTATTAGGGACATCTACGTACTTATAGATAAAAGTAAAAAAAAATGCATTTTACCGATTTCGTTCGATTTTTGCAATTCAATAATATTTTTACACGTCGCATAATGGCTCATTGAATGTATTTCATAATAATTCGATTACATACGTACATATTTTATCCCAAACGAGTAAAATATACATTCAGTATTATCATAATGGTTTCTAAGAAACATAAGGTGTCTCACAGAGTCAAAGGTTCGTAAAAGGATATTTAAACATATTTTTCACCTAAATTTCTAATGCAGAATTCAAGTCATAGCTTTCAAGGCATAGTAGGCAAAAAATAATGTGAACTATATATCTTATATCATTTCCATTGATTATAACGTGTATGGTGAGTTCCACAGATATGGGTACTCAAGAAATGTGGCCCTAGAATGTTTTTTTAATTACTTGAAAAATTATTAAAATGTGCACCTAACGACCTACGATTACTGCATCTGCCACCTTGAAGTCTGTTATGTTGGCAGCGTTGATTACCATGTGCTGTATCCCCCCCCCCCCCTGTCCTCAGCTCCTTCGAGGACCCCTCCTTGACGTCACGCTTCGCGCAAGCGGCTGCCAGGAAGTTTCGCTTCCAGTACATTTTGCTGCGTAGTTTGATTTCTTCACTCGTCTCTATTTCCCAGTACGAGCAGGGAATAGAATGGGATGGTTCAGTTCCATAAGGCCCTATAGTATACGTTTCTTTAAGAGGCCCGATAAGGTTAAGGTTTCTATACCCTGATACGAGTCCCCATCCTTCCCTTGATGCCTTCTCCTTCCACCCACCCTCATCTGACCCTGAAGCTGATCGTCTATCTGCCAAAGTCGTCCCCATTTCCTTATGTATCTCAACTGCTCTGCTAATGCGCTAAAGAGCTCCTTCGAACCTGCTCAAGCTGGGTTCAAGTGGACGAAAAACGACGTGGGAAGAGGAGCGCGGAAAAGAGGAAAACGCGGAAAACGAACGAGCGGAAAATTGGGATGGCTTCACATGGACACGGAACTGCGGAAATCGGCGAGTAAACATGGCGGGTCGGCTCATTCTCATCGAGAAGCATTAACTCTGATTAACTTAAGAACAGCACCTGATTTGGAAGTGATGGCGTTAAAAATAAATATAATAGTTATTCAAGAAAATATATCATTATCATGTGCCGAAAGGGGTCGTGCATAAACTACGTTACCAACTTAGGGGGGGGAGGGGTCCCCTAAAACCTACGGAGGGTAACGAGGGGGAGGGGGAGTGAACACTCAAAGTAACGTAGCTGTTACAATGCGCCTGTTTACGTTTCTTACTCGTCAACATCGCGTCGACAATACAACAGAGTTTAGTACGAGGAAGGGTGCGCGGGGTGTTTCTTACACCTCAAGCTTCTGCTTTGACTCAATGTAACTGAAACATTGCCCCTACAATGTTGTAAGTCTTCATACCATCAAATTGTTTACATTTTAAGCTTCTCGCGGGTTAAATAGCGACATCGAGACAACGCTTTTCAAGGCCGCAGTCAGAAATGTTGGGAGGGGAGAGAAGAAAGTAGATGAGCACAACACTTTGCGCCGTGGTTCATGGTTGATTTTTAGAATTTCAAAACAAATATTACTTGTTCCAAATGAGATTTCATAGTTCTATTATATCTAGTTTGGCTACTTTATTTGTCTTATTTCAACCTATTCCTAAAAATAAACTCACTCAATAATTGAGAAAATATTTTTGAATTGAAAGTTTCATTTGTATATACAACGTTAGATTTTATCATGTAAGGGGGGAGGGGTTAGTAAAAATACTACTATTGTCAACGAAGGGGGGAGGCGGTAACAAATCACCGAAAACGGTAACTTAGTTTTTGCACGATCCCTAAGTGGTATTTTTATATATTAAGAATGGCATAACAATGAATCGCTTAATAATCGAAAATTAATGATGTGGCTTAAAATGTTAATTCGAGGCATGATCGTCAAGATATTTTCCTGATACTTAAAAGTTGAGGATTACTGAGAATACGCCAATTATACTAAGTCAATTCATATGCCCTTATAAATATTCTTCTCAAAATCCTGTTATTTCCATGAGGGGAAGTGCATATTTTTCAATACTTAGTTCCCTTTGAAATTAAATATTTGACGTTTTTAATCGAATTATTGTAAAGATGTAGGTATGAGTAAGTTTTGCATTATTTAACGACATCATACATTGGAACAAACATTGGATAATTGATTTACGTCAGAGTGAATGTACTCGGCTGTGTCATAGAGTTAAATGAGTTGAAGTGAGTGGCACTGAATAATTTAGTTCATTACTTTATGAATTAAAATTATGCTATACATTTTATCATAAAACATGCATTTATTATGCTGTCTCTTTTTTTAAAGACTTCTTAGTTTCTAGTTTGAAAAAAATAGTTTTCTGGCAAACACGGCGGATGTGGTTGTTCTATTGTTTTAGACGTCGCATTCAGATCGCGAAAAGTGGAAAATGTTTAAAAATTCTAACCGCCCGCTCCGCCAGCAGTTTCTCCGCACCTTCGCTTTCCACTCACCTGTGTTTGGCTAGACTTGTTCCATCTTCCGCATTCGGAGTCGTTTTCCGTCCACTTCACTATGCTGAGTCGAACGAGTCAGCTCCATTTGACTACTCTTGGGGGATGAACGCTGAGATAGTTCGAGAAACCTAGTCCTCCCCTCTACGAAATGATAGTCGAGAGGCCAACAGTACATCACTCCCGCGCAAAGCCCTCGAACCTCGTTGAGTTCGGTTAATACGGAATGCAGACCTTGAATCAAGGTTCGGACCTCCAATAACCATGCTAATGACTTCTAATTTTAGTTTCGCTTCGACTCTAGTATTGGTTACCTAGAAACTTTTGTGCCGATTTATAGTATACTAAAGCCAAGTTTTATAATGTCCGGTTAACGTTAACCGCAACATGACGTAGCCTTCACATTATTTTTATGTTAAATATTGATTAGGATTTTGTTTATTTCATCTGTCGGTTAGTTGACATGAACGTCATCGATGGTAGAACGTATTAGAATCTGTTTTCTTAACGAGAGAATATCAAACCAGATAATCAGGGAATCGATTATATATGCATTATTTGTATTGACGTACCAAATATCTTATTTTTAAATGCTTTTATTCAACTCCCAAATCAATTATGATTAATTAGGATTAAAATGTATTTTACAATGCCATTTTTCTCATGACATGCTATGTATCTTACTTACTACTTACTTTACTTCCTCGGTACTACAGCCCGCTATGGGCTTTGGCCTCCCTCAAGACGCCTGTCCATTCTCTCCTGTTCTGCACTTTCTCCCACCATCTGACGATCTTCATAGCCTTTACGTCTTCTTCCACATCCTGCATCCATTTTGTCCTTGGTCTTCCTCTTTTTCTCTTTCCATCCATATTTCCATGTAGAAGCTTCTTAGGCATCCTTTCTTCACTCATTCTTTCTACATGACCTAGCCAAGCTAACCGTTGGGTCTTCACAAATCTCACTATGTCTTTGCCTCGGATAATATTTTCTATATCCCTGTTTGTTCTTATCCTCCAAGTTACCCCTTTTATCACGGGGCCATATATCCTTCGCAAAACCTTCCGTTCAAATATCCGCAGAGCTTGCTCATTTCCAGCGGAGATGGTCCACGTTTCTGCTCCGTATGTCACGACCGGTCTGATAAGTGTCTTATAGATCTTGACTTTTATCTCCTTAGATAGAAGAGTTGACTTCAGGAGCTTAATATTAGCAAAGTAAGCCCTATTTCCAGCCATTTTCCTCTTGTTGATCTCTTCTGTCATTGAGTTCTTACTGTTTAAATTAGTACCGAGGTAACTGAAATATTTTACATTTTCAAAGCTGTACTGCCCAAATGTAACGTTTTGAGTCCATCTTCTGTCTTCCGTGGCCGACATTTTCATGTATTTCGTTTTTCTCTCAATGATTCTGAGCCCTATAACTCTTCTGTTCTAAAATTTTGGATATTTCTTTCAGAGAATCCACACTCCGTGCCATTAGAACTATGTCGTCAGCATAGGCATAGGCCTGAGTAGATTTAATACTCAATTGTTCCCTCTAACCTCAGTTATTTCATGGCTTCATGTAGACACAGATTAAATAGTACTGCAGATAGAGAATCTCCTTGTCTTACTCCAGTTGTTGCTGGAGATCTATCGATGTATCTTACTTACTTCTACCCAAATCTTACCCTATTCCATTCCTGGTCCCATTATGTTTCCCACCTCAATTCTTTTCATTTATTAAGCTTTATTCTCTTTTCCCCACTCACTAAACTTGTTCCCTACACCAAAACCACCCAAAAAACCTCGTCCTTTAACTATTACCTCTTTCCACCCATACTATTGCCATCTTTGCTATCAAGACACTTTATCTAAATATGCGTTCTAACTCATTGTCCATTAAAATAATTCTTAAAATTCCTCTGTTATCATACTCGCTAGTTCAGAGGCCTATATATTATTTTTCTTGCCAAACTTTAATTCGGGGTTTCAGAAGTATATAATACTTCGGATATGATGCTCTTCTGGTAAATGGCTGATTTAAAGAGCTCTTGGGCTTCGCTCCGGGTCATCTTTTCCATCGTCTTCAGGCCTGATGGATCATATTACGGATAAATTCATTAACCTTGAAGACGATGGGAAATCCTTTGAAACGTCGTGTCGGCCGCCAGGCCGAAAACCTGCCTTTGGACACCATGAAAGTCCTGACCCGGTGTGAAGCCCAAGAGCTCTTTACATTATATAATGTTTCATATCAAAATCTACGGAAATCATTTTTACATCTTCATTCAAGGTTGTACTCTAACTCCTTCCATTTTTTGTGCGTATTGGTTGACAAAAAGTAATTACTATAGTGTTTTGGCTGATTAATGCTTGAATAACGGAAAATCAAATTGACTTAATCACTTCCCCTCCTACTTGAAATCTTACTTCTAGCTCTTCCTATGATTTCATCAACATTTCCTCCAAATATAAGTTGAATAATGCAGATAATTACATGCAAGCATATCTCACCCAGATCATGTCCACCCTGTTTCTACATCAGCTACTTTTACTTGAGCTGTCTGATGAGACGTTGTTTTCTCCCATCAAGTTCTCATTTCTACTATTTTCCTCACTCACTAAACTTGTTCCCTCGACCAAAACCACCCAAAAAACCTTGTCCTTCAACTATTACCTCTTTCCACCCATACTATTGGCATCCTTTTCTCAAGACATTTTATCCAAATATGCGTTCTACCTAATTGTCCATTGTTTGTCGCTCTATTTCTTTACCTATTATTCATTACTCTTAGGGCATCTACCCGCACTGGATTTAGAATATTTTTGAATTTTCGAAAAAGACCCCTTATAAATAATACCATACTGTAGCCAATTGAGACCTTTAGCGCTAGGCTGTCAAATTGTGTCATGAGCACCCGCCCAGGAAAAACTTTCGGAAGTTTTTTCCCCGTACATGTCCGCACTGGACTTCAGAGAGTTCGTCGAAAGAGAACACAACGCAATACACTGCACCCCGTTTAACATAACTCCTCTGTATGAGAGCTGGTTCCATTATAGATATTTAATAATATGCGTACAGGTCCGCGCTGGACTTAAAATATTTTTCAATTGTCATGAAAAAACAAAAACCCGTTATTATTAAAAATATGCATACTGGACTTAGATTATTTTTGATTTGCTGAGAAAAACCCGTTATAGATAATTAAATAATACATGCGTACAGGACTTCGAATATTGTAGAATTGTCGATAAAAACTCGTATAATTAAATAATATGCATACTGAGAATATTTTCGGTTGGTCGATAAAAACCCGTTATAAATAAACAATATGCGTACTGGACTTAAAATATTTTCGAAATGTCGAGAAAAACTCATTATAGATAATTAAATAATATACATATGCGTACAGGACTTCGAATATTGTAGAATTGTCGATAAAAACTCGTATAATTAAATAATATGCGTTCTGAGAATATTTTCGGTTGGTCGATAAAAACCCGTTATACATAAACAATATGCGTACTAGACTTATAATATTTTTGAATTGTCGAGAAAAACCCGTTATAATTAAACATTTTGTGTCATGGACATAGAATATTTGTCAACTGCCGAGAGAAACCCTTTATAAATGAATAAATAATGCGCGTACAGGAGTTAGAATATATTTGGGGGAAAACCCATTATAGATAATGAAATAATTCACGTAAAAGACAAAATATTTTTGAATTTTTTAAAAGCACCATTGTCAACTGTAAGTTAGCTAAGGTTAAGGTTAGCTAAGGTTAAGGTTAGCTAAGGTTAACTGTAGTCAGCACCGGATGTCCCTTCCCTGGAGTCTAAAATGGAGGTGGTTGACACCGATTTCTTCTCCGAGAACATAGACATTTTGGCTCTTTTTCCCTTGACAAGGATCGCGCGCGCGCTCGCAGTAAAGGGCACAAAACTATATCGCTCGCTGCGCTCTCGATTGGTAATGTTCTTCAAAATCGCTTCAATTCCATCTAATAATCTAGAGTAAGGCCTTTTACGTAAGACAGTTGGTAGCTTAGGAGAGCAACCCGGTGCTAGGATCACTATTTCGCGTATTCGTTAACTTTTGTTTGCAACATTACACAAAATAAATGAATTACAGCCAAAGGTAGAGCTAAACATTCATTACATTTTCCACTATTATTATTATGAAATTTATACTTGCCCGTTGCACTCACATGCTGCACTGCCACTTGAATGCGGCAGAGGATTTTTTCCTCTTTTTTCCATGTAAATATCTTCTCTAGGCACGTGGATTTCACGAGTTCATTATTCGCGAATACGAATACGGAAAGCTCACGAGTATATCACCCTCATTCAGTGGAAATCACTCATACCCCCTCAAAACCACCTTTATTTCCCAAGGGTACCAATTCTGCTTCAAGGCGGCACGGGATATTTCGCTTTTTCCACGTAAATGTCTTCCCTGATTCTATCATTCACGAATACATCACCCTTATTATGCGAAAATAAACCTCTCGAAATGACACCTTTATCAAACTAGGGCACTAATTCTGCTTCTAGGTGGTACGGGAAATTTAGTTTTTTCCCGCAAATATATTCCCTTAACTCTACCATTCACTAATATATCATCCTCATCTTGTTGAAATCAACCAATTTTGGTAATGATCTGGTATATAGATATTATTTTATCGGCGGAAGATATAAACGTAAAATTTTTCGCTCGCCTGAATCTCGCATTCGCAGGAACGTCTTGGATCAAACACCTACGACGAAAGTCTGGCAACACTGAGGAATGCCTCGAAAACCGCAAATATTCTAAATCCGTAGTGGAACTTACTTCACTCGGAGCGGAGTATAGTGTTGACGGACGCGATAACTCTTCTGCCAAAGATCATGATGAGGAGCCCCGTCGTTCAGCTCACTGGAAGGAAGGGGCTTTTGACTTGTTCTTCCAACCCACAAGAATTTGACTGAGGCCTCCACATTTCTCTAAGCGCGATGGGACTTTCCTCTCCGGTGCAGCGGTCATTCGAAAACTTATGCGTCATTCACAACAGCAGAGCACTCCAACGCGTCGGAGCTCCACTCATTGTCAGACTTACTGGTGACTACTACCACTTCGAGGTCCACATCGATGGTCGGACAAGCAGATTAGACTGCGCAATCGGAGATTTATTTCTTTAGTACATTAGTAAATACCTTATTTAAAAAAATAGAAAATTCATTTGAAAAAGAGGGAAAAACTAACTGTTTGATATGAACACTGATGAAACTATGTAAGTTATTATTATAATCAGGATATATAACCCCAAACCCTTTTTGTCATGGACTAATTTGGATATATAAATATGGATTATAACTGGTAACAGAATATAACGGCCTATATACGGTTAATGATCTCATTAGCCCGTCATTCAGTGTTTTGAAAATAAAATTGTGCAAGTTGTGTCTTGAATTAAAGTATCGTAGAAGTTGAAAATAATACTGGCGGGCATGTAGTATAAAAAATTTTAATGCCTACCTAAATGATATTTTATGAGCAAGTATAACCCCGCGCTACCGAAACAGTAAACTTGAAATGTTGAACAACACAACTTCCACACTACGCACAGGAAAATTGTAGATTAACGAAGAAAAACTGAATGAAAACCGATAAAAAGACATTGTGATGAGTATTTTACCCTTCTTCGGGCTTTTGGTCTCTGATATCATTCAATTAAGATTATGAATGACTTTAAATAAATTTATTTTCGTAATTTCATTAACATGGATAGTAACACATAATTGTCATTAGTTTTCTTTAGCAGCCTCTGGTGCGTCTTTATCCACGGCTGCCCTGAAAGGATGAGGAAAATTGTCATGTTGCCAATATTAAAATTAAAACTTATTAATTAATTATTAAAACTTTTCTACACCAACAAATTACCATGCACGCCACCACTAGGGTGTGTGGCACGGGGTGATTCCCCACCAGAGGCATGCAGCACTCGTCCCAGTTCAAATCAGGACCTCGCACGTTCCCCAGGCCGCCAGGTACAGACCAAAAAGCAGTCTAGAAGAACAGTTCGCACTATCAAATCAGTCAAATCAGATACTGGGATAGTGCTGCTTAAATGAACATGCAAACACGCAGTATATTGTTTAAGAGACAAATACTGGTTAATATTGCCGATACTTTAATTTGTGAATGCTACGAGATACTACTTCATGCGGAGAACAAAATAATGCAGGGCATTGCAAACGAGGTGGTGTTAGTAATGATGCTATATTAGTAAACACAAGTGAAAATTCTACTCTACCTCGTGAGGATGGGAGTTTCATATGATTGATCTATCGCAACTATTATGATTTCTTATTGTACGCGGAAAAAATTACATTTTAAATCTATCGATTCTGCAGGCTATTTCCTTTATCTTATTCCTACGATCGAAACGACCACCGTATTACGTCGGCTCTAGCAAAATATGTTGAACGTCCGGTAAAAATTATTCTACTTCAAACTGGAGCAAAATACTTAACAATATTTCTCCCTTAGATCAGTTAGAAATTACCACCCTAATGCTTCAACAATTCGGTAACACTGATAAATTTATCGTAACAACTTATTACGAATGTTGTCGCTCTCCACTGTATTCGATCTATTACTGAGACTAGTCCTACTTCGTTACGGTCCCATATACTAGCGGCATACTCCAAGTGAGGTCTCACGAGTGAAAAATAACATTGCTCTTTCAACTTCTCGTCACATTTTCTTAGTATTCTTATAATAAATCCCAATTTGCGACTAGCCTGTCCGCAGATTTCCCGAACGTGTTTCCCCCAAGACAGGTCCTGAGTAAGGTGTGACCCTAAGTATTGCACTGATTCTATATTTAATAAGTAGTTTTGATTGTGCACGCCTCGTTGACCGAGTTTTTTTTCCAAAAATTCATAACGCATTTTTAAACATTCAATTCTCACTGCACCATTCATTTATAGCATCTAGTTCTTCTTGTTACGCAAATCCTGTCAGACTCATAGCTTAGATCCCTGTTCAACGCTGTGTCATTTGCGAAGAGGCAAGTTTTGCTCGTAACAACGGTAGTGTTGTCATTATTATGCAAAAGAAATAATAAGGGACCGATGACGCTTTTCTAGGGTATACCTGATATTACTTTCACTGCATCTGAACTAACGCCATCTAGAGCTACCCTCTGTTCGCGGTCGGCTAAGAACTCTTATCCAACACATTACGTCTTGGTGTATTCCATGAGCTTTCAACTTAACGAGTAGCTTCGAGTGAGGGACTTAATTGAAAGTTTTTTTTTTTTTAATATAGAAATGTTGCGTCTACTTGGACGAGCCTTTCGCCCGAGGAAAAAATATCGTGAAGAAAGAGGGCCACCTGGGTTTCGCAAGGCCTTCTTTTCTGGAAATCGTGCAGATTTGCGTCGTGCGAATGGTGGGCGCGCCGCGGCAATTTTACCGCAGATATAAATTGCATTCCTATAGTTAAGGACAACGTATTTTACTAATAAAAAAGGCTGATTAAGTTGTTATAGTTGCATATTTTATTGTTTAACAATGAATGTAAATGGTTAATCATCTTAGTTCATATCTAGGTCCTGTTCATCTTCGCATATGATACATGTTATCTCTTGACGACAATGCCTCTTACATAAATTGTTATTACAACTGGCACACAATTTTTGATCTGCTATTTTTATGCCACCCGCAAATATGGCATATCCCTGGTTTAGATTCTTCAGGAACCGGTTCATCGTACTTATACTTTCATAAATGTTCTTCTATGTCTTTAGGCAAGTTCACGAGAATAGATCTTCTTTGAAGATGAACTTCCATTAGACCTAGAGCCATATTTTTCAAATAACCACACTGACGTTGCATACAGGTTGGCACTACAAGCTCGAAATACGTTAGCTACACTGTGCCGTCTCGGGCTACTATGACAAATTTCGTGTATGCCACACCATATTCAATAGGGGAAGTCACCACGGTCGGGGAGTCCGGCGCACGACCACCTTGCATCACGCATGCGCACTGGAGAGAGGTCTTCTCGCCGAGCAGAGAGCTCGCGGTCAGACCCCGTCGGAGTAGGTTCACTTCTTGCTCTAAAATTGTCGACTCTGTTGACTGTCGGGTTGCCTCACATTTTATACGCTCAGGGCGTTGCCACGCCCTGAGCGTATAAAATTTGTATCGATTGCATGAGAGATCACTTGCAGTGAGCTCTCTCAATGCAGCAGTCTCTGCATTCTAAAGATGATTTTATTGCAGCACACATCCTGGACACACTACTCTCATTACAGTACGTGACACAGACGCGTGGGTAGACAGTGGCGCCAAAATACTGGCAATGAAACAAAATTCAGACTCACTGCTGCCAACCTCGAAATGCAAACATATATAATAAATGACATACGCAAATATACAACACTCCCCTCTTTGCGTTGTCATCAATCAAAAATAAAAAATCTCAAATAATATGAATTCACAGTTATCAAATTACATACTCAAGGCTCAATAATATCAATCACTGCAAAACATGAATGCTCTACTCTAAAATACATTTACAACAGGTTCATAGCTTTCCTGAAGCCTTCAGTCTTTGGTCCGTTAAGCGATTTTGTAAATAAATCAGCAACATTTTCGTTGCTACACACATATTCAAAACTTAAAATATTCTTTTCCACATAGTCTCTACAAAAATTAAACTTAATATCTAAATGCTTGGATAGTTCAGTATCCCCATCATGTTTCGTCAGCCAAATTGCACTTGCATTGTCGCACTTAACAACAAAGGGGTTTCTCATATACCTTTCTTGGCCTAATTCAGTCAAAATTTACTTTAGCCATAGTGCTTCCTTGGCAGCTTCGAACATCGATACATATTCTGCCTCACAAGTGGAACTGGCCACAGGGTCTCTCTTCTTAGGCAACCTTGAGGTCCAACTTATGGGTCCTTTAGCCAACATTGATATGTACCCACTAACAGACTTTATTTCCTTGGAGTTAGCATAATCAGAATCACAAAACATCTCAATAGGGGTATCAGTACATACAAATGTTAATTTTACATTACACGTTCTTTTTAAATACAACATAATATGTTTAAAATCCTGCCAGTCTCTCAGTGTTGGGTCATTATTTTTATGGCTTGCCTTACAAACTGCATAATAACTGTCCGGTCGGGTTGTAGTTGCTACATACAATACTTGTAGCATGCCTACAGACTTTCTGTACTGCCATCATACTTCACATCACTTGAAACCAGTCCATCATCCCTAGTAATTTCCAGTGGAGATGACCTACCCTTTCCTTCTTCAAGTCTAAATTCCCGCAAAATTCGCAAAATTTAGTCAGATTGATGAACTAACTTGGTTTCCGATTGGTATTCAACATTCATCGAAAGGAAATGGGTCATATTCCCCAAAATCTCAAACTTAACCTCTAATTCTCTTTTGAACCAGTCCACTGTCTTTCTCACCCCAGCAAGCCAAGTCATCTACATAGACTCATATAATAGATTTTTGCTTGCACTAACATACAAACATGGATCTATTACAATTTTTCTCAGGACTAGTTCTTGCAAAATTGCATTTAATGTTGAATACCAACCTCTTGCACTTTATAAAACAAAGTTTTTAAAAGCTTACACACTTTCCCCTCTTCAGCTTCAAAGAACTTTGGCTGATGCATATACACATCTTCAGTCAAATTACTATGCCAATAAGCAGTTAAAACGTCAATGTGCTCCTGTACCCATCTGTTCTGAACTGTAAGTGCCATCATTAACCTAATGGTCTTTCTCTTAATTACGGGGGCATAAGTCTCGTCAATATCCATTCTACGCACCTGCGAAACGTCCTGGGCAACCAAACGTGCTTTAAATCTGTCCACACTGCCATCAGGGTTTCTCTTGAACCTCAGAACCCACTTGCAACCAAGTATGTTCTTACTAATGGGCCTGTCAACTAGAATATAAGTGCCCTTACTCTGAATACTTTGTAATTCATCCCTCATGGCGCTTCTCCATTCATCAGCATACTCTCCACTTAGTGCCTCCTCTACACTCAATGGTTCCTCTATAAAGTCTGTCATGTTAGCTGAAAAATTGCAACAATGGCAAGTTTTTAATTTATGCACCCTTGTACTTCTGCGCAAAATGACCTCTTCATTCTCAACAGTAGGGTCATTCTCAACAGTGTTGGTTATATCCTCTACATTCTCAATGTTATCAACATTCCTGCCAATATCAATACTCACATTTTCACTATCAGTAACATTCTCATCACGAAAATCCCCATCTACATCCTCATCAGAATCTGATAGAGTGAGCACTTCTGATCTGACAGTATTAATGTCGTTTTTCTCTCTCAAAAAACCATCAAAAACCTTGCTACAGTATTCCCCACCTCCATCAATTTGTAAACATTTTAATTTTAAACCATGCAACCTTTCCATTTCTACTTTATATTTTTTTAAATTTTTGCAAAGCCTCGTCTTTTGTCTTCAAACAGTTAACGACAACAAACCTAGAGTAATCATCAATAAAACTCATTAAATATTTTGCACCACAATTTGATCTAGTCGGGAATGTCATGAGATCACTATGCTCCTAATTGCTGACTAGATTTCCTATCACTTTTCTTTGATGCAGTACTATTAGTCATTTTTCTTGCAATGCAAATTTCACAATCCTTTTCGTTGTTCACGCTCAATTTCTCTAGACCTGGAATCTGTTTTATTGCATCTAGATGCAGATGTCCCAGCCTTTGATACCATAAATCTGTACTCGCAGCCTTTAATGCCACCGCCTCTATTTCTGACTCACTATCATTCTGAATATCATCCCGATTGCGATCAACATGAACGAGACATGCCTGACTCGTATGGAAAGCATCTCCCTCCAAGGCATACAACCCTTCATGCACATACGCAGTGAACACTATATCATTAGCATAAATACCAGTTGCACAATCTTTGCTAAACAACACATCCACGCCATGCTTAGCCAACCTTGCCACAGAAATTAAATTGAAGTTCAAATCAGGTACAAACAATACATTTCTAATTTCAAGCGTATTATTACCACAATTATCAGTCAAATTAAGCTTAACCGTTCCTCTACCATGAACTTTAATTATACTGTTTCCAAGTGTTAAACTTCCACCACCCGGAGAGAATGTTGTAAACAATTCCCTTTTTGAAGTCATATGTTCAATAGCTGCTGAATATAAAAACCATACTTGAGAATTTTTCACTGCTGACATAGCTCACTGATACAACTGATAGTTTTACCCTTTGACTGCTTATCACCCGTTCTTCTATCATTCTTATTTGCAACCTCACATACCTTATATTACCTTGGCTGCTGATGTGGGCTGATTCCTTCTCAAGTTTTCCCTGGGCTGCAATTTCCTCTCTCTGGTTACGAGCGCCAGCTGATTGGTCCCCTCTGCTACATTCACTTGCAGTCTCCGCCTCTCTTCATCCAAGAGTCGTCCCTTTACCTTCCGTGTTGTATGGCTCTGCTCTTGAAGGACGTTCTGTACAAAAATGTCGTAATCCTCCAATGGAAGTCCAACAAGTAGATAATTTGCGATCACTTCGTCGTTGAATTCGATCTCTCCTCTCTGTACTTTCTTATTCAGCCTCTGGATTGAGGCTGCATACTCTTGCATGCTCACGTCATGCGTTTTTGTAACATTCACCATCTCTTTCAACGCCTGCAGTGCATGGTACTTGTCGACGTTACGTAAATTTCCTCGAGAATATCCCATTCCTGCTTTGCGCGCGTACATTCTTCGATATCCAACAGAAAATCATCTCCCACGGTTGTATACAGAACCGAAAGAGCCTTCCTATCCAATCGCGAGTTGTCAACATTAAGCTCTGTATCATCGAACCCAGTGCCCACAGCATTCCAACAATTTGTATCAATTAAATGAGCTTTCACTCGCAACTTCCATGCGAAGTAATTGCCGTTAGATAATTTCGAAATATGTACATAGTCACGATCATCCGCAGCCTCCGCCATCATCAATCTTGTCGTCGCACAATCACAAATTAAGCTGCAATACCGCGATCTCGCACTCACAAATCAATCAATTACGTTCTGGGCCCATAACCTATTGTTTTAGTTAATTAGCGCGGTGAAATAACAGTCTCTGCATTCTAAAGATGAGTTTATTGCAGCACACATCCTGCACACACACAACTCTCATTACATTACATGACACAGCGGCATAGTAGCGTGGGTAGACAGTGGTGCCAAAATACAGGCAATGAAACAAAATTCAGGCAGTAAAACAAAATTCAGACTCACTGCTGCCAACCTCGAAATGCAAACATACATAATAAATGACATACGCAAATATACAACAAGGGCCATATCCAGAAACCTCGCTATAGCATTATCTCCGCTGTATACGTCATCCACGGCTGCTATAGCGGGAACGGCGCGCTGCAGTATGACCCAAACGCGTGCTGCAAGAAGTAGCGAACCCCAGACCAATGGTACTAACTACCATTCACCAAGCAATGCTGTTGCTTGGTGAATGGTAGTTAGTACCAAGCATGCAGAGAGTTGCTGTTGCGGGATTTCTGGATATCGTGTTGCGGAGATTCTGCTATACGTTCAGCGAGGTTTCTGGATACGGCCCATAGCACGACCACCGAGATAGATGTATCTAGGGGGCCGTGCCCATAGTCACGGAGCGCCCACCATAACACATCGGGCTGAACTTTTTCTACAAAAATGAGCTCTTTCCATTTTAGACTTGCTATGGGAAAAGCCGATTCGATAACGAGAAAATTGGATTGCGTTGCTTCCCGCAGTGAATTCAGTTCAAAGTCAGCTTTCTAACATGCGTAAACGAAGTCGAGAGTTTGGCCGATATTTGGTCCCACTTGATTAAGAAGGAATCTTATGAAGTGTAGCCGAAAATTCTCAGTCGCCAGAGACGGCCCAGATAGACAACGCATGTTTATCTTCGAACACCGATCTCTATGATCCGCTAGCGTAGTTTTTCACGATACTAAATCACGTGACTGTTCAAATAGAATATAACCAAATAGAACAAAGTAAAAATTAAACCAAAATAAAGGGATGAAAAACTTCGATTTTTCTACGGGAAAATGATGAATAAAATGCATTTATTATCAGTTCATGAATTTTTATTGCCTCCTCAATGGGTTTGTTCAAACGGCGAGCGCCGTCTCCGTATTTTGCCGTAATAAAACATCGCCTCCTTATACGCACCATGCATTCAGGACTATTTTAAAAAATTAATTAAATAATATGTGTACAGGACATTTAAACATTTGAATTGTCGTGAAAGTCCAACAAAAATTAAATAAATAGGCGTATTATATATTTAATACATTAGAATTGTCAAGAAAATACCTTTATGATTAAATACAATGCGTATTGGACTTGTTCAATGGATGCTGGACTGAGTAAAACTCATAATAATAAAATTATATACGAACTGGACTTAATTTTTTTTTTCTACACAACAATTGACAATTCTAAGATTTTCTGTTATAATTAAATAATATGCCTCCTGGATATTTATGACATTAGAATTGCCAAGAAATACCCGTTATGAATAAATGCAATTCTTACTGGACGTAGAATATTTTATAAAATCGGAGAAAACCAGTTTAAATAAAATAATATGCAAACTGAAGGTAGAATATTTTACAATTTCCGAGAAAAACACCGATAATTAAATAACATACGTACTGTACATAAATGAATTTTATTTTTCAATGCGAATAAATTAGTTAATAATAAAGTTTTTGTTAATAAGGTTTTTAGTTAATAATGTGTGTACTAGACATTTAAGCATTAGATTTGTAGAGAAAGTCCCGTTCTTACTAAATAATATGCGTTCTGGATATTTAATACTTTAGGTTTGACAAGAAAAACCCGTTATGATTAAAACAACGAGTACTGGACATTTGCATATTTAGAACTGCGGTAAAAACACTCCGTATTTTTAAATGAAATGCGTACTGGAATTAGAACAACTTAGAATTGCCGAGAAAAACCCGTCATAATTAAATAATATGCGTACTAAACTTAGAATGCCATAGAATTGCCGAGAACAACCCGTTAACATTAAATAATATGCGTACCGGATAATTATCACATTAGAATTGCCAAGAAAAACCCGTTGTGAATAAACAATGAGTACTTCGCTAGGCCGAAAACCTGCCTTTGGACACTATGGAAGACCTGACCCGGTTAAAATATTTTTCAATTATCGAGAAGAACCAAAAACCCGTTATTATTAATAAAATATGCGTACTGGACTTAGAATATTTTCGAATTGTCGAGAAAAACCCGTTATAATTAAATATTTTGCGTCCTGGACATAGAATATTTGTTAATTGCCGAGAAAAACCCATTATAGATAAATAAATAATGCGCGTACAGGAGTTAGAATATTTTTGGGGGGAAACCCATTATAGATAATGAAATAACTCACGTTAGAGACAACATATTTTTGAATTTTTGATAAGCACTAATTCAGGGTTAACTGTAGTCAGCACCGGATGTCCCTTCTCTAGGATCTAAAATGGAGGTGGTTGACACAGATTTCTTCTCCGAAAACATAGACATTTTTGCCCTTTTGCCCTTGACAAGGAGCGCACGCTCGCAGTGAAGGTCAAAAAACTATATCGCTCGCTGCGCTCTCGATTGGTAATGTTCTTCGAAATCGCTTCTATTCCATCTTATAATCTAGTGTAAGGCCTGTTGTGTAAGGAAGTTGGTAGCTATGGAGAGCAACCCGGTGCTAGGATCACAATTTCGCGTATTCGTTAAATTTTTGTCTGCAACAAAAGAAAAAATAAATGAATTACAGCCAAAGGTAGAGATAAACATTCATTACATTTTCCACTATTATTATTATGAAATTTATACTTGCCCGATGCATTCACATGCTGCACTGTCACTTACATGCGGCAGTGGACTTTTTCCTCTTTTTTCCATGTAAATATCTTCCCTAGAAACGTGGATTTCACGAGTTCATTATTCGCGAATACGAATACGGAAAGCTCACGAGTATATCACCCTCATTCAGTGGAAATCATTCCTCCCCCCTCAAAAAAGACTTTTATTTCCCGAGGGTACCAATTCTGCATCAAGGCGGCACGGGATATTTCGCTTTTTTCACGTAAATATCTTCCCTGATTATATCATTCACGAATACATCACTCTTATTATACGGAAATATCAAATGAAATCTCGAAATGACCCCTTTATCTCACTAGGGCACTAATTCTGCTCCAAGGCGGGACGGGAAATTTAGTTTTTTTCCCGCAAATATATTCCCTTAACTCAACAATTCACAAATATATCATCCTCACCTTGTTGAAATCAACCCATTTTGCTAATGATCTGGTAAATTTTTATTATTTTATCGGCGGAAGATATAAACGTAAAATTTTTCGCTCGCCTGAATTTGCAGTTCGCAGGAACGTCTTGGATCAAACACCTACGACGAAAGTCTGGCAACACTGAGGAAAGCCTCGCAAACCGCAAATATTCTAAATCCGTAGTGAAACTTACTTCACTCGGAGTGGAATAATATGGTGTTGACGGACGCGATAACTCTTCAGTGAAAGATCATGATTAGAAGCCCCGTCGTTCAGCTCACTGGAAGGAAGTGGCTTTTGACTTGTTCTTCCAACCCACAAGAATTTGACTGAGTCCTCTACATTTCTCTAAGCGCGATGAGTCTTTCCTCTCCGTTGCAGCGGTTATTCGAAAACTTATGCGTCATTCACAACAGCAGAGCACTCCAACGCGTCGGAGCTCCACTCATGGACTGGGTGACTACTACCACGTAGAGGTCCACATCGATGGTCGGACAAGCAGATTAGACTGCACAATCGGAGATTTATTTCTCTATTTATGGCGAATTATCGCATTTTCTGAGGATTATTACCACCAAATTGGATTTAGATAGAATTCGCCTTCTATTTAAAATGTGGTTTTTGAAATGTAAACTTCTTTTGGCAAGTAGGGCACTTTGGCATGGGGGAAAAAGAGCAAACTTACCGTCAGATTCTTCTTTCCGGGGCCCCGCTGTTTCGCTGATGTTACATTTGATAAGTAGGTTTGATTGTGAACGCCTCGTTGACCGAGTTATTCTTTTTCTTAAAATTTAATTCTCCCTGCACCATTCATTTATAGCATCTAGTTCTTGTAACGCAGATCCTGTCAGACTCATTGCTTAGGTACCTGTTCAACGCTGCGTCGTCTGCGAAGAGGCAACGCTCGTAACAACGGTAGTGATGTCATTAATATGCAAACGAAATAATAAGGGACCGATGACGCTTTTCTGGGGTACAACTGATGTTACTTTCACTTCATCTGAACTAACGCCACATAGTGGGGTACGGAGGTAGCGCTCACTTTCAAAATCGTAGAACTTTTGAATGAATTGAGATATTAACGTAAATCTTTTTTTATTTGAAAGCTAAAATCCTAAGGAATAGAGGAAAAATATTTATCAAATGAAAAATAGCAATGAAAGTCTGCAGAATGTGTGCGGATATTTAATTTATTAATAAAAAATTGTTAATAACAAAAAAAATAAAAATAATATTTCCACTTGGTTAAATCTTATTATCAATGAATATGATAAAAAATAGTAATTTGTTATTTTTTTATTAAACATTTATTTTTCGCTGATTTATTTTAGTCTATTAAAAAAAATGGAAAAAATTACGGCATCCGCACACATTCTGCAGACTTTCATTGCTATTTTTCATTTGATAAATATTTTTTCTCTATTCCTTAGGATTTTAGCTTTCAAATAAAAAATGATTTACGTTAATATCTCAATTCATTCAAAAGTTCTACGATTTTGAAAGGGAGCGCTACCTCCGTACCCCACTGTGCGCCATCTAGAGCTACCCTCTGTTCGCGGTCGGCTTAGAACTCTTATTCAACACATTACGTCTTGGTGTATTCCATGAGCTTTCATTTTAACGAGTAACGTCAAATGAGGGACTTAATTGAAAGTTTTTTTTTAAATCTAGAAATGTTGCGTCTACTTGGGTGAGCCTTCCGCCCGAGGAAAAAATATCGTGAAGAAAGCGGGCCACCTTGGTTTCGCAAGGCCTTCTTTTCTGGAATTCGTGCTGATTTTGCGTTTAAACAAGTTTTGATTATTCAAATACCCCATAATCACTTTTGATCTTAGATCACACTTAGAATCAACAGAGCCGCCACTAGTGTCTTTATTCCAGCTGAATCGTAGAAATCCGACATATTTGGCGCAAATGACCTCAGCGTTCCGTCGCCTCTCCTGAATAACAAACCAACCAAACCTCTCAACTCCTTTCCCCGCCGATGATTCGGTATGCCACCGACAGGATTTTCAAACAAGAATTTATCACTGAGGTCACCTCTTCTCTCGTGCAGTGTAGCGGGGTGTTTCTGATCAATTTCGACTTGCCATATCCCCACATTTTGCCCCACTTAACCATCAATAGGGAAGACTACGATGGAATCCTTCGCCACCTTGGTCATAAATCGTCCAAACTTCACCGAGCCAATATAGCAAGCACTTGGGACTGCACTTTTGAAGTGTAAACTTCTATAGTCGTACCATGCACAGAAAATTCTGCAGGCGGTAAATCGTATTCTGGGCGTGACGCTCTTTTTCTCACATCACTCTTAGCATGCCGAATGTAAACTCAAGAGAACGCACTATTTGTTACAGATAAGATGGCGTAGTGGTTAGAGTCGTCCCACGTACCGAAGGTCCCAGGTACCATTCATAGTGGTGGAGTTTTTTAACTTTTTATATTTATCAGAATATCGCCATAGAGGTTTACACTTAAGCACACCAATTCTTTTCCTGTAAAAAGGAGCTCTTATCATTTTCTACTTGCTATGGGAAATGCCGATTAGATAACGAGACAATGTGATCGCCTTGCTTCCCGCAGTGAATTCAGTTCAGTGTCTGCATTATAACGTAAGTCAACAGAAAGTTGAGAGTTAAGCAGACATTCAGTCCACTCGATTAAGGAGTATTTTGAAGCGTAGCCGAAAATTTTGTCGCCAGAGACGGCCCAGGATAGCCAACGGATTTCAAACTTCCAGTGTCGATCTGTATGAGCCTCGAGCGTATTTTGTCACGATAATTAATCACGTGATTATTCCAAAATAATATTACCTTATACAACAGTGGAAAATTAATGTACCATAAAAGTGGGATTAACAACTTCGCTTGTTCTAAGAGCAAATTATAGATAAAGTTTTTTTTCATTTACACTATTTTTGTTGCTTTCTCAATGGGTTTGTGCTATCACTAGGAAATACCTGCTCGGGCGAGCGCGGCCGTCTCCGTATTCTGCCGAAATAAATTTTCGCCTCCTCATACGTTCCATGTATACTGGAGGTTAATTTGGCTTCTGTGGCTGGTACCACGACTTTTTTTGCATTCGCCAAGAGAGCCTCGCAACACCTCGTCCACGAAATACCCGAATAACTCCCCCTCCTAAAATAATACACTATCAGAAGAACTCCTGAAGCCTTTTTAGGTTTGTTCTAAGAGTGTTAGTTATTTCTTACGCGAGGAATATAGAGAGAAATATCTTGAGTCTCCTAAGGCACGACCACCGAGAGAGTCTCTCTGGGTGGTCGTGCTTCAGGTCGTCGTGAGTCCGTTGAGTCATGCGCAAAGAGGATAATGATTGGTTGGTTCTAAACGAAACAGTAGTAAACTGGATACGTGACTTTCTGAGTGATCGTAAGCAAAAAGTAGTTCTTGACGGAATTAGCACTGATGTAGTTAAAGTGACATCAGGTGTCCCGCAAGGAAGCGTGATCGGCCCCCTTTTGTTCATTATATACATAAATGATCTATGCTCTCGAATTAGCAGTAAAATACGTTTATTTGCCGACGACGCTGTCATCTATCGTGAAATTAGTGATCACTCTGACTTTGAAACTCTGTCATCGGATTTAAACAACGTTCATGTGTGGAGCCAAGAGTGGGGACTTGAACTTAATCTGAGCAAATGCACGGCGGTACATTTCTTGCGGAGGTCGTCCAACTATTCCCATGCATATGCTGTGGATGGTGTTAACATAAAGGCGACAGATGAAGTGAAGTATCTAGGAGTTACGATAACTTCGGACCTATCGTGGGGAGCACATATAAGAAATATTTGTGGCAGAGCTCTGAAGAAGCTAGGATTCGTCAAGCGTATTGTGGGAAGATTTTCGGATGAAAAAGTAAAAGAGAGGTGCTATTTCGCCTTCGTCCGGCCACACCTTGAATATGCAGCGAGCATATGGGATCCGGTGCAGAAAGACTTAATCCGGGAACTTAATAAAATACAAAGGAAAGCTGCGCGATTCGTCAAAAACTGCTACGGGCGTACAGACAGCGTTACACAGATATTAAGCGAATTAGGCTGGGAGCCGCTAGAGACTCGGAGGTTGCGCGCTAGGCTTAGATTACTTGAACAATTGAGAATAGATATCTTTCAGAGCGACACGGAGAACATCATATTAGAACCCCACTATATTTCCTGGTCCGACAGAAACGATAAATTAAGAGAGATATTTTGCCGAACGGATAGGTATGGGAATTCGTTTTTCCCCCGAACAATAAGGGACTATGATAAATGCTAGGCGTAATTTCATTAGAGCGTTTCCCTTTTATATGTAAACGGCTGGTGTCCTAACACCCCCCGCCACACGCCTATTCAGGCGGCTTGCGGGGTAGTATGTAGATGTAGATATATTAATGAAAAAAGAAATCAACATTTTTCTACATTTTTTATTACTTTTAAATGAAATTAAATAACCAGTTTTCTTAACCAGAAAATCCCTTAGTAGGACGGTAGGAATTGAATCTGCAATTCCGCTGACCAGCGGATGAAGCTCAACTCCGACATGAAACAACGAAGTTTGGAAAGTGTTCTAGACGAGATTTCAATCCGTTTCTATCGATGAAATCAATGAGTGATTGATGATAATGAGTGATAAAATGAAGTTCGTAGATAAAATTTGAATGTGAAACATGAAAGTTTACGGAAAGGGAAGAGCAAGTTTAGGTTGGAGTACGATAGGCTTCGTCACACGATAGCTCCGCAGTAAACCTCCGCGCCATGGGCAAAAAAATAGTTCCTTCGTTGCCTTCTGTGTACCATGTGTATTCGGAAATTCTGAAGTGCAATCCTGATAGCTTTTGACTAGTGTATCGTCAGAACTAGATATGAAGATCAATGTGGGTAATCAGGGTATTTTTTTATTTTTTAATATATTTTGCATGATATTTTGCATGAGACTTCTCAGAAACATCACTCCTAAGTCAACATTTCGTTTTTAATAAATCGTCCTCTTTTTCACATAAAAGTATTCACACATGAATAGGATTGATTACAAAAAGTTATTTCAGAAATTTGAGGGTAAATTAAATGTCTATCGTCTCACAGTGATCTGAGACGAATGCGACATCTGAGACATTTGATGTTTGTGAGAGACATCTCAGAGACATTCTCTGCTACAAGGGACATATCTTTTTCCTTCTGGTCAATGATATCTCGAAACCATCACTAACCTGGTGTTTTGCATTCTGTTTCTGCGGTCATTTCACATATTTCTTCTCCCTTTAGCCCATGAGTTTATCAGTGTTATTTTGCATTCTTCTCTTACAATTTCCTTGCATATTCGATCTTTTCCTGCTCTTGCATGTTTTTCTGGTCCTCTCTAGTAATCTGTGAGTTGTCGCTCTAGTTTCAATGCCATTAGTAACAATTGGTCTTTTTATAGTTTTATATATTCTTTGTTTCTTCTATCTTTTGTTTCTTTTGCTTTATATTTACCGCTCCATATCATATCTCGTCGAGCATCTGATGCTCTTCGGTCCTTGAGTACTTGTATTATCTTTTTTTGCTGTAGCATACCTACTAAAGCTTGTAATTTTATAAGTGCGTAATTTCTATTGTGTTTACATAGTTTTTTATCTTGTCGGTTCTTTTAGCTTATGTTACAGATTTTGCTTTTCCATTAGATATATCCGTATATTATCCTGTATTTTGATCCAATTAACGCTTCAAGCCGGGAGAAGATTTAAATAAATCCTATCTCGTAGGTCGGAGGAGATACCACAGGGATTGGCAAACTTGAGGCTCTTTGGATTCGTGCGCGTGAACATTGTCGTCACGTATAAATATTTATTTAATGTTTTGAATAATTTAGTCTACTATTTGGTTGTCTGCTTGTGAACGAGAATGTGAACGAACATGTGGGAATCGGAAAAAATCTTGTTTATGCTCAGTAATATTGTATTTATATTCATACTATGTGGCAATATAGGTTTCAGTTAATTAATGTCTGATAACTGTTATCGCGATAGGAATATATTTCCTCGAACTATCACGTAATTGCAATTTAAAAACTAGTTCTCGAAGTTATAATAATCCACGGGATTGGCCATTTATATACGACTAGCACGACGCGAGATTTTTAATGTCGGGTGCGAGTATATGCGATTATAGCCGTAGGGTATATGATATTACGATATAGATTCAGTGTAGTCAGGTATATATCATGTAGGATAATAAAATGTGCTAAAAAATGCCATCGCGTGATAATAACTTACATATTATTTAAATCGTTGGTTCCTTTTCTTTATTTTGAGAGGGCAGGGAAGAGTCAGTGGAAAGGGCTTGGGAGTTTCAAGGGAGAAAGTTTTATCTGAGTAACTAGGAAAGAACCGTCTGTAAAAATATCATCAATATTAATTTTAAATATGGGATAATTTCATTGATGGCTAAAGCTAGGGAATTTTTTTTTCGTTGCCTTGACGATGTTGCACCGATAACGTTGCAGCGATGTTGCATTGATAACGTTGCAGCAACGTGGTTTTTCGGGAAATTCTAATGTTGAGGCAATGTTGAGACAACCAACATCAACGTTGTGTGCACTTGTATCTTTTCCCATTGAAACGTTGTCACAACGTTCTGGCAACGTCCTCTGCTACTAGGGAAGCGTTAATTTAACAGCCGGTGAACATCATCCTTAGTCTCATGTCAGTTATCAGCACCGTGTTATATATCGTAACCATAACAGAATATCCCATTTTAATCATGATGTGATTTAAATCCCCTTTATATTTATTGTATTGCTGGTTGTTTATATTATTTCATCGCCATTCCCTAGGACTACAACTTAGACGCGGTGGTAGGGCTTGCGCGTCTCATTGATGAGGTCGGGTGTCGTTTCCGGTAGCGGGAGAGGCAATGCCTCCGCGTTATTCATAACATGAAATCTCTGCGCAACAACGTTATCAGAGGACACAAAAACTATGAGAGAGAAAAATGAACAAAAAGAGGAGGAAAGCAGCGGTAAACAAAGGAACTTGGAACGTTTGGGATGTAGACTCCATCGTTTGGACAATGGTGAAGACTAGAATGCTAGAAAATATTTAATAGAATGGAGATAGAGAATGCATACATTTTTTGGGGCTGTGTGAGGTGAGATGAGAGGGATAGTGGGGACTATTGGAGTGATAGTTCAGGCGTTATCAATTTGAGGGGAGATGAGAGTCAACGTGCGGTGGCTATGGCATAGATGAAAAACTGGGGAAGAGCGTAGTAAAATTGAACAGGTTAGCGACAGGATACTATTGGTTGAAATGAAGGTCTCACTATAAAAAAATAGTTTAAATATGTACAGCCACTTGAAAAAGTAGACAAACCACACTGACGGTGCATACAGGTTGGCACTCTATGCTCGAAATACGTTAGCTACACTGTGCCGTCTCGGGCTACTATGACAAATTTCGTGTAAGCCACACCATATTCAGTAGGGATTGAATGCGGTTGAGCGAGATCACTTTAAGGTAAATCGTTCTTACAACCTTACTTCAGACGCTGCTGGAACGGGCTCGTTCCTAGACCCGTTGCAAAGGCCATATTCAGGGGTATAAAAAAAGTGAGTTATGTGAGTCGCTTGATTCAAATACAGATAAAAGAACGCCAATGGTGAACAAGTGGCCGATCCCCCATTTGGAAGTTAAAGGAGGAGCAGTGAAATCTACATCTACATACTACCCCGCAAGCCGCCTCAATAGGCGTTTGGCGGGGGGTGTTAGGACACCAGCCGTTTACATATAAAAAGGAAACGCTCTAATTAAATTACGCCTTGCATTTATTAAAGTCCCTTATTGTTCGGGGGAAAAACGAATTCCCATACCTATCCGTTCGGCAAAATATCTCTCTTAATTTATCGTTTCTGTCGGACCTGGAAATATAGTGGGGTTCTAATATGATGTTCTCCGTGTCGCTCTGAAATATATCTATTCTCAATTGCTCAAGTAATCTAAGACTAGCGCGCAGCCTCCGAGTCTCTAGCGGCTCCCAGCCTAATTCGTTTAACATCTGCGTAACGCTGTCTGTACGCCCGTAGCAGTTTTTGACGAATCGCGCAGCTTTCCTTTGTATTTTATTAAGTCTTTCTGCACCGGATCCCATATGCTTGCTGCATATTCAAGGTGTGGCCGGACGAAGGCGAAATAGCACCTCTCTTTTACTTTTTCATCTGAGAATCTTCCCACAATACGCTTGACGAATCCTAGCTTCCTCAGAGCTCTGTCACAAATATTTCTTATATGTGTTCCCCACGATAGGTTTGAGGTAATCGTAACTCCCAGATACTTAACTTCATCTGTCGCCTTTATCTTAACGCCATCCACAGCATATACACGGGGATAGTTGGACGACCTCCGCAAGAAATATACCGCCGTACATTTGCTCAGATTAAGTTCGAGTCCCCTCTCTTGGCTCCACACATGAACGTTGTTTAAATCCGATGATAGAATTTCAAAGTCAGAGTGATCATTGATTTCGCGATAGATGACAGCGTCGTCAGAAAATAAACGTATTTTACTGCTAATTCGAGAGCATAGGTCATTTATGTATATAATGAACAAAAGAGGGCCGATTACGCTTCCTTGTGGGACACCTGATGTCACTTTAACTACATCAGAGGTAATTCCGTCAAGAACTACTTTTTGCTTACGATCACTCAGAAAGTCGCGTATCCAGTTTACTACTGTTTCGTTCAGCCCGCATGACTGTAATTTGTATAAAAGTTTGTTGTGAGGTACCGTGTCGAAAGCTTTCTTAAAATCGAGGAATAATGCGTCCACTTTTGTTTTCGATTCACCAGATTTGAGAACGTCATGAAGAAAGAGCGCGAGCTTTGTTTCACACGATCTACCTTTCCGAAAGCCGTGCTGACAGCCATGAGGGAAGTTACGACTGTCCAGGAACGTCATGATATTGCTAACGACGATATGTTCGAGTATCTTGCCTATAATCGACGTTAGTGAAATTGGCCGTTAGTGAAATTGGTTCCCTGGGTCATGTCTGTTTCCTTTTTTGAATATCGGTGTAACGTTTGCAATTTTCCAGTCTATTGGTATCTTTCCTTCAGACAATGACTTCTTGAATATTATGTCTAAGAACGGTGCGATCTGTGGCGCCAATTCCTTGAGGACACGCGCGGGTATTCCCTCCGGACCCGGAGATTTACTATTTTTTATCGACTGTAGCTGTTTAGTTATCCCATCACATTGAATAGTGATTTCTTTCATCGGTTCCTCAGTGAATGAAATGTCAAAATTACATGATGTATCGTCTGTAGTGTATACACTTTCGAAGTGGGAATTTAACGTGTTAGCTTTGTCAATATTATCGGTGATAAGTTTGCCATCTTTATCAAATAACGAATCTACGGTTGAAGATTTTCCCTGAAGCTCTCTCGCACATGACCAAAAAGATTTCAGATTTTCTTCGAGTAATTCACCAAGTACTTTTTTCTTGAAATTTCGCAATGCAGTACGCATTGATTTATTGGTTTTTGAGCGTTGCGCAGCGTAACTTTCTTTTGCTTCAAGTTCCTTCGATTTGTCACCTAACGTAATGGACTTTTTGAATAAGTTGTACAGTTTTCTCTGTCTCTTAAGGTCCCTCCTAACATCATTGTTTGAACCAGCGAGGTTCTTTACTATCACATTTAAATTTTCGCGGAATATATTCGTTGATTCCCTGGCGTAGAATTTTTAAGAAATATTTCCATGATGCATCAGTGCTTTTGTCCTCTGCTTTAGCTACGAAGTCAGTGTACGAATCATTAAGCATCTCGCCACATTTTATGAAGTTGCATTTATCAAATAAATAAATATTGCGTTTTGGTTTTAAAGCTGACTCTACTTCAATTTTTAAGGTTGCAAAAATTACTCTGTGATCACTTATGCCATCAATAATATCGAGTTGTTTTATCAACTTAGGATGGCTTACTGCAAAAAAGGTCTATTTAGGAGTTTAGATCCCTAAAGGAATCCATGATCTCATTGGCTCTACGCTTGGAAGCATCATTGGTGCCGACATGGGCCACCACCCGCAGTCTAGAGCAGCCCGTGTCCTTCACCACTGCTTTTACCACCGCCGTAGAATTGGGTACGATTCCCCCTGGTATCCACAGGAGGTGACCCGTTGGTCTGCTCCGTCTCTCCTTGCCTGGGAACTGGGGGAAAATCCGTCGGACGTTTGAACTCCCTAACAATACTATCCCTGCCCTCCCAGCCCGGCTGCCGTTCGAAGCTGAGTCCCTTGCAGACCAGCAGTCAACTGAATACCCTTCAATGAATAAGACAGCGGTATATTTTATTTTGCTTTTAGTAAACCTACTTCATAGGTTGGTGTTTTTTCCTGTCCTGTTCTCATGCTAATTCTTGGATTAGGTGTTGCCTATTGGCCAGGTGTCAGTCCGACATTTAGCAGTAGACCAATACAATATGTAGGAAAAAATCCTTTAGAACATTATTCACGAAAATTACTTTGCATCATATCCAATTGAAGTACCTAAATTTACGGTATACACAAGAACTTCATGTTAGCCAAATGTAAAAACAATGATATCACAATTAATTACTGTAAATAATTTTACTGTAATCTTAAGCCTCATGTTCAGCATTCTATCCATGGATGAGACGTTAAACCATGGACTTCTTGGTACCATTCGTTAGGAGTAGGCTACTACCGACGGCGGGTATCTCTCTACCCTTCCTCCATTCCCAAAATTACATACCATATTAACCTACCCACTTGTCACTAAATTGTGGCAAAATGTAATCTAGATTATAAGAGCTCTTCATTGAATACTGTTTTTCAATTGTTCAGTTCCCAAATGTACATGAAATGCAATTGTGCTACGCTTCTGTCTTTTCTGCTTGCATTAGGTGTTTGAGAATCAACAGAGTCTTATTCCATGTGCAACGTAGAAAATCTGACATAATGGGTGCAAATGACCTCAACTTTCCGTCGCCTCTCCTGAATAACAAACCAACCAAACCTCTCAGCTTCTTTCCCCTCGGATGTTTCGATATGCCACCGACCGGGCTGTAAAACAAGAATTTATCACAAAGACTCTTCTCTCGTGCAGCAGAGCGGAGTGTTTCCGGACAAAGGCGAATTGCCATGTCCCCACTTTCTGCCCCACTTAACCATCAATAGAGAAGACTACGAGGGAATCCTTCGCCAACCTTTAGCCACGGAGCGCCCACCATTATAACACATGGGGCTGCACTTTTCCTGCAAAAATAAGCTCTTTCCATTTTAGACTTGCTATGGGAAAAGCCGATTCAATAACGAGAAAATTGGATTGCGCTGCTTCCCGCAGTGAATTCAGTTCAAAGTCAGCATTCTAACATGCGTAAACGAAGTCGAGAGTTTAGCCGATATTTGGTCCCAGTTGATTAAGAAGGAATCTTATGAAGTGTAGCCGAAAATTCTCAGTCGCCAGAGACGGCCCAGGGGGGTCATACTATAACTCCAAACCGATCGGTACGGTAGGCTTTTTTTCGGGTGGGACGTCACACCGACGAAGAGAGAGCAGCCGTGCGATTCTGTACGCACCCGATCGGTGCCCCGGCGAGCTCCAGTCGGTGGATCGCACCGATTGGCAAAAGCTGTCGGTGCGGCTGAGAATCAGTCGGTTTGCTTGAGAAACACCGAAGAAAATGGGTAATAAATGAGAATTTTTAGCCTGAATGGGATAATTTGATACCTGTAATAATGAGTATACATATTCATGATTGTAATAGCGACGTAATTCGTTCTTAAGAGAGCCAATGCAAAAGTCGATGAAGTTAAGGACAAAGGTGATGATCTACAAGAGAAACTTATATACAACTAGAATTCCATAGCATTGCATTCTCTAGGCTGTTAAAAATGTTTTACTATTTGGCACTAACAAGTACGTATATGGCTCCATATTTAGGCTATTCAGCATACTGTCACCGGAATATTTTTCATAATAAAATTGCCAAAAATTGTCTGCGGTGAATGCCTATCATTGCGGTTTAGCTATTCTTAAATGGATTGTTGAAAGTTTTCAATTATAATCAAATATCGCGTATGCAGTCACTTAAGTAGATTACCTACGGAAGTAGCTTCTGATTTCAGAAAATAGGCGATTCCGCACATTTGTATCGTATTTTGATAGCGTTATGTTAGTCCCCGATTTTGGGCCAACGAAAGTACGTATTTATACTGATGTTTGTTTGCTTCCTGCCTCTATTTTCGTAGTTGAGGAGATATATTTTAAGAATCCATTGCATTGAACTGTCAATCATCACTCTATCCTAATAAAATTCAGATTAATCATCAAATAATGGTGAAACAATGTGTTGGACAACACTACTTGCAAGTAGGTACACGTACATACAATAACCAAGAGTGCTAATAGCAAATTTACTTATTCCCCACTTAACCTTTCGCCATATGTATTTATTTGTCACTCATTAAATTCATTTTACATTCAACTTTGCTCCACGAAATTATATAATACGTTTCATGACACGAGCTCGCAGTAATTTCACTGTCCTAAAACCACGAATAAAGAATAATATACCAACAATTATATTTCAATACCTTGCCTACAATATAAAATAAATACACGGATCTTATCTTAAAACACATATTTTCTAGATCATGCCACTGTTCAATTTATTCTATCGAACAATTCTAGCAATCTTTCGAAGATTAAATACTATATAGGTACACGCATGCCTTTTCTGCAACTAGAAATTCTAAATGCAAAAAGCTGTTAAATGTCGGACCTCAATCACACGAGTTAATACATAAAATCAATCAGTATACAAGTAAAATTAAAAAATTGAAGGTTATTGCTGGATTCAAACAATCACAACTGATACATTCTCACTCCGCACACTTCATTTAATCTCGTAGCACTCAACATCTTTTATTAATGCTTCATATTCTCACGGACGCTATTAAATATGTGCTTTAAATATAAAGCACTTATTTTAATTATCAAATACACATTGTAACGCTCAAAATTCACATAACATAGTATACCATCATTCTCCCTTCGACATCGTCGATTTCTGTTGTTGTTGTCGACCCCGAGAGCACTAGGCGGCTTCCTATAGTAATTCGTTTCTTCTATCGTCTTCCATTGATGGAAATACAGCATGTGACCCTAAGCTTCGGAAACACTCGGAAAAATTGGGAGGGGGAACATTTGGGAGGAGTTACCCAACCGACTGGAATGCCACCGACTTGCATATAGAATCGCCGAAAGAGGCTTCGTCGGTGCGGGAAACCTAGTCGGTACGGAATCCCAACCCGTCGGTGGGTTAGGAAGCGCAACCGATCGGTACGGAACCGACGAATTACAGAATGACCCCCCAGATAGACAACGCATGCTGATTTTCCAACACCAATCTCTATGATCCACTAGCGTAGTTCGTCGCGATAATAAATCACGTGATTTTTCAAATAGAATATAACCGAATAGAACAAAGGAAAAACAAACCTAAATAAAGGGATTAAAAACTTCGATTTTTCTACGGGAAAATGACAAATAAAATGCATTTTTTTCAGTTAATGAATTTTTATTGCCTCCTCATTGGGTTTGTTCAAACGGCGAGCGGCGTCTCCGTATTTTGCCGTATTAAAACATTACCTCCTTATACGCATACTGTGACGGCTGTATGCGCCCGCCGCTTTAGTTTTGTTTTGTGGACTTGTAATTCACTTGCCGTCCGCGGAGGTCGCGGCCCGCGTGGAAGCGGAGCGAGAAGTTCCAGCCGCGAGGAAGGCATTCGGTTCGAGAGAGGCGAGCGACCGACTACCGGACTGCGGTCAGTTGTTTTTGGGGCGTTCTTTCTTCGCGACACGAGTGCGAGAGGTTGAGTTTTCGTTTAGGGTATACCTCCTTAGTTTTCCTTTCCTCCTTCCCTTTTGATACCTTGTCCCTTCCTATAATTCCCGGTGATGAAAAAGGAGGAGTTTGATCGCTAGTTCGATTCTCCTTTCATTCTGAGGGAATTACTTCCTCCAAAAAGGGAGTTGCTACTACCACCCTCCCATTCCGTGTACGGGCGGAATTTTCCCCATGTTCACCACTACCCGTACTGGCGCCCAAAACTCCGTCACCATCCCGACGAACCCCGACCCCCAGCTTAACCTGAGGCATAACCGTTACAATACTTGACTATTTATAAATATTAATTAAATAATATTGGACGTAGTATTGGACGTAAGTATTGGACATATAAGTATTGGACGTAGAATATTTTAGCATTGCGTTTAAAACTCGGTACAGTTAAATAAAATACGTGCTGAACTTGATGCTGGAATTGGACAATAGATGCTGAACAGAGTAAAACCCGTAATAATAAAATAATAAGCGTACCTACTGGACTTAGAAAATCTTAGAATTGCCGAGAATAACCTGTTATAATTAAATAATACGCCCACTGGATATTTATGACATTAGAATTGCCAATGAAAACCAGTTATAAATAAATGCAATGCTTACTGGACGTAGAATATTTAAGAAAATCGGAGAAAAGCAGTTTAAATAAAATAATATGCAAACCGAAGGTAGGATATTTTGCAATTGCCGAGAAAAACACAGATAATATACGTACTGTACATTAAAGGGGAATTTTATTTTTGAATTCGGAGAAAACCCCGTTTTAAATTAACAATGTGCGTACTACTTAGACATCTAAGCATTAGATTCGTAGAG
Organism: Pyrrhosoma nymphula; assembly: GCA_963573305.1. Classification (NCBI taxonomy): domain Eukaryota; kingdom Metazoa; phylum Arthropoda; class Insecta; order Odonata; family Coenagrionidae; genus Pyrrhosoma; species Pyrrhosoma nymphula. The sequence goes on along the minus strand of OY754329.1, from coordinate 151,350,911 downwards.
AAATTCCCGTTCTTATTAAATGATATGCGTTCTGGATGTTTATTACATTAGAATTGTCAAGAAAATACCTTTATGATTAAATATAATGCGTATTGGACTTAAAATATTTTAGTATTGCGTTAAAAAACTCGGTATAGTTAAAGACAATGCGTGCTGTACTTGATGCTGGACTTGGATAATGGATGCTGGGCTGGGTGAAACTCGTAATAATAAAATTATATGACTGGACTTTGAAAATTTGAGAATTGCCGAGAAAAACCTATTATAAGTAGATAATTTTCTTACTGGATATTTATGAAATTAGAACTGTCAAGAAAAACCCGTTATTAATAAATGCAACGATTACTGGACATTTGAATATTTAGAATTGCGGCAAAAAACTGTGTATAATTAAATTTAATGCGTACTGGATTTAGAAATGTTTTTAATATCTGAGTGAAACCCGTAGTAATTAACTAATGAGCGAACTGGAATTAGAAAATCTTCGAATTGACGAGAAAATGCTGTTTTAATTAAATAATATGCTTACTGGATATTAATGAAATTAGATTAGTCAAGAGAAACCCATTATATGAAAAAATGCAATGCGTACTGCTCGTAGAATATATTAAAAAATCGCAGAAAACTAGTTTAAATAAAATAATATGCAAACCGGAGGTGGAACACTTGACAATCGCCGGGCAAATCACCGATAATTAAATAATATACGTAATGTGCATTTAAAGAATTTTATTTTTGAATGTGAAAAAACCACGTTTTAATTAATAATGCGCGTACTAGAAATTGAAGCATTAGATTTGTAGATAAAGTCCCGTTCTTATTATATAATATGCGTTATGGATATTTAACAAATTAGAATTGTCAAGAAAAACCCGTTATGAAAAAATACGAATAATGAACATATGAATATTTCGAATTGCGGTAAAAAAAACTGCGTAGAATTAAATTTAATGCTTACTGGATTTAGAATTTTTTTTAAATAGTGAAACCCATAGTAATTAAATAATGTGCGAACTGGAATTAGAACAACTTAGAATTGAGATAAAAACCTGTCATAATTAAATAATATGCGTACTGAACTTAGAATATTCTAGAATTGCCGAGAACAACCCGTTAGCATTAAATAATATGCGTACCGGATATTTAACACATTAGATTTGTCAAGAAAAACCCGATATGAATAAACAGTGTGTACTGGACTTCGAATAATTGATGTGAAAAAACTGTATTTAATTGGTATAATAGTTAAGACTTAGAAGATCTTTGTATTGCCGACAGAAATCCGTTATCATTAAATAATATGCGTATTAGACATTTTAACATTAATTTATTTTACATTTTACAACATTTCATATATTTTAGAATTGCTGTAAAAACCCGGTATTGTATGCGTACTGAACTTAAGAAACATTAGAATTACCGAATAAATCCGTTATAATTATATAATAGGCGTACACGTTATTGAATGCATTAAGATTGTAAATGACATACTGTTATGATAAGACAACTGGACTTTAACAGTTGCACTTAAAAGGCGCGGTTGTGACCAAGCGGTAATCATTTGTTTACTAGCCATCTTCGTAAACATCTATCGAGAGCTCATCAAAATCAGACAAAAACTTCTCTGGTCTTTTTCCAAAGTGTAAAGGTATTTATTTATTTATTTATTTATTTATCATTGTACATATTCATTTATTCTCATACATCGCTCCTCCCTGAGGTCATCTTATGTGGCATTGGATTGGGATATTTCGCTGTATCATGTTGGTATTCATAGTTTTCTTTGCATGCAGGTAATTGACGGCGTCATCCAGATGGCGTCCAGTTGGGGTGCTGTACCAAGTTAGGGATGGGTCCATATAATCTTCTGTGGCCGGATGGGAAGTGTAGTCTGAAAAAAAAGTGAAACTTGTATATACTTTGTATATGGCCTTGCATATTGTACAAAATAAAGTTTTTATTATAATGTTATCATTATTAAATTGCCAAATCTGACCCACGGAGCATACAACCAGAATAAAGTTGTAAGTTGACCGTCGTACTATTATAGCAATTAATTGTATAAATGCTAAAATAACACGCCATCTGTACAATTGTTGCTAGTTATTTTGCTTACCCCTCAAAAAGTCTGGACTTAGGGCGAAAATTTCGCCTTTGCTTACCCCTCAAAAAGTCTGGACTTAGGGAGAAAATTTCGCGCGGACTGACTGGCATCCAATTTTCAAAAACCATTGATTACACCCGATAAGGTAAAGCTCGTTGCCCGCCCCGCAAGGACAAAAAACACTTTCTACCGCATGTAGGCACGCACAAAGCAGACAAGGAGAAAATTTTAATGATGAAATGCATGGGAATGTTCAAAGATGGAAAGATTCCAATGATATCACGTCAGAATTCAGTAATATTAGTAAATATCTAGTATATCCAGTCTGAGAGCACTATATCAGCCATGTCGTGTATTATTTCTGTCATCGCTATTATTTTAAAATTATTTCCTCATTTCAACATCAAATAAAAATTACAATTTATCAAAGTTAATATCAAAATAAGATTCAATTAATCCGTACAAATTAAGCAGTAAGGATACTGAGCTGGGTTTAAATTAAAACAGCGTATTTAAACTAATTACAAAGTGATCTAGTGAACACACCTGAGATATGCCAAAGAAATCATACTGCTGAGGATCAAGTAAAACGCAGGTGCGGAATTGCAACGAACGCCAAGAGACGATTATGAGCTAGTTAATCATGGGCGGCCGCGACGGAGAAGTTGTGACGTCAGGCCTCTTACTTACTTCCAGCATGTCGCGCTCTACCCTCCTCTTCAAACGCCACTGTTTTTCTGCCACCAAAAATTTCGGTCAACTATAGTGAAATAAATATCCGTGATTCAAAAAGACCGATGGAATTTTCACGTAAAGTTTATAGCAATGCCATGGATCCAGGTATATAAAATGCTGTGGCAAACGTTTGATTGGTCATCATTGCAAGAAAACTAATACAGTAAAATGCATTTTTTAACTTTCATCTATACGTAGTTGTCAGTACTAATAAGCACGTATGAGTAGTTACACGCAATTTTGTTCGTACAAAAATCGCCTCAACCAACTGTTAACTTTTTATTTTTATATTAATAATTATTAGAGAGGGGGGAAATTGTCAGCAGCGGATTTTGAGACTAGGAATGTTTACGATCAAATACATAGCTGCATCAATATATGCTGAAATTCCTCGCAACCTCTTCGGAGAGGCCCATCTAAACTATTAGAAAGCTAGAAGTTGATGTGAATAACAGATTTGAGCGTTTTGAAGTTGGCAATGAAATAATGACGGTTGTTAATCGCGGGAATACACGTGGGGAATATGCGACGGTGAAAATGGAATTCAATTGTGTTATTTGTATAGCAAACATTCACCGGCCCTATTCAATTGTAGTTTCCATATTTCTCGGAAAATAGAAATTCAAATGCAGTAATAGTATAAGAAAATTACTCCGGCCTCAATAGTGGAACCGAGCAATGACGATAAAACCAATAGCATATTCATTGTTCACTCGACTAATTAATTCCTGACCATTTTATCAGTAAGTGTTGGGATACCAAGTATGAGTTGCTGACACCATTTTCTATATAAATTCCAGTATTATATTTAAATAAATTCCAGTGCGGATAGCTAAAAAACATTTTTTATGAAGTGCCATGGAAACAATTAGCACAGAATTTGTATCTCAATTGAAGGCATCCTGGACAAAAATGCAGTAAAGCGCATTACGAACAATTATTTGCCAGCTGAGGAAGCATTATATTCAACAAATTTGGCAGTGCTCAAATAAAGGGCGTAAATAAAGCACGGTTGAACTACACATACAACGATCAATGGGACACTGTACGCTACTACATGCATAGAGGTAGTTTTCTGGAGCGCATCGTTGGGTGGCTCATGAAGAATAAATGTCATCGCCTCCAACACACGTCAATTGAGGGTAGGTCAGAAATGCAATACAAGCCTGATTAACGAAACACTGCCCTCACTCACTATCAGACTCACCATAAGCATGCTGCAATGTTGGACGATCCCTACATCGAAACTTCGGCAGACATGCAGTGTGACCCGGTGGATAACCCGAATAGATTTCACCAACATGATGAAATGTTTATGGCTCCAATAGAACATTATGCTGTCCGTAAGTTTGCACTAATTTCAGATTTTCCTTTTCCAACTAGGACCCCCTGAGAAATAGGAAAGAGAAATAAAAGTGAGACCTTAAGGATGAAATCATATTTCATCATAGTTGTAATAAGGTAATCCTACCCAGCCTATGAGGCCACATCCAGAAAAATATATTCCCTCAGGTCAGATAAAACCACGGAAATTGTTTGCATGTACGAGCTTTCAAAAGTAATTGAAAAAATATATATATCACCCCTTAAAGTCTGCTCGAAGATATTTATCAACAAATATAACAGTGAATTGATTGGAGGGGCAACAAACCTTTCGTTTGTTGCCCCATCTTTCACACCGCTTTGCGCTTACACACAAAACAACACAACTGAATGATTAGCTAGAAGTCCCATTGGTGGCGCGCCGGACGTTTCCACTTAATGTAAGCGGTGGGAGGGGTAAAAAATCCGGTAGACCGAATTCCGGTCAGTATTACAACGGGATAAACAGTTAAACTTCGCCACTTGAATGAAACCAGCCAGGCACGGGTTCCCAACCTTTTTTCTAAATTCCCCCTTTACCAGTTCAGAATACTGGTCCCTTCTCCTTCCCTATATAAATTTTAGGGGACAATTTTACCTCCGGAGTATTTGGAGGAATACTGAAAGGAATGCCATAACGGCACGCACGTTTGTGAATGCAATGCAAAATAATCTAGGGAGGCTAATACGGTGGTTTCGTAAATATGGCCACCTCTGGCGGCATTCAAATTAGATCCCTCGTGAACGGAAGTCAAAATATAAATTATTTCACAATTATTGAATTCCGCAAATGAAAATGCGCATGTTCAAGAACCGGTTTAAATCTGTGGATTTCAATTAACTTTATTGAACACCAAAGAGCAAATCAAAACAAACTACAATATTATAGGTTTCACATTATCTATAGAACATCACATTTCGCTGAATAGTGGTCCCTAATTCATCACTTAACCCTTCGGTATTTCCACCGGGAGGAAAAATTCCCTCTTATTTGGAAGCCCCGCTGTAAATGGACTGAGTGAGGAGTTGAAGGCTTGGAATAGCCTTACCTCTCCGAGAGCCGATGAGGTCTGACGTGGATGCGACAGGACTGCCGAAACGAGAGTCAAATAAACTCCAGGAGCCATAACGGAAGGAAAGCAAAGAAATGGTTGTTGGCGGGTTATTCCCCTCTTGAGTCACGGGATCGGAACCTGCGTTTGTGTATTTTTATCACCTAGTTCTAGGTTTTTAAGAAATTGATTTGTATATGCATGAAATACGAAAATTAAGTAGCCCTCTGCATTACAAGCCTATACTCTTTTTGAATCAGGCAAGAAAGCTGTAATAAATACATGATAAGAAAAGCATGTATAAAACGGGGAATTGTGCAAGTTTTAGAAAAATATTTTTAATAATATTGGCTAAGGACTAATGAGAAAAAGTGGTTAAAAATTAAGCAATTAAGCATCTTTCAGCAGTTGAATAAAGAATGAAAATCTGAGACGATCCTTACATAAACATTGCCGTGAGGACGCACTAAGTAAAAATGTAATTAAAAATCAGAAAGAAGAAATAATTCATGCGCAGTAAGAGTAGGCATTCTCGTGGTGGTCACTAAGGTTCAAGAAAGAAATCTATCGAGGAAGAAGGCGATAAGTCATGAAGCCCGTATCTCCCGACACTTGATCCAGCAGAAGACTTATCATGCTAGCAGGCACTTAATACTTGCAGACGGAATCTAGAACGAATAGAACGAACCTAGAGGGCTTCTTGTACCAGAGAGGAAGCGGTATTTTCATTCCTATCGTAGTGCATATCCACTATAATTTTGAAATAACATATAGAAGCAGACGACCAAAAAAATTATCGGGAAATTTCCATCCTTTACTGATTTCATGGCCTGAAAAAAACTAATAAATGCAAAGAGTTCTAGTAGGCGTTAATTTCAGAAAAAAGGAGATCGCACAGAGACTGAAAAGGCCAATTGGCCTTTACATAGTCATGAATCAAAGTAAAATGCGTTACGTGATTCATGTGCTTGAGCCGCCCAGGCGCGCCCGTCCATCCTCCCCACATCCCCCCCCCCCCAATCCCGGCCCAACTCAGCCCGTGGGCCTTGATTAGGAAGCATTTCATTTTTCCTACGGTGTATGCATTCTTCTTTTACTAACAGATGTCACGTAAGACGGTACCCATGACTCACAAGGAATGACTCACTATTATCGTGTGATACGCCTTGAGCCGACCCGACACCACTCCACCTCCCATCTCCTCCCGCGGGCCTTGACGAAGAAGCGCATTGGGCGCAAGCAAAATAAGAAACGGGCAACTTTTTTCACAGCATATAACTGCCGACCACGGTGGCAGAGGGGTTTTATTTCCTCTCTGCTAACCTGAGGTCGGAGGTTCGATCCCCACAACAACCAGTCAATTTTCTCAGCCGCATTTAATTTTTTTTACTTTATCGTGATGGTTGTTTTGCGAGCAATTTCCGCATTTTTTATTATCTATTTTTATTTGGAAATTTAGTTTAGGTAACTACGCATCCTTTAATCTACGGGGCAATTTCTACTTACCACTAAAAGTCTACCGTGTCAACCGGTAAATATATCAAATCTGATTTAATAATAACAATTTCCTCACTACAAGAGGATTAGGTGAATAACCTTTTCCGTCACAAAAAACTACACGCCAAACTCGCGCATAAATGCCAGGTTACAAAAACCATCAATGGATGTTCATTTTTCCGGTGTATGCATTATTCTTTTGCTAACATATGTCGCGTTAGTATTAAACATGAAGAAAAAGCTGTTTTTTAATATGAGTTAGGAGTAACGCTACAGAAAGATCGTGCTTATTTATCACATATTGATATCAAGGTGAGAATATTCCCTTTACATACATATTTTTATGGTTCGTAAGAAGCCGATCAGCGATACACAAAATTCATAGATTGGGACGAGCATGATTGGATCAGAAAAGAGAAGGAAACACAAGGATTTTCGTATTCGCAACCGTTGTTGCGGCAACTACGATAAGAGGCTTCCAGTAGGAGTTCCTAAAAAAGTTCGTAGTGTGTGATTCTTTCTCTATCTTGAACTTATATACGTGCAACATTTTCGGTGCTTCATTCAAGAATAGAATTTCATCATTAGAACGAAAAATCCAGAACAAAACGAAAAACAATCAATGTTACTCTTTTATTGAAACCTCAACCTGATGAACTGTCGTGGTATTTAAAAATCAATCGCCTCAACTTAAGAATGACTTTTATTTTCAATCTGAAGACTACATTGAAATGATTTTATAAGGGTTCTTACTAAAGAGACCTCAATGTAGTGAAAACTGAATCATTTCTCAAATATGGATTACTGTTGATTCATTTATAGCATTTTAAAGAATTGAAAACGGGTGACGTTCGAAGAAACTCTACCGGAGACATAAACCTTACACTTTCATCTCTGTGGCAGTTCATTATAGATCCATTCATTCAATAGTAAACTAATTTCAATTAATAGAGCTAATAAGCTTGGATGGTTCCAGATCAGGGTTTATTTGTATCAATCAAATGTAGTTTAAATAAGGACGGAAATGATCAGTTGGAGATATTCACAGATTAAGATGTCCCAAAATAGTTGGGAGAAAAGATGTTTTTTAAAAAAAATCTGCTAGATAAAGGGGACAAACTTATGAGGAAACTCACGTACTAGGAATCGTTGGGCCGATCGGAGTCCTTTTTTTTCGGGCTCCGTCGCGTTGTTTTTTTTCTCTATACATTCAGATTTGGACTAATCATTTGTACCTCACTATGAAGCAACTCCGTAGCCAAATTGGTTAATTAGAACGGCGGAAGGCTGGTTTTTCCTTTGGCAATTTTAGATTCCGTAACTATCCTATTTTTTCATCTTGAAAAATGGTGCATTCTTATTATCAACGCAATCATAAATTGGTTGTTGTACGAAGAACGACAAATTATGTAGAGTAAATTCTGAGTTTCTCGTGGTATGACTGGTAATATTTCATATGATATTATGGTTAAGCTAATCATTCCGATATCAAATAAACCTCATAACGTTACACCCATTCGATAGAATTTCAATGCCAAACGTAAAACAAATGCAGCTTCAAAGCTTACAGTGGAGAAGTTTCAATAATAAATACTATTATAACTGCCAAAAAATTAAATTTTCAAATTCAAACCGTTTTTCTTGTATTCTTGTTTCGAGTAAATTAAAATAAACTGTAACGCAGTGTTCACCATTAAAAAAAATAATTGAGATTTAATTTCACTGTTCAAAATGAAAACTCAATAATTGCTATTTTTATTTAAAATTGTTACTGTTAAGTTACAGTTAAGAATGTGTGGTGGATGTAGAAAGTACTATGAGAACATGTATAGGCTTTGAGCGTACACCCCTTTGAAAATAACGACTTGAGTAAAAATAATATACCTTGTTGGGTTTTTTGTGAGTTTCTCGGGGTATGTTTGCCAATAACTCAAATGTTATTACTTATAGGATGATCGACTATCAAAAGAATGGGTATAATAAAACGTAACTCTTTTTACATCACTCTACAACGCGTTTAATAGGTTAAATTGTACTTCAAAATCTCCATGGGTATAAAAGACGGTACCCATGACTCACAAGGAATGACTCACTATTATCGTGTGATACGCCTTGAGCCGACCCGACACCACTCCACCTCCAACCCCGTCTCTCCCTGCGGGCCTTGACTAAGAAGCGCATTGGGCGCAAGAAAAATAAGAAACAGGCAACGTTTTTCACAGCATATAACTGCCGACCACGGTGGCAGAGGCATTTTATTTCCCCTCTGCTAACCTGAAGTCGGAAGTTCAATCCCAACAACCACCAGTCAATTTTCTCAGCCTCGTTTTACTATTTTTTTTACTTTTCCGTGATGGTAACTTTGCGAGCTATTTCCGCATTTTTCATTTGAAAGTTTTGAATATCTTCATTTTTCGTTATTACTAAATTTAGTTTTGGAAACTACGCATTCCTACGTTTTTCACAGCATATGACTGCCGACCACGGTGGCAGAGGGGTTTTATTTCCCCTCTGCTAACCTGAGGTCGGAAGTTCGATCCCCACAACCATCAGTCAATTTTCTCAGCCTCGTTTTACTATTTTTTTTTACTTTTCCGTGATGGTAATTTTGCGAGCTATTTCCGCATTTTTCATTTGAAATTTTTTAATATCTTCATTTTTCGTTATTACTAAATTTCGTTTTGGAAACTACGCATTCCTTTAATCTAAGGGGAAATTTCTACTTACAACTAAATATCCACCGTTCAATTGGTAAGGATATCAAATCTGATTTTATGAAAACAATTTCCTCACTAGAAGAGGATTTGTTGATTAATTTTTTCCGTCACAAAGAAGTTCACATAATAATTTGCAGGTTAAAAAAATACGTTCAATGGGATTTTATTTTTCCGGTGTATGCATTATTCTTTTACTAACAGATGTCGCGTTAGTATCAAACATGAAGAAAAGGCTGTTTGTAATATGAGTTAGGAGTAACGCTACTGAAAGATCGTGCTTATTTATCACATATTGATATCAAGGTGAGAATATTATCTTTACATACATATTTTTATAGTTCGATCAGCGATAAACAAAATTCAGAGATTGGGACGAGCATGATTGAATCAGAAAAGAGAAGGAAACACTTCGTGTCGCGAAATTATCGTATTCGCAACCGTTGTTGCGGAAACTACGATAAGAGTCTTCCAATAGGAGTTTCTAAAAAAGTTCGTAGTGTGTGATTCTTTCTCTATCTTGAACTTATATACGGTGCTTCATTCAAGAATAGAATTTCATCATTAGTACGAAAAATCCAGAACAAAACGAAAAACAATCAATGTTACTCTTTTAGTGAAACCTCAACTTGTTGAACTGTCGTGGTATTTGAAATCAATCGCCACATTCTTAACTAAAGAAGACTTATATTTGTAATTTGATGACTACGTTGAATTGATTTTACTAGGGTTCTGACTAAAGAGGCCTCAATGTAGTTAAAGCTATGACATTAAGAAAAAAATAAAGATAATTAAAAAAATAATATACTCGAATATCCAAGCATTTTTAAAATTCTTAAGAAAGAGTTATTTTTATAACATAAAGGTTATTCATTCCATTTTATAATTCCTCATTTAATGATGAGATTTAAAAAGTCGTATTTTTGTTACCCTGAGTTTAATAGTTGTGGCCTTACCTTCCCAAGTAGCAGAATGTAAACTTTTTGGGCCGTCCAAGTATTACGTAATTCGATTTATGCCATTTTTTACCCCCACCCCGCCCCCTTTGTAAGGCAATGTAAGATTTTCGCAAACCCCCCCCTCCCTCTGTTTTACGTAAGACATTAGATATTTTCATACACTCTTCGTAAATGCTCGCTTTCTGAAGTTTCATTTTTCCGTAGAAGCCATCGTACAGCTTTGAGCACTGGATATCATATAATTATGCAGTGTTGGAGTATCACATTCATTGAGCATTGTAATGTAGCTAGATAGTCAGGTGAGAGAATAGAGGAATTTGTGAGATTACGGAAAATATGCCGCGGGTGCTCCGTGTCACTGCTAAATTTCATTCGGAAACGATGCAACGTCTCAAGACGGACAAAATCTTACGAAAGTTGGTTCCAGACCCCTTTCCGCCCCCCCCCCCCTTGGATAAGACAATGTGAGATGATCACAATCCCTCCACTCCAAAATACGTTTTCATTTAGAAATTTTAATTTGAAAAGCTAAATTTTTTTTGCAGTTATTTTTTTCAAGAGTATGTATTTTTTAAACTTCCCCACTGTAAGCGTTGAAGCTGTATTTGTTTCACGTTTGGTATTGAAATTACGTCGAATGGGTGTAACGTTATGTTGTTTATTTGATTGCGGAATATGATTAGCCTAACCATAATATCATTTGAGTTATTACCAGTCATACCACGAGAAACTCAGAATTTACTCTACATAATTTGTTGTTCTTCGTACACTAACCAATTAATGATTGGGTTTATAATGAGAATGAACAATTTTCAACAACATTTCCCTCCGGAAATGAATAGCAAAAAACCCAACCCCCCACTCCCATAAGAATTCGCCAGCCGAAGAACCCATTGAGTGTTTTCGGCTGGGACGTATCGGTATTTCTTGTGCGGGGAAAAAGGCGATAATTTCCCGTACTCTCCTCATGACATGGGTCGTCATGGCAAAAATCATTACTCCTGCGCTGAGGGGACAAATAGTAGCCTCATTTGCATGCAGGAAAACTAGTAATTTATTAAGTATTAGTAAATACGTTTCCAAAATCCACCGTTGCAAAATCAGCTCGGAAACCTTTCCCAACAATGAGAATAGAAAGGTAATGTTAAGAGATCAGAATTTTTATTTCGCACGTAATAAAAATAGCTCAGATAGCTGTTAAAATGAAATCGGGGAAGCGGTGGCAGACTTCCTTGGTGAATACCAGTATGGGTTAAGGAAAGAGAGCGGGTTGCGAAACGCATTTCTGTTGATGAGTATTCCAACATTTATTCATAGATAATATCCACTATGTCTCTATTTGCTTCTTAGACTGCTGGAAGAATTTTGACAGAGTGCATTGGACGAGAATAATACATATTACTGCAGAAATAGGGAGCACACTGGAAGTTTAGGCGATTAATTATAAAACCTCTCCGGGATGAAGTGGTGTAATAAATGACGAATCGGAATGGGTATATGTTGGAAGAGGATTCAGGCCGGGCAACTTCTTATTACCATTGATTTTCAATTGTTTGCTGAGAAATAAGTGATAGATGTATGGAAAGGGATAAAATTATGAAGGAAAGTAGCAGGTAACTGTTAATTTTGGTAGATTTGCGGATGGCCAAGATTTATTTACCCAGTCAGCCACGGGACTCAATGTCTATTTCGCAGAGGAAACAGTTCGTCATATGTTGGATGTGAATTAATCATAAAAAGCACAGGCAATGTAGTTTGTAAAGTATAAATAGCCAAAAATGAAGGAAAATGAGGAAAATTCAGAGCTGGGGAAACAGGTAACCTTTCTGGGAAGTATAACTACGTCATTCAGTAAAGGATAAATTAACGTATGGAACTTGGTGTTACAGAGGATTTATTGAATTGTGTTTGAATAGAAATTTCGCCGTTTTCAAGTAGGATGGAGAGAAAAATAAACGAAAAGTCGAAAGGAGATACGAATTGAACAAAGGAAAATCAGCTAGCATTCAGTTTAAAAATATAATAAAGCATTTTCAGATTCAAAACATTTTAAACCAATCCCAAAGGAGTACTTCTGCCTGTGAATACGTTTTATATCAGAATATGGAAAAATGAGTTTAAAAGTAAGCCGAAAACGAGCAAAAAATTGTTCTAAAATAATGAATTAAGAAACAATAAGATGAAAATCAGTGAAAATCAGTTTAAAATAAGTTGCAAAAGAGATTATTTCTCCGACAATTAGAAAAAGGTCAATTATTGGTCGAGGGTAGAAAGGAAGTACAGTTGCAAGTAATAAGACTCGTGAATCCTTAACCAGAAGTCAAGAAGGTGGAGAGTTTATTCGAGGCTAAAAGATTCAAAGAACGCTTAGGCATGAATAGCAATTGGGGAGTAGATGACAACGTAATGTTCCCCTGAGTTCTAAAGAGCGGAGTAGGAAGATGACCTAGGAAAATTATGGAGAAATAGGTAGGTACTTATAATATTAGTAATATTAATGAAATTAATAGCACTAATTCCATTGAAGAAAGCCGTGATAAATCTAGATGAACTAATCAAGGCCTCATATTCAAGCAAATAATTTCATCGATGTTGGTGGAGGAGTTTTTTTTATTTATATAACAAATGTTCTGTAGGATGATTCTCAAACAGTTTTTTCCTTTTTTCTAAACCCTTAATCACCAACCAAATGTAAGGCATAGGTTACTAGTCTCTTGGTTACTTTCATTTTTTCATAGAAAATCTATATACCCCGAAGACAGCTTTATTTAGTTTTAAATCAATTGCAAAAGAGATGTATTTCTTCGAGAATTAGATAAAGGTCATGATAGGTCAAGTGTGGAAAGGGAAGTACGGGTGCAAGCAATAGAATATAACGCTGGTGAATCCTAAACCAAAAGTAAAGAAGGGGGAGAGTTTTTGGTGTCCGACAGTAAAGATTAAGAACGCTTAGGCATGAATAGAAATTGGGTAGTAGATGCCGATATAATGTTCCACTGAATTCTAAAAAGCGGAGTAGGAAGAGAACTGTGGAAAATGATGGAGAAATAGGTAGGTACTATTAGTAGATTATTAATCTTAATGAAATAAATAGCACTAATCCCACTTAAAAAAGAAGTTATAAGGCTATATCTACTTAAGGGCTAACATTCAAACAAAAAATTGCATCGATTATAGTAGCAGTATTTTTAAATTTATTACAAATGTGCTATAAGTGATTCTCATACAGTTTCTTTTATTTCTAAGCCCTTATTCACCAACCGAATTTAAGGCATAGGATACTAATCTCTAAATTACTTATATTTATTCATAAAATAATCTCTATGATTCTAATGTGATTCCTATGACGACGATTCTGATGTGAGGTCTATTAACTTATTCTTTTATCACATTGATAGTTCCCCAAAGAGTAAGACATGCAATTGATTAAGCATCCTTAAAAGAATGTATAAGTTTAATTGGCTTCTTAAACAAAAACTCTTTGCAAGAAAAATTTTGACAGTTAGTTTTTATCTTTGAAAATGAAAGAAATATGCCTTAATTTTGCCAAAAAATAAAGATAAATATTTAAGTACCACAAAGACCAGATTTTCGTTGTTATTATTGCGGGATACCGCCAATTTTGGGGATTTTCATTGTAACTGCAGAATGCTTGTGACAAAATGTTTGCATTACCATAGCTCGGTAACTAAGGAGTTACGACACCATGTTCATCAGGCAAAAAATGCTAAACATAACTTGACGAACCTCCTCCAGAAGTAATGCACTTCCCTTATGAAACACCCTGTAAGTATATTGCAGCAGACGAACTAAATAACTATCGGGAAATCATCATCCATTGCTGATATCACATACAGATAGTTACTAATACCTATATGCAAAGTATTCTAGTAGGCACTAATTTCTAAATGTTGAGTTCACACAGAAACTATAAATCCAACCTGAATTGCCGACAGCAACTATAATAGCCTTTATCCTTGTTAGCCAAATGCTGGTATTGTATTACACACAATACTGGACAGCTGTCATGCTAGCTAGAATACTTGAATTTATACAGGACAAACTATCGTGTGATACGGCTTAAGCCGACTCGCCAACGCCTTGTCCTTGCCCGAGACCCTCCTCTCCGCCAGCGAGCGGGCGTTGACTACGAAGTCAAATTGGAATAGCGAGGAATAAGCTCGCGGCTCTCGGGGAAAAATATGAACCAGACCTCTTTTTCCACCGCCTATAAATGCGGACGCCGGTAGCAGCTGGGGTTTTTTTCCCTGCTGCTAACCTGAGGTCCGAGGTTCGATCCCCACCCAAAGCAATTTTCACTACCTCGTTTTACTATTTTTATATTTTCAGTGTTGATAATTTTTTGCACTTTATTTTCCGATACGATAATTTCAGTTAGTTTTTTTATAATTTTTGTTTTTATTTACATGCGTTGACTCTGCCATTTTATCTAAAGATCAACTTTTACGTAAATATGCACCGCGGTAATTTAAAATCTGATTTAAGGAAAGCAACTTTCTCTCTACGAAAGTTTAGGTGATTGAATTTTTTCAGTCACAAGAAAGTCAACGCAAAATACTCGCACTAACTCACAGGTTTCAAATAAACGTTCAAAGGTTTTTCATTTATTTCGACGAATTGTTAAATTATGTTTTTTTATTGAAAGATGTCGCGTTAGAACCAAACAAAAAGGAAGGAGTCCAACGGTAGGAGGTGCAGAAACAAAATTCCAAGTAACTGTAATTCAAATTAACAGCTGGAGTGATTCACCGATTAGGATGTCTCAAAATAGAAATGCGGAGAAAAGATCTTAAAATAAAAATCTGCGAGATACATAGGAAAGACTAATACCATACGTTTTGAAACAAAGGGAAGACGTTCGGGAGGAAATTACCAGAAGTTTGGCTTCCCTCTGCTACTTGGAAAGGAATGGCCACAACTATAAAACTAAATTTAGAAAAAGAAAACAACTTTTTTAAACTCTTCATACCATCAAATTTCTTACATTCTATTCTTCTCGCGAACTTTATAATATTCTCCGGTTAAATAACGTCCTAGAGACAACATTTTTCAAGGCAGTAGTCAGAAATGTGTAGAGGGGAGAGAACAAAGTGGATGAGCACAGCACCGTGCGCCGTGATTGTTGGCTGATTTTTAGAATTTAAAAATTAATATTACTTGTTCCACTTGAGATTAAATAGTTCTATTATATCTAGTTCGGCTCCTTTATTTGTATTATTTTATCCATAAAAGTAAACTCACCCTATAATTGAGATAAAATATATTGAATTGAAAGTTTCATTTGTAGAGACTACGGTACATGTTGGGCGGAGGGGTTGGGAAAAATACTACGGTTTTCAACGGTTGGTAAACGAAGGGGTAAAAATATCACCGAAAACGGTAACGTAGTTTATGCACGACATCCTACTGAAAAACTCCACCTGGACGATAGGAGTGTTTGGTAGCGGAAATAGATAACTTGAACATGAAAAGTTTTACGAATCTAATTCCAAAAATGAAAGAGTTTTCGTCTTGAGGAGTGAATTGATTGAAGAAGCGATTGGTATGTGTAATTATATTTCCTTGTATTAATTTTACCATAAATTTTTTATTTCTGTCAAAGATAATTTGGATTTGAATTTAATGGATTTCAAATAACACAGCTCCATTGCTTTCTAAGAAAATCATGAATTGTTTTCAGCTTCGTTCTGGATTTTTTTTACTTCGCCTCAATAAAAACATTAATTCAATGTAGCACCGAAAATTTTTCAAGTACGCATTGGAAAGCGAGAAATGAAGTGTCTCCAGAAGTTTAGAGAAGTTACATAGAATATGAAATCATGGATTTCATAAGAAATTATTAAGATGCTCATGCGTCCACAAATCAAGCAATAAAACAGGCTGAATAACGTTCTAATAAGTCAGCCATGCCTAATAAATGATAAAGTAGCGAATGAAATAGCATACATGCATAGAGAAACGATCACAATGCTACGCTCGGCTGATTGCATCCATTCAGGCAGTTAATGAGGAAGATCTTATAATAATACCGAACAAGCATCTTCAATACGCTTTTGTTTGGTCCACTTATCCACAACACATTGACGGACTGCAGCTCATTCGCCACAAATTTTCACGTCACTCAAATTTATATTTGGTTTTTAAGCTACAACAAACCAATCATTTATATTATATAAGATAATGGTAATAATATATGATAACGGAGTATCTGAAAAATTTGCTAGTGAAGATCTTTGTTATATTCAAAAATCGAAATTTAGAATATAACCAATAAGATAGCTCAAAACGTTTTCCGATTACTTAATTGCTACGATCATTAGGTACTTACAATTAGATTATTTTCATTAATTGTTAGTATAAAATGCTTACAGCAAAAAGATTGATAATAGTTAATATATATTATTTTTCTTAAGTATGGTCAGATTCAATGTGATAGTGAGGCAAAAATCTCTGGATTCAATGAAACTTGGGTTGCAATATATTTTTCTCTCTTAAAAAGGGAGTGAAAATTATTAAACCTGTCGCCAAGCTTCACATAAATCCTAACATCTTGGTGTTTCCATTATTAACAATATGTATTCCTTTTTTCTGATAACAAAATTAGAAAGCATATCTACTGAAATAAAATTAAATCAAGAGTTTTTCTTTTCACAATCAGGTTGTATCAAACTTCATTATAGAAAAATGAAGTTTGATACGCGTAATGGAATTTAAAAACTTTAAAATTGACAAAAAAACAGTTTAGTTGAATGATAAGCGTAATGGAAAGGGAATGCGTAATGGAATAGCGCAATGTGTAAAATGCGTGGGATGAACGAATATCACAAGAATGGGGATAATAAAACGTAACACTTTTTACATCATTCTACTACGCGTTTAACAGGTTAAATTGTACTTAAAAATCTCCATGGGTACAAAAGACTGTACCCATGACTCACAAGGAATGACTCACTATTATCGTGTGATACGCCTTGAGCCGACCCGACACCACTCCACCTCCCATCTCCTCCCGCGGGCCTTGACGAAGAAGCGCATTGGGCGCAACAAAATAAGAAACGGGCAACGTTTTTCACAGCACATAACTGCCGACCACAGTGGCAGAGGGGTTTTATTTCCCTTCTGCTAACCTGAGGTCGGAAGTTCAATCCCCACAACCACCGGTCAATTTTCTCAGCCTCGTTCTACTATTTTTATTTTTCCGTGATGGTAATTTTGCGAGCTATTTACGAATTTTTTATTTGAAATTTTTGAATATCTTCATTTTTACTAAATTTAGTTTTGGTAACTACGGATTCCTTTTATCTACGGGGCAATTTCTACTTACAACTAAATATCCACCGTGTCAATTGGTAAAGATATCAAATTTGATTTAATGAAAACAATTTCCTCACTGGAAGAGGATTTGGTGATTAATTTTTTCCGTCACAAAGAAGTTCACGCAAAATTCGCGCATTAATTTGTAGTTTACTAAAATACGTTCAATGGAATTTTATTCTTTTACTAACAGATGTCGCGTTATTATCAAACATGAAGAAAAAGCTGTTTGTAATATGAGTTAAGAGTAACGCTACAGAAGGCTGGTGATTAATTATCACAGAATGATATCAAGGTGACAACATTGCCATTACATGCATAGGTATTTATATAGTTCGTAAGAAGCCGATCAGCGATACACAAAATTCATAGATTGGGACGAGCATGACTGAATCAGAAAAGAGAAGGAAACACTTCGCGTCGCGATATTTTCGTATTCACAACCCTTGTTGCGGAAACGACGATAAGAGTCCTCCAGTAGGAGTTGCAAAGAACGTTTGTAGTGTGTGATTCTTTCTCTTTCTTGAGCTTATATACGTGAAACATTTTCGGTGCTTTATTCAAGATTAGAATTTCATCATGAGTACGAAAAATTCAGAACAAAACGAAAAACAATCAATCGCCTCATTCCTAACTCAAGGAGACTTGTATTTTTAATTTGAATACTACGTTGAATTGATTTTATAAGGGTTCTTACTAAGGAGGCCTCATGGTAGTTAAAGATAAGACATTTCTCAAACATGGATTACTGTTGATTTATTTTTATCTCTTTTAAAGAATAGGAAACGGGTAACGTTCGAACAAACTCTACCGGAGACATAAACCTTATTTTTTCATCTCTGTGACAGTTCATTATAGATCCATTCATTCAATAGTAAAATAATTTCAATTAATAGAGCTAAATAGCTCGGATGGTTCCAGATCAGGGTTTTTTTGTATCAATGAAAATGTAGTTTTAATAAGGTGGGAAATGATCAGTTGAAGTTATTCACAGATTAATATGTTTCAAAATAGTGGGGAGAAAAGATCTGTATTAACAAAAATCTGCGAGTTAAATGGGACAAGCTAATAAAACGCAATCGTTGGGCCGATCTGAGTTTTTTTTTCGGACTCCTTCGCGATGTTTATGTTCTCTTTACATTCACTTTTGGACTTATCATTTGTGTCTCACTAGGAAGCAACTCCGTAGCCAAATTGGTTAATTCGAACGGCGGAAGACTGGTATTTGCTATGGAAAATTTAGATTCTGAAATTATCCTATTTTTTTCATCTTGAAAATTATGCATTCTCATTATCAACGCAATCATAAATTGGTTACTGTACGAAGAACAACAAACTATGTAGAGTAAATTCTGAGTTTCTCGTGGTATGACTGGTAATAGCTCATACGATATTATGGTTAGGCATTCCGAAATCAAATAAACAATATAATGTTGCACCCATTCGAAGGAATTTCAATGCCAAACGTATAACAAATACAGCTTCAAAGCCTACAGCGGGGAAGTTTAAAAAATAAATACTATTAAAAAAAACCTGAAACAAATTAAAATTTCAAATTCAATACGTCTCTCTTCGATCCTTGTTTCGAGTAATTTAACGTAATAAAAACTGTTACGCAGTGCTCACCACTTTAAAAAATAATTGAGATTTAATTTCAATGTTCAAATGAAAACTCAATAATTGCTATTTTTATTAAAAATTCCCAATTTAAGAATGTGTGGAGATGTAGAAAGTACTATGAGAACATGTATAGGCTTTGAGCGTACACCGGTTTGAAAATGACGACTTTAGTAAAAATAAAATACATTGTTGGGTTTTTTGTGAGTTTCTCGGGGTATGTTTGCTAATAACTCAAATGTTATTACTTTCAGGATGATCGACTATCACAAGAATGGGGATAATAAAACGTAACACTTTTTACATCATTCTACAACGCGTATAACAGGTTTAATTGTACTTCAACATCTCCATGGGTATAAAAGACGGTACCCATGACTAACAGGGAATGACTCACTATTATCGTGTGATACGCCTTGAGCCGTCCCGACACCACTCCACCTCCAACCCCCTCTCCCGTCTCCCCCCGCGGGCCTTGACTAAGAAGCGCATTGGGCGCAAGCTAAATAAGAAACGGGCAACGTTTTTCACAGCATATAACTGCCGGCCACGGTGGCAGAGGGGTTTTATTTCCCCCCTGCTAACCTGAGGTCGAGGGTTCGATCCCCACAACCACCAGTCAATTTTAACAGCTAGTTTTACTATTTTTTTATTTTTCCGTGATGTAATTTTGCGAGCTATTTCCGCATTTTTTATTTGAAATTTTTGAATATCTTCATTTTTCGTTTCTACTATATTAACTAAGGAGTAACTAAGGAGTTGCGACACCATGATCATGAGGCAATAAATGCTAAAAATAACTTCACGAAACTCCTCCATAAGTAATGCACTGCCCTTATGAAACACCCTGTATGTATATTGCAGCAGACGACCTAAATAACTGACATTATCACCCATTGCTGATATCACACACAGATAATTTCCAATATCTATAAGCAAAGTATTCCAGTAGGTGCTAATTTCTAAAAGTTGATCACACAGCAACTATAGAGGCAAAGCTGAATTGCTGACAACAACTAGGTTCCATTGGCAGTGAGTAGCAAACGTGTGCTCCATCAATTTTTAAGTAGCTCAGCGAGTATGATAGCCTTTATCCTTGTTAGCGAAATGCTGGTATTGTATCACACACAATACTTGACTGCTGTCATGATAGCTAGAATACTTGAATTTGTACAGGACAAAATATCGTGAGATACGGCTTAAGCCGACTCGCCAACGCCTTGTCCTTGTCCGAGACCGTTGTCTCCGCCAGCGAGCGGGCGTGGACTACGAAGTCAAATTGGAATCGCGAGGAATAAGCTCGCGGCTCTCGGGGAAAAATATGAACCAGACCTCTTTTTCCACCGCATATAAATGCGGACGTCGGTGGCAACGGGGGTTTTTTCCCCGCTGCTAACCTGAGGTCCGAGGTTCGATCCCCACCCAAAGCAATTTTCACTACCTCGTTTTACTATTTTTATGTTTTCAGTGTTGATAATTTTTTGCACTTGATTTTCCGATACGATAATTTCAGTTAGTTTTTTTATAATTTTTGTTTTTCTTTACATGCGTTGACTCTGCCATTTTTTCTAAAGATCAACTTTTACGTAAATATACACCGCGATAATTTAAAATCTAATTTAAAGAAAGCAACTTTCTCTCTACGAAAGTTCAGGTGATTGAATATTTTCCGTCAGAAGAAAGTCAACGCAAAATACTCGCACTAACTCTCAGGTTTCTAATATACGTTCAAAGGTTTTTCATTTATTCCGACGAATTATTAAATTATGTTTTTTTATTGAAAGATGTCGCGTTAGAACCAAACAAAAAGGAAGGACTCCAATGCAAGAAGGTTCAAAAACAAAATTCGAAGTAACTGTAATTCGAATTAACAGCTGGAGTGATTCACCGATGAGGATGTCTCAAAATAGAAATGGGGAGAAAAGATCATAAATTTAAAATCTGCGAGATAAATAGGACAGACTAATACGATACTTTTGAAACAAAGGGAAGACGTTCGGGAAGAAATTACCAGAAGTTTGGTTCCCTCTGCTACTTGGAAAGGAATGCCAACACAACTATCAAACTAAATTTAATTAAAGAAAACAACTTTTTTAAACTCTTCATACCATCATATTTCTTACATTTTATTCTTCTCGCGAAATTTATAATTTTCTCCGGTTAAATAACGTCCTAGAGACAAAATTTTTCAAGGCAGTAGTCAGAAATGTGGAGAAGGGAGAGAACAAAGTAGATCAGCACCTGCGCCGTGATTCTTGGCTGATTTTTAGAATTTGAAAATTAATATTACTTGTTCCACTTGAGATTAGATAGTTATAATATATCTAGTTCGGCTCCTTTATTTGTATTATTTTATCTTACCCCTAAAAGTAAACTCACTTAATAATTGAGATAATATATTTTGAATTGAAAGTTTCATTTGTAGAGACTACGGTACATGTCGGGCGGAGGGGCTGGGAAAAATACTACGGTTTTCAACGAAGGTTTTGGTAAACGATGGGGTAAAACAATCACCGAAAACTGTAACGTTGTTTATGCACGACATCCTACTGAAAAACTCCACCTGGATGGTAGGAGTGTTTGGTAGCGGAAATAGATAACTTGAGTAAGAAAATCTTTACGAATCGAATTCCAAAAATGAAAGAGTTTTCGTCTTGAGGAGTTCAATACTACCACGCTATATGAGTCAGGGACATAATTTCCAAAACGCATACCTATCAATTCTCATGATTTGCAGGGATGATTTCTTCTTCCTTATTCCCTTTTAGCACCCCTGTGTTTGATTTTAGAGTAAGGGACCATTCAGGTATTTTACGTAAGATGTATTTTGGAGTGGGGGGATTGTAATCATCTCACATTGACTTAACAAAGGGGGGTGGGGGGGCGGAAAGGGGTCTGGAACCAACTTACGTAAGATTTTTTCCGTCTTGAGACGTATCGTTTCCGAATGAAATTTAGCAGTGAAACGGAGAACCCGCGGCATATTTTCCGTAATCTCACCCATTCCTCTATTCTCTCACCTCACTATCTAGCTACATTACCATGCTCAATGAATGTGATACTCCAACACTGCATAATTATATGATATCCAGTGCTCAAAGCTGTACGATGGCTTCTATGGAAAAATGAAACTTCAGAAAGCGATCATTTACGAAGAGTAGATGAAAATATCTAATGTATTACGTAAAACAGAGAGAGGGGGGGATTGCGAAAATCTTACATTGCCTTTGGGGGCGAGGTGGGGGTAAAAAATGGCATAAATCGTCTTACGTAATACTTGGACGGCCCAAAATGTTTACATTCTGCTACTTGGGAAGGTAAGGCCACAACTATTAAACTCAGTGTAGGTAACAAAAATACGACTTTTTAAATCTCTTTCTTTAATTGAGAAATTATAAAATGGAATGAAAAACCTTTATGTTTTAAAAATAAGTCTCTCTTAAGAATGTTAAAATGCTAAGATATTCGAGTATATTTTTTAATTATCTTCATTTTTTTCTTCTGTTATCAGTTTCAATCCAACAAAGTACTCGAGATTTAATATTCGTTAACTCGGCATTCATTTTATGTAGTCAGCAATTTCTAATACCCATGATTATGACGAAATATTTCTCTCTATAAGTGTTTTAAGTGAATGATTTTTTTCTTTCACATTAAGGTACACACAAAATACGTGCACTAATTCGCAGGTTTTAAATGTACGTTTAAAGAGATTTAATATATTCCGACGGACTACTGCATTATTCTTTTATTAAAAGATGTCGCGAATGTACCTAACATGAAGGAATACCTGCTTGTAATATGAACTGAGGAGTAGTGTTACAGTAGGATGGCGCTCATCTATCAAAATTTGAGAGCTAGCTGAGAACTATCCCTATATATATATAGTTGAGAGGCCGGAGACTGCCATTAATCGATACACATAATTCATTGATAGAGACGAGCATGATAGAATCAATAAAGTGAAAGAAACATGCGTCTCGAAATGTTTTTATGTCTTCAGCGTCACTGTCTTCAGCGTCGACTACGGTAAGAAACTTATACCGTAACACTTCTATTGTAGTCGCCCCTGAAGACAGTTGTAAATTTCGCAATTTGTCTCTTTCCTTTTTTCAGCATGTATACGTGAAACATTTTTTGGTGCTCCATTAAAGAAAAGGTTTTTATCAAGGAGTAGAAAAATGTACAGAATAAAACTTAAAACATTTAATGCTACTCATAAGTGAAATTTCAACTTGAATACAGTCGTGGTATTTGAATTCCAAAAATAAATTGCTTTGCCTAAGTACTAAAACATTTTTTTCCAATTTGAAGACTTCTTTGAATTGATTTCATCGGGGTCATTTCATCTGGATAAACAGGCCTTAATGTGGCTGACACCTAGGGTCATTTCTCAAAAATTGATTTTTGTTGATCCACACTTTTAAAGAATATCAAAAGGAAACGGGAAATGTGTACCGGAGATATAATCCTATTCCTCTTTTTATTTAGAGATTACTTTGAAATTGTGGAGGAAACCCGGAACAATTAAACGGCAAAATACGTAATGAAATTGGAATACTTTAAAATTGCCGAGTTCAACCCGTTACAATTGAATAATATGCGTGAAGGAATTGGAAGATTGAAAAATTGCCGAAAAAACTCCGTTGCATGAAATTCTATGCGTAATGGAATTGAAAACATTTAAAATTGCAGAGAAAAAACCGTTTCATTAAATCCTATGCTAAATGGAATTAAAAAATGTTCAAATTGCCGAGAAACACCCATTACAATTGAATGATATACGTAATGGAATTAAGTTCTTTTACTATGCCTGCTCCGAAAGAGAAAGAAGCGATTGGTATGTGTAATTATATTTCCATGTATTAATTTTACCGTACATTTTTTGTAATGTCAAAGATAATTTATTACTGGATTTCAAATAACACAGCTCCATTCGCTTTCTAAAAAAATCATGAATTGTTCTCAGCTTCGTTCTGGATTTTTTTACTTCGCCTCAATAAAAACATTGAAGTAATGTAGCACCTAAAATGTTTCAAGTATGCATTGGAAAGCGAGAAATTATGAGTCTCCAGAAGTTTAGAGGAGTTACATAGACTATGAAATCATGGATTTCATAAGAAATTATTAAGATACTCATGCTACCATAAATCAAGCATTAAAACAGGCTGAATAACGTTCTAATAAGTGAGCCATGCCTAAAAAATGTTGAAGTAGCGAATGAAATAGCATACATGCATAGAGAAACGACCACAATGCTACGCTCGGCTGATTGCATCCATTCAGGAAGTTCATGAGGAAGATCTTATGATTATACCGAACATGCATCTTCCATACGCTTTATGTTTGGTCCACTTATCCCCAACACATTGGCGGACTGCTGCTCATTCGCCACAAATTTTCACGTCACTCAAATTTATATTTAGTTTTTAAGCTACAATAAACCAATCATTCATATTATATAAGATAATGGCAATAACATATGATAACGGTGCACATGAAAAATTTGCTAGTGAAGATCTTGGTTGTATTCCAAAATCGAAATTTATAATATAACCAATAAGATAGCTCAAAACGTTTCCCGATTACTTATTTGCTACGATCCTTAGGTACTTACAATTAGATTATTTTTATTAATTGTCAGTATAAAATGCTTACAGCAAAAAGATTAATAATAGTTAATATATATTATTTTTCCTAAGTATGGTCAGATTCAATGTGATTGTGAGGCAAAAATCTCTGGATTCAATTAAAAATTGGGTTGCAATATATTTTTCTCTCTTAAAAAGGGAGTAAAAATTATTAAACCTGTCACCAACCTTCACATAAATCCTAACAATTTGGCGTTTCCATGATTAAAAATATGTAATCCTTTTTTCTGATAACAACATTAGAAAGCATATCTAAGGAAATTAAATTAAATAAAGAGATTTTCTCCTCACAAACAGGTTGTATCAAACTTCATTTCATTGTAATAAAGTATATTATCAACTAACCATAACACCCGGATTTGCAGGGGAAGCTGCGAATTAAATTCACTAATTCATAATGAAATCAGGCTATTAGTGGAGCATTTTATATTTTCTCGGCTATATACAAATTTCTACATGACATGAAATTTGAGATCTTATTCCAGAAGAATATATACAGGGTGTTTCGTAATGACTCGTAATATCTTAGGATATGATTAATCAGATCAAAATAAGAAAAAAAAAATTCAATTGGACATTTGTCCGAAAACGCACCGTTATTCAGCTGTCTGTCGATATAAGTTTTTCACGGGAACCGCGCTAAATAAAAAACTATTTAAGATAAAGACGTGATATTTGGTATAACTGTTAATTGCAATATTTAAAACTAGCTTACGATGTTTCATTATCTTCTAATACACCGTTTCAAAATGGTGGACAATCAAACTTTTCAATCTTTCATATCTTTACACACAGAAATCGTATTTAAAAAAAGCAACCATGAAAAATCTGCGCCTTTTATTTACAAATAAAATTGTATCAATAACATTTTTATACCTACTAAAACAATGAAGTGGTCAATAGATTTTCAAACCAATGCCAAAGAGTAAAATGCTCTTGGCAATTTTCTAGATACAATTTGTTACAATTAAGTGTTATGAATAATGCAATTGAAATATTGTAAAATGCCGAAAAAAACCCGTTGGAGACAATCCTATGCGTATTTTAATTGAAGCACTTTAAATTTGACGACAGAAACCCAGTACAATTAAACAATGTGCTAAATGGATTTGAAATCTTTTAAAATCACCGAGAAAATCCGTTAGAATTGAATGATATGCGTAATGGAATTGATATACTAGAAAATTTCCAAGAAATACCCGTAACAATTATATGATATGCGTAATGGAATTGGAATAGTTGAATGTTTTCGATAAAAATCCATTATAATCATTTCATATGGGTTTACAACTGGGATATTATAAAATTTCATTGAAAATAACGTTAGAAAAAAATCATATACGTAATGAACAGAGAATATTGTAAAATTTCCGGGAAAACCTCATTACAATAAAATGGTATGCGTCATGGAAATGTAATATTTGGAAAATAACAAAAATGGAACAATTGAATGATACGCGTAATGGAATTTAAAAACTTTAAAATAGACAAAAAACCGTAAAGTTGAATGATAAGCGTAATGGAAAGGGAATGCGTAATGGAAGAAAGCAAAGCGTAAAATGCTTGGGATGAACGAATATCACAAGAATGGGGATAATAAAACGTAACACTTTTTACATAATTCTACAACGCGTTTAACAGGTTAAAATTTACTTCAAAATCTCCATGGGTATAAAAGACGGTACCCATGACTCACAAGGAATGACTCACTATTATCGTGTGATACGCTTTGAGCCGACCCGACACCACTCCACCTCCAACCCCCTCTCCCGTCTCCCCCCTAGGGCCTTGACGAAGAAGCGCATTGGGCGCAAGAAAAATAAGAAACGGGCAACGTTTTTCACAGCATATAACTGCCGACCACGGTGGCAGAGGGGTTTTATTTCCCCTCTGCTAACCTGAGGTCGGAGGTTCGATCCCTACACCCACCAGTCAATTTTCTCAGCCGCGTTTTACTATTTCTTCTAATTTTCCATGATGGTAATTTTGCAAGCTATTTCCGCATTTTTGATGGCTATTTTTAATTTAAAATTTATTTTTGGTAACTACGCATTCCTTTAATCTACATGGCAATTTCTACTTACCACTAAAAGTCTACCGTGTCAACTGGTAAAGATATGAATTCTGATTTAATAATAACAATTTACTAGAGGATTAGGTGAATAATCTTTTCCGTCACAAAAATCTACATGCCAAACTCGCGCATTAATTTGCAGGTTACAAAAATACGTTTAATGGGATTTCATTTTTCTGGTGTATGCATTACTCTTTTACTAACAGATGTCACGTAAGTATCAAACATGAAGAAAAAGCTGTTTGTAATATGAGTTAGGAGTAACGCAACAGAAGGTTGGTGCTTATTTATCACAGTATGATATCAAGGTGAGAACATTCCCTTTACATACATAGGTATTTATATAGTTCGTAAGAAGCCGATCAGCGACACACAAAATTCATAGATTGGGACAAGCATGATTGAATCTAAAAAGAGAAGGAAACACTTTGCGTCACGAATTTTTCGTATTCGCAACCGTTGTTGCGGCGACTACGATAAGAGACCTCCAGTAGGAGTTGCAAAAACAGTTCGTATTGTGTAATTATTTCTCTATCTTGAGCTTATATACGTGAAACATTTTCGGTGCTACATTAAAGAATAGAATTTCATCATGAGTACGAAAAACAATCAATATTAATCTTTTAGTGAAACCTCAACTTGATGAACTGTCGTGTTATTTGAAATCAATCGCATCATGCCTAACTTCAGGAGACTTGTATTTTTAATTTAAAGACTACATTGAATTGATTTTATTAGGGTTCTTACTAAAGAGGCCTCATGGTAGTTAAAGCTAAGACATTTATCAATTGGATTACTTTTGATTCATTTTTAGCTCTTTTAAAGAATAGGATACGGAAACGTTCGAAAAAACTCTACCGGAGATATAAACCTAATACTTTCATCTCTGTGACAGTTCATTATAGGTCCATTCATTCAATAGTAAAATAATTTCAATTAATGGAGCTATTAAGCTTGGGTGGTTCCAGGTCAGGGATTATTTGCATCAATGAAAATGTAGTTTTAATAAGGACGGAAATAATCAGTTGGAGTTACTCACAGATTAAGATGTACCAAAATAGTGGGGAGAAAATATCTGTATAAACAAAAATCTGATAGATAAATGGGACAAACATATGAGGAAACTCACGTCCCAGGAATCGTTGGGACGATCGGAGTCTTTTTTTTCGGGCTACGTCGCGTTGTTTTTGTTCTCTTTACATTCACATATGGACTTATCATTTGTGCCTCACTAGGAAGACACTCCGTAGCCAAATTGGTTAATTCGAACGGCGGAAGACTGGTATTTGCTTTGGAAAATTTAGATTCCGAAATTATCCTATTTTTTCATCTTGAAAATGATGCATTCTCTTTATCTACGCAATCATAAATTTGTTATTGTACGAAGAAAAACAAATTATGTAGAGTAAATTCTGAGTTTTTCGTGGTATGACTGGTAATTGCTTATATGATATTATGGTTAGGCTAATCATTCCGAATTGAAATAATCAACATAACGTTAAACCCATTCGATGGGATTCCAATGCCAAACGTGAGACAAATACAGCTTCAAAGCTTACGGTGGGGAAGTTTTCAAAAATAAATATTCTTGAAAAAAATAACTGACAAATAGTTAAACTTTTAAATTCAATACGTGTATCTTGTATCCTTGTTTCGAGTAAATTAGCATAGTAAAAAAACTGAAACGCAGTGTTCACAGTTTAAGAAAATAATTGAGATTTAATTTCAATGTTCGAAATGAAAGCTCAATAACTGCTATTTTTATTAAATATTGTCAAGTTAAGAATGTGTATGCGATGTAGAAACTCTTATTGGAACAGGTACTATGACTTTCAAAAGTTGGTCCACACGGTGAGGGCGACCACCTCAGTGTTCTGCTAAACTCGAGATTCACGTATTGCATACGCGTTCTATGACTTCTGGGGGCCAGTTTTACTGCTACGGCAGGCACAACATTAGTTTGTTTTGTACTCGCGGAGAGACCCTCGCGTGCCCTTCTCCCTCCGGCAACGAATAGCAAAAACACCCAACCCCCCACTCCTATAAAAATTCGCCAGCCGAAGAACCCATGAAGTGTTTTCGACTGGGACTTATCGGTATTTCTTGTGTGGGGAAGAAGGCAATAATTTCCCGTACTCTCCTAATGACATGGGTCGTCGTGGCAAAAATCATTACTCCTGCGCTAAGGGAACACATAGTAGTCTCATTTGCATGCAGGAAAATAGTAAATTAGTAAGTATTAGTAAATACGTTTCCAAAATCCACCGTTGCAAAATCAGCTCGGAAACCTTTCCCGACAATGGGAAAAGAAAGATAATGTTAAGAGATCAGCATTTTTATTTCACAAGTTATAAAAAAAGCTCAGATAGCTGTTAAAATGAAATCGGGGAAGGGGTGGCAGACTTCCTCGGTGAATACCAGTATGGGTTAAGGAAAGAGAGCGGTACGCATTTCTGGTGATGAGTATTCTAAAATTTATTTTTAGATAATAGCCACTATGTCTCTATTTGCTTCTTAGACTGCTAGAAGACGTTTGACAGAGTGCATTGGATGAGAATAATAAATATTACTGCAGAAATAGGGAGTACACTGGAAGTTTAGGCGATTAATTATAAAACCTCTCCGGGATGAAGTGGTGTAATAAATGACGAATCGGAATGGGTATAATATGTTGGAAGAGGATTCAGGCCGGGCCACTTCTTATTACCATTGATTTTCAATTTTCAAATAGCCAAAAATGAAGGAAAATGAGGAAAATTCAGAGCTGGCGAAACAGGTAAAATTTTCTGGGAAGTATAACTACGTCATTCAGTAAAGGATAAATTAACGTATGGAACTTGGTGTTACAAAGGATTTGAATAGAATGGAACTTTGTGTTTGATTAGAAATTTCGCTGTTCTCAAGTAGGATGGAGAGAAAAATTCGTAAAGTCGAAAGGAGATACGAGCACAAATAAAACGTGATGTTGCCTAAGGTGCTAAAGATGGGATATTCTATATAATCCTATCGACTCAACGACGGGAAAGGGGATATTACGGCAAAGATCTATATTAGTGATACAGTGGTGATGATAAATGTGCAACTCTATCTTCATAATTGCAAAGTAAAATTGAAAGGATATTGCCCAGTAAATTAAAACGACACCAAACGAGTAAAGTTTAAGAACAAAACAATTGATATGGACTTCATGCTGTTATCGTAAATTAGTTTAACGGAACGAAAATTTGGAGGTTTTGGAAAGCCCCCGGGCGCACACATGAAACTGATACAACGATTATCCATTTTTGAACTGTAGCAAAATATATTGCTTGGATACGCAGAACGTTAAGAATTTCATAAAGACCTAAAAGGGAATCTATTCACTCCGAATTTTCCTCATGATAATAACTAGTGATCGGTCACTACTTAATTTTTGAAAATAATATGGGCATAATGAAAGGAAACAATCGTTGCCTGGAAACACTAACTCTAAGCCTAGCATTGTGCCACGAAAATATCACAACTTTCCTGTGACTGAAGTCAAGTACACTGCATTTGGCATAGAGCTTTTAAGTACTCTTACTATGTGGCACGAAATGTTTTTCAGAGTATGGCACTGCTATTACGAGAATTTATTGAAGCTGAATTTTTTGATTGATTGCCTTGCGGTAGTAATATTTATTTATTAACTATTTATATAAACCAAACTATTTATGCTAAAGGATTGACAGATTTAAAACCGTTTAGAGTCCCTAATATCTCCTCAGCAGCTCTTTTTGGGTCAGTGCGCGTGAAAATATAGGTTCTGCGCTGTCCAACCTCGTCCAAAGGAGCATAAAAATAGCTACTTATTTAAAATGACGTCGTGCGTTTGATAACTTGGATTTCACAAAAATTTCTTTAATTTGCATCCCCCATTGTCAGGATGAAAAGTGTACAAGATAGTTTGGGATAGTCACTTTCAGTATATTATATATGGTAACAAATCTAAAACAAAATGCTCATTCACCAGAGAACAACTTTAATATTTTGTAATATCGCCATTATTTTCAGTTAGGTACAGATCGTAATCGTGACTGCATAGACCCAACCAAATGTTCTATTACACGGGGACATCGGCTTAAAGAATTTCAAACATCCCGTATGTAGACTTGGAAAGTCTTACTCGGCTCTTTCTCTGTAGTAATGCCACTCATTCACAATGTTACCCCACACATTCTCCGGGGAGTTAGCTGTCCAGGGTAAAACGCACATTCGAGAATTATCCAAAAAAAATTGCTTTGTGATCGCTTTGTGGCGGTCGGTTCGCCGATCAATTTCCTCGATTTATCAAAAATATAATTAAGCCCGCTTAGTTGTATTTTTGTGTATTAATCTCGCCGAAACTCGTAAGAGTGAAAAACACTTAACTCCTTTCCCTTTTGCAATCTTTTGAGTTGGCTGGGCAGTGATAGCAGGAGAAGGCCATACGAGGGTCTCCGTAGTTGAGTGGAAAGAGTCAAGTTAGCCCTTAGTAGTCACTGAATGTATAGGCAATACCCGAAGTGAGAATTCAGCGAAAGGCGAAGTTGGCCGAACTCAACGCGTGGACCCACTTTTGAAAGTAATAGTACAAGCTTTGAGCGTACACCGCTTTGAAAATAACGACTTTAGTAAAAATAACATATATTGTGGGTTTTTTTCATGAGTTCCTCGGGGTATGTTTGATAATAACTCAAATTTAATTACTTTTAGGATGATCGAATATCACAAGAATGGGGATAATAAAACAACACTTTTTACATAATTCTACAACGCGTTTACAGGTTAAATTGTCTTGCTTCATTCCTAACTTAAGGGGACTTGTATTTTCAATTTGAAGACTAGGTTGAATTGATTTTATTGGGGTTATTACTAAAGAGACCTCAATGTAGTTAAAACTAAGTCATTTCTCAAATATGGATTACTGTTGATTCATTTATAGCACTTTTAAAGAATAGGAAACGGGTTACGTTCGATGAAACTCCACCGGAGATATAAACCTATTCCTCTTGATCTCCGTAACAGTTCATCTTAGATCCATTCATTCATAATGAAAATAATTTCAATTAATGGAGCCATAAAGCTTGGATGGTTCGAGAACAGGGATTATTTATAGTAATGAAAATGTCATTTTAATAAGGACGGAAATGATCAGCTGGAGTTACTAAACGACTAAGATGTCCCAAAATAGGGGGAGAAAAGATTTAAATCTTTTTAAAAGAACTGCGAAATAGATGGGGCAGACTAATGAGGAAACTCACGTCCATGCAATTGTTGGGCCGATCTGAGTCTTTTTTTTCGGGCTCCGTCGCGATGTTTTTGTTCTCTTCACATTCACATTTGGACTTACCATTTGTGCCTCACTAGGACGTGACTCCGCAGCCAAATTGGTTAATTCGAACGGCGGAAAACTGGTATTTGTTTTGGCAAATTTAGATTCCGAAATTATCATACTTTTTTCATGTTGAAAATGGTTCATTCTCATTATAAACACAATCATAAATTAGTTAGTGCACGAAGAACAACAAATTATGTAGAGTAAATTCTGAGTTTCTCGTGGTATGACTGGTAATAACGCAGATGATATTATGGTTAGGCTAATCATATTCCGCAATCAAATAAACAACATAACGTTACACCCATTCGACGTAATTTCACTGCCAAACGTGAAACGAATACAGCTTCAAAGCTTTAAGTGAGGATTTCAAAAATTAATGCTCTAGAAAAAAATAATTGAAAACAAATAAAACTTTTATAATTAAATTTTCTAAATGGAAACGTATTTTGGAGTGGGGGGATTGTGATCATCTCACACTGTCTTATCCAAGGGCGGAAAGGGGTCTGGAACCAACTTTCGTAAGATTTTGTCCGTCTTGAGACGTTTTATCGTTTTCGATGAAATTTAGCAGTGACACGGAGCACCCGCGGCATATTTTCCGTAATCTCACCAATTCCTCTATTCTCTCACCTGACTATCTGGCTACATTACCATGCTCAATGAATGTGATACTCCAACACTGCATAATTATATGATATCCAGTGCCCAAAGCTGTACGATGGCTTCTATGGAAAAATGAAACTTCAGAAAGCGAACATTTACGAAGAGTAGATGAAAATATCTAATGTCTTACGTAAAACAGAGGGAGGGGGGGTTTGCGAAAATCTTATATTGGGGGTGGGGGTCAAAAATGACATAAATCGTATAACGTAATACTTGGACGGCCCAAAAAGTTTACATTCTGCTACTTGGGAAGGTAAGGCCACAACTATTTAACTCAGTGTAGGTAACAAAAATACGACTTTTTAAATGTCATCCTTAAATGAGGAATTATAAAATGGAATGAATAACCTTTATGTTTCAAAAATAACTTTCTTAAGAATTTTAATAATGCTTAGATATTCGAGTATATTATTTTTTTAATTATCTTAATTTTTTTCTTCTATTATTAGTTTCAATCTAGCAAAGTACTCGAGATTTAATTCTCACCTAGGTTTCTCGAGTTTTTAACGCCCTTTGGTGAATATTGGCTCCATTTAGGTTCGGTTTTTAATTAACTGGTCAAAACTCTTCTTTGTGTGAAAACCTAAGTTAGAGCTTCCTCCCGCAGCTAACACTCAAGTCAATTTACCAACAGTCTAATGTGATATATTGAGTCTGGGCTCTTTTTCAACACAAATTTAACGAAATCGTTACATCATCCTGCAGTTAAAACTCAACAGGCAATATAAAAATATGGTACTACAGGTGCTAATGCAAAAATACCACTGGTTTTTTGGTTGAACAACAACCGAAATAAAAAAGAGAATTTAATCGTGTTCCCAAAACTAGACTATACTGGAGACGTTTATTAACCTTGCGATTGGGGAGGGTAATGTGATTGGAAATAAGGAAACGAATATGGCAGGTGATCATTTGAAATTGAAGAATATTTGAAGGGGAAGTACACTCTGGTATTAGGAACACAGTAACTGGTTAGGTTGTTCTGTAGCTGTTTCGAAAGATTATTTTTCCCCAACCGGTTTCAACGAATACTCGTCATTTTCAAGATGTAAATAAACCCCGACGCGATCAGTCTTTCACTTTTATACCATTGACAAAAGGAGGGGGGAAGCAAGGAGAGGGTTGGAGGGGTTAGGAAAAGAGGAAAGGTAAATACGAGCTTACTCCGAGGGAGCGTGGTCAGTGATTCGTAACCATGACTGAGGAAGATGGGGGGGGGGTGGGAGGGGGCAGGGCAAACTCTTACAGAGAGGAGAGATGAAATGTTCAATGTTGTCGACGAAAATTCGTCAGAATTTCAAAACACGAGGAATATATGCAAAAATTGTCTCGTAATATCCATCGGAAATTAAAAACACTCGGAATGTTCATATATTGTCAAGGAAAACCTTTCATGATTAAAAAATATTCACTTTTGCTTACCCCTCAAAAGTCATTTTTCCTTATACTTTTTCACCCTCCTCCTGCTATAATGCGTCCGTCATTCATAGCTGAATTTAATTTCGTGGCTGAGTATTGATAATCTGGCCCTGAGAATCAGTTACCTTTGACAAAAATTGCAAATTTGTTAATTGATGCATGGTCAAATACGCTGGTGGAGCATTAGCCATAACACCGATACTGCGATTCTTATCCAAGTGTATGAAACTACTTACGTTTATGGTAAGGAATTTCAACTTGTATCAGATCATATACCATTACATATAGTCTTTGGATCTTACAACAAACCTTGCAAAGCAATACCAAAAGAGCAAAATAAAACGACAATATGCTATGTGAGCTAATAACTAGTTTCTGACAATGCCGTTGGTCAAGAGAACTCGTATGTTTTAAATTAATTCAGTTTAGAAGGAGCTCATGAAGGACGTTTAGGAACTATTTATTAAGAAAAGGTTATTGCCTAGCAAAGTGTGGTGTTGCGAAATGGACATACGTTGAGCAATGGGTGCGATATTGCCATGGTTATCAAATTGTAGCTATTCCAAATACACCTGAACCAATAGCAAAGAAAATTACCATTTAATCCTTGGGAATCATTTATTTGTGATAGTGGATTATTTGAAATTTTAATCACAGAATCTTTACAGTGAACGTTCTCATAGAACAAGTCACAGAAGTATTTGCTATATATGTCCTTCCAAAATGTGTAGTTACCGATAAAAGGGATACAACTTTACTAAGAAAACAACGGTGTGATACATTATCACTCCACACCTTTGTGGCCACAAGCTAATGGGCACGTGGAAAGAGAGAATAGAACTATCATGAAAAGGATTAGAATAGCGCAAATTAAAAAAAAGAATTGGTAGGAGGAATAGACGGGATTTATGTTAGGATAGAAAACTAAGAGTAAGCTTCCGGATATATTTGATAACTTCGTACCCTCTTGATTAAGAACTAAGAGATAGGGATACAAATCTGAAAGACAAAGGGAGAGAATATGCAGATGGAGCCAAAGTTAGTGACTTGCAAATTGGAAATCGAGTATTAATGCGTCAGCAAGACATACATTTTCGAAATGTAAGTTATGTTCTCCTATCAGGAAAAGTTTATTTTACTGCAATCTAAAATAGTATATTGGATTTATTGTGCAGATTTTAAGAGAGGATGCCAATGTAGGAAGCAAATACGCTCGTGGCTTGCCTACCTCACCTCACACTCACGTTGCTCTATCGTCGATTAATTGGTATTCAGGTGAACGAGAGGGCAATGGATGTCCTTGCTCAAATCTTCGAATTGAATTGTTTCACGCTAAACGAGCTGTTCAACTGAAGAGCATGATGCTCTGGTGTGATACGCCTTGAGCCGTTCCCCCCCTCCCGTCTCCGCACTCTGGCTTTGACTACGAAGCCCACATGAGGAATAAGCGCGCTTCTATGGAGCACAATACGAAACGGACCACGTCATCATTGCTGTTAGTTATTTACTAATTTCATTTTTAGGGTTTAGTAACTATGAGTTCATTTTTTCTACGAGCAATATCTAATAACAAATAAATAGCTACTAATTAGCGCGCACAATTTCAGAAGTAGATAAATACCAAATGGTACAAATTCCGAACTATTTGTCAAGGTGATGTGATCCTGGGTTCATACATCATGCTAATAAGGGCAAGATGAGAGATGCCCTATGAATTACAGCGGGTGAAAAAAACATGCAAATCATTACATATATATCTTTAATAGAATCAATGTGACGTGCTGAATGCAGATACTTCGTGGTAGCTGTTCCAGCCACACAAGGACGGCCTGACCCCAATTGTAACCTCACTAACAGAAGCCGTAAGAGAGCAAAAAATTGTTCTAAAATAATGAATTAAGAAACAATAAGATGAAAATCAGTGAAAATCAGTTTAAAATAAGTTGCAAAAGAGATTATTTCCCCGACAGTTAGAAAAAGGTCAATGATAGGTCGAGGGTAGAAAGGAAGTACAGTTGCAAGTAATAAGACTCGTGAATCCTTAACCAGAAGTCAAGAAGGTGGAGAGTTTATTCGAGACTAAAAGATTCAAGAACGCTTAGGCATGAATATCAATTGGGGAGTAGATGACGACGTAATGTTCCCCTGAGTTCTAAAGAGCGGAGTAGGAAGAAGACCTAGGAAAATTATGGAGTAATAGGTAGGTACTTATAATAGATTAGTAATATTAATGAAATTAATAGCACTAATCCCATTGAAGAAAGCCGTGATAAATCTAGATGAACTACTCAAGGGCTCATATTCAAGAAAATAATTACATCGATGTTAGTGGAGGAGTTTTTTTATTTATAACAAATGTTCCGTAGGGTGATTCACAAACAGTTTTTTCCTTTTTTCTAAACCCTTAATCACCAACCAAATGTAAGGCATAGGATACTAGTCTCTTGGTTACTTTTATTTTTTCATAGAAAATCTATATACCCCGAAGACAGTTTTATTTAGTTTTAAATCAATTGCAAAAGAGATGTATTTCTTCGAGAATTAGATAAAAAGGTCTATGATAGGTCAAGTGTGGAAAGGGAAGTACGGGTACAAGCAATAGGATATAACAATGGTGAATCCTAAAGCAAAAGTAAATAAGGGGGAGAGTTTTTGGAGTACTACAGTAAAGATTAAGAACGCTTAGGCATGAATAGAAATTGGGTAGTTGAGGACGACATAATGTTCCACTGAATTCTAAAAAGCAGAGTAGGAAGAGAAATATGGTAAATGATGGAGAATTAGGTAGGTACTTTTGGTAGATTATTAATCTTAATTAAATAAATAGTACTAATCTCACTTAAGAAAGACGTAATAATATTCAAAGATCTACTCAAGGGCTCACATTCAAACGAAAAATAGCATCGATTTTAGTAGGAGTATTTTTAAATTTATTACAAATATACTAACAAAGACTCTCATACAGTTGTTTTTATTTCTAAGCCCTTATTCACCAACCGAATTTAAGGCATAGGATACTAATCTCTAAATTACTTATATTTATTCATAAAATAATATCTATGATTCTAATGTGATTCCTATGATGACGATTCTGATGAGAGGCCTATTGACTAATTCTCTTATCACATTGATAGTTCACCAAAGAGGAAGACGTGCAATTAATTAAGCATCCTTAGAAGAATGCATAAGTTTAATTGGCTTCTTAAACAAAAACTCTTTGCAAGAAACATTTTGACAATTAGTTGCCATCTTTGAATATGAAAGAAATATGCCTTAATTTTGGCAGAAAAATAAAGGTAAATATTTAAGTACAAGAAAGACCTGATTGTCTTTGTTAGTATAGCGGGATACCTCCACTTTTGGGGGTTTTCATTGTAACTGTAGAATGCTTAAGATAAAATGTTTGCATTTCCATAGCTAGGTAACTAAGGAGTTGCGACACCATGTTCATGAGGCAATAAATGCTAAAAATTACTTCACGAACCTCCTCCAGAAGTAATGCACTTCCCTTATGAAACACCCTGTAAGTATATTGCAGCAGACGACCTAAATAACTATCGGGACATTATCACCCATTACTGATATCACACACAGATAATTACCAATATCTATATGCAAAGTATTGTTGTAGGTGCTAATTTCTAAAAGTTGGATCACACAGCAACTATTGAGACAAACCTGAATTGCTGACAGCAACTAGGTTCCATTGGCAGTGAGTAGCAAACGTGTGCTCCATCAATTTTTAAGTAGCTCAGTGAGTATGATAGCCTTTATCCTTGTTAGCGAAATGCTGGTATTGTATCACACACAATACTTGACTGCTGTCATGATAGCTAGAATACTTGAATTTATACAGGAAAAACTATCGCGTGATACGGCTTAAGCCGACTCGCCAACGCCTTGTCCTTGTCCGAGACCCTCCTCTCCGCCAGCGAGCGGGCGTTGACTACGAAGTCAAATTGGAATCGCGAGGAATAAGCTCGCGGCTCTCAGGGAGAAATATGAACCAGACCTCTTTTTCCACCGCATATTAATGCGGACGTCGGTGGCAACGGGGGTTTTTTCCCCGCTGCTAACCTGAGGTCCGAGGTTCGATCCCCACCCAAAGCAATTTTCACAACCTCGATTTACTATTTTTATATTTTCAGTGTTGATATTTTATTGCACTTTATTTTCCAATACGATAATTTGCGTTAGATAT
This sequence comes from Pyrrhosoma nymphula, assembly GCA_963573305.1. NCBI lineage: Eukaryota > Metazoa > Arthropoda > Insecta > Odonata > Coenagrionidae > Pyrrhosoma > Pyrrhosoma nymphula. The sequence goes on along the minus strand of OY754329.1, from coordinate 151,312,190 downwards.
TTTTAATTTTTGTCTCTCTTTTACATGCGTTGACTCTGCCATTTTATCTAAAGATCAACTCTTGCGTAAATATGCACCGCGGTAATTTAAAATCTGATTTAAGGAAAGCAACATTCTCTCTACGAGAGTTTAGGTGATTGAATTTTTTCAGTCACAAGAAAGTCAACGCAAAATACTCACACTAACTCACAGGTTTCAAACATACGCTCAAAGGTTTTTCATTTATTCCGACGAATTATTAATTTATGTTTTTTTATTGAAAGTTGTCGCGTTAGAACCAAACAAAAAGGAAGGAGTCCAACGGTAGGAGGTGCAAAAACAAAATTCAAAGTAACTGTAATACAAATTAACAGCTGGAGTGATTCACCGACTAGGATGTCTCAAAATAGAAATGCGGAGAAAAGATCATAAATTTAAAATCTGCGAGATACATAGGACAGACTTATACGATAAGTTTTGAAACAAAGGCAAGACGTTCGGGAAGAAATTACATAAGTTTGGTTTCCCTCTGCTACTTGGAAAGGAATGGCCACCAACTATAAAACTAAATCTAGATAAAGAAAACAACTTTTTTAAACTCTTCGTACCATCAAATTTCTTACATTCTATTTTTCTCGCAAACTTTATAATATTCTCCGGTTAAATAACGTCCTTGAGACAACATTTTTCAAGGCAGTAGTCAGAAATGTGTAGAGGGGAGAGAACAAAGTAGATGAGCACAGCACCTTGCGATGTGATTCTTGGCTGATTTTTATAATTTAAAAATTAATAATACTTGTTCCACTTGAGATTAGATAGTTCTATTATATCTAGTTCGGCTCCTTTATTTGTATTATTTTATCTTATCCCTAAAAGTAAACTCACTCTATAGTTGAGATAATATACTTTGAGTTGAAAGTTTCATTTCTAGAGACAACGTTAGATGTTGGGCGGAGGGGTTGGGAAAAATACTAAGGTTTTCAACGGTTGGTAAACGATGGGGTAAAAATATCACCGAAAACGGTAACGTAGTTTATGCACGACATCCTACTGAAAAACTCCACCAGGACGGTAGGAGTGTTTGGTAGCGGAAATAGATAACTTGAGCAAGAAAAGCTTTACAAATCTAATTCCAAAAATGAAAGAGTTTTCGTCTTTAGGAGTTCAATACTACCACTTTATATGAGTCAAAGACAACATTTCCAAAACGCATACCTATCAATTCTCATTAGATTCTGGGATGATTTCTTCTTCCTTATTCCCTTTAAGCACCTATGTGTTTGATTTTAGAGTAAGGGACGATTCAGGTATTTTACGTAAAATGTATTTTGGAGTGGGGGATTGTGATCATCTCACATTGACTCATGGGAAAGGGGGGGGGCGGAAAGGGGTCTGGAACCGACTTACGTAAGATTTTTTCCGTCTTGAGACGTTGTATCGTTTCCGAATAAAATTTAGCAGTGACACGGAGAACCCGCAGCATATTTTCCGTAATCTCACCCATTCCTCTATTCTCTCACCTCACTATCTAGCTACATTACCATGCTCAATGAATGTGATACTCCAACACTGCATAATTATATGATATCCAGTGCCCAAAGCTGTACGATGGCTTCTATGGAAAAATGAAACTTCAGAAAGCGAGCATTTACGAAGATTAGATGAAAATATCTTATGTCTTACGTAAAACAGAGGGAGGGGGGATTGCGAAAATCTTACATTGCCTTTGGGGGCGAGGTGGGGGTAAAAAATGGCATAAATCGTCTTACGTAATACTTGGACGGCCCAAAAAGTTTACATTCTGCTACTTGGGAAGATAAGGCCACAACTATTAAACTCAGTGTAGGTAACAAAAATACGACTTATTAAATATCTTTCTTTAATTGAGAAATTATAAAATGGAATGAATAACCTTTATGTTTTAAAAATAAGTCTCTCTTAAGAATGTAAAAATGCTAAGATATTCGAGTATATTTTTTTAATTATCTTAATTTTTTCTTCTGTTATCAGTTTCAATCCAACAAAGTACTCGAGATTTAATATTCGTTAACTCGGCATTCATTTTATGTAGTCAGCAATTTCTAATACCCATGATTATGACGAAATATTTCTCTCTACAAGTGTTTTAAGTGAATGATTTTTTTCTTTCACATTAAGGTACACGCAAAATACGTGCACTAATTCGCAGATTTTAAATGTACGTTTAAAGAGATTTAATATATTCCGACGGACTACTGCATTATTCTTTAATTAAAAGATGTCGCGAATGTACCCAACATGAAGGAATACCTGTTTGTATAATGAACTGAGGAGTAGTGTTACAGTAGGATGGCGCTCATCTATCAAAATTTGAGAGCTAGCTGAGAACTATCCCTATATATATAGTTGAGAGGCCGGAGACTGCCATTAATCGATACACAGCATTCATTGATAGAGACGAGCATGATAGAATCAATAAAGTGAAAGAAACACACATCTCGAAATGTTTTAATGTCTTCAGCGTCACCGTCTTCAGCGTCGACTACGGTAAGAAACTTATACCGTAACACTTCTATTGTAGTCGCCCCTGAAGACAGTTGTAAATTTCGCAATTTGTCTCTTTCCTTTTTTCAGCATGTATACGTGAAACATTTTTTGGTGCTCCATTAAAGAAAAGGTTTTTATCAAGGAGTAGAAAAATGTACAGAATAAAACTTAAAACATTTAATGCTACTCATAAGTGAAATTTCAACTTGAATACAGTCGTGGTATTTGAATTCCAAAAATAAATTGCTTTGCCTAAGTACTAAAACATTTTTTTCCAATTTGAAGACTTCTTTGAATTGATTTCATCGGGGTCATTTCATCTGGATAAACAGGCCTTAATGTGGCTGACACCTAGGGTCATTTCTCAAAAATTGATTTTTGTTGATCCACACTTTTAAAGAATATCAAAAGGAAACGGGTTAAATGTGTACCGGAGATATAATCCTATTCCTATTTTTATTTAGAGATTACTTTGAAATTGTGGAGGAAACCCGAAACAATTAAACGGCAAAATACGTAATGAAATTGGAATACTTTCAAATTGCCGAGTTCAACCCGTTACAATTGAATGATATGCGTAAAGGAATTGGAATATTGAAAAATTGCCGAAAAAACTCCGTTGCATGAAATTCTATGGGTAATGGAATTGAAAACATTTAAAATTGTAGAGAAAAAACCGTTTCATTAAATCCTATGCTAAATGGAATTAAAAAATTTTCAAATTGCCGAGAAACACCCATTACAATAGAATGATATACGTAATGGAATTAAGTTCTTTTACTATGCCTGCTCCGAAATAGAAAGAAGCGATTGGTATGTGTAATTATATTTCCTTGTATTAATTTTACCATACATTTTTTTGTAATGTCAAAGATAATTTATTAATGGATTTCAAATAACACAGCTCCATTCGCTTTCTAAAAAAATCATGAATTGTTCTCAGCTTCGTTCTGGTTTTTTTTATTTCGCCTCAATAAAAACATTAGTTCAATGGAGCACCGAAAATGTTTCAAGTATGCATTGGAAAGCGAGAAATTATGAGTCTCCAAAAGTTTAGAGAAGTTACATAGACTATGAAATCATGGATTTCATAAGAAATTATTAAGATGCTAATGCGTCCACAAATCAAGCAATAAAACAGGCTGAATAACGTTTCTAATAAGTCAGCCATGCCTAATAAATGTTGAAGTAGCGAATGAAATAGCATACATGGATAGAGAAACGATCACAATGCTACGCTCGGCTGATTGCATTCAATCAGGCTGGTAATGAGGAAGATCTTATGATTATACCGAACATGCATCTTCAATACGCTTTTTGTTTGGTCCACTTATCCCCAACACATTGACGGACTGCTGCTCATTCGCCACAAATTTTCTCGTCACTCAAATTTATATTTAGTTTTTAAGCTACAACAAACCAATCATTTATTTATATTATATAAGATGGTAATAATATATATGATAACGCTGCACCTGAAAAATTAGCTAGTGAAGATCTTGGTTGTATTCCAAAATCGAAATTTAGAATATAACCAATAAGATTGCTCAAAACGTTTCCGATTACTTATTTGCTATGATCCTTAGGTACTTACAATTAGATTATTTTTATAATTGTCAGTATAAAATGCTTACAGCAAAAAGATTAATAATAGGTAATATATATTATTTTTCTTAAGTATGGTCAGATTCAATGTGATTGTGAGGCAAAAATCTCTGGATTCAATTAAACTTGTGTTGCAATATATTTTTCTCTCTTAAAAAGGGAGTGAAAATATTAAACTTGTCGCCAGCCTTCACATAAATCCTAACATCTTGGCGTTTCAATGATTAAAAATATGTATTCCTTTTTTTCTGATAACAACATTAGAAAGCATATCTACTGAAATAAAATTAAATCAAGAGTTATTCTCCTCACAATCAGGTTGTTTCAAACTTCATTTCATTGTAATAAAGTATATTATCAACTAGCCATAACACCCGGATTTGCAGGGGAAGCTGCGAATTAATTTCACTAATTCATAAAGAAAACAGGCTATTAGTGGAGTATTTTATATTTTCTCGGCTATATAAAAATGTCTACATGACATGAAATTTGAGATCTTATTTAGAGAATATTTTAAATAGCACATTCCAAAAACATTACAGAAGAATACATACAGGGTGTTTCGTAATGACACATAATATTTTAGGATATGATTAATGAGATCAAAATAGGAAAAAAATTTAATTGGACATTTGTCCGAAAACGCACCGTTATTCAGCTGTCTATCGATATACGTTTTTCACGGGAACCGCGCTAAATAAAAATCTATTTAAGGTAAAGACGTGATATTTGGTATATCTGTTAATTGCAATATTTAAAACTAGCATACGATGTTTCATTATTTTCTAATGCACCGTTTCAAAATAGTGGACTGTCAAACTTTTCAATCTTTAATATCTTTGCACACAGAAATCTTATTTAAAAAAAAGCAAATATGTAAAAGTTGCGCCTTTTATTTACAAATAAAATGGTATCAACAACATTTTATACCTACTAAAACAATGAATTGGTAAATAGATTTTCAAACCAATGCCAAAGCGTAAAATGCTCTTGGCAATTTTCTAGATACAATTTGTTACAATTAAGTGTAACGAGTAATGCAATTGAAATTTTGTAAAATGCCGAAAAAAACCCGTTGGGTACAATCCTATGCGTATTTTAATTGAAACACTTTAAATTTGACGACAGGAACCCAGTAAAATTAAAAAATATGCTAAATGGATTTGAAATCTTTTAAAATTACCGAGAAAACCCGTTACAATTGAATGATATGCGTAATGGATTTGACATACTAGAAAATTTCCAAGAAATACCCGTAACAATTATATGATATGCGTAATGGAATTGGAATAGTTGAATGTTGCCGATAAAAATCCATTATAATCATTTCATATGGGTTTACAATTGGGATATTATAAAATTTCATTGAAAATAACGTTAGAAAAAAATCATATACCTAATGAAAAGATAATATTGTAAAATTTCCGGGAAAATCTCATTACAATTAAATGGTATACGTCATGGAAATGTAATATTTGGAAAATAACAAAAATGGAACAATTGAATGATACGCGTAATGGAATTTAAAAACTTTAAAATAGACAAAAAACTGTTTCATTTGAATGATAACCGTAATGGAAATAGAATACTTGAAAATAAGCGAGAAAAATCCGAAAATATAAAATAATGTGTTTAATGAAATTGGAATATTGTACAATTTCATAGAAAAACTCGGAGTAAATAATATGCGTAATGGAATGAAAAAATGTAATATTGCCGAGAAAACCATTTTTGATTGATTGATATGCGTAATGTTTATTGCAGAGAAAAACGCGTAACAATTAAATGATATGCGTAATGGAATTGGAATACTTGAAAATTGACGTGAAAACCCAATTGTATCAAATCCTGTGTGTAATGGAATTGACACACATTTTAAAAATAACGGTGAAAAACCCATTACAATTCAATGATATTCGTTATAAAATTTGTAAACTCATAAGTTGCGGAGAAAATCTGTAATAATTGATTGATATGCGTATTGAAATTGGAATACTAAAAAATTGAAGAGAAAAACGTGTTACAATAAAATTAAATGCATAATTGAATTTGAATACTCAAATTTTAACTAGGAAAACCCGTTACAATTAAATAATACGCGTATTGAAATTGGAAAAGTTTAAAATTGCTGAGAAAAACCTGCAATAATCAAATAATATGTGTATTAGAACTTCAATTCTGTATTCAAAGAAAAAAAGTACTCTTTGTTACATCCAATCACGAAGAAGGTATTACACGATATGCTTCTCCACAGTAGTAACGCAGCTGAAGACGATGGTGGCTTGCCTACCTTACCTTCTCTGTTTTGAAGTGCGCTACTGTGCGCTACCTCTTGCACAGGGTCTGTTAAACGAATGGAAGGCTAGTGCGCTGTTGCGTTACAAAGTCATTCGCTTTGGAGCGAAGGCACCCGAAAACGTTTGTTTTATTAAAAAACGAAACTTTGAACATAATCAATTGCAAGATTTAAATACTGCATTTTTGTAGTCAAAAAACTAGTGAAAGTTTCAACCCAGTGTAGCGTTTGAACTGTACCTGAGGATTTGTTTTTAATTTGTTTAATTTGGTATACATTTCGTTTAAATGTTTTAATTTACTTTAGTGTACTAATATTTGATTGTTAAAATGTTTTGGTTACGAGGTTTTTTTGTTGTGGAGAAGAGATGGGTTGTTAAGGGAGTAGGAGAGCGGTCTGGAAGCGGCTCTGCAGGAATAAAAAGAAGTCTGGAATAAAGAAAACTGAAACTATAGGCATTTCTTATTTGTGCACCACCATCCGACGCTACACCAGCAACTTGATTACAAGTAATTTAATAATGCAAAAAATATACTTAAGCACTGAATCCAATGCATTTCTTATTGGAGTAAAAATGTGGGGCAAAAATACTAATTTCAATATTATGTCACTTTAAACCACTAGAGTGTTGGAATATGCAATTTGTCAATATTATGGTAAATGTTAATTGTATTGCTATGGTGGTTATTGATAACAAAACCCTGTTTTAGTCACATAAACAAATTTCTGTAAAATTATCAATATCTCAGAATAAAAGTTTATTTCCATAGAGGAATGTTTCAAGGAGGAAAAAGGGAAATACCTAAAATACTGCAATATTATAAGTTCTCAATTTGGACCACAACCCACTGAGTTCAATTAAATATCAAAAAGTTATGGTCACAGAGTCTTGTGGTCCAAATTGAATGTCTGGAAAATATTTTGAAGTGTAAATGGCTTCAGAAATTGATAATGCGCATTATCAATGCACATTTCAAATGCGCATTAAAAGCACAAATGCGCATTATCAATGCACATTCTTCCTGCATATACAGTGCATTGCAGATGCACCTTTATAAGGCACTAAGGGTATATTTTAACTGTGGGGCATCTCTCAATTATTCACTAAGTAAGACCAACTAGAAAAGAAAGAGCATAATGGAAGCATATATTACATATGTACACTTCTGCCGTGGATTACAACTAAAGGGAATGATTAAATACTCCGAAGAAGATAAAACTCTCTTTGCTTGAGTATGGTGACATTTATTAAAATTCATTTGGTACAATCTTTTTCAACCTAAGTAGAAACACATCAAATACCTAAGTAAAAGGTGAGACTTCAATGCAATTTTGCTTTGTACTCAATATTCGTCCCTCATCGTTTTACATAGCTCATTCACAAGAATTATTTAAACACCAGAACTTTGGTTAAGGTGAGCTTACGTCTTGCCAGCTGAAACGTAATTTTCGCCCACTTATTACAGATCGGCATCACAATAAAATTCACTTCACTTATCACGCAAACCTTGCGCATTTATGGAATACTTTTAGGGTAAACACTTACTTCATGAGCACAACAATAGCCACAAAAGCCACCACGTTTTCGAGATTAATGGTACTTTATCCTTCTTACATCAGCGTTGAACAACTACTATGATATTATCACCACCTAAAGCCAAATTTCTCGTTTATCACTGCACTCACAATGAATCAAAGCATAATAATCACTGAACACAATTTAAGAAGAACATTTGCTTGACCCTAAATCACCGACAAGTAATGTTTACATCGGTCTTTATCACGCTTTCGACATTTAATGGTACTTTATCCTTCGTACATTAGCGTTGATAACAACAAGGTAAAGCCAAATTTCTCCTAAATCACTGCAGTCACAATATACGAAAGCATAACAATCTCCAAACACAATTTAAGTAGAACATTTTCTTGACTCTCACCGACCGACAACGCATGTTTACATCGTTCATTGGTGGCAGCGGATTGGCGCTTATGAAGTTAGCACAGCTAGCGAGGCATGGTAGGGAACCAATGATGCTCAGTGTACAAAGAGCATCTCCCATCGCGTTTACGACTTGAAACCAAAGCAATACAAAACTCATGAATATGGATATCTATATTCATGACAAAACTTTTTTACTGAATTAAATTACGGCACAGATGCCAGAATAAAATTATAACATAATCCATTAACTAGTCTACCTCTATTTCTTCTCGGTAGGGCAGGAAAATATAATTGATCTGTCGCCAATATCTGGCAATCCAGGAATTATTTATGGAAATTTAACAATACCTTCGTTGTTGATAATCAGGCCTTTGCAAGGGCCTGAAAATGAGCTTGACTATACTATTGAGCTATTAAATTTACTTGAATAGCTACTAGATTTTTCCAACAATTTATGACGCAATGAATGAGTAAGAAAGGTTTTTTGATAGAGATAATCCAAGCATCAAGCATGATGATTAACGCATGGTACCTGCGACAGAAAAGATATATCTTTTGATATTTTCGAGAACACTTCCAGGACGATATGGCAATCACATATGCTCACTTACTTATTCATCACAACATAACCCTCGCATTAATAATGCGCGTATTACGCGCATTATATTACACGCATTAATAATGGGCGTATTACGCGCGACACTAATGCAGATTCCGGATCGAGGTGGTTTTATGCGCATTTAATGCGCATTCAATGCACCTTGGCGCTTCTTGGGGGTTTCATGTGATGCACAGCAACTATTTTGACATGCGAGTGCCTATTATTGGCTTTTCTAATGTTAACAGACAGTGAACTAAATGCTGAGAGATTTTTAAAATGTCAGCCTAAACTCTTTAATTATCAGTCTTTTTGATTAAGGCAGCAAATATTCAATAATAACCACGAGAAAATTCCCTGTATATTATTTTAATTTACTCCCCGGACCGTATAGCAGACGAAACCCAGCCAATTTTCCCATGATTCTCTGCGCTGCTCCTTTCTGCCACTTTTGCTCCACCTCGGCAGCAGGAGCAAAAGGTACAGGTTCAAGTTGCTCCTTTTGCACCTGAACTTGCGACGCGAACGCGTTCGTCACTTGCACCTTTTGCGACACGAACGCCAAAGGAGCAAAAAGGTGCAGAAAAGTGCAAAAGGAGCAGCGACGCGAACAAAGCTCATGCCTCAGAAATAGGTATGTGGTAGTAGTCACAGCACTTTAGAGCATACATTCTGATAAATTAACAATGTCTTTTGTAAAAGGTCATCTGATTGATGAGGAAATAAAATGAGGAACAAGGACGCAGAAACCCAGATCTGATGACCAGCCAGTTTCAGTATTTGCTATGCAGTCAAAGGGAAAATATAAAAGTGGAAATAATTTAAAACATCCAAATAATTTTCAAAAAAATCAGTAAGGACAAGAGTTTAAAAAGGAATAATTTTCGACAGTCTGGTAATAAATCACCAGCCTTCCCTTTTACCTTTCAATTGTGGAATTGTAAGTCACACAATAGCTCAATGCAAAAAAAGCCTCAGCAGCCATACAAGACAGCCATACAGACATTTTGGTGGTGGAGTTAACCGGGCTGAGACTGATCAAAAGAGAGAAAGAAATAGGAATTCAACTGAAGAGAATGTAATCTACAGTTTTACAAATTGCCAAGTTGAGGAAGAAAAACCAACAGTAAAAGTGAGTACTAAGTATTTAGCAATGCATGATGCAGACATGAGAAATATATGGTTTATTAACTTCCGAGTGTTGGAGCATCTTACATACTTGAGAAATGAAGTCAACACTGTCCGCACGCTAGAAGTCCTAATCAAAATAAAGATAGCCAAGAGAAATAGCTACTTAATAGTTGGAATAAAAGGAGACCTAAATGTAAAGTCCAATGTGGAAGGAAATTAGAAAAATATAACACTGCATGATGTTCTCATAGTGCCTGATATGGACATTAACTTAATCTCAGTTGCTCCGTTAGACATGAAAGGTCATGAGATTGTATTTAAGGATAGAACAGGGAAAATCTACCAACAAAGTAATATACTTGGAATTGGTTACAGAAGGAAAAAGCTCTATGAAATAGAGTTAATATTACAGAGAAAGGAAGGCACTGAAAAAGCCTTTATCGGCACAGCAACTTCAAATGCTTCACTTTGGCACAGAAGATTGGGTCATCTTAGCTATGAAAATATGAAAAAAAAATGGAAAAGCCAGTTGATGGTTTGACCTTTGAAGAAAAGGAAAAGGATATTTTTAGAGTGCACCTGGAAGGAAGACTAACAAAATTACCACAAAATGCTCCATAAATCAAGACGAAACGTCCATTGAAAGTTAAACTTGGTAAGTGAAATTTAAGAAGTGCAATTTAGTGTTAAAGTACGTGTCCGGCAGCATGGAAGAAGATAGGTGTAAAATTCCACTTTTCAACTGAACATAATACGAAGAGAGGAAGTTTAGGATTAGGAAGTTTATTTGAACGAGAAAGAGGTGCTGGAATATGATATGTATCATTTGATGAACTGATCAAATCTCAAAATCCAGGCAGGAGATAGTGCTGAGGCTAGGGCAATTAAGAAAACTGCTGCAGCAGAATTGAAGAAACTAGACAAAAGGTGTAAAGCGGGTATATTGTTCAGAGCTTGAGAAATTCTCAGTTATTACTGGTGCTAAGTAAAGAAACTTCAAATGAAAGTCGGACTTGTTTAGAAACCAAGTTTGAAAAAAAAAGAATTCCGTAACAAGAATGATGTTGAAAAAGTAATTGAGCCACCTTAAGTTTCGGCCATCATCAGAAACATTTGATGATTATTGGGTGAGGTATGATACCCTTATTGTGGATTTGAAGAGAGCTGGAGAAATGGTAGACTATTTGGGGAACGTCTTACATCCTTAATGACCATACTTGAGGAGTATTATGCTGTAGTATCAGGGCAGGAGACCTTGGCATCGGAGAGATTCTGGAGTTCTGTGCCATGGAGTTCTGTCGTATTCGTGTTGGTGAGGAGGAGGTGAAAAGGATAGAAGGGAGAATATGACCGGAGGTGGCAGCTCCTACAGCATTTGCCGGTTCAAGGTGTCAAGAGGCAGAGTGGTCAAGTGTGCCTGAGTACCAATAGAAGCCAGATGAGTTTCGGCACGTCCCACCTTTTTTGCCACAGTTGCAAGCTTCGTGGCCATAAGGTGACTGAGTGTTGGAGACCGGGTGGGAGGATGTAAAAAGGTGGACATTTAGGAGAAATTAGCAGATCAGGTAATTCTCACTGTAAAATGCAGAACTCCTTTGAGGAGGGTATACTGACAGCCTATATTTTTTTACTTTTGGAACAGAAATTATAAGTCAAATACTGCATGGATTCTAGACATAGGTGCTCTAGGACACCTGGTTACGACAGATGCTCCAATTGTAAAGAGAAGCAAATTAAAAGAATCAGTTAAGATTGGTGCAGCTAAAGCAAGTACTTATTTAGTTGCAAAAGAAATCAGTGATGTTCATGGGAAATCAAGGAAAATAGAACTAAAAAATGTATTGCTTGATGAAAATTTAAAGTGTGACCTAATATCTATTTCTAAGTTAGAAAAAAAAAGGGATTCAAAATTTTAATTGAAAAAATTGCATGTATCATAGCTAAAAATCAAATTGTTATACCTATGGGGTGGATACATGGAAACATATGCAAGTTAAGAGTTAAAATACTTCAATGATGTAGATGCATGTATTTGACTAAGTTATGGGCAATTGTGGCACTGGAGGATGGTTCACATAGGATTTGATGGGTTAAGGTAGCTTATTAAAGTAGAGGATGGACTGTGTGAGTTAAAGGATGTGAAATATGAAATGTGTGAGGTTTGTGTGCAAGGGAAAGAGGCATGTCTTCCACCCAATCAGAGTAGAGAAAGGGCTCGGAGACCCCTTGAGAGAGTTCTGTGATGTCCATGGACCTATACATATCACCTACTGCTTACAATGGTGCTGAATTTGATTGAGGTCTTCTTTAATTTTACTGTTGTGTTTGGTTTAAAAAGGAAAAGTGAAGTAAGTGATAGATTACTTAAGAATTTATGAGGCTATGGCAAACAGTAGATTCTCTACTAAGATATGTCAGTTTAGATGTGATAATGGGACAGTAGTTTAACGAGAATCTTAAGATTTTTTTCCAGGAGAAAGGGATTCAGTTTGAGTTTAGCATCCCTCACACACCTCAGCTGAACAGAGATGCAGAGAGGATGAATAGAACCATCGTAGACAAAGTCATGTATTTGCTGTTGGGGTCCAGTCAAAGGAAAACCTTTTGGGTGGATGCTGCAATGACTGCAGTTTATTTAATTAACAGGAGCCGAACTTGAGCATTGGATGTTAGCAACGGGCTAGCAGAGTTTTGGAATGGTTTCCGTCCGGATGTAGGTAATTTGAGAGTATTTGGATGTGTAGCATTTGCAGGTAAGAACAAATCTAAAGTAGATGGCAAATAAGTTGATGCAAGAGGAAAGAAGTGTATTTTGCTTGTTTTTTGTCCTAATGGCTATAGATTGTGGAGCCTATCAGACAGAAAAGTAAAAGACTCGGCTTGTGATGTTGTATTTGATGAACGCAGGAGCCATTTCTCAGGTGAATAGGTACTGGGACGATGATGTGTAGGAGGATGCACCACTTTAGGTAGAAGATAAATCAGAGATTCAGGAAAGTTAAGGGGAATAGGAGGAGCAAGGTGATAATTGATTCATATGTGGGAGATTCTCGGAGAGTGGGTAAAGATGAGGCAAACCAAGATATAAGAAGGAACATTCGAGTCAGGAAGAGGCCAGCATATTTGAAGGAATATGATTATTTGGCACTTATAATAAAGTACAAAGAGCTTTTGTGTGAGGATAATTGTGATGAGATAAAATATGCTTTGTTTGTAGATACTTCATAGGATGGAAATTGATGCCAGGGTTACCATGCCATAGACGAGTCACATTATGTAATGAATGTCTTACTGTCATGTTGTCTCTCAGTCTTTCGATGAGCTAGAAGAGAGACGGGATAAAAGGTAATGGGTCAGAGCAGTGGATGATGAAATTCAGTCATTACTGGAAAATCACACGTGGGAACTAATAAAACTACCTGAGGGAACGAAAGTAATCAAGAGTAAGTATGTATTCACTATAAAGGAAGATAGTGAGAGAAACATAGAGAGATACAATACAAGATGAGCTTTTAGGGATTTTCACAAAGGAAGGAGTTAGATTATTCAGAGAAATATGACCCAGTAGCTAAGTTGCCAACTCTTGAGGACCTTCTTGCCTGTACCTAATTATAAGCAGTAATATATACACCAACTTGATACTAAGAATGCAATACAATATGTGCTAAAGGAAGATATCTTTAGGTGTCTGCCACAAGGATTTAAGGTAAAGGAAAGCTTCGTGTGCAAATTGAAAAACACATTATATATGGTTTAAACCAAGCACCCAAAGAGTGGAATGCTAAATTTGATGGTTTTGTAAAATGACTTTGTTTTGTTCAGGGCAAAGTCTGACAGATATCTGTACGAGAGAGATGAGTGATATGTTACATAGTATCTGTTGCTTTATGTTGATGCATTTGTAATTTCAAGTAATTATTTTCAGGTACTGACTGATGTAAAAGAAAAAATGACGAGTGAATTCAAAATGTGGGATTTCGGTGAACCGAAGTATTTTCTGGGAATAAAAGTAGAGCGCAAAGGAGATTCAATGTTTTTAAGACAGACAGGCTATCTTGAAAACTTATTGTGTTAATTTAATCTTGATACCTCCAAAACTAAAAAAAATCCTTTGCAAGTAAAGCCAGGCTGTGATGTTCAGCCCAAACACTCTGATATTAGTGAGAAACCATAAAGGGAACAAAGAGGATGTTCAATGTATGCATATCAGGCTACAATGCCAGATATTTATGGGCCGAAAATTTCTACAGCCAATTTCAGTGAAACACTCCTGGAATTCAGTGGGAAGGGCTGAAGCGAGTGCTAAGGGAGTAAAGGTTGGGGTTTGTGATCAAAGGGAAACTCGAACTTCAATCATAGAGTATGCAGATGCAGACTTCGCTAAACATCATGACAGAAAATCAGTTTCTGGCTATTTATTTAAAGCTTTTGGCAGTGAACTTGGCATCCAGAAAGCAATAAGTGCAGCTTTGTACTTCATTGAAACCTAGATTATTTTTCTGGCCTTAGGGGGCATTCAAGTATTACGTAAGACGTTTTGGGGAGGGAGGGGGTTGAGCTCTTCTTACTTAGTCTTACGTAAGATATAAGTCACTTCTGAATTCGTATTTTTTATCACTTTTTAAAATTATTTTCGTAGGAAAAATCTTACTTTTTAATATCACCGCTGCGGCGGTATGCCTGAATGTATTCTAAACTATAGAAAAACGTACAACCAATTCGTTGCGTTCATTAGCTTGGAGATGTCGCATTTTCAAAGATCACATGTTTTGTGAGTTGTGCGTACATCGAATCGCGAAATATCAAAAACCGTTATCGATATCCGTGATGACGTCAGTTTTTGCGCATTTTGATGTAGGATCCCCCATAGTATACTATGTCCATGGTTTCAAAAATGCCTGATAACTTACGTAAGATTGGGAGGGGAGGGTTCGTGAAATCTTACGTTATCTTGCATGGAGGGGGGGGGGGAAGGTGAAAGTGATAAAATTCGCCTTACGTAATACTTGAATAGCTCCTAGTTAGCAGCCGCAGAGTTTCCCTGGCTCGAGCAGTTGATTCTTGAAATGCGCATTGAAGATCAGTTTCCTTTTAAACATTGGTTTTGTCTTTTTTCCCAAATGTTTCATTTTCTTTTATTATAAACTTATATATTTGTTCTTGTCACCGAACATTAATAAATGTTATTATAATTATCTACCGCCCTTCCTGCAATTTCTGCCCTGTGTTCTGCGTAGAAAAATGCACCACCCCTCTAAAAATTGTCGTGAATAATCACCGCCATGCTACCAAAACTCCACCTTTACTTGATCCCTTGACGATTGCTTAAACACGTTTGTTATATAACTAATTTATTTTATACATTGTCTATAATATACACATATTAATGTAGGTAGTAACTCACAATTTCATCATTGTATGACGTCGTGAAATGAGTTAAATTAAGGTTCCAGGATATAAGGATACGGTTGAGCCATTGAGAGTTGAATGAAAGCATTTAAAAAGAAGACATTTTGTACATAAATACAAATAATATCTACGAATAAATCCGGATCTCTGGTTAAATATTATATCGGTAAGAACTTAGTAAGAAAAAGATTTTAAGCCACTTCATACATTTTCCAGCATTAAGCAATTCATTGAGATGCCATTCTTAATGTGTACAAAACACCTGTTAGGGCACATAATAATGATATATTTTCTTGAATAACTATTATATTTGTTTTTAACGCCATCGCTTCAAAATAAGGTGTTGTTCTTCAGAAAATGAGAGAAAATGCTTCTCGATGAGAATGAGTCCACCCACCAAGTTTACTTTCCAATTTCCGCGGTTCCATGTTCATTTGAACCCATCCCATTTTCCCGCTCGTTCGCTATCCGCGTATTCCCGTCTTCCGTGCTCCGCTTCCCGCGTCGTTTTCCGTCCACGTGAACCTTACTTGAGCGAGTTCGAACGAGCTCTTCAGCGCATTATCAGAGCAGTTGAAATACGTAAGGAAATGGGGTCGATTTATAAACGAACAACTAGAGGGTCAGATGAGGGTGGGTGGAGGGAGTGAGCAACAATGGAAGGATGAGGGCACGTACCGGGAATGAGAGACGAGAGAAGAAATCAAACTAAATGTTTCGCAACACGTCGAAGAAAAGGATAGTGGAAGCGAAACTTTCTGGCAGCCGCCTGCGGGGAGGGTGACGTCAAGAATGGGAAGGCTCGTGAGGATGGGGTCCGCGAAGGAGCTGAGCGAAGGGGGGAAACAGCACATGGTAGACAACGCTGCCAACATGACAGACTTCATAGTGGCTGGAGCAGTAATCGTGGGTCATTGCGTGCATATTTAAATAATTTTTCAGGTAATTAAAAAAATTTCGAGGGGCATATTTCATTCGAGTATAACTGTTTACGTGCTGGAACTCACCATACACGTTACAAGCAATGGAATTGATATAAGAATTATAGTTTAAATTTTTTTGCGTGCTATGCCTTGAAAGCTATGACTTGAATTTAGGCAATGCATTCAAAATGTAGGCGAAAAGTTATGTTTAAACGTCATTTTTCGAACCTTTGGCTCTGTAAGACACCTTAATGTTTCTTAGCAACCACTATAATAATACAACATGTATTTTTTTCTCGTTTGGCATAAAATATGTACGTATGTAATCGAATTAATTATGAAGCATCCAAGGAGTTCTATACGTAGATTTTCCTAATAAGCACGCACGAAAAGTTTCACGCAAATTTGTACGAAAAATATCACTAGCTACCTTAATTTTTTTATCATCAATAATATAGATAAAAACCTTAACTTAAGAGGGTTGTAATGTGTCAGTAGCGCATTTCGACACTATGTATACAATAAAAACATAGCCGCATCAAAATATACTGAAGTTCCTCGCAAACCCTTCGTAGAGGGCCATCTAATAATTAAGGGATTAAGAGCATAGAGAGCTAGAAAGTTGATATGAATGACAGATTGAGCGTTTTGAAGATTGCAATGAAAGAATTAACGTTTATGAGCTAGGGAACTCTGGTTGTTAAACGCTAGAATACACATTCTGAGGCGAGATTCAACAGGCAAATTAAACTGGAGTTTCCACATTTCTCAAAAAATGAAAATTCATACGCGGTAGAAACAGAAGAAAATTATTCCGGTCTCAATATTGGAACCGAAAAATGATGATAAAACCAATAGCATATTCATTATCCACTATACTAATTAATTCCAGACCATTGCATCAGTAACAAACTACCTTGAAAATCACTACGAGTAGCAAACACCATGGTTTAAATTTATTTTAGTACGGATAATAAAAAAACTTAATTCCATAGGAAGTACTACGATAACAAGTAGCACAGTATTCGAATCTTAACTGAAGTCGTCATTATTGGCCAGCTGAGAAAGCATTTGATTCAATAAATTAGGCAGAGCTCTAATAAATCACGGCTGAACTACATATACAACGTTCAATGGGACACTGTATACTACTACATGCGTAGAGGTAGTTGTTTGGAGCGCATCCTGGACAAGAATGCAGTTAATCGCAATACGAAAAATTAATTGCCAGCTGAAGAAGCATAAAATTCAACAAATTAGGCAGAGGTCAAAGGGCGTAAATAAAGCACGGTTGAACTACACATACTACGATCAATGGGACATTGTATGCTACTACATGCGTAGAGGTAGTTGTTTGGAGCGCATCGTTGTGTGGCCTATATATGTACAACACATTTCATCGCCTCAAACACGCGTTACTCGACCAAATTGAGGACAAGTCAGAAATACAATACAAAAGCAATTAAGGCCATTAGATTCAATACGTTAGGCGAGAGCTCAAAGAAATGATAAAGAAAGCACGGTTGAACACTAGATGTACAGCTGTTTGGAGTGCATCGTTGTGTGGCTCATATATTGATCAAATTACATCGCCTCCTGTTGAAGTAGCAATTCCTCAATTACGATTTTGTTTTGTTTTCGTACCTTGTACGCCTATTGTTGTATGCTGAATGGGCAAATAGTTCAGTTGAATCGTTGGAGCTGGAATAAACTGACGTTTGTAAAAGAGTGAAAGTTCACGTAATTACTTCACCCATATTCTAATTACTTCACCTCCAACACACCCTTACCTACGCTACCGAATTGAGGACGTCACAAATACAATGCAAAGCCACTGAAGGCCTGATAAAAAAACACAACTGTCATTCATGACCAGACTCACCAAAAGCATGCTGAAATGTTGGAAGATGGACGACTTGTACATCGAAACTTCGGCAGAAATGCAGTGTGTGACCCAGTAGAGAACCCGCATAGACTTCATTAACATGCTGAAATGTTGTTGATTCCAATGGAACACTCCGCTGGCCGTAATGCTGCAATAATTTCAGCTTTTCCTTCTCCAACTAGGACTCCCTGAGAATATGGAAAGAAAGGTAAAGTGAGACAGACCTTAAGGGGAAGTACAAACAAGTTGACGCGTTATTCCTTGTATTCAAGAAAGCATTCGACAGGCTTCCTATTAAAAATCATGCGGGTTAAACAAAGAAATATGAATTGGATACATGACTTTAAGTGATCGCAAGCAAAAAGTAGTTACATCTACAACATACCCTACAAGCCACCTCAGGGATGTGTGGCAGGAGGTGAGTAGTCACCAACATGCATCACACTATACCCTTGCTAGTGTAACTACGATTATTGATACATTATCATAAATCGCTAATGCTTGTCAGGAAGGGAAGCATCACAAGCATGCACTGCAATATAAGTGTAGTATATTGGAAAACCCGCCAAATATGGCTCTCAAACTCCATCCGATAGATGGCTCTGTAATCGTGTGTACGATGTGTGCTTTGTCCTGAAATAAATTGGCAGTTCTACAACTAGCATCCGACTTGATATATTACAACTGGCGACGAGGAATTGGCAATGATTGGGTCCATGTCAAATTTTGACAGTAATGAGGAAACATGGTCCTCGTACATCGAACGGTTCGAGCTATTCTTTGACTGCAACGATCTCAAAGTCGAGAAAAAAGTGAGCACGTTGCTAACCGTGGTTGGGGTAAAAACTTTTAATTTACTGCGGGACCTTTGTACGCCGCACAAACCGTCAGAGAAAACCTACGATGAACTTATTAAAATAGTGAAGGATCACCTTTATCCTACGCCATCGTTTATCGCAGAGCGCTATAAATTCAGCTTAAGGAAGCAGCATGAATATGAGACCGTTTCGGAGTATATCGCAAGCTTAAAGAAACTTTCCGCTTTCTGTGACTTCAAAGAAGCCTTGCCAGACTACCTGAGGGACCGACTCGTCAGTGGACTTCTCAGCGAGGTCACGAAACAAAAGCTGTTGGCAGAGCCTGACCTCACATTCGACAAGTCGGTGAAAATAGCAACGTCCATCAAGTCGGCGGAGAAGGATGCCGCGACCCTGACCTTCGCAGGCAGCGCAGAAGGACAGCACCACAACCGACTGCAGCGGATGGCTCCCGCGACAAACCAATTGACAAGGAAACCCACTTCGTCTCATCCTCAACGGGAGGGAAGAGGAAGTGTTGCAGTGAAAAATGATCAAAAATGCTGGTGTTGTGGTAGGAATAACCATGCGACACCCGAGTGCTATTTCAGAAGCTGTGTGTGTAATTTCTGCGGAATAAAAGGTCACAATCAAAAGGTCTGTCGTGCTAAGCTATTCGGCAAGTCGCCGACTAATCGTAATAATGTGAATAGTTACAATGTTGATCAAGAAAAGCAAAACCCATATTGGCCGTCCATTGATGCAGATATTGAACGTCTTGTAGATAGCTGTACACCTTGTTTAATGGAGAGAAGCAATCCTTCTAAAAGTGTGCTACATGTCTGGAACTATCCAGTCAAACCTTGGTCTAGATTGCATATTGATTTCTTTGGTCCATTCAAAAATAAAATGTTTTTGTTGATCAAAGATGCTCATACAAAATGGTTAGAGGTTCTAGAAGTACCCTCTACTGCATCTAAATATACCATTAATCACCTAAGAGATTTGTTTGCAAGATTTGGTTTGCCAGATCATATTGTCAGTGACAATGGGCCACCATTCACATCTAATGAATTTAAATTGTTTATGTCAATGAATGGAATTAAGCACTCACTGATTCCACCTTATCATCCATCAACAAATGGCTTAGCCGAGAATGCTGTTAAAACTGTAAAACACAAACTGAAATGTGCTCTTCATGACTCTGTAGATTTAAATTTAGCTTTAACTAGATTTTTATTCAGTTATCGCAACTCTGTACATTCAACAACAAGGGAGTCTCCAGCTCAACTTATGTTCAATCGACCCCTTAAGTCTCGATTGGATCTAATTAAACCTAAGTTTTTTGAAACTGTAGAAAATAATCAGTCAAAACAAATTGAATATTGTAGAGGTAGTAAAACTAGACACTTAAGTCCTAATCAAATAGTACTGGTGAGAGACTATCGTTCACCAAACAAAAAGTGGATTGAGGGTATCATTTTGAAAGTATTAGGACCAGTAACTTATTTGGTGAGAGTAAGGGCAGGCATAATCTGGAAGCGTCACATAGATCAGCTTGTGGCACTAGATGGTTGTATGTCAAACCCATCAGCTGATCATGACATGGACATATCTCCTGTACCAGATGTGATGGCACAGGAGCAGGCTGTTGGCAGGGAAGGGGCAGATGTAAACACAAACAAAACTCCTCACCCATCTCCTGCTCAACCCCCAAGAACGAGTCCCAGCACTAATATCCTTCCTCATCCTTCACCGCCCCATCCCCAAACTCCTGTGAACAAGCGCAGCCTTCCCTTGCAAAGCCCAAGTATGCCCCAAGAACGTAAATACCCACTAAGGGAAAGGAAGCCTGTGATAAGGATGAACCTGTGATGTCAAATAATTGTTTTACCTTAAGTGAATTTGAAGTTCTGTATTGCATTCATACGTAATTTTTGATGTTCTGTATTTAATTTATACGTAATTTTTTATGTTCTGTATTTCATTCATATGTAATTTGCTTCTATTTATGTATTTATTAGTCAAAGTTAACGGAGGAGGGATGTAGTATATTGGAAAACCCGCCAAATATGGCTCTCAAACTCCATCCGATAGATGGCTCTGTAATCGTGTGTACGATGTGTGCTTTGTCCTGAAATAAATTGGCAGTTCTACAACTAGCATCCGACTTGATATATTATAATAAGTATGCTACCAATGTTAGAAGGCCGTTTGTATTTTGAGACTACATAAATGGACAGAGATACAAGAATTATACTAAAATCAATCACGGTGTGCTGTGAGTAATGGGTAGCAGGTAAACATAAAATTATTAGGGAGTTAATCTACTAAATAGTTATACTACCTATTGTCAGACCTAGGAAAAAGTCTCATTGGCAGCTGTTGACGCCTCTTATCGTTCGCGGGAAAAATAACATTTTTAATTTCTCCGTTCTGCAGTGGAGTTCCTTAATTTTATTCTCATGATCTGATCTACTATATTATTTCGGATTTCGAAAAATATGATTAAGGTCGTCAGGGAATAAATTGGTTTGGAATTTGCATAATAAATTAGATCTAAATTTTAATCGACGGTTTGAAAGCGATTTCCATCCCAGTTTCTGCAAAAGGTCAGTATGTAGATGTATAACCCCGCAGAGTACATTCACTGTAGCGTAAATCAATTAATTATTAAAAGGTTTATCTATGGTGTGATGCCATAACATCCTGTACATCTATATATTTAGAATAATTTGATTGAAAACGTCAAGTTTTTAGTTTCAAAGGTAATTAAGTATTGAAAAAGATTAATTTCGCCCAATGTATATAGCACAGATTTTTCATAAAAAAATATCTACTCGCATATGACTTTGACTAATTATAATTTGCGCATTCTTACTAATACCGAGGGTCTACGGCAATTAAGATTTTATCATTATGAGTTACTTTAGTAACATTCCCCTTCATAATGGCCAGAGAGACGAGAGGGGTTGGACAGTATTCGCAGCCACGTCTGACGCCCATCGGATATGTGGCTACGCTGCGGTGGGGTCATGCGTACGCAGTAGACTGAGTGACCCGAGGATGACGGCCTTCTGCTTGCGTGCAACAAGTGATTCCGCCTGTGCCACGCAGGACGGAATTCACTTCATGCTATCTAGCAGCGAGGCCACTTATGCTGTTAGAACAAATTTCATCGCCTCCAAAACGCGTTACTCGACCGAATTGAGGACAGGTCAGAAATGCAATGCAAAAACAATAAAGGCCTGATTAACGAAACACTGCCGTCACTCACGATCAGACTCACCATAAAAATGCTGAAATGTTGGACGATGGACGACTCGTTTATTAAAACTTCGGCAGAAATACTGTGTGACCCGGTGGAGAACCCGAAATGGCTTCACCGACATGTTGATGGCTCCAATAGAACATTCCGCTGGCCGTAACGTTGCACTAATCTGAAAGACAAAGGGAGAGAATATTCAGATGGAGCCAAAGTTAGTGACTTGTAAATTTGAAATAGAGTATTAATGCGTCAGCAAAACATAATTTTTTAAAATTTAAGTTATGCTCTCCTATCAGGAAAAGTTTATTTCACTGCAATCTAAAATAGTAAGTTGGATTTATTGTGCTGATTATCCGTAGAGGTTAAACATTAAGGATACTGAGCTGGATTTAAATTAAAACAGCGTATTTAAACTAATTACAAAGTGATCTAGTGAACACACCTGAGGATATATACCAAAGAAATTATTCTGCCGAGGACACTTTCCTTAATATTTAATCTGCGATAGTCAACAAAACTATTAAGAATAGGAACATGCAAAAAATGAATTACAAAAATAAATGCTCAAGTGAGTATCGTTTGAAATTCTTATGTTACAAGCTCCTGAAGAATTTCAGTAAACAGCAGATCAGGAATATAAAATGCTGTAGCAAAAGTTGGGTAGTTCATCATAGCAAGAAGAACTAATTCAGTACAATACATTTTTTTCTACTATTATCTGTACGTAGATGTCAGTCCTGATGAGCACGCATGAAAAGTTCCACGCAAATCTGTTCGTAAAAAAATCGCCTCAACCACCTAGAACTTTCTATTAATATAAATAGTTATAAGATAGTGCGGAAAATTGTCGGCAGCAGAATTTGAGACTAGGAATGTTTACAATCAAATACATAGCTGCATAATTATATTAATTATATTATTAAACATAATTATATTAATAATTACATATGCTGAAAATCCCCGCAACCTCTTCGGAGAGGCCCATCTAAACAATTAGATTAAGAGTATAGAAAGCTAGAAGTTTATCTGAATAACAGATTGAGCGTTTTGAAGTTGGAAATGAAAGAATGAAGGTTTATAACTTCGAAACCCTGGCTGTTAAACGCGGGAATACACGTGGGGCATATGCGACGATGAGAATGGAATACAATTGTGTTATTTGTATAGCAAACATTCACTGGCCTTATTTAACTGGAGTTACCAGATTTCTCGGAAAATAGAAATACAAACGCGGTAAAAGTATAAGAAAATTTCTCCGGCCTCAATAATGGAACCGAGCAATGACGATAAAACCAATTGCATATTCATTATCCACTCTACTAATTAATTCCCGACCATTGTATCAGTAAGTGGTTAACTAGGTACCTTGAATACAACTGAGTTGCTGACACCATTGTCTAAAATAAATTCCAGTGCGGAATTTATTTTAGACAATGTAGACAATATAGAACAGTTAATAAACTTATAATTTTTTATGAAGTGCCTCGGAAACAATTACCACAGAATTTGAATCTCAATTGAAGGCATCCTGGACAAGAATGCAGTTAATCGAAACACGAAAAATTAATTGCCAGCTGAAGAAGCATAAAATTCAACAAATTAGGCAGAGCTCAAAGGGCGTAAATAAAGCACGGTTGAACTACACATACTACGATCAATGGGACATTGTATGCTACTACATGCATAGAGGTAGTTTTCCGGAGCGCATCGTTGGGTGGCTCATATAGAATAAATTTCATCGCCTCCAACACACGTCAATTGAGGACAAGTCAGAAATGCAATGGAAAACCAATAAAAGCCTGGTTAACGAAACACTACCGTCACTCATTATCAGACTCACCATAAGAATGCTGCAATGTTGGACGATGGACGACTCCTGCATCGAAACTTCGGCAGTCATGCAGTGTGACCCCGAATACACTTGACCACCATGATGAAATGTTTATGGCTCCAATGGAACATTACGCTGTCCGTAATGTTGCACTAATTTCAGATTTTCCTTCTCCAACTGGGACTCCCTGAAAAATAAGAAAGAGAAGTAAAAGTGAGACCTTAAGGGTGAAATTATATTTCATCATAGTTGTAATAAAGTTATCCTACCCAGTCTATGAGGTCACAAACGGAACAGTATCTTCTCACAAGGACAGGGAAAACAACGGAAATTAATTTTGACATTAACGAACTACCACATAAAAATATCGCTATTACGAGTTAATGAGAAAAAACAAATGTATATCACCTCTTAAAAACTCTATTTTAATATATATTTCTTCAAATGTAATAGCATTACCTTTCGTTCGTTCTCCCATCTTCGACCCTGCGCTGCGCTTTCACACAGAACATCCATACGACTGAATGATTAGTTTGAGGTCCTAATGGTGGCGCGTCGGTCGTTTCCACCGATGCAAGCGTCGGGAGGGGTAACTCTGGCAGAGCGAAGACCGGCCCACAGTCAAATGGGATAACCATTCATTTCACTTCCCCACTTGATTGAAACCAGCCTGTAAGGCACGGGTCCTCATCATTTTTTCTAAATTCCCCATAGTTCAGAATACCATTCTCCTTCCCAATTTAAATATCCTTGACTGATGTTCTTCCCTCCTTTCAGTCAACACTCGGAATTTCGATTAAGGGAAAATTTTACCTCCACAATATTTGAAGGAATACTGAGAGGAATGCCATCGCGTCACATTTACTAACGCAATGCTGCATCATCTAGGGAGACTGCTGTGGTTGTTTCGTAAATATTTCCACCTCTGCCGGGATTCAAAACCGGGCCTTCGGGATGGAATGTTATAGATTATTATATTATTATATTATGATTATTATATTATGAATATTATAGATTTTGCCTTATCTATAGAACATCACATTTTGCTGAATGGTAGTCCCTATTCATCACTAAACCCCCCTAGACTTCACACCGGTCGATTTGTCCGGCATTATTTTATTTTGTTCTCTGCATGAAGTAGCATCTCGTAGCATTAATAAATTAACAGTGTCAGTAATATTAACCACTACATGTGTCTATAGCATTGTTCAGCATGTTTGCATGTTCATTTACGTATCACTCTCCCAGTTTCCGGTTGGACTGCGCACTGTTCTCCTGACTGCTTTTGGCCTGCGCCTAGCGTCCGGGGGAGCTTGCGAGGTTCTGATTTGTGCTGGGACGAGTGCTGCATGTCTGGTGTGGAATCACCCCGAGAATCATATTCCGGCGGTGGCGGCTCATCCATACGGATGCGCTTACCACCAGTTCTCCTCTGCATCATATCTAGTGTTAATGATGAAACAAGAGGGTTCGCCTTTTATTAACAGCAGATAAAACTAAATGAAATATACTCTGATCGTTGTTATACAAATCGGTTTGCTTATTTATCGGGGTAAAGGTGAGTTTCCGGTCCGCCAGCGAAAACCTATTTCTCACCCACTTCCCATCATCCGGTTTTCTGCTATAAAATTATTTCGCTTGCGGACCGAAAGCTCACCTTTACCGAAGGTAATAACTATGTAGTAGCAATCAAATCATAAACATTCATAGTCGCACAACTCTACATCAATACACAAATCAAGAATACAATGGCAAAATACTTTAAGCGGGAAAAATCAATGCATCAATTACGAATACAATTCGCCTAGACGAAAATCTCGCGAAAAATGTCGCGATGAAGATATCTAGATTAATTAAAGAGATATGTGGCAAAGAACAAGATAATAAAGATTGGTTTCATACATAATAGACACTGAAATTTCCAGTAATCCAAAAACACTAGAATCACTGCGATGTAGCGAACAGAAATAGGAACACCGGAAACTACTTAATTGTGATGCTGACTACTAACGTGAAACAAATCGTAGATCCTGCTACTTTAAATTCGGACGTTGCTTCCTCAACTAGGCAGGAAAATATAATTTTTCTTCATGTAAACAACGCAGAGTACAAAAACAATACATGACTACCCTAAGCCATTTTAGTGACCGTTTTCGCCACAGACAGGTGCGGACAGCGCTGCCAAGTAATTCTCCGCGTCTCCGCTTGAGGGCCTGAGAAATGACATGAACACGACGCCGAGCGCAATTATAGTGGCCTATCCAGTTCGAAGTGGCTTCGCCATGAACATAGGGCTTCGCGTAAAAACATAAAGGAGAAGAAAATTATAATTGCACTGAATTAATTATTGCTGCATCTCGAAATCTCTATAATCACCGGCCGGGTTATAATAGTTAAGGACAATGTCATCCGTTGTTCTTTATACTCGCATTAGAAATTTAGCCGATACAGCTAAATCGGCTAAATTATTTAGTGAATTACTAGTGAATTCTAAAAACCTTAATCTTATTACCCTTAATTCTTAAATACCTTATAAACAGCGCGCAATTTCACATTCAAAGGCACACGAGAATATAGTGGCAGAAAATAATTCGAAGCTTGAATCTTCGTCATGTACTCAGCCATAGATATATCCTCGGTCTTTTCAATATTGACCATTTCTTTCAGTAATCTTACCGTCTGGACAAGGGCCCAGTAGCAGTGGACGTCCCCGCAACGTTGCAGGCACGTCGCATTGCGACCAATGTGACGTTCCCGCAACGTCACAGGAGTGGCGGTTACGTCGCTGCGACGTGCCCGCGACGTGCGAAGTTTCCGAGAATCAACGTCACGGGCACGTCGCATTGCGACGTGCCCGTGACGTTGCATTGCGACGTGCTCGTGACTTCGCATTGCGACTTTCGGAAAATATTTTGCTTGAGCACCACATTCCATTGCGATACCCCAATGAAAATTTTGTATACAATTTGTGCACAATGTACACAGGATTTCCTGTGTACAATTGTGTACAAATTGTATAAAAAATGTGTACATTGTACACAAATTTGACTTTACACAATTTGTGTACAATTTACACAATTTGTGTACATTGTGAAATGCATACATTGTACACAAATTTGGCTTTACACAATTTGTGTACAATGTGTACATTGTGTAAAATGTATACATTGTACACAAATTTGCCTTTACACAATTTGTATACAATGTACACAATTTTATACAATGTACACATTGTGTAACATTGCATAAATTGTACACAAACTGCCAAGTGGTAATTGACAATATACAACTAATATGAATGAAACTGAATTGAATTTATTAGCATGAAAAGACTAGTTAAGCCATTACACTCAGAACGTAGCTTCCCGACAACACCACCACACATCCGCTGAATGCCATATGGCGACAGAAATAACATATCATAAAACCACACACTTGTCTGAATCACTGAATCAAGCCACACTTCGCTATTAACTCTTTGGTGAAGAATTACGAGCGAACTCCTGGAAACTACACAATTTTATAATGTTCCCATTTATGTTCTAATTTTTCTTGACGATTCCAAGGCACAATCACTGATGCATACAGTACTCCCTGATGAAACAGAAGGCCAAAGATCACCCATCGTTGCGTGGGTGCAATGAAAATCAGGTTTTATAAATCATCACTATGGATGCTGATTACCATTTCCTTGCGAAGTGCCTGAAAATACATGTTGACAAAGATCTTAAGTTAGTAAACAACTTGGTTTCTTAAGTTCCAACGAGTATGTTAAATACTTACGTTTTTCTTTCAATGGCAGAAGAGGAATAGTCCGGAAATATGACAACCGAAGCGATTAGCTAATCTTTCCTCCTAATATCACGTTTTATAAACTCGCTGACCTTAATCAAAACACATAAATACACCTCACTTGTACTCCATGAAATGTCCATGAACCTCTTAAGACGCCATAATAAAAACCGATTGATCGCTTGCCGGATATATGGAAATATCGATCGTATCGACCTCTCTGGTCGAAGGCAAGACCGCGAATTATGAAAGTAAAACTCGTACCTGGCGTTACTGAAAGTTATTGAAAATAATAACAAGAGAGGTTTTTTACTAATACAGAACTATTTATCAAACGCCAGTTTGAATTATGATTTACATAATATAAAACGCAAGTTCAACGTTTTCGTCATTTGAAGTTTATCAGTTATCATTAGTGATTAGCTTCATATCATTAGTTTAAAGTCATTTGAGATAGGGAGACGAAAATAGGCTGAAGGCTTTCGATATGTGGGTGTGGAGGAGGATGGAGAAGGTGCGTTGGCATACTACTGTATATTAATGTCATATTCTATATAGTATTTCACAACCTTAATATAAAGATAACTTAGGCTTTAGGAAGGACACATGGTCAACTAGCTTCATATCAAAGACACAGACAAAACAACGGGTAAAGCCATATTTCTTATTTAAAATCTCTCGGTAGCCCATGCTTTATGGCATTGCAGAAATATGTATCGGTGTAGGCTAAAATCCTGTAGTTGTATCAACAGGGTCTAGATGTAAAAATACATTAATATTATGCGTCAAACGATGTAATTATTAATTAAGAAATTGAAGAATTTTGTGCCATCGCATGTTGTGTGTCGCCTTTGGTGTGTATTTAATGCATCAGTAATTAGATATGGCCAAGAATTAACGAAATAATAATAAATTCGTGGTTATAAATTATTGGGCCGGCCAAAGTTGATAATTGGTTGCATGTCAGTCGCAAGTTGACGGTCACAATGTGACGTGCCTGCAACGTTCCTGCGACGTCACAATGTGACGTGCCTGCGTCGTCACATTGTGACGTGCCTGTAACGTTCCTGCGACGTCACATTGTGACCGCAACCTTAGCACGACGTTTGCTACGTCGCTGCAACGTTGCGGCGACCAACTCTGCTACTGGGGGGTGTACGAGTTATGAATCCTCTCCAAAATATCCCAAGCCGTCTTTGCTCTTGTGCATTCCCCGATATCAACGCCGATATTCTATTATAAAAAATTCCAGGAATCCTCCGAGAAGAGAGGATATGAATTCCAGCGAGATGTGGTGGAAGTTTTCCATTATATGAAAAAACGTAGTGAACTCCACAGTTAATTTTATTAAGACGACCTAGGTTTCGACACGTAGACTTGAAGATGACACAACGTGTCGAAACCTAGGTCGTCTTAATAAAATTAACTGTGGAGTTCACTACGTTTTTTCTCTCCGAGAAGAGATTCTCCCATTGAATTATATTTGTTTGTCTATAAATACTCTGCTTAAACAATCGGTTCACACGCAATGAAGTATTAGTGTCCTACTTGAAATTTACTGCTTATAGAGTTCTTGAGACCAACTTGTTTGGTTTTTTTTAAAGAAGTTCAGTAATTATGTTAATGGCCGATCTCGTCCTAACTAGTTCCCATTTTAACCAGAAAAATTATGCACGCACATATTTCATCTCTTTGCTGAAAAATAATTTTACCAATCACCGTGTCAATTTCACACCTTCGACCATTAATGGTCGAAGATTCACACTGAGAACAGAAGAATGACGAAATACATCGAATAGTAAATTTAACAGTTCATTTTTTAGACAAAATATGTTGAAATCTACTTCAAACTGCCATCGCGGGTAACTAAAAACCGTCATTTCAATGAATAAAGTTGGATTTTGCTGTTTGTCTTTATTTAATCTTGCCTACCCAAAAGCGTAATTAAAATCTGCTACTTTCGTGCAATGCCGGGGTCATCCCTAAGGAATTACACTCCCGAAGGATATAACTGAATGTTCAATGCATTAGTTACATATTAAAATTGAATGAATATCCATTAGTTATGCCATTATATTTTAATTTTATGCACATATTAGTGATGAAATTTTTATACTTGCTAATTTTGTCATGATTTATTCATCTGTTTCAAATGCTCAATAAATGAACCTTATCATGAAAAAAAACTCTGTATTTAACCTTTAAAGGACTAGCGTACATTTAAATGTATTTTGGGATGTGGGGTCCTACGGCCGTGCGTACAATATATTGTACCATGGATGTGGCATTTAAACCCATAGAGTCTACTGAGTGTTCAAAATTAGCGTTCAAAGCGAGAATTTTAATCCGTACGATAAACGTTAAAATTTTGTAAAGTTATTCAATTCCACCGAGATATTGGCAGAGAAGGTCAAGTGAAATGATGATGCCTATTATATTTAAACTGCACAATTGCTTTTCAAAATTCAATATTGAATACCTTATACTTCTAATAATGTGTTTCCAATAATTATTTTCGTATTTAGTTTATTTACGTTCTAAGGATACCAGCAGTAGATTCCCAGAGATATAACTAATTACCTGGTTTGGTCTACTTGGCTTCCATTGACCGAGAAGACCGGTTCAGTCTGATGATGACAGTCGACTCCTTCCAAATGCCACTAAATTTCCAAATATTTTCAACCATCTAGAAATAAGGAAGCACTAGGTCATAGTGTCAGGCCATTGTTAATCTAGTGGTCCATTCTCAAAAGATGTGAAGCAAGCATGATTATTATTTTCAAAGGGGGAATTATAGTTTGTTCGCAAAGACTGGTCTCAAACTCAACAGAAGCTACTTTGCTATTCACAAAAATTGAAGGTGGTTTGAGCGAGATAGATATCCCTAGTCGTAATGGAGACCATATTCAAATTTTATTTTTTCATTGCAGCGTCTATAAGAAGTACGAAATAAATATTGTAATATTAATGGTGCAAAAATATAGTAATATATGACAACAATTCTCAGTGATTAAATTAATATATCTATATGTGTGTCTTGTCTCATTTTTCCCCGCCGTACGGCTGATAACCCTTCAAAACAGCAGGTTTTTTGCGATTCTGTCAAAATTACTGCGGTGAGTAATAGATTATTGTTTGTAAATAGTTGAGAAAACATGCAAACTACACACTATTAGTTTGTTGACGATATCTAGGTGTTATAAATTGCTATTTCCTTCAAGATTCTCCCTCTGGAGCGCACAGCCGCAAGTTATCCCATGTAAAACAGCTTACATTTTCAGGTAAAGTGCTCAAAATGTAGTTCGGCAAGGGGTTGATATTTTGATATAATTGGAAAGATGAGTTTTTTTCATTAAAATGAGGCCAAATTCTAGGAGAAGTGAAATAATTTCCTTGATAGCTAATGAGGCATTATAAATTAATATAATCAGAACTTGGAGATGCTCTATTTTTCATTATAATGGACACGACTCAGGACATTAGTAAATTCGACCGTAAGTATTATTATTCGTAAGTATTAGTGTAATTGACCGCACAAATAAGTATTTTTACGTTTAAGTTCTGGGAGCCGAAAACGATGAACCCAAAGAACTGAAAATATGTGAAACGTTTACCACTTTTAGTGAAATTAAATATGAAAGTGCATCTGGTTTAGAAAGTAAGACACTCTATTGAACGAAAAGGTCTTGATATAATAAATAACGTGGTCAGGGATATGATAGAGCCAGCATGATGAGTGGTGTATGCAATGGAGTACAGAAAAAATACAAGAAGATCAACAAAAAGTTTCAGAATTCATTGTCACAAAAACACGGTACAAAATTCCACTAATTATTTTATTGCTGTCGAACGGTTTCGACGACTTGAGCGTCTCTCACAAGTCAAAACAGAAGGTGAAATTGCTATTGCTAGCCTTATGTAATAAAGAAGGATGGGGACATGGAGAAATGAGGGGAGGTCTGGAATTGACGGTTGGTTGGAAGGAGGACGAGTTGGGGAGAAGACTTGAGTTGGGTGGTGGGAGGGAGTAAGGTCGGTGGTGGTAAAATGCAAGGAAAGGGTAGGTTTGCAACAAAGTAATCACATTTATTAACGGTAGAACCACAGGGTATTAACGGTCAACAAAGAGGAGGAGCAATTAAACGTTACAATCAAAGCATTTCAAGGTCGGTTTCGCTGGTTGGGAGAGAAAACTGAGTTACGTGAGGGAGGTAGCGGGATTAAGGACAGGTGAAGGTAAAAGACAAGGGAGGGGTGGGTTTTTTATTTAGTATACTCATGTACGTGTAAAGTACAGACTTTATTCTTATGGGCGGTGGATTTGTTGTTTTCAAAGCAGAAGTAAATCATCGTGAACTCTCCTATGCCATTGGTCAAAACCTAAAATCACTGTCGTAATGCGTACTTTTCTCTTACGGAGAAAACAGACGTCGGTCTAGCAAGGCCGAAGTAACTTGTCTCCCATCTGGGGCCGCCGGAAGGCGCTTCGCCGAGTTACAGACGTGGGTCGGGCGACGAGTTGTCTCCGGGCGTTTCGTGTTCCTCCTTTGTCGGGAGAAAAGGCTCTTTTTATCACCCCGCGGATCTGTTGTCTCCCGTTTTGGGGAGAAATGCAAGTTACAGACTTGGGCCCCAGTAGTCCCCGTCATCCTCCCATCTTACTTCACACACCCACCATCTCCATTTCTTGTTTTACATTCTCTAGCTTCCCCGGCCTCAGCATAGTCCCGACATTCCACGTGCCTATTCGAATGACTCTTTGCCGATTCTTTGATTGCGAATACGAATCGTAAGTGAAAGAACACAGAACTTGTGGCAACAGGTGGTTATGTAACAAAGGAATATCACAAATAGTGCAGACAAGTAAGCAATGTCTCATTATCGATAATATCACGATTTTTCTGGGTAATTTGAAAATATTTAAGTGTGGATGCGAATGTTATTTGGACATGCCTCGCACAGCAATGGGATACCTGAATTTTCAAGCCAACGTATTGATTTACTAGCAATTTGGCTTGAAACGTGTTTTTGGTGTTCACTGCTGCTGCAAAATAACGAATATTAAAAAATAACAGCCTTTTCTGACGTTCTGGTTGGAGCATTGGAAACGAGATGGCTGGAAATTAATGTTTTCATTGTAATTGTACGTCTACGCATCGGATGTCACATAAATATGACGCTAATGTTGAACCAAATGTAAAAGGTGTATGATTATAACTTTAAAATTAACATAAAAAACAAAACCACTGATTGTGGAAAAATTAATGAGACAAACTCACTCTCAGACATGAACGGGGAACACCAGCGATAGAGGAAGCAAGTATTTAAGCACCACGTATGCCAGAAGAGGCAACTAACAGCTATCAACACAACCTTGATAGAATGTAAGAACCACATGATTTTGGAGCATGCTCTTAGATTGAAAAGCGGCCAGGACAAAATAAGAAAAAAGGATAGTTACAAAAAAGAGAACATGGATTTTGTTTTTATTAATGAATGGTGAAGATCAAATTTAAGGAAAGAATTACCAACGACGAAGATTTAAAAAAGTAAAAATGTTTGATGAATATACTGTTGAATATAAGAGGTAATGCTATTGGACATCTTCTACGGCACAACGTTGATTTAAGACAACCAAAAAAAGGAAATTTAAAGATATATTGAGTAAGCCATAGGACATTATAATGAAGATTTAATATTGTCTAATTCTACTCCCCATGCTGCCAACGGTACATGTAGCAGAGTTTGTTCCAATTAACTGGCGTGGAAAAGACGAGAATAGAAAAAAAAAGAAATTGGGAAAAAGAAAATTACGGGATTTGGTGAATTATTTATCTTGTTCAGTTTCCGTTTAATAGAATTCTGAAAGAAGAAATTCATTTATTTTTCTGTTAGGTGTATCACAAGGTGTCTCATTCACTTTTTGTATTTTTATTTATTCTAAATGCTGTTTATGTGCAATAGTTCAAAAGGAATTAATGAATATTTAGATAATTATTAAATACTTGGACTCTCAATTTGGACATGAAATAGAGAGGAAATAAGGGGAAGGAATGGGTTGAGGGTAAGGAAGATTTGAACTGCATATTAACGGATAGTTACTTAATCATGCTCTTTTTAAGTTGTAGTCGTTAGAGGTGCGCAGGAAAAAGGGGTTTTAACACCTATCAGTTCGGAAGTGTATCTCCATCATATTTTGTCACTGCTTTCAGTTCTAGAGACATACTGCGGGGTTGAAATAATATCGTCCGTGTCATACAGAAACTCGCTTGGTCTGACTTTTTCAATCAATCTTAGCGCGGCGTGTATAGCCTCCTCCGTGTCTCTAGCGCCTCCCAACCTGGTCCATCCATCAGCAGTTTTCACCCTATCTGCTTGGTAGTCGCTGTTTTTAGAAAAATTAAAAATTCATCATTTTTCAAATACCAATACATCAACTGCAAGTTAGGATGAGAGAAGTATTCATGTACCCGTAATTAAATGAGAAAGCAAAACTTATGGCAGTAGCTATCCAAATTGAAACACTTAAGTCTCAAGACCTTATGCCTGAGTCACATTTCTCAGATAAGAAATTTTATTCACTGAGTGACAAAATTAAGTAAAATGTCATTTAAGTTCAATTACAATAAATGTCTCACTACAAACGAATGTCACATTGTATAAATGATTCCTAAAAGTGATATAGTTTATTAGCACAATAATCAAGGGACGTGAAATTTTCATGATAGTATGGAGGATAATTTTCATGTTAGCACATATAGTGAAGATAGACATGAGTTACATAATTGTCCAATAATAATTTAGTATTGTTTATGGGGACCGAATCCAGAAAAATGTAGTCACAATGTTCAGTAATAATTGTTCATACATATATAACCTTAGGTACTATTTCTGTGGTGAAAAACCTTATAATATTTTAAATATTCATTACAAGTCGTATACAACTCCCATGATATCGTTTTAAGCAAACAAATCTGCCCCGAATAACCACCATTTCATCGCAATAAAAGAGTTTAGATTTTGTTATAATTATGCATTAAAAGTGTTGAGAGGAATGAATATAATTGTTACACAGGAAAAATCTTGCAAACCTTGAATGGCAGTCTTGTGTTCTACCCGTGATAATGGCACTTCAAGTGATAATTGCACCTTAATTTGCACTGACTGAACTATTCCAATGACCATTGAAAGATCTCAAGTGATGGTAATTCACTATTAAATATGGAGGAAAACGCACATTCTTTGGAAAAATTGTGTCTTGGACATCATAATGCACTGTTTAAAGATCATCCGTCACTGGTAGTAAATTCGATTCACACGCTTCAGAAAATTAATACAGGAAGAACTTAGCTGAGAAACAACGATGCAAAAAGCATTAGGATTTGGTGCACTAGAAAGAACGATTCCTCGGACATAAATTGAAGGCTCCCAATCTCACCACGTTACTATTTAAATTTTGTCATCGAATAGCATTCAGCGATAAGAAAAGGTTTTGAGAAACCATAGGCGTATCCAAGGGGGGGGGGGGGTTTGGGGGTTGTAACCTCCCCACTCCCCCCCCCCCCCCCCCCCCCCCCCGATTGATAAAAAAACGTAAAAATGATGGATTAAACACATGCTAAAAGTACACCTATCGATCATCTTCCATAACATAATAGATAACATTCAAAACGTCATTTCTGACGTATATTTTTAAAAATTTCCGGACTTCCTGTTTAACATGGGGGTATGGAATACCCCGATACCCCCCCATGTAACCCCTCCCCCCTTCAGTGGTTGTGACCCCCCCCCCCTTCAGACGCTTCTAGATACGCCTATGGCAACAACCAATTTTTCCGCGGTCTTACTTAGTCGGCGTGTCGTGTTGGAAGTGAAACATTGTAATGTGGTTATGTGCGAGCTGGTCAGAGCTGGTAATGTAATAAGGAGAAAAAAAATCAGTGGATAATTCTGGAAAGATTTTTTAACTACTCATCATAATATTAGACGCCCCATAAGGCATAATACGTTTATTTAATTCTACTAACAGAACACACATTATAGCTTTAAGGTTTTAACCTATTTTCTTCGTTTTCCTGCAACGTCTTAGACAATGTATGGCTATCGGGAAATTTGCTCGACAGAATGGCATTAACTAATTGTGCATTAAACTGAGGCGACTTGTGGGGCATATGAGACCTAACGTAAAATTAACATATTAATAGCGCGTAAGTTAACTACTTCAGCAAGCTTAATCGTTCGTCCTCTCACTTCTGAGCAATAGTTACGTTTAAAAGTGTCAGAAAATTTGTGCTAAGGGCAGTACTTACAGTTCGAGTTCTAAGTTTTAGATTTGGCCTCCCCCCCCGTTATTGAACGCTTCCTTCGCTAGCGCTATTCTCCTCCTAATGTCTTTGCTACTATGTCCTGTTTCTTCTAGCCTACTACCCAAGTAATTAAATTGTTATACTTGATCCAGTATGTGACTTCCTACTCTTATCACCAGCTTAGCTTTCTTTGTCCTAGAGAATCTCATTACTTTTGTTTTCTAATTATTAATCTTCATTCCGTATTTCTCGCACTGCATTTCCGGTGCATCTAATAAAGTTTGCAATCCTTTTGATCACCGACTGACCAACGTCTGGTCGTCTGCGAGTCTAACTGACTTTATCCGCTGGCCTCCTACTTTCATTCCCACATGTAGCTCATCCCAAGCCTCTCTTACCATTTCCTCAGCATAGATGTTAAAAAGTAAAGGCGACAACGGGCACCCTTGCCGCACCCCGCGACCTATGACTGCCCATCCTGATTCACCGTCAGCTACCCTCACCTGTGCCCTGTGCCCCATATATAAGTTTCGGACGAGTCTCCTATATCGCCAATCTATTCCTATTTTCCCCAGTATCGGCATTAGTTTCTCCCAGTTTACTCTGTCAAACGCCTTTTCGAAATCTACAAAGCGAAAACATCCTGATTATACTCTATGTTTCTTACTATAAATGTCCTCATTACCGAAAACGCGTCTCTGGTTGCCCTCCCCTTCCTGAACCCAAATTGGTCATCGCCTAAATAGCAGTTTGCTCTGCTCTACAACTTTCTATTTAGTACTCTAAGCAAGACTTTTGCCGCTTGCGAAATTAAACTGGATGTTCTATACTCCCCGCATTCTGACGCTTTCTTCTACTTCGGGATAGGTATTAATACTTTTTTCACGAAATCCTCTGGCCACACTCCTTCCTCGTAGATCCTGCGAATAAGTTCGAAAAACGATCCTCTCCCCTTACCAACATCTTCCAGATAAAGTGCTCACAGAGAAAGTGTGCCCTCTCAAAATGGAAGTAGTTCCTCAAGCTCATTTTATTCTAAAACCAATAAAAAATTATGACTGTTGTACTCAAGAAAAATATGCTCATTTAAGCAATATTTCCTCTCAAGTTAAGAATATTATATCCTCTCAAAGTAAGAATATCAACCTTATCTAATTTTTCTCAAAAATCGAGAACATCCACTCCAAGTCATATATAACGGTTAAATCCTCTTGTTGATAGAGGACCGCACTTTAATTTAGAATAATTTTTTGAATGATGATAAGGCCACAAAAAACATGACAGTGTCAGGCTTTACTTCGTAGAAGTTTATAATAGTAGTACGTTTCTACAACTTTTTTTATTGTACACCGATTTACGGCATCGCCAGGCACATAAGTTTGTACAAACTTCTGTTACAGACGATACCGTAAATCGGTAAAACGCGTCGTAGAATAAATATTTTGTAGAAAAGTACTAGGTATTTTCTTTAATCATGAGTGCTAATGTAAGGCAGCAATGTCAATTTTCTATAATGTAATGGAGGTCTGTCCCTTGGTGGTAGTAGTGGGCAGAAATGGCAGTTAAAGATTCCATTAACTAGGTTTACCATATACTGCAATTATATATTTAATACAATCGCCGAAAAACATTATAAAAAGTTTGTCAATTCATAATCATATAGTCATCTACAATTATATTGACTGTGAGCAGAGTATTAAATAAAACAATTCCTCGGGTCTTATGCATCGGACTAGAGAAAGAAACTTTCAATCGCTAATATGAAAACGGAATCAGTTGAGCGCCAAGCAAACATATGACATTTCAGAATGCACAGATGAATTACAAGTTTATTATCACAACACTGTTCCCATCACACATACTAAGAATAAAATGCAATCTCCCGCATAGTACGCATTCTCCGATGGACAACAATGGTCAGTAGTCAAGACAGTGTTGCTAGGGAAACTTAGGCATTTAATGATTGTTCTCCAGCAAAACCTGACGTGGTGGAATTCATACTCAAGAGAGACAATATAAGAAGAAAGAAGATATATATATATATATATATATATATATATATATATAAGAAGATATATACAAGAGGATATACATAAGAAGAAAGGATAAATGGGAAATTTAAACTGTAAGTACGAAAACGAATCTTTAGATCCTTAATAGGTTTTAGTTTACACGTCTTGACTGAATGATAAATTTGCAGAGTGAATGCATCAAAAGTTGAAATCTATTAGCACATGAGTTTTTGTTGCCATGACCCATATAAAAAAAGGCAAGCTGCTTCCGTGTAAATTCCTCAAATTGCTCCTTGTCCATTCGCTCTAACGGGAATAAAAAAGAACGCGCGGCATCAATTTGTATGCAATTTGGTCCCCGAATGTGTACGTGTTGGCATTCAGTCCACATAAAGCAGGCATTCAGTCCACAATTTATCTATTTCTCTCAAAGGAGAAGGTTTCTCAGATCGCGGCTGACATCTTAATACCTGTCATGTGTTGCAGGTTGTCATGCAAGGAGGGAGAAAGACATCGAGGAGCCGCCATATAGACAAGAAAGGCCATCTAAACCCGCAGCGGCTCCGTCAACTTCCTCCTCCCCTGCGTCTGAGCCATCGTGGTCCACTCCCGTGGTCCTCACCCCTTCCCCCCGCTCTCTTCCCCTAGTAACCTCCTTCCCCCCTGCCTCTCCTCCTCCCACGCGCCGCCGCCCGACCCCCTCCCACTTAAAAGAAGTCCAAACAATCTTTTTCAAAGGGGAAGGAAGGTCAGGATTATTTCCATATTTCATATATTTCTGCTACCAAAATGAAGACGAAGACTCATGGAAATGCCCACAACCCATCAGTGTTTTAGCCGCCGGGGATTCGTTTAATGCCAGGTATTACTTACCACATTTCAGAGATGTCATTATCAGATTTATTACAATTCTATACGTCCATCTTCCAAATGTAAATAGCCACATTTTATTCTGCATGCTCCATTATTATATAAAGTACCTACTAAGGACTCGTTAGAATAGACAATTTTATTCTAGAAACACTCAAGATATTTACATCAGTGTTGCATTTTCCATGTGAGCCCATCAGTGAGCGCATTCCAAACAATTCTTCCAACTTCCACCAAACTGCATGATGTAGAAATAGTTTCATTTTTATGAAAATGATTAATGTAATTCGGCATTATTCTTCTTGATAGTTTCTAATTTGCTAAGCTACCCTGCTATCCTCAAAAACCATAAATAGGTAAGGGAGGTTACTTTTGTAAAGAAATTGCTTATGTTATACATATATGGAGCTTCCAAATTTGTGACGGGTTTTGGTTTTCATTAATTTTAACTTTTTATCATGTTAGTGTTATAATAAGTAAAAATAAAGAGTTTTATGAGCTGAGTCATGTGAAACCGGACCTCCAAGAAAATCAGTCGATAACGTTCATGGTAGCCCACTAAAGCTTATGGAAGACACACGAAGATGACAATGTCAGCCTAAGATCAGTATCTTATCAGTAAGTCTAAGACAGTTTTCTTATCTTTTCAGCAAAATCGCAACGACAGTGGAATGCATTAATTTCCATACCCAGGAAGTTTGGAGGGAAACAATGTTTTAACTAAATTTCAACCCGTTAAATTTCAAGTGTATTGTAATCAATAATGTTTGTAATAATAAAATTGTGTTTAAATTCATGTAGTTTTCTTCATTGTGCATGTAGTTTTATTTAGCACATATTGAGGAAGTTGTAAAAATTGCGTCAAATTGTTTAGTGAAATTTACTTAACATTTTACCTTTTAATAGCAAAAATAAAATTTCGATTTTCATTAAAAATATTATCTTTTACATTTATTGTAATAAACCATTCATATCTTATTTAGTGCAATGAATCATTGAGTGATTGGATGCACACGTAATCTCGACTTAAGCAATGAGCATGGTCACGACGATGAGGCCGATGACTCATAAACGCTAAAATATTACGACAAATCGTTAAAATTAAAAGAGTACGATCAGATAATGGTACAGAGTTCTGTAACTCTCAGTTTTCTACTTTATTTAGAAATGCAGGTATAGTTCATGAGACTACTGTGGCCTACTGTCCTGAGCAAAATGGTGTTCAACAACGAGCAAATCGTACGGTAATTGAAAAGGCCAGGGCTTTACTAAATGATTCTGATCTACCTAAAGTGTATTGGGGTGAAGCTGTATCCACTGCAATTTATTTAAAAAATCGCAGCTAAACTATTGCAATTAAAGGTGCTCTTCCAGAGCAGTTATGGACTGGTTCTAAAGTATATCTTTGTCATCTTAGGGTATTTGGCTGTAGGGCTTATGCTCATATTCCCAAACAGTTTAGAGATAAGT
Organism: Pyrrhosoma nymphula; assembly: GCA_963573305.1. Classification (NCBI taxonomy): domain Eukaryota; kingdom Metazoa; phylum Arthropoda; class Insecta; order Odonata; family Coenagrionidae; genus Pyrrhosoma; species Pyrrhosoma nymphula. Next base: position 151,271,550 of record OY754329.1, on the reverse strand, counting down.
TTGATGCAAAGCCCAAACCCATGGTTATGGTAGGTTATTGTGAGCACAGTAAGGGCTACAGACTTTCTGATCCAAATAATAATGGAAAAATTGAAAAATGTCGAAATGTAATTTTTTTAGAAGGTATTATGAATAATACATCCCAAGCAAATGCTTTTGTTGATTTAAAACCGATTTCTGACGATATTCAAATTGAAGTTCCAATCCAAACTGATAGGAATGACTCACAATCAGTTGATGAGTTGGTCAGATCAGATGATAGGCCAAGCAGGGAAAGGCGTCCTCCAGAATGGCTGACCAAAGACTATCATTTGTATGCTACGTTTCAGTCAGACAAAGAACCAACTCCATGATGAGAAAACCACCTTTGTTAATTCCACAAACTTTCTTACGCTGGCACGACGCGCGCTTCACCTCACTGTGGCATAATCATGTGCATTAGTATACTATAAACTTTAAAGTTTATAGTATACTATTTTTAGTCACCATTATGATGGGCACGAAGTTCTTTTTGTTTGCAAGTGATGAGTGTCGTGTGTAGTCTGTTTTATTTTTGTGTGGATAAACTGCAATGACAGTGATTTAATGTATATGTTTTTCAATATTCAATCTTTTCTACATTCTTACAATTGACAGGAGGTACATATTATGTGCAATTGACGATTGTGGTATATATAGTGAAAAATTTGTTTAAATTAATATTAGGCCATATAAACTCCATAGAATTTTTGTTGGTTAGAGAGAAGAAATAGTTTTTACTTGTTAGTGTGATTTTTTATTATTACACTGTAAGGACGGTGATTTAATAATATTGATCAAGGGACCTCATACGCACCCATAGACTGAAGGGGAGGATGGCTAACCTTCGGTGGGGACAGGATGTTTTTTATTTTCTTCACAGTGCAGAAGCGAGTCGCAATATTTCCTCTGCGTAGGATTTTAGCAATTCTGCCAGTGACTCCGGAGATGTAGTGAATGTTTGCGTACGCAATGGTTTCTTCTTGCGGTCGTCATCATTATGGTACTGTTGCCTTTCTTGTATTGCTCTTTTTTATGAAGGAAGTGCTGTAGCCATTTCCTTTGCGAGCCCACATTAAATGTTCCATTTCTTTGTCAAAATTTTCGGCATCACACACAATTCTGGCGCGGTGGCTTAAACTTTTAAGTACGCAAGATTTCTGCATTGGATGGTGATGGGACGCCGAATTCAAATACCTATCGGTGTGGGTTTTCTTTCTGTAGACCGAATGTCCCAGGCTCCCATCTATTCTACTTTTCACCATGACATCCAAGAATGGCAGACAACTTCCTTCTTCCAGATCTTTCGTATTTCGGAAACAATTCCTACATGTATGAAAGTCAAACATCATCTGAAGACGCCAAAGGCCAAAAATATCCTCAAACGAACCAGCCAAGCTCTCTTAAGGGAACGTATTCGTGCAATACGCATGTCACTCTTTACGGTTGCGGACGAATTATATGATCTTCACTTGGAGCTCTCCGGTATTTTGAATCGACAGTACTGGGAAATCGTGGACCGAATAACGAATGATTCCTCGATAATCACACTTGAATCCACCAACCTCAAACAGAAGCCAAAATTCAACAACATCGCATTAAGGCAGAAGAAACCACAAGCTGACCTACCAAATGCGGTACACAATCTGACCGAGCATACACTGGCCAAGAAGATGGTCTCGAATCTTTCATAAGGATTGAATTTTGCAATTTCCCCAAAACAAATACCAACGGAAGATATTATCACAGGAGTAGAGGCTGCAATACGGTTTCTTCCTTTGGGTGAAGCTGAAAACATGAGGCATTATATAGTACGAGTACTACGATCTTCCAAAATAGTAAATTAAATTTGCCAACTGCTGAACTGAGACACTTGAAGTAGCTTAAATCTAATGAGAAGATCCTCATCCTTCCATCGGGAAAAGGTAGCGCAACTGTTATTATGACGAAGGAGGAATATAACAAGAAAGTCCACTCCCTTTTGGATGCGGAAACTTATGGGAGGCTTAATAAAGACCCAACAGCCAAGATTGAGCGCAAAGTAAGGGAATTGATCAAAACTTCTTCAATTCCCAAAGAAGAGCATTGGAAATTAATTCCTTCTGCATCTAAGGCTCCTCGTCTCTATGGTATGCCAAAAATTCACAAGGAAGGAATCCCTTTGAGGCCGATTGTGAACACGATTGACTCGCCGACCTACAAATTGGCCCAGGACATATCAAGAGGCATTCAAGAATTCATCGGTGGTACGGACTCTTTCATAAAACACACGGCACATTTCATTTCATTCAAGTATTCTACCAGCTGATTGGTAGGTTCTTGGACAGTCCCCATTCTGCATCCCACCTCAGAGACATTGTCTCGCTTTCCCTCCTAAGAATGGCCCGTTATTAGATCCCTCTTCAATTCTTCATATCTTCTACCTCCTCTTATTTCGTCCAGAATTCCTATCCTCTTCCTTCCTCTCCCACGCTTCCCCATTGTTCTCCCCTCTATCACTCTCTTCAACATGCCCTCTCCTCTCAAAACCTCCTCCATCCATCTCTTCTGCCTTCTCCGAACCTCTGCCACAAGCTTCCTCTCCTCTCCGACCATATCCAATACCTCCTCGTTCGTCTTTCTCGCCATCCAGCTAACCTTCTCCATCCTTCTCCAAACCCACATCTCAAACGCCTCAAGCCTACGCACATCCTCCCTTCGCAATGACCAAGTTTCCGACCCATATAGCGCCACGCTCCATATTAAAGTTTTCACCAGCCTCTTCTTTACGTCACTTCTCAGACCCCCCCTCATCAATTCCCTTCTCTTCGAAAATGCTTCTTTAGCGAGCGCAATTCTGCATCTGATGTCCTTACCACTAAACCCATTCGCCTCCAAAATACTACCCAGATACGTAAACTGCTCGACCTGCTCTATCTTCTGCCCTCCCACCCTTATATTCAGCCCCGCCTTCTTACTTCTAGAAAATCTCATTACTTTCGTTTTCTTGTGATTGATCTTCATCCCATACTTTTCGCACTGCACCTCTAATGCATTCACCATTGACTGTAACCCCATGGCCGACTGACTAACCAATGCTTGATCATCAGCAAATCTCACTGATTTTATCAGCTCCCCTCCTACCTTTATTCCTACCTCCTCCTCCCCCCAAGCCTCCCTTACCATTTCTTCTGAATACACATTAAAAAGCAACGGCGATAGTGGGCACCCTTGCCTCACTCCCCGTCCTATCGTGGCCCATCCCGATTCTCCATTGGCTACCCTAACCTGCGCAGTCTGATTCATATACAAATTTCGAATCAGACGCCTGTCCCTCCAATCGACCCCTAATTTCTTCAACACTCCCATTAATTTCGTCCATTCCACCCGATCAAACGCCTTCTCGAAATCTACGAAGCATGCAAAAACATCCTGCCCATACTCTAGGTTTCTTTCTACTAGCGTCCTCATCACCGCTATAGCGTCTCGCGTTCCCGTCCCTCTCCTAAACCCGAACTGGTCGTCACCCAGGTATTCATTTGCCTTCTTCTCTAGCCTTCTGTTTAGAATCCTCAGAACTACTTTGGCCGCGTGGGATATTAAGCTTATTGTCCTATAGTCTTCGCAAGTTTTTGCCTTACTCTTCTTCGGTATAGGAATTAGTACAGTCTTCGCGAAGTCTTCCGGCCACACTCCATCCTCATAAATCTTACGAATTAGCGCAAAAAGTTTTCCTCTTCCGTTCTTCCCCATGCTCTTTAAAAACTCTGCAGGTATGTCATCTATTCCCACCGCCTTATTCCTTTTCATGTCTCGTAGAGCTCTTTCGATTTCGCTATCTAGGATACTTGGTCCGATGCCATCTCTGTCGATATCGTCTTCCCTTTCTATATCTAACCTATTGGGCCTTATTTCTTTACCATACAGCTCTTCAACATACTCCTTCCACCTCTCCTGGATCTCTCTCGGTTCTACGATTACCTTTCCCGTCTTGTCTGTTATCGTTGTAATTCCCCTTCCCTTATTACCACCCGTCAGTTCCTTTACTTTCCTATATAATGCATCTGCTCTTCCCTCTTTTTGGTATTTCTCTAACGCGTCGATCTGTTCTCTCCACCACGCCTCTCTTGCTTTCTTTGTTTCTCTTCTAAGCCTGTTATTAAATTCTCGGTATTTTCTCTTACCTAGCTCTGAGTTTACACTCTTCCATTTCCTTCTCTCCTCCATCTCCCTGATCATCTCCTTCGTGATCCACGGTTTTCTAATTTTAGTTGCACTCACTACGCCTACCGTTGCTTTCGCCGCTTCTATAATTCCATTTTTCAAACTTCCCCATTCATCTTCCACTGATCTAACTCCATGATCCTCACCCATTATCTCATCCACCTTCTCCCGATACTTCTTCTTCATTGCCCCAGTTAATGCCTCCGTATTCCACTTACGCGCCCTCCTTCCCATTCTTATCTTTTTCAGTTTTACCCGACATTTCATGACTAATAAGTTGTGGTCTGTGTCTGCATCAGCTCCTGGATAAGTATGCGAGTTTTTAACACTATTCCTGTATCTGTGACGTACCATTATATAATCTATCTGGAACCTGTCTGTGTCTCCCGGCTTCTTCCAAGTGTACCTACGTCGAGGATGATGTCTGAACCATGTATTTGTAATTACTAGGTTATTTCTGCGGCAAAACTCCACAGCTTTCTCGCCCCGGTCATTTCTTCTTCCTAGCCCGTAGTCGCCCACCTCCCGCCCATCTCTTCCTTCACCCACCACCGCGTTCCAATCCCCCATTACTACCAGGTGCTTACTTCCTGGTATCCTACCAATTATTTCCTCTAGCTGATCGTACACCCCATCTACCTCCTCCTCTTTATGATTAGAGGTAGGCATATAAACCTGGATTATAACTAAATTCGTTGGTTCTGCTTTTAGTTCCACGACTATTATCCTATCACTCACCTGTTCTGCATGCACTACTTTTCTACCAAGTTTCCTATTCATTACGAATGCAACCCCGCGCTGACTTTCATTCCCTCCACTATAAATTACTCTATAGTCGCCGCTCCAGTAATCCCCGTCATCCTTCCATCTTACTTCACCCAGACCCATGATGTCTACACCCACCCTCTCCATTTCTTGCTTTATATTCTCTAGCTTCCCCGCCCTCAGCATAGTCCTAACATTCCAAGTGCCTATTCTTATAGTTTCGTTCCTCTTCTTAATCTTCTTTTCCTCTGCTGCTGCTTCGTCTGAGCAAGGATTTCGTGTGATGACGACCGCAGGGGCCTTGCTCCCACCGCTGCCGGGCACGACACCCGGCCCTCTTGGCCGAGTCCCGTAGTTGCCAGGATTCATTATCAATTGAGAACTGTCCATAATTTCAAGGTTTTTGTTTTAATTGAGGTAGTATTCCTTGGCCTTACTCAATAGTGTTTTTTACGTGACACCATCACTTCAGAGGCCGCCCCACTGGGGTCAGACGCCTTTTGCAGCCGCCTCACTGAGGTACAGACGCTGCGCGGACTACCATTCGTCTGTCTCCTAACCTTCGACCAATCTGGCATGGGTGACCCTACCAGGAGCAATGCTCCCGCCAGTGCAGCTCTAGGGGTCATCGGAGCACGCAAGCCCTTCAACCACGACAAGGTTGTAGTCCAAGAGAAGGGGCACATTTCATAAGGATTCTAAAAGATCTACGAGTGACAAAAGAAGACCTAACAGTCAGCTTTGATGTGGTGTCGCTGTATCACCAAAGTTCCTCTACCTGATTGGATGGAAAATTCTAAAAAATCTAACAGAGAATGGAATGCCGAAGGACTATCCAAAGTTGGCTGATTTCTGCCTCCTAAAAAACTCCTTCCTTTATAACGGAGTTATATTTAAACAAAAGAGCGGAGCGGGTATGGATTTCCCCCTCTCTCCCGTTATAGCCAATTTATATACGGAGTATTTTGAAAAGAAGGCACTGTACTCCTCCGTAGATAAGCCATCATGCTGGTTCAGATATGTGGATGACACTTTTGTGATCTGGCCACATGGAAAGGAGAAGCTGGAGGCTTTCCATGAACACCTTAAAAGTATCCACCCAGACATTAAATTTACGAAAGAGTTGGAAGAAGGAGGTTTTCTGCCATTCTTGGATGTCATGGTGAAAAGTAGAATAGTTGGGAGCCTGGGACATTCGGTCTACAGAAAGAAAACCCGCACCGATAGGTATTTGAATTCGGCGTCCCATCACCATCAAATGCAGAAATCTTGCGTAATTAATTAGCCTTAGCCAAATCTCTCTTGGTGAGCTCTTCGTGGCTCACCAAGAGAGTTTTGCGTTGAATCCACGGAGGTTATCCTTCTCATTTTTTTAAAGAAACGTTTTCAATGCATTGTTTAAATTTCCATTCACATATTAATATCCGGCGTACTTAAAAACAAAGACTTTTTTCGAAACATGGGTCTAAAAAAGGGTTTTTTATTTACTCGCAAACGTATTAGCCCATGTATGAATGACTATGGCAACTTGGATTAGGAAGGTTCCACCGCGACATTTTTTATATTTTGTCCAAAAAATTCTGCTTTCGCTGATTAAAGGCGTTACCTACAGAAAACCAAAAGTAAAGTAGAAAAAATTCAGATTATTCCACGAATGTATTTCAAATTAGCACTTTTTTCCAGCCATTGGAGCCGACTGCAGCGTCATTTCCTGTGAATTACCGCATTTTGACTTCAATTACGGCAGTAATTCCTTAATAACCAAAATAATAGGATGGTAAGATGTCTGTGTTTTATTTTTATTTAATTTCTCTGGATTATTTCCTTCATATAAATAGTTTTCCGCGAAAATGGCATTTATATTTTATGGAAAATACTATTTTTCCTCGTGTTTCTCTCATTCCCTATTGAACACAATGTAATTTTAAGTTCAATTATAGAATAATATAAAGTGGAAAGGTATTATTTTGTTGTTCATATAAGATAAAGGACAAGTTTTTTTACAAGTAGACAGAATATGAATAAAATGACATTTAGGTCATTTTACGGTGGAACCACCTTAATAAAGATGCAACGATTCCAAGGACACACCTCCCACAAACGGATATAAAAGGTCGGACGTATACTATATTGTAGGGATCCTATTGCGATGAAAAATTCAGCGCCACAGCACCTATATTCACGGATGGCTGCTGCTTTAGACATAATGCGGCATGTGACGACAACATCCGGGGAAGTCCCTTTTATGCGCGAAAGAGGTCTTTTGGAATGCATGCTTTCCTTTGACCCGGAATATATGTTGCAATTAACTCCAAAATTAAACTTAAATAGCTCATATGGGGAACACGATATGAACTCGAAGGTTTCATCGAAAAATATTACGATTCTGGGACTTCCCCATTGCATTCAAGTTTCCACTCAAGGATTTCCACACTGGGGTTGGTCCCGATCGACGTTTCGCACACTCAGTGCCGAGGTGCAAGTTGAAAATACACAAGTTTGACACTGACACAAAGTAACTGAAACTTTGGCAGGGATCAATAATTCTCTCAGCGGCCCATAATAGCCTTTCAGCCTAAGCTTTTCAATAGCCTTAAAGTCTAAGCGAGAAATGTCCAATCATTTGAATAATGTCTTATGGGCATTCTTTCCGGTGAGGAAAGTCAATTGTCTTCTGTTTCTGGTCCCTTTCTGAAAATAATAATGGAGGCGATAGCTAGTACCTTCCAAACTATTCCATATTTATCAATTATGTCCGTTAAATGTTTCAAATGCCAACTAAGTGATGTATGAATGTGAACCATTACTTGTAACCGAAAAACAGCCTTACTGGCAATGTTATAATGCATAATACTGCCTAAATACAGAGGCTAGAATCTCATTCTAATAAAATCACTACTTAAAATGCAATGTAACGTATTTTATCCCATTGTAAGACGTTTAAAATGACTAGAAATCCACAAATAAACTTTTCCATCATTGTAACATGTTATTGCTGACTGTAATGTTCCAAGTAAAAATGTTTATCTTTTCTTGCGTGTAACAGAATAACGATAATATCACGTCACCACTTCGAACGGGCAGCTTCGCTTTTGGGAGTGAATTCCAATGGCAGTGGGGTGCGTGTGAACCAGCAGAGCACCTTCGGCCGGAATTTCCTCAGAAATAATTTAATCTTAAGGTGTATGCAACATGCTTCCATGATGGAGTACTGTGGGGCATCAATATCTTGGGCTGTACCTAGGTGATAAGAAAAAAACACTAAACGAATGCATACATAAAAACACCTCAAGGTGGCTCTATACCGGGGCTAAGAAGCTCGTATCAGACGCTTCTCTCTTTCCCAGTAACGGATTTGCCGTGACAGCTGGATTCATGCAATTTTTGTATTCTGTAGATGAAGAGTCATTTGTTGATTTAAGTGGAGTAACTTTATCATGCAGTCGGTAGGCGTAGAAAAGTGGCGTTTGGGATGCGAGAAGCGGCATTGAGCTTCAAAAAACTCGCTATAATACGAATAATAATAATAATCGTAAAAAAAACTTTATCGTAAAGTGGTTGTTTTTTTATAAAAAATAGCAAAACATTGGTTTTTACGAAATTTTTTGGTAATATTTTGGGGCACGTTGCGAAGGCTAGATTCCGAAATGAGAATTTTCAGTCCACTTAAATCAAAGAATCGCCTTTCATAAACGCAAGAAATCAGCAACCATTGATGCTGTTTTCGTATTAAGGCTAGAGCAATGTTAAGCGTTCAAGCCTGCATTGACAACGGAGTAGAGCTTTTCCATCCCCACCCAAGGATAATATTTCCCCACTCCATTTTAGTCAGCGCCGCCTTCACCGTTTCCCATTGGGCTTCTACCACCCCAGTAGGCAACCACAGGCGGCGACCGTTAAATTGAGGTGGGTTGGAAGTAGAGACCCACATTAATAGGCGAAGACAAGTCAAATGAAGTACGTGACTGAGAAGCAATACTAACGGTAATATTCCAATGGGTTAGCTGCTGCAGCCGCCAGCACTATCACGGATTTTACACACAAGAGTAAAATAGCGGCGTCAAGAATATCGTTGTTGTATATACAATATTATAAATCTAATGAAGGGACTGCGGCCCGCAATAGTATGAAAAGTACTCCCGATGTAGCCTCTTGACTTATGACGAGCTAGCGGACTACTTCCAACTCCAATAAGCGGCAATTCTGGTCGCAGAGGCCACACAAGAAATAACTACATCTAAGGCAGCTACCCGAGAGATGTTGTTTATTTGTTTATTTATATTTATTGAAAGCACCTAAACCAGCAACGTTGTGATTGTGCATTGTGGCCTTAACAATGTGCTCAATAGATAGAATAAATTACACGTAAAATAGCAGTTAAAACAAGAACGACAATATTCAGCATCATACAATAAAGCAAGTAGGTCTATTTGCTATCCTGGGAGCCATCCGCAGAGGAGAGTGGCAGGGGTTGCTAGGACCCCAGACATTGAAGGGAAGGGAATAGGGAGGAGGGTGGAGAGGTCAGAAGTGAAATGCATGATAATGATATGTCTTAAGTTAATATCTCGCCGTTTTTGTTATAACATAATTATATAATATATTGATTTTGTTTGTTTTTTTTGCGGTGTGTGGAAAGAAGGAATGTTTGTACCACTCAGTTCGGCAGTGTATCTCTCTTATTTTGTCACTCCTATCAGTTCTAGAGATATATCGAGGGGTCAAAATAATATCCTTCGTGTCGTACTGAAACTCGCCTGATCTTAATATTTCAAGGAATCTAAGCCTAGCGTGTAGTCTTTGAGTCTCTAGCGACTCCAATCCTAGTCCTTAAATCAGCTGCGAAACAAGTTATATTCGCTCGTTACAGTTTCTGACGAAGAAATCGTCTTTCCTTTGTACTTCATTTTTAATTTAACATATCTGTTCAGGATCCAAACTTCTCGCGGCTTATATGAGATGAGGCTTAACCAGAGCAAAGTAGCATCTCTCTTTCAATTAACCTTGGGAGAACCTTGCTACACCTTGCTTGAAAGCTCGTGGCCAGCAAGCAGAAGCACTTTTCAGACCAGGACGAGTCACGTTCCCACGTAAGGTTTATTGCACGGAGGTTTGGTGACCATTCTCCCACGGGACTTCACTCAGATCGCTTGCAATCGCTGACAACCTCTTATGCCCTTCTGCTTAGCTATTTCGCTTTTACTTTTTCGTATTTTATTTTTTAAAGTAGGCTTCGTTTTTGAATAGTTCAGTATTGCATTAGTTCTTTATGATGTATTTCTTTTCATTTTAGGTTACTAATTATTCATTCATTTTTCACTGAAGTGTTTGCTTCATTTTTAACCCTTTCGCGACGGGGAAAATTTCTTTGCTTTGCCAGGACGGAGCTTTCCCTACGCTAGGATCTTCATCAGTACCTATTTTCCTAACTTGGGTCGGGGTCAGAGAGGTGTTGAACCCTTTTCCCGGCCACCGGGCTGAGATAATTTCCGCCCTCTTCCGCTTGGGGTGCCCATTACGGCATGCCGTCGCCGTCAACTATTTTTTATGTGATGGTTTTGCTAAAAACATTGTTGCTACAGCCTCGATATTTATTTAATCGGTAATTAATTATTCTTGTTTTACAATGACTTTACAGCTTTTAAACGAAATTCTATCGTTAATATTAAGCTCTCTAGCAACAAAAATCGTATCAATGGTAAAGATTCCTTTACACACCTACTACGTTAAAAATAACAGTAGAACTCCGTTTAAAATTTGTAGTTGTAGAGCTAAACATAAGAAATGCACTTAAAATGCTCAATATGCGAACTACACAAAAACTTTTAAGTTTGTTATTCCACTGCACCAGCAAGCAACTGACCGCGGACCCATGCTGTGAGTGGGGCGCGCACTGCGAGGAAGGGCCGAGGTAATTCTCTCCCGCGAACCGAGAAAGGGTACCGACGGCGTCCGAGATGAAGTCCTTTATAACACACACCTTTTAGGCTTGCTTAGGGCTAGCTTAGCGGCAAGACGTTCTATCACGTCGTTCGTTCGTTTGCGTCGAAATATTTACGCCGTTATATCACGTCGTTCGTAGCAAAAGGGTTAACTTTCGCTTAGATTATTTCAGTAGGTCCTTCAGATATTCAAATATGAAATTTAAATTCTCAAGTAATTTCGTATTTGGCCAAATTGATTTATTTTTCTAATACTAAAAAAAGAAATGAATGTGTCATGCAGAATGCCAGAAAAAATATTACAAACTACAGGGAAATAAAACCACGCGAAGATAAGAACCTTAAGAACGATAAGAACTAAAGGACAAATCTCCCTGACCAAATTATCGAAGAATGCCATTGTAATCTTTCGTATCGGTGGTTAAATGGGGCAAAAATATGGAGATATCACTGGTCCCACTTGATCAGAAACACACCGCTGTAATACGCGAGACGAGGATGGCCTTAGTAAAAACAAATCTTGTTTGACGGTCCACTCAGTGGCGTACCAAATTTTCAGCGAGGGAAGTGTTTGGGCGGTTGGGTAGGTTCGTTATTTTGGAGAGACAACCAGCAACTGAGGTCATTTGCGCCAATAATATCCGATTCTCTATGGTTATGTGGAAAAAAATAACGCCATTGATGTCTTTATTGATTTAAAAACAACAAATGTATCCAAAGAAAGGTTAAAAAAAAGAATCACAATTGCACTCAGAATTGAACAAGTGAAACACAGAATGCGCTGTAAAGCTCTTAATTCAGCAATCTAGACTACATTTTGCAACAATTAAGGACAACTAGGGTAGGTGAAAGATTTATTTGCGGAATGGGGGAAGGATGGAGAGAAACCTGGTGTCGGGAGTAGACTGCTCTTTATAAATGGTACAGACTGTTTTACGTTTCATCCGACGGTAGGAGTACTGAACTTTAGGTCCTCTCCAAGCAGCACCCAAGAATTGATCGAGATTCCTTTGGAAATTCTCCCCCACCGCTGGGATTCAAACCTAGTGCAGGGAAGCCAGAAATTGAGCCACCAAACCAACTCGAACCCCGTGGTGTAGGATTACATGTTAGTTGTTGTATTATATTTTAATATGATTGTGTTTACCTTTAGCCACTATGAATTAATGTATGTATACCGTAAAATACGTGCTCCAATTGAATATGATAAACAGTAATTTTCGTGAAAATGTGCATAAAGTTTTTTTCCTGTCCATTGTCTTGGCCTTCTGCTATTGGACGAATTGTCACCTAGCCAATAGGCCAAATCTAATCTCAGAATTTGTATGAGGGTATGACAGAAGAAAACACCAACCAATGAAGATTTTATGCAACCCCAACTTTATACAAAATAAAACATTCAACTGTCTTATTCATCGATAGGTATTAAGGTCATCTGCTCGTTTATTTTGGCTGTTCCCCAATTTAACATCGAAAGCAGTGCTGGGATATATCGGCCGCTTGTCTACCAAAGTCCTTCCTTTCTCTTTATTCGAAGCGAGTGACAAACCAAAAACTCTCAAATAGTCTCGCGTTCCTTAACTCCACTCTTCCTACACATTTCCTCTCCTCCGCATCTTTCCTACGTCTCACCATAGAGTAAGTAGTAATATATTTACTCTATGGTCTCACTTATTTCCACTCCTAAATATGGCTTTTGCGGCCGCGTCTATGAAGCCCGTTCCAGCGTCTGAAGTAAGGCTTCCCCTACCTGTGGTACCACTCAGCTGCATGCAAACCCGACTGAATACGCTGAATCATACACGAAATATCTCATAGTCAGCAGAGATGACACGGGGTACCCAACGTATTTCAAACTAAGTGCGCCGAGCATTATACACTGTCAAAGTAGATTGTTCCTATATTTTATATAGTGACTGCACATATTCTACGTCTTAAATTTCCTACTTTTACAAAACCTTTGGAATCTTTTTAGGTATTAATGGTTAGGTGTTTGAAATTAAGGGATCCGAGGTAAAGATAAGAAGTAGTTGACCAATCTCTAATTTTTTTCCAGTTAAACATTCTCTAAATGTTATTGCATCCTTATTTCGCGCCTCTATAGTATCTTCTGAGAAATGCCCCAATGGAAGAATTACCTCCTTCGCAATTTCGGCTCCGTGTGTGAGAACATTGTGAACCGCGGAATGCATGTAGAACCACGGGTTGAGTTTAGAGAGAGATAGTAGGGAGAGCCATTTTTCGTTTCGTCTTAGGAATCATTCGTTATTCCTAAAACTAACTTCCCACTTCTGTTGGTAACGCACCAAGAAAAAGTACATCAGGAAATCAGTAAGGGCTTTAGTAGCGTCATTATTACCTTCTAAGTGACATTTTCCTGATAGATAATTCAAATCCCTTTCAACGGTGGTTTTGTGTCAAGGATATGATTTTTTTATGCAACAGTAAACGAGATATTTTGTGGCGATATTTTATTTTTGCTAAACGTTTACAAGACTCTACCTTCTCCCAATAAAAAAAACTATGTATCTATTTTCGCTCACACACAGGGGGGACAAGATATAAAAAATGTGAGGCATTTAGTGATAGCATTAGGAAACTAATGCCGATATATCATTCAAGATATTACCGCTCAGTAGCTTCTGTGAAAATTACGAGGTGTACGAAATTAAAACACATTCCTGACTGGGTGATCGAATTCTGGTAAAATAGATAAAAACAATATCACCACTAAGGCTGCCCGGAAATGATGATGAAGTGGCCAGAGGTTTTCAGTAATCACAACCAAACTAGGCAAGTGTTTCCAAAAAAGCACCAGAGCATAACACTCTTCCACTGTCAGTTCTGAACTAAATGCATATATGCATTTCTCGCCAAAAAAGCTAGATAATCTTCGAAAAGAACCATAATGGACTGCAAAAACGGTCCGCGGGGTCATAAAAAGACCCTTTTTGCGAAGCCCACCGCAGTGAGGGCAGAGCAGCAATTAGACACCAGCTGCTAGCTGGTACCGTTCAAAATAAGTTTTCGTTTCTTAGATGGTTAGAATTAGCCCAATAAAGCTGCTATATCCATTCAAAGTCTAAAATATTTGCATGAAATCCCAGTGTTAGAGCCTGTACGGATTTCGGACACGTACGAATTATCCAAGGAAAGCGGGCTAAATGTTAACTTGGCTAACAGTAAAAACCGTAAAAAGAGATCGATTTTCCCGGATTAACATCATGGTAACGTATGTACGTTGACCCACCATTTTGAATACAGAGTATTAATACCTAAAGGGAACTTCAAATGAACAATGAATTAGTTGGTGTAGTCGGTAGCGTGCTGCATTCCGGAACACAAGGATGCTAATTCGACTCTCAGAGGCGGCTGTTTTTTTTTCTCTTTCATTTTGATGGGGTCAGACGAAATTTTTCCACCGAATTATTTAACTTCGTACGAGGAATTCAACACAATTTGTTTTATTTCACTTGCCTCCGTGCCGTATAACCAGTTTGGATAACTGGACGGCAGATAGCTTCACTTGAAATGTGATGGATCGCTTATTTCATAGTCTGTCAATCCTGTATAAACTCTAATCTAACACACAACACCAGCTGCTTCTTCTTTTACCTACATTTTCATAATTCTGCAGAGGTGAATGCAGCGAACAATTACATTCGGAATAGGAAACTACTTTAAATAATCTTGGAATAAAAAAACTGCGAGAAAAACGAAGTTTTGCATTAGTAAATAACAGACGGACCGTGCGGGACTTGGTTTAATCCTTCTAGTAACTTCAAAACTAATATATTTACAATATGAAGAAAACAATATTATCGACAAAAATCAACATTTACTCATTTATTGCTTGCTCTATCAGGAAGTGTAGTGCAGCCTTTGGGGTGATTATCGTAATAAAAATAGTAAGACATGGAACATAAATAGGGCGTATTCAGGAAATACCACGGCACATTAGCGTATCAATTGCATCATCCTGCATCACACAAAAATGACGCCTTTAAAAAAGGCTGATCAACGTACGCAGTCTCCCCTTGTAGTACCTTCAAGGCTGAATATTTCATAGCGATTTGTCATTTTAGTAGGGTAACTTATGCTCTGCATTTTACGTCTCAATGTGTAAACTAACGACGTGGCATGATACGTATATTGTTAAATAGTACCTACTTAATAATACCAGTAAACTCGTGCGAAACTGGTCAATGTTAATTGGTCACACCCGGAACCAAAAATATCCATAAAAAAGTCCATAAAACATGTAATCTATAGAGTACAATTATAGTTTTTTTAGGAAAATGCCTTTTTTAGGCTATTAAAATATTTGGCTATCTTAAAACGCTAAATAAATGAATACAATATGTGATTTCATGGTTCCGGGTGTGACCTTGATTGCGTTTCCGGTATGACCAAAATTCCAAGAGACTTCATTACTTCTGTTTTTAAAGTGTTATTTTTTATTGGGTGGCATTACATTTAGGTCTAACCTTACTTTAATTCTTTTAAGTAACAGCTCATCACATTTTAACATTAAATGAGAAATTTATATGTACTACTCGACCCGTACGAAGCATTCGCACTGTATACTCCTCAAATCCCACTTAATTGAAGTGCACACCGTATAGTTAGTGCGTCATTGATGTAGGTGCGGGTTGAAGTAAGGAATAGATGTTTGTTTAAATTTTAGATTGTATATTTTTTTAAATATAAGGTTAAGGTATTTACATATTTACAGCAAATTAACATGTTTACAGGACCTCTTTGAACACTATGTTTGAAGTGATGATATGGTCATCTGTGATTGTTTGTTGGTGGGTCCGTTTTACACAGACATAGATGTCACTGAAAGAGCGCACCCTGGAAAACGCCACATACAACTGACCGTGTGAAAAAGCAGGGTCAGGCAAGTACAATCCTGCCTTTGTTTGCGTCTGTCCCTGTGCCTTATTTATAGTCATGGCAAAGGCAACTTTTATGGGAAATTGCTTCAAAGTCAGTTTGAAAGGCACGGTAGGATCATAAGGGGTGAGATTAATGCGTGGTATGACGACAGTTTGACCGGAGTCAATCAATTTCGCTGTGATAGTGTAGTTGCCCAAGTGAGTTACAACTAATCTGGCGCCATTAATTAAGCCCTGCTTAGCGTTTAGGTTTCTAATCAACATGACAATAGCGTTATTTTTTAGTATGAGTTTATGAGGTGGCAAACCTGAAGGGCTTAATGAGTTCAGAAATTCTAATGGATACAACTGAGCGTTTTCCGTCTCTTCGCAGAGAACCGAATCAGAACTGAGATAAACTGTTTCCTGTCCAGGTAACAAATTCGAAATAACATAATCATTGATTGTGGTACAGTCGTCATTTTTTGGACATAATATGGCTGTTGAATAAATTTGGTTAAAATTGAGTTCATTGATTTCTGTGTCGATATATCTCGATATTCTCGATAGAGGATCGATAGGTCGAGGGCGGGATTTCAAAAAACCGTTTTTTTTCAATTGTTATTTTTCGAAAAACAACTAAAATGTGAGTAATTTGTATATTTCTCCGGTGTAGCGGTTAAGACAAGCTTTAAAATGATGCCTCATTTATGAAAATTGATGAAGTATTAAGGAAGTTATGGCGTACCGACAAAAAAAAGCCCTTGAGAAATAATATATATGATTTATTTAGTTCTCTGATTGTACTTCAGAACATATAAAGTTTAGTAATTCTATATAGACCTCTCATTTTCTGTGTCAAAACCTCATTATAAAATTTCAAAGTAAAATAAAAACTTTCATTGATGAATTCTATTATAAAGATAGTATTAGCCGACAAGGCACGGGTAATTTTTTTCATTTATGTTTTTATGCTCCAGATGGCAGGTTTCCTCATGGGCTCTTCCTCAACTTCCGCAGAAGTAGCGTCTGTATATCGTGTCCCAAGACAATTCATGCCTGCGTATTTTCGCGAAAGATATCCAAAAAGTTTCGGGTGCTTTTCAGTGCACCATTTACATTAGGAAAATCAATAACATTGCTGATATGGTAGCTCACCAAACGCCTAATGATACGATATCTTTTGTAAAGCAAGTCCCAGGCAATTATATAGTTTTTGGTGGAGATAGGCAACCCCTTTACAACATTTAAGGCTTCGCCTCTAAGTGAGGAGAGAAGATACTGATCTTTCAGTTTAATAATAATCCGATAATCTTTCAATTTCCGAGAGACATTCATTTTGATGGATTTCTCGAATAAATTTTAAAAATAGATCCAACCATTGAGATCTCCAGAGAAGTGAGGCAAATCGAATTTGGGGTATCTCAATGACGTAGTAGGCAACGGCGAGGCGGTTGGAGGAGCAGAATTACTTCGAACGCCTGTATTTTATTCCGATCTCAGTAGCGTCCTAATTTCTGTCTTCACGTCACCATAAATGTCCGATATTTCGTCGGAACAGAGTCCGACAGCCTGTTCATTGACATCGGAGGTTTCATCGCCGAGGAATACCTTTTCAAAAATCTGCTGAAAATTAATATACTTTTGGTCCACTCCGTCTAATTAGGAACTTAATTTTTATCCTTTTTGTTCGGGAAGTGGAGTAGCAGAAGGAGGTAGAAGTTGTTCGACATAATCTTTTTTTTTAACAAACCTACTTTTTATTAGCTCTGCTTGGCGAGAGCAACATAACGCACGTTGATAGATGTTGGCGTGTGCGAAGACGAAATAAAAACAGCTGTTTGTAGAGGTACTGCGTGAATTCGCGGAGCGGGTGAAGAGCAGTAGCCGACCTTGGAGATAGCAGCTCGAGCTTCGGGCAGCGAGCGATGAACACGTAAGCAAGAGGAGGAGTAGTAAAAGGGAGGATCAGGGCGTTGAGAAAATCGAATGGGCTTTCTCAATGCTAAAGAAATCGCCCCGACTAACTGCCACCGGAAGGCGCGTACATTTACGACATATTGCGATGCACATATGTAGATATGCCAAAGAGATTAGAACACAATAAGAGAGAACTATTACACTAACAAGCACAATGATAACACATTGAAAATGTGGTAAATGAGAACAATTATGAGAATAAATGATACTGTAAATCTAGAGCCAGAGTTCAATATTTACTTGAATGCGTCTTCAGAATATCAACTCAAATAGATCCGGCCCGAAGGACCAAGAAATGTTGAGAAAATTGCGTAAAATATTGAGTGAATTGAGCTGTTGAGCAGTTGAACAAAATATATTAAATAAGGGATCACACTGACAAATAATGTACTGACAAACGCATATAAATGCGGACGTCGGTGGCAACGGGGGTTTTTTCCCCGCTGCTAACCTGAGGTCCGAGGTTCGATCCCCACCCAAAGCAATTTTCACTACCTCGTTTTACTATTTTTATATTTTCAGTGTTGACAATGTTTTGCACTTTATTTTCCAATACGATAATTTCCGTTAGGTATTTTATAATTTTTGTTTTTCTTTACATGCGCCGACTCTGCCATTTTATCTAAGGATAAAATTTTACGTAAATAGCCACCACGATAATTTAAAATCTGATTTAAGGAAAGCAACATTCTCTCTACGAGAGTTTAGGCGATTGAATTTTTCCGTCACAAGAATGTAAACGCAAAATACGCGCACTAACTCAAAAGTTTCAATTACGTTCAATAGTTTTTCATTTATTCCGACGAATTATTAAATTATGTTTTTTTATTGAAAGATATTGCGTTAGAACCAAACAAAAAGGAAGAAGTTCAACGGTAGGAGGTGCAAAAACAAAATTCGAAGTAACTGCAATTCGAATTTACACCTGGAGAGATTCACTGATGAGGATGTTTCAAAATAGAAATGGGGAGAAAAGATCGTACATTAAAACTCTGCGAGATACATAGGACAGACTTAAACGATACGTTTGAAACAAAGGAAAGACGTTCGGGAGAAAATGACGAGAAGTTTGGTTTCCCTCTGCTACTTGGAAAGGAATGGCCACAACTATAAAACTAAATTTAGCTAAAGAAAACAACTTTTTTATGCCCTTCATACCATCAAATTTCTTACATATTAATATTCTCGCGAAATTATTAATTTTCTCCGGTTGAATAACGTCCTAGAGACAGCATTTTTCAAGGTAGCAGTCAGAATGTGGAGAGAACAAAGTACATGAGTACAGCACCTTATGAAATGACCGAGAACGGAAATGATCAGTTTGAGTGATTCACCGATCAGGTATTTCCCAAACTAGTGGGTAGTAAAACCATTTGAATTAGAATCTGCGAGATAGATTTTTCGTAGAAAACAGTAATAAATAATTATTACAATTGGATAAATCTAATTTTTTAAATTAATACAGTAAACTAAGGCTCCTTGTCAAGTTTTTTTTTCAATATAAGTAAAGCGTAGACGACATTTCTCACAGACACCAGAGACGGCACGGAGTAGCAAACGTATTTCGAGATTTGAGCGCCGACCAGTTTGCTACGCCTGTGTAGTGTAGTTAATCGCGATAATTTATCAAGTCACTGTATTTAAACAAAATTAGTTCCTGTATAATTTATCGCCTTAATTTAAAAATAATGAAAAATTTGAAATTAATAACCGATTACCGCTCAAGATGCCCTCAGTTTAACTTTCGTTCAACTATTAATATTTTTTGGATAAAATCATTTCAAACTGTACATGAGAGTACGTAAAGTAAATAAGAACAGTAAATTGAGTTTCAAATGAGATTAAAATATGTTTTTGAGGACATTTTGTATGCACTGCCATCTTAAACTAAGTTTTAGCCAACAATGAATATTCTATACGGCTAAAGAAACTCTTTGCAACTGACTTTTAACTCAATTTCTGCGTTTATTTGCATTTTATCAGCAACCTTGCTCCAAATTGTACAAAAGAAAATCAGCTAGCATTCAGTTTATAAATAGAATAAATCATTATGAGTTTCAAAACATTTTAAACCCAGTCCCAAAGGAGAACTTTTTCCTGTAAATACGTTTTATATCAGAATAAGGAAAAATGAGTTTAAAAGTAAGCCGTAAAAGAGCAAAAAATTGTTCTAAAATAATGAATTAAGAAACAATAAGATGAAAATCAGTGCAAATCAGTTTAAAATAAGTTGCAAAAGAGATTATTTCCCCGACAATTAGAAAAAGGTCAATGATAGGTCGAGGGTAGAAAGGAAGTACAGTTGCAAGTAATAAGACTCGTGAATCCTTAACCAGAAGTCAAGAAGGTGGAGAGTTTATTCGAGACTAAAAGATTCAAGAACGCTTAGGCATGAATAACAATTGGGGAGTAGATGACGACGTAATGTTCCCCTGAGTTCTAAAGAGCAGAGTAGGAAGATGACCTAGGAAAATTATGGAGTAATAGGTAGGTACTTATAATAGATAAGTAATATTAATGAAATTAATAGCACTAATCCCATTGAAGAAAGCCGTGATAAATCTAGATGAACTACTCAAGGGCTCATATTCAAGCAAATAATTACATCGATGTTGGTGGAGGAGTTTTTTTTATCTATAACAAATGTTCTGTGGGGTGATTCTAAAACAGTTTTTTCCTTTTTTCTAAACCCTTAATCATCAACCAAATGTAAGGCATAGGAAACTAGTCTCTTGGTTACTTTTATTTTTTCATAGAAAATCTATATACCCCGAAGACAGCTTCATTTAGTTTCAAATCAATTGCAAAAGAGATGTATTTCTTCGAGAATTAGATAAAGGTCAATGATAGGTCAAGTGTGGAAAGGGAAGTACGGGTGCAAGCAATAGGATATAACGCTGGTGAATCCTAAACCAAAAGTAAAGAAGGGGGAGAGTTTTTGGAGTCCTACATTAAAGATTAAGAACGCATAGGCATGAATAGAAATTGGGTAGTAGATGACGACATAATGTTCCACTGAACTCTAAAAAGCAGAGTAGGAAGAGAACTATGGAAAATGATGGAGAAATAGGTAGGTACTATTGGTAGATTATTAATCTTAATGAAATAAATAGCACTAATCCCACTTAAGAAAGACGTAATAAGGCTAGATCTACTCAAGGGCTAGATTAGATAGGATTGTTGTTGGGGGGCCTTCGTCAGGAGCCCGGGTACTTAGACGTTTCTTGGTCCATTGTGCCAACCCCATGCCCGTCTGCCTCATGCAGACAGGGGACAAGAGCACCTCGGTAGAGATATGGAGGATTGGCCTCCCCCTGCCTCACCCCAGTACCAGGTATAGCGGATGTCCTCCCTCCAACCGGCCCGGTCTGGGTCTCCCTCCGGCCTCCCGGTATAGGTATGGAGGGAGTATCATCTCTCCATCCATGCCTGGTCGAGGCATAGAGGAGGGTCACCCATCCAACCACCGTCCGGGGCCAACGTTGCTTTACTTCGGTGTTCTGATGGGACCGGTGTTTCAACGTGGCTAGGCCCTTGCCCTACTCAAGGGCTAACATTCAAACAAAAAATTGCATCGATTATAGTAGCAGTATTTTTAAATTTATTACAAATGTGCTATAAATGATTCTCATACAATTTCTTTTATTTCTAACCCCTTATTCACCAACCGAATTTAAGGCATAGGATACTAATCTCTAAATTACTTTTATTTATTCATAAAATAATCTCTATGATTCTAATGTGAATCCTATGATGACGATTCTTATGTTAAGTCTATTGACTTATTCTCTTGTCACATTGATAGTTCACCAAAGAGCAAGACATGCAATTGATTAAGCATCCTTAGAAGAATGTATAAGTTTAATTGGCTTCTTAAACTAAAACTCTTTGCAAGAAACATTTTGACAATTAGTTGCCATCTTTGAAAATGAAAGAAATATGCCTTAATTTAGGCAAGAAATAAAGATAAATATTTAAGTACAACGAAGACCAGATTCTATTTGTTAGTATAGCGGGATACCTCCAATTTTGGGGGTTTTCATTGTAACTGCAGAATGCTTGCGACAAAAAGTTTGCATTTCCATAGCTCGGTAACTAAGGAGTTGCGACACCATTATCATGAGGCAATAAATGCTAAAAATAACTACACGAAACTCCTCCAGAAGTAATGCACTGCCCTTATGAAACACCCTGTATGTATATTGCAGCAGACGAACTAAATAACTATCGGGAAATCATCATCCATTGCTGATATCACACACAGATAATTTCCAATATCTATAAGCAAAGTATTCCAGTAGGTGCTAATTTCTAAAAGTTGATCACACAGCAACTATAGAGGCAAAGCTGAATTGCTGACAGCAACTAGGTTCCATTGGCAGTGAGTAGCAAACGTGTGCTCCATCAATTTTTAAGTAGCTCAGCGAGTATGATAGCCTTTATCCTTGTTAGCGAAATGCTGGTATTGTATCTCACACAATACTTGACTGCTGTCATGATAGCTAGAATACTTGAATTTGTACAGGACAAAATATCGTGAGATAAGGCCTAAGCCGACTCGCCAACGCCTTGTCCTTGTCCGAGACCGTTGTCTCCGCCAGCGAGCGGGCGTGGACTACGAAGTCAAATTGGAATCGCGAGGAATAAGCTCGCGGCTCTCGGGGAAAAATATGAACCAGACCTCTTTTTCCACCGCCTATAAATGCGGACGTCGGTGGCAACGGGGGTTTTTTCCCCGCTGCTAACCTGAGGTCCGAGGTTCGATCCCCACCCAAAGCAATTTTCACTACCTCGTTTTACTATTTTTATATTTTCAGTGTTGATAATTTTTTGCACTTTATTTTCCGATACGATAATTTCAGTTAGTTTTTTTATAATTTTTGTTTTTCTTTACATGCGTTGACTCTGCCATTTTTTCTAAAGATCAACTTTTACGTAAATATGCACCGCGATAATTTAAAATCTGATTTAAGGAAAGCAACTTTCTCTCTACGAAAGTTCAGGTGATTGAATATTTTCCGTCAGAAGAAAGTCAACGCAAAATACTCGCACTAACTCTCAGGTTTCTAATATACGTTCGATTGTTTTTCATTTATTCCGACGAATTATTAAATTATGTTTTTTTATTGAAAGATGTCGCGTTAGAACCAAACAAAAAGGAAGGACTCCAATGCAAGTAGGTTCAAAAACCAAATTCGAAGTAACTGTAATTCGATTTAACAGCTGGAGTGATTCACCGATGAGGATGTCTCAAAATAGAAATTGGGAGAAAAGATCATAAATTTAAAATCTGCGAGATACATAGGAAAGACTAATACGATACGTTTTGAAAAAAAGGGAAGACGTTCGGGAAGAAATTACCAGAAGTTTGGTTCCCTCTGCTACTTGGAAAGGAATGCCAACACAACTATCAAACTAAATTTAATTAAAGAAAACAACTTTTTTAAACTCTTCATACCATCATATTTCTTACATTTTATTCTTCTCGCGAAATTTATAATTTTCTCCGGTTAAATAACGTCCTAGAGACAACATTTTTCAAGGCAGTAGTCAGAAATGTGGAGAGGGGAGAGAACAAAGTAGATGAGCACAGCACCTGCGCCGTGATTCTTGGCTGATTTTTAGAATTTGAAAATTAATATTACTTGTTCCACTTGAGATTAGATAGTTATAATATATCTAGTTCAGCTCCTTTATTTGTATTATTTTATCTTACCCCTAAAAGTAAACTCACTTAATAATTGAGATAATATATTTTGAATTGAAAGTTTCATTTGTAGAGACTACGGTACATGTCGGGCGGAGGGGCTGGGAAAAATACTACGGTTTTCAACGAAGGGGGTGTAGGTAAACGATGGGGTAAAACAATCACCGAAAACTGTAACGTTGTTTATGCACGACATCCTACTGAAAAACTCCACCTGGACGGTAGGAGTGTTTGGTAGCGGAAATAGATAACTTGAGTAAGAAAATCTTTACGAATCGAATTCCAAAAATGAAAGAGTTTTCGTCTTGAGGAGTTCAATACTACCACGCTATATGAGTCAAGGACATAATTTCCAAAACGCATACTAATAAATTCTCATGATTTGCAGGGATGATTTCTTTTTTCTTATTCCCTTTTAGCACCCCTGTGTTTGATTTTAGAGTAAGGGGCCATTCAGGTATTTTACGTAAGATGTATTTTGGAGTGGGGGGATTGTGATCATCTCACATTGACTTAAAGGGGGTGGGGGGGCGGAAAGGGGTGTGGAACCAACTTACGTAAGATTTTTTCCGTCTTGAGACGTATCGTTTCCGAATGAAATTTAGCAGTGACACGGAGAACCCGCGGCATATTTTCCGTAATCTCACCCATTCCTCTATTCTCTCACCTCACTATCTAGCTACATTACCATGCTCAATGAATGTGATACTCCAACACTGCATAATTATATGATATCCAGTGCTCAAAGCTGTACGATGGCTTCTATGGAAAAATGAAACTTCAGAAAGCGAGCATTTACGAAGAGTAGATGAAAATATCTAATGTCTTACGTAAAACAGAGAGAGGGGGGATTGCGAAAATCTTACATTGCCTTTGGGGGCGAGGTGGGGGTAAAAAATGGCATAAATCGTCTTACGTAATACTTGGACGGCCCAAAATGTTTACATTCTGCTACTTGGGAAGGTAAGGCCACAACTATAAAACTCAGTGTAGGTAACAAAAATACGACTTTTAAAATCTCTTTCTTTAATTGAGAAATTATAAAATTGAATGAATAACCTTTATGTTTTAAAAATAAGTCTCTCTTAAGAATGTAAAAATGCTAAGATATTCGAGTATATTTTTTTAATTATCTTAATTTTTTTCTTCTGTTATCAGTTTCAATCCAACAAAGTACTCGAGATTTAATATTCGTTAACTCGGCATTCATTTTATGTAGTCAGCAATTTCTAATACCCATGATTATGACGAAATATTTCTCTCTACAAGTGTTTTAAGTGAATGATTTTTTTCTTTCACATTAAGGTACACGCAAAATACGTGCACTAATTCGCAGGTTTTAAATGTACGTTTAAAGAGATTTAATATATTCCGACGGACTACTGCATTATTCTTTTATTAAAAGATGTCGCGAATGTACCTAACATGAAGGAATACCTGTTTGTAAAATGAACTGAGGAGTAGTGTTACAGTAGGATGGCGCTCATCTATCAAAATTTGAGAGCTAGCTGAGAACTATACCTATATATATAGTTGAGAGGCAGGAGACTGCCATTAATCGATACACAGCATTCATTGATAGAGACGAGCATGATAGAATCAATAAAGTGAAAGAAACATACATCTCGAAATGTTTTAATGTCTTCAGCGTCACCGTCTTCAGCGTCGACTACGGTAAGAAACTTATACCGTAACACTTCTATTGTAGTCGCCCCTGAAGACAGTTGTAAATTTCGCAATGTGTCTTCCTTTTTTTGAGCATGTATACGTGAAACGTTTTTGGTGCTCCATTAAAGAAAAGGATTTTATCAAGGAGTAGAAAAATGTACAGAATAAAACTTAAAACATTTAATACTACTCATAAGTGAAATTTCAACTTTAATACAGTCGTGGTATTTGAATTCCAAAAATAAATTGCTTTGCCTAAGTACTAACTTAAAGAAACATTTTTGTCCAATTTGAAGACTTCTTTGAATTGATTTCATTGGGGTCATTTCATCTGGATAAACAGGCCTTAATGTGGCTGACACCTAGGGTCATTTCTCAAAAATTGATCTTCACTTTTAAAGAATATCAAAAGGAAACGGGTTAAATGTGTACCGGAGATATAATCCTATTCCTCTTTTTATTTAGAGACGAGCAGAAGATACCCGTTGAAATTCAACGGGTGTGAAAAACATTAAACTTATTTTTTATAATAAAACCACAAAGCTCAAAGAATAACAGTATGCGTGGCCATTTGAGGAGTTCGTAACCTATCCTGTATGTTGTGTTCGTTGTAGTAGACACACTGACAGTTTTTCAGGTGCGGGGAGAGATGAGTGACTATTGGTTCACTTTCATGCACGGGAAACCCAAAAATCTGCCTTGCAGACTCATTACTACTTAAATAGCAAAGGTTGATAGATGGTCACCACGTCCCTAAGGTTCTCTTGAGCCGTCTTCTGAGTGATTAACAGCTTGATCGCTTCCCTTGTGCACATAAATATATTTGCATTCCATGACTTAATTCAGTTGCACTATTCAACGTTGATATGTGCGTTGATTATCTTAATCAGGATTACATAGAAGAGTACAATCCAGCGGTTGACACGTCAAGAGGAGTAATGGCAGCAGAAGCCATGTTTATTTGAACTATGAATCCTCCATCAATGGGACTGCGCCTTTGGCATAGCCATAATCATTGGTTTTGGTTGCTAAATAAAAAAATTATGGCGATTATTAGTGCCATTGTCGATTTTCATGTACATATGTCGTTAATTGCGCAGAATTTCCGTTCTTCTTTCGGGTAAGAAGCATGAAGTGACGTCATTATAATTTCCGCCATATTAAAAAGATTGAAGGTTAGAAACAAATGGGTCTGTATTTGAACCAGATTTAGAGCTGGTTACCCGTCTGTATGTTGGGAAGGATGAAATTTGTGCGGATCTTAGCATAACCCGAGAAACACCACGGGGAGAATCTCATGAGACCGCTGGTGGGCATGTCTTTCACCATCCAAGTCTAACCTTTGTCGTTTTTCTTTCAATGGTTCATTTTCTCACAAATAAGACATTCATTTTGCTCTAGAAGGTATTTTCGAAAGGTTACTCTTTTTTCTATTAGGCATGTTGATGGATATATTTTTAAGTCCAAGGAACGAAAACACAGCGGCAAGTGAGAGTCTAGAATAGGCAACTCGATGACTGAGTGAACGTACCTAAGTTAACTGCACTTTAATACTTTTAAACGTATAAATAATACGGGATAATAATTAAACGTATAATAAAACGTATAAATAATTCGCGACGTTACTGATGTAAGTATTGGTCTAAAAACAGTTCGCGATCGTAATGAGAGGCAGACGGTTTCATTACGTGTAATACATTTGAGTATTAAACGATAATAAACAACGCCGTGTTTGTTGTAGCAACAGAGGCATAATTACCATTGATATTCGCTGCACGTATATATTCTTTTAAGTGTGTAGTCTATTAATTCCTTTATGTGTAACGTTTACTACGTAAGTGTTCTCCCATATATATGCCCCTTTGGGAGGTACTTTGAGAGTAGACGTTGAAGAGTATACTTGTTAAATATGCATTGAATTTATCGATTACCCCCCGAAGCAATCTATCATGGGGCCCTTGGGACTCTGGGCCCTTCTTATACGGATTTTATTTCTACGTACTATCATGAGCCTGCAGGAAAACGTGATATTTCAATGCTAGATGCGGGTATATCCTTTGAAAATCAAATCTATGGTTGTCAAGGAAATATGTTATTGTTGATTTCAGATAAAAATGTGAAATTTTTCAGCTGAAAAGATGAATTTCAGACAACGTCGGAGGATAGAAGAGAATGGTTTGATAAAATTAGAAACTTCCTTTATTCATTCATCCGATAAAAAAAATCCCAGGCCTATATCTTGAGTGAAAGTACTTTTAAAAAGCAAAAAATGAAACCACTGCACCGAACCCAATGCTTAGCATGGACCACCAGGGGTGACCCTCGGGGGCTTTTGGGGGCCCTGAGGGCTTTTTGATATAGCATACGTTACAACCAGATATGTCTTCAATCTGCATGCCAAATTTCAGCTCAATCAGTCCAGTAGTGTTTGTGTGATGGAGCAGCATACAGAAAGAGACCATTACATTTTTATACATATTGGTAAGGATCACACCCTCAACCCTGAAAAAATAGGGTTTCGGTTAATTGAACCCTACAGTGTTTGTTGTCTACCAGTAACAAACATGTGTTCCAAATTTCATCTAAATCGGCCCTGTGGTTTAGGAGGAGATGTGGAACATACATACATACATACATACATTGACTTTTATATATATAAAGATAAAGATTACTTTGAAATTGTGGAGGAAACCCGAAACAATTAAACGGTAAAATACGTAATGAAATTGGAATACTTTAAAATTGCCGAATTCAACCCGTTACAATTGAATTATATGCGTAAAGGAATTGGAATATTGAAAAATTGCCGAAAAAACTCCGTTGCATGAAATTCTATGCGTAATGGAATTGAAAACATTTAAAATTGCAGAGAAAAAACCGATTCATTAAATCCTATGCTAAATGGAATTAAAAAATTTTCAAATTGCCGAGAAACACCCATTACAATTGAATGATATACGTAATGGAATTAAGTTCTTTTACTATGCCTGCTGCGAAAGAAAGACGCGATTGGTATGTGTAATTATATTTCCATGTATTAATTTTACCATACATTTTTTGTAATGTCAAAGATAATTTATTACTGGATTTCAAATAACGGAGGTCCATTCGCTTTCAAAAAAAATCATGAATTGTTCTCAGCTTCGTTCTGGATTTTTTTACTTCGCCTCAATAAAAACATTACTTCAATGTATCACCTAAAATGTTTCAAGTATGCATTGGAAAGCGAGAAATTATGAGTCTCCAGAAGTTTAGAGGAGTTACATAGACTATGAAATCATGGATTTCATAAGAAATTATTAAGATACTCATGCGTCCACAAATCAAGCAATAAAACAGGCTGAATAACGTTCTAATAAGTCAGCCATGCCTAATAAATGTTGAAGTAGCGAATGAAATAGCATACATGGATAGAGAAACGATCACAATGCTACGCTCGGCTGATTGCATTCAATCAGGCAGGTAATGAGGAAGATCTTATGATTATACCGAACATGCATCTTCCATACGCTTTATGTTTGGTCCACTTATCCCCAACACATTGGCGGACTGCTGCTCATTCGCCACAAATTTTCACGTCACTCAAATTTATATTTAGTTTTTAAGCTACAACAAACCAATCATTCATATTATATAAGATAATGGTAATAATATATGATAACGGTGCACCTGAAAAATTTGCTAGTGAAGATCTTTGTTGTATTCAAAAATCGAAATTTAGAAAATAACCAATAAGATTGCTCAAAACGTTTTCTGATTACTTAATTGCTACGATCCTTAGGTACTTACAATTAGATTATTTTCATTAATTGTTAGTATAAAATGCTTACAGCAAAAAGATTAATAAAAGTAAATATATATTATTTTTCTTAAGTATGGTCAGATTCATTGTGATTGTGAGGCAAAAATCTCTGGATTCAATGAAACTTGGGTTGCAATATATTTTTCTCTCTTAAAAAGGGAGTGAAAATTATTAAACCTGTCGCCAACCTTCACATAAATCCTAACATCTTGGTGTTTCCATTATTAAAAATATGTATTCCTTTTTTCTGGTAACAACATTAGAAAGCATATCTACTGAAATAAAATTTAATCAAGAGTTTTTCTCCTCACAATCAGGTTGTATCCAACTTCATTTCATTGTAATAAAGTATATTATCAACTAGCCATAACACCCGGATTTGCACGGGAAGCTGCGAATTAATTTCACTAATTCATAAACAAATCAGGATATTAGTGGAGCATTTTATATTTTCTCGGCTATATAAACATTTCTACATGACATGAAATTTGAGATCTTATTTAGAGAAAATTTTAAATAGCATATTCCAAAAACATTCCAGAAGAATACATACAGGGTGTTTCGTAATGACACATAATATTATAGGATATGATTAATCAGATCAAAATAAGAAAAAAATTCTATTGGACATTTGTCCGAAAACGCACCGTTATTCAGCTGTCTTTCAATATACGTTTTTCACGGGAACCGCGCTAATAAAAAATTATTTAATATAAAGACGTGATATTTGGTATAGCTGATAATTGCAATATTTAAAACTAGCATACGATGTTTCATTATTTTCTAATGCACCGTTTCAAAATAGTGGACAGTCAAACTTTTCAATCTTTAATATCTTTGCACGCAGAAATCGTATTTAAAAAAAAGCAAATATAAAAAAGTTGCGCCTTTTATTTACAAATAAAATGGTATCAATAACATTTTTATACCTACTAAAACAATGAAGTGGTCAATAGATTTTCAAACCAATGCCAAAGAGTAAAATGCTCTTGGCAATTTTCTAGATACAATTTGTTACAATTAAGTGTTATGAATAATGCAATTGAAATATTGTAAAATGCCGAAAAAAACCCGTTGGATACAATCCTATGCGTATTTTAATTGAAGCACTTTAAATTTGACGACAGAAACCCAGTACAATTAAACAATGTGCTAAATGGATTTGAAATCTTTTAAAATCACCGAGAAAACCCGTTAGAATTGAATGATATGCGTAATGGAATTGATATACTAGAAAATTTTCAAGAAATACCCGTTACAATTATATGATATGCGTAATGGAATTGGAAAAGTTGAATGTTGCCGATAAAAATCCATTATAATCATTTCATATGGGTTTACAATTGGGATATTATAAAATTTCATTGAAAATAACGTTAGAAAAAAATCATATACGTAATGAACAGAGAATATTGTAAAATTTCCGGGAAAACCTCATTACAATAAAATGGTATGCGTCATGGAAATGTAATATTTGGAAAATAACAAAAATGGAACAATTGAATGATACGCGTAATGGAATTTAAAAACTTTAAAATAGACAAAAAAACCGTAAAGTTGAATGATAAGCGTAATGGAAAGGGAATGCGTAATGGAAAGGGAATGCGTAATGGAAGAAAGCAAAGCGTAAAATGCTTGGGATGAACGAATATCACAAGAATGGGGATAATAAAACGTAACACTTTTTACATAATTCTACAACGCGTTTAACAGGTTAAAATTTACTTCAAAATCTCCATGGGTATAAAAGACGGTACCCATGACTCACAAGGAATGACTCACTATTATCGTGTGATACGCTTTGAGCCGACCCGACACCACTCCACCTCCAACCCCCTCTCCCGTCTCCCCCCTAGGGCCTTGACGAAGATGCGCATTGGGCGCAAGAAAAATAAGAAACGGGCAACGTTTTTCACAGCATATAACTGCCGACCACGGTGGCAGAGGGGTTTTATTTGCCCTCTGCTAACCTGAGGTCGGAGGTTCGATCCCTACACCCACCAGTCAATTTTCTCAGCCGCGTTTTACGATTTCTTTTAATTTTCCATGATGGTAATTTTGCAAGCTATTTCCGCATTTTTGATGGCTATTTTTAATTTAAAATTTATTTTTGGTAACTACGCATTCCTTTAATCTACATGGCAATTTCTACTTACCACTAAAAGTCTACCGTGTCAACTGGTAAAGATATGAATTCTGATTTAATAATAACAATTTACTAGAGGATTAGGTGAATAATCTTTTCCGTCACAAAAATCTACATGCCAAACTCGCGCATTAATTTGCAGGTTACAAAAATACGTTTAATGGGATTTCATTTTTCTGGTGTATGCATTACTCTTTTACTAACAGATGTCACGTAAGTATCAAACATGAAGAAAAAGCTGTTTGTAATATGAGTTAGGAGTAACGCAACAGAAGGTTGGTGCTTATTTATCACAGTATGATATCAAGGTGAGAACATTCCCTTTACATACATAGGTATTTATATAGTTCGTAAGAAGCCGATCAGCGATACACAAAATTCATAGATTGGGACAAGCATGATTGAATCTAAAAAGATAAGGAAACACTTTGCGTCACGAATTTTTCGTATTCGCAACCGTTGTTGCGGCGACTACGATAAGAGACCTCCAGTAGGAGTTGCAAAAACAGTTCGTATTGTGTAATTATTTCTCTATCTTGAGCTTATATACGTGAAACATTTTCGGTGCTACATTCAAGAATAGAATTTCATCATGAGTACGAAAAACAATCAATATTAATCTCTTAGTGAAACCTCAACTTGATGAACTGTCGTGTTATTTGAAATCAATCGCATCATGCCTAACTTCAGGAGACTTGTATTTTTAATTTAAAGACTACATTGAATTGATTTTATCAGGGTTCTTACTAAAGAGGCCTCATGGTAGTTAAAGCTAAGACATTTATCAATTGGATTACTTTTGATTCATTTTTAGCTCTTTTAAAGAATAGGATACGGAAACGTTCGAAAAAACTCTACCGGAGATATAAACCTAATACTTTCATCTCTGTGACAGTTCATTATAGGTCCATTCATTCAATAGTAAAATAATTTCAATTAATGGAGCTATTAAGCTTGGGTGGTTCCAGGTCAGGGATTATTTGCATCAATGAAAATGTAGTTTTAATAAGGACGAAAATAATCAGTTGGAGTTACTCACAGATTAAGATGTACCAAAATAGTGGGGAGAAAATATCTGTATAAACAAAAATCTGATAGATAAATGGGACAAACTTATGAGGAAACTCACGTCCCAGGAATCGTTGGGACGATCGGAGTCTTTTTTTTCGGGCTACGTCGCGTTGTTTTTGTTCTCTTTACATTCACATATGGACTTATCATTTGTGCCTCACTAGGAAGACACTCCGTAGCCAAATTGGTTAATTCGAACGGCGGAAGACTGGTATTTGCTTTGGAAAATTTAGATTCCGAAATTATCCTATTTTTTTCATCTTGAAAATGATGCGTTCTCTTTATCTACGCAATCATAAATTTGTTATTGTACGAAGAAAAACAAATTATGTAGAGTAAATTCTGAGTTTTTCGTGGTATGACTGGTAATTGCTAATATGATATTATGGTTAGGCTAATCATTCCGAATTGAAATAATCAACATAACGTTACACCCATTCGATGGAATTCCAATGCCAAACGTGAGACAAATACAGCTTCAAAGCTTACGGTGGGGAAGTTTTCAAAAATAAATATTCTTGAAAAAAATAACTGACCAATAGTTAAACTTTTAAATTCAATACGTGTATCTTGTATCCTTGTTTCGAGTAAATTAGCATAGTAAAAAAACTGAAACGCAGTGTTCACAGTTTAAGAAAATAATTGAGATTTAATTTCAATGTTCGAAATGAAAGCTCAATAACTGCTATTTTTATTAAATATTGTCAAGTTAAGAATGTGTATGCGATGTAGAAACTCTTATTGGAACAGGTACTATGACTTTCAAAAGTTGGTCCACACGGTGAGGGCGACCACCTCCGTCTTCTGCTAAACTCGAGATTCACGTATTGCATACGCGTTCTATGACTTCTGGGGGCCAGTTTTACTGCTACGGCAGGCACAACTTGAGTTTGTTTTGTACTCGCGGAGAGACCCTCGCGTGCCCTTCTCCCTCCGGCAACGAATAGCAAAAACACCCAACCCCCCACTCCTATAAAAATTCGCCAGCCGAAGAACCCATGAAGTGTTTTCGACTGGGACTTATCGGTATTTCTTGTGTGGGGAAGAAGGCAATAATTTCCCGTACTCTCCTAATGACATGGGTCGTCGTGGCAAAAATCATTACTCCTGCGCTAAGGGAACACATAGTAGTCTCATTTGCATGCAGGAAAATAGTAAATTAGTAAGTATTAGTAAATACGTTTCCAAAATCCACCGTTGCAAAATCAGCTCGGAAACCTTTCCCGACAATGGGAAAAGAAAGATAATGTTAAGAGATCAGCATTTTTATTTCACAAGTTATAAAAAAAGCTCAGATAGCTGTTAAAATGAAATCGGGGAAGGGGTGGCAGACTTCCTCGGTGAATACCAGTATGGGTTAAGGAAAGAGAGCGGTACGCATTTCTGGTGATGAGTATTCTAAAATTTATTTTTAGATAATAGCCACTATGTCTCTATTTGCTTCTTAGACTGCTAGAAGACGTTTGACAGAGTGCATTGGATGAGAATAATAAATATTACTGCAGAAATAGGGAGTACACTGGAAGTTTAGGCGATTAATTATAAAACCTCTCCGGGATGAAGTGGTGTAATAAATGACGAATCGGAATGGGTATAATATGTTGGAAGAGGATTCAGGCCGGGTCACTTCTTATTACCATTGATTTTCAATTTTCAAATAGCCAAAAATGAAGGAAAATGAGGAAAATTCAGAGCTGGGGAAACAGGTAAAATTTTCTGGGAAGTATAACTACGTCATTCAGTAAAGGATAAATTAACGTATGGAACTTGGTGTTACAAAGGATTTGAATAGAATGGAACTTAGTGTTTGAATAGAAATTTCGCTGTTCTCAAGTAGGATGGAGAGAAAAATAAACGAAAAGTCGAAAGGAGATACGAGCACAAATAAAACGTGATGTTGCCTAAGGTGCTAAAGATGGGATATTCTATATAATCCTATAGACTCAACGACGGGAAAGGGGATATTACGGCAAAGATCTATATTAGTGATACAGTGGTGATGATAAATGTGCAACTCTATCTTCATAATTGCAAAGTAAAATTAAAACGATATTGCCCAGTAAATTAAAACGACACCTTTAAGTAAAGTTTAAGAACAAAACAATTGATATGGCCTTCATGATGTTATCGTCAATTAGTTTAACGGAACGAAAATTTGGAGGTTTTGGAAAGCCCCCGGGCGCACACATGAAACTGATACAACGATTATCCATTTTTGAACTGTAGCAAAATATATTGCTTGGATACGCAGAACGTTAAGAATTTCATAAAGACCTAAAAGGGAATCTATTCACTCCGAATTTTCCTCATGATAATAACTAGTGATCGGTCACTATTTAATTAATTTTTGAAAATAATATGGGCATAATGAAAGGAAACAATCGTAGCCTGGAAACACTAACTCTAAGCCTAGCATTGTGCCACGAAAATATCACAACTTTCTTGTGACTGAAGTCAAGTACACTGCATTTTGCATAGAGCTTTTAAGTACTCTTACTATGTAGCACGAAATGTTTTTCAGAGTATGGCACTGCTTTTACGAGAATTTATTGAAGCTGAATTTTTTGATTGATTGCCTTGCGGTAGTAATATTTATTTATTAACTATTTATATAAACCAAACTATTTATGCTAAAGGATTGACAGATTTAAAACCGTTTAGAGTCCCTAATATCTCCTCAGCAGCTCTTTTTGGGTCAGTGCGCGTGAAAATATAGGTTCTGCGCTGTCCAACCTCGTCCAAAGGAGCATAAAAATAGCTACTTATTTAAAATGACGTCGTGCGTTTGATAACTTGGATTACACAAAAATTTCTTTAATTTGCATCCCCCATTGTTAGGATGAAAAGTGTACAAGATAGTTTGGGATAGTCACTTTCAGTATATTATATATGGTAACAAATCTAAAACAAAATGCTCATTCACCAGAGAACAACTTTAATATTTTGTAATATCGCCATTATTTTCAGTTAGGTACAGATCGTAATCGTGACTGCATAGACCCAACCAAATGTTCTATTACATGGGGACATCGGCTTCAAGAATTTCAAACATCCCGTATGTAGAATTTGAAAGTCTTACTCGGCTCTTTCTCTAGTAATGCCACTCATTCACAATGTTACCCCACACATTCTCAATTGGGGAAAGGTCCGGGGAGTTAGCTGTCCAGGGTAAAACGCACATTCGAGAATTATCCTAAAAAAATTGCTTTGTGATCACTTTGTGGCGGTCGGTTCGCCGATCAATTTCCTCGATTTATCAAAAATATAATTAAGCCCGCTTAGTTGTAATTTTGTGTATTAATCTCGCCGAAACTCGTAAGAGTGAAAAACACTTAACTCCTTTCCCTTTTGCAATCTCCGCCTACCGTCGGAGTCTTGGGACTTGGAGTCGGGGGAGTTGGCTGGGCAGTGATAGCAGGAGAAGGCCATACGAGGGTCTCCGTAGTTGAGTGGAAAGAGTCAAGTTAGCCCTAGGTAGTCACTGAATGTATAGGCAATACCCGACGTGAGAATTCAGCGAAAGGCGAAGTTGGCCGAACTCAACGCGTGGACCCACTTTTGAAAGTAATAGTACAAGCTTTGTGCGTATACAGCTTTGAAAATAACGACTTTAGTAAAAATAACATATATTGTGGGTTTTTTTCATGAGTTCTTCGGGGTATGTTTGATAATAACTCAAATTTAATTACTTTTAGGATGATCGAATATCACAAGAATGGGGATAATAAAACAACACTTTTTACATAATTCTACAACGCGTTTACAGGTTAAATTGTCTTGCTTCATTCCTAAATTAAGGGGACTTGTATTTTCAATTTGAAGACTAGGTTGAATTGATTTTATTGGGGTTCTTACTAAAGAGACCTCAATGTAGTTAAAACTAAGTCATTTCTCAAATATGGATTACTGTTGATTCATTTAGAGCACTTTTAAAGAATAGGAAACGGGTTACGTTCGATGAAACTCCACCGGAGATATAAACCTATTCCTCTTGATCTCCGTAACAGTTCATCTTAGATCCATTCATTCATAAGGAAAATAATTTCAATTAATGGAGCCATAAAGCTTGGATGGTTCGAGAACAGGCATTATTTATAGTAATGAAAATGTCATTTTAATAAGGACGGAAATGATCAGCTGGAGTTATTAAACGACTAAGATGTCCCAAAATAGGGGGAGAAAAGATTTAAATCTTTTTAAAAGAACTGCGAAATAGATGGGGCAGACTAATGAGGAAACTCACGTCCACGCAATTGTTGGGCCGACCTGAGTCTTTTTTTTCGGGCTCTGTCGCGATGTTTTTGTTCTCTTCACATTCACATTTGGACTTACCATTTGTGCCTCACTAGGACGTGACTCCGCAGCCAAATTGGTTAATTCGAACGGCGGAAAACGGGTATTTGATTTGGCAAATTTAGATTCCGAAATTATCATACTTTTTTCATGTTGAAAATGGTTCATTCTCATTATAAACACAATCATAAATTAGTTAGTGTACGAAGAACAACAAATTATGTAGAGTAAATTCTGAGTTTCTCGTGGTATGACTGGTAATAACTCAGATGATATTATGGTTAGGCTAATCATATTCCGCAATCAAATAAACAACATAACGTTACACCCATTCGACGTAATTTCACTGCCAAACGTGAAACAAATACAGCTTCAAAGATTTAAGTGAGGATTTCAAAAATAAATGCTCTAGAAAAAAATAATTGAAAAAAAATAAAAATTTTATAATTAAATTTTCTAAATGAAAACGTATTTTGGAGTGGGGGGATTGTGATCATCTCACGCTGTCTTATCCAAGGGGGGGGGCGGAAAGGGGTCTGGAACCAACTTTCGTAAGATTTTGTCCGTCTTGAGACGTTGTATCGTTTCCGAATGAAATTTAGCAGTGATACGGAGCGTCCGCGGCATATTTTCCGTAATCTCACCAATTCCTCTATTCTCTCACCTGACTATCTAGCTACATTACAATGCTCAATGAATGTGATACTCCAACACTGCATAATTATATGATATCCAGTGCTCAAAGCTGTATGATGGCTTCTATGGAAAAATGAAACTTTAGACAGCAAGCATTTACGAAGAGTAGATG
Source organism: Pyrrhosoma nymphula (assembly GCA_963573305.1). Taxonomy (NCBI): domain Eukaryota; kingdom Metazoa; phylum Arthropoda; class Insecta; order Odonata; family Coenagrionidae; genus Pyrrhosoma; species Pyrrhosoma nymphula. Next base: position 151,234,267 of record OY754329.1, on the reverse strand, counting down.
AAAATATCTAATGTCTTACGTAAAACAGTGGGAGGGGGGGGGATTGCGAAAGTCTTACATTGCCTTACAAAGGGGGCGGGGTGGGGGTAAAAAATGGCATACATCGAATTACGTAATACTTGGACGGCCCAAAAAGTTTACATTCTGCTACTTGGGAAGGTAAGGCCACCACTATTAAACTCAGGGTAACAAAAATACGACTTTTTAAATCTCATCATTAAATGAGGAATTATAAAATGGAATGAATAACCTTTATGTTATAAAAATAACTCTTTCTTAAGAATTTTAAAAATGCTTAGATATTCGAGTATATTATTTTTTTAATTATCTTAATTTTTTTCTTCTATTATTAGTTTCAATCTAACAAAGTACTCGAGATTTAATTCTCACCTAGGTTTCTCGAGTTTTTAACGCCCTTTGGTGAATATTGGCTCCATTTAGGTTCTGTTTTTAATTAACTGGTCAAAACTCTTCGTTGTGTGAAAACCTAAGTTAAAGCTTCCTCCCGCAACTAACACTCAAGTCAATTTACCAACAGTCTAATGTGATATATTGAGCCTGGGCTCTTTTTCAACACAAATTTAACGAAATCGGTACATCATCCTGCAGTTAAAACTCAACAGGCAATATAAAAATATGGTACTACAGGTGCTAATGCAAAAATACCACTGGTTTTTTGGTTGAACAACAACCGAAATAAAAAAGAGAATTTAATCGTGTTCCCAAAACTAGACTATACTGGAGACGTTTATTAACCTTGCGATTGGGGAGGGTAATGTGATTGGAAATAAGGAAACGAATATGGCAGGTGATCATTTGAAATTGAAGAATATTTGAAGGGGAAGTACACTCTGGTATTAGGAACACAGTAACTGGTTAGGTTGTTCTGTAGCTGTTTCGAAAGATTATTTTTCCCCAACCGGTTTCAACGAATACTCGTCATTTTCAAGATGTAAATAAACCCCGACGCGATCAGTCTTTCACTTTTATACCATTGACAAAAGGAGGGGGGAAGCAAGGAGAGGGTTGGAGGGGTTAGGAAAAGAGGGAAGGTAAATACGAGCTTGCTCCGAGGGAGCGTGGTCAGTGATTCGTAACCATGACTGAGGAGGATGGGGGGGGGGGGAGGGGGCGGGGGAAACTCTTACAGAGAGGAGAGATGAAATGTTCAATGTTGTCGACGAAAATACGTCAGAATTTCAAAACACGAGGAATATATGCAAAAATTGTCTCGTAATATCCATCCGAAATTTAAAAAACTCGGAATGTTCATATATTGTCAAGGAAAACCTTTCATAATAAAAAATATTCACTTTTGCTTACCCCTCAAAAGTCATCTTTTCTTATACTTTTTCACCCTCCTCCTGCTATAATACGTCCGTCATTCATAGCTGAATTTAATTTCGTGGCTGAGGATTTATAATCTGGCCCTTAGAAATAGTTACCTTTGACAAAAATTGCAAATTTGTTAATTGATGCATGGTCAAATACGCTGGTGGAGCATTAGCCTCGACACCGATACTGCGATTCTTATCCATGTGTATGAAACTACTTACGTTTATGGTAAGGAATTTCAACTTGTATCAGATCATATACCATTACATATAGTCTTTGGATCTCACAACAAAGCTTGCAAAGCAATATCAAAAGAGCAAAATAAAACGACAATATGCTATGTGAGCTAATAACTAGTTTCTGAGAATGCCGTTGGTCAAGAGAACTCGTATGTTTTGAATTAATTCAGTTTAGAAGGAGCTCATAAAGGACGTTTAGGAACTATTTATTAAGAAAAGGTTATTGCCTAGCAAAGTGTGGTGTTGCGAAAGGGACAGATACGTTGAGCAATGGGTGCGATATTGCCATGGTTATCAAATTGTAGCTATTCCAAATACACCTGAACCAATAGCAAAGAAAATTACCATTTAATCCTTGGGAATCATTTATTTGTGATAGTGGATTCTTTGAAATTTTAATCACAGAATCTTTACAGCGAACGTTCTCATAGAACAAGTCTCAGAAGTATTTGCTATATATGACCTTCCAAAATGTGTAATGACCAATAAAAGGGTTACAACTTTACTAAGGAAAAAACGGTGTGATACATTATCACTCCACACCTTTGTGGCCACAAGCTAATGGGCACGTGGAAAGAGAGAATAGAACTATCATGAAAAGGATTAGAATAGCGCAAATTACAAAAAAGAATTGGCAGGAGGAATAGACGGGAGTTCTGTTAGGATAGAAAACTAAGAGTATGCTTCCGGATACATTTGATAACTTCGTACCCTCTTGATTAAGAACTAAGAGATAGGGATACAAATCTGAAAGACAAAGGGAGAGAATATGCAGATGGAGCCAAAGATAATGACTTGCAAATTGGAAATCGAGTATTAATGCGTCAGCAAGACATAAATTTTCGAAATGTAAGTTATGTTCTCCTATCAGGAAAAGTTTATTTTACTGCAATCTAAAATAGTATATTGGATTTATTGTGCAGATTTTAAGAGAGGATGCTAATGTAGGAAGAAAATACGCTCGTGGCTTGCCTACCTCACCTCACACTCACGTTGCCTTATCGTCGATTAATTGGTATTCAGGTGAACGAGAGGGCAATGGATGTCCTAGCTCAAATCTTCGAATTGAATTGTTTCACGCTAAACGAGCTGTTCAACTGAAGAGCATGATGCTCTGGTGTGATACGCCTTGAGCCGTTCCCCTCCTCCCGTCTCCGCACTCTGGCTTTGACTACGAAGCCCACATGAGGAATAAGCTCGCTTCTTTGGAGTACAATACGAAACGGACCACGTCATCATTGCTGTTAGTTATTTACTAATTTAATTTTTAGGGTTTAGTAACTATGAGTTCATTTTTTCTACGAGCAATATCTAATAACAAATAAATAGCTACTAATTAGCGCGCACAATTTCAGAAGTAGATAAATACCAAATGGTACAAATTCCGAAATATTTGTCAAGGTGATGTGATCCTGGGTTCATAAATCATGCTAATAAGGGCAAGATGAGAGATGCCCTATGAATTACAGCGGGTGAAAAAAACATGCAAATCGTTACATATATATCTTTAATATAATCAATGTGACGTGCTGAATGCAGATACTTCGTGGTAGCTGTTCCAGCCACACAAGGACGGCCTGACCCCAATTGTAACCTCACTAACATTTACTTATACAGCTCCATCTACCCTGCAAGCCGCTGTGTGGGCGAGTGGCAGGGGGTGGGGGAGTCATATTGGTCATATGTTAGGAATGATAAAAAATTATGCGAATTTTACAAAAGTTGGTTTATTCACGACCCGGGTGTCAACACATTGTCATCTTCAGGTGAAGATGACAATGTGTTGAAACCCGGGTCGTGAATAAACCAACTTTTGTAAAATTCGCATAATTTTTTATCATTCCTAACATGGAAAAATTTCACATAACTCTCCCTGAAACCGCAAATTTTCTTGGTCATATGTTGCCGAGGAAATATGCTAATGTTGAAATCTGAGAAAATTTCATAATTTTGGACTAAATGGAGGAAATTTTCCTTTCAAGTTGTTGAAGTACGCGCACATCGGAACACATTAGCGCACGTCGGAACACATCAGCGCACATCAGCACACACGAACTACGTTGAATGGAACGATGTGCGCTGGCGAAATGTTTGGTAACCTACAGGTAGGTAGCATTCTGTGGTTGAACAGCAGTCACGACCAAAGTAAAGATGACGTAAAGTAAATGAGAGCTGTAAATTGAGTTTCAAATGAGATTTAAATATGTTTTTGAGGTCATTTTCTATGCACTGCCAGCTAAAACTAAGTTTTAACCAACATTGAATATTCTATACGGCAAAAGTATTTCTTTGCAACTGATTTTTCACTCAATTTCTGCGTTTATTTGCATTTTATCAGCAACCTTGCTCCAAATTGAACAAAAGAAAATCAGCTAGCGTTCAGTTTAAAAATAGAATAAAGCATTATGAGTTTCAAAACATTTTAAAACCAGTCCCAAAGGAGAACCTTTTCCTGTAAATACGTTTTATTTCAGAATAAGGAAAAATGAGTTTAAAAGTAAGCCGTAAAAGAGCAAAAAATTGTTCTAAAATAATGAATTAAGAAACGATAAGATGAAAATCAGTTTAAAATAAGTTGCAAAAGAGATTATTTTCCCGACAGTTAGAAAAAGGTCAATGATAGGTCGAAGGTAGAAAGGAAGTACAGTTGCAAGTAATAAGACTCGTGAATCCTTAACCAGAAGTCAAGAAGGTGGAGAGTTTATTCGAGACTAAAAGATTCAAGAACGCTTAGGCATGAATATCAATTGGGGAGTAGATGACGACGTAATGTTCCCCTGAGTTCTAAAGAGCGGAGTAGGAAGAAGACCTAGGAAAATTATGGAGTAATAGGTAGGTACTTATAATAGATTAGTAATATTAATGAAATTAATAGCACTAATCCCATTGAAGAAAGCCGTGATAAATCTAGATGAACTACTCAAGGGTTCATATTCAAGAAAATAATTACATCGATGTTAGTGGAGGAGTTTTTTTTATTTATAACAAATGTTCTGTAGGGTGATTCTCAAACAGTTTTTTCCTTTTTTCTAAACCCTTAATCACCAACCAAATGTAAGGCATAGGATACTAGTCTCTTGGTTACTTTTATTTTTTCATAGAAAATCTATATACCCCGAAGACAGTTTTATTTAGTTTTAAATCAATTGCAAAAGAGATGTATTTCTTCGAGAATTAGATAAAAAGGTCTATGATAGGTCAAGTGTGGAAAGGGAAGTACGGGTACAAGCAATAGGATATAACGATGGTGAATCCTAAAGCAAAAGTAAATAAGGGGGAGAGTTTTTGGAGTACTACAGTAAAGATTAAGAACGCTTAGGCATGAATAGAAATTGGGTAGTTGAGGACGACATAATGTTCCACTGAATTCTAAAAAGCAGAGTAGGAAGAGAACTATGGAAAATGATGGAGAATTAGGTAAGTACTTTTGGTAGATTATTAATCTTAATTAAATAAATAGCACTAATCTCACTTAAGAAAGACGTAATAATATTCAAAGATCTACTCACGGGCTCACATTCAAACGAAAAATAGCATTGATTATCGTAGGAGTATTTTTAAATTTATTACAAATATACTAACAATGACTCTCATACAGTTGTTTTATTTCTAAGCCCTTATTCACCAACCGAATTTAAGGCATAGGATACTAATCTCTAAATTACTTATATTTATTCATAAAATAATATCTATGATTCTAATGTGATTCCTATGATGACGATTCTGATGAGAGGCCTATTGACTAATTCTCTCTTATCACATTGATAGTTCACCAAAGAGTAAGACGAGCAATTGATTAAGCATCCTTAGAAGAATGTATAAGTTTAATTGGATTCTTAAACAAAAACTCTTTGCAAGAAATATTTTGACAATTAGTTGCCATCTTTGAATATGAAAGAAATATGCCTTAATTTTGGCAGAAAAATAAAGGTTAATATTTAAGTATAAGAAAGACCTGATTTCCTTTGTTAGTATAGCGGGATACCTCCGCTTTTGGGGGTTTTCATTGTAACTGTAGAATGCTTGCGACATGTTTGTATTTCCATAGCTCGGTAACTAAGGAGTTGCGACACCATGTTCATGAGGCAATAAATGCTAAAAATTACTTCACGAACCTCCTCCAGAAGTAATGCACTTCCCTTATGAAACACCCTGTAAGTATATTGCAGCAGACGACCTAAATAACTATCGGGACATTATCACCCATTACTGATATCACACACAGATAATTACCAATATCTATATGCAAAGTATTGTTGTAGGTGCTAATTTCTAAAAGTTGGATCACACAGCAACTATTGAGGCGAACCTGAATTGCTGACAGCAACTAGATTCCATTGGCAGTGAGGAGCAAACGTGTGCCGCATCAATTATTAAGTAGCCCAGCGAGTAAGATGGCCTTTATCCTTGTTAGCCAAATGTTGGTATTGTATCACACACAATACTGGACAGCTGTCATGCTATCTAGAATACTTGAATTTATACAGGAAAAACTATCGTATGATACGGCTTAAGCCGACTCGCCAACGCCTTGTCCTTGTCCGAGACCCTCCTCTCCGCCAGCGAGCGGGCGTTGACTACGAAGTCAAATTGGAATCGCGAGGAATAAGCTCGCGGCTCTCAGGGAGAAATATGAACCAGACCTCTTTTTCCACCGCATATTAATGCGGACGTCGGTGGCAACGGGGGTTTTTTCCCCGCTGCTAACCTGAGGTCCGAGGTTCGATCCCCACCCAAAGCAATTTTCACAACCTCGATTTACTATTTTTATATTTTCAGTGTTGATATTTTATTGCACTTTATTTTCCAATACGATAATTTCCGTTAGATATTTTATAATTTTTGTCTCTCTTTTACATGCGTTGACTCTGCCATTTTATCTAAAGATCAACTCTTACGTAAATATGCACCGCGGTAATTTAAAATCTGATTTAAGGAAAGCAACATTCTCTCTACGAGAGTTAAGGTGATTGAATGTTTTCAGTCACAAGAAAGTCAACGCAAAATACTCACACTAACTCACAGGTTTCAAACATACGTTCAAAGGTTTTTCATTTATTCCGACGAATTATTAAATTATGTTTTTTTATTGAAAGATGTCGCGTTAGAACCAAACAAAAAGGAAGGAGTCCAACGGTAGGAGGTGCAAAAACAAAATTCAAAGTAACTGTAATTCAAATTAACAGCTGGAGTGATTCACCGATGAGGATGTCTCAAAATAGAAATGCGGAGAAATGATCATAAATTTAAAATCTGCGAGATACATAGGACAGACTTATACGATACGTTTTGAAACAAAGGCAAGACGTTCGGGAAGAAATTACATAAGTTTGGTTTCCCTCTGCTACTTGGAAAGGAATGGCCACAACTATAAAACTAAATCTAGATAAAGAAAACAACTTTTTTAAAGTCTTCATACCATCAAATTTCTTACATTCTATTCTTCTCGCAAACTTTATAATATTCTCCGGTTAAATCCCGTCCTAGAGACAACATTTTTCAAGGCAGTAGTCAGAAATGTGTAGAGGGGAGAGAACAAAGTAGATGAGCACAGCACCTTGCGATGTGATTCTTGGCTGATTTTTATAATTTAAAAATGAATATTACTTGTTCCACTTGAGATTAGATAGTTCTATTATATCTAGTTCGGTTCCTTTATTTGTATTATTTTATCTTATCCATAAAAGTAAACTCACTCTATAATTGAGATAGTATATTTTGAATTGAAATTTTTATTTGTAGAGACAACGTTACATGTCGGGCGGAGGGGTTGGGAAAAATATTACGGTTTTCAACGGTTGGTAAACGATGGGGTAAAAATATCGCCGAAAACGGTAACGTAGTTTATGCACGACATCCTACTGAAAAACTCCACCTGGACGGTAGGAGTGTTTGGTAGCGGAAATAGATAACTTTAGCAAGAAAAGTTTTACGAGTTTTTTCTTGAGGAGTTCAATACTACCATGCTATATGAGTCAAAGACAACATTTCCAAAAGGCATACCTATCAATTCTCATTAGATTCTGGGATAATTTCTTCTTCCTTATTCCCTTATAGCACTCCTGTGTTTGATTTTAGAATAAGGGACCATTCAGGTATTTTACGTAAGATGTATTTTGGAGTGGGGGGATTGTGATCATCTCACACTGACTCATGGGAAGGGGGGAGGGGCGGAAAGGGGTCAGGAACCAACTTACGTAAGATTTTTTCTGTCTTGAGACGTTTTATCGTTTCCGAATAAAATTTAGCAGTGTCACGGAGAACCCGCGGCATATTTTCCGTAATCTCACCAATTTCCTATTCTCTCACCTGACTATCTAGCTACATAACCATGATCAATGAATGTGATACTCCCACACTGCATTATTATATGATATCCAGTGCTCAAAGCTGTACGATGGCTTCTATGGAAAAATGAAACTTCAGAAAGCGAGCATTTACGAAGAGTAGATGAAAATATCTAATGTCTTACGTAAAACAGAGAGAGAGGGGGATTGCGAAAATCTTACATTGCCTTAGGGGGCGGGGTCAAAAATGGCATAAATCGTCTTACGTAATACTTCGACGGTCCCAAACGTTTACATTCTGCTACTTGGGAAGGTAAGGCCAAAACTATTAAACTCAGTGTAGGTAACAAAAATAATACTTTTAAAATCTCTTCTTTAATTGAGGAATTATAAAATGGAATAAATAACCTTTATGTTTTAAAAATAAGTCTTTCTTAAAAATGTAAAAATGCTTAGATATTCGAGTATATTTTTTTTAATTATCTTAATTTTTTTCTTCTGTTATTATTTTCAATCCAACAAAGTACTCGAGATTAAATATTCGTTAACTTGGCATTCATTTTATGTAAGTAACAATTTCTAATTACCATGATTATGACGAAATATTTCTCTCTACAAGTGTTTTAAGTGATTCATTTTTTTCATTCATATTAAGGTACATGCAAAATACGTGCACTAATCCGCAGGTTTTAAATGTACGTTTAAAGAGATTTAATATATTCCGACCGACTATTGCATTATTCTTTTATTAAAAGATGTCGCGAATGTACCAAACATGAAGGAATACCTGCTTGTAATATGAATTGAGGAGGAGTGTTACAGTAGGATGGCGCTTATCTATCAAAATTTTAGAGCTATCTGAGAACTATCCCTATATATATAGTTGAGAGGCCGGAGAATGCCATTAATCGATACACAGCATTCATTGATAGAGACGAGCATGATAGAATCAATAAAGTGAAAGAAACACACATCTCGAAATGTTTAAATGTCTTCAGCGTCACCTTCTTCAGCGTCGACTACGGTAAGAAACTTATACCGTAACACTTCGTTTGTAGTCGCCCCTGAAGACAGTTGCAAATTTCGCAATCTGTGTCTTTCCTTTTCTGAGCATGTAGACGTGAATCGTTTTTGGTGCTCCATTAAAGAATAGGATTTCATCAAGGAGTAGAAAAATGTACAGAATAAAACTTAAAACCATTTAATACTACTCATAAGTGAAATTTCAACTTGAATACAGTCGTGGTATTTGAATTCCAAAAATAAATTGCTTTGCCTCAGTACTAACTTAAGGAAACATTTTTTTTTCCAATTTGAAGACTTCTTTGAATTGATTTCATCGGGGTCATTTCACTTGGCTAAACAGGCCTTAATGTGGCTGAAACCTAGGGTCATTTCTCAAAAATGGATTTTTGTTGATCCACACTTTTGAAGAATATCAAAAGGAAACGGGTTAAATGTGTACCGGAGATATAAACCTATTCCTCTTTTTATTTAGAGATTACTTTGAAATTGTGGAGGAAACCCGAAACAATTAAACGGTATTATACGTAATGAAATTGGAATACTTAAAAATTGCCGAGTTCAACCCGTTACAATTGAATGACATGCGTAAAGGAATTGGAAGATTGAAAAATTGCCGAAAAAACTCCGTTGCATGAAATTCTATGCGTAATGGAATTGAAAACATTTAAAATTGCAGAGAAAAAACCGTTTCATTAAATCCTATGCTAAATGGAATTAAAAAATTTTCAAATTGCCGAGAAACACCCATTACAATTGAATGATATACGTAATGGAATTAAGTTCTTTTACTATGCCTGCTCCGAAATAGAAAGAAGCGATTGGTATGTGTAATTATATTTCCTTGTATTAATATTACCATACATTTTTTTGTAATGTCAAAGATAATTTATTACTGGATTTCAAATAGCACAGCTCCATTCGCTTTCTAAAAAAATCATGAATTGTTCTCAGCTTCGTTCTGGATTTTTTTACTTCGCCTCAATAAAAACATTACTTCAATGTAGCACCGAAAATGTTTCAAGTATGCATTGGAAAGCGAGAAATTATGAGTCTCCAGAAGTTTAGAGAAGTTACATAGACTATGAAATCATGGATTTCATTAGAAATTATTAAGATGCTCATGCGTCCACAAATGCAATAAAACAGGCTGAATAACGTTGTAATAAGTCAGTCATGCCTAATAAATGTTTAGGTAGCGAATGAAATAGCATACATGGATAGAGAAACGATCACAATGCTACGCTCGGCTGATTGCATTCAATCAGGCTGGTAATGAGGAAGATCTTATGATTATACCGAACATGCATCTTCAATAAGATTTTTGTTTGGTCCACTTATCCCCAAACCATTGACGGACTGCAGCTCATTCGCCACAATTTTTCACGTCACTCAAATATATATTTAGTTTTTAAGCTACATCAAACCAATCATTTATATTATATAAGGTAATGGTAATAATATTATGTTAACGGTGCACCTGAAGAATTTGCTAGTGAAGATCTTGGTGGTATTCCAAAATCGAAATTTAGAATATAACCAATAAGATAGCTCAAAACGTTTTCCGATTACTTATTTGCTACGATCCTTAGGCACTTACAATTAGATTATTTTTATTAATTGTCAGTATAAAATGCTTACAGCAAAAAGATTAATAATAGTTAATACATATTACTTTTCTTAAGTATGGTCAGATTCATTGTGATTATGAGGCAAAAATCTCTGGATTCAATGAAACTTGGGTTGCAATATATTTTTCTCTCTTAAAAAGGGAGTGAAAATTATTAAACCTGTCGCCAACCTTCACATAAATCTTGGCGTTTCCATTACTAAAAATATTTATTCCTCTATTCCTTTTTTCTTCTGATAACAACATTAGAAAGCATATCTACTGAAATAAAATTAAATCAAGAGTTTTTCTCCTCACAATCAGGTTGTATCAAACTTCATTTCATTGTAATAAAGTATATTATCAACTAGCCATAACACCCGGATTTGCACGGGGAGCTGCGAATTAATTTCACTAGTTCATAAAGAAAACAGGCTATTAGTGGAGCATTTTATATTTTCTCGGCTATATAAAAATTTCTACATGACATGAAATTTGAGATCTTATTTAGAGAAAATTTTAAATAGCACATTCCAAAAACATTCCAGAAGAATACATACAGGGTGTTTCGTAATGACTCGTAATATCTTAGGATATGATTAATCAGATCAAAATAAAAAAAAAAATTCAATTGGACATTTGTCCGAAAACGCACCGTTATTCAGCTGTCTGTCGATATAAGTTTTTCACGGGAACCGCGCTAAATAAAAAACTATTTAAGATAAAGACGTCATATTTGGTATAACTGTTAATTGCAATATTTAAAACTAGCTTACGATGTTTCATTATCTTCTAATACACCGTTTCAAAATGGTGGACAATCAAACTTTTCAATCTTTCATATCTTTACACACAGAAATCGTATTTAAAAAAAGCAACCATGAAAAATCTGCGCCTTTTATTTACAAATAAAATGTTATCAACAACATATTTATACCTACTAAAACAATGAAGTGGTCAATAGATTTTCAAACCAATGCCAAAGAGTTAAATGCTCTTGGCAATTTTCTATATACAATTTGTTACAATTAAGTGTTTTGAGTAATGCAATTGAAATATTGTAAAATGCCAAAAAATCCCGTTGGATACAATCCTATGCGTATTTTAATTGAAGCACTTTAAATTTGACGACAGAAACCCAGTACAGATGCGAAAAAAATATGCGAAATGGATTTGAAATCCTTGAAAATTACCGAGAAAACCCGTTAGAATTGAATGATATACGTAATGGAATTGATATACTAGAAACTTTCAAAGAAATACCCGTTACAAGTATATGATATGCGTAATGGAATTGGAATAGTTGAATGTTGCCGATAAAAATCCATTATAATCATTTCATAGGGGTTTACAATTGGGATATTATAAAATTTCATTGAAAATAACGTTGGAAAAAAATCATATACGTAATGAAAAGAGAATAATGTAAAATTTCCGGAAATTTCTCATTACAATTAAATGGTATGCGTCATGGAAATGAAATATTTGGAAAATAACAAAAACGGAACAATTGAGTGATACGCGTAATGGAATTTAAAAACTTTAAAATAGACAAAAAACCGTTTAGTTAAATGATAAGCCTAATGGAAAGGGAATGCGAAATGCAATAGCGCAATCCGTAAAATGCGTGGATGAACAAATATCACAAGAATGGGGATAATAAAACGTAACACTTTTTCCATCACTCTACAACGCGTTTAACAGGTTAAATTGTACTTCATAATCTCCATGGGTATAAAAGATGGTACCCATGACTCACAATGAATGACTCACTATTATCATGTGATAACGACTTTAGTAAAAATAACATACATTTTTGGTTTTTTTGTGGGTTTCTCGGGGTATGTTTGCTAATATCTCAAATGTAATTACTTTTAGAATTATCGACTATCACAAGAATGAGGATAATAAAACGTAACACTTTTCACATCATTCCAAAACGCGTTTAACAGGATAAAATTTACTTCATAATCTCCATTGGTATAAAAGACTGTACCCATGACTCACAATGAATGACTCACTATTATCGTGTGATACGCCTTGAGCCGACCCGACACCACTCCACCTCCAACCCCCCTCCCCCCGCGGGCCTTGACTAAGAAGCGCATTGGGCGCAAGCAAAATAAGAAACGGACAACGTTTTTCACAGCATCTAACTGCCGACCACGGTGGCAGAGGGGTTTTATTTCCCTTCTGCTAACCTGAGGTCGGAGGTTCAATCCTCACAACCACCAGTCAATTTTCTCAGCCTCGTTTTACTACTTTTTTTACTTTTCCGTGATGGTAACTTTGCGAGCTATTTCCGTATTCTTTATTTGAAATTTTTGAATGTCTTCATTTTTTGTTTTTACTAAATTTAGTTTTGGTAACTACGCATTCCTTTTATCTACAGGGGAATTTCTACTTACAACTAAATATCCACCGTGTCAATTGGTTTAGATCATATCTGATTTCATGAAAAGAATATCCTCACTGGAAGAGGATTTGGTGATTTATTTTTTCCGTCACGAAGAAGTTCATGCAAAACTCGCGCATTAATTTGCAGGTTACAAAAATACGTTCAATGGGATTTCATTTTTCCGGTGTATGCATTATTCTTTAACTAACAGATGTCGCCTTAGTATCAAACATGAAGAAAAAGCTGTTTGTTCTATGAGTTAGGAGTAACGCTACGGAAGGATGGTGCTTATTTATCACATTTTGATATCAAGGTGAGAACATTCCCTTTACATACGTAGGTATTTATATAGTTGTAAGAAGACGATCACATAGATTGGGACGAGCATGACTGAATCAGAAAAGAGAAGGAAACACTACGCGTCGCGAAATTTTCGTACTCGCAACCGTTGTTGCGGTTACTACGATAAGAGTCCTCCAGTATGAGTTGCAAAAAACGTTCGTAGTGTGTGATTCTTTCTCTATCTAGAGCTTATATACGTGAAACATTTTCGGTGCTGCATTCAATTATAGAATTTCATCATGAGTACGAAAAATCCAGAACAAAACTAAAAACGATCAATGTTACTCTTGTGAAAATCAATGTTTAGTGAAACCTCAACTTGGTGAACAGTCGTGGTACTTGAAATCAATCGCCTAATGCCTAACCTCAGGAGACTTGTCTTTTTAATTTGAAGACTACGTTGAATAGATTTTATTAGGGTTCTTACTAAAGAGGCCTCATGGTAGTTAAAGCTTAGACATTTCTCAAACATGGATTACTGTTGATTCATTTATAGCATTTTAAACAACGGAAACGGGTAACGTTCGAAGGAAGTCTTCCGGAGACATAAACATTATACTTTCATCTCTGTGGCAGTTTATTATAGATCCATTCATTCAATAGTAAAATAATTTCAATTAATAGAGCTAATAAGGTTGGATGGTTCCAGATCAGGGTTTTTTTGTATCAATGAAAATGTAGTTTTAATAAGGTGGGAAATGATCAGTTGAAGTTATTCACAGATTAATATGTCCCAAAATAATGGGGAGTAAAGATCTGTATTAACAAAAATCTGCGAGAAAAATGGGACATGCTAATAAAAAACTCACGTCAACGCAATCGTTGGGCCGATCTGAGTCTTTTCTTTCTGACTCCTTTGCGATGTTTTTGTTCTCTTTACATTCACATTTGGACTTATCATTTGTGCCTCACCAGGAAGACACTCCGTAGCCAAATTGGTTAATTCGAACGGCGGAAGACTGGTATTTGCTTTGAAAAATTGATATTCCGAAATTATCCTATTTTTTCATCTTGAAAGCGATGCATTCTTATTATCAACGCAATCATAAATTGGTTATTGTACGAAGAACAACAAATTATTTATAGTAAATTCTGAGTTTCTCGTGGTATGACTGGTAATAGCTCATATGATATTATGGTTAGGCTAATCATTCCGAAATTAAATAAACCTCATAATAATACACCCATTTCAAGGAATTTCAATGCCAAACGTAAAACAAATACAGCTTGAGGGCTTACAGCGGGGAAGTTTCAAAAATAAATACTATTAAAAAATACCTGCAAAAAAATTAAACTTTCAAATTCAATACGTGTATCTTGTATCCTTATTCCGAGTAAATCCACGTAATAAAAAAACTGTTATGCAGTGCTCAACATTTAAAAAAATAATTGAGATTTAATTTCAATGTTCAAATGAAAACTCAATAATTGCTATTTTTATAAAAAATTCCCAATTTAAGAATGTGTGGGGGATGTAGAAAGTACTATGAGAACATGTATAGGCTTTGAGGGTACACCGCTTTGAAAATAATGACTTTAGTAAAAATAACATACATTGTTGGGTTTTTTATGAGTTTCTCGGGGTATGTTTGCTAATATCTCAAATTTAATTACCTTTAGGATGATCGACAATCACAAGAATGGGGATAATAAAACGTAACATTTTTTACATCATTCTACAATGCGTTTAACAGGTTAAATTGTACATCAATATCTCCACGGGTATAAAAGACGGTACCCATGACTCACAAGGAATGACTCACTATTATCGTGTGATACGCCTTGAGCCGACCCGACACCACTCCACCTTCAACCCCCTCTCCCTTCTTCCCCTGCGGGCCTTGAGTAAGAAGCGCATTAGGCGCAAGCAAAATAAGAAACGGGCAACGTTTTTCACAGCATATAACTGCCGACCACGGTGGCAGAGGGGTTTTATTTCCCCTCTGCTAACCTGAGGTCGGAGGTTTGATCCCCACAACCACCAGTCAATTTTCTCAGCCTCGTTAAACTATTTTTATTTTTGTTTTTACTTTTCCGTGATGGTAATTTTGCCAGCTAATTCCGCATTTTTTATTTGACATTATTGAATATCTTCATTTTTCGTTTTTACTAAATTTAGTTTTGGTAACTACTCATTCCTTTTATCTATGGGGCAATTTCTACTTACAACTAAGTATCCACCGTGCCAATTGGAAAAGATTCTGATAGGTGGTTTTGTTAGTTTTGTAACTGCATTCATTTGTCATACGTAGTCATTTCTGCTTAAAACTAAATACCAATCGTGACCATTAGGATAAACTAACGAACGACCTTAATGCAATCCAAGCATGGTGCGATGCGTGGCAGCTAGAGTTAAATTTGAAAAAATGCGTAGTAATGAAATTCTGGGGGAAAAATAACTCCCCACAACAGAGCTATTTCATTCAGGATACCCAATTAGAGACGGTAGAATCCGTAAAATATCTCGGAGTTAGGCTCAATAATGATCTATCGTGGAATAAACATATTCGGGAAGGGACAGGTCAGGCTAATCGTAAATTGGGATTTGTTAAAAGAATTCTAGGCAAGTGCGACGAGAAAGTGAGAGAAATAAGCTACTTCTCCCTCGTTAGACCCCATTTAGAATATGCTTCCAGTGTTTGGGATCCTCATGAAACAGGCTTAAAAACAGAGTTAGAACGTGTACAGAGAAGAGCAGCCAGGTACGTGAAAAGCCGTTACGATAGTCTTGTTAGTGTTACTGACCTCTTAGAACAACTCGGATGGGAATCACTGTCAGACCGTAGATTGAAAACAAGGCTAAATCTATTATGTAAATTCAAGAGTAGTTTATTTTCCGACGAAGTTGATCATATTTTACGACCGCCAACGTACTGTGGTAGATTAGATCATAAAAATAAAATAAAGGGAGATAGACTGTAGAATAGATAGATTTGAAATGTCGTTTTTTCTGCGAGCGATAGGAGACTATAACGGCTGTGTAAGGACTTAGAAATAGATTAGTTGACTGGTAGTGTAGCTTACTAACTTATGTATTTCTTAAAGCATGTTTACGGAGTTTTATGATGTTTCTAACAGCAGGTTTTGCATGTTCTAGCTTCATAGGCAGATTGCCCTCTTAAGTAGCATGTAGAATATTATGTGTCATCGTACTTGTGTGGCGTGCATGTGGGGATTATCTTGCATGCTGCATGATGGTTTTTAGTTAATGATGGAATTGGTTAGTATCCTTAATATTCATGACCGTGCGGTGTGCATGTGGCGGTCCGCTTGCATGCTGCATTTTGGTGACTTGTCACCCCCTGCCAAACACCCTAGAGGTGGCTCGCAGGGTAACACGTAGATGAAATCTGATTTAAGGATACTAATTTTCTCTCCACATGTGTTTTAGGTGATTGATTTTTTCTTTAACAAGAAAGTACACGCACTCTTATCGCAGGTTTCAAATGTATGTGCATATCAAACAAGCAAACATGAAGGAATACCTGCTTGTAATATGAACTGAGAAGTAATATTACAGTAGGATAGCGTTTATTTGTCAAAGTTCGATAACAAGGTGAGAACATTCTATTTACTTACATATTTATATAGTTCGGAGGCAGCCATTCAGCGAATTATATAAGGCGCGATTTAAAGCGGATGTACCCTCGTACCTTTAAATAATATTTCATGATACGAGGATATCTCGTCAGAATGAAATAATGCGGGGAATGTTTTAGAATTGTAGCTTAATATCTACTAGATTTGAAACATACTCGGAAATTTCCAAATTGTCAAGAAAAACCTCACAGAACAAAGTTATTTGCGTAACGTTCAATGTTGTTAAGAAAAAATCGTCAGAATTTAATAACACGAAGGATATATGTTACAATTGTCGCGTAATATACATCGGAAATGAAAAACACTCGGAATGTTCATAAATTGTCAAGGAAAACCTCTCATAATTAAATAATAGTCGCTTTTGCTAAATAATTTTTCATCCTCCTCCTGCTATAATACGTCCGTCATACATAGTTGATTTTAATTTCGTGACTGAGGGTTGCTAATCTGGCTGCTGAGAATCAGTTACCTTTGCCAAAAATTGCAATTTTGTTAATTGATGCATGGTCAAATACGCTGGTGGAGCATTAGCCTCGACACCGATACTGCGAATATAGTCTAGGCATATGAAACAATTTACGTTTATGGTAAGGAATTTCACCTAGTTCAGATCATATACATTTACATATAGTTCGGATCTCACAACAAAGCTTGCAAAGCAATATCAAAAGAGCAAAATAAAACGACAATAAGCTATGTGAGCTAATAACTAGTTTCTGACAATGCCGTTGGTCAAGAGAACTCATATGTTTTGAATTAATTCAGTTTAGAAGGAGCTCATGAAGGAAGTTTAGGAACTATTTATTAAGAAAAGGTTATTGTCTAGCAAAGTGTAGTGTTGCGATATGGACAGATACGTTGAGCAATGGGTGCGATATTGCCATGGTTGGATTCTTTGAAATTGTGATCACAGAATCTTTACAGCGAACGTTCTCATAGAACAAGTCACGGAAGTATTTGCTATATCTATCCTTCCAAAATGAGTAATGTCCGATAAAGGGGTTACAACTTTACTTAGAAACAACGGTGTGATACATTGTCACTCCACACCTTTGTGGCCACAAGCTAATGGGCACGTGGAAAGAGAGAATAGAACTATCATGAAAAGGATTAGAATAGCGCAAATTACAAAAAAGAATTGGTAGGAGGAAAAGACGGGATTTCTGTTAGGATAGAAAACTAAGGGTAAGCTTCCGGATATATTTGATAACAACTTCGTAGCCTCTTGATTAAGAACTAAGAGATAGGGATACAAATCTGAAAGACAAACGGAGAGAATATGCAGATGGAGCCAAAGTTAGTGACTTGCAAATTGGAAATAGAGTATTAATGCGTCAGCAAGACACACATTTTCTTAATGTAAGTTATGTTCTCCTATCAGGAAAAGTTTATTTTACTGCAATCTAAAATAGTAAATTGGATTTATTGTGCAGATTTTAAAAGAGGAAGCAAATGTAGGAAGCCATTACGCTCGTGGCTTGCCTACCTCACCTCACACTCGCGTTGCCATATCGTCGATTAATTGGTATTCAGGTGAACGAGAGGGCAATGGATGTCCTTGCTCAAATCTTCGAATTGAATTGTTTCACGTTAAACGAGCTGTTCAACTGAAGAGCATGATGCTCTGGTGTGATACGCCTTGAGCCGTTCCCCCCCTCCCGTCTCCGCACTCAGGCTTTGACTACGAAGCCCACATGAGGAATAAGCTCGCTTCTATGGAGCACAATTCGAAACGGACCACGTCATCATTGCTGTTAGTTATTTACTAATTTAATTTTTAGGGTTTAGTAACTATGAGTTCATTTTGTCTACGAGCAATATCTAATAACAAATAAATAGCTACTAATTAGCGCGCACAATTTCAGAAGTAGATAAATACCAAATGGTACAAATTCCGAACTATTTGACAAGGTGATTTGATCCTGGGTTCATAAATCATGCTAATAAGGGCAAGATGAGAGATGCCCTATGAATTACAGCGGGTGAAAAAAACATGCAAATCGTTACATATATATCTTTAATAGAATCAATGTGACGTGCTGAATGCAGATACTTCGTGGTAGCTGTTCCAGCCACACAAGGACGGCCTGACCCCAATTGTAACCTCACTAACATTTACTTATACAGCTCCATCTACCCTGCAAGCCGCTGTGTGGGCGAGTGGCAGGGGGTGGGGGGTCATATTGGTCATATGTTAGGAATGATAAAAAATTATGCGAATTTCACAAAAGTTGGTTTATTCACGACCCGGGTTTCAACATATTATGTCATCTTCAGGTGAAGATGACAATGTGTTGAAACCCGGGTCGTGAATAAACCAAATTTTGTAAAATTCGCATAATTTTTTATCATTCCTAACATGGAAAAATTTCACATAACTCTCCCTGAAACCGCAAATTTTCTTGGTCATATGTTGCCGAGGAAATATGCTAATGTTGAAATCTGAGAAAATTTCATAATTTTGGAATAAATGGAGGAAATTTTCCTTTCAAGTAGTTGAAGTACGCGCACATCGGAACACATGAGCGCACATCGGAACACATTAGCGCACGTCGGAACACATCAGCGCACATCAGCACACACGAACTACGTTGAATGGAACGATGTGCGCTGGCGAAATGTTTGGTAACCTACAGGTAGGTAGCATTCTGTGGTTGAACAGCAGTCACGACCAAAGTAAAGATGACGTAAAGTAAATGAGAGCTGTAAATTGAGTTTCAAATGAGATTTAAATATGTTTTTGAGGTCATTTTCTATGCACTGCCAGCTAAAACTAAGTTTTAACCAACATTGAATATTCTATACGGCAAAAGTATTTCTTTGCAACTGATTTTTCACTCAATTTCTGCGTTTATTTGCATTTTATCAGCAACCTTGCTCCAAATTGAACAAAAGAAAATCAGCTAGCGTTCAGTTTAAAAATAGAATAAAGCATTATGAGTTTCAAAACATTTTAAAACCAGTCCCAAAGGAGAACTTTTTCCTGTAAATACGTTTTATTTCAGAATAAGGAAAAATGAGTTTAAAAGTAAGCCGTAAAAGAGCAAAAAATTGTTCTAAAATAATGAATTAAGAAACAATAAGATGAAAATCAGTGAAAATCAGTTTAAAATAAGTTGCAAAAGAGATCATTTCCCCGACAGTTAGAAAAAGGTCAATGATAGGTCGAGGGTAGAAAGGAAGTACAGTTGCAAGTAATAAGACTCGTGAATCCTTAACCAGAAGTCAAGAAGGTGGAGAGTTTATTCGAGACTAAAAGATTCAAGAACGCTTAGGCATGAATATCAATTGGGGAGTAGATGACGACGTAATGTTCCCCTGAGTTCTAAAGAGCGGAGTAGGAAGAAGACCTAGGAAAATTATGGAGTAATAGGTAGGTACTTATAATAGATTAGTAATATTAATGAAATTAATAGCACTAATCCCATTGAAGAAAGCCGTGACAAATCTAGATGAACTACTCAAGGGCTCATATTCAAGAAAATAATTACATCGATTTTAGTGGAGGAGTTTTTTTTATTTATATCAAATGTTCTGCAGGCTGATTCTCAAACAGTTTTTTCCTTTTTTCTAAACCCTTAATCACCAACCAAATGTAAGGCATAGGATACTAGTCTCTTGGTTACTTTTATTTTTTCATAGAAAATCTATATACCCCGAAGACAGTTTTATTTAGTTTTAAATCAATTGCAAAAGAGATGTATTTCTTCGAGAATTAGATAAAAAGGTCAATGATAGGTCAAGTGTGGAAAGGGAAGTACGGGTACAAGCAATAGGATATAACAATGGTGAATCCTAAAGCAAA
Source organism: Pyrrhosoma nymphula (assembly GCA_963573305.1). NCBI lineage: Eukaryota > Metazoa > Arthropoda > Insecta > Odonata > Coenagrionidae > Pyrrhosoma > Pyrrhosoma nymphula. Next base: position 151,213,629 of record OY754329.1, on the reverse strand, counting down.
AGTAAATAAGGGGGAGAGTTTTTGAAGTACTACAGTAAAGATTAAGAACGCTTAGGCATGAATAGAAATTGGGTAGTTGAGGACGACATAATGTTCCACTGAATTCTAAAAAGCAGAGTAGGAAGAGAAATATGGAAAATGATGGAGAATTAGGTAGGTACTTTTGGTAGATTATTAATCTTAATTAAATAAATAGCACTAATCTCACTTAAGAAAGACGTAATAATATTCAAAGATCTACTCAAGGGCTCACATTCAAACGAAAAATAGCATCGATTATAGTAGGAGTATTTTTAAATTTATTACAAATATACTAACAAAGACTCTCATACAGTTGTTTTTATTTCTAAGCCCTTATTCACCAACCGAATTTAAGGCATAGGATACTAATCTCTAAATTACTTATATTTATTCATAAAATAATATCTATGATTCTAATGTGATTCCTATGATGACGATTCTGATGAGAGGCCTATTGACTAATTCTCTTATCACATTGATAGTTCACCAAAGAGTAAGACGTGCAATTGATTAAGCATCCTTAGAAGAATGTATAAGTTTAATTGGCTTCTTAAACAAAAACTCTTTGCAAGAAACATTTTGACAATTAGTTGCCATCTTTGAATATGAAAGAAATATGCCTTAATTTTGGCAGAAAAATAAAGGTAAATATTTAAGTACAAGAAAGACCTGATTGTCTTTGTTAGTATAGCGGGATACCTCCACTTTTGGGGGTTTTCATTGTAACTGTAGAATGCTTGCGACAAAATGTTTGCATTTCCATAGCTAGGTAACTAAGGAGTTGCGACACCATGTTCATGAGGCAATAAATGCTAAAAATTACTTCACGAACCTCCTCCAGAAGTAATGCACTTCCCTTATGAAACACCCTGTAAGTATATTGCAGCAGACGACCTAAATAACTATCGGGACATTATCACCCATTACTGATATCACACACAGATAATTACCAATATCTACATGCAAAGTATTGTTGTAGGTGATAATTTCTAAAAGTTGGATCACACAGCAACTATAGAGGCAAACCTGAATTGCTGACAGCAACTAGGTTCCATTGGCAGTGAGGAGCAAACGTGTGCCACATCAATTATTAAGTAGCCCAGCGAGTATGATAGCCTTTATCCTTGTTAGCGAAATGCTGGTATTGTATCACACACAATACTGGACAGCTGTCATGCTATCTAGAATACTTGAATTTATACAGGAAAAACTATCGTGTGATACGGCTTAAGCCGACTCGCCAACGCCTTGTCCTTGTCCGAGACCCTCCTCTCCGCCAGCGAGCGGGCGTTGACTACGAAGTCAAATTGGAATCGCGAGGAATAAGCTCGCGGCTCTCAGGGAGAAATATGAACCAGACCTCTTTTTCCACCGCATATTAATGCGGACGTCGGTGGCAACGGGGGTTTTTTCCCCGCTGCTAACCTGAGGTCCGAGGTTCGATCCCCACCCGAAGAAATTTTCACAACCTCGATTTACTATTTTTATATTTTCAGTGTTGATATTTTATTGCACTTTATTTTCCAATACGATAATTTCCGTTAGATATTTTATAATTTTTGTCTCTCTTTTACATGCGTTGACTCTGCCATTTTATCTAAAGATCAACTCTTGCGTAAATATGCACCGCGGTAATTTAAAATCTGATTTAAGGAAAGCAACATTCTCTCTACGAGAGTTTAGGTGATTGAATTTTTTCAGTCACAAGAAAGTCAACGCAAAATACTCACACTAACTCACAGGTTTCAAACATACGTTCAAAGGTTTTTCATTTATTCCGACGAATTATTAAATTATGTTTTTTTATTGAAAGATGTCGCGTTAGAACCAAACAAAAAGGAAGGAGTCCAACGGTAGGAGGTGCAAAAACAAAATTCAAAGTAACTGTAATTCAAATTAACAGCTGGAGTGATTCACCGACTAGGATGTCTCAAAATAGAAATGCGGAGAAAAGATCATAAATTTAAAATCTGCGAGATACAAAGGACAGACTTATACGATACGTTTTGAAACAAAGGCAAGACGTTCGGGAAGAAATTACATAAGTTTGGTTTCCCTCTGCTACTTGGAAAGGAATGGCCACCAACTATAAAACTAAATCTAGATAAAGAAAACAACTTTTTTAAACTCTTCGTACCATCAAATTTCTTACATTTTATTCTTCTCGCAAACTTTATAATATTCTCCGGTTAAATAACGTCCTAGAGACAACATTTTTCAAGGCAGTAGTCAGAAATGTGTAGAGGGGAGAGAACAAAGTAGATGAGCACAGCACCTTGCGATGTGATTCTTGGCTGATTTTTATAATTTAAAAATTAATAATACTTGTTCCACTTGAGATTAGATAGTTCTATTATATCTAGTTCGGCTCCTTTATTTGTATTATTTTATCTTATCCCTAAAAGTAAACTCACTCTATAGTTGAGATAATATACTTTGAGTTGAAAGTTTCATTTCTAGAGACAACGTTAGATGTTGGGTGGAGGGGTTGGGAAAAATACTAAGGTTTTCAACGGTTGGTAAACGATGGGGTAAAAATATCACCGAAAACGGTAACGTAGTTTATGCACGACATCCTACTGAAAAACTCCACCAGGACGGTAGGAGTGTTTGGTAGCGGAAATAGATAACTTGAGCAAGAAAAGCTTTACAAATCTAATTCCAAAAATGAAAGAGTTTTCGTCTTTAGGAGTTCAATACTACCACTTTATATGAGTCAAAGACAACATTTCCAAAAGGCATACCTATCAATTCTCATTAGATTCTGGGATAATTTCTTCTTCCTTATTCCCTTATAGCACCTCTGTGTTTGATTTTAGAATAAGGGACCATTCAGGTATTTTACGTAAGATGTATTTTGGAGTGGGGGGATTGTGATCATCTCACACTGACTCATGGGAAGGGGGGAGGGGCGGAAAGGGGTCAGGAACCAACTTACGTAAGATTTTTTCTATCTTGAGACGTTTTATCGTTTCCGAATAAAATTTAGCAGTGTCACGGAGAACCCGCGGCATATTTTCCGTAATCTCACCAATTTCCTATTCTCTCACCTGACTATCTAGCTACATAACCATGATCAATGAATGTGATACTCCAACACTGCATAATTATATGATATCCAGTGCCCAAAGCTGTACGATGGCTTCTATGGAAAAATGAAACTTCAGAAAGCGAGCATTTACGAAGATTAGATGAAAATATCTTATGTCTTACGTAAAACAGAGGGAGGGGGGATTGCGAAAATCTTACATTGCCTTTGGGGGCGAGGTGGGGGTAAAAAATGGCATAAATCGTCTTACGTAATACTTGGACGGCCCAAAAAGTTTACATTCTGCTACTTGGGAAGATAAGGCCACAACTATTAAACTCAGTGTAGGTAACAAAAATACGACTTTTTAAATCTCTTTCTTTAATTGAGAAATTATAAAATTGAATGAATAACCTTTATGTTTTAAAAATAAGTCTCTCTTAAGTATGTAAAAATGCTAAGATATTCGAGTATATTTTGTTAATTATCTTAATTTTTTCTTCTGTTATCAGTTTCAATCCAACAAAGTACTCGAGATTTAATATTCGTTAACTCGGCATTCATTTTATGTAGTCAGCAATTTCTAATACCCATGATTATGACGAAATATTTCTCTCTACAAGTGTTTTAAGTGAATGATTTTTTTCTTTCACATTAAGGTACACGCAAAATACGTGCACTAATTCGCAGGTTTTAAATGTACGTTTAAAGAGATTTAATATATTCCGACGGACTACTGCATTATTCTTTAATTAAAAGATGTCGCGAATGTACCTAACATGAAGGAATACCTGTTTGTATAATGAACTGAGGAGTAGTGTTACAGTAGGATGGCGCTCATCTATCAAAATTTGAGAGCTAGCTGAGAACTATCCCTATATATATAGTTGAGAGGCCGGAGACTGCCATTAATCGATACACAGCATTCATTGATAGAGACGAGCATGATAGAATCAATAAAGTGAAAGAAACATACATCTCGAAATGTTTTAATGTCTTCAGCGTCGACTACGGTAAGAAACTTATACCGTAACACTTCTATTGTAGTCGCCCCTGAAGACAGTTGTAAATTTCGCAATTTGTCTCTTTCCTTTTTTCAGCATGTATACGTGAAACATTTTTTGGTGCTCCATTAAAGAAAAGGTTTTTATCAAGGAGTAGAAAAATGTACAGAATAAAACTTAAAACATTTAATGCTACTCATAAGTGAAATTTCAACTTGAATACAGTCGTGGTATTTGAATTCCAAAAATAAATTGCTTTGCCTAAGTACTAACTTAAAGAAACATTTTTTTCCAATTTGAAGACTTCTTTGAATTGATTTCATCGGGGTCATTTCATCTGGATAAACAGGCCTTAATGTGGCTGACACCTAGGGTCATTTCTCAAAAATTGATTTTTGTTGATCCACACTTTTAAAGAATATCAAAAGGAAACGGGTTAAATGTGTACCGGAGATATGATCCTATTCCTCTTTTTATTTAGAGATTACTTTGAAATTGTGGAGGAAACCCGAAACAATTAAACGGCAAAATACGTAATGAAATTGGAATACTTTAAAATTGCCGAGTCCAATCCGTTACAATTGAATGATATGCGCAAAGGTATTGGAATATTGAAAAATTGCCGAAAAAACTCCGTTGCATGAAATTCTATGCGTAATGGAATTGAAAACATTTAAAATTGCAGAGAAAAAACCGTTTCATTAAATCCTATGCTAAATGGAATTAAAAAATTTTCATATTGCCGAGAAACACCCATTACAATTGAATGATATACGTAATGGAATTTAGTTCTTTTACTATGCCTGCTGCGAAAGAGAAAGAAGCGATTGGTATGTGTAATTATATTTCCTTGTATTAATTTTACCATACATTTTTTTGTAATGTCAAAGATAATTTATTAATGGATTTCAAATAACACAGCTCCATTCGCTTTCTAAAAAAATCATGAATTGTTCTCAGCTTCGTTCTGGTTTTTTTTATTTCGCCTCAATAAAAACATTAGTTCAATGGAGCACCGAAAATGTTTCAAGTATGCATTGGAAAGCGAGAAATTATGAGTCTCCAAAAGTTTAGAGAAGTTACATAGACTATGAAATCATGGATTTCATAAGAAATTATTAAGATGCTCATGCGTCCACAAATCAAGCAATAAAACAGGCTGAATAACGTTCTAATAAGTCAGCCATGCCTAATAAATGTTGAAGTAGCGAATGAAATAGCATACATGGATAGAGAAACGATCACAATGCTACGCTCGGCTGATTGCATTCAATCAGGCTGGTAATGAGGAAGTTCTTATGATTATACCGAACATGCATCTTCAATACGCTTTTTGTTTGGTCCACTTATCCCCAACACATTGACGGACTGCTGCTCATTCGCCACAAATTTTCTCGTCACTCAAATTTATATTTAGTTTTTAAGCTACAACAAACCAATCATTTATTTATATTATATAAGATGGTAATAATATATATGATAACGCTGCACCTGAAAAATTAGCTAGTGAAGATCTTGGTTGTATTCCAAAATCGAAATTTAGAATATAACCAATAAGATTGCTCAAAACGTTTTCCGATTACTTATTTGCTATGATCCTTAGGTACTTACAATTAGATTATTTTTATAATTGTCAGTATAAAATGCTTACAGCAAAAAGATTAATAATAGGTAATATATATTATTTTTCTTAAGTATGGTCAGATTCAATGTGATTGTGAGGCAAAAATCTCTGGATTCAATGAAACTTGTGTTGCAATATATTTTTCTCTCTTAAAAAGGGAGTGAAAATTATTAAACTTGTCGCCAGCCTTCACATAAATCCTAACATCTTGGCGTTTCCATTATTAAAAATGTATTCCTTTTTTCTGATAACAACATTAGAAAGCATATCTACTGAAATAAAATTAAATCAAGAGTTATTCTCCTCACAATCAGGTTGTATCAAACTTCATTTCATTGTAATAAAGTATATTATCAACTAGCCATAACACCCGGATTTGCGCGGGAAGCTGCGAATTAATTTCACTAATTCATAAAGAAAACAGGCTATGAGTGGAGTATTTTATATTTTCTCGCCTATATAAAAATGTCTACATGACATGAAATTTGAGATCTTATTTAGAGAATATTTTAAATAGCACATTCCAAAAACATTACAGAAGAATACATACAGGGTGTTTCGTAATGACTCAATATTTTAGGATATGATTAATCAGATCAAAATAAGAAAAAAATTCAATTGGACATTTGTCCGAAAACGCACCGTTATTCAGCTGTCTATCGATATACGTTTTTCACGGGAACCGCGCTAAATAAAAATCTATTTAAGGTAAAGATGTGGTATTTGGTATAGCTGTTCATTGCAATATTTAAAACTAGCATACGATGTTTCATTATTTTCTAATGCACCGTTTCAAAATAGTGGACTGTCAAACTTTTCAATCTTTAATATCTTTGCACACAGAAATCTTATTTAAAAAAAAGCAAATATGTAAAAGTTGCGCCTTTTATTTACAAATAAAATGGTATCAACAACATTTTATACCTACTAAAACAATGAATTGGTCAATAGATTTTCAAACCAATGCCAAAGCGTAAAATGCTCTTGGCAATTTTCTAGATACAATTTGTTACAATTAAGTGTAATGAGTAATGCAATTGAAATATTGTAAAATGACGAAAAAAAACCCGTTGGATACAATCCTATGCGTATTTTAATTGAAACACTTTAAATTTGACGACAGGAACCCAGTAAAATTAAAAAATATGCGAAATGGATTTGAAATATTTTAAAATTACCGAGAAAACCCGTTAGAATTGAATGACATGTGTAATGGAATTGACATACTAGAAAATTTCCAAGAAATACCCGTTACAATTATATGATATGCGTAATGGAATTGGAATAGTTGAATGTTGCCGATAAAAATCCATTATAATCATTTCATATGGGTTTACAATTGGGATATTATAAAATTTCATTGAAAATAACGTTAGAAAAAAATCATATACGTAATGAAAAGATAATATTGTAAAATTTCCGGGAAAATCTCATTACAATTAAATGGTATACGTCATGGAAATGTAATATTTGGAAAATAACAAAAATGGAACAATTGAATGATACGCGTAATGGAATTTAAATACTTTAAAATAGACAAAAAACTGTTTCATTTGAATGATAAGCGTAATGGAAATAGAATACTTGAAAAAAGGCGAGAAAAATCCGAAAATATAAAATAATGTGTGTAATGAAATTGGAATATTGTACAATTTCATAGAAAAACTCGGAGTAAATAATATGCGTAATGGAATGAAAAAATGTAATATTGCCGAGAAACCCATTTTTGATTGATTGATATGCGTAATGTTTATTGCAGAGAAAAACGCGTAACAATTAAATGATATACGTAGTAATGGAATTGGAATACTTGAAAATTGACGTGAAAACCCAATTGTATCAAATCCTGTGTGTAATGGAATTGACACACATTTTAAAAATAACGGTGAAAAACCCATTACAATTCAATGATATTCGTTATAAAATTGGTAAACTCATAAGTTGCGGAGAAAATCTGTAATAATTGATTGATATGCGTATTGAAATTGGAATACTAAAAAATTGAAGAGAAAAACGTGTTACAATAAAATTAAATGTATAATTGAATTTGAATACTCAAATTTTAACTAGGAAAACCCGTTACAATTAAATAATACGCGTATTGAAATTGGAAAAGTTTAAAATTGCTGAGAAAAACCTGCAATAATCAAATAATATGTGTATTAGAACTTCAATTCTGTATTCAAAGAAAAAAAGTACTCTTTGTTACATCCAATCACGAAGAAGGTATTACACGATATGCTTCTCCACAGTAGTAACGCAGCTGAAGACGATGGTGGCTTGCCTACCTTACCTTCTCTGTTTTGAAGTGCGCTACTGTGCGCTACCTCTTGCACAGGGTCTGTTAAACAAATGGAAGGCTAGTGCGCTGTTGCGTTACAAAGTCATTCGCTTTGGAGCGAAGGCACCCGAAAACGTTTGTTTTATTAAAAAACGAAACTTTGAACATAATCAATTGCAAGATTTAAATACTGCATTTTTTTAGTCAAAAAACTAGTGAAAGTTTCAACCCAGTGTAGCGTTTGAACTGTACCTGAGGATTTGTTTTTAATTTGTTTAATTTGGTATAGATTTCGTTTAAATGTTTTAATTTAAAATGTTTTTGTTACGAGGTTTTTTGTTATGGAGGAGAGATGGGTTGTTAAGGGAGAAGGAGAGCGGTCTGGAAGCGGCTCTGCAGGAATAAAAAGAAGTTTGGAATAAAGAAAACTGAAACTATAGGCATTTCTTATTTGTGCACCACCATCCGACGCTACACCAGCAACTTGATTACAAGTAGTTTAAAAAAGCAAAAAATATACTTCAGCACTGAATCCAATGCATTTCTTATTGGAGTAAAAATGTGTGGCAAAAATGTGTGTGGCAAAAATACTAATTTCAATATTATGTCACTTTAAACCACTAGAGTGTTGGAATATGCAATTTGTCAATTTATGGTAAATGTTAATTGTACTGCTATGGCGGTTATTGATAACGATTCCCTGTTTTAGTCACATAAACAATTTTCTGTAGAATTATCAATATCTCAGAATAAAAGTGTATTTCCATAGAGGAATGTTTCATTGAGGAAAAAGGGAAATACCTTAAATACTGCAATATTATAAGTTCTCAATTTGGACCACAACCCACTGAGTTCAATCAAATATCAAAAAGTTATGGTCACAGAGTTTTGTGGTCCAAATAGAAAGTCTGGAAAATATTTTGAAGTGTAAATGGCTTAAGATGAAGACCTTGGGTATAATGTACCATTGTTTGATGGAAATAATTATTGTAATTCTCATTGTGCAAAAAGATCAGATACTCACTTGGAATACATAAAAGATAATGTCACAGCATTCCAAACATGGGAAGCACTACAAACTACATTTGAAAGGAAAAGAATTATGTACAAGTCAAATACAGCTCATGGAAAGATTTCTCTGCATTAAGTTTAATCCATCCCTCTCTTGAAAAACTGGAAGCTCATCTCTTCAGGTGTGATCGAGCTATTAGACAGTTGAAAGCAGCCGGGAAAACAATTGAAGAGAATAATATCATCAGTCACCTACTGTTAACCATGCCTCAGAAATATGAAGTAGTAGTCACAGCACTTTAGAGCATACATTCTGATAAATTAACAATGTCTTTGGTAAAAGGTCATCTGATAGATGAGGAAATAAAATGAGGAACAAGGACGCAGAAACCCAGATCTGATGACCAGCCAGTTTCAGTATTTGCTATGCAGTCAAAGGAAAAATATAAAAGTGGAAATAATTTAAAACATCAAATAATTTTCAAAAAAGTCAGCAAGGACAAGAGTTTAAAAAGGAATCATTTTCGACAGTCTGGTAATAAATCACCAGCCTTCCTTTTTACCTTTCAATTGTGGAATTGTAAATCACACAATAGCTCAATGCAAAAAAGCCTCAACAGCCATACAAGACAGCCATACAGACATTTTGTTGGTGGAGTTAACCGGGCTGAGACTGATCAAAAGAGAGAAAGAAATGGGAATTCAACTGAAGAGAATGTAATCTACAGTTTTACAAATTGCCAAGTTGAGGAAGAAAAACCAACAGTAAAAGTGAGTACTAAGTAGTTAGCAATGCATGATGCAGACATGAGAAATATATGGTTTATTGACTTTGGAGTGTTGGAGCATCTTACATACTTGAGAAATGAAGTCAATACTGTCCGCACGCTAGAGGTCCTAATCAAAATAAAGATAGCCAAGAGAAATAGCTACTTAATAGTTGGAATAAAAGGAGACCTAAATGTAAAGGTCAATGTGGAAGGAAATTAGAAAAATATAACACTGCATGATGTTCTCATAGTGCCTGATATGGACATTAACTTAATCTCAGTTGCTCCGTTAGACATGATAGGCCATGAGATTGTATTTAAGGATTAAACAGGGAAAATCTACCAACAAAGTAATATACTTGGAATTGGTTACAGAAGGAAAAAGCTCTATGAAATAGAGTTAATATTACAGAGAAAGGAAGGCACTGAAAAAGCCCTTATCGGCACAGCAACTTCAAATGCTTCACTTTGGCACAGAAGATTGGGTCATCTTAGCTATGAAAATATGAAAAAAAAAAATGGAAAAGCTAATTTATGGTTTGACCTTTGAAGAAAAGGATATTTTAAGAGTGCACCCGGAAGGAAGACCAACAAAATTACCACAAAATGCTCCATGAATCAAGACGAAACGTCCATTAGAAGTTAAACTTGGTAAGTGAAATTTAAGAAGTGCAATTTAGTGTTAAAGTACGTGTCCGGCAGCATGGAAGAAGATAAGTGTAAAACTCCACTTTTCAATTGAACAGAATACGAAGAGTGGAAGTTTAGGATGGATATTTATTTGAACGAGAAAGAGGTGCTGGAATATGATAATGTATCAGTTGAGGAACTGATCAAATCTCAAAATCCAGGAAGGAGATAGTGCTGAGGCTGCGGCAATGAAGAAAACTGCTGCAACAGAATGGAAGAAACTAGACAAAAGGTGTAAAGCGGGTATATTGTTCAGAGCTTGATAAATTTTCAGTTAAGACTGGTGCTAAGTAAAGAAACTTCAAATGAAAGTCGGACTTGTTTAGAAACCAAGTTTGAAAAAAAAAAGAATTTCGTAACAAGAATGATGTTGAAAAAGTAATTGAGCCACCTTAAGTTTCGGCCATCATCAGAAACATTTGATGATTATTGGGTGAGGCATGATACCCTTATTGTGGATTTGAAGAGAGTTGGAGAAATGGTAGACGATGTGGGGAACGTCTTACATCCTTAATGACCATGCCTGAGGAGTATTATGCTGTAGTATCAGGGCGGGAGACCTTGGCATCGGAGAGATTCTGGAGTTCTGTGCCATGGAGTTCTGTCGTATTAGTGTTGGTGAGGAGGAGGTGAAAAGGATAGAAGGGAGAATATGACCGGAGGTGGCAGCTCCTACAGCATTTGCGGGTTCAAGGTGTCAAGAGGCAGAGTGGTCAAGTGTGCCTGAGAACCAAGATAGAAGCCAGATGAGTTTCGGCATGTCCCACCTTTTTTGCCACAGTTGCAAGCTTCGTGGCCATAAGGTGACAGTGTTAGAGACCGGGTGGGAGGATGTAAAAAGGTGGACATGTAGGAGAAATTAGCAGGTCAGGTAATTCTCACTGTAAAATGTAGAACTCCTTTGAGGAGGGTATACTGCCAGCCTATAATTTTTTTTTTTACTTTTGGAACAGAAATTATAAGGCAAATACTGCATGGATTCTAGACATAGGTGCTCTAGGACACCTGGTTACGACAGATGCTCCAATTGTAAAGAGAAGCAAATTAAAAGAATCAGTTAAGATTGGTGCAGCTAAAGCAAGTACTTATTTAGTTGCAAAAGAAATCAGTGATGTTCATGGGAAATCAAGGAAAATAGAACTAAAAAATGTATTGCTTGATGAAAATTTAAAGTGTGACCTAATATCTATTTCTAAGTTAGAAAAAAAAAGGGATTCAAAATTTTAATTGAAAAAATTGCATGTATCATAGCTAAAAATCAAATTGTTATAGCTATGGGGTGGATACATGGAAACATATGCAAGTTAAGAGTTAAAATACTTCAATGATGTAGATGCATGTATTGGACTAAGTTATGGGCAATTGTGGCACTGGAGGATGGTTCACATAGGATTTGATGGGTTAAGGTAGCTTATTAAAGTAGAGGATGGACTGTGTGAGTTAAAGGATGTGAAATATGAAATGTGTGAGGTTTGTGTGCAAGGGAAAGAGGCATGTCTTCCACCCAATCAGAGTAGAGAAAGGGCTCGGAGACCCCTTGAGAGAGTTCTGTGATGTCCATGGACCTATACATATCACCTACTGCTTACAATGGTGCTGAATTTGATTGAGGTCTTCTTTAATTTTACTGTTGTGTTTGGTTTAAAAAGGAAAAGTGAAGTAAGTGATAGATTACTTAAGAATTTATGAGGCTATGGCAAACAGTAGATTCTCTACTAAGATATGTCAGTTTAGATGTGATAATGGGACAGTAGTTTAACGAGAATCTTAAGATTTTTTTCCAGGAGAAAGGGATTCAGTTTGAGTTTAGCATCCCTCACACACCTCAGCTGAACAGAGATGCAGAGAGGATGAATAGAACCATCGTAGACAAAGTCATGTATTTGCTGTTGGGGTCCAGTCAAAGGAAAACCTTTTGGGTGGAGGCTGTAATGACTGCAGTTTATTTAATTAACAGGAGCCGAACTTGAGCATTGGATGTTAGCAACGGGCTAGCAGAGTTTTGGAATGGTTTCCGTCCGGATGTAGGTAATTTGAGAGTATTTGGATGTGTAGCATTTGCAGGTAAGAACAAATCTAAAGTAGATGGAAAATAAGTTGATGCAAGAGGAAAGAAGTGTATTTTGCTTGTTTTTTGCCCTAATGGCTATAGATTGTGGAGCCTATCAGACAGAAAAGTAAAAGACTCGGCTTGTGATGTTGTATTTGATGAAAGCAGGAGCCATTTCTCAGGTGAATAGGTACTGGGACGATGATGTGTAGGAGGATGCACCACTTTAGGTAGAAGATACATCAGAGATTCAGGAAAGTTCAGGGGAATAGGAGGAGCAAGGTGATAATTGATTCATATGTGGGAGATTCTCGGAGAGTGGGTAAAGATGAGGCAAACCAAGATATAAGAAGGAACATTCGAGTCAGGAAGAGGCCAGCATATTTGAAGGAATATGATTATTTGGCACTTATAATAAAGTACAAAGAGCTTTTGTGTGAGGATAATTGTGATGAGATAAAATATGCTTTGTTTGTAGATACTTCATAGGATGGAAATTGATGCCAGGGTTACCATGCCATAGACCAGTCACATTATGCAATGAATGTCTTACTGTCATGTTGTCTCTCAGTCTTTCGATGAGCTAGAAGAGAGACGGGATAAAAGGTAATGGGTCAGAGCAGTGGATGATGAAATTCAGTCATTACTGGAAAATCACACGTGGGAACTGATAAAACTACCTGAGGGAACGAGAGTAATCAAGAGTAAGTATGTATTCACTATAAAGGAAGATAGTGAGAGAAACATAGAGAGATACAATACAAGATGAGCTTTTAGGGGATTTTCACAAAGGAAGGAGTTAGATTATTCAGAGAAATATGACCCAGTAGCTAAGTTGCCAACTCTTGAGGACCTTCTTGCCTGTACCGAATTATAAGCAGTAATATATACACCAACTTGATACTAAGAATGCAATTATACAATATGTGCTAAAGGAAGATATCTTTAGGTGTCTGCCACAAGGATTTAAGGTAAAGGAAAGCTTAGTGTGAAAATTGAAAAACACATTATATATGGTTTAAACCAAGCACCCAAAGAGTGGAATGCTAAATTTGATGGTTTTGTAAAAAGACTTGGTTTTGTACAGGCCAAAGTCTGTACGAGAGAGTTGAGTGATATGTTACATAGTATCTGTTGCTTTATGTCGATGCATTTGTAATTTCAAGTAATTATTTTCAGGTACTGACTGATGTAAAAGAAAAAATGACGAGTGAATTCAAAATGTGGGATCTCGGTGAACCGGAGTATTTTCTGGGAATTAAAGTAGAGCGCAAAGGAGATTCAATGTTTATAAGTCAGACAGGCTATCTTGAAAACTTACTGTGTTAATTTAATCTTGATACCTCCAAAACTAAAAAAAATCCTTTGTAGGTAAAGCCAGACTGTGATGTTCAGTTCAAACACACTGATATTAGCAAGAAACCATTGAGGGAACTAATAGGATGTTCAATGTATGCATATCAGGCTACAAGGCCAGATATTTATGGGCCGAAAATTTCTACAGCCCATTTCAGTGCAACGCTCCTGGAATTCAGTGGGAAGGGCTGAAGCGAGTGCTAAGGGAGTAAAGGTTGGGGTTTGTGATCAAAGGGAAACTCAAACTTCAATCATAGAGTATGCAGATGCAGACTTCGCTAACCATTATGACAGAAAATCAGTTTCTGGCTATTTATTTAAAGCTTTTGGCAGTGAACTTGGCATCCAGAAAGCAATGAGTGCAGCTTTGTACTTCATTGAAGCCTAGATTATTTTTCTGGCATTAGGGGTCATTCAAGTATTACGTAAGACGTTTTGGGGAGGGAAGAGGGTTGAGCTCTTCTTACTTAGTCTTACGTAAGATATAAGTCACTTCTGAATTCCTATTTTTTATCACTTTTTAAAATTATTTTCGTAGGAAAAATCTTACTTTTTAAGATCACCTGCGGAAAAATCTTACTTTTTAAGATCACTGCGGCGGTATGCCTGAATGTATTCTAAACTATAGAAAAACGTACAACCAATTCGTTGCGTTCATTAGCTTGGAGATGTCGCATTTTCAAAGATCACATGTTTTGTGAGTTGTGCGTACAGCGAATCGCGAAATATCAAAAACCGTTCTCGATATCTTTGATGACGTAAGTTTTTGCGCATTTTTATGTAGGATCCCCCATAGTATACTATGTCCATGGTTTCAAAAATGCCTGATAACTTACGTAAGATTGGGAGGGGAGGGTTGGTGAAATACTTACGTTATCTTACATGGAGGGGGGGGAGGGTGAAAAGTGGTAAAATTCGCCTTACGTAATACTTGAATAGCTCCTAGTTAGCAGCCGCAGAGTTTCCCTGGCTCGAGCAGTTGATTCTTGAAATGCGCATTGAAGATCAGTTTCCTTTTAAACATTGGTTTTGTCTTTTTTTCCCAAATGTTTTATTTTCTTTTATTATAAACTTATATATTTGTTCTTGTCACCGAACATTAATAAATGTTATTATAATTATCTATAGCCCTTCCTGCAATTTCTGCCCTGTCTACTGCGTAGGAAAATGCACCACCCCTCTAAACACTGTCATGAATAATCACCGCCATGCTACCAAAACTCCACCTTTACTTGATCCCTTGACGATTGCTTAAATACGTTAGTTATATAACTAATTTATTTTTATATATTGTCTATAATATATACATATTAATGTAGGTAGTAACGCACAATTTCATCATTGTATGACGTCGTGAAATGAGTTAAATTAAGGTTCCAGGATATAAGGATACGGTTGAGCCATTGAGAGTTGAATGATAGCATTTAAAATGAAGACATTTTGTACATAAATACAAATAATATCTACAAATAAATCCGGATCTCTGTTTAAATATTATATCGGTAAGAACTTAGTAAGAAAAAGATTTTAAGCCACTTCATACATTTTCCAGCATTAAGCAATTCATTGAGATGCCATTCTTAATGTGTACAAAACATCTGTTAGGGCACACAATAATGACATATTTTCTTGAATAACTATTATATTTGTTTTTAACGCCATCGCTTCAAAATAAGGTGTTGTTCTTCAGAAAATGAGAGAAAATGCTTCTCGATGAGAATGAGTCCACCCACCATGTTTACTTTCCAATTTCCGCGGTTCCATGTTCATTTGAACCCATCCCATTTTCCCGCTCGTTCGCTATCCGCGTATTCCCGTCTTCCGTGCTCCGCTTCCCGCGTCGTTTTCCGTCCACGTGCACCTTACTTGAGCGAGTTCGAACGAGCTCTTCAGCGCATTATCAGAGCAGTTGAAATACGTAAGGAAATGGGGTCGATTTATAAACGAACAACTAGAGGGTCAGATGAGGGTGGGTGGAGGGAGTGAGCAACAATGGAAGGATGAGGGCACGAACCGGGAAAAAGAGACGAGAGAAGAAATCAAACTAAATGTTTCGCAACACGTCGAAGCAAAGGATAGTGGAAGCGAAACTTTCTGGCAGCCGCCTGCGGGGAGGGTGACGTCAAGAATGGGAAGGCTCGTGAGGATGGGGTCCGCGAAGGAGCTGAGCGAAGGGGGGGAAGGCAGCACATGGTAGACAACGCTGCCAACATGACAGACTTCATAGTGGCTGGAGCAGTAATCGTGGGTCATTACGTGCACATTTAAATAATTTTTCAGGTAATTAAAAAAATTTCGAGGGGCATATTTCATTCGAGTATAACTGTTTACGTGCTGGAACTCACCATACACGTTACAAGCAATGGAATTGATATAAGAATTATAGTTTACATTTTTTTGCGTGCTATGCCTTGAAAGCTATGACTTGAATTTAGGCAATGCATTCGAAATGTAGGCGAAAAGTTATGTTTAAATGTCCTTTTTCGAACCTTTGGCTCTGTAAGACACCTTAATGTTTCTTAGCAACCACTATAATAATACAACATGTATTTTTTTCTCGTTTGGCATACAATATGTACGTATGTAATCGAATTAATATGAAGCATCCAAGGAGTTCTATACGTAGATTTTCCTAATAAGCACGCATGAAAAGTTTCACGCAAATTTGAACGAAAAATATCACTAGCTACCTTAATTTTTTTATCATCAATAATATAGATAAAAACCTTAACTTAAGAGGGTTGTAATGTGTCAGTAGCGCATTTCGACACTATGTATACAATAAAAACAAAGCCGCATCAAAATATACTGAAGTTCCTCGCAAACCCTTCGTAGAGGGCCATCTAATAATTAAGGGATTAAGAGCATAGAGAGCTAGAAATTTGATATGAATGACAGATTGAGCGTTTTGAAGATTGCAATGAAAGAATTAACGTTTATGAGCTAGGGAACCCTTGTTTTTAAACGCTAGAATACATATTCTGAGGCGAGATTCATCAGGCAAATTAAACTGGAGTTTCCACATTTCTCAAAAAAATGAAAATTCATACGCGGTAGAAACAGAAGAAAATTATTCCGGCCTCAATATTGGAACCGAAAAATGATGATAAAACCAATAGCATATTCATTATCCACTATACTAATTAATTCCAGACCATTGCATCAGTAACAAACTACCTTGAAAATCACTACGAGTAGCAAACACCATGGTTTAAATTTATTTTAGCACGGATAATAAAAAAACTTAATTCCATAGGAAGTACTACGATAACAAGTAGCACAGTATTCGAATCTTAACGGAAGTCGTCATTATTGGCCAGCTGAGAAATCATTTGATTCAATAAATTAGGCAGAGCTCTAATAAATCACGGCTGAACTACATATACAACGTTCAATGGGACACTGTATACTACTACATGCGTAGAGGTAGTTGTTTGGAGCGCATCCTAGACAAGAATGCAGTAAATCGCAATACGAAAAATTAATTGCCAGCTGAAGAAGCATAAAATTCAACAAATTAGGCAGAGCTCAAAGGGCGTAAATAAAGCACGGTTGAACTACACATACTACGATCAATGGGGAATTGTATGCTACTACATGCGTAGAGGTAGTTGTTTGGAGCGCATCGTTGTGTGGCCTGTATATGTACAACACATTTCATCGCCTCAAACACGCGTTACTCGACCAAATTGAGGACGTCAGAAATGCAATACAAAAACAATTAAGGCCATTAGATTCAATACGTTAGGCGAGAGCTCAAAGAAATGATAAAGAAAGCACGGTTGAACACTAGATGTACAGCTGTTTGGAGTGCATCGTTGTGTGGCTCACATATTGATCAAATTACATCGCCTCCTGTTGAAGTAGCAATTCCTCAATTACGATTTTGTTTTGTTTTCGTACCTTGTACGCCTATTGTTGTATGCTGAATGGGCAAATAGTTCAGTTGAATCGTTGGAGCTGGAATAAACTGACGTTTGTAAAAGAGTGAAAGTTCACGTAATTACTTCACCCATATTCTAATTACTTCACCTCCAACACACCCTTACCTACGCTACCGAATTGAGGACGTCACAAATACAATGCAAAGCCACTGAAGGCCTGATAAAAAAACAACTGTCACTCATGACCAGACTCACCAAAAGCATGCTGAAATGTTGGAAGATGGACGACTTGTACATCGAAAGTTCGGCAGAAATGCAGTGTGTGACCCAGTAGAGAACCCGCATAGACTTCATTAACATGCTGAAATGTTGTTGATTCCAATGGAACACTCCGCTGGCCGTAATGCTGCAATAATTTCAGCTTTTCCTTCTCCAACTAGGACTCCCTGAGAATATGGAAAGAAAGGTAAAGTGAGACAGACCTTAAGGGGAAGTACAAACAAGTTGACGCGTTATTCCTTGTATTCAAGAAAGCATTCGACAGGCTTCCTATTAAAAATCATGCGGGTTAAACACAGAAATATGAATTGGATACATGACTTGAAGTGATCGCAAGCAAAAAGTAGTTACATCTACAACATACCCTACAAGCCACCTCAGGGATGTGTGGCAGGAGGTGAGTAGTCACCAACATGCATCATACTATACCCTAGCTAGTGTAACTACGATTATTGATACATTATCATAAATCGCTAATGCTTGTCAGGAAGGGAAGCATCACAAGCATGCACTGCACTATAGGTATGCTCCTAATGTTAGAAGGCCGTTTGTATTTTGAGACTACATAAATGGACAGAGATACAAGAATTATACTAAAATCAATCACGGTGTGCTGTGAGTAATGGGTAGCAGGTAAACATAAAATTATTAGGGAGTTAATCTACTAAATAGTTATACTACCTATTGTCAGACCTAGGAAAAAGTCTCATTGGCAGCTGTTGACGCCTCTTATCGTTCGCGGGAAAAATAACATTTTTAATTTCTCCGTTCTGCAGTGGAGTTCCTTAATTTTATTCTCATGATCTGATCTACTATATTATTTCGGATTTCGAAAAATATGATTAAGGTCGTCAGGGAATAAATTGGTTTGGAATTTGCATAATAAATTAGATCTAAATTTTAATCGACGGTTTGAAAGCGATTTCCATCCCAGTTTCTGCAAAAGGTCAGTATGTAGATGTATAACCCCGCAGAGTACATTCACTGTAGCGTAAATCAATTAATTATTAAAAGGTTTATCTATGGTGTGATGCCATAACATCCTGTACATCTATATATTTAGAATAACTTGATTGAAAACGTCAAGTTTTTAGTTTCAAAGGTAATTAAGTATTGAAAAAGATTAATTTCGCCCAATGTATATAGCACAGATTTTTCATAAAAAAATATCTACTCGCATATGACTTTGACTAATTATAATTTGCGCATTCTTACTAATACCGAGGGTCTACGGCAATTAAGGTTTTATCATTATGAGTTACTTTAGTAACATTCCCCTTCATAATGGCCGGAGAGACGAGAGGGGTTGGACAGTATTCGCAGCCACGTCTGACGCCCATCGGATGTGTGGCTACGCTGCGGTGGGGTCATGCGTACGCAGTAGACGGAGTGACCCAAGGATGACGGCCTTCTGCTTGCGTGCAACAAGTGATTCCGCCTGTGCCACGCAGGACGGAATTCACTTCATGCTATCTAGCAGCGAGGTCTCTTATGCTGTTAGAACAAATTTCATCGCCTCCAAAACGCGTTACTCGACTGAATTGAGGACAGGTCAGAAATGCAATGCAAAAACAATAAAGGCCTGATTAACGAAACACTGCCGTCACTCACGATCAGACTCACCATAAAAATGCTGAAATGTTGGACGATGGACGACTCGTTTATTAAAACTTCGGCAGAAATACTGTGTGACCCGGTGGAGAACCCGAAATGGCTTCACCGACATGTTGATGGCTCCAATAGAACATTCCGCTGGCCGTAACGTTGCACTAATCTGAAAGACAAAGGCAGAGAATATTCAGATGGAGCCAAAGTTAGTGACTTGTAAATTTGAAATAGAGTATTAATGCGTCAGCAAAACATAATTTTTTAAAATTTAAGTTATGTTCTCCTATCAGGAAAAGTTTATTTCACTGCAATCTAAAATAGTAAGTTGGATTTATTGTGCTGATTTTAAAAGATGAAGCAAATGTAGGGTCCAATGTTGGCAACCCTGTAATAGCTCATGTTCGGAAACCGGAGGATAAGAGAGAGAGTCACAATAAAGATGGTAGATACGCTATGTTTCAAAGAAAATGTGTTTAGTAATCATTGAAATAGAGATAACAACGTCTACATGCCGCTGAAGTATGTGGATATAAGATTTGCTCTTGTATCCTCCTTCAGTCTGAAAGCACTATATCAGCCATGTCGTGTATTATTTCTGTCATCACTATTATTTTAAAATTATTTCCTCATTTCAACATCAAATAAAAATAACAATTTGTCGGCGTTAATATCAAAATGAGATTCACTTTATCCGTAGAGGTTAAACATTAAGGATACTGAGCTGGATTTAAATTAAAACAGCGTATTTAAACTAATTACAAAGTGATCTAGTGAACACACCTGAGGATATATACCAAAGAAATTATTCTGCCGAGGACACTTTCCTTAATATTTAATCTGCGATAGTCAACAAAACTATTAAGAATAGGAACATGCAAAAAATGAATTACAAAAATAAATGCTCAAGTGAGTATCGTTTGAAAATCTTATGTTACAAGCTCCTGAAGAATTTCAGTAAACAGCAGATCAGGAATATAAAATGCTGTAGCAAAAGTTGGGTAGTTCATCATAGCAAGAAGAACTAATTCAGTACAATACATTTTTTTCTACTACTATCTGTACGTAGATGTCAGTCCTGATAAGCACGCATGAAAAGTTCCACGCAAATCTGTTCGTAAAAAAATCGCCTCAACCACCTAGAACTTTCTATTAATATAAATAGTTATAAGATGGTGCGGAAAATTGTCGGCAGCAGAATTTGAGACTAGGAATGTTTACAATCAAATACATAGCTGCATAATTATATTAATTATATTATTAAACATAATTATATTAATAATTACATATGCTGAAAATCCCCGCAACCTCTTCGGAGAGGCCCATCTAAACAATTAGATTAAGAGCATAGAAAGCTAGAAGTTTATGTGAATAACAGATTGAGCGTTTTGAAGTTGGAAATGAAAGAATGAAGGTTTATAACTTCGAAACCCTGGCTGTTAAACGCGGGAATACACGTGGGGCATATGCGACGATGAGAATGGAATACAATTGTGTTATTTGTATAGCAAACATTCACTGGCCTTATTTAACTGGAGTTACCAGATTTCTCGGAAAATAGAAATTCAAACGCGGTAAAAGTATAAGAAAATTTCTCCGGCCTCAATAATGGAACCGAGCAATGACGATAAAACCAATTGCATATTCATTATCCACTCTACTAATTAATTCCCGACCATTGTATCATTAAGTGGTTAACTAGGTACCTTGAATACAACTGAGTTGCTGACACCATTGTCTAAAATAAATTCCAGTGCGGAATTTATTTTAGACAATGTAGACAATATAGAACAGTTAATAAACTTATAATTTTTTATGAAGTGCCTCGGAAACAATTACCACAGAATTTGAATCTCAATTGAAGGCATCCTGGACAAGAATGCAGTAAATCGCAACACGAAAAATTAATTGCCAGCTGAAGAAGCATAAAATTCAACAAATTAGGCAGAGCTCAAAGGGCGTAAATAAAGCACGGTTGAACTACACATACTACGATCAATGGGACATTGTATGCTACTACATGCATAGAGGTAGTTTTCTGGAGCGCATCGTTGGGTGGCTCATATAGAATAAATTTCATCGCCTCCAACACACGTCAATTGAGGACAAGTCAGAAATGCAATGGAAAACCAATAAAAGCCTGGTTAACGAAACACTACCGTCACTCATTATCAGACTCACCATAAGAATGCTGCAATGTTGGACGATGGACGACTCCTGCATCGAAACTTCGGCAGTCATGCAGTGTGACCCCGAATACACTTGACCACGATGATGAAATGTTTATGGCTCCAATGGAACATTACGCTGTCCGTAATGTTGCACTAATTTCATATTTTCCTTCTCCAACTGGGACTCCCTGAAAAATAAGAAAGAGAAGTATAAGTGAGACCTTATGGGTGAAATTATATTTCATCATAGTTGTAATAAAGTTATCCTACCCAGTCTATGAGGTCACAAACGGAACAGTATCTTCTCACAAGGACAGGGAAAACAACGGAAATTAATTTTGACATTAACGAACTACCACATAAAAATATCGCTATTACGAGTTAATGAGAAAACACAAATGGTATCACCTCTTAAAAACTCTATTTTAATATATATTTCTTCAAATGTAATAGCATTACCTTTCGTTCGTTCTCCCATCTTCGACCCTGCGCTGCGCTTTCACACAGAGCATCCATACGACTGAATGATTAGTTTGAGGTCCTAATGGTGGCGCGTCGGTCGTTTCCACCGATGCAAGCGTTGGGAGGGGTAACTCTGGCAGAGCGAAGACTGGCCCACAGTCAAATGGGATAAACATTCATTTCACTTCCCCACTTGATTGAAACCAGCCTGTAAGGCACGGGTCCTCATCATTTTTTTTAAATTCCCCATTCACCATAGTTCAGAATACCATTCTCCTTCCCAATTTAAATATCCTTGACTGATGTTCTTCCCTCCTTTCAGTCAACACTCGGAATTTCGATTAAGGGAAAATTTTACCTCCACAATATTTGAAGGAATACTGAGAGGAATGCCATCGCGTCACATTTACTAACGCAATGCTGCATCATCTAGGGAGACTGCTGTGGTTGTTTCGTAAATATTTCCACCTCTGCCGGGATTCAAACCCGGGCCTTCGGGATGGAATGTTATAGATTATTATATTATTATATTATGAATATTATAGATTTTGCCTTATCTATAGAACATCACATTTTGCTGAATGGTAGTCCCTATTCATCACTAAACCCCCCTAGACTTCACTTCACACCGGTCGATTTGTCCGGCATTATTTTATTTTGTTCTCTGCATGAAGTAGCATCTCGTAGCATTAATAAATTAACAGTGTCAGTAATATTAACCACTAGATGTGTCTATAGCATTGTTCAGCATGTTTGCATGTTCATTTACGTATCACTCTCCCAGTTTCCGGTTGGACTTCGCACTGTTCTCCTGACTGCTTTTGGCCTGCGCCTAGCGTCCGGGGGAGCTTGCGAGGTTCTGATTTGTGCTGGGACGAGTGCTGCATGTCTGGTGTGGAATCACCCCGTGCCACACACCCTGGTGGTGGCTTATACGGTACTTCGTAGATGTAGATTCCCACCAGGAAGAAAATTCCCCTCTGATTTATAAGCCCTACTGAAAGGGGACTATGAGCGAACAGTTGAAGGCTGATATAGACTAAACGAGCGCACGCAAGGATCTTTTGAAACCGTGGAGAGATGTTTTTTTACGATGTCAGATCCCTTTGTAGAGAGTTCGACACCAACAATATCATCGCATCTTCAACATGAGCGTCTGATACATGCTTCAGTAGAATGGCGAGTGCCTTTCGATTGACGCGTTCGTTTTCAAGGTTCGTTTCGTCTCCGAAGCCGGGATCAATTGCATTCCAGCAATTTCGTTCGATTAGCTCGGCCTTCGATCTCCGTGACCAAACATAGTAATTGTCGTTCCCCAATTTTTGAATGTAGGATTCCGTTCCCATTATGATGATTTCTTCTATTCTCTGTCGCCCGTTACCGCAATGATGATTTCTTCTATTCTTAATCATCCGTTTCTTCCGTCATGCTATACACTAATTAGCTTCCGATCGTCTCTCTCTTTTAATCGCGAACCGTGCTTGGCCCATAACCTGTAGTTTTTAACCAATTTTATTCCATTTTCTTTAACAACTCAGATAACTTGAGTACATCACAAACGTTTTAACCAACCCAACAAACAACTCACATAAAACGACTCCGTAACTAAAACAACTAGAACAATTACTCGTCGATAACAAAACAAATGACAAACTAAATATGACGAACACAATATATACATAATAATGTTTTCCACTCCAAGAACTAAATAAAATTACAACAGATATGTGTAACAGAAATAGATAGTAAAAGAAAAGGTAAAAGAAAGGACCCTTACGAACTCTAAATATTGATAACACCAATCATGTATGAGAGTGATTCAACTGGAAAGAAAATATAAGAAAAATACCTCTGTAATTAAAAATAGTTTGCAAGTTGTAAAGTAATTTTCACATATAAAATTTAAATTAAAAGGTTAAGATTGTTAATTGGGCCCAATATTAACCATTGAGTAAATTCTTAAATATTAGTGTTTTAAACGAAGGGTTAAACTTTTTTAATTAAAAGTGTTGAGAGTTGTTTCAAATGTGATATGAAGTAAGTGAAATATAAAGGATTTAAGGTTTTCCCGGTGAATTATATAAGTGAAAGTTTCTCGGGTTTCACACAGGCTAAGATTATTTAAATGGATCAACGTTTCGATGGTTGACTCAGCCATCGTCATCAGGATAATGAGTCGAGCGAAGATGCTGGTGGTTGCCCGATTGTTGTGGGAGCCGTTACGCGTTCTTTGAATTTCGTCAATTACTGGGCGCCAAGTCCTACTTAAGTTAAAGCCGTTGTCTCTATTGATGTTATTTTGCTCCATCTATATCAATATCGCTTCTTTCGTTATTCTTTCCCAGTATTTGGATGCCCGGGAAAGTAGTGTGGAATTTGGGAAATTGACATGATGTCCATGGTCAAGGCTATGATCTGATAATGCAGACTTATCCGGTTGAAAAAGCCTAATACTTCTTTCATGCTCTTTGATTCTTTTCTCGATGGTCCTTCCTGTCTTGCCAATATACGCCCTACCACACTCGCATGGTATGCGGTACACCCCTGTTGTTTTCAGGCCGAGGTTGTCCTTACAGGTGACCAGGAAATTTTTGATTTTAGCAGGCGGTATATGCATCATTTCCACTCTGTGTCGTTTTAATATCCTTGATACCTTGTTAGATATAGATGATATATAAGGAATGCAAGCCTTAGCGATGGGTTTTTCTTTCCCCTCCAACATCTCCGCTCCATTGGCGGTGAACGTTCATTTTAAAGCCTAATATATTTCCCATAGGCTATAGCCATTCACGTGGAAGGTGTCTTTTAGGTGTATTAACTCTGTCTGAAGACTGTTGTAGTCCGCAACGGTTTTTGCTCGATGGAAAAGCGTAGTGAGAACACTCCTTTTCTGCTCCGGATGATGATGGCTCCTCCCGTTGAGGTATTGGTCGATGTGTGTTATATGAAGTGTTTTATTTGTATGTGCTTATGTTCTAATCACCCTTGAATCCCATTCGGCAAGGAGTTAAACGTCTAAATATTTTGTTTCTCCACGTAGGGCATAATTTTATTATGTAATTATAAAAAAAAGTGTGACCTGTTGAGGTTATACATCGGATCCATTGCGTGGAATTTTCAAGAAATATCTCCATGTTACTTTGGTGTTTTTTTTATCTTTATAGCTAGCGATGGATTTAGATTAAAACTATCATTGTCTCTCTGAATTTTACTAAATATCATTTTTGGAATCAGTAAACTTCGTATGGTATTTACTGTTGTTTTTGAAGTCACATAAATCCCCCTTCCTCTCACACCATTCACTCCACTATCATGTACATGTCTGTTTCATTATTCGACTATCATCCATGACCTCAACATGGCCAAATGAGCGAAGCTCACGCCTTTAATATATGCCCATAACTGGAGCATGAAACCCACATTATTTCATGCCCTTTTCATTCCTATCACTTTAGATGCAATCGTTAATCAGGTAACCCATTTCCACTGTGTAAAGTCTATTCTAATGCTTATCCTGACAAACCCAGGTTTTCTGCCATGTAATAACATCGGAATGATAATCAGGGCTATGGAGCCAAGATCTTGGAGAGTGGATCCAGCTCTGGTTTATTTCATAGCTCATATCCTGCTCCGGTCAAAATTATTAGTTTCAAATAACGATTATTGTTTTATTATTCCCATACTAAAAGATTTTCCAGTGTTTTCATAGGAAAATCCAAATTTGTTCCTTCGCTCGTCGTTCCAAAGCTCGTCGGAGCATTTGGGGTGGGGTGGGTTCTCGATGGGTGCACGGCATTAGTGATCGTGAAGGTGGGTGAAACGCGATGCGTTTCCATGGTCTCCATTTTTGACTTTGGACGGGACGACGTGAGGGAGGTGTAACACGACTGACAAGAAACCATCTCAAGAACAGAATTAACAATTTTACAATTTATTTGAACCAAAAGAAACACGTGAGAACAAGCAAAAACACAGCCTAGCAATAACACGTAAAAAAAACAATTCTACCAGTTATTCGTGAGCTCACACACAAAGCAAGCAAAGAAATCAGAACTCTTGATTATACATAGGTTGATCCCAAGAATGAAAACAGCTCAAAATATAGTGACGATCAACTGAATATCTTCAAGCACAGCAATGTGCATTTTATCAATGGGATATCAACACCCTGTTTCTTCATACAAAATTGACTCAATAGAACAAAATGGTTCGAGTGCAGCTTCCATAGTCTGTACTTTTCTTCTTTCACTTAACACTCTAGAAAACACACGGGAAAAGGGGGGGGGAAGGAGAGACAAAATGATACGAGTGGGCGTTAACTGAGCACTTTCTTCTTTCGGAGAGGAGTGGAATAACTGGGTTTGGTTTAAGCATGGGCGGCGGGCTTAAGCATTGGTGGGACTTTGGGCAGTACTTATCGTGGCAGGAGGAAACACGGCTACTGGGCAGATGCTTTGCGAGTAGCGACCACTTCTGCAGGGCTAGGCTGCGGGATGCGGAACCTCTTCACTATTCTCGGGTGGCGATTTCTTTCCTTCCTTCCAATCCTTCTACGTCGCTGCACCTCTCCCTTCCGTCGATCTCCCGTTACAGCTTCCGCCTCTCTCTCCTCTCTCGCTCGTCTTCGTTTCTCTGCCGAGGGTTTTCGCCGATTCACTCCGTCTTCCACGCCGTATAGCTTTTGCCACCTTGCTCAAAAGTATGTCCTCTCTAAAATCAGCTGTCAGAATTCGCCCAAGAGCGCGTAGCTCCAGACTTATATACCTCTCGCCCCGGTTGGGGTGAGAAGGGGGGGTGAGGGGACGTAGCTTCACCTATAATCAAAATTATCCCGGGTGCACTTGACCCCGGTCCCGGCGCAGCTTATGCCGGTGACTTCGGGGGCAAAAGGGGAATGGGGGGGGGGGGGGGGGTAAAAGCACTTAGCGTCCGGCCGTCTCTAAACGCCAGGGTTGCTCGCCAGTTGATGAAAGGGGGGGGGGAGGGAAAAGACTGATGAAAGGGAGGGAACACTCACATTCACTCACAATGAAATACACGTTACAAAAATCTAACAAAGAAAGAACAAAACCAGAACCATCCTTTTCACTTCGGAGTGAAAAGGATGATTTTCCTCAAGAGGAGTGGCATCAGATTGCTGGAGAGGTGAATTTCAATGAGTACTGCAAGTGCAAATGATGATCTTGATGTTTGCCAGACCATGTCAATTGATGAGATTCACGAGCAGGAGTTGGTGGAAATAGATGATGAAGATGATGCCGAGCAAGGATCTGAGTCTGATCCATCTCCTACGTCTCCAACTCTGACCAAAACACTCGAGGCTATGGAGTACGTGCGCAGTTATTTGACGAGTGTTGTGGGAGCAGACGACGCTTTGACTCACCACGCGAAGCTTGATGCAAGAATATTAGAGCTCGGTACAAAAAATAAAAAGCTGAGTACCTTGGACAATTTTTTTATGTGAATATTAACCATTGAATTATAAAAATCTGTATGCAATAAAACATCAATTTAACTGATATAAATCGATATATCAACCAATCTTACAATCAATCTAATGGTGTTATGCCAAGAATGAATGTTGTAAAAATTTAGGTAAATACAATCATGATACAAGGTTTCAGAATTTTTGTATCAATTTTAAAACCTTAAACATGACATTATATTTAGCAACATAATATAACACCCTTAGAAAGGCTATATAACTTGGCAAAACATCTCTATCAATTAATCAAGGTGAAGCGATGTCGTTTTCATACATTTATATTTCTGGGAAAGCTATAAAACCTAGTTATCATTCAGTTTGCGTTCGCTTAGCAAATTAGCGCTTATTTTGTTAGTTTTACACTTGAAAATAGTTTAAGAACTTACGCAAGTAATGGTAATTATTTTGAATTCTCCTCTGATTGGAATTTCCTGAATTACAATATTTACTTTCCTGGTTTGCACGTTCATTTTTTGTGTCCCCTTCAAAAACACCCTAACCAGGTTCCACTGTATATATAATTTATTCAAACTTCATTGAATTTGCTATAATTTATCAAATGCCCTCATAAAAAACATCGCGGACGCCAGAAGTATACTGTTTACTACCACAGCACCCGTAGTCAGGCAAAATCCCGAATCTGGCATCGCTCGAGTCCCGACGGTGCCAGATTAAGGGTGCTCAACTGTGAATTGCATGATGCATGCATCATGTTGTACAGCATAGGGTACACAAGGCACATTTCCATGAAACATTTTAACATCATTGAGAGTTGTTCAATTCACCACAGAGGTTTACAATGTTAAATGAGTTATTTATGAGAAAATTGATGGTTTGTACCAAATATAGCCAAGCCAGATAAATCAGACCTGCTATTTATTTATTTTCAATTCTGCTTACACCCCCGGAATATACGTTTTCCATCGATTCATGACATTTTCTTCAGGCCCCAAGTAATTTTTAATCCGTCCCATGTAATCTTATCCTGCTATTTATCTTTTCAAATTTTGAAATATCCTGCTGTTGATGACAATCAACAAAAAGCAAACTTTACACATATCAACTGACGGATACTTTTCTCTTACTGAGAAAACAGACGTCGGTCTATCAAGGCCGAAGTAATTTGTCTCCCATCTGGGGCCGCCGGAAGGCGCTTCGCCGAGTTACAGACGTGGGTCGGGCGACGAGTTGTCTCCGGGCGTTTCGTGTGCCACCTTTGTCGGGAGAAAAGGCTCCTTTTATCACCCCGCGGATCTGTTGTCTCCCGTTTTGGGGAGAAATCCAAGTTACAGACTTGGGCCCCAGTAGTCCCCGTCATCCTTCCATCTTACTTCACACACCCACCATCTCCATTTCTTGTTTTACATTCTCTAGCTTCCCCGGCCTCAGCATAGTCCCGACATTCCACGTGCCTATTCGAATGACTCTTTGCCGATTCTTTGATTGCGAATACGAATCGTAAGTGAAAGAACACAGAACTTGTGGCAACAGGTGGTTATGTAACAAAGGAATATCACAAATAGTGCAGACAAGTAAGCAATGTCTCATTATCGATAATATCATGATTTTTCTGGGTAATTTGAAAATATTTAAGTGTGGATGCGAATGTTATTTGGACATGCCTCGCACAGCAATGGGATACCTGAATTTTCAAGCCAACGTATTGATTTACTAGCAATTTGGCTTGAAACGTGTTTTTGGTGTTCACTGCTGCTGCAAAATAACGAATATTAAAAAATAACAGCCTTTTCTGACGTTCTGGTTGGAGCATTGGAAACGAGATGGCTGGAAATTAATGTTTTCATTGTAATTGTACGTCTACGCATCGGATGTCACATAAATATGACGCTAATGTTGAACCAAATGTAAATAGCTGTATGATTATAACTTTAAAATTAACATAAAAAACAAAACCACTGATTGTGGAAAAATTAATGAGACAAACTCACTCTCAGACATGAACGGGGAACACCAGCGATAGAGGAAGCAAGTATTTAAGCACCACGTATGGCAAGCAAAGGATGAATTTTGCCAGAAGAGGCAACTAACAGCTATCAACACAACCTTGATAGAATGTAAGAACCACATGATTTTGGAGCATGCTCTTAGATTGAAAAGCGGCCAGGACAAAATAAGAAAAAAGGATAGTTACAAAAAAGAGAACATGGATTTTGTTTTTATTAATGAATGGTGAAGGTCAAATTTAAGGAAAGAATTACCAACGACGAAGATTTAAAAAAGTAAAAATGTTTGATGAATATACTGTTGAATATAAGAGGTAATGCTATTGGACATCTTCTACGGCACAACGTTGATTTAAGACAACCAAAAAAAGGAAATTTAAAGATATATTGAGTAAGCCATAGGACATTATAATGAAGATTTAATATTGTCTAATTCTACTCCCCATGCTGCCAACGGTACATGTAGCAGAGTTTGTTCCAATTAACTGGCGTGGAAAAGACGAGAATAGAAAAAAAAAAAGAAATTGGGAAAAAGAAAATTACGGGATTTGGTGAATTATTTATCTTGTTCAGTTTCCGTTTAATAGAATTCTGAAAGAAGAAATTCATTTATTTTTCTGTTAGGTGTATCACAAGGTGTCTCATTCACTTTTTGTATTTTTATTTCTTCTAAATGCTGTTTATGTGCAATAGTTCAAAAGGAATTAATGTATATTTAAATAATTATTAAATACTTGGACTCTCAATTTGGACATGAAATAGAGAGGAAATAAGGGGAAGGAATGGGTTGAGGGTAAGGAAGATTTGAACTGCATATTAACGGATAGTTACTTAATCATGCTCTTTTTAAGTTGTAGTCGTTAGAGGTGCGCAGGAAAAAGGGGTTTTAACACCTATCAGTTCGGAAGTGTATCTCCATCATATTTTGTCACTGCTTTCAGTTCTAGAGACATACTGCGGGGTTGAAATAATATCGTCCGTGTCATACAGAAACTCGCTTGGTCTGACTTTTTCAATCAATCTTAGCGCGGCGTGTATAGCCTCCTCCGTGTCTCTAGCGCCTCCCAACCTGGTCCATCCATCAGCAGTTTTCACCCTATCTGCTTGGTAGTCGCTGTTTTTAGAAAAATTAAAAATTCATCATTTTTCAAATACCAATACATCAACTGCAAGTTAGGATGAGAGAAGTATTCATGTACCCGTAATTAAATGAGAAAGCAAAACTTATGGCAGTAGCTATCCAAATTGAAACACTTAAGTCTCAAGACCTTATGCCTGAGTCACATTTCTCAGATAAGAGATTTAATTCACTGAATGAAAAAATTAAGTAAAATGTCATTTAAGTTCAATTACAATTAATATCTCACTACAAACGAATGTCACATTGTATAAATGATTCCTAAAAGTGATATAGTTTATCAGCACAATAATCAAGGGACGTGAAATTTTCATGATAGTATGGAGGATAATTTTCATGTTAGCACATATAGTGAAGATAGACATGAGTTAAATAATTGTCCAATAATAATTTAGTATTGTTTATGGGGACCGAATCCAGAAAAATGTAGTCACAATGTTCAGTAACAATTGTTCATACATATATAACCTTAGGTACTATTTCTGTGGTGAAAAACCTTATAATATTTTAAATATTCATTACAAGTCGTATACAACTCCCATGATATCGTTTTAAGCAAACAAATCTGCCCCGAATAACCACCATTTCATCGCAATCAAAGAGTTTAGATTTTGTTATAATTATGCATTAAAAGTGTTGAGAGGAATGAATATAATTGTTACACAGGAAAAATCTTGCAAACCTTGAATGGCAGTCTTGTGTTCTACCTGTGATAATGGCACTTAAAGTGATAATTGCACCTTAATTTGCACTGACTGAACTATTCCAATGACCATTGAAAGATCTCAAGTGATGGTAATTCACTATTAAATATGGAGGAAAACGCACATTCTTTGGAAAAATTGTGTCTTGGACATCATAATGCACTGTTTAAAGATCATCCGTCACTGGTAGTAAATTCGATTCACACGCTTCAGAAAATTAATACAGGAAGAACTTAGCTGAGAAACAACGATGCAAAAAGCATTAGGATTTGGTGCACTAGAAAGAACGATTCCTCGGACATAAATTGAAGGCTCCCAATCTCACCACGTTACTATTTAAATTTTGTCATTGAATAGCATTCAGCGATAAGAAAAGGTTTTGAGAAACCATAGGCGTATCCAAGGGGGGGGGGGGTTTGGGGGTTGTAACCTCTCCACTCCCCCCCCCCCCCCCCCCCGATTGATAAAAAAACAAAAATGATGGGTTAAACACATGCTAAAAGTACACCTATCGATCATCTTCCATAACATAATAGATAACATTCAAAACGTCATTTCTGACGTATATTTTTAAAAATTTCCGGACTTCCTGTTTAACATGGGGGTATGGAATACCCCGATACCCCCCCCATGTAACCCCTCCCCCCTTCAGTGGTTGTGACCCCCCCCCACCTTCAGACGCTTCTAGATACGCCTATGGCAACAACCAATTTTTCCGCGGTCTTACTTAGTCGGCGCGTGTCGTGTTGGAAGTGAAACATTGTAATGTGGTTATGTGCGAGCTGGTCAGAGCTGGTAATGTAATAAGGAGAAAAAAAATCGATAATTCTGGAAAGATTTTTTAACTACTCATCATAATATTAGACGCCCCATAAGGCATAATACGTTTATTTAATTCTACTAACAGAACACACATTATAGCTTTAAGGTTTTAACCTATTTTCTTCGTTTTCCTGCAACGTCTTAGACAATGTATGGCTATCGGGAAATTTGCTCGACAGAATGGCATTAACTAATTGTGCATTAAACTGAGGCGACTTGTGGGGCATATGAGACCTAACGTAAAATTAACATATTAATAGCGCGTAAGTTAACTACTTCAGCAAGCTTAATCGTTCGTCCTCTCACTTCTGAGCAATAGTTACGTTTAAAAGTGTCAGAAAATTTGTGCTAAGGGCAGTACTTACAGTTCGAGTTCTAAGTTTTAGATTTGGCCTCCCCCCCCGTTATTGAACGCTTCCTTCGCTAGCGCTATTCTCCTCCTAATGTCTTTGCTACTATGTCCTGTTTCTTCTAGCCTACTACCCAAGTAATTAAATTGTTATACTTGATCCAGTATGTGACTTCCTACTCTTATCACCAGCTTAGCTTTCTTTGTCCTAGAGAATCTCATTACTTTTGTTTTCTAATTATTAATCTTCATTCCGTATTTCTCGCACTGCATTTCCGGTGCATCTAATAAAGTTTGCAATCCTTTTGATCACCGACTGACCAACGTCTGGTCGTCTGCGAGTCTAACTGACTTTATCCGCTGGCCTCCTACTTTCATTCCCACATGTAGCTCATCCCAAGCCTCTCTTACCATTTCCTCAGCATAGATGTTAAAAAGTAAAGGCGACAACGGGCACCCTTGCCGCACCCCGCGACCTATGACTGCCCATCCTGATTCACCGTCAGCTACCCTCACCTGTGCCCTGTGCCCCATATATAAGTTTCGGACGAGTCTCCTATATCGCCAATCTATTCCTATTTTCCCCAGTATCGGCATTAGTTTCTCCCAGTTTACTCTGTCAAACGCCTTTTCGAAATCTACAAAGCGAAAACATCCTGATTATACTCTATGTTTCTTACTATAAATGTCCTCATTACCGAAAACGCGTCTCTGGTTGCCCTCCCCTTCCTGAACCCAAATTGGTCATCGCCTAAATAGCAGTTTGCTCTGCTCTACAACTTTCTATTTAGTACTCTAAGCAAGACTTTTGCCGCTTGCGAAATTAAACTGGATGTTCTATACTCCCCGCATTCTGACGCTTTCTTCTACTTCGGGATAGGTATTAATACTTTTTTCACGAAATCCTCTGGCCACACTCCTTCCTCGTAGATCCTGCGAATAAGTTCGAAAAACGATCCTCTCCCCTTACCAACATCTTCCAGATAAAGTGCTCACAGAGAAAGTGTGCCCTCTCAAAATGGAAGTAGTTCCTCAAGCTCATTTTATTCTAAAACCAATAAAAAATTATGACTGTTGTACTCAAGAAAAATATGCTCATTTAAGCAATATTTCCTCTCAAGTTAAGAATATTATATCCTCTCAAAGTAAGAATATCAACCTTATCTAATTTTTCTCAAAAATCGAGAACATCCACTCCAAGTCATATATAACGGTTAAATCCTCTTGTTGATAGAGGACCGCACTTTAATTTAGAATAATTTTTTGAATGATGATAAGGCCACAAAAAACATGACAGTGTCAGGCTTTACTTCGTAGAAGTTTATAATAGTAGTACGTTTCTACAACTTTTTTTATTGTACACCGATTTACGGCATCGCCAGGCACATAAGTTTGTACAAACTTCTGTTACAGACGATACCGTAAATCGGTAAAACGCGTCGTAGAATAAATATTTTGTAGAAAAGTACTAGGTATTTTCTTTAATCATGAGTGCTAATGTAAGGCAGCAATGTCAATTTTCTATAATGTAATGGAGGTCTGTCCCTTGGTGGTAGTAGTGGGCAGAAATGGCAGTTAAAGATTCCATTAACTAGGTTTACCATATACTGCAATTATATATTTAATACAATCGCCGAAAAACATTATAAAAAGTTTGTCAATTCATAATCATATAGTCATCTACAATTATATTGACTGTGAGCAGAGTATTAAATAAAACAATTCCTCGGGTCTTATGCATCGGACTAGAGAAAGAAACTTTCAATCGCTAATATGAAAACGGAATCAGTTGAGCGCCAAGCAAACATATGACATTTCAGAATGCACAGATGAATTACAAGTTTATTATCACAACACTGTTCCCATCACACATACTAAGAATAAAATGCAATCTCCCGCATAGTACGCATTCTCCGATGGACAACAATGGTCAGTAGTCAAGACAGTGTTGCTAGGGAAACTTAGGCATTTAATGATTGTTCTCCAGCAAAACCTGACGTGGTGGAATTCATACTCAAGAGAGACAATATAAGAAGAAAGAAGATATATATATATATATATATATATATATATATATATAAGAAGATATATACAAGAGGATATACATAAGAAGAAAGGATAAATGGGAAATTTAAACTGTAAGTACGAAAACGAATCTTTAGATCCTTAATAGGTTTTAGTTTACACGTCTTGACTGAATGATAAATTTGCAGAGTGAATGCATCAAAAGTTGAAATCTATTAGCACATGAGTTTTTGTTGCCATGACCCATATAAAAAAAGGCAAGCTGCTTCCGTGTAAATTCCTCAAATTGCTCCTTGTCCATTCGCTCTAACGGGAATAAAAAAGAACGCGCGGCATCAATTTGTATGCAATTTGGTCCCCGAATGTGTACGTGTTGGCATTCAGTCCACATAAAGCAGGCATTCAGTCCACAATTTATCTATTTCTCTCAAAGGAGAAGGTTTCTCAGATCGCGGCTGACATCTTAATACCTGTCATGTGTTGCAGGTTGTCATGCAAGGAGGGAGAAAGACATCGAGGAGCCGCCATATAGACAAGAAAGGCCATCTAAACCCGCAGCGGCTCCGTCAACTTCCTCCTCCCCTGCGTCTGAGCCATCGTGGTCCACTCCCGTGGTCCTCACCCCTTCCCCCCGCTCTCTTCCCCTAGTAACCTCCTTCCCCCCTGCCTCTCCTCCTCCCACGCGCCGCCGCCCGACCCCCTCCCACTTAAAAGAAGTCCAAACAATCTTTTTCAAAGGGGAAGGAAGGTCAGGATTATTTCCATATTTCATATATTTCTGCTACCAAAATGAAGACGAAGACTCATGGAAATGCCCACAACCCATCAGTGTTTTAGCCGCCGGGGATTCGTTTAATGCCAGGTATTACTTACCACATTTCAGAGATGTCATTATCAGATTTATTACAATTCTATACGTCCATCTTCCAAATGTAAATAGCCACATTTTATTCTGCATGCTCCATTATTATATAAAGTACCTACTAAGGACTCGTTAGAATAGACAATTTTATTCTAGAAACACTCAAGATATTTACATCAGTGTTGCATTTTCCATGTGAGCCCATCAGTGAGCGCATTCCAAACAATTCTTCCAACTTCCACCAAACTGCATGATGTAGAAATAGTTTCATTTTTATGAAAATGATTAATGTAATTCGGCATTATTCTTCTTGATAGTTTCTAATTTGCTAAGCTACCCTGCTATCCTCAAAAACCATAAATAGGTAAGGGAGGTTACTTTTGTAAAGAAATTGCTTATGTTATACATATATGGAGCTTCCAAATTTGTGACGGGTTTTGGTTTTCATTAATTTTAACTTTTTATCATGTTAGTGTTATAATAAGTAAAAATAAAGAGTTTTATGAGCTGAGTCATGTGAAACCGGACCTCCAAGAAAATCAGTCGATAACGTTCATGGTAGCCCACTAAAGCTTATGGAAGACACACGAAGATGACAATGTCAGCCTAAGATCAGTATCTTATCAGTAAGTCTAAGACAGTTTTCTTATCTTTTCAGCAAAATCGCAACGACAGTGGAATGCATTAATTTCCATACCCAGGAAGTTTGGAGGGAAACAATGTTTTAACTAAATTTCAACCCGTTAAATTTCAAGTGTATTGTAATCAATAATGTTTGTAATAATAAAATTGTGTTTAAATTCATGTAGTTTTCTTCATTGTGCATGTAGTTTTATTTAGCACATATTGAGGAAGTTGTAAAAATTGCGTCAAATTGTTTAGTGAAATTTACTTAACATTTTACCTTTTAATAGCAAAAATAAAATTTCGATTTTCATTAAAAATATTATCTTTTACATTTATTGTAATAAACCATTCATATCTTATTTAGTGCAATGAATCATTGAGTGATTGGATGCACACGTAATCTCGACTTAAGCAATGAGCATGGTCACGACGATGAGGCCGATGACTCATAAACGCTAAAATATTACGACAAATCGTTAAAATTAAAAGAGTACGATCAGATAATGGTACAGAGTTCTGTAACTCTCAGTTTTCTACTTTATTTAGAAATGCAGGTATAGTTCATGAGACTACTGTGGCCTACTGTCCTGAGCAAAATGGTGTTCAACAACGAGCAAATCGTACGGTAATTGAAAAGGCCAGGGCTTTACTAAATGATTCTGATCTACCTAAAGTGTATTGGGGTGAAGCTGTATCCACTGCAATTTATTTAAAAAATCGCAGCTAAACTATTGCAATTAAAGGTGCTCTTCCAGAGCAGTTATGGACTGGTTCTAAAGTATATCTTTGTCATCTTAGGGTATTTGGCTGTAGGGCTTATGCTCATATTCCCAAACAGTTTAGAGATAAGTTTGATGCAAAGCCCAAACCCATGGTTATGGTAGGTTATTGTGAGCACAGTAAGGGCTACAGACTTTCTGATCCAAATAATAATGGAAAAATTGAAAAATGTCGAAATGTAATTTTTTTAGAAGGTATTATGAATAATACATCCCAAGCAAATGCTTTTGTTGATTTAAAACCGATTTCTGACGATATTCAAATTGAAGTTCCAATCCAAACTGATAGGAATGACTCACAATCAGTTGATGAGTTGGTCAGATCAGATGATAGGCCAAGCAGGGAAAGGCGTCCTCCAGAATGGCTGACCAAAGACTATCATTTGTATGCTACGTTTCAGTCAGACAAAGAACCAACTCCATGATGAGAAAACCACCTTTGTTAATTCCACAAACTTTCTTACGCTGGCACGACGCGCGCTTCACCTCACTGTGGCATAATCATGTGCATTAGTATACTATAAACTTTAAAGTTTATAGTATACTATTTTTAGTCACCATTATGATGGGCACGAAGTTCTTTTTGTTTGCAAGTGATGAGTGTCGTGTGTAGTCTGTTTTATTTTTGTGTGGATAAACTGCAATGACAGTGATTTAATGTATATGTTTTTCAATATTCAATCTTTTCTACATTCTTACAATTGACAGGAGGTACATATTATGTGCAATTGACGATTGTGGTATATATAGTGAAAAATTTGTTTAAATTAATATTAGGCCATATAAACTCCATAGAATTTTTGTTGGTTAGAGAGAAGAAATAGTTTTTACTTGTTAGTGTGATTTTTTATTATTACACTGTAAGGACGGTGATTTAATAATATTGATCAAGGGACCTCATACGCACCCATAGACTGAAGGGGAGGATGGCTAACCTTCGGTGGGGACAGGATGTTTTTTATTTTCTTCACAGTGCAGAAGCGAGTCGCAATATTTCCTCTGCGTAGGATTTTAGCAATTCTGTCAGTGACTCCGGAGATGTAGTGAATGTTTGCGTACGCAATGGTTTCTTCTTGCGGTCGTCATCATTATGGTACTGTTGCCTTTCTTGTATTGCTCTTTTTTATGAAGGAAGTGCTGTAGCCATTTCCTTTGCGAGCCCACATTAAATGTTCCATTTCTTTGTCAAAATTTTCGGCATCACACACAATTCTGGCGCGGTGGCTTAAACTTTTAAGTACGCAAGATTTTTGCATTGGATGGTGATGGGACGCCGAATTCAAATACCTCTATCGGTGTGGGTTTTCTTTCTGTAGACCGAATGTCCCAGGCTCCCATCTATTCTACTTTTCACCATGACATCCAAGAATGGCAGACAACTTCCTTCTTCCAGATCTTTCGTGTTTCGGAAACAATTCCTACATGTATGAAAGTCAAACATCATCTGAAGACGCCAAAGGCCAAAAATATCCTCAAACGAACCAGCCAAGCTCTCTTAAGGGAACGTATTCGTGCAATACGCATGTCACTCTTTACGGTTGCGGACGAATTATATGATCTTCACTTGGAGCTCTCCGGTATTTTGAATCGACAGTACTGGGAAATCGTGGACCGAATAACGAATGATTCCTCGATAATCACACTTGAATCCATCAACCTCAAACAGAAGCCAAAATTCAACAACATCGCATTAAGGCAGAAGAAACCACAGGCTGACCTACCAAATGCGGTACACAATCTGACCGAGCATACACTGGCCAAGAAGATGGTCTCGAATCTTTCATAAGGATTGAATTTTGCAATTTCCCCAAAAAAAATACCAACGGAAGATATTATCACAGGAGTAGAGGCTGCAATACGGTTTCTTCCTTTGGGTGAAGCTGAAAACATGAGGCATTATATAGTACGAGTACTACGATCTTCCAAAATAGTAAATTAAATTATCCAACTGCTGAACTGAGACACTTGAAGTAGCTTAAATCTAATGAGAAGATCCTCATCCTTCCATCGGGCAAAGGCAGCGCAACTGTTATTATGACGAAGGAGGAATATAACAAGAAAGTCCACTCCCTTTTGGATGCGGAAACTTATGGGAGGCTTAATAAAGACCCAACAGCCAAGATTGAGCGCAAAGTAAGGGAATTGATCAAAACTTCTTCAATTCCCAAAGAAGGGCATTGGAAATTAATTCCTTCTGCATCTAAGGCTCCTCGTCTCTATGGTATGCCAAAAATTCACAAGGAAGGAATCCCTTTGAGGCCGATTGTGAACACGATTGACTCGCCGACCTACAAATTGGCCCAGGACATATCAAGAGGCATTCAAGAATTCATCGGTGGTACGGACTCTTTCATAAAACACACGGCACATTTCATAAGGATTCTAAAAGATCTACGAGTGACAAAAGAAGACCTAACAGTCAGCTTTGATGTGGTGTCGCTGTATCACCAAAGTTCCTCTACCTGATTCGGTGGAAATTCTAAAAAATCTAACAGAGAATGGAATGCCGAAGGACTATCCAAAGTTGGCTGATTTCTGCCTCCTAAAAAACTCCTTCCTTTATAACGGAGTTATATTTAAACAAAAGAGCGGAGCGGGTATGGATTTCCCCCTCTCTCCCGTTATAGCCAATTTATATACGGAGTATTTTGAAAAGAAGGCACTGTACTCCTCCGTAGATAAGCCATCATGCTGGTTCAGATATGTGGATGACACTTTTGTGATCTGGCCACATGGAAAGGAGAAGCTGGAGGCTTTCCATGAACAACTTAAAAGTATCCACCCAGACATTAAATTTACGAAAGAGTTGGAAGAAGGAGGTTTTCTGCCATTCTTGGATGTCATGGTGAAAAGTAGAATAGTTGAGAGCCTGGGACATTCGGTCTACAGAAAGAAAACCCGCACCGATAGGTATTTGAATTCGGCGTCCCATCACCATCAAATACAGAAATCTTGCGTAATTAATTAGCCTTAGCCAAATCTCTCTTGGTGAGCTCTTCGTGGCTCACCAAGAGAGTTTTGCGTTGAATCCACCGAGGTTATCCTTCTCATTTTTTTAAAGAAACGTTTTCAATGCATTGTTTAAATTTCCATTCACATATTAATATCCGGCGTACTTAAAAACAAAGACTTTTTTCGAAACATGGGTCTAAAAAAGGGTTTTTTATTTACTCGCAAACGTATTAGCCCATGTATGAATGACTACGGCAACTTGGATTAGGAAGGTTCCACCGCGACATTTTTTATATTTTGTCCAAAAAATTCTGCTTTCGCTGATTAAAGGCGTTACCTACAGAAAACCAAAAGTAAAGTAGAAAAAATTCAGATTATTCCACG
The DNA here is from genome assembly GCA_963573305.1 of Pyrrhosoma nymphula. NCBI lineage: Eukaryota > Metazoa > Arthropoda > Insecta > Odonata > Coenagrionidae > Pyrrhosoma > Pyrrhosoma nymphula. The sequence goes on along the minus strand of OY754329.1, from coordinate 151,173,302 downwards.
AATGTATTTCAAATTAGCACTTTTTTCCAGCCATTGGAGCCGACTGCAGCGTCATTTCCCGCGAATTACCGCATTTTGACTTCAATTACGGCAGTAATTCCTTAATAACCAAAATAATAGGGTGGTAAGATGTCTGTGTTTTATTTTTATTTAATTTCTCTGGATTATTTCCTTCATATAAATAGTTTTTCGCGAAAATGGCATTTATATTTATGGAAAATACTATTTTTCCTCGTGTTTCTCTCATTCCCTATTGAACACAATGTAATTTTAAGTTCAATTATAGAATAATATAAAGTGGAAAGGTATTATTTTGTTGTTCATATCAGATAAAGGACAAGTTTTTTTACAAGTAGGCAGAATATGAATAAAATGACATTTAAGTCATTTTACGGTGGAACCACCTTAATAAAGATGCAACGATTCCAAGGACACACCTCCCACAAACGGATATAAAAGGTCGGACATATATTATATTGTAGGGATCCTATTGCGATGAAAAATTCAGCGCCACAGCACCTATATTCATGGATGGCTGCTGCTTTAGACATAATGCGGCATGTGACGACAACATCCGGGGAAGTCCCTTTTATGCGCGAAAGAGGTCTTTTGGAATGCATGCTTTCCTTTGACCCGGAATATATGTTGCAATTAACTCCAAAATTAAACTTAAATAGCTCATATGGGGAACACGATATGAACTCGAAGGTTTCATCGAAAAATATTACGATTCTGGGACTTCCCCATTGCATTCAAGTTTCCACTCAAGGATTTCCACACTGGGGTTGGTCCCGATCGACGTTTCGCACACTCAGTGCCGAGGTGCAAGTTGAAAATACACAAGTTTGACACTGACACAAAGTAACTGAAACTTTGGCAGGGATCAATAATTCTCTCAGCGGCCCATAATAGCCTTTCAGCCTAAGCTTTTCAATAGCCTTAAAGTCTAAGCGAGAAATGTCCAATCATTTGAATAATGTCTTATGGGCATTCTTTCCGGTGAGGAAAGTCAATTGTCTTCTGTTTCTGGTCCCTTTCTGAAAATAATAATGGAGGCGATAGCTAGTACCTTCCAAACTATTCCATATTTATCAATTATGTCCGTTAAATGTTTCAAATGCCAACTAAGTGATGTATGAATGTGAACCATTACTTGTAACCGAAAAACAGCCTTACTGGCAATGTTATAATGCATAATACTGCCTAAATACAGAGGCTAGAATCTCATTCTAATAAAATCACTACTTAAAATGCAATGTAACGTATTTTATCCCATTGTAAGACGTTTAAAATGACTAGAAATCCACAAATAAACTTTTCCATCATTGTAACATATTATTGCTGACTGTAATGTTCCAAGTAAAAATGTTTATCTTTTCTTGCGTCTAACAGAATAACGATAATATCACGTCACCACTTCGAACGGGCAGCTTCGCTTTTGGGAGTGAATTCCAATGGCAGTGGGGTGCGTGTGAACCAGCAGAGCACCTTCGGCCGGAATTTCCTCAGAAATAATTTAATCTTAAGGTGTATGCAACATGCTTCCATGATGGGGTACTGTGGGGCATCAATATCTTGGGCTGTACCTAGGTGATAAGAAAAAAACACTAAACGAATGCATACATAAAAACACCTCAAGGTGGCTCTATACCGGGTCTAAGAAGCTCGTATCAGACGTTTCTCTCTTTCCCAGTAACGGATTTGCCGTGACAGCTGGATTCATGCAATTTTTGTATTCTGTAGATGAAGAGTCATTTGTTGATTTAAGTGGAGTAACTTTATCATGCAGTCGGTAGGCGTAGAAAAGTGGCGTTTGGGATGCGAGAAGCGGCATTGAGCTTCAAAAAACTCGCTATAATACGAATAATAATAATAATAATCGTAAAAAAAACTTTATCGTAAAGTGGTTGTTTTTTTATAAAAAATAGCAAAACATTGGTTTTTACGAAATTTTTTGGTAATATTTTGGGGCACGTTGCGAAGGCTAGATTCCGAAATGAGAATTTTCAGTCCACTTAAATCAAAGAATCGCCTTTCATAAACGCAAGAAATCAGCAACCATTGATGCTGTTTTCGTATTAAGGCTATAGCAATGTTAAACGTTCAAGCCTGCATTGACAACGGAGTAGAGCTTTTCCATCCCCACCCAAGGATAATCGTTCCCCACTCAATTTTTGTCAGCGCCGCCTTCACAGTTTCCCGTTGGGCTTCTACCACCCCAGTAGGCGACCACAGGCGGCGACCGTTAACTTGAGTTGGCTTGGAAGTAGAGACCCACATTAATAGGCGAAGACAAGTCAGATGAAGTACGTGACTGAGAAGCAATACTAACGGTAATATTCCAATGGGTTAGCTGCTGCAGCCGCCAGCACTATCACGGATTTTACACACAAGAGTAAAATAGCGGCGTCAAGAATATCGTTGTTGTATATACAATATTATAAATCTAATGAAGGGACTGCGGCCCGCAATAGTATGAAAAGTACTCCCGATGTAGCCTCTTGACTTATGACGAGCTAGCGGACTACTTCCAACTCCAATAAGCGGCAATTCTGGTCGCAGAGGCCACACAAGAAATAACTACATCTAAGGCAGCTTCCCGAGAGATGTTGTTTATTTATATTTATTGAAAGCACCTAAAACAGCAACGTTGTGCTTGTGCATTGTGGCCTTAACAATATGCTCAATAGATAGAATAAATTACACGTAAAATAGCAGTTAAAACAAGAACGACAATATTCAGCATCATACAATAAAGCAAGTAGGTCTATTTGCTATCCTGGGAGCCATCCGCAGAGAAGAGTGGCAGGGGTTGCTAAGACCCCAGGCATTGAAGGGAAGGGAATAGGGAGGAGGGTGGAGAGGTCAGAAGTGAAATGTATGATTGATGTGTCTTAAGTTAATGTCTCGCCGTTTTTGTTATAACATATTTTTTAATATATTTATTTTGTTTGTTTTGTTTGCGGCGTGTGGAAAGAAGGAATGTTTGTACCTCTCAGTTAGGCAGTGTATCTCTCTTATTGTGTCACTCCTATCAGTTCTAGAGATATATCGAGGGGTCAAAATAATATCCTTCGTGTCGTACTGAAACTCGCCTGATCTTAATATTTCAAGGAATCTAAGCCTAGCGTGTAGTCTTTGAGTCTCTAGCGACTCCAATCCTAGTCCTTAAATCAGCTGCGAAACAAGTTCTATTCGCTCGTTACAGTTTCTGACGAAGAAATCGTCTTTCCTTTGTACTTCATTTTTAATTTAACATATCTGTTCAGGATCCAAACTTCTCGCGGCTTATATGAGATGAGGCTTAACCAGAGCAAAGTAGCATCTCTCTTTCAATTAACCTTGGGAGAACCTTGGTACACCTTGCTTGAAAGCTCGTGGCCAGCAAGCAGAAGCACTTTTCAGACCAGGACGAGTCACGTTCCCACGTAAGGTTTATTGCACGGAGGTTTGGTGACCATTCTCCCACGGGACTTCACTCAGATCGCTTGCAATCGCTGACAACCTCCTATGTCCTTCTGCTTAGCTATTTCGCTTTTACTTTTTCGTATTTTCTTTTTTAAAGTAGGCTTCGTTTTTCAATAGTTCAGTATTGCATTAGTTCTTTATGATGTATTTCTTTTCATTTTAGGTTACTAATTATTCATTCATTTTTCACTGAAGTGTTTGCTTCATTTTTAACCCTTTTGCGACGGGGAAAAGTTCTTTGCTTTGCCAGTACGGAGCTTTCACTACGCTAGGATCTTCACCGGTACCTATTTCCCTAACTAAGGGTCGGGGGCCTAGAGGGGTGTTGAATCTTTTTCTCGGCCACCGGGCTGAGATAATCTCCGCCCTCTTCCTCTTGGGGTGCCCATTACGGCATGCCGTCGCCGTCAACTATATTTTATGCGATGGTTTTGCTAAAAACATTGTTGCTACAGCCTCGATATTTATTTAATCGGAAATGAATTATTCTTAAGCCTGAATCACACGATCATTTTTCAGGGATAGCTCCAATGATAGCTCAAGGGATAGCTTAAATGACAGCTCAAGGGATCGCTCAAATGATAGCTCGAGCTGTCATTTTTCCGGTCACACGATCATTTTTTCTGTAGGTGCTCGCATCATTGCCGGGAAATTTGTCCTACCCCTTTTACGTTTACCGAGCTCGTTCGACCAGAAGTCACCTGCGGCGGCACAATCGCGATTTGCTTCCCTTCGCTCTGATTGGCTGAACTTCAGATTCATGTACGTGTTCAGGGACGGAAAAAGGGACAGGACCAAATGATGGAAAAAGGGATGGCAATCCCTATCATTGCCGCTATCCCTGAAAAATGATGACGTCAGAGCTGTAGGGAAAGCTATCCCTTGAGCTATCACTGGAGCTATCCCTTAAAAATGATGGAAAAAATGATCGTGTGATTCAGGCTTTATTTTACAATGACTTTACAGCTTTTAAACGAAATTTTATCGTTAATATTAAGCTCTCTAGCAACAAAAATCGTATCAATGGTAAAGATTCCTTTACACACAAACTACGTTAAAAATAACAGTAGAACTCCGTTTAAAATTTGTAGTTGTAGAGCTAAACATAAGAAATGCACTTAAATTGCTCAATTTGCGAACTACACAAAAACTTTTAAGTTTGTTATTCCACTGCACCAGCAAGCAACTGACCTCGGACCCATGCTGTGAGTGGGGCGCGCACTGCGAGGAAGGGCCGAGGTAATTCTCTCCCGCGAACCGAGAAAGGGTACCGACGGCGTCCGAGATGAAGTCCTTTATAACACACACCTTTTAGGCTTGCTTAGAGCTAGCTTAGCGGCAAGACGTTCTATCACGTCGTTCGTTCGTTTGCGTCGAAAAATTTACGCCGTTATATCACGTCGTTCGTAGCAAAAGGGTTAACTTTCGCTTAGATTATTTCAGTAGGTCCTTCAGATATTCAAATATGAAATTTAAATTCTCAAGTAATTTCGTATTTGGCCAAATTGATTTATTTTTCTAATACTAAAAAAAGAAATGAATGTGTCATGCAGAATGCCAGAAAAAATATTACAAACTACCGGGAAATAAAACCACGCGAAGATAAGAACCTTAAGAACGATAAGAACTAATGGACAAATCTCCCTGACCAAATTATCGAAGAATGCCATTGTAATCTTTCGTATCGGTGGTTAAATGGGGTACAAATATGGGGATATCACTGGTCCCACTTGATCAGAAACACACCGCTGTAATACGCGAGACGAGGATGGCCTTAGTAAAAAATTCTTGTTTGACGGTCCACTCAGTGGCGTACCAAATTTTCAGCGAGGGAAGTGTTTGGGCGGTTGGGTAGGTTCGTTATTTTGGAGAGACAACCAGCAACTGAGGTCATTTGCGCCAATAATATCCGATTCTCTATGGTCATGTGGAAAAAAATAACGCCATTGATGTCTTTATTGATTTAAAAACAACAAATGTATCCAAAGAAAGGTTAAAAAAAAGAATCACAATTGCACTCAGAATTGAACAAGTGAAACACAGAATGCGCTGTAAAGCTCTTAATTCAGCAATCAAGACTACATTTTGCAACAATTAAGGACAACTAGGGTAGGTGAAAGATTTCTTTGCGGAATGGGGGAAGGATGGAGAGAAACCTGGTGTCGGGAGTAGACTGCTCTTTATAAATGGTACAGACTGTTTTACGTTTCATCCGACGGTAGGAGTACTGAACTTTAGGTCCTCTCCAAGCAGCACCCAAGAATTGATCGAGATTCCTTTGGAAATTCTCCCCCACCGCTGGGATTCAAACCTTGTGCAGGGAAGCCAGAAATTGAGCCACCAAACCAACTCGAACCCCGTGGTGTAGGATTACATGTTAGTTGTTGTATTATATTTTAATATGATTGTGTTTACCTTTAGCCACTATGAATTAATGTATGTATACCGTAAAATACGTGCTCCAATTGAATATGATAAACAGTAATTTTCGTGAAAATGTGCATTAAGTTTTTTTCCTGTCCATTGTCTTGGCCTTCTGCTATTGGACGAATTGTCACCTAGCCAATAGGCCAAATCTAATCTCAGAATTTGTATGAGGGTATGACAGAAGAAAACACCAACCAATGCAGATTTTATGAAACCCCAACTTTATACAAAATAAAGCATTCAACTGTCTTATTCATCAATAGGTATTAAGGTCATCTGCTCGTTTATTTTGGCTGTTCCCCAATTTAACATCCAAAGCAGTGCTGGGATATATCGGCCGCTTGTTTACCAAAGTCCTTCTTTTCTCTTTATTCGAAGCGAGTGACAAACCTAAAACTCTCAAATAGTCTCGCGTTCCTTAACTCCACTCTTTCTACACATTTCCTCTCCTCCGCATCTTTCCTACGTCTCACCATAGAGTAAGTAGTAATATATTTACTCTATGGTCTCACTTATTTCCACTCCTAAATATGGCTTTTGCGGCCGCGTCTATGAAGCCCGTTCCAGCGTCTGAAGTAAGGCTTCCCCTACCTGTGGTACCACTCAGCTGCATGCAAACCCGACTGAATACGCTGAATCATACACGAAATATCTCATAGTCACCAGAGATGACACGGGGTACCCAACGTATTTCAAACTAAGTGCGTCGAGCATTATACACTGTCAAAGTAGATTGTTCCTATATTTTATATAGCGACTGCACATATTCTACGTCTTAAATTTCCTACTTTTACAAAACCTTTGGAATCTTTTTAGGTATTAATGGTTAGGTGTTTGAAATTAAGGGATCCGAGGTAAAGATAAGAAGTAGTTGACCAATCTCTAATTTTTTTCCAGTTACACATTCTCTAAATGTTATTGCATCCTTATTTCGCGCCTCTATAGTATCTTTTGAGAAATGCCCAAATGAAAGAATTACCTCCTTCGCAATTTCGGCTCCGTGTGTGAGAACATTGTGAACCGCGGAATGCATGTAGAACCACGGGTTGAGTTTAGAGAGAGATAGTAGGGAGAGCCATTTTTCGTTTCGTCTTAGGAATCATTCGTTATTCCTAAAACTAACTTCCCACTTTTGTTGGTAACGCACCAAGAAAAAGTACATCAGGAAATCAGTAAGGGCTTTAGTAGCGTCATTATTACCTTCTAAGTGACATTTTCCTGATAGATAATTCAAATCCCTTCCAACGGTGGTTTTGTGTCAAGGATATGATTTTTTTATGCAACAGTAAACGAGATATTTTGTGGCGATATTTTATTTTTGCTAAACGTTTACAAGACTCTACCTTCTCCCAATAAAAAAAACTATGTATCTATTTTCGCTCACACACAGGGGGGACAAGATATAAAAAAATGTGAGGCATTTAGTGATAGCATTAGGAAACTAATGCCGATATATCATTTAAGATATTACCACTCAGTAGCTTCTGTGAAAATTACGAGGTGTACCAAATTAAAACACATTCCTGAATGGGTGATCGAATTCTGGTAAAATAGATAAAAACAATATCACCACTAAGGCTGCCCGGAAATGATGATGAAGTGGCCAGAGGTTTTCAGTAATCAAAACCAAACCAGGCAAGTGTTCCAAAAAAGCACCAGAGCACAACTGTCCTCTTCCACTGCCAATTCTGAACTAAATGCATATATGCATTTCTCGCATAAAAAGCTAGATAATCTTCGAAAAGAACCATAATGGACTGCACAAACGGTCCGCGGGGTCATAAAAAGACCCTTTTTGCGAAGCCCACCGCAGTGAGGGCAGAGCAGCAATTAGACACCAACTGCTAGCTGGTACCGTTCAAAATAAGTTTTCGTTTCTTAGATGGTTAGAATTAGCCTAATAAAGCTGCTATATCCATTCAAAGTCTAAAATATTTGCATGAAATCCCAGTGTTAGAGCCTGTACGTATTTCGGACACGTACGAATTATCCTAGGAAAGCGGGCTAAATGTTAACTTGGCTAACAGTAAAAACCGTAAAAAGAGATCGATTTCCCCGGATTAACATCATGGTAACGTATGTACGTTGACCCACCATTTTAAATGCTGAGTATCAATACCTAAAGGGAACTTCAAATGAACAATGAATTAGTTGGTGTAGTCGGTAGCGTGCTGCATTCCGGAGCACAAGGATGCTAATTCGACTCTCAGAGGCGGCTGTTTTTTTCTCTTTCATTTTGATGGGGTCAGACGAGATTTTTCCACCGAATTATTTAACTTCGTACGAGGAATTCAACACAATTTGTTTCATTTCACTTGCCTCCGTGCCGTATAACCAGTTTGGATAACTGGACGGCAGATAGCTTCACTTGAAATGTGATGGATCGCTTATTTCATAGTCTGTCAATCCTGTATAAACTCTAATCTAACACACAACAACACCAGCTGCTTCTTCTTTCACCTACATTTTCATAATTCTGCAGAGGTGAATGCAGCGAACAATTACATTCGGAATTCGGAATAGGAAACTACTTTAAATAATCTTGGAATAAAAAAACTGCGAGAAAAACGAAGTTTTGCGTTAGTAAATAACAGACGGACCGTGCGGGACTTGGTTTAATCCTTCTAGTAACTTCAACACTAATATATTTACAATATGAAGGAAACAATATTATCGACAAAAATCAACATTTACTCATTTATTGCTTGCTCTATCAGGAAGTGTAGTGCAGCCTTTGGGGTGATTATCGTAATAAAAATAGTAAGACATGGAACATAAATAGGGCGTATTCAGGAAATACCACGGCACATTAGCGTATCAATTGCATCTTCCTGCATCACACAAAAATGACGCTATTAAAAATGGCTGATCAACGTACGCAGTCTCCCCTTGTAGTACCTTCAAGGCTGAATATTTCATAGCGATTTGTCATTTTAGTAGGGTAACTTATGATCTGCATTTTACGTCTCAATGTGTAAACTAACGACGTGGCATGATACGTATATTGTTAAATAGTACCTACTTAATAATACCAGTAAACTCGTGCGAAACTGGTCAATGTTAATTGGTCACACCCGGAACCAAAAATATCCAAAAGTGTCCATAAAACATGTAATCTATAGAGTACAATTCTAGTTTTTTTAGGAAAATGCCTTTTTTAGGCTATTAAAATATTTGGCTATCTTAAAATATTAAATAAATGAATACAATATGTGATTTCATGATTCCGGGTGTGACCTTCATTGCGTTTCTGGTATGACCAAAATTCCAAGAGACTTCATTACTTCTGTTTTTAAAGTGTTATTTTTTATTGGGTGGCATTACATTTAGGTCTAACCTTACTTTATTTCTTTTAAGTAACAGCTCATCACATTTTAACATTAAATGAGAAATTTATATGTACTACTCGACCCGTACGAAGCATTCGCACTGTATCCTCCTCAAATCCCACTTAATTGAAGTGCACACCGTATAGTTAGTGCGTCATTGATGTAGGTGCGGGTTGAAGTAAGGAATAGATGTGTGTTTAAATTTTAGATTGTATATTTTTTTTTAAATATAAGGTTAAGGTATTTACATATTTACAGCAAATTAACATGTTTACAGGACCTCTTTGAACACTATGTTTGAAGTGATGATATGGTCATCTGTGATTGCTTGTTGGTGGGTCCGTTTTACACAGACATAGATGTCACTGAAAGAGCGCACCCTGGAAAACGCCACATACAACTGACCGTGTGAAAAAACAGGGTCAGGCAAGTACAATCCTGCCTTTGTTTGCGTCTGTCCCTGTGCCTTATTTATAGTCATGGCAAAGGCAACTTTTATTGGAAATTGCTTCAAAGTCAGTTTGAAAGGCACGGTAGGATCATAAGGGGTGAGGTTAATGCGTGGTATGACGACAGTTTGACCGGAGTCAATCAATTTCGCTGTGATAGTGTAGTTGCCCAAGTGAGTTACAACTAATCTGGCGCCATTAATTAAGCCCTGCTTAGCGTTTAGGTTTCTAATCAACATGACAATAGCGTTATTTTTTAGTATGAGTTTATGAGGTGGCAAACCTGAAGGGCTTAATGAGTTCAGAAATTCTAATGGATACAACTGAGCGTTTTCCGTCTCTTCGCAGAGAATCGAATCAGAACTGAGATAAACTGTTTCCCGTCCAGGTAACAAATTCGAATTAACATAATCATTGATTGTGGTACAATCGTCATTTTTTGGACATAATATGGCTGTTGAATAAATTTGGTTAAAATTGAGTTCATTGATTTCTGTGTCGATATATCTCGATCGAGGATCGATAGGTCGAGGGCGGGATTTCAAAAAACCGTTTTTTTTCAATTGTTATTTTTCGAAAAACAACTGAAATGTGAGTAATTTGTATATTTTTCCGGTGTAGCGGTTAAGACAAGCTTTAAAATGATGCCTCATTTATGAAAATTGATGAAGTATTAAGGAAGTTATGGCGTACCGACAAAAAAAAGCCCTTGAGAAATAATATATATGATTTATTTAGTTCTCTGATTGTACTTCAGAACATATAAAGTTTAGTCATTCTATGTAGACCTCTCATTTTCTGTGTCAAAACCTCATTATAAAATTTCAAAGTAAAATAAAAACTTTCATTGATGAATTCTATTATAAAGATAGTATTAGCCGACAAGGCACGGGTAATTTTTTTCATTTATGTTTTTATGCTCCAGATGGCAGGTTTCCTCATGGGCTCTTCCTCAACTTCCGCAGAAGTAGCGTCTGTATATCGTGTCCCAAGACAATTCATGCCTGCGTATTTTCGCGAAAGATATCCAAAAAGTTTCGGGTGCTTTTCAGTGCACCATTTACATTAGGAAAATCAATAACATTGCTGATATGGTAGCTCACCAAACGCCTATAATACGATATCTTTTGTAAAGCAAGTCCCAGGCAATTATATAGTTTTTGGTGGAGATAGGCAACCCCTTTACAACATTTAAGGCTTCGCCTCTAAGTGAGGAGAGAAGATACTGATCTTTCAGTTTAATAATAATCCGATAATCTTTCAATTTCCGAGAGACATTCATTTTGATGGATTTCTCGAATAAATTTTAAAAATAGATCCAACCATTGAGATCTCCAGAGAAGTGAGGCAAATCGAATTTGGGGTATCTCAATGACGTAGTAGGCAACGGCGAGGCGGTTGGAGGAGCAGAATTACTTCGAACGCCTGTATTTTATTCCGATCTCAGTAGCGTCCTAATTTCTGTCTTCACGTCAACATAAATGTCCGATATTTCGTCGGAACAGAGTCCGACAGCCTGTTCATTGACATCGGAGGTTTCATCGCCGAGGAATACCTTTTCAAAAATCTGCTGAAAATTAATATACTTTTGGTCCACTACGTCTAATTAGGAACTTAATATTTATCCTTTTTGTTCGGGAAGTGGAGTAGCAGAAGGAGGTAGAAGTTGTTCGACATAATCTTTTATTTTAACAAACCTACTTTTTATTAGCTCTGCTTGGCGAGAGCAACATAACGCACGATGATAGATGTTGGCGTGTGCGAAGACGAAATAAAAACAGCTGTTTGTAGAGGTACTGCGTGAATTCGCGGAGCGGGTGAGGAGCAGTAGCCGACCTTGGAGATAGCAGCTCGAGCTTCGGGCAGCGAGCGATGAACACGTAAGCAAGAGGAGGAGTAGTAAAAGGGAGGATCAGGGCGTTGAGAAAATCGAATGGGCTTCCTCAATGCTAAAGAAATCGCCCCGACTAACTGCCACCGGAAGGCGCGTACATTTACGACATATTGCGATGCACATATGTAGATATGCCAAAGAGATTAGAACACAATAAGAGAGAAATTACACTAACAAGCACAATGATAACACATTGAAAATGTGGTAAATGAGAACAATTATGAGAATAAATGATACTGTAAATCTAGAGCCAGAGTTCAATATTTAGTTGAATGCGTCCTCAGAATATCAACTCAAATAGATCCGGCCCGAAGGACCAAGAAATGTTGAGAAAATTGCGTAAAATATTGAGTGATTTGAGCTGTTGAGCAGTTGAACAAAATATATTAAATAAGGGATCACACTGACAAATAATGAAAAAATAAAATATAACCGTTTAAATAAAGAAAGAAAACTTACTTAAAACTCCAGTCCGGTGGTTTCACTCGCTGGCCGTGGTGACGTTCACTCGCACACGGGTGGAGAGAGTTCAAGGGCACACCAGTGGAGAGAGGTTTTCACTTATGAACTGCGATCACTGCGGACGAACTGCTACTGCTGGACTGGTGGCGGACTGGCCTTTTTTTGGTGTGCACAGCACAGCCTTTTACAATTTAACTTGCGCCCTCCAGAAGCAGCTACTTGAACTCCGTAAAACGTGCGTTTTAGGGAACGAACACACTGATGTGCCACCGCCTTATATTCAAGGCGGAGATCGAGGACACGAGATGTAGGGCGTGCCGAGCCCAGCTGGAGACTTTGAGTCACCTTCTCCCCAGCCTCAGTTATTACGTCAGGTCAGCCTATTTAGCTCGGCACAACGCGGCCCTGCGAGTGTTATACTTTTACCTACGACACCAACGTGGCATCGATGCGCTGCCCTATATCCCTGGTGATATTGAGTCCATCGTAGAGAAGGATAAATTTACAATCTGGTGGAATTACTCCTTCGCCACCAACAGGCAGTTGTAGGCAACCAAGCCTGATATCGTTCTCCTCGACCACTTCACACGTTCCATGTTCGTGATTGAGTTTTCGACTTCGGCTGAAACGAACATGGATGAGAAGGAGGTGGAAAAGCGGACACAGTCAATAAAGGTTTTTTGAATCGGAAATAATTAGTGTAAAGCTAAATTAGACCTCCCTGATAGACTACTACCACAGGAAAATTCGTACAAAAGTCCCCAAAACTTCCCCAGTAGCTTCCTCCCCTCGAAGGTACAAAATGCCAATATATACGGAACACCCATTATCTCTGTTACTAATGAACATATCAAGTTCCACTTTTTTTTGTTTTGTTTTTTTATTAAATGGCCTACAGTATTAACACCTAGCATATTAACGTTAAACCTAATAGTTTTTGATGAGTTTTTAGAAAATATTAGTAAAAAGTAGGTTTTTTTACTTCGAAACTTTTGATTATTGCGCTTTATGATTTTTATATTTGTCACATTATGTCAAGACCCTTCCTATAAAAGTTATAGCCCATACTTTTTTTGAATCTATTGATTACAGGTTTTATTTATTTATATGTGATGCTAACGCTGGGGAGGGGGGGAAGCAAGAAGGCTCGGCGTGCGACGCGGCAGCCTAGTCATGGAATGACACAGTTGGCAACATCGCTTTTATTACCACAAAACCTGTCTCGCTGACTTATCCCTATTCCACGCTCCCATACACTTCATTGATCTTGTCAGTATAGTACATCCTGTTGGAATAGTTGCAAAACGTCTCTTATATTTAGAGTCTTTGAGTTTACTGTCAGGGAAATGTTTTAAGTTCGCATTAGGCTCTGTGCCCAAGGATGTGTGTTTAAGGATTAAGTGATAATTTTAATTCATAAACGCTTAATGAATATGTTATTCTTTAGTGTTCAGTCAGGGATAACCAGAGAAATAATTACAAGGTACAAATAAAAATAATTTCAATTACCTTTTTTAAAAGTTTCAGGGACCATAATGTTAATTTTTCATCAAAATTTGGAGTTCAAATATGGTGTGTATTTTTTCTGGAAAGAAGTTGGAGGGCGATACAGTACTAGTTGATAAAGAGGACTATAATCGATTACACTGGTCAACAAAGATTTTGTCCTAAAGACGTTGTTGGGTGATATTAGACGTATTTTTTGTGCTGATTCCGAATCTGTGCTTAGATTCTTTCTATCACATCTAGTTTTCTTAGGACAGCTGAATGTAAGTTTCTGCTATAACGAAAGTAGTAATTTATTTCATTTATATATCGTGATAGCATGAGCAGGTGAAGATAAAATTTTCCTGTCAAAAAATTTTGTCCTACGATGTCATGCCTTCCTATCCTGTCAAAACATGTTTAAACTTGCACTTTTTTGTTCAAAGCAATGCTGCATCAGCTGCCACTGCACATCAGTATGTGACTAACTACTGTCGGTGCGTGAAGACGTTTGTTTTTTCTCTGAAGACGGTTTGAGAATTTTGTTGCTCGCTGGAAATTACAGCTTATTACACTGTAATCATTGTGAAGTGGCTAAGCTTTCAACATGCCTAGACAGTGCGTGATGAACCACCTCGATGACTTTTGTTACGTGTGCGGTGAAATTACTTTCAAGGCTCAAAGGCGGAACATTACTCTCTTTTTGAGACAGTGTTATAAACTTTATTTTGACTGTCCGTTGGTTGACCAGGATAAAGGATAAGCGCCTCATGTGATGTGCAGCACCTGTGTAATCGTTGTGAAGTGGCTTAGCTTTTATCATACCTAGGTGTAAGGCTTCTCACTGGTTGGACTGAGGGTAAACGTCATATGAATTTTGCCGTCCCCATGATTTGGCGGGATCCTAAGGATCATTTTTCAGACTGTTATTTTTGTTTAACAAAAATTAAAGGAATTACACCGAAGTCAAACCACACAGTAAAATATCCAAACAACCTGGAACCAGCTATACGACCGGTACCTCAATCCGAATATTTACCAGTGCCGGAAACACCGGATAATGTTAATCTTAGCGAAGATTCAGAAAGTAATCAAGAATGTGAGAATGAAGGATTCAAAAACTCGAAGGACCCAAATTTCGGACCGAGTACATCTAATGGACCTCATTTTATAACGCAAGAGGATTTAAATGATCTAGTGCGCGATTTAAATTTGTCCAAAAAGCAGAGTGAAATCTTAGGATCACGATTAAAGGGTTGGAAATTGCTGGATCCAAATACGAAAATTTCTATGCATTGATCTCGCCATGACGAATTTAAATTATTTTTTCCCAAGAAAACAACCTTATTTTTTGCAATGATGTTCTTCTCTCTATTACGGATACTCTTAATTTTGAATACAACACAGATGATTGGCGTTTGCTCATTGATTCCTCCAAGGTAAGTTCAAAGGCATAATGGGCATAATAAAGGCTCTTACATAATGGAAATGAACTCCCCTCGATACCGTTAGCTCATGGAACTGACATGAAAGAACCTTACGAGAATATGCAGTAACTTTTAGAAAAAAATCACTACGAAAAATATAAGTGGAAAATTTGAGGCAACTTAAAAGTAATTGCAATTTTACCAGGCTTACAACTTGGCTACACGAAATATTTTTGCTTCATCTGCGAGTGGGATAGCAGAGACAGAAAAAATCATTACTTGATAAAAGATTGGCCAGAACGTAAAGCACTCGTTCCTGGATCCAAAAATGTCCTTTTTCAGCCTTTATTCGATCCGAAAAATGTTCTGTTGCCACCTCTACATATTTTATTTGGACTTTTAAAAAAATTTGTGAAAGCCATGGACAAAAAATGGTGCTGGTTTGACTTATTTGAAACAAAAATTCCCTGAAATCAGTGAGGCAAAGATCAAAGAAGGAATTTTTATTGGGCCTCAGATTAGAAAAGTGCTTAAGGATTCGGAATTTCAACAGCAATCGAATTGAACGGAAAAAAAAGCGCGTGGAACGCATTCAAAAATGTAGCTGAACATTTTCTAGGAAATATCATGGCTGAGCATTATCGCGATCTGGTGGCTAATCTAATTAAATCGTACAAAAAATGGACTGCAATATGTCTTTAAAAATTCACTTCCTCGACTCACACCTGGACTTTCTTCCACCAAACCTTGGCGCCGTTAGAGATGAACACGGTGAGCGTTTCCACCAGGATATTTAAACACATGGAAAAACGGTACCAAGGAAAGTTCAGCAAAATGTAAGCAGATTACTGCTGGACACTGAAAAGGGATTTGCCAGATGCTAAATATGCGAGAAAATCCTAAGTAATTATCCATTTTTTTAATTCACGATTTATTTGCTGAAACCCCCTTGAACCCACATTTAATTCAGTTGCCCTAAGGAAACTAGACGTGATAGAAAAAATCTGAGCCCAGATTTGGAATCAGCACGAAAAATAACTCTAGAATCACCCAACAACATGTCTAGGGCGGGAAATGTTTTTTTTGTTGACCAGTGTTATTCAAGCAAGTTTGCAAGTAAAAGATGGAATTTATGAGAGGTTGAGAGGAAAAACAAAATTTGCAGTCCATAAATCGTGCAGGCAAAAATATACTCGTCCATCTAGTGTTAGGACTGGCTTAAAGTAAAAAGAAACATGTGAAACCGCACCTTCCACGTCTTCTCTATTGAGGAGTTCGGAGGGGAACTTCAATTTTAAAAATGATTATTTCATCTGTGGAAAACCAGCAGTAGTTCACCCAGTGTCCACAACATCGCAGGACGCCTATCAACCTGGTCTTTACATTAGAAATCAGAGAAAATGTAATAGCAAAATGTAATGAACTGGCTGGGGGAAGAGAGTCAAATGTAGGGTTTTTAATATTAACAACCATGTTGCACTGGAAGCACGGTTTCATAAATACTGTTTTAGGGACTTCTGAAAAACTACACCACGTAAAGTTGCAGTAGGAAGGCCAAAGTCAGAAATAGGCGAAGCTTTTGACAAACTTTGCGAACAAATAGAAAATAGCGACGAGTTTCAATTTACCATACAAGAACTACAGAGTATAATGAAAGGCTTTCGGGTATCCAGGGGACTTAAACTGATAAACGCTTGAGAAATTTTCTTAAAGAACGTTTTGAGGACCGGTTCCTTCTGTCCAACACTGCGGGAAGAGTAAATGCCTGTATTTTCATCCGATACTGCCAATAAATTAATTGATAAATTGCATGTTGATAAAGAAACAGATGCTCCCACAGAAAGTATGAGAATAGTAATAGCTTCTGCAGACATTATTGAGGAGGGCATACATAAAAGGCAGTACGATTCACATAAATATATAAGCATTGATGACATTATATCCTAAGGTAAAAACTTTGTTCCAGATAGTCTTAGATTCCTCACTAACAGAGTTACAAAAAAGAAATAAAACATCTAATGTAAATACAACCGGAAGAAAATGTGCTGGGATAAACCATGCGACAATTTATGCTGTCAGACCAAGGTCATTTATTTCCCCAATTCAAACTGGTATTGGTTTAACACTTTATATGCTTTATGGATCTAAACATCTTATTGACCTACTTGCAGTAATCGGAGTTCGTGTTTCATACAAGGAAGTGTCTGTTCATATGATTTCCTTCATAAGTGAAGCATTTATTCAATAAGCGTTTGACAATATGAACGTCAACGTACGAACGCTGGATGGTTAAGTGGACGGGAAACAATTTATAGCAACCAGCACTTGCGTTGAAACACAGATAGAGGTCAAAAGAATTTTATCAGGAATGATCAGGAACATTTAACCTCGAAACGATTCGTCTGCTCTCCAGTGAAAAGAGAAATATCCGAAGTGGACTTTCCAATATTTTCGTCAAATATGTAATTCACTTGAAAGCTGCTGGAGGTATTACTTGCGAAATGCACCACATGATATTTCCCAACAATGTTATATGGCTTGCTGGGTGGAATGGATTCACGACTTCTATGATGAGTACTAAAGAAAAGTGCGAGACCACATACGTATTAGGAGTACCATTCATTAACTTGGATCTTAGCAATCCATCTACATTTTTTCTGCTGTTAGCTATGCTTCTGAACAGTGCAAGAAACAAAATCGTGCCTGTTTTGTGACATTCGATCAACCATTGTTTTTAAAGATGTCTGAAATCGTAGCATCAGTAGAAAGCAGTAGTGATGCATCAAAAGTTATAATGAGGTTAGGTGAATTTCATCTCCTTATGTCCTTCTTGGGATCTATTGGCAAGATCATGGAGGGAAGAGGTTTGAAAGCACTATAGGCCTCTGTGTACGGTCGAAAAACTGTAAGCCACATGATGAATGGACACGCATATGCGAGTTGCGTTCGAGCATTATGAAACAAACGAAATTAGCATGATGATCTTGAAGAATCTGCAGTAATCGAGGCTTTGCAACAGGCAAATGATTTTTTTAAAGAACATTCAGTCTCTGAGTCGAACAACTAAGCTGTGGGTGAACCATTTGAAGTGCATTGACCTCATAATACGATTTATTTTCGTTGGAAGATCCGGAGATTGGGATTTGCATTAAAGCACGGGCATTGAAATGCTTCCCCGTTTCCATGCAGTCGGGCACTCAACCTATGCCAAGTCCACTCAATTGTACATTCAACAAATGACTAAAATTGAATGAAAACTACCGGAGCAAGACATACTTTACTTTAAGAAATTACATTTTTTTCTCTCAGGCGAAAGGGCACACATTGGTCTGGAATGTGGACTTATATGGGTCTAGAACAAGGCCTCATGCGTCCCATGAATTCCGCGGGGGGTCTAACACACGGACGAGGCATAACGGACAGCACTCTTTCGAAATGGGTCCTTGGAACTCCCTTCTTCCTCAAAGTACATGAAACCGTTAAATATTTTCTAGGAAGCTCAACACAATATAATGTGCAGCATGATGAACTACGAAAGTCAAGAAAAATAATTGATCACTGTGACTTACTAAAGTTACCACGTGGCTACATCAACACAATCCGTTCACAAAGCTCTCGGGAGAACTAGTGTCCTTGGAATCGGGATTTGTACGTGACGATTCGGTAAATTGCTTAAAGCTATTAATAAAATGAAAAGGAAAATCTTTGAAGAGCTCAAACTATATCATTTTATATCATATTGTTATTTCCTCGGTAAATCCAATTTAAAGAGATTTATTAACCATAATCCGATTCACCTAATTTACATCTTGTACAAGATTGTTGTAGTATTGTAGATTGTAGTAGAGTAATATTGTAGCCCATTTAATAACAAACAAAACAGAAAATTTGAACTTAATCCGATCATTATTAACGGAAATAATGGCTGTTGTGGCCGCGCCGCATCTTCTTGCTTTCTTTCCCACCCTCCCCAGCGCTATCATCACACATAAATAAATAAAACTGTGTATCAATATATTCCAAAAAGTGTAGGCTATAAATTTTATAGGAAGGGTCTTTACATAATATGACATATAAAAATATACAGCGCAAAAATCAAAAGTTTCAAAGTATAAAACCTATGTTCATTTCAAATAAAGCAGTATTGGTAAATTTCCATACAGTATATTTAAAAAACACAGTTAAAACACACCACCGACCAAGGTTACGGCACGTAATGCCATAATCAAGGTACAACTTCTGCAGTGGTGGATTGCTGCAAGCAGCTTTTATTTGCGTTTTATCGAATTTAAGTTCGATTTTTCGCAATATTCGTTATGCTTCTTCTATATCCCCTCGTATTTTCAGGCAAACCCCTTGCCTATAGTTTGAGACAATGCTCAGGCCTTTTATATTTGTCCCAAGTGCTATCCTTGGAAATGGACAAGTCACTTATTATGGTTTCATGATTGTTTTGTAGGTTGTCGAAGTAATTTCTGACCAGTTGTTCTCCCTCCCGTCCGACAACCTTATGGCCATGCCTCCTGACCTACACCACCAACGGTTTTCTGTGTTCTTCCCCCTCTTTTTTTCTCCTGTGTTCCCCCTCTGTGACTTAATACCTCCCCCCCACCCCCTCGCCTACATCCCGGGGTATATATGGTGGAGTTTCTGAGAAAGTTGTACCTTGATTTTGGCATTACGTGCCGTAACCTTGGTCGGTGGTGTGTTTTAACTGTGGTTTTTAAAAATATACTGCGTGGAAATTTGCCAATACTGTTTTCTTTGAAAGGGACATAAATTATTTCCACAAATTTAAGCCTGATACGCTTTTATACGTATAAAACCTACTTTTTCCTAATATTTTCTTAAATTTATCAAACACTGTTAGGTTTAACGTAAATATATAAGGTAATAATATTGTAGACCATCTAATAAAAAACAAAACAGAAAAAAGTGGAACTTGACCTGATCATTAGTAACAGAGATAATGGGTGTTCCGTAAATATTGGCATTTTTTTAACCTTCGAGGGAGGCTGGGGGGGAGGGGAAGCACCAGGGCGATTTTTGGGGACTTTTGCACAAATGTTCCTCTAGTAGTAGTCTATCAGTGGGGTAACATTAAGCTTTACGCTAATTGTTTCAGATTCAAAACCTTTATTGACTGGGCTATAAATACCAAGACTTGCTTATTGAACTTCGGCAAATGTACCCCGGACACTCTGTGAAACTGGTGGTCCTCATCATAGGTGTGCTCGGTGGAGTTAAGGGCTCGCTGCTAGATAGCATAAATTGCATTCCATCCTGTGTGGGACAGGCGGAATCACTAGTTGCACGCATGCAGAAGGCCGTCATCCTGAGGTTACTCCGTCTACTGCATATGCATGGCCCCAACGCAGCGTAGTCACCTATCCGGTGCACCGCGGTGGGCGTCGGACGTGGCTGCGATTACTGCACAACCCTTCCCGAGTCTCCGGCCATTTCGACGCCAATGAAACCTGATGCTTGCCGGGGACTCGAAGGGAAATATTACAAAAGTAACATAAATTATAATAATAAACTGACTTATGATCCTTGTTCTATTAGGAGCTCCGTGCTATTTTATAAGAAGGCGATCACTAAGCTGTCTGGCACCCATTAATCTAAGTTCCTAACAGGTCAGCACCTACGACTCGAGCAGGAGTCTAACTTGAGCAGCCGTAGCGGGGGAGGAAATACGGTAGATCATCCTCAAGGATTATAGCCCAGAGGATTGCGTGACAATGTTCATAAAAAAATGTGGAAAAGATTTTTAAATGCTCACATTACACTCTTTCGAGGTTAGTAACATTACAGTCTTATAATCAACATTACATACAATACATTTTTGCAAAGTAGGATTTTTTAAATCCTGTGACTAACGAGTGTCCTGTTACTAATGCATATGCAGAAACTAACAGATCTATTTGGTTACTTCACTATCTTTCTAAGTCTAATTCCAGCTTACCTCTGGACCAACTGAGCATCTGAAAGTCATGTTGTAAATCTACAAGTGAAAGCAGTCAGACCATTCTCTGCAACATTTGGTTACCAGAGGAAAGGTACAAGTTTTGATATGTTAATCAGAGGACATCATAGCAACTGGCAAACATCGGACATCATCCCTAATATCTATAGTGCCAAATATTATACTTTATATCATTATATAATGTATACTCATTAAACAATTATGAATAATTTATAATTTTGAGGAACAATAAAACTATGAAAACATTGAGAATGTGCCTTTGACTATCGGTGAAGTTGTTGACAGCTATCAAAAACTTTAAAAAAGAAAAAACTGATTTTAAAATAGTGAATATATATATTTATGCTTAGAAAATACATAAAATAAGCTATCAGATGACGTATGACTAATAAAAAGATAATAATTTCTTTTCTTCATGCAGTGATCACTTACCGTGAATGAACCATATGTTAATAATGCCATCCTTCCCTTGGTCTGGATCGCTCTTTGGATTTTGAAGCCCCAAGTGCAAATATGGAGTGGATCCCGAGTAAATAAAAAATTAACAAATAAAAGCTAAACAAATATAATGAAAATACATTTATTACTACACTAATAATACGCAACCAATACAAAAATTATATTCACATGTTAGCCCGGTGCAAGGGCCCTCTAGCTTGGGGTCCCGGACATATGCGCTGTTGTCTGACCTAGGGGGCAATACATGTTAAAGGACGAATAGAACATTCATCAATCCGAAGATTATTATGCTGAAGGTCTTTACTCCATTCACTCTACAGCTAACTTCTTTATCCTTCACTTTGACATGCTAACTACACAGAAGTTGCACAACTCCAACTGATTTAATGGAACTGTAAACCTTAGAAAGCCTTGTTCTGTGGCGCAGTTTATATTAAGTTGCGCAGTTCAGAAAATGCCTGGACTGCGACACAGCGCGTCGTGTAAACACATGCCTCCATCTCTGGTAGGTATCGAAGGAGTAAGTTACTAATTCCGTTCCAAAATGTTCAGCAATGATTCCAGTGCTTACCCAAGAGTCGCTAAACATAGCCTTCATTCTAACTCCTCCTTATTACACAACCGTTGAGTCAAAATACACTAATTTTGTCAGCGTGGATGAGAAAATCGGCATCTGCTTCTTCCCGTGTAGATTTGGCCGCGCTGGCGAAAAAGCCTTCCTGTTAAAGGCGACGCTCCTCAGCGTCAGTGTCATGATGGTCAGGAGATCCTTCCGGCGGCTGTGCTCACGCATTACCTTGCAGAAGTCCTGCACGAACCAAGAGCCCTCGCTTGCGCTTCTGCAAGAGAAGAATCCTAGCGGAGGAAAGAACGCGTGGAAATATTTTATTTTAAATGCATCAGATTTAGGCGGAATTTCGTCGCGTCATTGAGGGGGAGGGCAGTTTGAAGGAGTAGTGGGGGGGGGGGGGAGGGTAGGGATCGAACGTCGGATTTTACCACGGGTTTAAGGATATTCCAACGTAACTGTGAGAGTCAAAATATTAATTGAATTCACCATTTTCAAATTTCGGTATTTGTAAAAATTACAGGTTTCATATGTGAGAAACCTCAGCTATTAGGTAAAATATAAATTTAAGATACAAAATATACAGATTATCCGACGAATTGTCGGTATGCCGTTAAATAGCGGCTGATCAATAGCATTTGCTCCACACACGAATGAAATTATTGAACTCCAATGAAATGTTTTCAATAGTAATGTTCTTTTACTTTTGTAGCCACAGCCTTGATTGAACGAGCGAATAGGTTTTGACATAACATCAATAATATTTCTTTACGTGTAAGTCACCAACTTGGCAACAACATAACTTAAGGCGAATATAAACGAATAACCTAAACTTTGCTGTTCCACTCAGTTTGACTGTATGTTATTATAATTCCAATGTTCTAAAGACTTAAAACCACAATATCTTCATATAAGACTTTAACCAAAATAGTGACGATAAAAGGAAGCTGTATTTGTTTCAGTGAAATTTTACAAAGCTTACTTATTCATTCATTGTAAATATATAAAACAAATTGACCGTTAAAGTAAAATTTTAGGGGGACAAGAAACTGCTAAACATGCTCTTGCCTTCGAGTGTGGAATGAGCAAAAAGGAAGTCAGCTCTCGTAGGTATGGAAATGGTCGCCTCCGATGATATTGAATCAGTTTCGTCAGTCAACCAGACTGGTTCATCCGCCGAGTGTCCACGACATGCCTGCAATTAAAAATATTCGCCGTGTACAAGTTGATTAATAACCTTCAAACTATAATCCTTGAACAATTAAAAAAACATTGAGACCTGCCTATCCTCAAGTTATCGGAAGTTGCTCACATATTATTTCACCATTTCAATTCCTTGCACCCTCGCGTCCCTTAACAAAGGAACTCTGTATTAGAAGAAGTTAAACAGAGCAACTTCCTCTCCCTACGCCCATTACGAACCGTTCAGCCAGCCAGAACCTAGATCAGTTTAACTGGGCTCGGCTCCCCGGGACGCGAAAAAACGTATTCACGTATAACGTACCCATGAATAATCTTTCTCTCTTCATTCGTACGAAGTCCGGCTCTCGCGCGCAAAATATATAAATGTTCCGGATTTTCGGGTTCTCCATCCACGTTCGTTGACTTCGGCTGACAACGGTTTCGATAGCCATCCTGCTATCGCCTTCAGGTTGAAGGTGGAAAGAAGCTGTTTTGGCCGCCTCATGTAGTGCTGGTCGTCCAGGTGCTGCCCTGCGATTGGTCGGAGCGGATGATCCTTCTCCATGAACTGCTGAGGGGATAGCCATTGTCCATGTTGAAAATTTCCGTAAATTTACAAATCTCTATAGCTTCCTTGATTTGTCTTGGATAAAAGCGGCTCTCCTTGGCTAGTATTTTTTCATCTTCGAAATTAATTCTGTGACCCGGCTCACACTAGGCATGTTCAGCAATGGCAGACAGTTTGAACTGCTTATTTTTAGTTGCCCTTGCACGCTCCTATAGACTCGTGTCCATGGATCTGCATGTTTGACCAATGTACAATCTTCCGCAGGAGCATTGAACCTGATACACACCTTCACATAACTCACATAAAAATATTAAAATAATTTTGGCATCAATGTGAAAAGTAAAAACATAATGGCAGAGCAGGACACAATCTGGAATCTTTGTATCGTAGTTAATTAAGGATTTTCATGTAAACTTGTTTCATGAACCTCGATAAAGCATTTAACAATGCGGATTGGAATAGAATACTGACTACGATGAAGAGCATAGGAGTGTCATTCAGTGACAGAAGAGCAATATGCAGGCTGCATGAGGAACAGCTGGCAGTGATAAAACGTGACGAAAATGCAGAGGAAGCAGAAGTGAGGAAAGGAGTACGACAAGGATGCGCGTTGTCGCCAATGATCTTCAATATTTACATTGGAAAAGCCATAAATTAAATAAAGAAAAAACTAAAACAGGAATACAAGTGCAGGAAACAAGAAAAAGTCAGCATGCTACGCTTTGCTTACATCACAACATTTCTAGCAGATAAGAAGGAAGATCTTACGAGAATGCTGTACTGTATGGACAACACTATGAAGAAATATAAATCGAAGATAAATGTTAACAAAGCCAAAGTTATGGTTGGTGGAAGAGTGGATGGAATCAAGAATACAGGTACTGCCAAACTTGGAACGCTAAAAATTGCGCAAGCGGAAGTATTTTGTCATTTGGGAAGCAGAATCATCACCAGCGATGGAAGGAGCTAGAAAGGCACTGTGGGCAGAATAGCCCCAGCAAAGAAGGCACTTCATCAAGGGAGAATAGAATAGACAGGGTAGGGTGGCAGCTGTCAAAATGGAGATATTTTCCATGGTTGGTGGATTTGACATGAAGTGAGGTGATAAATTAGTTGTCAGACAGGGAAATGTCAGTATCAAAACCACCGTCAACAAATCAGTATCAAACCTAAGCACCGTCGGACACATCCTCCTTAAGGATGGAGAAAATATTAGGAAATATGCAACAAATTTCCTGAAAGATAAAATATAATATTTTCTCTTTTCAGAAACAGCTCGGCAAAAGAAATCTAAGCTACCCATAGGTTTCTATTCACCTGTGAATGGAAAAGACGTCACAACAGAAGGAAGAAGACGGCGTGCGAACCCGGAACCCAGATAGAAGAAGGCGGCCTGCGGAACCAGTACCCAGGACAAGAAGAAAGAAGATGGGAAACTTGGTAAAGCAAGAATGAAGAGAATAACAGAATAAAAATATTTTGAAAACAGAAAACAAATATATAAAAAAATAAATAATAAATGTAACATAATAAAATAATTTGGGTTTGAAAGTATAAAAGCAACCCTCCCACATTGTAATTGTAAGGCAATGGAGAAATTTGTACTTTTTGTGTCGAAATAAAAAGTTGTAGCTAGTATCAAAAACGTTATGTGAGTGCTGCTATTACCTCAATGAGGGGAATGAGACAGAATACAAGGAATGTAGGCCGGAAAAGAAGGAAGAGAGGGATTGAGGACAGTGCGTCCAGATCCCAGTGGGGAATATATTGTCCAAAAGATGGTCAAAGAACGTTCAGTGAACACCATAAAAACGATCAAATATCATTCAAGAAGGACATTTAATGAACGTTCATAGGGCCCTCATAAAGCATAGAATAATCATTGGAATACTTCATAGATTGTTCAAAGAATGTTCAACGTAGATGATTCTCTAAAAGCATTAAGTTTTTTATTTCCGAAGCCTACTATCATAGAATCACGATGTCTACTTATACCATAGAATCGTCATATCTCCTCCAACCTATCGGAATAATACTGCTGTTATCATATGCATACCTATGATATGCTTATGCATACCTATACTCGCAACAGGCTTAAATGAAGTCACTCGAAGTAAGTCAACTGGCAACTCCAGTGTGTCAATGTAACTGTGAGAACTAATTTTGAAATGTAAATGACGTGATAATTTAAGAAAATACCATCCAATCACGATAACTGTTTTCTAGCATTCATTAATTGAAACCTATGTTGCCACATAGGATGACTATAAAGTCAATATTACTGACAAGGAACACTTACGAAGTGTAACGCGCCGATTTGATTCAAACTTGGCATGTTCATATATGTAAGTAAAAAAATGAATTCTGTGAAATTTTACGTGCCCTCGTGGCCTACGAGCCGAGATATTAGCAATCAAAAATCCGCGAAACGGCAACATTTACCTTCTCTGCGATCCAGCCGCCCGCAGAGAGCGAGCCCCACCCGGCCGGTGTCGCGATCTCGGCCGCTCGGTGGACGGCGCCGCGGCGGTAAGACGTTCGTCATTAGTCTCTAGGAAGGTGGCTACGCAGAATTGTTCATTGCCTTCTCTCAAGCAATGAAAACATATCTTTTCGCCCCACAGTGAGCAAGGAAAAGGTGCCGATATATATTCTCGATGGCTCTACGAAGGGGAACCGAGATGACCGATGAAAGGAACGACCACTCCACCCTCGGCCTCCCGCTGCCGGGATAACCACGGCGGAGTTAGTGAATAGGGAAATAATCCATTATCCTTTGGTGGGAGGTCGGCAGAGCTCGTGCATCTTAAAAGAATGTACACAGACTGGCGCCTTCCGAGAAGTACGCATCCTCAAACAATTTGTATGTAATGACATAAAATCACCCGAGCCTCTTTCGTGAACGGTATCCTATCGAAGGGAAGATACCAGAGCAGACAGAATAGCAAGGAAGAAAATGTGGAATTTGGTCATTTCTGCTTTGCCTTTCGGATTATTCGGACACATTCGCTTACCTTCTACACGCCCGCTGCTTATGACTTTAGGATTGAGCTATAACGCCACAATTTCTGTAAATAATTAGTGTCTCGTAGCTTTAAACATAGTTTAGGCGACAATTATGGCCCAGGTGATAAATCCCCTAAACATGTTGAAGCTGACGAAGAGCTTATTTCCAGATACTCTTCGTTTTTCGGAAACCACTGTGGAAGAAACCGAACTGGAAGAAAAGCTCGAAAATAAGTGTTTGGTCAGTTTTAAATTCCAGAATTTTTTTATAGCAGTACCTATATATTTATCTTTGTATCATATCAAAGAATTATCATTTAAGTGTGTTTTAATATTCGTGTTGTAGCGATACTGAAATCCTGCGTGGAAGATGAAGAATTCCTCTGTGAGACCGAAGGATATCTCATTATGACAGTGAAAATGAGAGGAATTAGGAAACTGTTGAGAATAATGAAGAGAACAGTGGTGAATCCGAAAGGGATGATGATGTTTCTCATACTTCCCCTTCTTCTTCGACATCGTACGACGTCTCACCGATGAAAAAACCAAGACCAGATCCATCAATGCTCCAGAAAAAATATAGCAGTTGATTTTGGAAGTAGGGAAAGAAGGGAAATCTTTCGGCACAACTTCCGCTTTATCACAAGTCGGACACAACTGCATCGCTACGAAAGGCAGGTAATGGAGGCTGGTGTTTTAAAGAAAAAGTACAGGTTAATCCATGCTGCTCTTCTCTCCCGCTTCAAGACAGCGAAGGAGGGTCGTCCAGTAGTTCATGACAGGGATTTGCGAAGGTGGGCTCTTGAAGAGAATAAAAAACTGGAGCAGGGAGTACCAAGCTTTAGAGCAACTCCGGCCTGGCTATGGAAATAGAAAAAACATCACAATATAGAATCGCGAAAGGTGACAAAAGTTGTTTCAAAGAAATATTCCACGGAAGTACGGTCCATCACGGAAAAGGGCAAGGAATTTGTCCAGGACGTGAGAAATGTGATTGAAAGAGGTGCATCGCAAGTGCTAAATACTGATCAGAGTGGTTTCAAAAAATAAATTCATTCCGGTCGCACACTAAAATTTCGCGGTGTGAAAATAGTTGAGTCATTCGTCCAGTGTGTGCATGAAACCACCCATTCTTATACGATCCAGCCGACAATTGCAATCGAAGCTGTGCTCCTCTCCCCTCTCCTCATCTGTTTGCAGGATAAGGATGGAAAATTTCCCAAAAATACAAACATTTTTCAATCCTCCAATATTCACTATGTTGCATCAACCTCTGTGCTGCTGACGAAAAACATTCTCATGCAGGAATATTTCGGAAGTGTTTTTTCGCCATAGAAAGATTTCTTTTGGTGAATTCTTGGGGCCCTTACAAAGATCATGCCATGACTGAAGTGATACCGAAAAATAAAATAATTCATGTGAAGATGATAACTACGGGACTTACACAACCACTAGACGTAATTTTTTCGAATGTGGAAATATTTCGTACACAAAATTTCTGATCGAGTGTTATTAGAACAGTTAAATGTGAACCTTTTCTAAAGAAACAATATTTTTTAAATGCAATAGCTCACATATTTCCAAATCTCTGCTCCAATGTTCATAAATTTTATAATGTTTGCGAGGGTTAAGGCAGGGTATTTAGGGAAAAAGCCACACAGCCACATTACTCCAGTGTAATATTGCTCCGATGAAAACATATTTGTTAAATACTGTGAAAATAAAGACGATAATGTGTGTGGAGACTCCGTATTTATAAAATCAGTCCATTGTGAGTTTCCCCTGTTTCAATCTTTTTTTTTC
The DNA here is from genome assembly GCA_963573305.1 of Pyrrhosoma nymphula. Classification (NCBI taxonomy): domain Eukaryota; kingdom Metazoa; phylum Arthropoda; class Insecta; order Odonata; family Coenagrionidae; genus Pyrrhosoma; species Pyrrhosoma nymphula. The sequence continues at coordinate 151,144,789 of OY754329.1, read as the reverse complement.
AAAATCACCATTTCTGTGCATAAATATTTTTTTAATGAAAAAAAACGAAATAATTATTTTGTGGCATGTTTTCCATCCACCATCCTTTAAATTAAACTCACATGACTTAACAAAAAATTAATGTACTGCTAATTAATGCCGTATTTCGGACTATGTGTCGCAAGTCAAATAAATAATAATTACGATTATTCTTCAGGTTTTCGCTATTTTTATTATTCTCTGGAGCCATCGCGTTTGGTTGCTTTTTTTGGCGTTTCGTCTCTCTTCCTGGAGGCGTCGTCAGGTAAAGAGACATAAAATACCTGACCACGACCTTTATCTGACGCTCCAATGCTTTACGTGGAGACAAAACCGGGCGCCGTCCACCGAGCAGCCGATATCGCGACACCGGCCTGGAGCAGCTCGCTCTCTGGGGGCGGCTGGATCGCAGAGACGGTAAATGTTGCCGTTTCGCGGATTTGATTGCTAATATCTCGGCTCGTAGGCCACGAGGGCACGTAAAATTTAACAGAATTCATTTTTTCACTTAAATCTATGAACATGCCAAGTTTGAATCAAATCGGCGCGTTACACTTCGTAAGTGTTCCTTGTGAGCCACTCGAAACCAAGCCATAAGTAAATATGGAAATCAGACCGCATGACAAAATTTAACGCGCCGCACACACAAAGCACATTTCAGGATCACATACAGCACAACTGACTCCGGAAGTCCAGATGCAATACAAGTCAAAGTAAAATATATGAAAATATTTCGACCTTACCATTTGAGTTTTGTTTAAACTAAACATTACCACGAATATTCCTAGAATGTAGAATGAACACTGTCGTTAAACAATTCAAATGTATATAGTTTAAAGTTGTTCTTAAAATGATCAACAATGGAAGAATTTTTGAATTCGTGGACTGTAAACGAACGATCTATGAACAGTCTCGAATGAATAGTTCATACTTGAACAAACAGTGAACGTTGTGGTTGTATGCTCAGGATAATTCACTCGCGGACTGCTTTTCAATTAGTTCAAGAATGTCTTCTGTATGGTATATCCCCACTGAGATGAGGAAGATATCTTCAATAAAACGAAGCCAGAAGGGTGGTTTGAAGGACAGAGTAAAAGTTTATAAATATATATATGCGTCTTCAAAAAAGAAAGCGAAATATAAGAATGGAATTTACCATACCTGCACCAGAAATATTTTCGGCTTCCCAGCCAAGGAATGAACTTTGTCCGCCGTGAAGGGCCGCCAGATGTCGTCGACCATCAGAGAGCTGTCCTTCGCGTGCAGATTGCCTCCCTCATTCCCATGAGTCATGACGGCAACGAAGATACAATCAGCATCCTGATGATCCTCCATTGACACTGTAACAGAGAAGAAACTACACATACATGCATGGCTTTCTACATTAATATCTACGGCATCCAGTAACCGTCAAACACGATATCATATTTTTTTTACTATTTTTCGGAATATACTGCAAAGTTGATTAACGTACGCGGAAGGAGATTCCACGTACAATACGGGGTCTAACTACCATTCTATTCCTTGCACTGAATGCACACTAGACTATGACATAAAAACCAATTGGTTAAGTTGACGTGATGGCTTTAAAAACGAGCAAAATGATAGTAAAATCAAAGGTACTAGCGTTAAAACTACCATCCATACATAAAAGAAAAATTAAAATAAAAAACGCTATCGAGTGATACCATTTAAGTTGTTGAGGGCTATCACAGCTATTATGTATATTATAAGTACTACTTTATATATAGTTTCATAAGAACGCACTTTTCCTCAATGTGCCAGTGGCGTAAGCAGAAAGCTATTGTAGCGGCAACACGACTTCCTGGAGAGTTTGCACATTCAATTGTTTTTATTTAAGATGTGGTAAGTCTACGGACAGAAAGCCTGTTCCGACGGAAATATTTTTTTCCTCTTATCATTAGGAGATCAAAAATAATGTTCAGAATTTCCTGAATGAAGAAGATAAAAGTTATCATTAAATCAGTTGGCAGGCATAAGCTGGAGCAGTTAGAACAATTTACGTGCTTGGGTAGTATCTTAGGAGATACGAGGCATACCGTATTCTATCGTCCTAGTCGTCCGTAGTTACCGTATCGTCCTAGGCGGAGTCAACGTCCATAAAATCCTGGGACACTAGTTAGCTGAGCACAAAAGAAATAGGGTGTTGCACAGAATTTACTGCGCCAATGAGAGTAAATTCTCTAAAAAATTCAACTTGCCGGTATTTTCTGACTGGATCTCCAAATTACTGGTCAGATGTGTTAGCCAGGTTCGCCACTAATCCATCTAAGTGCCAGAAAAGTTTTTAAGGGCATCTATATAGCATGAATACTTGGTGAAAAATCACCTTGAACGGCATTGGCTTATTGTTAATGTTGAAACTGACAAACAGACCTGACCGGTACGGGGACATACGAGTTTGAATACCTATACCTAACTTTAGAGCTCGAGACTTGTCTCCTAGGAATTCCGCTACGAATCTATTAATTTAATTTCAAACTTTTCAAGAAAAGCCCCTTATACGAAAGCATAGAGTCTAAATTACTGAACAAGAAAATAAACGCCTCAAAAGCTATCTTCCTTCTGGTATAAGTTATAACCATTCAGAGTTCTCCAAACCAATTTTTTGGTTCTCACTAATTGTCAGAATTTTAACAACTTCATCTTCATGTCACTTGTCAACCACAGTGAAAGCAAATAAGAAGACGATATATTTATTTTAGCGGATTACGATATAGATGCACACAGCATAGTGGTCGGAAATGTTTAAGCAACTTACTTCAATACTATAATAATAGTTTGTTGTAATAATGTCAAACGAATGTATACAAGATCCAAAACAGACACCACACTTTTGTACAAAAGGTTTAACATATCTATAAGCCAAAGATCCCCCTCGGAAAAGATCATCAGAAACCCGGAAAAATAAAGGCCGATAACTTGCTTACCAACCATTTATAAAATATTCACAACCATAATAGCAAGGAAAATACAAAAACACATTCATACAAATAATTGATTTAACGAAGAACAGAATAGATGAAGAAAAATAGACTAGGATGTAAATAACAATTAGTAATAGATGCGACAATGTTGCACCAGGCCAAAGCTAAAAGGAGGAATTAATACTGTACCTATCTATTACCAAAAGCTTATGACAGGGTAACTCACACATGGTTATTGCAAATACTAGGTATATTCAAAATAGACAAAGGTACTTCATCAGTACTGAAACAACTGAACACAAAATGGAAAATTTTCAAATCCAAACGCCAACAACTTTCATCAGAGATAAAGTAATAAATATCTACAGAGACATTTTCCAGGGAGACTCATTAAGCCAGCGGTTCCCAAACTGGGGGTCGCGGGCCGTTCGGAAAGGGGTCGCGAGATGAGGATTGTAATTACTTTAAAAACAATATCATTTGAATGTACACATTGTTTGTTATTTTTAGGGGGTCGCGGCTAAAATGTATGGGCTAAAATGGGTCACGGAAAGAAAAAGTTTGGGAACCGCTGCATTAAGCCATCTATGGTTTTGCGTGGCATTAAACCCCATATCAAACATAATTAAAGAAACTAAATCAGGATTTCAAAGTAATATACACCAGCAAATTCTTTTTTGAATTAGCCATCTGTTGTACATGGATGACATTAAGATATATGCATCAAACAATAACCAATTAAAAATACAATAAAATGTAATAGAAAAATTTAGGCCAGACCTTAGAATGAATTTTGGTATAGACAAAGGTAAAGCCTATAAGATTGAAAAAGGAATACTACGGAAGCACAAAGGTCTTGCATTAGAATTAAGTGATCAGCAATTATCAGGAATGGCTGAGGATGAATACTATAAATATTTAGGTGTCTTACAAACACTAATGCTGCCCCCACGGCTATGAAGCAGCAATTACTAACCAAATAAAAACCCAGAGTGGAAAAAATACTTAAAACAGAACAAAGTAGCAAAAAAAACAAAACCTAAGCAGTAAATTCATATTCCGTGCCAGTACTTTCATATTGATTTCGCATTATTAACCCTCGAGTGGTTGCGCAGGTATACGTAACGGCAACGGTCGCGTGGATGGCATGTCATCCACATTTTATATTATTTACATGCAAAATTTTGGGTAGTTCTGATTTTTTTACATGCTGGTTGGGTTTCGAATGACGTTTCTAAATCTAGATTTTCGATCTCGGTGCGCCACCGCACGTCATTTGTATGGAGAAAAACCGCTAAATTTTGGGATTTTTTTTAGTATTCCCCCAAAACCTTATTAACTATGTATTCCACAGGAAAACCTATGCCTGCCTTTTTGTTAATAACGAGAATTTTCTACGATGTAAACCCAAATAGAGCTCTCTTCTTTTTATGATTACTGAAAAATGGCTTTTCACAGAAATTACTTTTTTGGGAAATATAAAAACATTTAATTTTGTGATGATGTTTGCCAAATATCTCAAAAACTTACCAAGAATTTTACAATCTACAGTTTTAAAGTAAATTAAATTAACGTAAGGGAAAGTTTTTGGGACGACATGGAGGTAATAGGACATAGGACTTGTATTTTCTGAGATACTGAACATTGAAATATTTTCGCAAAGTGTAAGAAACTCAATTTTTCACATAACGCCGAAATATATAGATATTCGTTTTTTTTAAGGTTCTCATTTGAATAAAAAAGATGAAAGGTGATGGGTCGTTAACAACAAAACAGCAACATTAACAATTATTGTTAGTTCATTTAAGCTTCAATTTCATTCTGATGATACACGTTTTGGTAAGTGTAAGTATGATTAAATGAGTTTTGAACTTAAGAAGTTTTGAAGTTGGAATTGAAAAATTCGAATATTGTATTATTTTTGCTTACTTAAATATTTATAACCACCTCGTTCATCCTTCAAAATTATCATACAAAATGCCTAAGTTCCTGCGGTTCCTGCATAGTGAGTGATGATGAGTATTAAGCTTTGGGATCATAATGGCAGGAAGCAGGTTGAGGGAACTTTTCACCTCAATATTCGCCGAAAACAGGGTGGACAAAGTTCTGATTGGTGATTGGTAATGAATGAAAAATATCAGGCGCTTATTACTGACCTACTTGCCGCAATTGCGAGAATTTTGAGTGGACAAGGTTGGGACAGGTTGAGTTTTGAAGTTGACGATTGACGCTAACGGTTGACACTTCCACGCGATCGTAAACTTTAATGCCTATGACTTGCAACTGAAGTTAAATATTACGTTGATGCAAATCGTTAACAGGCCTTTAGTACTTTACTTAGTTAGTACTTTGGTGCCAATCAAATTCCAACCTGGTAGGAGATTTTATAACGCTTCTTCCAATATCATTACTCTTCTAACCAAACTAACCATCCCTCAGGGTCCTTTTTATCTCGACCACGGTGAGATCTTCATAGCAGCGAACGTCGAAGGACAGCATTTCCAGCACCTTCTTGAGGGCATTGCCATCTTTGTCCGCACCCTCTCGCTTTCTCAGCTTGGGGTCCTCGAACGCGAAGTGATTGAAGATCAAGGCGACACCCCGACGCTTGTGCTGCATGTAGTACTTGTCGGAATCCTCATCTTCCGTCGCGATTCCGGGCTCAGCTGCGCTGGGTTTGGGCGCGATCGCCTCTGTCTTAGCAAGGCTCTTCGCTGGTGCATGATTGGACGTCACGAGCAACGGCGACCCCGGCGGTGGTGCCCCAACGGGGGAGGCATCCGTAAAGTCTCTCCGGGAGTATCCTCTGAAATTGCAGAGCACATCCTCGTTAGGCCTGACGCACATTAAACACAGGAGAGAAGCAGCAGATCGTCAGACAAACTAGGAATTGGAAATTTAAATCCAGAATCGATTTTCGATTAATCGACTTTCGATTTTGGTTTTTTGAAATCGATTTTCTAAAAATTCGATTTTTTGTCCAAAATAATCGAAAAATCGAAATCGATATTTTAAAATAGGAAAGTATTTGTCTGCTGAAATACGGATGTGCTGTTGTAACAAAATGCAAAATATGGGTTAGTGGAAGCAGTAGGAATAGAACTGAATACGGTTAAATTTATTAATACAATATATTATTTTAAAGATATTAATAAGGTATGCAGTGAAGTAATAATACATACCAGATAATTACATATAGTTTAGTAGCAATAAGAATTGTACCTACATTTAAAAGTGGGCATACCTACCACAAAATGAAAAACAGAATTTTATTTATTTCTTGTTTGCAAAGCCGTGGAACCAGTGTTCCTCAGGGATGGACCTTAAAAAAACTAACTTATTTATATGTTTTCCGGATAATCGATTCCGCACCTGTGTTGCAATTAACCCGGCGTGAGAAAATAGTCGCTCACACGGGTCGGTAGAGGCCACTATAGATAAAATCCTACTGGCTAGTTTGTATACGTGGAGATATTCTCCCTTAATCTTATTCCAGGCTTGTAGTGGATTGGGGTTGGACTTGCGGTCGACTGGAGGGCGGTTTACGAACTGGCGCAGCTCGATTGGCAAAATTAAAATGCTGTAGCAAGCTAAAAATCGAAAATCAATCGGCTAGAATCGATTTTGATCGATTATTCAAAATAAAAAGTCGACTTCGATTAAATCGAAAATCGGAGTGTGATAATCGATTTTCGATTAAAATCGAAATCGATTTTCCAATCCCTAAGACAAACACTGCGTGATTTTGTGATATATTATCATGCCATCTGCATGTATGTACATTAGGGTGGTTCGAAAAAGGGCTAATGTCGCAAATCGTTTGGTGCCAAACCTAATCTTTTGCTATGAATAGGAAGTGCGCGCAAGATTTTTGCGCCGAGTTGAGGTTTTCGCCTCTTGCCTGACAAAAAAAATAGTTTTATGCACATTTTTAGGAATTCTCGACTTTTAAAGGGTTTTTCATCGATCTTTCTTGAAATACATTTTTAAAATTATTCCGTCACTAGGATTGATAAACAATAGTTCATTTAACACATTTCAGTTGATATTTAGGGAATATATTATGTAGAAAATTTATTTCAGAGTATTTTAGGTCGATTTTTCACTCATTTTTAAGCATTTTTCATGAGTTTTCGAAATTCTGCCACAATTTTGTTGTTTATCAAATTACAGTCTGCCACCTCTAATTCGTTTCGTTTTAAAATCAGCTTTCATAATAAATTTGGACCATAAAAATCCATAGAGTTGGAAGATAACGTCAATAGAAAATGTAAGGCATTGTACATGATACCCTACAAGCCACTTCAAGGGTATGTGGCAGGGGGTGACTCCACACCAGGCATGCAATAACCTTCAAACACACTATAACACAGTAATTACTTTTTTATTACGGAACAATTTCTTAATGCCTGGTTAGCGTCGACTGAAAGATGGCGTAACATTTTCCGTCAACTTGATGCAAACTGATAGTTCGGTTTTTGTCCTTTGCGAGTACATCACACTGTCGGTGTATTAACGTGCGCATTACTAATGGTAGAACATAATAACTTCGGTTTTTATACCGAGAAAATCTCTAACCAGAGATCATTAAACCGGGTCTAAGTACATAGTTAAGTAACGTGCGTGGACGGAGATTTTGCATGCAACACGGCTTCCACCTGTCACTCCGCTCATGTTGGATAGACAGTACCCTTACACCATTTGTTGAAGTTCAGTCATGCTAGCAAGCAAAACGCGCAAAAATGATAACAACATTAGAGACAAATAGTACACATAATAATGTTAGCATCCCATGAAGAAACGAATAAATGAAATGAAAAAGTATGGAAAACTACCATATTCCACAAGTAACTCGGAAATGACATACTTTAATTTACCGTGGAACCACTTCAAGATATTTTTGAACGTTACCCGAGCCAGATGACCAAGTTTAATTGCTTTAAGCTAATTTCAGAGGGAAAAACGTTTTCACCTTCACTCCTCACCTTCCCCTACTTTCCATTCCACCACCTCTTCCAAACGACTAGAGAAGCCAAACATATACAAGAGATAACATAGAGATAACATATACCTTTCACCACCTTGAAATTACAGTCAACTTTATACAAAGCCCAATTAATTTGACTTTTTAAGAAACTCAACGGTTATTAGGACTGAAACAATTAAGAAACAGTTAATTAACTACAGCCACCACCTTAACTACATTCATAGTCATACTGTCTTTTAGTCATAAGCCATTCATTGAAGAAATATTATCTTATTTAAATAATATGGCCATTCAACTCAACAAACACATACTTTTTACTTTACACAAACCCATTTTCTGATATAATTATTTTAATGGATATAACAAATATTAGCCCTAGGAATAACAGAAAGGGGTAAATATTCACCTTCATTCTCCAATTCGTAAAAACAGTGAGTTAAGAAAGACGTAAGCAATTACCGAGGGTGTGGAGTGGGTAGCTATGTTTGGGGGTATTAAAACGTTCAACATACAGGGAACACTCCAAGAAAAAATAGTTTTGTGCCTCGTTAAGTTGAAGCAGAACAAGACATTCTCTCCACTGGCAGTACTCTTAACTCAGTACTCTGGCTTAATTCTATCACAGAGCTCGTCATTTCAAAACTCACTGATCCAATCTTACCAATTACTACGTGTTGCCCTCGTCGCCGGTGGCCGGTCCCAAGGTCTGTAGACGTAGGGTGGAGTGAAAAAACTGATTTTCGTCGGACGAACTTCATATCGGTGGCAAAAGTTGTATTTTGGGCCGCATATTAGCTGTGTACAATTTTATCGATTTCAATTAATATCTTCATTCCGCGCAACGGCCTTGAAGTTTCGGCATTTTCGCGCAAATAATCGTGTATGGCGGGTTGCATTCTTCCATCCCCCAACACGTGTCCGGGAGATAATGGTGGCTATTGAAAGCTGTAGTATTGTTTAACTTCACATTTATTCGTATATGTTATTTGAGATAGAATTTGTAGCAACTAATAGGCTATAAAAATGATTGAAATAGCGTAATTTTTAGCTTGAAAGACGATGCAGTCTGGTATATTGGGCTGTTGTGAATACATACAATTTGAAGCTCTATGATGATTAATTTATTTGGTTACTTTGTTAACAATATACATTGTGCAGTTCTTGCTTCCTCATTGTTGCTATGTATTTCTTGGTCAACAGTGTCTCATGGTCAGTCTATCCCCTTTCTATACTTTCGCAGTTGTTTGCGTTCATCAGTTGCCGGTTGCGAATTTGTGTTATGTTTGATGAGTGCAAGTATCTTTATGATGGCGAAAACAAGGAAGCAAGTGGAATGCCCGATATTAGGAAGTCCACATCCATTAATCTTCACTGCATTGCAAACTCACATCAATGTTCTACAGCATTATATCTGGGTTAGCCAGGAAAAAGAAATAAACGGCGAGTGCAAGCCAAAACATAACATTCCATATGAAGAGGTTTGTACCAAAGTTGATGAAATATGGAAGCGTGCGTCAATACCCAGTTTGTCGTTGCATATCTTCAAGATGATAAAAAGTGACCACGATACTTTGCAAATACTAAGAACATCGTGTAGGAGTAGACTTGGAGTAGAACATTTTCGGAAGAAAGTTGAAGATTTCATGGCAGAAGGAGAGCGTCTCTTTGATATAGCCTCCTGTAAATGCATGGATTATAATGCGTGTAGTGGTAAAAAAGATCGGAAAATTCCCGTGGCGGAACAAAAATGTTTATTTGATTGAAGTGATCGACGTATGGTCATGGGACACGTTGATTGTAATATGACTTTTTCTTTAAAGTCTTTACGAAAGTGAAGTATCAAAAGGGATAAACTAGAAGCAAAAAAGACAAGATGTTCTAAGGATGAGAGCTACACAAGAAGCCTCTCTTTCGAGACAGTTTTAGGAAAAGCGAAAGAAGGAAAACTCCGACCATCAAATATCAGCAACCAGTCAAAGGTCGAACTGTCAAATTTTTCTAGGGTGTGTGATCGACAAGGAATTTACGACAGGCTTGCGGCCGCTCTTGCTACCGCTATTTAGAGGACGCGGGTAGTAGCCAAAGGGCGGGAGATTTAGTCATAATTGATATGAGCAATATTCGAAGGGAGCAGCGGAAATATATAGCAGAACTCAAAAAGCAAGAGAACTACAAACTCGTCGGGATATATTTCGATGGACGAAAAGACAAAACGCATGCATACACCGTTTGACTATAATGGAGGAGCATATTACCTTAATTATAGAGCCAGGTGAAACTTTTCTTGGGCATTCAACTCTCAAGTCCGGCGGAAGATATTAAACACTCGGTTTTGGAACTATTCATAATGAAAAATCTGGATCAATCCCAAATTAAAGCAATTTGTTGTGTTGACACTGTGCCCAACACATGACATAAAAGGGGAGTAATAACACGCCTAGAACTTGAGATGGGGCGCCCATTGCAATGGGTGATATGCCTGTTGCATTTCAACGAGCTTCCTTTGCGCTATATCATCGCATATCTTGACGGAACTTCTGCAGGCTCTCGAAAATACTCTGGGTCCACAGGCAAACGATTGCTTAACTATGTAAAACTTCCAGTCGTAATATTTGAGCCAGTGTATTTTTACTTTCATCCTATTGATCAAAAATGCCTCTCCAGCGTCCAGAAATATCTCTTAGAGATATGCAGAGCAATTTCTGATGGGGTTATTCCTTCAAGTTTAGCTGTGCGGAGCCCTGGAGCATTATCTGATGCACGATGGTTAACAGCAGCAAACCGGGTATTCAGACTTGATGTGGGCACATCAGGTCCAAATTCCACACTACGCAAGATTTTTAGCTTTATAATGTTGGTTTATGCTCCAATGTGGTTCCCTATTAAGTGCAAGAATCATCCTATGAAGACATCAATAAATTTCCCCCTCTAATTTACTACTGCCTGGAGTTGTACAGAAAAGTATGTTTTCCTATTCATATAGGACTCTGGATCTTCTTCCGGTCTATCGATTCTCACATGGGATCCATCCATCAAACCTGAATTTTGAGTGAAAGTAGAAGTATTGACTGCTTTGAAATTGCAATCAGGCAAATTTATAACTTTTAATCAGTAGCGATTACCAATTATGTCAGTAAATCCTTTCCTGTTTGAATAATGCTCCTTTGTCACATTTTTATCCCTGTCTGTGGGATTCTTAATGATCATAGGAGCCATTCCAAATATAAAGCCAGTCATTCTTTTAATGACAGAGTACAAAGCACTCAAGCTCAAATTGAACCGGTCTGCCACATCCCGATAGCCAGCAGCCTCATGTCCAACAAACCACAAGAATGCCAACATATGTTTTTGAGGACTGACTGGCTAAAAATCTCCATGACCTACAGTGAAAATATATAAATAACCATAATATAAATCCCCAAGAATTTCCCAGGTATTACAAATGAAAATAGAAAAAGCAAACTACAACCTCGTAAAGTTGTAAAATCGGGTGACATTTGAAATTTCCCAATTGAATCTTGCACTATTCCGGGTTTTAATCGGAAATGCCTCACAAACTCACTGTCAATATAGAGAGGTATTATATTTTCTATGTAGCCTGGGACGGCATAGTGCGTCTCCTGGCGTTCAATAACATTGAAGACAGCGTAAATTTGCTGTAAAATACCTGAGAAAATACAGGGAATATAATGGAGATAAGCTATCATGAAAATGACATCACGAATATAAGAAGACAAATAGAAGGTATAGTAACTTGAAACCAAGGTTAAAGAAAGTGTGAGCAACGTTCTACTCCACAACATTTACTTGGTAAATAGTTAAAAAGGAATTGTTGCACGCTAAAATGGCCTTCGCTAATTACAGTCTTAAGCCTAGTTATAAGTTAGTCATTCATGGAAAAATAGGAACGTGTTAGGCATAATGAAAACATACAGACGTCTTCATATATACATATCTCTTGGTTGGTCTCTATACGTCCTGGTTATACGTCTCTCTTGGTTGTTATAAGTACCTAATTTATTGAGAATTTCATGCGTATTTAAAACATCGAAGTTTAAAGAGATAACATATGCCATATCTGAACTGCATAAATATGAACCTCAAGAAAACACAAAAGAAAATATATAGTCCGGATGCAATTGATAAATGGGCGCCAGTGAACGTCACCACTTTCAGATTTATAAATAAACAGTTTTGGATTTTAAATCATAGGGACCATGATCGCCAAGCTTTACCTCGATGTTTACTGATAGTCTACACACGAAAAGCAAAGTGATCGTACCGAATTACAGTAAAATCTTTCTTTATCACTGTGTTTGGCCCGATCACGCACCCAGCTGAATCAACCCGGAAAAATCGCAATATTAAATGGATTGACACATAATTTTTCTACCTCTCTCCTGTGGCTGAACTAACGCTGGTAAAACATATTGAATATCATATTCAACTGAAGAATCCTCCTGAAGCCCTTGGAGCAGATTTCTTAAAATTATATTACGCGCAATCTTTTCCGCAAAAGAGTTCGCGTCGTATGAGTTGAACCTTTCTGCCCTCTTCTGTTCGCTCTTGGCCCCTCGGGTGCACATGTCGCAGATGGAGCAAGCGACGCGAACAAAGCTAAAGTTATTGAACGTTCCTGCAACACTTATTGAATGGTTGCTAGGGCTTATGAGTCTCATAAGTTTATTGAATACATATGTGTCGTTCCTGCAACCGGCCATTGTGGGGTAGAAGTGAGCACGAGCAAGTGAGAAATTGGTAAAGGTGAGCTTGCGTCTCGCACTTTTTTTTGAAAAACGTAGGAAACTGACGAAATTGAATGTGATACCTAGGAGTAGCGGAAGAATGCGCGTTTGTAAAAAGGTAAGAATCATACCCGTGTGACTAGTAGTTTTTGAGATATTAACGTTTGAAAATGACCAATTTAGCGATATTTTCGTCAGTTTTCGACGCCATATTTGGAGGTTTTACGAACATCCGGTAGGGGGATAATACTAATTTCCCTTCTATAAAATGCCCTACCCCACCCCCCTACGCAACCCACCCCAACCAATCCCCCTCGCACATTGGTGATTATTGGTGGGCATTGGAGTGTATGGGTGCTTTCCAATTAGGCGACTCCCAGCGACTCATGCGTCGCTTGGAGGCAACTTGTGTCGACTTCCACTTCGGCTAATTGGAAAGCAGATATCCATGCGCAGGAGTCGATGCGCAGTCGCAATTGTTTGAAATGTGACGATCGGGACTATATAGCGGGACGATCAAGCATAATAAAAAGGTAATCTTTTTGTTTTCTTTTATAGAGAATCTCTACTTAGACAGAAACTGCAACAGTGACTTATTATTAATATTAAATGATTGGAGCATTAATTATATGCAATATCCGCCAAGATTTAGCGCATTATTTAAAAAATAACAATAATTCATTCTTCTGAAGTCGTACACACGTTAGCCATTTTAAGAGAGTTCGCTTGTTACATTTTCTGTAAAATCTGTGAGAAGTTCATATTTTTACATGGTATTTTTAAGTTTTGTATAGTTTCTTGAATAATATTTTTAGAATGGAAGTTTTACACTACAGTTATTTCAGATGAATATGGAAGAAGTACTTGGATTCGCATTGCAACAGGAAGGTAGTAGTAGTAGCAGCAGCAGCGATGATGATTTAATAAGCAGCAGTAGCGAATCTAGTTCATCTGATAATATGCAGTTTTCTGAAGAGGAAATGTATGAAGAAGATATATTGTTCCCTTTGCTGCAAATGTTGATGAATGGGCGACGAAAACAACGCGTCCAAAATTTCATTCAGACGGTGCAAGCCAAGAGTGATTCAGAATTTAGAGATGATTTTCGGCTCCATCGAAAAGTTGCATATATTTTGATAGGTAAATATATGATAAGAGTTTGTTTGACATTAATGTTATCTGAAACTGACTTGGTGAAATTTATTAATTTAGAAAGATTTTTTTTTTATAATTTGGAACAGAATATTATTGTTCTATTATGACTGGTTATAACAAGCAAGGTTTACTATGATGAATAGCTAAAAAATCAGTGATGATAAAGTAATCATAAAGTTATGCAAACTTAAGTAAAGTGTTTTTTATCCTTTAACTATTTTTTTAAGTGTTATAAGTTATTGTGAATAGCGATAATTGAAACTGATTGCTTTGTATTCCCTTTTTTTTGTCAGAATCTCTGGAAGAAAGTGGTCTTATCCCAACCCATGGGTTTGGTGTAGTGAAAAAGTCATCGGAATTAAGTTTACTGATGACTCTATGGTTTTTAGCTAACAAGGAGCCTCACCGAACCCTATCAAATTTATTTGATTTATCTATTTCTTCGGTATCACGTATTGTGCGTCGTGTGATGCAATGGTTGATGACTCTTGTGCCCGAATTCATCACATGGCCTGAAGGGGATGATTGTAAAAGAATATCCGATAGATTTGAGCTAATGGCGGGCATCCCAGGGTGCATTGGAGCCATCGATGGGTCTCACATAAATATTATACAGCCGAAAGATGTAGGAAGGGAGTACTTCAATAGGAAACAGAATTACTCTATTGTATTGCAAGCTGTTACCGACTGTAATATGCGTTTCACCAACATCTACTGTGGAGATCCGGGATCATACCATGATGTTCGCGTATTGAGGAGGTCTGAACTGTTTCGCCAAGCTGAACAAAACTTGGAACATATTTTCCCCAATTGTACGTTCCTTCTGGGAGATAAAGGGTACAATGGAGTTGGGAAGAAGTGGATAGTTTGTCCATTCAGGGATAATGGAAATATAACTCAAGAACAGGGGGAATTTAATAGACGGGTGTCATCTACGAGAGTTGTGGTCGAAAGGGCTTTCGGGATTTTGAAGGGAAGATTCAGATATCTTCAAAAGATGCAGTTACAATGCATTCCTTTCATTGTGCAGGTAGTTGTTGGATGTTGTGTTTTACACAACATTTGTCTGGAAAATGGTGATGTTGGAGAAGATTTTCTTGAGCAGGCTGATCCAAGGGAATTAGATGATAATTCTTCAGATGAAGCAGATGATGAAGTGAGGGGCGTTTTTGCCAGACATTTAGACAACCGCCGTGATGCTTTGTTTCGTACTATGTACAATGCATAACCTTAAATACACTTTGGTATTGTTCGATTCTCAATAGGAAAGAAACTTAAAAATAATTTTAATCAGTTATAATTTTAGGGGTTAGGCCGTAATTCACCACCTATAGTCACGGAATTTGAATTGTGAAATGGGAGATGTTAATAATTATAAGTAATGTAGAGTTACTACATTCAAACGAATTTTATTTTATTTATTACCGAATACCGTCAAAAATTAATATTTTGAAAATTGATTTAAGAAAAGATAGACCGATTTCCAATTAAACTCCTGATGAGTTCGCATTTTTCTCGCTCAATGGCCATCTTATCTCTATGCATTTCAGCACTCTTATTCATCTTCATCTCCTGCAGCAGAACCTGTTTTTTCTTCAACTCCAATTTTGCCTTCTTTATTTCATGCTCCTCCTGCTTTCGCGTAGCCTCGCTCTCTTCCAGTTGTCTCCTTGTGTTGATCCTGTCGTGTAGAAGCTTAAGATGTTCAACCCACTGCTTTTCAAGCTCTAATTTTGATCGAGCGAGGTTGGACCCAGTGCCATTAACTTTCCTCAACCTTTTTTTTAAAGACACCATTCCGTTTGCCTCCGCTAGAGGTTCTTCCACTTGCGGCACATGGCGCAAAGGTAGTCCACTGGTCGATGGCCCCAAATTACTCTCTTCTGCCCTTTTGATTGAATATGGTATGTTTTCTGTGGTGCTGTTATTCAACATAGAATTAAAGCAGCACTCTGTAGTGGTTCCCCCGGATTTATCCCCCAATATTTCCCACAACCTCTCTTCGAACTCATCCAATGGCTTAGGATTATTACCACTGGCTCTGTTGTGGTCCTTAGATTTACTTAATGATTTTTTTAATGCAGAGAATTTCCATCTCACTTGGTCACCACTCAGCTAAATAGGAATATTTATGGGGGAGAAAAAGATGGGAGAGTGAAAAGTCTTATAATATATTTTCCAGCCATTGTTCACACTAATTAGTATTCCAATTTAAAATATGTACTTACTCTGGCTTCCATCATTTGCATTTCATTTAATTCATCGGCAATATCCTGCCAAAACCTCTTATTTTTTTTGGTGCAGTCCAAATTGATGTCTTTCGCCTCATAGGCTGTTAGCAGAGCTAAAACTGATTTCCTATTCCAAGTAATCTTTGAGTCAATTACGGCCTGTTGCTTGGCATAGGAAGAATGGTTGGTTGAAGGAACTGGAGATTGAGTGTGAAGAGAAACAGGAGGCTGAGTTGGAGGAGATGTGAAGCTATTAGATGACTGGCTTGGAGGTGATTTTGGTACTTTTGTTTCGCTGTCAACTTTTGAAAACTGCTGCGTTGCTTCACCGACATCATAGTTTTTTTTCAAGTCAGCATGGTTCTTTATTTCCTTTACTACATATTTCCCAGTTGCCAGAAGAGCCTTCAGCTCTTCTTTGGTTATTTTCTGCAATTGTATTTGATTTAAGTGTAGAATATTAATGACAGTTTGAACTCCCTTGTCACTTCCAAAATTATGTTTTAGTATTATCAAAGGAAAAATTATAATTATGCATTTACTTCGTAAATTAGAAATAAGCTATTGAAATTGGCAAAAGTTGCATACCTTCATTTCACCGTTCATTGCGCAACAGGATAATACCCAATTATCACAACCGAATTAAAAAAATAATTCTTCACCCTAGTTGCCGCGTTAGGTATCTTTTAGGTTTCGTTTGCGTCTGAAACCAATCGCCATGGTACTATTAAAAATCAATAAATTTGTTTTTATTTGTTGTCGATTTACTTATCAATTTTAAATGTAACTTGTGAATTTAATGTTTCCTACACACACATTTGATTTGACAACTTCCAATGCCCCTGAAATCTGTATAAAAAAGAAGAATTTACACATAAAATAAAGATGAGGTGTCTGAAGAAGTTCCAATTATTAAAATGTTGATGCTGCCTACTCTTTAAGTTATTTAAATATTAATCCTGCTTTCTCTTGAAGTTGGTGGTTTTTTTAATACCATATAAGCACAAACTATGGATTCTTAAATTTAACTTTAACATGGTGTTAACGCGGATTTTAACTTGGTACACTTTTCACTATAAGTTCTACAAAATAGGTTTGGATATTAATTTTATTTGGTTTACAATGCAAAGAATAAAATGTATGCTGCTGGTTTAATCGAAGAGATTCTCACGTCGAAAATAGTTTTAAAGATTTTTTAGATACATTTAATGCTCATGAGTCATGCACGTTTATTTAATATAACGTAAGTTGTCATAAATAATAATGATAATACACAAATATTTAATTCTGCTGCTAATTTTTGTTGTTATTGCCTATACATTTTCCTGAATATATTTGAATAAATGCTTATTCGTAAAGGAAACCAGACTAGGTCTTTCTTAGTTAAAATAAGTGCATAATTAATATGCATTTACGTGATACTTCGCATAACTGGCGCAACCTTTGTGGTGAATTGTTCTGACGTAATGTGTCCCAATTGACCGGAATCTACTCTACTTTGAACCATGACAATGGCAAACTCTCCTTTTCCAGCGAGTCGTTTTGAGTCAACACGCGTCAGCGACTCCCAGCGACACGGAACAATTGGAAAGCAGAAAAGTCGCTCGGAGTCGACACAAGTCGACTTGCGTCGTTAATTGGAAAGCACCCTATATATGGTAGAGAACCAACTGCTCGATCGCTGCCCCACCCTCAGTGGATATGAGGAAATGGCATTTTTTCACAAGATGGCGGACTGGAAAAAACGCACTTCTCAGGTTTGAAAGTTTCCCATTCCTAAAGTAGTTGATGCATTGTTGTGTTGAAAGTATTATACAAATTTGGAAGGTTTGCATAATATGTGAGGTGAATTTGGTTTCGATATCTCTGTTTGAAATGGGTGAAAATCGCGAAAACGAGTGCGAGACGGAAGCTCACCTTTACCCCACTAATTATTGTGGATATCCACATAAAATATAGTGGATGTCTACCAAGATTTGTGGACATCCATCGAACAGGTAGTGGATGTCCACCATATATTAGTGGATCCCCTTCCACAGAATGTGGATGTCCACTTTTTTAGTGGATCCTTGGAAATATCCACTAACCTAAGTAACTAATATCCACATTTGTAATGGATGCTTTGGCGTATCCACAAGCAAAAGTTGTGGATGTTCACATTATAGTGGTTATCCACAAAACATATAGTGGTTCTTCACAAGGTATTGATGATTGACAAGGCACAAGATTGACACTTACACATAATGTGGATATCCACATATTTAGTGGATCCATTGACACCCGCCAACCGTAATGGATGCCCATATTTTAGTGGATTTGATAACTTTCTAACTACATAAATAGCTGATTTCATTTACTGACAACCATGCCACAACTGTAGTCTAAATATTTAGATGAAAGGGAATATTTTATCAGACTTACTAAATTGCACGAAGAGGGTTAAAAACCCCCAAAAAATCCATAGAAAGGACCTAATTGTATAGTAATACATTGGCACTAGTCTCCCATAGCTGCTGAGATAAATTACCTTTTCCTTCACCCAATACAGATAAATACATTTGAGATTGAATAGCATTGCCAAAACTAGACTAAGAATCAAGCATCAATTTGCAATTCAATATGAGAAATTGGAAACAAATGAGACAATAGATAAGCAGTAGAATTCATTTAATTACTGATTAATGACCGTCATTCAGGCAATTCTGCTGAGACATACATATTACGTCCACTTCTAATGAGTACAATGACAATATTTATGGACTAAAAAAAAGACAGCGATAAAAATCAGGGGAAAATATCAGAAGAAAGGGGAATGTTTGTACAATGAATGAGTAAATAGTTTTAATTGGATGTGCTATTTTATATGAATGGTGCACTATACTAGTATAATGTTAATAACTAATCTCTCTCATATATATTAGGCATATCACATTCATAAGTAGTTGTTTCCAAATTAATAAGTACACATTTTTTATCTATTGAATCAAATGGTAATACAATCAATGAATCACACATGTTTGTAGCACAAGTTTTTATGTGAGGAGCTAAATGTCCACTTCGAGAAATTCTCACGGGTCGCACAAGAGCCCAAAGGGTATTTGATCCATGAACAACTAATTTCTCAATGTAACCATAACCATTACTGGTCAAAGAAACATATGTATCAGGGAATCTCTTCGATTTTTTATACGCCTTGCTGTAATATACTACATTTTTTCGTAAAACTCGATTATAATAACAATCTTGCCATCATTTAGATCGTGGCATTCAAGAAAGTCTCTTCTTCCTCAATAGTTGATTTTTCGACAACTTCAATGCCAAGAGCGGTAGTCTCATTGAACTGCTTGCTCTTTCTAAGATCAGCAAATGTAAGAGTCTCACTGCAATAATCAAGGACTCTCTCACTGACCAAGTGCTGACTAATTAAATGGGATGCAAATTGAACAGTAGCATATTTATGACATATGTGTGTTGTAACACCCCTGGTTCCCTTGACTAGTTTCAAAAGATGGCCATTGGAAGACTCGAAAGGAAATGTTGAGTACACCCAAAGTGGTCCCCACTGGGACACCATATGAGTAAAATGTGTGCATAAGTGCATGTTATACGTCATATTTTCATCCCCATACAGTTTATTATATCCCAAAACGAAGCGACTGAGTAAATATTTAGCATTCAAAAGCTCATCCTGTGAAATTGAATCCCTAAGAAGAGTGAACATTCCAGCCACCAGCAACTTCAAATTATTAAAATATTTTTGAGGCAGAAAACCTATACAGGGCAAGCAATAGTAAAGAAGGAAACTCCTCCACTCTTGGCATTTCCAGTGAGCCCCCTGCGCTACCGACTGAGGACATCTTGAAAAATTTGGGGGTGGAGTGATTGCCATGAGGCGCAAATCAATAATTATTATATATAATTAAACTAAACTAAAATTATATATATATATATATATATAATTGAACTATCTTTTATATAATAGTTTTTACCATGAGAATTGGAATCGAAGATCAAGTTTGTTACCTTGGATGCAACTCCTGCTAATATAGCATGCATATAATAAATTACAAACCCATCTAAAATATGAAATGCTGGGACACTAAGTAGGGGACTAATTCCTTTCAAACCAAGAGTTAAATCATATGAATTATTTTTATTCTTGGTAGATATTTTCTGCTGCATTTCATGAGCTTCCAACATACCATCATGAGTTCGGGAAGGATAAGTTTTGAATGCTGTGAACTTTTTCCTGCAGAATTTTTTGTTGGAGTATTAGGATGTAGACAGTATCCACAACCAAAACGGCCGTTGAACTGCTTTATGTTCTGTAGCTTAGGTTTTGCCACAGTCAACTGAGCAAGTTATAGCAAAGACTGGACATTTAACAATGTTCCCATCTAGCTTCATTCTTACAACACCATAGTAGTGGTATGTTTATTAGGTGCGTCAACAGCTAAGGTCATTTTGCACTTCGCGCAACCTAATTCATGCCAATAGAACATTTAGGAAGTAAAATTCAATATTTATTCACTAAGAATTAACATTTTAAATACCAGAGAAGCAATAACATAAATCATGTTTCCAATTTAAACATTAGATTTTAAGGTGCCTGAAATATGTCAATATATTTTAGGAATTTGACTACGCGACCGACGGCGATAGGGTTGTTGCCAAGAACTTGTTCTATCCCACCACTGATGTCATATCTTTCGCGAAGAGCCCTTTCACAATCCGTCAATATGTGTCTCACACTCAATGGGCAGTCGCATTCATCACAGCGAGGTGGAATCTTCTATTCGGTGAAGAGGTATGAGTGGGTCAGGGCACAGTGCCCTATTCTCAGTCGCGTGATGACAACTTTCTCCCTACGACAGCTCCTGACGGAAGAGGCCCACGCCTGCGTATCTGCTTTTAAGCAGCGCAATTTATTTTCCATTTGGCTCCTCCACGAGTCCTTCCACCTCTGTGCACATATATTTTTTAGGGTACACTTTAGGTCCTCTGCCGGTACCAGGAAAGAAAAGGCTTCGAGGTCGTTCAGGGCCTCCTTCGCCGCTGAGTCAGCCTTCTCGTTTCCGTCTATTCCCACATGCCCAGGAACCCATGAAAAGCTTACTCTTATTCCGTTTTTATTAAGAGAAAGAAGGGCATTGTGATAGGACTGAGTGGGGAAAAGTCGGAAAGTGCTTTCAATGCACTAGAAGTCTGTGCAGATTATAAAAGACTTATTACAGCCATGCATGCTGTAGATAGCCATCGTTATAGCGAACAGTTCCGCTGTGTAAACACTACACAGCGGACTGAGCTTCGCTTTCACGACTCCGTGATTAGGGGAGTATACTGCGCACGCACAGGCTGAATTGGACTTGGATCCATCCGTATATATAGGGATGGTATCTGTTGATGGCGATTGCAAAGAGAGTGACACATTAAACGGAGCCCTGGGGCAATCCGTTTTCCTGGGTGTAAAACTGTGACAGACTTTTCCCCACTCTCACTTTAAATACCCGGTCCGTTAAGAAGTTTTTAATAAAAATGGGTAAGTTACCCCTAAAACTCCAACTGTGCACCGTCTTTAAAATTTTGTGCCGCCAGACCCTATCATATACCTTCCTAAGATCGAAGAAGACAGTGACGACATGTTGGCGCAAAAGAAAGACTTCCTGGATGAAATTATCCGCTCGGACGAGATGGTCAATTGCCGATCTTCCCCGTAGAAAACCACACTAAATGTTAGCAATTAGGTTCCGCCGCTCCAACCACCAAACGAGCCGGCGATTGACCATTCTTTCCATGACCTTGCACAGGCAGCTGGTAAGAGAGATGGGTCTATAATTGTTAGCATTAATCCTTTCCTTTCCTGGCTTTGGAATAGGGACTATTGCAGACTCCCGCCAGGATTGTGGGACAGTACCCTCTGCCCAGAGTTGGTTGAGGGTGTAGAGGACTTCCAACAATGCGGCCCCGGGAAGGTTCCGAATGAACGCATTGTGGACGCCATCCATTCCTGGGGAGGAGTCCCGGGAGTTTGCAATTGCGGAGGTCAGCTCCCACATATTGAAGCCTTCATTGTAGGCAGCAATAGGACGCTTACCATTAAAATTAAAATTCAGAGCGGCAGCCTCGGATCGCTCTTTAATCGCTCTGAACCCTGCAAAATAGTTGGCGTTACTGCAGGTCTTCGCGAGTAAATTACCAAACATTTCACATATTTCCGGGTGGGTGGTCACCATCCGGTCATCGACCTTCAATATCGAAGCGCCGCGGCCTTGTCGGCCGTTTCAATCAATAGTGTGCCGTCTTGCAGCTTCTTTGCAGATATTATATCACCAGTTACGGCGGACGAGAGGACTCTACGAATGAGAAAGGGAGACACCTTTGTAAGGGTCTCACCTTCCTTTGTACTTCTCATAATGAGATACCGCCTACAGGCGTTCTTCACATTTTCTCCCCCGACCGTTTCCGGACGGAATTTATTGGGTGGAGGAAGGTCGTCTTGGTCCATTGCCGTAAGAAATTCATCCCCTGGGCTCCCCGCCCACCACGGAGCCACATATTTTGGACGCCACACCGCAAACCGGTGTGGTCGTCAGGACTACCCAAGGGATATAGCACTATTGTTTAAGAGGCCAGCTTCGGGTCAGGCCTCCAGTGCATGGGCCCTCCAAACCCATGTACCTTTGGCCGCCCTACACAGACCCCCGTCACTCCAGCACTCGCCATCGAAACATGTCGATAAGCCGATTGATCAAGACTGGCTAGATCTTGACCGCCCGTTTACAGGGGACCCAGGGCCGAAGTGGGGTATTGAACCCCGCTCCCCGTCACTCCAGCACTCGCCATCGAAACATGTCGATAAGCCGATTGATCAAGACTGGCTAGATCTTGACCACCCGTTTACAGGGGACCCAGGGCCGAAGTGGGGTTCAATACCCCACTTCGGCCCTGGCCGGGTGTCGGATGCCCATACTGGGTATCCTACACCCGGCTGGGTGCCGGAGAACTCTCCCACCAGGATCCCCTTTTCCCCCTTACGGGTCTCCGCACACGGCCAACATGCGGGTGGATCGCAAGCCAGCTGGCATAGCCGCACACAGACAATGGACCCACAAAACTGTCCGGACGCATCCGTATGCTGCCTGGGGGTTTGTTTTCGGGGTATACCTCCCCACCTTTTTAGTTGCCTTTTACGACAAGCAGGGATACTGCGGGAGTATTCTCCATCCCCCTACCCGCAGGGGTATTACAACACCATTCACGGCCAAATCCTGTAACTCTTGTATGAAAGGAGTTAAAAATAGCGACATTGGAGGAGCTGATTTACCGAGCCAGATACCACCCAGTAAAATATTTTGAATTAGAAACCTTTCCTCTGGAACAATATCATTTATATAAAACTGAAGGGGCCATATGGCACCTCGACCACAATTCCACACTGGAACACCATCAACATTAAATGTGATAGTTAAACTGTTCTCATTTTCTAATGGGTTTCCTGATTAGCAAAGCCACTGCTATAGCTTACCCCCTGTAATATCATTAAGTCTATCAAAAACCCTATTCTTTCGGGGCATTAAATTAACTTCACCCCTAAAAAGTTCCTCAATTTGCTGCCTAAAAGGAATGGTTATGAAAAGATTCCCTAATTATAAATTAATATTATACTCTTTGTCACAATCATCACATTTGACCAGTCCACCTTCAAAGGAACTTCTTTTACCCATGTACTCATAACATAAGGGGCAATAAACGTGAAAAACCAAATGGGCACGAGGTGCAAACAGCATGTTGAAGTAATACTTTGAAGTAGGAATGACATTCTCCCCAAGCAGAGCATTTATAAACTTCAATAAGTCCTCAACTAAAGGTCCTGTCATACCATGACGCATAACGATATGTAATACCATCTGGAAAGCCTCAGACTTAGTTGTTTTCATAGTTGGTGATAAAGGTTCATCCCACATAATAAGTCCTTCTTCCTTTATATTATGAGAAAGCCCATCATCTGGCACCGAATGATATTGCGGGAGACTGCCTTTTGCAACTGGTAGTTCATTAACTGCTATGGTACATTTTGCGCAGATACAAACTCCAAGGCATGGTGATTGGTGAGCCATCATCAAGATCATTCAATGTAGCAACCTGGTCATCAATCTTTGTAAGTGCTATAATTGGAGTTTCTTCTAAAGTATTCATGTTTTCCTCGACTTTCTCATTTTGACATGGACCTGTGTAATAAATGTATCTTAAAGGGCTCAGAAGAGAGGTTACCACCCTTAAAATTACAATGTGTAGAGTGATTGAGTAGAAAAATAGACCAAATTATTAAATTTTTCATTATTGTGTGGACACTAACTTTTTCTGCTAGTAGAACTATGAATTTTATCCATTTGCGACTGCTTCGTCTGCCGGGGAATGTTGTACGGTTGACTAGGCTCCAAATAAGTATCGACCCCGTTTTTCCCTTTCTTCTGGAGCAATTGATGGTTATCTTCCATCGGTATTTTGACAACAATCGATGACGATATTGTCCGTCGAAAATAAACTTCGATAAAATGTTATACTAACATATTTCCGCCGGAAAACCATGGGGTTAGATACTCTTTTTCCACATAAAATCGCTTTCCTATTACGTTCTGCTGGTTGTGGCCGTTGCTAATCAAATTCGAGTAGACGCGCGATAATATGGTGATCACGTGACGCAAAATCGTAACCTAGTAACCAATGAAGGCGACCAATAGCAAAGAACAGTGGCGAGACAAATAAACCGTTTAACCTGCGTTAGATAACGGCTATTTGTTTCTGGTATTCATTCATTGGAACATAAGAACCCGGATAAGAATAAAACGCAAAGCCATGGCGTGTTTCGCATACGTGACGTATGGAAGAGATGGTAAAAAGGCTATAGTTCCAACACCTCACATAAAAGATCCCCAGTAGCAGAGTTGGTCGCCGCAACGTTGCAGCGACGTAACAAAGGCTGTCCTAAGTTTGGTGTCACAATGGTCCGTCGCAGGAAAGTTGCGGACACGCCACATTTTGACCGTCAATTTGTGACCGACCTGCAACCAATTATCAACTTTAGTCGGTCCGATATTTTATTTATTTGAAAAAATCTTGTTTATTCTTAATAATATTGCATTTATATTCGTACTATGGTGTAATATAGATTTCAAATAATTAATGCCTGAAAACTGTTATCGTGATGTACCTAATGGTATTTCCTCAAACTGTCACGGAATTGCCATTTATAATAATTAGTTCTCGAAGTCACTTTAACGCATGGAAGTGGCCAGATATATAGCCGATATACTTCGTAGACGCCGATACTTCACTTCAGGTGCGAGGTAATGCGCGTAGAACCGTAGGGTAGCTGAATATCGAGATATATACCTCGTTAGGTTGATACTAGGTAGGTTAAATAAAACATTACCACACATAACGCGTAATAGTATATTCATAGTATATAAATGAAAATATTATTATTTTTATTTTGAGAAAGCAGGGAGGAATAGTGGTCTGGGGCACTGTTTCAATTTCTTCCCATTTCCAGACCACCTACAGACCTGTAACCCGAGCCAGGTTCCAGACCTATTCCAGATTAGTTACAGACCAAATATTTTGGGATGTCTTTGGGCATTTGGGGTACCAAAGGTCAATGTTCACAATTTTCCTATCGGAGGGGTTTATGCAAGCGTTTGAACAGAAGAAAGAACCATGTAAGGCAGCCCAAACGTTTGATTAGCTAATCGTAATGGAGTCTGGTACCCAAGAAAACATTTTTCGGAAGGTCGCAATGTGATGGTCCCGCGACGTTGATTCCCGGAAACTTCGCACGTTGCTGGAACGTCGCAGCGACGTAACCGCCACTCCTGTGACGTTGCGGGACCGTCACACTGGTCGCAATGCGACGTGCCTGCAACGTTGCGGGACCGTCAACTGCTACTGGGGATTTCAATTGTGAACATTGGAATCCAAAAGCACTTTATCGAGTTTTTAAAAGTAGCATGGAGGACGATTCCCCGGAGAAAATGCTTGAACGTGAGTAAAAGATCCCGGAGTACGATAATGTTTGCACCTTGCCCAGTGCAAACGCACCGGGGTATATCTTGGCGACTGTTGCAGTAGTGAAAAGTATTTTTTTCTCTTTATATAACACTTATTACTTGAGTTGGTTAGCAGTTGATTGTTAATGTACAAACGATGGCTCCTTACAATATCACATATCTTCCGAATATTCAGAATATTTCACGAAATCACAGATGATGATATTTAAAAAATGAATTTTGATTACCTCACACAAAACATTTCCTAAATGATATGCTTATTTCATGAAAAAGACTCTCATTCTGCCGTAAAGAAGAGCATGG
The DNA here is from genome assembly GCA_963573305.1 of Pyrrhosoma nymphula. Lineage (NCBI taxonomy): Eukaryota > Metazoa > Arthropoda > Insecta > Odonata > Coenagrionidae > Pyrrhosoma > Pyrrhosoma nymphula. Next base: position 151,118,335 of record OY754329.1, on the reverse strand, counting down.
AGGAGAAAAGAGTCAAAATGCCCACACCGAAGGGGATTGAGGAACCCCATGATAAGAAAAAATCTAAGGTATGATGGATATTTTTTTCTATGCTCAAAGTTTGAAATTTTAATTGACCCTTTACTATCCCTACAGATTATTAAAAATTTTTTAACTTTTCCCAGTGTGATTAATCACCATTTTCTAATCATTACTTATAAATGTGGTACCGAAACCAATATGGATAACAGTTTCATCACTTCATCATTATTTCTTAAAATGCAGCTGGAAAGTCGGCCGACATCAAGTGGAGTTTCAGGCACCCAAAAATATGGCTCCAATAAAAAATTAATAGATGAGACCATATATAACCAGGAGAAGAACATCTTTAACAAAAAACAACCAAAAGATCCCGAGTAGTAGCAGTATTACTTTTTAGGGTGCGTCGACGGCATGGTCATTTTGCACCTCAAACTCAAAATTATAGATATACATTTATATCCGGAGAAGGCAGGTTGCCTGGAAGTTAGATATTCTGCTTATCTATTATTATTTCGAGGTTAAAATCATTGAAGATTGCTAAATTTTATTTATAATTTATTAAAAAGCGCCGTTTCCTTTAGAAATAAAATAGCGCGACCAATTGCATCGGGGTCGTCACCTAGAATGGACCCTAGGTCGCCCCCAATGTTTAGTCGGCTACGCACGTCCCGGTATCTGTCACACTCCGTCAGGATATGCCGAATTCCGAGAGAACAGTCACAGTCATCACACCGGGGTGGAAGTTTCTTTTCAGTGAAGAGAAAGGAGTGGGTCAGAAGGCTGTGCCCTATCCTCATACGGGTGATGACGACCTCCTCTCGGCGGCTCCTCCTGACGGAAGTGGACCACGCTGACGTTACCGGTTTAACTGTGCGCAGTTTATTATTTGAGATAGTTCTCCACGACTCCCTCCACTGCTGAAGAACTGCGCTCTTTAGTGCAAAAGAGCCCGACAATCCAGCGATGAGAGTGATGCATCAAGTGTCAAAGATGATATTTATGTCCCTATCCTGAAATATAGGCAGATAAAAAAGAAACTTAAAGATACTGTACAAGAAATAAATCAGTGTAGAAGGCTAAATTTTCATCTTCAGGAGAATTTTATAGAAGCTGTGAATCACCAGCGCAGCAAGACGCCTATGCCACCAACTTCTCTTGCAACAAAACAAAAAAACACCAACAACATACAGTGAGTGCTTTACACTGATTGGAAGCATTTTTCACAATCCTCATTGAAAATTATTTCATCAATTTCAATAACTATTTCTGAGATTGTTTTTCACTTTGGAAATCCCCTATTACAAGAAATGAACATAATATTGCTCTATGATTGAATAACATCAATTTAAATTGTCACTCTCATTCTCTAGTGCTTTGGGTGTAAATATACTTAATAACAATATAGATGATTAGTAATTATTGTGTAACAGCTTCAAGAACATATTATCACATCGATTGGCAGTCCTTTACTTTCAACTTCAGATACCTCAATAGCAAATAATGAAATTAAGTCACACCCCAGTGCGAGCACAAGCCGTGGGATTCTAAATGTGAGGGAAGTTGAGGTTACACATCTTTAAAGTTCTTTCATAATATTTTGGTATTTAAATATTGCATCATAATGTTTTTGGTTCAAATTCATTTTCTTGAAGGATAGGTTTTCAAGTAATAGTTCCACAAACATCGAACAAGGAAATGCACAAGATAATCTAGCACCACACTGCCCAGATGAGAGTAAAGATGTAAGAGACATTTTTCAACTTCTGAAACATGGTTTTCCACTTTTAGTAAAAATTCGGAACGAAGTTAAAATGCAAAAGGATAGAGAATTCAACGATATCATTCCCATAGAGTTTTCTTTTTTTTCAATAATCATCATGAAATTTTGTCTTTTCTATTCAGAAAATAAGAGCAAAAAGTTAAACTATTATTTTAATCCCAAGTCTTTTCCATTGATCTAGGGGTATTGTTTGTATGAATACCGAAACCTATCTCAGGACATCATGAAAGATTTGTGGGAAATACGGAAGGGCCCACAAGGAGACTCCACGTTCGTCAAGAAAATAGCTGTATTAGCTTGGGGGTCTGTGCACCTAATTAACCACTCAATTAGTGGCAGAGCAGACCCTAGAAGAGAAAGTAAGGAGGTGACAGAAAGCAGGCCTGGCCTAGGCAAGCCAAGGTCTGAGGCGGTTAGAAGTGAGTATCTCTTTCCCCTTACATATTCATCACATATGCCCAAAAATGCCTTTGACGAATCAGGAGTGTTGGATACAAGAGTTCTCACATATTTATTTTCCTTTTAGAACTTTCCATTGAAAGACTGACTAAAGACAATCACCTGATAAAAATGAAAGAGCAAAATTATCAAAGATTAACAGATATATTGGAGAAAAAATCAAAACTTTGAGATTAAATGAAAAATATAACCAAAAATAAAGTTCAACAACAGTTATTTGGAATTCTTTTATTTAACTATATCCTTTTAGAGAGTCTACCTAAGTGTCTGTTGTTGCTAAGAATAAATAAGTGGAATATGGAAGAACTTGCCTTCATTTAACCAATCACCCTGAACGAACACTGACGGACTACGATCTCCAAATGTAAGGTAAATCTTAGATTATAATCACAAATATGTAGTAAGTAATACGAGGCAAGTATTTAGCCGATGTGGCCTAATACACAATTGCCTACATTGCATTTTTCCGGAATAGCAGATAGGCAAAGATAATTAGTTCTAAGGCATAGAGGCAAACGAATATGAACCACTGCGTATAACCTTGGGTTGAACGTCGGCACCGGTTTTCAATTTTACCCAGAAGCGACATGCCCATAACTCATGCCATCGCTCATTAGAAGTACATCAGTAACGATGGCGAAGAAACTTCTTTGGCAGAAACCCGAGCAGTTATCCGCTGAGAAAACGTAAGACTTCTAGTACATAAGAGTACTTCGATGTAATGCACTGATCACTAATTTAATTTCGTCATATTTCGCTACCATTTCCGATGTAATCATCACATTTTTCGTTAAAGATCTTGTAAAAAACGGTGATGATATGTTCACTTCAACCACGGAGTAAACCGCAATCCTTCCTCCTCATCACTCACAATTTGTACCCTAGCTTCCCTGCTACATCTCTCTCCGCAGGTTTGTTGCTCTTACGACCATCATATGATGACCATAATACAACCAACCTCACAACAACACATTTTTTGTTTATGTTTCTTGTGTGAACACATGTTTTTCGACTCATGTTGCCACATTTCCGCTGTAAAGCTCTGAGCTAGGGTTACCAATCGTTATATTTTCTCGACTTTGAAATTTTGGTCTGTGACCCGGATAATGTGAAAGGGCAGCCTTTTTCGGGTATAATTGATGGAATATCCACGTAATTGAAATATTGACAGTTGTTTCACAGTTGACATCATCCCGCAGAATCATTTAATCGGTCTCCGGGTCAAAGTTCTCCAGTTGGCAGCGCTATTTCGGGCTGACCGAGTTTCTCTTGCGCCATGCAACCATACGACCACAGGGCACTGTACTTATGGCTCAACGAGAAATGTGAAAACATCACGTTTGTACACCAATTAAAATAGTTAATCCTAAGAAATATCGATCTCTATTCAAAACAATAACAATGCCGAAATATTGCTGCATGCAGGAAAGTACTGTATTCATACTGCCATTACAGTTTTCCCTTTAATCATGTTTAAATCGTTCATTTTGTGTGGTGTTAGCCACAAATAGCCCATGTATGATGTCATTTTCATTAATTTAAAAATGTGAATCCATTAAAATAAGTGGATCCGCAAATATTTAAGTGGATCCACTAAAATATAAGTGGATGCCGAAATCGCCACTATATGTGGGTCCACCAAATGTGAATCCTCTTAAATTTAGTGGATCCACTAAAATTTAAGTGGATGCCGAAATCGCCACTATTTGTGGATCCACTAATTGTGGATATTTACCCATGGAATAGTATTGTTTAGAATGTTAAATATGCGATAAATCCTAAATTTGGTGACCATCGGACAAAAATTGGCCATTCGATAAAACCAGACTGTTACCGCTATTCTCTGATTCAAGTACGCATAGGCTGATGAGCATTATAGTAATTCTCTTAACATTCTTTGCTTTTTTAACATCCTTGATATCAGATGGGAATGTTTGATGATGAATATTTATTAACTAAAAAGATATATAGTTAAAGGCTCATCCTAATGTGATAATTAAATGTCTTACTTCTGAATGATATTTGACATTGTTTTAAATATCAGAGTTTAAATTTATTACAGCTTACCTTCAGTGAATATGTTCCTTTGCTGGTGGAATTATGTACCAGTATTTTTGAAGCTCGGGTCTGGATATTATAATACTCGGTACTCGGTAGATGGAAATAGTTATTGGCACCTACCGAGTACCAGGAAATACAGCTGCAGTAGCTTCATTAACTGAAGGAGTCAATCGGGGCTTTGATTGTATTAATACGCAAGTAAGTCTGTCATCACATAAGACAGTCCACTTTTAAAGCCTAAAGTTGTATGCTAAAATGTATAGCTACATTATGAACTTTATTTAAAAAGTTTTTAAATTTAAATTAGTTTATTAAATGATGCACACATTTTCTCATAGAGCCTGATAAAATAATGAAAAGAGCTTAATTTAACGCCACTTAGACCGGAAGACGCCCGTTGGAATACGGGCAAAACTGTTGTCTCAAAAAGCAACATACGCGGTGGAAACCCTGAAATGGAGAATCATTCATCCGAACGCCGCGGAAACTTACGATGGAATATGGAACGCTATTTACAAATTCTCTTATTTAACCTTTGTGCGTGGCTTAACAACGAATTTCCAAGAAAATAAGGTACAATGATAAGCTCAATACTCAAATGTTGAAATATGATCGATAGAAGCGAAGTATTGGTGGAGTAGCAAAAGTCAATTGCTATATCTGATGACTTAGCAAAAGCAAGCTTGAGTTTTTTTAATGTACAATAACAAGAAAAACCTTCCACCTACATAAAAAATATGGTATTTCTAATCAAAACATCTTCCATCCACATTCTCTATCTTCCACGTGTCTCCGCCACAAACTTCTTTTCATCTCTGACGGCACTTCTTTGTTCGTCTTCCACGCTACCCACCTCATCCTCTCCGTTCTTCAACAAACCTAAATCTCAAATGCCTCACCCTCTCTCCCTAATGATCACGATTCCGACCCATTTAGTGCCACGCTCCATATTACAGTTTTCACTAATATTTTACTTCTCTCCACAGAGATACATTCAACTTATTTGGTACCCCACAAGCATTGCTTTGTACAAAAATAGTGATTCCAGTACGCTTCAATTCGAACGTCTCCCACTTCAAGCTCACTTTCCAACTGTAAGCATTTCCACTCATCCAACAATTGTCCTTCGGCTATATTCACCGGAACTGATCTAGCTAGAGAAACTATTTCCAAATAATTTCTTTTTGATCTCCTTTTTGAAGGATGCAAGCGTCCCAAGGCCTTGATAATATTTGCATCTTTCAAAGATTTGTTTAAAATATATTTTGCCCCAGCAATATAATTTTTTTGGGCATACTTACGAAAAGCAATTTTATTCAAATATATACATTTTTCGAAATAAAAAGTCACTAATTCTGTAATTATTCCAAGAAAATAATTTTTTTGATGATCTCGAGATCGCTTCCGCTCCGAGTGATTTTTATCTCATCAAATTTAAGCCCAGTACACGACCTTTAAGATGATCCCTATACCAGTGCACACACAGATCCAATCTCTCTCGCTATCCTTATAAATATAAGGACATTCCACGTCAATTCGAAGGACGAGTTTCCCTTGACCACCCTGAATTCAACCAAATTTGCAGGTTGTATTCCATTTTACTTCATTGTTGGTCATGCTAAATTGTTTTGCAAAATATGCAACCGTTGCCTAGCTCCTAGTTACGAGAGTATGATTGAGCTTCCCCCAAATTTTTGTTCGATTTATCCACGATTTCTACGGTCATATGATATATCAAAAAACGAATACTTGTTTGAAAGAGAAAGTAACGGCGCATAATACTATGACGTAATTAACCTAAAAGTTAGCAAAAGGTAGTTTCCTCAAGCCCTCATTTCAATTCGGCTCTATACCTTGGAAGAAAAATAACCTTATTTACCAAATATTTCTCGCGTAGAAACCAGATTGAGAGAAATTTTAAGTCATTGTTCGCCAAAAAAATTTGAATTCCTCCATGAAATGAAAACGTTCGCTGACTGACTGACGTGATCGAGGCGCCACGGCTTGTTTGCGGGAGTAAGTGGAATGACTATTTAGCAGGAACTTATGGATCAACTTTGTTAGTAGTTCAGTTAACCTGCAAGCAAGTCCCGGAGAGCCGAACAACAGCAAGATAGAAAGGTATTTGTCAAAGCATACATGGGAAATCATCCCATCGCTGATGCCATGATGGTGGTAGATTTTTTCTCCAAAAACTAAGACTGCGTGAGCGCTGAGATGAGGACGAGATAAATGGAAAAGTAAGTTTCATTTAATACCTCCAGGGCGCCCATGTCGGAAATATAACTGTGAATTTCATTAAATTGGTTGGGTAATTGCGTACTTATAATAAAGAAGTCATCAGTCATGGAGAAGAACTTATTGCCAATTATTTTTCCCACTCACCTCTGGCCGGTCATCTTACGACGACGCTGCCATTTGATACGTACAGTTCAAGAGAGATCGTATAAATTGCTATGTATGGGCTCCAGTGAGTGAAAGGAGGTAAATGAGGACGACAATGCCGTTGAAAAAGCTCCTTGCAAGGACTGCTCTTCGGTCAAGGGTGATATATTTTGCCTTATTTGTTTCATCCTATCGGGACAAGAGTAATAACCGCTACTTTTGATCATTCATTCATCATTTACAGCCAAATGTCCTGGTGTTTTTATCAATAAGCATTTGACTAAAAAAAGAACTATATTGATAGATCAATTCTTAAATTGTCCAATGATTTCACAATGTAAAATATAAGTCATTTAAAAATGATACAAATTCCCCTGGAGTTCTAATTAAAATATAAAATTAACATTTGCATTGACTTTTCCATGCATGGCTGAAGAACATAAGGATTCAACAAATTGGTAAATATCGATAGATGCACAGTGAAGAGTACCTTCCTGAGACATTGGCTGACATAATTTAGTTTAGAGGCATGGTGATTTTTAACAACATTTTTAACATGCTAGGTATGAGGTTATTTGTTCACATTTATTCAGCTTACAGACAATTCTAAGCATAACTGAATCCACGCAAAATTATCTTACTTGCATAATTATCACTTCAAACTACACTTGATGTCCTCATGAATGAAGCCACATGCATGAAATCAAAGCTTGATCACTATTTCCCTTACTTTCCCTTATGTAACCTTCTAAAAAATTGGCCACTCGTTTGATAGTAAAAACAATCCAACTGGATTTTAAAATATTACCTGCTTGAGTTACAGACAATATTTAGCAATATTATTGAATAAGTCACTGACTTTTAAAAGATTATGCAATGATGCATGTACTCGTACACATTTGATTTTCAAATAGCTATGATATGACAATGATATGGATTTCTTGAAAATTTCTCGCTATAGTGCATGCATTTTCCCAATTTTATGCTAATTTTCTTGAAATACGAACTATGAAATACCAGAACTGAAAACATCATTATTACTGTATTCTGGAAATTTCATAAAATCCGTACTACCAGCGAAAGTGTCGGATGCTCATGGCATACAATATGACTTTCTGAATCACCTATTATTCATGTAGTCATCAGAAGTTTGAAATATTTCCTTGCATGAGCACTGCATTTTGATCCAATTTTTAAATTTTTTCGGGTGGTTGCAAGTATGTAATAGATCGTGTGGCTTAATGAGAGAACTGAGGAGACAGCTACAACATATACTGCATGCTACTGGAAAAAACCGAAGTTGGGAGCCACTTAAAATGCATTAATGCTGCAAGTCTATACAGAGAAAAAGATGAACTGATGGAGGCAAAATAGTCACGGAGAAATACCAGAGAGATAAAATAGGTATTGGCAAGTATAGGAGAATATAAATAGGAGAGCGCCAAAATGGATGTGATAGCCTAGTCCTACGCCACCACTCAGGAATAAAAAAATCAACAAGAGCTTTCACTACACATACTCAGTGACCTTTTCTTTTCCTCTGGAGACGTTTATGACGAGTTTTCTATATTCTGCTCTAAGAAAACGGAGAAGAGCATATGCAAGGGGAACTGGAGGACAATATTTTACATCATTTATTCAGAAGTTACATTTTGGCCGCATAACAACTTCCAAAGTACATGAAGCTACTTAGAGCCGCATCACTGATGGTGCACTCGTTGAAACATTACTTGGGGCTAAGTTTTTTGACTCACTTCGCTTCAACCGCTCATTTCCGGTACATTTTCTTCGAAGCTGTGCTGGACTCGGGCGATAAGGCTGGTTTTCCAGATTGGCAATCGAAGATGTGAGAAGCAACGTGCTCCTTCATTATCACCGGTCCATCTATCATTTTAAAGCACAAGTAGTTCTCCATGTTACCAACTGTGAAGAAAGTTAAACTGAATTTTCTACTTTATAAAATATCGCATTTTGCAAGGTAAGTCCGAATACCGTATTTTCTGGTGTAAGTTGCGCATCTTTATTTCAAACACAGGTGAGAACAAAACTTCCATTTTCTGAGCAAGCCAAGTACTTGCGTAGGTTTTAAGTTAGCCTCGATGAGCCAAATTCAGGCTTTGATTAGGTTTTCCAGGCATACAAACCTTTCTTCACATGCTAATTATTAATTGACTTTAAAATAAAGCATAAAATTTCGAAAAAGTCACGTGATCAAAAATTGCATCTCCACGGCTTGACGTCACATGCACGATATCGCTCCTCTAATGCAAATGTATTTCGACGTTAAGGAACAAATTAAACCATTTAATGATCTCCCGAAAAGGAAATATAAACGATAATCTCGTAAAACTACGAAAAACACCCCAAAATTCACAAGGAAATACGTCGTATTGCTGTTAGAGATACCGTTCGATGACGTCGACCCCCGGGTTACCGATGACGTAGTGTTTCCACGCCGCGTCACTAAGAGCGCGTAACTTTTAAGAAGAAATATATTCATAACACCACATTGTACTCCGATGAAATTAATGTCCTGTGCATTTAAAAATACAAACCTTAAGAACATATATTTTTTTAAAATAATGCATTTTCCCCAACCGAACACTCCCCTTAAGAGCATTTCAATGCTCCATTTCCTGGGACTGAAATAAATGACATATTGTAGAAGACGAAAAATGTGTGCCATCACTTTATTAAAATTGAGAATTTAAATAAAATGTAAAATAAACGAATTGCGTGTTTGAATTCCCAGAAAGAGAGCGATCGACAAATGCAGCCTCCTTTGTCTCATTACTGAACTAGCCCACTTTTCGAAACTACCCTCTCCTCACCTATGAATGTTATGAATCCGTCCGTAGGTAATGAGCAGGGGGATTAAAACCAGATAGATCCAAATTTCACTCAAGCAGGGGGAAGGGGAACATCAGCCTTTACGTACGTTGTATTCCCCAATTCCACGTTTTTCGAATTCGCGAGTGCCACTCCAATCCTCACGTCATCATCTTCTCCAACCGGCAAGTCCAGGTTCTGTCTCCCGGAACCCATCCCTCCTAGAAAGAAATTTCCAGATTCATCACTACTCATCAAATTATTCATATTTCTTATCAGCCGGGAACTTCTGCCAAGGCAAACCAAGTCCCAATCTCGTAGGTGGCCCCGGCTAGGTAACAAAATGGTATAGCTCTCCCTAAAGTTCCCGGCACAGACCTGATCGGCTACGAGGGGAAGTACAAGTGAATGTGGTGAAGGAAAAGAGGGGAAGAGGAGCCAAACTACTTCGCGAAAAATGTACGAGGCATACACCCGCAAGGCTAACAGGTAAGAGGTTAAGGTCACCAACTGCCCTGACTTTACCAGACACACTATCCTGAACTTTCATTGAGAGACGAGTCGAAACCTAAAGGCAGATAGTCATCTCATTCCCCGAAGCGCTGGAGTTGGCAGCAACTAGAAAGGTTTTATGACTGATCCACCACCCCAAAAAAACCTACATTAGACTCCTTGTTCCATACTTAACAACCTTCCTCCATCGCTTAATTGGGTTTAGAAAGTTTCGCAGCTCACGTCCCGAAATCGTTCACTGCGCAGCACCAGGAACTTTGGCGACTGCTAAGCGCATTGAGGACACAGGACCCGGAAAATGATGACAATATTTACAATAAAAATTGACTAAATTGACCAGAGTTTATTTTAGTACATAGAGTCAGGAATAATGCTGTAAGTGGACTACAGTGAAGTCAATCATACCTTCGCAGAGAAAAAATTCGTCGTCTGGCAATGTGATTTTGTAATTATAAATGTAAAAATTATGTCAGTGATCTTTCGGGGTTTACACCGGGTCGAGATCGACTCGAGCGTCGAAACGTCGGCCACCATGGACCTAAACATCCGGTGTAAACCCCGAAAGATCACTGACATACATCTTCGCCGGGAAAGCCAGAAATCTTAAAAATTATGAGTGAAAAAAGTATATCTTGCACTTGTCTATTTCATTTATAAGTCTGCTTGTCAATTTTCTAAAGTCAAAGTACGTTACATAAATTATCACAAAAAACGGGGCCCCGACTCGGCTAAATGCCTAGGGGCCCTGGGTCGCTAAGTCCGAGCCTGTTTCTTACGTCATTCAAGGTTACAATTGCATCACTATTAGAGGTTGCCGGCCAATGAAGATAAGATTACTTTCACTTATCTTTTAAGTAGTTAGAGCGAGATACCACTTCACATAATGTTCAATGAATTTGATAAAATAATTACAAGGATCATAATTTCTAATGATACCGAAATATCAGCCACTTATCGCACTACTTTCCGAGATATTTTAAAAAAATATAGAACTCGTCTTCCATGAGATAACGTACGCATGTGCGCAACAGAGTGACGTTTTAAAAAAAAGGTGGATGCTCTCAGACATATATCGCGTGCTACATGAAACGGAGAGTAGTTCGTATGTTTTTTTTCAATTATTTTATAATATAACCATATTATTCGCCATAAATCTTTTCATGAAATCTCAAAATCACTTTGGCTTTCTTCGCACGGCGTGAAACAAGTAAGCCAAGCTGAATCATTAAATACGCATATTTAGAATTACTGACATTGAAAATGGCTATGTTATAAAACTATTTTTTTGCTTCATTACTGTACATACTTCGTGCAATAACAACTGCTAATGTAAAAATAAAATTCTAATATGCCAACAGATGGCATGCGATTTGGTTATTCACACGAAGAAAGTTACCACTAACCATTTCCCGTGGCAGCTCTGCACGGAAAAAAATATTTTCGTTATTCGAGCAAAAACTCATTTGTTGGCTGAATATTTGCCTTAAGAACAGAACTAATTGCCACAGATACAAATGATTCGTTATTCTGTCAAAATGACGTTGGCGCCTTGAGCAAACGGTATCGGTAGGCCAGCATCGGTAGGTAAGCATTTGTAACCACAACAAATACTTTAGTGATGCGAGCAATCGTCTTGCCATAGTTACAAAATTATTTATCTCTTCACATGATTGTTGCGACAAAATGGCTATTTCTTTGCAGAACTTCGAAAAGGTCTAATCTTTAAAGCTTCTCTTGAGGCTGGATTAAACGTAGTGAGAAACGTGTTTTCAGATTCGAAGTTCTTCATTTTGCAGCCATTTTTGGCGGTCATTAGGTGCTGGCCAATACGCTGCCCTTCATAGTCATACCATGATTCTTCGCTCCTATAACTAATCCGTTCCCTCGGTTCTCCCGGTTCTACCCATTTGCTGTTCATTTCCGTTCGAAGTGGTTGAAAGAGAGTTAATGAATACTGATGCACGCTGTAACCAAACCACCATAAATAAATCCGAAAATAAAATCGCAATTGAAATTAATAGCCATAAATCATAATAAACAGCGCATAACAATATAGATAACTAGGGACGCCAAACATAAATCAATATTTACATCGGGGAGTTCAGGATGACGCAAACACAATAAACGGGTAACAATAAGTAACGGGAGACGCCTAGAAGGTTAACAGTGGACAGTCAGCAGAGATAACTGGAGGAGTTAAAGATCTAAAGGCACGCGAAGGAGGAAAAAGGACCAAGTCGGAGAATAAAAACGGCAGGGAGCGGATTAAAGGCGGCGTAAAGGTGACGAAAGAGGAACCAGGAATTTATAGAGGCCAGGAAGGAATCGGGCAGGAGACCCAAGATAAAAACCGTACGGCCCAGAACTCTGGAAATAAGGAAGGAGGAAGACCGCGAAACCATATCTGCGGCCGCACGAGAGAGACGAAAAATCCCCAGCGTCTGATAAGTGTAGCGTTAAGGAAAATAAAACCAAGAAATACAGTTACCTCCATAATTACAAATATTGCTATCTGAAAATAACGTAAATGTATAAAGATTGTAAAAGATAAATGACCTCGCGCTTGAATTGATTGATTATGTTTTTTTTGTAATGTTATTCTTCGATCATGAATTTCTCCAATTGTTTATAGGAAGAAATGTTGTTTTTAGTATGCGTTTTTAACAAGTTTAGTTTACCTAATTACAACACTTATCTCAATGTATGTTAATATAAAATATTTGTGAAGTTTTACGATGACTTGATATGCATTGCCTGATGCTGATACCAATAAAAGTTACATTTCAATATTAAACAGCATTGTTATTATTTAGACTAAAATTCCCATGATGCACTCAGCGGACATTTTGTAATCGGTACCAATGATTTTCTGAAATACCGTATACCGATGCTGTTAATAGTTTTGTAAAGGCTGCAAAATCACTTAGTTGGACTAACAGCTGAATGTTGAAATAACAATGGCCTTAGCTACCGCTACAAATCGGACCTCTGGCGAAGCAAATCGCGTTTGTTGGCCGAGCAAATGTAGGCGCGCCATGAGCAAATGTATTTTGCTCGCTCAACGGAGCAAAGGTAGCAAACGCCATTTGCTCGGGCGACAGTGAGTTCTGCTGTCACTATCTTGACAAACTGCAACAGTATAGGGAATGCAAATTCAACAAAGTTTTTTTCTCCGTGTGGTGCCAGGAATATCGTCGTGTGTACAGGGCTTATCGGTGGGAGACCCTTACCATACCTTGCGACCCAACGGACAGCAGGGTGAGGAAGACGGTGGCGCTTATGAAGACAACAGGTATTCCGGAGGATATTAGGAAAACCCTTGTACCTCAGGCTCCGATATCATCGAGACTCTATGGCTTACCCAAGATACACTAGAAGGAAATACCGTTGAGGCCCATTATGAGTGTCACTGGTTCTCCCATTTACAATTTGCCCAAGTATCTTACGGTTATTATCGCACCGCTCATAGGACGATGATAAAACCACACTAAGAACTCGGCGGAACTTGTAAAAAGATTGCAGGACATCCACTTGGCTCCATCTGACATCTTGGTCAGCTTTGATATCGTCTCATTATTCACAGTCGTCCCCGTACAGGAGACATTTTAACTCCTGGAAACCTCTCTAATAACAGAAGTCTCTCTGGGCCATGGTCATGATTGCCATCACATAAAGGTACAATGAATTAAAATGTTTCACATTTTCTTATTCTAGTCCTGCAGTTTGAGTAGTCGATAAGATATTTGGGCCACTACCAATCTGAGATTCCGCAGAAGAGATTCATATCAACGAAAACTCGATGTTTTAAATCGATGAAGCTCAATTGTCAATGAACAAAAAGAATTATTATTGCAATTTGAATACAGAAGTAGAAATATAATAAATCCAATATGAGATAACTCTTTTAAATAGGTTTCCCATCATAGCACAATAAATAACCATCGTTCCATATTCACCGACCCAGTTTTTATAAATCTCCATTGACCACCACTCCTCACCCACACTGCAATGGCTGCTGAGACCCAAAATACGGAAAGCATTCTGTTAGAGTTTATCAAAGCTGTTGCGGACCATTTCCGTGAGCAAAAAATTCGGAATGTCACGTGACATGAAATTGTTTCACGCGTCGCGAACTCTTTAAGGTAGTTTGAGCGAGATTGTTCCCTAGTCATAATGGAGACCACATTCGAATTTAATTTTTTTAATTTCTCCGCCTGTAAGAAGTATGAAGTAAATATTGTGATATTAATGGTGCAAAAATATAGTTATATTTGACAAACATTCTCAATAATTAAATATATACATATAACCATATAACTCAGTCTCTACCTTGACTCGTTTTTTCACGCCGTACGGTGAAATCGGCTTCACAGTAGGTGAAAAAATTACTGCTGTGAGCAATTGATTACTTTTTATAAAATAGATGAGAAAACATGCAAACTATACACAGTTAGATTTTTGACGAAATCTAGGTGTTAGAAGTTCCTATTTCTTTCAATATTCTCCCTCTGGATAGCAGAGCCGTAATTCATCCCATGTAAAACTGCTTAGGTCCACATATATTTAGGCATATTGCTCGAAAAGTAGCTCGGCAAGGGGTTAATATTTTGATATCATATGGTTTTTAAAATTTAAATTACGTCAAAGTCATAAAACTCTAGGTGAATTGATACATCGCTCAAACTACCTTAAGGCTTTGCATGAATGTAGGTCAAAGATAACAGTACTAGTATTAGTGACTTTACAAAACTTTAATAAATTATAGATTTGTACATAAGTTATTCGGGATATTCACTTTAGAAATACATGCATTGAGAAGGATTCATCACAAAAGGAAATGCTATGATCACTACATCCATAGTCCTAGCTGCATAACCACTACGGCCATTCTCATAATTGTTCCACATGACTAAAGAACTATATTTAGTGATTTCGAACAATTTCTATAGTCACTAGTCCGATACAATTTTTTCTAAGGGCGGGAATAAACTGAAAAATATTCGCAACTGCCGGGATGAGAACCCGCGCCCTAAGAAATAGAAGCCACTACCAGACCACCACATCAATCTGATCCCCACCATACTAACCCTTGGAAAAATTTCTGTGAAGTTTCTCTGGCTTTTAATTTATTTTCCGGACTCAAAATAGTTCCCTGTAACGGTTATGCTGCCAATTTGTGTAGTTGTATATAAATTCTATTATTCATAATAAAACTTAGGGTTCCCGTTCTTTTACTGCACTGGGCTTATTTCAATATCATCGGCCTCAGATACTCGCTACTTGTTGAATTTACGGCGCAAATTCTGTGAATAATAATTTTTCCGTTCAAAACGGAAAATCTCCACTCGCAAGTTCTGAGGTGGTAGCACAACGAACACAAGGTTTCAAATTTTAATAACGACCTTTGAGCTTTACGTAGATGAAGATAAATTCTAGCAGCCGTATCCACATGATTCAACCACCTATAGATCTCATTATTTTGCAGACAGGAAGATAACACAAACAAAGTTTGCAAAATATCAGCTCTTAAATTATGTTAACACTACCTCACAAAATTGCACGGAATCGTATTTTTGCGAATACGTTCAAATTTTTCGCAACCTTTACTTCCTGGAACTTTGCCAGTCGATCCCTTTTAAGGCAACATATCCGAAAAAAGTCTACTACATTGTCGGACTAAAACATTTACGTAAACTAGATAGAAATAAGCCACCTCGATTCATTAGTTTTCATGCAACTTCTCTTTAAGTTTTCGTTTTCGTAACGGGAATATTTTGTTGCATAATGATTCATAGTTATTTATTTGCTTGCCCTATACATACGTAGTTTTGACGTCCCGCCTTCCTTAATCATCATTATAGAATGCATAAGTTAATAAATCAGGTCGGACATAGTTTTCTTCTGATTGATACCGAAAGGTTTACTTTGCCTTAACGGCGCATTTATATGTATTATTACGTCCATCCTTACCTTGCTATCAATTTCAAATTCATTGGTAAATAAATCAGGTTGAATTAAACTATCTTGGGAATTCTCAGTCTTACGTGGTCCGGGAGAAAACGCCACTTGCTGTGCCTCGTTAAAATATGTATTGCTAAACGCCAGGGGATATCTCTTATGGAGGCCGTAATGGCTGTATCTCATGTAAAGTAGGGTGACGCTTCACTAAATGTATCTAATTCTATAGAGCTTCGAGTAATCCAATGTCCTCAGTCGTTTGAGCACAGAAAAGATATTAAGAAGTAAACTGGACTACTGAAATTCCAAAGTGGGTAGATTGATCCATTCACTTACTTCTCTCGGCAAATCCTTCGTTAAGACGTCCTTAAACGACTTTCCTTCGCAATCGCTGAATTAATTTTGTCTGACACGGAAAGAAGATACGCCACCGACCTCAATCTATCCAATCTTCGTTGCCGTTGACGACGTCTGATAAGGGACGCCGATTTCGCTTCCAGCTGTGTCGTCTGCTAACGCGAACCTTAGCCAATGGTCACAAGACAATCTCAGCGGCTAAGGTAAGTGCCGTAAATCCAATCGGGTCGCGGCAACGAGTGGGCACGACGCCAAACACCGAGGAAACTACCTTTTAAATGTTCACCAGACCCATAATCGAACCACGCACTTCTCTGTAGCCAGGCCAAAGCACAGACCACAAAGATACTCCAACTCAATGGATATTGGATACATCAATAATTGTGGATATTTAAAACCCTCAAATATCCTCGTATCGATTCTATATGAACGTTAAAATTCTACGTGAAAGGTTGGAATTACCTTCGTTACGTTTAGTTATATAACTCTCAGCAGTCCGTTAGGTTTTAAATGATGGACACACCTATAACATATATTATTTATCCTTGGGAACATTTACTTAGTAATTGTTCGATATAATCTCGACAGTCAACTACTGAGTAGTTGCGAACTTATTTAGTCTCTTCTTTAGTTGTATAAACTTACTTCACTGCGCATTTGTTGCTGAGTAACTTGTAACTGCTGAATACTCTTGATCTTTTATGTAGATTAATACGATATTAATCAGGTTTCTGGTTCAGCGATTAAATTATTTTATATATTATATGTATGAGGGAGAAATATATTATTTTATATTATATGTATGAGGGAGAAATATATGAGCAAAGGGCTATGGGGTCTCCTCTTTCTCCAGTTATCGCCAACTTATGCATGGAAACATTTGAAAAAGAAGCGTTAAACACCTTTGACCATCACCCAACAATTTGGTTAAGGTATGTTGACGATACATTCGTCGTTTGGCCGCATGGAACAAAGATACTCGAGGAGTTCCTATTACATCTGAATAGTCAGCATCCTTCGATCCAGTTCACGATGGAAATCGAAAAAGACGGACAGCTACCATTCCTGGATGTCCTAGTCAAAAGAAAAGATGATGGTACACTTGGACATAGTGTGTACAGAAAGAAAACTCATACCGATCGATATCTTCACGCACGCTCACACCACCATCCACAACAGAAGGCTTCTGTTATCAAGACCCTGTTTGATCGCGCCAGAAAAGTTTCCGATCTTGATTCCATCACACAAGAAATACACCATTTGAAGAAGGCATTAAACAATAATGGGTTTAGTAACCAATTAATTGAAAGAGTGACATCAAAAAAACCTACAGAGAAGGAGACTCCTAAATAATAATAATAATAATTTATTCCTTATGATACAAATAATATTTCAATTATACAGAAACAAAAATTTGGAATTAGACACCCTTTGAGACTTTCGCCTCGCTTTAGGGTTGCCGACTCACTCATTTACATGTAAATTTTAAATTGACCAGTGTTGCATTCATTTTTTTTTTTTTAACTTGAACTTAACTGCTGGAGTGTAAAATCAAAAGATACAAAATAGACACATCAAATACATATAGATAATACAGTGACAAAAAATGTAAATTATACAGAGAAAGAAAAGAAATTACAACACTTCATATTATCCCTGCATTGTATCTTCTTCACTGCTTCGTGTATTGGCGGCAGCTCTTATTTTATATAAGTGAGCAAAAACTCAACCTCTATAGTTTTAATCAGCCAATTTTTAACAGATTTGATAAACTTCATTTCACTACTTACTTCGGTCAAATCTGGCGGTAGTGAGCAAAATATTTTTGGTCCCAAGTAGTTGAAGGATTGTCTATATAGTTCTTTTTTTGGCCTGGGGATCAGTAAGTTATTATTACATCTAAATTCATAAACCCTGGGCTTAAGTAATTCACCACTCCGGTTGTAAAAAGTTCTCAAAACTTTATAAATAAATAAATGCCTCAAGGGTAGAATATTGAGATTCTGAAATAGAGGAAAGGCATGAGTTGAGCCAGAGACACGCGACATTACTCTTATTAGCTTTTTCTGAGCTGTTATCAGAGGCTTTATATTTGTGATATAAGCACCACCCCAACACACAATGCCATATTGCAATCTCGAGTCAGCAAAAGCATAGTAAGCGGCTCTCATTGTAGATGCTGGACACAAATACCTTAAAAAGTAAAATTTTCTGACAACAGATAACATTTCTGATTTTAACTTATTGATATGGTTTTTCCAGTTCAGCTGTTCATCGATAGTAATACCTAAATACTTGATATTACTGACTCTTTCAATCTGGATACATTCGTTACAGGATGTAATACGGTTATTAAAACATTGCGTGCACTTATAATAAAGGTTATTGTGTTCAATTCTCAAATATTTTAAATTGAACATTACATATTTTGTTTTATTACTCAACTTCATACAGTTTCCTGAAAACCAATACTTAAACTTATCCAAATCCTCTAACTAAACCTCTGGGATATGTTATGCTGCCTTACATTGCGGGTACGACCGATCGCATAGGTAGAATAATGAAAAAGTATAACATTATCACAAGATACAGCACTACCTCCAGAGTACGAGGTCATCTACGAGGGACTAAAGATCCTTTACCACCCACAATGTTTGAGGGTGTGTACGAACCTCTCTGCAGTTGTGGTAGATCATATGTGGGGCAAACCAAGAGAGCAATTGGATGCCGATTAAAGGAACATGAACGTGCAATCCGGAAGAAAGACTGGTATCACTCTGCCGTGGCTGAGCACACTACGTTAGAGGAAGGTCACGCCATTGACATCGAGACGGCAAGAGTACTACACAAAGAAAGCAGTTACTTTCCACGGCTCATAAGGGAGGCGATTGAAATAGAAAAAAGACCAAATAACATCAATAGAGAGGATAGTTATAAACTCCCTTATACCTGGAAGAGACTTATTCGAAATTAAGTTTTTTACATCTCAAAATCATCAACTGCTGGAATTGTTTATTTACTTTTTGAAAAAAGACCATTGTTGTTCTTAAAAGCCCGACGAAGCCTGCAGCATAGTACGGCGAAACTGTCGCATAATATAAAATAATTTAATCGCAGAACCAGAAACCTGAATAATATAAACATGAGCTGCGAAAATCTTCAAAAAAAGTAGATTAATACGAGTTAAAATACAATATATCTTTCCCTGTGCTATCGGTGTCCACTTTAATTATATCCCTCTTCGAACGACTGAAATATACAATAGTAATCCCTCCATGGTTCCATATGATTATGAGTTTACTGTCGCATACGAGAATACGAATGAAAAATGATTGTCAATTATCCTCCAGATCATTGAAGGATTTAAACAATAGTTTTTGCATATTTATATTCTGAAGATATAAAAAAACAATACAAATACGGATTAAGGTTTTGAGTTAAAAAAATATAATCCTGTCATTCTCTGTCAATACCAATGATATTTTCCTTAATAGTGGGTATTATTTACAATGAATAAGATGACCTAAGAGCTTTCGATCTGGCTGAGTTACTGTTATGTCGACGGATTTTCCCAAATAGTGAAAAGCATATCCCGTGGCGATTACATAATAGTATAATGGATAATTGCAAAATGTGATAAAAAAAAGTCACCTGATCAGCTACATACGGCACAAAATGCATTTATAGGAGACCAAAAATAAAACTGCAACATTTCTTTTAATTAGTTAAAGTTATTGCGGTGATTAATGCGTAATACCATAGAGTAAGCATATATATTTACTCTATGGTAATACATAATATTTTAAAGGATACGCAAAGATTCATCTGTAATAATGATTATATTTTAGACGACGTATTTAAAGCTTATGATGAACTCGATCTTCTCAGGCGTAACTTTTTGAAAATCAATATTGACAGAATCCATACAAACTTTGTAAATTTCTCAATGAGTTTTATTTAATACGACCGGTTTCATCGCATAGGAGACATCTTCACCTGAAAATGTCGCCTGTGCGATGAAACCGGTCGTATTGAATAAAATTCACTGTGAAATTTACAGTTTGCATTGATACTATTTAAAGCTTTTGTTCTATACGCTGGCTATTAAATTGAAAGTTAACAATCGAAAATTTACTTGGCAGAGATATCACGATATTTTTCAAGTTTATGCAGTAAAATTTTATACGTAGTTGAAATAGAATAAAGTTCGTTCAAGATTTTTGGATGGTTGAGGATTCAAATCTATGATCAGTAGGGTACTGGCTTGCAACGGCATTTCGATGAGGCAGATAGGACGTAATCGCGACGCCATCATGGATGAGTAGCAGCCGTCGCGATTTTCAATTTATATTTTTCGATTTCATGTTATTCGATGATATGCAATGTTAAAAGTCATTAAGTGAAGTTCTGTTAATATTATTCAATGCTAACCGTTAATTATTGCATGATGAAGCTTTTAGAGATTCAACTCTCTAGTTCTGAACGATTTCCGTAACATCTTTTACTATGAGGGAATGATTCATGACGATATCACAACAAGTTTTATGAATCAATGTTGATTGACAGTGTGCAACAGCACACACCAGAACGTTCGTTCAGAACCCAGAGAAAGTTACGGAAACTAACTCCAAGAACGTTTCCAAATGGTTGCAATGTCACCCGATCCGAACCTTTCGCATACGTTCGCGGGGTTCGCGGCGTCTGCGGAACGAATACTGCTCTTCGCACGATATTGGCTAGGAATGGGATCACCACCCGGGGAGGTACATGAATCATACATAAAATAATTATGCCATTTATTATTAAATAATATATGGCAATAACTGAGTCCAAATTATGACCTGGTCACCACGTGATTAATCACCACAACGTAAAAGAATTGTAATGGACTGATACTACAATGGACTGCCTGGTGTAATATGGCATATTGGCCGATCATGCATACTTTAAGAACATGAAAGTTTGACTTTTTAGACTTGGACTAGTTTTTTTAGACTTAGCTAATAAAATTATGGGGAAGATCTTAAGTTTTATGTACTGAGCTTTCTGGTTTATTTGCCTCTTAAGTAAAATTATTGTAATTCAGTTCTTGTGGTTGCTTGTTGAAACTTTCCATTCGTTCAGAAATAAGAGTCTATTGTTGGAACAGAGTATCGAGCACCGGGAACCGACGGGTAAGAACCGGACCGGTATCGAGAACCGGAAAAATTTAGGAACCGACAAATCATTACATAGAGGGGGCAATTCTGTAACTCGGCGCGTGATTTTCCGCCGACGTAATTCCTCGTCCACAAATTAGGTCTGTTCCGATTCTGGATATTCCGCTGCACCATGTTCCGCCGATTCTGAAGCCGCAAAATAACGCCTCCGTGGCGTTACAGGACAGTATGAGAAATTTATCGGGTAGACTTCACAAACCTTTTGAAATAAGAGCAAAGCATACATTTAGCATCCAAAATATGCAATTTCATCATTATTTTTTATACTGTGTACGATTTATCCATGATTATTTCTTAAAACATCATTTAAGATAATTTATTACTTATTTGTCAAAGTTGACGAACGAAAAGAAAAAGTATTGGTATTACAGACAGCAATTCCCTTTTCCTTAGAGACGGATTGCGACGGAAAAATAATGTCTTTGGAAATGTAAGTAATCTATGTTGAAATTGAGCAACTTAACATACGCGAAGGTGATGCGCTATCATCAATATCATCGCTCTTTTTTTTGGCGCGATCTTTAAGTCGTAAATTTTTGGTATCTAATTACATAATAAGAGGAAAAGGTTGATTGTTGCAATAAGAAAGTATTAAATATGGTTCAGATTTCTTTTTATAACGAAGAATTATAATAGGTTATGGGTCCAGGACGTCGTCACTAACAAGAAAAGAAATATATATCGTAATCGTAAGAGTAATCATGACGGAAAATCAAGAAGAGCCACATAAAAATCCATTGTTCGATGGAAAAAATTATGAAAACTGAAAATACCGAATGGAATGTCTACTAGACGAAAAGGATCTTTTAGATGTAGCCTTGACTTGTATTACATTGGAACAAGAGCAGGGAAAGGAATCACCATCACAGAAAACGGCTGGAGAGGAAAGAAATAAAACATTACTCAAGAAAGACAAGAAGTGCAAGAACATGATCATCATCAAATAGAGTCACCTGGGCTATGCGATGGGGAAAGATACGGTATATGACATTTGGAAAGTTTAAGAGGAAATTTATCAAAGGAAAAGTATCCTCCAGGATAACTGTGATGAAGCAACTCTTGTCACCAGCCTCTAAGTTCAAACCGTCTAAAGAAGGAATCAATGACCATTTCTTAAAAGATAGACAAACTGTCGAGAAAATTAGATTCAGCCGGAACCAAGCTTAATGAAGAAGAAAAATGTTTTTATCTACTCATGTCAATGCCATTAGAATATGATGGAGTAAGTACTGCCATTGAAACAATATGCTCAGAAAATATAACTCTTTCTTTTGTTAAAAGTAGAATCCTGGAAGAAAGCAACAAAATAGCCCTGCGATCCCAGAAACCAAAGCAGAATTCGCAGCCTCAAGTAGTACACCCTCTCAATAATACTTCTGGTCTTGCTATGGGCCATTGTATATCTGTACTCAGGAGTACCTTCGTGAGCCTCAGGCAAAAGTGTCAGTAGCCATGGCTCTAATGCGTATCCCGAATCTCCTGTTGCAGACAAAGGATCATCAATGTTAGTTTTCCAATTAAACATGGAGACTTTCAGGATGTAGCTATTATTTAAAGTTAACCTTATAATATTATTTTCAATGCAACACATATCATACCCAACAAGAAGTAGGTGCCATTTGCAGTCCTCATCACCTCTTTTACTTGACAATAGTTCCAAATAAACTGATCATTCACTGATCCCGGATACATAGTTACATTTCTTATAATCATACGATTATCACATATCTGAAATGTTTTAGATAAATTTTTGTTTAACACGTTGACCGCCACGTTGTTTTTCGTACATATCTCCTGGGACGCCATGGATGTTTTTTTTTGCTGTTGCAGATCACTGTATCATAATACTTCGAAATATCATTGTACATGAGCATAAAATCAATTTTACAGTGTTTCCATGTACAACGGTCACCATGACCGGTCACGCGGCGTCCACAGTGGGGCCAAACCCCACGTTAGACGGACGAAAGTCCAAAAAATTTACAATCGACTCCAAAATAGGCATGTGTATGTTTTTGAGATGGCCTAAATGAAAGCTGATATCAAATTTTCAATATTTATTGTATTTTATGATTTTTTTGCAAATTTCATTATTTTTACAGTTTTTGACAGTAAAATTATTTTTCAGTAGAATAATCTGAACGAATCAAATTAAAAATGTTCACGTACATTGAGATGGTCGTCGAAAATGAATCTGCTATAAAATTTACAAAATTATTTTTGTAATCACCTTTGCAAAATAGTTTCATGTTTCATAGAAATAATGATACGATTTGCACAGAAGTTTCACAGGGCTGAGATTTTTGAATTCTCAGCCCTGGTGTAACAAACATCACCACTTGTACCTAACAGTGGACATAATACTTTTAGCATCCAAATTTGACTTATTAAACACTAGTAATAACTTTATAAACAGATATTATTTACGGTATTTGCATTTGCTTTCCATGATTGAAAATGCTTATATTATAGTTTACCCGTTGCCATGCGGCCATAGCGCCCGGATGAATTTCCTATCCGCCTCTCGTGCATAATAACTTTTATATCGTAACAGTCCTTTTGCAACTCAATGGCAGTTGATTTCTTTTACAATCTCTAGCTCATACTTAAATGAATAATGTATCTCAAAATTACGATACGATTCCGTCAGATTATATAAATTTTCTCTAAATAATTAAAACTTTTCATTTTGAAAAATCAATAAATTTCCATTCGTTATAATTAATTACTCCACGCGTATTTTCTTAAAAAAATAAATTTTAAAATCATGTTCACACTCTACTTGCTTATTTCAATCGATTGAAAGTTTAAAAAATAAAATAGAGGACACCAGTATGCTGTACTAATTGTTTCAAATCAACCGTCCAATTCGGCGTCTGCGTCCGAGGGACAAGTGCTCCGCTATTCTCTCACTTTGACACTCATTTCTACGCGCAGGTGCATACTTACCAACCTGTGAAATACACCGTTACGTAGTTCAAACATCAGGTTACCCAACCTACTATTTCAGAAACCCTAATTCAAACTTTCATTTTTGGACTTTCGTCCACCTAAAGTGGTGTTTTGCCCCACTGTGCGCCGTCGCGAATAATCAAGCGAGGTGCCTAGGGTGCCCCGACAGCGCGGGAGAAGAGAATTAAAGCATGCAAAATATTGTCACATTGTCACAGCAAGAGGGGGGGACTCGCGCATCGCGCGACTTTCGGCGGTGGAAGAGGGGTGAGTGGGTGGGGAAGATTGGTGTGCACGGCACGATGCAGTGGCAGACACAATGCGTGACTTTTCCTTGCATCTGTCGGATCCAGATTTATTATGTTAGCAGGCTGGTTCCTGATTTTGGTTCTTCGTCGTTTAAGCGTTGTTAGTTTTAGCTTCTTATATCGCCAATTTTCCCCAACAATCCCTTCCTCCCTTGTCCTCTAAAAACATTTTACATTGACGTCATGAGTGAGCCAACACCTGCAAGAAAAAGGCAGCGCTACGAAGTGGTCAACGCAAACGGTGACAGCGACAGTGACTCTGATAATGAAGCGTCAGAATGTGGTTTTTCGCAAACGGACTCAGAAGAATCATGGGACTCTACAGACTCAGAGCCGTTGGACTCATTAATTCCTTTATCAGGTCATTTGAAAAGAATGCGGCTTCAGCAAGGAGGTGCTTTCACGTCAAACGTTCCGGTCTCGGCAGCGTGGGCACCCCTTGAGGACGAAAACGAGGAAAAGGAGGGTGTGTTCCAGTTTTTGAACCGAGTGGCAACCAGCCACAGTTACCTGATTTTGTCGAACATTTTGGAGTCAGCCCAGCTTTAGCCGCCGAAATTCCTGACGGCGAGCGCTCTGATTACTTTTTTGCTGTGGGAGATAAAAACATTTTTCTTCACATCGCCGAGCAGACCAACACAAACGCGACTCAAACAATTGAGGCACAAAAGGATGTTTCGGCTTTGTCAAGGCTACACAAGTGGACTCCTAAGACAGTGATGGAGATGAAGAAATTTTTTGGACTGGTGCTCTACATGGGTCTGGTGTAAATTCCCACGATAGAATCATACTGGTGTAAGGACGAACTTTATAGGAATCAATTTGCGCCGAAGATGATGTCTAGAAATCTATTTGAGATCCTTCTATCGATGGTCCATTTTGCTGACAATCAACAAAATCCAGAAGGGAACCGTCAGCACAAAGTTCAAGCTCTTCTTGACATACTGGCTGAAAATTATAAAGCCCTCTACAATCCGGGAGAAACTTCCTGTATTGATGAAACCCTTGTCCCCTTCAGAGGTCGTCTCGTCATGCGGCAATACCTAAAAGGAAAAAGGCACAAGTATGGGATAAAGCTTTTCAAGTTGTATAGTGGACTTGGATAGGTACACTTATCAGCTTCAAATTGACGCTGGTAAAAATGGTGATACGCGCACTACCCCAACTTCAGTCGTAATGTCTCTTGCCAAACCAATTTTAGGATGCGGACGCACGTTGTACACTGACAATTGGTATACTAGTTTGGACTTGGCAAAGAAGTTACTCAACAGGCAAACGCATCTCGTCGGAACTTTGAGGAAGAATAGAAGAGGAATGCCGAAAGATATTACCAACAATAAGAAGATGATAAGAGGTGATGTCGTGGCGAAAGAAAGTAGAGAGGGTATCACCATTTTGAATTGGAAAGATACGCGAAACGTGCTGATGCTCTCCACAATGCACACGGATGAGATGGTCGAAGTGGGAAATCGGAGAGGAGAGGTTATTAAAAAGCCAGCCGCGGTACTGGAGTACAACACAGGTAAATCCGCAGTTGACTTGTCTGACCAAATGGCGGCTTACTCTACTCCCCTCCGAAGATCCGTCAAATGGTACCGAAAATTGGTGTTTGAGTTGTTCCTCAACCTCTCAACTTTTCACTCCCAACTCAACTCAAACTCAACCTCCGTCGTCATTGCTTATGTCCTACACAGAGAAGTCACCGGGAAAACAACTAAAATTTACAACTTCCGGAACAAGATTGCAAAGGCCCTTGTAAACAGCGTAGATACGGCGGCTGCACTCGAAGAAGAAGCAAACGACCCTGCAATTCAACGCCCGAGGAGAGTACGGCACGAATTCAAGCGGCGAGAAAGTGTTGCATCGACCCGAAAATACTGCCACCGTTGTTACGAACTCGCTGCCAGAGATGTCGTGGCGAAAGGTAGTAGAGAGGGTATCACCATTTTGAATTCCTCTGCTACCCAATCAAAAAGCCCAAAAATACCAAAAAAGTGTTCACGTATTGTGTTGGGTGCAACGGAGAGCCGCACTACTGTTTGGAGTGTTTCAACTCAACGCATCGAGTGTAATTTGTAAAATGAAACAACAACGTTCATTCCTTCTTTTTTAATTTAATTTTTTTTTACCCCAAAAAGTTTACTGTTTTAAATTTTTGACTGAATTTTACGTCCAAAGGCAAAAATGATGTACAAGCAAAGCACCGTAAGCGTTATCCGATGGCCATTATTTTTTCTATCTCTTTTAATTTTTACTGAGAAAAAATTGCATTAACTTCCATGAAAAAAGCATTAATATGGCATAAAATAAGGAAGCGGAAGAAAATTGTCGACAATGGCTGACGCTTGGGAGTCTCTGAAATAGTCAGCTGACGTATGTAACGAACATTTTGAGTTAAACGGCTTTCCAAGTATATGGGAATGTTGAACATGAGTTTTATAAGTTCATTTTATTTCACGTAAACTGAAAATATGTATTTCAAAAATTATCGCCAACATTTGCAATTTTTTAAAACTTCTTTATACAAAAATGTCGACATCTATACGTTTTGTATTTGAGATAAAAGTTAGTTTTGTCACTGTACTGATTTTGTATGAAAAAATGAAAATATAGAAAATATAAATAAAAGATATATAAAAAAACGATAAAAAACAAAAAACCCAGCCAACCCCCCCAAAAAAAACGAAAAGTTCGCGTGTGCAAACGTTGCCTGACGCCGCACCGGTCACCCGTGCCGACAGGAATCAACTTGGAAACGATTGCTCGGTACCGGTCACTATGACCGGCGTGGCGTAGCGGGAACCACTCAACTCCGGTCACTATGACCGGAATGTCGGTCAACGTGTTAATATCAAGCAGCAATAATTTATGTAAAAATATCCTCAAAAGTTCACTCATCATAATAAAGGAGAATATGTAGGTACACATTTGTTTATACTTTAGCAGGTAGGCGTGATGACTTTGCTTCTCCATACCATTTGAGTGTTCAAGGAAAAGTAATTTTTCCTATTGCGGTAACCATCAGTATTATCTTTTGGAGTGGTAATAGATATGTGCGTACAGTCTACTGCACCAACAATCCCAGGGAAGCCAGCAGAGGGTCTAAATCTGAAATAACAATTAGGCCAACTTAACTAAAACAAACTGCTTTGTTACTACTTCGTGCTTAATTTAATGAGTTTCTAAGATTAAATTATACCTCTTTTCTATAATTGCCATCCCTTGAATTGTTCCGGGAAAAGTAATCCAATGGTGAAGGTTTTCACATATAAGCGTCGTAATTTTTGTGACGCACCGACTAACTGTTGGCTGACTTACAGGCATCAGAAAGTCTTGACCGACTCCCCTCTGCTAACTCCCTTCCAACAGGAATCGCAAGGTGACCAGAACCTATAATTACCAATATTATTCGTGTAATAACGTGATTATTAAGACAAATACACTGTAATTTGGCACCATGTTTCAGTGAACTATAAGTGTACGAGAAGTTACCATGGCAGCTTTTTGGAGCCCTAGTGCTTATAATTTGTAATACTAGTGCTACAAATAACGTTCACTGTAATTTTACCGGTAAAAACTTTGTTTTGATGAGTGCTACCGCAACGTAAACAAGCAATATATAAGGGAAATATATCGATTTAGAGGATAGAAAATCAATAATTCAATCTGAATTCGCAACTTACTTGAACATAATTTTTCAAACCGGATGATCCTCATCTCCGCAATGGTGGTGTAACGTCGTGCCTTGTCAAGCTCCATTTTCAATTGTTTTATTTGGCTTTACGTATTTAATTTTGTTCGTTGTTTTGTTTTTGATAGTATTAATTTGTATGTTAATGTATGTTTCGATGGGTTGATGTTTTAGGTTGTTTATTGTTTTTGTTTGAAGAACGTTGCTATGCATGGTTGATAAAGGAGGGTATTGTAAAAATGTTTGAAGAGAAAGAGACGTTTAATAAAGAGGGGCAATGCCCAACTGAGTTTTTTTAAGAAGGTTTCTATTATTTGAGGGATCCCGACGTCACAGAGGTGAATATTTATGGAGGCAGCGGTGGGATGCCTCAAAATAATAGAAACCTCAAAATAATAGAAGAATAGAGAGCAAGTACAACTGGAAGAGAGACGATTGCAAGCTGAAGAGAGGAAGTTGCAATTAGAGGTAGAATTGACAAGATTAAAAAGTGCGGAAGGAGGAGCGCCAATTCTCGGCAGGATAAACCGTAAAATCGAGTTGCATAAAGTGATGCCGAAATTCGTGCCACAAGATACGGATGCTGTTGTTTTTGAGTTTATTTGAAGGTCAAGCAGGTATAGCGGGAATTGATCCTGAGCAGTGGGTGTCTCATTTAATTGGCTTATTGCCCTGAGAAATGCTGTAAGAGCTGGGTCGGGAACCGTGTGAATTTCGGTATGATTATAGTCATGTTAAAAGACTAATATTAGTGAAATATAAGATTGGAACGGAGAAACTAAGATATAAGCTATTAATGAATAGTCAGAAGCCGGTGAATTTAACTTGGAAGGAGTTTGCATACATAATGAAAACTTACTGTGAGGGTTGGTTAGAAGGACCTGAAGTCAGAGAATTTGAAGAATTAAAGGACCTAATCATTTGTGAGCAAATTAAAAGCAGAGTTTCTCACGAAGTTAGGGATCATTTTATTGACCGCTGGGCCAAGCTAAAATCCACCGACCAAGTAACTACTTTGGTAGATGAATACCTCACAGTACGTGAAGAGAGAGGAAGCAAGGGCGGGGGAACACGGTATCATTCAGGACCCATTAAGGCGACCACTATTAACACAAGTCATTACGAACGGGAGAAAACGTATGAACCGTACGGGGCATCAAATGGTAGCTCAAGGCCAACTTTTCCCTCTAGGAACACAAACTATACGCAGAATCAAACTTGGAGTTCAAGCTTCGTAAAGAATCCGAATTATCAGGAATATGAGAAGCGAGCGGAGAAGACTTGCTATATCTGCCATTCCCCCTCCCACTTTCAGGCAAATTGTCCGAAAACCAAAGAAAGAAATGGGAGGACCGCTTACATAAATCGCGTAGAACAAATATTACGGTATTTCTATTGGCCAGGATGTTACAAAGACGTGGAGAACTACGTAAGAAGCTGCGATCCATGTCAAAGAGTTGGGAAAAGTGGAGATGTGAGGAAGAGTCCAATGAGAATAGTACTGGTAATAGAAGAAGTCTTTTTTAAAGTAAATGTTGATATTTGTGGGCCGTGGCCTGAGTCGGAAAACGAAAATAGATATACGGCGTCCTAACTTGTGTGTCTTGAATTTGTAATTTTATATTTCGCCGTTATGCACCGTTGCTACGCAATGGTTTTGTTAAGGAAAAAAGAATCAATACGTTCTGAAAGAGAGGACAATAAAACATCTCTCGCTGACTGAGTCAATCAAATTGAGTTTTAAATTCAAGTTGTAAGTTTTAATCTTCCACGAGGTTTAATCCTACCTTATAATTGGTGACCCCGACGTTATCATGGTCGTTACGCGAAGGACGCGGAAGGAAAGACGCGGCGTCGATCTTGTTCAACAGCAAACCCAACCACACGTCGTTGATCCGCCGCCAGCCGCTCAGCTTCCACAACCGGGCGCTGCCAACGAAATTGCACAGCTTCGGGATGCCCTGCAGGGCCTACTTAAGCAGACGCATCAACAGCAAGCCGCCATTGCCGAGCTGCAGCAAGTACGCATTCCATCGCAACATCCCAGCCGCGTTGCACTCAAAATTCCCACTTTTTCGAGGAACAACCCACAACTCTGGTTCTCACTAGTCGAGGCCCAGTTCCGGCTTTACAATATCATCGACGAGGAGTCCAGGTATTTTCATGTCGTTGGACAGCTTGATGAATACGGAGCTCAGGAGATTGAAGATCTTATTCTCACGCCGCCGGCGAATGCACCATACTCAACCCTCAAGGACGAGCTCATCAGGCGCATCTCAATGTCCGATCAGCAACGCATTCGACGACTCTTAACTGGAGAAGAACTCGGAGACCGCACACCATCGCAGTTCCTCCGCTACCTACGCTCTTTGTCCGGCGCCGTACCTGACCAGCTACTGCGTACGATTTGGATGCAGCGCCTGCCATCCCACGTCCAAGCGATCATTCAGCCACACGCAGTTGACCCGACTGTCACTATAAACCGACTCGCCGCCATCGCTGACAGCATTTTGGAGGTATCACCCGCAATTCCTGCTTATATTGCGCCTGTTATATCCTCAAGCTCTGTTGCTACTATCAATCCACCAGCAGCCCTCGTCACTACTTCCACACCGGCCACAGCCGCTGCTGTCACTTCTGATGATTTAACATCCGCACGCCTGGACGACCTATCTCGCCAGTTTGCCTCCATACATTCAATGCTTCAGGACCTCTCCCGTCGTCCACAACGCCGGAGCGCCACGCCACCCCCTCGCCGAAGCTTATCCACCGACTCAACGAGATCCAACGATTCCGGCGAGTGCTGGTACCACCGCAAATTTTGTAGTAGAGCCAAGAAGTGCTTGGCTCCCTGCACTTTTCCATCAAACTTCAGCGGCAACCGACGCTAGCGGCGGTCGGTTGTCAATTTATGTTTAATCGCCGTGTTTTCGCGACAGACAGAGTCAGCAGAAAACTATTCCTTGCTGTCACCGGATCCGACGTAAGCTGTTATCCTCGCAGGCTGCTTCCAGGTCGTTACTTCGACGCTCATTATGATCTGCAAGCGGCCAATACTTCCCGCATTAAGACCTATGGACCCGTGCGTTTCACTGCAGATTTTGGTCTTGGCCGCAAGCACACCTGGATTTTCACCATTGCCGACGTCTCCGTCCCGATCATTGGATCTGATTTTTTGGCTCACGATAAGCTCCTAGTGGACTGTGCCAACAACCGCTTACTTGACTCCGCAACTGGCCTCTCCACAAGCTGCATACGCTGCACTTCCGATCACCACAGCGTTAGAGTCGTCCAGCCAGCCGTGAGTTCTGCCTTCGCCAGCATCTTAGCCGAGTTTCCTAGCCTCACTCGACCACGAGGAATAGAACACCAGGCTAAACATAATACAGTGCACTACATCAGGACTACACCAGGGCCACCAGTATCGTGTTCCCCACGTCGCTTAGCTCCCGACCGCTTGCGCATCGCCAAAGCAGTATTCGAAACCATGTTGCAAGAAGGCATTGCACGTCGCTCTGATGGGCCCTGGTCATCACCTCTCCATATTGCACCCATGAAACCGGACAGCTGGCGTCCCTGTGGAGATTAACGCGCACTCAATGCAAGGACCATCCCCGACAAGTACCCATCCACGACTTCGGAAACCATCTTCATGGCTCAATCATTTTCTCCACCATCGATCTCGTCAAGGCGTACAACCAAATACCGGTCAGCAAGGCAGACATCGAAAAGACAGCCATAACCACTCCTTTCGGTCTTTTCGAATTCCCCTTCATGTCCTTCGGCCTCCGCAATGCTGGACAAACCTTCCAGCGCTTCATAGACGAAGTACTGGCTGGTTTCGATTTTTGTTTTGCTTATATCGACGATATTTTGATATTCTCAAAAACTCAAGATGATCATTTCCAACACCTCCGCCTTCTATTCAAACGACTTGACGAATACGGACTTTCGGTGAATGTGAGCAAAAGCACCTTTGGAGCCGACAAGGTCTCATTCCTGGGCTACGATGTCTCTTCACAAGGCATTCAGCCTCCTCAAGACCGCATCGCCGACCTTCGTGCATATCCCAGACCGTCAACCGTAAAAGGCATATCTCGCTTCCTCGGCATGATCAACTTCTATCGTCGTTTCATACCTCATGCCGCTGAACACCAAGCAACCCTAAACACTGCGGCCGGCCTACGAGGAAATCAACCCTTTCCCTGGACACCCGAGTTAGAGCTGGCGTTTCAGGCATGCAAAGATAGTCTCGCGGATGCTACAATGCTGGCCCATCCGGATCCCTCTGCCACCCTCGGTCACTTCACGGATGCCAGTGCACACTCGGTTGGCGGGTGCTTACAGCAATTCACCAACAATGCTTGGCAACCCCTGGCATTTTTCTCCAGGAAACTCACTCCCCGTGAAATCGGTTGGCCAGCTTACTACAGGGAGCTACACGCCATCTACCTCGCCGTTCAAAATTTCCGGCACATACTCGAGGCACAACATTGTCTCATCTTCACCGATCACAAGCCTCTCACATTTGCGTTCCAGCAGACTCGTGAGAAGCTGCCTCCAGTTCAGCTGAATCAGCTGTCCTTTATTGCGAAGTTCACCACGGACATCCGCCATATCAGCGGCTCCAACAACATCGTCGCCGACGCCATGAGCCGGGTTGACTCCGTGAGCGCAGCCAACTCCGTGAATTACTCGGTCAACTTGGCTGACCTCGCTAGAGCTCAGGAAAACGACAATGAGCTCGGCGACCTACTAGAACGAAAATCGGCTCTCTACTTGGAATCCGTTCAGATTCCTGACAGTAACGTGACACTCTACTGCGACACGAGCACTGGCCGCCCACGCCCGTACGTGCCTGCCTCCATGCGTCGACTGGTGTTCAACGCCCTGCATAGCCTCAGCCACCCTGGCTCCCGTACCACCGCTAAGCTCGTGTCACAACGCTTCGTTTGGCCTCGAGTTCAACAAGACTGCCGTGCTTGGACGCGAACCTGTTTAGACTGCCAACGGAACAAAGTTTCCCGTCATGTCCACACCCCGACTGGCACCTTCATCACGCCTTCCGCACGTTTCCAACATATTCACATCGACCTGA
The DNA here is from genome assembly GCA_963573305.1 of Pyrrhosoma nymphula. Taxonomy (NCBI): domain Eukaryota; kingdom Metazoa; phylum Arthropoda; class Insecta; order Odonata; family Coenagrionidae; genus Pyrrhosoma; species Pyrrhosoma nymphula. Next base: position 151,084,704 of record OY754329.1, on the reverse strand, counting down.
TCGGAGCATTGGACTGTGCTAAAGGTTATCGATATTGCCTCACTGCCGTCGACAGATTCACTAGATGGCCAGAAGTTTGGCCATTACAATCCATAAGCGCAGAGGAAGTCGCCGACGCGCTAATACGCTGCTGGATTTCGCGTTTTGGTTCTCCTGTCTGCATCACGACCGACCAGGGCAAACAATTCGAGTCCTAGCTTTTCCAGTGTCTGAGCAACATATTTGGTATTGCACGATGTCGCACCTGTGGGTACCACCCATGCGCCAACGGGATGGTAGAAAATTTCCATCGCCACCTGAAGAGCTCCCTCCGATGCCACCCTCATATGACCTGGCTAGACGCTTTGCCTCTCGTTCTTCTTGGTCTGCGCAGTGCCGTTAAAGAAGACCTTAAAGCCTCCCCAGCTGAACTTGTCTATGGGGAGCCCTTACGACTACCAGCAGAATTCATCGTTCCAGCTGCTAAACCTGATCGCCAAGAAGACAAAAATAACTTCGTCGTGCGGCTTCGTCATCAAATGTCGCGCCTCCGTCCGGTTCCAGCGACGCGTCATTCTTCCCCGACACCGTTTGTGTTTCAAGAGTTATCGACATGTGGACACGTATTTCTTCGGGATGACAAGATAAGACGTTCCCTACAGTCACCGTATTCCGGTCCACATCCTGTGATCAGCAGAGACGACAAGACTATCACCATCCTCATCAACGGTCAAGAAAGACGCGTTAGCCTTGATCGTGTGAAACCTTCCTTCATTGCTTCAGACCACCCCGCTTGCAATTCATGTCGCCGCGTGCGTTTCCGTTTGCCGGACCTCCGGTCTCCGCGGGGGGCTGATACGGCGTCCTAACTTGTGTGTCTTGAATTTGTAATTTTATATTTAGCCGAATTTGTGATTTTATATTTCGCCGTTATGCACCGTTGCTACGCAATGGTTTTGTTTAGGAAAAAGAATCAATACGCTCTGAAAGAGAGGACAATAAAACATCTTTCGCTGACTGAGTCAATCAAATTGAGTTTTTAATTCAAGTTGTAAGTTTTAATCTTCCACGAGGTTTTATCCTACCTTAGATACATCCTAACGGCAACCTGCATGGCTACTCGATACCCAGAGGCCATACCTATAAAAAATATTTCATCAGCAACGATTATTGACACTTTTTTAGATTTATTCAGTCGAATTAGGTCCCTGAAAGAAATCCAATGTGACAACGGTTCGTATTTTGTGAGTGCATTAACAAATGAATTCTTACAGAGACGTGGGATACACACGATACATAGTTCTGTGTACCACCCTCAGTCTAACCCGGTGGAAAGGTTGCATCGCACTATGAAAAAGATAATGAAAATACAGTGTAATACACATGTATACGGGAGAAACTGTGTGGATACAGCAAGCTTTACAGGTACGCGATCGTTATCTTCCTATAGCAGAAGTAGAAGTAATTGGAGAGTTCGGTCGAGTATTTGGGAAAGCTGTGGTAGTACAGAATGATTTGGATCGCGGTGTTTACATTTTGGGAAATACTACAGAAGGACTAATTGAAAAATGTCAATCAGAGCAACAACAAAAGCATTGGATAAATACGTTGCAGACTCGAGCGGCAAAGAGAAGAGGTGAAATAGAAGCTGAACGGATAAAACATATGGAAAAAGAAGGGGAAAATAAGGAAATTTCAGGAGGGATAGGGGATAGAGACTCAAATCAAGAAGGAGGATGCCGGTTTGAAGTCGACAGAACGCTGAAAGAGGTGAATAGCGTTATCTCAATAGGACAAGAGGAATTAATTGAAGCACAGAAAAATGACCCATCGTTACAGGAATGTTTCCTGGAATTAAAACCTGCCGGGGCAGACAGCAACAATGAAGAAGGATTTTTTCTAAGAAATAAAGTGCTTGTCCTGAGAAGAAAAGATAAGTTAAATGAAATGAAGAATTTAGTTGTAATACCAACGCGATTTAGAACTCAGATTTTACGACTATGTCATGAGACAACGCTTGCTCATTTAGGTGTTACAAAATCAAAAAGTCAACTAGCGCGTTATTTTTATTGGCAAAGTGGTATGTTGACCTCGAAAATTACATACGAACGTGCGATGCATGTCTAAAGGCTGGGAAGGGAGGTGAAAGAAAAAAAGCTCCCTTAACCATTGTTCCATCTATGTCAGAAGTTTTCTATCGAATTAACATCGATACTTGTGGACCACTACCAGAAATATTTACGGATAAACCCGGTATTACGGATATAATACAACATGACATCGAGTTAGTTGATTCAGAGAAGGTGCAAATCAAGCCATATCGCTTGTCACCACGACAAACGGAGATTTTAGAAAAGGAAGTGAAAAAGATGTTGGATATGGGAATAGTCACAGAAGGCCCTTCGGAATACACATCGCCAATGATATTGGTGGAAGTGCCGGGGAAAGACCCGAGACCATGTGTGGATTATCGAAGATTGAACAAAAAAATCAAGACACAGTATTTCCCGGTACCGAATGTAGAGGAATGTGTGCGAGTAGCTCGAGCTAAGTACATTACTGTTTGATAAAACTAAGGGATACTGGCAGATTCCCATGACTGAACGAGCAAGTATTTACGCTGCATTTATCACCAGCTTTGGAACTTTTAGACCATTACGAAGGACATTTGGATTGAAAAATGCTCCACATGATTTCTGCCGTCTAATGACTGAAGTGCTAAGGGGTCTAGAGAAATTTTCTGTACCATACATTGATGATGTAGCTGTATATTCAGAAACTTGTGATGAGCATTTGAAACATCTCGAAGCAGTAATGACTAGAATCAAAGCTGCAAATTTAACAATAAAACCGGGAAATTGTAGACTCGCTCAGAATTCTGTGAAGTATCTCGGTCACAAGGGGACAAGCTCGGTGGGACAAGGTAAACTGTCACCGGAAGGTACAAAGATTCAGGCGGTGAGACAGTATCCGACAGCGAAGTCCAAAACGGACGTAAGAAGTTTTCTAAGATTGGCTGGATATTATCGAAGATACGTTCCTGATTTTTCACGTATGGCAGCACCGTTAACAGCTGCAATAAAAGGAAAATCCAAGAAAGGTGAGATAGCATGGACTGAAGAATGCAATCAAGAATTTAATAAGTTGAAGAAGATGCTGGTGGCGGAACCGGTTCTTAAGTGCACCAGATTTTTCCAGAGTGTTTGTGCTGCAAACGGATGCTTCGGATTTGGGAATTGGCGTGATTCTTAGTCAAGCAGATAACCAAGGACATGAGCACCTAATTTTATACTTGAGTAAGAAGTTCAGTGAAACAGAACGTAAGTTTAGCACCATCGAAAAGGAATGTGCTGCAATAGTTTGGCGGGTGAAAAAGCTTCACGTTTATCTATATGGCCACAGACCATTTAAAGTAGTGTCAGATCACAATCCTTTACGGTGGCTAGATAGAACGTCAGGAAGTAATCCAAGGCTGTTGAGATGGTCATTGATGCTTCAACAATACGATTTTGAGATCGTACACCGGCCGGGGTCAGCCCATAAAAACGCGGATGCGCTAAGCAGGGCAATAGACGACAGCAAATAGTTTGGAAGTCGGGAACCGTGTTCGGGTGTGGCGCCATTTGGCAAAGGGGTACTAAAACGGGATCTCAGTAAAATTTTGTCCAGTGATGTAAGTATTTAAACATCCCTGGAAAAAATTATTTAAACGGTGGAGGAAGACTGTAACGTTTGATTTGAATGGTGTTGTGGATGCTGGGTTGCTGGGGAGTTGTTGATGAAAAAGAAAGGGGGGATTGTTGGAGAATTGGATTTGGGAGAGGATGCTGGATGCATCAAGAAACTTTGTATTGAAAAGAATAAAGAGTTTTGAAACGAAAATAAACGTCTGATGTTACAATACCAACACCGCTCAAGGCTAATAGATTGTCAATGAACTGGAATGGGCCTGGAATAATTGAGAAGAAGCTCTCAGAGACAAATTACATTGTAAAACTCCCCGAAAAGGGAAATCGAAAACAGGTGTTCCATATCAATCTATTGAAAAGGTATTACCAACGAGAGGAAGAGGTTGATTATCTGGACGAGAAATTTCTGGAAGAAGCAGAGGAGATTGAAATGGAAATACCCGACATAAGCATAGAAAATGGGAAATCCTTTTGCGAACAGATTCAAATATCAGAACACTTAAGGGAAGAAGAAAGAGGAAAACTTCAGACATTAGTGTTAGAGTTTTCTGAAATATTCTCCGTCAAACCAGGGGTGACTGATGTAGTTCTCCATGACATCGTGTTAGATGACCATGAGCCAGTGAGACAAAGGCCATATCGCACGTCCCCTCGGCAAACCCAGATACTCCAGGAAGAGATTCGGAAAATGCTTGAGCTGGTTATTGTGGAAGAAGGAGAATCCGATTATGCTTCCCCGATGATCTTAGTCGAATCGCCGGGACGAGACCCGCGTCCCTACGTTGATTATCGACGCCTAAATAAGAAGATTAGAACGGAGTACTATCCACTTCCTAACATCGACCAAAGGATAGAGACAGTAGCTGTAGCGAAGTATATTACGGTGATAGGTTTATCCAAGGGATACTGGCAAATTAAGATGACCAAAAGCGCTCAGAGATATGCTGCTTTTGTAACCACCTTTGGAATCTTTCGTCCTCTAAGGATGTCATTCGGACTGAAGAATGCGCCTTATTGTTTCAGCCTGTTGATGTCGAAGCTCTTGAGAGGGTGTGAGAAGTTCGCGCTACCGTATCTGGACGATGTTGCCATATTCTCGAACAACATTGAGGATCATTTGCATCACTTACGCTCAATTTTCCTGAAGATTCAAGCCGCCAGGATTGACGTTGAAACCAGCAAAGTGTAAATTTGCACAAGACAAAGTCAAGTACCTAGGGCATGAAATAGGTCGAGGTAAAATAAAACCCTCGGAAGTGAAGATATTGCCCATAAAGGATTACTCTACTCCAATTACCAAGACAGAAGTCCGAGCATTTATGCGACTGTGTAATTACTATAGTCCAATCAATAGAGATTTTTTCAAACTTTAATTCTATAGTGGATGACATGTGCTCAGGAGTGTGGAGCTGGGCATGAAATGAGCCCCCCATGTGCGTTCGACTCGAGATTATGAGGGGTTGCTAAGTGGTGATTGTTTATAGGGCGCCGAAATGACTTTTTTCTTATTATTTCAATAACTAATGAACTTACGAAAACATGTTTCAAACAAAAGTTGTGGGTAATCAAATAACCTTTAATTTGAGTCGTCGTACGTCGAAATCGATGAATTAATTATTACAAAAAAGCAAAAAAAAACGGTGAAAATGGTTTTTTGTTAATTAAATATTCAGTGCAAAAATGAATTTGTCACTATTTTTATTGCTTTGGAGGAAAGCGCTTGTGATTATTAATACAAAGATATTTTTTTAAAGGTGATTTTTGAATTATTTGCAGAGATATGGCCTATTGTTTATCCGGAGACAGTGTTTTTAAGTTAATAATTGCTATCTTGTCGTGAAATTATTGAGTCAAATCCAACGGAATTCTACTCTCAAAGACTTATATTACATGTAGCATTAAAACCAATTCGAAAAATCATTAAAAAGTCATAGAAATAAACGTTTAAAAAGAATACGTTTTCAGACTAGCGTTTTTTTATAAACAAATAGAGCTACGGCGTCGGCTGTTGGTCACACCAGTTTCTAACTTGGATATTCTGTAAGCTGGTTTGATTGCCCAGATTCATGAAAAACAAAAAGTCCTTAAGACCAATAGGAGCCGAGATAGAATTTTTTTTTCTTTAAATCGCAGAGGATTTATTTATTAAAGTTAAGAAACCATTTTAAGATTTCGACGTACGACGACTCAAATTAAAGGTTATTTGATTACCCACAACTTTTGTTTGAAACATGTTTTCGTAAGTTCATTAGTTATTGAAATAATAAGAAAAAAGTCATTTCGGCGCCCTATAAACAATCACTACTTAGCAACCCCTCATAATCTCGAGTCGAACGCACATGGGGGGCTCATTTCATGCCCAGCTCCACACTCCTGAGCACATGTCATCCACTATAGAATTCGAGTAAAATTTACATTGGGTTTATCTCTATTGATTGGACTAATAGGAAATATATCAGAATGTTCGCAGATTTAGCCGCTCCTATCACAAATCTCACAAAGGGGAGGACACGGAAGGGTAAAATAGAGTGGACTAAAGAAGCAAATACAGCATTTGAAAAACTGAAAGAGGTTTTGAGTGCTCGACCAGTGTTAATGGCCCCTGACTTTGAAAGTGAATTCCTAGTACAGACAGATGCATCCGAGAATGGAATAGGCGTTGTTCTATCTAATGCCTGTTGCTCACGGTAAAATTTTCCATAAAACAGTTTTATAAAAATTTTTATTGAAAGTTTTATGAATCGTACGTAAAACGTACTAGCTTGCTCACGGTAAAACTCAAGAACCTATAAGAGGAAAATCGAAGCAGTACTAATATGAACCGCTATGCCGTAAATGGCGCTAGCATCGGGTATACCTTGAGGTTAAACCTTTCTCCATTCTCTAACACTCGTTGCGGGGCGAGTTTCAGTGGAAGGAGGGAAGAAACCACGGATACTATATACAGGATTGTCGACTCGGCCACGAGAAGCGCTGTTTTCTGCTGTCATTTCGCGAGCTTTTTAATAGGTTCCAAATTGTCCGCATTGCAGCGCTGTAGCGAATAGGGATCTATTTATTCCCGATATTCTCCATTGTGGAAGTGCAAGTGCATGTGCCTGCTTCGAGTTAAATCGCTATTAACAATAGTTTTCCATTTGAAAGCCATTGAGTTAAGTTTTTTAGAATTTAAGAATGTCTTTCGCCACATGTTCAGATCCCTGCCGAGTGTCAGCGCCGCGAGTGGCAGCTTAGGAAACCTATTAAAATGCTCGGGGAGTGGCAGCACTTACCGTGCCCGACTCGAAAATCCTGTATATAGTATCCGTGGAAGAAACAGTGTAGGAGAGGTGTGTATATGCTAGAGAAGCAACTGCTCGATCGCTGCGCCACGTACAGTGGATAAGAGGAAACGGCATTATTTCACAAGATGTTGGAGAGGAAAAATCGCACTTCTTAGGTTTGAAAGTTTCCGATTTCTAAAGTAGTTGATGCATTGTTGTGTTGAAAGTGTTAAACAAATTTGCAAAGTTTGCATAATAAGTGAGGTGAATTTGGTTTCGATATCTCTGTTTAAAGTGGGTGAAAATCGCGAAAAAATGTGCGAGACGAAAGCTCACCTTCGCGATGAGCGGAACATCTCATTGGTTGTTGCATAAAACGGTTTTATGGAAATAGAACCTGTCCTAATCCGCAAAACGTTTTATAAAACTCGGTTTTATAAAACGGTTTTATCGTTAGCAAGTTCATTTTTATAAAATTAGTCGGTTTTATAAAACGTTTTACCGAAAATTTTACCGTGAGCAACAGGCATAAGATGGGAACAGATGGAGAGGAGCACCCCGTACTATTTCTTAGCAAAAAGTTCAAAGCGTTCAAAGATACTGAGAAGAGATATGGAACCACAAAAAAGAATGTTTAGCGCTTGTATGGGGAATCAGGAAACTACACTGCTATTTGGACGGTGAGAGGAGGTTTCGCATGCAGACGGACCACAATCCTTTTGTGTTGCTACAGAGCGCAGCACTGACAAACCCTAGGCTGATGAGGTGGGCCCTAATATTGCAAAATTATAATTTCGAGATTGAGCATCGGAAAGGTCCATTGCATGCTAATGCTGATGCTTTAAGTAGGAGTATGAAATAATTGCCACTGAGGGTCCGATTCCAAACCTGGTGCTCCTTACCAGCTGAGATGCTGACCTGTCGAGTAAGGTCGTGACTATTCACGTCCTGTACTCGTCTAGAGGGAGGGGGCAAGTCTGTAACGTCGTGCCTTGTCAAACTCCATTTTCAATTGTTTTATTTGGCTTTGCGTATTTAATTTCGTTCGTTGTTTTGTTTTTGAATGTATTAATTTGTATGTTAATGTATGTTTCGATGGGTTGATGTTTTAGGTTGTTTATTGTTTTTGTTTGAAGAACGTTGCTATTTATGGTTGACAAAGGAGGGGATTGTAAAAATATTTGAAGAGAAAGAGACGTGTAATAAAGAGGGGCAATGCCCAACTGAGTTTTTTAAGAAGGTTTCTATTATTTTGAGGAATCCCGACGTCACAGTGGCTCCAAAGCTTCGCAAAGATATCTTGCGATTTTTTTTGCTCACACGACATAAATTCATACAATCCTCATTTCGGATTTCAAATGGATTTTGTGCATCCCTTATATTCCTTCTCTGAATGCGAAGTATTCGTCTTTCTTCAAAATATATTTCTCGCGCCAGGTCAAACTACATCAATTGTCGTGCCATTACCACGTATGATAAACAGGAAAACAAAATACAGTACTGATCCGATTATTAGTTACGAGGGCTATTTGAAATGACGCGAGCCGAAGGCAGGCGTTATTGTGGGTGCTATTTACCGTCCCCTTTTTGTCGTTATCTGAGTTAGAGAATCAGGGGGGAGCAATTTTACGCTAAAATAGCACCTTAAGTCATAATAGCGCCGATAGCGCAGGCGTAATTAGTTACAGCATTGCCCCATATAATCTTAATATTGTAGTTGTGGCAACCGTTGTTTACGTCGATTGTCGAACAAGCAAATTAACAATTGGATATAATTAAAGGGAAAACTCCTTTACTTGATTTTCACTCGGAAAGCCATAAGTGAATTTCGAATTGGTACCTTCGGTTCATGGAAATCGGTTTTCGGAAGGTATATACCATCTTGAAATGGATCGTGGATCGCCCGCTAAAAGTTGTCAAACCATTCCTTTTTACATTGAAAAATGATCATTTGAATAATTTAATTCTCGTTTCTTAATGAGATTCTGACGGGAGTAGTGGCTACGCTATGAACAAACAGAAAGCTCCCTACCCTCAGTTGGATGACAAGTCTGTACGTTCCCTCCTTAGTTCCTTTGCAGATGTTCACTTCAAATGAAAATGGTCAAAAACTGATTGTTTGGCTATAATTTACCAGAGAGACAACAATGCGCATACAAGAGGACACAAGTCGTGTGAGCAAAGAAATTTCCAACTTGATTCCTTCAACACGTATGTGGTCAGGGCGTCGTGTATCTGTAGAGCATGATTTACACATGACAACGGTAGACGGAAAATTTTGCAACACAATAACGGATAATAAGTCGACTCAGAGCTGCCATGTGTGTGGTGCAAAACCATCGTGGATTAAAGACTTGGGTTTTGTTCTACAATTGGTAGCAAAGGAAGAAAATTATAAATACTGACTCCATTTTGCAAGAATGGATTCGTCTATCTTGAAAAACTTCTTTATCTTCTTCCTTCCAGGTTGAGGCTTTAAGCCTGTTCCGGCTTCACTTTACCATCACATCCTTTGTCTTCCGAAACTTCTTTTACCTAGTAGCTTATAATCAAAAGCCTGCTTAGCGTCAATAGAGGTAGTCAAACCTTTCTACACCTGTGCAACGGGGAAATTTTTCGCGTACTTGTCTATGAATAGTGCGCGTTGACGCGTCAGTGGGCCAAAATCCAAAAAAGCTGGCCAAAAGTCGAAAAATGAAGTTCGCGCAAACCAACAGAAAACAGCTAATTTATATTAATAAGGATATTCTCTTTGAGATAGGGAACCATATTGGGCATATAATACGCTAGGATAATTTATGCAGCTGGTCAAAGTAGAGCATCTCAGGTAAAAATATCTCTTATGCAATTCATTTGAAACTGGTTTGAAACTCTTTTAAACACAATAAACTCATTTTCAACTGATTTTGAACTGATTTTCATTGGTTTGCATCCCAATTTTTAGTGTCATGCTCATTTGGAACCCATTTTCACTCAATTTTGCAACACATTATCAAACTATTCTTCTGCTAAACTGTTATGCAACTGATTTTTATTTTTTTAATTCTTATGCAACTCATTTTCACTCAATTTTGCAGCACATTATCAAAATATTTTTCAACTGATTTTCTGCTAAACTGCTATGCAACTGATTTTTATTTTTTTAATTCTTATGCAACTGATTTTCACTCAATTTTGCTACCGATTTTCAAACTATTTTACAACTCATATTAAATAAAACTGTGAGGCAACTGCTTTTTACTAAAAAACTATTTTGCAACTGATTTTCCAAGCTGTTTTTCCACTAATTTTATCTAAATATTCTTCATTTGAGTAGGATCATCATATAATATTGGTATGCCTTATACAAAACACTGACTTGAAACGATTTTATTTGTTTAACCATTTGATACTGGTGTCTCCATGCTTTACAGCTGATGTTGAATTTATTTTCACCACTTTTCTATACAACTACAAGCGACAATATGTAATTACTCCCCTAGCTGCTTTGTAAAATCAAGGTGTCATTTTTTTAAATCCACCAAAAAATATGGGTTTTCAGAATATAAAAGAGGCCTACTACTTTTTCCCCAATTAACTACTTCAATATTACCTAATAATGTGGTAATTTTGAATCTGTCCATGACAGCGATGAAGCTCACATTCACTAAATTTGTCAGTTCGGGTTGGCAAACAAAGCTGCCTGACTAGACCGTCCGAGAAAGACCGTCCGCAGGAAAGTAATCCGTTAGGCAAACTCCATAGGAAACGCACCGAGCCCAATGTATTAAGTTACAGCAGACGAAAGTCAGAGAACTCATCTCCGATTGAGAGTATTGAACTTCTATACTTCTGTATCCAATGATACCCTCAAGAAACACTTAACACACACAATTGTCTACAGCCTACTTATTACATGTCAAGGTTTCACTTCCAACCTATGAATAAGCAGTATTAAATTTGAATATGCATGGAATGTGCCACCATTTGTGGTAGCAGTTCATGTATCATTATTATAATTTCATGTTTCAACCTTGTTACCATGAAATAACTACTGATTTTTTTTCAGTAGCCATCCCCTGAAAGGAGGTTCTTATTCTGGAGTAGGATGTCCGAGGTGCATCCTCTTAACCTGGACCCTCTCCCTCCAGTGGGAACTGTAAAGAGTTCCCACTGGAGGTTCCAGGTTCCTTTTCCAAAGAGGAAGAAAGGGAAGTTGGAGAGCAGGTCCTGTAACATATGAAAATGTCAGAGGAAAGTGGGGGAGTGGCTGGAGATTTCAGGCGAAGTTGGTGCAAGAGTACAGCCGTCAACGAAAATGGGAGGAGAGGGAAAACAAGAAGTTCCTGGAGGCCCAGGAGGTGATCTTGATGCGCTGTAACTGCCATTAGGAAGATTCACCGCAACTCAATTTATGACACATGTTTAGGGCATAAAATACAGCATGCAGTAATGGAGAAAGGCAAAGATAGTGTGGTGAAGTCAAAATGAAAAATCCTAATCACTCAAGCATAGAAAATGAAATGCTGTGTGGTATATTCTTTATTCAAACTCAACGGAGTTCACTCGCTTTGAGCAATACATTTTGTTATCAATGTTTGATAAGACAGCACTCAAGAATATGTTGAATCGGTATCCTTTTAAATCTTTCACAACCTGCTATTTGAAAAACAAAAGGATTATTTGGAATCCCTCTGATAGGAATTTTTTGGCATACTTCCACAATTGCAACATATTTACTCTCACATGAGCATACAGATAAACAACAACAAAGTTTTAACTTAACAAAGGTTTCAACAAAGCACATTGACATGTCTAAACACATTACAAGAAAGGAATTGAATTTCCTTAATTGGCCAATGTTCCTTGACACCACCATATGCCCATTAATTTTTATGCGCTAAAAGGTCCATACTTTTGGATAGCAATCGTTGAAGGCAAAATTTAATGCAGGGCATGATGACGATAGGAAAGATGACATATGTTTCACAATCTTTAAACCAACAACTATGATAGTATGCACATCAATCTCCTCATTCTCACTTGTCTTCCTTAAGAGTGACTCAACATATTTCCTAGTATCCGAAGTCTCTGGGATGCTTGCAACAAACAAGGGTACATTTTGTATTATCTCAAAGGATTCTGCAATTTTTACCTCAGCGTATTTCGTACCAGTCACTAGCCTTTTCATGACACCTAATAGAGATTCCATTGGAAACATGATGTTTCATAGCCTGGACCCAGATTCCTGACATTGTCAGCCTTGTGTAAAAGGTAATGCATATTTGCTGACATGAACTCTTTGCCATACAGCTCTTCCAATTTTCTCACAAATTGTTGAAGGTATAAATCAGCCTTTTCTATGTCGACTAAGGAAACAGTGTCCTGATTTAGAAGGTACATGGCATGAACTAGCAGAAAATAATGCTCAAAATAAACTTCATCCAAGATGTCACATAATATAGGCACTGAGAAATAATAGAACCAGCTTTTTAACTCGGATGTTGTGTAATAAGAGAAGTGCTTTGTAAAAGTTCTTGGGGTTCGGGTTATGAATGAGCTTAAGCTTGCTGAGGCGTTTATCAACTATTGATACCTTTTGGTATAAAGAAAATTTCTGCTGCCTTTACTTTGGTGAAAATAGTAGTTGCATCATTCTTTTGCCACCAAAGCCAGCAAAAACACCATGCATGTCGTCTAACCCTACACCAATGATGAAATCAGGAACTAATTTCGAAAATATATTTTCCCCTTTGAAACCACAGACTGGTTTTCCACATTTCTTAGCTTCAGAACAGTGGATTAGAGACATCATGAGTCCTCAACTCAAGGTGTTCCTCAAATTTAAAACAAAAAGATCTCTTATTTCCTCCCATTTGAATGGTTTCCCCCTTCACAAGACACTTTATACAATTAAAGAAACCATTCAAATTATTCATTGAGAGTAATAAGGCTCTGGCTGGTAAGTCAGCAACGGCTGATAATAGAAGACCATGGACCTTTTGAATATTCCCTGAAGGAAATTTGAAATAAATACCATTTTTTAAGGTCTTAAAGGAATTATATGGAACATGGCATTTAAATTTGGTTTGGATGATGAATGATGAGCCTCCAAAAATAATATTTTGTGGCAAATATCTTTGGGAAAATGGAAGCTCATTTATTGTGAAAAGCAGGGGCCAGATAGATAGTTTTGAGGACCTGTGTAGCTGAAAACCATCTGTATAAGCCATCATTGTGAAATCATATGGAGTCCGCAGTAAGCTCTTAACCTTATGATAGAGTGACCCATCAGTGATATGCTGCAATCCATTAATTTTATTCCTGTGTAATCTCATAGTTAAATTTGAAACAAAGTCTTCCCGCTGAAACATTTTTTGCAGTTGGTTTTCTAAGGGAAAGTTTAGAAATTTGGATGAGGTTTTACTATTACATTCTGGGCAAAACTTATTATTTGGTATAATGCATTCACAGGTGTTCCACTAATTCACAGTTCTGAAATTCAAGTTGTTTTGAGAAAAGAACTTCCTCAGCACAAACATGGACCTGACAACTTTGTTGATTGAAGGCAAATGCAAAATTAGTAATTTTATTATGCTATTCAAGGCAGAATAAGATAGTTTAAAATGTAAAAATAGAGACATAAGCATAACACAGTTTTTGAGCACAGTTACTTCGGAGCCTCCGTAAATTTTCTCAAAGCCTTCTTCAAATTTGGGAACATCGGCAAATTCTTCCTCTTCCGGTGAGTCATCGTCAAGAAAATCTTTTTCAGACTGGGAGCTCCATTCATCCCCAGAATCACTGCCAGAGTCAGAGCGTAAATCAGGAGGCTCCTCATTGCAGTGAGATCCAGTTTCGTTGGGAGTTATACCTGAACATGATATTTATCAAGCATTTCAGCCAATTGCTCAGTTGAAATTGAAATGAAGTTTGTACTAACATCCTGCATTACAAAAATAAAGTTTTGTATCATATGTCATTGTCCATTAAGTTTTCAAATTTTGCCCTATAAATGTTGGATTCCTAAAAAAAGCAATTTTGTAATAATTAAAATATGAATACTACTATTCACCCGACCATGTTTTTTGTTCCGAAGAGTCTGGTACATGTCACAGATATATTGCAGACCCTTGCACAAGAGGAAAATTCTCTGTGCTAAACAATTTCAATTGGGGAAAATTCAGTCAGATTTTTGAATGTTGGATTTTGATTTTCAAAACTCCAGTTTATAATTATTGTTTCTATTTGGAGAAGATTGCAACATCCATTTAGCAACTACTTGCCAGGAGAACTTCAGAGGGGGTTGGGTTGGTTACAGGAACTTAGCCATGATTTATATTAGATCCCCCCAGGGCCCTGTCCAGCAGATATTAAATGATATATATCAACAATATTTTTAGGGGGTGCATGGCTGGCTATGTCCATGGGTAGCTAGAGAACTGTCCTCTCAGTACAAGTGCTTGGGTGAAATTCCCACCTGCAGCAGAAATTATTCAGCGCCAATCCTACCCCTATTTGCTAGCCAAGAAGACAGCAAATCAGGTCCAATGCTCTATTATGTAGTTGAATAAATTACATTTTAAGCTGTGAGCCCCTTGGTGCCCTTTGTTTAGACTAGGTTAATGCCAATGCTGCTTCCTAACTGCACTAAGCTCCCTAAATTACTCTACCTAAAAACTGAAATACCCACTTTCCCTAAAATTGAAAAAATTACATTAGTTGTCCGTCACCGCATAACCAGTGACTACTACTTCAGAGAACTTAACTTTCATAAGGACATGAGATCTCTCAGCATTGCAATTTTAATTATATGCATGGCTGTGCAAGTTTCAGGGGATGGGGATAGTAGGTAGGGGTGGGTTCATGCCTCAAAGAAAAGTCTCAAGTGTCCTTTTTGGGAGACTACATGTGACCATCGCCTTCTTCTCCATCCTTGATCAAGTCTGTGGTGTTAGGCCTCTCTAAGACATGATCCAAAGTAAGTTATAATGTTAATGTTTTCCATGCAGTCACAGTGGGACCCTAATGCTACAATTTTGGCCCTTTACATTACCAATATTATCCTCCAGGACTATGGGAATACTTATGCTTATATATCTACAACAAATGATAGAGTCAAATTAGGAATATCAGCTGGCAGTTGCAATGGCTAAACAGCCGATTGTGACTCCTTTATAATAATTAATACATCCACACCTTCTAAATTGAACACACCACTCCCAGCATTGAGGGAGACATCTTGAACTGGCACTTCAGGGTATGCCTTAGGTTCCTCTGTGTTATTGCCATCTGAATCAAACAAAATAAAATTTTAAGCTTGTCGAAATTGTTAAAAATAATAATGAAATAATTCTAAACTCTCTCCTCATGAACAAAGTTTAGTTGATAGCCTTTGCTACAGAAAAATACACCCAAAAATGGAGAATGCGAGGATATTATGCAAGAAAAGCATGCTTAACGCTTGCATTTAACTTACCCGTAGATAAATGATTAGCAGCTATGCTGTCTTTGGTGATAGAATCCAAATCTTCCATGCAAGGAAACGAAGATTTGAATATATGCCTCACGTCATTCTTAATATTAATCTTCTCGTGTTTCCTTTTGTCCCTCCAAATCGTTGTTCTTGATGTTTTCTCATATTTTCGAATTTTTTAGTCACCACTCTTGCTCGCGCTGCTTATCTTTATTTAACTGGTTTAAATTAATGACGTCACCTTGTACGAATCAAACTTACCACCATTGATATAAGACGACGTGTCGAAACCTGTCAAGTCAACCACTTCTTTAAAATGTTACCAAATTTATTCCGATTTTATATTCACTTTTTTGGGATATAGATATTAAAATATTATTTTATTGCAATAGTTATCTCTGTACATATATTAAACTACCTATCGAGGAGAGAACTTGACTCAAAAGTCTCGTATAAAGCCAAAATTTCCCCCGCGTTACTATGCCAACGACGAGCACGGAGATAGCCCTAGTAACGCGCGGGAAATTTGTTTATTATTTCTGCCCGTTCTTCGTATTAGAAATTCCGTTTCTAGGTTGGCGACATCAGTAACATTTGAAGAAGCAGGGACAGCATTTTTAGTCATCACTAGAGCTAAATTTACGCACTCAACCAAGACCAGTATTACTTTTTGCGATTTACTCACATGGAAAATGGAATACGAGGATAGCTCCGCAATTTCTTGGGATTCCTCGGCCTCCGAGTCGTCCACGACAGGATCGAGGAGAGGTAAAGCGAGGGCCGTTAAGATCCCCGCTCTACTGTACTTCCAATCAGACGAGTCAACGCACGTCACAGATAACATTTTTCGAATTATTTCTGGCATTCCTTATAAAAATAAGGAATATGATATACATTGGGCTGGAGAGGAACAGAAAGTTCTGATTGCAAAAATAGGGGGTAAGTACTAAGGAGACGATACTTTCGCAGTAATCACTTGCCACTGTTACCAATTATTCCCTTAATACTTTACTATAAGTGGGTGTAAAAAGCGATTTCGTTCATTTAACGGGTCATTTCTTTCAGGCTCAGTAACTGACTGCAAAGAGGCGCAGTTGAATTTAGAAAAGTTGCTGGGCTCCAATGTGCCCCTGGAGGAAAGTCTGAACCTCTGCGATATGCCAGACGCGGTTATAAGGCAGTGAATTAAAGAAGAGAGAATTAAAAAACAAGATGCAAAAAGGAAAGCCGGAAAAGCATCGATAAAATTAGTGTCACTGTTACATAATACTCCTTCCTCGCATGACGAACAAAGGCCGACAACATCTACCGGCAATGGGGTTCCACAACTGGGAGCTGAAAGTAATTTCGCCCACCCAGATTTTCATTATGTCGTTAGTCAGGAAGTAAATATTGAAATCATCGAAGTGACTGCGGGGATGTTGGATAGCGAAATAGAAATGCAGGAGTGCACATCCGGTAAAGAACTACGTATTTTCATTTCACACTATTTTTATTTCATATCAATGTAATAGCTTATTTAATCTCTATATTCTCCCATTGTTTTGCAGACTACGGAATATCTGGGGACTCGTAGACAATCAAAGCAAAAAAGCAGTTGATTAAAGAAATAACTGCAGGTAATGCATCACCTTTTCCGTATTTAATTTCTTCGAGTAGTTCATAGGTTCGTTGAATGTGATCGGCGCAGGAGTTATGGTTCTTATTTTACAACTGATGAATCAAGTAGGGTCAATTAGTTCTGTGTGTGTTCAATAAGCTGTATTGGGTCAACGCTGAGGACTATGACTGCGGTTCATCAGTAAATCAAATCGCGTAAGGCCGCTTTCCGACGATCCGACTTTCCGCCGTGCACCGTTAACGGCGCGGCATCGGGACTTAAAATGACAATGGTTTTCTACGGGTGCTTTCAGACGCATCAAACCGTGAAAGGTACACGGCTCCATGTCGCGCCGGTGATTTTTATTAATGTGCCGTGTGATCAGCGGCATGCCATCCGGAATTCACCGTGCCGTGGACGGCGAAAAGTCGGACCTTCGGAAAGTGGTCTAAGTTAGTTACCATTATGCAAGGATTATTTTTTAAATCACTGACAACAGAGCAACGCATATAATTAATTTTTAAATAAATATTTGAAAGTAAATGATTTTTCTAGTTAATCGGTAGGTCACTTGTTCACTTTCATAATATTCTCCTGAATACAACCTATGTGTATGTGCACATATTACACCCGTCATGAATGATATACCTATAACCTCAAAGCTGACACCTGACGAAATAACTGTAGACTTTTCATTTTGAGATTTTTCAGTCCAACAGAGTTCACTCTTGCATGAATAATGGCTCAATCAACTGCAATTTGGTTAATAATTCCCAAGACAATAGCTAGAAACACTTCAAAATCAACACTCCATCTTCATGATGGTTTTTATCTCAGTGACTGTGTAAATTTAGTTAAAAATGAATAAATTCGCCACCCTGTATGCTTTCCAGTAACCAATTGCCTTCCTTTTTTCAAGCACCTCGCGACAAGTTGGCAGAGACTTGCCGGCGTTATGCTCGCCAATTTGAACCAAATGAGGAAGAAGAGGTAAAATAACGAAGAAATAATAATGCCTGATATTACTTATCATTATCAAGATTCCTCTGAATCTCATTTTTAATCAATCGCAGTAGTTTTAATTCCCAAATCATTTGCTCAAATATTACTTCATTTTTTCTTTAGGTAAACGTGTTCCATGGGTTCAATGTTAAAATTAAAGTTTCACGAAGATTCCATATCGTGAACGACCCTAATGTAAGACATCTGCAAGTACCATGCAAAGGAAAATGTTACTTGCAATCCTGGGGGAGGAATATATCTCTACCCACTCTGCTAGCGGTCAACGAGAGAAGGACGACAAAGGATACCCTGCAGCCGATCAAGATGTCCTTAAGGCCGTATCCTGTTAGAACTCATTGATTTCATTCCACCTTCTATTAGTTTTTGGGGTATCGGATTCCTTGACTGAGTATCTACAGCTCAGTTGGGACGAGTTAGAATAAATAGAAATTAACATTAAATTAATATTTACAAATAATTTTTAAATAAAATATATGAAAACATCCGACTTTGCAAGTTAATTTATTCTCCTGAATAAACATAGAGCCGTCAAGTTATGATTATTGGAGCATAAGTTAACTGCAACTAATATGTACGAATTTTTTCTGTGACAGTATTTGTGCAGTACCGGTTCAAGGACCTAAACTTGCTGATCCCAGGCATCAGAAAGACCTTCAACACCTTAACAGGGAACATAAGATTGAACAAGCAGCGAAGGCTAGGGAAATATGTATACCAGAAAAGGTATTCAGTGGTCACTGTTTTGTAGTTTCCAATGATGAATGATACCCTCAGAGTTTTGCTAAGGGTTGTACTTTTTAGTAATTTGATTTGGTGTGTCGCAGAACCTCATGAATCTGGCATCCCTGGGACCAGTTGTGTTCCAAGGACCAAGGGGGAGGCAATATGTGCTAATATTCCATAGGAACGGGGCCCTTGGGGTCTATGGCATATCCCCAATGAATTTTATTATTTTATCTCAAGGGGGGGGAATCTCCTCCCCCACTCTGGATCCGCCACTGCTTGAGAAGCGTACGGTTGATAAATGAGGAGCTTATCTGGCATTAAAGAACTCATGTCATTTACTTTTAAGGTTACTACTATGAAAAATGATTAATAATATTGTTAAAACCCTTCTCCGCCATGAGGACATGATTATATTCAAGATGCCTCAACTCTTCTTTATCCTCCACTGAACACCATTTGAAATTGCTAACTATATGAGTTGAATGGAAGAGATTTATTCAATGAATGTTTTATTTACGTATTTCTTTCACTCCCCGTTGGGTTTCAACGTGGGGACCTTTCCCTAGTAAATTCATAAATTTATTGAATGAACCGTAATAATAATAAATTTATTACATCCACAAGATTGCACAACCAATCAGAATAAGTTAGTGAATAAAAAAATAAAAAAGTTCACAGCAATCAATCATGTCACAATGTAATAAAACTTTACATCAAAGCCTACCCAAGTAATTTTACTGCATAATAAATAGATGAGTCAGTTGTACTCATTCACGCTAATCTGTGCATAATAAATGGAAAACATCCAACATTTTTGGAATTGCGACACACCCAAAATTTAATAAGTGCTACCTAGGCGATGATACCGATGAACTCATTAGAGGGTACAATTAATGTTTGGTGAATCTTTCTTTACAGACTCAAACTACCTTCTGGACGGCCAAGGGGAAGACCAAAGAAAGATTTTGGGGTGGAGGCCACCATGACGGAAATATGACGAAATTGTATTTGATACTCAGTTTTAATTACTTGAATTCCATGATAGATTTGTTTTTTTAATACGTGAATGTGATTTGAAAATAAATATGATATATTGAATTTAAGTTGCTTTCTGATTTTCAACTGTTTTTAATCTCTTATTAATATATTTTTCAACTGAATTGAAACTTATTTGCAGTTGTTTTTTAAGTAATTTGGAGCTATAATTTGCAACTGATTTGCAACTTTTGCAAAACATTTTCAACTGTATTGCAAATCATTTTCCACTATTTTGAAAATCGATTGTCATTGATTTTCAACTAATTTTCATCTGGCTCGCAACTCATTTTCCACCTTTTTTTGAAGTCATCTGCAACTGATTTTCAACTGGTATGCTTCGTGTTTCAATTTGCAAAGCAATTACAGATGAATTGCAAACGAGTAAAGAAAATCTGTTGAAAATCAATTTAAAATGAATAGCAAAAGAGATATTTTTACCTGAGATGTAAGGTTGATTTTGGCTACTAAAATTTTTCCTTGGTGAATAGCTAAATATTTATATTTATTAAAGATCGTTATTATTTAATGTTTTTGATTTAAAGTAATTTTATCCAAATAATTGATCCTTATTGCATACATTTAGATAAATCTTGTTCCAATAACAATTTTAATATATTTAACTTTTTTCAAAATTAGTGTTGTATCTTATTTAAATTTAATATTTAATGGCAATTATCGTTTTTATCTACATCAAGCTACATGGAGTTATTTATACTGAGTGGAAGAGGAAAACTTATAGAACAATTTTTTGGAGGAAATCCTTGCGTTTATTAGCGGTTTTAATTTTAACAAAGAATTTTCATTAAAACTACCCCACTACCGGCCACTCATGGGCCAACCGTGACGACCACTAATGACATCTAAGCGTATAATCCTCGAATTGTTGTTCTCCAGGTCTTTCGAGCCAGCAGCGATTTGTGAACTATATGCGTGTTTCGATTGTTTTCTTTAGGAAGTCTTCGAGATTAAGCAACTGTCAGCCAACTATTTTTGAATTTAAGGTGCCCGACAAGAAGGTGTCGGAGCGGCTGAATATGAATGTTGCATACTTTGTGGCAACTAGTAATTTGCCATTAAGTACTGTGGAGAAAGAAGGTTCTATCAAATTGTTCCATGCCCTGCGGCCGGGATACAAACCTCCAGGAAGGAAGTCCCATACATTTAATTACATTCCTAAGCTGTACATGGCCACGATGAAACAAATAGAAGGAATGATCAAGGATGCTAAGTGGGTAGCACTTTCTTCAGATACTTGGACCTCAGTAGCAGACGAACCGTACATACGATTGAGTGCCCATACCATACGCCAAAAGTGGGCGCAACTTGCTTTTCACTCTCTGCTGCAGGTAACTTTGCAAATATATCCAGTCCCATGAAAAGGGGTAACAAATAAAAATAGAATTTGAAAATAATACAATGACAATTTTTTTGTCTCTTTTTTCCAGGCGTTTTCGTGAAGACCATACTGGGCTGAATATGAAGGAATGGTTCGGCCAAGCACTGAAGGATTGGAATATTCCAATCAATAAAGTGGTTAGTTTATCAATTGACAACGGATAAAATATTGGACTGGCTGTGGATCTACTGTCTAAGCCGAGGATGCGATCTATTGGACACATGCTCCATGGGGTCACAGGCATGGACAGACTCGATTGCGTTTCTTCTTTAAAGAAATCTTCCCAACGAATGCTGACCATCTTTAGCGGTACCAAAGTTTGGAACAGGTGCGTAAAACACAATTTTAGCTTAAAGTGTTTTACCACATTCGTATGGAAGTCAAGCCCCCACACTGAGGAAAATGTCGCTATACGAATGGGTAATTCATTATTTCAATTTCCGAAAAGTTTTTGGAGGCACGATGAATTGTCATGTTTGATTTTCCATTTTCGCAGGTACGGCGCATGTGTTAAAAAAAGTATGAAAAGAACCCAGAATCACAGGGCACAGAAGTTTAGGGCATTTCCGCGAATAAACTGGATGCAAGCCTTCACAATTCATACATAAACAGTTTGAGTCACACTCTCCCTCATTATGCCTCTCATTTCCACAGCGTGGGCAGATGGACTGACCCTCGCAACGGGGAGCTAGGTGGCCAAATTGCTGACAAATGAAGCATCGCATTGGGATTGGAATATACAGGGTGTGTCCTGAAAGTAGTAGGACTGATTTTTTCCCGCACGCGCGGACGGTCGGACGGGAGTTTTCTGGGTTGCAGGTGGTGGGGGGACACTAACAAAGCGCTGCGAACGCGCGCCAGTCGGCTCTGAGCTCTTGCGGAGTGTGCATCGTATTTCTTCCAGACCTCTGTCAAGTGACCTCGTCACGGTGCGTCATGGAACGTTTAGTGGAGCAGCGTTACGCAGTGAAATTCTGCGTTAAACTCGGGAAAAGCGGCAAGGAGACCCATGAACTCATCAAGGCAGCTTACGGGGTTAGTGCCATGAGCAGATCAACCGCATTTGAGTGGCACAAGCTTTTTCGAGAGGGGAGAGAAGACGTCGAAGACACCGAGCACTCCGGACGCCCTTCGACCTCAAAAACGGACAACAATGTGGCGCGAGTGAAAAATTTATTGAACAGTGACTGTCGAATGAGTGTGAGAATGTTATCCGAAGAACTGGGAATGCCTAAAACTCAAGTGCACGAAATTGTGACTGAAAACCTGACCATGAGAAAGGTTTGTGCGAAGTTGGTGCCGCGTGTGCTCACAGATGAGCAAAAAGAAAAGCGCGCGCGACTTTCACAAGAAAATCTCGACGGGCGAAACACGGCGTGGCAACCCTGCCTCACCCACCCTACAGCCCGGATATCGCCCCCCCGGACTTCTTTCTCTTCCCCAAGCTCGAGACCCCTCTGAAAGGGCGTCACCACGGGTCGGTGGAAGCTCTCCAAAAGGCCGTGACACGTGCTCTAAAGGACATCCCGGAGTCAGCCTTCCAGGAAGCGTATGCTGCGTGGAAAACTCGCTGGCAGCGTTGTGTCGATGCCCAAGGGGGCTACTTTGAAGATTTTTGAAGCGATGTACAGTCCTGTTCATTAAAAAATTACCACCTCGGAGCCCTGTTCAAAAAAAAGTTACCACCTCGGAGCCGAAAAAGTTCTAAGTCCGCACTTTAGGGAAATGTGCCAACACTACGCCCCACCCCTCACCCTGAGGGGGGGGGGGCGTGAACGAGAACCCCTCCTCCCCGTAGTCGGGCAAGTAGAAAGGCCGACGGAAGGAAGATTTTGGCCCGCGAAAGGATATTTTGTGAGGGGAGGGGTAGGGTTCGGGCTTCCGTTTGCTTTATGAGAGGGCGAACCGAACGCACAAAGACCTCTCGCAGTCGACGACTGATACATGACGGAAAGCCCAACATATCCCCACGGCTCGTTTCGTTCTTTTTAAATACTTTTTTCTTACGCGAATTTATCAGCGTTAAAATTGACTGACGTTTTGACGTATTTTCGTTGTAAGTCATTCATTGTGGTGCCGACATTCCTATTATTATTATTTGTTGAGTTTGTGCTTCTTCAATCCTCTCAATTATTGTGTTTAGCCTTCACCCTATTATCCAGGATCTTTGCATAGAGGCAACACCCTGACGACTCCATCCATTTTTTTCTGGGCGGGCAATAAACTGTACAGCTGTTGAGGATGGTTGAGTTAAATCAGTCTAAGCAAGTATAAGCGAGAGAGAGGAAATATAATTCTAAGTATATGCAAGAGGGAGGAAAATTTAGGCTGTCGTTACACTCACATATGTATGAAGTATCGATTAGAATGTCGAAGTAGAATGTTTTCTTTGGAAAACGATGAAGGCACGACAGTCTTTATGCAACGAAAATGGTATTATGAATACCACAGAAGACTATTTAAGGAAGTGGAATAGCATATTTTCCCTTCTTTAATCAGGTAGACCGAGGAGTAAACTGTGGGATGTGGGGGAACCCCCGCCCTCACGAAACTCGGGTGAAAAGACCTACCGACCACGGGACCTCTCCTTCTCTCCCACTCCCAGCAGTATACAATGTCGCCGCCTCATTCCATCCAAATTCCTTCGCAGGTCTCGCTGGGAAGTCCACCCTTTCCGACAAGCTGAGGAGGTGGAAGGGGCTTTCTTTCACTTCTGAGCATTTATTGCCCACCCGGTGTTTAAGTTGGCGAGTGTGCGAATCCAGCACAGCCAGTTGTTAGTCCACGATAGATTTACGCTCGAAATTGAGCAAAACAAGCATTGAAAAACAAATTGGTCGATTTCACCGAACGCATAGGAAGAGTGCGAAAATTCATTTTTAAATCCGCACGTCCCTCCTCTTCCTTGCTTTTATATGAAAAGATTCGCAAAATAAATGTGGAAGTCCAACGACCTACCCGCGAAAGTGAGACACGTATCATTTCGTATCTGCCACAGCTCTTCCCATTGCGGAGTTGGAGGAACGATGATAATTCCACATGCCATTTTGCCATCAATCGGTATTGCCATATCGAGTTACAGGGGTCATAATGAACTTAGTGAGGCTAGGTAGTAACATAGTGACAAATGTGAATACCTTTTCCCTACCTTTCCCTCGTTTCACCTTTTTTTAATTCTTTACGTTTCCAAACTATACTACGCCAGGTTTATTTCCTTACCATTCTAAACTATTTCAAACCTTTGGAAACATAGTATTTCTATAATACGTTTCGTGATAGTTTCATTTTTTTATTTACAGAGAAAGTATGTATTATATGAAATGCAATTGACCGTATTCATAATGGTTCCGCTGCGATGATTCGGCGTGTTTGAATGCGCTTTTGTTTCATTGCGGTTAATTAATAAGAGTCACTTGTATAGTCATTGTAAAAAAATAATAAAGACTATTTGCTACTTTTTTCAAATGCGATGTAAACAACACAGTCCGACTGTGAAAAGCGCAAGAGTTGATATTTGAAGGGTGTCCTGGGAAATCATTTTGATAAAAGAGTCTCTGCCTCTCGACACAAGTTAAATAAAAATTATGGAGAATTAGGTTGCAGTGTAATATACGCCGGTGAGACGTAGTGGTGCCAAGCTGTTGTGAACGAGGGATATTTACCCCACTGAAATTCGCAGATATTTCCCTCTTTCTTCCTCACTCATAAGCAAATGGAAGCCTAAAACGACCAGATCGAATGGAAGGGGCGATCAGCATAAACACCACTTCTTCCTTCCTTCGGCCTCCAGCCGAAAAAGAAGCCGCAGGTCACTTTTTAGAGGGGTACAGCCTTTCCTCAAGCCAGGATGGAGGGGAGGGTTGTTTCGTTTGGAATATTTATTGCCCGCCCAGAAAAGAATGGATGGGGTCGTCAGGGTCTTGCCTCTTTGCAAAGATCCTGGATAATTGAGTGAAAGCTGAACTCACTAATTGAGAGGACTGAAGAAGCATTAGAGATTTTAAGGTGAATTCATAAGAGTCACTTGCAGATTCAAGTTAAAAAAACAAAAACGAGAGAAAACATGCGATGCAAACTCCAGTAGCTAATGCCACGTTTTTCAAATGCGATGTAAGCAACACATAGTCCGACTGTCAAAAGCGCAAGGGTTGATAATTGAAGGGTGTCCTGGGTAATCATTTTGATAAGTCTCTGCCTCTCGATACAAGTAGTAGTAGTAGTATTATTATTTTTGGGTGCGTCGACTACTATGGTCATTTTGCACCACTCTCATCCTTATAAGTACAAAATATAAATTACGAATAAAAAATTAAAATTTCGCTTGCCTACATGTGATAAAATGTGCAATTAAGCCTAAAACAGTGAATTTATAATTTATTTAAAACATTAATATCTTTTAAAAAAGCAATTACTCGGGTGAGACTATCAGGGGAGTCGCCTAGGATCGTTTCTAAGGTCCCGTTAACCTTATGTCTTTCTCGAGAAGACCGGTATTTTTCACACTCCGTCAGGATGTGTCGAACACTCAGAGAGGAGTCGCAATCATCACACCGAGGTGGAGTCTTCTCTTCTGTGAAGAGGTATGAGTGGGTCAGGGCAGTATGCCCTATCCTCAGACGAGTGATTGCGACTTCTTCCCTCCGGGTACTCCTGACAGAAGAGGGCCACACTGTTACTACCGGTTTCACAGACCGAAGTTTGCTATTATGTATCTCCTGCCACGATTCTTGCCATCTGCCCATTGCTATGTTTCGAAACATAGATTTTAGGTCTTCTGCAGTTACCTTGTTCGATACAATTTGTGGCATGTGCAGTGCTTCCTTTGCTGCTTTGTCCGCTCGTTCGTTACCAGCTATTCCCACGTGTCCAGGGATCCAGACAAATGATGTTTTAATTCCCTTGTTAAGAAGGGATTGGAGGGTGCATTGTATATCCTGGACAAGAGGATGGTGTGGGTAATAGGCCGAAATGGACTTCACGGCGCTTAAAGAGTCGGTGCAGATAAGGAAAG
This sequence comes from Pyrrhosoma nymphula, assembly GCA_963573305.1. NCBI lineage: Eukaryota > Metazoa > Arthropoda > Insecta > Odonata > Coenagrionidae > Pyrrhosoma > Pyrrhosoma nymphula. The sequence goes on along the minus strand of OY754329.1, from coordinate 151,058,524 downwards.
AACCAGAGTTGCAATTGATATTCCTTAGGGCCATCTTAATTGCGAATAATTCCGCAGTGTATACGCTACACAGTGGATTGAGTCTCGCCTTGATGACCTTGTGGTGTGTGGAGGACACGGCACATGCGCATGCTGAATCAGTCTTCGATCCATCCGTATACACGGGAGTGGAGTCCGGGTAGTTACCCAGGAATTCTAAAAACAGGCTCTGGTACTCCTGCGGTGTGACAGAGGATTTCTGGCGTCCATCCACAACAGTATAGCACTCTGGTCGCGGTAAAGACCAAGGCGGGTATTTTGAGTACCCGACCGCATACACATCCGGTAGTGAGATGTCAAATTCATCAATAAAATCTTTAAAACGAATACTTAGTGGCCTAGTAGCCCTCGTCCTTCTGTTAAAAATATCTAAAAACCTTGGTTTAAAAACTATGTCAAAGCATGGGTGTCTCGACATTGATAACATTTTTGACACATAGTTGCATGTCAACATTAGCCTACGAGTAGCCAGCGGCGGCTCCCCGGCGTCTGCATAGAGGCTTAGGACAGGAGAGGTCCTAAAAGCGCCAATTGCTAACCGTAATCCTGCGTTGTGGACCGTTGTTAACGGTCGCAGATAAGACTCTCGTCCAGATGAGTAGACTAAACACCCGTAGTCTATTTTCGACCGAATCAGCGCACGGTATAGTAAGATCGAGGTCGTGCGATCAGCACCCCATGTTGTGTTGTTTAAAATTCGTAAAATGTTTAGGCTACGGCGGCACTTATCGGCTAGTTTGCGGACGTGCTCCTGCCATGTCAATCTACGGTCTAAAATCATACCGAGAAATCGAACTGATTCCACGTAAGGAAGGTTATTTCGTCCCAAGCGTAACGGCGGAGCTATGTGGATACCTCGCAATCGGTGAAAATGCATGCATACAGTTTTCTCCTTGGAGAAACGAAGCCCGTTTCTCTTTGCCCAGTTGTTCAGTTTGATGACAGTCAACTGTGTCAGTCTTGCAACGCTGGCCAATGTAGACGACCTGCAGAAGATTGCAAGGTCGTCTACGAATAGGGATCCCATCACCGGTGTCTTTATACAGTCCGCAATATCATTAATGGCGATTGCAAATAATGTAACGCTTAAAACAGAGCCCTGGGGTACGCCGTTATCCTGAGAGTAAAACTGTGAGAGGTTTTTTCCCACTCTCACTCTAAAACCACGGTTTGTTAAAAAGTTTCGGATAAAAATGGGTAGGTTACCCCTGAAACCCCAACTGTGCATTGTTTGCAAGATCTTCCGGCGCCATAGCATGTCATAGGCCTTCTCCAAGTCAAAGAAGACACCAATGACATGTTGACGCAGAAGAAAGGCCTCCTGGATAAAATTATCAGTCCGAATGAGATGGTCGATAGTAGATCTTCCCCTACGAAAGCCACATTGTATGTTGGAAAGAAGGTTTCGCCGCTCCAACCACCAAACAAGCCGGCGATTGACCATTCTTTCCATAACCTTGCACAGGCAACTGGTAAGAGAGATGGGCCTATAGTTGCTAGGGCTACTGTTGTCTTTTCCCTGCTTCGCTATTGGAACCACGATAGATTCCCGCCAGGATTGTGGAAAACTACCCTCCAACCAAATATGGTTGAGGGTATGAAGGACGTCCAGCAGCGCTTTCTTCGGTATGTTCCGGAGAAAAGCGTTGTGGACACTGTCTGTTCCTGGGGACGAATTCCTGGATTCCGCAATTGCAGAGGCCAGCTCCCATAGCGAGAAGCATTCGTTATAGTCAGCAATACCCTGCGTTTCACGGAACGTTAGGGATTTTGATTCGCAGCGTTGCTTTATTTCTCTGAAGTCGGCATCATAATTGTCGTTACTGCAGATGTTGCTGAACGTATGGCCAAAGATCTCACATAATTCCGAGGGAGATGTTACCACCCGGTCACCGACTTTTAGTCCGGAAACGCCGCATTGCTGACGGGAGCCCGAGATGCTTCGTACCTTCCTCCAGACCTGTGCAAGAGGCGTCCTGTGGTTGACGCCTGAGATGAATTCTATCCAGGAGGCCTTCTTCGCCTCCTTTACGATTTGTCGGGCTTTCGCTCGAAGACGTCGGAAGGAGGCAAGATTGGTTTTCGTGGGGTACTTCTGAAAAATGCGAAGTGCTCGCTTCCGCAATTTTATTGCCTTCGCGCATTCCTCTGTCCACCATGGCACTGGAGGTCGACGGACGATACCCTTGGATCGTGGGACGCTGGTATTTGCCGCCTCGATGATTGTAGATGTAAGGACTTCGACGTTTTGCATTACGTCACGGTTGCCGTCATGTTTATATGTAAAATTCTCTCTGAAAATTGACCAGTCAGCTTTCTGAATAATCCAATTTCCAGGAGTTATAAAAATGGATTAAAAAAGATATTCTTACGTATAAAAAGGGGAAAATGATCACTGCCACATAGATCTGTATGAACGGATAAGTTGAGTTTCGTGGAAAGACTGCTCGAGCAGATGGCGAGGTCAATGGAAGAAAATTCTCCATTAAAACTATTAAAACGAGTTTTCTCACTACTATTCAGTAGAACAAGGTTAAAATCCTGGATAAAATGTGATAAAATCCGCCCTCTTCTATTGCACTGGCTTCTAGAGCTACCCCACAAAGGGTCATGTGCATTAAAGTCTCCTAAAAGTATAAAGGGCTTGGGTAATTGAAGGATAAGATTCTCGAGGTTGTGTTCAGTGACTGGAGCGCACTCCGGTAAGTAAACGTTGCACAGCGTTATGGTCTCTGGTGCGTGCACAGTCACAGCAACCGCCTGAAAAAGTGTGTTCAGTTGTACCCGAGAGGTGTAAAGGGTCTCCCAGACAGCAACCGCCACTCCACCCTGGGCTCGTTGGCCGCTGGCATCGTCGTATCTAAAAACATTAAAATTCCTTAAGATACCCTTGTCCGTGGCTTTAAAATGCGTCTCTTGGAGACAAATACAAGACGGATTAAAATCACGAATTAAAATGGTTAACTCCTCCTTGTGACGATAAAACCCATTACAGTTCCACTGTAAAATAGAATTCATTTAAAAAGGGAAAAAAATAAAAGGCGAGAAACAAGTTAAAAACAGCAGTCTGTCCATCCGTTAGGAGGATCAGCGCCTAATGCGGCTCTTTTTCCCCTTTTGCCTGGCTAAGAGGACGTCTGTCTCAGACGGGTCATCCTCCTCCATAGCCTCCTCTGGGCATGGAGCGCGTACCCCGGAGGGGCCGGGGGATGGCGTTTTCTCACGCCCCGAGGGCGGGGTCCCAGTGGTTTTCGGCGGGTTCTTCTTAGGAGAACCCGCACAGGTGACATTCTTTGGTTTTGCCGGCTTTGTTGCCTTATCCGGCTTGGCTTTTTCATCTTTTCTAGACTTTCTTGTGTCCGTTGTCTTATCTGCATCATTTTTCTGAGTATTGTCAGGTTCATTTTTATTGGTTGGGGTTTCAGCGACAGCAGCGAAAGATCTGGAGAAAGTAGGGGCTATTAGGGTGCGGTACTTTTTTCTGGCTTCTATGTATGGCAACTTTTCAACTGTTTTTATCTCCATTATCTTCTTTTCCTCTTTCATTCTTGGACAATCGCGGGAGTACACTGGGTGTGCACCCTCGCAATTGACACAAAAAGGTTCGGAGGTGCAACCATCACCCTCATGCTTTTCATTACCACAGCGCGGGCAGGTGGCCTTGCCCTTGCATCTAGTGGCGATATGGCCAAAGTGTTGGCATTGAAAACATCGCATGGGGTTAGGGATGAATGGGCGGACAGGAACCGATTCATACCCAACAAAAACCTTGTCGGGGAGCGTGTCGCGCGAGAAGGTGAGGATAACAGACGTGCTGTTGATAAGCTCACCGTTCCGCTTTATTTTTAATCGACGACAGTCTATAATGCCCTGAGGGGCCATTTCCCTCTTTATTTCGTCGTCGTCGACATACAGCAGGTCGTAACTGCTTATCACTCCCCGACTGGTGTTCAAGGTGCGGTGCACCTCGACCTTCACTGGTATATCATTTAAACGGGTAAAATTAAGCAACTTTGCACTTTGGGTATCATTGGCCGTTTCTATTAATAAAGTTCCGTCACGTAGCTTCTTGGCAGATATTAAGTCGCCAGTAACTGCTGCTGAAAGGACTCTACGGATTAGGAAGGGAGATACCTTAGTGAGGGTCTCATCTTCCTTTGCACATCTCATTATCAAGTACCGCCTACAAGCGGACACCGGGTTAACTCCCCCGCCCGTTTCCGGACGGGATCTTTTTAATGGAGGAAGGGTATCTGGTTCCATTAATATAAGAGGTTCATCCCCTGGGCTCCCCACCCACCACGGAGCCACATATTTGGGACGCCACACCGCCAGCCGGTGTGGTTGCCAGGGCTACCCAAGGGATATAGCACTATCGTGTAGGGAATTTGCTTCAGGTTAGGTCTCCAGTGCATGGGCCCTCCAAACCCATACACCTTCGGCCGCCCTACACAGACCCCCATCACTCCAGCACTCGCCATCGAAACGTGTCGATAAGCCGATTGATCAAGACTGGCTAGATCTTGACCGCCCGTTTACAGGGGATCCAGGGCCGAAGTGGGGTATTGAATCCCGGCCCATACCGGGTATCCGACACCCGGCTGGGTGCCGGAGAACTCACCCACCAGGATCCCCTTCTCCCCCTTACGGGTCTCCGCACACGGCAAACATGCGGGTGGATCGCAGGCCAGGTGGTATGGCCGCACACAGACAGTTGACCCACAAGACTGTCCGGACTCAACCCTTGCTGACACTGGGGTTTTTTCCGGGGTTTCCTTCCCCGCCCTTTTAGTCGCCTCTTACGACAAGCAGGGATACTGCGGGAGTATTCTCCATCCCCCTACCCGCAGGGGTGTCCCCCACCCTCCTCTCTCAATCTTACGTAAGAGGATAGTTAGAAATAAATATGTACATATCTACTCTTAGTTAAATGCTCGTTTTCTGAGGTTTCGCCTCTCGATAGAAACCATCAGAAGATCTCGATAGAAGCTTTGAGCACTTGATTTTGGATAAGTGTACGGTGTTAGAGTACCACATTATTCAACATTAAAATCTACAAAATACCCTGCAAGCCACCTCAAGGGTGTGTGGTAGGGGGTGAGTAGTCACCAACAAGCATTACACTATGCTCTAAAGTTAGTGCAACTACGGCTAATCATGCATTTGCATAAATCGCTAATGCATGTCACTAGGCGAAGCCTCACAAGCATGAACTACACTACAGATATGCTACCAATGGAGAGGGACCGATAATGTATATTGCAACCACACAAATGGACAGAGACTCAAAGAGTAATGAATTTGATTGAAAGAGGCATGCATTAAGATTGAAACAACACCACAGATGATGGAGTTGTGAACTATTACAAGCTATTCGGCAAATTAAAAAAAATCTCTTATTCGAAACCGCGCATGAATTACTCCTGCGATACATATCAATGATGGACTATAAAAAATTCAAACAACACCATCTTGTTCTATGGCGTGTCCACTTAAGTCCAAGGACTTACAAGTAACTTCATCAGTAAAAAGACTCGAGGCAGTCCATCTACAAAACATTAATAAAGTGAGTCATCAGTTTCCTGGAGCGAGCTACAATGTTGTCTCACGACGGACAAAAATCTTACGTAAGTTGGCTCTACCTCGAGCTCCCCTACGTAAGGCAATGTAAGGATATCAGAACCTCCCTCCCCCCGGAAACGTCTTACGTAATACTTGAATGGCCCTTTGTCAACAACCCTTTACTATTTTTGCTAGCCATAAGGTCTGTGAGCTTCAAAAGTGCAACATGTACCGCAGAAATAGCTTCTCAGAATGGGAAGAGCGAATGATACTCACTCATGCGCTTTTTCCAAATGGAGGCGGAAAAAAGATTGGAAAAGCGTTATCCTATTTATGAAACTGTGTCCCAGTGCCTCGGGATTAGCAAAAAAATCAGTGCAAAGAACGGCTGCTAAATCCAAGGTTAGTGACAAAGGAAACTGGTGATGGCAATCCCTCTCCAAGGAAAAGAGAATTTGTGCTTGGGCGATCAAATATTTTTGTGGATGATTTCACGCTCGGAGTCTTTAGACGGACGGTCCATGACTTTTATTTGAGGAACATGTATCCAACTCTTCAAAGTGTGAAGGACAAGTTGGTTGAGTCTGTGCCCGAATGCCCGGATTTCTCCTTGCCTAACCTTCGGTCTCTGATGCAGAGTTTGAGGTTTAGGTATCAGAAATTATGTAAAAAGCAAGTGATGATTGAGTCTGTAAAAATTGCTGCCACTCATCATAATTTTCTCCGTAGTATTAAAAAGCTGAGGAATATAACATAACGCCCAGTAAATAAATAAATAACGTAACAACGCGTAGTTACGTCGCAAGTAAACAAACAAGGCAACAAAGGATCGTAACTAGTGACGCGAGGGTGAGGAGTTAACAGTCAGGGAGTCAGCAGAGATAATTGGGGGAGTAAAGATCTTAAGGACGCGAAGTGGGGAAAAAGTTCGAAAGTCGGAGAATAAAAACGGCAGGGAGCGGATACGAAGCGGCGTAGAGGTGACGAAAGAGAAACCAGATATATATAAAGAGGCCAGGAAGGAATCGGGAAAGAAACCCAAGATAGAGACAGGACAGCCCAGAATTCTGGAAACGAGGAAGACCGTGAAAGCATATTCGCAGCCACATAAGAGAGACGAGAAGCCCCAGCGTCCGATAAGTCTAACTATAAGAATAACTAAGTCATAAAAAGAACAATTACCTCCATTTATAAAAGTACTGCTATCTAAATAACGTAAATGTGAAAAAAAGAATTGGAGCATATAAGAGTAACATTGTGATTTGGATCCAATATTTTTTAAAGGCTCTAAATACTGATGCTGTCATAACCAAGTCAAATATTTTTATTAAAACAAAGTATTATACTATTGAATTGATTGAGCGAAGTGTTTTATTAAATATGTTGATTAATGTTAATCATTAATCCCTTCATCAAGGAGGTAAGTTTTAAGTGTTTCGGTAGTTGCGGTTGTTTATCGAAGTTTTTTTTATAGGAAAATAAACGTGACCGGGTGAGGTTACAGGAAAAGTGGATATAAAATATTTTACACTGATGAGACCTGGTGCTCTCAGCATCATACTTTGAAATACAGCTGGGTAGAAAACGTTGTGGACTCTTCCCAGCTTGGGTATAACATCTACCGGGGGCGAATACAGGAGGTGAATGGCTGGCGCGGTAGTTTTAAGACCCCCTCCGGAGCCGGGAAACGAGTCATCATTTAGCACATTGGTAGTGAGGATGGCTTCCTAAAGGGTGGCGAACTATGTTTTGTGGGAAAAAGGGGTGGTGATGACTACCAGTGGCTCACTAAGAGCTGAATGCCATCGAACTAATTTGGCCTTACGTTAAGAATACAATAACTAAGGTAAACCTTGCGACTGCCGCTGAAAAAGGGAAGTGTCAACGTAACCCATCAATTGTGCCTGGAGGCTCTACAATCTGTGACGTCAAACTTATGGAGGAAACGTATACAACACGTCAAAAAAATAGAAGATGATTATAGGAAAAAGGATCATCTCCTTGATGAATTAAGTGATGAGCAGAGGGTCATAGTTAATTTAGACTCTGACTCCGATTCAGACTTAAGCGACGATGAACCACAGTCGGATGGCGATTCCCATTGAAAGAATGTGAGAGGATATTTCGGGATTGGCCAAAGTGTTTGCAAACGCATAAACACAATTTGTAAATAATGTGTGTTGTGAAATGTGTGTAAATCTTGTAAATAGATTTATAATCAACTGGTGGTATTAACCACTATAACCATTTTAAAGCAGTCTACAGTGGTCCAAAACCCACATGAAAAATGCTGATAGGAAATAATTATACTTTATCATTTAAATACCTTCCGAATTATGATGAAAGAGAGTCATCAGAATTCATCCCATCATAAAATTGTAGTCCAAACTCTGAACAGACAAACATCTGTTATGCATTCAACTTTGCCCTCGCCGGCAGAGAAGTGCTACGCGTATCAAATGGCAACGTCGCTTGTCCCTTTCCCTCTTCTCCTCCTCCGGCGAAGTCGTCCTCTACCGATCAAGAACCGCTGTTTGGAGCGTGAAAATGGAAATAAATTAAAATCGTTGTTGAGAATACCATTAATTTTTACTATTTGTCATGTACATTAGGGGTGATCGTCAAAAACTTTTTTTCGAATTTCAAGGGGCTTGGGGTCAGAAAAGTTGTGTATGGGGCTCAATACAATGCAGGAATTTTTTCAGAATTTTTGTCGAAAGTCCTAAGGTTCCGCCATGCGGTTAAAGTTTAACAATTTCAGGCCATTTTGGTAAAAACTTGAAATTAGCGAAAGAACGTGCCCCGCCTCATTTTTTGTAAGAAACACTTAAATCTTGTCAGAAGGTAAGTAAAAAGGGGCTTGGAAGTAGTTATAACCCCTCGAAACACTAAAAAAAAGTATTAATAAAATTGAGGATAGGCAACCCGGCATACGCGAAGTAGATATCGCCTTTAATGCCTGCGTAGCTCGACGCTTGCTACCGTTCCAGTAACAACCCAGAATTCGCCACGAGGAGGTGGCTACGCATCGAGTTCCACCCGTGCCCAACCCAACCTCCCAACCAAAATGGGCACTTTTAGCATTTAGTTTGAATCGTGGACCTTGTACTGACTTTTATGGAGGAATTCAGGCATATGCGCCCTCTCCGCAATGATAGTTTTGATGAACATATTTCTATTGTGTCTCCCATAGACTGCTGCAGACGCATCCTTCACGAGACGACCATGTCTCTCAGCACTGAGTGTGGACAGGAACTTGTAGGAAATTTGGCAATTCCGATCTTATTACGTTAGTTGCCATTTTTCTGATGTCTTCCTCAGTGAAACTCTTTAGAAGTGGAGACTCGGTAACAACAATGCTTTTCCAAGCTATCAAAGGATGATACGTCTTTGCTTTCCATTGTAATTCGGGCACTTCAAATTTTCTCACTAGGTTGTTTTCGTTTTTTGTATATCTAGCTTGAAGTATTTTTTTACGGCTTGCTCTCTTACTTTCATCCGTCTTCATACAGATGAGAATTTTTTCAAAATGACAACAGAAAGCATCACGTTGTATAACTGGATCGACAACTTTCAGCAGGTCTTCTCTTAAATACCTTGTGGAGTGCACCAAGTCAAACATGTGTCGAGCTCCATCAACGCAGTAAGATTTCGGTTTCATGAACCACATCTTAATGTATAATTTCTGTATATAAGTGACCAATATCAGCAGTTCCTCGGAAGGATTCTCCATTGACAACCACAAACGTAAAACTCTAGCGGCTGTTGTAACCCATCTGGCGTGGCAAAGTTTTCCCGGTGATCGTTCAGCTAAACGCATCGGGCATTTTCCGGACGCCATTGCTCTTGATATATCTATTAGGTACGCCTGATCACTATTTATGTCAGCAATATATACAGGGTGGGGCAGAATGGACTCCCTGATTTGACGGGTGAATTGTAAAAAAAAACAAAGATAGTTCTAAAACGTGTGCCAAAATTTCCCCCCCTCGAAACCTCGAGACTCGAAAATCCTCGGAGACTCCTAAACCGCAGGAGACTCTCGCGTCTCGTCCAAGTGCCCGAGCGAAGAGCTAAGTGCAGCGATCTGCCCCGGTCAGCGCGGTCGCTCCGGTCATCGCGGCTTCTACAGAAGAGCTCTTTTTATACTGTCCGCGCTGGTGCTGACATCTTTTTCCACGTTCGAGTCGACCTGCGGATATTCCCACCAATCCAACGTGTGATAACGTTTCCCCTCTTCACCCTACTCCTCCACTGGCCAGCCTTTTCCCCTCCTGCGCTGGCAAAGTGTACCGCCATCATAGCAGCTCTCTTTGCAACGGACCGCGCGAGGAAAGGACGTGTTGGCTGGGTTCCACTTGTGATCGTCTTGCAAAGACAAGGCTAACGGTATTTAGCCTACGGGCTTGTGTTATACTGTAATAATTGTAAATATATAAATACTGTCATTTGAAGTTATTTCAAACTAGCTAAGGTTGTTTTCATTGTTTTTTTTCTCTCGTTACGCCCACCAAAAATCAGTCAATTCGTTCGCGACGTCAAGCTTCACGGGCTTGCGTTGCAAATTGGTGCCGTGACCAGGATGACTGGTCGAATTGTCTGTTCTTTATTTGGTGCTGAAGTGTAATTCTTGTTGTTTAAGCCTTGCTAGACGACTAACTTTCCGAGTGTACATTTATTTCCTTGAAGTGTTTCCGTCCACAGCAGTTGTTGAGGGTATTAGTATAGTTAATTGCTTTACGTGTGTTATATATCGGTCTCTGGTGTGCAAATATTTGGTGTCCTTTTCTCCCACAATCATTAATTTTACGCGGTGCAAAGCCCCGCTCAAGGTGTGATATTAAGTTGGTTCTCTCTCTATCGCAAATTCCTCTTCCGTTCTCCGGGCGGACCTGTTTCTTTGATTTAATCTGTAGACATGGCTGCCCCTTCAGTTAACCCGTATGCTAGGGTCTTTAATACCACGTCCGAGGACAGAAGTGCACGCGAAAATGCTCGCGAGAACGTGGAACGACGTTCAATGTCGTCTTCTGAGTCAAATTCCGACGCAGCTGTTCTCCCGGCTCAAGACGCTGGCCTCGTTGACTTGGCCAACGCAGACGGTTTACGTGTTGTTCGTCAAATGATCGATGACCTAAGCGCCTTTTCATGTTCTTCCGCTAGTGACTGGTTTCTCTTCATTTCTAAAACCTCAGAACTGATAGATTTATCCCTGACCACACAGTCTCACTTGTTCGTTCTTCTTTTGCGTAAATTACCGGCCAATTGTCGTTCCTTCTGGCTGGGCGTTATTCGTAGACATATTTCTTGGGAGAGTATAATTTCGGAAATTTGGGACACGTTCGTACCGTATCGCGAATTCGATCGTCTAGTGTCCACAAAACTCAAGAGATTTCAATTCCCGCGTGAAAACCCTCGTGACTTCTATTACTCCATTGTGTCGGCTAACAAGGTATTAGGACAGTTATATGCCGACCGCGAGCTAATGGAATTGATTTTGGAGGGCTTGAATCCTCAAACAGAGTCCGTGCTAGTTTTCTGCCGCAGACCCTCAACTCTCGCCCAGTTAGAGAAAATGTTAACCCAAGCCACCAAGAAGTTAATGACTCGCGCCGAATATTCGAACTCTTTCTCTCAACCTCCCTCAGTAGAAGAGCCTCGCGACCGCAGAGTTTCCCGTATCTGTAATTATTGTAATAAACCCGGTCACTTAGCTGATGTATGTCGCAAGCGTATTCGCGATATGAACGGCCGAGGCAGACCCAACCGCCCACAATTGACTTTTGCCCTTCAAGACGCGCTTTCTCGACTTCCACAAATTCCTGTCCAAATCCATGGTACCCCTGGCTTTGCATTGCTAGTTCAGGGTCCACGCTCTCCTTAATTGACGAAAACTTTTGGTTTAACCTCGCTCACAAGCCGAGACGCGGCAGGAAGGAGAGTTGTTCGATAGCCTTGCGTTCGATCAGCGGGGAAAATCTCGTTCTTTCTACTAGGGTATGGGTTCGCATTAAAATTAAGGCTTCGTCGTGGCAGCATTGCTTTTATCTCTCTTCGCTTCCAATCCCATGTCTATTGGGACAAGATTTCTTGAAGAAAGCCTCAATCTCCATTCACCCCAATGGCTTTTCTTTTGCTACTTGTCCGAATCGAGTTTATTCATTCCGCCACGAAAACGATTCATGTGAGAATGAATCCAATTGCTCTGACTTAACTGACCACGTTTCTACGGTCAGCGAAGATTTTGTTCAAACTTGCATTGGTCAGTCTATGATTATGAACGACGAAAGTAATTTGTCTTTACCTAACCAACTTTCAATCACCCGCGTCTCTCCCACTCCTCCTTCGTTAGTCCTTCAGAAAAAAATAAATGACGTATTGTCTAGGTTCCCGGATGTTATTAGCGCCGTGCACGGAGTCACTCACCTGTTGAAGTACGAACTAGAGTTAGCAGACGACATACCTGTTCGATCTGCGCCGTATTCCCTGCCCCCACCGAAACTCCAAGCTATGAAAAAGCAGCTAAGCAAACTCCTCGATACCAAGGTTATCGAGCCTTCTAAATCTCAATGGGCTAGTCCGGCATTTTTAATTCCTAAACGAAACGGATCCGACAGACTAGTGGTTGACTATCGCAAACTCAATCAAAAGGTAAAGGCGGACAATTTTCCCACTCCAAATATCGAAAATGCTTTCCAATATCTGTCCAATGCCAAGTTTTTCTCTATCATTGATTTGAATTCCGCGTTTCATCAAATTCCTCTTACCGACAAGGCGAAGCAATATACGGCGTTCGTCACCCCGGTCGGCCTCTATCAATTTACTAGGCTTCCTTTCGGTCTGACTACCTCTCCCCAGGTTTTTTGCAGGCTAATGGATCTTGTACTTGGTGATTTGAAGTATTCTTGTGTTTTTCCTTATAAAGATGATCTCTGTATTTATTCGAGGGATTTTGAGAAACATCTGTTGGACGTCGAGGCTGTACTTTCCAGATTGAGAGACGCCGGGCTAACAGTACATCCTGAAAAACTGAACCTGGCGCAGAATTATATCGCATTCTTGGGCCACAGAATTTCACATGGGACGCTGATGGTCGATGAGGAAAGGATTTCGACCGTAAAAAACTTTCCCAATCCGAGGTCTGTAAAAGAAGTTGCGAGATTTCTGGGTATGTGTGGATTTTATTCTAAATTTATTCCGAATTTTGCTGAACTGGGTGCTCCATTAAATCGTTTAAAACGCAAAGGTGCCGTTTTCAATTGGTCCGCCGAGCTCCAGAATTCATTTATAAAATTAAAACAGTGCTTAACTAATCCACCAGTCCTCCTCCTTCCGGATTTTGATAAGGAATTTCACCTCTATGTTGACGCTAGCCAGACTGCCTTGGGAGCAGTCTTGAATCAGTCTTGTAATGGTCAGATGAAGCCAGTTGCTTACGCTAGTCGAGTACTCAATGAACATGAAAAGCGTTTGCCTTCTTATGAACTAGAATGTTTAAGTTGTTGTTGGGCAGTTGAGAAATTCCGCCCTTATTTGCAGTTCAAGTCGTTTCATTTATATACTGATAATAACGCTTTGACGTGGCTATTCAAGCACCCTAAGCAATTAGGTAAGATTGGGCGAATGGTGTTAAAATTGTCTACTTTTCGTTTTGTCATTCATCACGTTAAAAGCCAGCAAAATCGTGTTGCTGACTGCTTATCTCGCCCAAATGATTCCGAGGCAATTAGTCCTCAGTGTTCACTGTTTCTTAATTTAGTCCCTCTTTCTTTTGTAAACATTCGCGAATATCAATGCTCAGATCCTAAACTAAAATCTATTATTGAGGATTTGCGAAGAGAACCCTTGTCACACCCAGGCTGGATCTTAAGAGATAACCTTCTATGCCATGTCATTGGTAGGGCTACTAAGCCAAAAATTGTTGTTCCTCCGGCAGTGAGGCCTATGATATTTAAATATTTCCATACTCTCCCTTCGGCTGGACACATGGGAATTGCCAAAACATGTGAAAAAATTGGGAGGCAATTCTGGTGGGAGAATTGGAGGAGAGAAGTCTCTGAAATGGTTAAACGGTGTCACTTATGTCAGGTGTCAAAGCCACTAAACCGTCTCCCTCAAGGTAATATGTCTTCTGTTCCCGCTACTTATCCTTGGGAGAGAATTTACGTCGACTACGTGGGTCCTATGCCTCGAAGTGGTAACAGCAATGAATATGCATTAACTATCATAGATGGGTTTTCCAAGTTCATACTTATTGAACCAATGAGAAACGCAGGTGCCTCTGTGTTGATAAGTCTGTTGTCAAGGAAGATTTTCCCTAAATTTGGTTATCCTAAATTCCTTGTGTCAGACAATGGCCCTGCATTTAAAGCCAAAGCCTTTCATGACATGAATTTTAAGCTTGGTATTAGGCATGTGTTCATTTCTCCATACTATCCTAAGTCAAATCAAGCAGAACGTGTCCACAGAAATTTGAAATGTGCATTGACTGTACTTTGTGGCACTGCTCACAACAAGTGGGAAGAATTTATTCCTGATCTGTGTTTTGCTTTCAATTCCGCAATGCACTCTAGCATTGGCCATTCACCGGCAAAGATTTTTCTGGGACGTGAACTTCCCCACCCACTTAACAATGTCTGGGAAATCCCAAATGACTTAATTAATGAGGATGTCAATAACAAAGACATGTCCTCCTTGTGGTCTGATGTTTTAAAAAACTTAAAAACTGCACACCAGAGACACACTATAAAATATAATAAGCTCCATTCTGAAGTCAAATTTAAAGTTGGAGACAAGGTACTTGTGAAAACACATACATTGAGCTGTAAATTCAGAAAGCAAACTGCTAAATTGTTCCCCAAATGGGAAGGGCCTTATGCCATTGTGAAAATGCTTACTCCAGTTACTGTAGTATTGAAGGTATCACCCAGGAGGGAGAGAATAGCTCATGTCTCTCATTTAAAGGAATACCATGAGTAATAATGTTGTCTCTTGAGAACAAAAATATTTTCTATGTAAAAATGTATATATTTAAACGGGTGATGATAAGATATGCAATGATCAAACATTGGATTATGCCTTCATAATAATTGTTGGTGAAAAATGATACATTGTTTCAAATGATATTTCATGTTAATCAATTGAATACATAATGAATATCTAAATCATTATTTAAATATCACTCACTATACTGTTTAATGTTATGCTGCCACTGCATGGGTCTCCAGACACTATCTTTTTTAATTAATTATGTTAATAATTGTGGAAAGTGGAATGTGTTGCGTCGTGAGGTCTGTAAACTCTGTTCTGGTTTGGCAGATTTGATCTGTTGATGCTGTCATTAATATTTTTGATTGTGGAAATTCTGGACCAAGTGGTCCAACCCATAGTGTGTGGGTTTGCCTAATTTGAGGGGTTCTAATTTGACTGAGAGGCTTAACCCAAGTAGCCTATGAACCCAACTCTGATGATTTTGGAATTCTTTGGGGCCTAATTTGAGCCTGAGTGCTTGAACCCAAGTCAGCTGATTACTTGGGGGAAATGAAAAAGTTGTTCTATGCTGATAGCCTGAACTCCTGTGATATCCCTTCAGTGGGTGTCACCCCATGATGAAATTGTTTTTCTCATGGACTTTGTGGATTGATTCTTTCACTCCACTCTCTGGCGTAGGGGTGCGATCCCATCGCCCGGCAATTGCCGCAGACAGCACCCAGCTTTAATAGCTGTTTTGGGGGTTTGTCCCCCAAAAAACTAAAAATATCCTTGGATTAAAAAACGTTCGTGTGGCCATCTAAATTAGTTTTCCCTGTTTAGCTTTCTTTAACGCGTTTGGCATTAACCGGCCCTGGACCCAAATTGACCCTCTGTATAGAGGTCAATTTTATTATATTAAAAATTTTTCCATTGAAATTCCAATGGCTTAACAATGCATTCACTTGCATGAAAAAATTTAATTAGGTTTAAGGATTTAAGGATGTATTTGGGGATTTGTTTCTATATTTGTTTCACCAATGTTTCACATCATATTATTATTATTAATTGTAAAGTCACACCATATTTCCAATCGTATATTTTATAATGCTAATTTCTATTTGATCATGTAAATCTTTTCCATTTTCCACAATTAAGCCATCAATTGGGCAAATGCTAATCTATTTCTATGCCACTTGGCTTTGTGTAGTATCATTCTGGAGACATGTAGTTGGTTTATTTACTGTTTATGCTGCTGTGGATAGGATTTCTGTTTTTTCTTAATGCTTTTCTTATATCTCTGCCCATTTATTGGTAATTGTTAGACTGTTATTACATTTTTCATTCTTATATTGGATGTTGATTTTGATTATGTTGCAACCCATGAAAAGTTCTCTCACTGTCTCCTAGTAACGTTGAGTTCGATTTCATATTTTCATGGGCAGTTGTATTGTTCATTTTTTCCTAATTTTATGAGGCATGAAATTTTGACCTCTAGCTAAAATGTTAATTGATCACTTCCTATGGGTCTTATATAATTAATCTAGTGATGTATTATTTCTGTGCAAAGCCATATTTGGTTTACCAATATTGTTAATTTCTGGCGGTAAGATGTGGGCCATGAAAAGATTAAAAAAAAAAGAATGTATTAAAAAAAAATAATAATAATCAAAAGAAGGATACATTTAAAAAAAAATAATTACTGACTAATTTAATTTAAAAAGAAAAAAAATAATAAGAAAAAAAAATTTGAATTTGGACAAAAAAAAACATTTTAGGCCCACTCTCGCCTATTTCTACGGTGTTTATATGTATATTCATAAAGTTTAATTCTTTAGCTTATAAAATTGTTGTCAATCTATCTTTAGTCTTAGTGCCATTAGGTCTGTCACCCCCTTGGGGACAACACA
Organism: Pyrrhosoma nymphula; assembly: GCA_963573305.1. NCBI lineage: Eukaryota > Metazoa > Arthropoda > Insecta > Odonata > Coenagrionidae > Pyrrhosoma > Pyrrhosoma nymphula. Next base: position 151,042,043 of record OY754329.1, on the reverse strand, counting down.
AATAACTTTCTCTGGGCAGAGATACAAGCATCTAGACTTATGTTCATTTGTATTCTTGTCAGTGATTATATTGTTATTATGTCTGGTTATTTGAACCTCAAGTGTGTTATTCATACATCGAGAGAAGCAAGCCAGAAACTTTCTATGATTGTGTCAGTGCTGTGCAATTCTACCCCCCCTTCTCCAGTTTCCATTTTCAAAAATTTTCCCCCAGTGGATGTGCCAAAATTTCCCCCCCTCGAAACCTCGAGACTCGAAAATCCTCGGAGACTCCTAAACCGCAGGAGACTCTCGCGTCTCGTCCAAGTGCCCGAGCGAAGAGCTAAGTGCAGCGATCTGCCCCGGTCAGCGCGGTCGCTCCGGTCATCGCGGCTTCTACAGAAGATCTCTTTTTATACTGTCCGCGCTGGTGCTGACATCTTTTTCCACGTTCGAGTCGACCTGCGGATATTCCCACCAATCCAACGTGTGATAACGTTTCCCCTCTTCACCCTACTCCTCCACTGGCCAGCCTTTTCCCCTCCTGCGCTGGCAAAGTGTACCGCCATCATAGCAGCTCTCTTTGCAACGGACCGCGCGAGGAAAGGACGTGTTGGCTGGGTTCCACTTGTGATCGTCTTGCAAAGACAAGGCTAACGGTATTTAGCCTACGGGCTTGTGTTATACTGTAATAATTGTAAATATATAAATACTGTCATTTGAAGTTATTTCAAACTAGCTAAGGTTGTTTTCATTGTTTTTTTTCTCTCGTTACGCCCACCAAAAATCAGTCAATTCGTTCGCGACGTCAAGCTTCACGGGCTTGCGTTGCAAACGTTTTTATTTCCCAAAACTACATTCAATGCAATTTTATTTTAATTTGGATTTGAAAATTAGTTCATCCAGGTGACGACCTTGGCGAGCGATGCACATATTGAGTCGTTCAAAAAAGTTTTCGAAAACTCTTTTCAGCATATCTTCTGATATTCCAGCGATGACATCTGTAATTGCCTCCTTAAGAGCTTCCAAGGTCCTTGGCTGAACTTGGTAAACCTCAGCTTTGAGATATCCCCAAAATCGCATGGACTCAAATCCGGGGAGCGAGGGGGCCAAGGAACATCGCCTCGTAAGGAGATCAGGCGGCCGGGAAACTGTCTTTGCAGGATTTGGCGTGAAATAAGGGCGGTATGAGCCGTGGCACCGTCCTGTTGAAACCAAAAGGCTTGTGTGTCATATTGCTGACCATACTCTTCCATTTTAGGTTGAAAAAAGTTATCCAGCATATCACAATAACGCTCAGATGTAACAGTAACAGTTATACCTCGAGATTCAAAAAAGTAAGGCCCAATAATGCCTATAATAACACGGCGCACCAAACTCACTTTGGAGCTATGAAGAGGTCTTTGGTGAAGTTCACGAGGATTTTCAGTCGCCCAGTACCGAGAATTTTGCTTATTAACTGTGCCGGAGAGGTGAAAATGCGCTTCATCGCTAGACCACAGAATAGCGTCGGGTTGCACAGAGGTTAAAATTGCATTGCAATCATCTGTACGTTTCACCCAGTCATGTGGAGAATTCTTGAACGACCATCATCTTGTAGAGGTGTAAGTGAAGGTCAGTGTGTAAAATTCGCCTTACCGTTCTGGGCGATATTCCAAGGGCAGCAGCATGTTTCCGCGCAGAGCGCGATGGAGACTGTTCAATGGACGCTCTCACTGCCACGATGTTTCCAGGTGTCCTCGCACTTTTAGGTCGCCCAGCTGGTTTTCTAGGAAGTGCAGATCCTGTCGCCCGTACACTAGTAATCCATTTCCTAATGGTTTTAGCATCAGGAACCTTGTCATGAAGAGCTAAACCAAACTGCCTACGAAAAGCCCTCTGCGTTGCCACCACACTATCATTGTTTTTAAAGAACTTTTCTATAACAAAGCCTCGATGCTCACCAGACCACTTCATGGCGACTACTGAAAATAGCGTCGCTTCCCCCACCTAACGCCACTACTCCCACCCCGCTAACCATTCTGCGCGCTCTACAGTGATTGTCTGAAACTAGGTAGTCCATTTTGCCCCACCCTGTACATCGGGGTGACAAGCTGGGATGGTTTCAAAGTCAACAAAAGGTAAATATTCACAGCTCTGCTTCGCAAGGGCCAGTGTAGCTCTTGGGTCCAGCCGTAACTCCATATAAATGAGCTATAAGGTGTCGGAGTGGGAGTTCATTTAAATGGATAAGACAAATGCACCACTGCAATGGCTTATTTAAATGCTCTTCCAGAATTCTAATGATTCCACTATTTTTTCCTGCATTCACAACAGTGCCATCGCAGCCGACTGCGCAAATATTTGAGAGTATCGCAGGATGCTCTCCCATGCATTGTATGATTGATCTTGAAATATTTCTAGCTGTACCGGAAACAGGAGTCACGTGAGTGATGTATTTCGATTCAGGCTCGCATATAAAAACAACGTGTTCTTTTAAAATGGTTCTTCTGTAATATTTCCCCCCCCCCCCTTCATATTTTGAATTACTGTCTGATCCTTTCTTCCATCAAAGTAAATCCCCACTGCGGGTCCACTATGTTCTGATTTTTCTACTCCTAGTCTTGATTGTAGTCTCTGTCTTTTAAGTTTCATGCGGTCTTTGACTTGGGATGAGTCCTCCTTGTTCACAATATAAAAATCTTCTAATACTGCCGTTGCTAATGCTGCTCCTGTAGCTGATGGAACTCTGAATCTGTCGCATACCCTTGCAAGAGCAGCTAGTTTTGTTGAATTGCGCTTTAGCCCTTTTCTTTGAGAGGTTGATGGTCGATACTCAAAAACATTGTCTGACTGATCATTTTCTTTAGTTTCATGATTTATCTTGGAATCATTCTCACTCGATTCAATTTTGTTATCTTGCCGTCGAAGTTTACTCACTTCCTCTTGTGCCGAACTCGCCAAAGCATGACGGTCCTCCATCTCTCTTCTCGACAACCGTTTATTTAAAGTAGCAGTAGTTTTCTTGTCCAAGGTAGAAATCACCATAAGACGATCTCCACGCTGATCAGAGAGGAACGTCCATTCTTGCACAGGAACTTTACGTTGAAAAGGGCAGTCACAAGATTCTCTGTTTTACATTTACAAGAGCATATATCAAAAAGTTTTTTTAAGCGTTTATCACCTCATTTTTCTTCTTTTTGAATATGGTGGATCTATTAGGACTGTGTTCTTTTAAGATTTTCTTATATGTGGAATGGTGGAATTTTATCAGATTTACAACTCTCCCTTTGCTTACAGTTGGGATGCTTGCAGCTTGCCATATGATCAGTATTTTTTCAGCGACTTGCTTTAAAATATTAGATAATGGAGGATCCTTACTGTTCATTTCTGCTTTATTGGTATACTGAGCGCTGTTGTAAAACCTGATGACATCCTCAATGGTAGGAAGCTGCCGCGATGAGATGTCCTTAGGTGGACCAAAAATTGGTCACCCCAAATCCTCTCTTGTCCTCTTCCTCTTTGATTTCATTTCTTCACGAGAAAACACTACCTCTAGAACTTTAGCTTATAGAAGAACGTAAGAGAATGCTCCCCTCTTTCCGCGCGAGATTGTGTGAGTCAGACTTGTAGGGAAGAACATTGTAAAAATAAAACACTTTGTAATTTTGAATAGTATAGGATATTTCCCGAAACATTATTATGCTACATTTTCACTGCCACGGTGTTTACTAGATAATGACAAAGTTCCGTTGAACTCCATTGGAGAAAAATGTATTAAACTGCAAAAAATTACGATGTGTTTCATACGCAAGATGTACAATATGAATCTCAAAAAGCCACAAAGTATAGCTATATAGTAGTAACTGAAAAAATATAGCAGTAAATCGATTAATGGTATCTCCCTATTCCCCACGTAGGCGTTGCACCATCATGGCGTGCTTGCCGGGTTGCATATTCTCAATTTTATTAATGATTTTTTCCAGTGTGTCTAGTGGTTTTATCTACTTCCAAGCCCCTTTTCACTTACCTTCTGACAATATGTGTTTCTTACAAATAAATGATGCGGGGAACGTTCTTTCGCTAATTTCAAGTTTTTACCAAAATGGCCTGAAATTGTAAACTTTAACCGCTTGGCGGAACCTCAGGACGTTCGACAAAAATTCTGAAAAAATTCCTGCATTGTATTGAGCCCCATACAGTACTTTTCTGACCCCAAGCTCCTTGAAATTCGAAAAACGTTTTTGACGATCACCCCTTATGTACATATTTGCAATGCTGGCGTATTCGCGCGTCACAACAGTATACCCCAAATTTTAAATGCTTCATTAGTTTAGAAATCTGCGGTGGTTTACAACTATTACACCATCTCGTATAAAACTCAACATATAAACAATTTATTTTCTTTATTACGTTAATAACATGTTTAGCTAACTTATATCAGAATTTCCCGTCTCTGTCTGATGTTAAGAGAACAGTGATCAGTGAACAGAGAGTTAAGTTGGGCAATCGGATTTTGAGCGCCGAAAATAGTGACTTCTTTCAAATAAAATATCGTTAAAGAGCAGATAAGTAAGGGAAATTATTTTAACACACATCGATAAACGTAGGAATGATCATTCTATCACATGGTTTTTATTTCGTAAAAATCCGTTAACTCTACTTGAAGATACAGCTTCCTTAACTCGAGGGACTCGACTTTTTTTCATGGACAATAGTAGAAGGTAGGGATTTTTTAAAAGACATTGTTGTATACTTTTTTGCTTAATGTCAGATAGATGTGGTATTTTTATAATAAGGATTTTTTTTCGTTTTAAGTATTTCCTGGAATAACAACGAAACTGAAAAAGTTGGTGAAACTAGCCGGCAACTGCTGCTGCTGTGGTAAAGACAGCAATTCTATTTCCAGCGGTTCTACAGCAGTGCTTGAGAAAATGGATGACACAGGGATCACTACTGGGGGCACATCAACAAGCCCTGATAATTCTAATACTCAGATGAATATGTAATTTGTGTTCATTACGTAATGCAGATAAGCATGCCTGTAACTGATGAACGAATTCTGTTCCTGCTATGATTTCACCGGTGCAATACATGTTTATTATTTAAGTTTGAAACCATTATTCTTTATGTGGCTTTACTTCATATTTTATGAGACACATTCATCATTTGAATACTTTTTTATTTCAGGAAACTGACAACATGACAGTTCAATTGTCCCAGAAATCTTCAATGCCATCAACCAGTCAATCTGGATGTGGTGATAAGCAATTTCACCGAGATAATCATGGTGTGGAGTTCACCGAATCTCCCTCCGAGGTAAGTATGTGTGCTGATGAAATAGTATAATTTATTGAGGTCACATATCAATGGCTTCTTTATTATGTAGGAATTGGTATTTTCCCTCATACAGGAAATGATAACTTTTGGGACAGTTTCCCTGAAGAAGGCCAGGCCTGCCAAAATATCTATTTTGGCTGCAGAACTAACGGCAATGGTTTTCAGTGCAGAGGAAATGGCATTGTGTTCTCTTAAAGGGAAGAGGTGCAATGCACTTAAAACTCATTTCGGAAGAAGACATTGGATGAAGATAAAACTAAAGGGATAATTGGTGGGTGGAAACATATCTTAGGTGTATTGAATTTAATTCTCTTAATACCATACTGTATTTCTACAAGTTTAGATTGACCATGGTGAATCAACTAGTACACAAGAACTTTTTGCCTTTTTTCAAATGTCTTTAAATGCCTTCTTCTTTACGGAGGTTTTCACATTTTTCCTTTGTTATAAATTATAGGATAAAGTTATGAAATATTACCTTGAATGTATCCGTTTCATTCAAATATGGTAATTAAAGGTGTTTGTTAAAAAGATTTCTGGCTCATGCTCCGGCACCAAAAATTTGTTTCACCCATAAGTTAACCCTATATAAATGGCTCTGTCACCCTATTGTATTAAATTTTCAGATTATGCAGCCAAGGTATTCGGGAAGCAAACCTCCGATATCTCTGATGAAATCAGGAAATCAATCGGATTCAAATTTAATAATTTTTCAAACACGGAGGAAGGGCGTAGAATAATAAATGAGTTTCGCATGCGGTCAGAGAAAGAGGAAGAAGACGACATTGTTGAGTAAAACTGGAAATATCACAATTTTTTGCACAATTTATAATTTTAATATATCGATTTAGATCTTAACGTGCGTTTTTATTAATGTGACCAAAACCTTATCGTATGCGGCAGATCTAGAATAAGTTTTCCAGTAAAATATTTTCCTACATAATCATTTATTAAGATTGGTTTGGTGAGGGCAATAGCATGGAATAATGAAGTCAATGTCATCTCTGTTACAAATGAATAGTTACTACCGAGTTATAGCATGGACCATAGATATAACCTTAAACATTTACAATAAGTTATTTTAAAGTGAATGGGAACATAATCTTTAGTTAACTTTTAGTTTCCAAAAATTTTACTTGTTTAAATGTTGTGACTTACATCATTCTAAAGTTTACTAAAAGTTATGCTAAAGTTTACCAAAAGTTATCTTAAAGTTTACTAAAAGTTATTTTAAAGTTTACTTAATGTTATTCTTAAGTTAACTAAAAGTATTTTTAAAGTTTACTTTAGGGTGATGTTTCAATTCACTTTAAATTTCCTTAAAGTAAACTAAGTTTTTTTTTAAGTTTTTTAAAACTTTTTAAAAGTAAATTTGCGTAAGGAATATGATTGTATTCTTATTAGTACGAGAACTAAAAATATTTCTGTGATTATAGCTCTTCTGTCTATAGAATGTCTATTTTATCATTTGTCATTTCCACTAGCTTACCGATAATAACCAAATCCTTTTCACGTTTTCCGGTAAACATATTTTCGTGAAAAATTAGGTTGCCGGTCTTGTCATATTTAGTTTTAATTAACCATCTATGTTTTACGTAGATCTATTGGTGGTGAAGGAATTCGATGTGAATATTCGGCATGCAATGGAACGCATCCGGACACACATGCATAATGTCAAAGTAAGATGGAAAGAATGTAGAAGATCAGCCAATATTTTTCTTGAGAAAATTAGGTCGTGGCTTGATTCAGATATCGACTTTAGGGATTGCATTGAAATCCAGACACAAGGAAAACATCCTGACCCGAGTAAGTTAGCCAATTATGAGATACATTTATTGTGAATTATCTCATGTCTGATATGGTCAATCCCTAATTTTATTTATTTAGCTCCTTCTCGCGGTCAACCAAAAAAATGTCTCCGACCTGAGTGTGCGCTCTAAACGGAGACTTTCCAAGCAGATGAGGGCCAAAAATCCAGAAAATCCGCCAATTGCTGTACAGTTGAATCTTCTGGACGAATGCAACTGTGCCGCCTCTACCCCTTTTGGAAAGGCTCTTGCGACTCCCACCAAGACAAGAAAACTTTTGCAAACGAGAAGAAAGGATACAAAAAACGACTGCGTGCAGAAATATACACCTGATGAAGCTCTTAGTTTAATAATCGAGGCCGAACCAACTAAAAGCCAGTATTGCTTAAGCCCCTTTCACACGAAACTTGATCCAGTACAAGACCTAGTATGCTAGCCGGTACTTGATGTTGAGGACGAAACCCAGTATACTAGCAACCGTACTAGAAGGTTTCACACGATCATTGACCTTGTGCTTGCGAAACGGATAACTCTACCAATGCGATTTGTTAAACGACAATGGAAATTTTCTATGAAATAAGGCGACTTTTGGCTGCTGCTGCTGCAATTATAGCAGGGATGGTGAACTAAGTTCGAGCACAACGAAGACGACGGCGAATTTGGGCAAGAGAATGGATCCGGAGAAGAGAAGAAGGCCGTGGGGTCCTTCGCATGCTCCAAGGCGAGATAAGGTATATTTAAAATAGAAATGCCACTGTCAATGCTCAATCATTTCCTTCAGATCATCCTTTGTTGTGCACATCTTTTAGCGCTGCATTATAAACGAACGAATTACGCTCTTCAATTTTCGTGGGAGAAGTCGGAGCAGAAGGGATGGGAGAAGCGTTTATGTGCATGAAATAGAACATTTTAAGACCTTATTACTTTGGAATTCAACTTCATAGGAAATCGGGTTGATTAAAATGATCGTGCATTTGAAAAGGATGGAGTGAAATGAAATTATAATTTTAATGAGCGTTATTTCGCGTAGTATTTCAAAATTGAATATTTGGCCAATGTTGATGAGCTGTTGACAGAATAAAATATCTTCAAGAGAAGTCGATGGCTCTAAATACTTCGTGCTATTCTGTGGCGATGTGAAGGAATTAATTTTGTGATAAAACATCGCTCGTGCCTGTGGACATTTTCTGAATTTTTTCTTTTCTTGATTAATGCCATGCTATATTATTAATCTGTTATGCATTATTTTAGGGTAGGAGACACGTTAGCATTTCGGAATTACCTTCGAATGAACGAAGAGTTGTTTGCAGAGCTCCTGGTAAACGTTGCACCCCGTATAACTCGGCAAGACACAGTCATGAGACAAAGCATTAGTGCCACTGACAGGTATTGAGATGTACTCATAAAATGCCTATTTTGTGGGCGATTTAAAATAACCATATCACGCCTAACATATGTATCATTTTTCCTCACATTATCAAATACCCTGAGATTCATGGCGACTGGAGAGACAAACAGGAGCCTTAATTATTCCATAAAGATAGCAACAAATACACTATCCATAGTAATTTCTGACGCAATTTTTGCCATTATTGAGGTTCTGGACGATGAGATTAAGGTATTAATACTACCAAATATATGGAATACAGCTGTCATGCACGGTGCACACTTGGAGTAATGTTACTACTATCAATTTATCTAGGTTCCCTCTTCAGCTGAAGAATGGGAAGTAATCGCATCCCAGTTTTTGGCCATGTGGAACTTTCCCCTCTACATTGGATTATTAGATGGGAAGCATGTCAACTTCAGACCGCCTCGAACCAGTGGTTCCTATTATCGGAATTATAAAGGGAATGACAGTCTCATATTATTGGCATTAGCATATGCTCAATGCAAGTTTATACGGGTAAATGTGGGAGTAAATGGACGTGTGAATGATGCAAATGTGCAGTAGTAGTAGTGTTTAAATTTGGGTGCGTCGACGGCTGAGGTCATTTTGCACCACTAAAAACTATTTCTTGCTGATAATTTGATATTATACAAAGGTATATATACTAAGGTAAATATCACATTGGTAAAGTAACTTTATACTTTTTTGTAAAATCCATAATTATTTAAAAACGTTAAAACCTTTGTTATGTTTTCTGGGTTATCTCCTAGGACTTGTGCTATTCCTCCCCGGATGTCTAGCCGCTCCCGCGCTACCCGATACACATCACACTCCGTCAGGAGATGCCGCACTGTTAATAGAGAGTCGCATTCGTCACATCGTGGCGGAATTTTCTCTTCAGTAAAAAGATACGAGTGGGTCAGGGCACAATGCCCTATTCTCAACCGAGTAATGGCGACCTCCTCCCTGCGATTTCTCCCGACGGAAGTGGGCCACGCTGATATTTCGGATTTTATTCCGCGGAGCTTATGGCTATGTTGGTCAGTCCATAGCTCCTTCCATTTTTCCAAGGCCACGCGCCGAAGATCGTTCTTGAGATCATCTACGGGTACCAGCGATGTTGTCAGGTCTGGGGCGCTTAGTGCTTCTTTAGCAGCTGCGTCGGCCTTTTCATTGCCGGCAATTCCCATGTGCCCTGGAATCCACAAGAAGGATATTTTCACTCCCTCCCTATTGAGGGATAATATGGAAGAGTGGATGTCTTGTACAACTGGGTTAGATGGTGAAAACCCAGAGATTGACTGCAATGCACTCGCAGAATCTGAACAGATTAAGAACGAGGTATTGCTGCACTTGATATTAGCCAGGGCCAATTTAATGGCAACCAATTCTGCCGTGAATACTGAACACATCGGATTGAGCCTTGCTTTGATGATTCCGTGGTACGTAGACACCACTGCACATCCACAAGAGGTTCCAGACTTTGAACCATCTGTAAAGATGGGGATAAACTCGTGGTGATAACTGATAATTTATCGAAGGGCATCGAAGTAGCCGCAAAATAACATTTGGCCGTGGGATCGACCACGGCGCGGCGATTCTCTCATGTACCCGGTCGGGTACACGTCTGGTAGGTTAAAACTTCGCTCGTCAATGAAATGTTTAAAACGTAAACTTAGAGGCTTCGTTGCTCTTATCCTCCTATTAAAAACGTTTAAAAACCGTGGGTTAAAAATAATATTATAGCACAAGTGATTCTTTGCTGATAAAATCTTGGCAACATAGTTGCATGTCAACATTTCTCGACGAGTAGCGAGCGGGGGCTCCCCCGCTTCCGCATAAATACTCAGGACTGGTGAAGTCCTGAAGGCGCCAGTGGCTAACCGTAGTCCGGTATTGTGCACGGCAGACAATGGTTTTATATACGAGTCACGCGCAGAAGAATACGCTACGCTTCCATAGTCCAACCGAGAGCGCACTAAAGCTCGGTACAATAAAAGCATTGTAGTGCGATCCGCACCCCATGTCGAATGCGTTAAAAACCGTAAAATGTTTAAAACCTTCACACATCTGTCTTTTAAAATTTTAAAATGTTCACGCCAGGTCAAACGTTGGTCAATAGTCACCCCGAGGAATCGGATAGTTTCTACATAGGGAAGTTCCCGATGACCGAGATACAGGGCCGGTGGGGCGTGTAATCCCATTATCCTGTGAAAATGGACACACTTCGTTTTCTCCACGGAGAAACGAAATCCATTTTTCTGAGACCAGTCGGACAGCTTGTTCAACGTTAATTGGATAAGTAATTTTTGACGATCGGCAGAAAATAGCCAGGTCGTCAACGAACAGGGAAGCCATAACGGGAGAACGGATACCTTCTGCGACATCATTTATTGCAATAGCGAATAGCGTCACACTTAAAACGGAGCCCTGAGGTACTCCATTCTCTTGTGGATAAAATCTAGAAAGACATTTTCCTACTTTAACTTTAAAAATACGCCCGCATAAAAAATTCTTAATAAAAATGGGTAGGTTTCCCCAACATCCCCAATGTTGCAATGTCTTTAAAACTTTGTAACGCCAAACACGGTCGTACGCTTTCTCTAAATCGAAAAAAACGCCGATCACGTGCTGGCGTAAAAGGAAGGCTTCCTGTATGAAATTGTCAGTTCGGACAAGGTGATCAAGGGTTGACCTACCTTTGCGAAAACCACATTGAATATCTGAGAGAAGGTTCCGTCGCTCCAACCACCAGACGAGTCGACGGTTTACCATTCTTTCCATTACCTTACAGACGCAGCTGGTAAGTGAGATGGGCCTGTAATTATTCGGGTCTGATCTATCCTTTCCCTGCTTAGGGATGGGCACCACAGCGGAAACACGCCAGGATTCCGGAAAACTCACATCAGACCAGATTTTGTTGAAAGCTCGCAGAATTTCCGGTAGGGCAGCCTTTGGAAGATTCCGAAGAAAGGCATTGTGAACTTGGTCCAGCCCTGGCGCGCTGTCACGGGAGTCTGCGATGGCGGATGTCAATTCCCACATTGAGAATGGTTCGTTGTATGCAGCATTAGGGCCTATGGTTTTAAAATGAAGCGGCGCTGACTCGACTTTTTCTTTCATACTCACAAATGCTGCGTCGAAGTTGGAGTTGCTGCTGGTCTTGGCAAGTGACTGCCCAAAAACTTCACATATGTCAAAGGGGGAGGTAACCACCCGATCGCCGACTTTTAAGCAGGAGGCAGTGAGTATTTCATTAGAACCCGAAATGCTTTTAACCCTTCTCCAAACGTCTGATGTAGGAGTTCTGTTGTTTATTGTGGAGACATACTCTACCCAGAAAGCCTTCTTTGCCTCCTTGACCACTTTCCGGGCTTTAGCTCGTAAGCGTCGAAAGGAGGCAAGGTTTGTCGCAGTAGGAAACTTGTTAAAAATACGCAAGGCTCTTTTCCGCGCTGTAATGGCGTTTGCACAGTCTTCGTTCCACCAGGGAACGGCTGGCCTACGAATGTAGCTCTTAGTTCGAGGTACAGCGGATTCTGCAGATTCAATAATTCTCGCAGCAAGCTTTTCGACATTCTTCGCCCCGTCTTCATTTTCACTAAAAATAAAATTAAATTTCTGCTGAAAAAGTGGCCAATTGGCTTTCCGAATCAACCAATTGGCAGGACGATTAAAATTCTCTCTCAAACCCCGTCCCCAGTTTATAAAAATTGGGAAGTGGTCGATCCCGCATAAGTCATTATGTACGGATAGACCTAATTTTGTCATAAGACTGCACGTGGACATGCACAGATCGATGGTGGAGTAATCCCCATTAAAACTATTAAAACGGGTTTTTTCCCCGTTGTTTAATAAAAATAGGTTAAAATCATCGATGAATTTAGCTAAAATTCGCCCTCTTTAAGTTGCACTGAGCTCTTGTGCTTCCCCATAGGGAATTATGGGCATTAAAATCACCCGTTAAAATAAAGGGCCGGGGTAGTTGACCTACAAGCGCTTCTAGGTTAAAAGCGGTAACTGGTGCACCCTCCGGCAGATAAACGTTGCAGAGCGTCACCACCTCTGGGGCGTGCACGGTCACTGCTACCGCTTGAAAGGGTGCGGTCAGCTGCACTCGGGAGGTGTATAGGGCCTCCCGAACGGCAATTGCCACTCCATAGGTAGGTAGGATTTGATTAAAGGGTGCGTCGACAGCTGTGGTCATGTCGCACCACACACAATCCTGTATTAATCGTGTAAGTTTTTACATAGTGAGCATTTGAACCTATGTATTAAATTATTATATCTAAAATGTTCTAAAGTTTATCTAAAAGGGTGGTTTGGCGTAAAAATTGTATTAACTTGTTTACATTCACTGGGCTGTTACCAAGAACCTGCTGCATTGTACTAGGAATGCCTAGTTTTTCGCGTGCAACCCGGTATTTAACACATTCCGTTAGTATGTGATTCACACTGAGAGGAGAGTCGCAGTCATCACACGTCGGCGGAATTTTCTCTTCGGTAAAGAGATATGAGTGCGTCAAGGCGCGGTGGCCTATCCTCAGGCGGGTGATGGCGACCTCTTCTTTCCGATTACTTCTGACAGAAGTGGCCCACGCTGATGTCGTAGGTTTGACAGCCCGGAGTTTATTATTTGATAGCTCTGCCCAGGTATTTTCCCATGTTTTTAGGGCTACATTTCGTAGTTTTACCTTGAGGTCTTCCACGGTTACCAAAGGAGTTGTGATATTTGCTTTCTTCAAAGCATCCTTTGCTGCTGAATCGGCCTTTTCATTTCCCATAATGCCAACGTGTCCAGGAACCCATATGAATGATATTCTTATTCCCTTGGTATTAAGGGAGAAAAGGGCCGTTTGTATTTCCTGGACAAGAGGATTGCTAGGGGAGAAACGAGAAATTGCATGGAGTGCGCTACAGGAGTCCGAGCATATCAGGAATGCACCCCGGCTGCATTTTATTTCGGTAACAGCCATCTTAATGGCATACAGTTCTGCTGTGAATACCGAACACAACGGGTCCAGTTTGGCTCTAACGACTCCATGGTATGCAGAAACCACAGAGCACCCACAAGAATTCTCCGACTTTGATCCATCTGTGTAGACGGGGGTGAAGTCGCGGAACTTTTCTAGGACTTCGCGGAAAAGGCACTGGTACTCCAAAGATGTGGTGGAGGATTTGCGGCAAGGTAAAAGAGTGTTAATAAAATTTGGTCATGGGATTGACCATGACGGGAGTTTCAGGTACCCAGATGGGTACACGTCAGGAAGATTAAAACCTCTGTGGGTCATAAAATTATTAAAACGTATGTTAAATGGCATTGTAGCCCTTCTCCTTCGGTTAAAAACGTCAAAAAATCGGTGGTTAGTGATCACCTTAAAACATGGGTGAGTCTTCATTGATAAAATCTTGGCAACATAGTTGCACATCAAAATTTCACGGCGGGTCACCAAAGGCGGTTCGCCGGCGTCAGAGTAAAGGCTCGAAATCGGAGATGTTCTGAAAGCGCCAGTTGCCAGCCGTAGCCCAGAATTGTGTACCGATGTAAGCGGTCTTAAATATGACTCCCGTCCTGACGCAAAGATTATTGATCCGTAGTCGAGTCGACTACGGATTAATGACCGGTATAACATCAGCAACGAGGTGCGGTCTGCACCCCATGATGAATTGCTTAAAAACTTTAAAATATTTAAAATTTTAAAACTTGTCCCTCAATAAATATACGTTTTCTCGCCAATTTAAGCGATGGTCTAGAGTCATCCCCAAGAATCGGATTGACCTTACATACGGAAGTATTCTTCCATTCAGATGTAGTGCGGGCGGTGCATGATATCCTCTCAGCCTGTGAAAATGCAAACATTTCGTTTTGTCGGCGGAAAACCTAAAGCCGTTTTCGTGGGACCATTGAGAGAGCATGTTCACAGTGAGTTGAACTAATCTGGCTGAACTTTCTATTTTCGACGAACGGCAGAATATTGCCAGGTCATCTACGAAAAGGCAGCCCATTACAGGGGATTTAATGCACTCCATTACGTTGTTGATGGCCACGGCGAACAGCGTCACGCTCAATACGGAGCCCTGTGGTACTCCGTTAGCCTGAGAGTGGGCACGAGATAGGAATTTACCTACTCTGACCTTAAAACTCCGACCGGTTAAAAAAGTTTCGGATGAAAATCGGTAGGTTTCCCCTGAGACCCCAATTATGTAACGTCATTAGGATTTTATGACGCCAGACTCTGTCATAAGCCTTTTCCATGTCAAAGAAAACGGCGATAACGTGTTGCCGTAGGAGAAAGGCTTCTTGTATGAAGTTTTCCGCTCGCACCAAATGGTCTAACGTTGATCTGCCACGACGGAACCCACACTGCGCGTTTGAAATTAAGTCTCGGGACTCAAGCCACCAAACAAGAAGGCGATTGACCATTCTTTCCATGAGTTTACAAACGCAACTGGTAAGAGAAATTGGTCGATAATTGTTCTAATTCATAATAATAATGGGGTCACTCTTTTCCTTCCCTTGCTTGGGAATAGGTACAGGCACTTCCAATGAAAAGTTACCACTGCAGAGCCGAAATTTCTAAGTCCGGAGTTTTTTGTAAATTTGGCATCGCTGCGTCACGGGTTCCCCCTAGCGGAGCCTGAGGAAGTTCTAACCGTAAACAAACCCCCTTCCCTCCTCCGCCCTCCTTTCCTTTCTTAGCGGAAGGGACCAAGGGATTACTGGCGGTCGGTCTTTTTCTCATGCCCTAAAGGTGGGCGTTTCTCCGAGTCGCGCAGCCTGACGTCGGAGGTCCCGAACATACCTCTACGCTCGCCACCGCCATCACGTATTGGCATAACATCAAAAATCGACGTTCACTTAGAAGAGGAAATCACAAATCATCATTGTTCATTATCACCCCCAATTTGTATGTGTCCCTTGAATAATCGATGAATAATTGAATAATTAATTCCTTGGTCTATTGGTGTTGTTTCACGTTTGTTCTATTTCAGTGTGAGTTCATTAACAAGTTTTATTCTCACATCGATGTGGTCAGAAGTTTTATAAATATGCGATCTCAATGTTTTAAGACTGGGAATAGTCTCAGAAGAAGAAAATGACGTTCCGAATTGTCGTAATTTTCACGAGTTTACCGTAGGATTTATGGTATAGACTCGTAATTTGAATAATAACAATACCCATTATATTACTGCTTGTATAATACCAATACACATATGTTATTGACCACGCAGCCGTTTCCCTAAAATCTGGTCTAATATCTGCTGCAATAAGAGAGGAGGGCCTCCCTGCGACAATGATGCAATATGGGGAGCTGCGCGAGATTAAGGACCAAGGTTGAGAGGAGAAGAGAGAAAAGACCTCAGGCAGGAGACCTTTCTCATGCGACTAGTTTCACCCAAGTCGTCGGCATGTATATCTTTAGTTGCAATTCCTCCTATTTACGATTCTATTCTTCACCCGCGAAATTCTGCGGTCATAAACTACGGCCACTATGCGCATATTCCTATAATCCATTAAAAGCAATCTTATAAATTTTGAGCCTCGGAACGTCGGAACTTTTTAGTGATCAGTTTTCTTTTCATTGGAGTAATGGATTTTTGAAATTCGGTTCTAGCTAGGCAGCAGTGAAGAAATATTGAAGAAGAAATTGTGCCTAAGTGACTTTTCAGGATTTTAAAATATTTTTTGGACTTGTGTTTTTAGTTTTTCAAGCCTTTGGTAGCGCTTTCTGTTCATCGATCAGCAGTGGTTTTTATTTATTTTGTGGTATATTCTTTTACAATGTGGGCGGAATATTTTTGTATTTTTAGTTTTCGAAAATATCTGTATTATCGACACCTCAATGTTGTATTGTTTTTCATATCAATGTCGTAATGTTTTTTGAAATGTTATAATTGGAATCCTTTTTTGGTCTAACATTGTTCTACATCGAAATCGTATTTTATATGATTCCCTGGTCCTCTCGGCCCTTGGTCACAGGTCACTTCTGGCATTGGTGTTATATAATGGCTTGTTATGAATTATCACGTTTTGAGTTCGATTAAAAAGTAATAGAGGCGCAGAAAGTGTCAGTGACTAAGAAGAATGAGTATTTGATGGAATTTGAACGAAAATATTACATTTAGGACAACATAAGAATATTCCCGACTACTTATTGTTTATAGGAGACCTGCAGACGGTGACAAAATAGCACCGACTTCTTCTGTCTATCTTAGGAAGGTTGAAAATTTAAATTCAGATCATCAATTATGCTACATTTGAATCTATCTGAAAATACTTATCAACGGGTTAACATCAGGCTAAACTTGATCATCACGTGGCACACCCGAAGAACATTTTTGATCAACAGGTTAACATCTACATTTACGTAATACCGTGCAAGCCACCGCGAGGGCGTGTGGCAGAGGGTGAACTTTTGTTTTTCAGCTTTACTCATTATCACTAAACTCCACTGACTCTGCTTTGATGAAATCGCGAGAATATTGAGCCGTGCGACCGGATAAGTTTACGCAGAATCACGTTAAATTATTTTTCTTTGCGTACGCTCCAGGAACATACTTGTTGTTCACGCCCTTCAGCCCTTGAAAAGAGTGGAGTCTTTTTAGGGTCCATGAAACATTCCAGAAATACACAAGTTAGGAATCTTTTTCATGTTGTTCATACACACTTTCAAATTAAATAGAAATTTATTTGACTGTCAGGAAAGAATAAAACTTTGCTAGTTCCACATTAATTTATTCACTCGCGACCGGTTTCGATACAGTGTATCATCATCTGGCATCAAATTAATGTGGAACTAGCAAAGTTTTATTCTTTCCTGACAGTCATGAAGGAGTTCCATCAAGTTACGCCTGAAACCATTGAATTGAGAAATTTATTTAATCACCGAGTGGTTGAACAGTGGACACCAGCTAGGATTCTTGGCGCATTGTGATTCAGTATGGGTAGTTGATTTACTTCGCACGTATTATCAATGATTATTTTACCTTTCGGGTATCCTGCGCTTTTAAGTAGCAGTATTCAGCCATATCTATGATATACGCAATTGCAATGATTGCAATGGTTGCAATGCAATCTAGTGCTCTAGTGGAAAGGGACAAGGGAGAGGTGAATGCCTTATGGGGGGCGGCATGTTCCCTCTGACCACATTGTTGAGTCCCTGTGTTGAGACAATGGGGATGGGGAGGACCGGTCTCCGCGAAGAATAATTTTCCACTGCCCAAAAACCTTACTCCATACGTTTTATTGCACCCGCGACCCCTTCCACGCGGTATACCTCGGGTCAACATCCTCCGAGTTTATGCCCTTGCAAGCCAGTGCCCCTGCAGAAGGGTTGATCCGGAAGCAGGTAAAACCTTAGAGACGTCTGCCCATCAACTCTTACACCTGAGTGATTATAAGTTTTTTCTAGTCACATTACCAGGCGAATATTTCAAAACATTTAAATATCCACGAGTGAACACGTTTATCAAAATGGTTTCTCGATTTAGGTGTGCTGGCCTCTTATTGATTTCATTGGTGGTTTGAAGGAAGTAACCATTCACACACAAAAATGAATCGATTCCGTCCATTTAAGAAATATATCCAAACATTTTTGCGATAATATTTGCTGTGCAATATGGTCGAATAATAGAACACCTGTCCATCAGAAGGGAAAGAGAGGAACAGCATATTGTAATTAGTATTCTCAATTGCGATTTATGTTCGTAAGGAAATTTACTAACTGCCGTCCACACTTTCCGCAATCGGAGCAATTGGCCCCTCGAGAGGAGATCGCCGGGAGGCGGCTGGGTGCCCGCGCGTCCCGTTTGCGAACCCATCCTGATGGGGAATTTCCAGCTAGACAATGCTTCCTCGGCGCCCCTCCCCTACGGGAGGAGGAGAATAGTGTGTGGCGATCCTTCGGCAGGGGAGGAAGACACGCGACTCAATGCCACGTTTGGGCACAAGGCTAGAGCGAGAGTCGGGGGTATTTTGCGACCATCGTGAGAAGAAGCATTGAAAGAAGACTGACCGCCAGTAATCCCTTGGTCCCTTCCGCTAAGAAAGGAAAGGAGGGCGGAGGAGGGAAGGGGGTTTGTTTACGGTTAGAACTTCCTCAGGCTCCGCTAGGGGGAACCCGTGACGCAGCGATGCCAAATTTACAAAAAACTCCGGACTTAAAAATTTCGGCTCTGCAGTGGTAACTTTTCATTGGAAGTGCCTGTACAATCACTGATTCCCGCCATGATTGCGGGAAGCTAACCTCAGTCCAAACACGATTAAAGGCCTTGAGGACCTCCACCAATGCCAGTTCCGGAAGATTCCGGAAGAAGGCATTGCGGATACCATCTGCTCCAGGGGAGCTGTCCCGGGATTCAGTGATAGCGGAAGTAAGTTCCCATAACTGGAAAGGGGTATTGTACTGTTGCGTTTCGCCGCTCTCTTTAAAAGATATCTTCACTGTCTCATTTCGATGTTTAATATGAAGGAAACCGCGGTCATAGTTGTCATCACTGCATGTTTCTTCGAGTAAGCAGCCAAAAACCTCGCATATTTCGAAAAGCTTAGATATTATATTTCCGTCAACATTTAGGCTATATATTCCATGATCTTGACGGCTTCCAGAAATGCAGCGGACTTTACGCCATACCTGTGATATAGGTGTTCTGTTATTTATGGTCGAGACGTACTCCATCCATGAGGTTTTCTTGGCGTTCTTTATCACCTGTCTTGCCTTGGCCCGTAAACGTCGAAAAGAGACGAGATTCCTTTCCGTTGGGTATTTATTAAAAATCCGCAGGGCTTTCTTCCTTACTTGAATGGCCTTGGCCCACTCAGCATTCCACCAAGGAACTGCTGGTCGAGGTTTGACTCCTTGGGAACGAGGGACGCTGCTTCCAGCAGCCTCGAGAATCCCTGTTGTCAACCGCTCTACGTTGCTAACGCCATCGTTATGCTCGTCAAATTTAAAATTAAAACTTTGTTTATAGTTTGACCAATCGGCCTTGCGGACAATTCAGTTGCCTTGTCGAATAAAATCAGGGTTAAAAGCATTTTCTTTAGCGACAAAAAGAGGAAAATGGTCACTACCACACAGGTCATCGTGAACTGACAGTTTTAGTTTGGTCATGAGACTCCTTGAAGCCATACATAAATCGATGGAGGATCAGTCACCGTTATGGCAATTAAAGCGGGTTTTTTCGCCGTCTTTCAATAAGAATAGATTAAAATCATTTATAAAACTCGCTAAAATGCGACCCCTTCGGTTGCTCTGGGCCCGCGTACTTCCCCATAGAGGGTCATGGGCATTAAAATCACCCAGCAGAATGAAGGGTCTAGGCAACTGGTGTACAAGGGCTTCCAAGTTACGGCGGGTGACCGGTGCACCCTCCGGGAGATATACGTTACACAACGTAACCGCCTCGGGGGCGTGCACAATCACCGCCACCGCCTGGAATGGCGTGTTTAGTTGCACTCGGGAGGTGTAAAGGGCCTCCCGAGTAGCAAATGCCACTCCACCTTGGGCTCGTTGGCCAGAGATATCATCATGTCTAAAAACATTAAAACCGTTAAAATAACCCTTGTCAGTAGGTTTAAAATGTGTCTCCTGTACACAAATGCATTTCGGGTTGAAATCCCGAATTAAAAGCATCAGTTCTTCACGATGTCGATAAAATCCGTTGCAATTCCATTGCAATAAAAAATTCATTCAAGAAGAATTGAGGTTGAAAGCTAGGGGTAGATTAGGTGGTATTAATGACTGCGATTCACCGTTTGAATCTGTTTTTATTTTTCCCCCTAAGTGCGAGGATTTCGGAATCTGACACACAGAAATCCTCTTCCTTTGATTCCAGGGATGCTGTTTTTTTACGGCCACTTGGGCCGGGAGAGGAACTTTTTTCACGAAAGATGTTCGAGCACCCTGAAAATGTTTTTTGCGGATTCTTCTTAGGAGAACCCGCGGTGTCAGTTTTCGTTTTCACCGAGTCTTTGACCTTGTCTGGTTTGGTTGTTTCTTTGTCTGGCTCGTTATTTTCATTACATGTCTGAGTCGAAACAGTACACTTATTAACGGTGGCAATGGCTGCGAATGACCTTGAAAAGGTGGGTGCAATTAGCGTCTTATACTTTCTCCGAGCTTCTAGGTAAGGGATCTTTTCTACAGTTTTGATTTCCATTATTTTCTTTTCGTCCTTAAGTACTTGACAGTCTCGGGAATATACTGGATGTGCTTCTTCGCAGTTGACACACTTGGGATCAGACTTACATTCCTCATCGTCGTGCCTGTCCATTGCACAGCGCGGGCAGGTAGATTTGCCCTTACATCGAGCGGAGATGTGTCCAAATCGCTGGCAGGTAAAGCAACGCACGGGATTTGGGATGTATGGTCGAACTGGTACCAAGGTGTATCCCACATAGACCTTTTCAGGAAGCGTATCGCGATTAAACGTCAGGATAATGGATGTTGTATTCACTCGTTCTCCATTACGTTTAGTGGTGATACGGCGACAGTCTATTACCCCCTGGGAGGCCATCTCTCTTTTTATTTCATCCTCCTCGATGTAGAGTAGGTCATAGAAACTAATTACACCTTTACTGGTGTTTAGAGATTGGTGGAGATGTACATCGATTTCTATTCCATTTAATTTATTCATTTCCAGGATTCTCTCACTTTGCTTATCGTTCATCGTCTCTATTAGTAGGGTGCCGTCTCTTAATTTTTTTGCAGATTTTAGGTCCCCTGGGATCGTACTTGACAAAACTCGACGTATGACAAAGGGAGACACTTTCTGCAGCGTCTCGCCTTCCTTTCGGCATTTCATCACCAAATATCTTCTGCAGCTATCATACAAAACTCCCCCGCCCAAATCTGGACGGGATCTTTTGTTTGGTGGAAGGAATTTATCCGCCATACCAAAAACAAATTCGTCCCCCGGGCTCCCCACCCACCATGGAGCCACACATTCGGGACGCCGCACCGCAAACCGGTGCGGTCGCCAGGGCTACCCGAGGGGATATAGCACCCTAGAGGTGGTTGCCTGTTTCGGGTTGGATCTTCGATGCACGGGCCCACCAAACCCGTACATCTCCGACCGCCCTACGTAGACCCCCACCTCCCTGGCACTCGCCACCGTTGAGCTAAACGCCGCGGAAGCCGATTGACCGGGAGTGGCTAGCTCCCGGCCGCCCGTTTACACAGAATCCGGGGCCAAAGAGGGGTATTGGCGCCAGGTCCATACCGGGCATCCGACACCCGGCTGGGAACCACGGACCTCACCCTCCAGGATCCCCTTCTCCTCCTTACGGGTCTCCGCACACGGCAAACATGCGGGTGGATCGCAGGCCAGGTGGTGTGGCCGCACACAGACAGTTGACCCACAAGACTGTCCGGGCTCAACCCTTGTTGGCTCTGGGTTTGTTTTCGGGGTTTTCTCCCCGCCCTTTTAGTCGCCTCTTACGACAAGCAGGGATACTGCGGGAGTATTCTCAATCCCCCTACCCGCAGGGGGGATTGCCACTCCACCTTGGGCACGTTGGCCACTGGTGTCGTCACGTCGGAAAACATTAAAACCTTTTAAAAATCCTTTGTCCTTAGCTTTAAAATGTGTCTCCTGCAAACACAAGCAGGACGGGTTAAAATTATGCGTTAAAATATCCAGCTCCTCCTTATGTCGATAAAAGCTGTTACAGTTCCACTGTAAAATTAACGCCATAAAAAATTAATTAAAATTGAATAAGTAATTTTAAAAAAACAACAGTGTATCCGTACTTGGGGGATCAACGCCGTATACGGTGGCGATTTTTCTTCCCTTTAGTTCGAGCCCGGAGGATTTCCGTCTCGGAGAGACATTCATCCTCCTCCATGGACTCCGGTTGACCCAGTTTGGGTAATCCGGAGGGACCCGGGGATTGAGTTTTTGCACGCCTGGGCGGCACGACCCCGGCGTTTTTGGGCTGTTTCTTTTTGGGAGAAATTGAATCTTGCATATTTCTCTGATCTGCCGGTTTGGAGCCATTACCCGGCTTGGTCAACTTTTGAGCTTGGGTCTCAGGATTTCCGGTCTCTTCTTTCTCCGTCTGGATGGCAATACTACTTTTACTTACTGCAGTTACAGTCGACGCAAACGATCGGGAAAAAGTTGGGGCAACGAGTTCGCGGCACTTTTTGCGTGCTTCTAAATATGATATCCGGTCTCGGGTTTTAATTTCCATAACCTGGCACTCTTCTTTCATTTTAGGGCAATCGCGAGAGTAGACCGCGTGGGTACAATTGACACAGTGTAAACCGCTGATGCACTCTGCATTCTCGTGCTTGTCCAGGCCGCAGCGCGGGCAGGTGGCCTTGCCCTCACATCGGGTAGCGATGTGGCCAAAATGTTGGCACTGGAAGCAGCGCATGGGAGCCGGTATGTATGGTCGCACTGGCACTGATTCGTAACCAACGAAAACCTTATCGGGGAGTTTATCCATGGCAAAACTTAGAACTACGGACGTGGTGTTTTTTTATTTCTCCGTTGCGCTTGGTGGTAAGCCTACGAACATCAACCACCCCCTGAGTGGCCATCTCACTCTTGATTTCGTCGACTTCCACGTAAAGAAGGTCAAAATGGCTGATAATTCCCCGACTAGTGTTCAAGGTGCGGTGCACCTCCACCGAGACAGGGATATCATGAAGCCGTTCCATAGTCAGGATCTTCTTGCTCTGCGATTCATTGGCCGTTTCAATGAGAAGTGTGCCATCCCGCAATTTTCTTGCACTCTTCAGATCTCCAGACACAGAAGCCGACAGAATTCTGCGAATGAGAAAGGGAGACACCTTTTTAAGGGTCTCACCTTCCTTTTGACACCTCATTACCAAAAATCGTGTGCACGCATTACACCTATCTCCCCCGCCCGTGTCCGGACGGGATATTTTTAATGGAGGGGGATTGTTATTTTCCATTAAAGAACAAGATTTCGTCCCCTGGGCTCCCCACCCACCACGGAGCCACACATTTGGGACGCCACACCGCGAGCCGGTGTGGTCGCCAGGCTTACCCAGGGGATATAGCACTATCGTGTAGGCGGTCTGCTTCGGGTTAGGCTTCCAGCGCATGTGCCCTCCAAACCCATACACCTTTGGCCGCCCTACACAGACCCCCATCACTCCAGCACTCGCCAACGAAACGTGTCGATAAGCCGATTGATCAAGACTGGCTAGATCTTGACCGCCCGTTTACAGAGGATCCAGGGCCAAAGTGGGGTATTGAACCCCGGCCCATACCGGGCATCCGACACTCGGCTGGGTGCCGGAGAACTCACCCACCAGGATCCCCTTCTCCCCCTTACGGGTCTCCGCACACGGCAAACATGCGGGTGGATCGCAGGCCAGCTGGTATGGCCGCACACAAACAGTAGACCCACGAGACTGTCCGGACGCATCCCTGTGCTGCCTGGGGGTTTGTTTTCGGGGTTTCCTTCCTCGCCCTTTTAGTCGCCTCTTACGACAAGATGATGCAAATGTGTTTGCCAGAAGCAATTTAAAAGAGCCCTTGATGAAAACTCACTGGGAATTCCTTCTGAACGACCATTACCTGGGGGGGATAAAAATATACCGCATGTGATAGTAGCAGATGACGCTTTTCCTCTTGGAAAGCATGTCATGAAGCCTTTTAGGGTCAGGGAAATACCACCAGAAACTAGAATCTTCAATTATAGATTGAGCCAGGCAAGGAGGGTTGTTGAAAATGCCTTTGGCACATTTGCCAACAAGTTTAGGGTTCTGCTTAGTAAGATTAATCTACCCCCGAATAAGGTGGAAAGCATCATACGGGTTTGTTGCCTCCTACACAAATTTCTTCTGGCTCATCAGCCAGCAAACAGAGGTGAAGAGGTAGTGGAGGAGGGCTTTCATTTAGATCCTTTATTGCAGGCTCAGGGTCACCCCAGAGCAGCTGGGCAGGCGTATGAAATAAGACAGGAGTTTGTGAGATTTTTAATGGTGTTGGCTGGGTTGATTGGCAAGAAGGGGAAGTTGAGAGGGGGAAATTATAAAAGTTTGAAATGGAGTGATAACAAAGCCCTTTGTGTCATTCTTTTTGCCCATATGAATTAAAGGCTTTTCATAAAAATATCATTTCAAAATGGCTTTTGCACTATTCGATTCTGCCTAATCTTTCCTCAGCAGAGGCTTACTCCAAGCTTAAGAGTTCCCATAACAACGAATGAAGAAGACGACCGAGACCATCAGCTCTAAAGGCCGTTTTACACGGTGAATGATCTTGCGCATGATCATTCGAGCATTAATTCGCGAATTAATTTCAATGATGACCAGAAAATTAACCGTTTTACACGGTGAATTAATTCCGTGAATTTTCTGCGCAGACTGAATGCGCAGTGGTAGATCTATCGATTGTATATATCGATTACGGGAGATTTCCGTCCAACACAGCTGTATTGTCGATTGTGAGTGTTTGTTTTGATTGTTGTTTACATTAATCACAGATGGACCGTAATGAGTCAATTTTAGTGGCCGCTGCTGCAGTATGTATTACAATGACTGCAGCCACAATTTTGAAAAACGATGGGAGAGCTGGTAGAAGAAGATTATGGACAAGACCGTGGATAGAGAGAAGGAATAGTGGTCGAGGGGTACTCAACATGGTTGAAAACGAACTGCTGCAGGAAGACTGCGAGGCGTATAGATTTTTTTAAAGAATGCCGGAGAAGCAGTTCAACATAATTTGACGTCTCACCAGGCAGGACTATGAAGTCTGACACGACGATGAGAGGAGCAATTTCTGCTGCGCAGAGGTGACATGAATCATGACAGCCATGAAAATGAGACGTATTGGAAGAATTCGACAGCTCGGTGTTTACCGAATTAACTTAAACGTTCAAATGTATAATGGTTAATGTAACTTCCGTTCCACCACGATCCGGAGGTTAGAGCACATGCCAAAATAGATCTGGCTGCTGGTTTAACGGGTAACACACTGAACCTGTACCAAACGCAACCTGAGAGGCTACTCGCCGAGGCTATCGCCGAAGCACGTCTGTCTACAGACGAAATACTCGCTCTGATGTTCCGAAAAGGATCAAAAGATCAACGGAAACGTTTGCCCTTCGTGAGGGTCAACTACCAAAAC
Organism: Pyrrhosoma nymphula; assembly: GCA_963573305.1. Lineage (NCBI taxonomy): Eukaryota > Metazoa > Arthropoda > Insecta > Odonata > Coenagrionidae > Pyrrhosoma > Pyrrhosoma nymphula. The sequence continues at coordinate 151,016,435 of OY754329.1, read as the reverse complement.
GGCGCATTCTATCAGAAGAAGTGCCCGGTGGTGACGTGTCTGTTACAGATGTGCCATTTCCAGTAAGACGAAGAAGAAAGTCGTTCAAGAAGTCAGAGTCAGATATCTGTCGCCAAAGGTTCGTTCGAACTTTGTGAGGATACTGAAATACAGCGCAGTAGTAGTAGTATTGGTTTTTTAGGGTACGTCGACGGCATGGTCATTTTGCACCTCTAACTGTCATTATATATATATACATCAAATTATAGATATACTTTTTATATCCGAAGAAGGAAGGTTGCATGGAAGTTAGATATTCTGCTTATCTATTGTTATTCCGATGTTAAAAACATTGAAAAATGTTAAATAAAATGTTAAATTTTAATTATAATTTATTAAAAAGCGCAGTTTCCTTTAGAAATAAAATGACGCGGCCAATTGCATCGGGGTCGTCGCCTAGAATGGACCCTAGGTCGCCCCCAATGTTCAGTCGGCTACGCACGTCTCGGTATCTGTCACACTCCGTCAGGATATGCCGAATTCCGAGAGAACAGTCACAGTCATCACACCGGGGTGGAATTTTCTCTTCAGTGAAGAGAAAGGAGTGGGTCAGAAGGCTGTGCCCTATCCTCATACGGGTGATGACGACTTCCTCTCGGCGGCTCTTCCTGACGGAAGTTGGCCACGTTGACGTTACCGGTTTAACTGTGCGCAGTTTATTATTTGAGATAGTTCTCCACGACTCCCTCCACTGCTGAAGAACTGCACTCTTTAGTGAAACTCGTAGGTCTTCACAAGGTACCAGCGTCGACTCGAGATCTTCAAGATTGAGAGCGTGTTTTGCGGTAGAGTAGGCTTTCTCATTTCCGGCAATTCCCGTGTGTCCAGGGACCCAAAGAAACCAGACGGTGGTTCCCTTCTTGTGAAGGGAAAGCAAAGACGAGTGGATACCCTGGACGATAGGGTGCATAGGAGAGAAGCCAGAAATGGATTTTAGGGCGCTCATGGAGTCTGAGCAAACCACGAAGGAGCCACCATCAACATCTATCCCATCAAGAGCCATTTTAATAGCAAACAGTTCCGCTGTGTAAAAACTACACACCGGACTGAGTTTCGCTTTCATGACTCCATGGTGGGATGATACGACCGCACAGGCACAGGCTGCGTCTGACTTCGAACCGTCTGTAAACACGGGTACGAATTCGGGATGGTGGCAAAGAAACATTAAGAATTGTTGCTGGTACTCTTCAGCATGGGTAAAAGCCTTTTTTCGGTCGTGAAGGAACATTTTTATGTTGGGAGCGAGAGTAAACCGTGGCGGGTGATTCGAATGGCGAATGGGATGGAGTTCAGGTAATAGCATACCTCGTTCAAGAATAAAATTGTGGAAACGTACACTTACAGGCCGAGTGGCTTTTGTCCTGCGATTAAAAAGTTCTAAAAAACGAGGCTTAAAAACAAGGTTAAAACACGGGTGCGTCCTCATCATGCTGACAACAGGACTTGTCCGGAAAGCACCCGTGGTGAGCCGGAACCCTGCGTTGTGCACGCTGTTCAGGGGTCGTAGGTAAGACTCCCGAGTGGATGAGTAAATGAAGGATCCGTAGTCCAACTTTGATCGCACCAATGCGAGGTATAATAAAAGGAGTGTTGTGCGGTCTGCTCCCCACGATTCATGGCTGAAAAACTTTAAAACATTTAAGGATCTAAAACAATTGTTTTTTAAAACTTGCATGTGTTCCCGCCAATTGAGGCGGAAATCGAAGGTCATTCCCAAAAAACGGACCGACTGTGCGTAGTCGAGATCTCTGCCACCTAAGCGCAGCGGAAATGGGATATGGACTCCCCTTAGGCGATGAAAGTGGACACACACAGTTTTCCCTGGAGAAAAAACAAAGCCGTTTCTTTGTGTCCACCGGTGTAGACTATTTAGTGTCAGTTGGATCTGTCTGGAAGCAGTGAGAAGTTTGGATGATCGGCAAAAAATCGCCAAGTCATCGACAAATAATGATCCAATTAACGGGGTTTTTATGCAATCCGCAATATCGTTAATTGCGATGGCAAAAAGTGTTACGCTTAGCACAGATCCCTGAGGTACGCCGTTATTTTGCCTATAAGGTCCAGTGAGATGCTGTCCTATTTTTACCCTGAAAACTCGGTCGGATAAAAAATTTCTGATAAAAATTGGCAGACTGCCCCTGAAACCCCACTCATGCAGCGTGCTTAAAACCTTCCGCCGCCAGACTCGATCGTAAGCCTTATCCAAATCGAAGAAGACCCCGATCACGTGCTGGAGGAGAAGAAATGCTTCCTGGATGAAATTGTGGATTCGAACTAGGTGATCCATGGTGGAGCGGCCCCGACGAAATCCGCACTGAATTCTGGAGAGAAGGTCTCGTCGCTCTAACCACCAAACGAGCCGCCGGTTCACCATCCTTTCCATTATTTTGCACAGGCAGCTGGTTAGAGAAATGCGTCTATAACTGTTCGGGTCACCACGATCTTTGCCCTGCTTTAGGATGGGGATTACTGCTGACTCCCGCCATGCCGAAGGAAAACCACCTTGAATCCAGAGCTGGTTGAAGGTGTGGAGGACCTCCAACAACGCTTTCTCCGGAATATTACGGAGAAAGGCATTGTGGACCTCGTCAAGACCCGGAGATGTGTTGCCTGAGTCGGCAATGGCAGACTTTAATTCCCAAAGGGAGAAAGGAAGGTTATAGTCGGCTACACACCGCGTCTCATTGAAATTGATCGGAATCAATGCGCAGCGCTCTTTTATGAGTAAAAAATTCTTGTCGAATGCGTCGTCGCTGCTAGTTCTGGAAATAAACTGGCCAAATGCCTTTCCGATGTCATGTGGTGATGTTATAACTTCACCACTGACTTTAAGGAAAGAAACACCTAGCTGCTGCTGATTGCCCGATAGACCCCTTACCTTGCGCCATACCTGTGCAATTGGTGTCCTGCAGTTGACACCGGAGACAAATTCATCCAGGAAGCTCTTTTTGCATCCCTTACGACCTGTCGAGCTTTCGCTCTCAGTCGTCGGAAGGAGGATAAATTTCTTTCGGTGGGGTATTTATTAAATATTCGCAACGCTTTTTTACGTTGGCGAATAGCTTTCGCGCAGTCATCATTCAAACACGATACCGCAGGCCTCGTAATTATACTGAAAGAGCGTGGTACGCTGCTGTCTGCAGCTTCAATGATACTTCCAGTAAAATTATTAACATTTTCAACACTATCATTGGTTTCGTCATATTTGAAATTAAAAGTCTCCTTAAAACGTCCCCAGTTCGCTTTCTGAACAATCCAGTGGTCCGTCCGAATTAAATCTGGATTAAAATGTCGTTTCTTGGTAATAAAAATGGGGTAGTGATCTCTCCCACACAAATCGTCTTGTACCGGCATATTTAGTTTTTTCACTAAAATGCTGGATACAATACATAAATCAATAATCGAAAAGTCGCCAGTAAAAATGTTATAACGGGTTTTCTCCCCGTTGTTTAGTAAAACCAGGTTACTATTACATATAAAATGGGATAAAATCCGTCCTCTACGGTTGGACTGAGCTCGAGCACTTCCCCATAGAGGATCGTGAGCGTTAAAATCTCTCATTAAAATGAAAGGCTGAGGTAGCTGGCGGACAAGGGCTTCTAGGTTAAAACTGGTGACCGGCGCATTCTCTGGGAGATAAACGTTACACAACGTGACCTCCTCGGGGGCACGCACGGTCACTGCCACAGCCTGAAAGGGTGTGTTGAGTTGCACTCGGGAAGTGTAAAGGGCCTCCCGAGTAGCAACCGCCACTCCACCCTGGGCTCGTTGGCCACTAGTGTCGTCCAGTCTAAAAACGTTAAAACCATTTAAAATGCCCTTGTCCGTTGTTTTAAAATGATTCTCCTGTAAACATATGCAATACGTGTTAAAATAACGAATTAAAACACTCAGCTCCTCCTTACGCCCATAAAAACCATTGCAGTTCCACTGCAAGGTAAAAGTCATAGATATCTATAAAAAAGGAAAAATAGATAAATAAATATGTGGAGTGATATAAAAAGCAAGAGGGTCAGCGCCGAAAACGGTGCTTTTTCCTATTTTGTTTCGCGAGGAGGACTTCAGTCTCCGTGGGGCCGTCGCACAGTGGTCCATTTTCAAAAAAAGTGGGAAAAAAATATAACTTCTTTTACATGCGAAATTCTACCTTCCTAATGAAGAATATATAACATGTTATTAAATTTTATGAAATAATGGGAAAATCACTGTATCAATGAGTATTTAAGTACAGACTGAATGATAAACGGAAAACCAAAGTATTTAATTGAGTATGAACCGATTAGGAATATGTAATGTTGACCAAGAGTGCCGCGGTATATAACGAGTATTCGCTCAGGGCATTGAAAAGATTTCATCACCAGTTATTATGAAAATACATGCATAAGTATGCAACAATGCTATTATTTATTATTTGGGGAAATAAAAGGAATCAAACAATTTTTTAGCAAAGGAATAAAAATGAATAATATATTAATACGGTACAGAAATAAATGAATATATTTTACAATAGTGATTACTTCTTATAAACTGATCTCACATATTTTATTAACTATTAGATGATGGGTTTGCTAACAATGATAACACGTCATTTCCAATCAGACCACACTTTTTACTTGGGCGCTTAAAGTAACTTGAAATAACCGGATCGGACCACAATAGGAGTGCATTGAATAAATCCTCATTTGTATGATGTCTAGAATTTTTCCTTGTATGGAACTCCCTAATGTGTTTAAAATCTTTATGCAAGGACTCTTGCGCCTCCTCCGATAGTTGGCCAACTGGAAGGATTAGTGAATTAATTATCTCTCCTCCGTGTATCAGCACCTTGTGAACTGTCACAGGCAAATAAAACCAGTGATAGAGCTGCACATATAACTTTGCCGTATCATATGCATATTTTTTAAAATTTTCAACGTCTATTTCCAAGCTGGAGGATAAAGTTTGTAAAATTACACCAAATCTCTTAATTAAGTCCTCGTTTACTCCAGTTATTTCTGAGGAAAGCGCTGGATTTAGGAAAAAACGACGCGCGGTGTTACCATCGTTGGTCGTTCCCATCCCCTGTTTTGGTATGTCCACCAGTAATCCCATCTTAGTGCGAAATGCCTGCCTCACTTCATTCTTTCTTTTCAGCATTACTTCTTTTTCATCTTTCTTCTTTACTTGCCATTTTTTCAAATCAAGTCTATATGACACATGAAGCAGCCACTCGAAAAATCTAATGTATGCATGTAAACTGGAAAGACCAAAACTGAACGTTGTGATATCACACTCTTTTTTGCTAACACTATCAATGTTGTTCATCATTTTTGGGGATGCACCACAAATATAGCACACTTGAGCAGAGGTATTGCCGACAATAGAATTGCATAGTTTACCGTCCACCATTGTCATAACTAGATTATGTTTGACAAGTAGAGACTTTCCGTCAACGGTTATTTCTGTGGGCGTAATTGCTTCAATTTGCTCTCTTAAATATTCGAACTCTTTCTTCGCAATCTGATTGGTCTCTCTAATAAATTGAAACCTAATGGGCCTGCAAAATCTTGTTGACGACGGCCGCTGATTTTGCCACAATATTGCATTTTGCTCGCTATCAAAAGGCCGAAGACGCAAAGGAACCAGTGAAGTCATAAAGAGATCAGAATCACTATCATTATCGTGAGGATTTTCATATTTTTGTTTGTATCGGCTTTGTCCTGCACTTCCGTCACAGCCCCACTTACAAAGTAATTCCAAAGAGGCAGTGTTGTTTTTCTCGAGGAATTGTTGAATCACACCATATTGTAATTTGACCAGCCGGTTCACGGTATGGTCTAACAAACTTTGTAGGCTCACCTCGGCGGATTTTTCGTCGACTTTGATTGTCTGTTTTGATGGGTAGCATTCTTCTTTGGCAGTTTTAATCACATTGTAGCTGGGATATATATTAGCTCCCCTTTCTTTAGCTTGAGCTCGTAATACAATGTATTGGTATTTGGACAATTTTAGCTCTGTGATAAGCGAGAGAGCCTCTTCTGGCGTGTAAGGAGTAGGGCCAGCATGCTTGTTAAACGATTTCACTGCCTTTCTTATTTTTGATGCTCTACGGGGAGTGCCTTCCGTTATGTCCTTTATAATTTTTGCGGCATCTTCCTTCCCTGAAGTCCTTAAACTTATCTCTGCTGCCACTGAAAGCTCGCGCGAAGTACGCGTGAGAACTAATGACGCGACTTTCTTTCGTTGGCTTTTTTTACAGCTTTCGTCAAAAACTTTTGTTGGACGACCCCTATCAGTTCGCCTCTGTGGTTGAGACTCTGGCAAAATTAATTTCTTTTGCAGCCATGATTCGTTGTTTTTCAGAAATCGGTTTGCGTTCCTATGGCTCATGCTCCATCGTTCCGATAGACGCTTCGTAAACCGGAGTACCAATTCTTCGACTGCCTTCTTTACATCTGATGCACAATTTTCGAGAGTTAACTTTCTCTCAATATAGTTGAACAACTTCAACCTTGACTCTACTTTCACAGGGCACATCGTTCCGCATCCACGCAACACATTAAACAGCTCCTGATGGGTCATGATAAGTCCCGTCTCTGAAAAAAATAAATATTATAAAAAGACTTACTTTAACGCAAAAGTCTAAATGTATCGATTTCGGAAAAAAACTAAACTTTTTCCAAAGCATAAAATTTCGGATGGTAATTTAATTCGTTGCCTTTATCTTAAGTAAACAGTAAAACTATTTTCACTACTAAAATGAATGAATAGCAGTTTTTGATTCGCTGGGAAATATTATCTTATTAGAATCTTAAGGCTAAAATCAATGACGGGAAGGTTATCACAGCATACTCTTAGTAGATACCTCTTTCAACACCCTCCATACTCGAAATTGCTAATTCCAATTTCACGCTCAGATTAGCGCCAACTCAATGACTCGCTTCACTCTCAATTAGAAGAAAAAGTCTCGCGCGACACGAGGCGTGGAAAAGCCCTGAAAATAAAAATCGAATATTTTCGTCAGACGCACGCTAACGCAACGATATTTTGACTTTTATTGGACCAATTAAACATTTTTAATACTTTCTTTACAATGTCATTGGCAGAAATCTACGCAAAATATATTGTCAGATACATAGTATGAATGATGCTTGGGAAAAATCTTTGATTGTGGTGATGATTTTCTTAGCTTAAATAGCGTGAATATAATGGGTAAATTAAAGTTTTATCGCTCACTGTAATAAGTATGTACCTTGTTTAAGGATATTTTTTAAAAATTCCAAATCCAATAGTCCCAGACCTATCGCTCAGCTCGTCCTCTTGCAGAAGTCGTAAGCCACTCTTGACAATATTGGCGTGCTTAGGCTCGACGCCGACTCTGAAAAAACTAATATTTTCAACAGACGCACGTAGACGCAAATAATTATTAGTTTTTTCGAAAGAATAAAAGCTGGGGCATGCATTACGGGGATTGCCATTCCCAGAATTTCACGGAAAATATATCATTGGGAGTATAACTTAAATCATCTAAGGGAAAAATCTCAGATTTGCATATATGTTTTCCATGCTTCGAAATCCGTTAACTAAATTATTTTAAAATACTGAATCTCCATATGATATTAGTACATACCTAGTACAATGTGATCCGCGCTCAAATTCTCAAATTCTGCGTTTAAAATGTCAACAGCTCAACCGTTTTATTGCCTCTTCACTGCAAGACTAAATCGACCTGCTCGCCCCTCGTCGATCGCTGAACTTTGCGGTGTTGGCAAATCTCAGTTAAGCCGATTTTTTTCCTTCTATCTATGACAAACCATGCTATAGTTTATTATAAATGGATGTATTCATTTTTTTTTACTTTTTCATGGATTCCGAAAAAACATTTTTTCCCTCTTTTTTCGGAAATAGCCCACTGTGCGTCGTCCTCTTCCATTGATTCCACCGGAAGTGGTTTGGCTAGTGCGGAGGGGCCGGGGGATGGTGTTTTTTCGCGCTGTTTCAGCGCTACCCCGGTTGAAGATTTAGGCTGATTCTTCTTAGGAGAACCAGCGTTGTTGGTGTCGTTTTTGTTAGTTGCCGGAATTTGTGCCTTAACCGGCTTGGCTACTTCCTTTGTTTCTACTGTTTCTTGGCTGTCATTACTCTGTCTGAGTGACTTGGGAAGCCTTTACCACATTTGTGGTCGCCACCGAGGCAAAGGATCTCGAAAAAATAGGGGCTGCCTTGTCTAAGAATTTCTTCCTTGCCTCGAGGTATGGGATTTTTTCTATGGTTTTTATCTCCATGACTTTCCGTTCTTCTACCATCTTGGGACACTTCCGAGAATAGGCTGGATGAGTACCCTCGCAGTTCACACAACATGGGTCCTTGTTGCAGTCCGCAACCTCGTGGTCTTCCAGGCCGCAGCGCGGGCAGGTGGCCTTGCCCTCACATCGCGTGGCGATGTGGCCGAAGCACTGGAACTGGAAGCAGCGCATTGGTGCCGGAATGAATGGTCGCACTGGGACAGATTCATAGCCCACGAATACCTTATCGGGAAGACTATCACGCGCAAATGTAAGTACGACGGAAGTAGTTTTTATAACTTCGCCGTTGCGCTTCTTGGTGAGCATCTGTGACTCCTTGAGACGCCATCTCGCTTTTTATTTCGTCGACTTCCACGTACAGCAGGTCATAGTGAGATATCACTCCCCGACAGGTGTTGAGGGTACGGTGAACTTCCACCTTAACCGGAATGTCATGGAGACTCTTGAGAGTTAGAAGCTTCTCACTCATCTACATCTACATACTACCCCGCAAGCCGCCTCAATAGGCGTGTGGCGGGGGGTGTTAGGACACCAGCCGTTTACATATAAAAAGGAAACGCTCTATGAAATTACGCCTTGCATTTATTAAAGTCCCTTATTGTTCGGGGGAAAAACGAATTCCCATACCTATCCGTTCGGCAAAATATCTCTCTTAATTTATCGTTTCTGTCGGACCTGGAAATATAGTGGGGTTCTAATATGATGTTCTCCGTGTCGCTCTGAAAGATATCTATTCTCAATTGCTCAAGTAATCTAAGCCTAGCGCGCAGCCTCCGAGTCTCTAGCGGCTCCCAGCCTAATTCGTTTAACATCTGCGTAACGCTGTCTGTACGCCCGTAGCAGTTTTTGACGAATCGCGCAGCTTTCCTTTGTATTTTATTAAGTTCCCGAATTAATTCTTTCTGCACCGGATCCCATATGCTTGCTGCATATTCAAGGTGTGGCCGGACGAGTGCGAAATAGCACCTCTCTTTTACTTTTTCATCTGAGAATCTTCCCACAATACGCTTGACGAATCCTAGCTTCTTCAGAGCTCTGCCACAAATATTTCTTATGTGTGTTCCCCACGATAGGTTTGAGGTTATCGTAACTCCCAGATACTTAACTTCATCTGTCGCCTTTATCTTAACGCCATCCACAGCATATACACGGGGATAGTTGGACGACCTCCGCAAGAAATGTACCGCCGCACATTTGCTCAGATTAAGTTCGAGTCCCCACTCTTGGCTCCACACATGAACGTTGTTTAAATCCGATGATAGAATTTCAAAGTCAGAGTGATCATTAATTTCGCGATAGATGACAGCGTCGTCAGCAAATAAACGTATTTTACTGCTAATTCGAGAGCATAGATCATTTATGTATATAATGAACAAAAGGGGGCCGATTACGCTTCCTTGTGGGACACCTGATGTCACTTTAACTGCATCAGAGGTAATTCCGTCAAGAACTACTTTTTGCTTACGATCACTCAGAAAGTCGCGTATCCAGTTTACTACTGTTTCGTTCAGCCCGCTTGACTGTAATTTGTATAAAAGTTTGTTGTGAGGTACCGTGTCGAAAGCTTTCTTAAAATCTAGGAATAATGCGTCCACTTGTGTTTTCGATTCACCAGATTTGAGAACGTCATGAAGAAAGAGCGCGAGCTGTGTTTCACATGATCTACCTTTCCGAAAGCCGTGCTGACAGCCATGAAGGAAGTTACGACTGTCCAGGAACGTCATGATATTGCTAACGACGATATGTTCGAGTATCTTGCCTATAATAGACGTTAATGAAATTGGTCGATAGTTCCCTGGGTCATGTCTGTTTCCCTTTTTGAATATCGGTGTAACGTTTGCAATTTTCCAGTCTATTGGTATCTTTCCTTCAGACAATGACTTCTTGAATATTATGTCTAAGAACGGTGCGATCTGTGGCGCTAATTCCTTGAGGACACGCGCGGGTATTCCCTCCGGACCCGGAGATTTACTATTTTAGATCGACTGTAGCTGTTTAGTTATCCCATCACATTGAATAGTGATTTCTTTCATCGGTTCCTCAGTGAATGAAATGTCGAAATAACATGGAGTATCGTCTGTAGTGTATACACTTTCGAAGTGGGAATTTAACGTGTTAGCTTTGTCAATATTATCGGTGACAAGTTTGCCATCTTTATCAAATAACGAATCTACGGTTGAAGATTTGCCCTGAAGCTCTCTCGCATATGACCAAAAAGATTTCGGATTTTCTTCGAGTAATTCACCAAGTACTTTTTTCTTGAAATTTCGCAATGCAGTACGCATTGATTTCTTGGTTTTTGAGCGTTGTGCAGCGTAACTTTCTTTTGCTTCAAGTTCCTTCGATTTGTCACCTAACGTAATGGACTTTTTGAATAAGTTGTACAGTTTTCTCTGTCTCTTAAGGTCCCTCCTAACATCATTGTTATACCAGCGAGGTTCTTTACTATCACATTTCAATTTTCGCGGAATATATTCGTTGATTCCCTGGCGTAGAATTTCTAAGAAATATTTCCATGATGCATCAGTGCTTTTGTCCTCTGTTTTAGCTACGAAGTCAGTGTACGAATCATTAAGCATCTCGCCAAATTTTATGAAGTTGCATTTATCAAATAAATAAATATTGCGTTTCGGTTTTACAACTGACTCTACTTCAAGTTTTAAGGCTGCAAAAATTACTCTGTGATCACTTATGCCATCAATAATATCGAGTTGTTTTATCAACCTAGGATGGCTTACTGCAAAAAGGTCTAATATTTTATTTCCTCTCGTAGGCTTGTCAACTACTTGGGCGAGTGAGTGCTTAGTAAGTGTGTTGAGTAAGATCTCGCTGATTTCCCTATTCCTTGAATTTGGCTTTACAGTGTAAGAATCCCAATTTATAGATGGCAGATTAAAATCTCCCCCAATAATGATTACATTTTTACTGTCTCTCAAAGTAAATGCGGATATTTGATTTTCTAATTGGTAAATAATATCAGCTTCGGAGTTTGGAGGTCTATAAAAAGAGCAAACATGTATACTCCTTTTGTTTCGTTGTTTAATTGTACACCATACGCTTTCTATTTCATTATCAGTTATTTCATGGGCGGTGCTGTGTAAATGTGATTTAACTGCTATAAAAACTCCGCCTCCTGTCCTATCGCTTCGATCGCATCTGTAGATTTTATATCCTGGAGGAAAAACTTCGCTGTCACTTATATCCTCTGTAAGCCAGCTCTCCGTTCCTATGACCACGTCTGCGTCCTGAAATATATGATCGATTTCAGCGCGCTTGTTTTTAACGCTACGGCAATTAACTACTACAAAGTTAATGTCATATTTTGTAGATTGAGTGTCGGTTGGTTCTTTTCCACGCTTATGGGTATTAGGTGGGCGAATTTCACTGGAAGTGCTTATTACATTTGATATAATTTCTTTCGCTGGAGTACGCGTTTTGGGAATATTGTCGCTATTTTCCGGCTTTAGTCCTTCTAAGTTTACTTGGATGTGAACATTTTCGCAATGCGGACTTCCTCGGAGGCTACGTTCGGTTAAATCTTTACAAATCCCACTAGATGACCTACCCTCTAGTCTAAAAAATATCTACAGTGCTCAAAAATCCTACGAGCCACCCGTTCAGACGCCTCGTTGGAATAATGCACCCCAGACGAGTTGAGGGGAGCCCGGCACGATCTAAGCACCGGCCGAAGATCCACGAACTCTGCCCCAATGCTCACACAGAATTTCCACAGCCTCTTGTTGATCCAGGCAATCCTGTCCCAAACTCGAGGGCCGCAGTCAGTCCGTGGAACAATGCTGCAGATGGATAGTCGCAGATCGACACCAGTGCCCCTCCGAGCGCGTTCCACCTCCGAGTTTAGATCCCTAAAGGAATCCAAGATCTCATCGGCTCTACGCTCGGAAGCATCATTGGTGCCGACATGGGCCACCACCCGCAGTCTAGAGCAGCCCGTGTCCTTCACCGCTGCTTTTACCATCGCCGTAGAATTGGGTACGATTCCCCCTGGTATACACCAGGAGGTGACCCGTTGGTCCGCTCCGTCTCTCCTTGCCCTCTTCTCTAACTGGGGAAAATCCGCCGGACGTTTGAACTCCCTAACAATACTATCCCTGCCCTCCCAGCCCGGCTGCCGTTCGAAGTTGAGTCCCTTGCAAAGGGGGGTTCGTTCCTGACCTCGCTAACTGGCCCCCCAGAATTGTCCTCCGACAAAACCGCGAAGCTGTTGCGAACGGGGATGGGATTAGCCTCCGCTTCCCCCACTCCCCGACTCGGCCGAGCCACCGCCCCCCGCCCTTGGGGCACAACCACCCACCCGGGCCCCAGGCTGTGAGTCATCCCCCGACCCGAAGACCGCACCGTCTTCCCCAGGGCAATCGCACTTGCTTTCGCCCCCGAGCATGCCCGGGACACCACCTTGGTGCTGTGCAAGGTCCCGGGAGAAACACTACGACCACCGGATCCCGAGAACCCCCCACAACCCGCAACCCGGGCGTGCATCTCCGCAACCAACCTCTCAAGTTCGGCGACACGTGCCTCGAGGAGGTCGCTCTTCACCTTGCTCTTGAGGTTCGCTACAGAGGAACTAGGGCCGGCCATACTATTCTACAGGCTTTAGCACTTAAACGATGTGAATTTACACTAAGTCCTCTAAATGTATAAGGCGGGTATAAGCGAATCAAGCACGATACGCAAGGTTGCGTAAGAAGTACAGTTCTGTTCAAAAAAATCTTACCGCCGAAAATTTCTAAGTCCCCAGTTTTTGATGATTTGGCATCGTGGCTGAACCACGCCCCCCTGTGACGGAGAACAACAAACTTTCCAAGCGGAACGAGAGCCCTCCCTCCTCGTAGCTGGGGGAGTTGAACCATCCACGGAAGGAAAATTTTGACCTGGGAAAAGGATTATTTCCGAGGGGAGGGGTAAGGTTTCTTTTCTTGTGATGTGTGAGTAAGAAGAAAAGGGAGATGTGCGGGGGAGCAATAAACTCTCCGAGTGAACGGCGGCCCTCCTTCCGAACTCGCTTGCCGAGAGGGAACCTCCACCCGATGGACGATTTTGACCTGCTAAGGGATTTCTGAGGAGATGGGTTGGATTTCGGACTCTCGTTTGGTTATGTGTCAGCGAAAATGAGTAGATGAACGATCGGTCTGTCGGCCAAAGTCACCAGATATCTCTCGTAATAGAAAGCTACCATGTAGAAGCCAGGACTCAAATATCCATTGAAAGTCTTTATCAGAGTACGGGGAATAATTCCACTACAAATGACATATCTTCCATTATTTTTCCTCTAGAAAAGGCTATTACCGCGAATCGTCGCTCGAAGAGATCGAATCGTGTCCCCGGAGCTCCTTTAGTTTCTTATAAGTATTTTTCATTTATACGCGTATTCATTGACGTAGACACTTGTCAAAAGTTTGACGTATTTTCGCAATCGCTGTCTGGAATTATATGGCTGCGCTTCTTTGGTTTGAATTTTTTCCATCGATAATAAATAAGAATCAGTGTGCATGTCAATTTTCTTAGGATGCAAATAGACCAATGCCATTTAATTATAATGCTGGAATGCCGTGGAAACCAGCTAGGAAATAAGCTCAAAGCCTGCCTTCATTCAACTATTACTAACCGAATAAAAATGGATGGTTGCTACGCACTGACGAATCGTCATACGGATTCAGCATTTACTTGATTGGTCTGCGGCAGTTTTACCCACCTTTTTATATCAACTAACCACTTTCTGCAGTAAAAAGGTCACGACTTAAAAAAATAAATAAAGGAAACGTCCTAAACGTTAAAGTCGCCCGAACCGCCGTCCCATATCCAACCGCCGTCAACCAGCATCAGCTGAAAAGACATAGGAAGATGCGCACGCGCGCAGTGAAATATGCCAGCCTGCCTTCACAATACCCCATTTCCTTATAGCATACGTAATTTTTATAGAACAATACATTGAATAATCACAACTAACAGCATGAAATAAGTTAAAAAAGGATGGCAAAAAATGCGTCAAATAATGAATACTAACACTGCCTGAGTAAATTTCCCCAAACTTAATTCCAGAAACATTAAATGATTGCAAGGAAAAAACTGAACCTATATCGGGTAAAATGACAAGAATTAATTATGGCATCTTGGAAATGATATGGTTTCGTTTTTATTGTTTAAATTTATTTAAATTTGCGAGCGTATTCATTAACGTTAATAATTATCGCAATTTCGACTTAATTGTGTTATCTCATATATTTGTGGCAGTGCAATCCCGTTTGTATTTGAACTTTCGTAAATTGTTTTTAGTCATTTACTTCTTTTCGGAATTTTGTTTAATTTTTCCTTATGGCTGCTAATTCTTTCCGAAAGTAAGCCAGGAAACGCATGCGTCTTTCAGAAGAGCGCTTACAACTGTTTTGTTAATTTAATTAGGTGCGTAGATAAATTTGGTGTGGGTGGAATTACAATACACAACTAGCTACAAGAATGTGCGATATTAACAATAAAAGAATAATAGTTTGGATAAGGGATTTAAAACTGGATCACTCAAATTCGCTCTGTAGTAACCCATAATGTCAGGCTCAAATTTTAGCGCACACCTATCTTCGCAAATTATTCTGGGAAAGAGAATTTCAGGGGTGATGTATTTATGCGCAAACTATTACTAATTAATGTTTTAATTTAAAAGTAGTGAGCTTTCTAAAGTATCCAATATCATATCAAGTTCTTTCGCTATGCTTGGAACTATATGTCTGCGCTTTTTTGATTTTCCATTTTTTCTCGAGAGGCAAGGGAAGCCGTATCCACTTCAAATATCTTCGGATGTAAGTAGCTCGATACTATTTTATTCCAATATTGGAATGCCTAGGAAAAAAAAACTTTCAATCCACTCAATCATGAACTTCAGCCAGTACTCAATTATTGTTTCGCGTTGGATATGGATTAAATTTCCTTGTTACCATTAAAGTAACATGATGCAAATAATTTCTTCTTTCATCCCTCTCAAATGCCTCTTTCAATCTACTCCGTTCTGTGTGTATAATCTTTGCTACTCAGTTAGTGAGACAACTGTATTAGCGAAGATCTTTGCATAGAGGCACCACCCCTTTGGTCCTTCTAATCTTTCCTGAGAGAGCAATAAACATTCCTTACCAAAGGAAGCCCCTTCCATCACCCTCGCTTGAAGAAAGGCCCGAAACTGCCAAAAAGTGACAATGGAAGGGAGCAGCGGCTTCTTATTCTACTATGAGCGAAGAAGCAACGTTGTGGTCGGTCAAGCTGTATCCGCACATTATGTGGATGCGTGGAAGCGGCCCATACATGTGAAAACTTACATGATCTCTCGTTCACAGCAGCTGGGAAGTGCGCAAAACGAAACGCCCACTTCATTGGCTAATATCCCCCTTACTAGTTTCATTTTTTATTAGTTTCCTACTCGTATTAATTATCGTTATTAGCTTACGACAGGTTGATCAAAAATATATAGCATTTATATTTTCTTTGTTTGGGAGTCCTTGCGGTATCAAAACTCCTATTACTTTCAAAACGTCGTAATTAATTCTGCACGTTTTACAGGACATTGGTTCAATTTTCTATACTTCGCCATAAAATATGTGCTGCTTAGGTAATAAGGTTAGGAAAAAAGCCGCAAAACGCATAGTATAAAGTGCTATTTCGAATGTTTTTCTATGAATCTCGCATGAGAAAAATCTGAACTATGGCGAATAGAAAACGCAGTAATGGCGGTGAAGCAAGAGGGTGACGAATTGAACCTGATACAACCACTAAGATCAGCCAGCTCAAGTCATTCATATGCGGTATAATGTCATTAGTGAACACATAATATACGCGTATTTGAAGTTCTTCATTGGATAATAAAACGACATGAGTGCGAAAGGTGCATTTTTCAATCTGCACGTCCTTCTTTCTGAGCCGCGAATTATCACGAAATTATTTGCTAAAAGAATTTGAAATTAAAAGCTCATCGTTTTAAAATTAAACAATTGTTTGCGCAGAAATACATCGTCCATAGAAAATGTTTTCTCTTAATGCTTTGCAAGGACAGTTGTGCGCTCAAATTCGAGCCTGACATTATCGGTTACTTCAGAGCAAAATTGAGTGATCAAGTTTCGATCCACAATATATATCACCATTTCAAATATAATATAGATTGCGATATCACAAGGACTTCCAGGTAACGAAAATGCGTCAAAAATTTGAATTTTTTTACATTAATGAATACGCGTATAAATTAAAATGCTCATAAGAAACGAAAGGAACTCCGGTGATTGAGACCTAAGATTGGCTTTTGTTTTCCGTGGCTGCTTGCATCTGTCGTGTGCGAGGGATCTTGGCGCGCCTGAACTTCGCAGATCTCCGTCTTCCTTCTTACTCACACATCACAGCAAAGAAACCCTAGCCCTCCCCTCGAAAATAATCCTTTTCGCTGGTCAAAATTTTCCTTCTGGGGGTGGTTCAACCCGCCCAGTTACGGGCAGGAAGGGCCGCTTGGAGAGGTTAATGCTCTCTGAGGGGGGCGTGGTTCTGCCATGTTGCCACTTAGTCATAAAAATCGGACTTAGAAATATTCAGCGGTAAGATTTTTTTGAACAGAACTGTACTTTCTAGCAAAGTAGTTAGACGGTTAAAGAACAAAAATGCGATGGATCAGTTACTAGAACACGCATGCACGTATGGGATCAAATGATTATTAAGAGTCAATATTAATACCTAGGAACTATTAATAATTTTAAGTTCTATAATACTACTTAACCACAAAAGCAAGACAAATTATAACTAAGCAATCACGACAAACTAGAAGAGACACTTGAATAAAGGAAAATAAATTAAAGAAAATAAGATGGTCAGCGACTACTTATCCGTTACACCGTCAGCTGCAGGACCAGGCTGCTTCACAACACTACTTCACATCACAACACTACTTCACAATACTGACAACAACACACAACACTCTGGGAATGATTAGATGTTTCTATTAGCAGGCTCCCGTCCCGCAGTTTTTTTTGCCGATTTCAACTCTCCAGAAACTGAGGCCGACAGCACTTTACGAATGAGAAAGGGCGACACCCGTTTAAGTGTCTCCCCTTCTTTCTCACATTTCATAATAAGAAAACGCGTACAACGGGCAAACTATTAGCTCCCCCGCCCGTGTCCGGGCGGGATCTTTTTGGAGGTGGAAGATTCAATTCCGCCATTCCAAAAGATTCTTCGTCCCCGGGCTCCCCACCCACCATGGAGCCACACAATTGGGACGCCGCACCGCAAACCGGTGCGGTCGCCAGGGCTACCCGAGGGGATATAGCACCCTAGAGGTGGTTGCCTGTTTCGGGTTGGATCTTCGATGCACGGGACCACCAAACCCGTACACCTCCGACCGCCCGACGCAGACCCCCACCTCCCTGGCACTCGCCACCGGTGAGCTAACGCCACGGAAGCCAATTGACCGGGAGTGGCTAGTTCCCGGCCGCCCGTTTACACAGAATCCGGGGCCAAAGAGAGGTCTTGGCCCATAGTCCATACCGGGCATCCGACACCCGGCTGGGAACCATAGACCTCACCCTCCAGGATCCCCTTCTCCTCCTTACGGGTCACGGCACACGGCAAACATGCGGGTGGATCGCAGGCCAGGTGGTATGGCCGCACACAGACAGTTGACCCACAAGACTGCCCGGGCTCAACCCTTGTTGGCTCTGGGTTTGTTTTCGGGGTTTTCTCCCCGCCCTTTTAGTCGCCTCTTACGACAAGCAGGGATACTGCGGGAGTATTCTCCATCCCCCTACCCGCAGGGGTGAATACAGCGCAGCTTTAGAGCGAAGCGTACTGATAAAAGACGCGACGGAAACTTCTGTGTGGAATAACGACTACATCCCGGCTAAGAAGACAATACTAGAACGAATCAAACCAGAGGATGTTATAGGATCTTATGCCTGGAGACAGAAACATGGCTTAGTAACGCCTCCACGCACAGCAAATTGGACTCGTTACAAGTCGAGTTAAGTTTTGCGGGGTGCCTCGACGACGAAGGTCATTTGCACCTCAATAAAATGTTATAACTTCGTCAAAATTTTATGAAAATAATAAATAAATATAAACAACATAACAAGTTAAAATGGGCAAAATTAAAATAAAACGTCAGATATTGGTTCGTCACATATATTTTAAAAGCCCAGTCTCTTTTAAAAACAAAACTACCCGGCTGACACAATCAGGGTCGTCGCCTAGGACTTGTCCCAGGTACCCCCTGATGTTTAGCCGGTCGCGCACACCCCGGTTTTTATCACACTCAGTCAGGAAATGCCTCACAGTAATGAGAGAGTCGCAATCCTCACAATGTGGTGGAATCTTCTCTTCTGTGAAGAGGTAAGAGTGGGTGAGGGCACATTTCCCTATCCTCAACCGTGAGATTGCGACTTCTTCCCTGCGAGTCCTCCCGACAGATGTGGGCCACACATATATCACCGGCTTAATGGCGCGTAACTTATTTTCCACCAGGGATCGCCAGGTTTATTTCCACTGTTTTAAGGCTACGTTTCTCAGCGTAGCCTTCAAGTCATCATGGGGTACCAACGCACATGTAATATTCGCGTCCTGGAGAGCCTTCTTTGCTGCCAGGTCTGCTCTCTCATTGCCGGCTATTCCCATGCGTCCGGGGACCCACACAAACACGATTCTCACGTTCCTCTTGCTAAGTGATAGCAACGCGTGATGGATGTCTTGCACAAGAGGGTGGGACGGAGAAAAGCCGGAAATGGTCTGCAGAGCGCTCATAGTCGCAAAAGACCATGAAGGACGCATTCCTGCATTTTATCCCACCTAGAGCCATCTTTATGGCGAAGAGTTCCGCTGTGTATATACTACACAGCGTACTTAGCTTCGCACCGATGGCTCCATGGTGGGACGAGAAGACCGCACTTGCACAAGCACCCTCCGACTACGATCCGTCCGTGTAGTGTGTAAACGGGGATAAAGTCGGAGTGGCGGTGCAGGATCTCACTGAATCTGCGCTGATACCCCACAGCAGTGGTTGACGACTTCTGGCGATCGTGCAGGTCAAACCTGACCTGAGGTAGTGGTACCCGCCAAGGTGGGTCGGCCGAGGTCCCAACAGAGTACACTTCCGGAAGTGTCAAATCACTACCTTCCATAAAATCATTAAAAGCAATGCTTAAGGGTCTAGTTGCCCGGGACTCGTTACAAGAAGTGCAAGACAACATGTACGTTTGAAGCAGTTGGAAGTGTTATGACTAAATGACTGTCATTTTAATAAAAAAAGTCAACAGTGTTCATTGGAACTCTGTTTATCAAAATATATGCCTTCTTGCTTTATAAATTAAAAAATATGAAAATAGAAACTAGAAATACCTTTGCACATTTACTTGAACGTGCTTTCTTTCCAAAAATAATAAATAATTTTCAAAAATTTTCATCTTTCCTCTATTCCAACTCCTCCATCTGGGCCGCATGAACTAAATCATTAATTTTTTTCATCAGCTCAAATTTTCTCTTCTTGTTTCTCAGTCCCTCTATGGCTTCACCTATATACCTAATGAAGTGCATTTCACTTGAGCAGGGTGGTAGTATGGGTGGTTTATCTAAAGCCCTTGCAATATTTTCTAGGACACTATTTGATTTCTCTAAAAGGGCATCATCAGCATTCCTCTTCTTATTTGTCCTTTTTGGGTTTTGGAGTGGATTCTGTACTGTAGTCCACTGATGCTCCTTGGCCATATTCCATGTTAGAATTGTCTCTGCATGTATTTTCAGTCTCCAGCAGAACAATAGGGGGAATGACTTCCACTTCATGCTCCCCCTCGACTACATCGGGAGTGGCATATTCTATGGAAAAATTGTCCTAAACATTTCAGGGAAAACAGCAAGCTTAAATAATTTTCTTTCGCGATTGAAGTGAATATTTTAGTTACATCTCCTTACCATAGGTGCTGATTGACAATTCCTAATCGGTATGGGAGTGGGTCAGAAGGCTGTGCCCTATCCTCATACGGGTGATGACGACTTCCTCTCGGCGGCTCTTCCTGACGGAAGTTGGCCACGTTGACGTTACCGGTTTAACTGTGCGCAGTTTATTATTTGAGATAGTTCTCCACGACTCCCTCCACTGCTGAAGAAGTGCACTCTTTAGTGAAACTCGTAGGTCTTCACAAGGTACCAGCGTCGACTCGAGATCTTCAAGATTGAGAGCGTGTTTTGCGGCAGATTCGGCTTTCTCATTTCCGGCAATTCCCGTTTGTCCAGGGACCCAAAGAAACCAGACGGTGGTTCCCTTCTTGTGAAGGGAAAGCAAAGACGAGTGGATACCCTGGACGATAGGGTGCATAGGAGAGAAGCCAGAAATGGATTTTAGGGCGCTCATGGAGTCTGAGCAAACCACGAAGGAGCCACCATCAACATCTATCCCATCAAGAGCCATTTTAATAGCAAACAGTTCCGCTGTGTAAATACTACACACCGGACTGAGTTTCGCTTTCATGACTCCATGGTGGGATGATACGACCGCACAGGCACAGGCTGTGTCTGACTTCGAACCGTCTGTAAACACGGGTACGAATTCGGGATGGTGGCAAAGAAACATTAAGAATTGTTGCTGGTACTCTTCAGCAGTGGTAAAAGCTTTTTGTCGGTCGTGAAGGAACATTTTTATGTTGGGAGCGGGAGTTAACCATGGCGGGTGATTCGAATGGCGAATGGGGTAGAGGTCAGGTAATAACATACCTCGTTCACGAATAAAATTGTGGAAACGTACACTTACAGGCCGAGTGGCTTTTGTCCTGCGATTAAAAAGCTCTAAAAAACGAGGCTTAAAAACAAGGTTAAAACACGGGTGCGTCCTCATCGTTAGAATTTTGGCAACATAGTTGCACATGAGCAGGATCCTTCGGTGACACAATGGCGGCTCACCTGCATCCACATGGATGCTGACAACAGGACTTGTCCGGAAAGCACCCGTGGTGAGCCGGAGCCCTGCGTTGTGCACGCTGTTCAGGGGTCGTAGGTAAGACTCCCGAGTGGATGAGTAAATGAAGGATCCGTAGTCCAACTTTGATCGCACCAATGCGCGGTATAATAAAAGGAGTGTTGTGCGGTCTGCTCCCCACGATACGTGGCTTAAAAACTTTAAAACATTTAAGGATCTAAAACAATTGTTTTTTAAAACTTGCATGTGTTCCCGCCAATTGAGGCGGAAATCGATGGTCATTCCAAAAAAACGGACCGACTGTGCGTAGTCGAGATCTCTGCCACCTAAGCGCAGCGGAAATGGGATATGGACTCCCCTTAGGCGATGAAAGTGGACACACACAGTTTTCCCTGGAGAAAAAACAAAACAGTTTCTTTGTGTCCACCAGTGTAGACTATTTAGTGTCAGTTGGATCTGTCTGGAAGCAGTAGGAAGTTTGGATGATCGGCAAAAAATCGACAAGTCATCGACAAATAATGATCCAATTAACGGGGTTTTTATGCAATCCGCAATATCGTTAATTGCGATAGCTAAAAGTGTTACGCTTAGCACAGATCCCTGAGGTATGCCGTTATTTTGCCTATAAGGTCCAGTGAGGTGCTGTCCTATTTTTACCCTGAAAACTCGGTCGGATAAAAAATTTCTGATAAAAATTGGCAGACTGCCCCTGAAACCCCACTCATGCAGCGTGCTTAAAACCTTCCGCCGCCAGACTCGATCGTAAGCCTTCTCCAAATCGAAGAAGACCCCGATCACGTGCTGGCGGAGAAGAAAGGCTTCCTGGATGAAATTGTCGATTCGAACTAGGTGGTCCATGGTGGAGCGGCCCCGACGAAATCCGCACTGAATTCTGGAGAGAAGGTCTCGGCGCTCTAACCACCAAACGAGACGCCGGTTCACCATCCTTTCCATTATTTTGCACAGGCAGCTGGTTAGAGAAATGGGTCTATAACTGTTCGGGTCACCACGATCTTTGCCCTGCTTTAGGATGGGGATTACTGCTGACTCCCGCCATGTCGAAGGAAAACCACCTTGAATCCAGAGCTGGTTGAAGGTGTGGAGGACCTCCAACAATGCTTTCTCCGGAATATTACGGAAAAAGGCATTGTGGACCTCGTCAAGACACGGAGATGTGTTGCCTGAGTCGGCAATGGCAGACTTTAATTCCCAAAGGGAGAAAGGAAGGACTAACCTTTTGTGGTATGTATTTAATACTAAATTGTTTTTTGTATGATTAATAAGTATAAATATTGACTGTATGTAACTTGACGTGTCCTATATATGTATTTTGTATTCAATCTACATGTCATTGGACAAATAAATAAATAAAATTAAAAAAAAATTTAGTTTTCTTAGTTTTGAAATGATCCTGGGAACCTACATTGCAAGGGTTTTTAGGAATGTGCCGTTCTTGTTATCCTTGGTCACTTGACGAAGCCTAAACACTGTTGGGATTATTTTAGCCTCCCCTTCCTCGCCAGCATCATTGGGACCATTATCGAAAGACCATTCGTGGCGTTGAGGATGTAGGCTGTTGAGGCCCTCTTCACAATTCCGAGAAATGTATAATCGAGTAAGATAGTAAGCGTCCAGGTTCATCCACCGTTTGGCGTCGCTATCTAGGCCCCGAGGAGTGGCATTAAGTGGATAGTCTGCCCATGTGGTGGACGTTGCTGGGCCTGGGTAATGATGCGTGAGTCTTTTGTTAGCAGACAAGCTTGCCTTACCTTGACCCTTTGGGTGAAGGTCTCTGCCGGTTGGAGGTATGGTGAGGCAATTGGGAGGGAAATGAGAGATAGAGCAGGCACGGGCAACACCCACACTACCGGACGGGAAATCCCTGGCATTGCATTGTTTAACCCTTGGGTTTCTCAGCGACCCCACAGCCTAATTTTAAACCCTGGCAAGTACTTAAGGAGGGGGTTTCGGGAGTCGGTCGTTATGATTTCCTTCATAGTCTGTGGTATACGTGTGGTGCCGCCGGGATGCGCGTGAGGGGATGGGGTAGATTCTTCTTCGCAATGCGCGCCCCACCCACATCAGGGGTCCGCGGTCAGTTAGTGGTTGGTGCAGTGGAATAGCTAACTTAGAACTTGTAGTGTAAATGGCAAGTTGAGCATTGTGAGTACATTCCTTATGTTTAGTTGTACAATTTTAATCGAAGCTCTACCGCTATTTTTAGCGTAGTTCGCGTCTGAAACGACTCATTTATTTGCTTATCCATTGAAATTAGATTAGAAGAAAGTATTGACCCTTGAGGGTCTGCCAGGGTGGGCCGCCTGCTGCATTCGCTATGGTTGGTAGACCCAATCATCGCGAAGAACGCACCGCTGCCCGCAGGTCATTGGTTTCCTCGGTAGCAATTCATAGAAATTCCCCCCCCCCCTTCTGTACTTTACGCTCGGGCGCGGGAGTGGGGAGCCCCGAGGGTAGGAGGGGGGGGCGTTAAGGACGCGAGTGTGATATACTCAGATCTACTCAAACTGCTGTGACTAGCGGACGACTGAGGAAATCTTCCCTGTGAGCAGACCATTGTTGCGGTGCGTGAGTACTTTGCAAAATGTCTTTCTTTATAATTCTTCGTACAAGGTTTTAACAATTGAAGATTAGAGAAACTGATTGCTGACGATGCCGAAAAAACTATTTGCTCTCGATTCGCACGAGTTAGCTTCATTTTTCATATCTAGGGGTTATAATCAGCTAGTTATTAAATTAGGTGGGATTGGTGAGGCCAGTCCATTCGAGGAAGCAGCCCTATTTTTCTTGGGCGGCAATGACGCGAAACGGAGGCGCGCTGCGTACAACTTTTATCATCGTGATGATAATGAGTACGACGATCTTTTCGTACAGTATTTCAGCAAGCATGCAAGGAAGCGGTGAAGAACCGAAAAATATTCCGAAATGTCACTACCGTCTCCCAATCAAAGGTGCGGCAGTTGAAGTCGTGGAGAGGGTGGGCAAAGAACTGTGGGTTAAAGTTTCAGCGGAAATTGAGTGATACCTCCGTGCCAACGGAGGATGGGTTTAAAGGGGCAGCCGCGGAGGACAGGGGAAGTGAGGTGGTCGCTGAGAGGGTAACATCTTGTGTTGAGGCTCGTGGGGAAAATTTCCAAGCAGCGATTGAGGGCCAAAAGGTTGAGGAAATAGGGGCACAGGTTCAACTCCACGAGAAGCAACAAGAAAGTATTGAACGTTGTGAAGGGGAGTTTCAATTTACATCACAGGAATGGTGAACTATTTTTCAGGATGGAAAATTAGTAAGAAGAAAGTGGGCAAATGCCTTCAGCAAGAAATTTTTTGATATTAATTCCGCTTGCGTTTTCCTGGTTCACGACCATCGGTTTGCAAAGGATGACAGCATAATAATTCGCGCCTACTGCAAACACACAGGGTGTAAACATTTCAATTTAGTTGTTTCGGGGAAAACTTTGTGGTCGAATTCCGCGTCCGTGCAAGTTTTTTCCAAAGGTGAGGAAAACCATGGGGATAAAAAATTGTGTTGCTTCTTTCCGGTGTCGATCGAGAAGTTGCTAAAGCCATTTTGCTCAAGGAAAAACCTTTCATATTTAGACGTAGAGCTATTAACAATGCAGACGCGGATGCGATTAGGGAAGGGCACATTGTGGGGATTCATTCCCTGAGAGTTTTGAGGCGAGCAAGGTGTGAAAGCACGGCGTCAGAAGATTTGAGTAGTGACATAATCGAAGACTTGGTGAAACTAAGCAGCGAGGAAGGAAAAGATGGGGGTGAGAGATATATGCAGCACGTAGAAGTATTTCCGTTGTGTGTTCAGTGCTACACAGTCTCTCAGGTGAGATTGCTGTCTCAAATTCAGAAGAAGGGAAGGCCAATATTATATTTCGATGCGACCGGGTCGGTTGCGAAAAATCATCCCGATTTTCAGAAACGTGTTTTGTATTACGCGGGTATCATACGCGAAGGGAAAACGTTCATTCCTCTAATGGAAATGATTACCGATTCGCACAGAGCCGTTAATATTGCAAATTTTATGAGAAATTTTAAAGATTTCGCCGGAAGGGTTGGGGGAGTTAAAAAACCGATTTTTCACGCCATAGTCTGCGATTTCAGCTTCGCCATGATAAACGCGATTGTTTGCATTTGGTCTTCCCTTAACACTGTCTCTGGGTACTTGCAGGTAGCGTTCCAATTCGTGTACCATTATGGACATTCGTTACTATCAGTGCCTGTGTTGATATGCTGCGCACACTTCCTCCGTTTAGTGTCTAAGTCTCTCGCTAGGGAATTTGGTAGAAGGCTGTCCGCAGGTTCATAAAAACTGTCGTAGGGTTCATGGTAAAATGTAACAATATAACAGTCGTTGAGAGTATGCTTAAAAAATTATGCACCTTACTGCGGTCAGTGAGGAAAGGGAAGGCTGTGGCTGCTGCAGTGGAGTCGTTAAAGGCGATTTTGAAAGAATCGGGAAGTAGACGATGGGGATGCTCAAAGAACGGAATATCCTTTCCCGAATTACCCGAAGAATAGATTATTTGAGAATAGTCCGTTTTATAAAACATTTTCGTCTCTCTCCGAGGCAGCATCAGTGGATGAAATATGAGGCGATAACGAGTTTTACAGCGAGAGATTTTTAGCTATATTTCTCAAGCAGTACATTCCCTTCCTCCCCATGTGGACCAACGTGATTAAGGGAAGAGACGTGCCTAGTCGATTTGGCCTGCGATATAGCTATGCCCCGGTTGAATTCTGGTTTGGGCTTGTGAAAAACACCATCTTGGACGGGGATTTGCATTTACGCCCGGGTCGTTTTTTAAGGGCGGTGAAACCGGTAATTTTTGCTAAAGTAAAGGAATTTCAATTGGATATTCCTCAGAAGCAGAGGCGTCGCCGGAAGCGAGTTCAGTTAGACAGTTTGCAAGTTGAAGAGAAGTGGGGAAAGAGAAGGAAGCGCTCGGGTAAAAAGAATCCCTCATCATTTATGGCGGAATTGGTAACATCGTACATCGCGGATAAGGAGGAAGAAGCCAAGGGTGTCATCGACGAAGTGTAAGGGGATGGTGATGTCCGGGAGAAAGACGAAAACGGTTATACCTGGGTAACGGAGGGGGAAAAGTATGAAGTTCAGGCCGGTCCTGTAGAATTTAATTCCAATGGCGTAATTACTAAAGATGGTTACTACGAAATCTGCTCTTCTGGTAAGAATTGCACGATAGGCCTCATAAATGGAGAAAGGGTGTACTTGACAGATTTCTGCACGCTATATAATAACACTTGGCTAAATAATTTCATAATTGATCATTTTGCAATCACTGTGATTAAAAAATATAGCAGTGACGTTCTCTACTTTCCCTGCGAAATTTCATACCACGCAATGAGGTTAGCATTTAACAGATATACCCTAGTATCAAAATTAAAAATGAAAGGCAAGCGTGTGCTAATGCCAATTAATGAAGGTGGAAATCATTGGACCCTATTTGTAATTGATGCGAGTAATTACACCGTAACGTACTTCGATTCTCTGAGGCATAGCGACGACGTAGCGCTACGCAAGGCGTTTTCGACTTTTAAAAGGTTCTTGGGGAAACGTAACCTTACTTCAGAGGAGAGATTACCTTTAAGGAATTGGAAAACTTTGAGTATGCCTTGCCATAAGCAAGTAGACTCTTATAACTGTGGGGTACACGTTTGCTTTCTCGTTCACCAACTTGTATCAGGTCGGAGCACCGTTGAAGAAATGAAGGCAGATAGTTATCGCGAGGAGATGAGACGTCTATTGTTAAAGGGGATGGAAAACGCTAATAGTATATGTCATAGATGTGATAACGGCGTAAAAAGTAGGGATGAGGATTGGATAGAATGTGATGTTTGTTCACGTTGGTCCCACTTAGGCTGCGTAGATGCCTCGGCGAAAATGGAGGAATATCAGAGAATAGCATGGGTTTGTTCTTTGTGCGCTAAGTGGGTGCGTAGTGCCGGAGAAATGGGCGAGGAAGAAGGCAGTAAGATGAAGGAATGGAAAGTTGAGGACGGGAATCAAACTAGAAATCGGAAGAAGGTCGGACGGTTAGATGTTAATTTTCCATCTTCGCGATCAATTACTTAATCCGCGGATTCTCCTTAAAGCCTTTCATCCGCTGGTGCTACACTTCCTACCTACGATTGGCGTCACTGTTCCTTGCATGCTAAGTCCGGTGATCGGGATGCTGACTTGCCCCCACGCTATCCTGTTATGCTTTGCTCCATTATATCCTAGGTTTGGCCGATAATACCGCATTTGCGACTGGTCCGGGCGGGAGGGAGGGGGGAGAGTAGGGTATGGAAGCTGGGAGGTTGAACACATCGGTCTTTTCTTTTACAGCTGCATTCCTGTAAGGGCAGGGATGTGAACAGCGGTTTCGTATAGGCCTACTGGGGATCTCTTTCCCGCAAGGTTAAATCCCTGTAAAAAGAGAAACGCGTCCCGCTGGTAACCTCTAGGGTGACGGGGAATAGCCAGCAAAAATGGAGTGTAGGTTAGGAGCTGTGGTGAGACTTAAAAGGGGTTTCCACTGAAACAAAGGAATTACTTTATCGTTCATATCATCATTTTCACTGTGAGAAGTGTTAAAGTAAATTTCCTTCCGCTTATAATAGCCCCGTTGAAGGAAATAAATTATAACGAGACGCCGATAAATGAAGCGAAGTTTAAATGGATCTAAAATTGTAATACCTAATACTTACAACATTACAAACATCTATTATTGCTCTTTCGTGCCTATATTATATACAGCCCTTGGCGTCACTCACTGACTGACTCACTCACTTACGTATACCAATTCCCGACCGGTTCCAGAAGAGCTACGGACATGAAATTTTTTGTGAAATTTCTTTGGCGAAACTGATCGTACGAAAAAGTCGGAAAACGTTGAATTTTGAACTGGAAGTGACCCAAAAAATCAAAATGGCCGATTTTTCGACTTTTCAAAATGTAGACTTTTGGTTACTCCTTAATAACTCTTGAACAATGCGTCGGATCTGAAATCTGATTGAATATTAGTAATGGGGAATTGAATTATCTAAACATTAAAAACAAATTTAGTGCTCTACGATTAATATTTTTCTCACCAGAGGTCCTCGAACACAAAATTTCGTTAAATATTTCTATTTTTTGCGTTATTTAATTTTTAGCTCCGAAACTAAGATTCCGACAAAAAAAATACTTCTTTCAAAACTTTTATGGACCATTACCCTTAGCGGGAGTGCATGCATCCTGGTGATTATGCATCTCACTATCATGAAAAGTATGAAAAGTTGCGTGTATAACAGGATAGAAATAGCGAAAAATAGGGTCCATACACACTTAATACCTTTACATGAAGTAATTATTTCTTCAGGCGCATGATTTTTCCTTACAGTAAATTATTGCGTGCGTCCGTCCAGATTTTTTCTAACAACTTGTCTACCAAAGGAGACGCAATTCCTAACATAAACATTTAAAGTTCGTACATTTTTACGGACATATAAAATGGAACATCGTGATGGCAGAGTATTCGCAAATCTTTGGAGCAAGAATCCCACTAACCTATTTATACCACGATGGTTAAAGAAGAGCAAATCGTATTCCTATTCGTATTGCATAATTAATATGCTCTTTCTGGTACTATTGCCTGGCTCTTATTCTCTCAGCTTTCTTTAAATCCATTGCAAAGAAATCCGCATCCAACAACTCCCTACCAAGTATTTCAGTAGTAGTAGTAGTAGAATTGGGGTTTTTTGGTGCGTCGACGGCTAGGGTCATTTGCACCATGCTCAGTCCCTTTGACGCATTAAAACTAGATCTCTACAAAATGTAACTACTAATTTTATGCATTTCTATTTTATGAGTAATGCATGAGTGCATGCTAACTATATTAAATTTAAAAAACCTATTTCTTTGAAATACAATAAAATTCGGCTTAGGCTAACCGGATCGTCCCCTAGAAGCGTATCTAGGCTACCCGTGATGGCCATTCTACTGCGTATAACCCGGTATTTAGTGCACGTAGTTAGTAGGTGATTTACAGTGAGAGAGGCGTCACAATCATCGCACTGTGGAGGGGTCTTTTCAGCAGTAAATAGAAAGGAGTGTGTAAAATGGCAGTGCCCAATCCTCAAACGGGTGATTGCGACCTCATCCCAACGTTTGCTTCTGCAAGAGGAAGGCCACGCTGAAATTTCAGGTTTGATGCTACGCAGTTTGTTATTCTGAAGATTCCGCCATGTTCCTCTCCAGTCCTCCAAGAGTACAGGTCGTAGCGCAGCTTTTAGGTCATCCGCGAGGACCACCGCAATATCAATTTCGTGGTTTCCCAATGATTCTTTTGCTGCGGCGTCGGCTTTCTCGTTACCCGTAATCCCTACGTGCCCAGGTATCCATAAAAACATGACTCTTACTTCTTTTTCCGAAAGTTTTAAGAGGGCAGTTTGAATTTCCTGTACGATGGGATTAAAGGAGGAAAATGCGGAGATCGATTGCAGTGAACTTAACGAATCAGTGCATATCATGAAAGATTTCCGACGGCAGTCAATGCTGGTTAAGGCCATCTTTATCGCAGTGAGTTCGGCAGTAAATGTGCTACACATCGCACTGAGTTTCGCTTTTAAAACTCCGTGGAAAGAAGAAGTTACTGCAGATCCGCAAGCAGATGATGACTTCGCCCCATCCGTATAGACAGGTACGAAGTCAGGATATTGCCCGAGAAATTCCTTGAAGAGCTGTTGGTATTCACATGGCGTAGTGCTCGACTTCAGGGACTTATGCAAGTCCAGCCTAATGTCTGGAGGTGGTAGAGACCACGGAGGAATGTCAAGGTACCCTACTGGGTAAACATCAGGGAGAGAGAAATTATTTTTCTCCATCAATTCATTGAGCCTTATGCTTAAAGGCCTTGTGGCCCTCGTCCGTCTTTTAAACAAATTTAAAAACCGTGGCTGGAAAACAATATTAAAACAAGGGTGCCTCTTCATTGATAAAAGCTTTGAGGCATAGTTCGACATAAGGATATTTCTGCGGGTAGCCAATGGTGGTTCCCCTGCGTCTGAATAAATACTAAAAATTGGAGAGGTCCTAAATGCTCCCGTGGCCAGTCGCAATCCAGCATTATGTACAACAGCCAGTGGCCTTAAATAAGACTTCCTGCCAGAAGAGTAGACAAAAGCGCCGTAATCGAGTTTTGACCGGACTAATGCTCGATACAATAACAACAATGTCTGGCGATCTGCACCCCATGTGGAATGGCTTAAATAACGTAAAATATTTAATGTTTTCGAACACCTGTTTCTCAAGTCGTTGATGTGGTCTCGCCAATTTAATAGGCGGTCCAGGGTCAACCCCAAAAAACGAACTGAGTTCACAAAAGGCAAGTTAATATTGCCAAGACGCAGGGTTGGTGTTGGATGGTCACCTCTACGCCGGTGGAAGTGAATACACTTCGTTTTCTCTTCCGAGAAGCGGAAACCATTCATCTGTGACCATTTATGGAGCTTGTTGAGCGTCAGCTGTATTTGTCTGGCTGCATTTGTTAGCTTAGCCGACCTACAGAAAATAGCTAGGTCGTCCACAAACAGCGAACCTATTACAGGTGCCTGGATACAGTCGACGACATCATTAATGGCAATGGCGAACAGCGTTACGCTCAGCACAGATCCTTGGGGTACTCCATTTTCCTGATTATGAGCTTGAGACAGATATTTTCCAATTCTAACTTTAAAAACACGATTGGTTAAAAAATTTTTAATAAATATGGGTAAGTTTCCTTTAAAACCCCAATTATGTAATGTCTTTAAAATCTTGAAGCGCCAAACTCGATCGTACGCCTTCTCCAAATCGAAAAAAACGCCAACGACATGTTGACGGAGTAGGAAAGCTTCTTGAATAAAGTTGTCGCATCGAACGAGGTGATCAAGGGTTGATCTACCCCTTCGAAAACCACACTGTATATGTGCAAGAAGATTTCGCCTCTCTAGGCACCAGACAAGTCTGCGGTTAACCATTCTTTCCATAACCTTACAAAGGCTACTGGTCAAAGAGATCGGCCTATAGTTATTAGGGTCGCTTCTGTCTTTCCCTTGTTTTGGAATCGGGACAATCGCAGATTCTCGCCAGGTTTGTGGGAAACTACCATCGCTCCACACTTGGTTTAGTGTGAGGAGGACGTCAGATAATGACGACTCAGGGATATTTCGCAGGAAGGCATTGTGTACACTATCCAATCCTGGGGAGCTGTTTCGTGAATCTGAGATTGCGGATTTCAATTCCCACACTGAAAAGGGATCATTGTAGTCTCCTGGAGAACCCGATGTTATGAAGTTTAGATGGGCCGCTTCACAGCGGTTCTTCATTGCATTAAATTTGGGGCAGTAATTCGCATTGCTCGTAGTGTTTGAAATATGACGGCCAAATACCTCACAGATATCAGGAGGGGACGAAACGATTTGACCATCGACTTCAAGTGATGCAATGCCATCTCTCAACGTGGAGCCCGAGATACATTTCACTTTGTGCCACACCTGAGCAATTGGAGTTCTGTGGTTGATACTTGACACAAATTCCATCCAGGAATCCTTCTTGGCCTCTTTGACTACCTGCCGCGCTTTGGCTCGCAGCCGTCTGAAAGAGGATAGATTTATAGCCGTTGGATATTTGTTAAAAATCCGCAATGCTTGTTTCCTCCGTCGTATTGCTTCGGCACACCGTTCGTTCCACCAGGGAACTGGTGGCCGTTTGATGGTACCTCTTGAGCGTGGTACACTGCATTTTGCCGCGTTAGTTATCGATTCCGTCAGAGCTTCAATATTGCCCAAACTGCCACGGTTGATATCATGTTTAAAACTGAAACTAGATTCGAAAAGAGTCCAATTAGCTTTATGGACCAGCCAAGTGTCAGGAGTTCTAAAATTCATATCGTATCCAGGTCTCAATCGAATAATTATCGGGAAGTGATCGCTCCCACAGAGGTCACTGTGTACAGACATATTAACCTTGTTTATAAGACTACTCGACGTTAGACATAAGTCTATAGTTGAGTATGAACCATTATAACTATTAAAATGGGTATACTCCCCATTATTAACCAAAAACAAATTAAAATCGTCAATAAAAGCGGATAAAATACGTCCTCTTCGATTACAGTGAGCCCTAGAACTTCCCCATAAAGTGTCATGGGCATTAAAATCACCAAGTAAAATAAACGGTCGAGGTAATTGCCGAACTAGCTCTGAAAGGTTGTTGCGCGTCACTGGTGCTCCCTCCGGGAGATAAACGTTACACAACGTTATTGGTTCCGGAGCATGCATCGTTACGGCTACCACCTGGAACGGTGTGTCGAGGTCCACTCGCGAGGTGTAAAGGGCCTCTTGAGTGGCAATTGCGACTCCACCCTGAGCCCTTTGTCCAGTGGTGTCATCAAATCTAAAAACATTATAACCCTTCAAAATACTTCTGTCAGTTATTTTAAAATGTGTTTCCTGCAAACAAACGCATAAAGGGTTAAAATCGCGAAGTAAAATACAAAGCTCCTCCTTATGTCTGTAAAAACCATTACAGTTCCACTGCATTATTACTGCCATGTAATAGATGAAAAAGAATAGACTAGAGCACAAAAAGGTTCAGGAAATTGGGGCTGTCTAAAAAAATAAATAAATAAATATATATAAATATATATGTTATATATATATAATATATGGAGGATCACCGCCGAAAGCGGTGCCTCTTATCCTTTTTTCTGGCCTGGAGGATTTCGTTCTCGGATAAAGGCTCTTCATCCTCCATTGGCTCGGGCTGCTTTCGGTTGGTCAACCCAGAAGGACCTGGGGATGGCGTCTTCTCGCGATTCCCCGGCGCAGTCCCGGTCGTTTTAGACGTATTCTTCTTGGGGGAACCCGTAGTGGCATTGGCTACAGTCGGTTTTGGCTCCTGCTTCGATGCCTCGATAGCACTGCGTGGGAGCTCCGCTTTTGTTTCGGTGGGTTTCGAATTTATTTGCTCTGTCTGGGTAGAAATTGTGACATTTTTGGTAAGAGTAGAGGTAAGAGTAGAGGTAACATGTGCAAACGATTTGCTAAACGTGGGGGCCAACTGAGCCCTATATATTTTCCTGGCTTCCAAATAAGGAATTTTTCCCAATGTTTTAATTTCCATTATTTTTCTCTCTTCAATCATTTTTGGACATTTACGAGAGTACACCGGGTGTGTACCCTCGCAGTTCACACAGTGGGGATCCGTGGAGCATTCTTCATCCGCATGCTGTTCCAGGCCACAGCGCGGGCAGGTGGCCTTGCCCTCACATCGTGTGGCGATGTGGCCAAAATGTTGGCACTGGAAGCATCGCATGGGTGCCGGGATATATGGCCTAACTGGGACTGATTCATATCCTATGAATACTTTATCAGGCAACTTGTCGAGTGCAAACGTGAGAACGACGGACGTAGTGTCGGTCATTACACCGTTACGCTTCGTCGTCAGTCTTCGAACGTGAGTGACACCCTGAGCGGCCATTTCTACCCTGATTTCATCTACCGAGACGTATAAAAGATCAAAATGGGATATAACCCCCCGGCATGTATTTAGCGTTCTATGCTCTTCTACCCTTATGGGAATGTCATTGAATTTCTCCATTTTCAGCAGTTTTAGGCTCTGTGTCATGTTTGCTGTTTCTATTAGTAAAGTTCCATCCCGTAGCTTCTTTGCTGACTTACGTTCTCCTGAAACGGCTGCCGACAGAACTCTCTTAATCAAGAATGGTGATACCTTCTTAAAGCTTTCTCCCTCTTGTACGCATTTTATTATTAAAAACTTTTTATTCCCTTCGATCGCATTTTCTCCCCCACCCGTATCCGGGCGGGATCTTTTGGTTGGTGGTAGGTTATTATCCTCCATACCATCCGAAATACTTCATCCCCCGGGCTCCCCACCCACCACGGAGCCACATATTCGGGACGCCGTGCCGCCAGCCGGCACGGTCGCCAGGGCTACCCGAGGGGATATAGCACCCTGGAGGTGGTTGTCTGTTTCGGGTTAGGTCTTCGATGCAACGGGCCCACCAACCCAAGCACCTCCGACCGCCTTACGCAGACACCCACCTCCCTAGCACTCGCCGCCGAACGTATCGGAAAGCCGATTGACCGGGGGTGGCTAGCCCCCAGCCCCCCGTTTACAGGGAATCCAGGGCCGAAGTGGGGTATTGAACCCCGGCCCATACCGGGCATCCGAAACCCGGCTGGGTGCCGAAGAACTCACCCACCAGGATCCCCTTCTCCCCTTTACGGGTCTCCATGCACGGCAAACACATGGGTGGATCTAAGGCTAGCTGGTATCGCCTCACACAGACAGTTGACCCACAAGGCTGTCCGGACGCTACCCAAGCTTCACAGGGGGTTTATTATCGAGGTTTTCTCCCCGCCCTTTTAGTCGCCTCTTACGACAAGCAGGGATACTGCGGGAGTATTCTCAATCCCCCTACCCGCAGGGGGGACCAAGTATTTCATTTCAAACTTTAACTGTGCTTTTTCCTAGCCATTTGACCGTTTGATGGAGTTCATTAAAAATTTTTTCTCCTTTCTAGATCATAGACTACCCTCACTTCCACGGCCACTTAATGTTAGGGGATTCCCATTTTGTCCGCCTGGGACGTTTTTTAGGATTCGAGTTGGAGAGGGGTAAGTCTATTTGACATAACTGGTGTATTCTCTTCGTGAACGAACATGATTCCCAACGATTCTTTTACCTACAGCTAGACCAGCCACGATAGGACTTTATGTCTCGGGGCAGAGTACGGGGGAGTTGAGGAGCGCCCTGTACAACACAGGCCGATTCTCCTCGCCCGTACTCCTCCTCATCGGGTCCAACGATCTAAAGAAGGTGAGCAAATTTCTACTGATAATTACTGATAATTATTTTCCTTAAAAATTGTCCCAATCGGAATCTTTGCACTATTGTTTCAGAGAGTGGAGTTCAATAAAATAAGAAGCAACCTCCACCGCATCTTTCAAAGGATATGCCCTCTGGCACCTCAGGTGACAGTCCTAACCGTCCTACCTGCTCCCAGGTTATGGTGGGACGAGAGATATAGGGCTCGCCTTCGTGCCTTCAATTGGTGGCTGCTGAGGAACGCGAGAGGTTATTATTTACCATAAAGACTTACACTTGAGGAACATATACATCGATTACATCCAATTCAAACATCATCCTTCCTTAGATAACACAATGTTTTTGTTTTAGGGAGATACCAAGTAATTGACGTCACTTCTCCGTTCCTGCGGGGGGAGTCGGTGAGGGTGGAGTATTTTGAGAGGTATGTCATTGCTTAGAGAGGAGTTAACCGGTAATGTATTTAGAAAATAATACAAGATAAAATTATTGCTAAAAAAAAGTTTTCTTTTCATTACAGATGGATGGGACCCGAGCAAAACAGGAGGCCGGACCTCATCCACCTGAATGCAGACGGGATGCTGCTCCTGATGGAAGTGCTCCAGGGAGAACTCCTCCATTAAGGATAAAACGGTTTCTCATAGGGCTCTTGGCGATCTCTTTTCCGTTTCCATTATTTAAAAAAAGAGAAACGCATCTGTCTGGTAACCTCAGCGGTGATGTGGAATAACCAGAGAAAGTAAAAAGGAGACAGCAACATCCGGTAAGTAGAAACTATTGCAAGTGTAAGACATTTACTCATATGTTACGGTATGTATTAAAATACATGTAAGGAGTAAAACAGTGATACAAACGAGATAGCTAATTCCAAATTTATTTTTAGCTCGCGTATTTAGGATATTTTCCGAGGTTTCTATCGGAATGTTGTTCCTTTGAAATTCTTTCAGTAGTAGTAGTAGTTGTAGGTTTATCAGGTGCGTCGACAGCTAAGGTCATTTTGCACCGCTCGCAACCTAATTAATGTCACTAAAAATGTATAGGAAGTGGAATTCAATATTTTTTATCTAAGAATTAAATTTTTTGATACCAGAGAAGGAATAAAATAAAGCGTGTTTCCCATTAAAACATTAGATTTTACAATGCCTTAAATATGTCAATACATTTTAAAAATTCGACTACGCGACCGAGGGCAATAGTGTTATTGCCGAGAACTTGTTC
This sequence comes from Pyrrhosoma nymphula, assembly GCA_963573305.1. NCBI lineage: Eukaryota > Metazoa > Arthropoda > Insecta > Odonata > Coenagrionidae > Pyrrhosoma > Pyrrhosoma nymphula. Next base: position 150,980,047 of record OY754329.1, on the reverse strand, counting down.
TAGCCCACCACTAATGTGATCTCTTTCTCGGAGAGTTTGGTACCTTTCACAAGCCGTCAATATGTGTCTTACACTCAGTGGGCAGTCGCATTCATCACAGCGAGGTGGGATCTTCTCTTCGGTGAAGAGGTATGAGTGGGTCAGGGCACAGTGCCCTATTCTCAGTCGCGTGATGACAACTTCCTCCCTGCGACAGCTCCTGACGGAAGAGGCCCACGCCTGCGTATCTGCTTTAAGGCAGCGCAATTTGTTATTCATTTGGCTCCTCCACGAGTCCTTCCATCTCTGTGCACATATATTTTTAGGGTACACTTAAGGTCCTCTGCCGGTACCAGGAAAGAAAAGACTTCGAGGTCGTTCAGGGCTTCCTTCGCCGCTGAGTCAGCCTTCTCGTTTCTGTCTATTCCCACATGCCCAGGAACCCATGAAAAGCTTACTCTTATTCCCTTTTTATTAAGAGAAAGAAGGACATTATGTATATCCTGAACGATAGGACTGAGTGGGGAAAAGTCAGAAACTGCTTTCAGTGCGCTTAAAGAGTCTGTGCAGATTATAAAAGACTTATTACAGCCATGTATGCCGTGGATCGCCATCTTTATAGCGAACAGTTCCGCTGTGTAAACACTACACAGCGGACTGAGCTTCGCTTTCACCACTCCGTGGTTAGGGGAGTACACTGCGCACGCACAGGCTGAATTGGACTTGAATCCATCCGTATATATAGGGATGGTATCCGGGTGGGAATTCAGCATTTACTTGAACATAAACTGGTATTCTGAATCGATGGTGGAGGATTTTTGTAACTTGCTCAGTTCAAGGTAAATATCTGGCCGTGGTATATTCCATGGAGCTTGGTTGGAATAACCTACCGGGTATACTTCCGGAAGAGAGAAATTATTCTCTTCGATAAAATTGTTAAAACGTACGCTTAAAGGGCGAGTGGCCCTTCTCCGTCCATTAAAATTGTCTAAAAATCTAGGGTTAAAAACAATATCGTAACATGGATGCTTTGTCATTGATAAATGTTTTGCCACGTAGGAGCACATCAGCATGTTCCTGCGGACATACAGAGGGGGCTCTCCGGCGTCAGCATAAATGCTGAGAACCGGACTGGTCCTGAAACCACCGGTGGCCAGCCGCAATTCAGCATTGTGAACCGTTGTCAAAGGCCTCAGGAACGACTCTCGTCCGGACGAGTAGACGAAAGAGCCGTAGTCCAGACGAGATCTAATGAGGGCACGGTACAGTAAAAGCATCGTGGTGCGATCTGCACCCCAGTTCGAGTTAGTTAAAACTTTTAAAATATTTAAGGCCTGACGGCATCTTTCACTTAACAGTCGTACATGTTCCCGCCAGTTAAGTCGGTAATCAAATATCATACCGAGGAAACGTATTGACTCCACATATGGAAGGATTCTTCCACCCAGAAGTGGTGGAACATGATATCCCCGTTTTCGGTGAAAGTGAACGCATTTCGTCTTCTCAGCTGAGAAACGGAAGCCATTGCTGCGAGACCATTTATCCAGTTTATTTAGCGTCAGTTGTAATATTCTGGTTGCACTGACGAGTTTGGACGACCGGCAGAAAATAGCCAGGTCATCAACAAACAATGATCCCATCACCGGAGCCTTAATACAATCCACGACATCATTGATGGCGATTGCAAAGAGAGTGACACTTAAAACGGAGCCCTGGGGTACTCCGTTTTCCTGCGTGTGAAACTGTGACAGACTTTTCCCCACTCTCACTTTAAATACCCGGTCCGTTAAAAAGTTTTGAATAAAAATGGGTAAGTTACCCCTAAAACCCCAACTGTGCAGCGTCTTTAAAATTTTGTGCCGCCAGACCCTATCGTATGCCTTCTCCAGATCGAAGAAGACTGTGACGACATGTTGGCGCAAAAGAAAGGCTTCCTGGATGAAATTATCCGCTCGGAGGAGATGGCCAATTGTCGATCTTCCCCGCCGAAAACCACACTGGATGTTAGCAAGTAGGTTCCGCCGCTCCAACCACCAAACGAGCCGGCGATTGACCATTCTTTCCATGACCTTGCACAGGCAGCTGGTAAGAGAGATGGGTCTATAGTGGTTTGGATTAATCCTTTCCTTACCTGACTTTAGAATAGGGACAATTGCAGACTCCCGCCAGGATTGTGGGACAGTACCCTCCACCCAGAGTTGGTTGAGGGTGTGGAGGACTTCCGACAATGCGGCCCCGGGAAGATTCCGGATGAACGCATTGTGGACGCCATCCATTCCTGGGGAGGAATCCCGGGAGTCCGCAATCGCGGATGTCAGCTCCCACATAGTGAAGCATTCGTTGTAGGCAGCAATAGGACGCGTACCATTAAAGTTAAAATTCAGAGCGGCAGCTTCGGATCGATCTTTAATCGCTCTGAACGCTGCATCGTAGTTGGCGTCACCGCAGGTCTTCGCGAGTAAACGACCAAACACTTCACATATTTCCGGCTGGGAGGTCACCATCCGGTCATCGACCTTCAATATCGAAGCGCCGTGTTCCTGACGAGAGCCGCAGATGCTACGAACCTTCTTCCAGACCTGTGCAAGTGGGGTTCTGTTATTTACGCCGGACACAAATTCCATCCAGGAAGCTTCTTTGCTTCCTTCACGACTTGCCGAGCTTTTGCCCTCAAACGTCGGAAAGAGGCCAGATTTGTTGCCGTTGGATATTTGCTAAAAATGCGCAATACTCGCTTGCGCAATCTAATTGCATTGGCGCACTCCTCGGTCCACCACGGCACGGGTGGCCGACGAGCATGTCCCGAAGACCGCGGTATGCTGCAACTTGCAGCCTCAACTATTGATGCTATCAACACTTAGATGTTCCGTGCTGCGTCAATAGTGGCATCGTGTTTAAAATTAAAATGTTTTCTAAAATTCGGCCAATCCGCTTTCCGGGTGACCCAGTTTCCTGGGGTGGTGAACGTGTTATTAAAACTGCCCTCCTTGCGAATGAGGATGGGAAAGTGATCGCTTCCACATAAGTCTGTATGTACCGACATTCGACATTTCGTCACTAAACTGCTAGTACACAAACAAAGGTCAATGGATGAGAATTCTCCATTAAAACTGTTAAAACGAGTTTTTTCCTCGGTATTTAACAAAAACAGATTAATATTGTCGATAAAATTTGATAAAATCCGCCCTCTCCTGTTGCGCTGTCCCCTGGAGCTTCCCCACATACGATCATGGGCATTGAAATCGCCTAAAAGAATAAAAGGTTTTGGTAGCTGACGGACAAGATTCTCTAGGTTGCGCTCAGTGACTGGTGCTCCCTCTGGAAGATAAACGTTACACAACGTTATGGGTTCCGGGGCGTGCACGGTCACAGCTTGAAACGGCGTGTTCAGTTGCACCCGAGAGGTGTAAAGTGCCTCTCGGATGGCAACTGCCACTCCACCTTGGGCCCGGAGGCCACTGGTGTCGTCAAATCTAAAAACGTTAAAATGTTTTAAAATACCCTTGTCCGTCGTTTTAAAATGCCTCTGTTGAAGACAAATACAGGGTGGATTAAAATCGCGAATTAAAATATTCAGCTCCTCCTTATGACGATAAAAACCATTACAGTTCCACTGTAGTATAAAATTCATTAAAAATATAAAATTTCAAGTTTAAAACCTGAAGTTCGTATGTCCTTCGGGGGGATCAGCGCCGAAAACGGTGCTTCTTCCCCTTTTGTCTGGCGAGGAGGATATCCGTCTCAGAGATATTCTCATCCTCCTCCATAGCCTCCACTGGAGATGGTGCGCGTACCCCGGACGGACCGGGGGATGGCGTTTTATCACGCCTCGGGGGCGTAGAGCCAGTGGTTTTTGGCGGGTTCTTCACAGAAGAACCCGCGCATATGTCTTCTTCCATTGAATCTGGTGTTAAATCACCAGAGCAGGTGAGTGCTCTCCATAGTGATATTGTTTTCTGTTTGAGTACCCATGGTACACATTACTTTTGGGGTTGCAGCGACTTTCGAAAAGGATTTAGAGAAAGCAGGGGCCATTAGTAACCGGTATTTCTTCCGTGCCTCTGCATAAGGAATTTTTTCCAGGGTCTTAATTTCCATTATCTTCCTTTCATCCTTCATCACAGGGCATTCTCGTGAGTACGCTGGATGCGTACCCTCGCAATTAACGCAGTGAGGTTCGGAAGCACATTTGTCGTCATCATGTTTCTCCTTGCCACAGCGCGGGCAGGTGTTCTTGCCCTCACATCGCGGTGCGATGTGGCCGAATTTTTGGCATTGGAAACAACGCATCGGGTTAGGAAAGAATGGTCGCACGGGTGACTGATCACACCTCGGGAAGTATTCAAATTGTGGTGGATTTCAACGGTAACTGGGATATCGTGCAACTTTTCCATTTTTAATAGTTTTTCCGCTTGGATGTTATTAGCTGTCTCAATTAATAGGGTACCATCTCGGAGTTTTTTTACAGAATTCGGTTCTCCTGGAATGACCACTTGCAAAGCTCTTTTAATGAAGAAGGGAGAGACCTTCTTCAGATTCTCACCTTCCTTTGAACATTTCAATGTCAAAAACCGCTTACTACAACAAAATTCTTTTTCTCCCCCGCCCGTGTCCGGGCGGATCTTTTAGGTGGAGGAAGAATTTCAGACTCCATATAAATAAGAACTTCATCCCCTGGGCTCCCCACCCACCACGGAGCCACATATCCGGGGCGCCACACCGCGAGCCGGTGTGGTCGCCAGGGCTACCCAAGAGATATAGCACCATCGATTGGGGAGTCTCTTTCGGGTGAGAGCCTCTAGCGCACGGGCCCTCCTAAACCCGCACGCCTTTGGCCGCCCTACGAAGACCACCGTATCTCCAGTACTTGCCACCAACACGAACCGTTTACCGGTAAGCCCTTAAAAGGACCCCCGACGGCGGGCCCCCGCCGCCGGTCGTGCGGCTAGCCGATTGACCAGACTGGCTAGGTCGAGGCCGCCCGTTTTGCGGAGAATCCAGGGCCGAAGTGGGGTATTGAACTCCGGCCCATACCGAGTATCCGACGCCCGGCTGGGTGCCGGAGAACTCACCCACCAGGATCCCCTTCTCCTCCACGTACGGGTCTCCACGCACGGCAAACACGTGGGTGAATCCGAATGCCTGATGTCATGGCTACTCAGAACAGCAGACTCGCATACTGTCTGGATACTGCCCAAGCGTACTACGGGTTTTTTAACTAGGTTGAATCCCCGGTGGGCTCGGGTCCGTGGGGGCGCGGCTCCCCAAAGGAAGAGATCACCCTCTTCCCCCCGTGCGGGGGAAATTCTTTCATTTTTTTCCGATTGTCCAAGGGAAAATTTCGTTGCGTCAATATTAAGGGGTAATTAATTATTTGTAATGATTATCGCACACATTTTTACTACCGTTCTAAATATTCCACGGGTTATAAAAATTTTGCATCTTCAGATATGTAAAATTTCAGTTATCCGCTTCCAACCATAAAGAAGTTATTTAATATTTTTTGTGATAGTGAAATCTCTAATTAAAGTACACTGCTGTGTACTTTAATTAGAGATTAAAGTACAGTGCTGGGAGTACGTCATCCTGGACTGAGAGCCTTGTTTCTCGACTTGAACAGCATCGCATAGGAGAAGTGTTTGGCACAAGGAAACCAAAAAAGCTGAATGTGAAACCAGGTGAGAGTGTCACTGTCCAGCACTTAAAAACACAGTCCACCATAGAAGGAACTGCTTTACAATAATCTATGCCGATGATGGAAGATGAAGATGATCCCCCTGAAGCAGATAGTAGACGGCAAGATTCACAAGGGCTGGATGAAGCACCACAAGTTAAGAAGAAAGAAGTGCATAGGAAGTCAAAAAAACATTTAAACAAATGTGCGATAGTCAACCGTGATAACCGAACTGAGACAGAGAAAACACCCTCAACAACCTACAAAGTTAGTGCTAACCGATCTTCTGAAGTGCTACCAGAGGATGAAGTTCACAATGATAAAGACTTTAATCCAGTTAGAATTGTTACAGAAGATGACCACAGGGAGAAGTTTTATGTAGGGCAAATCATAACTTATTTGGATACTCAAACATATAAAGTGAATTACCTTAGGAAGAAGGAAGGTAAAAAATATACATTCTTTTCATTCCCAGATGTACCTGACATTGATAACGTTTATTGGAAGTCAATTGTAAGAAAGTTGGATGTGCTGGATGGTCGTAGAAGTCTGTACAGATTCCGTAATTTGCACGAATCTTTGAATGTATTCTGATATGTTGTTTGAAACTTTGTCAATTTTTCTGTGCTCTGTTCCAAGAATAGAGATTTCCCTGCGTTGAAATACTAAACTTTGAGATTTTTTTAAAAAACTATCATTTTGTTCAAGGAGGGTTTCAATAATTCTTTTTGTTCCATGTTGTGTCCTGCAACCATTTTTGTCCCATTTTGTTTGTTGCGACATTTTTTACCAGATTAGGAATAATTTATATTTTTCACTCCTAAGGCAAACAATGCTTGTTTTATATGATTTTTGTTGTCCTTTTATCATTGTGGTATACCATATACAAAAGTATTATAAGGCAGACTTTTATGACTTCAAATGGCATACACAGCAAACCAATTTATGTTCTGTAGCGGGATGTTTAATTGTACTCGAGAGGTGTATAAGGTCTCCCGAATAGCAATCGCCACTCCACCCTGGGCACGCTGACCACTGGTGTCGTCAAGTCTAAAAGGCTCATATTGTCAGTCGCTCCTTTTAGGCGACCTTCGCCTTCTAACCCTCCTGAAGGAGGGATTTCATATTGAGAGACGAAAGAAGGCCACCTTCGTCTCCTATAGGAAGAGAAGGTGGCCTTCCCATAGAAGGAGACCCTGGGCTATGCTTCTGTGACGAGAAGGCTTCCTTCAACATGGCGGACGAGGTAGAACACGACGACCACCTCGATGATTTCATTGAATATATTTTCGACAACCCTTACGACTAACTGCCTCGGCGATATATAACAGATAAGCAAAATCCAGGAGATTATTATTCGGAAGGGGAATTTATGTCCAGGTACAGGTTTTCGAAGAGGACAGTGATTGACGTACTGCTACACATGATTTCAATGCCAAATGCCAACAACGGTGGAATGCCTGTCATCAATAATAAAATTTTTGACGGCCCTGCGACTTTTTTTGCCACCGACAGCTTTCAGGTGAGTGAAATAATGTTTCTTTTTTATATTGTTGTATTAAACTTCTTTATTAGATTGAAATAATAGTTACAATTGGTTGATTTATTCGGATTTTAGCAGTATTCTAGGCTTTTCGAAATTTTGTTTACATTGGCAATGCATTCCAAATGTCTCTTATTCACTCGTCATTAATGTTTTTTGTTAACGAACGATGTAATGATGCATGGAAAATATTCGCAAGCCTTTATTTTCGTTAGTTACCACGTCTAAAAAACTATTTTGTCGACTAGTTGGTCTGCGTTGACCTACTTCAAGTCGCTCAACCGACAGTTTCGCAGATCGTGAAGGTTAAGTTGTTTGTTATCATCAGTAGCTCTTTGATACACGGTAGGAATTGTGGAACAAACTTTACAAAAGAAACGTCAATTCCTATTGTGCTCCTTCGTCAAAGACTGTTGGATAATAGAATTCTATTGTCCTTGGTAAGGGTATTCAGAATGCTAATGTTAGAAAAATATGGGGATGACCTTTGTTGAGTTAACTTGATGTGCGTTTTCTTTTCACGGTCGTCCTCACATCGTCTGAGGAAACTGCCTTAATTACTTCTTTCTGAAACCTTTAAAAAAATTCTATTGGTAAAGTATTGCATGGGAAAACCGGTTGTGAACGGTACAGTCATGTTGAATGATTTTGGTTGTTTATGTTTTCATTACGCCCTTTTGTATGCAGAGATTTTCACTTAAAAAGAAGTAGGTATGTTACTATAATGAAAAGAGTCGTTGATGATCATTTAATGAGAGAGAAAGAGTTGGTGATGACATAAAAATAAAAACTTGCCTATGATTTTAACTGTGTGCAATATGCTCCGATTTCCCTCATCAATTTTTATATTACTTTAGCCGATTACTTTACAAAGCGTTTTGACGAATGTTTACTCGTCCAGCAGATGCCGGTATTCGTAATTATCTGTTATAGCAATTCCTGATCGTTAATTTCATGTTGTACCTAAGATGTCGGTTTATGTTAGTTTATTTCGTTCACATGTACCTTTTGTTTAAAAAGTTGGTGGATGACACTTGAAATTTAATTGGGAGAAAATATATGTTCATACCCTTTAACACGATTATCTTAAAAAGTGCTAGTGTTGTATTCTATCAGTAGTTTCCTAACAAAATGTGTAATTTCAATTCCACTGACGTGTGTCAGCGTAGAACTAGCTGCTAAGCTGCCGGTGTGGGTGGAAAGACCATCGAAAGAGGAAGAATATGCAGCTATCAGGAATAGTTTCTATGCAATAGCTAATTTTCCTGGCGTGGTGGGATGTATCGATTGTACCCACATTCCCATTAAAAGCCCTGGAGGTGAACTGGCAGAGGTTTATAGGAACAGGAAAGGATGGTTCTCAATGAACGTTCAGGTGAGGCAATGCTTGTAGAAAAATAATAGTATTGTATGGAAATTAATTTTCCAGCTGTAGCAATTACTGTCGTGTCAATTAATTTACCTTTTGTAATGCATAGGCTTCTTGCTTTTCTAATCTCATAGCTTCTTCTTTGTAGGTTGTGGTGGGACCATTCATGGAGATTATGGACATTGTTTGTAGATGGCCGGGATCCATGTATGATGCACGTATATTCCATAACAGCAGGCTTAAGCACAGATTTGAGACTGGGCAGATGCGAGGAATCCTTCTTGGGGATAGTGGTTATCTATTGCTTCCCTATTTATTCACACCAGTTCTTCGTCCTATTACTGGTCCTGAAAGGCGGTATATACTCCTTTAAACTATGATTTGTTTGTTTCTCTGCACCTTGGGAGTTGTTTCTTTTATCTATGTTTATCATTCTTGCTGAGGATGATCTGAGACTATTATTTGTAGTCCTTATCTATGATGGCAATGATAACCTTTTATACCGTGGCACAATGTTTTTTTTACCACATAGATGCAATAACAATGCATCAAATTAAAATTGCAAAATGAGACAGAGCCGATTGACCAGACTGGCTAGGTCGAGGCCGCCCGTTTTACGGGGAATCCAGGGCCGAAGTGGGGTATTGAACTCCGGCCCATACCGGGTATCCGACGCCCGGCTGGGTGCCGGAGAACTCACCCACCAGGATCCCCTTCACCCCCACGTACGGCAAACACGTGGGTGAATCCGAATGCCAGATGTCATGGCTACTCAGAACAGCATACTCACAGACTGTCTGGACACTGCCCAACGGGTTTGTTTTACGAAGTTGTCGCCTCGGTGGGCTCGGGTCCGTGGGGGCGCGGCTCCCCAAAGGAAGAGATCACCCTCTTCCCCCCGTGCGGGGTAGATGCCAAGGCTCTGCCGGCATTGCAATATCTCGCATGGATTACTACTAGCGCTAATTGTTTGAGGCGCAATGTAAAAATAGCAATGCGTGAAAAAGAAAGATTTTTTATCCGCAAAGGTTACTACAGTGGCTAGTCCAGGTTTCCTCAAAAGAGATTTTATGATTTATTAAAACTTCTTTTTTTTTAAAGAAATGCAGTAATTGTTCCTTTTTTGTAAAACGTTTATCGCTGTCCATCTCAAATATGCATGGGGCAACGAGATGCATCCCCATCGCAACCTAAAGTAAACAAACAGGATGGCCGAGCACGTTTACTGCCAAAACGGGAAAAAAAGAACTGGACGGCATTATTGCGCTGCAAGCTGAAGCCAGAATTTCTCAGGATGCAGAGTTGATGAGAAAATTGCCCTTTTCAGTTCCCCAGAGAAATTAATAGGTAATTTCCACTTGAAACTGTCAAATATTCAATGAACGAGTACATGTCCTGATGAATCTCTTTCAGATTTTATCGTAACTTTTGAATTACTTTCATCATTCTGAACCAATTAGGTCTAGTGATGCACAAAGGGTAAGAAAAAGACTTTGCTGTTCCACAAAATAAAATATATTTGCGACCGGTTTCGATACGGCGTATCATCATCTGGCCAGATGATGATACGCCGTATCGAAACCGGTCGCAAATATATTTTATTTTGTGGAACAGCAAAGTCTTTTTCTTACCCTTTGTGCATCATGAAGGAGTTCCACCATGTTACGCCACCCACCATCGCATTTAGGTCTAGTGACATTATTTGATAAATGTGTGTTTAGTAAATGTAAATGTTAAATATTTTTGCTGCAGAGCCAAGGAATGGGTGAAATTTACGTTGAGGGAGGATTTACAGGAGAAATGTTGAGATAAAATTAAAAACCTACGGAACTGTAGCGAGCATTTTACAGAGGAGAATTTTAGATCTAGGCATCCACGGATGCTGTTGAAGAATGATTCAGTCCCCTCCGTTGTGGAATGTAAGTAAATAAAATTGAGTGTTGTGAAATAATTTAGATTAAACCTTTACTATTCACTAATAATTTAGATTAAACATTTACTTAATATTCAACTGTTAACTGTAATGTTTCAGCCCCTCCGGAGGTTTTCCTGGAAAATATTTCAACGAGATGCGGAGAGGAAATTGAAGGTATGGCTTTTACCAACTGATTGCGACATCACAAATTATCAAGGAGTCAATCACAGGAAGGTAATCTACGTTTTTGCCAGTTTTAGGATAACATGTGCGCAACACGCAGCCTTCGACTGATGATGAGGGCTGTCAGTCTGCTCCCCAAGTCTCTCCTAGAATTCTGCACAGTGAAGAAATTCTCGGTGATACAGGTGAGGCAAATATCTAGCTACCTTTAACAGTGTATTAATAATAATATAATATTTACGTTTTTACGGTTTAATTTTAATATTCTTTAAACATTGCGTATATATCCTTTTCCTGAATGCATATTACGTAAATAAACACCAATATATTTTCTAGTGGTGAATTTTGTTGTTCGAGATTTTATAATCTATGTTAGCGGTAACTCAATGTAAAATATGGTAGATTTTAAGTATTTTTTTCACATCACTGAAGTTACTTTTAGGCTGTCTGTCCATTCTACTCCTAAAAGAACCACTCCTGGTAGAAGCCAACACACTCCTCAGACCTCATTAAGAATAAAACGGTATAGAAGGAATATTGCACGACTGCGTGCAAAGATTTATCCCTAACAGTGACAAAGGAGCACCAGGACTTCGGCCTTGCATCAGAAGAAGGTTGCAAGAATGAATGTGCTGATGTCCACCCACATGCGCCTTATTTCCATAAATAAGTTTGGGAGGAGGTGGCCACAAGGCACAAAAGATTTTGCACTATCTTTATATTTCACCAGCCCTAGTGCATATAGGCATATAGAGAAATTTATTTTACTCCCGTCTGTGCGGACACTTCTTAGGTGGCAAGGTAAGGTGAGGGTTCAGGAAGGTATCTGTCAAAATGTGTTGGCAGCTCTAAAATAAAAATCAAGCAATATGCCGCTCAAAGATTTAGCGGTGATTTTTATACTTGATGAATTATCCATCAGGAGAAATTTATATTATGACAGTGGAAATTACAAGATCGTTGGTTTTTGTAGTCCTGGGCAATTTCCTAGTCCCAAACTTGGAAAATATGTTCTTGTGGCCATGATAAGAGGTATCAAGAGTAGTTGGAAGCAGTGCTTAGGATTTTGGGTCACACATGGCACTACAGGGGTCCAGTATTTTAAAGAAATTTTGTTAAAATGCATTGAATGTGTAACATCTAGTGGCTTCATTCCTGTGGCTGTAGTTTGTGACCAGGCCCCCCATAATCGGGGTCTTTGCCGTAAGCTTGGAGTTTCAATTAAAAAGCCATATTTTATGCATGAAGGGGAAAAAATATTTTTTATGCATGATCCCCCACATTTGCTTAAGAGTTTCAGAAACAATTTTCAAAGGCATGATTACATGTTTGATGGCAAAATTGCATCATGGTCTGATCACATGTTTGATGGTAAAATTGCATCATGGTCTCATTTTAGGGAGGTGTTCAATATGCAGCATCCAATTAAGCACAGAGCTATTCCACGGATACGTGCATTGCATGTTGAGACCAGAGCATTCAAGAAAATACATGTTAAGTATGCATCACAGGCTCTCGGCTAGAGTTTAAGTGTTGCCATGATGTTTTTAGTAGCCCTTGGCCTATTACCTTCTGATGCCAGTCATACTTCAACTGTATTTCAATTTTTTGATCGTCTTTTTGACACATTCAACAGTGAACAATAAACTATTGATGGCAATAAGTACCGTTTCGCTATCACTGAAGGGAGTTTCCACTGGCCATTCCTGAATGAAGCGTTTACGCTATTAAGTAAAAGTAGCTTCATACGGTCGGGATAGCAGCCACCCGGTTGGAATGGGTGGCTGTTGACTATAAGAAGCTTGCAGGGCCTATTCTTCTTGTTGAAGAACAAATTCAGTATCCTTTGTTTAAAAACAAGGGTGCTAAATCAGGATCCACTGGAAAAATATTTTTCTGTTGCTAGGCAACAGCATGGGTGCAATGAGAATCCAACTGTCTTTCAACTTGAAAACGGATTTAAACACAGACTAATAACATCAATTGGCAGGATTTCGAAGCAGAGCAACTGTGAATTCAATGTAGACACAATGCTGATTAGGATCAACAGCTACATAGACGGCACTCTGTCAGCTGCTGAACAAGAATTAGATACTACGACCTGTGAGGTGATGCAATTGGTTTGCAAAATTTAGGTAATATCACCTTTCAGCCCGAGGTGTCATGTGGCCATATTTTCAAAAAATTTGCTAATGTTCACAAGTGTGACGAATGTAGGTCCTACATTTTTTCTGAGGATGCATTCACAGAAAATTATCAAATGCTAGAATACTTGAAAGGATGTGGGGACAAAGGTGAGGATGATGTGGGGACAAAGGTGAGGATGATGTGGGGACAAAGGTGAGGATAATGTGGGGACAAAGGTGAGGATGATGCTGGGCTACCGCATCCTCGGGAAAAAATATTCTTGGCCATTGAAGACTGGGAGGGAGTTTTCATAAATACTTTTGCAAAAATCATGCACAAAAGTAATGTTGGGACTCTTATTAAAGGAGTTATTTGCGACCTGGATAGTTACTTATCCCTCAACTTCCCTTGTGGGGTGGTTAGATTGACCTTTATACAAATTTATTTGAAGCGGCGGATTTTTCTCAAGTCCGTAGTTTGAATGAGGAGAGAGAGGAGGTAACTTGGGAAATGAAGAAAATTTGCCACATTTAGATTGTATTATTGTGTTATGTTCCCTTAAATGTTGTACAACATTTAAGGGAACATATACGAGGCATGTCCAAGAGTTAAAGATCGTTTGAATTTTGCCGCCGCCCGGGCGAACTATTCCGCCAGAGGGAAGCACTAGCTTGAAGCGTGGACTTCCCCTTCCACAGCGCGCCGTCTCGCAGCTCTGTATTCCAACCAGTGTGGCCTTGGCAGGCAATAGCGATGCACGTCCCAGTGCCGCATCCCTCCAACTGCGAAGTTCACTCAGTTATCCGATTCCTGAACGCGGAGAAAGTCCGCCCTATCGAAATTCATCGACGTGTGACGGCCATATACGGGAATATAATGAATGAGTGCAATGTTAGAAAGTGGTGTGCAGAGTTTTCAAGCGGCAGAACCAACGTCCACGACGAAGAAGGGAGGGGGAGAAGATCATCCATCGACCAAGCGTTGTTGACGAAAATTGAGGGAAAACTTCGAGAAAATCGAAGTTTTACGGTCCGGGATATTGCAGAGATGATCCCAGAAGTCGGCAAATCAACTGTTCAAACAATTTGGACGGACAGGTTAGGTTACAGGAAAGTGTGTGCTCGCTGGATGCCAAAAATGTTGACAGAAGTGCACCAAGAAAATCGCGTGGAGAGTGCCCAAAAGTTTTTGGATCGCTTTAACAGGGAGGGGGATGATTTTTTGGACTTGATCGTGACAGGTGATGAGACCTGGGCGTACCACTGTACACCGGAGTCCAAACAGCAATCCATGACATGGCGTCACCCCGGATCACCTCGCGTCTGAAAATTTTGTCAAGCAATCTCCGCGAAAAAAGTCATTTCAACCGTGTTTTGGGATCGTCAAGGAGTCGTCCTCGTCTAATTTTTGCCAAACGGAACCACAATCAACGCAGATCGGCATTGAGACTAAAAAACACTTCGAAGATCGATCCAAAACAAGTGCCGATGCAGGTTGAGCAAGGGAGTGTGTTCGTTGCATGACAATGCTCGGCCCCACACCGCAGCCGTCACCACAGCGCTTCTGGCTTCATTCAAACGGGAAGTTCTTAGCCATCCGGCTTACATCCCTGACCTGGCGCCTAGCGATTTTCATCTTTTTCTTCACCTTAAGCAACATTTAGCTGGAAAACACTTCGAGACTGAGGAGGAAGTCCAGGAAGTGGTGAAGAGTTGGTTGCGGTCACAGGCGGGGGACTTATACAACGAAGGCATCAAGAAGCTCGTTAGTTAGTTAGAGTTAGGTTTTTGTAGGGTGCCTCGACGACGGTCATTTGCACCTCAATAAAATATCATCACGTCGTCAAAATTGTATTAAAATAATAAATAAATAAATAAATATAAACAACATAACAAGTTAAAATGGGAAAAATTAAAATAAAACACCAGACATTGGTTCGTCACATATATTTCAAAAGCCCAGTCTCTTTTAAAAACAAAATTACCCGGCTGACACAATCAGGTTCGTCGCCTAGGACTTGTCCCAGGTCCCCCCTGATGTTTAGCCGGTCGCGCACAGCACAGTATCTATCACACTTTGTCAGGATATACGTCATAGTAATGGGAGAGTCGCAATCCTCACAATGTGGTGGAATCTTCTCTTCTGTGAAGAGACAAGAAGCTTGTTCCCCGGAACATCAAGTGCATCGAAGTTGAAGGAAAACGTATGTAGAAGTGGGATGGGTCTTGATATTAGTGATCTCCCTGTCTAACCCCCAGTTCTTGTCCCCGTTGATGAGGAATGTAATTTGTGGTATTTCGATGTGGAAACCACTGGGTTAAGCAGCAACTGTGAAATTATACAGATCGGTGCAGTGGGAACATCCAAAGTTTCCATTCACATCAAGCCCATGGGACCCAATCCTGAACCGATAACTCATTTAACAAATATAAGTATGGTTAGGAGGAAGATGTATTTCAACGGCCAGGAAGTCAAATCTTTCACTGCATGTGAGGGCCTTCAATTGTTTTTGGGGGCAATAAAGACCAGCTAAAAGGCTCTATTGGTCGGCCACAACTATAGGATATATTTCTTTTTTTTCCGTTTTAAAGAAATATATCCTATAGTTGCACTGTAAAATTGCTGTTATTCCAATGACTTCTAACTTCTCCAATTAGGGGAGTGCATTTATCTGATGGTATCTGCTTGTATTTTATGGATCTTAGTGTGAGTACCATTGAGAATGAAATAGGCATACATTTTGAATTAAAGTAAATAGCCACTGCTTCGAAGACTGTTGTACGACAGTCTTCGATGGGACAATTATGATAGCGTAGTAGTAGTGGCATTTTAGTCGTATTGTAGAGGAATGTTTTGGGCTCTATAACTGTGACAAACTCTTGAGATAGACCTTTTCATGTATAATGTTTACTTTGTGTTACTGTCTGATTTGAGAGAGCCCATGAGAGTAGTATAGTACATCTTTTGAGTGCAAAATATCTCCAAGAAAAGTTTCTTAAACGATATTGTAAGTGACGATAACCACTCCATTGAAAGTAGGTAGGTAAATGAAATTTGTAGTGCGGAGGTGATATTCAATCTTCTTATTCCAGCAATCATCTCAACGAGCAGTTATAAATGTTAGCAAAAATGTTAACTATCATCCAACCATAAAGTGACATACTGCGATACTTGACTACCAATATTGCTTCTATTTTGTTATTCTTCTATAAATAACGGTTTACCTGAACACGGTCCCTACCTGAATATCGAGGCAAGTCAAAGTTGATTTTTACTCTCTAAAGGAGATAAACGGCGAACTGTACGATCCACAGGACGAACCCATAGGCCTAGTAGTCGCTAGATTGCCGAAACGGTACGTAAGGGATGCTCAAAATCCCTTCGATTGGTTCCACGAACGGGGGGCCAAACAACGGTATAGATTTACCAAACAGTCTGTAACCCATGGTATACTCCCCCTTATCGAGGGATCTCTTAACAGAACGAATACGAGAGGCCTTCCTATTTTCCCGATATTGTGCGTTTTGGATTTATGTTTTGTTATGCCCATATTGAGTGTTTTTATGTGTTGGGCAAGTGATTCCGTTGACACCTCTGTAAGCCTTATCTGTCCCCAGGCAAACTTATGCGATGAAAAACTTCTTTCAAATCCCCACGGATGCTCTCGTTAGATCTCAAAGGTTCAATCTCACCAAGGGGGTATCGAATCCCCCTTCTTGTACTTGCAGCACATTTTTAACAAAAAGTACAACCATAATATAATTGATATTTGGATTCGTCGATTAAAATTATCTCATAATTGCTTTCAGTCTCTAAAGAAGAACTTAAAATCCCAAAACGTTTAAACTGGCCTGTTATGAGAACTGAAGAAGTTGTTGGATACCCCTTGACATCTGGCACAGAAGAAGAACTTGCCAATGCTTCAAAAGTACTGCAAGATGCTAGAACGTTGAAAGTAAGTGAAGTTGTTGAAGTTGAGTACTTTTGAAGTAATTGTTTTTAAATATTCCTGCAGAACAAGAATACAGAGCTGCGGAAGAAAAACGAAAAATTTACCTTAGAAAAGTTGTCTAAAAAGATTTTTTTTCCATGCGAGAAGGCACAAGTGATTCAGGGAGTAGTGGACGTCCCAAAAAACATGTGCATAGTGGACTTGGCAGTGCTCCAGGAGAGCATCAACTTTTTGGAGCGAGAGTTAAAAAGGGAGAAGGAGCTCTCAAAGCAGAGAGAGGAAGATATGCGTAGCATCAACATGAATCCGGCTCTGAATGAAAAACTGTTCTTGGACAGAGTGGAGTATATGCTTGAATCTAAAGTCAAAACCCTTCGGGAAAGCCTGACGGAGGAGATAGCAGCTGCTGTATATGCAAGGATGAGCCCCCTCCTGTGTAAGTCCCTTACAGCAACAACTCCCTTACAACATGTGAGGAACTGGCTTTCCACCCTCCCTCGCTAATTATTGAAGGTTTGGGCTCGGAATGAGTGCCATGCGAGTACATGAAAAAAAATTAAGGTTAATGGAATAATTTTCTTGCTATGATCCTGTGAGCTAACCCAATGTTACGTAACTGGTCAGCATGTGACGTTGTTATAAAAAAATTTCTAGTTTTTGGAAATCATGTTTTGAAGGCCATTTAAAGTTTTATTCTATTTTTAGTCTTCATCTAAGGAACCAAGATGTTTCATACATTGCTTTATTGATAAATTTGTTTTTCTCTATAGTCTCTTAAAACAAGTTGCTTTCACACTAGTAAGTTTGTGACCTTCTTTGCAAAGGGGTCATTCCACGTTAAATCACCCAAGAAGTCGACCACCATCTCAGATTTTCATGACATTTTTTTCACTTTCTGATATCAAGTTATTGAGCCATAAAAAGTGTTTACTCTCTTGGCACTTTCACTAGAGCTAGATGCTTTGTGGCTCACTTTTCCACATTGGAAAGTGGTGTAAAGTAGTAAGAGTGCTTATTGTCAATTTCTGAGCAGTGTGGTACTTCTCATTCACATAAATGTATTTACTCATCTTCTTACAGCTGATCGCAGTAGTAGGGCAAGTGGGGCCAGCTCTGATAGCAGCCTTACCTCAGACGGTGCAACATCGAGTGCTGAGTCCTCCAAGGTGAAAACCTCTTTCCAATTATGCTACTTTATTCTCTATGTCACGGTTTCCTCAATGTTTTCCTTCTGCACTATAGGTACTTATTGGGGACGCCCTCTACAGTGGGGACAGCTATAGGTTGCTTCAGTGCAACCCAGGCAACTTGGGTTTGTGGCATAGTACCCTTCTAACGGACTGCTATGCCGAGGCCCACAAAATGAGGGTGCGCAAAACCCCGAAGACAGAGACGTTCACCGGCAAGTTTTTGGTTGCTGCCCAAGGTAAGATCAAACAAGGTGTGAAATCAAACTAATTGTATTCTGGCTTCTATTATCAGGACGAGAAATGATGATTGATCTTGACAGATTTGTACATGAAGTGGCTTGAAGAATGCAAAGGGGAGGAAGGCGAGCGAAAGTATAGCCCCTCCAAAGCGCTGGAGCTGGTGGCAGACTTGCCCCGCAAGCTGACAGAGCGCCACCAACATGGGGCCAACTAGGAGCATCGACGCCAGGATCAAGTACTAGTCGTAGGTTTAGTTTTAATGGTTGGTCGACGACTAAGGTCATTTTGCACCTTGTCATAAATAATTACATAAAAAATCCAAAATTATGAACAAATATAATAAATGTGCACAACATCTCAACTCAAATCTTTATAATTTATTTATCTACAGTTTCCTTCAGGAACGAGAGAACACGCTCGATCATGTTGGGGTCATCGCCTAGGACTTGTCCTAGGTTGCCCACCACGTTGAGGTTTTCGCGCGCAGCACGATACACCCCACACTCCGTCAGGAGGTGTTTTACACTGAGGGTGGAGTCACACTCATCACAACGGGGTTGGATTAGAGTTAGAGTTAGGTTTTTGTAGGGTGCCTCGACGACGAAGGTCATTTGCACCACAATAAAATATCATAACTTCATCAAAATTGTATTAAAATAATAAATAAATAAACATAGACAACGTAACAAGTTACAATGGGCAAACGTAAAATATAACACCAAACATTGGTTCATCACATGTATTTTAAAAGCCCAGTCTCTTTTAAAAACAAAATTACCCGGCTGACACAATCAGGGTCGTCGCCTAGGACTTGTCCCAGGTCCCCCCTGATGTTTAGCCGGTCGCGCACAGCACGGTATCTATCACACACTGTCAGGAAATGCCTCACAGTAACGGGAGAGTCGCAATCCTCACAATGTGGTGGAATCTTTTCTTCTGTGAAGAGGTAAGAGTGGGTGAGGGCACAGTGCCCTATCCTCAACCGTGAGATTGCGACTTCTTCCCTGCGAGTCCTCCCAACAGATGTGGGCCACACTGATGTCACCGGCTTAATGGCGCGTAACTTATTTCCCACCAGGGATCGCCAGGTATCTTTCCACTGTTTTAAGGCTACGTTTCTCAACGTAGCCTTCAAGGCATCATGGGGTACCAACGCAGATGCAATATTCGCGTCCTGGAGAGACTTCTTTGCTGCCAGGTCTGCTCTCTCATTGCCGGCTATTCCCATGTGTCCGGGGACCCACACAAACACGATTCTCACGTTCCTCTTCCTAAGTAATAGCAACGCGTGATGGATGTCTTGCACAAGAAGGTGGGACGGAGAAAACCCGGAAATGGTCTGCAGAGCGCTCATTGAGTCGCTACAGACCATGAAGGACGCATTCCTGCATTTTATCCCTCCTAGAGCCATCTTTATGGCGAAAAGTTCCGCTGTGTATACACTACACAGCGTACTTAGCTTCGCACCGATGGCTCCATGGTGGGACGAGAAGACCGCACTTGCACAACCACCCTCCGACTTCGATCCGTCCGTGTAAACGGGGATAAAGTCGGAGTGGCGGTTCAGGATCTCACTGAATCTGCGCTGATACTCCATAGCAGTGGTTGACGACTTCTGGCGATCGTGCAGGTCAAACCTGACCTGAGGTAGTGGTTACCGCCAAGGTGGGTCGGCCGAGGTCCCAACAGGGTACACTTCCGGAAGTGTCAAATCACTACCTTCCATAAAATCATTAAAAGTAATGCTTAAGGGTCTAGTTGCCCGAGTCCGCCTGTTAAAAATATTTAAAAAACGGGGATTAAAAATTACATTAAAACTAGGATGCGCTCTCATCGATAAAATCTTTGCAACATAGTTGCACATAAGGATGTTTCGGCGAGTACTCAACGGGGGCTCGCCGGCCTCTGAGTATAGACTCAGGACTGGAGATGTCCTGAAGGCACCAGTTGCCAAACGGAGCCCCGCGTTGTGAACCGTATTCAACGGTTTCAAATAACTCTCGCGCGTAGAAGAGTAAACGAAACATCCATAATCTAATTTTGAGCGCACCAGTGCTCTGTACAATAAAAGCATAGTGGAGCGATCGGCTCCCCACGAATGATTAGATAAAAAGCGTAAAATGTTTAAAACTTTCAAACACCTATTCTTTAAAATCATAATTTGTTCACGCCAATTCAGGCGACGGTCAAAAATTAAGCCTAAAAACCGGATCGACTCTGTGTAAGGAAGAATCCTACCACACAGACGAAGATCCGGTGGGGGTTCGTATACACGCTTGCGGTGGAAATGGAGGCATTTCGTTTTTTCCGCAGAAAAACGAAAGCCACTTCGCTTTGACCATTCGCTGACTCTATTAAGAGTCAGCTGAATGACTCGTGCAGCACTGGCTAGTTTTGACGACCGGCAGAAAATGGCCTGGTCGTCTACAAACAGCGATCCCATCACTGGTGCTCTGAAACATTCCGTGACGTCATTAATCGCAATAGCGAAGAGCGTCACGCTCAGTACAGAGCCTTGTGGTACCCCGTTTTCCTGAACATAAAATTGGGATAAGTGATTGCCTATCCTCACTCTAAATACGCGATTAGTTAAAAAGTTTTGTATAAAAATGGGTAAATTTCCCCTAAAACCCCACTCGTGCAACTTTTTTAGTATCTTCTGGCGCCAGACTCTGTCATATGCCTTCTCCAGGTCGAAGAATACGGCAATGACATGCTGGCGCAGAAGGAAGGCCTCCTGGATGAAGTTTTCGGCTCTGACAAGGTGATAGATTGTCGATCTATCTCGCCGAAACCCACATTGGACACTTGAAAGAAGGTTCCGTCGCTCCAACCACCAAACGAGCCGGCGGTTCACCATTCTTACCATTACCTTGCACAGGCAACTAGTCAAGGAGATGGGTCTATAGTTATTGGAATCAGCCCTGTCCTTTCCTGGTTTAGGAATTGGGACCACTACAGATTCCCGCCAGGAGGTAGGAAAGCTTCCCTCAGCCCACACCTGGTTGAGGGTGCGGAGGCAATCCAACAACGCTGTCTCCGGAAGATTCCGTAGAAATGCGTTGTGGGCGCCATCCATTCCTGGCGAGGTGTCCTTAGAATCTGTAATGGCGGACTTCAATTCCCAGAGCGAGAATGGATCATTATATTCGGCAGATTCTCGGCGCTCGGCGAAGTTCAATAAGACAGATTTTGAGCGTTCCTTGATGGTCAAGAACGCTGCAGAGTAATTGGCGTCACTGCTGATCTTTGAAAGTGACTGCCCGAAGACTTCGCTTATCTCCTGGGGTGTACGAAGCACCCTGCCGTTGTCTTCGATGTAAGAGACGCCGTGTACTAGCCGTGAACCAGAAATGCTCCTTACCTTGTTCCAAACCTGTGCAAGGGGTGTCCTGTTATTAATGGATGAGATGTAATTTATCCAGGAGGCCTTCTTAGCCTCCTTCACCACACGTCGAGCTCTCGCTCGGATGCGACGGAAGGAGGAAAGATTGGTGGCCGTGGGGAATTTACTAAAAATGCGTAAGGCACGTTTACGCTCCTTAATGGCCTTGGCGCACTCTTCATTCCACCAAGGTACCGCTGGTCGACGGATGCCGCTGCCCTTTGATAATGGGACGCTGCATTTGGCTGCTTCCACTATGCTTGCGGTAAGCAGCTCAACGTTACACGTCCCGGCGCGTTGGTCATTGTACTTAAAATTAAAGGAATCTTTATAAACAGACCAGTCGGCTTTGCGCACAATCCAGTTGTCTGATCGAATAAAATCTGGGTTAAAATTCAGTTAAGATTTTATTAAAATAAGGAAGTGGTCGCTTCCACAGAGATCTGTATGGACGGACATGTTGATTTTGGTGTAAAGACTGCTCGTACAAAGACATAAATCAATGGAGGAATACTCCCCGTTAAAAGAATTAAAACGGGTTTTCTCTCCATTATTTAGTAAAAAAGGTTAAAATCGTTAAAAAAGCTGGCTAAAACTCGTCCTCTCCTGTTGCTATGGGCCGTAGAACTTCCCCACAGGGGGTCATGGGCGTTAAAATCGCCCAATAAAATAAATGGCCTTGGCAACTGATGGATAAGAGCATCTAGATTCCCAAGGCTAACGTTGCATAACGTTAATTTCTCACGCGCATGCACGGTCACGGCCACTGCCTGAAACGGGGTGGTCAACTGCACTCGAGAAGTGTAAAGGGCTTCTCGAACAGCAATAGCCACCCCGCCCTGGGCTCGTTGGCCGCTAATGTCGTCGAACCTATACACCGTATATCCTTTTAAAATGCCCTTGTCGGTAACTTTAAAATGTGTCTCTTGCAGACAAATGCAAGAAGGGTTAAAATCATTAATTAAAATGGCCAGCTCCTCCTTGTGCCGATAAAAACCATTACAATTCCATTGTAATATAAAAACCATTATAAATATTTAAAATAAGATAAAAGTATAGATTAACTAAAATAAAAATAGTTAAGAATCAGAGCAGCCAATGTCCACCACAGAAAGCAATCAGCGCTTGAAGCGCTGTTTCCTTCCCTTGTTTCTTATTCTTTGGATTTCTGTATCGGAGACACAGAAATCCTCGTCCATTGCCTCCGGCTGGGGTTTTTTCCCCTTGCTGGAGGGACCGGGAGAAGGTGTCTTCTCGCGCCTAGAGGGCGAGACCCCGGTTGAGGTTTTAGGCGGGCTCTTCCTTGGAGAGCCCGCAGAGGTGGTTATATCCATTTTCTCTACTGTGTCTGTCTTTTCCTTAGGCGGTTTCACCTGTTTATCGGGCTTATCTTCATCAGGTTCCGTCTGTGTGCCCATTGTGCACATTTTCACGGGAACGGAAGCTACTGATGCGAAGGATTTGGAAAAAGTTGGAGCAATCAATGCCCTTAACTTTTTCCTCGCCTCTATATACGAGACCTTTTCCAGCGTCTTAATCTCCATGATTTTCTTTTCCTCCTGCATCTTGGGACAATCACGGGAGTACACCGGATGTGCACCCTCGCAATTGATGCAGGAGGCAGCCGCTTCGCACTTGTCCCCATCGTGTTTGTCTTTGCCACAGCGCGGGCAGGTGGCCTTGCCCTCACATCGCGTAGCGATGTGGCCGAAGCGCTGGCATTGAAAACATCTCATGGGGCTTGGAATGAATGGCCGAACTGGAACGGATTCATATCCAATGAATACCCTGCTAGGAAGCTTCTCCATGGCGAAGGTGAGGATCACAGATGTGGTGCTTTTCACCTCGCCATTACGGCGACTCATAATTTTCTTACATCCCGTGACGCCTTGGGACTCCATCTACTTGGAGATGGTGTCATCGTCCAGGTGTAGCAGATCGAAGTGGGAGATAACTCCCCGGCAGGAATTTAAAGTGCGGTGCGGCTCTACGGACACTGGAAAATCGTGGAACTTCTTCATTCCTAAGAGCTTCTCACTCTGTAGGTCAGTCGATGTCTCGATTAATAGCGTTCCGTCCCTAAGTTTTTTGGCAGATCTCAGATCTCCAGATAGATACCCCGAAAACACTCTCTTTATGAGGAAGGGAGACTTTCGTGAAGGTCTCGCCTTCCTTCGTACATTTCACTATCAAGTAACGCTTTGAAGCGCAGAAAACACATTCTCCCCCGCCCGTGTCCGGGCGGGATCTTTTTGGGGGCGGAAGATTAGTTTCCGCCATTCCCAATTTTTCTTCGTCCCCTGGGCTCCCCACCCACCATGGAGCCACACAATTGGGACGCCTCACCGCAAACCGGTGCGGTCGCCAGGGCTACCCGAGGGGATATAGCACCCTAGAGGTGGTTGCCTGTTTCGGGTTGGATCTCCGATGCACGGGCCCACCAAACCCGTACATCTCCGACCGCCCTATGCAGACCCCCACCTCCCTGGCACTCGCCACCGTAAAGCTAACGCCACGGAAGCCGATTGACCGGGAGTGGCTAGTTCCCGGCCGCCCGTTTACACAGAATCCGGGGCCAAAGAGGGGTATTGGCCCCCGGTCCATACCGGGCATCCGACACCCGGCTGGGAACCACGGACCTCACCCTCCAGGATCCCCTTCTCCTCCTTACGGGTCTCCGCACACGGCAAACATGCGGGTGGATCGCAGACCAGGTGGTGTGGCCGCACACAGACAGTTGACCCACAAGACTGTCCGGGCTCAACCCTTGCTGGCTCGGGGTTTGTTTTCGGGGTTTTCTCCCCGCCCTTTTAGTCGCCTCGTACGACAAGCAGGGATACTGCGGGAGTATTCTCAGCCCCCCTACCCGCAGGGGGACTCGTAAGCTTAAGTGACAGACTGGATGTGACACTTGCCATGGAGGTATTCTAAGGTATCCAACTGGGTTTAAGTCCGGTATCGAGACACCGCAGTCATCGTTAAAGGACCCGAATCGCAAACTAAGCGGTTTGGTTCATCGTGCTCGTCTATCATAAATGTTTTTAAAACGAGGTTTAAAAACAATATTAAAACAAGGATGTTCCCTTGAATATAAAATCTTTGCAGCTTAGTTGTACATCAGTATATTTCTCCGGAGGTCAACGGAGGCTCTCCAGAATCCGCGTAGATACAACTGGCGATGTGCGGAAAGCGCCTATTGCCAACCGGAGCCCAGTATTATGTACCCTTGACAACGGTCGTAAATATGATTCCCGAGCCGATGAATATACTACGGAACCGTAATCCAGTCTTTTGACACTGGAAGCATCGCATTGGGTTTGGAATGAAGGGTCTGACTGGGACCGCTTCGTATCCGACGAAAACACGATCGGGGAGTTTTTCGATACCGAATGTTAAAATGACATACGCGGTGCGTTGATTTTCGCCATTTTGCCTTTTGGTGATACGGCGAGCATCAGTGAGGCCATTTCTCTCGCTTGTGGGGCCATTTCTCTCGCTATTTCATTGTCATCGACATATAACAAGTCGTAGTGGCTAACGACTCCTCGACATGAATTGAGGGAGCGATGAGCCTCGACAACCACAGGAATATCATTAAATGTCTTCAGGTCGAATAGTCTCTGACTCTGTATATCATTGGATGTTTGAATCAGGATATTTCCATCCCGCATCTTTTTGGCCATCAAAAGCTCACCTGGAACAAGTGCCGTAAAAAGCTTCCGCATGAGGAAGAGGGATAGCTTTTTTAGAGATTCACCCTCCCTAGTACTCCTCATTACGAGGTATTTTCTGCACACCGCACAAACAAAACTTCCCCCATCCGTGTCCGGACAGGGTCTTTTGGGTTTTGGTGGAGGATTTTCTTCTATACCAATTTTGATACATTCGTCCCCCGGGCTCCCCACCCACCACGGAGCCACAATTCGGGACGCCGCACCGCAACCCAGTCGCCAGGGCTACTCGAGGGATATAGCACTCTAGAGGTGTTTGTTTGTTTCGGGTTAGGTCTTCGATATCCCGGGCCCACCAACCCTGGCACCTCCGACCACCCTACGTAGGCCCCCACCGCCCTAGCACTCGCCACCGAACTTATCGGATAGCCGGTTAACTGAAGGTTGCTAGCCCCTGGCCGCCCGTTCACAAGGAATCCGGGGCCATATTGGTTTGTTGAACTCCGGCCCATACCGGGCATCCGAAACCCGGCTAGGTGCCGAATAACTCCCCCACCAGGATCCTTTTCTCCCCTTTACGGGTCTCCATGTACGGCAAACACATGGGTAGATCGAAGGCTAGCTGGTATCGCCTCACACAGTTGACCCACAAGGCTGTCCGGACGCTAACCAGGCTTCACAGGGGGTTTATTATCGAGGCTTTCTCCCCGCCCTTTTAGCCGCCTCTTACGACAAGCAGGGATACTGCGGAAGTATTATCAATCCCCCAACCCTCAGGGATGAGGTCCCCTGTCCCACCACCACCGACATGTGGAATTACTTTCTCATAATCATATTAAATATTTTTGTAACTTAGATACTTATTCTTTGATTTAAAGTTCATATGTGTTTTGAACACCTCAGAATCCAAGATTATTTGTATTCTAATTACAATTGGTTGTTAATAAACCTACCTACTATTTATCATTTATTTGATTTGTCTTCGGCAACTACCATAGTCTAAAATTAGCGTGTTGGTGATGTACAAATACTGAGTGGTTATCAGGATTCTGTTTAACCATCTTTGTAACTTAAGATAAACTCTGTAACTTGTGTTCCCGGTACAAGAGCTGCAGCTCCTCTGTATTCACAACCTGAACCACATTCATCTTTAAACGTCACGTTAAACTAACGGCGTCGTGACGAGTTGGAACTCCACTTTCAAGTTTCTCCATCTTGCATTCATTTTGTAGGAACCTACAGCTCAACTGCTTAATTTTGCTAGAACCTTTAGCTCCGTTAGATAAATTAATATTTTTTCCCCACCTCTTATCCCGGTGTGGAATGGGTAATTCCATGTCACATGGAAAATCGCTTATTTACCTAACAGCAGTAGGTGACCAACGCGTTTGCCCATTGGTGACTACGCCCGACTGCCACTACGTAAATACCTACATAAATAAGTATCCATCATTGGCAATATCTTGGAGTATCTTTGAAAAGTGCTCATCCGTCTGTGTCCTTTACTTTGGATGCCAAGATCGAAGC
This sequence comes from Pyrrhosoma nymphula, assembly GCA_963573305.1. NCBI lineage: Eukaryota > Metazoa > Arthropoda > Insecta > Odonata > Coenagrionidae > Pyrrhosoma > Pyrrhosoma nymphula. The sequence continues at coordinate 150,953,292 of OY754329.1, read as the reverse complement.
TAAGTATTCTCCCAAAAATATCAAGAAGAAGTGGAGCCCAGAAGACATGGAAAAGGCTATTATTGCCATGAGGGAAAAGAAAATAGGAACTCTGAAGGCTTCCAAAGAGTTCCATGTGCCCCGCACCACTCTTCTTACTCCCAGCAATAAATTAGGTTTATATGTATTTTACCAACTCCTTCAATAATGATGGTGGATATGCAATCTGCTATACAACAAGTGCAATAAATAAAATTCTTTATTGTTACAGTGGAACAAGATGTACTCCTTCAACAAGTTAAGTATTAACCATAGCTGCCTCTTATGACATGGGAAGCAGAGAAGAGAAGATGGTAAAGTTATTCAAGCCTGACAGAGCATGGATGCTTGATTGGACTCCATTCCAAGTTAATTTGATCATTTGGAACCAGAAATATTGCCTTCAAAGCTTGTTCCTCTTCCATTTCTGGCCATGACTGTCGCAGAAATTGGTCTGGTAGTGCCAAGACAATGGAGGCAGATATTGCTGTTGAGTTGTTGACCAGCAGTACACTACTAAAGGCTGCTCAAGTTGAGGTGGAAACTATAATTGGTGAAGATGATTACTCAACTATAGCTAAAATAAGAAGACAAGTAGATAGCTAAAATAAGAAGACAAGTAGGAAATGTTTAAAAGCTTTCTGACATTAACCATGCCAAGAAAAATCTGGGTAATCAATTGTAGGGTCTTAGAGTCAATCATAAATGTTTAGCATCCACTGTCATCAAGTCTTTATAGCGTTGTTTTGGCTACGCTTTACATCAAAACGGAGAGAAACAACTGCAGCTCAGGAAATGCATCATGAATATTGCCCCTCATTCTTTTGATGTTCGTGACGAATGTGGGTCTTGGTGTGGTTTTGTAAAAATTCCAACCACATACAGTCATGGGGGACTACTAAGGGGAATGAGTTTGGATGGAGATGAATTGCATGCAAGACTTACTAAGGTGTTCGAGAAATTTGCCAATATAGCAAGTAGTTTGGCTCCTTGTGGCTCTACTCAGGGTAATGAGAGCTTCTATTGTTGTAGCCGCCAAAGCACAAAAATCGAGGAATTATAGTTCATCAGAATCCAATGATTTCAGGTTAGCAGCAGCAGTGTGCCAAAACATACGAGTGTATGATATGTAGTGGATGTGAAAAAGTATCTACCTGTGTCACCTGGATCTAACACAATTAAATATCGTAATAGGCTAGCCCTGAAAAGAAAAGCCATGGTAGAGAAAAGACAAAAAATAGCGTTTAAACGAAGGAGGCTTTTCAAGAGCCTGAATAATTTCAACAAAATTAAGTCCAGGGAGGCAAGAGAAGGAGAAACTTACAGAAGTGGGATGGCTCTTGATATTAGTGATCTCCCTGTCTAACCCCAAGTTCTTGTCCCCGTTGATGATGAATGTAATTTGTGGTATTTTGATGTGGAAACCACTGGGTTAAGCAGCAACTGTGAAATTATACAGATTGGTGCAGTGGGAACATCCAAAGTTTCCATTCACATCAAGCCCATGGGACCCATTCCTGGACCGATAACTCATTTAACAAATATAAGTATGGTTGGGGTAGATGTATTTTAACGGCCAGAAAGTTAAATCTTTCACTGCATATGAGGGCCTTAAATTGTTTTTGGGGGCAATAAAGACCAGCTAAAAGGCTCTATTGGTCGGCCACAATGTGCATTTTGATGCCCGCATGCTTGTTGCTGCAATGCAAAAATGGGAAATGATGGAAGAATTCTTATCTGTTGTGTCAGGTTTTGCAGACAGCTTACCAATTAAAAAAAAATCTATTCCGGGTAGAAAATCCTATAAACAGGAACTTCTGGCTAAATAATTGTTTGGGTATTCATTTTCTGAAGCATTGCATGATGCCCTTGGTAATTCTTTCCACGCTAACATCAAAATTAAACGTTTATATTCCTATGATTCATAAATCAAGCTTCTCCCTTCATTCCTTTGTCAAAAGACAGAACTTCTTTAAGTGGAGAAAGACTATTATTGCAAAGTTATAGCCATTGCGGGGAAAGGGTATATCACAATATATGATCCGCAGAATAGGTGTCAAAAGGACTAAGTTCGTCAAAATTGTAAGAGGCATGCACTAATAAAGGTGATGAGGGCCTCCAGAATTTGTTTTTGTACTGATGTGACAAAAGCACTATAAAAATAAAAAAGCTATGTGAAGATCTGTACGCTGTAATATTTGGAATATTTTGCTAAATGTTGTCTCTCTCATTATTACCACAGTGCTATTTTTTAAGTGGTACCCTTGCAACCTGATATTTCAAGAATCTTTACTGTAGGTAGATATTGATTTTCCAGTACGCCTTATTGTGCTACGACTGGAATGTAAGTATGTGCCTAATGAGTTGTGCTCCCTGTGCATCTTTTCTGACCATTGATTATTCACCACTATCACATCAAATATCTTTCTGGCGTTGTGGTGTATATAGTATATACTAGGTAGGATAATTTAATATACTGAAGTATGCCATCACGTAATAGTTGCATGTAAAATTTTACTTTGAGGGGGCAGGGATGTTTCAGTGGTGAGAGCAAGGGATTTTTAGCTGTGATAACCCCCTTACTCTTGCTGAGAAAATTAGAGTATGTAGAAAATATTATTATGCTCAATATGTTACGCTAAAATCAATTAATAGAGAAATGCAACATCATCGTTCATGGAGAGTGAAAAATCAAACACAAAACATGTTTAACCCAAGTAAACATTGTAACTAATATTATTATCATCCATATAATTTTAAGGAAGTTGGGCTGTTGAATAAAATAAAAACACTAGAGCGAAGGCTGAGGCTGAAAGAGAAGGCACTTCAGCGTATTTCTTCACTCCTCTTCCTTAAACCGACACGGGTCAAAATTCTTCTTAACGACAGAAAGAAGAATTCCTGGACCAAAGAGGTTATTAAAGAAGCACTGCAGATCAGGTATGAAGTTGGTTGGAAAGGGTATAAAGTGCTTGTCAAAAAAGATACCCACTCCCTCCCTACAATTGCCTTTGCTGTAAACGGAAAAACACTGACTTATCTCCAGTCATTTTGACAGATGTACTTCATCTGTTGGAGAGTCAGGGTGCTGCATTTTCCTCGACTTTAGAGAAACACTGGGTTTAATATCTATACTCAGTCATCCTCCTTATATGTTGGCCACGTTACACTTGATAAAAATTTGAATGTTCTAGGCAGTCAGCTTTGTGTGGTGATGATTTGTGATGTGAACACGAATTGGAAACAGATTATTGACTGTCATATCACCAACAAAACAACGCAGGCAGATCATCTTTATGGCTTCGTGAATAACTGTGTGAAGGCAGTGGAAGGTGTTGGCTTCAGTATCATTGGCATTGTCAGCGATATTGGTCCAAAAAAAACAAGTTTTTTGGAGATGCTATGGAGTTAAGACTGTGGCAATAAACAGAAGTAAGCTATGTCCCTCACCTTCTCAGGCTTAATGACAGGCTTTATTTTTTCCCTGGCGTGCCTCACCTGCTTCAGAATTTGCGAAGTGCACTATTGGCCAAAGACTTTCTATTGCCAGAAGCTGTAGTAAAAGAATATAGGTTGCCTAGCAACATTGTTATTACACATCATCTACGCAGACTTCATTATATTCAGCAAAAGAAGGAGTTAAAACTAGCGCAAAATATCAATGACAGGACTCTAAACCCAGGGCAGTTTGATAAGATGAAGGTCAATTTGGCACTTCATGTTTTCAGCCATGAAGCTGTTTCTGCTCCGTAGACTCTGGTGAAGCTTTGACTTCTGCCACACACAGCTGAAAAAATAGTGTGGTTTGGAATTACCAATGTTAATACGGAGGGCAAAAAGTCTAAACGACTCAAGTTTAATCGAAGTTATAAAAATAGGCACAGGACATTGGAAGCCAGTGCTATCTGGCATTGCAATGAGTATCCTTAACATGGTGGACGTAATGGAATACCTCTTCAAAAGAGGATATAAATCCATTATTACCTCTCGGATTAACCAGGATGCTCTGGAGAGCCTTTTCTCAACCATAAGAAGACATGGCAATATTAACCCCAGGGCCATACAAGTATAGAGTGCTCTTAAACTTTTAGTAGTGACACAGTTCATCTCGGACGGAAGTGGTGCAGAAAATTACATAAATGACGAGTCTCGTCATATGGTGGACTTATTTGCTGCTTGGTCTAGAGATAATAATTAGCAAGATTCAGAGGAGCGCTGTGCTGAATCTATGGCTGTTATGTCTGATAGTGAGGACGAATCAGAATCGTTTGCTACTGTCAGCAGTAATTCTTTAAATTATTTATTAGATTCAGCTATTTCAGGAGTGGCCAAAAGAAATATTGTGTGTGAAGACTGTAAATCCCTGATAATTGGTGAAAACACAGGTAATAAGGGGAGCACCTTAATTAATGCAAGGCAGTTTGGAAACACATCGAGGACATTGTGTACACCAACTACAACACTGTACAATCTTGTGGCCAAGAGTGAGGCAATACTGAAGAATCACCTCATGAAATGTGCGAGGCATAAGTGTGTTGGAAAACACATGGTGAAAATAACTAAAAAAGGTGGATTACATAGCATTTAATTCATGCAAATGTCAGGCTGGTGACCAGGTATCAGAACAGTATGTGACACTTCGCTTGCATATTCATGCAAAGAAAACAAAGAGGGAAATTATTCAAAAGAGACAGGCAACATATAACTCAAGAAGTACATTTTCTTTCACAATCTCAAGGACTACAGAACAACGTCCTAGATAGAATTCATTGTAAAGTGTGCTTATTTGTAGTTCAGTGAACCGCCATTTTGACGACAGCCATGGAAATCTGTAAACCTAGAAAATGCCCGAAAATAGAAGTAGAATGTATGGGAGTCAGTGTATTAGCCCTGATTGATCATGGGAAAAGAAGTTAGCGCGTATAAGTAGAAACATCATCAGGGACAGTAACTCCAACTGAGTATCAGGCAATTGATGAGATGATTATACCTTCCAGAGGTAGAGTAGGGCAAAACAATACATAAAGTCTAAACCCAAAAAGTGAGGCTTCAAAGCATGGGTCCGCTCTAGCTCAGATGGGTTTGCAACTTTTTTTGAAATGTATCAAGGGATAAGACAGGTCAAGGATACTGCTCCATCCCCTGATTTTGGCCCTATTGCAAACACAGTTGTAAGGATATCTCAGGGATTGGAAGGCAAGAATCACAAGCTAATTCTTTACAATCTTTTTACAACAATTCCAGTGCTTACATATCTGAAGCAAAAACAAACCTATGTATTGGGAACCATAAGGTTAAATAGGCTACAAGATGGAGATAGTAAATTGACCAGTACTAAAGCACTAATAAAATCTGGCCGAGGTTCAACGTCTTTAGCTATTTCTTATGAAAATGTAACTACTGTGCGATGGGTAGACAGAAACATAGTCCATATGATCTCCACCTTCGCTGGTAAGGAGCCAACTGACAAAGCCAAAAGGTGGGACAAAAAGAAATTACACATAGAAATAGAGGCCCTATGCTGTGACATGCTATAACAAATTTATGGGGGGTGTAGATATGATGGAATGGATGGTTGCACACTACCCACATACGATGAAAAGCAGAACATTTTATTTCAGAATCTTCTTTCATTTTTATAATGTGGCACTAGTGAACGCATGGATTTTTTCAAAAGAGATACTGGAAAAGCCATCCTTTTAGTAGATTTCAAGGCATCTGTTGCCAACACTATAATTGAACTTGGAGGTGTACAAAGAAAGCGTGGCAGACCATCTAGCACCCCTGAGCATGCCCTTTTGAAAAAGAAGTAACGCACTGCACTGCGTAGTATTCTTCAGTATAGCGCAGTGAAAGTGTGCTACTAGAATCATCAGACAATGAGAGCGAGTTTTCATTGGACGCCGATGATGAAGATATTAGTTCATCAGGCAGTGATGACTAAATTATCCATCCTGGAGGACTTACTTCGGTAAAAAACGAAAAATATCTCCCTCCCAGAGTTCCCTGTCTGAAGATTCGGATAGAGAAGTTGTTGCTGATTCCGGGGAAGATATTTTGGAGGAAGTATTTGAGAACAGTGATAACCCCCCCCCCCCTAATCCCATTTTGAGTATCTTGAGCTGCCAGGACCAAAGCATGCACCTCCCCCTACTGCAGCTCCGATTAGTTATTTTTATTTATTTTTTACCAATATTTTTTTTGAAAACGCTGGTGAAAGAAACAAATGCTTACGCAAATAAGCGTCTTATATCATGTGCAAATCTTTCTACGGAATCTCGTTCACGTAAATGGACAAATATAACATTGTCTGAACTGCAAGGCTTCATTGCCTGTATAATAAATATGGGTGTGACCAGGCGACCAACAATAGCTTCATACTAGTTTTCTCACAGATCCCAATGTCTCCCATGGTTCCATGAAATGTTTCCAAGAAACAGTTCCCAGTTGATCCTAAACTTTTTCCACCTAGCCGATACTACAAATCTTGCTCGACCCGGTGAACCTGGATATGACCTATGTGCCAAAATCCAACCTCTCATAGATCATGCCAATATCTTGTTCAGACACCATTATACTCCTCAGATGCAGTTGAGTGTTGATGAGAGCATGGTTGGAACAAAGAATCATACACAAGTCTTCCAGTATCTACCAAATAAGCGGCACCATCGGTGGAGTATAAAATTTTGGATGTTGTGCGACTCTGCCGTTAACTATTGTTTGGCATTTTTTGTATACGGAGAAGCAAAATGTGATGTAGATAAAACTTAAATCCAAAGGAACGGCCTAGGATATAGTGTAGTGATTAGATTATTGAAAATGGGGAGTTACCTACGAAAAGGTTATCATATTTTCATGGATAATTTTTTTATGTCTGTTCCATTGGCAAAGGACTTGTATGAGCTAGGTTGTTTTGTTACTGGTACCATTCGTAGAAGTAGAAATATTTACCAGAGCAACTGACACAAAAGTTTCTGTAGGAGTGAAGAGGTATTTCCACCAAGGCCTGATTCTCGTTGTTGCAGTGCGGGAGAAAAAGTCACAACGTTTCCCAGTAGTATTATTATCCACCAAATTAAAATCAGAAAACACTAAACACCTAACAAAACAAGCGAAAAGTTAGCAGACTAACCGGAATCGGAAAGAGCAGCCCTACTTCCCCTATTGGATGAGTTTAGGAGTTTATTCACGGAAGGAAAATTGCCCCCGGCAACTAAGATAACTTCACATAGGATTCCCACGGGTAATGCGCCGCCGATTTATCGCCGCCCGTACCGCGTACCGTACCATCAGAAAGGAATAGTCCAATAACTTGTAGATGAGCAGCGGAATTATTGTTTCCAGCAGTAGTCCATGGGCGTCACCTGTCGTGATTGTACCAAAGAAATCAGCCTACGGTACGCCCAATTATCTATTTTGCGTCGATTTCCGGGGCCTTAGACGCGATCACTACGCCGGACGTGTATCCATTGCCAAACATTACCGAGACGCTACATTATTTGGGAAGGATCCGTTACTTTTCCACACTGGTGACTTACTTGACATTTTCACCTTGCATGCGAAAAGGTTGTACTCAGGGAAACTTTTTTTGAAAACAAGTTTTCGCCAAGACGAACGAGCAGGTAGTAGACGATGACTTCAATGAATTCATACCACATGTATTGGACGCTGACATCCCTATTCTAAGGAGATATTTACGGGACAGAAAACCCGATGGATCTGTTTTCTGAAGACGAATTTCGGATCAGATACCGTTTTTCGAAGGAAACTTTGAGACACATTATCATGCCCCTAGTTTCACCGGAGAATATCCACCTAAGGGGGCTGCCCTCGCCACCGATGCATTAAGTCCTCACTAGCTTGAGATTTTATGCCACAGGAAGTTTTCAGGTATGTGTTCTCTCCCCATTAATGTGCAGTAATTAGGCAATGAGAAATCTGCCACTCTCCCAGCTCCGGTTTGATTTATCAGACTGTATCCATCGATTACTAAAAATAATCATGTAAATTGAATTTTTAAATTAATGGGATACTTCAACAGTTTTCATGCATGCCATTCTCCAACCATTGTGAGCATAAATACCATCTGTATTATTTGTATAATATTTTTCACTTTCAGGTTGTGTGTGGTGATCTGTATAAAGTTTCCCAACCATGTCTCCTGTCTCATTAAGGTGGGTTGGTTATTTCAAAGCTATGGTTGGTTATTTCAATATGATGATCTTTATATCTCACTTGGGCCTACAAACTGCCAAGTCATTAGACTATTTCATTACATGATTTGCGTTTCTATACCTAATTTCTATAAATTAATTAAGTATTAAAGATTCAAGCTGAAGGAACAGTTATGAATGTGTCAGTCTTGATGGTGTTATTCTCCCCTTTACGAATTGTAGCTTGTCTCCACCGAAATCGCAAGCCACCTCAGGGAATGGATTAAAACCCCAAGCACTGATTAAGAAACAGCTGATTATCAACAGTGGTTCTTCGCAGTGAAGCAATTCCCTGGTGTTACTGGGTGCATAGATTGTACCCATGTACCCATAACAAGCCATGGAAACAATGCTTAAGGTTTCAGAAACAGAAAGGGTTGGTTCTCCCTGAACGTCCAGGTATGTCTTTTTAAAAGTGGAATAGTTTTATTATAGCCTGCATATATGCAGGCCTTATTTAGACGATTGGCTCTTGGTTTTACCCGATGACTTCGTTGTTGCACAACTAGTGAATAGAATAAGACATTTCATCGAAGTGGACTTGCGTGTTGTTTTAAATATAGATAAATGTGTTTTGGTCCCCAGGAGACGAATCCAGTATCTGGGCGTGATCATCAGCACTGAGGATAGCACCCTACGGCTCACTCGTGGACCCCTAGGAAGACTCTCATCCGGAATTGACATCATTCCTCGCCTCCGTGCTGTTGATCTGCCCAGATCGCTGGATTCGTTTCCTGGGTTTGCTATATTTTACGTTTGCCTTACTTTTTAATTTCTAATGTATACTGTCGGAAGACAGAATGGTTAAATAAGTGCCTTGGATCTAATTTGTTCAGCAAAGTGCGGAAGTGCAGCCCATATGACCTAATATTTGTAGCCTATTGTGATGCCACTCCCTGGCAATGGGCCATGGTTTGCCTGGAAGTCGCCAGGCCCTTTGACCACCAACTTCCCATTTACTATGCGGAGGCCGAGGCGGCCCTCCGCGGTCTCAAATATTTATATATTAACTCACCGGACTTCTGTACCTTTGTCATGAATATCGATAACACAGCTGTACTACATTGTATGCGCCGTGGGAACGGCCTATTCCTCCAAAGTGACGAATACTGCCAGATGTATTTAGATCTAATAAAGAATCCGACGCAGTCAGCGTCCTGGAGATTCGTGCCTACGGCCGCCAATCTCGCCGACCGTCCTTCCAGGACCGTTCTCGTGTAATATATGCCTAGGCCGGCCATCTTGGTCGGCCGACAGTATATATACGCACGGGCACGGGACTGAGGCGGTTGAGTTGGAAATTGGTGACCCTAGGCACGCCTAGGATCTGCCACTACATATAGCCTGTAACCTTTATTATTAATATTGTAAGAAAATAAGAATACAGAAATAGGTGTTGTGATGTTTATTGAGAATATTATCACAATTACATTAATGCTTATATTGTGGAAATAATTGTAATGTTGAAATAAAATACTATTAATTAACAACCAAATTAAAATTGTAAATAAATAAAAACAGCTCCAAACTTTAAAGGTAAAAATCTTGAATGTCTATGTATTTTTTTATATTTAATGTCTGTAAATTTAGAATTAAGTAATCAAAACAGAACTGTCAATCATTTATCATCATACATCATTGTTTATAGCCCAGAAGATGGATGAATAAACATCCGAAACGTCGGCAAAAGTTTAAAAATAAAAAATTATTTGATCTATACTCACGAAATTTGCACCATAAAATACTATGTTTATTACCTCAAGGTTGTTGTTGGACCCAACATGGAGATTGTCGACATTGTGACTAGATGGCCTGGTTCGACACATGATGCTCGCATCTTTCATAATAGCAGACTGAAGTTGATGCTTGAAAGAAGGGAGTTCAAAGGGATACTGTTGGGAGACAGAGGTTATCCTCAGCTGCCTTATTTTTACACACCATTGGCAAATCCAATGACTGCACTTGAAAGACGGACTGCTTTATGATTTTTTGCAAACAAGAAAGTTGAATGAATATTGTAATAAGTTCAATGTACATCTGCTACTAACTGTTAACTGACTGTGGAAAGAACTTTCGGGGTATGGAAGAGGAGATTCCCTTGCCTATCCATTTAACTCAGGACAAAACTAAACACTACAGTGAAAATTATATTAGCTTGTGCCATCCTCCACAATGTTGCTAGATTGCTAAGGGACGATTTACTTGACATGGTGCCGGATATTCAAGTTATTGATGTCCCTGTAGTTGCAGCAAATAACAGACACCAACGAGGAGCTGCTGAACGCGCTGCTTTTATTCAACGGCACTTTGGGCATGAATTATGAATTTACTATAAGGTTGGTAATTATGGAATGTCTGTATAATTAATTATCAGATTTTGGTAAAAGATCTTTCATCATAACTGAAGTTGTTGACTTAATGGAGGTACTGTCTTTCAGGTGCAGTCGTAGAATTACCTGGAGGTGGGTGAAAATATGGTAGCCATAAAAAACTCTTTTCACCAAAGTAAACTTCATATACCCTCTTTATAGCAGCTTCTTCTACCTGCTGTTATGGCAAATTGTAACATCCAAGTGGGGACCTTGGCCATTTTGCAGCAATATTTTGAATCCATATGCATGGAGGTGCCACATAATCTAAAAAAGTGAGGTAATTTAACAGTGCAATGAACTAGGTACCTGACAGAACCAGACAAATGTTATTTATATATGCAATCTGTTATTTGGTCCGTATGTCCCCAGTGTTCTTGTTTAGATGATGAAGATCATGATTATCACATCATGGAAGTACATGTGAAAATTCAAATCAAAGTTTACTTGCCTGTCATGCAATCAAAACACATTAGTCTACATCAACATACTACCCCACAAGCCACCATAACCATAGGACACCAGCCTTTAAAACCTGAAAGAGAGCACATGTTACTAAATGCTTAGTTGTGTGTCGGAAGTGCTTTGATATTAGAGTAATTTTTGTTATGATCCTATATTGTTCTAGGAAAAACTAATTCCTATACCTATCTATCGGGAAATGTTTTTCTTACTTTGTCGTTTCTATCACCCCTAGAAATATAATGTGGTTTCTAAATTATATTATCTGTGTCAACGTTAAAGATGTAAGATGATATATAGTGTATTACTATGTGGAGTTCCTTGACACCTTCATTCCTTGAGCAAAGATTTGTTAATTACTAAACTCTGCCATGTACTCTTATATTTCCTTCTAAAATTGACATAAGTTTTAACCTCCATGAATAACTGATCCATTAAAGAATCACAATCATGCCAGACATTTGCCAGAATCAGTACTATTTCCTTACATGGGATTATTTCCCATTGTTTTGAGCATCAAAATCTAAGGTGGGCATGTTTTATCATGTCATGCAAGGTGCAAATTTCGAAAGTAGTCAAAATTAAAAATCAAGAGCAGCCTTAAATTTTACCTCTAAATACCTCTTAGCATTCAAGAAAATAGTTTAAAATTTCCTCATGGCAGACATTGCAATCCCACTGCTGCTGATTACTAATCAAGTACTGAGCAGCCATGTATAAAGTTAACTGTTGTGGGTAGAAGAAAATTTCCATCCTGATGAAGTATTAAGACCTATGGACAAACAATGTGTAGCTATACAATTATGCTCCTCACTAATACCACCAGTATTCTTGCATGATTCTATTTTCAAGCATTTAACTAGTGAAATTATTAGCATTGTGCCACATCAAGGTTGTAAATGCTTATCATTTGCAAAAATGCAAGTTTTTCAAGCCATTGCACAAGGTAGATAATGCATATTGGCAATGGAGAAAGGTAAATTCTGAGAAGGTTAGATAAAGAATTATCTAGAGACGACATCTAAAGTAATCATCCTTCTGTTAGACCAAAGAGGTGAGCGGAAGTGCTACTTATCGTTCAAAAAATTCTCATTTTAAAGGAACCTGGTTTTGCAAGTGTTAACAACGAACCATCACCTTCAAGCATCCCAACAACAGTTTCAGAATATTCTGAATCTCAAAGTTCATCGAAGTTCACTTTATCCAAAACTCGTTTAAATTCGAATACAATGTTAGTCGCTAAGAGATATAATTTGAGTGAGAGAGCTACCGCGTATGTTGTTTCTTCAGCTTTAGCTGACGCTGGTTTAATATCAAATGAGAATAAGTCTAAAGCTATCAAATTAGGTACATGCCCTATTGAATTCAGTCACAATGAACTAGGTACTCTTAACCACGCAAGGTGGGTAATTTATGCTAACCAAATTCTATATATAAACATCCAAACCATCTGTAAAATTTATAATAATAGTTCCGTACTAAAAGTCTATGCACCACAGTGGTTCTCTATTCAAAGAAAAAAATCTCTAAGTCTTGAATTTTCAGGAAATATTTCTGAATGTTAAAGGCTAGCAGTGGATGCAGCTATTTATAGAAATGCAATGATAGATTAGTCTACAATACCTCCTATTTCCCCACCAGTTCTTCAAACAATTACCAATGAGGAATTAAGTTCCAGATTATCAAGGTATGATGTATGTATGTATATCCAAATGTGTTGGCAAAGAACAAACGAAAAAGAGGAATGTTCTACGGCTCACAGAATCAGTCACGGGGAGTTATCGAAATGTGACAACCGATAATTGGTTAACTTCATGAGTTGATAGAGGAAATAAGCGAGAAAAGACTTACGTTAGTTGGTACACTACGTAAAAATAAGCGTCCGATACCACCTTTATGTTGTTATCCGGCCCAGTTGGATCATTAAAGTTCATGTACCAGGACAACTTTTTTGTTGTTGCTGTTTGAGGTTGTTTTCATTCAAACCTACAAAGGATAAAAAGGTTCTTCTAATGTCACCAATGCACCACGATGGACCAATAAGCAATGAGTCAAGCATACCAAAGATAATTGAATTTTATAACCTCACAAAAGGCGGTGTGGATGTATTGGACAAACTTTGTAAAGACAAAGACTACCAAAAGGAAAACCATAAGATGGCCTTTGAGATACTTCTTTGGAATCTTTGGAATTGCAGCTGTCAACAGTTTCGTAATACTTAAATGTAATACGAAACAAGATGCCCGTTTAGTCTCTGCTTATGTCAGTGCCTGTGCCAACAACAATCACAGCGAAACAGTACATCAAGTCTGGCCAGATTTACATTCTAATGAATGAACAAGTAAGGACATCAGAATGATGCATTCAGTCATTGGTATGGGGCTAGATTACTGAGAGGTTTCCACCTTCCTTGGAAGAAGTTCCTCAGAGGACTTCAGAGTCAACGGGAAGAGATATGCAAAATGCATTTCACCACCGAAACAACCCCAACCCAAAATAATATGAGTCATAAAAGGGGTCAAAGGTCCTACTCCTCTCCTCCAACTATTGTATTTTAGTTTAATTGAAGGTTTTGTACCCGACTACTTACATTGCATTATGCTTGGTGTGGTTAAAGCACACACGGAACTGATATTAGATCCTTTGAGAAAAAAATTTGGGTTGAAATGCCTGATAACACTACAGGGGAACATTTAATATCTTGCATAGATAAACGCCTTAGCAGAATTCAAAGCCTGTCAGCTATTTCCAGATCCGTCAGGCCTTTAGCACAAATGGCCATCTGGAAGGCGAGTGGAGATAATGGCTTATATCTTATTGCTTGCCATGCTTAAAAGGTCTATTGAAAGATAAATACCTCCAGCATATTGGGAAGTTATCTAAAGCCACCACTATTCTTATACAGAAGTGTATCGGGAAAGTGAAAGTGAATGAAGCACACAAGCTATTCCTGAAATACATATTTTTATGTCATAAGTATTTCGGCTTAGAGAACTGTTGCCTCAATGTCCACCTGCTTTCACATGTGGCACAGGGTGTTCTGAATTGGGGTCCTATCTGGACCCACAACGCTTTCGTGTACGAAGACCAAAATCGTCATTTACTCAAGCTACTTCAAGGGCCCGGGCATATATGTCAACAGATTGCTCGAAAGTTTCTCATATGCAAAAGTTTACCCTCATTAATCCACGACATGGCGTCAGGAGCAGAAACAGTAACATTCTGTGAAAAAAATATTGGAGAAAAAGCTGGATCGCTTTATTTGTTGTGGTGACACACTTCTTATAGGAAAGCAAAAGCACCCAGATCTATCTGATGAAGAGCTGAAGTGTTTGAAGCAAGTCACTGAAGGGAAGGTCACTGATTGTTGCCATTTCTCCAGAATGTTGTTAAATGGTATAAAATATTCTATTGAGAATTATGTAAGACAGAAACAGAGAAATTATTTTGGTGATGGTAGATATGGCGTAATAATTAAGGTCTTACTTTTATCAAATGTAAAGGTTCTACTTATTGCTAGACATGTTGGCACTGTACATGGAGGGGTCTTTGTGGATCATGTATAAAAGGTAAATGGCTAAGGTTCTCTCTTCTGCCTTGAGACAAAAGATGTTTCACCACAGTGTTTTTGTTGACATTGGTACTGAAAAGTATTTATCGCAAATGCCTTACGGATGCCATGGAGATTTAAGTAGCTCTACATTCTCTGTAATTAATAAAATGTTTTATTTTGTATCTTTCTTAAATTTCTTTCGCTCTGACGCATGTTATTAATGTATAACAAACATTTCTTAAATCCTTAAGTGGGACTGTTTTTCTTACTCCAGCTAAAGCTCCAGTTTGCAGAGTTGTTTTCACAAGATATGTGATGTGCCTTTCCCAATTCTAGGCATTCATCTAGAGTAAGGACAAGATAAGAGGCCTCAGAAACTCTTTTCAACCCTTCTTTTTCTGTTATCATTTTTGAGTTTTATTTAAAATTGCAATTTTTTCATCAATTTTGTATCTTTAAAGGCAATATAAAGTGTACTTCCTGTTATACACCTTTCCCATTGACCTTATTCAACTCATTTTATTTTGTCCCACTCGAGTTCGTTTTTGCTCTCTGATAGAAGAAAGTACATGCATAAAAAGAATTGACCCCCGACATATTTAAGACCTGCCACCGAGCAACAGAATCAACAACGGCACAAGTAGGTATTACTTTGCTGACAACATCTTTACCATTGTGCTGACAGATAAATCTTTCAGATGGTAGTTTGCTGCACTGAGCAACAAAAGGTTAAAGAAATGTATTCTATTTTGGGTCAGTCTTCCCCACGTATAGTCCAGCCAGGACCACATGATGTCTGTACTCAGGAGGTACTCGCTCAGGACGATCCACACTGACTAGAGAATATATAAATGAGCCACACTGACTTTCCAGTGGATTTTCCAGTTGATGCCCCAGTTTATTTATATTATTAATGAATATTTTAGCGGTTATTTTTCGAAAAAAATAGCATTTCTTTTATCTTATGCAATAAATGGATAGGTCTATTGTTCTTTTTAAGACATTTAATAATATTTTAATTTGTATGACAGTGAGAGGAATTTTCCATCAGCATCTTGTTCCCGGTGGTAACTTAGCATCCGTTGAGCAGTAGACCTTTGCCTATCTAAGTAAGTATCTCTTGCTATGTTACTAAATGATTTGAAGTTTATGCTCTTTTACCATTTGTGCATATTATTTATTTCAACTGTCCTTTATTCTAGTTCGTCTCCTACGCCAATACCTCTATCTACGGCAATCTTCCTCTATCTTCTTGGGAGAAGGAACCTTATATCAAGGTATTTTATACTTAAAAATTCATTTGTCATAGCTAACCAAATGCAAAGCATCCTATTGAATAACACTTAAATTAGTTAATATTTAGGTCAGTTTTCATTTGTACTATCGAAAGACATATTTTTATACATAATTTTCCGAGCGCCAGTGGGGTCAATTTTCTTCGCAAGTCACTGTCACTTTTGGTGTCATGTATCTAACCTTAGAAAAAGCAACAATATGCCTTCTGCTATGTATTTAAATGGTGTGAATTATGATAATTTGTTTAATTTCTGAATTTAATGTTTTTTTTCCTGCGAGTACTAGCTTATTGAGAATGACTAGTAGTATGAGACTGGTAATTATCATTCTGAATGTTTACTTCACAGGTGGAGAGTGCAGTAACGCTACAGTATTGGGCGCGGGCGATGAAGGTAAGTCGTCAAAGTACAGGAGGAATAGTAAATGAACTGTGCATGTTGTCCTCGCGTGACTTGATAGTGTCATTGCTTTCGAGTTTGCTTCATTGGCTTGGTGTGACTGTGTTCATTAAGTATTGCACGTGTGCTTTCCCCCATGGCAATTCTACCAAAAGTCAAGGTATTTTTAATGACCTTCTTTGAAAATGTAATCGAAGGGATGAGAGTATTGTGTTCTTCTCTCAGTGCACCATTGCATAGTTCTGTGAATAAGGGCCTCTTTCCCTTGGTGGGATGGAATTTCTTATTGCATATTTCCTATTAGAGCATAATTTCCATTTAATTTCCCTGGACAGGTAAATTTGGCCATGTGTTGCAATGTTACTGAATTTCCCTCAATTTGTTCATTACAAGTACAGAAAAGCTCAAGTGAAGAATCAAGACCTACATGTACGGAGAGAGTACAGTTTATTTTAATTCCTTTGCTTTGCCCTTTCAGACACATTCCGCTGGAATCATGCGGCTGTTTTGTTGCCGGTGGAAACTTTCCGGGGGTATGAGCACCATATGAGTGGAGGGAGAATTTCCGGTAAAAAGGGGTGGGAGATGATTTCCAACACCCTGAGGGCCAGGGGCATAGAGGTCACTGGTCCTCAGTGCAAAAGTAAAATGGCTGGGTTAAAAAAACCTATAAGACGATTAAAGACCACAACAAGAAAAGTGGCAATTCCAAGAGGCAGTGGCCATACTTCGAGGTATCAACCTGTTGTTTTTCACACTGCATAAGTGATCACTGAAGGTTTCATTAGCCTTAATTAGCATTAACTTGTTTTCAAATTTTGTCTTACTGGTGTGCTTTGTCCTTTCAGCTGTTGGATGGCCTTTTCCAGAATAAGCCGTGGGTTGCTCCCAGCCTCTCCCTGGAGTCAAATAATGTGGAGCAGGAGGCATCAAGCAGTGGAAGCTCTTCTCCTGCTCCAAACAGCTCACAACACAGCAGGAAACGTAAGTCAACATTTCTGCAATGGCTCTGCTTAAGTGTCTTCCAAAAGTGTCAATGTGCTCTGCTCAAATGTTCCATTAACATAAGTGCTTTCTATGCAATTCTCAATTTTTCGAACACCCATGAATGTGAATGCATTAGCCCCAAATTAAATGTTGCATTAACACATGTTGACCTTAAAGTTCTTTCTTCAAACAATCGATAAGCTTTGGGAATATGCACGTTAGAGGATACTTTTCACATCGCAATAAACTAAAATTCCCTTTTTTAGAGGTACTTTCGGTTACAAAATTTTGTATGCCAATTTTGAGTTCTTCATACCAATTTTTATACCCTTCAAAAGTATCATCCTTTCTGCAAATTGCTCAAACAGTTGCTAGCTAAATGTATGTACCAGATCTTCAGAAACCTGTTAATCTTGTGACCTGTAATTCCTGAATTTGCTTTCCTCTACTTAAAGGAAGAGCGAGCATGGATACACTGCTTGAGTCTCTGCAGGCTAGCAGGGAGCAGCGTGCCAGGCTCCATACAGAGGTCATGGAGAGGCAGGACCGCCTCCTGGTATTCCTGGCTTCCATGCATAAGAAGTGATAATTTTGTTCAATTTTTTAGTGTTAAATATTAATGTCAATAAAACCTTTAAAAAGCTACAAGGTGTTCCACTTTTGGGGAAATGTGGGTGGAAAATCTTCCTTGTTCTCTCCCTTTATGAATCTTTATAGACTTAACTTTCAAGGGCTGACAACTTAATGGATTGTCTACCGCAGATTTAACCTACAGGAACATTGTCACACTGCCTTACTGATGCACCTAGTAGCAATGTTGAACTAGTCTAAAATTGCAAGAACAGAGAGGGAAATAGAATCCGTGTGCGATCTACGAACCAGTTAGATATCTAGGGCCATTCTGTTCTATACTAATGGGAGTATAAAAATAGGAAGCTGTCTTCTCAAGAGCACCTATGGTAAGTATACCACTTGTTGGGAGAGAAAGCAGGCACCTGGGTGTCATACAAGCACCCAAGCATAGCAGGAGAGGTCAATCACTTAGCATACAAGTAATAGCTGCTACACATAAGAGGAACCGTATGGATCCACACGATTCTCCGAGTTCATAGCATTCCGCGTCACTTCCTTTTTCCTCTTCACTGGAGGACCCCCAGCCTTCCACTTCGAGGCAGGACCTAATGCCTCTAACACTCCCCTCCGATGTCTCTGCCTATTCCAGGCAAGAGTACTCGGAGGAGGAGATAGGAGACCTTTTGGAGGGAAGTGAGGTGGAGCTGGAGAGCTCGGATTTCTCCGGGGACTCCGAGTATGGGGACAGTGCTGAGGACAGCGATGAGGAACAAAAACCACTGTCGGATACGTCACTGTTTTCTCCTTCTACGCCCTCTTTCAATCACCCAAACCCAGGCCTTCCTCCTCCTGCCCCCGATCCCATTCAGTTTACTGCCAATCCTTACTTACCACGTCATACCGCATGGTCCCGGAGTTCAATACCCCCACAACATTTTCCCTTAATTGAAAACCCTGGCCTCATCACCCCGCCGTCTTCGAGGGAACCTATCGACTTCTTCCGTCTCCTCTTTCCAGATTCCCTCGTTCACGTAATAGTTGATCAGACGAATGAGTTCGCTGATCATCTCATGCAGACAAATGTGTCTCCGAAAGCAAGGATAGGGAAGTGGAAACAATTGAACTTTGAAGAGTTTTTAACCTTCATAGATTTATTGTTCCACATGGGGACTATTCCTCTAAGCAGAATATCAGATTATTGGAGTACTGATTTCCTGTTTAACCTGCCTTTCTTTCGGAAAGTCGTGCCTCATGAGTCGTGATCGATTCCTTTCCATCCTGCAAGCTCTCCAATTTTCACCTAACCCCAATCCTGATGACCCTCCACCAGATGATACCCTTTATAAAGTCCGGCCACTTTTAAATTCCTTCCATACCATAATGGACTCCCTGGTTATTCCTTCCCGTAACCTTTGCATTGACGAGTCTATGCTTTTTTGGAGGGGGAGGTTGCGATTCCGTATTTATATGAAATCTAAGAAGCATAAGTACGGAATCAAGATATACACGATGGCCGCGAGTTCAGGGGTTGTTCTGAGATTCCTTGAGTATGCTGGTGCAGGAGACTCAGAACTTGGAGGGCGTGGACATGTTGATCACGTTGTCCGTAACTTAATGGATGGTCGTTTAGATAAGGGCCATTCATTGTTTATGGACAACTATTACACAATTGTCAATTTGATCCACACACTGCTTGAGAGGAGAACGCATTGCACAGGAACTCTCAGATCAAACCGGAAGGAAAACCCGTCCAAAGTGGTAAAGGCTAAATTGAGACGGGGTGAAGTTGTGGATGCCTATACTAATGATGGGGTTTGCGTCTTCAAATGGAAGGATAAAAGAGACGTTCTGATGATCAGTTCCGAATTCAGAAGTTGCATGGTTGGCATGCCTTCTCGAAGAGGAGATGGGGTTGTTTCCAAGCCAGAGGCCGTTGTCAAGTACAACGAGTTGATGGGAGGAATCGACCACTTTGATCAAATAATGGCACACTATCCTATTGAGAGGAAAACCCTGAAGTGGTATACAAAGTTAGGCATTCATACATTTCACCTCATCTTAGTCAATAGCTTTTTCATTTTCCAAAAATATTCAGAAAAACTCCCATCCTTGATTTCCGACTCTCCGTAATTAAGTCGCTCATTCTTCCATCCTATGCAATCGATCCCAAACCTGCAATATCTTCCAGACCATTCCATTTTCCACAAATTGTCCTCGAAGGCGGCGAAAAAAAACCTTTCGTATGGCCGCTGAATGGCATATTTTACCCCTAACGGTCAAGTCGCTAGTTTATAATAGAGCAAGAATCCTAGCCATCGCGGCTACGCATGGTTGGGACGTGGCGGTGAGAATCCAGGCCCCAAACGAGGCGCTCCGCCTCCCACCCTCGCTGGCTCAACCAACTACAACAACCATCATCCGCGAGGTGGTCAGGCGGGCGTCTCCAGGGTCTTCTGCCGGGACCTCCCGGGCGCTCTCGCGCCCTACGGCGTATCAGCCCACCAGGCAGCGGGGAAGACCACGCGGCGGGGCCGCCCCGAGATTCAACCGCCGCTGAGCCTCCAACTGATGACACAGGGGCCCGTGTCGGCCAACCTCCACCTGTACTCCACCTGCCGGGACCTGCGTCTCCGGGCCCACCTGAACCACTGGCTGATGCAGCGGAGGATGACTTCATCGGGGACCTCCTCCGCTGGCACGACTCAGGTGAGCCCGGAGACGCCATCGGGGCCGATGATTTTTGACCCTTTCGGGTCCGAAGGGTCGGATGATGGCATGGATAGCCCACGGGAGGGCTCCCGATCTAACAGTCCCGCCTCCACGGTGGAGCTCCCCCTTCGGACCCGGACAACGACGATCAACCAGACATTGTGAATGACGACGCCTCGCCCAGCGAGGATGAGGACAACGTCTCCGGAGGCCCTGTCTTCGGTGATTTCCCTGTGCCTCCCGAGGAACCAGACATGGTCCCCCTGCAGGACCTCTTGCTAAATCCTCGTGTGCCAGTGGAGGTGGCCCTAGACGACGCACCATTGTCTTCTCTAGGGCCATTTCCCTACGATGATGAGTCGGTACTGGACCTCGTTATCAATGGGGCCCACATTCCGAAACCACAAGAAGCCCCGCACGTTTATCTCTCCTCTACTGATTCGGCGGATCTCCGAACTTACCTGGCGCCGGCCAGTCTGTGCCTTCCAGACGTACCTTATTCCCAAGGCCTCCGGAGGGCACAGACTGATCCATGACTTGTCCCCATGGACCAGTTTTTATAGAAAGCCCAAGTTTCGTTTAAAAGACGCTGCGGAAGCGGTTGCGCGGATCCCGCGTAATGCTTACTTAGCTAAGCTTGACTTGAAAGGCGCCTTCTTTCAGATACGAATCAACCCTCAGTTTGTTAAATTTTATGGTGTGAGAGTGGGAAATTCTTATTACTGCTTTGACCGGCTGCCTATGTGCCTGGCCCCAGCGATCATGAGGCGCTGGGCCAGAGCAGTGGCACGGGAAGTGTACTCTTTGTTCAATGTGTGCCTTATACCATACCTCGACGACTGGCTTTTAATCCTGCCAGAGGATTTCATTCAAGCTCAGCAATTGGTTAATAGGGTGAAATATTTTATCGAAAGTGACTTCAGGGTAGTGCTAAATTTAGATAAGTGTGTTTTGTGTCCCAGGAGACGAATCCAGTACCTCGGCGTGGTCATCAGTACGGAGGACGGGACTCTACGCCTGACGAGAGGAGCTCTCAGCCGGGTCAGCTCTGGGATTGAGATTATTCCCCGCCTCCGTAATGTTGATATACCCAAGATCGCTGGATTCGTCTCCTGGATTGAATAGATTTTTAAAAATATTGCGCTTTTTACATATCAATGACAACACTAAAATGCCGCCCTGAGGGTCACAGAATTTCGACCGCCTCTATAAAACTCGCCCGTTGCTGAGTCAGTTGACCGAAACATTTCCTTCGGCATATTCACCTTCTAGTTTCCTTTCTATTGATGAGAGCATGGTAGTATTCAAAGGGAGATCCACAATGAAGAAGTATATGCCTCTAAAACCAATAAAACGGGGATTCAAGGTGTGGCTCATGTGTTGTGCTGTTACCGGCTATTTGGTTTCTTTCGATGTATATACAGGGAGGGATGCTGACGGATGTCCCGCTAAAGGTCTCGGGGGAAAAGTGGTTAGTAAACTTAGCAAAGATCTTGAAGGATTGTTCTATTGTCTTTTCTTCGATAGTTTTTTTTCTTCTTTATTGCTTATGTCCGATCTTTTGAAAAAAAAATTATTTAGTTGTGCAACAATTAGACCAAACCGAAAATATTTTCCTGATGGCGAGCTGGTAAAGAATAATAGGATGAAAAAGATGGATATTGACTATTCCATGGCAGGGGACATTAGTGTATGCAAATGGCTCGATCGTGGAAAAAAAACCTGTATGTGTAGTGAGCACGATGCACAATCCAGCAAATCCTACTCAAGTTCCGAGGAGAAATAGAATTGGCAACCGCGAAGAAGTGCCATGTACAGAGGCTATTGTGGATTACAATAAATACATGGGTGGAATAGACAGGTTTGATCAATACCTATCTACATATAGTATCGCGAAAAAATCACGTCGATGGTGGATAAAATTTTTTTACTATTTTTTGACTGTGCCATAGTGAATATCTTTATTGTATATAAAGAAATACTGAAGCATAAGGGGCCATAACATGTGAGTCATCTAAATTACAGGTCAATATTGGTGAATGAACTAATTGGTAACTAATGTTCTAAGAAAAAATCAGGTTATATGCCAATGAAATGCTATGCGAAAAAGCGAAGAAGCTCAACCCGCGCTTCAACAGTAAAAAATACAATTCGACTTATGAATGTAGGTTTGCATATGCCTAAAAAAATTGAAACATATCGGAGATGTGCAAGTTGTAGTACCAAAAAGAAAGAGAAAAGGAGCAACGTAATATGTAAAGAATGCAATGTGGCTCTGTGTAAGGACTGTTTCAGTCCATTTCACAAGTCGTGATGTGCAAAATGATATTATTTTTAGAAGTGAAAATTCTTTATTTTTATTGTAAAATATTTTGTAAATGCAGGGACTAATAGTTCATTCACTCTCACAATAAAAAATGTTATCTAAAATAATTTTTTTATATTTTATCCGAAAGAATCAGCACAGAAAGGTTTATCATTGTACCAAATTGTACAAGGTGAAGTAATGATTGCCCCTTGAACGAAATGCAACCCGGAACGCGTGAAACTGCAATAAGTTCAATGTTAAATTTACAACAAAGGACGAAGAAAGAAAAAATTGTATGAATAGGTATTGATTTATAAAATAATAATAAATCATTCAGTAAAAGATGGTGGCTGCAGATAGAAATATAGAGGACATATTATAGTTGCAAAAATTTTCAATTTTTAAGTTTATTGTAAAAAATAACATTTAGGGATAAAAATATAGAAAAAAAAAAGTTATATTCAATTATGTAAAATATACATCATGCACCCTGCCAAATTTTGTAACTTTTTTCAAATCGCAAGTCTTTTGACCTATAAAGGGTTAATGCATTAGAAGTTTAAATGTTGCATCTGTATTTTTACTGGTACGTTAATTTTCATTTTTTCCCATGAATGCTTAATATATATTTCAATTACAGAATGGAGAATCACCGCTGGTATGCCATGGTGAAATTCGTGAGGGACTCAACAACGGAAATTGTTCAGGTTAAAAAAAATAAAAATATGGACCGGACACCTTTTGCGCCTCGAAATGTAAATGACTTTGAAAGTAAGGAACTGTGCAGGGTGAAGACGGCGTTAGGGTCCCCAGAAGGGAAAGAAAACAGGCACTGGGCACTAATAGGAAGAATTGAAGGTAAGCCGTAACACAAATTAAAATTTCTTGGCCTCTTATTATTTGCCACTGACTTCTTAAGGAGGATTGAATCATATCTAGTGTCAAAGGAAGACGTGAACCGGAGTCTTGACGACGAGGAGGGTGAAGTGGCCCGTGTCCTTGGCTGACGTTATAGATGACCCGGACAACACATCCCAGGCGGAAGAGGATGGAAGCAAGAGGAACCCTGCAATCCTCTCGGAGAAAGTGGAAATGGTACGTAAATACTGTTTGTTTATGCTTCATAATTAGCACCGCTGTTGAGTCCGAAATTCGTAATTAGTCTTTTACAGCTAGAAAAGAAGAAGTATAAGAGAAATGCTTATAACGACGGCATGGAAAATTTTTCATGGGGAATACCCTCCAAATTGGTAATCCTAATGTTACGGAGACACCCCTAAGCGTCCCAAGGTCGGAGTTAGACCGGATGGAAGCAAATCGAGCCTGAAAAGGTGTCGGTTGTCGCCTGAAGTTCCCGACTCGATCGCCACGGCGAAACGATTCACGCCCATTGTCCCTCAGGTCACATTTCTCCCTCCTTCCCAGGTCGAGGAAATGGAGGCGCAAGGACAACCCGTCGCAAGTTGCTGGAATCCAGACAGCTAAAGTAGCTGCTGACAAACAGTCTGCACTACGGAAGACAAGGTGACGGTCACCAGCGTTCCTTGTGTACGATGTTAAAAAGTTCGTGACTTTGTCAAGTCCAATGTGAAGGACCAAACCTTTACACTGGCAAGCGGGGAAGACCTCACTACATAAAAAGTACTATAGCGGAGTAGTCTGCTCACACCGGAGCAGACTACTCCGCTTATAGGACGCTTTCTCGCTTGTGTTTCTGCGGAGGAGCTCACATCGCCTGCTCCCGAGACTGCCCGAAGTGGCAGGCAGATACATGGAGCCCCGCAGAATTGCCACTGCTTCCAAGGCAGCAGGGACTGAGACACAAGGGGCCGAGAAGAATACCACCACCACCACCGGGAGCAATTTCACCCAGAGGACTCCATCGCTGAGCGTACAAAACGTCTGGGGAATAGGCAACCCGCGACAGGGACCAGCAGGCCAGCGACTGACTGTGCGCCCTCGTCTCGAAGTGCCTTCTCCCGACGACCTTGATGCACTCCAATAGATCATTAGTGGAGCGTATAGCGTTTCATTCAAAAATTAATCGCACGCAGAGCACGCCCTTCCTCTCTTTCAGTTGCTCGCTGATTCTCGGACGAGGCTGACGTGCCTAGCGGACGCTCCGTCTAACTTTCACTTCCTCGTAGAAACCTCCCCCATCCCTGCCACTACCACCATGCCGCCGAAGCCTGCCCCGAAGAAGGAAACCGACCGCGACGATCTTAAGTCTATGGTCGATGGCATCATGAAGACAATGTCTTCGTTTAAAGAAGAATTGGAGTTGGCAAAGAAGGAATATACGCCCAAGAAACAGGCAAATCTCTCAGATCTCGAGGAAAGATTTCTAGCCTTCAAGGTGACGGTGGAAACTGATCTCCGGCGTTTCACGCAAAAGTTGGATGAGCTCCAAAAGAAGACTGAAGACTTCGACGATTGCCTCGACGCCCTAGAGCAATACTCCCGGAGGAACTGCCTGCTGATCCATGGAGTGAAAGAAATTGATCGGGAGGATTGCTTGAAGGTGGCTGAAGACTTCTTCTCCAGCAACCTAAAGGTTAAAGTCAGCCCTATCCTTCTTGGGCGAGCGCACAGGATTGGCCCAAACCGTGCTTCGAACGACCTCTCTAGGCCCATAATTGTGAGATTCGTCTCCTATCACGAAAGGGATAAAGTCTGGAGGGTGAAGAAAAACCTTAAGGGAACGGGCTTCCTAATCACTGAATCTCTCACAGCGACCCGCAAGAAGATTCTCCTGGAAGCAAAAAACTGGGTGGGCACCCGTAATGCGTGGACGCAAGACGGAAAAATAGTCATTCTACGAGAAAATGGCACGAGGGCCTTCATATCTTCGATGAGGGACCTTCAGAGGGAGAGGGGAGGTTAGAAAATTCTCATTAACAAGAGACGGAGTCTCCGCAACATAGCATAGTCATCTGACAAAGAGGCAGAAGAAGGCAACGCTGTTCTGTGTTTTGGTCATTGCACATCGTTACCTCTGCTATCGCTTATTCACCTGTTACTGGTTACCCAATCATCCCTGTTCCTGGTAATCCACTCGCTCTCGTACCTGATCGTCTATTTCATCCCTGTTCATCCCTTTCCCTGGTTGTTCATTCATCCTCGTTCCTGGTGGACCATTATCAACCCTGTTCCTGCTTCATCATTGCGCCTGATCAACCCATTCTTGTGGACGCCAGATTCATCCCTGACGGCCCACAGTCTCATCCCTGTTCCTGAGTATCCAGTCATCCCTGTTCCCGTTTCATCGCTGTTCGTCTCACGCCACACCACTGATCCGGCATCATCTTTCCAGCGGAATATCCTCGTGCTCCCCCAGCGTTAGTGTCCCCTAGTGTTAATAAGTGATTCCACAGTGTAATATAGCCCTATTGAAGGGTAATTAGTGTTATCTAAGTGTGTGTTAGTGCTTACTAAGTGTCTAAGTGTTAAAAAAAGGCATACTAGTTTACTATAAGTGATCTATAAGTGTGTGTGTTCCCAAGTGGTTTTCATTCCCCTTTTCGAGTTTCACTTTTCTTTTTGTCTATTTTATATGCCAATATTTCTTTTGTCAGTGTAAAGTTAATTTTCCAATGGAGAATTTGAATAATTCCGATAGTGACGCTTTTCGCTCGCCCTATCCCATACTCGGTCAGATGTCGCTTCAAGCTTCTGCTGTGATAATCAGCATTCCCTCAATAACTACAATGTCCCCTCGTTTCCAAAATGCACCTCATGCAGTGCCCCGTCCTCTAAATATTCCACTCCCGAGCGACTCATCGATAAACCCTCTAGCTGAACCCATTGTCCCTTCCCTCACTTCGACCCCTGCGGCAACACTCCACAGCTCATGTACTCGGCGAAATTCCCCCCCCCCCACATGACTCACTAAATGTTCCACTCCCGAGCGACTCATCGTTAAACCCTCTAGCTGAACCCTTTGTCCCTTCCCTCACTTCGACCCCTGCGGCAACATTCCACAGCTCATGTACTCGGCGAAATTCCCCCCTCCCACATGACTCACCTGAAATCCCTCTTGCCCAAGCATTTTTACCTGCACTTGTCCCAACCCCCGCGGTCGCACAGACAACCAACCTAAATCCTAATGTACCTGAATTCATCCCCTCACGCATAAGCGAAAAGCACTCTAATAGTTGCCAATCAACATCTAACATATGTCATACATATTCCACGGGGAAGCTTCTAGAAAACAAAATAAAATGCTTTCCACGTTCTTTCAAAATGATACACCTAAATGTACAAAGTTTGCCAGCTCATTATGACGAGTTACGTTCACTTCTCACTGGCAACAATCTACACATCATATCCATGGCCGAAACATGGTTGAAGCCCTCCATGCCGTCTAAAGCAGTTGAACTCCCGGATTATACTCTTTTTCGTAATGATCGCGTTGGAAAAGGCGGTGGTGGCGTAGGAGTATACGTACGCAACGACTTAAAATGTAAAGTACTTTCAATGAGTGAGTCCAACTATGACAGGAGGCCGGAATATCTCTTTGTTGAGATTAAAATAAATGTCACTAAGATTCTTATCGGCATCATCTATAGGCCACTTAAACTGGGTCACCTAGACGATCTGGATTCGGTAATATCGGAATACTCCACGGAATATGAACATATAATAATAGCAGGAGATTTCAATGCAAACTTTAATACAGATGCGCATGACACAGTCTACTTTAAGCGAATGTTCACCGAAAACAATCTCAAAATCCTACCTTTAGGCCCGACTAATACTACGAAAACTTCGTCAACATGGATTGATCTTATGGCTACGGCAAAAAGAGAAAAGGTTATTGCGCACGGACAGCTTCCAGTTCCTGGTATCTCTTCTCACGATTTACTGTACCTTGCCTATTCAGTTAAAGCTAAAAAATTCGAGCAGAAGTTTATAAGTCAACGAAATATCAGGGAAATAAACGACAATGAATTACTTAATGCAGCATTCTCACTTCCATGGGCCCATATTGAATTCACTGATTCAGTTGACGACAAAGTTGAGACTCTAAATTCACTGATGATTTATCTGCTTGACAAATTTGTTCCTGTAAAGATGATCCGAGTTTCGAAGCCACGAGCGCCCTGGTTTAATTCAGAAATAAAACAATCAATGGCAAAACGAGACTCAGCCTTTCGTTTTTTTAAGAAAACAATGACTCTCGATGCATTTCAAAGATACAAAAACTTGAGAAACAAGACGAAACAGCTTATAAGAAATTCGAAAATTAAATTCTTCCACTCAGTCACTAAATCTAACCACTCCTCGGGAAAATTGTGGAACAAACTTAAATCAATTGGTATAGGTAAAAGTAAAGACCTCATTCTCCCTCCTGACTTGTGTCTGAACTCCTTAAATGATAAGTTTTCCCAACCCCCGAACCTTATTCAAACCGAAATCAAAGATAAAACTCTGAAACTGTACGCCTCTAAAGACTCATACATATTAAATAGAGACCAAAAATTCGAATTTACCCCTATTACCCAAATACAAGTTGAATCGTGTTTCAAGAGAATCAAGTCTAAAGCACAAGGCTCTGATGGTATACCGCTAGATTTCTTAAAAAAGCTATTTCCGGTTATTATCCCATACATCACCAATATTTTCAACTCCTCCCTATCTCAGAATCACTTCCCAAGTCAATGGAAGCGAGCGTTTATCAGACCTATTCCAAAAAAGAATAATTCTCAAGGGGAAAAAGAATTCCGTCCAATATCCTTTCTTCCCATCCTGTCCAAAGTTCTCGAAAAACTTGTATATGAGCAGTTAACACATTTCTTAAAGTGCAACAATATTCTTGATAAATACCAGTCTGGTTTCCGACACGGTCACAGCACGTCTACCGCATTAGCTAAAATCACCGATGACTTGAGACGCTCCATGGATCAAAAAGAAGTTTCAGTACTCGTGTTGCTTGACTTCTCGAAAGCTTTTGATTCCTTAGACAAAGATATCCTTGCAGCAAAAATGAGAGGCATGGGTTTTTTTCCTACAGCAGTCCACTGGATAACATCATACTTATCAGGCCGGTATCAGCGAGTAATTACAAATGATTTATGCTCAAGGTGGATCAAAACAGCAAGAGGTGCACCTCAAGGCTCTATACTAGGACCTCTGCTATTTTCCCTGTACATTAATGATTGCCCTTCAGTGATTAACCATTCCAAATATCATCTTTATGCTGACGATCTCCAAGTATACCTAAATTCAAATGTTAAAAGCCTATGCAATGGAATATGTAATTTAAATAATGACCTAGAAAACATCAACAATTGGAGTAAATCCAATTTTCTAAGCATAAACCCTAGTAAGTCGCAGGCTATTATAATTGGATATCCGAAAATACTCAAGTCAATCGACAGGGATCAATTACCGCAACTACGCATTTCTCATTCTCCTATAAAGTACAGCGACGAAGTTATTAATCTAGGACTGGTCATTGATGAAAGTCTGTCTTGGTCATCTCATGTAACTAAGGTATGTAACGCAGTGAATAAGTCATTATTTCCTCTAATTCGTTTCAAACACTTTATTCCTCTCTCCTTAAAGAAGCAATTAGTTTCAACCTTAATATTTCCCCATTTTGACTATGCCGATGTTGCCTTTCAAGACATATCTCAGGCCCTGTCAACTTAACTTCAACGCTCCTTCAACGCCTGCATTAGGTTCATGTTTTATTTACATATATCAGATCATACTACCAATTATATTAACAATCTCAATTGGTTAAAACCTAGTTCACGACGCCGGCTGCATATCCTTGGTCTTCTCTATCAAATTTTACAAACAAATACACCAGCGTACCTAAGAGACGAGTTTCAAACACTTAGTAGAGTACACGACTCAAATACGAGGGGAAATAATAAACTCGTTATTCCTCACCACCGGACAGTCAGATTCAATAAATCATTCATTGTGACCGCATGTCGCGAGTGGAACAACATTGACTTACCGCTACGTAAATCATCATCACTCGCATCCTTCAAAAGGGCACTAGACGAAAAACTTCTCCGAGAACAACAACGAGACACATAAAACACCATGGGAACAGTGGGAAAGATTCAACACATCTCCTCCTGCCTCATCTAATATTCTTATTCTTTCCAGGTACTGGGTGATATTTTCTTGTATTTGTATACATCCATGTTTACAGTAGCTCTTTCTCAGTAGGTTTTCGCAGGTTTTTCACGCCCCCCTTCTTGTGTGGGCGTTTTCCTGCAGTGTGTTTTTTCCAATAAGGACGACAGTCAATATCCTTAGGTTTTTCCCACGTTTGCTCACATCTTTTTACACTTTACTAACTTATAATTTTGTTTGTGGAATGTAATTCCAAGAGCAACTTGACAATGTATTTAACTGCAATAATTTTATGTTTGACGAGGGGTTAGATGGAAGATGTGACTTTCTAGTCCCAATCTCGCCCAATAAAGACGTTTTATTATTATTATCTTCCCTCGCCCTCCCCCGCTTTCTCCTGCCCCTCTCGGGGTAACGGAACCGTACTAATCCTCCTTCCCTACGCCTCGTGCCCTCATTGGCCCGCGGGACCACGTGGACCGGCCCTGGATCCGTATATAAGGAGAGCCCCTGACAGGATCCGAAAAGCAACACGCTCCATTGTTAAATGTAGTTATTCTTTGTTTCCCATGCTGATAGTGCAGACCACCTTCTTATTAGAATCATTGGTTGCTGGATGTTCATAGGCATTATAGTACAAAGCTAATGTTACGACATTATGACTTACAGGCAAGAGGACAAGGGAGGACACCGCAGCATCCCTAATGGAGGCCCTCAAAGACAGCAGGGAGGAGAGGCGGCGCATGCAGGAAGAGTTGCTGGCCCGACAGGACAGATTCCTGGACCTCTTACAAAAATTGGTGGAGAAGTAAATGCTCCGTGTTTTATGTCGTCCGTGGTGATATATGTTTTGTCTGTGGTTTTTTTTGTCAATAAATGTCTGATTTGAGAGCAATGTATTCTTTAATCTTTCCAATCTTTCTCTATGAAGATTATATCCCATGTTAAATGATGTGGGGTTTATGGTACTCCCTCTAATCTTTAAGTTGACATTTGGTTTTATTTTAGTCATTTGCTTAAGGGCAGGCTGGCACGGATTGCAATTATGCTTAAGGCTTGCTGTTAATACGATGGGTTCAAGTCTAGTGCTGCATTAGAGAAGTATCATGCGTGTGCAATTGAACAATACAAATCTGCTGAAGAATTGGGCTGGTAAATACGAAAAGACGTAAAAGGACTATTGGTGGCTAAAATAAAATTAGACTTCTGACTTTGAATTGGACATACGTTCTTCAGAAACACAACTATCACCATGAGTCGGAATAATGTGCTCCTAGAACAAAGCCTTTAGTCTGCTGGTGCTCGCTCGAGCTGCGAATCTAGAGTAAGACCCCGGAATCGGTATGACAGCAAAACAAGGAATGCCATTTTTTTTAATGGAGGTGGTTCACACTGGCTTTCGTGCATTTCCATTTATCCAAGAGTGTATCACTCGCTTTGCTGCAGCCAATGTTAATCATGAAAATATACCCATCCAACATATCTCCAGTGTCCTTGTCAGCTCGTATACTGGCATGACAATGATTAATATGGTGATTGCTAGCCACAGGCTGTACCTAGTCCCTCTGGAAAAATTTCTGAAGGGTTTAATTTCTATCTGATTGCAGTGAAATGCATTCAAATGCTCAGCAGTTACGAGGGTTAGCTATTTATCTCCTTCTACCGAGTCCATTGCTAAAAAAAAGCAAAACTGTGACTCATAGGCTATAGCTAAGGCATGTACAATTCATTTGCACAACTGTCTTGACATCTCTACACATGGGAAAGGTTTCGTTTCCTCTCCACCCTTTTAGTCGCCTTTTACGACAAGCAGGGATACTTTGGGAGTATTCTTTAACCCCCATCCCACAGGGGTTTATATTCCAGAAATTCGAACGTCGATGTATCAATACTCTGCAATGGCAGCAGGGATCGATGGGTCGGAACGGACAGTGTGAGGCAGTCAGGCATTGAACTTGTGTTTGGATTAGCGTGCTGGCATATCTGAAGATATATGTGTAATCTTGTGTGCGGTGTTTGCCCCAATAAATGGAGTTTGTTCCCTGAACTCGTCTCAGTTATTCGATAGAACATGAGGTTAATGGGCCAGAGCTCCCAGGTGCTATTTCTATGAATAAGTTCAAATGACAGAGCATAACAATTCGCAGTCTCACATGCATATGAAAAATTATATATAGTTAATAATACCAAATATACTGGCATGACGATGATTTATATGGTGATTCCTAGCGACAGGCTGTACCTGGCCCCTCTGGAATAATTTCTTTAAGGGTTTAATTTCTATCTGATTGCGGTCAAATGCATTCAAATGCTCAGCAGTTAGGAGAGTTAACTATTTATCTCCTTCTAACGAGTCCTTTGCTAAAAAAAGCAAAACTGTGACTCATAGCTATAGCTAAGGCATCTACAATTCATTTGCACAACTGTCTTGACATCTCTACACATGGGAAAGGTTTCGTTTCCTCTCCACCCTTTTAGTCGCCTCTTACGACAAGCAGGGATACTTTGGGAGTATTCTTTAACCCCCATCCTGCAGGGTTTTATATTCCAGAAATTGAGGTTTTTGGGCCAGAGCTCCCAAGTGCTATTTCTGTGAATAAGTTCAAATGACAAAGCATAACAATTCTCAGTCTCACATGTATATGAAAAATTACGTATGGTTAATATTACCAAAAAATGCAACTAAAATTATCCCATGGAAGTAATCAATTTATGTTTTTCCTTTGAAATGGCCTCAATTCTGAATGTACACAGAGGTGACACATTTGAAATGAGAAGTTCTACAAATATGCATTAGCCTGCTAAATATCAGGCAAACAATTACTATCTATTGATTCTCTAGAGATCATCAAAACAGACAATTACAATAGGAAAGACTGATACTGCCTACTAGGCCTGTGGCAGAGTATTTGGCAGGAAGACACGGACCAATCACAACACTTGGAGGGAGAATGAACATGTATATAATTCCACGAAATTGGTGTCCAGGCACTTCGACCTGAAGACGCTCGGGGGATACCAGGCAAAACTGTAGTCCAATTTCAACAATGAACGCAGAGGGAACCAGAAAAATGGACAAGCCTACATGATCAGGCGTTCCATTACGGCACGGAGGATATTCTTTTGATCCCACGCTATACTATCTAGAACTGAAAGAGGAGACAAAATATAAGAGAACACTGCTGAACTGATGGGTACAAAAATTCCTTCTGTCCACTCACCATTAGTGATTATAACTAAAACAGTATGACACTAACTTAAGACATATTCTTAACATACAATTCACCCCTGTCTTCTCCCTTTCCCTATTCCCCTATCCATGGCTGGTGTCCAAACACTCCCTGCCACATGGCTCTGCAGTAGCTCACAAGGTAGAATGTGGATGCAGAATACTACCTATGTCAATTAACTGACGCAAAAAAAGTGGCAAATCAGCAAACCCAACATCCATACGAACTTCAAACCACCATAAACCAGTAACTCTTCATAGCAAATTTCTCCAAATCTCCAAAGGTCATGAAGACAAAATTCTTTAGCATGAAATATTTCCTGGCTCATACTAGACCTATGTGTTGCACCTTTTAGGGATTAAATAAGGCAATTGTCACACAAAGTATCAAAAGGATGTTTAAAAAATTTAATGATTACATTTAACATAAATAATTATCTCCTACAACACAACATGAACTGTGAAATGCTGTCACCATATTCATTTGGCTTGATGTCTACTAAACTATTGCTGTCAAGCCACTTGAAATCCTTATTGCGATCAGGAACAAGCTGCACTTGACCTGACATATAGGTTGCCTTGAAGAAAAATACCTGTGAAAAGAAAAAGATATCATGTATTCCACTGTTGTGTAATAAATTAATGCAAAAAATTGCAGCTTCTCCACCAAAGATTACAACTCTTCTATAATAAGCACTTCAGAATATATGTTTTGAAAGACTGGATGAAAAAAAGTGACTATTGCCAATTACTAAATTAGTTTGTTTTAGACAGAGCCCAAAGATAGAGTGCAGTACCTTGAAAAGGTGTTACCGAAGTTACTGACACAGTCATTAGTTTTGATGTAAGCCACAGTTGAGCCCATATACCACAAAGAATATATATAAAGGGCAATGGCCTGCCACGATGGAAACGTCAGTTCCGGATAAGTCACCGAAGTTAAGCATTGTTGGGCTATGCGAGTTTGAGGGGTGATCCTCCAATTTGTCCAAGTGCTGTTGTCCCTGTCTACACGTGGCAGACAGTATGTGCAAAATGACCTTAGCCGTCGAAGCACGTTAAACAAAATTACTAATAACTAATATGTTTAAAAAAATTACAGGGTGTAACAACTGAGGAGCGGTGAAACTATTAAATATTGATTTACTGAGCAGCATTCAATTATGAATAGAAAAGGTAGGGAATGTACCCATCAGATGGTTGAGCATTTTTTCATCTTACAGATACCCACATTATATTGCACATAAAACAGGTGCAAATTATTTCAGTAGAAAGATAAAACTATAGGCTTTCCAGGCAATACCAGCTGCCTTACTAGACCTAACCTCATGCACCAATGACGCAGCCAAAATGAGCAGTAACAACCCAGTATACAAAGTGCATGGTATATTTACCTTTTAAGTTTCATTATTGAGTAGTACATATGTGCATACATGATGTGCAATTCATCCCTGGTTAACAACCACCAAGAGAATATGTATTATATTTCCCATGAACTTACTGATTTTTTGGAAAAAATTGAGGTGGCACAGAATGTTAAGTCCAACACAAAGCTGAAAACCTAAGGCCAAAGTAAAACCTAGTTTCTGAGATAAAAATTTGTAGAGTAGTGTAAATTTTCATGCTGCAAGAAACGGCAGGGAAGGGGGCATGTGCCCCTCTAATGTCTCAACTGCCGTCGAGAGCCAGGAGCCTTCCCCACCCCATGGCATGCTCTGCAGAATCCCAAAGAAGTGCATGAAGAACGATCACAGAAGTACACAGGTCATGGAGCAAAGATCTACAAGTTTTTCCAGCAAGTGTGATATTTGCTATGCTTATTGAAATATTGCTTGGTACCAGGTTGCCAAAGTATGATATTTACAGCTCTGAATAGATTATTTATTTGTTTATCAAACAAGAGGAAAATGTGGTTTAACACATTGAATGCGGGTTGTGAATTTAAGGGAGACACTAGAAACGGAACCCATTTTTTAAAGGGCCTAAAATTAAAGGACAACGTCTATTGACGTGGTCCCGTAGATCGGCATAGACGATACCACGTCAATAGACATACTCCTCACTGAATGTGTTAAGGCTGTAAGAAGAGATGCCACAGACATTTCAGGAAAAACTGTGGGATTTGCATGTGAGGATCACTTCATTTTAAGTTAAAAAGTTAAGCGACACTTTCCTTATTAGTAGTGCAAGTATTGTATAATGTGCATAGAATGTTTTCCCTTTAACCTGGCACAAAGAAATTGCACATAATCCGAAACATGGGCCGTAAAAACCCAAATGGGATTAGTCGGCTGAATGATCAAAATTAACCAATAGGTAGCACTCATTTTTGTTTGTAAACAAATTAAATGTATAAAACTGAAAATATGTGGTATATTTTGTTCAATACAAATGGGTAGGTGGCTGATGAAAATATTTAGTCTTCAAATGTTTACAGTTGTGAAAAAACACATCAAAGGCCTGTGTAGTTCAATGATTGAGACTGTGGCTGGCAAATGTAATGTCAAAAACATTTACACATTTATTTCTCCTGATTAAGTTTGATTTTTATACTGAATTATTTTAAATTTACACTTCCTGAGTTAACTTCCTGAGCTGATCTAGTGCTAATTAAAAAAAAATAATTTCTATGCTTTTATTATTATATACAGTTATTCCCATGAATATCTGTATATAATGCTCCGAATGAAATATAATGCTTTATTGCTTATTCTCTGGCTGTAAGGTGCAAGAAACTTCATTAAAATTCTTTACTACATACGCACAGATATTATGACCATGTCCGACGGGCAGAGCGATGCCAGCGGCATGAAGCGACGGCACAAAACTATCGGTTGCAGAAAAAGTAAAAGTTTATCCTCACCAGCCTCCTGAAACCACAATGTGGATGAAACAGACTAAACTGCTCCATTGAAATTAACCTTAATTTCTTAACTCCCGATGCGACGATAGCAGATAAAACGATGAAACAACTGATTGTCAATCACATTAATCAATCGGCCGCAGCAAGGAGTGTTTCGTCATGAAAATGTTTCGTAGTTTTCATTTTAATTTTGGTATGCTCAAATTTTCCACATTATATTAACAAATATATTTTTTCCAAAAATGATTATTTGTGAATTAAAGCTTTTGGGGTGTCCAAACGGGCGAAAGGTTCCATGTTTTCCGGCGTTTTGATGTCCGACACGGCCCTCGTCGTCAGGGGCATCAACAGATTCGCCGGAAAAAGTACTATCTTTCAGCAATTTACAAAGTTAGAACCAGATATTTACTATCATTTTTATGCATAGAAACAGTAAGAGAACGATAGTATATATAAGTATCGCTAACTGGATTGAAAATGCCTTGCACAAAAAAAGACTACGCTTCACTTCATAGCTTGAATCATATCTGGCAGATTACGAGTTGATGTAGTTCAAATTTCTGTTACCAGTGGCGCTGTACACTATTCCCACCACATTCAAATTCTTCCTTAAAGCAGGTCCTATTGCTGCTTTCTTTCGTATTTTTCCGCATATATGCACAAGACAAAGTAAAAAAATATTTTACAAAGGATGATATGCATGAGTAATAGACTTAAGAAGTGAATTTTATTTTTTGAAAGAGCGTATTGTGGTGCAAATTGCACTTAAAAATGTTAAGCCTAAATTTGGAGTTCTGCATACGTTGGGAACATAGGAAATTGAATGGGACTTCGCAAAAGTGGTGCAAAATGTGGGAAAACGTAATTTCCGATAGCACATATACGAGGTTTCACCGTATTTCCGTGGGTTCTATGCATGCGCCTTGATTAGTTGGATGTTAACATGGTGCGAAATTCGTATTTTTTTAAACTTGCTGTTTTTTGACTGTAGCTTCTAAACTAGAAGTCTGATCTCAAAACTGTGGTCGGTTTTAATAGATCTCATCGAGGCCTAAAACCTTATGCCTATCCTTACTCTCTATCACTTATAGTTAGGGATACGAAAATTTCGCGATCGTGAATTTTGCGAATTTAGACAAAAATGTCCTAGGAGTGGTAATTAGTTACAACATACTCCATACTGACTGGGGAAATGACTTTTGAACTCACAAAATGTCGCGAATAGTGCCTCAAAACGCGAATTTTCATTTTTTTATGAGAAAATGGTTGGAAGTACATTTCAAACGCAAGAAAAATATAAAAATTGCAAGCAAATGTTCTCAATTCGATTTAAACGAACTCGCGTGCAAACATTCCTGAGGTATTCGGAATTTTGCAGTTCATTGTAGCATAACTGGTGTTACGATAACAATGGTGGGAGGATGACATCGGGTGCTTTCGATTTACGGCGATAACCGGCAATATACAGCTCGTCACGCCGCAGTGCTTTCTATTTACAATTAGTGGAATAACCACCTATCGGCATCTATAATCGGTGGCTCTCCGCTCCGAGGTGAGTCGAACAAAGGAAAAGCAATATGCACATTTATTCTAAGTAATCTGCTAATCCATTTGAATGATTTACGAAGTGAGAAGCCGGTCCCTAGGAGTGACTGACCCCCTGTTTTACGAAGTATTTGAAATTGTTTTGTCGCAATGTTTTGAGGTCAATGCATCACTCGGCACGGTGTAAACATTCGGCACTATGAGAACATTGAAATATTACCTTCCTTTTAATCTCATTTATCTTTATGAAGTGCACTACTGAAACTGGATTGGGATTGTTGAGGTTTCGATTGCTTGAAAGATAACCGCCAATTTACAAACCCTCTGATTTACAAAGCTCATATTTTTGGGTCCCTTCAACTTCATAAAATAGAGGTTCTACTGTATGTCATGGAGGAAAATTAGGCAAGGAGAGACAGTTCTGTTGTGCCCCAACGAGAGTGGAACTGACAAGCTAATGTCACTTGTGATAGGGAAATCAAAACACCCGAGATGTTTCAAGAACATTAAAACCTTTCCCTGTCAATACATCGCCAACCTTGCCGCATGGATGATAGCATCAATTTTTGAAACCTTTCTGCGTGGGTTGAATGCCAAACTGGGAGGAAATAACAGAAAAATTTTACTTTTTGTCGACCACTGTGCTGCTCATCCCATCGATACAAGCTACCTAAGAAACATCCGGGTTGAATTCTTCCCAGCTAACACAACGAGTCACCTTCAGCCACTTGACCAAGGCATCATCCGATATTTCAAGCACAAATATAGAAGACTGCAGGTACAAAAGAGGCTGGCTACCTTACAAAGAGCTGAGCAGAAGACACGTTATGCATGTGATGCACTTCGTCAAATACGCATGGGATTCCATGAACAGAAAAAAAACAGCACCAGTTGATTTTAGGCAGCAGTATTTAGTCATATGAAACCTAGCAATACGGATGACACGACACAAGAGGCAGAACTGACTCATTTTCCTCTAGAGCAGCGGTTCCCAAACTGGGGGTCGCGACCCCCAGGGGGGTCGCGGGTCGTTCAGAAAGGGGTCGCAAGATGAGGATTGTAATTACTTTAAAAACAATATCATTTGAATGTACACATTGTTTGTTATATTTAGGGGGTCGCGGCTAAAATGTATGGGCTAAAATGGGTCGCGGAAAGAAAAAGTTTGGGAACCGCTGCTCTAGAGGAGTGGCGTCAGATTGCAGGAGAGGTATATTTTGACGAGTACTGCAAGTGCGACGATGATCTTGATGTTTGCCAGACTATGTCGATTGATGAGATTCACGAGCAGGAGTTGGTAGAAATAGACGATGAAGATGATGCCGAGCAAGGAACTGAGTCTGATTCATCTCCTACGTCTCCAACTCTGACCAAAACACTCGAGGCTATGGAGTACATGCGCCGTTATTTGAAGAGTGTTGAGGGAGCAGACGACGCTTTGACTCTCCACGCGAAGCTTGATGCGAGAATATTGGAGCTCGAAACAAAAAAATAAAAAGCAGAGTACCTTGGACCATTTTTTAAGTGAATATAAAACCATTGAATTTTAAAAATCTGTACGCAATAAAACATGTCAATTTAACAGTTATAAATCGATATATCGATCGATCTTACAATCGATCTAATGGTATTATGCGAAGATGGATGTTGCAGAAATTTAGGTAAATACAATCATAGTACAATGTTTCAGAATTTTTTGACCAGTTTTAAAACAACTAATTAACATTATATTTGGGGGTATTTGACCTTAGAAAGGCTATATGACTTGGCAAAACATCTCTTTTTATCAATGAATCAAGGTGAAGCGATGTCGTTTTCATGTATTTATAGTTCTGGGAAAGCTATGAAACGTAGCGATCATTCAGTTTGCATTAGATTGGCAAATTAGCACTTATTTTGTTAATTTTAAACTTGAAAATAGTTAAGGAAGGCGTGAATATGAGAACTTACGCAAGTAATGGTAATTATTTTGACTTCTCCTCTGATTGGAATTTCCTGAATTACAATATTTACTTTCCTGGTTAGCACGTCTTCCTGGTTTGCACGTTCAATTTTTGTGTCCCCTTCAAAAACGTCCTAACCAGGTTCCACTGTATACATAATTTATTTTTGGTGGAATATAGTCCTATTGGCTTGCAAGTAAGAATATTGAAAGAAAAACATTTTTTGAACACCCTGCTAAATTGTTAAAAATATTTGTTTTAAATAAAATTGTTAAAAAAAACTAATTTAGCACGACAGGGACATTAAAATGGGGGCATTAAAAAAAAATCTTTAGAAGCGCTCCTCCTTAACCGCTCCCTGACGCAACCGAGTATACTCGGGCACCAAATACGTGCAAATTCTGACGCGCCTGAGTATACTCAGGCAAGTTCGAAAATTTCGTCCCTTTCTTATCATGCCCGAATATTCTCGCCAGCTGCTAGTAGCTCGTTTTTCTGCTGTCAGAGGAACAGGTTAGGGCCGTAGCTCTCACTAGCCGAGCGGCGCTCTCTTCAAATGTTGATTTCTGATGCTAAAACAATGGTCATTTTTTTGTAATAATGGGGAACATGCATGGAATTTGTTTCTCCCGTTACTGTATCCCACAATATAGAGAATTTTCTCACGAATCCGAATATGTAAGCCAAAGCTGTCTCCGTCAATTACAAATGCTATAAAATGATAATTAAAAGTTAGCAAAAATCGACGAAAGTCACGTGACTCGAAACGCTTTCTCATTGGCTTGACGTCACCGAACGGTACTGAAGTCCTCGCAGCTGCAGAGATAGGCGCCTCGTTGAAGTTATCCGAGCAAATTCGCTATTAAAATTATCCTGGTAATTTCTCGATAGAAGAAATGACTGAAGTGGGATTCAAGAAGGCACAGTCGGATAATTTACCGATGATTGACTCACTCATGGTGGCCGCCTTCCTGAATAACAGCGATTGTTTCTTTGCTGCCGAGATGCGTGGAGTAAAAGCAAGCAAACTATTATATGCATAAGAAAAACTTTAAGTTTTAATATATAAATATATAAATTTATAAATGTTTATTTTTAGAATATAATAAACTATCCACCGACTGCGGTAAATTATCATCTGCACATAATTTTATTAATACCTAACTTTTCATGCGACGCATTATGCGGTTCTCTTATATCAGCTTATTTGTAGTATCAGCAGCTTTCAAGTATGATAAATGTCTAAATAATTCTAAATTATCGCAAAGGCTTCAGTCGCCAAAAATACGAGTCGGCATGTTAAGTTTTGCATTAATATGTAGCAAATTCAATGTGTCTCATAATCTGAATCTATTGATTTTCAAATTTCCTTATTACTGAAACTTAACCCATGCAGTCGTAATGTTTCCCCCTCTATTGAATAGATATAAATCTTTATTCGTATTACCTACATTTTTATTGAAGACTATATTAGGGAAGTCCATGGCAAAGCAGTATATTTGCTGTATTGTAGATTTCGGCTTTCAGTCTGTAGTTATTAAAGTATGAAACGGATTTCCAATGTTAGGAATTCCTCTAGTAGCTATTGAAATGGCGTAAATTTTGATGTCTTTTTCGTTTTGCTACCCCAAAGTTCGGATTTTTCGTCCGCTGGGACGCGAAAGCCTGTGGTTAGTCGTCAATTACTCCTAAACGGTTAGTATCTGTCCTTTTTCGACTATTTCATTGTGTAGCCATTAAAATTTCCTAAAGATTAATACCTGTCGCTTCTTCATAGACCTCACTATAACCATAAAACAATCATCTGAAATAGAGAATTATGATAGGCAGATATAAGAAAGGCAGAATATAAGCCAAATTTTCCACACTTTCCCACAAGGAATTGGTGGCCTAGGGGTAAGGATGTGGGTTTTTGAGTGGTAGGTCGGGAGTAGGGATCCATTATGGGGAAATTATTTTTCTTCTTTTTTTCATAGCAAGTTTCACTATCATCTTTCGAAATTTTAGGTCCATCATCGCAATACCTTTTTAATTTTTTTTTTGCTTTATTTTACTCCCTAAATTTTCATGATTGACGGCGATTGCCCAACTCCGAAGACCCGGTTTCTCGGCGAAACCTTCTAAACTAACATTCTCACCTCCAATCTGTTGACGGCGTTTTATAGATCTCATCGAGGCCTACAACCTTACGCCTACCATAACTCTCTACCAGTTATAGTTTGCAAACTAATGGTTAAAACGTGTAACAGACAAATCATTAACTAATAGTGAGATATAATAGGTATTACATGAGTTATCTAACGATTTTCAAAGCCATAAATGTTACTGCTTGCATATAAATAACGTTCAAAGCTTGGAAATTTACTTTCCTTGTGACGTTAGAGACGTAAGTTGTATTAAATATATTTAGGTAGGTTTACATTCAGCTTACATTCTTCCCTTTTCAATTCATATAAGGTTTATTCCCTTTCATTCTACTAATGGATATATATGAATGAATTGAAAAAGGGAAGTATGCAAGGTCCATGTAAACGTACCTTAGGCGGTAGAATACTTAAATTATAATACTTTTGTTGAAATCAAGTCATAACTTTTTATATACATAACCGTTCATAAATAATATTTTTCCTTTATAATGTGATAGTTTTTCACTTTCTAACTTATAGTGCGTGGCAATAACATAATTTGGCTTAATTATAACATTTTTTACCTCACAAAAATAAGGTTTGCAATACGTGGTAACGGCACATACGTTGAAATGATCCTCGCAGCAATAAGCTGTCGACAATTTAGAGAGAGAATTTCCGTCTCTTCCGCAGGCTATCAACCATTTTCTCCTCTTCTTCGAGTCTTTCGGGACGTAAATAAAAACCTTTTCCGGCGTGGAAGTTGAGGTATTTGAGCAACAAGGCACGATGCAGGATTTATATACCTTTCCCGGTTTTTTCTCGTTTAGATACATTCTGCTCAAATGAAATGATCAAGTAAGATTAGTGAATATCAGTAAATATGTAATAAAAGCAATAATTTACGCCAATGCTCGTTCCATGAATAACATCCGCCTACTTTCTCGTCTGAAGGTAAACAACAATCACTAGCGTTACCGTTCCGTGACGTCACGCGTCCATTCCCCGATGACGTAGTGTTTTCAAGCTGGCGAGAAAGAATTATTTTTAAAGACTAATATCTCAGTAAAAAACCGCTTGCCATCGGTGAAATTTTCGCTAGATCCATTTTAGATAGTGTCCTTCGGATATAAGTGGTTATAAAAAATAGTGCATGTTCCCCATTCTAGCAATTCGAGGGTCATATTTTTTTTCTCACTAAAAAGTTATCCTCTTATGGAATTGCATTCACCATTATTGTCATTGGTAACCATCGATTTATTAACTCCATGCATGGAGTTTCTTATGCGATCTTTTCACGAAATTCATAACTTCAATTTTTGTCATTTATCGATAATTTTTGCAAATTTATGATGCAAAACTATCATTTTGCATGATGAAAAACTTTCTAAAATGTAAATAATTTTTAAATTAGGTATTTTCATTTATATTTCCTCATTCACTCTTCGTGAGCATCCAATTACTTTTTTCTTCAACAGTTTAGCGGTAATTATAAAAATTGCAATTTCAATTTTACGCTAATTTTCACTGCTACGATGAGTTCCACAGTAATTGGAATAACATATTTCTCTAGCAACAGAACATGAATCTTTCCTTGCCTTATTTGTTACAATATATGCTTGTTACTATATATATTTGTTACTACATATATTTGTTACCATATATATATATTTGTTACAATATATATTTGTTACTATATATACTATCTAATTCTATATTATTCATCCGCATATTTTTCTTCCGGTAATTTTTATATATGTTGGAAATGTCCATTGAACAGTTCTCTTTAGATAAAATGGCGTAAGCGTAAATGTTTAGATGTGTTGCGAATGTTATTTTATCAGCCCCTTTCATTTTTCTACTTCGAATACTGGCGGAAGTGGCGAAACATATTTACAAAAACAGCTATAGGATGAAGACGTCTAAAGGTCGTACGTTCTCAATAGAAACCAGCACAAGTGCCCTGTGTTTGTGCTACCCTAGCCCACATAAGTATGAGAAAAAAGGAAGGATAGAGATAAATCCCAAACATGTGTAATACCTTCTATTTTCATGTTTGACATTTTTCTGAGGTCAGAAAACACCCG
This sequence comes from Pyrrhosoma nymphula, assembly GCA_963573305.1. Lineage (NCBI taxonomy): Eukaryota > Metazoa > Arthropoda > Insecta > Odonata > Coenagrionidae > Pyrrhosoma > Pyrrhosoma nymphula. The sequence goes on along the minus strand of OY754329.1, from coordinate 150,909,518 downwards.
CTCGAGATCCGATGGCCCACTAAGACACCTGGCGCCTTGTTTCATGTCGTGCTAATCTGCTACCCTTTGCTCCCCGGGCTACTTTCCCACCAGCCAACCCTTTACTAATGGGTTTTTCCCAATATCAATTTACCGTTAGTTGGAAAATCTATGCTGCTGAGGTACAGACACGTGTTTACCTATTTTCCAAGAAATGGTAGGAACAGAAAAAAAAATTTTTTGATGAGCATGGGATGGTCTTTTCACACTAGGGGCGAGGTCCTTTGCATATCGTGATTGTTTCCACGAGTAGATACTTTGTCGGAAGGACGATGGTGACAGCCTTTCGTTGAGTTTCAGAGCATACGCATCCTTGACTTTCAGAGCACATGCACTTTTTCGCTGAAATTCCACCGATACTAACTTTCCATTTTTAGTTCAAACATTTTCGTTCTAATACAAGCGGTGTAGTAGGAGTGAATTCTACAGCAAATTCTTTGTTTTCGCTCGGTAACATTTGGCAATCAGCAATGGATTCCGGAGCAGAATCAGTGTTGACCAGCAGTGATTCCGAGGTTATGGACATTGAAGTTCCTGGCTCCTAGTCTAATCACTGCGCCAGAAACACTTTGCGTGAAAAAGCGGGGCCACGCAGTGCTAGCGTAAATCAGTGGCGAGCTGTGACAAGCTCAGAAATTCGTGTTTTTTGCCCTTGTAATGCTACAGAGCAGAGTGCAGAAGCCAGATACTGAGTTTTATTGGTCAACGACACCTATACTCTCCTCTCTTTTTTTTTGGACACAATGTCTTACCGATGATTCGTAAAAATAAGGTAACATTTACATTTTGCCTATAATAACGATTTTCATCCCCAAACACACCACAATGCCAAACTAAATAAAATATGGCCGATTTGCCAGAGGCTGGAGGAAAAGTTCAAGGCACTCCATACACCAGGGATGGACGTTACCATCGAAAAGAGCCTACTCTTGAACAAGGGAAGATTGGGGTGGCGGCAGTTCATGCCTATGAAAAGAGCTTCATTTGGCAAGTATTTTTTCTTTGTGAATCGAGAACTGGATACGTGTGGTCAACGACAATTTACACGGGAAAGGGGACTGTGTTGGATAAAGACTTTGCCCCAGAAATTATTGAATAAATCATTAGTTATTTGGAATAAAAAATAAAGGAAAACATTTTCGGATTTGCCTCCCTTTAATGCTTCTGAATCTGAAATAAAAAATATGACTTTTTTTGACCGGTTTTGTAAAAAAAAAACCGCCAGGGAAGCGGTTAAAGGGGTTAACACTTTACTTTATACACCACATTGATCTTAACAGAAATTGAAAGCATTACCCTTCAAATTTAAAACTCTGAGCCATCCTAATACAGAGGCCTTGAAATTCTGAGGTGTCTCAGGAATTGAAATTTCGATTAATGAAATTTCGATGGACAAAAATATATTCAGGGCATGAAATTTAAAGAACAGCAATGTAAATCTCACATTAACTTTTGGAAAAGGCTATAACATAGCTCAACTTGTAGCTATTCATTCATGGAGTAAGAGTGATGTTTTAATAAGTATATCATCCACCACATGGTGTAAACTCGGAAGTTCCACAACAAGGAAGGCTTAATCCAAACAAAACAAAATGATATATTACCTTTGCACCTACAGTCCCTTTAGCCCTGATTTCCTTTGGATATTTGTACTTGTAGAAGCCCCACGGAGCACGTCCCAGCATCCTCACCTTCAGCTGGTGACCGCAATTCTCCTCGAGGGCCCTCATTGCTGTCTGCAATTTAACAATTGATCATGTGAAAACCAAGACATAAGCATAATACAAAAAATGGAACATTTCCTTCCCTTGAGCACCCTCTAATATAGGCACTATATCACCACATTTGGGATATAATTAATAGAAATGGAAGGAGCCCTTAATTGATCCAAAATTACCTTCTTAGCTCCAAATATCTTGGAAACTTAACAGTGGAAGCTGATAATATCAGTGTGAATCAGGGGGATCAACCTCATATTTCAATGATTAAATACAAATTTATTAAATACAAAATAAAAATAAATAAACATGAGTTACTACTTAGAATTTTCTGAGGCTAAATTGAAGAGAAACAACTCTACAAAATGTTTCCATTACTACAGAATTTCATCGCATGATGACACTATTAGGTACAGTCTAATCTGCTTCGACCATCTTTGATGCAGTGGCAAGGTAAAAGACCATCATTTTAAGCAATGCCAACCAACTTACAGATCAAATATACATTGGGTAAACTAGTACCATTACTTATATTGAAGAGCAAGGGAAAGGTTTAGTGAAGTAGAGTTATGATGTTACTACATAAATATAGAAATTCACCTTGAATGAAAGTCATTAGTACACTTCATGCATGGATAATAGTCACGTGTTCACTCTTATTTTGGTTGCACACATGATAAGATAACAAATGCATGGGACACAGGAAGGAGACTCGCTTATAAGCCTAAGATTTTAAAAATGTTTTTTAATTCAATAATGTTATTTTAACACTTTCCACTCCACGACTCCTATATGCCCCTTAATCTAGTCTACTGGGCATTTTCAGCTACATTTTAATGCCCGGCAATGACTCTGTGGTAACAAGGTAAAGAACTCGCAAGGAAGTGGTATATGACTGGTGATACCACTGACTTAGAATCTCTTGAACAAAATATAACTACAAAGTATCCTGGAAACGGGTGTATACTGGAACACTCACAAAATAGACCGCACCAGTGACACAATGTAAGAATGAGCGGCACTTGGTCTTTGTGCACTCGGGAATATTTGCCTTCCTGAGCACTTCTCAGGCATAGTGTGAAAGTGTTAAACGGAGTTCATGAGGTTTGTTAACTGAAACAGGGTTTTTTCTCCACACCTTTAATGTTCACATAGCTGTCAGAAAATCACTTTACTTTCATTAGAGAAAAATAATGAACCAATTTGTAGCAGAACTAAAGCAAGGAAATTAAAATTAGCATTTACAGGCAGTCCTCGACTTTCGTACAATTCACAATTTTGTATGCTCCAAATTGATACCTTTCACTTGGTTTTCGGATGATAAATTTGGACTTTCAGACATTTGTCGAACAATATTTTTGAATTTCCCACGATGATGCCTAGCGCATGCCAGCATTCAACTGTTTCATATGGTATTCTTGCTAGTATACGCATATGTGACTGTGGGCAGTGTTGACTTAGAACAAGGTATAATTTGTTTATTTAATGAATTTAATTACTATCGTATAATAAGAATGAGTGGACAACGTAAAAATGATGAGACTGAGACCAACGAAAATAAGCTTAGGTCGCATAAACTTAATACTGTAGAGCAAAATTTGGCATTTATTAGACGTGCTGAACTGAGAGAATCTTTTGGTGCAATCAACGATCATTGAACTTAAGCTGTTCAACAGAGTTCAGTAGTAAAGAGGAAGGATAAAATTAAAGACCATGTATGAAATGTTAGGAATATTCCACCAACAATTGTCAGTAAGCAGCGAGGTGTAGTGATGGAGGAGTAGGAAAAATTGCTGAAATTGTGGATTGAAGATCAACATAAAAAAAAACATTCCTCTGAGTCTAGCATTAATTCAAGTTAAGGCTTGCAGTTTGTAAGAAAATTGGAAGCAACAAATGGGAGAAGATGATGCTGATACTCCTTAATTTCAGGCCAGTAAAGGCTGGTTTGACCGGTTCAAAAAAGTTTACACACAATACTAAACTGACAAGAGAATCTGCTAGTGCAGACAAAGAAGCCACAAAAGAATTTGTTAAATTTTTTTCTGAAATTATTGAAGAAGAAGGTTATTCTGCTTGTCAAATTTTTAACGTAGACAAAACGGGCTTATTTAGGAAGAAGATGCCTGCTAGAACATATTTGGCATAAGAAGAAAAGGTTACTCTCGAGCATAAGACATTAAAAGACAGGCTCACATTGCTTCTTGGTGAAAATGCAGCAGAATACTTGAAGTTGAAAAAGATGGTTGTCTATCACTCAGTAAACCCAAGAGCACTGAAGGGGAAGAACAAGGGATATCTGCCAGTCATTTGGAGATCAAATTCAAATGCCTGGGTGACTGGAGCGATTTTTCAAGATTGGTTTAGTAGTCATTTTGTACCAATGGTTGGACAGAACTGTCAAAAGAATAATTTAACTTTCAAGGTACTGTTAATTTTGGATAATGCTCCTGGGCATCCAAAATCACTACAAGACCTTTACCCTGAAATTAAAATTATGTTCTTGCCACCAAATACTACGTGCAAAATTCAGCCTATGGATCAGAAAGTTATAGCCACCTTCAAGCGGTACTGCATGAAGAGAACCATCAACCAGGCTATTTGGGCAACTGAAAAGGAAGGCGGCCCCACCTTGAAAGAATTCTGGAAAGGTTACAATATCTAGAATGCAATAAACAACATTGGAAACTCTTGGGCTGAGATAAAGGCTCGTCTACAATGAATGGCTGCTTGCTGGAAAAAGTTGTGCCCAGAGTTCGTACCAAATTTTAAAGACTTTGAGGAGACCCCTACAGTAACCACTGATGAGGTTGTTCAGCTAATGAATCAACTGGATTTAGAAGTCAGCACTGACGATGTGGATGAAATGATTGATTCACATTCACAGCCAATGTCAAATGAAGACCTTATTGCTATTCGAGAGGAGGCAAGTAAGGAACTATCTGATGATGATGGACAGAGTCAGTTCACTCAAACTTTGATGGTGAGTAAATGACTGAAGCTTTTACACATGTCGAACTCTTCTTGAATATCATGGACGAATATGATCCAAATGCGAAGCGAAGTTCACAGGTTCGAAGAGCCATCGAGAAGGATACTGCTTGCTACTGACTCCTTTATCAAGAGAAGAAAGCTGTAGTTCAACCTTCTATTGACAGATATTTCAAAAAAGTTGACAAGACACCATCGAAGTAACATCTTCCTTCTTAAGCCCCTGAAAATACAAAAGCACCATTTTTTCTTCCCAATTGCGAGTTTGTTTAATTTGTTTATCACTGGTATTGTTTACATGAAGTTGTGTATGGCATGTACCTACGAAACATCATTCTATTTTCGTTTGTCTTTTGCCTCTTAGTAAATTTGCAAAATTATGTTGTTTCTTTACTTGTAATAATTTAAATGACATAGTTTTAGGGCCCAAAAATTAAATGTTGTTACGCTTCTTGTTTTGTGTCTTTATAGTTATAGTGGATATTATCAGTGACATGTTAATTTCAGCTCGGGAAAATTAAATGCGTATGTACGTACCTATATTGTGTCGAGGTTTCACTGACCGTATTCTTTTAGAAAGATTTATCAAGTCTGCGTAATTTTAAAAGAAATTACATTATGTTTGAAATAAAATTCATGTATTTTTAAACTTAAGCATTGAAAATAAAATTTCCTTATAATTGATGAGGTTTTGCCGACCATTCCAAAATTACATGCTACTGCGGGAGTGGTAGTACCTACTATTTCACATCTAGTTTACAGCAGCACAGGCAGTTTTTGGAATGCACCCTCAGTTGATTAATGATGCACATTATGCTTAATTGGCAGAAGTACCTTTCTGCAGATACACAGAAAAACAGATAAATGCAAAGCACTTCTCTTCATACCTCATGCAATGCTTCTCCCTCTTGATGCGTTGCCTGTGGAACCACCCAGTTGAATCCACTTCCAAACTGATGCTGAATAAAGAGCAATAAATGGCCATCTAAATGCCTGTTGAGGGATTTCTGATCATTCTTCTTATCATCCTCTTAAAAAAGAAAAGAGTTTACTGCACACTTCAATTTAACACTTCAAAATACACATCAACTGAAATCAATGCATCTTCCAAAAAGTTTTTTGGCATCCATTGGCTGGTTCAAAACTAGTTACAAGGCATCACTCATCATTCAACCAGATTCAGTTAAATATATGGTTGAAGTAAATATTGTTTATTCTAAAGAATCCCAACTGCACAATACTAACAACTACTTTACGATTGCTACTCATAAAAAACTACCTCATGATCCCTGCTTTTTCACCTCAATATGCTGACTCCATCCACGACTGTTCAAAAAGTCTCATCACTGTTCACATAATTCGGACAAATTAAGGGATTAATGGGGAGACAATAGCACGCAAGCACCCACCTGTGGTTCGTGGTGCAAATTGGAACTTGGCAATCTCTTCAGAACACATGTCCTTGAAGTCTTGAGCAGTTTGCTTAACAACTGCATCCAAATCTATGTCTTTAATCTTCCCCTTCTTAATACGTTCAGCTTCTCTCCTGCATCATAAGAGAGATAAACATTATCCAGGCTATGAGGAGAATAAAATATTTTTTTCATAATGGCACCAGATGGTTGTCTACTAATTCAGAGGTCTACTATTATACATCTACCCCTGCCACACACATGAGGTGGCTTGCAGAGTATTATGTAGATTTACACTATAACCACCAGCCAACATCAAGTAAATGCTTGCAATGTTCATTTTAGCCTAGAAAAGGAAGAGAACTAATCTCTAATTTTACTGCAAGGAAACAAGCCAAAATCCAACAGCCAGGTAAGTTCTAATTTGCCATAAAAGGTCTGTGAATGAGCTCCCTTGACACTGGTTTCACGCACTTCAAATTTGGATGACTGTTGAGAGAAGTAATATTCTCTTTGTAAATAGATTGACATTAAGTAGGGAAATTCTCCACACATAGAATTGAAAGCATATTACACTGAATACTAAAAAATATAAAACTTCAATTATCCATCAGCATGAGGGATGATTCTAAAGAGGAAATAATCGTCCCTGCTACACAAGGTTTTCCTCATTTTAAGACTTAGTCAAGCAAAGAGGATACATAACACAGGAAAAATCAGAACCACATCTACTGTTAAAAATGAAAAACCTAACTAAAATCTAACTGGATTTTAGAACAGTGATTCATGAAAAGAAAGAGGAATGTGATGATGGTGCACACTTAAGCTGGGTCTTAACGGGACACTTATGTTGCGAGATAAGTGTCGGGACACCAGACACTGCCGTCCACACGGGGGCACTCTCGGAGTCTCGGGACACTCGGTGGCGAATGTCGGGAGAGGTGGTGTCGCGAGAGCAGTGTGGCGACCGTCTTAACGAGCGCTCTCAGACACTGATCTCGCGAGAGCGGGAGCTACTGGCATCGCCCGGAACGACCGCGGCATTTCGCTTTGTTCAGTTAGCAAGTTCCGTATGTCCTCTCACTGCAATTGCCGCATCAATAGTTGCACTAATGCTTAGAAATAGGTAATGAACGTGTAGTAGATCATTCTCAGTTAATAATATGCATGGTCTTCATTCTACGAAAGAGTATTTCCAATTACTTCAACAAAATGTGGACTATCCCCAATTTCCTTGAGACGCTGGTCGTGATTCATAAAGGGATCTGGAAGTATCTGATTTTTAACAGCAAAGGAACATACTCCTTGTGTACGTGAATCGTAGACTGTTCATTATTGACTTTACTCGTTGATTTAATTATAAACTGCGACTTAAGTATCTCATGGTGGAGTTAATAGACTTTCTGCACTCCCAGTATAGTAGAAGTTGGTGAGCATAATTCACCACGAAACCTAAACTTGAAAGGATTGAAGCCTTTGCCTTTCATCATATCAGCTAAGTAATTATGCTTTCGTCATGACTCATCGAATTTTAAAATCATTTCCATTCCTGAACGCAAACTTACACAAATTAGTTTTCTGTTGATAAGTGAAGTTTTCTGTCGGTAAGAAAATTTTGCTTTATGCGGTGTTTAATATTTCCGAAGATTATAAATTTCTTTAAATCTTCGAATGCACGTGAGAGAGAATTTCCCCGTTCATGTTATCTCTTCCATTCCTGGTTCGCATTTTTCAAAGCTTTACGGTCAAATGGGAAATCTCTGCTCGATTCTAGTCAAAGACAATCCATATAACTATTTTCTGAATATCCCTAAAAATAAAATAAGGGTTTCGCAGCCGTATACGCACTTCTTAGAATACGTCCAACTATTTTACTTAATTTACATATGTAAGAGAACGTCATGGAAACTGGAAAATAATAATTGGCGCCAAAACTGTGCGTTTTATGATACCTTTTATCCTTTTTAAAGGCTACAGTCTTACAATATTATAAAATATGATAAAAATGCCCTGCACTAGGAGGACAATTTTTTCTGTCTAAATACACATTATACGTTTTTCAGAGGTGAATATTTTCAAAAAAAATATATTTCTATAGGATCATGAAATACTACTAATGTCCCTCTTACTTCTCTGGTTATGTTTCCACAAATGTGTTGAATTAAATGAAACCAGCGACGTTGACCTTGACGTTTCTTCGACATGCGTTCTCAGAACTTCATCTTTTAGCTGAGGGCATGGAGGGTTGAATACTCATTTCAGGGAATCTCAGATGGTAGGACGCTAAGGATAAAAAGTAATGCTTAAAAAGGTTATTTTTTGGGAAGTAATATGTAGAGTTATGTTCTGCCCCTTAAAGTTGTAACTGTCTACAACCAGGGGAAACCGGACAGAGTTGAGGACGAAATAAGTAGATAGAAAAGAGGATTATGGACAGATGGCTAAGGTGAGTGGTGAATGATCTTCATGACCACTTTTCGTGAGTAGTCAAAAATGTAAGTCTTTGATTGTTATCGTCTAAAAACAATATTTTGGCTCGAGTTAGGATTCCGATAAAAAATAACAATTTAGTGTTGCCTAGAATTAAAAAAAATATCAAGGAGTTTTATTCGGGTTTTCCACCGGGTCACATCCTACATCTCTGCCGACGTTTTGATGTACATTACGTCCGTCGTTATCTGGGCATGATGACGATGGACGTGCATCAAAACATCGGCAGATATGCTAGATGTGAATCGAATCAAACTCCTTGACATGATACGCCGGGAAAGCCTCGAATATTTTTAACACAAAAAAACTTGGGTGTCCTTAAGACCACACGGGAGAAGTGTAAACTTCTATGGCAATATTATGATATTTATAATACATAAAAAATATTTCATTAATTGTAATATTGGGCATTTTAAACAAAGGTTTTTGCATTAAATAATCCAGCTACGCTTTAATCACTCTTTAGTTCACTACGCCGTGCAGAAAGCTAGACTTATGTATTTTTTCTCTCTTTATGTGAACGTACAGTCCTGTTCATTAAAAAATTACCACCTCGGAGCCCTGTTCAAAAAAAAGTTACCACCTCGGATTCCCAAAAATAATATCCCGCAACTATCAGTATATAATGTTTTCAAATATCCCCCATTTCCCGATAATTTGAAAAATTTCCTATTAGATTTGGTGACTGAAAGATTAATATCACCCCGAATTCCTTTCATGCAAATAAGGTGACTGCGACATATCCACGGTCAGTTTGGGATTTATGGTCAAGTAATTAATGTTCCAATTGAGGTTAATACAATGGTGAGTAAATGACCGCAAAATGTCGATGATGATCACTGCATGTACAGTCCTGTTCATTAAAAAATTACCACCTCGGAGCCCTGTTCAAAAAAAAAGTTACCACCTCGGAGCCGAAAAAGTTCTAAGTCCGCACTTTAGGGAAATGTGTCAACACTGCGCCCCACCCCTCACCCTGAGGGGGGGGCGAGAACGAGAACCCCTCCTCCCCGTAGTCGGGCAAGTAGAAAGGCCGACGGAAGGAAGATTTTGGCCCGCGAAAGGATATTTTGTGAGGGGAGGGGTAGGGTCCGGGCTTCCGTTTGCTTTATGACTGGGAGAGAATGAAAGGGCAATGGCTTGGTTCGGTCGCTCAAAGATCTCTCACAGTTGACAACTGCTACATGAAGGAAATCCTAACACGGCCCAGCAAGCCAAGGCTCGTTTCGTTTTTTAAAATACTTTTTTCTTACGCGAAATTATTAGCGTCAAAAATGATTGAAGTGTTGATGTATTTTCGTTATATGTATTTCATTGTGGTGCCTACATTCCTATTATTATTATTTGTTGAGTTTGTTTAACATTTTAGATAGTGCATTTAAGTGCTTCTTCAATCTCGCCTGGTGCATGGATATACGCGGCATGAGTGGAATTTGATGACGCAATTTACTTCACGAATATGTCAAATTTCTAATGAGAATAATCAATTGTCTGGACTAGGATTCGAAACCAGATCCCTTGATTCTGCAGTACTGTAGCTGACGATGTCAGGCTCGAATTGTAATACATCCCATTCTCGCGAAAATTACGGGCAAAATGTTTCTAGCGGCGATGTATAAATGCGCTAGGAATATCCTCTTAATGGTTTCAATAAAAAGCAATGAATTTTTCTTTCATATCCAGTTCTTATTCCTTTGTCGCGTTTGGAATAATGCGACTACGCGTCTTCGATATTTAATTAGATATTTTTCCCTGCGAATAGTAATGAAACTTTCACTTAGGAGATTTATTTACTTCAAATAATGATTAAAATAGCTTAATGCTTATCGAATGCTTTGGACACCAATTTCGAACAACTAAATCTTTGAATTATGCCTGCGCTCAGTTTTTGTATTGAGGTAGAAATTACTGGAGAATAAATTTACTGGTTGCCGGACAGACACATCTTATTGCCATGCAATGTCGAAACTTGGCACCACTACGTCTCACCGGCTTTTATTACACTGCGACCTAATGACCGAATGCTCCATAATTCCTAATGATCTTGTATCGAGAGGCAGAGACTTATCAAAATGATTACCCAGGACACCCTTCAATTATCAACCCTTGCGCTTTTGACAGTCGGACTATGTGTTGCTTACATCGCATTTGAAAAACGTGGCATTAGCTACTGGAGTTTGCATCGCATGTTTTCTCTCGTTTTTGTTTTTTTAACTTGAATCTGCAAGTGACTCTTATGAATTCACCTTAAAATCTCTAATGCTTCTTCAGTCCTCTCAATTAGTGAGTTCAGCTTTCACTCAATTATCCAGGATCTTTGCAAAGAGGCAAGACCCTGACGACCCCATCCATTCTTTTCTGGGCGGGCAATAAATATTCCAAACGAAACAACCCTCCCCTCCATCCTGGCTTGAGGAAAGGCTGTACCCCTCTAAAAAGTGACCTGCGGCTTCTTTTTCGGCTGGAGGCCGAAGGAAGGAAGAAGTGGTGTTTATGCTGATCGCCCCTTCCATTCGATCTGGTCGTTTTAGGCTTCCATTTGCTTATGAGTGAGGAAGAAAGAGGGAAATATCTGCGAATTTCAGTGGGGTAAATATCCCTCGTTCACAACAGCTTGGCACCACTACGTCTCACCGGCGTATATTACACTGCAACCTAATGCTCCATAATTTTTATTTAACTTGTGTCGAGAGGCAGAGACTCTTTTATCAAAATGATTTCCCAGGACACCCTTCAAATATCAACTCTTGCGCTTTTCACAGTCGGACTATGTGTTGTTTACATCGCATTTGAAAAAAGTAGCAAATAGTCTTTATTATTTTTTTACAATGACTATACAAGTGACTCTTATTAATTAACCGCAATGAAACAAAAGCGCATTCAAACACGCCGAATCATCGCAGTGGAACCATTATGAATACGGTCAATTGCATTTCATATACATAATACATACTTTCTCTGTAAATAAAAAAATGAAACTATCACGAAACGTATTATAGAAATACTATGTTTCCAAAGGTTTGAAATAGTTTAGAATGGTAAGGAAATAAACCTGGCATAGTATAGTTTGGAAACGTAAAGAATTAAAAAAAAGGTGAAACGAGGGAAAGGTAGGGAAAAGGTATTCACATTTGTCACTATGTTACTACCTAGCCTCACTAAGTTCATTATGACCCCTGTAACTCAATATGGCAATACCGATTGATGGCAAAATGGCATGTGGAATTATCATCGTTCCTCCAACTCCGCAATGGGAAGAGCTGTGGCAGATACGAAATGATACGTGTCCCAGTTTCGCGGGTAGGTCGTTGGACTTCCACATTTATTTTGCGAATCTTTTCATATAAAAGCAAGGAAGAGGAGGGACGTGCGGATTTAAAAATGAATTTTCGCACTCTTCCTATGCGTTTGGTGAAATCGACCAATTTGTTTTTCAATGCTTGTTTTGCTCAATTTCGAGCGTAAATCTATCGTGGACTAACAACTGGCTGTGCTGGATTCGCACACTCGCCAACTTAAACACCGGGTGGGCAATAAATGCTCAGAAGTGAAAGAAAGCCCCTTCCACCTCCTCAGCTTGTCGGAAAGGGTGGACTTCCCAGCGAGACCTGCGAAGGAATTTGGATGGAATGAGGCGGCGACATTGTATACTGCTGGGAGTGGGAGAGAAGGAGAGGTCCCGTGGTCGGTAGGTCTTTTCACCCGAGTTTCGTGAGGGCGGGGGTTCCCCCACATCCCACAGTTTACTCCTCGGTCTACCTGATTAAAGAAGGGAAAATATGCTATTCCACTTCCTTAAATAGTCTTCCGTGGTATTCATAATACCATTTTCGTTGCATAAAGACTGTCGTGCCTTCATCGTTTTCCAAAGAAAACATTCTACTTCGACATTCTAATCGATATTTCATACATATGTGAGTGTAACGACAACCTAAATTTTCCTCCCTCTTGCATATACTTAGAATTATATTTCCTCTCTCTCGCTTATACTTGCTTAGACTGATTTAACTCAACCATCCTCAACAGCTGTACAGTTTATTGCCCGCCCAGAAAAAAATGGATGGAGTCGTCAGGGTGTTGCCTCTATGCAAAGATCCTGGATAATAGGGTGAAGGCTAAACACAATAATTGAGAGGATTGAAGAAGCATTTAAGACACTCAAATAGTCTGATAAAAGACATGGAGTTATTTATATCCAAAGGTAAAGGTCATTGTAGTTCATTAGGTCAAGATTAATCCTTTCCGTTTGAAATAAATCGATGCGTCTTTGTTACACCATTTAAATCACAGGTAAACAACAAGAAACCCCTTACTGTCTTTGGAAACGCAATAAAATGGAAACATTAATTCTAGTTTATTTAAAACCAGTAACTAGTGAACATTTGTCTCTTAATCGATCTTCGTTACGAAATATTTCCCCATGACAATTCGTTGGAAGAGGAATGTTCTCTTAAAATATGAGGCTGACGTCGGTCTCCTATGCTTCACTCTTTTTATTAATATGAAGTCAAAATAATGGAATTTAACCCATTTTTGAAGCTGGGCATATTATTATCCCACGTTGGCCACCTTATATTCGTCAAGCATACTTGCCGATAGTAGTGCATTTTAATTTAGGAATGATGGTCACAGGATAAAGAAGTTCTTTTGGTGGCGTTATAAAAGTATGATTGGTGAAGTAAATCCAAAGAATAAGCACATTACGAATAAATTTACCTTGCTTAAATCAAATCTCCCTAGAATGACCTATTCCCTTATACCTTTTCTCTCTTGTTTCACTTTGTTTAATTAATTATGTTTCCTGATTTTACTACGCCAGGTTTATTTCCTCACCATGCTAAATTTTTACAGACGATTGAAAACAAAATATTTCCATAACACATTTGGTGTTTTTTTCATTAGGTTTCCACTGCGATGACTCGGCGTGTATTAATGCGCGTTTGTTTCATTGCGGTTAATTAATGAGAGTCACTAGTAGATTCATGTTTTTAAAAATTGTAACAAGAAATACCAGAGACCTTCAATATTGACCAACCCCTCATAAAACACTTACAATTAATTAAAAGTGGTCAAGAACAAACTCAACAAATAATAATAATAGGAATGTCCGCACCACAATGAATGACTTACAACGAAAATACGTCAAAACGTCAGTCATTTTTAACGCTGATTAATTCGCGTAAGAAAAAAGTATTTAAAAAGAACGAAACGAGCCGTGGGGATATGTTGGGCTTTCCGTCATGTATATAATAATAATAATAATATTTATTTATCCCTTAGAATCAACATTACAAGCATATTTACATTTCAATTAAATAAGGATAAATTAATTAGGAATCCCTTTAGGCATTGCCTGTATTGGGATACCTCAAGATAAATTACAATATGAGTAATTGAAAAAAAAAATAAGTAAACTGAGACCAGTTACGAGACATAAATAAATGCATGAAAAGATAACAATTTGTTTTTTAGTTACAACCTGTCGTGCATACAAAATATAGTGAGTATTAACCTTACTATTAACAAAAAAATACATCTGGATTTTCTACATTAAGTAACCATTTCTTTACTCCTTTCAAAAAAGATGTTAAACTTTTTAAACCTCTTATACTATCTGACAATCTAGAAAATAATGTTGGCCCTACATAGATAAATGAGCGTTTGAACACGGTCAGATTTGGTTTGGGCAAAACATACATTTTTGTAGATCTTAGGTTGTATACATTGGTTATTGGTTCTTCCTTAGGTTTATTACCACTTCTGAGGTAGAACAATTTCAATACTTTGTACACGTAAAGATGACGTAAAGGGAGTAACTGTAAATCCACAAACTGTATCAGTCGTCGACTGCGAGAGGTCTTTGTGCGGTCGGTTCGCCCTCTCATAAAGCAAACGGAAGCCCGAACCCTACCCCTCCCCTCACAAAATATCCTTTCGCGGGCCAAAATCTTCCTTCCGTCGGCCTTTCTACTTGCCCGACTACGGGGAGGAGGGGTTCTCGTTCTCGCCCCCCCCCCTCAGGGTGAGGGGTGGGGCGCAGTGTTGACACATTTCCCTAAAGTGCGGACTTAGAACTTTTTCGGCTCCGAGGTGGTAACTTTTTTTGAACAGGGCTCCGAGGTGGTAATTTTTTAATGAACAGGACTGTACATACATCATCGACATTTTGCGGTAATTAACTCACCATTGTATTAACCTCAATTGGAACATTAATTACTTGACCATAAATCCCAAACTGACCGTGGATATGTCGCAGTCACCTTATTTGCATGAAAGGAATTCGGGGTGATATTAATCTTTCAGTCACCAAATCTAATAGGAAATTTTTCAAATTATCGGGAAATGGGGGATATTTGAAACCATTATATACTGATAGTTGCCGGATATTATTTTTGGGAATGCTTGTGATACAGGTTGCACATCTTATTCTGTTAAAGAGCGAGCGTTCTCATGAGTTCACATTCGGCATGCTATAAGCGGGGCCCCGGAAAGAAGAATCTGACGGTACGTGACGCGAGTTTGCTCTTTTTCCCCCATGTCAAAAGTGCCCAACCGGCCAAAAGAAGTTTACACTTCAAAAATAAATTCAACTACTGCTACTATTTTAAGGTGTCTTCAAACTTCGCTATTCCATGCCTACCACGAGTGATTACGGGTAGGAGAGCAGGCCATATAAACACCGAAAATTTGGACTTTTCTTTATGTATAAAGTTAAAATATGAAATGTGTAAAATCGTAGTTAAGCGCAGCGAAAATAGGACACAGGTTGATGCCACACTCTGTGACGCTCGCTGACAAGCTAATTTTAAAAACCAATCAATACTCGATTTGCTGATTTCGTTCGCCGTCGTTTCAAATGTATCGGCCAGATCCTGATATATTTTATTTAATTGTGTCCCGGTGTTCCTTGTTGTTCACTTATCTCACGCCTGACAACATGTACATGCTATAAATCCATTTAATACGGCAATGAACCCTTCCTGCCATAGCCGTTGCTAGCGCGCTCGAAAACTCCTACCTGCTCTCACGACACTCAATCCAGACTGCCGGAAAACTCAGAGAGCAGTGTCGGGTGTCTCCGCTGGCCGAACTTGGACCGCCTTAACGGTACACTTCAGCCGGCGACACTTGTGTTGCTACACTCCCGAGTGAGTGTCACGACACTGCTCTACGGGCCGTTTTAACGGAGACACTCGATGTCCTACACTGAGTGTCCGACACTTTAGTGTCTCGTTAAGACCCAGCTTTAAAGAACTCAAACGACCCAGCTCAAACATCTCACAGAAAAGGAGAAACTGGACACCTTCCAAACAATGCCATTTTTTGTCAGTCCTTCCTTTGCCAAGAATTCTGGTAGGATCCACAACTCATCTTCGGTATTTTAAGAGGCTGATATTGTAAAATTTCAGCACAGAATTATCTAAAATAAGCCATTGTATTGTGGATTTAAACTATCGGTAGATTTTTGCAAAGAGGTCTCACTCTTTTTCGCTTATAACTTTACAACCGTAATTAGCAAAACAGATATCGGCTTACTTTTTTCCTAAAGAAGATGCTCTGCAAATTCTAATGGTAGTTACAGCATTTTCATGACATTTGTTCTTCCAAAGATATTTTTTTCAAATTCACCCTTTTACGCACTTTTTCTGACGTTTTCCACACCATATTGCCGTGTTTTGTCACTCGCCACCAGAGGGCTTCGTCATAATTTCACATCTTCTCATTGTCGACGATCTGAGTTGCAGACACGGGGTACACAGCCTCTATTTGCACATTTTAGAATAACGAGCACCGTGTTTCCCTCATCCTTGATCAATACTTTCTGTTTTTTGCCCCGGTTTCCCTCCGAGAACATGGAAATTTTTAAGTGAAGGGCAAAAATTTCACTTGTCGTGCTCACGGTTCATTGTTATGGCACAAGGTCTTAAGAAAATAATTATTTAAGATAGGAAATCTATTGAAATTGTGGATTAAGGAGGGAAACTTGGTTCTTTCAGTGAAGGGCAAAAATTTACATGCTACAGGACATGTTGCGGCGGCACAGGTGATCGTGAACATCAAATACATCTCTCCGTCAGAATGATTCACTCCATTCCCATTTTACAAACCAACTACTATCACCATGCGTTTAACGTCACGTTCCCTAGGCTCTTTTCCAACTCGCGCATCAGTCTTTGTTTCCCTGCTTCATTTGTTCTCAGATTCATTCTGTGGGGTAAAGTGACGCTTCTGGGTAATCATCCCTTCACTATCACAAAGGAGGATACAAACGTTATCACCTCTGCATACAAGAAATTCAAAACGCAGCAATAGTAAATAAGATAAACCTGTTACTTTATCAATGGAAAATCATAAGTTACGTAGGTCACAACCCAAATTTTGTTGTTAAAATTATATGTATTATAATGGCAAGAAATTGTTTTGTGTGACAAAGAAAATTTGCTTAGAAAACCATACACTACAAATATATTAAAAAAGTCTGTGTTAAAGTGATAAACTTTCAGAGTAAGTAATATGCAATTTAACTCTAGTAACTAATGTTAAGGTAGGTATACATTTTGTTACGTTGGTCACAGTGTTTTAAAATTTATATATTTTTTTAATTTGGCCCTAAATATTACTAATATTCACATTCCTTATAAACTAGGGCAAGTGTCAAATGCATTGTGGTAAGAAAAATTGCATGAATGTGCATGATTTAGTATGAATGTAATTAAAATAAGGAATACATTTGCTAAAACTTTACGTTGATCACCATGGAATATCCCCATAGCATAGATAGAAAATACTTAGGAGATCGATTTCAACCAAAAAATCATTAATCGTTTATATTCATTATTGACCAAATTAGCCATATTTGAAGTGGTCCCTCACACCAAAATATAGAAAATTTTGTGACCTTTTCCGATAATAGCCATAACTATGTGAAAATTGACAGAAAAAAATTGTAGATTTACAATAATATAGCTTGATTACATTTAGTTTTCTCGGATAAATCTATGATGGCCACCCTCAATATGATTTGAGACGTAGTGATTTAAACACATACTCTAGACGTCCGACGAAGCTTTCATTGGGGCACATCAATATCACCGATATTTGTTATATTACAATAGTTGATAAAACGATATGATCTTACTTTTCCAGCTCATCCGTTACTTCATGGTCTGACTTCAAACTCTTCTCAAATTCCAAATGCTGCAAAAGAGTTGAAAATCTCTTCTCTACATCTTCCAATTCCTTCGATATTACCGGTTTCCGTTCCACAACAATAGCACCCAATACGTCCCAACGTAGCTCCTGAAGAGAGGCAGCTGCTGAGCAGTACCTGACTAGGAACATTCACCTTACTGAGCAAGTTTATTAATTTCCATGTACCTATTTAAATACACCAATTCAAAGATGCAAAACATTTTATAACATCAACTACGAATACCTGACGATAAAATAATCCTACCTGCATGATAACTCCGATGAAATAAATTAATAGCACCCAGAGTATATCTCTGAAATGAATACATGACGCGTTTAGGTTTATCGCACGCCCAACAGATTAAGAAGTTTAATCACAGCAGTTATGAATGATCATTCTTCGTGGTCGATCTGGATACAATTAATATTCCATACAAGTTTAATTCAGCAAGTCGAAAATTTCGTCAAGAAACACCACATGAATTATTAACGAAAAAACGCTGGCAACGGGAACGTTTGGTCGAACAATGCACTAACGATTACCGCAACGCACCACAGAGGCTGGGTGGGGAGATAATCTGCTTTCCCGACATGCACAGAATTCTGCCCCAAGTTTCCTCTTCAGTCAGAAGAGTACTCTGCAGTAGTAAGGCTCAACTTGGTGGGCAATCAAAACTCATTAAGACGGGATCTTGAGCGATTAGCACTCTTAATAGGACCTTTTTATTAAGTAGTGCCTGGAATTGTATTGATTATAGAAACTAGTGGTTAAAAATAGTAATAAAGAAATTTGGAACATGTTTGAAAATATTAATAATAAAAGTTGAACAAACAACATTAGGGTATCTAGAAATAAAAATTTATGCACAATTGTACGTACATACGTACAAGTATACATAATGTGACGTCGTGATCCCTCAAAACAATAGAAACCTTTTTAAAAACTCAGCTAGGCATTGCCCCTCTTTATTACACGTCTCTTTCTCTTCAAACTTTTTAACAATCCCCTCCTTTATCAACCATACTCCAAAAAAAAAACAATAAACAACCTAAAACATCAACCCATCGAAACATACATTAACATACAAATTAATACTATCAAAAACAAAACAACGAACGAAATCAAATACAAAAAGCCAAATAAAACAAATAAAAATGGAGCTTGACAAGGCACAACGTTACAATAACCATAATTTATTAACGGGATTTCCCTTTTTAAATACATACATACATTGCACAGAAACAAAACAACTTATACTTCCATTCAACAACAGGGCTATACATTATACATTTTTCAGTCTGGTCTGTTCTACGCGTAACAGTAAATATATGTAAACATTAACAAATGTTTCACAAAGAAAGGCATTGTCTTGAAATTTTTTAAAGTGTGAAACAAAACACACTATCAATCTTTACCTTATTGCTTCAAAATCAAACTTAATAAACTTACTTTCATAGCGTGCTTAGGATAATGTGACCAGATTTTAACATTCGTAAAGCGGCACACCATTGACCGGGGGTGGGGGGGGGTTCTTGATTAAAAATTTGGTCTATATATGTTGAGCTAGAAAAATTTAGAACGCAAAAAATTTTATTTTATATTTTTTTAATTTCAACACAAGTACAATTTACAAATATGATACATTAAAAAATTATGCTAAGTATTATTTTATTCTTTGGCATATTTCTTATTTGAGTGGATTGTTTTTAGTAGATTGCTGTTGTTTTTTAAAAGGTCATGAAATTTTTCACATGAATTTGTGAAATTATATTTCACACATAAAATGGCTTTCGATGTCTCAACACTTAATTGTGATTTTTCTGATTTCCATACTTTATTTACCGTAGAAAAAACGCGTTCAGTGGCAGCATTAGTTCATGGAAAAAGGACAACGCATATTCCATAATTTTAGTGCATTATTGCATGGAAAATGGTTTATTTCAAAATTATGAAATATGTCTAACCATTTGTTTTCTATTATGATTTGTGCTGAAGCCTAAGATTTAACCTTTTCCTAATCAATATATTTTTTTAATAATGATAAAAAATATCATTTTTTGAAATATTACTATCTGGGAAATTTTGAGTAATATGATTGAATGATTGATAGTATGAAAAGACATAAGTACTACTCCTTATGCTAGTTTCTTTTCTTCGTCGACATAAGTTGTTTTTTCTAAAATATCCTGTATTTTGGAGGAAGATACAGCAGTATTTAAATGTCTTTTATGATTCTGTGTCTCCAAGTGCTTTGAAATATCATTCCTCCCGCCGCGCCGTGCAAAATGGAAAATTCACCATTACATTTCACACACTTCACAATGTAATCGCTTTTGGTTTTTTTAATAAAAGGAAATTCACTTCTTAGGTGATCGTTGAATCTAAATCTAAAAAAATAATTTAAAATTATGTTATAAATTATGAAATACACATTGCTTGAAACACTGTAAGTAGGTACATACATAATTACAAAAAACATATTTAATATGTTAGATTATAAACTTATTTCGTCCAGAATTCCTATCCTCTTCCTTCCACTTCCACGCTTCCCTAATTAGGGAACATTAATGTACTCCCCTCTATCACTCTCTTCAACATGCCCTCTCCACTCAAAAACTCCTCCATCCATCTTCTCTGCCGTCTCCGAACCTCTGCCACAAGCTTCCTCTCCTCTCCGACCATATCCAATACCTCCTCATTCGTCTACCTCTCCACCCAGCTCACTCTCTTCATCCTTTTCCAAACCCACATCTCAAACGCCTCAAGTCTACGCACATCCTCCCTTCGCAATGACCAAGTTTCCGACCCATATAGCGCCATGCTCCAAATTAAAGTTACCACCAGCCTCTTCTTTACGTCTCTTCTCAGACCCCCCCTCATCAATTCCCTTCTCTTCGAAAATGCATATCTATGTTATCCAAATATGAGCGAACTCACGAATTTTTACGTCAAGATTACAGGCGGATTCGGCGAGGGATTCTCTGATGACTAGTGAAAAACAATCGTCAAAGGTTTGGCAGTGGGAGGTCGAATGCTTGGGGATGGGGTCAAGGAATGGTGGAGTTTTGGTGGCATGGCGGTGATTATTCATGCGAATATTAAGAGGGGTGGTGCATTTTCCGGCGTAGAAGGCAGGGCAGAAATTGTAGGAAATGCGGTATATAATGTTGCTAGTGGTACAGTTGGCCGTAGAGTAGGATCTTATGGGGGAGGGGGAGGCAGAAGGGTGGAGAAGGGAGCAGCATTTGCACCTAGGGCGTTTGCAGATTGAGGAAATAGGTGGACAGATAGATGGATAAACGTCTTTATTGGGACGAGATTGAGACTTTAAAAGTCCCTTCTTCCAACTAACCCCTAGGCAGCATTTGGAGGAGGGCAGTGGATTGAAGGGAGGATCTAGTCGATT
Source organism: Pyrrhosoma nymphula (assembly GCA_963573305.1). Lineage (NCBI taxonomy): Eukaryota > Metazoa > Arthropoda > Insecta > Odonata > Coenagrionidae > Pyrrhosoma > Pyrrhosoma nymphula. The sequence goes on along the minus strand of OY754329.1, from coordinate 150,888,269 downwards.
TTAGAATGTCGCGCAGGTTTAAAGGATGCTTAATAGGATAGGACTTTATAGTATACTTTGGGACATGAGGGTAAGAGGAGGGAAGTCGAGCTATTGTTTTTGATAATAGGATACAGGTCTTTCAGTATGTTTATGATTCTCTGTGCTCCAGGGAAGAATGTGAGTACAAGGTTAAGTTGGTCAGATTGATGGGTCTTGGTCCGAGGGGTATACTCATGTATACTTGGAAGTTGGAGGTAGGATTTTATTTAAAAGCCATTTTTCGCGGTACTCGCGTTCTCTGTGGGAGTGATGAAGATTCTCAGTAGGTATATTTATTTTGGAGAGGGGGATTGCTACAGATCCGATGGCCGCGGATAGAAAGGGAATAAGGGATGGAGCGTTCGGTAAGAGACGGATGACGTCTCACTTTTCACTAAAGTGCCTGTATTGGACTCGATCAATATATTGAAGGAACTCACAAACCAAGGCCTCCCGAGCGACTACTCTAAATTGGCAGAATTCTGTTTAAAAAAATTATATTTCATGTGGAACGGAGAAATATATGAGCTATGGGGTCTCCTCTTTCTCCTGTTATCGCCAACTTATACATGGAAACATTTGAAAAAGAAGCGTTAAACACCTTTGACCATCACCCACCCATTTGGTTAAGATATGTTCACGATACATTCATCGTTTGACCGCATGGAAAAAAGATACTCGAGGAGTTCCTATTACATCTGAATAGTCAGCATCCTTCGATCCAGTTCGCGATGGAAATCGAAAAAGACGGACAGCTACCATTCCTGGATGTCCTAGTCAAAAGAAAAGATGATGGTACACTTGGACATAGTCTGTACAGAAAGAAGACTCATACCGATCGATATCTTCACGCACGCTCACACCACCATCCACAACAGAAGGCCTCTGTTATCAAGACCCTGTTTGATCGCGCCAGAAAAGTTTCCTATCTTGATTCCATCACACAAGAAATACACCATTTGAAGAAGGCATTAAACAATAATGGGTTTAGTAACAAATTAATTGAAACAGTGACATCAAAAAAACCTACAGAGAAGGAGACTCCTAAACCTCTGGGGTATGTTATGCTGCCTTACATTGCGGGTACGACCGATCGCATAGGTAGAATAATGAAAAAGTATAACATTATCACAAGATACAACACAACCTCCAGAGTACGAGATCATCTACGAGGGACTAAAGATCCATTCCCACCCACAATGTATGAGGGTGTGTACGAACTTCTCTGCAGTTGTGGTAGATCAAACCAAGAGAGCAATTGGATGCCGATTAAAGGAACATGAAAAAGCAATCCGGAAGAAAGACTGGTATCACTCTGCCGTGGCTGAGCACACAATACGTTAGAGGAAGGTCACGCCATTTATATCGAGACGGCAAGAGTACTACCATGGCCCCCTCTGGGGGCCATGGTACTACACAAAGAAAGCAGTTACTTTCCACGGCTCATAAGGGAGGCGATTGAAATAGAAAAAAGACCAAATAACATCAATAGAGAGGATAGTTATAAATTCCCTTATACCTGGAAGAGACTTATTCGAAATTAAGTATTTTACTTCTCAAAATCATCAACTGCTGGAATTCTTTATTTACTTTTTGAAAAAAGACCTGTGTTGTTCTTAAAAGCCCGACGAAGCCGGCAGCATAGCACGGCGAAACTGTTGCATAATATTAAATAATTTAATCGCAGAACCAAAAGCCTGAATGCCATAAACATGAGCTGCGAAAATCTACAAAAAAAGTTCAAGTGCATTTATTTTGGTAGCTTTAGTAGTAAGGAAATTAGAATTATAATTGTAGAATACCAATGAAAAATATAGAATCTCAAAAATGAGTTCGTATAACCGAAGATATGATAACTCTGATAGTCAACGATGGATAAAAAAATGCGTTATTTCATGTTCTTTAGTTGCACACACCCACAAGGCCCATATCGCTGCGGGAATTCAAATTCTCCATGCAAATGAATGGCTGACATTGGTTAAAAGAAACACTAATATCTCACTTAATACGCAAGATGAAACAATGATACTTGCGAGCACAATAGGCAATGGCATGATACTTGGGAAAATGTTTAGACATTAGGGCTGAAGTCTTCCGTTCGACTCCAGAAAAATCGTGAAATTACCTCCGACTCTGAACTTTCCACTAGGTTACGCGGCAATCATATGCATAAGGAACCACGAATATCTCAATTAATTCGAAAGACAAAACAATGAAACTTACAATAACTATAGACAATGGCATGCTACTTGAGAATATGTTTGGATATCCGGGCTGAAGTCTTCCGTTCGACTCCAGAAAAATCGTGAAATTACCTCCGACTCTGAACTTTCCACTAGGTTACGCGGCAATCATATGCATAAGGAACCACGAATACCTCAATTAATTCGTAAGGTAAAATAATAAAACACCTTTATAATGCCTTGTGGTGAATTAAGGTCACTATACCCCAGTACTTGACACTATCCCATGATGCATCATAATTTCTTCATCTTGGATCCATCTCGACGTACCATAGCATTTTCGCTCTACAGTGAGGAGGAACAACTCGCGAAAATTGTATCTTGTAATGCTCAAGGTTTCTCGAACAAAACGAAAAACTATAGACTGTTTTGTTTTCCTACTGATCCAGCACGAAGAAAGGTTTGGGAGTTGAACTGCCGCCGGGATAAGTGGAAACCTATAGCATGGGTTTTCCTTATAGATAGTTTCTTCGTGTATTTCGAGTGACGAACACATGTAATCGCCATATAAATAGCCGTATTTATGCTAGTTTTGCTGTTATTAATCTGAATCAGGCTCATTTCACGGAGGACCAGTTTGAAGCTAATCGTCAGAATGGTCGCAAGCTGCTAAAAAAATCAGCCATCCCTACAATGTTTTCCTTGCTGTGCAGCCCAGGCACCCCAAAGTCTAAGCATATGGTTACATATATAGTTACGGGGATCTCTTTTTCATATTCTCCTTCTCCAAGCACAAAGAGAAACGCATCTGGCAAGTAAACACTGTTAGTGATGTGGAATACCTTGCACAATTATTAATAAATGTAGCAAAAATACAGCATTATGTTTTCATTTCAATACCTCATTCTATACCTACTGTACTAGCCCCCCCTTATCAATTTCCTTATCACAGGGGTTCTAATAATTATTCTTTCGCGCGGTCCTAAACACGCGACGTTATATACTTGTATCAGCCCGACACACAAAAGGTACCCTTCACTTTATCACTTCTTACCTTGAGAGAGATCCTTTCCTTTCGGTAGTCCTTGGCGGCAAAGGTTAATGGATTAATTCATGCACTAAAATGATACACTTGAACAGTACATATATTTATAATAACCCTTTTATTCTTTACTTATGAAACAAATTCACTTAAGTTACTCAATTAATCAATATATGTTCCCTTCTCAAATATATTCGTATTAATTTATAATGTTTGTTCTACTTCACCGGATATTGTACAAAGTGAATTCCCGATACTCTATGCCCCAGTATCTGTTTATCGGATTCCTGGATCCTTCCTTAACACAGGACACTGGCGTTGGTAATTGCTGTCCAAAGCTGCTTACTCCCGGCAAATTATCACTGCAAAAACTCTCGTATGACTTTCACTCGATAAACGTCTCTTGTGGCTCCCTTCTTAAGAAGAAGCAGAAGAAGAAGCCGCGTTCCTTGTTTGACAATCCCTTTTATACTTTCTCATCTCCCCTCCTGTATGTTCTAGAACATTCCAGGTTTTCTCCCCTTCTCTCGTATCTGATAGGCTATTCCCCTTTCATTATTATAAGTTTGTTTACGTAAACAGAAAATGGTATTGTTTAAAGTTGTTTTCATAACATAGACGGCATTGTTATAGTCTGTTTACGTAAACAGAAAATGGTATTGTTTAAAGTTGTTTTCATAACATAGACGATATTGTTGCCTCGCGGTAGCACGTGTTCCCAAAATATACACAATGGCGTCCTTAATCGTATACTTATGCCAACACGGCCAAAATGGCGTGTTACATTAGCCCCATTAAAATAATGACTTGGAAATATAAGAAAGGAATTATTTTAAAGCCTTCAAATGTAAACTAACGCGGCCCCAACGCCTTCAAACTTTAGCCTCCCTCTAAATAATGTCTGTGCCCAAGTATATTGTGTTACAGCAGAAATCACACATGAATACATTTATATCAATAAACACAATTACAAACAGCGTCTCCTCCTTTAACTCAAGACATATGATATACCATATAACAATATGGTCTCTTCCCTTTCTTCCTTGCTTGAAATAGGCAAATAACCAATGAAAATCTTATTCACGTAATTTAAAATCAAGAACATATTATATAAATCGACGTTATTAACTGATACATTGAACGTGAATATAACGTGCAAATAATAAAACTGTCCATCTTCTTCTCAACATTCATTCTCACTTTTAACCCCTTAAAAACACTGGGTTATCAAAAGGCCATAATTCACATTACACATATACACTTCACAGCACTTAAAGTTCCTTCAGGTGATATACTCTCCCTCCTTCCGGCTCAATCTACGTCCACGAGCCCATTCATACATAAGAAAACACGAATCAAATAATGGCAACATGACACTGAATATACACACATTGAGAAAAGATATCACGAAACATACATATTGTGCTAATCCACCTGCCGCCAAGTTCAACCTCTCTCTCTCTCTCGTTCGTAAGCTCCCCTCGCATGTCGGGCCCCGATACAATGTATATTATCGGTAAACAGTTCTCCCTTGCTTGAACGGATCAAATTATAATGTTGCGGCGCTGGTTTCCTCAGTTTAATGACTGCGTGCTATGGTCAGTTGGACTACGGTCTTCTTCTCGTGTGCTCGTGTGATGTGAGTGATACCAAGTGCTGTGCTATTGTTCCCTATATGGTTTGATATTGCTGAAGTGGAAAGTGCCTCGTATTTCGTTCTTTTGTGGATTAAATACTACACACGTGGCTGGCCCTCGGAATTCTGAAATCTCATATGGACCTTCGTATAACGCCAGGAAGCTGTGATAAATCCCCCTTTGCTCATCGGATACCGGATTGGTACGTACTTAAACCTTATCACCTATTTTAAATTTCGCTCTCTTCCATCCGACGGCTCCTGCTATCCGGATTCCTTTGACTGGTACCTCCAAAGCGTTTCGTAGTGCATTCTGATTCTCCCGATAAAACTCCTCGCTAATGCACGTTAGCTCCGATCCCGTGTCTATCAGTGCATTCACAGCCACTCCTTCCATTTGAACCCTAATCTCCGGGCATTTAATTACTTCCGGCCTATCCGCTTCTTTCTCCGTCAAGAAATCTCGAGGTGACTCAAAAACATTGCATATCGTTTCCTCCTCCGTGTGGGGTTCTATCTTCTCCTCTTGTGGTGGTGTCCGTTTTATTCTCACTTTCCGTGTCTTCGCCCGTTGCTCCTTCGGTATGTCCCAGAATCCCTCTCCGTCTTCCGGCCTCGGCATGTTGGGACCTTCGTCATGCTTTGCCGCTAATAGTTTTCCTGCTCCGGCTTCCCTGCGGCGTTGCTTTCTTCCGCCATCATGGAATTGACAGGGCGCTCTCTCATCGGTGGGCGCGCCTCCGCCATATTGTTTTGTCCTCGGCGTCGATCAGCTGGTCTCTCGCCCGGCCGTTGAGAGTATCCCTCGCCGCGAAAGTTATCGTCTCTCCGTCCGTCTCTCTGCTGGCTCGACGCTTGCCACTCTCGTGGTTGTGACCTCTTCGAGTCCCATCTGTACTGCTGGTTGTGTTGGGATGTGTCTTCCGGTGTCCTCCACGTACGGTCTCCATGGGTCCTTGGGTATTGGTCTCCCCATCTTCGGTGTCCAGTCGCCTCGGAGTTTCCGTCCTCTCGCGGTATGTTATCATAGCGGGCCAATAACGTCAAGAATTGCGGGATTGTATTTACATTATTTGAAATCATGCCGACGCTTACTTCCATGCCAAAGTGTTTCTTGAGAATTAGAATGATCATTCCGTCCTCCATTGGCGGCGTCAACTCCCTCGCTACGCTAATTTTGGCCGTCGCATATTCTACTCGCGTGAGCCCTCCGTTCTCCTTGTATTTTCCCGTGTCGAAACTCCGTTTTATCAGTATTTGACGTTCATCTCCCCAAAACTGCTCCGTGAAAATAGCTTGGAAAGCGTTCACATCTTCATACAGGTGTCGGGTCGCAGAGAACCATTCCTCTGCTCTCCCAACCATTCCTTGTCTGATGACCTGGAGCATCATCTGGTCAGGTAACCGATATATCTCTTGGTATTCGCACAGCTCCTGTAGGTATTTCATGGGTCTTGATGTATGCCTCCCGTCGAACGTTGGGACCTTTAATTGTACCATTCCCGCGGGTGCCGTTGTGACGTTAGGTCTCCTGCTTTCCTCACGCACGATGCGTCGGACTGCCTCTTCATCTAGCCCAGCTGCTTTTGTGGTGGATTGTTGTCCCAGCTCGTCCGCCATCTTCTTGAACCTTTCCTCCACGTTCTCATGCAAATTCACGTAACTCGCTTCTAACTTTCGGACCTTGAGATCGCTCGCCTCCAGCCTCGCTCCTACTCCGTTAATTTCTTTCGCGACATCTTTGCATATCTCTGCTAACGCCCCGTCTGTTTTGGCAAACCTTTCATCACAGCCATGTTCGAATGATGCAATACGTTCCTGCGTCTGTCTATGTTCTCCTGCTATTTTTGCCATTTCTTCCAAAAGCTTTCTCTCTCTTTCGTCTGCTTCTTCCCGAATTTGCCCCAACATTTCTGCATGTCTTCTCTCTTGCCTCTCAGCCATCTCCTCTAAGATCGTTCTATTTCTCTCTTGCCCTTCAGCCATCTCCTCTAAGATCGTTCTGCTTCTCTCTCGTTCTTCTTTTGCTTCTTCTGCCCTCTCTTTATCTCTTCTATCTTGTTCTTCTTTTAATTGCCTAAATAGCGCTTGCATCTCAGTTTCCACCGGTTCCTCACTATCGACCCTAAATTCATACGTGCTTATATCTATTCCCTCCTTTTCTAGCGTGTGTAATAATCGCTGCTGCAATTCTGGCTTGGTTCCCCCTACTAACAAGTCCCTCTCTCGTAATAATTGCCGTAACTCTGCCGACTTCAGCTCCGGAAATTTCTTCATGTTGGCTGCCATCTTCTTTCTTCGCTCCTTCGGGATGATCCTCCTTCTCTCCGGTTCTCGTGGTCTCACCTAATGAGTAGTCAAGCTCTACACGCTGGGCGCCATTGATGTACTAGCCCCCCCTTATCAATTTCCTTATCACAGGGGTTCTAATAATTATTCTTTCGCGCGGTCCTAAACACGCGACGTTATATACTTGTATCAGCCCGACACACAAAAGGTACCCTTCACTTTATCACTTCTTACCTTGAGAGAGATCCTTTCCTTTCGGTAGTCCTTGGCGGCAAAGGTTAATGGATTAATTCATGCACTAAAATGATACACTTGAACAGTACATATATTTATAATAACCCTTTTATTCTTTACTTATGAAACAAATTCACTTAAGTTACTCAATTAATCAATATATGTTCCCTTCTCAAATATATTCGTATTAATTTATAATGTTTGTTCTACTTCACCGGATATTGTACAAAGTGAATTCCCGATACTCTATGCCCCAGTATCTGTTTATCGGATTCCTGGATCCTTCCTTAACACAGGACACTGGCGTTGGTAATTGCTGTCCAAAGCTGCTTACTCCCGGCAAATTATCACTGCAAAAACTCTCGTATGACTTTCACTCGATAAACGTCTCTTGTGGCTCCCTTCTTAAGAAGAAGCAGAAGAAGAAGCCGCGTTCCTTGTTTGACAATCCCTTTTATACTTTCTCATCTCCCCTCCTGTATGTTCTAGAACATTCCAGGTTTTCTCCCCTTCTCTCGTATCTGATAGGCTATTCCCCTTTCATTATTATAAGTTTGTTTACGTAAACAGAAAATGGTATTGTTTAAAGTTGTTTTCATAACATAGACGGCATTGTTATAGTCTGTTTACGTAAACAGAAAATGGTATTGTTTAAAGTTGTTTTCATAACATAGACGATATTGTTGCCTCGCGGTAGCACGTGTTCCCAAAATATACACAATGGCGTCCTTAATCGTATACTTATGCCAACACGGCCAAAATGGCGTGTTACACTACCTTGCGTGAATCCTCAAGCTGATGGCTATAAAAAGTAATCCGCTCTTCACTGTGTAGATCCTGGAGCAGTACCTGCTCAGATGCATGCATTATAAAAATGGTAGTTAATGATACTTTCCGCAAACTGTCCGAAGAATCCTGCCAGAAGTATTTCCACAATATTATTGGGGTTAAAATCAACTTCCGAGATAATCTTTATGCATATGTTTGCCGCGTAACCTAGCGGAAAGTTCAGCGTCGGTGGTAATTTCACGATTTCTCTGGAGTCGAACGGAAGACTTCAGCCCGGATGTCTAAACATATTCCCAAGTAGCATATCATTATCTATTGTTCTCGCAAGTTTCATTATTTTACCTTATGTGTTAATTGATGTATTCGTGGTTCCTTATACATAAGTTTGCCGCGTAACCTAGCGAAAAGTTCGGAGTCATAGGTAAATTCAGGATTTTTCTGGATCTAACGGAGGACTTCAGCCCGGATATCCAAACACATTCCCAAGTAACATGTCACTGCCTATAGTTATTGTAAGTTTCGTTGTTTTGTCTTACGAATTAGTTGAGATATTCGTGGTTCCTTATGCATATGTATGCCGCGTAACCTAGTGGAAAGTTCAGAGTCGGAGATAGTTTCACGTTTTTATGGAGTCGAACGGTAGACTGTAGCCTAGATTTCTAAACATATTCCCCAGTTTCATGTCATTGTCTGTTGTTTTGGCATCTTTCATTGTTTTACCTTACGTATAAGTTGAGATATTCGTGGTTCCTTATGCATATGTTTGCCGCGTAACCAATCGGATTGTTCAGAGTCGGTGGTAATTTCACGATTTTTCTGGAGTCGAACGGAAGACTTAAGCCTGGATTTCTAAACATATTTCCAAGAAGCATATTATTTCACATTGTTTTTGTATGTTTCAATATCTTACCTTACGTATTAATTGAGATATTCGTGGTTCCTTATACATGTGTTTACCGCGTAACCTAGCGGAAAGTTCGGAGTCAGAGGTAAATTCAGGATTTTTCTGGAGTCGAAGGGAAGACTTTAGCCCAAATATCCAAACACATTCCCAAGTATCATGTCATTACCAATAGTTATTGTAAATTTCATTGTTTTTCCTTACGAATTAATTGAGATATTCGTGGTTCCTTATGCATATGTTTGCCGCGTAACCTAGTGGAAAGTTCAGAGTCGGAGGTAATATCACGATTTTCTGGAGTCGAACGAAAGACTTCAGCCAGGATGTCTAAACACATTCTCAAGTAGCTTGTCATTTTTAATTGTTGTTTCGAGTTTAATTATTTTACCTTACGTATTAATGGAGATTTTCGTGGTTCCTTATGAATATGTTTGCCGTGTAAGCCTGCGGTAAGTTCAGAGGCTGAGGTAATTTCACGATTTTTCTGGAGTCGAACGGAAGACTTCAGCCCGGATATCTAAACATATTCCCAAGTATCATGTCATTGCCTATTGTGCTCGCAAGTTTCATTGTTTCATCTTGCGTATTAAGTGAGATATCAGTGTTTCTTTTAACCTATGTCAGCCATTCATTTGCATGGAGAATTTGAATACCCTCAGCGACATGGATCCAAGATGGCGGATTACATTAGTCAAGTGCGTGTCACGACACAAGGCCAAGTCTCAGAGTAAGGATAGGGGAGAGGGATTTTTGGTTTCTGCGCATGCGGACAACATTGAAAGGGTCCGGGTGGGGGTAGACCACGTGACCTCGGGAGGTTTTGCTGAAATCTGCCATATGTGTGTATAGGATTTCTGTGCGAGTGGATTAATTTTGCGGTTAATTCGGCAGTAATATTCCTATCAAGGTGGTTCGAGGGCCCTCACGTTGAAGAAGAAGTATTGGCCCTTCTATTAGAAGAAGCTTTGAGGCTAAACACAGCGTATTTCGTCTATAAATTCAGATCAAGTGCACCGGCAAGATGGTGATGTATTGCTGTGCATGGAATTGCACGGAGTCGTACGTGAAAGGTGGAAAAGTTACTTTCCACTCGTAAGTATTTATTTTCTATATATATACCTATACGTTTTATTTCTTTCTGCTTGAACTACCCTGCTAGAAATAAGTTGTAATGTATTGTTTAGCTAGTTTGGTGATAAAAGCACGTGGTTATAATAATGTGTGCTTCATAACCTTGGTTGCTGATATTTAAAATGATTGAACCACTGTTACAAATCAAATAGTCTTTTATTAGTAAATAGTTAATGGCTTGTGTTAAAACTGCGTACTTGCTGAACCATGGAATGCGGTAAGTTAATTCTGTAGACGAAAATCTTCTTTCTTTTTCTAAAAAAATTTCTTAACTGCCTAATGTTAAGTCATTTTCATTTTCCTACCTGAAACTTGATCACTTCAGCATTGACTTGAAAATATACCTTTCTCACATGATTCTTGTCCGGAACACTGATGAGAGCTACTTGTAAACCCAGAAACTCACCCAGGCAGAACTTAATGGAAAGCAGGTATTATAATACATATAAAAACTTGGCATTTATCGTTCATACGTATTTATACATAATTATTTTTGATAAATAGGAATTTCCTTTTGTGCATAGATAGATTTATATTTAGAATTGTACTTAATCCGTTGCTATTATTTTGATACCAGAACTTAATGCATTCATTTCGTGGAAATACACAGATAAAATGTGCCTTTTAAAACAAGTTAGAAGAAGGATGAACGTGTAGCCATATTTCTGTGATCTGCTTTGTCCTACAAAGAACTATGTTTTGGATTAATGGAAATGTGACAAGGGTTTGCAATGAAGTGGTGGAAAGAGCTACTATTACCACTCCTATTTTACTCAATTAATAATTAGCATATATTCCCGTGGCTGTGTTATATTGAGGAGACCACTATTGGGAATAAACATAATGTTGTCTGTTTTAATGATTGTGATGTGATTCCTTTTAATTGGTTTAATTTTTTTTACTTGTCTTAACTGATTATTCTTTCAGGTGTCCCCCACTCTTGTGATCCTGTGCCTTCAGTGGTGGCCTCGGATGTTGTTGCTTTCTTTTGAGTGCTGAGGGACGCTCTTATAATTGCCATCATGAACTGCCCATTTCCACTTGTTCACAGTATTGCTTTTAGTGCTGAGTACCTATTGGGGGATGCTTTTGACATTTACTAGAAGCTGCCTTTTATTTTGTGCTTGTGATTTTCTTTTAAGTGCTGAGGGACGCTCTTGTAATTGCCATCACGAAGTGCCTATTACCATTTGTATATGGCATTACTTTCAGTGCTGTTGTATTTGTGGATTCATAACATTTATATTGATATTGCTTATTTTTTTACTACATTAATTTGTGCCTTCAGGTACTTTTCTTGTCCTAAATTTGTCTGATCTTATTAGTTAGCATTGTGCTTTTAGAGCAATATTTCCTCTGAAAATTGTGTCCATGGACATCATTGAATTTTATTTCTTAAATCTGGCTTTTCTTCATCAAGCTGTTTCTCCTTGAACTCCATCATGTTTTTTGCCTAATTCTTATTGAAACTTCAAGGTTAATAATTTCTTCAGAAATAGCGTCCTTGAATGGTATATCATCTTCCACAATATCATTTCTTTACTTATTGCTGGCTTCTGTAACAGTAAGTGTTTTAATTAGCTTATCAGTTTGGACTTGACAGTTTTATTTTATTCTTTTCACTAGATTCTTCAATTTTTGGTGCGTAACTTGTAACGGAAACTGTTACAGTTGTTTTCTTTGTCATAATTTTTTCAATTTATTCAAGTTATGCTACCTTTCTCAAGAAGTATCTGCTGAGAAAATGAACATTTTAACATGCCTAATAATAATTACTTTAATTTATGCATGAATTCATGCTGTTTATTACATTTTTGCCATCAGATAGTTGCTTGTGTTACTTCCGGCATGTAGTTGCTTAGCTTTGTGCTTCATTTTCTGAGTTTCCTATGGATATTTTTCATGAACCGGCCCTGAATTTTTATGGCTCAAAGTATTATAACCTTGTACTTTATATTCTACAATTCGATTAGCTTAACCTCTATGTAGTTTTCAGTGATGAATTTTGTTTAATATTTCAAATTCTCTGTGCTTTCAGGGCTGGAGTCCATCGCACCTTAGGTGTTATGAAGTAGAAATTGTCTATTTCTGTTAATACATGGCATAATTTTGTGTTAATTGTACCTATGAGGTTCTGTGGTTGTAACATAAATGTTCATCGCTTACTTAGTTCATTATCTACTGGTGACTGACAATTATTAAATAAATGATTTGATGAGTATCAATTCTATTGTAGTTTGCTTTAAAAATTATTTCCTCGCAGATTAACTTTACACTTACCCTGTGTAGTTGACTATACTTCCCCACTACGTTCCCTTATTTCTCCAATTTCTATGTTCACCAAAATAAAAATGTGCTTTTTCTATTAATTTTTATCATTGCAAAAATCGATTTCTCACTCTTTAATGTAATTTGTGTACTTATTTCATATTCGTATTTTTTTGTCACTCATTTCCTGGGTCTTAAATGGCTGAATGCCATAACTTGAGTGTGATATTTTCAGATTAGGGTTGGTGTTTTGTCCAATGTTTAATGCCTTCGATTTTCTGTTAGGCTTACCTCCGTTATACTAATCCAGATTCTTAAGACCGTGGTGATGTTTTTTATCTCCCTTATTTTGTTAATAGTAACCATAATTCGCAGTTTTAATTTTCTCTGCGTATTCATTTAGTCTTTCTAAGTGCACGAGTTGCCCAATCGTACGTCGACTTCATCACTAATATTTAAGTCCACCTGGGAAAAAATGTTCTTCGATAAGTATTCTAATAATACTATAGTTATCGTAGTAGTGGCTTGACGTAATAATTTAAAATAGCCTGCACAGTCGTACGTGGAAATTTTTCAAAAAATGAGTTATTACGGATTCGCGTATTCAAATTTCCCGCAATTTTCCCCGAAGTCACATGGTTTCAATGTTGTCCTCATATTCCGGCTACTGCGCAGCTACAATAAGCGCTCTTCATATATTTACTCTGAGGGCCAAGTAAAGCGATTGATTGGAAAGTACGGTCAACTTTGCGCATCTAGCCATCGTTGGCCTTTCATTACATGGGAGAGATAGGGACTAAACATGTTTTCACGAGATAAAAATTAATTAACTATATTTCATCGAATTTGAGCCATGATAACTTGTGAATGATTAAATTGCCTATAATACCACATCATTTTCATATCAAGTTTATCCTCCAAAATGCGGGAGTCAGCCTGTTTAATACGAGCCCAGCAGACGACTCAAACGGCAGCAGACGGCGTCGTCTGCAATACAGGTGGAACGTCGCGATATTTTCCTAGCTCGTTAAGTGACTTCTCGTTGATAACTGGCGGAATGGCATTTTAAAATGTTATAATACTAAATAAATATTAGCTTACTTGTCCATTAGGTATCAAAATCGATTAGGTATAGAATATTTCTCTGCAATAGGAGTAAAACGTCAAGTCAATCCTTCGACCATGAAGTGAATCCTCGTAGAGAACAGACGCTGACCAACCTTGTATTGTCACTGTAATCTTAATCATTCTCAATTAAGGTTAATCTAATATCAAAAAAACGCTACGCTGCTTCACGAAAAACACAACCACTCCCAATGCTTTCTAACAGGCAACTGACGCTAACAAAACACTCGCGTAGGCCAGAAATGGAGGGAACAACCAATCAGAAGCCTCGATTGTCGGCATTTGCCGAGATCAAACGTTGACCGTACTTTCCTAATACAGAGCTTTAAGGCCAAGTGCAAGGTAGCGGCGCGTAGTGGCCCAGTTTGACAACTACATCTTATGAAAAATAATTGGTGCTCCGTGTACTCTTTTCCGCTCCATAAGGGCGCAAACAAAAGTGAAGCGTATTCGAAGCATGTCGAGCACTCCGGTTGATTCCGGTATTTTCGACCGAATATTATGGTTATTCGAGTGTTTAGGGATACATTGGGTGAGATCGGTGTGGCTAGTGATTCGAGTCTTCAGTCTCCAATTGTATTAAAACTGGTACCTCTTTACATTTATGCATCTACACTAGTGATATGGCAGTTAAACATTGAGTGTATGATTAAATCAAATTTCTCATTTTGCTTACGGTAATTATATAAAATTTTAGCACCTGTCCTAAGATATTTTTGTTTATATTCGCGTATTCTTTGCATTAAACTATTACTAGGAGTTGAGACGTAGCTGTGCAGCGTTGACACAGTTTTCATTTTCAATACATTTCCCTACTTAATTTCAGGTTCGATCGTCATGTTATTTAAAAATGTCTTCTGCCACAAGTTGGGGCGCTATTTTAATAAAATGGAACTGCCATTACGGGCGTGTGAATTGACTGGACCACCATTGAATGGAAACTGCTGGTGTGTGTGTGAGAACAGAAATTTATCTACTTCGCAGTTTGTGAACGTGAAGAAACCCTGTTTTGTAAGGATGTTAGCAGTCAATTTCTCCTCCTCGTCCCTAGTGAAACCCAAGAAAGAGCAGTTTTTCAAGCGTGTTGATCAAGTTCCTGAAGATTTCAGTCTTATATATAAGGCAGCAATTGATGGCTACGTCGTGTTTGGCAGAAGATTTACGAGCATTTGCTACTTGTTTTTGTTTAGTGTGGGGATCATGAAGGCTTATTATTTATTGCTTGCTATGCCAATGGATGTCGAAATGGTTCCAAAACAGGCGAATCCTGACAATATCTTTATAAATTCAGACTCTGATTTCTTTACATATTACTCATCACTGTTATTTTTTGCACTAGCAGTCCAATCAGCGTTGTCTAAATTTCCTATGAGGATGTATCACAACCCCACAAATGATAAATATATTGCAATATTTTCCAATTATATGGGAAATCCTACAAAGTTACAATTCAGTAAAGGAGAATTTGAAAAGCTGAAGCCAACAGGTTTTTTGCCTTGGAAAGATAACAGATTTGCTATTCAGTCCAAAAAAGTTATACTTATGGAACACTATTTTCGCGTACCTGCAGATTATAATGCTCTCCTAGGTGTAGAAACTAGTGAAAGTTCCAGCTAAATAAGTTCAAATTCTACCGTGGCAAATTAAGCTGTAGTTTAAAATGATATATATTACTTAGACATAGAGCAATAAATGAAAAAATAATATTGTTTCTTAATTTAAATTTTATGACCCAAAACCCATAGAAATTGGACCATGTATATGACCATACAGAAGTGTGCTCCTGCTTCACAAATTTTTAAGATCAAGTGAAATTAAAAGTACCTAATAGATTAGGAATGATTAATGTTGGCAACGACCATTGGCCTAAGGCAAGGGGATGGTTATTGTGGAATATGCTTAAAATTACAATACTCATCTTAACCCTTAGAGACAATGGCGAAGCATGTCAATAGATGTGCACCTTTAAAAAATGTTCCGCTCTAAGGAAAAATGAAATTATGAAGTTCCACAGACTATGTTTAGCTATATAATTAGCAATGAAATAAATCACTGCGGAACTCTAAAAAAGAGCTATTTAGTAGAGAGTACATATAAAGAGTATTTAGAGATAGTAGTGTTAGTAGTTTTGTTTGCCATATTGCTAAATGTGACAATACCATCCCTGAACTACTTGCCATGCCCTTTTACTTCAGGGGTGGAGTAAGGAGGTGTGCAAGGTGGGGGGTGGCTGCCCCCTGTAATTTCTCATCAAATAGGAAAAAGTATTGTCATTAAGTATTCCAGACCCCTAGAAAGTAGCAATCATGCTCCCCCCCCCACCCCCAAAAAAAGTACAACCACCTTAATCTGCACCTGCATAACTTGTTACATACCTGGAAAAGACATGGAACAGTCGTGAGAAATTTGCATGGAAATATGCATTCCCGAGTCATCTGTTTTCATTAAGTGAACAGCACCATTTTCAGCTCTGTCTTTTGGTGTGTGGACTTTTAGGTGTGTAGAATTTTAGTACCTTGCCTGTATGAGTCTCTGGAGCTCGTAATTTGGCATTTAGAAATTTAGTAGTTAATTTGGTGTTTAGCAATGCAAATTAAATTAGCTTTCAGATCCTATTATGTACACTCCCATGTAGAACACATTGTCGGGCCAACGTTGGGGATCGGTGTCATAATTGGGGGACAGTGGGCAGGGGCGGATCAAGGGGGGGGGGGCCGCCCCCCCCGTAATTCCCGGGAAAATAGAAAATATAGTAACCATTAAGGTGGTTCTCCAATGGAAGTTTTTATTTCACCAGCTCAATATACAATGATTAAATATAATTGGAATGTGGTGTAAAACGAGGGAGACCTGCATCTTTACAAGAATGGCATTCTTTACATCGTTTGTAAACGTTTTTCAACTTTGATTAGAGAGCTTTACTCAATAATTTATCACATCTACTTTATAATATAGCCACACCAAAACTACGTTCCAAGCACTTCATTTATTTTAACTTTCCGAGGGAGGTCTGCCCGGACCCCCGTTTCGTTGAGAGGTATTGCATACCCCCCAGGCGCCGTGGATAGTAGTGAACCGCCCCCCCCCCCCCCAAAACAACGACCTTAATCTGCCCCTGACAGTGGGCCAACCATTTGTGCTACATGGGCTCATGCTGAGGAGGATGGAATATTGCTTGTTAGCTGCTCCCAATAATTTCATCCAACATAAGTCAGGAAAATACAAGGGACAATACAAATACCAATACATCTGTTCCATGGAGTGTACATGTCTTGAATACTTTTTAGAGGGGACATTATTTTAACTTGAAGTACTATTGAATCAAACCCTATAATTACCACTAAATGGTGTGTAAACTTTATAACGTGTTGTGTTCCTTTTACTGCACCTTCTTTAAAATACACAATTGCCAAAGAATGGATTTTTCACCTTGAAAAATGAAAATTTTGGCCTGGAAAAGTTCAGGAATTTCATAATTTTTGGTCTGTAGCAACCCTGTTAATGTTGGAGATTTTTATTTAGGGTTTTACTGAACTTCTAGGAGAGGGTGGCCTTTGAAATTTGGGATGAGGAAAAAATTAACTTAGTAGCATAGGATAAAGAATTCCCATTACATATCCGGAAAGCAGAATTAAAAAATCATGAAGGAGTCACTAACAACACATGGAGTGTGGTGGAAAATTCCCTTACTAAAATCTTACTGTAATTCTTATGCAGATCACTCAGCCTAAGGTGTAAAGGCCTCAGGGATCGTCTGGATAGTAGTAGCATTACACCCAGAAAAGGACCTTAAGGCAGGTGGAAGATACTAAGGTTGAAAAAGGAAGGAAAACTTGATAACATGCCCCCTTCATATAGACCTCAGTGTCTATATGACAAGCCATGCAAAATCCTTCAGCATATTCTACTAGGGAGACTAAAATTTGAAATTTAAAGAACTGGGGGACTTTCCGAGAACCAGTTCAGCTTTAGAGAAGGCTTATCTACAGTCTAGGCAATTCTAAGGGTAATGAAGCTTGTAGAAAGATTGGCTAATGGAACTAAAAGAAATAGATATATTCCTGCAGTGCTGTCACTAGATATTCGGAACGTTTTTAATTATGCTTAATGGAAGTGAAATTTTTGGAGCATACCAGCAAAGGGAATCAGCCAGTGTCTACTGCAGCAATATGCGAGGAAGCAATGCAGCATTACTTGCAAGGAAGGAGAGTGGTGATGAAACCAGAAGAAGGCAGTGCAGAACTTAAGGTAACCAGTGGAGTTCTGCAGGGGTTCATCTTGGGACCAACTCTCTGGAACTCGCTCTGTGACAAAGCCCTTCGATGAGGAGGTGTAAAGCTTGTGGGCTATGCAGATGGCTTGGCGTTAGTGGCAGCAGCAGCAACAGAAGGAGAACTTGTGGGAAATGTCAATCAGGAAATCAGAATTGTGAACAAATGGCTTCAAGATAAAGGCAATAAAATAAGCTTCAGAAAAACTGAAGGGATTTGTTGTGGCAGGAAGGAGAGCACTGTTGGAGATTGTCTTCAATGCCAATGGTAAACGTGATATCAGCCTCATAGCTGATATATCTAGGTATGTGGCTAGACTTCAGAAGATCATTTCTGGTGCATTTAGCAATGGAGTGCACTTAAGTGGCTGGATCACTCAGTAGACTTAGCAAGAGGAGATTGCTGTCTTCATTGGTTGTATCCATAGCTTTGTATCGGTTCCAGTTTGAATCAGAGTGTTGGGCTCTTTAAAGGCTAGTAGCCAGTTGGAGAGAGTACAAAAGTGAATGACCCTCAGATTATGTGGTGGATACCATAATATATCTGGCGAAGCAGCTTTCATCATTGGAGGGACCTCACCACTAGAGCTTCTAGCTTGGGTCAAGAGTTCACTGCAATATAGTTGGTATGGATCAATGAGGAGCTCAGGAGAGGCTGCTGAGTAAATGGCAGGATGGTTGAAGTGGCATGGATTCAGGACCATGGAGAAAAACACTTATCCCTGATGTGGCCAGTTGGGTAAAAAGAAGCCACTATTTTCTATTTCACTCAATTTTTATCAGGACGGGGTCTTTTGGAGGCAGCTTTGCCATATAAATAAAGTGGAGACTGATGATACTGTGGTGAGGAGGACACAGCAGAGCATACAGTGCTGCAGACAGTGAGAGCAAGAGAGAAGACAATGTATTGCAACCATTTGGGGCCTGTCAGGGACATCATCATCGAAAAATATCTGGAACAAGAGGACCACTGGAAGCTAGTGGTAGCAATGGTTACCTAGATCCTAAGGAAGAAAACCATTGATGATAGGGATGTTCCACCACTATGATTTGCCCGAAGACAGAGCCAAGGTCATAGTAATACTTGAAAGATTAGATCCAGCCTTGGTGCAGAAGTTAAGGGGTGAAAATCTGACTCTACCAACTGGTTGCATGCCCCAACCAACAAGTTTGCAACCAACAAAGCTGGTTGGTGTCTTCTGAAGATTTTTCTCCTCCGGCTTAAAAAAGAATTAAGGCCGCAATCATAAGTTTCCATTTAAAATGCATGCTGTAGTTTACAAGGCAATTAAAATTGATTTTGTAGAAATTGTGAAAAAATGGATGATTTTCGAGTAAAAAAATGCCATTTTGAGGAAAAAACAGAGCGCAAAGGAAAATCAGATGCTAGAATTAATTAAGTCATATTTTCAACTGTCTCATTGTGAGATTTAAATCTTTTATCTTGAGTAAAAGTAAATTAAAAATGCAAAAACAGAAAGCTCTGAACCAAACCCAATGCTTTTCTCGTGAGGCTAAAAATGTACAAAAACAGGGCTAAACAACATCTTTTAAATCACTGTGCTGTCTTCATTATTTTTTTGTGTGGTTTTATGTTCTTTTAACCAACCAATAATGAAAATTATAACCCTATATCTTGAGTCCATGTAATTTTTAAAAGCATATAAAAGAAACCCGTGCATCATTGCTTCTCTTGTGGGACTAAAAGTTAAAGTATGGAGTAAAATGAACCCCTTTTAATTGTTATTCAGGGTGTTTACTATTTTTCAGTCTGTTTTAGTTCACAACCTGCAGGTTTGGTAACCTACCAAATTTCAACTTCATATAGGCCAACTGATGCTCTTTAGCACTTATACTCTTGAACATTACCATGTATGAGATGCATGGGAGGAACTCTTGAGGTAGGAATAAAATTTAAGGGTATGGAATGTAGATAAACATTAGATAATAAAAGTATGTAATGAGATATCCCAGGGAAAAGGATCCCGAATTCATTTTTAGCCAGAAAGGGAATAAGCTTGAGCAGATATGTTTTGGTTAGATGAGGAGCATTCTCAAAAAAACTCCATGTATTACAAAGAATATGGGGAGGGAAAACACACTGGCAAAAGAGGTGGGGAAGATGAGGGAGGATGAGAAGACCCCAGAGGCATTCAAGATATGGTGGAGTAATAGCACAGAGGAAGTAAATGAGTCAAAAGGAAGACAAACTAAGCAGCACTAGACATGGCAGAGGAGGGAAGAAAGTTGCATTAGGAAATATAAATAAAGCTAAGTAGGTGGAGTGAGCAAAGAAGAAAAAGCTTGACGTCTCACCATTTAATTTCGCTTCACATGATTTACGTCCCTTTGCAACGTAGGCTCCAATCGAAAAAATCTGGCCGAGGAGCTTTTTTCAAGTGTGGAAGTTGAAACTTCACAAGTTCTATCCAAACGTTAGCTCGACCTTTCTAACATAATGTCCATTTCCAAGTATATAACATTTTTCATAATTTATTTTTTATGAATAAGTTAAACAGGAGGAGAGCCCAAGAAAGGGTTGCACAGAAACTGAAAGTTTTTTGCTTTTTAACAAACTACCATCTCACCCTAGAAAAGAAAATAAGCCAGAGGGATGATGGAAAATAAATACTATTGATAAATTGATAAAATAAATAGTATTGTCGACCCCATAATGACAGCACTATAGCCATGAAAATAAGTATATTAAGTAAGGCTGATAATATTATCTTAAGAACATAGCATTGGTAACATTTATATGTTTTTAATCTTTTTCAGTATTGAAAGAAGCCGTTTTTCACTCATTGATGGCTCAAATCAATTCGAGGTAATTGAAATAATTATTGTTGAAATTTTCTATTTACCTATAGTCCTCAATTTCCTGAGTTAGATGTGATAGAACTACACTAATAGGTGAACGGCAAGAGTATTATGACTTGCGTAATGCACATATTCATTAAAATTGACTTTCTTACACTGCAATGCAAAATTATAAACAACGTAAAAATATTAACCTGAGTTATATTCATGGGGGTAAGTTCCGTTGTGTGGCGTGATTAGTATTTATTTCTATATTTTTTCGGCTCGACCTGATTCCACTGGGATTCATAAAAATTAAGAACTTGATCTCCGGAAGGTTAACTTAAAAATAGGTAGGTACTTAAAAGAAATTACTTTCACAATATTCTAACTCACAAGTAGGAAAGCAATACTCTTGATTAGCCGGCCACGCTATCACATGGTACCCTAACCGGGATCGAAACTTCCCCGAAAAATCCTCATCACGGCCGGGACTTGAACCCGGGACGAGAGGTCAGCACTCCGGGCATCATATATCTACTCGAGTGATACTCTTTATCAGCCTACTGTAATAATTTATTCTGAAGAGTATAAATTTTGCCAGGCGCTGAGAACTTCAGTGTCAATAGGTACGTCTCAGAATTAAATTTTATAAATGTACTTCTATTATAGGAGAAGATCGCGTGCTTTCGGAATAAAATGGGAACACCCAATGTCGACCAGAAGGACGTCATTCGGAAGATAAAATAATAATAGCGTTTTTATAAGAGCGATATTGAAGACATGCAGTACTTTCTTGCATTTGAATCATTATATATCACGTATAAGCACCCATGGCCCTAGCTTGCTAAAATATACCGATGCGGAACTATAATCAGTGAACACAGGATCACCAGGCGATTGCCCATCCCCTCCGCCTCGGACACCCGCTAAAAAGTTGGGGTGAAGCATAAGCCCCTTTTCTCTCCCCAGCGAGATAGAGCGATGAGGAGGGCTCCGAGCGAAGTGGTTTCATGTCGAGATATACATGGCGAGGAGGAGGGAGGGGGCATCATGTCGAGATAGAAGGGGCGAGGAAGAGGGCTCTGATGGAAGGGTTCTCATGGTGTGATAGATGGGAAGAAGAGAGCTTCGAGGGAAGAGGTCTCATGTTGAGATAGAAAGAGCGTTGAGCAGGGTTCTGATGGACTCTCATGACGAAATAGACTGGGCGAGGAACAGAACTCTGACGGAAAGGGTCTCATTGCAAGATAGACAGGGCGAGTATGAGGACTCCGAAAGCAGTTGTCTCATGGTGAGATAGAAAGAGCGAGAAAGAAGGCTACAAGGCGTGCGTAGTAATTGTGAGATATACAGGATGAGGTCTCCGAGAGAAGGGGTCTCATGGCGAGATAGATGAAGCTAGCAGGAGGGCTCTAATGGAAAGGGGTCTGTCTAATGGCGAAATAGACAGGACGAGGAGGAGGGTTCTGAGGTAAAGGGTCTCATGGCAAGGCAGACATGTCGAGGGGGAAGGCTCCAAAAGAAGGGGTCCTATGATGAGAAGGATGGAGCTAGGAGGAGGGCTCCGAGGGAAGAGGGCTCATGGCGAGATAGACATGGCGAAGAGGAGGGTTTTTAGGGAAGGGGTCTAATGCAGAGATAGACAAGGCGAGGAAAAGGGTTCCGAGGGAAAGGGTTTAATGGCGAGATGTACAGGGTGAGGAAAAGTTTTCCAAGGGAAAGGGTCTCATGGCATGTGTAACGTCAGACGTTTATTTTATTTCAAAACTCTTTATTCTTTCCATTACAATCTTTCTTGATGCATCCAGCATCCTCTCCAAATCCAATTCACCCAACAATCCCCCTTTTTCTCTTTATCAACAACTCCCCAGCATCCACAACACAATTCATATCATACGTTACACATGATAGACAAGACGAAGAGGAAGGCTCCAAAAGAAGGAATCTAATGGCGAGATAGAAGTTGCTAGTAGGAGGGTTCCGAAGGAAAGGGTCTCATGGTGAGATAGACAGGGCGAGGAGGACAGCTCCAAAAAAGGGGTCTAATGGCGAGATAGACAGGGCGAAGAGGAAGGCTACAAAAGAAGGGGTCTAATGGCGAGATAGAAGTGGTTAGCAGGAGGGTTCCGAGGGTAAGGCTCTCATTGTGAGATTGACATGGCGAGGAGGATGTTTCCGAGGAAAGGGTCTCATGGCATGATAGAAGGTCGAGGAGGAAGGTTGTAAGGGAAGGGGTCTCATAGCGAGATAGAAAGGGCGAGGAGGATGTTTCCGAGGAAAGGGTCTCATGGCATGATAGAAGGTCGAGGTGGAAGGCTGTAAGGGAAAGGGTCTCATGGCGAGATAGACAGGGCGAGGAGGATGTTTCCGAGGAAAGGGTCTCATGGCATGATAGAAGGTCGAGGAGGAAGGTTGTAAGGGAAGGGGTCTCATAGCGAGATAGACAGGGCGAGGAGGATGTTTCCGAGGAAAGGGTCTCATGGCAAGATAGAAGGTCGAGGAGGAAGGCTGTAAGGGAAAGGGTCTCATGGCGAGATAGAGAGGGCGAGGAGGATGTTTCCGAGGAAAGGGTCTCATGGCATGATAAAAGGTCGAGGAGGAAGGTTGTAACGGAAGGGGTCTCATAGCGAGATAGACAGGGCGAGGAGGATGTTTCCGAGGAAAGGGTCTCATGGCAAGATAGAAGGTCGAGGAGGAAGGTTTTAAGGGAAGGGGTCTCACAGCGAGATAGACAGGGCGAGGAGGATGTTTCCGAGGAAAGGGTCTCATGGCAAGATAGAAGGTCGAGGAGGAAGGCTGTAAGGGAAAGGGTCTCATGGCGAGATAGACAGGGCGAGGAGGATGTTTCCGAGGAAAGGGTCTCATGGCATGATAGAAGGTCGAGGAGGAAGGTTGTAAGGGAAGGGGTCTCATAGCGAGATAGACAGGGCGAGGAGGATGTTTCCGAGGAAAGGGTCTCATGGCAAGATAGAAGGTCGAGGAGGAAGGCTGTAAGGGAAAGGGTCGGATGGGAGATAGACAGGGCGAGGAGGATGTTTCCGAGGAAAGGGTCTCATGGCATGATAGAAGGTCGAGGAGGAAGGTTGTAAGGGAAGGGGTCTCATAGCGAGATAGTCAGGGCGAGGAGGATGTTTCCGAGGAAAGGGTCTCATGGCATGATAGAAGGTCGAGGAGGAAGGCTGTAAGGGAAAGGGTCTCATGGCGAGATAGACAGGGCGAGGAGGATGTTTCGAGGAAAGGGTCTCATGGCATGATAGAAGGTCGAGGAGGAAGGTTGTAAGGGAAGGGGTCTCATAGCGAGATAGACATGGCGAGGAGGATGTTTCCGAGGAAAGGGTCTCATGGCAAGATAGAAGGTCGAGGAGGAAGGTTGTAAGGGAAGGGGTCTCATAGCGAGATAGACAGGGCGAGGAGGATGTTTCCGAGGAAAGGGTCTCATGGCATGATAGAAGGTCGAGGAGGAAGGCTGTATGGGAAAGGGTCTCATGGCGAGATAGACAGGGCGAGGAGGATATTTCCGAGGAAAGGGTCTCATGGCATGATAGAAGGTCGAGGAGGAAGGTTGTAAGGGAAGGGGTCTCATAGCGAGATAGACAGGGCGAGGAGGATGTTTCCGAGGAAAGGGTCTCATGGCAAGATAGAAGGTCGAGGAGGAAGGCTGTAAGGGAAAGGGTCTCATGGCGAGATAGACAGGGCGAGGAGGATGTTTCCGAGGAAAGGGTCTCATGGCAAGATAGAAGGTCGAGGAGGAAGGCTGTAAGGGAAAGGGTCTCATGGTGAGATAAACAGGGCGAGGAGGATGTTTCCGAGGAAAGGGTCTCATGGCAAGATAGAAGGTCGAGGAGGAAGGCTGTAAGGGAAAGGGTCTCATGGCGAGATAGACAGGGCGAGGAGGATGTTTCCGAGGAAAGGGTCTCATGGCATGATAGAAGGTCGAGGAGGAAGGTTGTAAGGGAAGGGGTCTCATAGCGAGATAGACAGGGCGAGGAGGATGTTTCCGAGGAAAGGGTCTCATGACAAGATAGAAGGTCGAGGAGGAAGGCTGTAAGGGAAAGGGTCTCATGGCGAGATAGACAGGGCGAGGAGGATGTTTCCGAGGAAAGGGTCTCATGGCAAGATAGAAGGTCGAGAAGGAAGGCTGTAAGGGAAAGGGTCTCATGGTGAGATAGACAGGGCGAGGAGGATGTTTCCGAGGAAAGGGTCTCATGGCAAGATAGAAGGTCGAGGAGGAAGTGTTGTAAGGGAAGGGGTCTCATAGCGAGATAGACAGGGCGAGGAGGATGTTTCCGAGGAAAGTGTCTCATGGCAAGATAGAAGGTCGAGGAGGAAGGCTGTAAGGGAAAGGGTCTCATGGCGAGATAGACAGGGCGAGGAGGATGTTTCCGAGGAAAGGGTCTCATGGCATGATAGAAGGTCGAGGAGGAAGGTTGTAAGGGAAGGGGTCTCATAGCGAGATAGACAGGGCGAGGAGGATGTTTCCGAGGAAAGGGTCTCATGGCAAGATAGAAGGTCGAGGAGGAAGGCTGTAAGGGAAAGGGTCTCATGGCGAGATAGACAGGGCGAGGAGGATGTTTCCGAGGAAAGGGTCTCATGGCAAGATAGAAGGTCGAGGAGGAAGGCTGTAAGGGAAAGGGTCTCATGGCGAGATAGACAGGGCGAGGAGGATGTTTCCGAGGAAAGGGTCTCATGGCAAGATAGAAGGTCGAGGAGGAAGGTTGTAAGGGAAGGGGTCTCATAGCGAGATGGACAGGGCGAAAAGGATGTTTCCGAGGAAAGGGTCTCATGGCAAGATAGAAGGTCGAGGAGGAAGGCTGTAAGGGAAAGGGTCTCATAGCGAGATAGACAGGGCGAGGAGGATATTTCCGAGGAAAGGGTCTCATGGCAAGATAGAAGGTCGAGGAGGAAGGCTGTAAGGGAAAGGGTCTCATGGCGAGATAGACAGGGCGAGGAGGATGTTTCCGAGGAAAGGGTCTCATGGCAAGATAGAAGGTCGAGGAGGAAGGTTGTAAGGGAAGGGGTCTCATAGCGAGATAGACAGAGCGAGGAGGATGTTTCCGAGGAAAGGGTCTCATGGCAAGATAGAAGGTCGAGGAGGAAGGCTGTAAGGGAAAGGGTCTCATGGCGAGATAGACAGGGCGAGGAGGATGTTGCCGAAGAAAGGGTCTCATGGCATGATAGAAGGTCGAGGAGGAAGGCTGTAAGGGAAAGGGTCTCATAGCGAGATAGACAGGGCGAGGAGGATGTTTCCGAGGAAAGGGTCTCATGGCAAGATAGAAGGTCGAGGAGGAAGGCTGTAAGGGAAAGGGTCTCATGGTGAGATAGACAGGGCGAGGAGGATGTTTCCGAGGAAAGGGTCTCATGGCATGATAGAAGGTCGAGGAGGAAGGTTGTAAGGGAAGGGGTCTCATAGCGAGATAGACAGGGCGAGGAGGATGTTTCAGAGGAAAGGGTCTCATGGCAAGATAGAAGGTTGAGGAGGAAGGCTGTAAGGGAAAGGGTCTCATGGTGAGATAGACAGGGCGAGGAGGATGTTTCCGAGGAAAGGGTCTCATGGCAAGATAGAAGGTCGAGGAGGAAGGCTGTAAGGGAAAGGGTCTCATGGTGAGATAGACAGGGCGAGGAGGATGTTTCCGAGGAAAGGGTCTCATGGCATGATAGAAGGTCGAGGAGGAAGGCTGTAAGGGAAAGGGTCTCATGGCGAGAAAGACATGGCGAGGAGGATGTTTCCGAGGAAAGGGTCTCATGGCAAGATAGAAGGTCGAGGAGGAAGGCTGTAAGGGAAAGGGTCTCATGGTGAGATAGACAGGGCGAGGAGGATGTTTCCGAGGAAATGGTCTCATGGCAAGATAGAAGGTCGAGGAGGAAGGCTGTAAGGGAAGGGGTCTCGTAGCGAGATAGACAGGGCGAGGAGGATGTTTCCGAGGAAAGGGTCTCATGGCAAGATAGAAGGTCGAGGAGGAAGGCTGTAAGGGAAAGGGTCTCATGGCGAGATAGACAGGGCGAGGAGGATGTTTCCGAGGAAAGGGTCTCATGGCAAGATAGAAGGTCGAGGAGGAAGGCTGTAAGGGAAAGGGTCTCATGGTGAGATAGACAGGGCGAGGAGGATGTTTCCGAGGAAAGGGTCTCATGGCAAGATAGAAGGTCGAGGAGGAAGGTTGTAAGGGAAGGGGTCTCATAGCGAGATAGACAGGGCGAGGAGGATGTTTCCGAGGAAAGGGTCTCATGGCAAGATAGAAGGTCGAGGAGGAAGGCTGTAATGGAAAGGTTCTCATGGCGAGATAGACAGGGCGAGGAGGATGTTTCCGAGGAAAGGGTCTCATGGCATGATAGAAGGTCGAGGAGGAAGGTTGTAAGGGAAGGGGTCTCATAGCGAGATAGACAGGGCGAGGAGGATGTTTCCGAGGAAAGGGTCTCATGGCAAGATAGAAAGTCGAGGAGGAAGGCTGAAAGGGAAAGGGTCTCATGGCGAGATAGACAGGGCGAGGAGGATGTTTCCAAGGAAAGGGTCTCATGGCAAGATAGAAGGTCGAGGAGGAAGGCTGTAAGGGAAAGGGTCTCATGGCGAGATAGACAGGGCGAGAAGGATGTTTCCGAGGAAAGGGTCTCATGGCAAGATAGAAGGTCGAGGAGGAAGGTTGTAAGGGAAGGGGTCTCATAGCGAGATAGACAGGGCGAGGAGGATGTTTCCGAGGAAAGGGTCTCATGGCAAGATAGAAGGTCGAGGAGGAAGGCTGTAAGGGAAAGGGTCTCATAGCGAGATAGACAGGGCGAGGAGGATATTTCCGAGGAAAGGGTCTCATGGCAAGATAGAAGGTCGAGGAGGAAGGCTGTAAGGGAAAAGGTCTCATGGCGAGATAGACAGGGCGAGGAGGATGTTTCCGAGGAAAGGGTCTCATGGCAAGATAGAAGGTCGAGGAGGAAGGTTGTAAGGGAAGGGGTCGCATAGCGAGATAGACAGGGCGAGGAGGATGTTTCCGAGGAAAGGGTCTCATGGCAAGATAGAAGGTCGAGGAGGATGGCTGTAAGGGAAAGGGTCTCATGGCGAGATAGACAGGGCGAGGAGGATGTTTCCGAGGAAAGGGTCTCATGGCAAGATAGAAAGTCGAGGAGGAAGGCTGTAAGGGAAAGGGTCTCATGGCGAGATAGACAGGGCGAGGAGGATGTTTCCGAGGAAAGGGTCTCATGGCATGATAGAAGGTCGAGGAGGAAGGCTGTAAGGGAAAGGGTCTCATAGCGAGATAGACAGGGCGAGGAGGATGTTTCCGAGGAAAGGGTCTCATGGCAAGATAGAAGGTCGAGGAGGAAGGCTGTAAGGGAAAGGGTCTCATGGTGAGATAGACAGGGCGAGGAGGATGTTTCCGAGGAAAGGGTCTCATGGCATGATAGAAGGTCGAGGAGGAAGGTTGTAAGGGAAGGGGTCTCATAGCGAGATAGACAGGGCGAGGAGGATGTTTCAGAGGAAAGGGTCTCATGGCAAGATAGAAGGTTGAGGAGGAAGGCTGTAAGGGAAAGGGTCTCATGGTGAGATAGACAGGGCGAGGAGGATGTTTCCGAGGAAAGGGTCTCATGGCAAGATAGAAGGTCGAGGAGGAAGGCTGTAAGGGAAAGGGTCTCATGGTGAGATAGACAGGGCGAGGAGGATGTTTCCGAGGAAAGGGTCTCATGGCATGATAGAAGGTCGAGGAGGAAGGCTGTAAGGGAAAGGGTCTCATGGCGAGATAGACAGGGCGAGGAGGATGTTTCCGAGGAAAGGGTCTCATGGCAAGATAGAAGGTCGAGGAGGAAGGCTGTAAGGGAAAGGGTCTCATGGTGAGATAGACAGGGCGAGGAGGATGTTTCCGAGGAAAGGGTCTCATGGCAAGATAGAAAGTCGAGGAGGAAGGCTGTAAGGGAAAGGGTCTCATGGCGAGATAGACAGGGCGAGGAGGATGTTTCCGAGGAAAGGGTCTCATGGCAAGATAGAAGGTCGAGGAGGAAGGCTGTAAGGGAAAGGGTCTCATGGCGAGATAGACAGGGCGAGAAGGATGTTTCCGAGGAAAGGGTCTCATGGCAAGATAGAAGGTCGAGGAGGAAGGTTGTAAGGGAAGGGGTCTCATAGCGAGATAGACAGGGCGAGGAGGATGTTTCCGAGGAAAGGGTCTCATGGCAAGATAGAAGGTCGAGGAGGAAGGCTGTAAGGGAAAGGGTCTCATAGCGAGATAGACAGGGCGAGGAGGATATTTCCGAGGAAAGGGTCTCATGGCAAGATAGAAGGTCGAGGAGGAAGGCTGTAAGGGAAAAGGTCTCATGGCGAGATAGACAGGGCGAGGAGGATGTTTCCGAGGAAAGGGTCTCATGGCAAGATAGAAGGTCGAGGAGGAAGGTTGTAAGGGAAGGGGTCGCATAGCGAGATAGACAGGGCGAGGAGGATGTTTCCGAGGAAAGGGTCTCATGGCAAGATAGAAGGTCGAGGAGGAAGGCTGTAAGGGAAAGGGTCTCATGGCGAGATAGACAGGGCGAGGAGGATGTTTCCGAGGAAAGGGTCTCATGGCATGATAGAAGGTCGAGGAGGAAGGCTGTAAGGAAAAGGGTCTCGTAGCGAGATAGACAGGGCGAGGAGGATGTTTCCGAGGAAAGGGTCTCATGGCAAGATAGAAGGTCGAGGAGGAAGGCTGTAAGGGAAAGGGTCTCATGGTGAGATAGACAGGGCGAGGAGGATGTTTCCCTGGAAAGGGTCTCATGGCATGATAGAAGGTCGAGGAGGAAGGTTGTAAGGGAAGGGGTCTCATAGCGAGATAGACAGGGCGAGGAGGATGTTTCCGAGGAAAGGGTCTAATGGCAAGATAGAAGGTCGAGGAGGAAGGCTGTAAGGGAAAGGGTCTCATGGTGAGATAGACAGGGCGAGGAGGATGTTTCCGAGGAAAGGGTTTCATGGCAAGATAGAAGGTCGAGGAGGAAGGCTGTAAGGGAAAGGGTCTCATGGTGAGATAGACAGGGCGAGGAGGATGTTTCCGAGGAAAGGGTGTCATGGCATGATAGAAGGTCGAGGAGGAAGGCTGTAAGGGAAAGGGTCTCATGGCGAGATAGACAGGGCGAGGAGGATGGTTCCGAGGAAAGGGTCTCATGGCAAGATAGAAGGTCGAGGAGGAAGGCTGTAAGGGAAAGGGTCTCATGGTGAGATAGACAGGGCGAGGAGGATGTTTCCGAGGAAAGGGTCTCATGGCAAGATAGAAGGTCGAGGAGGAAGGCTGTAAGGGAAAGGGTCTCATGGTGAGATAGACAGGGCGAGGAGATGTTTCCGAGGAAAGGGTCTCATGGCATGATAGAAGGTAGAGGAGGAAGGCTGTAAGGGAAAGGGTCTCATGGCGAGATAGACAGGGCGAGGAGGATGTTTCCGAGGAAAGGGTCTCATGGCATGATAGAAGGTCGAGGAGGAAGGTTGTAAGGGAAGGGGTCTCATAGCGAGATAGACAGGGCGAGGAGGATGTTTCCGAGGAAAGGGTCTCATGGCAAGATAAGAGGTCGAGGAGGAAGGCTGTGAGGGAAAAGGTCTCATGGCGAGATAGACAGGGCGAGGAGGGTGTTTCCGAGGAAAGGGTCTCATTTCATGATAGAAGGTCGAGGAGGAAGGTTGTAAGGGAAGGGGTCTCATAGCGAGATAGACAGGGCGAGGAGGATGTTTCCGAGGAAAGGGTCTCATGGCAAGATAGAAGGTCGAGGAGGAAGGCTGTAATGGAAAGGGTCTCATGGTAAGATAGACAGGGCGAGGAGATGTTTCCGAGGAAAGGGTCTCATGGCATGATAGAAGGTCGAGGAGGAAGGCTGTAAGGGAAAGGGTCTCATGGCGAGATAGACAGGGCGAGGAGGATGTTTCCGAGGAAAGGGTCTCATGGCATGATAGAAGGTCGAGGAGGAAGGTTGTAAGGGAAGGGGTCTCATTGCGAGATAGACAGGGCGAGGAGGATGTTTCCGAGGAAAGGGTCTCATGGAAAGATAGAAGGTCGAGGAGGAAGGCTGTAAGGGAAAGGGTCTCATGGCGAGATAGACAGAGCGAGGAGGATGTTTCCGAGGAAAGGGTATCATGGCATGATAGAAGGTCGAGGAGGAAGGTTGTAAGGGAAGGGGTCTAATAGCGAGATAGACAGGGCGAGGAGGATGTTTCCGAGGAAAGGGTCTCATGGCAAGATAGAAGGTCGAGGAGGAAGGCTGTAAGGGAAAGGGTCTCATGGCGAGATAGACAGGGCGAGGAGGATGTTTCCGAGGAAAGGGTCTCATGGCAAGATAGAAGGTCGAGGAGGAAGGTTGTAAGGGAAGGGGTCTCATAGCGAGATAGACAGGGCGAGGAGGATGTTTCCGAGGAAAGGGTCTCATGGCAAGATAGAAGGTCGAGGAGGAAGGCTGTAAGGGAAAGGGTCTCATGGTGAGATAGACAGGGCGAGGAGGATGTTTCCGAGGAAAGGGTCTCATGGCATGATAGAAGGTCGAGGAGGAAGGTTGTAAGGGAAGGGGTCTCATAGCGAGAAAGAAAGGGCGAGGAGGATGTTTCCGAGGAAAGGGTCTCATGGCAAGATAGAAGGTCGAGGAGGAAGGCTGTATGGGAAAGGGTCTCATGGCGAGATAGACAGGGCGAGGAGGATGTTTCCGAGGAAAGGGTCTTATGGCAAGATAGAAGGTCGAGGAGGAAGGCTGTAAGGGAAAGGGTCTCATGGTGAGATAGACAGGGCGAGGAGGATGTTTCCGAGGAAAGGGTCTCATGGCATGATAGAAGGTCGAGGAGGAAGGCTGTAAGGGAAAGGGTCTCATGGCGAGATAGACAGGGAGAGGAGGATGTTTCCGAGGAAAGGGTCTCATGGCAAGATAGAAGGTCGAGGAGGAAGGCTGTAAGGGAAAGGGTCTCATGGTGAGATAGACAGGGCGAGGAGGATGTTTCCGAGGAAAGGGTCTCATGGCAAGATAGAAGGTCGAGGAGGAAGGCTGTAAGGGAAAGGGTCTCATGGCGAGATAGACAGGGCGAGGAGGATGTTTCCGAGGAAAGGGTCTCATGGCATGATAGAAGGTCGAGGAGGAAGGCTGTAAGGGAAAGGGTCTCATGGCGAGATAGACAGGGCGAGGAGGATGTTTCCGAGGAAAGGGTCTCATGGCAAGATAGAAGGTCGAGGAGGAAGGCTGTAAGGGAAAGGGTCTCATGGTGAGATAGACAGGGCGAGGAGGATGTTTCCGAGGAAAGGGTCTCATGGCAAGATAGAAGGTCGAGGAGGAAGGCTGTAAGGGAAGGGGTCTCGTAGCGAGATAGACAGGGCGAGGAGGATGTTTCCGAGGAAAGGGTCTCATGGCAAGATAGAAGGTCGAGGAGGAAGGCTGTAAGGGAAAGGGTCTCATGGCGAGATAGACAGGGCGAGGAGGATGTTTCCGAGGAAAGGGTCTCATGGCAAGATAGAAGGTCAAGGAGGAAGGTTGTAAGGGAAGGGGTCTCATAGCGAGATAGACAGGGCGAGGAGGATGTTTCCGAGGAAAGGGTCTCATGGCAAGATAGAAGGTCGAGGAGGAAGGCTGTAATGGAAAGGTTCTCATGGCGAGATAGACAGGGCGAGGAGGATGTTTCCGAGGAAAGGGTCTCATGGCATGATAGAAGGTCGAGGAGGAAGGTTGTAAGGGAAGGGGTCTCATAGCGAGATAGACAGGGCGAGGAGGATGTTTCCGAGGAAAGGGTCTCATGGCAAGATAGAAGGTCGAGGAGGAAGGCTGTAAGGGAAAGGGTCTCATGGCGAGATAGACAGGGCGAGGAGGATGTTTCCGAGGAAAGGGTCTCATGGCAAGATAGAAGGTCGAGGAGGAAGGCTGTAAGGGAAAGGGTCTCATGGCGAGATAGACAGGGCGAGAAGGATGTTTCCGAGGAAAGGGTCTCATGGCAAGATAGAAGGTCGAGGAGGAAGGTTGTAAGGGAAGGGGTCTCATAGCGAGATAGACAGGGCGAGGAGGATGTTTCCGAGGAAAGGGTCTCATGGCAAGATAGAAGGTCGAGGAGGAAGGCTGTAAGGGAAAGGGTCTCATAGCGAGATAGACAGGGCGAGGAGGATATTTCCGAGGAAAGGGTCTCATGGCAAGATAGAAGGTCGAGGAGGAAGGCTGCAAGGGAAAAGGTCTCATGGCGAGATAGAAAGGGCGAGGAGGATGTTTCCGAGGAAAGGGTCTCATGGCAAGATAGAAGGTCGAGGAGGAAGGTTGTAAGGGAAGGGGTCTCATAGCGAGATAGACAGGGCGAGGAGGATGTTTCCGAGGAAAGGGTCTCATGGCAAGATAGAAGGTCGAGGAGGAAGGCTGTAAGGGAAAGGGTCTCATGGCGAGATAGACAGGGCGAGGAGGATGTTTCCGAGGAAAGGGTCTCATGGCATGATAGAAGGTCGAGGAGGAAGGCTGTAAGGAAAAGGGTCTCATAGCGAGATAGACAGGGCGAGGAGGATGTTTCCGAGGAAAGGGTCTCATGGCAAGATAGAAGGTCGAGGAGGAAGGCTGTAAGGGAAAGGGTCTCATGGTGAGATAGACAGGGCGAGGAGGATGTTTCCCTGGAAAGGGTCTCATGGCATGATAGAAGGTCGAGGAGGAAGGTTGTAAGGGAAGGGGTCTCATAGCGAGATAGACAGGGCGAGGAGGATGTTTCCGAGGAAAGGGTCTCATGGCAAGATAGAAGGTCGAGGAGGAAGGCTGTAAGGGAAAGGGTCTCATGGTGAGATAGACAGGGCGAGGAGGATGTTTCCGAGGAAAGGGTTTCATGGCAAGATAGAAGGTCGAGGAGGAAGGCTGTAAGGGAAAGGGTCTCATGGTGAGATAGACAGGGCGAGGAGGATATTTCCGAGGAAAGGGTGTCATGGCATGATAGAAGGTCGAGGAGGAAGGCTGTAAGGGAAAGGGTCTCATGGCGAGATAGACAGGGCGAGGAGGATGGTTCCGAGGAAAGGGTCTCATGGCAAGATAGAAGGTCGAGGAGGAAGGCTGTAAGGGAAAGGGTCTCATGGTGAGATAGACAGGGCGAGGAGGATGTTTCCGAGGAAAGGGTCTCATGGCAAGATAGAAGGTTGAGGAGGAAGGCTGTAAGGGAAAGGGTCTCATGGTGAGATAGACAGGGCGAGGAGGATGTTTCCGAGGAAAGGGTCTCATGGCAAGATAGAAGGTCGAGGAGGAAGGCTGTAAGGGAAAGGGTCTCATGGTGAGATAGACAGGGCGAGGAGGATGTTTCCGAGGAAAGGGTCTCATGGCATGATAGAAGGTCGAGGAGGAAGGCTGTAAGGGAAAGGGTCTCATGGCGAGATAGACAGGGCGAGGAGGATGTTTCCGAGGAAAGGGTCTCATGGCAAGATAGAAGGTCGAGGAGGAAGGCTGTAAGGGAAAGGGTCTCATGGTGAGATAGACAGGGCGAGGAGGATGTTTCCGAGGAAATGGTCTCATGGCAAGATAGAAGGTCGAGGAGGAAGGCTGTAAGGGAAGGGGTCTCGTAGCGAGATAGACAGGGCGAGGAGGATGTTTCCGAGGAAAGGGTCTCATGGCAAGATAGAAGGTCGAGGAGGAAGGCTGTAAGGGAAAGGGTCTCATGGCGAGATAGACAGGGCGAGGAGGATGTTTCCGAGGAAAGGGTCTCATGGCAAGATAGAAGGTCGAGGAGGAAGGCTGTAAGGGAAAGGGTCTCATGGTGAGATAGACAGGGCGAGGAGGATGTTTCCGAGGAAAGGGTCTCATGGCAAGATAGAAGGTCGAGGAGGAAGGTTGTAAGGGAAGGGGTCTCATAGCGAGATAGACAGGGCGAGGAGGATGTTTCCGAGGAAAGGGTCTCATGGCAAGATAGAAGGTCGAGGAGGAAGGCTGTAATGGAAAGGTTCTCATGGCGAGATAGACAGGGCGAGGAGGATGTTTCCGAGGAAAGGGTCTCATGGCATGATAGAAGGTCGAGGAGGAAGGTTGTAAGGGAAGGGGTCTCATAGCGAGATAGACAGGGCGAGGAGGATGTTTCCGAGGAAAGGGTCTCATGGCAAGATAGAAAGTCGAGGAGGAAGGCTGTAAGGGAAAGGGTCTCATGGCGAGATAGACAGGGCGAGGAGGATGTTTCCAAGGAAAGGGTCTCATGGCAAGATAGAAGGTCGAGGAGGAAGGCTGTAAGGGAAAGGGTCTCATGGCGAGATAGACAGGGCGAGAAGGATGTTTCCGAGGAAAGGGTCTCATGGCAAGATAGAAGGTCGAGGAGGAAGGTTGTAAGGGAAGGGGTCTCATAGCGAGATAGACAGGGCGAGGAGGATGTTTCCGAGGAAAGGGTCTCATGGCAAGATAGAAGGTCGAGGAGGAAGGCTGTAAGGGAAAGGGTCTCATAGCGAGATAGACAGGGCGAGGAGGATATTTCCGAGGAAAGGGTCTCATGGCAAGATAGAAGGTCGAGGAGGAAGGCTGTAAGGGAAAAGGTCTCATGGCGAGATAGACAGGGCGAGGAGGATGTTTCCGAGGAAAGGGTCTCATGGCAAGATAGAAGGTCGAGGAGGAAGGTTGTAAGGGAAGGGGTCGCATAGCGAGATAGACAGGGCGAGGAGGATGTTTCCGAGGAAAGGGTCTCATGGCAAGATAGAAGGTCGAGGAGGATGGCTGTAAGGGAAAGGGTCTCATGGCGAGATAGACAGGGCGAGGAGGATGTTTCCGAGGAAAGGGTCTCATGGCAAGATAGAAAGTCGAGGAGGAAGGCTGTAAGGGAAAGGGTCTCATGGCGAGATAGACAGGGCGAGGAGGATGTTTCCGAGGAAAGGGTCTCATGGCATGATAGAAGGTCGAGGAGGAAGGCTGTAAGGGAAAGGGTCTCATAGCGAGATAGACAGGGCGAGGAGGATGTTTCCGAGGAAAGGGTCTCATGGCAAGATAGAAGGTCGAGGAGGAAGGCTGTAAGGGAAAGGGTCTCATGGTGAGATAGACAGGGCGAGGAGGATGTTTCCGAGGAAAGGGTCTCATGGCATGATAGAAGGTCGAGGAGGAAGGTTGTAAGGGAAGGGGTCTCATAGCGAGATAGACAGGGCGAGGAGGATGTTTCAGAGGAAAGGGTCTCATGGCAAGATAGAAGGTTGAGGAGGAAGGCTGTAAGGGAAAGGGTCTCATGGTGAGATAGACAGGGCGAGGAGGATGTTTCCGAGGAAAGGGTCTCATGGCAAGATAGAAGGTCGAGGAGGAAGGCTGTAAGGGAAAGGGTCTCATGGTGAGATAGACAGGGCGAGGAGGATGTTTCCGAGGAAAGGGTCTCATGGCATGATAGAAGGTCGAGGAGGAAGGCTGTAAGGGAAAGGGTCTCATGGCGAGATAGACAGGGCGAGGAGGATGTTTCCGAGGAAAGGGTCTCATGGCAAGATAGAAGGTCGAGGAGGAAGGCTGTAAGGGAAAGGGTCTCATGGTGAGATAGACAGGGCGAGGAGGATGTTTCCGAGGAAATGGTCTCATGGCAAGATAGAAGGTCGAGGAGGAAGGCTGTAAGGGAAGGGGTCTCGTAGCGAGATAGACAGGGCGAGGAGGATGTTTCCGAGGAAAGGGTCTCATGGCAAGATAGAAGGTCGAGGAGGAAGGCTGTAAGGGAAAGGGTCTCATGGCGAGATAGACAGGGCGAGGAGGATGTTTCCGAGGAAAGGGTCTCATGGCAAGATAGAAGGTCGAGGAGGAAGGCTGTAAGGGAAAGGGTCTCATGGTGAGATAGACAGGGCGAGGAGGATGTTTCCGAGGAAAGGGTCTCATGGCAAGATAGAAGGCCGAGGAGGAAGGTTGTAAGGGAAGGGGTCTCATAGCGAGATAGACAGGGCGAGGAGGATGTTTCCGAGGAAAGGGTCTCATGGCAAGATAGAAGGTCGAGGAGGAAGGCTGTAATGGAAAGGTTCTCATGGCGAGATAGACAGGGCGAGGAGGATGTTTCCGAG
This sequence comes from Pyrrhosoma nymphula, assembly GCA_963573305.1. Taxonomy (NCBI): domain Eukaryota; kingdom Metazoa; phylum Arthropoda; class Insecta; order Odonata; family Coenagrionidae; genus Pyrrhosoma; species Pyrrhosoma nymphula. The sequence goes on along the minus strand of OY754329.1, from coordinate 150,851,673 downwards.
GAAAGGGTCTCATGGCATGATAGAAGGTCGAGGAGGAAGGTTGTAAGGGAAGGGGTCTCATAGCGAGATAGACAGGGCGAGGAGGATGTTTCCGAGGAAAGGGTCTCATGGCAAGATAGAAAGTCGAGGAGGAAGGCTGTAAGGGAAAGGGTCTCATGGCGAGATAGACAGGGCGAGGAGGATGTTTCCGAGGAAAGGGTCTCATGGCAAGATAGAAGGTCGAGGAGGAAGGCTGTAAGGGAAAGGGTCTCATGGCGAGATAGACAGGGCGAGAAGGATGTTTCCGAGGAAAGGGTCTCATGGCAAGATAGAAGGTCGAGGAGGAAGGTTGTAAGGGAAGGGGTCTCATAGCGAGATAGACAGGGCGAGGAGGATGTTTCCGAGGAAAGGGTCTCATGGCAAGATAGAAGGTCGAGGAGGAAGGCTGTAAGGGAAAGGGTCTCATAGCGAGATAGACAGGGCGAGGAGGATATTTCCGAGGAAAGGGTCTCATGGCAAGATAGAAGGTCGAGGAGGAAGGCTGTAAGGGAAAAGGTCTCATGGCGAGATAGACAGGGCGAGGAGGATGTTTCCGAGGAAAGGGTCTCATGGCAAGATAGAAGGTCGAGGAGGAAGGTTGTAAGGGAAGGGGTCGCATAGCGAGATAGACAGGGCGAGGAGGATGTTTCCGAGGAAAGGGTCTCATGGCAAGATAGAAGGTCGAGGAGGAAGGCTGTAAGGGAAAGGGTCTCATGGCGAGATAGACAGGGCGAGGAGGATGTTTCCGAGGAAAGGGTCTCATGGCATGATAGAAGGTCGAGGAGGAAGGCTGTAAGGAAAAGGGTCTCATAGCGAGATAGACAGGGCGAGGAGGATGTTTCCGAGGAAAGGGTCTCATGGCAAGATAGAAGGTCGAGGAGGAAGGCTGTAAGGGAAAGGGTCTCATGGTGAGATAGACAGGGCGAGGAGGATGTTTCCCTGGAAAGGGTCTCATGGCATGATAGAAGGTCGAGGAGGAAGGTTGTAAGGGAAGGGGTCTCATAGCGAGATAGACAGGGCGAGGAGGATGTTTCCGAGGAAAGGGTCTAATGGCAAGATAGAAGGTCGAGGAGGAAGGCTGTAAGGGAAAGGGTCTCATGGTGAGATAGACAGGGCGAGGAGGATGTTTCCGAGGAAAGGGTTTCATGGCAAGATAGAAGGTCGAGGAGGAAGGCTGTAAGGGAAAGGGTCTCATGGTGAGATAGACAGGGCGAGGAGGATGTTTCCGAGGAAAGGGTGTCATGGCATGATAGAAGGTCAAGGAGGAAGGCTGTAAGGGAAAGGGTCTCATGGCGAGATAGACAGGGCGAGGAGGATGGTTCCGAGGAAAGGGTCTCATGGCAAGATAGAAGGTCGAGGAGGAAGGCTGTAAGGGAAAGGGTCTCATGGTGAGATAGACAGGGCGAGGAGGATGTTTCCGAGGAAAGGGTCTCATGGCAAGATAGAAGGTCGAGGAGGAAGGCTGTAAGGGAAAGGGTCTCATGGTGAGATAGACAGGGCGAGGAGATGTTTCCGAGGAAAGGGTCTCATGGCATGATAGAAGGTAGAGGAGGAAGGCTGTAAGGGAAAGGGTCTCATGGCGAGATAGACAGGGCGAGGAGGATGTTTCCGAGGAAAGGGTCTCATGGCATGATAGAAGGTCGAGGAGGAAGGTTGTAAGGGAAGGGGTCTCATAGCGAGATAGACAGGGCGAGGAGGATGTTTCCGAGGAAAGGGTCTCATGGCAAGATAAGAGGTCGAGGAGGAAGGCTGTGAGGGAAAAGGTCTCATGGCGAGATAGACAGGGCGAGGAGGGTGATTCCGAGGAAAGGGTCTCATTTCATGATAGAAGGTCGAGGAGGAAGGTTGTAAGGGAAGGGGTCTCATAGCGAGATAGACAGGGCGAGGAGGATGTTTCCGAGGAAAGGGTCTCATGGCAAGATAGAAGGTCGAGGAGGAAGGCTGTAATGGAAAGGGTCTCATGGTAAGATAGACAGGGCGAGGAGATGTTTCCGAGGAAAGGGTCTCATGGCATGATAGAAGGTCGAGGAGGAAGGCTGTAAGGGAAAGGGTCTCATGGCGAGATAGACAGGGCGAGGAGGATGTTTCCGAGGAAAGGGTCTCATGGCATGATAGAAGGTCGAGGAGGAAGGTTGTAAGGGAAGGGGTCTCATTGCAAGATAGACAGGGCGAGGAGGATGTTTCCGAGGAAAGGGTCTCATGGAAAGATAGAAGGTCGAGGAGGAAGGCTGTAAGGGAAAGGGTCTCATGGCGAGATAGACAGAGCGAGGAGGATGTTTCCGAGGAAAGGGTATCATGGCATGATAGAAGGTCGAGGAGGAAGGTTGTAAGGGAAGGGGTCTAATAGCGAGATAGACAGGGCGAGGAGGATGTTTCCGAGGAAAGGGTCTCATGGCAAGATAGAAGGTCGAGGAGGAAGGCTGTAAGGGAAAGGGTCTCATGGCGAGATAGACAGGGCGAGGAGGATGTTTCCGAGGAAAGGGTCTCATGGCAAGATAGAAGGTCGAGGAGGAAGGTTGTAAGGGAAGGGGTCTCATAGCGAGATAGACAGGGCGAGGAGGATGTTTCCGAGGAAAGGGTCTCATGGCAAGATAGAAGGTCGAGGAGGAAGGCTGTAAGGGAAAGGGTCTCATGGTGAGATAGACAGGGCGAGGAGGATGTTTCCGAGGAAAGGGTCTCATGGCATGATAGAAGGTCGAGGAGGAAGGTTGTAAGGGAAGGGGTCTCATAGCGAGAAAGAAAGGGCGAGGAGGATGTTTCCGAGGAAAGGGTCTCATGGCAAGATAGAAGGTCGAGGAGGAAGGCTGTATGGGAAAGGGTCTCATGGCGAGATAGACAGGGCGAGGAGGATGTTTCCGAGGAAAGGGTCTTATGGCAAGATAGAAGGTCGAGGAGGAAGGCTGTAAGGGAAAGGGTCTCATGGTGAGATAGACAGGGCGAGGAGGATGTTTCCGAGGAAAGGGTCTCATGGCATGATAGAAGGTCGAGGAGGAAGGCTGTAAGGGAAAGGGTCTCATGGCGAGATAGACAGGGAGAGGAGGATGTTTCCGAGGAAAGGGTCTCATGGCAAGATAGAAGGTCGAGGAGGAAGGCTGTAAGGGAAAGGGTCTCATGGTGAGATAGACAGGGCGAGGAGGATGTTTCCGAGGAAAGGGTCTCATGGCAAGATAGAAGGTCGAGGAGGAAGGCTGTAAGGGAAAGGGTCTCATGGCGAGATAGACAGGGCGAGGAGGATGTTTCCGAGGAAAGGGTCTCATGGCATGATAGAAGGTCGAGGAGGAAGGCTGTAAGGGAAAGGGTCTCATGGCGAGATAGACAGGGCGAGGAGGATGTTTCCGAGGAAAGGGTCTCATGGCAAGATAGAAGGTCGAGGAGGAAGGCTGTAAGGGAAAGGGTCTCATGGTGAGATAGACAGGGCGAGGAGGATGTTTCCGAGGAAAGGGTCTCATGGCAAGATAGAAGGTCGAGGAGGAAGGCTGTAAGGGAAGGGGTCTCGTAGCGAGATAGACAGGGCGAGGAGGATGTTTCCGAGGAAAGGGTCTCATGGCAAGATAGAAGGTCGAGGAGGAAGGCTGTAAGGGAAAGGGTCTCATGGCGAGATAGACAGGGCGAGGAGGATGTTTCCGAGGAAAGGGTCTCATGGCAAGATAGAAGGTCGAGGAGGAAGGCTGTAAGGGAAAGGGTCTCATGGTGAGATAGACAGGGCGAGGAGGATGTTTCCGAGGAAAGGGTCTCATGGCAAGATAGAAGGTCAAGGAGGAAGGTTGTAAGGGAAGGGGTCTCATAGCGAGATAGACAGGGCGAGGAGGATGTTTCCGAGGAAAGGGTCTCATGGCAAGATAGAAGGTCGAGGAGGAAGGCTGTAATGGAAAGGTTCTCATGGCGAGATAGACAGGGCGAGGAGGATGTTTCCGAGGAAAGGGTCTCATGGCATGATAGAAGGTCGAGGAGGAAGGTTGTAAGGGAAGGGGTCTCATAGCGAGATAGACAGGGCGAGGAGGATGTTTCCGAGGAAAGGGTCTCATGGCAAGATAGAAGGTCGAGGAGGAAGGCTGTAAGGGAAAGGGTCTCATGGCGAGATAGACAGGGCGAGGAGGATGTTTCCGAGGAAAGGGTCTCATGGCAAGATAGAAGGTCGAGGAGGAAGGCTGTAAGGGAAAGGGTCTCATGGCGAGATAGACAGGGCGAGAAGGATGTTTCCGAGGAAAGGGTCTCATGGCAAGATAGAAGGTCGAGGAGGAAGGTTGTAAGGGAAGGGGTCTCATAGCGAGATAGACAGGGCGAGGAGGATGTTTCCGAGGAAAGGGTCTCATGGCAAGATAGAAGGTCGAGGAGGAAGGCTGTAAGGGAAAGGGTCTCATAGCGAGATAGACAGGGCGAGGAGGATATTTCCGAGGAAAGGGTCTCATGGCAAGATAGAAGGTCGAGGAGGAAGGCTGCAAGGGAAAAGGTCTCATGGCGAGATAGAAAGGGCGAGGAGGATGTTTCCGAGGAAAGGGTCTCATGGCAAGATAGAAGGTCGAGGAGGAAGGTTGTAAGGGAAGGGGTCTCATAGCGAGATAGACAGGGCGAGGAGGATGTTTCCGAGGAAAGGGTCTCATGGCAAGATAGAAGGTCGAGGAGGAAGGCTGTAAGGGAAAGGGTCTCATGGCGAGATAGACAGGGCGAGGAGGATGTTTCCGAGGAAAGGGTCTCATGGCATGATAGAAGGTCGAGGAGGAAGGCTGTAAGGAAAAGGGTCTCATAGCGAGATAGACAGGGCGAGGAGGATGTTTCCGAGGAAAGGGTCTCATGGCAAGATAGAAGGTCGAGGAGGAAGGCTGTAAGGGAAAGGGTCTCATGGTGAGATAGACAGGGCGAGGAGGATGTTTCCCTGGAAAGGGTCTCATGGCATGATAGAAGGTCGAGGAGGAAGGTTGTAAGGGAAGGGGTCTCATAGCGAGATAGACAGGGCGAGGAGGATGTTTCCGAGGAAAGGGTCTCATGGCAAGATAGAAGGTCGAGGAGGAAGGCTGTAAGGGAAAGGGTCTCATGGTGAGATAGACAGGGCGAGGAGGATGTTTCCGAGGAAAGGGTTTCATGGCAAGATAGAAGGTCGAGGAGGAAGGCTGTAAGGGAAAGGGTCTCATGGTGAGATAGACAGGGCGAGGAGGATATTTCCGAGGAAAGGGTGTCATGGCATGATAGAAGGTCGAGGAGGAAGGCTGTAAGGGAAAGGGTCTCATGGCGAGATAGACAGGGCGAGGAGGATGGTTCCGAGGAAAGGGTCTCATGGCAAGATAGAAGGTCGAGGAGGAAGGCTGTAAGGGAAAGGGTCTCATGGTGAGATAGACAGGGCGAGGAGGATGTTTCCGAGGAAAGGGTCTCATGGCAAGATAGAAGGTCGAGGAGGAAGGCTGTAAGGGAAAGGGTCTCAAGGTGAGATAGACAGGGCGAGGAGATGTTTCCGAGGAAAGGGTCTCATGGCATGATAGAAGGTAGAGGAGGAAGGCTGTAAGGGAAAGGGTCTCATGGCGAGATAGACAGGGCGAGGAGGATGTTTCCGAGGAAAGGGTCTCATGGCATGATAGAAGGTCGAGGAGGAAGGTTGTAAGGGAAGGGGTCTCATAGCGAGATAGACAAGGCGAGGAGGATGTTTCCGAGGAAAGGGTCTCATGGCAAGATAAGAGGTCGAGGAGGAAGGCTGTGAGGGAAAAGGTCTCATGGCGAGATAGACAGGGCGAGGAGGGTGTTTCCGAGGAAAGGGTCTCATTTCATGATAGAAGGTCGAGGAGGAAGGTTGTGAGGGAAGGGGTCTCATAGCGAGATAGACAGGGCGAGGAGGATGTTTCCGAGGAAAGGGTCTCATGGCAAGATAGAAGGTCGAGGAGGAAGGCTGTAATGGAAAGGGTCTCATGGTAAGATAGACAGGGCGAGGAGATGTTTCCGAGGAAAGGGTCTCATGGCATGATAGAAGGTCGAGGAGGAAGGCTGTAAGGGAAAGGGTCTCATGGCGAGATAGACAGGGCGAGGAGGATGTTTCCGAGGAAAGGGTCTCATGGCATGATAGAAGGTCGAGGAGGAAGGTTGTAAGGGAAGGGGTCCCATTGCGAGATTGACAGGGCGAGGAGGATGTTTCCGAGGAAAGGGTCTCATGGCAAGATAGAAGGTCGAGGAGGAAGGTTGTAAGGGAAGGGGTCTGATGGCGAGATAGACAGGGCGAGGAGGATGTTTCCGAGGAAAGGGTCTCATGGCATGATAGAAGGTCGAGGAGGAAGGTTGTAAGGGAAGGGGTCTCATAGCGAGATAGACAGGGCGAGGAGGATGTTTCCGAGGAAAGGGTCACATGGCAAGATAGAAGGTCGAGGAGGAAGGCTGTAAGGGAAAGGGTCTCATGGCGAGATAGACAAGGCGAGGAGGATGTTTCCGAGGAAAGGGTCTCATGGCAAGATAGAAGGTCGAGGAGGAAGGCTGTTAGGGAAAGGGTCTCATGGCGAGATAGACAGGGCGAGGAGGATGTTTCCGAGGAAAGGGTCTCATGGCATGATAGAAGGTCGAGGAGGAAGGTTGTAAGGGAAGGGGTCTCATAGCGAGATAGACAGGGCGAGGAGGATGTTTCCGAGGAAAGGGTCTCATGGCAAGATAGAAAAACGAGGAGGAAGGCTGTAAGGGAATGGGTCTCATGGCGAGATAGACAGGGCGAGGAGGATGGTTCCGAGGAAAGGGTCTCATGGCAAGATAGAAGGTCGAGGAGGAAGGCTGTAAGGGAAAGGGTCTCATGGGGAGATAGACAGGGCGAGGAGGATGTTTCCGAGGAAAGGGTCTCATGGCATGATAGAAGGTCGAGGAGGAAGGCTGTAAGGGAAAGGGTCTCATGGCGAGATAGACAGGGCGAGGTGGATGGTTCCGAGGAAAGGGTCTCATGGCAAGATAGAAGGTCGAGGAGGAAGGCTGTAAGGGAAAGGGTCTCATGGTGAGATAGACAGGGCGAGGAGGAAATTTTCCGAGGAAAGGGTCTCATGGCAAGATAGAAGGTCGAGGAGGAAGGCTGTAAGGGAAAGGGTCTCATGGTGAGATAGACAGGGCGAGGAGATGTTTCCGAGGAAAGGGTCTCATGGCATGATAGATGGTCGAGGAGGAAGGCTGTAAGGGAAATGGTCTCATGGCGAGATAGACAGGGCGAGGAGGATGTTTCCGAGGAAAGGGTCTCATGACATGATAGAAGGTCGAGGAGGAAGGTTGTAAGGGAAGGGGTCTCATAGCGAGATAGACAGGGCGAGGAGGATGTTTCCGAGGAAAGGGTCTCATGGCAAGATAAGAGGTCGAGGAGGAAGGCTGTAAGGGAAAGGGTCTCATGGCGAGATAGACAGGGCGAGGAGGATGTTTCCGGTGAAAGGGTCTCATGGCATGATAGAAGGTTGAGGAGGAAGGTTGTAAGGGAAGGGGTCTCATAGCGAGATAGACAGGGCGAGGAGGATGTTTCCGAGGAAAGGGTCTCATGGCAAGATAGAAGGTCGAGGAGGAAGGCTGTAAGGGAAAGGGTCTCATGGTAAGATAGACAGGGCGAGGAGATGTTTCCGAGGAAAGGGTCTCATGGCATGATAGAAGGTCGAGGAGGAAGGCTGTAAGGGAAAGGGTCTCATGGCGAGATAGACAGGGCGAGGAGGATGTTTCCGAGGAAAGGGTCTCATGGCATGATAGAAGGTCGAGGAGGAAGGTTGTAAGGGAAGGGGTCTCATAGCGAGATAGACAGGGCGAGGAGGATGTTTCCGAGGAAAGGGTCTCATGGCAAGATAGAAGGTCGAGGAGGAAGGCTGTAAGGGAAAGGGTCTCATGGCGAGATAGACAGAGCGAGGAGGATGTTTCCGAGGAAAGGGTCTCATGGCATGATAGAAGGTCGAGGAGGAAGGTTGTAAGGGAAGGGGTCTCATAGCGTGATAGACAGGGCGAGGAGGATGTTTCCGAGGAAAGGGTCTCATGGCAAGATAGAAGGTCGAGGAGGAAGGCTGTAAGGGAAAGGGTCTCATGGCGAGATAGACAGGGCGAGGAGGATGTTTCCGAGGAAAGGGTCTCATGGCATGGTAAAAGGTCGAGGAGGAAGGTTGTAAGAGAAGGGGTCTCATGGCGAGATAGACAGGGCGAGGAGGATGTTTCCGAGGAAAGGGTCTCATGGCATGATAGAAGGTCGAGGAGGAAGGTTGTAAGGGAAGGGGTCTCATAGCGAGATAGACAGGGCGAGGAGGATGTTTCCGAGGAAAGGGACTCATGGCAAGATAGAAGGTCGAGGAGGAAGGCTGTAAGGTAATGGGTCTCATGGCGAGATAGACAGGGCGAGGAGGATGTTTCCGAGGAAAGGGTCTCATGGCATGATAGAAGGTCGAGGAGGAAGGCTGTAAGGAAAAGGGTCTCATAGCGAGATAGACAGGGCGAGGAGGATGTTTCCGAGGAAAGGGTCTCATGGCAAGATAGAAGGTCGAGGAGGAAGGCTGTAAGGGAAAGGGTCTCATGGTGAGATAGACAGGGCGAGGAGGATGTTTCCCTGGAAAGGGTCTCATGGCATGATAGAAGGTCGAGGAGGAAGGTTGTAAGGGAAGGGGTCTCATAGCGAGATAGACAGGGCGAGGAGGATGTTTCCGAGGAAAGGGTCTAATGGCAAGATAGAAGGTCGAGGAGGAAGGCTGTAAGGGAAAGGGTCTCATGGTGAGATAGACAGGGCGAGGAGGATGTTTCCGAGGAAAGGGTTTCATGGCAAGATAGAAGGTCGAGGAGGAAGGCTGTAAGGGAAAGGGTCTCATGGTGAGATAGACAGGGCGAGGAGGATGTTTCCGAGGAAAGGGTGTCATGGCATGATAGAAGGTCGAGGAGGAAGGCTGTAAGGGAAAGGGTCTCATGGCGAGATAGACAGGGCGAGGAGGATGGTTCCGAGGAAAGGGTCTCATGGCAAGATAGAAGGTCGAGGAGGAAGGCTGTAAGGGAAAGGGTCTCATGGTGAGATAGACAGGGCGAGGAGGATGTTTCCGAGGAAAGGGTCTCATGGCAAGATAGAAGGTCGAGGAGGAAGGCTGTAAGGGAAAGGGTCTCATGGTGAGATAGACAGGGCGAGGAGATGTTTCCGAGGAAAGGGTCTCATGGCATGATAGAAGGTAGAGGAGGAAGGCTGTAAGGGAAAGGGTCTCATGGCGAGATAGACAGGGCGAGGAGGATGTTTCCGAGGAAAGGGTCTCATGGCATGATAGAAGGTCGAGGAGGAAGGTTGTAAGGGAAGGGGTCTCATAGCGAGATAGACAGGGCGAGGAGGATGTTTCCGAGGAAAGGGTCTCATGGCAAGATAAGAGGTCGAGGAGGAAGGCTGTGAGGGAAAAGGTCTCATGGCGAGATAGACAGGGCGAGGAGGGTGTTTCCGAGGAAAGGGTCTCATTTCATGATAGAAGGTCGAGGAGGAAGGTTGTAAGGGAAGGGGTCTCATAGCGAGATAGACAGGGCGAGGAGGATGTTTCCGAGGAAAGGGTCTCATGGCAAGATAGAAGGTCGAGGAGGAAGGCTGTAATGGAAAGGGTCTCATGGTAAGATAGACAGGGCGAGGAGATGTTTCCGAGGAAAGGGTCTCATGGCATGATAGAAGGTCGAGGAGGAAGGCTGTAAGGGAAAGGGTCTCATGGCGAGATAGACAGGGCGAGGAGGATGTTTCCGAGGAAAGGGTCTCATGGCATGATAGAAGGTCGAGGAGGAAGGTTGTAAGGGAAGGGGTCTCATTGCGAGATAGACAGGGCGAGGAGGATGTTTCCGAGGAAAGGGTCTCATGGAAAGATAGAAGGTCGAGGAGGAAGGCTGTAAGGGAAAGGGTCTCATGGCGAGATAGACAGAGCGAGGAGGATGTTTCCGAGGAAAGGGTATCATGGCATGATAGAAGGTCGAGGAGGAAGGTTGTAAGGGAAGGGGTCTAATAGCGAGATAGACAGGGCGAGGAGGATGTTTCCGAGGAAAGGGTCTCATGGCAAGATAGAAGGTCGAGGAGGAAGGCTGTAAGGGAAAGGGTCTCATGGCGAGATAGACAGGGCGAGGAGGATGTTTCCGAGGAAAGGGTCTCATGGCAAGATAGAAGGTCGAGGAGGAAGGTTGTAAGGGAAGGGGTCTCATAGCGAGATAGACAGGGCGAGGAGGATGTTTCCGAGGAAAGGGTCTCATGGCAAGATAGAAGGTCGAGGAGGAAGGCTGTAAGGGAAAGGGTCTCATGGTGAGATAGACAGGGCGAGGAGGATGTTTCCGAGGAAAGGGTCTCATGGCATGATAGAAGGTCGAGGAGGAAGGTTGTAAGGGAAGGGGTCTCATAGCGAGATAGAAAGGGCGAGGAGGATGTTTCCGAGGAAAGGGTCTCATGGCAAGATAGAAGGTCGAGGAGGAAGGCTGTATGGGAAAGGGTCTCATGGCGAGATAGACAGGGCGAGGAGGATGTTTCCGAGGAAAGGGTCTTATGGCAAGATAGAAGGTCGAGGAGGAAGGCTGTAAGGGAAAGGGTCTCATGGTGAGATAGACAGGGCGAGGAGGATGTTTCCGAGGAAAGGGTCTCATGGCATGATAGAAGGTCGAGGAGGAAGGCTGTAAGGGAAAGGGTCTCATGGCGAGATAGACAGGGAGAGGAGGATGTTTCCGAGGAAAGGGTCTCATGGCAAGATAGAAGGTCGAGGAGGAAGGCTGTAAGGGAAAGGGTCTCATGGTGAGATAGACAGGGCGAGGAGGATGTTTCCGAGGAAAGGGTCTCATGGCAAGATAGAAGGTCGAGGAGGAAGGCTGTAAGGGAAAGGGTCTCATGGCGAGATAGACAGGGCGAGGAGGATGTTTCCGAGGAAAGGGTCTCATGGCATGATAGAAGGTCGAGGAGGAAGGCTGTAAGGGAAAGGGTCTCATGGCGAGATAGACAGGGCGAGGAGGATGTTTCCGAGGAAAGGGTCTCATGGCAAGATAGAAGGTCGAGGAGGAAGGCTGTAAGGGAAAGGGTCTCATGGTGAGATAGACAGGGCGAGGAGGATGTTTCCGAGGAAAGGGTCTCATGGCAAGATAGAAGGTCGAGGAGGAAGGCTGTAAGGGAAGGGGTCTCGTAGCGAGATAGACAGGGCGAGGAGGATGTTTCCGAGGAAAGGGTCTCATGGCAAGATAGAAGGTCGAGGAGGAAGGCTGTAAGGGAAAGGGTCTCATGGCGAGATAGACAGGGCGAGGAGGATGTTTCCGAGGAAAGGGTCTCATGGCAAGATAGAAGGTCGAGGAGGAAGGCTGTAAGGGAAAGGGTCTCATGGTGAGATAGACAGGGCGAGGAGGATGTTTCCGAGGAAAGGGTCTCATGGCAAGATAGAAGGTCAAGGAGGAAGGTTGTAAGGGAAGGGGTCTCATAGCGAGATAGACAGGGCGAGGAGGATGTTTCCGAGGAAAGGGTCTCATGGCAAGATAGAAGGTCGAGGAGGAAGGCTGTAATGGAAAGGTTCTCATGGCGAGATAGACAGGGCGAGGAGGATGTTTCCGAGGAAAGGGTCTCATGGCATGATAGAAGGTCGAGGAGGAAGGTTGTAAGGGAAGGGGTCTCATAGCGAGATAGACAGGGCGAGGAGGATGTTTCCGAGGAAAGGGTCTCATGGCAAGATAGAAGGTCGAGGAGGAAGGCTGTAAGGGAAAGGGTCTCATGGCGAGATAGACAGGGCGAGGAGGATGTTTCCGAGGAAAGGGTCTCATGGCAAGATAGAAGGTCGAGGAGGAAGGCTGTAAGGGAAAGGGTCTCATGGCGAGATAGACAGGGCGAGAAGGATGTTTCCGAGGAAAGGGTCTCATGGCAAGATAGAAGGTCGAGGAGGAAGGTTGTAAGGGAAGGGGTCTCATAGCGAGATAGACAGGGCGAGGAGGATGTTTCCGAGGAAAGGGTCTCATGGCAAGATAGAAGGTCGAGGAGGAAGGCTGTAAGGGAAAGGGTCTCATAGCGAGATAGACAGGGCGAGGAGGATATTTCCGAGGAAAGGGTCTCATGGCAAGATAGAAGGTCGAGGAGGAAGGCTGCAAGGGAAAAGGTCTCATGGCGAGATAGAAAGGGCGAGGAGGATGTTTCCGAGGAAAGGGTCTCATGGCAAGATAGAAGGTCGAGGAGGAAGGTTGTAAGGGAAGGGGTCTCATAGCGAGATAGACAGGGCGAGGAGGATGTTTCCGAGGAAAGGGTCTCATGGCAAGATAGAAGGTCGAGGAGGAAGGCTGTAAGGGAAAGGGTCTCATGGCGAGATAGACAGGGCGAGGAGGATGTTTCCGAGGAAAGGGTCTCATGGCATGATAGAAGGTCGAGGAGGAAGGCTGTAAGGAAAAGGGTCTCATAGCGAGATAGACAGGGCGAGGAGGATGTTTCCGAGGAAAGGGTCTCATGGCAAGATAGAAGGTCGAGGAGGAAGGCTGTAAGGGAAAGGGTCTCATGGTGAGATAGACAGGGCGAGGAGGATGTTTCCCTGGAAAGGGTCTCATGGCATGATAGAAGGTCGAGGAGGAAGGTTGTAAGGGAAGGGGTCTCATAGCGAGATAGACAGGGCGAGGAGGATGTTTCCGAGGAAAGGGTCTCATGGCAAGATAGAAGGTCGAGGAGGAAGGCTGTAAGGGAAAGGGTCTCATGGTGAGATAGACAGGGCGAGGAGGATGTTTCCGAGGAAAGGGTCTCATGGCAAGATAGAAGGTCGAGGAGGAAGGCTGTATGGGAAAGGGTCTCATGGCGAGATAGACAGGGCGAGGAGGATGTTTCCGAGGAAAGGGTCTTATGGCAAGATAGAAGGTCGAGGAGGAAGGCTGTAAGGGAAAGGGTCTCATGGTGAGATAGACAGGGCGAGGAGGATGTTTCCGAGGAAAGGGTCTCATGGCATGATAGAAGGTCGAGGAGGAAGGCTGTAAGGGAAAGGGTCTCATGGCGAGATAGACAGGGAGAGGAGGATGTTTCCGAGGAAAGGGTCTCATGGCAAGATAGAAGGTCGAGGAGGAAGGCTGTAAGGGAAAGGGTCTCATGGTGAGATAGACAGGGCGAGGAGGATGTTTCCGAGGAAAGGGTCTCATGGCAAGATAGAAGGTCGAGGAGGAAGGCTGTAAGGGAAAGGGTCTCATGGCGAGATAGACAGGGCGAGGAGGATGTTTCCGAGGAAAGGGTCTCATGGCATGATAGAAGGTCGAGGAGGAAGGCTGTAAGGGAAAGGGTCTCATGGCGAGATAGACAGGGCGAGGAGGATGTTTCCGAGGAAAGGGTCTCATGGCAAGATAGAAGGTCGAGGAGGAAGGCTGTAAGGGAAAGGGTCTCATGGTGAGATAGACAGGGCGAGGAGGATGTTTCCGAGGAAAGGGTCTCATGGCAAGATAGAAGGTCGAGGAGGAAGGCTGTAAGGGAAGGGGTCTCGTAGCGAGATAGACAGGGCGAGGAGGATGTTTCCGAGGAAAGGGTCTCATGGCAAGATAGAAGGTCGAGGAGGAAGGCTGTAAGGGAAAGGGTCTCATGGCGAGATAGACAGGGCGAGGAGGATGTTTCCGAGGAAAGGGTCTCATGGCAAGATAGAAGGTCGAGGAGGAAGGCTGTAAGGGAAAGGGTCTCATGGTGAGATAGACAGGGCGAGGAGGATGTTTCCGAGGAAAGGGTCTCATGGCAAGATAGAAGGTCAAGGAGGAAGGTTGTAAGGGAAGGGGTCTCATAGCGAGATAGACAGGGCGAGGAGGATGTTTCCGAGGAAAGGGTCTCATGGCAAGATAGAAGGTCGAGGAGGAAGGCTGTAATGGAAAGGTTCTCATGGCGAGATAGACAGGGCGAGGAGGATGTTTCCGAGGAAAGGGTCTCATGGCATGATAGAAGGTCGAGGAGGAAGGTTGTAAGGGAAGGGGTCTCATAGCGAGATAGACAGGGCGAGGAGGATGTTTCCGAGGAAAGGGTCTCATGGCAAGATAGAAGGTCGAGGAGGAAGGCTGTAAGGGAAAGGGTCTCATGGCGAGATAGACAGGGCGAGGAGGATGTTTCCGAGGAAAGGGTCTCATGGCAAGATAGAAGGTCGAGGAGGAAGGCTGTAAGGGAAAGGGTCTCATGGCGAGATAGACAGGGCGAGAAGGATGTTTCCGAGGAAAGGGTCTCATGGCAAGATAGAAGGTCGAGGAGGAAGGTTGTAAGGGAAGGGGTCTCATAGCGAGATAGACAGGGCGAGGAGGATGTTTCCGAGGAAAGGGTCTCATGGCAAGATAGAAGGTCGAGGAGGAAGGCTGTAAGGGAAAGGGTCTCATAGCGAGATAGACAGGGCGAGGAGGATATTTCCGAGGAAAGGGTCTCATGGCAAGATAGAAGGTCGAGGAGGAAGGCTGCAAGGGAAAAGGTCTCATGGCGAGATAGAAAGGGCGAGGAGGATGTTTCCGAGGAAAGGGTCTCATGGCAAGATAGAAGGTCGAGGAGGAAGGTTGTAAGGGAAGGGGTCTCATAGCGAGATAGACAGGGCGAGGAGGATGTTTCCGAGGAAAGGGTCTCATGGCAAGATAGAAGGTCGAGGAGGAAGGCTGTAAGGGAAAGGGTCTCATGGCGAGATAGACAGGGCGAGGAGGATGTTTCCGAGGAAAGGGTCTCATGGCATGATAGAAGGTCGAGGAGGAAGGCTGTAAGGAAAAGGGTCTCATAGCGAGATAGACAGGGCGAGGAGGATGTTTCCGAGGAAAGGGTCTCATGGCAAGATAGAAGGTCGAGGAGGAAGGCTGTAAGGGAAAGGGTCTCATGGTGAGATAGACAGGGCGAGGAGGATGTTTCCCTGGAAAGGGTCTCATGGCATGATAGAAGGTCGAGGAGGAAGGTTGTAAGGGAAGGGGTCTCATAGCGAGATAGACAGGGCGAGGAGGATGTTTCCGAGGAAAGGGTCTCATGGCAAGATAGAAGGTCGAGGAGGAAGGCTGTAAGGGAAAGGGTCTCATGGTGAGATAGACAGGGCGAGGAGGATGTTTCCGAGGAAAGGGTTTCATGGCAAGATAGAAGGTCGAGGAGGAAGGCTGTAAGGGAAAGGGTCTCATGGTGAGATAGATTGGGCGAGGAGGATATTTCCGAGGAAAGGGTGTCATGGCATGATAGAAGGTCGAGGAGGAAGGCTGTAAGGGAAAGGGTCTCATGGCGAGATAGACAGGGCGAGGAGGATGGTTCCGAGGAAAGGGTCTCATGGCAAGATAGAAGGTCGAGGAGGAAGGCTGTAAGGGAAAGGGTCTCATGGTGAGATAGACAGGGCGAGGAGGATGTTTCCGAGGAAAGGGTCTCATGGCAAGATAGAAGGTCGAGGAGGAAGGCTGTAAGGGAAAGGGTCTCAAGGTGAGATAGACAGGGCGAGGAGATGTTTCCGAGGAAAGGGTCTCATGGCATGATAGAAGGTAGAGGAGGAAGGCTGTAAGGGAAAGGGTCTCATGGCGAGATAGACAGGGCGAGGAGGATGTTTCCGAGGAAAGGGTCTCATGGCATGATAGAAGGTCGAGGAGGAAGGTTGTAAGGGAAGGGGTCTCATAGCGAGATAGACAAGGCGAGGAGGATGTTTCCGAGGAAAGGGTCTCATGGCAAGATAAGAGGTCGAGGAGGAAGGCTGTGAGGGAAAAGGTCTCATGGCGAGATAGACAGGGCGAGGAGGGTGTTTCCGAGGAAAGGGTCTCATTTCATGATAGAAGGTCGAGGAGGAAGGTTGTGAGGGAAGGGGTCTCATAGCGAGATAGACAGGGCGAGGAGGATGTTTCCGAGGAAAGGGTCTCATGGCAAGATAGAAGGTCGAGGAGGAAGGCTGTAATGGAAAGGGTCTCATGGTAAGATAGACAGGGCGAGGAGATGTTTCCGAGGAAAGGGTCTCATGGCATGATAGAAGGTCGAGGAGGAAGGCTGTAAGGGAAAGGGTCTCATGGCGAGATAGACAGGGCGAGGAGGATGTTTCCGAGGAAAGGGTCTCATGGCATGATAGAAGGTCGAGGAGGAAGGTTGTAAGGGAAGGGGTCCCATTGCGAGATTGACAGGGCGAGGAGGATGTTTCCGAGGAAAGGGTCTCATGGCAAGATAGAAGGTCGAGGAGGAAGGTTGTAAGGGAAGGGGTCTGATGGCGAGATAGACAGGGCGAGGAGGATGTTTCCGAGGAAAGGGTCTCATGGCATGATAGAAGGTCGAGGAGGAAGGTTGTAAGGGAAGGGGTCTCATAGCGAGATAGACAGGGCGAGGAGGATGTTTCCGAGGAAAGGGTCACATGGCAAGATAGAAGGTCGAGGAGGAAGGCTGTAAGGGAAAGGGTCTCATGGCGAGATAGACAAGGCGAGGAGGATGTTTCCGAGGAAAGGGTCTCATGGCAAGATAGAAGGTCGAGGAGGAAGGCTGTTAGGGAAAGGGTCTCATGGCGAGATAGACAGGGCGAGGAGGATGTTTCCGAGGAAAGGGTCTCATGGCATGATAGAAGGTCGAGGAGGAAGGTTGTAAGGGAAGGGGTCTCATAGCGAGATAGACAGGGCGAGGAGGATGTTTCCGAGGAAAGGGTCTCATGGCAAGATAGAAAAACGAGGAGGAAGGCTGTAAGGGAATGGGTCTCATGGCGAGATAGACAGGGCGAGGAGGATGGTTCCGAGGAAAGGGTCTCATGGCAAGATAGAAGGTCGAGGAGGAAGGCTGTAAGGGAAAGGGTCTCATGGGGAGATAGACAGGGCGA
Source organism: Pyrrhosoma nymphula (assembly GCA_963573305.1). NCBI lineage: Eukaryota > Metazoa > Arthropoda > Insecta > Odonata > Coenagrionidae > Pyrrhosoma > Pyrrhosoma nymphula. The sequence continues at coordinate 150,834,994 of OY754329.1, read as the reverse complement.
GGAGGATGTTTCCGAGGAAAGGGTCTCATGGCATGATAGAAGGTCGAGGAGGAAGGCTGTAAGGGAAAGGGTCTCATGGCGAGATAGACAGGGCGAGGTGGATGGTTCCGAGGAAAGGGTCTCATGGCAAGATAGAAGGTCGAGGAGGAAGGCTGTAAGGGAAAGGGTCTCATGGTGAGATAGACAGGGCGAGGAGGAAATTTTCCGAGGAAAGGGTCTCATGGCAAGATAGAAGGTCGAGGAGGAAGGCTGTAAGGGAAAGGGTCTCATGGTGAGATAGACAGGGCGAGGAGATGTTTCCGAGGAAAGGGTCTCATGGCATGATAGATGGTCGAGGAGGAAGGCTGTAAGGGAAATGGTCTCATGGCGAGATAGACAGGGCGAGGAGGATGTTTCCGAGGAAAGGGTCTCATGACATGATAGAAGGTCGAGGAGGAAGGTTGTAAGGGAAGGGGTCTCATAGCGAGATAGACAGGGCGAGGAGGATGTTTCCGAGGAAAGGGTCTCATGGCAAGATAAGAGGTCGAGGAGGAAGGCTGTAAGGGAAAGGGTCTCATGGCGAGATAGACAGGGCGAGGAGGATGTTTCCGGTGAAAGGGTCTCATGGCATGATAGAAGGTTGAGGAGGAAGGTTGTAAGGGAAGGGGTCTCATGGCGAGATAGACAGGGCGAGGAGGATGTTTCCGAGGAAAGGGTCTCATGGCAAGATAGAAGGTCGAGGAGGAAGGCTGTAAGGGAAAGGGTCTCATGGTAAGATAGACAGGGCGAGGAGATGTTTCCGAGGAAAGGGTCTCATGGCATGATAGAAGGTCGAGGAGGAAGGCTGTAAGGGAAAGGGTCTCATGGCGAGATAGACAGGGCGAGGAGGATGTTTCCGAGGAAAGGGTCTCATGGCATGATAGAAGGTCGAGGAGGAAGGTTGTAAGGGAAGGGGTCTCATAGCGAGATAGACAGGGCGAGGAGGATGTTTCCGAGGAAAGGGTCTCATGGCAAGATAGAAGGTCGAGGAGGAAGGCTGTAAGGGAAAGGGTCTCATGGCGAGATAGACAGAGCGAGGAGGATGTTTCCGAGGAAAGGGTCTCATGGCATGATAGAAGGTCGAGGAGGAAGGTTGTAAGGGAAGGGGTCTCATAGCGTGATAGACAGGGCGAGGAGGATGTTTCCGAGGAAAGGGTCTCATGGCAAGATAGAAGGTCGAGGAGGAAGGCTGTAAGGGAAAGGGTCTCATGGCGAGATAGACAGGGCGAGGAGGATGTTTCCGAGGAAAGGGTCTCATGGCATGGTAAAAGGTCGAGGAGGAAGGTTGTAAGAGAAGGGGTCTCATGGCGAGATAGACAGGGCGAGGAGGATGTTTCCGAGGAAAGGGTCTCATGGCATGATAGAAGGTCGAGGAGGAAGGCTGTAAGGGAAAGGGTCTCATGGTGAGATAGACAGGGCGAGGAGATGTTTCCGAGGAAAGGGACTCATGGCAAGATAGAAGGTCGAGGAGGAAGGCTGTAAGGTAATGGGTCTCATGGCGAGATAGACAGGGCGAGGAGGATGTTTCCGAGGAAAGGGTCTCATGGCATGATAGAAGGTCGAGGAGGAAGGCTGTAAGGAAAAGGGTCTCATAGCGAGATAGACAGGGCGAGGAGGATGTTTCCGAGGAAAGGGTCTCATGGCAAGATAGAAGGTCGAGGAGGAAGGCTGTAAGGGAAAGGGTCTCATGGTGGAGGTGGAGGGTGTTTCCCTGGAAAGGGTCTCATTTCATGATAGAAGGTCGAGGAGGAAGGTTGTAAGGGAAGGGGTCTCATAGCGAGATAGACAGGGCGAGGAGGATGTTTCCGAGGAAAGGGTCTCATGGCAAGATAGAAGGTCGAGGAGGAAGGCTGTAATGGAAAGGGTCTCATGGTAAGATAGACAGGGCGAGGAGATGTTTCCGAGGAAAGGGTCTCATGGCATGATAGAAGGTCGAGGAGGAAGGCTGTAAGGGAAAGGGTCTCATGGCGAGATAGACAGGGCGAGGAGGATGTTTCCGAGGAAAGGGTCTCATGGCATGATAGAAGGTCGAGGAGGAAGGTTGTAAGGGAAGGGGTCTCATTGCGAGATAGACAGGGCGAGGAGGATGTTTCCGAGGAAAGGGTCTCATGGAAAGATAGAAGGTCGAGGAGGAAGGCTGTAAGGGAAAGGGTCTCATGGCGAGATAGACAGAGCGAGGAGGATGTTTCCGAGGAAAGGGTATCATGGCATGATAGAAGGTCGAGGAGGAAGGTTGTAAGGGAAGGGGTCTAATAGCGAGATAGACAGGGCGAGGAGGATGTTTCCGAGGAAAGGGTCTCATGGCAAGATAGAAGGTCGAGGAGGAAGGCTGTAAGGGAAAGGGTCTCATGGCGAGATAGACAGGGCGAGGAGGATGTTTCCGAGGAAAGGGTCTCATGGCAAGATAGAAGGTCGAGGAGGAAGGTTGTAAGGGAAGGGGTCTCATAGCGAGATAGACAGGGCGAGGAGGATGTTTCCGAGGAAAGGGTCTCATGGCAAGATAGAAGGTCGAGGAGGAAGGCTGTAAGGGAAAGGGTCTCATGGTGAGATAGACAGGGCGAGGAGGATGTTTCCGAGGAAAGGGTCTCATGGCATGATAGAAGGTCGAGGAGGAAGGTTGTAAGGGAAGGGGTCTCATAGCGAGATAGAAAGGGCGAGGAGGATGTTTCCGAGGAAAGGGTCTCATGGCAAGATAGAAGGTCGAGGAGGAAGGCTGTATGGGAAAGGGTCTCATGGCGAGATAGACAGGGCGAGGAGGATGTTTCCGAGGAAAGGGTCTCATGGCAAGATAGAAGGTCGAGGAGGAAGGCTGTAAGGGAAAGGGTCTCATGGTGAGATAGACAGGGCGAGGAGGATGTTTCCGAGGAAAGGGTCTCATGGCATGATAGAAGGTCGAGGAGGAAGGCTGTAAGGGAAAGGGTCTCATGGCGAGATAGACAGGGAGAGGAGGATGTTTCCGAGGAAAGGGTCTCATGGCAAGATAGAAGGTCGAGGAGGAAGGCTGTAAGGGAAAGGGTCTCATGGTGAGATAGACAGGGCGAGGAGGATGTTTCCGAGGAAAGGGTCTCATGGCAAGATAGAAGGTCGAGGAGGAAGGCTGTAAGGGAAAGGGTCTCATGGCGAGATAGACAGGGCGAGGAGGATGTTTCCGAGGAAAGGGTCTCATGGCATGATAGAAGGTCGAGGAGGAAGGCTGTAAGGGAAAGGGTCTCATGGCGAGATAGACAGGGCGAGGAGGATGTTTCCGAGGAAAGGGTCTCATGGCAAGATAGAAGGTCGAGGAGGAAGGCTGTAAGGGAAAGGGTCTCATGGTGAGATAGACAGGGCGAGGAGGATGTTTCCGAGGAAAGGGTCTCATGGCAAGATAGAAGGTCGAGGAGGAAGGCTGTAAGGGAAGGGGTCTCGTAGCGAGATAGACAGGGCGAGGAGGATGTTTCCGAGGAAAGGGTCTCATGGCAAGATAGAAGGTCGAGGAGGAAGGCTGTAAGGGAAAGGGTCTCATGGCGAGATAGACAGGGCGAGGAGGATGTTTCCGAGGAAAGGGTCTCATGGCAAGATAGAAGGTCGAGGAGGAAGGCTGTAAGGGAAAGGGTCTCATGGTGAGATAGACAGGGCGAGGAGGATGTTTCCGAGGAAAGGGTCTCATGGCAAGATAGAAGGTCAAGGAGGAAGGTTGTAAGGGAAGGGGTCTCATAGCGAGATAGACAGGGCGAGGAGGATGTTTCCGAGGAAAGGGTCTCATGGCAAGATAGAAGGTCGAGGAGGAAGGCTGTAATGGAAAGGTTCTCATGGCGAGATAGACAGGGCGAGGAGGATGTTTCCGAGGAAAGGGTCTCATGGCATGATAGAAGGTCGAGGAGGAAGGTTGTAAGGGAAGGGGTCTCATAGCGAGATAGACAGGGCGAGGAGGATGTTTCCGAGGAAAGGGTCTCATGGCAAGATAGAAGGTCGAGGGGGAAGGCTGTAAGGGAAAGGGTCTCATGGCGAGATAGACAGGGCGAGGAGGATGTTTCCGAGGAAAGGGTCTCATGGCAAGATAGAAGGTCGAGGAGGAAGGCTGTAAGGGAAAGGGTCTCATGGCGAGATAGACAGGGCGAGAAGGATGTTTCCGAGGAAAGGGTCTCATGGCAAGATAGAAGGTCGAGGAGGAAGGTTGTAAGGGAAGGGGTCTCATAGCGAGATAGACAGGGCGAGGAGGATGTTTCCGAGGAAAGGGTCTCATGGCAAGATAGAAGGTCGAGGAGGAAGGCTGTAAGGGAAAGGGTCTCATAGCGAGATAGACAGGGCGAGGAGGATATTTCCGAGGAAAGGGTCTCATGGCAAGATAGAAGGTCGAGGAGGAAGGCTGCAAGGGAAAAGGTCTCATGGCGAGATAGAAAGGGCGAGGAGGATGTTTCCGAGGAAAGGGTCTCATGGCAAGATAGAAGGTCGAGGAGGAAGGTTGTAAGGGAAGGGGTCTCATAGCGAGATAGACAGGGCGAGGAGGATGTTTCCGAGGAAAGGGTCTCATGGCAAGATAGAAGGTCGAGGAGGAAGGCTGTAAGGGAAAGGGTCTCATGGCGAGATAGACAGGGCGAGGAGGATGTTTCCGAGGAAAGGGTCTCATGGCATGATAGAAGGTCGAGGAGGAAGGCTGTAAGGAAAAGGGTCTCATAGCGAGATAGACAGGGCGAGGAGGATGTTTCCGAGGAAAGGGTCTCATGGCAAGATAGAAGGTCGAGGAGGAAGGCTGTAAGGGAAAGGGTCTCATGGTGAGATAGACAGGGCGAGGAGGATGTTTCCCTGGAAAGGGTCTCATGGCATGATAGAAGGTCGAGGAGGAAGGTTGTAAGGGAAGGGGTCTCATAGCGAGATAGACAGGGCGAGGAGGATGTTTCCGAGGAAAGGGTCTCATGGCAAGATAGAAGGTCGAGGAGGAAGGCTGTAAGGGAAAGGGTCTCATGGTGAGATAGACAGGGCGAGGAGGATGTTTCCGAGGAAAGGGTTTCATGGCAAGATAGAAGGTCGAGGAGGAAGGCTGTAAGGGAAAGGGTCTCATGGTGAGATAGACAGGGCGAGGAGGATATTTCCGAGGAAAGGGTGTCATGGCATGATAGAAGGTCGAGGAGGAAGGCTGTAAGGGAAAGGGTCTCATGGCGAGATAGACAGGGCGAGGAGGATGGTTCCGAGGAAAGGGTCTCATGGCAAGATAGAAGGTCGAGGAGGAAGGCTGTAAGGGAAAGGGTCTCATGGTGAGATAGACAGGGCGAGGAGGATGTTTCCGAGGAAAGGGTCTCATGGCAAGATAGAAGGTCGAGGAGGAAGGCTGTAAGGGAAAGGGTCTCAAGGTGAGATAGACAGGGCGAGGAGATGTTTCCGAGGAAAGGGTCTCATGGCATGATAGAAGGTAGAGGAGGAAGGCTGTAAGGGAAAGGGTCTCATGGCGAGATAGACAGGGCGAGGAGGATGTTTCCGAGGAAAGGGTCTCATGGCATGATAGAAGGTCGAGGAGGAAGGTTGTAAGGGAAGGGGTCTCATAGCGAGATAGACAAGGCGAGGAGGATGTTTCCGAGGAAAGGGTCTCATGGCAAGATAAGAGGTCGAGGAGGAAGGCTGTGAGGGAAAAGGTCTCATGGCGAGATAGACAGGGCGAGGAGGGTGTTTCCGAGGAAAGGGTCTCATTTCATGATAGAAGGTCGAGGAGGAAGGTTGTGAGGGAAGGGGTCTCATAGCGAGATAGACAGGGCGAGGAGGATGTTTCCGAGGAAAGGGTCTCATGGCAAGATAGAAGGTCGAGGAGGAAGGCTGTAATGGAAAGGGTCTCATGGTAAGATAGACAGGGCGAGGAGATGTTTCCGAGGAAAGGGTCTCATGGCATGATAGAAGGTCGAGGAGGAAGGCTGTAAGGGAAAGGGTCTCATGGCGAGATAGACAGGGCGAGGAGGATGTTTCCGAGGAAAGGGTCTCATGGCATGATAGAAGGTCGAGGAGGAAGGTTGTAAGGGAAGGGGTCTCATTGCGAGATTGACAGGGCGAGGAGGATGTTTCCGAGGAAAGGGTCTCATGGCAAGATAGAAGGTCGAGGAGGAAGGTTGTAAGGGAAGGGGTCTGATGGCGAGATAGACAGGGCGAGGAGGATGTTTCCGAGGAAAGGGTCTCATGGCATGATAGAAGGTCGAGGAGGAAGGTTGTAAGGGAAGGGGTCTCATAGCGAGATAGACAGGGCGAGGAGGATGTTTCCGAGGAAAGGGTCACATGGCAAGATAGAAGGTCGAGGAGGAAGGCTGTAAGGGAAAGGGTCTCATGGCGAGATAGACAAGGCGAGGAGGATGTTTCCGAGGAAAGGGTCTCATGGCAAGATAGAAGGTCGAGGAGGAAGGCTGTTAGGGAAAGGGTCTCATGGCGAGATAGACAGGGCGAGGAGGATGTTTCCGAGGAAAGGGTCTCATGGCATGATAGAAGGTCGAGGAGGAAGGTTGTAAGGGAAGGGGTCTCATAGCGAGATAGACAGGGCGAGGAGGATGTTTCCGAGGAAAGGGTCTCATGGCAAGATAGAAAAACGAGGAGGAAGGCTGTAAGGGAATGGGTCTCATGGCGAGATAGACAGGGCGAGGAGGATGGTTCCGAGGAAAGGGTCTCATGGCAAGATAGAAGGTCGAGGAGGAAGGCTGTAAGGGAAAGGGTCTCATGGGGAGATAGACAGGGCGAGGAGGATGTTTCCGAGGAAAGGGTCTCATGGCATGATAGAAGGTCGAGGAGGAAGGCTGTAAGGGAAAGGGTCTCATGGCGAGATAGACAGGGCGAGGTGGATGGTTCCGAGGAAAGGGTCTCATGGCAAGATAGAAGGTCGAGGAGGAAGGCTGTAAGGGAAAGGGTCTCATGGCGAGATAGACAGGGCGAGGAGGAAATTTTCCGAGGAAAGGGTCTCATGGCAAGATAGAAGGTCGAGGAGGAAGGCTGTAAGGGTAAGGGTCTCATGGTGAGATAGACAGGGCGAGGAAATGTTTCCGAGGAAAGGGTCTCATGGCATGATAGAAGGTCGAGGAGGAAGGCTGTAAGGGAAATGGTCTCATGGCGAGATAGACAGGGCGAGGAGGATGTTTCCGAGGAAAGGGTCTCATGACATGATAGAAGGTCGAGGAGGAAGGTTGTAAGGGAAGGGGTCTCATAGCGAGATAGACAGGGCGAGGAGGATGTTTCCGAGGAAAGGGTCTCATGGCAAGATAAGAGGTCGAGGAGGAAGGCTGTAAGGGAAAGGGTCTCATGGCGAGATAGACAGGGCGAGGAGGATGTTTCCGGTGAAAGGGTCTCATGGCATGATAGAAGGTCGAGGAGGAAGGTTGTAAGGGAAGGGGTCTCATAGCGAGATAGACAGGGCGAGGAGGATGTTTCCGAGGAAAGGGTCTCATGGCAAGATAGAAGGTCGAGGAGGAAGGCTGTAAGGGAAAGGGTCTCATGGTAAGATAGACAGGGCGAGGAGATGTTTCCGAGGAAAGGGTCTCATGGCATGATAGAAGGTCGAGGAGGAAGGCTGTAAGGGAAAGGGTCTCATGGCGAGATAGACAGGGCGAGGAGGATGTTTCCGAGGAAAGGGTCTCATGGCATGATAGAAGGTCGAGGAGGAAGGTTGTAAGGGAAGGGGTCTCATAGCGAGATAGACAGGGCGAGGAGGATGTTTCCGAGGAAAGGGTCTCATGGCAAGATAGAAGGTCGAGGAGGAAGGCTGTAAGGGAAAGGGTCTCATGGCGAGATAGACAGAGCGAGGAGGATGTTTCCGAGGAAAGGGTCTCATGGCATGATAGAAGGTCGAGGAGGAAGGTTGTAAGGGAAGGGGTCTCATAGCGTGATAGACAGGGCGAGGAGGATGTTTCCGAGGAAAGGGTCTCATGGCAAGATAGAAGGTCGAGGAGGAAGGCTGTAAGGGAAAGGGTCTCATGGCGAGATAGACAGGGCGAGGAGGATGTTTCCGAGGAAAGGGTCTCATGGCATGGTAAAAGGTCGAGGAGGAAGGTTGTAAGAGAAGGGGTCTCATGGCGAGATAGACAGGGCGAGGAGGATGTTTCCGAGGAAAGGGTCTCATGGCATGATAGAAGGTCGAGGAGGAAGGTTGTAAGGGAAGGGGTCTCATAGCGAGATAGACAGGGCGAGGAGGATGTTTCCGAGGAAAGGGACTCATGGCAAGATAGAAGGTCGAGGAGGAAGGCTGTAAGGTAATGGGTCTCATGGCGAGATAGACAGGGCGAGGAGGATGTTTCCGAGGAAAGGGTCTCATGGCATGATAGAAGGTCGAGGAGGAAGGCTGTAAGGAAAAGGGTCTCATAGCGAGATAGACAGGGCGAGGAGGATGTTTCCGAGGAAAGGGTCTCATGGCAAGATAGAAGGTCGAGGAGGAAGGCTGTAAGGGAAAGGGTCTCATGGTGAGATAGACAGGGCGAGGAGGATGTTTCCCTGGAAAGGGTCTCATGGCATGATAGAAGGTCGAGGAGGAAGGTTGTAAGGGAAGGGGTCTCATAGCGAGATAGACAGGGCGAGGAGGATGTTTCCGAGGAAAGGGTCTAATGGCAAGATAGAAGGTCGAGGAGGAAGGCTGTAAGGGAAAGGGTCTCATGGTGAGATAGACAGGGCGAGGAGGATGTTTCCGAGGAAAGGGTTTCATGGCAAGATAGAAGGTCGAGGAGGAAGGCTGTAAGGGAAAGGGTCTCATGGTGAGATAGACAGGGCGAGGAGGATGTTTCCGAGGAAAGGGTGTCATGGCATGATAGAAGGTCGAGGAGGAAGGCTGTAAGGGAAAGGGTCCCATGGCGAGATAGACAGGGCGAGGAGGATGGTTCCGAGGAAAGGGTCTCATGGCAAGATAGAAGGTCGAGGAGGAAGGCTGTAAGGGAAAGGGTCTCATGGTGAGATAGACAGGGCGAGGAGGATGTTTCCGAGGAAAGGGTCTCATGGCAAGATAGAAGGTCGAGGAGGAAGGCTGTAAGGGAAAGGGTCTCATGGTGAGATAGACAGGGCGAGGAGATGTTTCCGAGGAAAGGGTCTCATGGCATGATAGAAGGTAGAGGAGGAAGGCTGTAAGGGAAAGGGTCTCATGGCGAGATAGACAGGGCGAGGAGGATGTTTCCGAGGAAAGGGTCTCATGGCATGATAGAAGGTCGAGGAGGAAGGTTGTAAGGGAAGGGGTCTCATAGCGAGATAGACAGGGCGAGGAGGATGTTTCCGAGGAAAGGGTCTCATGGCAAGATAAGAGGTCGAGGAGGAAGGCTGTGAGGGAAAAGGTCTCATGGCGAGATAGACAGGGCGAGGAGGGTGTTTCCGAGGAAAGGGTCTCATTTCATGATAGAAGGTCGAGGAGGAAGGTTGTAAGGGAAGGGGTCTCATAGCGAGATAGACAGGGCGAGGAGGATGTTTCCGAGGAAAGGGTCTCATGGCAAGATAGAAGGTCGAGGAGGAAGGCTGTAATGGAAAGGGTCTCATGGTAAGATAGACAGGGCGAGGAGATGTTTCCGAGGAAAGGGTCTCATGGCATGATAGAAGGTCGAGGAGGAAGGCTGTAAGGGAAAGGGTCTCATGGCGAGATAGACAGGGCGAGGAGGATGTTTCCGAGGAAAGGGTCTCATGGCATGATAGAAGGTCGAGGAGGAAGGTTGTAAGGGAAGGGGTCTCATTGCGAGATAGACAGGGCGAGGAGGATGTTTCCGAGGAAAGGGTCTCATGGAAAGATAGAAGGTCGAGGAGGAAGGCTGTAAGGGAAAGGGTCTCATGGCGAGATAGACAGAGCGAGGAGGATGTTTCCGAGGAAAGGGTATCATGGCATGATAGAAGGTCGAGGAGGAAGGTTGTAAGGGAAGGGGTCTAATAGCGAGATAGACAGGGCGAGGAGGATGTTTCCGAGGAAAGGGTCTCATGGCAAGATAGAAGGTCGAGGAGGAAGGCTGTAAGGGAAAGGGTCTCATGGCGAGATAGACAGGGCGAGGAGGATGTTTCCGAGGAAAGGGTCTCATGGCAAGATAGAAGGTCGAGGAGGAAGGTTGTAAGGGAAGGGGTCTCATAGCGAGATAGACAGGGCGAGGAGGATGTTTCCGAGGAAAGGGTCTCATGGCAAGATAGAAGGTCGAGGAGGAAGGCTGTAAGGGAAAGGGTCTCATGGTGAGATAGACAGGGCGAGGAGGATGTTTCCGAGGAAAGGGTCTCATGGCATGATAGAAGGTCGAGGAGGAAGGTTGTAAGGGAAGGGGTCTCATAGCGAGATAGAAAGGGCGAGGAGGATGTTTCCGAGGAAAGGGTCTCATGGCAAGATAGAAGGTCGAGGAGGAAGGCTGTATGGGAAAGGGTCTCATGGCGAGATAGACAGGGCGAGGAGGATGTTTCCGAGGAAAGGGTCTTATGGCAAGATAGAAGGTCGAGGAGGAAGGCTGTAAGGGAAAGGGTCTCATGGTGAGATAGACAGGGCGAGGAGGATGTTTCCGAGGAAAGGGTCTCATGGCATGATAGAAGGTCGAGGAGGAAGGCTGTAAGGGAAAGGGTCTCATGGCGAGATAGACAGGGAGAGGAGGATGTTTCCGAGGAAAGGGTCTCATGGCAAGATAGAAGGTCGAGGAGGAAGGCTGTAAGGGAAAGGGTCTCATGGTGAGATAGACAGGGCGAGGAGGATGTTTCCGAGGAAAGGGTCTCATGGCAAGATAGAAGGTCGAGGAGGAAGGCTGTAAGGGAAAGGGTCTCATGGCGAGATAGACAGGGCGAGGAGGATGTTTCCGAGGAAAGGGTCTCATGGCATGATAGAAGGTCGAGGAGGAAGGCTGTAAGGGAAAGGGTCTCATGGCGAGATAGACAGGGCGAGGAGGATGTTTCCGAGGAAAGGGTCTCATGGCAAGATAGAAGGTCGAGGAGGAAGGCTGTAAGGGAAAGGGTCTCATGGTGAGATAGACAGGGCGAGGAGGATGTTTCCGAGGAAAGGGTCTCATGGCAAGATAGAAGGTCGAGGAGGAAGGCTGTAAGGGAAGGGGTCTCGTAGCGAGATAGACAGGGCGAGGAGGATGTTTCCGAGGAAAGGGTCTCATGGCAAGATAGAAGGTCGAGGAGGAAGGCTGTAAGGGAAAGGGTCTCATGGCGAGATAGACAGGGCGAGGAGGATGTTTCCGAGGAAAGGGTCTCATGGCAAGATAGAAGGTCGAGGAGGAAGGCTGTAAGGGAAAGGGTCTCATGGTGAGATAGACAGGGCGAGGAGGATGTTTCCGAGGAAAGGGTCTCATGGCAAGATAGAAGGTCAAGGAGGAAGGTTGTAAGGGAAGGGGTCTCATAGCGAGATAGACAGGGCGAGGAGGATGTTTCCGAGGAAAGGGTCTCATGGCAAGATAGAAGGTCGAGGAGGAAGGCTGTAATGGAAAGGTTCTCATGGCGAGATAGACAGGGCGAGGAGGATGTTTCCGAGGAAAGGGTCTCATGGCATGATAGAAGGTCGAGGAGGAAGGTTGTAAGGGAAGGGGTCTCATAGCGAGATAGACAGGGCGAGGAGGATGTTTCCGAGGAAAGGGTCTCATGGCAAGATAGAAGGTCGAGGAGGAAGGCTGTAAGGGAAAGGGTCTCATGGCGAGATAGACAGGGCGAGGAGGATGTTTCCGAGGAAAGGGTCTCATGGCAAGATAGAAGGTCGAGGAGGAAGGCTGTAAGGGAAAGGGTCTCATGGCGAGATAGACAGGGCGAGAAGGATGTTTCCGAGGAAAGGGTCTCATGGCAAGATAGAAGGTCGAGGAGGAAGGTTGTAAGGGAAGGGGTCTCATAGCGAGATAGACAGGGCGAGGAGGATGTTTCCGAGGAAAGGGTCTCATGGCAAGATAGAAGGTCGAGGAGGAAGGCTGTAAGGGAAAGGGTCTCATAGCGAGATAGACAGGGCGAGGAGGATATTTCCGAGGAAAGGGTCTCATGGCAAGATAGAAGGTCGAGGAGGAAGGCTGCAAGGGAAAAGGTCTCATGGCGAGATAGAAAGGGCGAGGAGGATGTTTCCGAGGAAAGGGTCTCATGGCAAGATAGAAGGTCGAGGAGGAAGGTTGTAAGGGAAGGGGTCTCATAGCGAGATAGACAGGGCGAGGAGGATGTTTCCGAGGAAAGGGTCTCATGGCAAGATAGAAGGTCGAGGAGGAAGGCTGTAAGGGAAAGGGTCTCATGGCGAGATAGACAGGGCGAGGAGGATGTTTCCGAGGAAAGGGTCTCATGGCATGATAGAAGGTCGAGGAGGAAGGCTGTAAGGAAAAGGGTCTCATAGCGAGATAGACAGGGCGAGGAGGATGTTTCCGAGGAAAGGGTCTCATGGCAAGATAGAAGGTCGAGGAGGAAGGCTGTAAGGGAAAGGGTCTCATGGTGAGATAGACAGGGCGAGGAGGATGTTTCCCTGGAAAGGGTCTCATGGCATGATAGAAGGTCGAGGAGGAAGTTTGTAAGGGAAGGGGTCTCATAGCGAGATAGACAGGGCGAGGAGGATGTTTCCGAGGAAAGGGTTTCATGGCAAGATAGAAGGTCGAGGAGGAAGGCTGTAAGGGAAAGGGTCTCATGGTGAGATAGACAGGGCGAGGAGGATATTTCCGAGGAAAGGGTGTCATGGCATGATAGAAGGTCGAGGAGGAAGGCTGTAAGGGAAAGGGTCTCATGGCGAGATAGACAGGGCGAGGAGGATGGTTCCGAGGAAAGGGTCTCATGGCAAGATAGAAGGTCGAGGAGGAAGGCTGTAAGGGAAAGGGTCTCATGGTGAGATAGACAGGGCGAGGAGGATGTTTCCGAGGAAAGGGTCTCATGGCAAGATAGAAGGTCGAGGAGGAAGGCTGTAAGGGAAAGGGTCTCAAGGTGAGATAGACAGGGCGAGGAGATGTTTCCGAGGAAAGGGTCTCATGGCATGATAGAAGGTAGAGGAGGAAGGCTGTAAGGGAAAGGGTCTCATGGCGAGAAAGACAGGGCGAGGAGGATGTTTCCGAGGAAAGGGTCTCATGGCATGATAGAAGGTCGAGGAGGAAGGTTGTAAGGGAAGGGGTCTCATAGCGAGATAGACAAGGCGAGGAGGATGTTTCCGAGGAAAGGGTCTCATGGCAAGATAAGAGGTCGAGGAGGAAGGCTGTGAGGGAAAAGGTCTCATGGCGAGATAGACAGGGCGAGGAGGGTGTTTCCGAGGAAAGGGTCTCATTTCATGATAGAAGGTCGAGGAGGAAGGTTGTGAGGGAAGGGGTCTCATAGCGAGATAGACAGGGCGAGGAGGATGTTTCCGAGGAAAGGGTCTCATGGCAAGATAGAAGGTCGAGGAGGAAGGCTGTAATGGAAAGGGTCTCATGGTAAGATAGACAGGGCGAGGAGATGTTTCCGAGGAAAGGGTCTCATGGCATGATAGAAGGTCGAGGAGGAAGGCTGTAAGGGAAAGGGTCTCATGGCGAGATAGACAGGGCGAGGAGGATGTTTCCGAGGAAAGGGTCTCATGGCATGATAGAAGGTCGAGGAGGAAGGTTGTAAGGGAAGGGGTCTCATTGCGAGATTGACAGGGCGAGGAGGATGTTTCCGAGGAAAGGGTCTCATGGCAAGATAGAAGGTCGAGGAGGAAGGTTGTAAGGGAAGGGGTCTGATGGCGAGATAGACAGGGCGAGGAGGATGTTTCCGAGGAAAGGGTCTCATGGCATGATAGAAGGTCGAGGAGGAAGGTTGTAAGGGAAGGGGTCTCATAGCGAGATAGACAGGGCGAGGAGGATGTTTCCGAGGAAAGGGTCACATGGCAAGATAGAAGGTCGAGGAGGAAGGCTGTAAGGGAAAGGGTCTCATGGCGAGATAGACAAGGCGAGGAGGATGTTTCCGAGGAAAGGGTCTCATGGCAAGATAGAAGGTCGAGGAGGAAGGCTGTTAGGGAAAGGGTCTCATGGCGAGATAGACAGGGCGAGGAGGATGTTTCCGAGGAAAGGGTCTCATGGCATGATAGAAGGTCGAGGAGGAAGGTTGTAAGGGAAGGGGTCTCATAGCGAGATAGACAGGGCGAGGAGGATGTTTCCGAGGAAAGGGTCTCATGGCAAGATAGAAAAACGAGGAGGAAGGCTGTAAGGGAATGGGTCTCATGGCGAGATAGACAGGGCGAGGAGGATGGTTCCGAGGAAAGGGTCTCATGGCAAGATAGAAGGTCGAGGAGGAAGGCTGTAAGGGAAAGGGTCTCATGGGGAGATAGACAGGGCGAGGAGGATGTTTCCGAGGAAAGGGTCTCATGGCATGATAGAAGGTCGAGGAGGAAGGCTGTAAGGGAAAGGGTCTCATGGCGAGATAGACAGGGCGAGGTGGATGGTTCCGAGGAAAGGGTCTCATGGCAAGATAGAAGGTCGAGGAGGAAGGCTGTAAGGGAAAGGGTCTCATGGTGAGATAGACAGGGCGAGGAGGAAATTTTCCGAGGAAAGGGTCTCATGGCAAGATAGAAGGTCGAGGAGGAAGGCTGTAAGGGAAAGGGTCTCATGGTGAGATAGACAGGGCGAGGAGATGTTTCCGAGGAAAGGGTCTCATGGCATGATAGAAGGTCGAGGAGGAAGGCTGTAAGGGAAATGGTCTCATGGCGAGATAGACAGGGCGAGGAGGATGTTTCCGAGGAAAGGGTCTCATGACATGATAGAAGGTCGAGGAGGAAGGTTGTAAGGGAAGGGGTCTCATAGCGAGATAGACAGGGCGAGGAGGATGTTTCCGAGGAAAGGGTCTCATGGCAAGATAAGAGGTCGAGGAGGAAGGCTGTAAGGGAAAGGGTCTCATGGCGAGATAGACAGGGCGAGGAGGATGTTTCCGGTGAAAGGGTCTCATGGCATGATAGAAGGTTGAGGAGGAAGGTTGTAAGGGAAGGGGTCTCATAGCGAGATAGACAGGGCGAGGAGGATGTTTCCGAGGAAAGGGTCTCATGGCAAGATAGAAGGTCGAGGAGGAAGGCTGTAAGGGAAAGGGTCTCATGGTAAGATAGACAGGGCGAGGAGATGTTTCCGAGGAAAGGGTCTCATGGCATGATAGAAGGTCGAGGAGGAAGGCTGTAAGGGAAAGGGTCTCATGGCGAGATAGACAGGGCGAGGAGGATGTTTCCGAGGAAAGGGTCTCATGGCATGATAGAAGGTCGAGGAGGAAGGTTGTAAGGGAAGGGGTCTCATAGCGAGATAGACAGGGCGAGGAGGATGTTTCCGAGGAAAGGGTCTCATGGCAAGATAGAAGGTCGAGGAGGAAGGCTGTAAGGGAAAGGGTCTCATGGCGAGATAGACAGAGCGAGGAGGATGTTTCCGAGGAAAGGGTCTCATGGCATGATAGAAGGTCGAGGAGGAAGGTTGTAAGGGAAGGGGTCTCATAGCGTGATAGACAGGGCGAGGAGGATGTTTCCGAGGAAAGGGTCTCATGGCAAGATAGAAGGTCGAGGAGGAAGGCTGTAAGGGAAAGGGTCTCATGGCGAGATAGACAGGGCGAGGAGGATGTTTCCGAGGAAAGGGTCTCATGGCATGGTAAAAGGTCGAGGAGGAAGGTTGTAAGAGAAGGGGTCTCATGGCGAGATAGACAGGGCGAGGAGGATGTTTCCGAGGAAAGGGTCTCATGGCATGATAGAAGGTCGAGGAGGAAGGTTGTAAGGGAAGGGGTCTCATAGCGAGATAGACAGGGCGAGGAGGATGTTTCCGAGGAAAGGGTCTCATGGCAAGATAGAAGGTCGAGGAGGAAGGCTGTAAGGTAATGGGTCTCATGGCGAGATAGACAGGGCGAGGAGGATGTTTCCGAGGAAAGGGTCTCATGGCAAGATAGAAGGTCGAGGAGGAAGGCTGTAAGGGAAAGGTTCTCATGGCGAGATAGAAAGGGCGAGGAGGATGTTTCCGAGGAAAGGGTCTCATGGCATGATAGAAGGTCGAGGAGGAAGTTTGTAAGGGAAGGGGTCTCATAGCGAGATAGACAGGGCGAGGAGGATGTTTCCGAGGAAAGGGTCTCATGGCAAGATAGAAGGTCGAGGAGGAAGGCTGTAAGGGAAAGGGTCTCATGGCGAGATAGACAGGGCGAGGAGGATGGTTTCGAGGATAGGGTCTCATGGCAAGATAGAAGGTCGAGGAGGAAGGCTGTAAGGGAAAGGGTCTCATGGTGAGATAGACAGGGCGAGGAGGATGTTTCCGAGGAAAGGGTCTCATGGCAAGATAGAAAATCGAGGAGGAAGGCTGTAAGGGAAAGGGTCTCATGGTGAGATAGACAGGGCGAGGAGGATGTTTCCGAGGAAAGGGTCTCATGGCAAGATAGAAAAACGAGGAGGAAGGCTGTAAGGGAATGGGTCTCATGGCGAGATAGACAGGGCGAGGAGGATGGTTCCGAGGAAAGGGTCTCATGGCAAGATAGAAGGTCGAGGAGGAAGGCTGTAAGGGAAAGGGTCTCATGGGGAGATAGACAGGGCGAGGAGGATGTTTCCGAGGAAAGGGTCTCATGGCATGATAGAAGGTCGAGGAGGAAGGCTGTAAGGGAAAGGGTCTCATGGCGAGATAGACAGGGCGAGGAGGATGTTTCCGAGGAAAGGGTCTCATGGCATGATAGAAGGTCGAGGAGGAAGGTTGTAAGGGAAGGGGTCTCATAGCGAGATAGACAGGGCGAGGAGGATGTTTCCGAGGAAAGGGTCTCATGGCAAGATAGAAGGTCGAGGAGGAAGGCTGTAAGGGAAAGGGTCTCATGGTAAGATAGACAGGGCGAGGAGATGTTTCCGAGGAAAGGGTCTCATGGCATGATAGAAGGTCGAGGAGGAAGGCTGTAAGGGAAAGGGTCTCATGGCGAGATAGACAGGGCGAGGAGGATGTTTCCGAGGAAAGGGTCTCATGGCATGATAGAAGGTCGAGGAGGAAGGTTGTAAGGGAAGGGGTCTCATAGCGAGATAGACAGGGCGAGGAGGATGTTTCCGAGGAAAGGGTCTCATGGCAAGATAGAAGGTCGAGGAGGAAGGCTGTAAGGGAAAGGGTCTCATGGCGAGATAGACAGAGCGAGGAGGATGTTTCCGAGGAAAGGGTCTCATGGCATGATAGAAGGTCGAGGAGGAAGGTTGTAAGGGAAGGGGTCTCATAGCGAGATAGACAGGGCGAGGAGGATGTTTCCGAGGAAAGGGTCTCATGGCAAGATAGAAGGTCGAGGAGGAAGGCTGTAAGGGAAAGGGTCTCATGGCGAGATAGACAGAGCGAGGAGGATGTTTCCGAGGAAAGGGTCTCATGGCATGATAGAAGGTCGAGGAGGAAGGTTGTAAGGGAAGGGGTCTCATGGCGAGATAGACAGGGTGTGGAGCAGGGCATTGTGGTTTCATGGCGAAATATACAGGTCAGACAGAAAGAGGAGAGCTTATAAGCAAGTTAAGGAATGGGAATCCGAGGGAAGGGCGAGATAGACAGGGCGATGAGGGCCCTGAGGGAAGGGATCTGTCTAATGGAGAAATAGATAGGGCGAGGAGGATGGCCATTAGGGAAGGGTCTCATGGGGAGGTAGAAAGAGCGAGGAAGAGGGTTACGTGGTATTTTCTCAATTGGCGGAATAGAAAGTTGAGGAGGAGGGCTCCGAGGGTAGGGATCTCATGGTGAGATGAAGAGGGCGATAAAGACGGCTCCGAGGGACGCGGTTTCTTTGCGAGATTACCAGAGTGAGGAGGAATGTGGTCTCAAAGCGAGATAGACGGCGAAACGGACGGCTCCAAAAGAAGGGGTCTAATGGCGAGATAGACAGGACGACGCGGAGGGGTCTTAGAGAAGGCGTCTCAAGTCGAGATAGGCCGAGAAGAAGGGCTTTAAGGTATATTGGTCTATTGATGGTGTAAGTCGGTCATTTCCTTCTTTTCAATCACGATCACCGTTACCTTGAGTGATTCTGTCATGAACGCCACGTCAGGAATGAACGGGTCGTGATCGTAAAAAGTGGATGGCTAATACGACCCTGTTACCAATCACGACCCGCACAAATGATCGCAGATCGGGACTCTCTCTTAAAAGGCTTTTTAACGTCTTTTAACAAGCCCCCGGTTGTCAACATAACCATGCTTGATGTCTTTTATGGGGCTTTCTAGGTAGTTGAATATGTTTGTAAAACCGAAATATACTTTCGGAGTAATCCAGCGGTTCTTGGGGATGAACTGGTTCATAATGTTTGTACCTTTTTTTAATTTTAAAGAAATGGCAAGAATTTTCGAGGAATACCACGGACCTCCTTTGCCAGTCGCATCTCTTCAATAAAAACATCATGAGTTTAATTTAAACTCAATTACAACAGAATTAATCACGTCACGTGATTTACGACGTGATATCGATAGCTTTTTGGCGTGGTATAGAAATTTAGGCGCATACTACATTATTATTTTCATCTTTAACTCGGTGTGACACCTCTATGTATGTTAGAAATCATAGAAATCATTATAAAATATAATATGAAATGTAATTTTGCGCGTTTGGAGGAAAATCTGTACATATTCATTCGAATATTTACAAAATATATCTCATGTGCCATTAGGCTACATGTTAAAATAGGCCATTAGGCTACATGAATTGCCAAAAACCATATCGGTGAAAAGCATTTTTTTTCACTTGTATCTATAGGTGTCACTAATAAGACTCAGTAATATGCAAAGTTTCAGCTGCACATCAATAAAATCGCTCAAACCACCTTAAATTGGGAGGAAATAGATCTGAGCAGGTGGAGAAATGTACGCGTCAGGCCAGCGTTATGATGGAAACTTGTTCCGGCGACAAAGATTGAAGAAAAAGAAAAAGCTCTAGCGAAGGAAGTCTCTGAATCATTCTTTGAATATCCTTCCTGCTGATGAATAGGATTTTGGACGGCCCTTAACATACCTTCCATTTTCGTTGTAAACTCGAACTTCCCGACAGAAAACTCTACTTTCCCGCAGTTAAGACTCATCTAAGGTCCTTTTTCCTCCTGCCTATCCTAATGATATAAAAATACCTGTCCTTTCTCTTCTGCCCTCACCCAGGGTTCTCCTTTCCATCACCCTCTTCAAACATGCCCTTATCCCTTAATACGCCTCCATCAACCTCAGTGGCGGATACATATGGGGGGCGCGCGCCGCCCGCATTGCCGCCCCCGCCAGTCAGCCCGCACGCTATTCGTTCGTGACTTTCGTCAGTCGACTCTGAGTCGAGTTATCGAGTAGTTTTACTTTCTTATGTAGCACGCGCGCGCGTCCGCGTCATCGAATTTTATACGTTTCTGTCTGGCACATAGATAGCTAACCTACGAGAAAAGTCGCGGGCATTCTAGTGATCTCGATACGTTATTCTGTCTGGCATTTGTTCGAGAAAAGTCGCGAATATTCTACTGTTTGTATTTGTTCACATTCCTTAAAAGCCTGGAAGCGAACATTCTGGCACCGAATGTTCTTGAAACAACCGAGCTACATATATAAGGGAAGCAGAGTCGCTGCCAGGCAGTCAGTTTGAAAGCTACAATCGTCACGATAACTTGCGCCCCCCCCCCTTGAGTTTTTTTCTGAATCCGCCACTGATCTACCTCTTCTGCCTTCTCTGAATCTCACGACTCCCTTACCTCTCAAGTACTTCCTCGTTTGTCTATCTCACAATCCAGCCCCGCTCTCCATTCTTCGCCGCACGTTATAGCCTGTAACCGTCCTCTTCCCGGAACGACCAAGTTTCCGATCAACGACGCTCCACATCCGGCCTTCGCCAATCTTGTCTTATTTTTATATTCTGGAACTGATTACATGATCATTTAGTAAAAGCGTGAAGGAAAAACTAGTGTAGATTATTTCAGTAGCCTTTCTCGGTTCTGAAACTTTGTTCATGAGGACTGAGAACAAATGACGGTCTTTAGCTTTTTGAGGAGTGGGCATAAGGATGAACAAAGTTATTTGGGTGTAGAGTTTCTGGTGACCTTAGTCCAGCGAGTTACCTTCGAGTCTCGAGGGGCTCCTAATCCATTCATTCTGTTTGTGCCACGCGTTCTGTTCTCAGCGATAAACTGAGCATTCGCCCGAGTGCGGCCCCGTATCTAGTCCACGCAAGTCCGACTCCGAAGCTAGCGAGCGAAGTGAACCCGTGTTACCGCTACTTCGCCAGCCAGGCTGTCCGGCATCAAACGCTGGCGACTTTTAAGGTCCGGCTGAGAGCGCACGGTAAAGAACCTTGTTTCCGTTGTATTTTGTTGAGTTTGCGTATTAAACGTTTCCTTGCTGTGTCACAGATGCTTACTCCACACTCAATTCTACAGTGGCCCAATGAGAGAGATAACACCTATCTTTTTAATTTGATTTTTCAGCCTTGATTTCGTGGAAGAGAAAGATATCCATTTTTTAAATAAAAAATTGTACCTTATTTTCCACACTTTATTTAAAAACTTCGACCGGTTTCACCTTGATGAGGCATCTTCTGGCACATTCTGAATCTTCGACCATTCTAGATGTGCTATGGGGGAAAAAGTTTCCCAACAAACGGAGTGCCGCCACTATCGCTCTCGGGGGAAAATCACTTTCCTTTCTGATGCCATATTATTCTTAGGTCTCGGCCACGACGAGGGAAATTCAAACGCTGTAAGGTGATGAATTGATCGTCCAAATCGCTGATAGATTCCCGGCCGCTCGCCTGCGCCGAGAACGGAGGTGCATTAGATAACCTTGTATGCATTTAAATCGTTCCATTGAACTCTCTCCTATGGCTCAACCGAAACCAGGTAATGATAAACAGTCTTCCTTTAGCAAAACTGCGTAGGTAAGACAACAGGCAGCTTATCACTAAAAGACTCATGGAAGTTGGTCGATAGGTTAGATAGGATGCAGATTTGAATGCATTTGCTTTCGCAGACACTATTTTATCTGTGACGACTTCCACGGATATTCGCCAAATTCCAATAAGTCCAGGAGAGAGGGGACAAATCGATTGGATAGAACCTTAGGTAGACACAACAGTTTATCGCGGGCAATGGATTTGAATAAAAACATTATATTGCTGGCTAAAACGCTACAGGATGAGACGACGGCAACATGGCAAAAAAACGGAGACCAAGATGCATGTCTCGAGATGATGATGGCAGCATTCGTTAGCATCCTCCTAAAAATCCAGTACTATTGACTGTGATAAAGAAGACATGAAACTAAAAAGAACCTGTATAATGAGAAACCGCCTTCATGAAGCGAAAATGAGAAATTGTAGGCCGACAATAAAGCCAATAGTTAACGAAACTAATTAAACGGCGAGGACAAAGTTCACTCATTCGTACCGGGATATGGACCAATCATATCGGAATGTCGTAACTTTCATAGATGATTAAACATTAGAAATGTTGATAATGGACATTTTTAGCAATTAAAAACACGCAATTTTAGGTAAATAGAACTTTAGCAATTCATAGTACCTACTCTTTAGAACATTTCCCTATTTAGAAAAAATAATAGTCCTCCTGTTCGTTAGATATCACGCAATACAACCTAACAAGGAAACAGATCTGGGCATACATGTTTGCGTTTTTGGGAAGCAATTTATGCTGCTGGGCCGGGACCGTTATTAAGAACACCACTTCGAATGGTGTCTTGAGGATTACGTCCGAACCCTTTGCATGTTCATCGCTCCCATGCATAAACGAAGTAGTATCAAAGGACAAAGTGGTACGAAGGAAAATGAAATATCTTTTTTACTTACTTACTATGTGTTATCTTTTTTACTTGCCCATTTACAGATTATTCTTATAGCATATAGTTCCAAGCTTGGGTGAGAAAAATGCGGATATCAGCACGAAACGAGTATTTTCAATGAACAACTACGAAAAGTAGGTATATTTCACAAAACGATCCGATTACAAACCGTTCAAGTCAAGGTCTAGCCAACCGTTTTTGAACTTCCACTCTAGAATCAACGACAAAATTGTTTAAGTACGAAAGGTAAGGGGGATTATTTTGTAATCTCACTTAAGTCAGAATACGTCATAAAATACGGAAAATTACATCATTTTCCGTAGTTCCACTCCGCCACCCAGGCGGCGTGACCGTCTTCGGCTCTCAAGTGGTGATCTGCAGGTCTTTTCCTTGACTCACCAGCTCTTTCCCGTAACCCACTGGCTCTTTCGACTCTTGATCCGTTTCATTTGTCTCCGCCTTTCATTAGTTCCACGCTACGTGTCATAAGGAGCGTGAAATAAAGCTAGCATCGTTTCCACGGGCCTTGGGTGATCGAGACCCGATCACTAAGAGAGCGAAACGGGCTCCCGCCTTCCCGCAAAGAGTCATTACAAAGGTAAGATTACAAAATAAACCCCCAGACCTCAAAGTAGAAATGAAGCGATTTGACCTCCTCGCCGTCTAGTCCAGAACAGAGAGCGCTGCTAGCGTGAATCAGCTGCAGGAGGGGGAATTCCGGCAAGGTTGAGGTGGAGTGGGTGAGCTGTAGGATATAGGCAATTAGTAGCCTTGGAGGGATGTATACACAATAGTGGGATGGGCATATAGTTGGGGTGGAAGCCTTCAATTGGTGCATCAGGAACTGGTTTGTCTCCGTCCGCGGAATACGGGGTAATAACCTTTGTGCCTTCGTCAGCCGTCCCACGGTGCTCAAATTTTTCCTGGCGCTGACAACTATAAAAACGATAGCTGACCTGGAAAGGGAGAAGTCGCGGCCAAAGGTCGAAGTCGCTGACAGAGGTTGCTGGCAAGAAACAATCTCTGCAACTTTGGGTTGTAGGCGTCGTTGGCGCGATATCGTTAACCGCGTCTCGGGCTAGTCCTTCGACTCCGGAAGGTAAACAGTCCGCAAGAGGGGAAAATGTTCAAAGAGGGGAAACTGCGTAAAAAGGGGGGAGATGCGTAAAATTAAAGTTTGTTGTAATTCTCAGGTATTTAGCTCATCAAAACATAAACTGTGTAACCTTTTGATCATTTTGGTTGATATGGATATCCTTCAAGAAAATTGAAAAATTTGACGCGGTTTTCACAACCGAATTACAGGTATAATGTCGGTCTCATGTTTTCTTGAACTCCATCATCAGGAATCACGTATCAGTGTATCAATTGAAGGCATTGAAGGCTGTGTTTTGGAGGAAAAGAAATGCAATACACGAAGGATTGCAAATGAAAACATATATTATTTCCAGTGGCACTGAATTATGCAGGGCGAAAAAATACCATGCCGATTATATTCGACGCTTTGAAGACACATAGGCGAAATAAAACAAGCACACATTCCGTATTTACATAAAAATTCTTTCTTCCAATGAAGGGCTCCCCGCAAATGACGGAGAGGAAAATATGTCGCCATCAATAAGGTGGCTGGAGCGGTAATCGTGGGTCATTGAGTGAACACCTAAATAATTTTTCAAGTAAGTCAAAAAATAATAAAGGACCAACCATCCCAAGACAAGAGTTGAATTGACAAAAAACAAATCAGTAAAATGCAATTTTTTCACTTTTATCAAGTGATATCACTTAAAAGAACACGTATCCTTTTGCTTCATGCAAATCTCCACACCACCAAAAATCGCTCCAACCACCTTAAATTATGATACATTATTCATCACATTACGGCCATCAAAATACAATATTAATAAGTGAAATATGAGGTCACTGCTCCCCCGAAGAAGGCAGTGGAACACCTCATCCAATCAGAGGAGCTTCGCTTCTTTGTCGACTCTTGGCTCTCTCTCAGGCCGAGAGGGGTCGGTCGACTAGTTTGTGAACGCTCCGAGGAAGGCACCGCAGGCAGGACAGTAGTGATTGCTGCTCTGGCACGAGTCCACGCAATACGGGACCAGGCAGAACGGCCATATGCTGGGATTGTTGAGTGCCGAAAGTGGGAAAGAAAGAGGCAAAATGGTAAGTGACAGGGGCTTGGAAATTACCTTTCGTTTCTAAGGTAACCGGCTACTAGATAAGTTGAAAACAGTATCCAGTGCCCGTTTAAGGAAAGCCTCAGAATCTTCGAGTGATTCGAGTCTAGGAAATGACGGAATTTCGGCCTCACAACCTCGAAAATTTCAAATAATGACGAATATTGTATTAAAATGTACATACTGATATAGGTATTTTATAATAATCACTCCCAGAGCCCAGAAGCGGGAATGATTAAATTCCGAAACTTAGGCCAAGAGTAGTTAACAACTTACGATCATCTCTCGAGACAACTAGTGTCGTAATTAAAAAGAGGTCGTTATTAGTAAAATCATATCATCAGAATTGGTCTTTTCCCAAACATAGGTCCATGTTCTTGAAGCCATTCCTAAAAGCCGTGTGAAATATTTGGCCTTTTTTCGTGTGTGCATGTTCCATCAGCTCCGTCATTATTAATATAAACAAACACAACGACGCAGTACTGCTTACTGACGTCACTAAACGCTGTAACCCGTTTTTCTAGATATGGAATACGAGACTTATCCGAGCGATATAATCTGCCTATATGAATTTCAAACGTAAAGTTAGAGGCCAATCGTAATCTGGAACTTGCAATTTTTACTTAAGGTGTTCTTTGTAACTTATTGAGCGATCGATTTTAATGATATTAAATCGATTTTAATGATATTAAATCGATTTTAATGATATTAAATGGTAAAATATAACGTTCCCGTACACGAAAAATATGCGAGAAAAGCAAAATATTTCAAAACGATTCTTCCAGCAAGGTCACATGCTAAATGTTATGATAAATATAAATTTGTCATTTCAGCTAACTTCGGTCTCCTTAAATAAATTAAAGCGGATTAATCCAGAACTACTCATAAGCTTCAATGCTAACTTAAAAATAACGCGTTCTCTTGGGGTTCAAAATGGCGGATTAGCCCGCTTTATCAGGAAAATTCTTAAAATTTATTCATCATATTTCAGTAGTGTACAAGATAGAAAAATTTCCTACCGTCTCAAATTTGTAAAAATTCATAATTTCACGTCAAATCACATAACTTTAGAAAATGTTCATGCCATAACGCCACTGATTTACTCAAATATTTTCTCACATAGGCATGCTATGCTGAAAATAATTTTTCAGTTAATTTTTGACTAAAAATAGCATTAATATATTTAAAAAAAACGCTTGCAAAGTGCGTTCCTCCAACAGTTTGACAGTGATTGCTAAAAGAAACCACATTTTTCTTATTTCGGAAGTAATTTCGTTGAATTTAGTTTCAAATTTAAGAAAGTTCTTTGTTTTTTATTAATTAAAAACACGTAAATTACTGAACATAAACTTGTTAAAATTGAATTAAACCAAATACTTTTACTTCTGTTGTTGTTTAAGTTAACTTTCGATTACTTAAAAAGGACAAATTTCTTTTTCCTTCACGGTCATATGCTAACACAAGGTCATTGTAGACTTAACCCTGAGAAAAGATCATGATGGAGTTTCTTGTTGCTTTTAGAAAACCATATTTATTTAAAATTATTGAAAAAAATCATTATTTTCTGTTCAAAATTTTCACAAGAGTTTTGACGCCACAGAGCGTGCGTACAATTAAACTATAAACATCTCCGTAAAACAACGTTTTTTTCGACTCAATTTTGCTACTGTATGATTAAACAATATGCAGTTAACATAGGTACATACAATAATCTTAAAAAAAAGACATGTTCCCAATCGTATCAAGGGCTCTCTCCATTTATAAATTGAGATTTTCTTGGCTATGACGTCACATACGCGACATTTCCGAGGTTAGACAACGCCGTGCCCTTCCTGAATAGGGGGCCCAGCTCTTTGGTTTCCTCGGGGATGGTGGTTGGGCGGGGATTAGAAGGGCGACTGCAGTATACTCACCAGAAGAGGCATAGGAGGACGGAGATGAGATGCGTGCGGCTCGAGGGCTCGTGGTCCACTCTAGTATTCACCAAGGCGTGGCAGCTGGGGCACGTGACGCAGGTGGACGTGGGACCCAGCCGCGTCACGGCTGCGCGGGGCGGCGGCGACCGGGAAAAGTCAGTCAGGTGCGGGGGCGAAGCGGGCGGATGCGGGAGAAGAGGAGGTGGAGGGAACGTAATAATAGTGTTAATATTTTCAGTGTCACCAGGATGAGCTGTGTACAAATATAGGACGAGACAAGTAACTTCTCAAACACCTTCGTCATGTCACAACACAAGAAGTCAAAAATAAGTACCTAAATGATCAACACATATTCAGATGAAAGTAAGATATCTACGTTGTAATCATTGAAACTATTTATATATTATCTATTAAGATATTCTTTACAGAATAATAATCATCCTCAATCAAAAAACTTTAAATTTCTCATTGAATCCCACTATAAATTTGTCTTCTCTAATGTCCGCAGGTAAAGAATTAAAAAACATTACATCGAACTTCACAGGACTGAAAGATGTTATACTTTCCTGGCGAATTATAGACTACTCGAATTATAATTTTGACATGGAAGTATTGATACACGAGATCTGATGAAAGGTATATTTAGCTTATAGAAAAAATTGTGGGCAAAAATTTTATTGAACAATTAAAATAAGAAAAAGTGTGTTCCGAGAAATAGAAAAAGGTATAAATTTTTTCGGAAAATGTTTCAAAAAAATGTTGTGCGTGTAAACGAACTTACAAAATAAGCCTAAGTGCATCAAAATTGGTTGAATTGTTGATCCGGTAAATTGCAAAAAAAAACACGAAAAACGGCTTTTTTCAATTGTTAATGAACAATGAAAAAATATGCTGCACATAAATCATATCAGTGCAATAAAAGGCTCTAGTAATATAAAGTAAGTAAGCAAAATTTAAAGACAAAATATTCAAAAATTTTTGCACAAATAAATTTGTTTATCCCGTTTTGGTTAAAAAAACGTTTCTTACAGTGTCATTTCTCAAGCTTTGGGAGGTCCTACATCAAGTTGCACATGCTCACATTAAAGTTCAAGGTTTATGCCAGTAATGAAAAAAAGAACGGAATGAACAATTGTTTAAATACATGATTTAAGAAGTCATGTTTTGCGTTACATACTAATATAAGTCAACTTCAGGTAATTGTTCTATGAAAACGGCGGTAAATACTCATGATACCTGGGTTTTTTACGCAAGTTAAAACAAACGAATTCCGTACGATCAATAGGAGCTGAGATAGTTTTTAAATCTAATCTTAGACATACATAGTCTTAGTTTATAAAAAAATTTGAGTATTCGAGGGCAATAATAATCGTTGTCATTGTTATACCTAATCACGGAAGAGGAAAAAATGGTAAAATTATCCGTTTTAACTATTATTTCGCAATTTAGAGATCACTACGTAAAAATCGGACGCATTAAAATAAAAATATAACCTTTTAGGCATATTGCAGTCTAAATCTCGCCGTTTTAGATGTATTACTTTAATGAGCGAAAGAAAATTGATCTTTCGCGTAAAAATGTTTACGTTTGCGCCAAATTTGGGTCAAATTTACGCTTGGATTAACTTTAGCCCAAAGATCGGCAATGAGACTACTAACTTCAAATAGTGTCTAAATATTTATACATTGCCGAATTAATTTAGTAAAGGTATTGTACAACTTGTCCCAAAGATTCATAAATTTTCCAAAAATGTTTATGTAAATATTCACGTAAGCTAACGCTAATTTGGGGAAAATGTGGAGTGAATTTGGTAAATGAATTAGCTTTCGAAAATAGCACAAAAGTAGCTAAATTTCTCCCAATGGTGTTACAACTTTGTAGTAAGTTTAATTAAGTACGCATTTTCCTAGCAGCTGCTAGGAAAATTTCGTTTCACCCATTTTATCCCATTTCTTGCATCCAATTTACACATAATGATCTTTAATTTGCGAAATACTTTTTAAAAACTATTTTTTGCACTTAAATTTTGGGTACTTAGTTTTGTACTACTAGATCCTTAAATTTTCCAGTTATGACGCATGTTCAATATGTTTTTGCATTTTTTTTTTAGAAAAAGCTGTTTTTTATATTTTTTAAAATATTGGATTAATATTCTGATAAATTTTGAGGCACTTAGGCTGTTTTTTTTTCGCACAACTTTTGTTTGAAATGTTTTCCCTAAGAATCAATAACTTTTTCAATAACTCGGGAAACCCACTGTTTCACATCTTAATTGTTAAATAAAATTTTTTCCAACAAGTTTTCTTATGAAGCCAAATATATCATTTATTACTGTCTATATATACTATTACTGTACTATCATTCTGAATTAATTCCATCCATCAGATCTTGGGTATCAATACTTTGCAAAATCAGATGCTTTGGGACCTAATCCGACTACACTCTTATGGACTCTTCTCCAACTGCCCATAGTCCAAATTCCATTATTGCTGAGGCTCGAAAATCCCGAGACCTTCCTAAAAACGGCGATGGACTAGCGATTTCCAACCATTTTTGGTTTGCGTACCACTTGGTAGCATATTTCGTCTTGGATTACACCACTGGGAATAGCTGTCATAAAGGCTCGTGTGACTGTGCACTGGGCGATTTTGAAACTTGGGCTTTTGCACTTTCAAAACCCGGTGGAGCGGGCAAGAAAGGTTGTTTTAAAGTATTGAGGTTCAGCTCAACAACCACATCTAGTTGCTACCAACATTAGCGCGTCGAGAAAATGGATAAGTCACCACAACCTGGAGTCCAGTTTGGAGCAAAGGTTACTTCCCCAAATTTGGAGTCATGAGTCTTCAGGGACACAAACACGGTTCTCCATGACGCGTGCGCTCGCGGTATTGTTATTTTTCAATTGCGCTCATGAGAGCGAAAACGTGATCGTCATTCTTCAAATTTTATGAATTGCTTTAAGGAGGGTCGGTGATTTCACTCAACTTAAGAGAATTCGACGAAACTTGCTGGAAGCATTAATTATGTTGTCTTAAATCTACCTCATTTTTTCAGAATTATTTACCGCAGATTACTTTAGATATTTGATCGAGAAATGAACAAAATATTACATGGGTTCTTATGGGAACTCAAGGTACGAGTAGTTTAATTCATCAAAAAGAACCTTTTTTCTAGTTAAGAATAAGAAAAAAAACAATAATAAAAATAAAGCATATAAAATGATTTTCATTCATTGTTCTATTGATGATTTAAATTATTTTGGTTTTTCTTATTCTTAACTAGAAAACGTTCTTTTCGATGAATAAAGCTAGTCGCAGCTCGCGTTCCCATAAGGACCCATGTAATTTCATGCCCACTTCCACATCAAGTATCCTAAGAAACCTGCGGTAAATAATTTTGAAAAAATTCAGGTAGCTTTAGGAAAACATAATAAATGCTTCCAGCAAGTTTCGTCGAATACCCTTAAGTTGAGTGAAAGCACCGAACGTCCTTAAGTTACGAATGTCAATTGTTGGAGTGCGTTCTTTGGACAGCAACTGTGAATTTTGACATTCCAGTGCGGTTTGCGTTCTGGAATGAAGATGGTGGTTCAGAAGAAACCGTGATCCCTATCCAGGTAAGGGTGGGTTAGGATCCCTAAGCAAAAGGGTAAATGCAACGCAACGAGTGAGGTTAAACGCTTGCTTCGTGGCTCAGTTCTGTGCCTGATCGTGTTACTATGATTATTGAAAATCCAGCAGAAATATTTTTGGAGCTATCCATTTTACGGAATATATTTGCCACACTTCCACCATTTTTCAGTTTTTCCCGCGTATCCTTAAACGACAAACCGCGTACCCCTTTGAGGCATGCTTTCCACAGGTTAGGAACCGCAAGTCTAGATTAATTTCGGAATCTAATCCTCAGTTAATATGGGTTTGCACGCAACAGTCGACTTCCGCATCAGTAGACTGTGAGGAGACTGGATCGTAAAATAAACTGTTTCCTAGACAAATCCTCAGCATGGAGTTATGTTTCAATTCAAATGAATGCGGTTTGAAGATATTTAATCAGTGATATCAATTATCGTTCAAAGTAACGCTTTCATAATTTGACGTGAAGTAGTACCTATGAGTCCCTCAAAAACGTTATTTTGGATGAAGTTCGTGATTTTGAAAAATTAACCCTACAATACTCCATGCTATTAGAAAAATCCATAAAAAAATTCCCCGCTCGGCATGGTGGGTAAAGAGAGGGCACTGCTGTAGGTGATTGGAAGAGGTACTGAGGGGTTAAGGGATGCTTAACGCCGTGATAGGCAGGGGAATGTTGGGAAAGAGGGGTTGACGAAGAAAGGGAATAGTATTCATGGATGGAATTAAGAGAGGAAGGACGTATGCCGAGCTGAAGAATGACACCGTGTAAGGAGACTAGAGCCCACGGTTGTAACATTGTGGTTTAGGCATTCCTTATTCTATGTAGAACTACATCAACCGGGATATCATCTACGAAGAAAAACCGAGAAAATCAGGAAGAATTCCCAAAATATGTCAAAAATTAAGCCTCAAGTTTTCAGGGTGGTAGTATTTTAAGTTCATTTGGTGTGATTTCTGATATTAAAAAACACTATTACATCAAATTAATTAAACTTATTATATTATGCAAAATTATATTAAACAAATCAATATCGGGGAATTGTTTATATAAATGGATTAGCAGAGCAAATTACCTAAGTATTAAAAAAACAGCTTAAAAAATAGCACATAAAAACCTTAAAACTCAGAATAAACTCATGTATTCAAAACTTCAGTCATAAACCCCAATACAGCTAAGAGGTAATATAATGTATTCCAATCCATGTAACGATTGTGACAATAGCTTTATGGACCAAACTTCCCAATATTAAAAAAATAGGATTTCCCACACAAAACATCGATTAAAACTACAGTTCAACTTTGTGCATTAGAAAATCATGCCATTATAACAATAGACACACTTAATTTCGAAAAAGCTAAAAATATAGATTAAGAAAAACATTTATCAAAAATGTTATTCAAAGAAATTTTCCATTTTTCCAAAAACCAATAAAGTTGTAATAAAAGGACAGGTATCTCCAATCTAAGTAAAATTTACTATAATTTAATAAATGAAACATAATTGTTCACCAAAGAAATAATCCAAGCAACGAAATTACAAATTTAAATAAAATATCAACAAACGAAAAAGGTAATGTAAACTTAAAGATGTTTATATATTTTTCTTTTTAATGACTTTATTATATATTTTAAACCATGCAGTTATCAAAAAAGGATTGTAGACAAAACATTTTTCGTAATGTAACATCATTCATTATAGCCCTAAGGATAAATAAATAATATATTCGAAACGTTGGCGGAAGTTTTAGTATTTTCAATGAGTTCTCCCGGTTTTCAAGGAGGGGAAGCAAAGCCTGGATATAGGGAGCGGTCAGTGAGGAGAGGGTGGTGTACAAAGGGCCGCCGGAGTACTCACTGGGCACCTGGACTACGGTTATAGTCGTTGCTCCGGTGGGCGGGTTCGGCTGCGGCTGCCAGCCGTAGGGTTGGGACCCGGAGGGCCCCTGGGCCCCGGGCGGCGAGTACGGCGGGGGCGCCTGCTTCGGGTATCCCATGTCTCCTGGAAAGGGAGGAAAAGAGAATGAGAAAATCAAGAATAATGGTGCCAAGACGGCTCCTCCTCGCTCGCATCTCCATCTTGAAGTGCTAAGAGGGCGTGCGTAGGCCTGTGCAACTATTCGATGAATTGGATCGTCGATTCAATTATTTTTAAGCGGCGATTACACACAGGAGTTGACTCCTTAACGAGTCCACTTGGAGGGTGAAACTTGGACGTGTATCATACCTGCTCCTATAGGAGTTCTCCATCGATAGTGGCGGAATTCGATACTTGGACGGAGTGGCCGCCATCCGAGTTGTGGTTCCAAGTGGAGTCGGCTCGATATAAATCGATCAGATGGGAGTCAACTCCTGTGTATAATCGCCGCTTTACAATTGATCGGTTATTTCAGCACATCGATGTCGATTGCGGTAATGGACTCGATTGACATTTTTTTCAAGTGTCAATTGTTGTTCAATTGTCATTGTCCGGTAATCGATTAATTGACGATTATTGATTCACTATGAATTGCAAATTGCTCCTCTAAACTTGTTCGCTTTTTGCGAAGTAGAGAAACTTCACGTCCTCCAGCTACCGCACAGGAGATCTTCAGGGAGGAAATGGCTAGGTACAGGGACATTCCAAACGTGAGGATGGAGGTCGCCGTACTTCCGTGGTGGCGGGAGAAGGCCACCACCTACCCCTCCCTCCAGAAGTTAGCAAGAAGAAATCTAGCTATCCTAGCAACTAGCACTGCGTCAGAGAGGTTGTTCAGTCTCGGTTGGAACATTGTCATCGACACACGCCAGTGTCTGTCGGATGAACACGCTTAGGATCTCATCTGCATGTCTTCAAAATAACGATGTATTCCTTTAATTAATTAATAAAAGCTAACTGATTGAATTATTTTGTTGTTTTTCAAATTAGTTCTTTCATTCTTCTCATTGCCAGAGGAAAGACTTTGAAAAGCACGATCCAATTGAGTCCTGTCAATTAATTGTTTGATGTCAATGAATTGACACACATTTCGATGTCAATTGCTAATTGGCCTTGGTCAATTAATTGAATGACTTCAATTAATTGTCATTTCTTCAATTACCGACAACTGAATCGACCATTTCCAACTAGTATTATAATTGATCGATATCGATTTTTTTTAATAATCGCTCAGACCTACATGCGTGCCTGAGGGATCCTGTAGCTATGCCGGCGAGAGCTCAACCTCCTTGCAGGGCCACCCAAGCCGGGCAGGACAAAGGTGTTAGGCCAGAGGAAGAGATATACCCAAATTCTCCAGGTTGTGGGTTGGACGTAGGGCTATCTGGGGAAAAACCCATTATGAAACTCTGACAGAAAGCCTCGGAATTGGATTGAGAGCACTGAAAACGATCCCAGGACTTGTGGACAGGATACATAAGGACTTGTGATTCGGAATATGAAATGTGAGAACCTTGGGATTACCGCAAAAAGTATATATCACTTGAGGATTTAGAACAATACAACATAAACTAGATGGCTCTGCAAGAGGCCATCAGGTGGCAAAATAAATACAAAAAGCTGCCAAATTTGTACAAAGGCTGCGATGATGGTAGACAGTATCCATTCGTAGGTTTTGCTATCAAAACAATGTGTAAATGAAGTGTGCTTGTGTGAATTTTCCTGAGGTCATTAGGAGAAACTACATAAAGTCCAGAACACGAAAACATGAGCTAGAATTTCATCTGATGGTAATTTGCGTTATTTATTGCTGCTTAAATAAAGCTCGTTTTAAAGCCCGCAGAAATGAGTTATTACAATGTGGCCAACCTTCACCTGTTCGTGACGTGGTTTACCCATACGTCTGGATATTCTTCAGCGTAAAAGATGAATTCTTGGCCCTAACCGAGTGTTTTACTTAGCATCGGCGTTCATATTGAATAATCTCCTGAAAGTTGCTTCGATGCCGTCATATTAATAGTGTCATATCCCAGAATGTGCAGAAATATTACGAAAATGCCAATAAGTTGGCTTCTGAAAACTTTACATCCATGTGAGAAAGGTTTTAAAAGTCAATCGGTGTCGCCTTAGAAGGCAATTTCAAATGAAAAGTATATCTTGATTATGATATGGACTGAAATGATACTGGCCGAGAGCAAACTTATGTAAACGGAAATAGAGTGTAATGTGGAATGAAGGCAGAGCGATAAGGGACAGTAAAAAAAATACTTTAAATCCATCAAGCGTATCCTTGAAAAGTGACGTTTCGGTCTTTGAGAGTGCATTAGGATTTTGAAAATACGAGATTATCTTCTATTACAGAGTTTCACGTAAAGATATGCTAATACGCGAATTCCATGGGAGGAAATAAATGCTCAAAGGTTCTACAGCATCACTATGCATTGAGGGATGTCTTTTTTAAAGAAGATCTGCATCTATTTTGCCGTATATCAAAAGGTATGCACTTATTAGCATAAAGCTTATCAACATAAAGCTAATATATATATATATATATATATATATATATATATATATATATATATATATATATATATATATATATCTATGTATGCCAAACTTTGCAAAGAAATATTATTAATTAAGAGCTGAGATGGTTTTACGGAAGTATGAGCAACAATAAGTAAAATATTAAGAACTGGACAGATTCAAAACAGGACTGAGCAAATGTCGGCCGAAGTAACGATTTCATAATTTGTCGTGGAATGTTATGATTCCCTCAAATACTTTGTGTACCCAGTTCACGATTCCTCAAAATTACCGCAACTGTATTCCGTTATATCACTAGTTACAACCTGGAAATTCAAGGAGGAATCACCATTTTACGACCACATTAGAGTATTCCCGAGGTTTTCATTGGGGTTGCTACTACAAGGGATTTTCCCGGTTTTCAAGAATTCAAGAAGCAAAATTTGATGCACAAGGGCACAGGTTCAATTGAATTCTTACTATACTTATGATACATACGAAGTCCTTCCTTGCAGGAAATGTGATCAGGTTCCTCCCATTCCGAGGGACCAGGTTCGAGATCTGACAGTGTTTTTCTACGGAATTTCAATCACTACCTGAATGCTGTGTAGACAGCACTTCAGCACTCCTTTCATCGGACGAGCCGTTAAAGTGATTTACATACAACATAATATACGCTCAATTGCCTCGTTTTCATTGACATTTAGGACTGAAGTCAATACTCTGAGTCACACATGATAATGACTGGAGAAATAATTAAATTCCAACCAATCCAGGTTTTGATTTCGCAGTTATTTGATATAACTCCTTCTTTTTCTTTTATCTCCATTATGAAGGACCACTAAGTGACGCATGAGGACACAAATACATTTCCCCGATTTTTATGGTGCACTTCCCAACGAAGCAGTGCCTCAAGGCCTATCTGTAACAGAGAATCAGTCCTCAAACATCTACGTCGAATTCCTGGAACGCTATCAGACGGTTGATATCACCACCAATGAAGCAGAAACCCATCAATCCGGCCACTTATCACTGGAACGCAAAGATATCAACCTGACTACGTTATCAGCGGGCAGATAAAATATTCCACCTCTCGCACGAGTGAAAATCGAAGCTCAGGAATGACTGCTGATGCCTCACCTTTTGAGGAAGGACCTCATCTGCCTAAATCTAACACTTTCACCTCAAATGACAGACTGCAATGAAATGAACGGTTCATTTTCTATTGCTCTAATAGATGATACAAGGGGTTAATGAAATCATCAGCAGTCATCAATCCGAATATAGTTTGCTGCAGGTGTCCACTCCGTTCTCCTGCCAGCTAACCACTCCATTCTTTCATAATTCTTGACTTTGACGTTCTTCATAATTTGCCTAAAGTATTCCATTCTTGGTATTCCTCTGTGATATTTCCCATTCATTTCTCCTTCCAATATTGTTTTCACTAGGCAATTGTGTCGCAAAATGTGTTCAATAAGTTTGTTTCTTCTCCGTTTCAGAGATTTCATTAGGTACGCTTCTTTTCTCTCCAACTGTTCACAGGACTTCTTCGTTTGTGATTTTCTTAATCGATTTTGCTTCATCGTCCCTCGGTTTAATCACTCCTTCCATTTTATTATGTTCTGCAGTTGTTATTGTCCAGGAATCACCACCATATAAGAACATTCTCCCAAAATATGTTTTTTAACACAATGCTTCCATAATTCCAAGCTTGTGTTGCTGGCTGTTAGCCTACCAGCTCCTCTTCTGGTAGATTTGCATCCTTTGCTGGGACGATTCTGCTCAAAATATCTTTCTCGTTTTTTCCATCGCTGGTGATTCTACTTTCCAGGTAACAAAATTCTTACAAATACTCAAGTTTTTGTTGCCCAAGTTTGACCGTGATTCTGGCCTCCTTATTTCTTCCTCATGGCATAAATCTTGGTTTTATCAACATTAATCTTCACCAACGCCTAGAGTTCTTCAGCTGAGATATTAGCATGCGATAGGCGTCTTTCCATTCTAAGTCTTCCTCCCATTTTCCGAAGAATAACATTGTGTAAATGCTTTATTTCTTCAGGCGTCTCGATCCAGATCTGATGTATCTAATTGTAAATTTCTTCCCCTAATGATCGCTTTTGATTTCGTTAATCCGTTCCCATCACTGAATATTTTTATTTTATTCATGATAATTACCGATCACTCACCTCCTCACTTGCGCAACAAATACTTATAATTCTTTCAAAATGCTATCCGTGATGGTTTTATAATATTAAATAATTTTATCAATTGAAGGTATAATGCTACATAATACCCTGGGGTGGCATTTAACATAGGCCGGCAAGAATAAATCCTTCTTAAAAACGTAAAGAATAAATGTGATTTAACCAAATAAAAAAAGCATGCGATATCATCATTCCATTTGCCGCTTCCCATGATGTATCACCCTCTTCGATCAAAGAATGCAAGCAACAAACCCCATGGGCCTATGTTGACATTATGTGCCATCTACCGCACATATTCGTTGAGGATTTAACAGCGGAAAATACATTTTTTTAATGGTTTTCATATTCACCGCTCTGTCGCAATGAAAGATGACAGAAGCCGAACTTAGAAGTCCCATTCCTAAAAGAATTCCATATTACCTATCACTGCCTTAAATAAAATAAGTTTTACGATTTGAAAGCAAACATCTGTCCCCATTATGTTCTGGAAAATCGGTTTTTGAGAACTTTCATTTTTATGCATTCTTTCTGGATGAGAAACAGAATCTACTTCATTATTCTTCCAGCACTTTGTGTCTAGTATGAGTCGGGAAAAATCCATGCGGATAGGTGGAAGGTTAAGTGTAGAAAATGGTTAAAGAATCACCTTGTACCTAATTTTCGGGGAAGTGCTGTGGCTGAAATGGCCAATATATACCTATAGATCACCTTAAAAATTAGAAAAAGACTTCTACGATGACCTCAAGACAAAGAGTTGTTAAACCAAAAGATGAACAGTTTTTTTCGATTAAAAAATATACACCTCTTTAAAAATAAACTAAAGGCATAAGAAAAATAAACAGGACGATTTAATGAGAAGATCACACTCTATAGAAATTGTCAATAAAGTAATAAACTCTGCATGCTTTCACATATTATTTTAATGTATAGCCAGCTTGGTCACATAGGCGACACCTGATGAGGCGACATCGGTCGTACATTAAATAAATCTCTGCCAACATACGTAGTTTATATATTTTGTGACCATGGATAGAATGAGAAGTGAAATACATCATAAAGAAATGCCAAGGAGAGAATATAAATGAATAAGTAAACGGGCGGAAGCAGGAATGGTCATGCATAGATAGAATGGAGGACAGAAGAATAGATAATATTGCCTGAGATAAGCTTCCAAATGGAAAAGGAGGTTTGGGTAGCCTAAGGAAAAGATGGCAGGGACAATATAAAGATGGAATAATTTGAGAATGTACAGAAGGAATCAGGTGCAAGTCTAGGAATAAAGTGGGAAGAAGAATAATGTTCAAAAAGCTGAGTCAGAAACAATATAATTCATAGAAATTATCATTCTGTACTTATTATCATTTTTTTAAAATATTTCTTATGCTCTTCCATTCTGACACTATTTTTTCTCCCAGTTGTTCAAATTGTTGTTCGTAAAATCATTTACAAACTGAACTCCAGTGAATTTCACTGGAGAAATCATATTCCATTTTTGACATTATCTAGGCACTTGTTTATAGGTAATATATAAATACAAAGAACTGCGGAACTGGCCGCGCAGTAACTTTAACGGAGTCATCCGCTGATGGTCACACATATGTGTGAAATTCACAGTGAAAAAATCATTCGCATAGAATTTCGCGCCGAGTGCTCTACCAGTTAAGCTACACAGGCTTCATCTCTCACTGAGAATTTTATCGAGGCAAAAGGAGCCTTTAATATATAATACACCTTTGAGCTTTAAATATATAAATAATTTTTCCTTCAAAACCAACCCTCCACCTCAATACCCAAAGGAAAAATAAACTCAACTGTATTCGGCTAGACGAGGTGGAACAGCATCTTATGAATAAAGACCACAAGTTGTACTGTCCACTGAATCAATTTATTTACGACGCGTTTCAACGCCCCAGTGTAATCTTTATGGACCTGAAGATGACGCTGAAGAATTGAAACGCGTCGTAAATAAATTGATTCAGTGAGAAGTATAACTTGTGCTCGTTATTCACTCAAAGGAAAGCCAGAGTATGTAAGATGCCTCTGAAATTTTCTTAATGGCTATCATAAAAGTGACGCTTGCATAGCGTCTAAACCGATCGAGGTTACTCAAATGAAGAGGGGAACAATGTGATGTATAATTCTTTAAATTATGCTTACATTTTACAAATTAAATTCGCCAATTATCACCAAACGTCGGGGAAAAGCTGTAGTAACCACTATCGCTCAGCTTGGAAGGTGTTTTCAGAGTGAATGAACGTTGTTTGAACCGAACTCCGTCTATGTTTTCGTGAGTATTTTTGTGACACATGATAAAATTTCATCCAAGGTATGCCAGTCACCGTGGCATACAATTCCTTAAACAGTATTAACACTTAATGAAAATTCAATTAGCTGCATTTTGATGTTAATGTTAATTCTAATGCTAAACTTATCGTGTATATAATCCGGTAAGTATTATATCCGAACTAGTGATCGTAAGGCGGAACGGGATAGTAGCTGATTCTGCATCACCAGTCAAACTTATTGAATAAGAAAGTAACCAGAATCCCCCAGGATCAAAAAGAAAATTACCAATTAATTTAAACAAAGGAAAATGAAGATAATATTAGAATTCTTACAATATAGAGATTTTTATTCAACGTTGAACAATGACTGGGAGTCGTTCCAGAGTTGTCTAGAGTGAGCCCAAAATATGGTTGGTATAAACAGTGAATATATCCAAGCAGTTTTCATATTTGAACATTGTAAATAGTTTTAGGTTTTACGATGAATTTTTGCTACTTTCTTTATCCATTTTCTGCTAAAATGTATCCATCCCGTTCTGCTATATAAACGGGGAATAAAGGGAGAATATGAATAGCATTTTCAAAATATAAAAACTCAGTAATCATAAAATAAGAAAACTATGTATCTTTCCAAAAACTTTTGTGGTTAAATTCAAAGTCCTTTCATCTCGCAGGAAAATTCATTCAAGCACGAGTGTTAAATGGCTGGATAATGCCGATATAAATATGTTTTATTACAACTACAAGAACACGAAAAATTTTCACGGAATTTGTAAAAAGGTGTGTTAAAAAACTGCAAAATAATAATGAGAGAAAAATATAATGAGAATCTGAAAATTAAATGCTACCGCCCGAGCGCCTACAAAGGAGAAAGAGATGAGAGAAGAAGACGATTTTATGGTGATTTGTATAGACGGAGCATATTTGAATATGTTGAAGCATGATATGCGAATCGTAATGGGTAATCACGTGAGAATGGTAGAATATCTTGCAAAATAGTGAATAATTTCACCAGTGAAACTGGGAACCTTCACCACTCTGCAATGTTAAATAGCGCGATCATTTAAACTATCAGCTTTGATCATAAAAGAATCCATTTGGGACGAATGTGAATAACCAAATGGAGAAACGAATCACTTTGATCAAACATTGATTAAGGTATGCTGCATACCATTATGCTGGCTAAAAAGCATGATTGCTATCATAATCGCTGAGCTACTTCGTTTCACAATCAATTTGATACAGTTTCACTACACTTTTACTGTAGGATCTGTAGCCATCGACCAATCGCATTATGTTTTAATGTCGCTGTGTGATCTTCACTTGCTAAAATCAACGCCACCTTTACCTCCTGTGGCTAGTAATTCTCTGGCCATGAAATCAACTATAAATAAAAATGTTCCGACGGTTGCTCTGGCCGCCTGATGCAATGTATTAGTTGAAAAAAATTAAAGAAGACATTCGCTAAGATATGAATGAAAATACCGCTCCCATGCCAGTACAAGTTCAATGATTGCGCGAAACCTTCTTGAACGGCTCCAATCATACGTATTCCGTACACAATACCGGCTTTCATACTAGATCTTGTGCTGGATTAAATATCGTGTGAAAGGGGCTTTAGAAAGATTGCCGATGTTATTACAAGTTGCTCATGTTGTTATGGCATAACTACCCATGAGTTCACCCACAAACTTCGGCCACGTAGTGTCGCACTTATCTGTCCGGAACACGAACAGAACAATTACCTCGCCCAACTTATCATGTTCCCAAGATTGGTGCGATAAAACTTCAGAGAAAGCACGCAAGCAATAGTTGAATTTTTCTAGTTCTACACGCTCCACGAATAAATCCACATGTCAACTTGTAGAACATCTTAGTTTGAGATCACCAACAGCTTAGACTGAGATCAACATCTGCTTTTCAGAACATTATTTTTTGTTGATTAGAAGTTTTCCACGGCTTTCTGCTTGATGAGTGGCGGCTATCAGACGTTCCAACGCGTGATGATGACATGAGGACCCCAGGCAGGACGGCTGGAAAAACTGTTGCCGACAATGGACGTAATCACACGCAAAGACATCCGCAAGCCGTTATTCGTCTAAGAGCATATTTACTTTCTTAGAACAACAATCACGGATGTTTATCCTCTTTCCTTTAAAGTACGGAATCTAAGATGATGTACTACTAGGGCATAAGGTTTTGAGTTAAATAAGCATGGACATTAAAACTTAGTACACATACCTGAGACGTTCATGATGTAATGCCAGCGAACGCGAGCCTAAAGAAGTTCTTCGAGAAATTCGAGCAGCACTTCCTATGGTCTAAAAACGGTTCACCGTTCTTCGGTGAAGCCGATGTATCTCTCTGGCAGAAGGCAGACTGAGCTGGCTTGATAAGGCGAGAGGGTGTTGTTAGATAAGGGAGAGCAGCTCGGATTTTTCCCTAATGGAGTGTGACTATGACCCATCAGTGACGCGGACGTGACGCACCGACTCAATTCTTTTGACCAGGCGGGTGGGGGGAGGTGAGGGGGGGGGGGGGGGGGGGGAGAGAGAGAAAGAGAAAAAAAGCAAGCATATTTTGTTTGGCGGAGTCAATTTTTCTTTGACTTTGACTTATTTGACTACTTTGACTTTTCTTTGATTTGAATTTTGGGGGTTTGGCGGTTGGCATACCGATTCCATCCTAACAGTGGAGTTACGGCTCGAAAGGCTATATCAACGGGAGACCACATTTTCTTCTCCAAAAGCTGCATAAATGACGTCACTTGCGCCTCTATCTTGGATATGCAACACTGAAACAGCTAATATTATCGTCCACCTCTCCGAAGATTTATACGGACATTAAGAATCGCCTTCCACGAGGGGAGATATATCTTTGACGGAGTCATACCGTCTGAAATAATGTAGTTTAATAGTGCATTTACATTTATGAAAACTGAAATTAATTCATACAATGCGCTGTACTACATATGTGTGCGCAATTTGAAAAGTTATGAAAAACGCGATAGTTTTTTTTTAAGCAGCCATTTTCACGCGAGTGACTCGTCGCGTCACAGGTAGATATCGTGCGTCCCAAGTTTTAGGTAGATTTTTAAGAAAGACTACATCAGTAGTCGCACCATGGTAACGACTACAATATTGTAGTCGTTACCGTGGTGCGACTTCCCGTGTGAGTTTATTATAGTCACAATAACTGCCGTAATATTTAACAAATTACTTCTAGACTGCTACATAAAGCATGAAGGTGGAAAATATTGGTCAGTTTCGTTAATGAGCAAAATCGGACCAAAGGGGTGGAAATGGGGAAGGATTATTGAAAACTGAATAATCACAATAAATCCCTTCATATGATATTTATTGCATTCGTTTAAATGTTTTATACTTCCTAAGACTACTATCAAAAACATTTATTTGGGAGATTTTTTTGATAACACCAGCTATTAACTCAAGGAGTGGAAAAAGTAGGTTTTTTTCGGACAAAAATCATAGCTTATTTTTCATCATAAAATTATTATAAATGTTATTTGGTTTTAAATTAGAAGACACAAATCCTTAAAGACACCTTAAAATTATTGTAGATCTTATAAATATTATCTAAAACATTTGTCCGAAATAATATATGATACGACAAACCCTTACTGCCAGGGGTGACCAAAATGAGCCGAATCTATATTTTTTTAAACTTCGAAACTTACCAGTGCCTCTAGGCCGGGCCCAAAGGGATTTTAAAATTTATAATGAGCTCGAATGGCGTTTTCCTGACCACATTTTATCGTAGAAAGGAGGAAGTGCAGTGTTGAGATATATTCAACAGTTGCCAGTCATCTCAATGTGAACGAAAGCATGGAAAAATCAAGAAGAACCTCCATCGTACATTAAATGAAAATTTGTAACCAGCGTTTTTGAAATTTGAGTAATTTTATTTTCATAGTCAAGCACCAAAAATTCCTGTTCAAACTGCTATGAATGAGTCATTTTCGGTGCGATTGCTTGAGAAACATTCAAAACCCATTATATCAATTTCCTTTCGAGAAAAGATTCATGAAACTTTGCGGTTCGCCAAATTATATCATAAAACTTTTTTTAGTCATAAGTTTGTTTGTTTCTGAAGGTGTTTGATTAGCACATTTCGCCAATCTTCTCGAGATATGCATTTCGAACTTCCGCAACAATCTGAGACTTCCGGGAACGAGTACCTATGGTATCCCAAGAATCCTCGCGACACATCGGCGGGCTAGACAAAATTGTGGCGCAAATCTCTGTTAAAAAAAGTGAAAAACTCGGTAAAAATTGTGCCAAACTCAGAATTTCCGAAATATTTCCGGTAAAAAAAACTTATCATATCACGAGTAAGTAATGCGAGGCATACTGAAGAGCAGAATAGAAAACAAATTTTCTAAGGATGCTTAAGAAAATCTGTGGCTTTCCTGTGGAGGTCAAAGAAAGCCGCTGGTATGCCAGTTGCAGGCCATGTAGAAGATATGATACGTCACAGAGAATTTACATGATGTCTGGGCAAAGCAAAAAACTATATGGGAGTAACAGGCATACTCGCACTTGACCGCAGACTTTCCTGACAGCGTTCCAGAAATATGAGAAGAGATTTGAAAACATATTTTTGGTACATTTTCCTCTTTGATGAGAAGGCTTTTGTCCAGCAATTTTAGAGCAATCCTCAGGTCACAGGTTTCTCCTGCAGACCGCAGGTTTCCTCCACGATATTTCGAATGCAGATCGTAGGACTTCATCAAAAACAAGAGGTTTATGACAAAGACAGCGGCGAAGGATTCCGGCTCAATTTGGAATTCCCACGCGTCACCCAGTGTAATCGTTCTTTACAATTTCCGCACTCTGTTTTTCCCAACCATAATGGCAGTGACTGCCATTATCGAGGTCCTTGAAAATGGCAGTTACAGACAAAAGATTTCTACCGGTTGATTTAGCAATATAAGATTTAACCAAGGATAGTCGCCAATGCCCAACAGAATGTCTGGGGTTGCCCAAAAATATTTGAGACGACCAATATCCACAGTAATCTCAGAATTTCTGTAATTGTTACCCCGAGATTAGATCTAACGCTCAACACGTCATTTGCTATTCAGGAAGGACTCTACCTCGACAACTTCGTAGAGATGACGTCAAATCCTCGAACAACTCTAAAATTTTAAATGGTATTATTTAAATTTTATTGGTGGTGATATGAACATTAGCATGAACATTGTCGAGGCTCAATTCCCAGGCCCTCCAGAATAGGTCACCATAGCTATTCAATGATCGCCTCATTTACACGATCTGCTTACGCCTTTTTTTGGATTTTTTCTTTGGAGAATAAATGAGGCGAACACGGAAATAAGCTCACAGGAAGTTACGGAGGTCATGCATGGTGATAAATGAGGAGTTCAAGGAAAGGAAGTGTAGCAGAATCTAGCAGCAAGTGGGTGAGTGGGGGGAGAGGGAATACAAGCATGAGAGAGTGGCCTAATATTTCAGAGTATAATCAATTCTTAGTATCCACTGATACCACCCCAGTTACATACAGTATGTATTTGCAGTCTCTGTATATTCATTGGCACGAAATTTAATGACCTAATTAAGAGACACAGGTCACCTCACCCAACTTCAAAAAGAATTAACACAAAATTAAGCACTGCGTGAGCCATTACAGAAAGAGCTTTTTATTCTAAAGAATTAATTTCGAAGATTGAAGTATTTAGGTGCCCTAAATTTGGAATTTGATTGCAACAAGACTACAGCAGTTTGTTTTCTTCATAACTTCCTTATAAAACGTAATAAATAAGCTGAGGACATTGCCTAAAATGCCTATTTTTTCTATTACTCAGGAAATCAATTTTATGAAGTTCATTTAGGATCATTTATGGCGAAATTAAAGCGATTTGTTACTGCCTAAAAATACCTATTTTACCTGTTTATGCCTTTTTCTGCTAGTATCGCCTATTTAAGGGCCTAAAATAGCAATATTCTTTTCAACGTTGCCAAACTTCTCTTTAGTGCAGAGCTTGTCTGTTATTTCAGTTATTTTTAAATATATCAAGGTTGAAATAATGTCATTAAACATGCATAAAGAAAAATCATCCAAAGTATTATTATGTAAAGAGTAGAAAAACAACTATGGTAATTTTGCGTGATGCGTACGTGCGATGGTTTCAATTGCCAAAAACTTGTTTTTGAAGGTACCACTCAGTATTGCTGAGTGTAAAGGCAGATATGGCAGATCAACTTCAGGCAGTATGCCTGAAGTTCATCTGCCTTCACAACCAGTATTGATATTATGGGGAACATGGCTAAATACTGCATTATACTCTGCAGATAAAATTATTGAAATACGTGAGGCATGTGACAGGAATAATGTTCGCCTCCGATACATCAGTTCGAACGTCTTTTTCACCCACTTAAAGGTACACTATTGGTAAAGTGGTCTGGTGGTCCCCACTCGACCATCACTGATTTCAATGAAATTTTGTATGGACATTCACACATACCCTCAATAAACATTTGAAAAGTTTTACGTTCGCCG
The DNA here is from genome assembly GCA_963573305.1 of Pyrrhosoma nymphula. Lineage (NCBI taxonomy): Eukaryota > Metazoa > Arthropoda > Insecta > Odonata > Coenagrionidae > Pyrrhosoma > Pyrrhosoma nymphula. The sequence goes on along the minus strand of OY754329.1, from coordinate 150,790,171 downwards.
ATGGTATACTTGCTGATATATAGTAATTTGTTTGGCCCCGTGCCGCAGCCTTCTTCAGTATGATTATGAGATTTCGGTAACTTTGAGGCATAGTACCTCAGGAGATATTTTGATAAGAGAAACAAAAATTGGCTATCTTGTACAAAGTTTTAAGCTCTATTAATCAACATAATAAAATTAACTGTAAAATCGACCTCCTTCTAGAAAATTCAGGGCGAAACTGGCCCGAAAAATTGCGGATCGAAAAAAAATTAAAATTTTGGATTTTTTATTTCAGGAAGTAAAGGTATAATCAACGTGAAACTTTGAGCATGATAACATATCAATATATGGTTTATGAACATATTATTTTATCTTCCTAGTGATTTCAATTATTTTAAAAATCGAGTCAATATGTGACACTTTTTGTAAAAACGCCAAAAATGGGGTATTTCTCCCCGTTTTTACAAGAAAAGACCCTCTGAAATTTCTTTTGGATCATTCTCATTATAAAGAGAATGATTTCAACCCTCTAAAAAGTATGCCTGGTTTTTCATCGCGGGTATATAAGGCCCTAAAAATAGGGACAACGTTGAGGATAACATTTGTAAAAATGACAAAAAAAGGTTGCTTTCTGCCCGCTCTTATAAAAGAAAGACCTTCTGGATACTCTTTTGAATCATTTTCATTTGAAAGAGCATGTTTCAAACCTCTTAAAAAGTAGACTTGGTTTTTCATCGCGAGCACATACGGCCCTAAAAATATGAACAACGTTGAGAACGTTGCTATGGTGGCGCCAAATGCATTCTGTTGTTGTCGTCCTGTTTGTTTTATGTAGACATTTTTAGTATATTGCGTTGGTCCATGGATTGTCACTACCAGTTCAGGCATTTGAACCCGTAACCCCATCGCCGTAGGGGTCGCGCCCAATTGCCGTGCAATACCAGCCACGGGTGAATTTCTTGGTTGAGGATCCCAAGCCTGCAATTTGGTTTCTTCGACAAGGTTCCAAATCCTTGTGCGGGTATCTGTCTGGTTCCAAAGCCAAAGGTTAAGCCAAAGGTTAAGCCAAAGTTTAAGCCAAAGGTAAAGCCACCTGAAGATGACGTTATAGCACGTCGAAACCCGGGTCGTGCAAATAAAATTATCATTGTGGAACCGCAAAGTTTAAGTTTTTCATTTATACTAAGTTCCCAAGCCTTTTCCAAGCCGAAGTTCATATGGCTTTTTTTAGACTTGGGTAAGGAGACTATACTAGAGCCTTGGGTTAAGTCGTGGCCGTGTGGCCGTTCTGTATTGAGTGACTTCGAGTTTTTTAACGTGTGAGTGATGCCATGTATTCATTTCTTGGACACTTCAAATTTCATCTTAATGAATCCGTTATTCCACTAGAGGTGCTTCTAAAGTAGTGACAGCTGTTACTGGTATCGACCAACTCTTTGGGGCCAAATTTAATAGTTGAACTTTCGTCGATTATCGATTTCTTTAATTTTTGTTTTCATATCTTCGATTAAAAAATATTTGAAGCGCCTATTTTAAGTGCCTATTTTTAAATTTTTAGTGCCTATTTAGGCTGCCTATTTCTTCATTTTTAGTGCCTTAATGTCCTCAGCTTCGTAATAAAGTACACATGAGTGAAGATATCGTAAATGAAGATCTATAAGTCGATATTAACGGGAGAAATACAAATGACAACAAGCAAGAAGCTTCTCCGAAGTGTTAACATATCATGGGCGTTCTGTAATAGGTAATAGTAGTGAACAACTTGCATACTGTTTTCATAAAACTAAATTACTGTATCAATTAAATTGAGTTGAAAAAAGCACTTTGTTACTTTCACTTTCATGCAAGTTTTAAATGGAACACAAATTATAAATGAGAAATAGTTTAATAGTGTACCGCTCCCTTGACCCCTGGTAGCCAGTCAACAACCAGTTCCTAACTTCAAAGAGTTTCGTGAAATGTTAAATTTTCGATCTTCCAATTTTATCAATCGTTTGAGTTTTCACACTTGGTTAGAAACTCCTCGCTCACCTAATCCATCTGCGCGCCCATTCGTAAGGTCATCTGCCAATTGATTTCTTCATTTTTAAAGTCAATTCCGTTATTCCCAATGGCATGAGGTCTTCAAAATCAAACTCTTTCGAAGCTATCCGTTTGCCCTTCATAAGGTCTCACTGTAGATCTCCATTTACTATAACGAACTGGCTGGTGCAAAAATTTCTTCTTTCCACGCCACATAAGTGATTATAACAAAAACAGCGAGACACTATCATAAGATACATCATTAAAATACAATCCACCTCTGTCCTATCCCACTCTTTTTTCCTATTCCTAATCCCTTTCATGGCTGCTGTCCTACCAATCTTTTCCACGTAATAGATGGCAGTTAGTAGACGTAGAGACCCTGATTGAGAAGGGCCTGAAGAATTATATTCCTCTTTGTTCCTTATTCCATCCGAAAACAGCTTGTCTATACTCTTTTGCTCCAGATTTTTTATTTTTGTTCACCAGTTCCTGTCTCCTTAGCGGGGTTGCACTTCAGGCGAGAGCTACCAACGGCTGATGTCGACTGACATTCAGGATTATAGAGTAATCTGCTGAGAATCGCAGCTTTTGCATGCACTGTTTATCTTTGTGAAGTTTTCTTTCAATCCTACAGGGGTTTCCAGAGGGTTTTTCATTGGAAATTTATCTGGAGTAATCGGATTTTGGACTGGGATTGTTGCTTCGCTTTCTGTAATTCGCCTTTCAACTAGGATGACACTTGCGTCAGGTTTCTCAGACACAGAGCTTGGGGAGAAAGCTGTTTCCGGAAAAATATTCGGAATGCATGAATAGATGCCACTTGCCATATAACTGGAAAACGCAGGGGTTTCTGCGCGATACTACTCTTCCGAAAAAAGCTTGGGAAATTGGAGTTTACCAATCTGCCAGGGTATTGGCGACGGAGGGTGTCGGCAGCGCCATTCCAGTAAACCTTCAATGGCTTGAAAGAGCTTTTGCCACGAGGCTGAACCTCGTGACTGCAGTGAGCTGGAAAGCACAGAGTCGTGATACCCAGTTTCTACCCTACACTTAAAAAAGACGCGTCTATATGGCTTCTGTGCCCCTCGAGTAAGAGTAGGCATTTTCCAGGAGATTAGTGTTGGTTGAAATGATGAAAGAATTCACTGAGCACCTCCGTCATCCCGTATCCTTATCGTGTGCCATAAAATACACTCCCTAAAGGCAGGTCATCTCCAAACTCTTTCTTCCTGTAGCCTCCTTTTTAAAGTACCATCGATGTTCCAAAGATCTTTTATTTACATCCAGCCAAAAACATTTAACTTTCTTCCTGATTGTGTTAAAAAAGAAAAAAATCCCGGGAAATTTTTGAGGGAAGTAAAAAATTGGTTACTTACCATTAGCAACATTGAACTTTTATTTTGTGATTTACATGTAATAAGTCTAATGTTAAATAGAAAGTGATTGTATAGATTTTACTTGTTTAACGCCTCTTAATGTATCCTCAAAATCATATGACTCTATGAAATACATATAGTCACACATTTATGTGTATTGTACTGCATATATACTGTCGTTCATGTATGAATAAATGCGTATGAGTGTATTGTGCTTTATATGTATGTTTGTGTGTATGATGAGCGTTGTCAGTTTGCCTTTTCTGTTGTTCCTTGCACAGAGCATTTCTTTTGGTAGGATTTGTGTACTTCACTGTGAGTATCTGCTTGATTGTTCTAAATTTGCTTATGTTGCATGGCTTAACTGATGGTAGCCCCCCAACAGGTGCACCTTAGGGGCTACCAAACTTGCTTCCCGTAATAATGTTGTACTTTGCATGTAATGACTGGAAGCAATTAAATTATTATTATTATGTGATCCATTTAGTGCCAATAGCATTAGTGCAAGCAATAAGAAGAATCACAGTTTCCCATTGCTCTCCATTTGTTTTTGCATGCACTCTCTTACCGCCATTTAGTACAAGCACTTTTTCCTGACCACTAAAAATTAACTGTAACCCCGATTCGTCGGCGTTGTAGATCTGTTGCGATTGCACTTCCATTTTACGGTGAACCAAAGAGCTGAAAAATTTGATTAGAATAAAAACTAATTTTGGGAATACCGAGACTGGCTACGGAATAACCTTGATCGGGACTCGACCCCAGATCCCTCGATATCATGCCAAGTGTTATAGCTAGATAACTGGCTATCCCTCAATAATCGAGTGCTTTAGCCAGTTAACTGGCTAAAGCACGCGGATATAGAGGGATCCGGGTTCGAGTCCCAGTCAAGGCCAATGATTTTTCCTTTGTGGTATTTCGCACTTAGAATAAAACCAATTTTATTTATTATTTCACAAATAAAATGATAATTCCCTTCTGAGTTTTATAAGCGCATGTGTTTTCATAGTGAAAATACGTTATTTAGTGTAATAAACTAGAATCCACTGCCACTATGGCGTTAATATTTGACCTTATTTAGGTTAAACTACAATGTCTCTACAGATGTTGAAATTAGTTATTAACGAACTTATTTACTATTAACAGAATTTATCTTACTTACTTAATTTCCCAGCAGTTTATTCAATCCTTTCAAAGCGTGTGCTTGCAAGCTATGGTCTTAAAAGGAAAGCTGTTAAGTCACACTGAGGTAGAACAAATGTTTCACGTCGCTTCTAGATGTGAGTTTCGTTACTGCGGCATTATCGACATTATTACCTGCAGACGCCATGTTTAAGCTAAAGTAACATGCTTAGGTATTCAAATACTTATTTTATTAAACAGCTCTTTTCATGAAAACGTCAATGAAGTTTGTTAACGGCTAAGAAATTACATTACTCATAACGTATCGCATTATGCTATTCGTTGTACTTGCGTTATGTCCAAATATTTATTCAATGCATCCGAAGCGTGGGCTGACCAACTTCCCAGCCACTGCATGATGTCCAATGGACGTCCATTTTACATCCAGACATCCAGAAGTCCCTTATGGACATCCTTTGGATGTCATTCAAATGACATCCTATGAAGGTCCCTCTAGGGACATCCATACGGAGGCCACAGAATGATATCTAATGGACATGATGTAAAATAAATCGTAAATCATATAAATTCCTATTAGAAATAAAAGAAACAACAGTTACTGGTTGATACCACATAAATCGAGGTAATATTAGCTGTGAGTCTGCAAAGTGCGCCCCCTGAGGGTTGCGCCCCTGGCAGCCCGCCCGCCTGGCCAGCCCCTAGCTACGACGCTGAAGCTAACGTGCGGGAATTGGAAAATCTTGTTTATTCGCAGTAATATTGCATTTACATTCCTACTATGTGGCAACATAGGATAATAGTTATCTGGCATTAATTGATGGCAAGTAACTTTTATCAACATTTTATGGTATTTCCTCAAACTATCACGGGTAACGGGTGTGAAATAACGGGTGCGAAAATAGGTGCGTCGAGTCGTAGGTTTGGTATTCATGCGATACAGATTCCACAGCGTTCGGTAGATATGAGGTAGAACAATATGACGTACTTCAACATGCCATTGCGCAATAGCACATTCAAAGTGATATGTGGTAATTAATCTTTTTTTGTTATTTTGAGCGAGCAGCGAAGTCAGTGGAGAGGCAATACGATATTCCGACTCGTGAACGTTTTCGTCAGCTAGGTTTCCGGCTCTGGAACACTTCCATACGCTAGGCTTCGGAGACGGTTTAGTTACGGATCCTTCACATTCCGATTCGCTTCGTGCACGCTTAAATATCCGCTTCGTCGACGGTTCGCATCCTCTTCCCTCTACAATATTTTCGCTAGGGAAATGAGGCTTTTTCTCACTTATTACCATACTGCAGTTGGTGTGCACCCTGTACATACCAAGAATCTGAAAAAATTGCCAAATCCTTTCAAAATCCTGAAATAGACATTTTATGGATGTCCACAAGTGGGACATTTGCATATTCATAGGAAGTCCAGAGTACATCAAATGGATGTCCATGGATTTCAGCCGGGACATCCAATGGATGTCCAATGGACATCATTGCAGTGGTTGGGTTGCGCCTTCTTATGGCAGCTGCTTAACTCACACTGAAGAAACACGAAGTTTCAAGGTCAATTCCAGGGGTGGACACTGTTACTCTCTACATCTATAGTCACTTGACAGGTGCTCCCATCAGCGAAATGTCTAAACAGCTCCTCAAAATGGTTGTGGCGTTATGACTGGTTATGACCTGCATGACGTCATTACCGAAGATTATATACACAGGAACGACAGGAACCATAACTTTCAGTAACCCTTTTTTTGAAGATTTTCGCAGCTCATGTTTATGTTATTCAGGTTTCTGGTTCTGCGATTAAATTATTTTATATTATGCGACAGTTTCGCCGTACTATGCTGCAGGCTTCGTCGGGCTTTTAAGAACAAAAGTTCTTAAAAGCCCGACGAAGCTTGCAGCATAGTACGGCGAAACTGTCGCATAATATAAAATAATTTAATCGCAGAACCAGAAACCTGAATAACATTTCAGTTACCCTATTTACCTTGGATACTAAATGTAAACAAAGGCATTACAGGAAAGCAAGCTCTTATCCTTAACCGATTCGGAATGTCTTCTAAGATAAAAGAAGGAAAGAAGGGGAAAGAGAAGGCGAAGAAGAGTAAAACTGACAATAATGAAGGAACAGTAGAAGCCGAAAATCTGAACTGGGAGCAGGAGTTACGAGACGCTGTCATTGACGCCGTACATAAGTATTTCCCTCAATAGGTTGAGCCACTGCTCCTTGTTATTCTATGTAAAACAATTTTCCAACAAAATCTTTCTAGAATACCTGCGCAGCGTGTATTTTAGTGGAAAGCGAGTCAATGCAGCTCGAAGCCACAAAATACTTTGCTGAAGCTATGCACAGCGGTATTAGAAGATCAACGAAATTGATATCAAAAAGTGAAATGCTTAGGGTAAATGAATATAGAAGCTCAAACGCTCATTAACTATATTTATCAATGCTACCTGAGTAATGGCCGTGAGTACTTTGCAATTTCAGACGATATCCCAAGCGGACACAATCAAAGTAAATCCAAGTCGCCCGAAGTTTTATCAAGTGTGTGAGAGAGCTCACCAAGATTTGGAAGAAGGGCATATATCGCAATATATTTGGAGTCTTCTAATAAAGTTTCAGCTTTTGGCTCTATTCGAGGAGTACATAACTCAGAAGGCAAGAGAGGAAATATACAGAAAAGAAGTAAGTTAAGCTCAAATTCAATGACTTTCATACCTGTGATATAAGTGTATCCTGATTCCCCGTTTTCACTAGGTACTAACATTCTACAACAGTAATTTTAGGTCTTATAACCTAACTGCGTTCCAATTAGCAAACGCTTTACCCTAGTACCTCACTCGTTTCGGGAGGTAGCGATTACAATCATTCCAGTTCAAAAGAAAATCGACGAACGATATATAGGGGGATTTCCATTCAAGGTGTTGAAGTTAGTGCACATCGGAATACATCAGCGCAAACGGACGATGTTAAATGAAACGATGCGCGCTGGCGAAATGTTTTGTAACCTACCGGTAGGTGGAATTCTGTGGTTGAACAGCAGTCACGACCGAATGTTTTGTTTAAATTTGTTGAATTCGTTCAAAATAAGTGTTTAAAAACGTTAGCTTTTTAATTACAGAGTACCTAATTAAAATGTCGAAACATGCATGTTTGACGCCTTTACTGAAAATCAACAATTTGACAACAATCATGGATGCCATTATCGACGTTCTTTTGTTGTTTAGCGCACATCAACTATGCTCCCGATCCGTTTTGAAGTGCGCAGGGTCTGTAATGACTGTAAGGCAAGTGGGATGTTGTGTTACGAAGTGATTATCGCACTAGAACATCTTTTCTACTGCCACCAAATACCGTGGGTATCCCAGAAACAAGATTCACACTCTGCTCTAAACCACTGAAAAGGTGCTTCACACATTCTATTCCACAGATTCCGAAAACCTTTTTAACTGCCTCCTACACATGAACAGATATATACAGAATAGATAACTTGTTGTCATGCCTATCACTTGAGAAGAAACATTTTGAGAAACCATCATTATTAGTTCCCTACAAAGAATATCCCCGTTTTCTATACGAAAGGGAAAGCTCAAACAATTCCGCTATAGATGCAGAAAACCCTGGAATGGAGAAGTAATAAAATATCGAATAACCCAACAAAAGAGGATAAAAGTGACTCACTCACTCAAGGAAAATTTCCACCTATTCAGCAATAGATGCAGAAAACCATGCCTATGCCTATGAAATCAGGTGTTTGCATAAATGCAAAATAAACGGATACCAAAAAGTGCTTTCCCGACGTATTCTGATTGTGAAATCTGTTCGGGTTCACCACTGGAACTATACTTTTCTGCCAACGCACAGTGGGCTGAAATCGAAAAAAGCTGGACAAAAGTCCAAAATGGCTTTTTTGGAGATAGGATCATGAAACTTGCTACAAATACTCATAATTGATTGGCAACCAAGGAATGGCATGCCATTGGTCATGTTCTGTCGCCATTGCCGAGATACAGGGGCTCAAACATAACCAAAATTCCAAAATTACATCCGACTTCAGTTTTCTGCGAAAATATTCATATTTAAGTTGAGAGTGACGCTGTGGGAGGAATTTTGTCGGATATAAAACTACTAGGTCTGTTAAAATCACTCTTCTTCACTGTGCTCAACTTTGGGAGTTTCATTCCAACATTTAGGTGATATTACGTTACAAAATGGCGGACGCTATTTTCACGCAAAATTTCATATTAAGTAGTAAATATCTAGCGATTTACAAAATTGCCTGTCATGTGACTCAAATTAAATCAATTATTGAAGCTTTTAAAAAGTATATCTGAAATAAAATCGAAAATTCGTTTGTGACGCCGAAAATTACATTTGATTTTTCGTACGCGCGTCCGGAGCCGGAGACGCTCGTTGGGAGCTGGAAATGCTGTGACCCGAGTAAGTTTTTTCAAGCGTAAAGGAACCTAACGCATCTTATTAGTGTTTTTTAATATGTATGCATTACTATCGATCTCCACAGGTCCTACACGTATACAATCGCGGGAATATTGAATAATTATTAAAGTGTACACAAAATTGCGTTCTAGGTTTATCCTCTCAAAAGTAAACTTCTCATTCACGCCCTCAAAGCCTTAAAACTCCTGTATTTCCCCCACGAGACATTAGTTTTCCTTTCAGAGTGATACTATTAAGGACTTCTTTTCATTTCCTTGCCCCTTCGCCCCAGCAGTACAAGCCTCTGACTCTACCAGGAGGTACATGCAGAAAGGCAAATTTTGGACACTGCGGAGCTTTTGGTTGTTCAACGAGAATTTCGACTCAAATCTTTCATCTTCCCTGTGTTACAGTATACATATCTCTGATTTATACGCCACATTAGACTTAGATTCATCTAGCAAAAGTTTAATTTCTACTTTATTTGGATTATGCACACAGGAAGGAAACAAATTATCGAAAAATGCTTAATATGGAGGCACAACCAAATAAATCCTGTTCGTCTAAACCCTTAACTTACATTATTTTTACTCACTTCCCTGCTGTTATGTTTGATTGAGAGAATTGTAGTGAAAGCAAAGCTTCGTAGAAGTTAATATTCTTTGCATTCATTTCAATTTGGGGGTAATATAATTATCTTCGCATCGCTCTACTGTGGTCCGCGGCGCGACGGTTACTTTTATTTCTGCTGAACCACTAATTACAATTTGAATTTTATTTCGAGGCAGCGTTGTAGCCATTTAACAAAACGCAATTATAATCACAATTGATTTTATTTTGAACACTTGTTTTACATTGTTCTAATGTTGTATCAAAGTCCCTTCAACGAAACGTCATCACTTCTTGAGTCCGTTGATTCTTCACTTATTTCTTCCAAAACCAGTAATCCCTTCAATTTTTCTGGCATTTTCTTACTTCTCCTCTGCTTTGGGAGATTGCTAAAGGCAATAAATGGATGTGACGTTTACAAAAGCCTTTTGAATAGATCCTCATTTGTGGCCACTCTGGAGTACTTCCTAGTAAATCTCTTTCGAAATTTCCGAACGTCCTTTTTTCTAGCCTCCATTGCCTCTTCCGATAGCTGCCATAACGGAAGAACTACTTACTTGGAAATTTTTCCTCCATGAATGAGTACTTTATGCACTGTATGTGGTATGTAATACCATGCGTAGTGTCCCACGTACACTTCAGCGGTTTTGAAGCGCTACTTACTAAATGCCTCGGCGTTAAGTGGTTGTCCACTTGAAATTGTTTTCAAAATTATTGAAAATCTCTGTACGCTCATTTCATTCATTACAGTAATCTACCCGTTAGAGGTAGGTTGTGATGAAAGTCAGAGAATATCCAACGAACTGTTACACGTGCCGTGCCCTTTCTACCTCTAGTATTTCTTTCTTCATCTCAGCATAAGTTCTACCTTTCTTCATCCCGTCCATAAAACCGATTCTATTCCTTCCACTTCCCCGCTTACCCAACATCCTACCCTCTATCACGGCCTTCAGCAAACCATCGTCCCTCATTACCCCTTCCAGCATCCCAGCTTCCAGCATCATGGCTTTGATTTTTATGCTGTCATATTTGGTGCATGATGGGGCCTTAAATTTACCTCGTTCACATTACATATCCTACGCACTTGCGGTGTCAACACTCAGCTCACGTTCATTTTTAGAAATATATCATTAGTTATATAATTATATTGTTTGTTCAAAAACCTTTATCTTCACCAAATGTTCGCCATCAATGGCAGGAAGTAATCATTCCTACTCTTGCCAGTTTATTTTCCCCGCAGGTCCTTAGTTTATGTTTTGGTAAATATTGACCTTTCCTTCGCGTCCTTGGTTTCGTATTGTTAACCTACAACTGATCATCTTATTTTACTATTTTCTTTAATTATAATAAATTCCCGGGTCTCGGGATAGCCGTTTGGTTGCAATACAGAGATGCCAAATTGGTTGCTCCGTATGTAATGATTGTTGTGTGCATCCACCATGTTCTTATCAAGTTCTTTCGGTGCAAAGCTTGAATGCCTCACCGTGCGGATAGTGATTTTTGATTAAATTTAATTGTTTAGAATTGGTAGAAAGGATTAATTGAGAGAACTGTGGGGTAAGACCTAACATGAAGTATTGATTTACGGGAAAGAAAAAGAGGTTATTCAGATTTAAAGAAAATCTTCCGGTAAATTTGTTTGCTCGGCATGATTCCGCACAAGGACATAAAAAATATAAACGACGAGCACCTTGAACATAACTTCCTAGCTTTATTTTCTCAGAAATAAAATCAATTTTCTTTCATCGTTAACCCGTGCTTAATATCGACAAACATGGCACATCGCGCAAGAAATAATTACGGCCATTGTCGCCTTAGGCCTCTCTGTATGTACTCTCTGCTTATAGTTTTCCTCTGCGATTTTCCCGCAGGAGGCGCGGAGGGAGCGGGAGCAGCCGAAACTGTTGGCACCGTGTGCGGAGGACAAGTCGACGGCCACGGGGGCGGGGTCGTTGCCGAGGAGGCGGGAGGGGGGCGACAAGGCGAGGGGCACGTCGCCCTCCGCGAGGGGCGGCGGCGGGAAGTCGCCCGAGAAGGGTGGCAGGAAGACGGAGGCGGGGGGCAGGCAGCAGGCGGTGATCTTTGACAAGCCCGACTCCAAGATCCGCGTGAAGGGCGAGGAGTGGAAGGACATCCCGATCGTAGGCAAGTGAAGGTGTCACGCTTATAAAAATAAATCTTTGAACAAAGACTGCGTTACTAATAAATACTGCACTCAAGCATATCGTCACCTTTATCCCGCATTAGTCGTTCGTCATAAATATGTGGGTATTCAAATTAATTCAGAGAAGTTCCACCATGGATTCTTCTGACTTGCCGACGATCTGACTAAGGATGCTTCCGGATGTCCCTGTCATATTTCCCCGGCACTTACAAGAAACCTTTCAAAAGAGGCCGAATTTCAAAATCCTCTTCCAAATGGAGAGCTATACTGACCTAAACAGATTATGATGTCGCACTGGAAACAGAATATAATAGAAACGTAACTCAAATTTTGGAATTACCGTTTTGGCATCAAAATGGACGATTACGGCTTCATGAATGTTTTATCCATGGAGTCTATATAACGCATAAGCCGTAGAGTATTTTATAGACTCCATGGCTTTATCCCACGTCGCCACTCTAGTGGTACGGTATTTCCGAGGCATGTTCCCTTCCAACTTCCTTCCAAAACGGCTGAAAACTGGAATTTACCAGTGAATTTTCATACCTTGACTTCATCAGGCACTATTGTAGTGCACGTTAGCAGTCGAAAATGTGTGAAAAATGTTTATTCATACGCTTTACCAGACATCGTTCAAAGTATTGTCTCTTTCCTCCAAACACTCAGCGCCGCACAGTGTGGTATTTTAATGATCTAGCCGGACAAAAGTCTATTTTCGTACTTGCCAATTCAGATAAGCCAGTTACTTATAGTAAAGTAGATAAACCATACTTCTTGGAAATAAAGTTTGTTTTCCAAGAAGTCGCGCCAAACAATAGAAAAAAAGGGTCGACACGGCCTTACCGGATTTACCGAGCGACCTGATTCATCTGAGTTTTCTCGGTGAATACGCTCGTGTTTCTGCTGCTACTAGTGATTATGTATAGTTTTCTTGTGAGTTTTAACGTAAGCTTGAAAACATATTTTCTTTCTTAAATTATTAAACTTAATCGTGAGCAGCACTAGAACAGATCATGTTAATTTTTACCTTTAAAAAATTGATAAGTCACTTTGTACTTGAGTTTTAGTACGTCATATCACATTATACAGGTATCTAATTGTATTTTTCGGAAAGGGTTACTTATTAGCTCGACAAAATAGGCCTGTTTGCTAGCGAATATTTGCGATGCTCATACAAATTTTTCTTATTTTTGAGATGACTCCGTATATTTCGCGTCAAAGATTTTTCGACGTCTGGTTCGCTAACACAAAAGAATCCAGGACGGATGCTTTGTTACACCATATATTAAAAGAGCTAGATGACCGGTATTTTTCGAAAGTCAATTTGAAAAGTTTGAAAGTTAAAATCCGAAGTGTTTGTCAAAAAATATAACAAAAATGGTCGAAGTCAAGAAGATATCGAGAACGATTTTTGAACGCTAATTCATCATGGTTGGGAAAAAACATATCACTCCCTGATATTGTCACTGATGCTGTCGAAGATGTCTCATTTCCTGAAGCGAGTAATCGGATTGGAAGACTACAAAAAGACTTTGCAAGCTTCAGCACCAAGACAAAAAGACGACGAATACAACATATCCTTGAAACATCGAGTCAGGAAGAGATATCGATGGCAACCGAAGTCCAGCTTCGTAGGGAAGAAAAAAGAGATTTGGCAGCTATTGTTAAAGAGCTCTGTCCATATTCACCTAGAAGAGACACTTCCATAAAGAAAGCGCGCAAAAGTTTGGAAAGCCATAAAAAAGTTGGACTGTCGGAAGATCAAGCTCTCGCACTAATGGTCGATGCGAATATAACGACACATCAATACGATGTGATACGCCAGCAAGCAAAAAATGTTGACTGCAAACTGTATCCACCATATTATAAAGTTAAAGCGCCAAAACAGCCATGCTACCCTGATGAGATTATTTTGACTGAAACACAAGCCGAAACTAAACTGCAAGCTTTAGTGGATTAAACTATAACCAGATTGTGCAAAGCTCAAGAATAGGTCCTGAAAACAATTACTGATTTAGAGAGTTTAAATTTAATTGTGAAATGGCGTTGTGATGAAGCGGAACAAAATCGATACAAACAAATATTTTCAGGAGAACTGTGCAGCGATGAAAGCTTGTTTAGCATATCAATGGTGCCGACTCAAATGTATTCAGAAGACCAAGGTACTAAAAACATTGCGTGGCAAAATACTTCACGGCCTTCTACAAGATATTGCTGTCCCATCAAGTTTGTGTTTGCCAAGGAAACGGTGGATCGTATTAAAAGTGAAATTGATAAAATAGAACAGCAAGTACCTTCACCGGCACCCACTAAAATTATAATAAATGGCACGGAAGTCTTAGTAAATCCAGCAATGACTTTGTGCATGACTGATGGCAAACTCTGTAATGCCCTTGCTGCATGCGCATCCACACAGACTTGTTATTTATGTGGTGCCAAGTCCAGTGAAATGAACAATGAAAGGCTCGTCCTAGAAAAGACTGTAAACAGCAATTTTCTTTCTCTGGGCCTTTCACTTCTGCATGCTTGGATAAGATCTTTAAATGCATTTTGTACATTTCTTATCGCCTCGATATTAAATCATGGCAGGCTCGAGGAGCTGAGAACAAAAGCAAGGTAGCAGAAAAGAAGAAACTAGTAGAAGATAAGTTCAGAGGTGAGTTAGATTTATTGGTAGATAGACATGCCCAAACAACAGACTGGAAATACAAAGTATGGGAACACAGCCCGTAAGTTTTTCCGGAACTCTGATATATCCGCTGAAATTACTGGCGTCAATGTTGGGCTTATTAAGCACTTCCGTGCCATATTAGAGTCTATAAATGGCGGATTTCCTATCAACCTCGATAAATTCCAAGAATACGCAAAGACGACAAGAGAATTGTACATTAAGGAATATTCATGGTACTCGATGCCTGTAAGTGTACATTAAATTCTGTTTCAAGGAAATTACATAGTTGCTTCTTGTGCTCTTTAATCGGTCAACTTTTAGAAGAAGCACAAGGGGCTAGAAACAAGCATAATAGAAAATTTAGAGAATTATTTACAAGGAAGACTTCTAGAGTTGATACAAATACAGATTTAATTAATAGACTGCTGATCACGTCAGACCCATTCATTGCGAGCTTACGTACTCCTCCAAAAATAAAGCATAGCAAAATGACTCCTGAAACATGCCAGCTTATGGAAATAAGAGCTCCAGGAATTGAACATGATGATGTCCAATCTGAGGAGTCCGATAGCAATTCCGAAGAATCTGATAGCGATTATGAAGAAGTCAATGGCTATTCTGAATGATGGCGTCTCTAAATTTTCTAATGTGTTCAATCAGGTATGTTTATTGAAATTTTTATTTTCTCAGTAAGTAGTATTTTTATTTCCTTTCATACTTTGACTTGTTTACATTTTTATTTTGTTCTCTGAACCTCAATTGTGATATTTTGTGTGTAAATATTATGTTCTTTAATTTGGAATACATGCCTTAAACAATTACAACGACTACTACCACACTACTTATTTAACTCATATTGTTAGGCCTCAATAGTTTTGTCTAGCTAGATTTTAAATACACCACACTGTGCGCCGTAAGAAATTGTGCAGTTTGGCACAATTCTACACCTGATCTCACTTACTTAATCCACTTGCTACACCCTACACAAATTCACCAAGGATTTCAAAACCCTGAAATAAATGACTGTCTAGTTTTGCGCCTTTTACGCGAATTCGATTTTGGAAAAAATGCTGCAGAGCAATATTCAAGCGTATATAACGTCTTTATATTTAGTGATTAAAGTGATTTAGTGATGAAGTGATATTAAAGTATTATACAATTAAACTAAGGGTAATTTTTGTCGAAGATGAATATATGAACAATTCACCTTCTTTCTCCGATTCACTTGCTACTTTCTATTGTCACTTAACACTTGAGCTCAAATTCAATTTTGTGAAAAGAGCTTGAAAAAATATCAATGTCACATTTCCTAACTTTCAGATGATGCTCCAACTTATGGTCCCGCACTATACGTTTTTATAATGGGCTTCTACGATGCTCAACTTCCAAAAGAACTATTGAAAGCAGGTAATCTCCACCTATATTTCCAAACTTAAGTCTATTCGTTGATCTATTTAAACTGACTTAAAGAGGCAGAGAACATTAATTTAGTGAAATATTGAATCAATTTCAGGAATACCGCTTCTTTGTCTTGTAAAGGTTATAACTGTGTTTCCACAGGAAGAGAATGGTGGGTGGTAGTTCAATCACTGTACAAAATCATGAAATTCCTCAAAGATTAGTCAATTATGTTTCACCCCACAGTATTTTTCATTGATAGATCGTACTCTTATGGTCTCAGAGAACTCGAGAGATAGTAAATCAGAGATACATAACAGCATAAGAAAAATATCAAGTATGGAAAGAAGTAAGCCAAATGAAGTTGGTCAGATGACCTCAAATCAGCAAAACCCAAATGAAGACTTGGAAACTCAGACGTAAGTAAAGGTTGGGATATGGTCTGTACTGGAATATTCAACAGCCCACTGATCTTAGGCAGATGTTTGGCAGTTACTATATGAAATAACTTCTCAAGGTAAAATTTAATAATATAAAATGGAAATAATAATTTAGCCATGAGGTAAAATCGACCATGGAAAAAGAACGCTTCCCAAGTTGATGCTGGGGGATTTTCGGGTTTCCCATTGGGTCTCTCTCTCCATTCCTGCTAAAGTTTCAGAGAACGAGTAGCTCTCCATCCACAGGGCCGATTTCGAGACTTGAAAAGTGGAAAACTTTTCAAGTCTCGACATCTGATGATGGAGACTCTCCCTGAGGATGGAGAGCGACTCGTTCTCTGAAACGTCGGCAGGAATGGAGAGAGAGAGAGATCCGATGGGAAACCCGAAAATCTCACAACATCACCACACGCCAGGAAAGCCTTAGATCTTTCGCTCCCCAAGTTGAATCACCTTAAAAATCCATAGCTATAAGTTTTCTTTTTATCTCCAGTGATGAGGATTTGATGCTGTCCCGGCGAATGACTGATGTAAAGAGTTCTCGGGCTTCACACCGGGTGGTGTGAAGCCCGTGGTGTCCAAAGGTAGTTACCATTGTTCTCAGCGCTGATGAAATCATCATCATCATCCCTCAAAACGTTGGCCATCATGGAAGACCTGCCTTTGAAAACCATGGAAGACCTGACCCGGTGTGAAGCCCGAGAGCTTACTCCTTCCTCAATTCCTTAACACTAGCTATTAGTCACGGCCTGCGAAATCCCAATACTTCTCAACAAATCCCCGTCCACTTTAACTCCCTTCTTCAATGTTCCACCAAGGAATAACGTTCTTTCCTAACTCTCACTATTCATTCCGCATACTTCATCCACTATTATCCACCACCTTCCTCTCCCTAGCATCAGATTCTTAAGGGAACGACATTCTTTTGCTTTGGTCCTTTCCACTATACGAATTTCTAGAATACGAATACGAGAGGGCAGCCACCCTCCTTCACATGAGTGAAGGTGGAGACCGCGTGGGTCGGTATAGCAACACTCATTACACTATAAGTAGTGTGGTAAGGTATTTATACCTAAACGGCTGTAGTACTGCGAGGTGGAAAGCAACGGGAAATCACCAGCTTACTATCCCGAGGAGAAGCAGCTCTTCAACTATTTCTTTGTTATTTTAGGCTAAAAGTCGTGATGGAATTCTCTCGAGTAAAATATACCGGATGTAAACTAGTCCCACATTCATATCTCCGGGCGGCGACTACTGTAGAACTATAAGCAGCTTTTTAGGATTGGTACCTGGAATGTAAGATCGCTTAGGGGTTGTGGACGGCTTGAAAACGTGAAAAGAGATGACAAGAACGGGTCTGGATGTTTATGCTGTCAGCGACATGAAATGGCTCGAAGAAGAGGACTTCTGAAACGGCAGCGACCGGGTTATCCACTCTGGATCTAGGGATAGGAACGCAGGTGTTGGTAAATACTCAGGAAAAATGACAGTATGCGAGTGAAAAGCTACCTTCAAATCGGTGAAAGGAAAAATATAGTTAGATAAGAAACAAAACCTAAGGACACGGTGGTGGTACAGATATACATGCCCCACGTCACATTACGGAGATGACGACGTAAAAGATATGCACAATCGAACAGAAGAATTGGTAAGGAATGTAAAATGGGATGAATACTTAATTACTCTTGGAGACTGGAATTTTATGGTAGGGGAAAGCCAAAAAGGTAAGACAGTAAGGAAGTATGGGTTGGGAAAACGTAAGAGAACGTAACGGTAGAGAGAGAGAGATTGAGATTGATTGAGTTCCACGTACAAAATGGCCTCGTCGTCACAAACACATAACATATTGGCAACCACCCGCGGAGAAGATACACGTGGTAAACGCCAGGAGATAGAAGAAGATTTTAAATAGACTATATATTAGTTAAACAGCGATATATAAATCAAGTAAAGGACTACAAGAGCTACCCTGGAGCGCATATTGGCAGTGGCCATAATTTTATCATGTTGAAACGTCAGCTTTAGTTTTAAAAACACCGAGGAGATCAACAAAGAAACGCTGGCAGGTTGAAACACGGAGGCAAACAGAACACAGATTAGCCTATCGAAGTACTCTAGACCAAGCTGAGGAGGATGGAAACGATTCAGGATCAATCGAGGAAATATGGAAAGAGATCAAGAAAGAAATCAAGGAGACAGAACCACCGTTAAACTTGGGCAGAAAAAAACTCGCACTAGTGGAAGAATTTTGTTGTTTGGGAGGCAGGATTACCAGAAAGTGAAGAAGTAAGAAATAAATTGTGAGCAAAATAGCCCAAGCAAAGAAGGCATTCTACCAGAAGAAGAGTCTGCTGACAGCTGGTAACACAAGCCCGGAAGTTGGGAAGCACTGCATTAAAACATATATTTGGAGCATTCTCTTATATGGCAGTGAAGCCTGGAACATAACAGCAGTAGATCAAAGGAGATTGTGAGCAATGGAGATGTGGTGTCACCAAAGAAAAATGAAGGTTAAATGGACGGAGAGAATCACTAACGAGGAAGTCCTACGAAAGAAAAGAAACAATGAACATTTTGCGAAGAAGGAAAGACAAACTTATTGGATATATTTTACAACAAAACTGCCTAATGATTGCAATATTGGAAGGAGAAATAAATGGGAAGAATTACAGAGGAAGACCGAGAGTGGAATACATCAAGCAAATCATGAAGGACCTCAAAGTAAATAATTATGTAGGAATGAAGCGGTTGGCAGAGAGGAGAGTGGAGTGGAGAGCTGCTCCAAACCAATCTTCGCATTGATGAGTACTGATGATGATGAAACATCTCAAGCGAGTGGCGTTCCTTTTGTTCAGGTCACTATTTTTAATCTTCGAAATATTCCTCAGCCCTCTTATTTAAAAAGTAATCCGAAAAGGAGATGGTGGACGTGGGAATGAGTTATGATGTTTTTTAACATTCACAGTACTTGTGAAAAACTATTTATTTACGCTAGTTGTACCCTTCAATACTACTACTCCAAACAATTGCGCGAGAAATAAGGACGAGAATATCATGTGAAATAATTTTTATGAGCATAGAAATACAATTTTTAATTTTAAAAAAACAATGTAAGTTGCATATTTTTTTATGCATTTTTTTCTTCTTTCAGGAAATATAGGTTTATATCTCCTGAAAGGAGACAAAAATACAAAATACAAAAAGTTAATGAAAAGGAATCATCTAGTATATTTTAGTTTATTTAAAGAAATGAGTGGAAAATATGAGGGTATTGACCCGTCTAAATTTTTTATAAATCAGTAAATGACCGCTAATATTCCCCGCATGCATAAGATGTTTTGCAGAAATAGCGCTACATTTATTTCTCCTGACACGGAAAAGTGATGGCACAAGAAATATATTCGTCAATAAATGTGCGTCATCTGCATAAATCTGAATCTTGCTTTAACATTACAAGAGCTCAGGCACGTTATCTGTGAAATGATTATTTTTAAACGGCATACGTAAACATTTTTTACTCTCTTAGACGTAGCGTAGACTCGTCCGGCCACACCTTGAATATGCAGCAAGCATATGGGATCCGGTGCAGAAAGAATTAATTCGGGAACTTAATAAAATACAAAGGAAAGCTGCGCGATTCGTCAAAAACTGCTACGGGCGTACAGACAGCGTTACGCAGATGTTAAACGAATTAGGCTGGGAGCCGCTAGAGACTCGGAGGCTGCGCGCTAGGCTTAGATTACTTGAGCAATTGAGAATAGATATCTTTCAGAGCGACACGGAGAACATCATATTGGAACCCCACTATATTTCCAGGTCCGACAGAAACGATAAATTAAGAGAGATATTTTGCCGAACGGATAGGTATGGGAATTCGTTTTTCCCCCGAACAATAAGGGACTTTAATAAATGCAAGGCGTAATTTCATAGAGCGTTTCCTTTTTATATGTAAACGGCTGGTGTCCTAACACCCCCCGCCACACGCCTATTGAGGCGGCTTGCGGGGTAGTATGTAGATGTAGATGTAGATGTAGACGTAGCAAGCCTTTGTTTGTTACTTATGAATCACTTTCATTTATCTTCCTCTCATTGATTCCGTACCGCCTTCTGAAGCGACTGCAACCCTCTGGCTGACTCTGACTAATTAGGCACAATCAAGCCTCGCGCCCACGGATGTCAGGTGTTCTCCGAGGTCAAGATTACAACACTCCTTATTCTGAAAGTTGATGAAATAGATAATTTGAATATGACTAGGATTTATTCACCAACAACCGCTCTTTTATTGTACTTCATACCTTCTTCAACCAATTTATTCTAATTCTCTTGCCCATCAGGTATTTTTTCGAATCAAATTGTCCCTTTCGTTTGTCTTAGCCCCCTCACAACTCTGGAATTCTATTCCAATTGATTTAAGAAAATCTCGTTCTTTGGCCATTTTTCAATCTAAATTGTATGGAATTTTATTCGAAGAATTTTTTCCTGAATAGTTTAGCCTGTTCAGTATTAAACTCTCATTAATATTTTTTTTCTAGACAAAAATTGTTTTTTTTGTTCATGGTCCAATCATGTTTTTTGATAAAACTGTTTAAAATATTTTTTTAATCGCATACGTATTGTAAACTTACGGATTTTTCCCTTTAGATTCCTGTAACATATCTTTACCCATGGTAGTACCATATCTATTGCTATCGTTGAATTCAATTGCATAACATGTACAGTTATTGTTTTTCACTGAGAGTAGTTGTTTCTGTCTTTCTTTTTCTATGTTATTAAGCTCCATTTATTTTCTCATTTGAATAAAATCATTTGTTAATTAGTTAATCACCTCGCTGCTATTTCATTGTATTGTATTTTTGCTCTGGGGGACCTGTCCCAGAGTATTATAAAGGTTTATTCTATTCTACTCTTTCCTCCCCCTGAACATTGGAGTTCTTTAGTTTGCTGCAAACGTTCTTGAAGTCACAATATTCATCGGAGAAACCATAAGTGATGTCATATGAATTGAACCATGAATGGTACTTGTATGCCATAAGTGTCGGCTTTTTCATCCACCCAAAAACAAAACTGTAACGCTGAATCTCAGCGATTTCAAATAAATTGAAGCAAAAATACCAAGTCTGCTTTTTAGGCGAGCGTTGATGTAAATCTTGACTAATTGAAACAAAATATTTAACAGAGAACTTGATAATTTTTGGAATGAAATGATGGATGACAGAACGGCTCTTGATGGCCTCGAAAACGTGCCTATAATTCCGTATGACGTTCCGGATGTTCCTGCAGACCCAGAGGAGCAATCAGATTTTAGCAAAAAACTGTACGACCAACTCTCAAACGTACTGTATGATGTGATAGTGCTGAAGAAGTTACAATTGACGCACTTGGATAAAATGAAAATTTGGTTTGTAAGTTCCAATTCATGAGCTATTTCTAACATGTGAAGAAATTATACCTATTCATAGACATGTATTTGGCCACATAGGTAGATATCTATAACAGTGATATTTAGAGTGGCGTTTCTTTACAGACTGATGTAAAAGACCCCCTACAAGACGTAGATAAATCCTATTATGAACGACTGATGAATGAAGTTCCACCTGAATGCATAACAGTGCCGATTATACTGGACTGTATGCTTCAACAGGTTAGTTAACGGCTCACGGTAGAAGAGATAGGTTATACCTATGCTTAAGTTAGCTGAACAAGTAGCTTAATCGTTTTGCCAGAATTTTGCTACAGTAACCAGTGTACCGGTATTTTGCCCTATGTAACCAAAAATACTGCTCGTTACAACTATAGATTCCATCAGTCTTACTCATCATAGAGGTAGTCAAACCTTTTCAAATATGTTTAGAATAGGAAATGTTGTTATTATATGCATTAACCTTTGATGTATGTCAAACTATTTTATAGGATTTCATGCTAAACAATGCAATAAATTATGGCCCTTGACCGCATGACAATAAAAGAGTTTAAGGCCTTTTGTACGATATGTATTCCCATAGAATTTGGTGTACCCTAAATTAGGTATACCATTATCCTTATTGATGTAAGAAAAAACTTAAATATAATGTAAGAACTTACCTTACATAATATTTCAGTACGCTTTCTTTATATTAACCTTCTAAATGAGCCTTCTACCTACATTTTTCTCGCTTCCCAACGTCACCATTCTAGGATAAATACCAGAAAACCACAATATTAAGAAAATAATATATATTGTCTTCGGGCTTTGCGAAATCCAGTAATATTACGTAAACGAGAAATTTCAAATTAAATTCATTTATTCCCTTACCCTCTTCCTTTGATAAGGAGGACATTTAATCACAGAATTGGGAAAAATTGTCTTTATTTTTCTCTCGTCTAATAGGTAAACAAACGCATGATTTTCTTTTGAAACTTTTAGATTGTCAGAACAAATGAAGGCAATGAAGTACGACTGGAAAATAACCCTGATAAAGTGAAGGAGGATGACGACATAATGCTCATTATGAAAGAAAACCTTACAGCCCTAAACATTGAGAATGGCATAACCAAATTACCAGAAAAAGAGATGACTTTCCAGGAGCCTTATATCATATCAGATAAGGACGATATATTGAAGAGAACATACAAATTTCAAGGTATGATTTTCTAGATAAATGTTTTTCACCTCCTCAAAATCAAACTTTAAATCCACTTAATATCTCAAAACAAATTATTGAAACAAAAAAGATTAAAACCATGCAGTGCATCCCCGAAATAACACATTACAAGATAGAGAACTTCCGCAGAATCATCTTGGTTAGAAACAATCGATAGTCATTCAAGGTTGCTCTGCAACATGCTTGAGCATAAATCAGCAAAGCTTCTTAAAATTGGTTGAAATTGTCAAAAAGAAATATAATTTCAAGATCTTTTGATTACTGAAATCACACCTGAATTGAATTAAGATCTCATGCTTTCCGGCGTATCAGTAACGCAAATTCTTCTCGGGTTTTCCGCCATGCCGGCTGCGCTTCGATCCAGGTTGTGATTGCAGCCGTTTAGGAGATTAACAGCCGAGTTTCAGTCGATAAGAAAATAAGTAGCCTTAATTACATTCATTATCAATGTTATTTGATATTTGACCTCGTAAATACGAAGGAAAGGGATGCTCACGTAAATGAAGTAGGTACTTAAGATTTTCTTAAGGTTTTCGACGAAGTTCACAACCAATTCTCCCAAATCTCGAGGTATTGCAAAATCTCGAAATCAGCCAAATAATTTTTCAGTTCATTTCAAGAACAACCAAAATCTCTGTGCATTATATATGCAGTAGGTTAGGCACTATGGGCTATCAAAACCTTTCAACACCTTAATAAGGTTGGAATCACGTTCGGTCACAAAGTTACTTAGAGAAGTTCTCAAGGATGTAAACATATTACGATCATAGTGAAATGAAAGCGTTAACTTAATATTTCATTTCACTATGTTTAGTTTCACATTATGTTCACTTATGTTCACATTAGTTTCATTTCACTATGTTAAGCAAGTTCCACCAAGTTTCGCCTGACACAATAAGTCTATATTACGATCAAATGTTCGTTTAGTAATTCCTATACATTATACTTTTCTATATGTATGTATGTGTGTAACCTATATGTATACTTTTCTACATTATACTTTTCTATCATTACTGATCTTACGAATGGATGGCCATCAAAAGTTTGACCTGAAGTTCCCATTCGCTATGTTTTTCGGAAACGCAGCTAGCAGTAAGAGTCAAGCTTCTCATAATTATCGGTCCACAGATCGTTCCCAAATGATCATTAACCCCTCCTCGTCGAAGATCGATGGATTGATTTTAGGGATCAGTTCGAGATTTGCTGCAATATAATATGCGTTTCGTAAACACCATCAAAGGTGCGGGTGCACATTGCAACTGATGTTTAAAGACACGTATGAACGCACACGATTAACTATCCGTACTTCGCCCCATTGCCAATTAATTTTTGAGCAAATGTTTAGGTTACTCATCGTGCAGTACTTTTTTTAGAAACTAATGCTGAAGTCGGCATTTGAATACTGAGTCCGATCATTAAATCATTAGGAAACCTTTTAATACTTGTTACAGAGGTCAAACACCCGTTCATATACACAATTTAGGCGTCATATTTAAGTAATATATTACACAACCTAATTAAATGAATATATGGTCACTGAAAAGTTTTTTTTATATTTTATATTTTTAGCCACTATCCGTTTATTTTCAACACATTTCACTATCTCGCATTACTCTCATTCTACTACTTTACCTAAATAGTGGAGTACTTAAACACCATATGGTAGTCCAGCTCAGGTACCTACCGGTACTTTTAATACCAGTAGGTACCTCCGGTAAAACCGATTTCAAATACTGACCGGCCGTAACGAAATAGAAAGAGCAGTTTGATTGTTTTTCCATCTGAAAAATGTTTTCCCTTTTCAGGTGACCTTGATTTTTCATCAATGACTTATGCCGTATTAAAAACTAATCCAGTTTCAAATCTTTGGCGAAAATTACCACCGTTGGAAGAGTCTGAAAAAATACAACATGCATATTACATTGAAAAACTGATCAGACACTTCGACGACGAATGCTTGGATAGTAGTGGTAAGTCTGCGAACCTTTTACAGATTAGCGCTTGAACAGCGATTTTACGGCTGAGCCTAATACCTAACTTCCTCAATTTCAGTTTTAGATAACGAGAGCAAAAAGGTAAATTTATTCATTAAGTAGGCCTATACATTTCAGCAATACAGTTAAAGCTAAGTGTAAATACACATGATGTAACAGTCTACTGTGGAGACCTAATTCAAGTTTTACCTCGAGGGTTAAATGCATAGGTTAGGTACATCCCTACCCCGTCACAATCTGTAGGGATGTACCTAACCTATGCATTTACTTCAACCACTGCCAAAGTATAGAAACAATGAGACAATACAGAGATCTCGAGTTTTCTGTCAATGAAATTACCGCTATTAGGAAGCCACAAGGTAAAGTATAAAATGCATTTTATAAAACGCTCAAACACTTATAGAGCATTAGAAAAGGCTCGAAAAAGCAGTTTTATTATTAAATTTAACTTTAATATTTCTTTTATATCTCTGCTCTGAGCTCATATAATCAATTTCCTCTTCTTGGAGAACACTTCCTCGGTCAAGGAAATTCTACAGTTGATTTCCTTCCTACTAAACCATTTCTCCTCCAAAATACTCCCTTAGTACGTGAACTTTTCTACCTGTTCCATTTTATGCCCTCCAAACTTCCTATTCATCATCGAAATTCTGCACATAGAGAAAGAGCAACATCCGGGAAAAAAACAAAATTACTGCCCGAGGTAAAATTAACACTCTAAATAAAACTGATGAAATCAGGCCTGACATCGTGGAAATTATGGATGTCAATGTTGATACAAACCAACTTTGAAATTTCCACAAACCTTACACTTACTTATACTTTACTACTCACAGCATGGATTAACAATTTCTGTTTTCGTTTCCAGTGGTATCCTCAATCCTTTGCCTTCTCAAATTTGAGACAATGATCGACCGCATGAAGAGGAGGCAAGAGTCCAGGAGCAAAACGAGCGGTTCCCACGTCCACGTGCTCCCAGCGAGCAAAGTCATCGGCAGATACGGATCTCTTCTTCTCACGACGAGACATGCAGACAGCATCGCCTCGGTCTCAAGGGAATACGGACGCAGAATACTTGAGCCAAGTGAAGAGGAGACAAACTTGGTAGCGCAGGAAGACAAGCACTTGACGAGCGTCCCCCTTTTCTCGGCTTCCACTCAATTCTGCGACAGCGGACATGCCGAGGATTCCGGAGCAAGATGCGCGACGGAAGTTAAGGTCGTGGTCAAGAAGGGGTGTATTGAGGTGGCAGACTGCGATACCTTAAACCAGACGAAAATCGTTAACGATTATAGAAGAGAACACTTGTCGGAAGGACAAGAGGATGACCTCTTTCATTGCGGGGAAATCGCGGACTTACTTGAAAACGGAGACGGCAAGGATCTTTTTCGAGGAACAAGATGCCTTGGCTTCATTGAAGAACTGAGCGAAAAGGTTCTGCTCCAGGTGTGTATCATTGCCACAACTAACCATGTAACCATTTCACCTGGCTATTGCCACCGTAACCTCAATATATTGATCTACATTAATAACTAATGTAACTAATAGTAATTACATATAGTTTTGGTGGAGACGTTATGGACATTTCACAGGAGTGAAATGCGTTTTCATTTTCATAAAATTTGATTTTGAGGGATTGTAATTATAATTATGCAATTAATGTAATTGCACACTCAATGATATATAACACCCTTGAGTTTTGACTTCTGAAAAAGGCTCAATGGGCTCTGCATATCGCACTATCAGCAACCCGAAATAAGAATGGAATCTTGCGTCAGCCTAAGGTTACGGTTATCAAACTCTCCCACGGCCATTTAAGAGAGTATTGCAATTGTAGAGCCCATTTGAGGCTTTTTCAGAAGTCAAAACACCGTAGTGTAACTTAACTTAGAGTGTATAGCAAGAAAAAAGTGTTTTCCCTTTATACAGATGCGGGATGATGATTGAAATGTGGGAAAGATGAGCTTGATGACTACGGCCTAGAATGTGGGAAACCAAGGAAAAAAACACTGCAATGGCCGTGAAAAGTTTTGAGCACCTTACGTTGGAACAGGCACACGCCAGAAACTAAAACTATTCCCGATTAACCCAACTGTGGTAGTTTACGGGAAAACTAATTCCTTGCCAGTGCAGGACGCAAACACTCAACCCAACAATTGGGGGGCAAACGCAAACTACACTCGTCTGTTATGGGGCCCTGTTTAGGACACCGAAGCTATGATCACCACTGTGATTTTTGCGGGAATAGGAATCCGCGCCAGGGACAATTATAAAACACACTGACACCACCTATCAGCAGTACCTTGTCGGAGTTTTTCGGGAACTTCGTCAAGGATCCGTACTGATATGTCACACCTGTGTCCCACAATACGGTCCCTTTACACAGTCCGTACACAGGCTCACCACCACAGGTTGATCGGGAATAATTTTGGTGTCTGAGCTGCGCCTGTTCTGACGTAAGGAGCTCAAACTATTTACGGCCATTGCAGTGTGTTATCCTTGGTTTCATAAGGACGAATAATGTTCGATTGAAGTTCCGAAATTACTCCGTCGAATTTAAATTATATAAAATGTTGAATCAGGGTAATGAGGTAAACATGAGCGTAATAATTAAACGAGAGATCATGTTTAACCAAGAAAGTTTCCTTATGCTCCTTTATACATTCTTATGCTCCTTTATACAAATTCGGAAACCAAAAAGCTAAGTTGGGAATTTCGTTGCCTGTGGCTTCAGGCTACGTTGAGCGGGGCCACAGCATCCATTCGCATCTCAAACTGGCGTCTCATCATATGTTTTTGTTTACATTGATATACTTACATGTATATAAAAATGTGGTGATTTCTGTGTATTTGTCTGCTACTCAATCACGAAAAAACAGCTGAACCAATTACTTTGAAATTTTACATGTGGGTAATGGAGTGCACTGGGACGATCATAGGCTATATTTAAATGTCCTTAGGGCCCCCAGATTTAACTCACATAAGAAAAGCATTAGAATCAGTGCAGAGGATGTTTTTATGCTTTTTTAAATGACTAATACTCATGAATTTTGGACTGCTTCGAAGTAAGCAATTTTCACTGTCGGATGGCTGAAAGAACGAAGTATTTAATTATTGCATTCGATTATGTTTGACGCTTCGTTTTCTTCCTGCTGTGAAGCCGGGTCCCTATGCTAGTACGGAATAAAAGAATCCTGTAATACCCAGTTTCCACTACGCTCATCTTACGCCGGCTAGGCCTTACGCTGGTTACATTTTGTAACGCAAACGCCAGTTAGCGCCAACCGTGGTCCAACCACGGTCGGCTGACCCTCGGTTGGTGGGTTTACGCTGGTCAAAAGGTCGCAGTGGGGACGCTATTCATATTACTCCTCCAAGTAAGAGAGTTATCTCAGGTGCTTTCTTCTCTCAATGTATCGTTCCTCGAATGAATTTCGATGTCTTAAAGTCGAATCATCATTACGAATTTAGTGTTTAAATTCGGCAGACACTCGCCATGTAACAAAGACGTCAATAGTACGTCCAACTTTTACCAGTACTTGTGCTTTGCTACTCAGCAATTGACGTATTCGCTTTTGCCCTTTCCACAGGCTTTATACAGAGGCCTCTGCGCGTTCAGCAATCTAGAGTACAGCTACTTCCCGCCATGTGGATCTCTCCTTGTCATGCTTCAGAACGAGGAAGGACTGACAGAAACCAGCTGGAGCGCGAAACTTTCCAACACCGTATCCTTCCGAGACTTCTATGGTATTATCTGCCTTTGAATAATTCAAAATAAGCTTATATCTCTATATTTTGAACCGATAAGAATCAACTAAAAGGAAACAATGATTTTCCGTTCGTCAAAAAAGGAGTTGTTTTTTCGAGGGATCTTGACAGAAAAATGAACATTCTTATTTGACTTCCAAATGAGTGATCAGCAAGAAATACGTACTTCATTCAAACAAATAACTGCTACCAACAGACATGAGAAAGGCAGAGGGATGTTCCGGATATAAACATTATATTTATTTACGTAATAATATTTGAACTTCAATCTTATATCCATTATCAGTGGTCATTAGCTACTAACAACGCTATATTGGATTCTTAAATATATCGTGGCAATTGCTACGTAACATGGAAATTGGCTTGGTGCAGCTCTCCATTCTTTTTTCTTTTCAGCTTCCTTCCTAATTCCTCAGTTAGTAATAATTAACTGCAAGTATTCAGTCCTTGATATTCGACGGAGATTCAGTCCATTTATTGCTCCTTGTATTATAGTTGTCGGAAGGTTATTAAGGCTCAGAATGTGCCCAATAAGTTTGTCCCGTCCGCTTTTCAGAGTTTTAATCGATTATCTTTCCTACCCCGCCCTTTGCAGGATTTCTTCTAACGGATGTCCACTCAAATGAGCACAGAGACACGCTATCTGGCTGAGCCCAGTTGCTAGATGTAGTCATTCCATTTGCCGATTTCCTCTTATAACTAATTGTCTTCCCGCTGCCTATCTCCATAGCAATTTTATCTCGATACCAGCATATTATACCCATCAGCGGGCAGAGCTTTGTGAACATAATCTATCTCACGCCCTACCAGCTACTTAGTATAGCTCTCCAGGGCCGTAGCTTCCACAATTACTCCCACCAGTCCAGCTTCAGGGGTCATTGGAAAGCCATCCTACACGTCAAGGTTTTAGCGCGTGGGGCGGTTGCACTTGATTCACGAAAATAAAACCCCCACCATTTCAATTTCTAGATAATGTTCTGTACAAAGAGATCAAGTGGTTAGCAGAAAAAGACAGAATTTTCCACGAGAACATAAAGAAAGAATTACTAGAGAGCCGAAACGAAGCTGAGGAGGAGCAGAAATCGATTCCGTCGCCACCGTGTGACATCTCCACGCCACAAGGGCACGAGTTGGGCCCCGACAGTTTGATCAAAAAGGTTAGCATCCATTACAGCGTCACTTGAAGGTTACGAATTAGAACTGATCTTTTCAATTCTTTGGAATGCATTTAAATGTCTTGTCGCTCTAGGAGGAGTGTATATTGGAGTGTACCTTGAAATATGAGGATATTATGAGAGGAAAGATGGATGGAGAAGCACTTAAGGTAAGCATGGCACATTATTCAATCAAGTAGACACATAGTAATCTATATAAACCTAACAGCCGAAGCCACTTACTAGGTATTTAATATAGGGACGAACACACACAACCATGCCCTGAGAAGTGAAACTTTCCTACTCAGGCGGGATTCGAACCCGCGACCTATGGTAGATGAGGACTTAACCCCGCCGCCACCGAGGCCGGCACATGGCAATGGCCACTAAGGCAATGGAGATACACTTTGGCACTAAAACCCCAAAATGGAATAGAAAACGTGAACACGATGGTCGGAGAAACTTAAGTCACCCACAAACAAGAGCACGCTTAGGAAAACACGGAAATACATAATCTACAAAACACAAAAAAAATTGAAGAAGTCTTTGAGAGATCGAGATTTTTCCATTGGCTGAAACCAAGCCTGCCGTATGCCTCTCCTGAGGAACGAATTCTGTCAGTAGAGACATACGGAAAAGCATGATTTTAAATATTAGGGCTTTATGACATGGCAATAAGACACCATCAAATAGTAAAACAGCGATTTTATTCTTTTTCCGGCCAAACAATAGTCATTTGAGATAATATTATCATCCTATTTAGATCTAATAACGTGTACTAAAGTGAATCCGATATGTTACTAAAAGACTACACGACATATAAGAGCACCAATCCCTCTGACAAGGCAATTGGAAAAGTTAAAATGGGATTCACTCCCCAGAAAAGGGGAATTCAAGCAGCATATACCCTAGTACAAAACAGAAAAATATTTTTAAATTTGTGAAATTGAGAGGATCCTGATGGTTGATTGGTCTCGCAACCACCATGTGTTCACCGACTGCTCTGGACTCCCTCAGTAGATATGTTCAGCAAAATGTTGTAATGGATCTCTCCTTAGTCACTTGAAACCCCAACTGAACATGTAGCACAAACACTTCCTTCAAGCCACAGAAGTGCAAAGGATACACCTCAATTATCACCGCTTTCCTTTTTTCCATACCCTTCCTTGATACACATCCTAGCGGTGGCTCGCGGGATAGTGCCTTGATGTAGACAGTTTACTAGACACATACAATTCTGGCTGAACTAGAGAAAGAATTGTAGAGGTATGTGAGAGTAATTAGTCATTTTAACCAAGTTTGGTCTAAAATACTATTTGGTTCCTTGGACCGGGAAAAAAATCTCGTAACTCTGGTTTGCATCGAAAACCACTACGCTGCCAAGGCTTCCTGATTCTCGTGGCAATTCCCATGGTCTCCCCGGTCCAGGGGGGCTGAAGCTATTCTCTATCTCGAAGCTACCGATGCCGTAGCTTCGAATAAGCTACCAGAATTGGCTTCCAACCGTATTCTCTAACTCGCGGGAGCTTTCTCAAGAACGTAATAGGAAGTTGAGAGAGGTTTGGCGAAAGGCGGGTATGAGAATCTTTTTAAACCAAATCCGCGGAAACTTCATTTCTGGTGACGTCATTCTTAGAACCAATGAGAAAGCTCGTCTCAATGTTTTTCCGTGGATAAAACTGGTGAAACCTGTTTTAAGGCCGTTTTAGACGGTGAAGATGTACGTGCATCGTGTTTAGCGAAAAATTCCACGCATTAAAAATTATGTGAGCAAAATTCTAAAATGTTTTATTTTTGCTAACATAATCTCGTGAGCAATCTCGTGAATACAAACGCCCGACGTCCATCTTATACGGGAGCCTAATATGCTATCGGTAGCTTCTGCTTGCTCTTTCTCCGGTAGCTTCCATGATAGAGAATACCGATGGGAGCAAGTAGCTTATTGAAGCATCTTTTCGCCAGAAAGCTCCAATGCTTCGAGTTAGAGAATAAGCCCCCAGGTGGAATTTTTCTCGAGGATATTTCATTGCCGTGCATCGCGGCAGTATTGAGATTTATCGGATGATCTTAATTTTCGGCAGGTTGGTGGCGATGAAGAAAAGGAGAAAAAAGAAAGTATGAATTCAAGTGCACGCTCAAAGAAAAGTAGCAAGCTTCAAGGCACGGAGGTGGAGTCTCTTCCAGTCTCCCCCGAAGTCAAGCCACCGGCGGACGTGAATCGACCGAGACCAAGCCAAAGTGAGGTAACTCCGAAGTCTAGCAGTCACAGGGAGCGGAGGTCGCTGACCCAAAGGTTGTCATTGATGAAAAGGGAAAAGAGCAGCCTGGCAGGAAGCAGGGACAAGTTGGACACTCGACTTCCCCCGAAGGATAAGGACGACGAGGATAATAGACCACAGGTTCCACGACTAGAATGTAGACACAACTAATTTCCTGCTGCTATAAATATAGTCTGTTTCTCGGTTCACGGCTGTTGCTACTAAAAGTCACTCATGTCTAAATATATATACATACCTATATTCCCTTTCGGGATAGGTACAGTCATGAGAGCTTGATTCTCAGTGTTAGGCCTGGAAAAATGGCTTCCTTTTTTTTAGTTTCTTCCATACTGCCACATCCTTTAATACATCCTTAGCTTCTGCAACATTCATGCAGTGCTTAAAAAGCGCTCCCTTGTTCTTAAGACTCCCAATATTCCTCCTTTTAACGGTCAATTCCACCACATATGCCTAGTACTTCCTCGGCCTACCTCTTTCTCTCAAACCATTCACTCCGCCATCTGTTTGGTTATTCAAGGCTCATCCATTGCATCAGCATGGTCAAACCACGTTTACCCTTTACTTTTTGGATAAATCTATCCAAACTTTTAATTTCCGCTGATAAATATTAAATGCACAATCGAATTCAAACAATTCAATGACATCTAACGAAATGTTTAAAATGTGAAACCAAATTTCGATTTTTATCCAAATTTCAAAAGAAATTTAAACTGAAAATTCACCACGGGAATTTTAGAGACAAAAGACTTCATCAAACTTTTGTAACGTCCGCAAAGGACATTGGCATGGGCAAGCGCAATAATTTGTGAAAATAGTAACAGATCCTCTCTTTTCTTTGTGTAGCCCAATTAATTACAGCTTCCTTCTTAATTCAGTAAATATTTGAAGGTGTTAAGACTAACGGGAGGGTTTCGCAGAGTCGCGTGTAAAACTTTGTCCATGTTCGTATTATTCTAAGACAATTATTTTGCATTCAGTTTTCACCAACCATAGTGCAAGAGTCAAATTGCGGAGATTACTTGACAAATCAGAGTATCATGAAATTCTCTCCAACAGGGATACGATCTTGGACAACAAGGAGGACAACTCTCCGGAAAAAATGTGAAATTCGTCTCTCCTAATGGCGAGACAATCGTTTCAGTCGACACTAGAGAAACGTCCCGAGGTGAAAAAGTTCTCACGTTGAAAATACAACAGGTAACACCACAGAGATTAGGTGACAAGATGAATAAATTGATGTAGTTCATGAATTGTAGGATTAACTCTAAGTACAATTCCGATTCAGTGATTTTGAATTCTTTCAGTGCTCTCATTGGCTTTGATGTTCCCTTTTCCGGTCAAAAGAAATTTTATAACTTCTGACCTAAAAGTAATGTTTTGTACTTGCACCTAAAACTGCATAATAAGAGAAAATATTTTAGTATGAATAATTTATAGCCGCGCAGAGAATTCAACGACAATCAGAAAGAGGCCTTACATTTTTGTAATGGAGAACCCCATAAAAATATTTTTACAAATTTTGTTCGTGAAATTTAATAATTATAGAGGAGCACTTCTGTATTCAAAATCAATTTTCAAAGTAACTGAGTATTCAAAAAGAGAGAAATGTTATAGTAAACACTATTATTATCGAGTAAAATAATATATTCTCCAGAATATTACACCGTCTTTAATGTCTGTAAATAATTACTTTATTTGAAGCATTGCAATCGCTTTGACTACTCGTTTTTAGAGCTAACTATTATTTTAATCGTAAAATTACCACTAGTACAGTTAACCCATTATATATACCCGTAATGGGACGCAAAATGTATGTATATTCCTATAATATAGTCCATGCAATCAATATATTAAGTGACGTATATAACGACTAGGACGAGTCGACAGGCTCTAATTCAGAATAGTGATGGAATAGTGAGCTGTCGCAGCGAAACGGCTGCAGTCGCAACTGTTTCAAATAACTGTTGCAAACAACAGGTTAGTTTCGTGATCGAGCTACAGCCGCAATGTTGCGCTCTGTGCTGTGCGGCGGCAACTCATAGCTGAAGCTGACTGTTTCGTCTTCTATTCCGTTCCAGTTGCACTGCACGTGTGGGTGCGATGCGGTTATAAGCTACAATATGTTGGATTTGAATCTGTTGCAGGCGGTTGCTGGTTTATTCAGCCAAAGCATCTCCGCCCAACGTTGCAGATAGAATTGAAACTGTGTAGTACCTATCTTTCACGAATCCAAATGAAATTGTTTTTTTTTAAGTGAAAGCTTTCTTATTACATATAATAGTCTCTAACTTAACTCATTTATTCACGCCGTACGGGTAAAAAGCCTTCAAAACAGCAGGTTTTTTTTGTGATTCTGTAAAAATTACTGCGGGTGAGTAATAGATTAATTTTTATAAATAGTAGAAAAACTACACACTGTTACAAGCGAATAGTTTCAGGCTAGACTTTGTGGAACTCTTTCATAATTACAGAGAGAGGAAAGTTTCAAATTGCATTTATCCACTGTTTTATTGGTACTACCGACCTAGGTTTCCAGGGGTAACTGTCATTTTCAAGGTTGCGTTTTCAAGACCTTGAAAATGACGGCTACCCGTTGAAACCTGGGTCGGTAGTACCAATAAAACAGTGTGGATAAATGCAATATGAAACTTTCCTCTTTCTGTAATTACACAGTTTTTTGACGAAATCTAGGAGTTAGAAATTTCTAATTTTTTCAATATTCTCCCTCTGGGGCGCACAGCCATAATCTATCCCGTGTAAAACAGCTTTTATTTTCAGGCAAATCGCTCGAAAAGTAGTTCGGAAAGGGGTTAATATTTTGATATCAATGGAAAGATGAGTTTTTTTTCTTTAAAATGAGGTCAAATTCATCAAATTCTAGGTGAAATGATTTTTCGCTCAAAGTGCATTCATTGCTTTGCTTTCAGGGTACAGATTCGCTCTTCCACCACGTGGTATTCCCGCCAAGAGTGCAGGGTAAGGGGGCGTTGGGGGGAGGCGGAGGGGCGGAGCAGGGCCACCGCCGCCCCATAGCGGAGGCTACGTCCTTCCACGTGGTGTCGGAGGCGACGGGCGCCGTGGCGGCTTTCTGCTTCCAGACGACGGAGGAAAGGAGCCGAGGGAAGGTGGAGCCGCCGACCAAGGAATCCACGGGGAGAGTCGAGAAAACGAGAGAGGGTTCAGGTAAGAAAATATAAAACACCCGAAATGTACACTCAATCAATGCTTGAAGTATCTAGGAAGTTACGAGCAGCGTCTTGGAATTTGTAATTAAAGCAATATGCACGCCTATGTATTATATACACCAATTCACTCGATACACATAGGTCCAAATGATCTACGACCGAAGCCCAGGTTAATTCTGGTGGGAAATAATAATTCAATTAACAATCTGGGGGGTTATTTTGCAATCTTACCTTTTTAATGACTCTTTGCGGGAAGGCGGGAGACCCGTTTCACTCTCCATACGACAGGTAAGATGGAACTGTGGATGGAGCTAATGAAATGCGGAGGCAAATGAAACGGATCATGATTCGAAAGATACGGATCAAGAGTCGAAAGAGCGGATGAATAAAATAAAAGACCTGCTGATCACCACTTGAGAGCTGAAGATGGTCACGCCGCGCCGCCAGGGTGGCGGAGTGGAGCTTCAAAAAATGGCGTAATTTTCCACATTTTATGAAGTATTCTCACTTAAGTGAGATTAAAAAATAACCCCCCTGAAAGCCAGGGCCGGCCTTTAGATTTTGAGGCCCCAGGCACAAACATAGCCTCAATCAAATAAAAAATCAAATAATAAATCTGGAAAATTTTTAACATTAAGACGAAGAATAATACAATGTGTGTTTATCTTATCTGGTTAATCTATAGAGGCCGTAGAGTTCATCTACCTTGATTTAATTATGGCTTTGGTGTGTTTATCTGTTTAGATTCTCCTTGTAAGAATAAGATATATTAACTTCAACAGCAAATATAACAAAGCCCGGTGCGAGGCCCCCGGCATTCGCTCGGTTTTCCGACCTCAGGAGAGCTGTCGTGGAAAGCTATTGGTTTCATATAATCAATATTCTAACAAGATTTTACTTTTTTGCCAGTTCATAAGAGGCATAGCACAGGAAAGATGAATACCAGTCTAAAAGGGGCGAGGGGGTCAAAGTCAAAGATGAAAAAACTGTCAGATTCGCGCACCACGCTGAATGAAGTGGAGGAACCTGAGGATACAAAGGACGCGAGTGAAGAAAAGCACTCCACCCCGACCATCTGTCCAGGATTTGCTATGAAACTGTCCATGCCATCTGGGCTGGTGATCCAGAACAAGTGGGCCACGGGTTCCCTCGGACCCTTCTACATAAAGCAGTCGCACAGTACTACAGGTAACGCTTTCCTTAATATTCACAAGACAAAGTTTTATTTCCTGGTAATAATTGAGATTACTAGTATTCCTTAATTCCGGCATCACAATAAAAAGTACTTAATATTCAGGTAGTAAAAATGTAAAAATTGAATCAGTATATTCTAATAGTTTAACCACAATCCAGCATCACTGAGATAGGTAGGTACTTTCGTCTAGCATTACTGTCAGGGATGGAGAAAATTGTGCGCAATCATCCTTGAGAGATCAGCATGTTTTTTTACTGTTGTTCAAATTAGTGTCTCAGTTATCATCAATTATTCCGTACATTTTATATCCACTCGCAAGTATTAAGCGATTGAATTTGCCTTTATAAATGAAGAACCTTTTTAAGTTGTCTGGTTGGTTCACTCCGAGATGACATGAACTACACGGCCGGTCCATTGCAATGGATTAATACCATAGATTTCAGGGTCAAATGCATTATTCTATAACAAAATCGTTACCAAATGTACAAATATTGTTCGTTTATCATCAAAAGAGATAAAAATGAATCAGTTTCGCTATGCAGAAGTGGAATCTGTGCCTGCAATTAATACCCAACGGTTACTCCAAATCAGATGAAAAAATAAATTAATTCGCTCCCAACGAATACAAGATGAAATAAGTGTTGGCTATAAGTGAAATAAGGCCATCATGCAGGCAGAAAAAGAAAAATTAAGCTCAGTGAAGAGTATTTTCACGATTAGTAACGTCTTTCGTTAACCAACACATTAATAACGTTCCTATTTTTATCTTCCAGGGAAAACGTGTGCCCGAACTGATGAAGTTTTTAGATTGTATCTCCAAAATGGAAACATCCTGAAGTTTGTTAAAAACGGTCAAGTGACTATATTTCACCCCAGCGGTAAAATATGCACCTTAAACCCTAGGTATGTACCGTAGTTCTCGAAACGCTCAATAACACTTTTGAGCAGTAGATTCTTCAAAAATCACCAAAATAAGTTGCAAACCCTGTGAACTATTCCGAAATCCCACCCCACTCCAATTTTAACAAATAAATTGGATATACATTACACAATGCTTTCTGGTTGTTCGCAAAAATATATATCCATATTTGGTTAAAATCCAGCGTCCCACAAGGAAGCCTGATGGACCCCATGTTATTTCTTATTTACATGAATTATGCCAGTTTATGAATTATCCCTTGAATTACCAGTAAAATTAGATTGCTAACTGGGAATGTGGCCAGGTAAAAGCAGCTTTGACAGTCCTTCATTTGATGTTAACCACATTTATTCAGAGTAAGTTGTAAGGGGCTTATATTTAACAAATTATGAGGATACCGGGACCAGCCACGGTATTACACTTAAGAGTAACCCGCAGGTGTACATAAGAGTCGGAGTGGTCACAGCTGAAGCCGTGATGAAAAAATCTTAGTCACATCCTATCCCTATTCGCGGATATCATTTTCTCAATAAAATTATTATTAGTCATAGCTCTAAAAAAGAAGACGAATCAAAGTTCTGATAGCGAACAACCATGCTTGCAGGGAGCACGAGTCGGAGGATAGACCCGTTGAAGGCCCCCTCTTCGTCGAACCCTCCGGGCGTCGTTTCCGGGAGGCCCCCGGAGGTGGCGCCGTCGAGGACCTGCCACCCTACTGCCTCCGGCAAGCCACTGATCTGGAGGCTAACGAGGTGAGCGACACAAGATACGATGACCCGCTCATATGCGCACACACTGGGAACCG
The DNA here is from genome assembly GCA_963573305.1 of Pyrrhosoma nymphula. NCBI lineage: Eukaryota > Metazoa > Arthropoda > Insecta > Odonata > Coenagrionidae > Pyrrhosoma > Pyrrhosoma nymphula. The sequence continues at coordinate 150,751,983 of OY754329.1, read as the reverse complement.
CGTTTTCGATGCGACACCCGGAGGTAGCGGTAGCGAAGTTCATTTGGAAACACAAGTGGCGTGTATAGTGGTAGCGAAACTTGCCGGCAATCCCCCATCGAAGAATTACTTGGATAAGGCTCGTGTGGAAAAATTCGGCTAAGGAGCAAAGGGGAGAGGACAGCACACAGTACCAACATAACTGTATTTAACTTGTGTGGGCGGGAAAGAGTCAGCAGAGCGTTTCATGACAGTGTATACGATATAAACAATGCTGGATCCAAATACGCTGTTACAGTTCGCAGGCCATCGAAGAAGCCCATCTACAAAATTGGATTAAGAGGTATAGAGAGCTATTAGGTTGAAGTGAATAATAGATCAAGCTTTTTGAAGTTGTCAGTGAAGGTGTGGGACCTTAGGGAACCCTGGTAGTCAAACGCTGAGACTACCTTACTCCTATGTGCCAAGCCAGTTCGTAGGGTATGGAATCTTCCACTAAAAAGGGCCTTTTGCCGCTCCTACCTAACTTCTACCATGTTTCGCTACCACTATATGAATGGGATTTCAAGAGATAAGGTTGAAATTTGGTACATTTCGATCAGAAATGCAGCAAAATCAGACCGCGAATCTTGATTTAAACGACGAAAAGATATTCATTTGACCCATATTTCAAATACTACTGCGACAATTTTGTAAATAGATTTTATGGAGTAGTTCTACGCCACATAAAATATTCTAACGTGGATTACTAGAAGCAAAGCTCTAGTTACTATTTCTTCTCCTGGAAGTTCTGGTGTCACCCGAAAAAACGTGCTCAATTCACCCCTTAGAACGCAACAGCAAGTTGATCTATGCTTTCAGCCAACGCCATTGCGAATCGTCTTCAGCAGCCATCCCTCAAACCCCATTTGTTGCTCATGCAAAGGAGCCTCAGAACTCTTGGCTTACTACCAACTGAATTGGCTGCAGAACTAGGCCATGATGACGATGGTCGAAAATATCGCCTAGGAAAAACTGTCAGCATGACGACAAAAAGATCTTAGTATATTCCACACTAAAAATGTTTATTGCCGACCCAGGTTTTAACTGCACAGGAATCATTATTAAGGTCAGCAATCATAATAAGAACTCAGATATTGCAATTTTCCACGAATAACGTTTTAATCGACTCGGGTTTCGATGCACTGCATCATCATCAGGTGTAACCTGATGATGATGCAGTGCATCGAAACCCGGGTCGATTAAAACTTTATCCGTGGAAAATTGCAATATCTGAGTTCTTATTATGCTCATCTTCCACAACATCACACCTGATTCCTCCCTTTTTGTGTTAGCAATCATTATCAGGACCTTGATAATGATTGCTTCGCAGTCGAAACTTGGGTCGCCAATAAACATTTTTAGGTTGGAATATACTAAGATATTTTTATTCGTCATGTCTGTGACTATGTTCCACAAAGTTACCCCTTCCACCATTAATATTACTATATCAACAATTTAGTCGACTTCCTTCCTCCCTCTGACGAAAGAGGGCCACAGCGATAACATTGAGTATTAATGTGCTCTGTACGGCTGTCAAGTGTCCTCATTTTTCCGGGTATGCCCTCAGTTTAAAATTCATGAATGTTTGAAATTATATCCCTAACATTTGAAACATCCGAACCCTCATCACTAATAATCCACGCCGTGCACGGAAGTGAGATTGATAGTAAGCCGTTACGGTAGATGGAAATCCATCGTCCTACCAACCCAAATATCTATTTAGAAACCAGCCTTGAGCATTTATTTTACATAGTCTTAGCATTAAAGCCTTGGGATAGTCGGTGCAATATAACCATAGGAGCTGGAGCTACTAAATAACCAAAACATGAAACTATCTGGAAATCCAAATACGAACATTTTCAATAAAATTTTGGCAACGTAATGTGATGTAGTACGGACATAATATTGTGGGGAACTGCGTCCTCAAAAGTCCTTTTTTCACCCACCTGTCCTCATTTCCAGATAAATAGATTTGGAAACCCTAACCGTGGAAAACTTTTTACATGGTGTATGTACTCCACTATCAACAAAAGGTGCTGTGGGATCGCGAGGACGGTACCCGTTCATTGCTGAGGGGCGACGGGTCGCTGACGGTGGCCTACCCGGACGGGACGAGCGTCTCTTCGACGCCGCGGGAGGAGGAAACGGACGGTGGAGACGACGCCTTCGTCCTCGTGAGCCTCGACTTCGTGATGGAGCACCCGCTGTACGCCAGTGTCACTCTCGAGGGCCAGGCCGCCACGCTAACCGTAGGCCACGAGGTGCGTATCAGAGAGCTAAGCGGTTCCCAACCTTTTCACGCCTCCGTACCCCTCAGTGGAACATACCCCTTTTTTTGAGTACGCATTAGTATGCGTATGAGTTGGATCCTTCGCAGTATGGGAATATGCTTCCCACACTTCCACCATAATTCAGCTTGTATCGCATACCTCTTAACCAACAACCCCGTGTCCCTATGAAGTACGCAATACGCATACCACAACCTGGGAACCGCTGTAGTAGAGATATCTGACCAACCTATTGCACCAACTACGCGGTGAGGACTAATTTCAAAAGTCATTATTCCATGAAACCTTTAAGGTGTATCATTAAATGCAGTTAGTGTTTTTGTAGATAATTAATTTCTTGCAGAGTAACTGTTAAGAATTACAACATTTTCAGTTGAAGGCGTAGGAATCATTGTTCTTTCTTTAAACAAGAAGCCTTATGCTTTAGAGCTAATGATAGCCTTATTATCATGGTAAAAATCTGGAAGAGAGTGACTTTAGAAAATCCAAGTATCTCAAAACATACAATAAACTAAATAAAAACGTTATAAGAATGTTAAAATGAACAATTATTTTTCGATCATATGAGCATAGCATAACGCAGCCTACGAGTTGCTGTCATATACTTCAATCATTCATGTTAGTGTTTGCTTGCTTATGAAACACGTGTGTGTAAATTACATAAAACATCGATGAGACTGAGAGATTTGTTTACATATGCATGCCTACCTTAAATTTTCCCCCTTTTCACGTAATCATGGCATAGTGTGTTGACTGTGGAGTATTCACTAAACAGATATTTTGACAGAAGCAGGACAACAATGTATCTGGGCATGTGGTCCCTCCCATTTATTTAGGCCCAGGAAAGTGGATCAGTAAAACTCAAATATGTAAAATTGAGAAATAGTTGATTAAAAAATTGATAATACATAAATTTGATGGAACATACATATATTCAGGTACCAACAAACCCCGAGTCTGCCGCGCGAACAATTTCCAGTTGAAATGAGTTGAATCCAGTTGGACTTTAACTTGGATCAACTCGTAATTACGAGTTCTGAACTCGTACTAACGGTTTCCAACTCGCTTGCCCCGTGAACTCAGACACCACGCAACACAATCACTGCTTCCAACTACTTGAAGTAACTAGATTGAACTCGTTTCTTCTCGTACTCGTTAAATTTGTTTCCACCTCGTCGACGAGGTAACTCGTCTCAACTGGAAGCATCTCGTTCAACCACAGCATTAGAGCTCATGGCGTATGCCAGAGTGGACTCATTGGCATTCCCCCAACCATTTCAACAACTAATTACTCCTATCTATTCAGGATATGTGCCTGAGAGTCTCACCAAATGGAACCTACGAGATGACCACTTCTGACCAAGTCAACATTGTTGTAAGACGTTCCTTTGTGAAGATGTGCAAAGGAGGTTCAGAATCGACCTTGTTCTTCCTTTTGGCTGACCAAAGTGAGTAACTCACATTTTTACCTACTTTATGGTGGATATTAAATTGAACGCAATCTAAACGTATGCTTTTTGAGAGAAAAAATTAATTCTTAGTATTAAATAAGTCCTGTTGGTAAGAAATTTCTTTTTTTGCATATACAAAAGATTGCACTCTGATCTATTACGAAGTAATTACAGTTCCCCATGATAATAGCAATATATTTTATTGTTTTTTTTTTAATTTCTCAAGATAAGAGATTAAAGATAACCAATGCTTCTGTAGAAGCCTCATACTTAAACATTTCCCCAAAAACCTACCTCGTAGCACTTTCCTCTCTTCTCTAATCACATTCAAAAATTCTCTGATCATCATCAACTTTATTCAACTACTTTTCTCTTTGCTGCATATGAAGTTTCTCCAATCTACCAAGGTGCTCATCTACTTCTCTAAAAGACATAGACGTTACAGATCTTTGAAGTAAGCACGCGAATGAGATGTCCATCATTCATGAAAATCTATTTTTACAGTTTCCTGGTTTAAACTATTTGGTGCTATAACTTAACTTCCCTTCAGAGTAATAGAAATATGACCAATGAGAAGCTACCTTTCAGAGATTAAAAAATCCTCATCCGAAAACAAAATAGAAAAAACCGTGGTAACAAACAGATTTCACAATTAATAAGAGGCAGAAGTACACCAAAGAAAACCGAAGGCAGAGAAATCATAGTTAATCTGAGATACATTTGAGAAATTTTTGCCCAACTACGTCAGGATCTCATTGTCAGCTTGAATGTAGCACCGACTGACTGGTTCCCTTGCATTCCAAATGTGTATATAAGTACACATATATTCGGCACTCGCTGGCCTCCAAGCAGACTAACTATTTCCTTAGGATTAAAATTCATAATCTCTTAATTTCTCTATCTTATCATTTCACGAAAATTGACAACACACCAGAATTTGAACGTACCATACAAATGAAAGCAATCACAAGCTCAATTTAAGTAGCATGAAGACCAAGACGTAAAAAAGGTTAAAATTATGGCCATATACACTACTTTGTTCGTACTACACTTTTAATGGCATCATCAGCAATAAATCCAAGACACGGAGAAATAAATTTGTTTTAAATTAAAATACTCTACTCTAACTATGCCCCTAAATGAATGGCTTTAAGTCATAGAAAAATTTATTTAATTAATTCCCTTTGTTTTCACCTAATTGTAAGCCACTTTTCCTTTGATTTGTAAAGAACCTGCTTATTAAATAGAAAATTTGAAAGACGGTTTAATGACTGCTTTCCCATTTTGAAAACCTCATTTCTTCATTCAGTTCAGCCTGCATGCTTCCTAATTCACTTTATATGATAAGCACTCTTCAACATTCCATTGCCTCTTGTTGCCTCCTCCATCCATCTGTTTTTAGTCGATACAATTTTGTACTAACTACACTTTTTATTTGCCCACTCAGAATGGATAACTTCCATGAAGAATTGAGATGCACTGATCACTCTGCAAAACCCTATATGATGAGCACAGCTAATCCTTTATTCAAGCTTTAAAATAGCTGTTTTCCCAACAAAACCTAATAAATAAGCAGTCTTCACCACAGATCTTTTACCAAATACCAGAAACGAACTCATTATTTCAGAATGGCATAAACAAAACACTTGCAGTTTTCCACAAATAAAATATTTAATTCCTACTTGTTTCAATGTACCTATATAATCTAGTAGTAGTAGTAGGTTTATCAGGTGCGTCGACAGCTAAGGTCATTTTGCACCGCTCGCAACCTTATTCATGTCAATAAAAATGTATAAAAATGTATAGGAAGTGGAATTCAATATTTATTATCTAAGAATTAAATTTTTTGATACCAGTAAAGGAATAAAATAAAGCGTGTTTCCCATTAAAGCATTAGATTTTAAAGTGCCACAATAGGGTTATTGCCAAGAACTTGTTCTAGCCCACCACTAATGTGATATCTTTCTCGGAGACCTCGGTACCTTTCACAAGCCGTTAATATGTGTATTACACTCAGTGGGCAGTCGCATTCATCACAGCGAGGTGGGACCTTCTCTTCGGTGAAGAGGTATGAGTGGGTCAGGGTACAGTGCCCTATTCTCAGTCGCGTGATGACAACTTCCTCCCTGCGACAGCTCCTGCCGGAAGAGGCCCACGCCTGCGTATCTGCTTTCAGGCAGCGCAATTTGTTATTCATTTGGCTCCTCCACGAGTCCTTCCACCTCTGTGCACATATATTTTTTAGGGTACACTTAAGGTCCTCTGCCGGTACCAGGAAAGAGAAGGCTTAGAGGTCATTCAGGGCTTCCTTCGCCGCTGAGTCAGCCTTCTCGTTTCCGTCTATTCCCACATGCCCAGGAACCCATGAAAAGCTTACTCTTATTCCCTTTTTATTAAGAGAAAGCAGGGCATTATGTATATCCTGAACGATAGGACTGAGTGGGGAAAAGTCAGAAACTGCTTTCAATACGCTTAAAGAGTCTGTGCAGATTATAAAAGACTTATTACAGCCATGTATGCCGTGGATAGCCATCTTTATAGCGAACAGTTCCGCTGTGTAAACACTACACAGCGGACTGAGCTTCGCTTTCACGACTCCGTGATTAGGGGAGTATACTGCGCACGCACAGGCTGAATTGGACTTGGATCCATCCGTATATATAGGGATAGTATCCGGGTGGGAATTCAGCATTTCCTTGAACATTACCTGGTATTCTGAATCGATGGTGGAGGATATTTGTAACTTGCTCAGTTCAAGGTAAATATCTGGCCGTGGTATATTCCATGGAGCTTGGTTGGAATAACCTACCGGGTATACTTCCGGAAGAGAGAAATTATTCTCTTCGATAAAATTGTTAAAAAGTACGCTTAAAGGGCGAGTGGCCCTTCTCCGTCCATTAAAATTGTCTAAAAATCTAGGGTTAAAAACAATATCGTAGTATGGATGCTTTGTCATTGATAAAAGTTTTGCCACGTAGGAGCACATCAGCATGTTCCTGCGGACATACAGAGGGGGCTCTCCGGCGTCAGCATAAATGCTCAGATCCGGACTGGTCCTGAAAGCGCCGGTGGCCAGCCGCAATCCAGCACTGTGAACCGTTGTCAAAGGCCTCAGGTACGACTCTCGTCCGGAGGAGTAGACGAAAGAGCCGTAGTCCATACGAGATCTAATGAGGGCACCGTACAGTAAAAGCATCGTGGTGCCATCTGCACCCCAGTTGGAGTTAGTTAAAACTTTTAAAATATTTAAGGCCTGGCGGCATCTTTCACTTAACAGTCGTACATGTTCCCGCCAATTAAGTCGGTAATCAAATATCATACCGAGGAACCGTATTGACTCCACATATGGAAGGATTCTTCCGCGCAAGCGCAGGGGTGGTGGAACATGATATCCCCGTTTTCGGTGAAAGTGAATGCATTTCGTCTTCTCAGCTGAGAAACGGAAGCCATTGCTGCGAGACCATTTATCCAGTTTATTTAGCGTCAGTTGTATAATTCTGGTTGCACTGACGAGTTTGGACGACCGGCAGAAAATAGCCAGGTCATCAACAAACAATGATCCCATTACCGGAGCCTTAATACAATCCACTACATCATTGATGGCGATTGCAAAGAGCGTGACACTTAAAACGGAGCCCTGGGGTACTACGTTTTCCTGGGTGTAAAACTGTGAGAGACTTTTCCCCACTCTCACTTTAAATACCCGGTCTGTTAAAAAGTTTTGAATAAAAATGGGTAAGTTACCCCTAAAACCCCAACTGTGCAGCGTCTTTAAAATTTTGTGCCGCCAGACCCTATCGTATGCCTTCTCCAGATCGAAGAAGACAGTGACGACATGTTGGCGCAAAAGAAAGGCTTCCTGGATGAAATTATCCGCTCGGACGAGATGGTCAATTGTCGATCTTCCCCGCCGAAAACCACACTGGATGTTAGATAGTAGGTTCCGCCGCTCCAACCACCAAACGAGCCGGCGATTGACCATTCTTTCCATGACCTTGCACAGGCAGCTGGTAATAGAGATGGGTCTATAGTTGTTTGCATTAGCCCTTTCCTTTCCTTGCTTTGGAATAGGGACAATTGCAGACTCCCGCCAGGATTGTGGGACAGTACCCTCCACCCCGAGTTGGTTGAGGGTGTGGAGGACTTCCGACAATGCGGCCCCGGGAAGATTCCGGATGAACGCATTGTGGACGCCATCCATTCCTGGGGAGGAGTCTCGGGAGTCCGCAATTGCGGAGGTCAGCTCCCACATAGTGAAGCATTCATTGTAGGCAGCCATAGGACGCGTACCATTAAAATTAAAATTTAGAGCAGCAGCCTCGGATCGATCTTTAATCGCTCTGAACGCTGCATCATAGTTGGCGTTACTGCAGGTTTTCGCGAGTAAACGACCAAACACTTCACATATTTCCGGCTGGGAGGTCACCATCCGGTCATCGACCTTCAATATCGAAGCGACGTGTTCATGACGAGAGCCGCAAATGCTACGCACCTTCTTCCAGACCTGTGCAAGTGGGGTTCTGTTATTTACGCCGGACACAAATTCCATCCAGGAAGCCTTCTTTGCTTCCTTCACGACTTGCCGAGCTTTGGCCCTCAAACGTCGGAAAGAGGCCAGATTTGTTGCCGTTGGATATTTGCTAAAAATGCGCAATGCTCGCTTGCGCAATCTAATTGCATTGGCGCACTCCTCGGTCCACCACGGCACGGGTGACCGACGAGCGTGACCCGAAGACCGCGGTATGCTGCAACTTGCAGCCTCAACTATGGATGATGTCAACACTTCGACGTTCCGTGCTGCGTCAATAGTGGCATCGTGTTTAAAATAAAAATGTTTTCTTAAATTCCTCCAATCCGCCTTCCGGGTGATCCAGTTTCTTGGGGTGGTGAAAGTGTTATTAAAACTGCCCTCCTTGCGAACAAGGATGGGAAAGTGATCGCTTCCACATAGGTCTGTGTGTACTGACATTCGACATTTAGTCATTAAACTGCTAGTACACAAACAAAGGTCAATGGATGAGAATTCTCCATTAAAACTGTTAAAACGAGTTTTTTCATCGGTATTTAGCAAAAACAGATTAAAATTTTCGATGAAAGTTGATAAAATCCGCCCTCTCCTGTTGCTCTGTACCCTGGAGCTTCCCCACATACGGTCATGGGCATTGAAATCGCCTAAAAGAATAAAAGGTTTTGGTAGCTGACGGACAAGATTCTCTAGGTTGCGTTCAGTGACTGGTACTCCCTCTGGGAGATAAACGTTGCACAACGTTATGGGTTCCGGGGCGTGCACGGTCACAGCTACCGGCCTCACGGGTGGCAACTACCACTCCACCTTGGGCCCGGAGGCCACTGGTGTCGTCAAATCTAAAAACGTTAAAATGTTTTAAAATATCCTTGTCCGTCGTTTTAAAATGCGTCTCTTGAAGACAAATGCAGGGCGGATTAAAATCGCGAATTAAAATATTCAGCTCCTCCTTATGCCTATAAAAACCATTACAGTTCCACTGTAATATAAAAGCCATTTATAATATAAAAAATTAGAGAATAAATAAATAAATAAATTAATTAATTTAAAAATGTAAAACGCAGTTGGAGGATCAACGCCTAATGCGATTTCTCCTCCTACCTTTGGTTCTAGCCCGGAGGATCTCTGTCTCCGAGAGACATTCGTCCTCTTCCATTGACTCCGGTAGATTGAGTCGGGCTAAACCAGATGGTCCGGGGGACTGTGAGTACCCACGCTTTGTTAGCGCGGCCCCGGCGTTGGTTTTGGTGGGGTTCTTCCTAGGAGAACCCGGGTGGTTTCCGTCTTGTTTGCCGGATTTGTGGCCTTAGCCGGCGTGGCCGATTTCAGTGGAAAGTCTTTATTCTTTTGGCTCACAATTTCTTCCGTCTGTGTCGAAATGGTGACCTTAGCAATACGAGGGGAAGCGACATGGGCGAATGATTTGGAAAAAGTAAGAGCAACTTGTGCTCTGTACTTTTTCCGAGCCTCTAAGTAGGGGATTTTGTCAATCGTCTTAATTTCCATTATTTTGCGCTCCTCGGTCATCTTTGGACAATTTCGTGAGTACACCGGATGTGCACCCTCGCAATTGACACAAAGAGGGTCACCTGTGCATTCCGCATCCTCATGCTTCTCCAGGCCGCAGCGGGGATAGGTGGCCTTGCCCTCGCACCGCGTGGCCATGTGGCCGAATCGCTGGCACTGGTAGCATCGCATGGGTGCCGGTATGAATGGCCGCACTGGCACCGATTCATAGCCGACAAATACCTTGTCGGGGAGCTGGTCACGCGCGAATGTGAGTACAACAGATGTCGTGTTTACTCTTTCTCCGTTGCGCTTTGTAGTGAGTCGACGAGCATCAGTGACCCCCTGAGAGGACATCTCCTGCTTTATCTCGTCGATCTCAACATACAGAAGGTCGTAATGACTAATCACTCCCCGACAGGTGTTCAAGGTGCGGTGCACCTCGACCTTGACGGGAATATCATGGAGCTTTTCCATCTTCAACAATTTTTCACTTTGCGCTGTTGTTGCCGTTTCGATGAGCAGTGTGCCATCACGAAGTTTCTTGACTGATTTTAGTTCCCCAGGAACGGAACCAGACAATACTCTACGAATAAGGAAGGGAGACACCTTTTTCAGGCTCTCACCTTCCTTCTGACACCTCATCATTAAATAGCGCTGATTAGCGCCGGGAACATTAACTCCCCCGCCCGTATCCGGGCGGCATCTTTTGGGAGGTGGAAGATTGGATTCCGCCATTCCAAATTATTCTTCGTCTCCCGGGCTCCCCACCCACCATGGAGCCTCACAATTGGGACGCCGCACCGCAAACCGGTGCGGTCGCCAGGGCTACCCGAGGGGATATAGCACCCTAGAGGTAGTTGTCTGTTTCGGGTTGGATCTTCGATGCACGGGCCCACCAAACCCGTACATCTCCGACCGTCCTACACAGACCCCCACCTCCCTGGCACTCGCCACCGTTGAGCTAAAGCCACGGAAGCCGATTGACCGGGAGTGGCTAGCTCCCGGCCGCCCGTTTACACAAAATCCGGGGCCAAAGAGGGGTATTGGCCCATAGTCCATACCGGGCATCCGACACCCGGCTGGGAACCACGGACCTCACCCTCCAGGATCCCCTTCTCCTCCTTACGGGTCTCCGCACACGGCAAACATGCGGGTGGATCGCAGGCCAGGTGGTATGGCCGCACACAGACAGTTGACCCACAAGACTGTCCGGGCTCAACCCTTGCTGGCTTTGGGTTTGTTTTCGGGGTTTTCTCCCCGCCCTTTTAGTCGCCTCTTACGACAAGCAGGGATACTGCGGGAGTATTCTCAATCCCCCTACCCGCAGGGGGGCCTATATAATCTTCAAGTGAAGATTTCATATTACAATTTCAAATATATTCATGAAAATATGGTCAGGTGAAAGCTTCACTTGAAGATGATGTAGTAATATCAAAACTAACCGGAATTAAATATTTTATTAGTGGAAAAATTCAAGTGTTTTGTTTTTGTTATTATGGAACGGTTCCACCACATTCGAATATGTATTTTATGTTCATAATTCAGTTTTTCCCCTTTAGGAGAAAAGAAATAATTTCAATGACGAACTTCCTAACTCCAAAAATCGAAAGATGCACAGAGATAAGCATATAATCGATGCTTACAATTAGCTTTTGAAGGATGTTTTACGCGAAGCACTTAATAGCACAGTTTGATGTACGGAAATTGCGAGAACGCAGGCAGGCACAGAATTAGAGCAGGGGCTATTTTCATGTCTTTTGCTCATGCATTTCCGTAGTCATTCTTGCAAGTCCTTGCTTTACACGACGTAATTTTCACAGCACAATGCTGTACAGTGAAGTGTCTGGTGTAAAACGGCCTTAGGTCTAGACGGCACACCTCATCCTATTTAAAAAGCCACGGCTAATTTTCGCATGACCATATTTTTGGCGAGAAAACACGGAGAGCGAGAATGGAAAATAGCCAACCACAAGAAAAAAATAGAAATGAAAACTATGACATAAAAGTACCATAAATTAGGTGTATTCACTCTGTCCATCCCAAGAACACGATCAAAACGGTTGCCAACGACTAAGGCCGCTACTTACCCTCCCTGGGATCTCCTCAGCCCATCCTTAGCACTTAATCTGCTACGTGGATTCATATCCTGTAGAGGCCGTGGAGGAATAAACTCAGAAGTTCATGGTAATTTCTTAGCAGCTCCAGGAATAACCAAGTTGATACAGATGAGGAGGCACACGACATTGGGGTGAGTTCGAACGCAAATAAAAAGTCCTTTTGAAAAGGCATTCATCGCCTTCAGTGTAACACTTGAGAGCCGTAACTTAATTTAACACCAAGTAAACTAAATTAATTTCTTCACATCTTCAAAAATTGAATGCCCATTCATCGACAGTCTTATGCGACAACATCTTATGAAATACTACAATCAGCCGGACAAGTATTAACGATTCAAGGAATATTACACACTCACAGTATCATAAAATCTTATTACTACACTTTCTCCGGTACTTCATTCCCTAAGTATCTCCAATGCATTAAAGCCATTAAACACTTCCGATTCGATTTCGCAGACTTCGATTTATTTCGATCATTTCGATAGATTGACAGCGTCATCTGTTGGACTTAAATTCAACGAGAGAATTGGCGGGAACCTTGGTTGTCCTGCTTATACAACGATCAAAAAAAGCCATCATAATGCATGAATTTGAACTAAAATCAATTGACAGCGCCTATACAATCACTGTGATTCTCAAAATAGTATCAAACTAGACAATGTTTGCCCTTTTCATTCACGGCTAAGAGCTGGCACAAACATTATCAGTGATCGGTTGATCGATCGGTTTGATTGGTCGATCGTCGAGAGATGCACACGCTATATCCGCAATAATTCCACAGCGTTGAGTCTAGGGAAAGCAAAAATTATAATACCGGAAAAAGAATGCATACGAGCGCAATCCCATTAAACCTCGTGGTAGTCACTCAGACATTCGAATAGTTGGCCACATAAAATTTGCGATTCAGAGATAAGTCGCTACCTGACACAATTGAATTTAATATTCGCGTAAATACGTGGAGGAGGAAGGCGAAGAGGAGTGAGTTCAGATAGTTACTCGTGACAAATACCCTTATAATGCGAGATCTGAAGACGCTCAAACATTCACAAGGTATCTGTTACACTTCACAACAGAGTAGTATGCTTTCACTAGCCAATACAATTAAGGGGATCACAGATTTTCCGGTGGCCGATCCATCAGTTTCACAATCTCGGTGAATGAATACTAAAATTTCAGGTTTAACTTTGTGAGAATCAATCATCACTAAATTGATAAAACTTGGCAATGGTCACACTGATTTATTCTAAGTCAATTCATTTAGTGTTGGAACTGGTCGACTTAGAATAAATCATTGAGAAAATTACAAAGTTATGTTAGTTAAGTAAATTTTGAAGCTTGAGTAAAATCACCTTCAAAATTCGAAATCTTTTATTAATTACGGACCATGGTTTTCACACTTTGACAGTTTGAAGATGGCGCAAAAAGTAGAAAGTATGGTAGAGAGTTAATTAAATAGTGTGAAATTTACAAAGTGATTTTATTTGAAATGAGTGTAGTATTAAACAGATAAAATATTTCTCCAATGGCCGTAAAAACTACGGCCATTGGAGAAATATTTTATCTGTTTAATCTATAGAGGCCGTAGAGCTCATCTACCTTGATTTGAGTGTAGTATGTAGAAAAATCGACTTTTCCCGCACGTACCATAATCTTCCTTGCAGAAAAAACTAATGGTTAATGTCCACAAAACTACCCGAAGCACGAAACGTTTCGCGAATCGCCAACGAGCACTAGTTGAAATTAATAAATAAAATTAAACAAATAAAAAATAAATTAATATTTCTGTCGCTTCCGATATTTTAAAGAAGGTACGTCCCGCGGGTTCTGAGTAAATAAAGAATTCGATGGTCTTTCATGTTGTAACCTCTTTCTGCAGGATTTCGCCTTCTAATTTTTTGAGATATTTAGAAATTTCCTCTGGAATGCAAAAATTTGTCGATATTTTCCAAATTAATTATCTCAACTTTTTTTCACCTTTGTGAATTCAATTTGTTTCGTGATCTAAATGCTTTCAACTGGAGCGAATCCCGAACTGTTCACATAGTTTTGCGTTGAGATGAACTAATTTAGCGCTGGCGGCGACAAGTGATTTTATACGCATACTTGGCGACCACTTTCTTTTGTATGATGACAATATATATTCCAAACTAACCATTTTTTTAAACTCTTTCAACCTTCGTCCTTCAACGGCACATTTCCCACTCGGATACATCTCAAATTTTCTAAGTTAAACTAAAATGTTTGGTACACATACTTTTGTTGCATCGCCGCCAGCCAGGTATCCCCCTTCCTTACCGATTCTTAAGAAATTTCACATTAAAAAATAACGCTTATTTTCAGACGAATCCATTCCTATGCACGACTTATGCCCCGTTTCCATTACGCTAATCCTGACGGAGGTTAGAGAATGCTGGGTAACCGGCCTACGTTCCAGGAGGGAAGTAGTGACCCACGTAAGGAATGACCTGCTGAGGGCCGATTGTGTTGCTTTCCATTCGAAACTTTCGTAGCGGAATCTCAGCACAGTCCACGTGTGCAATACGTTCGTCACTTGTTATTATATGCAGAAATAGCGTTCAGCCTACCGTGGTTAGAAATTCAACCACAGCTAGCACTAACTGGCGTTTCCATTGCTACCAAATTTAACTAGTGGTGGCACTAAAAGAACACAACAGTTTCATTGCTACTGTTTCGCATACGAAACAGTTTCAAAGCGAAACAGTTATGCGAAACACCCTGTTGTGGAGAACAGCTAGAAGCACACCAAACAACAGGCGATCGATCGGCGCTGTTACAACATGGCTGGTAGTTCTGTATTTTATTTATTAAGAAATATTTCACTTAAATGAAGTAACAATTTCATTTGGAATCATGAAGAATAGGTACTTCACAATTCTAATTCTGTCTGCAACATGTGTTGGCTGAATAAACCAGCAACCGCCTGCGGCAGATTCAAATCCAACAAATTGTAGTATATAACCGCAACACGTGCAGTGCAACTGGAACAGAATAGAAGACGAAACCAATGAGGTGGCTCTAATCCATCTACCTCAATGTACGAAACAGCCAGCTATCAGTTGCCGCTGCACAGCACTGAGCGCAACTGCGCGGCTGCGGCACGATCACGAAACTTACCTGTTGTTTGCAACAGTCATTTGAAACAGTTGCAGTTGCAGCCGTTCCGCTCCGGCATTATTTTATTGCACCACTAAATGTAATCAGCGTCAAGCCTAACGGTAGTAATGGAAACGAGGTAATACGGCGGCATCAACTTTTCTTGCTCATCTCCAATTGTTTTCCAGCACCGTCGAGCGCAAGAGTTGAAGGTGATGAAGAGTACCGGAGTGGCGAAGAGGGCGTCCTATGCAAGGCCGACGACGGTCTGGGGAATATCTTCACTGTAGGCGTGGACGGAAGCACCACCCTGTCGAAAGTCGAGGGAACCGTGAATGGCGCAGGGAAAGGATGGCCTAAGAATGCACGCTTCCTCTTGCTCAGGCGTAACGGCTCGGGGTCCGAGTTTGTGCCGCAGAAGGACATCTGGAGTATCCTGCGGCGATCCAAATACGACAAGGACGTTTCCGTGACACAATATTCTGCTGACAGCTGCTCTGAACAGAACTGCCCACAATCCAGTCCTTTTCTGGCCATAATGCGTCCAATCTCGAGTCAAGGTAACTCACCACGCTAAGATTGATGATGGAGAACGTGCATGATGTTTATTTCTCTAATTTTAATATTTCACATTAGAGTAGGTAAGTTTCCAACGAATTTAAATATATGAAATAAATACATGCGTCAACCTCATAAATCAATAATAGCCTTTGAAAAAGCATTAAGTTTTTTACATACACGTGATCAAAAATGTTTTCTAATTGGTTTGACATCACAGCACAAATTGCGTCTCTACTCCACAAGATTTACGATAGAAACAGTACTAATTGGGGGCAATGTCATATTTTATGGCGTCTATCGCTGTTTCTAACTAAAGTTTATATTAATATGAGATAGTCTAGTTATGCTTGTTTTTACCTTCCATAAACTGCCTCAATAAAAAAATCTTTTAATGGCACACTTGGATAAATAAGCACAACTTCACATTGAACGCGTCATGACATTGCTCGTAATATGGGTACCTACCGATTACGTTCTGTTACGTCATCCGCTGTTCTCGGCCGCATAGCGTTTTCACGTCATCAAATTCGTGTAATGCTACGAACTACGAAGTCTTCGCGGAGATTACAATTGACTTGAGGGTTTTTGGGTTCTTTTCGCGTTGGTTCATCCTTGTGGGCGACATACTCGCCGGCATTATTTTGCCGCATTAATATAATATCTACTAATAGTTAATAATGATTAATAATATTTCACCGCGTTCCTTTAATATTTTAACCAGAAATGTCTACATGTAAAAACTTATTCTGTCAATTTTCCTGTCCTCATAAGAATATAAACATTTTTTTAAATATCTTTTTTCCTTTGCAGAAAGATACATGCTGGAATCAAGTATGAAGTGCCCCATCGTTCCTAGCAAGTTGAACCGCAGAAACCTGACGAGGTCAACATACTGGCACCCCGAGGCCGAGGGTAGCAGACGAAAACCCACGCCACGCTGGTTTCAACCATTGCCCAGGGCCGACTTCGAGGAGAGTGGTTACCCGAAGGAAACGGAAAGGGCGGCACCCACTGTCACCTGCAAGCACTGTCACCCGGCGATGCACGAAGAGCGCCGGCATTGGCCCTTGGTGAGCGAGTTAATCAATCACTCGACCTCCTCTCGCGTGAGAAATTCAGGGTCTGCCTGAGCGTTCCGTTGAGGCTTCATTCTCGTCACAACATTTACGACTACAGTAGCTTCATGTCGGGAAGATGGTTACCGGTCGGCCAACGCTTGATATACGCATCCACAGCGTCTCAATGCCAGCGGCGACCTTCGAGCAGTACACATTAGAGACGCTGTCGGCGGGGAAAGTTTTCTCCAGAGCAACCCCCATAGGCGTGTGACGTTAGACACGATAAGGCTGCCGATACTGCATTGAAAACCTATGCCAAAGAAGTACCTTTATTTTAAAAATAAATCTTGGCTTATTTATGGGAGTTAGAAATTTTAAACGAATGCGGTAGATTGCAAAAAAGAATTACTGACGGAGAAGATGGACGAACATTTACGGCAAAAGATTAACTTTACCTAAAAAACAAAACGTTTTACCCAATTAACAAAGTCTAATTAATCCGCTATCATTTAACCATTAGGTATATGAAACAAAATAAGAACGGATGAAAATACCTGAAAAAACGCAGCCTCTGGGCTTCAGCGTGCAATAACCTTAATGGGCGTCTGACGCCACATGTACTGCTTTCTCTAACCCCACGAAGAATACATTGCAAGGATAGTAAACCCGTCCTCCATTTTTTACTTGCTCGAAGGTGGCGACATTCCACGCCCCGCTTGTCATGCATCCAGAATTGCAAGACCTGCAGGTGTTTGTCAGTAATTAATTGTCATCGTCACAATCTACCAATATGCGTTTCATAATAACCCCTTAGAGGGAGCCCTTCATTAACATGGTAACAAAATTTTCTGGACACACAGCTGCGCGTTATTCAGACTTTGACCTGAAGATGTCTCCTGAAGTGCGAGAGAAACTGTTCTCAATCGAGCACTGAAAGACGAAAGCCCTTACTTTTCTGAGAGAGTAGGAGCTTCCTGAGCCCCAATTGGATTTCCAAGGGAGTCGCAAAGGCCACTAGGACCTCTGGAGAGCTGAACCGGCATGTTCATTTTTTTATTCGTTCAGCTTCTTCGTATCAAATTTTTATACTTCAACCCAAAATTCTATTCATATCCGTTACTTCCCCCTAACTACACACCCGGTTTTCTTCGCCCTCACTTAACCACATATAAACTGCTTACTGCGCCGAGCCATCTCGTCATCTGGACCAAAATCAACATCCTGATCACAATTGAGGTGGCGGCAAACCTTCAGCTAGTTTGTGGCAGCTAGATTATATATTAATAATTATCAATTCCATGGAAATTAAAGTAAAAGTTTAGTCGCATAGAACTCTGCTCAACGTTGCCCTGAAGCTTTTACTTTTTTAAAAGAGACGAAATATGGAGTTGATATTGAGGACATAATTGCAAGAAAATAAGGAACTGGTTTGTTCCATCGTTTCTAAATTCGTTTGACATAGCTGACATGAGTGCCTAGAAAATTTAGAAACTCGGATTACGAGAATTAAGTATGAACAGGAGAGATTTTTGATCAATCGAGAAATGAAAATAGACATATACAGAAGAATATAGGCGAATTTGAGGAAAAAATACAGGAAAAATCAAGCTAATGGACAGTGCCAGTCGTGCAAGTCTAGTCTGTTTGAGACAAAAATGGCTTGCATACCAAATTTGGCCATGAATGGAAATTAGCAACATGGGTACATTTATAAGAAATGTGGTTACTTCTTCTGTAGTAGTAATACTAGTAGTAAATGATGAATATAATAGTTAATGTTACTATATTTTGCTATCGTCGTGTATTCTACTAGCTGATTGGTAGGTTCTTGGATGGCGCTTTCGCTAACTTCCCCTTTTTTGGGACATCTTTCCACTTTTCTTCATGTTACATACACGCCATCAGGTCTCGCATAAGTTCTTCATATCGTCTATCTCTCCTTAAGGCCCTTTTACACGAGGCACTTTATTACACAATTTGAAGTACCATCTGTTTACGCAGTGCGAGAATTCAAGCTGAGATATAGAGCAAGGACCATTTTCCAATATCTCTTTTATGCATTTGCGCATGCATTCTAGCTTTACACGACGAAATTTTCAATGTACATCAATGCGTACATCAGATTGTGCAATAAAGTGCCTCGTGTAAAACGGCCTTTATGTCGTCCAAAATATTATCCTCTTTTGTTCTCTTCAACGCTTGCCAAGAATTCTCCCCTCAACCACCCTCTTCCTCATTCCCTCACTCGTAAAGTTATTCATGCCTGCCGTAAATACGGCGATGAGATACGTGGAAATTACCACGAGAAAAAATCGGCCTGGACCAAAACCAATCTGGTCCAAAGGTCTGTAGTTCGATTGGCGGTCCAGGCCGATCTACAAATAATGGCAAAAAGGTAAATTCTTTAATTCCTCCCCATATTATTTAGAATCACTGAGGGTATGGTATCTATTCCTATCGCCACATTCCTTTTCATGTCCCGTAGTGCTATTTCGACTTCACTATCAAGGATACCAGATGCGATACTATCCCTGTCTATGTCACTTTCCCTCTCTATATCAGTCTTAATGAGTCGGCGATCTTCCGGGGTTTACACCAGGTAGTTAGGTCCATGGCGGCCAACATTTCGACGCTCGAGTCGAGCATCGTCCTCAGGGCGGGGCAGAGTGCCTTGACTAGAGGTGGAAGTCAATATATACCCCACGGGCAGGTCAGGTCCGAAATGTTGGCGGGAATATTAGGCATCATCCAGTGGTCTTGACTCTCCCATTATCTTGAGGATTTCCAAGTATGACTCAGGTTGTAACCGGAGTCACGGTTGAAGTTTCGTTTTTCTCCCCGGATCTCGACGGCCTCCTTAATGAGACGGTCCCAGTAGCCAGAAGAGCGGGCTACTACTTTGGTCTTTTCAAAGTGGATGGAATGGTCCATTGTGATTTTTCAGGTTGCCCCAGTTGAAGGTGACGTTGGTGTTCCTTAATCTCTCGTCTCCACCGTCCGGCTTGTTTCACCTACGTACACCTCCCCGCATTCACACGGAACGCGGTATACCCCTGGGGTCCTCAGGCCAATAGGGTCCTTCGCTCTGACTATTGGCTCCCTCAGTTAGGGCGGCGGTCTGTGAATGGTGTCATTGTCATATCTGGCTGTCTTAATGAGCCTTATTTTATTACCGTAAATCTCTCCAGCATATTTTTTCCACATCTCCTGGATCTCTTTTGTTTTACTATTAGCTTTCCCTCTTTTGGTTCTACGATCACCTTTCCTATCTTGTCTATCGTTGTTTTACCCTTCTCCTACGACAGCCGGCCAGTTCCTTAAGTTTTCCATAAAATGCGTTCGCTCCTCCTTATTTTTTTAAATTCTCCATGGAATCGATCAGTGATCCTCGTAAATCATTCCTCGCTTTATTTGTACCCCTTCTAAGCCTGTTGTTAAGTTATAGGCGAATTCTTTTGCATGACTCTGTTTACGCTCTTCCATTTCCTTTGATCTTACATCTCCCGTATCATCTACCTCGCGACCCACGATTTATAATTTTAGAAGTACTTAACACACCTACAGTTGTTTTTGCTGCTTCCATAGATCTTCTCTTCAGACTTCCCCATTCATCCTCTCTTATAAAAGTGGCCCTACCAGAATAATTTATTATTGTTCCCGCCAGTTCAGCTTAAGGGGTCATCGAAGTGCGGAAGCCCTTCCACCACGAAATATTGTAGTCCCTGAGAAGGCTAACCTATTCTCTAATTTTGACATGCTAACAGCATGATATTTTAGAAATAAAGCATTTAATTACTCTTCACAGCCGGAGGCTTTGAGCCTGATGGTGGTGAGGCAATTGGGATCTCTGGGAAGACCAGGAGGTACTACACCGATCGCTGAAAAGTTAATGTCGTCCTGCAGCCGATACAAAGATTTGTCAAAGGAGGAAGAAATCCCTGAGTGCGCTTCCAGAGAAGAAACGATCAAACCCACTTTTAGTGAAAGCACAGGCATTGGCTCTGAGGTAAGTTGAAAGAGGCTATATTAGCTTCGTTATCGGAACCTGTATCAGTTGCTGGATAAATATGCGAGCTTAAAACACTATTCCTGATCTGTATCTAATCATAATATAATCTATCACGGTCGAATCTATATCACCGCTCCTTCCAAGCATACCCACAACTAGGATGATGTTTGAACCACGTATATGTGATCACTAGGTTATTCCTCCTGCAAAACTCCACAGCTTTCTCGCATCGGTCATTTCTCTCTTCTTGCCCATAGTTCCTTATCTTCTGTACACCTCTTCCTTCCCTCACCACCACATTCCAATACCCCATAGCTACCAAGCGCTTATTCTCCCAAGTTTGCTACATCTCACTTCCTCCAACTGATAATATACTCTCTACACACGTGACTCTCTTTGAGTAAAGGCATACGCACCTTACTTATCACTGAATTCGATGGATCTGCATTCAACTCAATGAGTACTATCACATCACTCACCTGCTCTGCATTGATTACTCTTCTACCTAGATTTCTGTGCATTACGTAAGTTCCATACGCTGATTTTCATTCATTTCTTTATACATAACTGTAAACATCGCTCCAGTAGTTCCGGATATCTGTCCACTTTACATCATACAGGCTCTTTATGCCACCTCCCACCTTCTCCTTTTATTGTTTTACATTTACTTAGAACTTTGCAAATTCCGAACAATCAATCCACTTCTTTATTTTATTTTCTTCTGCTGCATTTGTCTAAACAGCCGTGCAAGGATTTTGCTCGATGACGACTACAGCGGTTTTGCTCTAACCGCTGCCGGGCACGACACCCGGCCCAGAGAGCAGAGTCCAGTGATTGCCATGATTAACTTCCTCTTATTAACTTTCTATGATTCCAAGGGTCATGAAATTGAAGTGCGCCCTACCTCAATAATGTTTTTTACGTGAAACTATCACGTTAGAGGCCGCCCCACTTGGGTCAGACGCCTTTTCCTGCTGCCTCACCAAGGTATAGACGCTTTGCGGACTACCATTCGTCTGTTTCTAAACCTGCATCCTCTCTCATATAGGTGGCCCTACCAGGATAATTTGTAATTGCTCCCGCCAGTTCAGTTTAAGGGGTCATCGGAGTGCGAAAGCCCTTCCACCACGACAAGTAGTAGTCCCTGATCAGGGTATACTACTCTGTAGTTTTGGCATGCTCACAGCATGGTATTTTAGGAATAAGATATTTAATTACTCTTCACAGACAGATTCTTTGAGCCTGATGGTGGTGAGGCAAGTGGGATCTCTGGGAAGACAAGGAGATAGTACTCCTATAGCTGAAAAGTTAATGTTGTCCTGCAGCCGATACAATGATTTGTCAATGGAGGAAGAAATACCTGAGCGCGCATCCGGAAAAGAAACCATTAAACCCACAGTTAGCGAAGGCACAGACATTGACTTTGAGGTAAGTTGAAAGAGGATATTACCTTCGTTATAAGAGTATCCACTGCTTATAATGCCAAGCGAATCTATCATCTAATGCGATACTCTCTAACGCTAGCCAAGTGAAGACAAATTATCAGTCACATCGTGGTTCTACCCCATCGACAAAAACACGTGGAGCAGTGGAGCACGCGAGGCGTACTTCTCAGGGCTAATGGAAAAGGTAAGCGAAATAATAAGTACCTTGTCCACAGCTAACAAAAATTGAATGCAAAATTGTGTAATTTCACCACGAGTTGTATCTTCAAGACGCAGGTACGTGAAAATGCACAAGGCGTTCATCCGTGCCATTTTGCGGAGAATTGATGTTTTTCAAATAGAATAGATGCCTTATTCAGGATAAATTTTCCATTCTCGACATTAAAGATATCTATACGTCACAGCATTACGAAACTCCCGATTTTTTCCATTAAAAGCGGAACATTTGTTTCACATATATTCTAAAGCTATCTTATGGTGACTTGGAGCCTGCCAAAGGTTTTCCGTGAAATATTTTCTCACTTAGAGTCAAAATATACAGAAAAAAACCAAAAGAAAATGACAGTAATAATTTATCACTCAATTGGCTTTAGTTTATCAGTCAACTTAACTGCGAAAGGATTTACTCTTGAAACAAAATATTCCAACGGTTATTGAATGCTGATACACATCTGCTATTATCGGAACAAAGAGACCTTTGAAGTCTCTTTTCGCGCAGGAGGAACATAAAAATCATGAAATTCCTCAGAAGTAGCAATATTCAAAGTCTCCCCATTGAAATTAATACTAATATACCTATTTTATTTATATCTTAAATAGGTCGATTCCACCCCAATACCGGAAGAAGAAAAAGGAAATCATGTAATTCTCACCTAGAGCACTGCTGATACTTTCTTCGCGAATAAATGTATGATTTGTCAAAATGTAATGAACCGTTCACTACGCTTTGCATTCACGTTTTCGCTGTGCAGCCCTCCTCGGGAACCGGATTGGAGTGGTAGTTAGAGTAATAGATTCTCTCCCGAGAGCCGGGATTAAAATGCCAGAAGTGACGAAGATTTTGACGTGAATGCGTCTTTAAAATCAAACTGACACATGAGGTACCAGGTTGGCAACGGCGATGTAACGTTTGGAGGGTAAGCCATTCGAAAACTTCAACGTTATGACAAATAACACAACTGGCGCCTTGCATATGCGAAGCGCGGGTGGAGCCCGCGGCTGAAGCTTATAGTTTTACCGCCGCGTCTGCTGGCCATATCTGATAAAATTTCCGCGCAATATATCTCGCTAACCCGATAAATGAGTGTTTTAATTTAGGTGCCAATCGAAATATCTCGTATATATCAGTAGATATAAGTCATAAAATGACTTTATACATTCCTGGCTGTAAATTAAAAGTATTGCTGTCATAGTTGACTGCCACGTATCTACTGTACATTTCATTATCATTTATACGTTAAACCAAGTGTTATAGTGATTCTTGGATCACTGATGTGCAGGGCACAAGCTATATCATCCGTAGTTTTACCAAGCGCGACCATTGCAGTCGGCCTACAAGATGTTGGGAGGGTCGCTAATATGAATTAATCACAACCGCAGCATCGTCCCGGATATAAATGGATCATGAAGTACTACTCTTATAAGTGAATTTGAATCATGTCGTAAAGTTTAATTCAAATTGCGTTATATAATCACTTAATGATAGCAGAAATCATGTGATAAGTTCGAAAGTAAGTTACCAGTGGCGAAGCACAGACGAAATACGAAAACGCTGATTATAACTCTGTGGTAAGATGGTTAAATGTGATGTCATATTTTGCAAATTTTACCGGAGGGCAATTTTTAAGTTTAGTAGGCTCTGAAAAACTATAATGTCAAAGTTTAGGTCTTACCTTTTCGTAATAGATGTAAAAAACGGTTATTATCATATTCTTTTAACTTTCCAAAACCAACGGTACTAGCACTACGAATCCAACGGTATGCATAACTCACTTTCGCAAAAAAAACCGGATATATCATATTCAGACATCATACCACAGAATTAAGTTAGCAGTGATAGTACTTGCGTATTTGTCAACAGAGCTGGAAATTTCGCCGATCTCATTACGGAAATGTCGGAAAAAATAATTTATATTTACGTTAACTTGCATTATAAAAATAAACAGTCGAATAAACCTGCATACCAGTATGTTTTCATCGGAACTTTCTGGAATGTAAAAGCGCCGAAAATACTCGTCGGTAAAATAATGGTTATTTTTTAGGTACCGTTCATGCCTTGCCCCTGGTCGAGAAAACAAGTTTAAGTTATGCAACCATTTCAACGAATGGTCATGTAAGGGTTGCATTATGACAAGGATACAATGAAATGAAACTACAGAAGTCTCTCTCTAATTCGGACAAGCCTCCGGCGTGTAGCCGTAACCTCCAAGATAAACTGGCCTGAACACCCCAATTACGATCGTCATCTGTTTGTAAAAATTAGGCTTACAATTTTCAATTCCCTTACGGAGCTAATGTAAAGCATTTGAATAGATGGTAATTATGGTACATATGTACGTAATATGTGGTTAGTGCCGTTAAATTTTCTTTGAATAAGAAAGAATCGTCACTGATAGCTCCATAAATTTTTAAACCGCTGGAATGCGCTGTTATAACAGAATAATGACACGAAATCTGAGAGCGCCTATTCCAGGAGGAAATAATTTTTTTTGTCGACTTATCTGAATGACATTCCTCGCAAATAAATGGCACCTTGCGTATCATGAAAGCGGCAACCGGTTGTGTTGCGGAGGAAATCGCTTCCACAGGTATGTAACTTATTAATAAATAGGTAGCGATTGACTAGTTCTGTTTTCAACCAAGGACTTTACTTCCTCTTAAACTCGTATTTCACCGGACAATGTGAGCCTTTATCATCTCTTGAATTAGTTATGCGTCAAACTGTCTTTTTATTACAATCAATCTGGTAATAGGACGTTTTTATCGACCAAGAAAGTGGTGGACAAACGATCACTAATTTATATAAAAAATCTCCATTAATTGCCTAAAATGATTCGCTAAAATAGTGCCAAGGCTTTCTCAAATTCATATATATTGTCCATTGAAGTAAAGTGGGCGTTAAAACGCGGCATACGGCAAGAAAAATTGCTGACTTTTTTAAACCTGGCCATTAGAAGATTCACGGCCATCTTCATACGGTGGTTTAATGTGAGATCGCGAGATGGAATTACTATCATCATTCAAAATTATTTCCTGAAGCAACATTTTAGGTTAATATGATTTGACTTCGCACCAAAATTGAAAACCTAGAAATATATTTTCCCATTTATGTTTTTTTACGGTAAAAGTCGGAAATCGCGGGAGGGACGCGATACATTATACGAGAACTAAAGTCGCGCGGGATATCACCGGGAGTACTTATTCGAACAGTGAACACCGAGAGAATAAGATCGCAAGGCGACACTTGTATTATTAAGTAAAAAAGTTGCTCACGGACGAAAATCTAACTTTCCCTCAATGAAATTGAGCCACATGAACCAGCAGTTGTTTTCAGGAAATAAATAAATAAATAAATAAATATATATATATATATATATATTTGTTTTATTTAACCATTGCATTACATGTTTTTTTCCATTCCTTTTCATCAAATTAGCAAAGGATTGCATTGATCAGCATCAAATTTTTTCAATGCACTTTCATAATAATTTGGCGAAATTATTCAGTGTCATTGCCCACTTGACTTGAGTTTCAGAACGAGGGTAACTGATTGGAGTGGCCTGAAATAGATTCGCTGCCGCCACGTGGAGGGTTCGCTTTGGCTTGTGCGCTCCGATATCACACTATTATTCTTCCCACACAAATTTTCTGGGCGTAAAATGGCACGGTTACTGCGTTGATGTGTCATTTACACAATAATCGAGTCAGACACATCACTTCCAAATGTAATGGCAATTATTAATTTTTCCATATAAATTTAAATTTAACGCTAACAATACTATGGGAAATTGAATAATTTTGTATTAACGATAGCTGCGTACATGGTACTACTAGTACCATGGCTACGTAAATGTTTTCATTGTTTTGATAGGGTTATTGGACACACGGTATTTTGAAGAGCAAAGTAAGAGTACAGTTGGACAAAATCTACAATAATCACTATTGTAAATTTTGCTATCATCATTGTCAATTTTTTCCAACTATACTTATGCACTTCAAAATACCACGTGGCCAATAACTGTATGGTTTATCCTATGAGGTACTTACAAAAATTACCAGATACAATTTTATCTTTAAGAAGAAATTTTACAATATACTGTTCGTGTTCGTTCGTTTGACAGATATTTGTCTTTACCATTCGGTAATGCCACGTAATATATTTGGTTAATGTATGATAGTCATGTTAAATCCACTATTTTTACTCGGAATGGTCACATGCATGATGAAAATTAATTAAAAATCGTTAGCAGCATAAAATTCACTAAAAAAAACTCCATAAATCATCCTTCTGAGAAATGCCAGGATAATCTGGGCCCCTCGACCCCTGTAGTCCAGATTGGCGAGGGTAAACCGCACATATACATACACGCATCATTCTCTGGATCTCAAAAACGTTTAAGTTCTCTTCCCCTATTCACGGTACATTCAACATTATTAACTAGAATGGATAGGACTCCTAGAAAAGGCTAGTGACTGCTGCAGTTTGCATTTCCCAAATTGAAGTTTTTTTTGTTTCTTAACTTGTGATCAAATTATGCAATAGAAAGGTTGATAAAAATAAGGATACTATACTATACACACTGCAATAGATAGTATAATAATAGTATTATAGATATAATAGTAGATGCATGATTAACGTCTTAGGGAAAGGAAACTACATTAATCTAAACAGTCAAGGGTTGTAGCATTTTCTGCTTATTTACATATAATGCAAAGTGCTGGTATATATTTTCACAATGAAATGAAAGCTTAAACATACATTGGATCATTAACTACTTCCTAACATATACTCATTCAAGTGATATTTTGAAATGGCAATGGTTATAATCATAAAGAAGGAATTGGAATTACAGCATAATCGATAAATTCCACTCAGGATGATCTCTTCATTCATCCAACTCCCCACCTTTCACTTAGACAATCTGTCAGTAAAGATATTTGGATTTCATAAAAATAGCATTATTATTTCAACTGTGAATGAAGCTTCATTATGAATGAGATTGGACAATCATTCAAAGGAGGAATGAAAATAGCACAATTACATCATTTTATGAATGTTATAATTGTGATTGTGAGATTAACCATGCATCCAACATTTCCTCTGCATTAGCCAATCCTGATCGGTACCCGCTTTTTTCTTTCCAAAGCTCAGAAAATAAGGGGGGAAACTAGATTTTTTTACCTTAATAATGTGGGATCTTAACTAATTCTTTCAATTACTGCTCATAACCACTAAGGGGAAATCGCCTCAAAATCTAACTTTTGGACTAACTTTGAACACTTACAGCTATCTAAGTTTTTTGAACACTTGAATGGAATTTTGGAAAATTAGTATACATGTATAAAGGAGTCATTGCAGTGTGTAGCGTTTGAACCGTACTGCAGTATTTGTTTTTAATTTGTTTAATTTAGAATAGTTAAAGTTTGAATGTTTTAATTTATTTTAGTTTACAAATGTTTAATTGTTAAAATGTTTGGTTGCGAAGGTTTTGTTTTGAAGAGGGGAGATGGGTTGTTAAGGGAGAGGGAGACAGCAGGACTGGAAGCTGCTCTGATGAATTTAAGAATAAAGAAAGCAGAAGCGTGTTGAATAGGTGTTAATCATTTATGAACGTCGTCTGACGCTACAAGTGGCATTAAGAAACCTAAAGAATGTTTTTTTTATTTTTGCAGCAATAAACCTTTAAAAAATTGCCTTTTTGTAAAAATAATTTTTAACTTATAGTTTGATATATAACCACATTTTGTTTAATCAAGATTTCTTTTCACGCTAAATATTTACAACTCATTTCTTAATTGCATAATGTATTTCAAATTTTATTCTGAACATTTTCTATAT
Source organism: Pyrrhosoma nymphula (assembly GCA_963573305.1). NCBI lineage: Eukaryota > Metazoa > Arthropoda > Insecta > Odonata > Coenagrionidae > Pyrrhosoma > Pyrrhosoma nymphula. The sequence continues at coordinate 150,723,827 of OY754329.1, read as the reverse complement.
GACTAAATCATGTTTATATAACAATCAATCGTTTACTGTTTTTTTCTCAACAAAATCGTAGGGAAAAATCAGCATACATTCTGTGAAACAAATTTTAGGCAATATTAAGGAAAGGAGTAATTTAATAGCATAAGAATAATGTATCTCCATGTACTTTCGAATTTTATCTCAAAATACACTTCACCCACGATAAATACATTGGATCCACAGTTCCCAAAGTTCTAGCTGATTTTTTATCTAAGCCCAGCGCTGCAGTCGCGTATGAGAGTTGTGTATCTGCTATAACTATCCCTTGCCTTACCCATCTCCTTCCAAGGAGCTGTCAAACGGTAAGGAAGGCTGGGCCCTAAGAGTAAGGATGGGTCCTTTACTCTCAGACCCCAGCGGGCTGTTTGGGAAAATCCCGAAAAGAAACGCAATGGAAAGGGGTGGGTAGTTAGTTCACTCACTCCCCCTGCATTGGTGTTTTAACCGTAGAAATAAGCCCTTTGAGGCCCAAGCTGACCCTCTCTGCTGGGTGTTTTTGAAAAGAAATGATACAATGGAAGGGTTGGGTTGTTCGCTCACCCACGTCTCCAGTCTCAGTGTTTTATCCAGAGCAATAAGTCCGCCAACCCTTTCCGGGAAGGAATTCCCCGAATATGTCCTACATTTGGTTTTGTGCTGAGTTTGACAATTTATGCCAATATCACCTCAATCTAACCCTTGCTTCAAGTGGTGCTTGTCGCATGCCAGTATCACCATGCGAAAGTACGCGTGCAATGCTAGAAGGAAGAATAAGAGGTCAAAAGCAAATGCTGAATCTTGGGCCAAAAGAAAGGATAAACAAAAAGGCAGTGATTTGGTGGAAATGCCAACATACACCGATGGAGATGACTTGTAGTCGACAATTGATGCAGAAGCAGGAATTCAAAATTCTTCCACGTTATCTTAAGCACATAATGAAATGTAAAAATACTCAAAATATAAAAAAAATCAATAAGAATATTTATCTTTTAGCCTAACTTGATGAACGGTATTGTAACTACTATCCTTTAGCTAATGCCTATCCAAACTATAGCAAGAGAAATACCAATTGCAATGCAAAACCATAAATGACGACATGTCAACTTCCTCCAAGCACATGTGGTGGACGGAAGGACCTTTCCCTTATCCCACCTTTTCTAAGCCTAATAATGCTTTGGCAAGGTTTTTCCGCCTCCTTTGACTGCTGAAAGTGATAAAATACGAGGTGGGTATCACCCAAGTGGGAAAGAAAATGGTCATTTTCTCCCCTTCACCAGTCCCTTCTAGGAGAAGGGCAGCAAGATGCGCCACTAAAAATTGGAGTGAGAGAGTATCCAAACCCAGTCAACACTAGTGTGTCTTCAGGGGAAGATACTTACTACTCGGGAGGCAATAGGCCTTTAATACATATACATATCTAATTATAATTATTATGTAGACTATTTTTAACTCTAAATTATCCTTGACAGCTGTTGGAATGTTTAGTGTCAGGAAAGATATTGAAATTGTCACCACATAAAGGTAGGCAATCACTGATTTGTAGGCTTTTGATATAGGTAGGTTCTTTGTCAGTCCCCAGATGTTTCCCCAATATTGAGCCATCTGCATCCTTTTCCTCCCAGAATAGTTATTATTAGGCCCTACATTGCCTCCCTCTCAAGCTTTTCATGTATGTATATCTTGTCTTCCTCATACCATCCAAAATCTAAATCCTGCAGCTCAATCTCCTACACTCACCAAACAGTTGACCCTCCCATCACTACCTTCATAAGCCTCCTACCATAATCACAACCTTCATACATCTAACAGCATCCTTCATCAACCTTTCACGCCCACCACCAACTTCCTCCCTCCCCACCATATTTAGTGATAATTCATTCACCTTCCTCTTCACCCAGCTTGCTTTCTCCAATTTTACTCCTTAAAAGCCTCCTACCTACGTATGTACATCATTTTTCGTCACAGACTTAAGCTTCAGAATCATAAAGACCACACCCCATATTTATGCAAATTTTCTTCGTGCTTTTGCGAGTCTAGTCCCTAGGCTGGGAAAATTCTACTTTCGCCTCAGATGTTTCTACTTCAGTTCTATGTACTACATACTTAATTCAATTTCATACACAATACTATCCTGACATGTAAGTTACTTTACTGTTCTTATTTATGACCTCCAACTTGAATTTGACATGGCTATCCTATCTCTTCAGAATCTTATTTGTACATACTTGGTTTTGCTGAGTACACCTTGCCACAGACCCTTTTGAGGTTTAATGAGATAGTACAAGATGCCTAATTACAACATTCCTTCATGCTTCCACCATGCCTCCTTCACCATTTATTTGCTTTCAAGATAAACCATTCCTGAAATAATAAGAAACCCAGCATAAGAATGAGCATTATCAAAATTGAGTGGGCCACGTAACCTGAACACAAACAAAATGAAATGGACAATAATTAGGCATGGCAAAAATATAAAATATCTCTGAAATCAAAGGAGAATACAATGAAAGCATTCTACTAACACTCAATGGTACCTAAGTTATCTTTCAATTTCCCACTTGTACTGACTCTGAGGAAATGTGGGATTGTCAACCTCAATTTTAGGGTTCCTTATATTGAACTTTAAGCGGCATGCAGTATTATCCTCCCTTAGGACATGTTCAATCAGCTAATTCAATCAATACTCCCTCTCTATCAATCAATAAAGGGTAATAAATACAATCAAGTGAATTAATGACCTCGCACTGTGTCTTATTGATCAGTTCAAGAAGTTGGATGGCAAAGCACAAAGCTCATTGAAATCATATTAAATTCAACCAGTCATTTTTTTTCAAAAGTGTTAAAATTTACTTCATCTAGCTATCCATCATACTTGAGCTACAACATGAATAAATACACTTATGGGGATAACAATTTAAGTTTACTATAATAAGCATTATGAACACAATTACAAAAGATAAGAATGCAATTCTGAATACAAAAACCAGCTGATTAAATACATTAACAATGAAGTCACTACACCACCATTACATCACTGTAAAATATATTCAGAGTAACTGTATTAGACTAGGTATTTTTGCACCACAACATTCTTCTCCCAAGAATGACAATGTTTACGTAAAAGGGGTTTTTTTCCTTCTGCGGCAGCAAAGCAGTATCAAACTTCACTTGACGTAAATAGGTACTTCAACAAAATACAAAACAGCACACACATAAAGCAAGGTTATCATTATTACTGATGGAGCCATACAATATTATTATTATTGGATATGTAGCGCCTCTCACTTGAAGCTGCGGCTTGCTCACTCTTGTTGGGAAGCACATCCCTCTTGCTGATAGTAGCCACCAAACAATCACCCCATTACACCTTCACTCCCCTCTTAAGATGGTACATGCACATCATTCCTTGGTGCATTACAACCACCTGGCTCGACACTGACTCACTTCATCCAGCATACTTGTTAATACATCAAATGCTTTGCACTTCCCCGACAAGAAACTCCAGTGAGCACAAGAATTTTTGGAGATGGCGAGAAGAGAATTCTTCAATGTTCGATTTAACTTTATTAAAGTCAGCGTTGGAGACTAGAAAACACATTTATGCCAAAAATGCCTGGCTATTGGCAATGTTTCCTTAAAGTACTTTTTTTATAAATATCATAAAAATCTCTCACAAAAGCAACATGATCGTCATCATATCAATATACAAATGCAATATACAACAAGTTTGAGGGTGCCATAACTCATTGCAACCACACAACTATACAAGTAAATATACAAAGGTGCCCATTTGAAATGAAAGCAACACAAATGTCAGACACAGCTCCAGGGTGTGGATGGTTTGTATCAACACAGCCAAATTATTCTTCCATACCTAGGCACACTTCATTCAATATCATTACACTTTATCACCATTGTTTTACAAATACTAATTTATTTCCTCAGTTAATCTTCCCTCCTTCCAGCTTAAATGTAAAAAGGAAATCATGGTAACTTTGAAAAAAACACTTTCCAGGCTCAACCACTTCAAAGCAGCATTACAAGAATTAATAGTCTGTTGTTTGTGCTTCAATATTCCACTTTTTAGTGATTAAACGTTCACTGATTTTTAATCTATGATCCATGCTATTGGTCAAGTCTGTTACATGACTCATTACTGATCACCTGCTACACACCACAATAATATTAAAAGACTTAAACCAAGAATTTTACTATTAGCACCACATGAAAACATAAAAAAATTGACAAGACAATGACTACATACTGGAGTTGAGGATTTTTCACTGGACTGTAAGGTATGCATTTTCATCATAAACCTTGATTTTTAACCTGTGCCATTAATTAATACATAAAGCTGTCTCATTGTTGTCTTTTTCACCAAGTTGCGCATGAAGAAATGTTTTGATGAAAAATCAACAATTTTGGAAGATTGAAGGTTAGCATAAATACACTTCATAGTTAACATAAAAATTATCACAAAGAGCAAATGATACGCAAATCTGTGCTCCATCAGAGAAGTTTGCAATGGAGTTATCACGAGGATGCATCTTCCATGCTGCCTCGCACTTGCTCAACCACAGCTTGCTTAAATTAAGTTCATCAAAGATACACATTTCTCAATGATACCATAAAATCCAATTTCAAAAATATAATCTTTTCGAAAAATATGACTTCCCTACAGGTCATTTCCATTCATTTTATATCTCCCAAATCAAAACATATGAATAATTATCAGCATACCACAAAGCATAATTCAGCAGATATGCTGGTAGCAATGATATGCATTTCTTAAACTGTATCATTGAGAAATCAAACTAGACACATCATAAATGATCCAACTATAATTGAAATAAAATTAAGTGATACTCTGAAAAATGTTGAATATCCTACAAAGGATCACGACCCAATTTTTCAAAATACTAATCAATGGAAGTTTTCCACTCAAGTCCAGTCAAAATTTTCCATTCTGTTCTTACACTAATAATTACTTGAAAATTGGAATTTGTCTTCCGCTCACTCACCGAGACCTCTTAGCATGCGGAATAGAGAATTGTGTCATTCAAAGCCTGCCACAAAAAAACATGAAGCAACAATCACAAAGTAATAAAACTCAATGCTCCATGTTTTATGGTTGAATGGAAAATTTTTCCTAGCAATGAATCTGCATTTACTTGCACTCTGATTATGCCTAGGAGAACAGATACATAATGCAACAAAGATTGTTCTCTTCCTTCATGAAACTAATCCTTTCTCCACCCCATTCTCATGACTGCTCCCGAGTGCAGAGGCAATAGCAATGCAATAGAAATACACTGCTGCCATAAGCTACCACATTTCAAACATTCAAACTATGGGAGGAGTGCCAATACATTATGGAGCTCAAAAGAAAACAGATACACAACTATGGAGGTTAGGTGCTGTGAATGTGTAGCATTCCAAACATTCATTTGTACTTTATTTGGATCTCCAAATGCAAAACCATGAAATTGATTCCCAACATTAATTTCACTGTGTCAAGCAAATAAGGCCATAGGAGCCATTTGATGGCTGCAGATCAAAGAAAATTGTGCACTAGAGCAATCGCATGCCAATCTGGTCAGAAAATGCTGGAGATGTGATATCTGCACATTTACCCAGCATCAGCCACCTTTCAAAAACTTTCAAGAGTTGATATTCCACCATTTACTAGTTTATAAGCATAGGTGAAGGTAAGCTCAATGTTCATTATGGTTCGTTGTGAGACCATAAATTTACTAGGGTCATCATAATTTTCTAAAAGGGGAATTATTTGTCTGTTGGTGACAGATTATGTCAGAGTGTAGCCATTCCAACACTAAAAGCTGCACTGGAAAAGGCTACACAGATTGACTCAAAGGCATTAAGGTCATACCATATGATCAACACAGGCAGGTGAATAGTATTTTATTGCTGTGAAATTTTGATGCAATGATTTAATATAACCCCTACAGAACTTAGCTACTCAAACAAGATGGATGAAGCAGTGGCATAAAAGGTGGAGGGAGTATAGTTGCCAGTCCTGAGGAAATTCTAACCCATAGGGACCCACCCAGTCTCAACCCTTGGCTGACGTCACCACAGGGAATGAATTTTTCCACCTATTATACAAAATCCATTCCCTCAGTGTCAAAACATGAGTTTTATCCCCAAGACAAAATAAAGATGGAAACATGAGATCAACATCCTCATTTAATTAGGTTGGGGAATGCAAATCCTTCCCACAAATACAAGGAAGAAAAGCAAACAGTTCAAGGGATAAGGGGACAGCAACCATATTGAACATGGGGCACCACCAAAGAGAGCTTCAGATGCAAATTACAGCATAGGCATTTTTGCCCTCTACTCAGAGCCAAGTTACATCCCCGCTATACTCCCTTCCTGAGGACTTCAGTCGCATCTTCCTCCACCGTTCATGCACATAGCCACCCCCTCCCCCACCACTCAAACACACAGCAGTCCAACTGATACCACTGGTGCAATTAACTCTGCCAATATTTCATATGAATACACAAGACACATGCTGATGTCATGTACTTATATCTACAGTAAATCCACCTTTAGAGCAAACTGACAATTCAACCTCTACAAGTACTTGTAAGTGCATGGTATGGCAGGCATTTTAGGTCAGAGGAGGAACAAACTGAATTAGGGCTATTGTTGTGACCTTCATTTCAATGTGTACACTAATAATATCAGAGTATTATCTCTCAGGGCTAAGTTACGACAAACTAATAACATTTTACATGAAATCCATGAGTGTAAGGTAGTTTCTCACTCAGAAAATATTCATCTAGTTGAAATATTTATGCTCTACAGTGTCGATAAAACTGAGTATTCTCTTCTATAATTTTGGTCATTTTATCCAGAATGGTTCAATAAAGGTCACAATAACAACCCTAGGAATATAATTAATATGCCAAATAACAGAAGTCAAGACAATCTACTTTGTCAAGGAATACCATCCTACACAAATCGAAGACACCTAGACACAATACGTTTACACCCTACACTACTTACACAAATTAGCAGCCAATTGTTTACAGGGTGCATTACAGGTTGAAAGGGCATGACAATCCAAGGCAGTCTTGGTTTCCCTGTCAAGAATAATAATACGGCAAAAAAAATGCTAATGGTGGCTTCACCAAGGAAGGTGCATTATTGGCCTGTACAGTCAAATCAGCCAGCTTCAAATATCCAACTTTTTCACGGACTCAACAATTCACCTAAGGACACAATCTATGCATACATACATATCTTTACCAATTCTAAGACGAATATTTTATCACAGAAAATTTTTATCCAAGTCTTGACTGAATCAGGTAGAATATAATAGAATTTTTATCAAATAGTAACAATTATTTGAATAGCATAAAAAAATCACTAGTTGAATGTTCATTACACTAACAAGTTTTTGATAAATAACTCTTTCTCAATGCGACAAATAGCTCCAAAAAATGACTTAATTGAAACACTCACAATGAAGTTTGTAATAATTAAACAAAGCACTCCCACATAAGAGAACCAACTGAGAGGGCCAAAGCAGTGGCCAGCTGTACATCAGTTGTATGCACAGGGCTGTGGAAATGACATAACTTTCATTTATTCATCACTTCCCAGCCACAATATATTATGAAGGCAAGGTGGGCCTTTCAAGGGTTGAATGCCAGAACTAAAGAAATAATCAAGAAACAAGATAGGGTGAAGGCTTCTGCACCTTTTTTCATGGAAATGTGCATGCTATATGCAACAGAATAACTGACATAGACAACCCACAAGCAAACCTTGCATCATTCACAAGATTTAAAAAAAATGGAATAATTTATCATTTGTTATCTAAAAGCATTTGTCAATCTTTTCTTCTTTTATTACCCTGGAAGTTAAGATCACATGAATGTGAGGGGTTAGGGCATGAGGGAAGGGTGGAAAGATGATAGGTTCAAATTGAGAGGCAAAATATTCGGCCAATAGAAACAAAGGATGGTGAAGGAACGGGGGTCCACTTCCCACATGGTCCAGCACTGATCCACTCCTGACACTAGTAAAAACTTGATCAGGTAAGAGCACTATAAAACATGGGGTCCTCATTGGTTTGAAAGGAGGTATTGGTGCACATTAGACTGACATGGATGACAGTAGCCAGTAGCTCCCAAAATTGGATCTAAATTTTGCAATAACATTTTAAAAATCAATACATACTCTAAAATAGACCCCTCTAAAATAGTAATCCATTTACTTCCTTTGCCCAGATTCTTCCTATATTACAAAGATTTGTTATGATGGCACACCATTCTTTTAGCCTTCGATTAGCTTGTTTCATGAAGCTACCACTTCTTCATTCAACGTACGCCAAATTTATACGGTAAACCACCTTTAGGCATTCACGAAACATTACCCTGTAGCAAGAAAATTTCTATGTATGTACTGCATTGTCCATAAGGCACCTTCCCCTTGTATGCATGTCCCTCAAAGTCCGCAAACCCTCCATCACTTATACGTGGAATATTTATTCCATGACAAAATAAACTTGTTCAGCACACCACCATTCACATTCCTGTCACCTGGATAATGATGGGAAAAAACTATTCAGTTCACGCAGATATCTCAGCTTTAGACAGAACAAGCACAAGAACTGGACTAAACTTCATGGAATCAAATTATGCACCCGATCAACAAAATGCACATGCCATTCTTTGAAAACAATAATACATTCTACCAACTCAAGTATTATTCCATAAATTACTTTGACTAAAAAGTAGTCACAAAGAAGCATAATTACTTGAGTTGCATGACACTACAGGAATAGAACATTCAAAGTAGCAAAGAGACCAGAGTAATAAACTTAAATATTGAAAAGTAAATTCACGCATAAACATTCAGAAATCTGAGAGATACCAATTTACGCAGGCAATACATAATCATGACTTTTATGGCAAGAAAAAAGATAACAACTTTCGCACAAATGTTAACAACAAAACCTCAACAAACACGTTTTAAGACATAAAATCACAGGTTGCTACTTACACTCTTTCATCCATTACCTAGAAATAAATCACTATGCTTAGAGTATGCACTCATGATTGAGAGGTGAACAATGACCCCTTTCGTTGGATAGTAACACCTATTGATCCAAAGACGTACGCAGACATACACAAACACTCGCACACGCATGTAAAAACGCTGCATGGATTCTACATCTAACGCCCTAAAAAGTGCATGCCATCAGACGCCATGCCTTAAAAAGACAAATATGTCAAAATGACACGTACACAAAAGAATCCAGCGAGTGAATACTTGTAACAGCCCCAGCAACTCCTTTATTCTCCCAAAATTTCCAAATGCATAAAGTCGGGAGAGAAAAGAGACGACATTTAAGCCACTCACCATTCAAAAAAATTCTCTCCCTACTGAGATCGAACAGCGTTCCTTGACGCCAAGCCTTCCTAATCGAAAGTTTTCCGACAATAATGTAAAAATAAACCTTTGGAAAGGGAATGGAATATGAGAAGCTTTTCAAATAGCTCAGGGATGGACAGAGGGTCAGAGGAACTAGAGACTAGGAGGAAAGATATGGTTTGGGAGGAAGAAGAGGGGATGTTCGGGAGAGAAGCACCTCCACTCTCTTAGGGGCGAGGCAGAGGAGGAGGCCGAGATGACCTCATCCATCTCTTAGGCCCACCACCACAGAATGCACCAGCAATGCGAGAACTGGCACTCATGCCGAGATGGGAGTCATGTGGACGACCTGTGGAGCCCCATACCACAGTGGGGTTTGTGCTGCCGCAGCCATAGTGTTGCCACACTGGAGCCGAACTGTGTCCGGGGCCGCTATTCCTCAGGAGGGTGGGGTGTCGTCCGCAGGAGGGGGTGGGGGTGGCCGTGGCTCGAGTGGAGGTGGCGGTGGCGTGGGCTGGAGGCTGCCCTCTCCTCCCCCCCTCGTCCCCCCACCTGGGCTCCCTGCCCCCGAAGACCCACTCCGCTCCTCCTCCAACGTCTGCTCCGAATAGTAGTGGGGCGTGCTGAGGTAGTCAATTATGCGGCGTGGCAGTGGCAGTGTCTGGATCAGGTCTCGCCTTACCACCTTCAGGATCACAAACCTTTGAGACAGAAGTGGGAAGAAAAGCATGAGTATTCTGTGGAATACCCTTGGTGCATGCTATCACTCGTGCTTTCTATGAAGGAATGCTTTTCATTACCAGGAGAATAGAAAATCATTAATTTTTATTTTGATGCCAACATTCTGTTCCTAATGGACTTTGACTCATCTCCCTTAAACCATTACATGTGCCAGGTATAAGTCATAAATAAAAGAACATTGGTTGGTTGGTTGATTGATTATTTGGGGAGGCGACCAACAACTGAGGTCATTTACACGATTGAGGACTAGTGGGTTGGCTGGTAAGGGAGGGGTTATTTTGGGAAAGGAGAAAGAGTCGAGAGAAATCCAGGATTGATATGAGGCACTATGAATTAAATGGCATCAAGGGGACCACAGCTATACATCCCATACCAGAGACATGAGTACAAGTATATCCACCTCAACACAAGAGATGCATTCTAAAAAACTGTCATGCTAAACAAATTTGTATGAGGCAAATACATATATTTAATCCATCAGAAACCATGCCATTGATAAGTGATACATATATGAAATAACATTGCACAATCTCACTGATAGTTTAACACAGGGTGGCCACTCAGTTGCGGAAATAAAATTCAGGGTGGCCACTCAGTTGCAGAAATAAAATTCCCAAGTTCTTCCCAGTTTCCCAGGTACTTTTCTGTTTTTTCCCCAGTTTTTTCTGCCCAATCAGTTTTATATATTAACTATTCTTTATGCTAAAAAGGGAGAAAAGACAATGTATGTAATGAACTACTGTTTGGTGCATTACTGGCAGGTAGCTATAAATTGTACAATGTACGTAGAGTTCTCCTGAAACACATTCATAAGCACATAAAATGGACAGTTTCTTTGCACGTCAATGTGCACACTTTAAAGTAGTGAAATCTGAAATTACATTTTTTCATAGGTTTTTAAGTACAGTTCTGTTTAAAAAAAATCATACCACTTCGGTGCCGAAAAATTTCTAAGTCCCGAGTTGATGACGATGTGACAACACGGCCAAAGCATGCTCCCCTTAGTGGGGGAGCAATAAACTCTCCGAGAGGAACAAGGGACTAGGCCTACGCTTATTTTTAAAAATTGGTTTTTCTTTTGAATTCGTCCCTTCAAAATAGTTGTTTTGGTGAGAAAACAAATACATATTAGGCTGGTTGATGTACGACTACCCATAGCTGTGCCTAAGGGGTCAAAGTGCAGGTGCACTAGAATAAGCGGATTTCGATGCCAGACACACGTTTTTATAGTAATTGGTTGATTGTCAAGCCCCACAGGAATTAAATTTTAACCATTTTTCCGTATCTTGAAGTAATATTACTCTGAATCGGCCTAGCCGCTGTACGTGCGCGACCGGCGCGGCGCCCGTAGAGCGCCCCTCGCGCCCGACAATTGTTGATATTTTTTATCATCAATTCAGCCGAATTGAACGCTCGTTTTCCTTCGCTGAGTGTTCTTTTCACTCTGAACACTCACCGAAAAGCTAATAACCTGATAGTTCTGCTATCTTATGAATTTGCTTTGGTGAAGTGGTTTGATACAAAACTGCTAACTTCGTCTACAGTGATACGATGCATGTTAAAGCATGCTTTGTAGTCATTTTGGTATCTCCTGTTATCCTTCCAAGCTAATCATTTGAGCCCTGTGGGATGGGGTTAAATTATCGGCAGTCCTCCATGTTTCTCTGCCTTGACATAGTGAATACATAGAATATGACAATCGCAGTCTCTTCTCTTTTGGCCAAAGAAGTTCAGTGGGGTGTTTCCCGTGCAAGCGTGTGGTTGCGTTGAAATCTATTTCAAGTGAAACAGTTTGTTTACACAATAGTGTGGATTCGGAGTGGAGCGTGATTGACCTTGTTGGGAAAGAATCTGTGTAGCTTCAAGTATTATCAAAGCTTCCAACAATACGTGAGGTACTGTGTGTGTTCTTTTATTGCATGAGAAAAAATCATGACATCCGGGACGCAGCTAGGATTGCAATGAAAGAAGTTGTTGATCTGTGGAACAAAACTAAAATTCCCCGTATCCAAGACATTTGGGTTATTGAAAAAATTGAGTCGCTTTATCAGGAATGGAGGAATCTCCATAAGAATACCTCCATAAGAATACCATAAGACGAATTCAAAAGAAAAACCAATTTCAAAAATAAGCGTAGGCCTAACAAGGGACCTCCTTCCAAACTCACTTGCTGCGAGGGAGCCTCCACTCAAAGGATGATTTTGACTTGCTAAGGGATTTCTGGGGAGGTTGGTTGGATTTCGGGCTCCCGTTTGGTTATGTGTGAGCGAGAAGGAGTAGATGAACGATTGGTCAGTCGGCAAAAAAGACGCCTGATCTCTCTCATAATCGAAAGCTACCATGTAATAATAATAATGTTTTATTTGTCCAGAGATCAAGTCGTTACAAGGGTTACACTGATATAGGACATGTAGAAGGCAGGACTCAAATATCCATTGAAGTCTCCATCAGATTACAGGGAATAATCCCGCTACAAATGACATATCTTCCATTATTTCTTGTCAAAAAATGCAATTACTGCAAATCCTTGCTCGAGAAGATCAAATCACATCAAAAGGAATACATGAATTATTACATTGGTTAATTTATGGAGGATTGGTCATGTCTTTTTTAAGAAACTCAACTTCCTTTTTCCGCCAACGTTTCACCTTTTTATTAAGGCTTCTTCAGGGCTACAGTACAATGCAAGGAATACAGTTGGTAAAAAAAATGAATTATTACATTTAGATTTTTTCTAATAATTCAATTACTATAAAATATCATAAGTTACTTAGTATTTCTGCTTGTTTTTACATGCTTTTATATGTTACAACGCACATCTTTTTTGCTTAAGATAGATTTATAAAATGTAAAACACGGATTGCAGCTGTCAACGAAAGCATGATGGCATAAAAAGTTGTTTTGATGCACAAGAGCTAGTTTATTGAAAGAGAAAGGAAAATAAGCCTAAAATTGTCATAGTAGCAAAATAAGATCTCTCAATATGTTCCCACCTAGCGTCAACATCTTCATGCATACTCACGACACTTATTTTATGTCCTATATTGCTCCATTTTTTCAACACCTAGCTGTAGGGAAATGGTGTGAACTCTAAGCTTTTTAATAATGCGGTGAATTATCTTTGTTCGTTGATTCGACCATGGAAAGGACCCTGGCATGTATTGAATGACATGTCTCTTGGTTTAGATTTCAGAACGGCGTTGGAACTTCACGATCTTACGGCAAATATTTTCTGCTTGCAGTTGTCGTGGGCGAGGGATCTTGGCATGTCCGAACTTCACAGATCTCCCTTTCCTTCTCGCTCACACGCCACAAGAAAAAAAACCTTACCCTCCCCTTGGAAATAACCCCTTTCACAGGTCAAAATTTTTCTTCTGTGGATCTTTCCCTTTGCCCAACTACGAGAAGGATGGGTCCTTGTTCCACTTGGAGAGTTAACTGCTTTCCTGAGCGGGGGGCGTGGTTTGGCCACGTTGTCACATTGTCATCAACTCGGGACTTTGAAATTTTTTGGTACCGAAGTGGTACGATTTTTTAAAACAGAAATATACATATGCAAGTTAAACTTTTGATGATTATTAAGTTATTTTTTCGGCATGTTGCATTTGATGTCTTTCTTTCAGTAAACTGATAACATTTATTTGAAGTGCAAACTTTTGCCGACCCTTCAGCACAAAATGGATATATGAATTCTGATCATAACATTAGCATTTCCTTGAAAATTTTAGTTGCATGTCACTTTCACTGCTGGTGAGTCAAATTTTGTAGCTGATGATCTAAGTATGCCATATTTGACATTAAGAGTACTACTCATTGGATGATTAAGAGGAAACAGGGAAAATCTCAGGAAAGGGACATGGTTTCAAGCCCAAGAGTTTGAATTTTTGTCAACAGATAGCAATAGGAAAATAAGAAGTCACCAAAAATGACAATTTTATTATGTTCATTAGAATATCAATATGGTGATTTAGGAGCGTCTAACGTTAACTACCTTTTCCACATGTTTAGCACCCAAGATTCTTATTACAGTAAAAGCCCTATTTAGTGAGAGCTCTCAGGATCTGAAAAATCACTCGCTAAATGGAACTCTCATTAATACCGAAGATGATTAATAATCACTCCACAGCTAATTCCTACAACTGTATAGCTAATTTAGCCATTATTGTGGGAACTTTTGGTGAGTGGCAAAAACATTCTATTGAGATAGCAATTAAAAATCATATTTTCGAACACTTCAATTACTTTTGATCTTATTCACTTTCGATTACATCAAATTCCATGTTAGATGTCACACACTGGAATATTAAACGTCGAATTTTGACACTTCAGGACACGTGTACTGTACTGCGCATTGCTGTATTGTTATTGCCCCGATGTTTTGGGTGCACCAAATATGTCACAGCTGTAAGTAATAGCAATGCAACGGACTATAAATGGCAAACACTTCGGAAACGAGAAAATTTTTTTGGGTTGGTGTGTGGGTGTTTCCGTAAAGTTCTGGTGGTTCAGCCCCTGAGAAACCAGTTGATAAGCCAATGGATTATCAGGATCGCAGGGGCATATGGGCCACCAGAATCGTCCGAGAGAGCAAAAAAAATGAATTTTTGACGAATTCTATGGATGCTCGGAGAGGTGAGCCTTCAGATTGGTGGGTAAACTGTCGATACATATCTACACATGTGTTTTCATAGAGCTGAATGATTTTTTCCTCCGTTTGAAACACACAAGTCAAACTGTGGTGCATTTTTTGTTTTCATAGACATCTAAATTTCTAAAATATCACTCTCTCTAAATGGCCTGTTGAATTTCAACAGCATCTTGGAAGCCAATAAATTTAAAATGCATTTATTACGAGAGCATTGAAGAAAGCCAAAGCTATGGCATTTATATGACCTGATTTATCTCTTACAAAACCTCAATGGAATGTTCCATTTTTTAGCCACCAAATAATTTGTTATGCATTAAATTTAATAATTACAGCAAGGTGATTATTAAACTATTAAAAAGGCATACAATTGCTACCTGAGAAATTAGAAAATAACTTCATGATGCTTTGATTCCTTTAAAGCTTACATAGTCAACAACTTTCCTGGGTTTTTCCCAGGTAGTTTCCGATTCCTCGGGCTTTCCCAATTTTCCCAGGTGAGTGGCTACCCTGTTTAAAGTTAAATGAATCATTGAAAAAAAGGACACCACATACAGAAGGGTTTCATTGGAGGAGAGGTCTACTCTCACTTATCAAACAGACCTTAAGGTTAGTTCCATTATTATAGGAAAAATAATAATTTTAAAGTATGTAAATATAAATTTGAAGTACATAATTAAATATAAAATAATACATATATGAGTATGAAGCACTAGAAATTGAATATTCAGACTCATCGATACATAATGAATACTGTCCAGATGCCATTTTGCTTCCATAATAAATATAGGTGGACCAAGTTGTACCTCCACAACGGAAGCTAGGTTTATCTCTTGCACTTGAGAGTTCAACACCCACCTGCACATGTGCTGGAGGCTCTGGACTTGCTTGAATCGAGACACGGGGTGCAACAACTGGACCCTCATAGGGCCAAGCACGGGCCTCCGGTGGAGGAAAAACAAATAGCGACCACTTCTAGAATGCTCCACTGCATTCTCTATGAAGTCCACTATTGTATGACTCTTAAATTTTGTACAGCTACCAAAACTGAAGTTTCCTGAAAAATTATTTTAGGAGAAAACATTTTCAAAATCATTGATTTCTTTGTCATTTTATTTTGTAATTTACTTTAAATAAATTGGTTTAAATTTAAAATTTAATTTCAATTTGATTTCTAATATTTTTATCATTTTAGGCGTTATAAATTTTAGTATTTTCGTCTGAACTTCAGAATGTCAACATATCTTCACCTATTTTATCCATTAATTAGCAAAAAATGACGTATTTGTGGGATTGACGTCACTCAAAATGGCGTAAGAGTTGAGGTATACCTTTATGCAAGTATTAGTGAAGAATAATAATGCATGTTCAGTGGGCTAAGAGGGAAAAAAATATATTTAGTGACCATCAATAGATGCCAAACAGCACATTAAATTAAGACAATTTTCTATCAAATGTAGGTGACGGCAGTGAATTAGTGATTTGTAATGAAAGTATTAATTTCCCCAACATTCCAACCCAATCAGAGATATTAATAAAGACCAAGCCACCAAAATATGAAATTGGAGGTAATATGACTTAGTTAAAATACTCACCTTGATCATGTTCAATCCTCACATGACGAACACAGCCATTCAATTTGAAGGTCAAGGAGAAAATGTAATGATCATCACTACTGTCACGCACAATGAATGACCCATCTGGTTCACTAGATAGGATTTTCTCAGCTGCCTCTCCAGAGATGGGACCCCAATACCAACCATACTGAAAAGGAGAACCAATTATAATTTTCACCAGATCACATTAATTCAAGAACATACCAACAAAAATGGCTAAACACAATAAAAGGAGAACTCCCTAATAGTATAAGAAGAAATGCACAATGCGCATGCAAGTAGGTACATGTATTGTAACGGGCCGTGTCCGTTATCTCTCTTTTCCCCTACCCTAACCTTAGTACTCATCTCGGCTTGCGAGGGTTGGGGGTGTGAATGAATGGTGTGTGAGTGCATTATCCATGGGCAGTATACACACAAACAAGGTGATGCACTGAAATCAAAAGTTTTTTGTTTTGGCCTGGAGGAGATATTTGATCGGCTGTATGTAGTGGGAAAAGTGCAATTGACGTCAGAGCCCTTTCCATCCTGTTTCCCCTATGCCCCAGCCCCCTTTTTCTCCCCTTAAACCCCCATCCCCGGCAAGTGGAGAATATAAAAAGCGGCAATATAAAAAGGTGGGAGAGGGGTGAAAAAGTGAACAGGGTGAATTGATTGCGGAAGTGGAGTGGAAGCACTGCCCGATTGGGAAGCAGTAAGGACCAAGTTTGGGAGCTGGTTAGGTTGGTATCAACCAGTGAATTGTCCCAAGGAGACCCTGGATTCTGAGATAGCCATCAAGAGTCATCGCTGTGTGCATCACCTGTGCCTGTTCCCAGATAGGTGGGAAGAATCCTGAGCCGGACACGAGAGCCCAGCCAACTTGCAGAAGACAGACTGGAATCAATGGCCACGTAAGAGCGTCGCCGTGCACTCCCCCCCCAGGTGTCAATAAATGCTCCTCCCAAGTGTCCTCGGTGACAATCCCAGGGCCCAAGCTCAGCATGCAAATCTATCTCTGATTCTGTTGCTTAACAAAATCGAAAAGGGAAGGACTCATGTTTACCTCCCTAAGAATCATCAAGTGTGCAATCTCTGTTTACATCTGGTTTCACCTAGTATATTTTTGTTATCAGTTACACGATAATTATCCATTCTATTTGATCATTCATCATTCTCACGTTATACCTCATTAGTAAGTAAGGTTTCTTTATTTGTCCATTGCCTTGAAGTGGCCATTTTCATTCTGTATGTTTCAAGCCAACAGAGAATATGTTTTGTTGTGAATATCTGAATATCTTATAATTGAGAATTGCCTCCAACATCCTGTGGGCCGAGAACGGGGAAAATCCTTTATTTCTTCCCTACGTGACCACCAAACGATGCCCAGCCCAGGCCGTAAAGCCAAATGGCAAGAGTGAACGTGGTCAGGGACCTCCCATGTTGATCTTACTTTTGTAAGCTTTTTTTATTATTATTAATCTTTTCCAGGACAGGTGACACTGGTAAGGTATGTGCATCCCTTGCGGGAGGGGCCACGTGTCTATTTGTACACGTTCTCCCGGACCTTTTATCCGGGTGGGGCTGGGACTGTTACAGTATTTTAATTAAAAACTAAGCTTCAATGAAAATGCCTTTTCCAAACATCCATAATTCAATCACATCTGTTATTATAGAACATATAAGAGAAAAAATTTGAAGAGCTGATTCTCCTAAGGATAATAAGCTGGTGTTTTCCTTCTGCCTTCCATCTCCCAATACTACAGTAGTTTAGGTTAATACCTTACTCAGCCTATAGTGTTATGAGTGTCACTGTACTGACCCACCTATTCTCCACCTTCACTCATATGAAGGAGGGCTGCTGCCCCCTCTTTCACAATACTGGCTGCCTATTAGTTGGGGCAGCCATTGGCCAATCACGGCATTTTCACAGGTTTTCATAGCATTTTTGAGTTGTTTTTTACCCAAGGATGGCCGCCAACACCCTCTAGATATCACCACCTTTTGTTCACGACTGCTTATTCATCAAGTAAACACGATAATATTGCAGCTAACCTCTATACCTAAAGGTCGACCCACCATCCACAACCCAGTGGATGCACTTGGTAGCGGTAAGCTAGCCTCAAGATCATTAGTCAGTCATTCAGACCTTAAATTGTAGACTGCAAGCCTCAATTCATCCCTGTCCTATGCTTGTTCCTTTACATGAAACAAGCAAAAACAGCTCAACTACCTATAATCAAGGTTCTTTTCTTTCGTGATTTTATAACCAAAACAGCATCCTTCCCCTTTCTAAACTCAACTTGGATTTGATGAAAGATGACAGTAGATGGAGTCTTGACTTGTGGTACAAAATTTCAGGAAATTTTGAAGGCCAGGAAAAAACTTTTTTAATGCCAGTATGTATGTACTACAAAAACATAATAGTTTTACAAATTCAATCAAGTAGGCAACCATAAATAATCATATGAAATGGAACAAAAATGGATAAAAGAAAAACTAATTTGACAGTAATGGATTAAGGTTGATCCGAAGGTTTCTGTGGCATTTAGCATGACGAGTGTTTCCTTTAGGGCATTCCTCCACGTGTAGTATTTTTAGTGAAATACATAGTTCCTCCAGTCATCCTGCTGGTGTCTTCAGGTCAGACGTGACCTGAAGACGCCAGATGAAATTGATTGAAATAAATGAATACTACATATATTTGTCAATTTTATAGGGAATGAACTCCCTTGGATTTGGATTAGATCATTTTGCATTGGATTTTAAGGGCTCAAAATGGAAAGGGAAGAACATTTCAGTATGCACTGGTACTACAATTATTATGATTTTTGTCACTTGCCTTTGTCTTATGTCGCGAGACATACCTACCAATGATCGGCAGTTTGCTTATCTCATTAGCAATCTTAAAACAGCATATTCATAATATCTTAAAGCAAAGAAATGTGGATGCATATTAAAATAGGATGATAAGAACTCAGATATTACAATTTTCCACAGATAAAGTTTTAATCGACCCGGGTTTCGATGCACTGCATCATCATCACTTGAATGCAAGACACAACTCAATCAAGTTTACCATGGAACCTGCTGAGAAGCGAACAATAAATTTTCTGGACCTCACTATCGAAATTCGGGAGAATAAACATACATATGTTCTCCATCTTCAGGAAACCAACTTACACTGATCAAGTGATCCCTTACGACTCATGCCACCCTATATCCCACAAATTAGCAGGTTTCAACTGTATGATCCATAGATTAATTAACATCCCCATGTCCAAAACCAACTTCGAATGTGAACTCAAAACCATCAAGTATATTGCCAGGATGAACAGGTACAGTGAATGTCTCATCGACACCTTACTTCGGAAAAAAACAATTGAAATGTGCCGTAAAAATCAACACTTCTCTCCTGCAAAACCCTGTTAATCCTAATTCTTGGTTAAAACTTTCGCGGGTCATTATCACTGTATGTTTGTTTTTTCGGGTGTACCCCGCGTACTATGACCAGGTGTGAAACCTGACGTTTCGTGGCCGTTGCTGGCCACTTTATCAAAGGGAATGAGGTATCTGATGAGTTGGTGGAGTTTATATAGGGGTTTCAAGGAGGGCAAAGGATAGGAAGGGGAGGAGTGGAAGGAGTAGTCATTGCATCTTTATTCCGCTTCAAAGCAGGGTCCCACGTGTGGCTGAGTTGGAGGCCACAGTCCCTATTGAAATTTAGATGGCATTTTCTTATCCTTGAAGTTTTTCACTTTGGCGATTATCTTTGTTTGTCTGAGGTCAATCGCGTGTCCCGAGGCTGAATGTTCCGCTACTGCTGATTTTAAGTCTGATTAAGCGCTACTGCTGATTAAGCGTTCCTGCAGAATTAGTGACGATACCAACTTCCCGGCCGAAAGACAGAAAGTGGAAGCCATTCTACAAAAGAACGGATATAGCAAGAGAGCCATCTCCAAATCATTTTACAAAATCATGACCAAGGATGAGGACGGCCCGAAAAAAGAAGAAATTGGGACTCCGGATGCAAACAACCTGGCACCCAAGAGAGCATTCCTTCCTTACGTCCGGGGCGTAACGGATAGAATAGGGAACATCCTCCGCAAACAAGATATCAAAGCTGTGTTCAAGCCACATTTAAAAATTAGAAACTGTCTGAGGAGTGTGAAGGACGCAACACCATTTCAAGTGGAAGGAGTGTATGAGATACCATGCCAAACTTGTAAGAAGAAATATATCGGCGAAACCGGACGCTCTGTCAAAACCCGCTTAGAAGAACACGAGCGGGCGATTCGACTAAAACAACCCTTAAAATCAGCAGTAGCGGAACATTCAGCCTCGGGACACGCGATTGACCTCAGACAAACAAAGATAATCGCCAAAGTGAAAAACTTCAAGGATAAGAAAATGCCATCTAAATTTCAATAGGGACTGTGGCCTCCAACTCAGCCACACGTGGGACCCTGCTTTGAAGCGGAATAAAGATGCAATGACTACTCCTTCCACTCCTCACCTTCCTATCCTTTGCCCTCCTTGAAACCCCTATATAAACTCCACCAACTCATCAGATACCTCATTCCCTTTGATAAAGTGGCCAGCAACGGCCACGAAACGTCAGGTTTCACACCTGGTCATAGTACGCGGGGTACACCCGAAAAAACAAACATACAGTGATAATGACCCGCGAAAGTTTTAACCAAGAATTAGGATTAACAGGGTTTTGCAGGAGAGAAGTGTTGATTTTTACGGCACATTTCAATTGTTTTTTTCCGAAGTAAGGTGTCGATGAGACATTCACTGTACCTGTTCATCCTGGCAATATACTTGATGGTTTTGAGTTCACATTCGAAGTTGGTTTTGGACATGGGGATGTTAATTAATCTATGGATCATACAGTTGAAACCTGCTAATTTGTGGGATATAGGGTGGCATGAGTCGTAAGGGATCACTTGATCAGTGTAAGTTGGTTTCCTGAAGATGGAGAACATATGTATGTTTATTCTCCCGAATTTCGATAGTGAGGTCCAGAAAATTTATTGTTCGCTTCTCAGCAGGTTCCATGGTAAACTTGATTGAGTTGTGTCTTGCATTCAAGTGATGATGATGCAGTGCATCGAAACCCGAGTCGATTAAAACTTTATCTGTGGAAAATTGTAATATCTGAGTTCTTATTATGCTCTTCTTCCACAACATCATGCCTGATTCCTCCCTTTTTTGTAAAAATAGGATGACTTTGGGTAAACACCCTAGGGTAGGGTCAACCTTTTTTCAGAAGTGTTATCATCCTATATGTGAATTCATTTGTAAACTCATGTTAGTGCTGAGGGTAATTTCAATCGCTAAAATTATATCACATGATATTTAAACATGAGAGTATAGAGTAAACATTTTATTCGGTAGAACAGGCCATTATTGACTTTTGTCCTAACTGCTAACTGATTTATATAGCTGATCATAACTCTGGGATTTTAACTGCGGTGATTTTCAATAAAAATATTAATAGTACGATCATCAGTATCTATGGCTATTAATAGCAGCAGCTTCTGATGTGATTACGGGTAAGTAAAATGGAATATTTCTACTTTTAAGAGTGAAAAATGTTGTTTTCCGACCTGATGTGCAAATTTTCCATTTTTTTTCCTAGGCTGGTTAAAGGAAAAAAATACTTTTTCCCAAAATGTCCAGTTTTTTTCCAAGCCCTCACATCACTAATCTTGACATATAAAAGTAAGCCGGCTTTTTGTGAAAAATGATCCACCTAGCTTGATTATCGAGCAGAATTAGCCCATAAATTTTACAAATAATGCAGTGCTTTTTTGGAAATTCTTCCGTTTTGCATTTTTCTAGAGAAATCAGTATGGTAAAGTGACAATTCCAGGGCTAACAACTAGTAGTCTGAGTTAATTTGATTGAATCCTTCCAAAAAAAGAATAAAACCCTGGTTATACGGCTGGCCTAAGTTCTACATCACGGTGAACTGTAAATCGTGGTAAAATCTCGCCTGAAATTTTAGCATCTCGACGTCGTTTTACCACAAAATTTTTGATAATTTGCATGAAAAATCATTGTATGTACGTGGTAAAATCTCGCCTGAAATTTTAGCATCTCGATGTCGTTTTACTACAAAATTTTTCATAATTTGCATGAAAAATCATTATGTCATGTACATAGATGGATATTTTATATTTATTAATCACGGACAGGTTCATTTAAAATCAGGTGCACGCCAGCCTCATAATCTCCAATGCATCATTTTCAAAGCCGAAGCCCGTACCAGAGACCATTTTGCTTGCCGTTTTTATCATGTGTTCCATTGAAAGACCAAACATTTTAATTTTTTTCTTCACAAAACAAAGTTTTGAGCTACAGAAAAAAAACACCTACCATCGAATGACTTGCGAAACATCGCTTTTTTCATGCCATAGAAGTTGCAAAATTTTCACGTGACCGTTTTTGTTGCTCCATCGTGCCATGGTTTTGTGCCGCAAATTTAGGCCACGCATTTTAAGAAGAGTCCTCCATCATGACTTCAGTAAAATTAAGTCTGGTCCCAGTGGCGTAGCCAGGTTTTTGGTCTAGGGGGGGCAGAAAATTTTTAGGGGGCACCGACTCATAAATTAACCAGTTTACTAAACTTTACAAATTTTGGTGATGCAATAGGCAGATGGGTTTGTATGTACAATATATGACTATTGATAGCATATTCCACACATTTATTTATATGCATTAGGGACTTAAGAGTGGAAACATTCACAACTTAGGGGCACCAGAACACGGGGCAGGGAGGAGGGGAGGGGGTGACAATCGCCTCCCCCCTGCCCCGTCAGGCTACGCTATTGCCTGGTCCTTTCTAATCATTATTAAAGGAGTTATTTAGTTCAACAAATGGAATTAAATTTTTTAAACATCGGCAAAATAAAACTGCACAAAAGGTGGGAATAGATGTTTATGTAACCAAATGTTATTGTCTCCTTATCACGCCATTATATTCTAAATCAGGCCTTAAGACTGACCTTTATTGGAGTCGCAGTTTTAAACTTCATCATGCAATTTTGTGCTAAATTCAGACATCTATTCAAATCACTATCAATTACTTTTATGAACTTTAAGAGTTAACATTTTTATCTTCCTTTGAGCCAAAAATTGCGAGAATCTAAACCAATCGGGCCACGAGTACTCATTTAACACATTCACTGCTAAACTAAAATTGTACATCGACCTCTAAAACTGTTGGAAGTGAGAGCTAAACCTGGAAGGGGGCTGAGCCCGCCCATCGGCGGGTGCCATTCCCGAGTACAGACGCTCAGCCCGCCGATGGGCGGGCGCAGCACTGAATGGGTTAAGGCTATTCGCGTGGAATTGCCCACTATTGAAATTAGGCCTTACTTTTAACATGAAAATGCCATTGATAAAGTCACAACTTTTGCCTCCTGCAGTAATATTATATTTCTCGTGAGGGCATCTCTACAACCACTAATGCACTATGGAAGCACAGAAAGGTTTTGACACGCCTTATACGAAAACAGAACAGAACTTTTGTAAGTCAGTAAGTGGTGCAAAATGGCCATAGCCGCCGATGCAACCTATAAAATAACTACTACTACTACTACTACGAAAACACCTTTGGACTGCTCTAGCATGCGCATTTTTAAAGAGTTTTCAGTACTACCGGCAATTTGGTTTATAATAAAAGAAACATTAAATATTGACAGATTAAGAATGCTAAATTTCAATAGCAAAAATTAACAAGTTCCTTGAGTTCCCTTAGCTTTCTTCAGCATTCTAAATTTAAGAATTAATAAATGCCATTGTGAAACAAATTGCTGCTCAATTTTATTTCTCCTTTAAAGCTAAATTATTAGTGTGTGAGGGAAAACCTAGAGCTACTCATGAGTTCATAAATTTACAAGAAAATTAATAATTGATTATGATTTGTTTTACACAAGTATGTCTTGGTAATGAAAAGGTACATTCATAAGTTGCTTAAATCAGGATTCAGATTCAAGATTTGGTATTTAAGATTCTATAAAAAAAAGAGATTTGGTTTTGGGAATCGATAAATTTTTCATTCGAACCATCACTACTAATAACTAAGTATGTTTTCGGTCCATTGACTGCAAAATTGATTCATTCAACACAGCATATGAGGTTTTGGACTAAAAGTTATCTTGTACAATTATTGACTCTGTATGTTAGTTTATGACTAACAGTGTATGAAAAACACAAAAATTGTTAATAAAAAGAAGCATTAAACTATTCTAATAATTTTAAAACGTGAAATTTTGTGAGAATTTGCGAGTGTCACAAAATTATTTTTCATAGGGTGCAGGACGGATGATGTCTCTGGTCATACCCCAGCTAGCCATTACCAATCACTCTTGCCTGCTTATACCAAAATATTGTTCTTCAATGTTTGTGGGAGAAATATTTTAAAATCATGGAGCAGGAAAGTTTCATCAAGACTGATTCTGACCAACTACCACCCTGAGATATTTTTAATGTTCACTAGTTTAATTGAAATAGACTATGGGCTCAATGCTAATGCGACCAGATGAACAAAAATTAATTAGGAAGTATGCTCATCCTGCTGAGATAAGCACTTTATTTAATGTTAATGTAAAGTAACTTGAAGATTTTTTAAACTTAGTAATGTAAAATTCTACAGTAGTAGGTAAGGACTGAACTAACTTGTAGGTCATGGTATTATTTTCCTGCTCAAAGTTCACCTTAGCAACTCCAAGCCGATTCTACCGTAGGGCATTTTAAAGTAAAGTGTGTGAGACCAAAATGCGTATGAAATACACAAATTTGACTTCAACATAAAACAAGTAGCTAAGTCACAATTTTACGCTGGTGATATATGGAAAAGAAGACGAAGGCTGAACTTTCTTCAAGCATCACTTGTTTATAGTCTCCCACATTCGTAACTTCTTCAATAAATGTTTTTTAAGAGCATTATTATGCCAAGACTGGAATTTTTCGAGCTCCTGAATGCATGCATTGTGTTCAGTGCATCATCACAACAAAACTAATAAAATTGTCAACATTTTTTGAAACTGCATTACCTCCAGAACTACTCCCTAGCAAAAACCTCAGACGGTACCATTTCCTAGGTTTTCACATCAACATTATGGATCAGTGAGTCTCTATACTGGGATTACCAAGATTTGTTTACACTTTTCAACAAGGATTCAAGGAAAAAACATTCCGAGAAGGTTGAAATATGCCTGAGAGAGAAATATTTTTTTCACACAAAATGATGAAAAATAAAGAAAGCTTCAATTTGAGAAGCTTAAGTTTAAAAATTTAAAGAGCTTCTCAGGGCTTCCACTCACTTTTTCATAGAGAAAAGTGAAAACGTGAGCGATTTTTGCCAAAAAAGCGAGGGGAAATGTGGAAAAAGTGAGAAAATAATGAGAAAATTGGCAACTTTTACCCAATGTTGGACTTCTGGCAATGACTATAACCCTACATTTTGCAAATATTTTAAGCTGAAACTCGTTTTTAAAGCAGTAGCAACAGGAATAAAAATTACAATACAAAGAATGGGGGATTATCATTAGAATGATTTTTCGATATTACCATTGAAATCAAATTTGCAAAGGTTTTCACACAGATTTATGGAATTGCTTCAAAACATTAAGGCCTAATAACCGAATTACCAATCGTAGAAAGTTACATTTTTTTCTGTTTCCGAAAAATGACCTCTGACATCATTTCATCCATTGATCAAAGGCCTGTGGTTCGATTCCCGGTGAAGACGGATATGTTTTCAAGGCATATTCTAAATCTTTATATTGTTGTGTTTCCGGCAGAAGTGGACATCTTCACAAAAGCCTTTTTAATACATCTTTTAGAATGTATCAGGAAGAAGATGGAAGAAGCAAGGGATGAAATGACATCACGGCTATTATGGAAAGGTTGCCCGTCCATTTATCTTTAGACTCCTACATTTCTGGCAATGTTTGGAAGCTTTAAGAGATGATTTGCAAATGATCAATTGTTATGGTCCCCTGCATGATAAAGTAATCAATCGTGATAAACCCCTATTGGACAATGAAAACTTGTATTTCAGACTCTAGAAAGCATGAAGAATAAACAAAAAATTAAGAAATCTTGACTGGAGATGAATGGTACAAAATAGATAAGAATGAGGTACATAATGTAACATACATTATGATTTCAAATGTAAAAAGCAATTATTACAAACAATAATAATTTTAGTCCAGGCAGGCGCCATTGCGCCTCGGGATCATCAGGAATCATCCACTTCTTTTTCAAAGGCCTCTTTTCCTTCAGAAATTCATCCGCTCGTGACCGCAGTGTTTGTGCACCCTCCAACATACCTTGGGCGACCTTGACTTTTGTCATAACTTTTTTGGCAATAGCCTCCTCCAGCTTCTTTTTTGCTTCATTGACTAGTTGATCAGAAGCCTTGCGCTCCTCAATCTCTTTCTTACTTGTCGCATGCAGGTCATCCTGCAGCTTGCCCAAGGCCTGTCGTTCTTTTAACTGGGCGGCCTCTCGCCTCTCCCGGTGAGCATTCTCCTCATGTTGCAATCTCTTCAGCTCTACTTCTTTCAGTTTTCGCTGAGCCTTCAGGTACTCATCATGCTTGCTGCGTGCTTGAGCAGCTGCGACGTTATGGGCACATGCTCAGGGATGCCATTGTAGTTTCGAAGGCCATCCCTGATGTTGAGCCTGACATTAAGAGTAACCTCAAGCATAGCCAACCTGTAAGCAGGGAGCTGATTTCTGGAAAGAGAAAATCCTCGCTCAACATCAGAACTGCCATGGGCCAATCAAGAGGGCAGCTTTCACCACTTTGCTTAAGAGTGGATACTTTGGATCACTGGCAACATCTGTCTTGGTGTATATGTGGGTCCAGTAATTGTCAATCCTAGCTCCAGGTTCATACGGCGGAAGGGTTTCCAGCTGCAACAATCTCCACTCATCTCAAAGGCCATCTTTGTACACTTCCATCGGCATCTGCAGCATTTTGTAAACGGATACAATGTTCTGTGAGGAGCTTTCCTTGATGTTTTTAGGCTTCAAACATTTCAGGTGATGAGCCTCTCTTCCATTCGCCAGGACTGATTTCTGGAGAAGGTGGCTTGTAGACGCCTGATAATGTTTTAGAGCTTCTTGATAAAACTTCAAACTCTGGAGAGGCGAGCATTCCTGTTCGACAAGAAGCCAATCGGTATCCTTACCAATGCCAATTTTGCTCATTTGTATAACATTGTTGGTATTGAGAAAGAAGGCTTCTTTCATTAATTCTTGCTTGCTTGTGAGCTGCTTTGGCTCGCAGAACCTACTTAGCAATATGAAATATAGACTCTCAACCTATTCATACAAAACATGGATCATAGGCTGATCATGTTGAAGAAGTTTTCACAATCTTTCAAAAACTTGAGCATAATACAGGACAAAGGCTATCTCTGCAGGGAAGGTTTTATTCTTAATGGCGTTACCAATAGCCTGATAGCACTTGGATGCAAGGAGCTTTTCAATATATATGCCTTTCTGACATGGTAACACTTAAAGAAAAATGTGTTTCGGACCCGACAATTGCTCTTGAAGTCTCTCTGCTGCTGGGGACAGGGTGAGCCACTTATAATAATAATAATTTATTTTTGTCCAAAGATCTTACAAAAAGATATTAGACACGTCAAAAAAAGAGGAGGAGATTAATACAAGTTAGTAGTTCACAAACATCAAGATGAAATGTTACGTACAAAGTATATATTGAATTCACATACAATATATTTTCAACATAAAAAAAGCAGCACTAGATTGTAGAGTCAGTTAGATATTCAGTCACAGAATAGCAATTCTTTGTGAGTAGGAATACTTTCAACTTCCTTTTAAAAGACACCAATGACCTACATGGATTTTTCAAATGGTGCGGAAGTTTATTGTAGGTTCGAAGTCCCATTTCTCTTGGACCTAACTTAGTCCTATTTGTCCTCACTGTTTTATAGTGAAGGCTTTGCCTATTTCTGGTTTCATACTTATGAAAATTGGAGTTAATTTCAAACATGTCCAGATTTTTATGCGTAAAAATTAGCAAAGATAATAAATAGACACATCATACACAACATCTTAGAAACAACATACTCATGAAACTCATGTACGGGCACTTTCTTCACTGTTTGAGATTTTTCAAATACCTCAGAACGACTTGGATAGTCTAGAAAGTCATATACAAGAATAATGACGTTCTCCATTCCAAAAATTTCAAGCCCTTTCTGAAATAATGTATGGAGGATGTGCAAATACCAGAAACCAATGCCTAGAAGTCCTCTGTCAAAATCAGATTTCAATTTCTGAGAAAAAAGCCTAAAAACGGCTTTGTTTACATTGGGGCCGTCGCAAGAGACCATGAGCGTTTTCTGAAAGTACTGTGAACCATTTTCAGCAGCAGAACAAATTAACTGAAACAATATTTCAGCAGTGGCCCTGCCAATGAATGAAGTATGTATGTGACGAAAAACTACATTTTTTTCTTTTCAGAGTAGAACCTGATATTAACATAAAAACCGATCTATAAAATATGCATATAATCCAGTCCTCTACGGTTTCCATATCCACGTTGTTCGACTTGCTGACAACACAGCTCCAAACAACATTGTGTCTTACTCTGAAGCTCTCCAGCCAACCATTCGAGGCCTTATAATCTAGTTTTCCTAAAGAGACTGCAAAATTCTTTGCCTTTTCTTGCACCAATTGACCTGACAAAGGAATATTCCTCGATCTTCCTTGTACAAACCATTCCAAACTAATTTTTTTAATTCTTCATATTCGCAGAGAGGAGTTTTCCTCTTTGAATGTAAACTTAGACCAAAAGTAATAGACAGAAATGACACTTATTTCAAGGCGTGTTTGGTTGCTAACTATTATTGTTTGGGATATGAAGAAATACGTTTCTTAGGAACCTACCTCTTTCAAAATTTTTCTAAATTTCGTCCTTCTTCTTCATTGCTTTGTAAACTTGTGTCTTTCTACACTTAAACCTCTCTTGTATCTGCTTCACGGAAAGCTTTTCTCGTTCAATTCCAGTTTATTTTTCAGCGTTAATACGTTGCGTGGCATTGCGGAAATCAATCAGCAGTTCCCCTAAGGTCCTTAGCATTCTCTGGTGTGGTCTTACCCTGTCAGCTGCACGTAGAAAAATGATTCTGTCTATTTCGGTAGTGACTAAGGCTACACAAGAATGTTTAAGTACTCTTTGTAGAGAGATGAGAGGGTTCTGCGAGTTGGAGGGGAGGTAAGTTGGGTTGGTGCAATGGTTAAGAAAGAGAAAGGGGGTGACGGATAGAAAGAGGGGGGAGTGATGTTGAACATTTGAGACAATGTACGTGAAACGGAACTCACAACGAGACATTAGGCACTGGGGTGCGTTAACGCTAGGATTAGGGAGACGTGAAAGAGTTTTGGTCAAGGTCGATGCTAAATTGTTCTGAGTCCCTCCCCCGACATGATGTCAGTCAATAAAGTGGTGACCATAGTGTGCGAACAACTAATTTGTCTGGTTCCATTTTAAGGAATGTTTTCTAGGGAGAGGGCATTACAAATCATTTAGGATTTTAATTCCTTATGGTAAAATTGTGCATGGAATTGTTTTTTTGCAATTCCGCTTAACCCAGGTTCACGTGAAGGGAATGGATTCTGTTTCCACGTTTGATAGTTTCTGTTTAACACAGGGTACCAATGCATGTCAAACCCTATTACGACCACCAGGACCAACATTTTTTCCGGATAAGACAGGTTACAGTCTACCTCAGGTTCCGCTTAACCCATTCAATGCTGACCTGTTGACATGACATTTATTCCCACGCTGAAGGGTTATCTTCTTTTATCTATACAAAACGAAAACACATCCAGCAAAGAACGAAACTCATCCACGCGTGCCTAGAGCAAGCCTAAGATGCTGAGGGAAGTTGCAAGTGTCAGCGCCGACGCTTGGGAACTAGGGAAAACCGAGAAAAGTAACAGACCAATGCCTTGAATTCAAGGCATCCGCGCCTCTGGCTTGCACGGGATGCCTTGAATTCAAGGCATCCGCATTGAATGGGTTAAGGCAGGTTTCACGGTATATATATCGTGTCTAGAGATATGTATCAAGGAAAACTCAAACATCCATAACTAAGGCAACAGATGCATATTTAGAAAAACAAATGGGTATGGCCAACAATGTGGTAATACAAAATAGGACGAAAACAAAGAGTTAAGGGCAATATCGGTCATTTTTCGAACAGGAAGTGATACAAATTCTCAATAACAGAAAAATATATTTTCACAGGAGCCTCAACAGTGATAACTAAGAATGAAAAATATACACATACATTGCAGTTTCACATTGTTTAAATTTCCTTTTCATTTTATAATGGTATATTAAAATTGTGAATTATTGGAGAATTACAGAGTTATTGATTAACTCGTTTATGGGATATTATAAAGAGCAAAAATAACAAAAGGGAGATATAATATATTGGTATGTTATAGTTATGTACTGAGTTATATTTAAAATATTTATTTAAACTTACCATATTACGTAGTGGTACTGTAATACTGTCAAATAATTGACTGGCATGCAGAGATCGACAAATATATAGGATGCGACAGCTGTGAGGAGAGGTACCAAATCCAGCAAAAATCACATAGTAAATCACTGTGCCCCGACACCAGATCGTATTGATAAGTAGAAGAGTAAACTCCGGTAAACTCCAACAAAACAAAAATTCACTCGGTCGACAGAACAATCTGTTTGCACCATAAAATAAAAAGACAAGAGTAAGGTGACGCCCGAGGTGAAAAGCCGAAGGAGCCGTCAACAGGACCAAACACTGTGACACATTCAAGGACAACAGATTTATCTATGCGCAGCAAAGAGCATATGAGACTGCGCTAGCACCCACATGCTCACAGTCATTCAACAACTAACAAACTAAATAAATTCTGTGTGTTAACCCCTGACAACTGCAAGGAAAATGAGCCCTTGCTTTTTAAGGGATCAACTCGCTGTCTAAAACTAAGTGACTGACACACACCAGAGATCCCATACTTTTCTGGGATGGGGAAAGCAGCTTTGCAAGAGGCAATGGTAAGAAAAAAAGTGGGATGAACGAAACCTCAGCTGTGACTCAACACCTGTCTGTCGGATGCTGGTCTTCCACTGCCCAACTCGAAATGCCCGAAACAACTCATTAACGAAAAAATTCACAGTTAATGCTAATTGGAGAGAAACATTTTTTTTCTAGCTTATCAATGCCAATAAGTTGTTGGTACGATGAAGTTAATTATGAAATCATATGCTTTTTCTTTTGCTTGCCTGACCTCTTTGGGGGGGAATTTCCCCTACCCCCTCGTGGATCCACCACTGGTAGAGAAATTCATTAAAAAATGATAAAAAGGTGTAGAGCAAGGTGGGGCCAGAAGGCAACACAAAAAGGATGATTAGAGATTAAAGGATATATAAAAGGCAGTGGGGAGAAAAAAAGACACTTGCCATCACCTCCAATGTCTCTCCTCTCAATGAGAACACCACTATCACCATAATTCCAATTTAAGGCACAGTTCCCATCCTGAATCTTAAGTGCAGTTGCCCGGATGCCAGGAGAGAGATACAAAGGATAAATGCTTCACTGCTAAGTAAGTTGGGAGAATAGTTTTCGATGGAATATTTAGCTCAAATAAAATACTAAATGATCATTCATCAATCCTAAACTTCAGTATGCATATAGAAGTATAGGACAAGTTCAATAACTTCCAATGAGAAGGGAAGGCAATTTTGATGCGACCCACCCTTATATGGTTTTTGAATATCTGAATCAGTCATATTTTAACTTACCGTATATCTTTGTGTAAGTGGAAGTCTTATTTTTTGGCCAAAAATATCGACTAAAATCAGTGACTCAAGTATAAGTTTAAGCGAAATAATAGCTTGATTTCCTTGCTTCACAATTTAAAAATTTAATGAAAGAAATGTTCAATGAATCTATAGATATTATCTATAACTTCAATGCATACATCAATCATTACATTTATGGATATTTATGGCCCCTGTGCCACCCATAGCTCGGGAAATCCTAGTTCTTCCGGTTGGTGATGCAATATTTGAGCAATGCAATTGGCCTTTTGGGATGCACATTCATATCATAAAGTACTCAGCGTATTTTCCAGAGGTAGGTCCTAACACGGAATTTAAAAGGCATAAATCTAATGCATTACTGGGCTAATATTCTCAGTGGCTCATCAGTAATAGAGATACATACGGTTTTATTCAGCCAATATGTAGAAATATGGAACCCAAAAAATTAGCTTATTAAGTGACTAGAGTATAAGTGGAATGAAGATTTTCACTAACCGAAAAAAGGAAGGAATATCTTAAAGACTTAAAATCAGATAAGTACATACGGTATATGTAAGACAACTTACATCTTTGACCTTCTCGATGCTTGAAGCAAAATCCATGCTGGGCTCTTCAGTAACTGAAGGATCGCCAGCTGCTCCATCCTCTCCCCTTTCCCCCTCCTCCGTGGGTGGAGGCGAGAGGGGGGTCGTTGCATCTGGGAGCGGCACTGGTGGCCGCTTGGATGAGGGTGGCAAAGGAGGCAGGGCCCGGCCCGTGAATGGGGGAGGAGGTGGGGCCACCTCCGAAGATGGCAGGGACTGCTGCTCTGTCTGGTCCTCCAATGTGGAGGAAGCAACGGCAGATTCTGGGGGTGTGGGAATGGGTCGCCTGGCAGTGGTGGCATGTCTTCTGCCTCCCCCTGGCGAAGCAGGGACCCTCCTCAATCGGAAGATTGAGCACAATGTCTGCCGCAGGTTGGTGGAGAACCCTCCATGTCGAGAGGAGGATGACGACCTTCCACTCGTCTCCCTGCTTGATCCCTCTGCCCCCAACATCGCTGCCTTACCATTGCCCACCATCGTCGCTGACTGCGACGCCGACGCACCCCCTCCACCCTTGTGCCTCGCCCCCTTCCCCCCACCACCCTCTTCCCCCTCTCCCTCCTCCTCCCCACCTCCCCTCCCGCGTACCCTTCCGCACCCACCCCCAGAGTACAAGTTCCTGAGGTACTGCCGCACCTCCTGCAGCGTCATGTGGATCGGCTCCGAAGAGCGGCCCTCGTTCGAGGGCCCCCGGTGGCTGCCCTTCACTCGCCCAGACGTTCTTGAGGATCCTGCGGGAGGGCAGCACCGTCCGCCCAGTCCCGAGGCGCCGCCGTTGGCGGTGGCGGGAGGATCGGACGTCGTCGTCGTCGACTGCGGGACACTGTGCCTCTTGCCGCCGCTCTCCGCCGCGGCGGCGGGGGCCGGTTGCAGCTGCTGCCCCGCCCCCGAGGGCGCGCCTCGCCCCCTCGTGGTGCCCACCGTCGCCTCCGATCGGGAGCCGGCCGCCGAAGGGTGGCGCCTCCGCTTCCTGAGGTGCCTTCTCCCTGGCCTCTGCGGTTGCTGCAGCGTCTGCTGGGCGGAGGACGACGCCTTGCGGCTCGTCGTTGACGCATCGGCGCAAGGCCGCACGACGTCCACCGGCACCGCGTAGACGTCACTGTCGAAGGGCACGTTGTACACGTCTCCGATCTCGCCGGGGGTCGAGTCGGACCTCCTGGGTTGGTGGAGCGGGGGCGAGGGCCGGCCCCGGGAGAGGGGAGAGGCGGGGGAAGCGCGTGAGCCGGGACAGGTGCGGGGCACGAGGGGCAACTCGGGCGTCCAGCAAAGCCTGGGGCTGCTGGCGCTCTGCTGACCGAACTTTCCAAGCTCGCACTCGAGGGGATGGCAGTCTTGAGAGCAGTGTATGGACCAGGTAACCTTGCAAGATATCGAGAGAGCTTCGGCCAGGATGGAGGCGACTAGTTTGCCGGAGAACTTGTCGAGGTACCGCCTCTCGGAGGCGGGGCTGACCCTAGAGATGGACTTGACAGAGAGCGCTCGACATTGTCCGACCAGAATGTTCTTGGCTGGGACGGTTTGGTATACTTCGGAGAGAGGAGGGCTGTCCTGGAACTCAGGTGGAGGGTCGATTGGAACAAGTTTCCCATCACAGCCGTTTTCGAAAGAATAAAATTCTGGCCAACCTGGCCCTTTCTTCAAGGTGTTGAAGTTTTCACAGCTCATGCCATCCGAGTAGTCCAGGGAACCTTCATGCGATAGTGATTTACCGTCGTCGTCGCTATCTTGTAACTGTAAAAAGAACCTCGTAAGTACACAACCCCAAATATTCCGGATACAAGGATATTCCTTGAAATATGGCGAACATCAACATCAATTACCTCCATTGCCAAAGTACAACGGCAACCCTCCCCACTACTACTTGAAATGGAACCACTGGTCAACAGCAACCCGCTGTCATCACTCGCTGGAAAGGCCTCTAACCATGTTGATCCACTAGGTGGTGACTCCATAATCCACTTTCATTTCATCCAGTTGCATGAGGATTAGCATCAAACTCAAGAACATATTGCTGAATGCCGCAACTACATAAACCTTAAGAAATCCAAATATTTTCAATGAATACACTTTTACATAAAATGCTTACTTTCAAAGCAATTCCAGCCCACTGTTTAGGTAAGGTACGAAAGACACTCCTCACCACCATGTCAGCTAAAGGTAAATGACAAAATTTAGATCTCACTTTATGCATAAATGTTTCTAAACAACAGTAAGAATTAAATTTACCACGAAATAAAAAATAACAAGCGAATAATAACTTGAAAGGACAAAACAGTTATTGTTTAATAATAGCTCTAGAAATTTAAACGGAACATTCACACGAAACCTCACGGGCAATAATGAATCCAGTGTTACATTAACCAACAAAAGGTTTACTGAATTTATTTCTTGCAATATTATGGTTAACATTTAATTTTATTACGCACGGCATAATTCGAAAGTTTGGCATAACACTTGTTTTCTCTAGAACCCCCTGGCCACTGATTACTACTATCCTGTACACAACGAACTAAGTTCAGAATGCACACCATAGTACCACCAGATAGAAAAAAAATAGCATATTAAAATGTTCATTTCTTCGTTTGCGAATTGAAACATGTTTTTTTACAAGATATTAGAGCACCTTTACCTACCTAATCTCGCCATGTTGACTGCATTTGCATTCTACACTACCTACCCCACCTACCCATCCATTCTAAAAAAAAGTTGAAGAACGTAATGTGAAAGTTGACGTCCCGCTTAATGTCGGCAACATGAATGATATGGAGTCCATGCAGTGGTATTAGGACGTGAAATCGACGTAGATTGACCTGCACATTGCTCATCCTTCATACAAAGTTATGTCGTACCTACCAAATAATTGCGCAAGGTTTGAGTTTGCATTAAATCCTTATAATATGCTGTTAGTAGAACAATGAAAAAAATCGTGTTCTGCCGAACGATGCTGTCAATTAATGTTTCCATGCCTAAGCAGTTGAGGTGGAAGAATATAGATTTGAAACGAGGATTAGTTTTGCTTGGCTTAGTGTTAAAATTGAGCTTCTTCATATTTCCGGGTTCTACCGCGTAGTTTGCTGTGTTGGTGACAACAGTTTCGCTGGCACTACTGCCAGCGTGAAATAAGGACCAAAATTGTTTAGAAACGCTATATAATAAGGACCAAAATTGTGAACCGGCATCTTCGACCTGAAGACGCTGGCAGTAGTGCCAGCGAAACTGTTGTCACCAACACAGCAAACTACGCGGTAGAACCCGGAAATATGAAGAAGCTCATCGTAAACCACCGCGAAAACCTTCGTTCTTACATTAGTGTTAAAATTCTCCGTGTGTAGGTACTTAATTTTTGGCATGTACTTATTGAAAGGTTTCAGTTTATTAATTTTATAGTTTGATTCAATGCCTATGTTATCATTAGTTAGATTCCATTATAGTCTCTTTTGGGAAAGTCAAAAGCGATGTGCCTTACTCTAATTGACCCTGTGCTGCTTATTGAAAACTAAGACTAGAAGAGTACTTGAAAACTGAGTCTTTGAAACTCCTCCGGTAATGGAGATCGGGACCTAAAAATATTGCCTGCTAACAAAGTTAATTTCGCCATTCTGAAAATTGAAATTATTTAGACTACAAATTTGACAGCTTATACCCTCTGAAGGGACGTAGATTGGGTTGTACTACACTCCATAAATAAATACAGGACTGCTCAGGACCACATTTATTGAAATAATGCGTTAAAGTGAGGCCAAGAATAATGGCCGATGATGCTCTACGTAGCTCGTGGCAGAGGTTGGTGAACGACTGGCCCATGCTCTCAAGGTCCAGCAATACCTGGTCCATCGTACCATGATGGCCACTGCAAGCAGGAGACATCAGCTAGGTGGCAAGCTTCAGAATCCTGTAGCAGATGGCTCTGCCACACCCTCTAACAATCACCTATCACCATGAAAATAATTTTAAGCCACGATATGATAGGTGTAGGAAGGCTTCCCTTTACAAATGTGACTGTAGCAACATGCTGTACCTCAGGAAAGGGGATACCCTTTCATCCACCGGAGGGTTAGTGAGTTCCGTGGCTTCAGGGTTTCCACCACATCTGTAGCTATCAATTGACTACAGATAACAATGGAAGATGAAATCCCTTAACCCATGGAACGTTCTTATCTCACACAACAGAAACAGTCGCGCAAATGTTATTGGAGGACTGACAGCAAGTTTATCTGACACAGGTGCTTGAGATCATTTAACCTTTATCTGCCGTTGACCTTATTTAAGCCTTAACCTGTATCCACCAGATTCAAATCTCGGTATTTTCGCCTGGCTGCCGGATGTAAATCAATGCATTCCCAGATCCGGGGATGTTTTGGACGTTCACAGCATGCAGTGAAAACATTTAAAGGGACTTTTTGGGCACGTTAGGTGTTTGAAGGATAATTGATGTGCTCAAATAAAGGATAAGGAAAACAATTGGAGTCATTGATTCAACCGTATTTATTGTTTTTAATCAGTTGTATGAACTGAATTCATAAAAAATAACCACAAGAATGAAGAGAAGCCCTCAGCCATTTAGTGAGAGTAGAAACCCATTACAACAACTGCCCTCTCATCCTCTTCACATAATTGGATATGATGTTCCAAGCTGCAGCCATATTTGAAGAAGCAATGCAGTCATAATTGGTAACCCTAAGCATGGGCTCTGGTCAATGAATCTGAAAAAGGCAATTTTATTAATATCAACAAAACAGAGAAAGACAAAAATGGAGAATGATTTAATTTAACTAAGATCTTTACTTACTAAATAATGTTTAGAACTCCAACAATTAATCTTTGCATTAATATTGTACAATCAGGGAGTAACTTTCGGTAGCCTCAAAAGAGGACCTGTACTAATTTTTGGCTAATTATTGGTAACAGCTTAGAATACATATTTCAACAGGCATATTTTTATTGCATGGCACGTAAGTGTAATACAGATGTACAGCTCTCGTGAAAGCTTATGGTGCTCGGATGCGCAGCATTTGTGTTGTCCACATCACACAAATTCCATTTTTTGAAATGCAATCATGCATGGCACAAATGCCATGTCCTCGCTTTCCCCTACAGGATGTTTTCCCAACCCCTTCCACCAAACTTTACCCCTCCACGACGTCTTCTTCTGCGCATCCGAACGCCATAAGCTTTCGCGAGAGCTGCAGGGCTTCTTTTTTCAGAGAGGAGAAGATGAATGTCCAATACTAATTTTGAAATGAGAATGTTATTTAAGTTTATTGACTTTTTAAGTATATGTTAAATAAATTTTTCTAAAATTTGAAGTTTGTATTTATTTTATCCCAATTGCAAAAAATAGCTTATAAAAGTTTCTTAAAAGTAACTGAAAAAGTAACTTTTAACATAAAAGTCACTTTTCAAAAACTTTAATCAGTTACTTTTTAAGAAAAGTAACAAAAACTTTAACTAGATACTTTTTACAGAGATTAACTTAAATCAGTTAATATTTTTTGGTAACTTTCCTAACTATGGTCACCCCATGTTAGCTATCCCATCAGGTTACCGGGACAAAACATTGGTAAAATAAGGCTATCCACTCGCCCCTAAAAAATGCAATAGCTTTCATCATTATTACATTTCAGATTTTTGTCTTACCATCATTAGAAAGCTTTTGGTTACCTTAAGGGAAAAACCTTTGCTGAGGCATCGCTCAGAAAAAATGAATACCATATAATTGAAAATACATATTGAAGTCTTCCTTTAACCCAAAAATGTCGACTAAAATCCATGACTCAAGTATAAGTTTAAATTAGAAAATTAACTTCAACTCCATGCTTTGCCATTAAAACAGTGAACTGCAGTCGATGAAAGTTACAAAAATGAAACACTGTAGGAAATCTCTGTATTTTTGGGTTCTTTTTACATTATAATTGGCCTTGAGGAATGGATTTTTATTGCAAACCAGAGGTATTTGGCACTTGTAGGCCCTAACTCAAAAGGCAGTGCATTTTACATATTTCTTGGCGAATATACTCCATGGTCTATGTGGGAAAAGGCCCTTTTACACGGGGCACAAAATTGCACAACTTCAAACTGCATATTTTTCTCAATCGGGCATACAACCTTTTCGAATTAGAGCAGGTGCTATTTTGCCTTCATGCATTCGCACATGCGTTATTTTCACGGCTTTACACGATGCAATTTGAAATGCACGTTCATACATATATCTGATTGTGCAATTACGTGCCCCGTGTAAAACAGGCTAAAGAGTAAGTACTATTTTATGCCAGCCGTATGCTGAAATATTGACCCTGGCCATGTCACCAAATTTAGTGACTACTCATAAGTCAAAGGTTGGCATCTGGCTATCTTCCGGGCTCTGCTGCATCCGGCTATCTTTATGGCGATAACGTTTTATGAGCATTACAGGCCACATCTTCAGATCAAGCACAAATGCTGACAGGTGGAAACGCATGTATTTATTTCCTTCTCAGGGTGGCCTCCTGGTAGTGTGATCAATCAGCATTGAAGAACCTGATTTAGGCATGTTTATGTTAATGATGGGTCGAATCCTAATCCTGCATTTACCAAATTATGAATCCCAGTTCCTTTTTTCATTACCAATACACATATGCATGCATAAAACAAATCTCAATCCATTTTTAATTTTCTTGTAAATTTATGAACCCATAAGTAGCTCCAGGTTTTCCCTCAAACAGAAATGTAATAATTTAGCTTTGAAGGGGACAAAAAATTGTGCAACAATTTTTTTTCAAAATGGCATTTATTAATTCTTAAATTAAGAATGCTACAGAAAGCTAAGTGCACAAAAGTAACTTGTAAATTTTTGCTTATGAAATGGAACATTCTTAGTCTGTCAGGATCTTAAGTTTCTTTTTTTATAAACCAAATTGCCAGGAGGACTGAAGAGACTTAAAAAATACTGATGCTAAAGCAGTCCATAGGTGTTTCAAAACCTCTGATTATTTTTGGTTCGAATTTCAGGCTTTTATCTCTTCACAGGCTGGAAAAGGTTTTTTTAAAGTGCTTCTATAGTGCATTGGTGGCTTTAGAGATGCCATCAGGGTAGGGTTACCATATTGAATCCCCAAAATGAAGACACCCTCAACGGGATCCTCCACGGTGCACCCCAGCTGCCATCGCCCCAACCCCTGCCCAAGGTCACTATATATATAGCGACCTTGCCCCTGCCATAGGCACCTTAGTAGCGTTATCGCAAACCCAATCAATTCCATTAGAGCATTTACCTGCTGCAACATCAAAAAGCTGACACGCTTGATAAAGGAAGTCTTGTTTGAGATGAATGAAAGACTTCTTGTTGACAGATCGAAGAATATTACGGTATTTTCTATGGTATTGAATAATCCTATCGTACTATTTGCCTGTGCCAGACAACTGGTATAGAAAATATCTTCCAAATGTCATCTATGGCATATGCCACCGTTTCTGCGATTCCCAGCACTGATAAATCAGTAATTCCACTTTCTTCTTTAATAAACAGAGAGTAAAAAAACATTTTCATCATCTCCTTGTAAGTAGGCAAAACGTTACCTGTGAATTTTTTGGATGCACCAAAAATCAGCACTCCACACCTCGTTAACTTTTTCTCCAGCACCATTGTACCAAGCAAGCAAGAAACCACTAAATGCTGCACAAGGTAGTTATCCTCACAGAGAAATGAACTCGAACTGAGTGGCTACTTGAGTCTTGTGATTTGAAATATGCACTACAATATTGTCCGGTAATGGGTGGGAAGACCCAAATGAAATGAATTATTGTAGCGAAAATGGTGGCTAAAGAGTCAATAATGTCATTACAATAGTAGCAGCACGTGGTGAAGGAGTGTAAACATAATTTGAAGGAGGGTCTAAATTGGGATATGACCTGTCTGAGATTTCTGTCCACTTAATAAGCTAGGCATTAATAGATCGACTCTTCGCTGGGGACCCGTTAGGAAAATCCCTGTCTCGGTCATTCCTTCCCCACCTCTCCCGCTCAACATATCT
Source organism: Pyrrhosoma nymphula (assembly GCA_963573305.1). NCBI lineage: Eukaryota > Metazoa > Arthropoda > Insecta > Odonata > Coenagrionidae > Pyrrhosoma > Pyrrhosoma nymphula. Next base: position 150,682,959 of record OY754329.1, on the reverse strand, counting down.
ATTATCCCTGACACACTTCAAACGTGCTATACTGACTATCTCTTAAAGAATATGTATTGCGAGGAGAATGAAACTCGTTGAATCATCTTTGTGGTGAGTATTGAATATCGGGCACGTATTTATTCATCAAAATTAACGTTAATTTCAAACTATCATTTTGTAGGTTTTTCCATGGATTACTTTATATGAAATGATGACTAAAACATTTGTCAAGGAATACATTTTGAAAAAGTAGGAAAATTCTGGCAATTACGGCTTCCATGAGGCAAAATGTGAAGTGATGTCATGTGTCGCCAGAATTGTTGGTTGATTTGTGGGTTGCCTATGCTCAAAATTTGTTGACTATTCCTGGGCAACGTAGAACCATAGATTTCGTCAAATTCATTTAAAATTTCAGAAATGTAATGCAGAGAAATAAATTCATCGTTGATCTTCACTAACGTGTCGGTTTTTTAAATACTTCAGTCTCCATCGGCGTTTGTATTCCATTTGCACCTGAATTTTCACAACATTTTAAACTATAGGGCTTGGGCGGCAGTGGTTAATATTATCCGATTTTGAAAAAACTTTGCATGCGAGATCCTCATATAAGTACACAACTTTCCCGCATAGGGCAAATTCGATTCCGAAGGATAACCTTATTTCGGCCCACCCTAATGCACAAGTCTCGGACAAAATAAAAATAATACTTCCCTCGACTCATTCAGGAAGCAATGAAAATGGAAAATTTGAAGAGAGATGACGGTAAAAGACTCCACAGCACCTGGAAAAGACTGCTAACAAATGTCTGCAATAATAGAAGCATGCCAAAATCAGGTTCTTCAACACTGATTGGCCACACTACCGGGAGGCCACCTTGAGAACGAAATAAAAAATACCAATTTCCACCTTTCAGCAATCGGACTTGATCTGAAGATGTGGCCTGCAATGGTCACGAAACGTTATCGCCATAAAAATAGCCGGATGAAGCACAACCCGTAAGACATCCAAATGCCTGCATTATAGTGCTGCAAAAGACTCCCACAGAAATTTAAAAGTCAAAGGTAAGTTTTCATATGCCAAAAAAAGCTGGAAATTTCTCAACTTGAACTAAAAAGTATTCAGTATATTTCTAAGCAATTTCACATCAGAAAGTACAAAATATGATGATAATGGGATGAAGTAAAAAAAAATAAGATTTCAGTTACTAAAAATTTTATATTTAAAAAAAATACTACTATCCTTGTCATCCAAATCAAAAACTTGATCAACTGTAGGCATATTTCACATTCTTTATTTCTTCAGGAAAAGTATCAGATATCTTTGGTCTAACGTAAACTAGTAGCCACTTGAAAATTATTCAATTAAGTTCAATTAATTATACACATTTTCTCTTCTTCAATTATATTTAAATGTGCTATCACATCAACAAAAAGTCCAACCAATGGAATGATTAAATATGTCTCAAAAAGAAGGCTGCTAAAGAAAAAAAAATATGATGCTCATTAAGCTATTCCTGCAATAAAGTTATCCCTCAGCTATCATAATCCTAAATCTTTAAGTCATCCCTTTAAAAACCCATAGCAAAGCTGAATTGATGCATGCTTTCCTGAATTTAATACGCCCAACAAAAACAGCAGGGGACCCAAATGAATATGCTACATTTCCCTCACCCACATCACAACTAGTCAAGAATAACATCTGTTCAAATATTACCTGAGTGACGAGGCCAGCCGCAATCGTAAGCCCTCCAGACCTCAACATAAACCTGCCAAGCTCCTTCACATCACGGTACAGTTCCACGCATATTGGGCGAGCTGTCTCGATTTCCACTGTGGCATTAGAATTTTTCGTAAGACACCGAGGATGCTTTTTCACTACTTCGCCAGAGCTCTTGTTCAGCTGAGCAATCAGCTTAGTGATGACAGCTTGCTCCAGGAGAGACTGGTGGTGGAAAACAACCTGTAGAAAGGAAATGCAAGGCTTTAACATCAAGTAACTTCCGGAAAGGCAGTGAACATGTCAGGTAAGCAATCATTAATAAATGAAAGATATGCTATTCACGCAAACTACTGAACAGAATATCCCAACTTTTTCCTCAAGTTATGTTCTAAAAAATTGCAACGAAAAGCGGATCACGAAATTCCATATGCATTACACCAAATCGAAGTATGAATCTATGTATGTACTCTTTTTCCCGGTATTTTTGACTTCCTTGTTGAAAATGAACAATAAGAAAATGATTCTACACATTAAACTTAAACGTATTGCGCTGTAAACATCAACATTTTGTGCCATAATCAAAAATAATTTTCCAAGAACGAGCATATCCTCCTTCAAAAAGTATTCTCATTTTTTTATAGTTTTTGCATTACCAACTAGTTTATTAACAGAGTGAAATACCATGACACTAATGATGCAGCTTTTTAATATGATTATTCTTAGCACAACACAGACAAGGAACGCAATCCCAAACCGGCATCAATGCCTTATCCAGTGCTCTTCTGGAAAAAGTGGCATTAATGCAAAAAGTGCTGGAGTACACTTCATATTGAGTGCTTCGAAGGTTAAAATAATTGGAACTTTTTTGGTGATGGAAAAATAAAGCATGAAAAGTGTTTAAAAAAATTAACTATTGAACGTTTGCAAAGAAAATAAAAACTTATTAATCAGAAACCTTTCCCCTATTCCTATTCTATTTAAAAGGCTTTAAGGGCATTCTTATAAATAAAATGCAAAAGCCCAAATCCGTAAAATGTAGTATTTTTAAAAGGATGAAGAAAGTGACACAGTGACTGCCCAGAGGCAACTTTAGTTTCCAGCAAAAAATCATTGTTCTTCTTGAACAATATTTTAAAGAACTATTTGTTCTGGAATAGGGTACCTTGAGAGAGAAACATACTACATAATCATGTACATATTTATCCCACATCAATGCCTTATTCAGAGTTCTTCTGGGCTAAAAACCTGCAACACCATTAAGTTTTCTTACCTACAGAGTGAAGCAGTATTACATTTAAAAGAACAAAATAAATTCCTAATAAAAAAAAACTGAAAAAGTAAAAGATATGTATATGCACTCTCTCATCATATTTCATTTATAGAAACCACCATAGCAAAATAGAATAAGGATTCGCTATTTATTGGGTTGAGAATTTTCTCATTTGATGTGGATGGCTGTTGTTTCATAAAAAATGTATCCAAAAATGTTTGCAGCAATGCTTTATTTTTCTCTTGGTAAACTTCCTTGTAGCAAGCATAAGTGTCAAAGTTACTAGTGTTGACTTTGGAGCTTCGTGTAATGTTGCTATCATCTTCACTGCAAATAGCCTAAGCAATTCTAAATGCGGATTCTCTTAGTTATGACGGTTTTGAGAGGTAGGACGTCTTTTGTCTCACAATCATCCTCTTTCCTCTGGCTTGCTTGCATGAGCAGATCTTAGTTGGTCAGTTCTTGTGTATTAGAATCTATGAGCTTTGAACAACTTCAGATTCCTCTTCAAAGTCCAGTGGCCTTAGCATATCAACCACGGCTGCAGTAACACCCTCCACAGGATCATCTAGGTCTTAAATATCAAATATGAATTCTAAACACAATTTCTTCTAACTAGGAACATCAACGAATTGTAACGTACCGATTTGGTTCAAACTTGGCATGTTCATAGATTTATGTGATATGTTAAGATATATGGTGGGGTGTCAGCAGAGCTCAGGCATTTCAAAAGAATGTACACAGACTGGCGCCTTCCGAGAAGGCTGCATTCTCAAGCAATTGGTAGGTATTGTCATAAAAATCACCCTAACCTCATTTGTAAATGGTATCTTCATGAACATAAGATACCAAAGCAGACAGAAGAGCAAGGAAGAAAATGTGGAGTTTGGTTATTTCTGCTTCACCTTTCAGATTGTTCGGATATACAGTAAGTCCTCGACTTGCGCGGATCCGAGTTACACGGATCCGTAGTTACGCGGATGTTCAATTAGGTCGGTGACATGCTTGTATTTTCTCCGCGTTTCTGTTGCCGTGACAAATACACCGGGTGACGACCTGCGAATCATTGCCGAGCGTGCAATCACGGCACGATAAGCAGTGACTCGTCCACCAGTCCTCGGTATTGGAAGCGTACATCGGCTATTTGTCGTATCACGCCATAAACACGACATGCAGCTCTTTCAAATCTGTCGCTGGTCGCAAGCCTGGCTAGCTCCATAAGAATCTATGTGTTTGAGATTTTATTAGCTGTCGCAGCGACAGAAACGGGAAGAAAATGTAACCCTGTCACCGGGCTTAAGGCCGAATCACACTAGCGTTCGTCGGAGCGGTTAACTCTTCAACCAATTGGAAGGCAGCGGTTGGCGGGTGTGAGAATAGTCTATTTTTCCGAGCAAGAATCGCAACCACAGCCAATCACGGACTCGGATTTAACCACGTGACCACGTCGTCTGCTGCCGTTCTGCGCATTTTTGTTTTATCGAAAATCGCCTCCTGGCTCGCTTCTATAGTTCATGAGTTAATCAGAATATGGGGCTGAAAAATGACAAAGGTTTGTTTTATTTTGAAAAAGTATGTTTGATGGTTGAATAAATTGTGATCACAGCCTTGTTCCTTTCGCCTAGTGACCCAGTGATGCACCCAGATCTTGCTGTCGGGTAGGCTGTCTTAATATTCTGCAATCATTACGAGCAAAGCGGCCAACTTCAGCCTTCTCCTTCGTTCATTCCTTCGATTAAGCCATAACCTCTCCATTGTTTATTTCAAGTGACAATTGCCTTTCTCAAACTGACTCGAAACGTTCACGCCTTCTATCAGAACGTTCTCCGAGAGGAGTACAAGGCAGTACACGGGAGCGGCACCGACAACCGCATCGCACAATGTGATTGGACGAACTGACACCCGCTCCGATGAACGCTAGGGTGATTCGGCCTTTACACGGCATCAACGTCTTTTTTCAGTGTAATTTGACCTTCCCGCATAAGTCAAGGCGTAGTTAATTATCTACTCCATAGATGACGCCTGTTCCACATCACAGCAAAAAAAAGAACGCGTTCATGCAGCAAACAGACGAACTTGTATTTCCATTGTGACTTGATCATTGGGATCGTTATTTATCAAGTTTGAGAAAGTTGTCTCATAAAATCATTAAAATATTTTCAGCTAAATACGTAAGTATTTATTAAGAACTATTCCAATTATGAACAGGCGTCAGTATGATAATTTAACAAATTTTCAATTTATTCATGTTCTGAGTAATTTCACTTATTTTATACTTAAATTTCCAGTGAAATAAAGATTGGATGTGTTACTCTCGGAATTGTCGTATTATGATAATTAAACGGCCTCTCGCAAGATGGTGTTTTCTGAAACTGTCGCCGATTGCCGCCAATCGCAGTAAAAGCGGCACTGCTAATGGTTCAAAAATGGATAGGGAAGTTGCAGTGTTTCGACTTCCACGGATTTCAACTTACGCGGAAATTATTGGGACGAATTAACCGCGTAAGTCGAGGACTTACTGTATATGCTTACCTCCTTTTTCGGAGCAATTGCATTCACAACTCTCGCCGAGGGGCAGTCATTAGATGCAACTACGCAAGAGCGCATTCGACCAAGAAAGCACTGCTATGCTATATCACTCTTCACTAGCTTATTCATTGGCTCTTACAGCTATTAAGCACTTGCTTGGCTGAACATGATTATCAAGCCTTTGTTATCCTTGTTAGCTCCATGCAGATCCTAATTATTACACCACCAAATTTAATCTGTATGCATAATCTTTCTAACTGATATCCCACCATAGTAAATTCAGTGCATCTGGCTTTAAAAATCTGGATCTTTATTTCCAAGTTTAGCAATGAAATTTCACGTCATTTTTAGTGATTAATGAAGACAAGAAGAAACTTTTTGCATAACATTTGCAAAAATTTCATAATTCTTTCTTTTTTAAAACATATTGCGCATTGTTCAGCATAAAACCATACATAAACTGTTATGCATGTTTGACACGGTCCAGTCTATTTCATACATATCCCTTATCAATTACACAGTTTTTTATGGCTTTTATGTATTCTCTTAACACAAATTCGTGAAGTACGATGAATTTTTGGGATGCATCTCACGTGTTAAGTGGGGTTTAGCTGTGAAAGGGAACAAGTACAAGACAACATAATAATCACTCTCTCATTAAAACAAATGAGTAAAAAACTTACCGGGAAACCTCTAGTAATAGGAACTTTGATGTTGAAAACCACAATCCTAGCAGTAATTCGGGATGTAACAGGCAAGGGGTTAGCTGGATCGCTGAGAATGTAGCCCACCATTACATTCTGCATATCGATTCCAGAGAGAGTCACACAAGGTTGATCACCAGCAAAGGTCACTTGAGCAGGCAGTTCATCAATGGAAATTCCTGTGGACAGGAATTAATTAGGCCATGGAGGAAAATAGTATCTAAGAAGCTAGCATAAGTATATGCATACATTTTTTTTGTTTCTTCCAATAACAAAGGTCATAAATACACCGTACTATCACACGTTTAGAAAGTAATTAGTAATATTCATTATGCAAAAATAGAGAATTAACACACCTGAGTGACCTGTTTTCATTCAGATGGGTATTCACAATCTAAGCATTGCATCTAATCATATAAATTTTGATAGCTGCGCTACCAAAATAATGGCCATGAGTATATGTGTGTCTCACTCACTTAGTCAAGAGAAGATATAGTGAAGCAAAATACTCCTAAGGAGATTTGAAAGACATTGATGACTCTGTAACCATAAGTATTGATCTTAGGGGTGTGCGGGTAGCACTTTTTCATTTCGGGTCGGGTTCGGCTTCGGGTAGTGAAATATCTGCGGGCATCGGGTAATTTTCAGGTTCGGGTAGTAGAGGTATTCACATTCGTGGGTGCTGGATTATTAAGGAAGGTGAATGTTTTGATGGCAAGACAAAAATTGCAGTAAATGTTTGCCTTGTAAAGACCTGAGAGTGGGAACATCATTGTTTTAGCACTAAGTAGTGCAACCCAAAAGGTTCCAAAGCAAAGTTACATCCAGTAGCTTGTGCTTTTTCACAATAAAATATAACTAGGATTGGCAGGTTAGCTGGGACACACCTCTGTGAACAAGATAATGTGATCTTTAGCTCTTGTGGATTTATAAAGCAAATCCTTACTTTCATATTTTTTAGTTCCACCACTCTAGATCAGTAAGTTAGTCAAATGTTTTATTTTAAGCTTGCCATTGAAATCAATGATTATTTGGAATTTAATATTTTCAATTTTCATGAATGAAGAAGTAACATATTTATACCAAATATTAATAGGCTCTAGCTTATGAACATATTTTCAAATGTGACATGAAAACTGCATTAAAAGCAATATAATAGGTTTTTTAGTACTGTATTGCAGTAATTGCACGTTGCGTGCAAACTCGGCAATTGCACAAAGTGTAGCCAGATAGCTGCCTTACTATTCCTCGATGGGAGGCTTTTACACCTAGTGTTGAGGGGGTGGGATGGAGGGGGCATACGAACAGGGCCTGATCTCCTTGAGGGCTGGCACAGGGGCTTCAGTGTGAAGGTGATGTCTCATGCCCACCCATATAGCGAGGAGGGGGGACACGGAGGGTCACATAAGGTGGAAATATGACCAGTATGGGAGAGAAGAGAAGCTTTTGATAGGTTCGCCGGAAGTGAAAAAGACTGTGATGGAGGAAGGTAAGCCGAGGTTTTGTAGCAACGGAGATGGAAAGCTGGGTGAATTTTCCTGACGAGGATTGCCGGATGGGGGAAAAAGAATATGGGAATGTGCAGGCATTTCCATTTTGCATTTCCTTAATTTCCGATCCATTCGGGCCGTCTCAGAAAAATGGAATCAGTGATTAATAATTCAAGAAGAAATACGAAAAACAAAAGAAAGTATATTATAAAAAAATACTTCAGCTCTAATATCGAGAGAATCACTCATTTAACAAAAAAAAAATCAGTTATTTTTTTTGCACTTTGCTTCGCTCCATCGTCACTCCCATCAAGGCCTCTAATTTGGATAAATGGAAACTGAACTGGGATTCGACATCATTAACAATTTGATAATGTACGGATAGTAAGCAAAACTGCATTCTCATTAGGAAAAATCAGGACTTGATAGTTTTCATCTTCGTCGCTGCTTTCCTTAATGGGCCCTGCCACTGGCTATAGCGTTCCATATTCACAAGCTTGGAGATCATGATCTATCGATGTATAATTGCTAGGGGTTACAGCCAATGAACTGCCAACTTGGGACAAGTAATGCCTCATTGCCCCTACCCAAAGATCCCGGCCAATCCAGTGTCCTGCCTCCACACTGTTAGGTAACAACTAGTCTTACCGGGGGTGGAGCAAATAATTACCATTAAACCTATTGTCAACACTTTTCTTGGAATCGGGTTGGTCTGGTGGCCGAAGTATTTCCATCCAGTGAGCCTGAGTACAAATCCCAAAATAAGGGGTAAGTTTTTGCAGTAATTCATATCCCTACTTAATTTACCAACTAACCATTCAATGAAAAAGGACCATACCTACTCCAAAAGATGCAAAAAGCCTCGAATTGTCGGTAATTTTCCCAAATGCACAAATGACAAAGCTATATTTTTCTAGTGCATTTTAATGTTCATAATTTTGATTAGTTTCACCAAAAATGTAAACCATGATTGATAAATCAAAATTGTACCGCATTTATTACTTGCATTTACTCTTTCCCTTGGTTGATCTTAATGTTTATGAGTATATTCACGTCCTCCGTGACATTTCACGGAAGCCATTTGGAATAAGGTACGTCATTTGTTTCTGCAGACGAAATGAAACTGGAAGGGATCCAGCCTTGGAGAACGTTTTCTCCCATCCGATGTAATGTTCACTTTGAAAAACAATCTGCTACAACCTGCATAACAATTTCATTGAAATAGCGGTTGTATCACAATAAGTTCTTTTTAAAGATTTAGTTAGGCCCTCGACGTACTTGCAACAATTCTATGTTGGGGAATGTAGATGTATTGCAAGTAAATAAACTAAAAGCACAACTTCTTTGGCTCCCCATTCATCAAATTACATCAAGTATAGGTAACAAATAATAATTTGCAAACTTCAATAACCATATAAATTCTAACTATAGCTTTGTTCGCGTCGCTTGTTCCCTCTGTGACTTCTGTACCCGAGGGAGCAGGAGAGAACAGCTGACGTCAGAGAGGTTCAAAGCAGTCGACGCGAAAGCTCTTTGCTCCTAAAAACATGGCGGATGATTTATTTTGCTTCTGTATATTACAAAGGCTTTTCGAGAAGTGTTTCTCTGGCGAAGATAGTGCAGAAAATGTATAAGCATACTTCATCCATCACATAGAGGTTATTAGATAATATGTCTGCATAAGTTTTACGTCACGTATTTATTTAATTCAGCTGGGCAGTTACCCCTGCTGAATAATCAGTTTTGTATTAAGTTGGTTTCTTCAGTCGTAAATGAGATAGGAGATGCTCTTTATTGTATCCTGCGCGTTATGGGTTCCCTGTCAAGCATTGGCTAGCTGTGCTAACTTCATGAGCGCCAATTCACTGACACAAAAGGCCGATGTAAACATGAGTTGTCGGTGATTTAGAGGGAAGAAAATGTTCTACTTATATTGTGTTCAGTGATTATTATGCTTTGATTCATTGTGAGTGCAGTGATAAACGAGAAATTTAGCTTTACGTGGTGATAATATCATAGTTGTTATCAACACTAATGTACGAAGGATAAAGTACCATTAAATGTTGAAAGCGTGATACAGACCAATGTAAACATGAGTTGTCGGTGATTTAGGGCCAAGAAAATGTTCTTCTTAAATTGTGTTCAGTGATTATTATGCTTTAATTCATTGTGAGTGCAGTGATAAACGAGAAACGGCTTTACATGGTGATAATATCATAGTTGTTGTTCAATGCTAATTCACAAAGGATGAAGTACCATTAAATGTCGAAAACGTGATGGCTTTTGTGGCTATTATTGTGCTCATGAAAGTATGTGTTTACCCTTAAAGTATTCCATAAATGCGCAAGGTTTGCATGATAAGTGGAGTGAATTTCATTGTGATACCGATCTGTTGCAAGTGGGTGAAAATTGCATTTCAGCTGGCAAGACGAAAGCTCACCTTTACCAATGTTCTTGTCAGTGTTTAAATATTTCTTGTGAATAAGCTATATAAAACGATAAGAGACGACTATTGAGAACTTAGCAAAATTGCATTGAGCTCTCACTTTTTACTTAGGTATTTAATGTGTTTCTACTTTGGTTGAAATGAATGAATTAACACATGCATTTTAATAAATGTCACCATACTCGAGCAAAGAGAGTTTTATCTTCTTTGGAGCATTTACTCATTCCCTTTAGTTGTAATCCACGGCAAAAGTGTACATAACGTTAAATTTCTTGCCCTACTAATAATTGCGACAATCTCTGCTGGACTATCCATCTTGAAAGTATAGCCAAATCCTATCAACTGGTGTGTTTGTTTCATAGGCTACATTAAACACCCTAAAACTGCTATACTTTGCAAATACAAGTACACCTATATTTCGTATGGAGTCTTGTTTTGGGGACAAGGGAGTATGCAAAAACATTCTCTTGATCCAAAAGAAGGCAATATGTAGAAAGAAAACCACTATTTATTGGAGCCCTCAGATATTAACCTTACCTTGTATATATAAAAATGTGTAATATTTATCATAAACAGTAGCCTGAACTTTTTTTTACCACTAATGCATTTATTCACTCATTAATCTCAGCAGAAATATTACACCATGTCACAGATTAAAGGCTGATTACTTGCAAATAGGAGCATAGTGCTGTAAATAATGTTGCACGCTTCAAGAAGCATTTCAAAACATACAGTGGAATCCCGGTTTAACGAGTGCTCATAATCCCTCGAAAATCACTCGCTAAATCGAGCGCTCGTTGTATCCGAAAGTGTTGAATAAAGCCACTTAATTCTCATAGTCATTCGTATTTACCGTTTTTCTTTTGTTTCCATGGTAGTTACCGAAGGTAAACAGCAAAAAAAGTCGTTTCAGGCACTATCTGGCGGAATATCAACTAATTAATAATTTAAGAGAGAAACAGGACATTTTCCATTACATAAAATATTAATTCCTCCAGTTTCGGTGTTTTTCTTCCAGTTCTTCTATTTTTCGATCGCCGAAGAAAGCTGTAAAGACACCGTAACTAATCGGAATTAAAATATTAGGTATACTGTAGTTTTTGGATAATTTTGCGAATATGTCATGATGATAATATCAACTTTGTCGAGTTTTCGAATGTTAACCAGTACGTCCATTAGTTGGGAAAATTGGCCTGAAGGTTCACTGAAATACGGCATGTACCGGTGGTCGAAGATATTTCTCGCATAGTCACCTATTCCTAGCAGTTTCTATGATTCAAATTCAATTATCTACCGAAATTTAGTGTCATCGAATATTTATTTACACTAGAAAAGAAAATACCTCAGTCGATTGGCTAGCACATCATGTTTCGTGCAAGTGTAGTCAGCTTTCGCCTTTAGCATCGGACCGTTTATGGGCAGTCCTGCAGACCTTTGCTGACAAAACCAATTGAATCATGCAGATTCCATTTGTGGATGTTCCCCATGCCGCAAATGTTTTTGGCTGCTAGGTCGTCCTAGTTTGGTCACTGCTGCACGAATTTTATCTTTGTTCTTTAATATTGTGAACAACGTAGATGACAACACACCAAACCGCCTCCCGATATCAGTCTTTGAAGACCTGTTACTTTCCCACTCGTCTATAATTTTAATTTTGGTTTTATGGTCCAAAGATTTACGTTTCGCGGACATGATGCTGCCGCAAAAACTACATGAGACAACTCCAACCCTCTGACCGAGAAAACTCCGCCCCTCCGACCGAGTAAACTCCGCCCCTCCGACCGAGTAAACTCCACCCCTCTGACCGAGTAAACTCCGCCCCTCCTACCGAGAAAACACCGACCCTCCAACCGAGTAAACTCAGCCCCTTACCTACATAACAACTCTCTGCTACCGTGTGATTGGGCGCATCGAGTTGACGGAATGGTTTGAGTTTTTCAATCGCTCCGACAGATCGCTCTCATTCTGCTGAATGTTCCCTGTTCTACTCTCAACTTGCTTGTCGTCCGCCCACTCCCCTCTCACTGATGACTGGGCCTAACAAAAGAACGTAAAATGGGAGCGCGCACAGCGTACTCAAGGCCGTAAATCACTAATGTTTGGACATAGCTGGCTTTAGGTGTTGCAGATATGGCTCACATCTTGAATATTTAGTTTAATTAACAGATAATACAAAACAAAATAGTTAATTTTTGCTAAGTGGTGCATCGCCCTCGAGAGATATCTGTCGTAATACCGAGCGTATACCATGGAAGGAACTTTTTGGCCTCGCTATATCCACTTTATTTTACATGTAAAACATAGGCCTTTTGGCGGTACAACACCAGTCACTCGCTAAAATGGGATTCTCGAAATAAGCCGTACTCACTCTACCGCGCTTCCACTGTATCTACTGTAGCTTTTTCTTACAGCATCAAAGGTTTCCAAGAAAGCAGTACAACAACTTGATGGAATAATATTGTTTTTTTATATTTATTTTTGTGCATTGAGGTACCTGTCACATTTGTCTTTATTAAGGTATTTAATTCAAAGCAGTTTTTTCATATCTAACGAACTCCATGTTGGACAGCAAACACTCGGGGAAATAAAAATATTATTTTTATGACAGAATGTGGACACCTTATAATAAAATTCCAGTGGAGTAATGGGAGTAATCATTGTCCAGTTCGTGTAACACCTAGCAGTAGCAATGCAAGTAATCAAAGTAAGAACCCATTTCAAATTGAGTGGTTTCGCTGATTAACGACTTCTTCGAAGATTAATGTGAGTTTGTTTACCCCAAAACTTCTCATTTTCATGGGTTAAACTAAATAATTTTTGGTGAATTTCAACTATTTCATCACGGGCACAGTATTCTGGAACTACGACATTGTACAAAACCTTCTTGGCTCGAATTAATTTCCAATGTATGACTCATCTAAAAACAAATCAATCTAAAAACTATGCTGTTACTTAGAAGTTAACTCATTCGACATTGTGGAACATCTCTGTGATGAAATTGTTGAGGTAACAATTGAATTAGTCTCAGCATTTTACAGGCTTCTCTTCACAATTCATCGTGCAACCAAGGAAATAGACACTCAAAATACTTATAATTGAGCTAACCTTTCGTCGATCGCAGGTTTCATGTGATGCACAGCAACTAATTCGACATGCGAGTGCCTATCATTGGCTTTTCTAATGTTAACAGACAGTGAACTAAATGCTGAGAGAGGTTTTAAATGTCAGCCGAAACTCTTAATTTTCAGTCTTTTTCATTAAGGCAGCAAATATTCAATAATAACCACGAGAAAATTCCCAGTATATTATTCTAATTTACTCCCCGGACTGTATAGCAGATGAAACTCAGCCAATTTTCATGTTATTTCCCATGATTTTATGCACTGCTCCTTTCTGCCACTTTCGCTCCTCCACCGAAGATGGTGCAATAAGGAGCAAGTTCTGTTGCTCCTTTCTGCCCCTGCCCCCGCAACGCGAACGCCGTTGTGACATGCTTCTTCGGCGACGCGAACACCAAAGTGGCAGAAAGGTGCAAGAAAGGGCAGAAGTAGCAGCGACGCGAACAGAGCTATTAACTCTCTCAAATCTCCAACATTGATAAATATAGAGTGAAAGAAAATATTAAGACACTTGAGTAGCAATTGCCGTTTTTCCCTTCCGACAGACTCAAATACTCAATTAAGCTTTGACATTAATACACGAAAACAAAGCGTAAATTAATTTTCAGTTTCAATGAAAACTATTAATTATGCACATAAGAGTCTAATGTTGTTTGCTTTAGTTTTCCTCCAGTTGCACACAAGACGTACTTTTTGTAGTGTCGCTCCCTTGCCTATATGCTTAATACATTCTACTGACAAGTACCATCGGAAGGATTAATATAAAATAAATGATTCCGTAAAACTTGACTGCATCCCGAATGGAGCAATCGGAGAGATACACCATAATGCCTGGTGATGCCCAGTTACGGTAAGCACACACACTGACATCTCCAAAAACATGTGATCAGCATGAGTTGTTACGAGTGCTGTGATTGGTTGAGATTGGGCAGGGCATTGCGGGACATAGCCAATAGAATGTATTATGTATTTCAATTCAAATACGGATCCTCTGAATCGGAACTGGATTCCACACTATCATTGCGCACCGCAAGTAGAATTGCGTCATCCGCAAGTAGAATTGCTCCTCACGAGAGGGGACAGAGTTGTCAACTTCCATAAAACTTTAAAAAAACACAGACCAAAATGACCCTCTATCTCTTCCCAACCTTTAGGGTCCTCAGTATCTTTATCCTTCTATCGTGGGCTGGAGGCATAATTTAACGGGGATAAATTAAGCCTCCTGCCCACTTCACTCTTCGACAAAATGCCACTTTTGCATTGCTCTATTATTTCCATTTTCTCACGTAGACTAACAATAAGTGTCTTGCGTTTTTGGGCCATGATGGTGTCTATCTTTGAAATGCTCTCAACTCGCTGCCGTGCGAGTGTGCTCTCGACCCCTCAAGGAATAAAAGAAGATCAAAAATCGCAACTGCTAATGCTTAAGTATTTCCACCAAAATTAACAATAAATTAATCGGACGGCGATTTACAACACGTAGTTGATACTTAATACTCCATATAATTTGCAACACCAACAGATCGCAAACAATTGCAAGAGGTTGGCCACTCTTGGTGTATGTATGATGGAAACTCTCGCAATGGCAGGTGCCAACATCATAAGGATCTCATAAAAACTGTATTTTTTTACATGGCAAACATAGGGTCAATTGATGGTGCCCCTGCAATCTCTCATATTGGCGGGGGTCTTGCAACAGGCCATACTTGTATTAATGCAGTACCACTGTATCTTTCTTTTTTCATTTCTTTTTCTCATTTATGAGTTGTATATGCAATGCCACTTTGGATATGTTTTCTTAGTAGTGTGTCCTTATCAATGCAAGTGTGATTATATATGAAAATAGAGATGGGTCGGTTCCGGTACCCGGTTCTCGGTACTGCCGGTTCTTGGCCCTTAGAACCGGTATCGGGAACCGATCGCATAAATCGGTACTTAGGAACCGGCACGGAGAAGAGGTGAGGATTTGAATTTTGCACCCAAACCCGAAATGCACTTCGTCGTCTTCAAGGTCACGGCCAGACTCTTGCACGAGATTCTTTCATTTTTCATTCATAACTTAAAATACCGTATTGTAAAAGGGCATTATCGACAATTCTTTAAAACTCCTTTATATGTTCAATCTACTTTCCGTTGTTGCAATCGTTGCAATATAACGATGTCATCAGATGGCAATGAAGGCCGCCACATACCTGAGCAGCCGCGGTACGTGGCCAAGCAACAATGTAGCTTGAATGTAGCGTTCGGTGCATCCACATTCACCAGAGCGGCCTGAAGGGCGCGGCCGCGGCCTGTGTAGCGGTTGGCGGCCGACGACCTGTCGAGTTTGGCCGCGGCGGCTGATGCCTACAAAGTTTCAACTTTCTCATGGGTTGCTTTGACAAAACTGGGCTATGCAAACACGAAACAGTCGAAATATTTTTGGCAAAAGTTTGTCTTTGCTTCTGCTCTCATTGCGTGTTTTTTTTGGTAATCATCAGACGACAATTACCTTAAGAAAATTTTTAATATATATTTCGACCCATTGTATCTCTAAAAATTGGTGGTCCTTATAATTACTCCGATGGTAATTTATAATAGTAATTATTTGATTTGCCGTGACCGGCAGTGAAAAAAAGATCAAAAAGTGCATATTTTACTTTCCGATCGCATGGCTTCCAATTTTTTTTCTTTTAAGAGTTGCTCGCTAACACACGCCATTTAAGGGTTCGTCGGTTTGTCGCTCTCGCCAACATTGTAACATTTCCGTGGCCGCTTACGGCGCCCGTGCGGTGGGCGTAGCAACCGCGCGGGCTAAGCCGCCACCGCGGCCGCTCAGTTTTTCCGTGGCGTCGCTGTACCGGCGTGTTGAGCAGTGTTAGTGTTGAGGTTATAAGAACTGTGACAGTGAGGCATGCGAATAAGTTGTCAATTAAAGTAAGAATTTAAGCTACATCGCAGAATACAGAATATATTTTGAACTGACTCACAAGTTACAACAAATCAACGGATGATGTCGTCAGAAGTTTGGGGGAGTTTCACGATTGATCCTGATGATACTATCTATGCAGTATGTAAACTGTATTTCGCGTATTTCCAAGCGTATTTCGCGCGGCCCTTCAAAATCAATATCGAACCTTCGAAAACATCTCACAACACACAGAAGCAGAGGAAAGAATCATACCGTGTCAAATAAGGGAGAAACGTATGCAAATCTCAAACCACCTGCGCCTGCAAACCTTGGATCGGCGAAGTCATCAATCCAAAAATATTTATTCCACGGACCACTAACTGGCCCAGGTGCTATGTCGACCAGCGAACCTGGACATTCTTCAAATTGTTCACTTCAAATTGTTCAAATTGGACATTGATGGTGGTACAGAAGGAGGAATTGCTGATGATTCAGATTGGATCGGCATGGACGGTGATACCAGAACCATGGTTAACTGCAGTGATAATTGTGATTCATCTATTGCATAGATGCAATAGATGAGTCGACTATTTTTCGAGAATTTCGACAATTGTTAGTTTGACTTTTTATACTTGGCAAATAAAATTATGGAGACGATCTTAAGTTTTTTTACAGAGCTTTCCTGCTTATTTACATATTTAGTGACATTATTTTCATTCAGTTCTTGTGGTTGTTCATTTAAATTTGCCATTCATTCAGAAAATAAGAGTTCATTGTTGGAACCGAGTATCGGGAACTGGGAACCGATGGTGGAGAACCGGACCGGTATCGAGAACCGGAAAAATTTAAGAACCGACTCATCCTTATATGAAAACTATATAAATAATTCATTATACAAATAATTGGTTTATTTACTGGTGTAATATAATAAAATATTACACAAAGTACCGACAAATAAATGCTACAATAATTCAAAATTCAAATTATTATGTAATTACTGTTTACACTGATTTCAGAAGGAAGAATTAGCCTAAAAATGTAAGTTTTGTTAGAAAACGATTAAAACAAACATGTGTAATGCATTTTTGTTCAATGCGAATGCTTAGAACTCAAGTGCTACTTATTATTTATAGCATATTTCACTCTTTATATTTAAATTTTTACGTATTTGTTTTGCTCCTGGGAGTTATGCAACCTGCTTTTACAATTTTTCCGTAATCCATTTACTCGTGGTAAAAATGGCGTATATTAGTACGTTTAAGTTGAAAATAGGCTAATTTGTTGCGTTCATGTGATAATAATCATAATTTTAATGGATAAAAACAGGATATTTCACAAATAAAAACATGAAAAGATATTTTTATTGCCATTTCCTACTAGTTTTTTAGCATTTATAACCTCATTTGGCATATTTTTAGCATATTTACTAATTTTGCAGATATTTCGCTTTTATCCCCAATTTTTGCTGAAAATTAGAGTTTATCGCAACATGCGATTTTTTCTGGTCCCTATCAATAATATATCTTCTTAATAATATTTCTAATTTGTTATTAATTATTCTTTGTGCATCAATCAGTGAATTGGCAGCAATATCTACAGTTAAATACCATGTGGAACAGTTAATAATGGGGCTCATATCGTGTGAACTATAAAATTTAACTCATAACACTCCTGATCACAATAAGGTAAATGCTATTTCTGCGAATCAAATGTTTACATTAAAATATGTTTCTACTTAGAATTGAATATAACTATGAAATGATTGTAGTCTTGCAACCACCAGTTAATTAATTGTAAAAGGTCATAAGTTTGGAGGGTTACTATCGAGTGGAACAAAATTGGATTTATTGTTTTTATTCACCAAAGCAAATTTTAATGTAGTTTCCAAAAATTGTGCAAATACTCTTTTGCACGAGTTATTGTAAAAATTGTGAAACTCTCTTCAAAAGGCTCAAACGTGGACTATTAGATTTTAAGGCGCAGAAAACTCTTTAACTTTTTCCAAATAAAAATAAGTAAAAGTGCATTTAATGCAACTAAAATTGTTAACACACATCAATAAACATAGAATTAAGCTTTGAGGTACATTAAACTGCACTGAATTCATTTTCCTCATTTTGAAGAAAAATACACCTCAAACTCCAGTATTTCAACTCAATTTTACAGACAGTAGAAGAATTGACCATACTTTCTAGAAAGTAAGATTCTCCTCGAATCTGTATAACTATTATTGTCAGTTTAAAGTACTTGCTGCAGATAATATGAAAAAAAGGAGAGCACTCTAGATTTAATTGCGTTGCATTTGGGTTGAAATATTCACAAACCGATTAAAGTTAGTACATAATTACCGTGGAACGTGGTTAGGACGTTCCTCCTCAGCACGTTTTCCTCCTTATCACGTTAATTTATCACTGTCCCGTAATCATAGGGACAAAATACAGGTAAAAATATTTGGTTACTATGTTCTAAATACTGGCTCTTCCCTGGTTAGTACGTTCAAAAACTTGCCGTTAAACAACCCGATCACCATTTTTCTAGTATTATTTAGTCATGTAAACAACCAAAACTCCAGAGTTAATATACTAAATATCAACCTTTAGCATGTTTATCCATATGCATTCCTATTTTCGTGGCATGTAGTAAAACAATACGTGGCCGATTAGCAGGAGTGTAGTTCTTGAGCGGGCAGTCGTTCATATTGCACGTTTTGTGATCGTTAGGACAGTCAAAATGGAAAGCACGCGAGTTGTGAGGCAGATTACAACTGAAGAAAAAATTAAAATTCTGGAAGAAGTAGACAGAAATCCACACGTCAAGCGTGTGGAATTGGCGTGAAGGTTGAACAATCCTGCATCCACTTTAAACACGATTGTCAGTAATCACGATAAAATCCAAAGTGGTCATTGTGACAAAAATCTAAAGCGCATTCGTGAAGGGAAATATCCAGAATTAGAATCCATTCTCCTGAAATGGTGCAAACAGGCACGAAGTTCAAACGTGCCGTTTGATGGTTCCATCATCAAAGAAAAGGCGTTGCATTTGGCTGTAAAAATGGGTATTGAAAATTTCCATGCCTCCAATGGTTGGATCGATGGATTCAAAAACAGACATGGATTAGTTTATAGGTGTGTGCGTGGTGAGGCAGTTAGTGTTAACCTTGATATGGTTGAAACTTAGAAGAAAACAACCCTGCCTAAGTTGCTTGAAGGGTACAGCCCCGATGATATTTAGACTGGTTTATTTTTTAAGTTATTACCAGATCGAACGTATGCATTTAAAGGGGAAAAATGCCATGGAGGAAAATTAGGCAAGGAGAGAGTAACAGTTCTATTGAACTGCAACAAGAATGGAACTGAAAATCTAATGCCACTTGTGATAGGGAAATCAAAATTCTTCAGGTTTTTCAAGAACATTAAAACCTTTCCCTGACAATACACCGCCAACCCTGCAGCATGGATGACAACATCAATTTTTGAAACCTTTCTGCGTGGGTTAGATGTCAAACTGGGAGGCAATAACAGAAAAATTTTACTTTTTGTCGACCACTGTGCTGCTCATCCCATCAATACAAGCTACCTAAAGGCCATTTTACACGATGAAAGATTTTGTACAAACGAATATACGTGAGATTGTACGTTTGTCTCTACGAAATTAGAAAAGGTTCTATTCCCTGTGCAGGCATTGAGACATTCGCACAAGCGTTCACGGAAGAGTTTGTACAAACAAATGTACCATGTAAAACGGCCTTAAGAAACATCCGGGTTGAATTCTTCCCAGCAAACACAACGAGTCACCTTCAGCCCCTTGACCAAGGCATCATCCGATGTTTCAAGCACAAATATAGAAGGCTGCTGGTACAAAAGAGGCTGGCCACCTTACAAACAGCTGAGCGGAAGATAGATGTTATGCATGCGATGCACTTCGTCAAATACGCATGGGATTCCATGAACAGAGAAAACATCGCCAGTGGCTTTAATGCAGCAGGATTTAGTCATATGGAGCCTGGCATTACGGAGGACATGACACAAGAGGCAGAACCAACTCATTTTCCTCTTAAGAGTATTGGAGTCAGATTGCTGGAGAGGTGAATTTCGACGAATACTGCAAGTGCGACGATGATCTTGATGTTTGCCAGACCATGTCAATTGATGAGATTCACGAGCAGGAGTTGGTGGAAATAGATGATGAAGACGATGCCGAGCAAGGAACTGAGTCTGATTCATCTCCTACGTCTCCAACTCTGACAAAAACACTCGAGGCTATTTAGTACGTGCACCGTTATTTGAAGAGTGTTGTGGGAGCAGACGAATACTTTGACTCTCCTGGCGAAGCTTGATGCGAAAATATTAGAGCTCGGTACAAAAAATAAAAAGCAGAGTACCTTGGACAATTTTTTTACGTGAATATAAACTATTGAATGATAAAAATCTGTACGCAATAAAACATGTCAATTTAACTGTTATAAATCGATGTATCGAACGATCTTACAATCAATCTAATGGTATCATGCAAAGAATGAATGTTGCAGAAATTTAGGTAAATACAATCATGATACAATGTTTCAGAGTTTTTTGATCAGTTTTAAAACAACTAATTAACATTATATTTAGAGCCATTTGACCTCAGAAAGGCAAACATCTTGGCAAAACATCTCTTTTTATCAATGAATCAAGGCGAAGCAATATCGTTTCCAAGTATGTATTTATATTTTTGGGAAAGCTATGAAACGTAGTTATCATTCAGTCTGCATTCGCTTGGCATTTTAGCACATATTTTGTTAACTTTATGCTTGAAAATAGTTGAGGAACGCGTGAATATGAGAACTTACGCAAGTAATGGTAATTATTTTGACTTCTCCAAATGGAATTTCCTGAATTACAATATTTATTTTCCTGGTTAGCACATTTTCCTGGTTTGCACATTCATTTTTTGTGGCCCCTTCAAAAACGTGCTAACCAGATTCCACTGTAATACTTGTTAATGAATTGGATGCAAAGGTCAACACACAACTTCAAATTATATTCACGATTTAGTGCATGGATACAGTGAAAGTCATCCTAACTGCATCGATCATTTCCTCAGCATGACTTGCTTGCTGTTTGTTTATTCACCCTCTGTGGCAAAGTAAAGCCCTGATCGTGATGCAACCTATAGATTCCCCTATGGTGATGCAACCCACAAATAACCTCCATACTATGAACTGGTCATTTTTCCAGTCCGGACAACTTCGTAACATGGAGGTTTTAGTCCACAATGCCATTTTTTGTATGGTCAACAAAAAACTGGAGGAGGGGGGACTTATATTCAGACTATACTATACTATAATCAGAGAAATATGTTAAGCATTTGGTGATATTCAGTTACCAGTAATCAGAGAGGTAACCTCCCTTAACCCAGTGGGGTAAAGCGCCGCCGATTCACCAGTCTGTCTTACTTTGGATTAAGGTAAAAAGCCTGCGATTCGCCGGTCCCGTTATAAATGTATTTATTGTTGCTTCTGTTAGGGAATTCAATGGTCTAACGCTATTCTTTTCTTCTCTGATGGTATATATAAGTACTGTTTTTTATTCAATGAAAATAACTTTTGAAATATTTATTGTAAAATTAATTTTATAATGCGTTAAATATTGCTCACTTTTGTATTTTTTCGTGGCATTATTTTTATATTTCCATTTAGATAATTAAATATCTATAGTAAACCATACTTTTTATTGTAGGTGGGTTTGTTATCTTTTACTTCCCTTATTCTTTCTCTTATTTATACTTATTGTTCTTTCTTTGTAATAAATCTTACTTATGAGCAATGTCCGACAGCTAAAATATGCTGAGTCAGCATAATATTTCCGATGACGCACTAGCAATCCTTATAGACACTGCATACGAAAGCTAAAACCTTTGTATTGTAGGTGGGTTTGTTACCTTTTACTTCCCTACCATTCCCTAATATTACACTTTTTGTTCTTTCTTTGCAACAAATTTTATTTTGAGGGCAAAATCCAATTGCTAACATAAGCATGAGTCAGCACAACGCACGCATGTTTCCGACGACGCACAAGCATCCCATCAAGTCGCTGAGTATGAAGCCAATGCTTTGCATTGTAGGTGCTTTTGGTATATTTTACTAATATGCTATTCCCTTATTTATACTTATTGTTCTTTATTTGTAACAAATCTTATTTTGTAGCCAAAATCTGATTGCTACAATATGCTTGAGTCAGCACAATATTTCCGATGATGCACAAGCGACCCTTCTAGCCGCTGCGTATGAGAGCCGTGTGCTGATGATGGCATTTTGTTTCATTAGATAAATGGTAAGAAAATTTCTACTAAGGCATATAATGATCGTTATATAAAACCATGGAGAATCATTCCATCATTCAGTCCTTCGAAAACATTTCTTTGAAACAGACGCACGTCAATACTTGGACATGGGAGTTTGCTGCATAGGGCGTAAGTGATATAGATTAATTATTTTCTATTAGAAAGCGACAATGAAAGTGACCAAAATATATTCTCGATTCTGTTGAAGCCGAGTCAAGTAGTGAGAGTGGCAGTGAAGATGAAGGGCGCTGTAGTGAAGTGGTGTCTGTGTCAGTTGTTCATGTCATCTGGTCCTCAGGTCTGAACATGAAGAATCTCCACCAAGACCAAATGGTCCAAAAATACTCAGACTGAAAGTTTTCAAATTTACTGCTTCCCCTGGGGTGAAATAAACTATTCTGAGGGAACTGAGATGTGCACTGAGTGAGATAGATTTAGTTTTCAATACACTATAGGCTGATTTTTGGAATTCTGTGCGTAGAGAAGCTGACAGGTTAGCGGAATGCTATTTGAGGTCTCCTTCAACCTGCAAAAGTGCTTTGACAAAGGAATTGTTCAAAACTAGTGCCGATAAAATATAATCAATTTTTGCATTGCTAGTGTTGATGGCGCAAGTAAAAAAAATTAAATAAAAAAATATTGTAGTCCCCGTGCAGTACTGAAACACCATTTTTCAGCAAAGTGATGCCGTATAGGCGGTTTCTTCTCCTTTCAAAATTTTTGCATTACGCTGACAATGAAAAAATAGATGAAAAACTACGAAAAAGTTTGCCCATGATTGATTATGTGAACAGAAAATTTTCAGTAATGAATGACCCACAGCAAAATCTTGTGGTCGATGAGTTTGATAAAATTTAGCATAAGATATAGTGTAAAATATTTTTTATAAAATGGACATGACACCATGTAATTTGAACGTATTGTTTCAAAAAGTTACAAGCAAAAAATTGCAGTTGGATGACTTCGGGGAAAATGTGGGGGAGCAAATCCTGGAGTGAGTAAAATTGTGGAAGTACAAGCGGTGAGGACGACCGACATCTGGCCCTTCGCCGATTGGATTTCAAGCAGCAAACTGGGCTCATTTTTCAAATTGGATACCTATCCCATAAAAAAGAATCCATCTCTAATTTGTGAACTTAGTGAACAACTGGGGAAGAAGAGTAAAGCTGAGTTCACATGCATCAGGAACGTGAGCGAAATGCATAACACGGAAATGCATCTATCTAGCCAATCACACTACGCCTTTCCGGAACTTCCTTGCCTATGATTGCTTCCTTCCTTGCTAGTTGTATTTCCGCATACTGCATTCCGCACCCATTCCGGATCTATGTGAACTTGGCTTGAGAGTAGGTGGGTAAGTGAACAATGCAAAGTCGCATTACACCTTCCACACTACTTCAAAAAAATCATTGAAAACAGACATCAATGTATGACGAAAATTTTCACTATATTTTTAACTTAAAATTTATTATTTATTTTAAAGTACTTGTATTTATTGAGGTTTTTATTGAAAGGTACAATTTAACCAAAGTAGTTTTCACGTTTTTATGATCAGAGTGAGAAAAACACCCCGGGACTAGTAGAAATGAAAGATGATTTTTCAATTTTTTTTACAGAGGACACCTACATTGAAATTGCAATAAAATAAGAAAAAATAATTAAAACAGAATGAAAACTTCAATGATGAAAGTATACATTACTAGAAAGAAATAAAAGTTTAAAGCTAATTTTTATCAAAAGAAAAAAAATTAGTTATGCGAAATTTATGCAAAGATGTATTTTTTACATTGTTTATAAAAAAACTAAAAATAATATTTTTGATTGTGCATTTACATATTTTAAATATAAAGAGAATAATATGATAAAACAAATGACTAAATTACATTTTGAATTGTAATTTATAATCGGAGATAAAAAATAATTTCCAAATGAAAATGTTCAGAAAATTAAATAGGGTTTTAAGGGCAGAAATTCCATGGAAAATTAAGAGATGAATGGGTTAAGAGGCCTTCTCTGTTATATAGAGTCTCTAAATGTGTAGTTCAGGAGTTTGGGTCCCTTCATAAATGTGCAAAAAGAGTCCACTGTATTTCAATATTTCACTGTTATTTCAATATTTCACAGTAGGAATCTTCAATAGTCATTTAAGGTAACAATGAGAGTGAATAAAGTGATATACTAATTTGAAAATCTCACCTTTGACCTGAGCAAGTTCACCCTGAGGTTGGACGAGCACTCTCTCACCCAGTTGTAGGGTGCCAGTCTCCACTCTGCCAGAGACGCAGAACCCTGAGCCGGTGCCTTTGAAGATGTCATTCACTGACATCCTGAATGGCCTAGTAATCGGCCTTGGAGGAGTTTTGAAGTTGTCTGCAAACAGTAGAGATGTGGGAAAATAAGAATCAGCACAATTCATAGGGAGAACATTCTTGAACAAGGGAAAATATTGAAATACAAGTTACGAATATTAATATTTATATATTTAGCACAAAAAAACATAATGAAATCCTTGGAAACCTAATTCTACTTACTTAGAATAATTCTATGTATCAAAATGAACTATGCCTACTATTAACCAAGAAACTTCATAAAAAACTAAGTGTAGTAACTAAAATTTGTAAATAATTATTCCACCAACAGCACATCCATCGGAATAAAAATTTACTAATGACTGAAGTTATGCAGAGTAAAAATGGGTGAAACACAAATTTACAACTAGTGTAAAATTAACAGTACACAATATTGTTTACATGAATGGAGGATTGATTTTTTCTACAAGGTGAATTGTGTTTCCATAATACATATTATATTTCAGTTGTAAGCACCAAATTTTGCCATTTGCAAATTTTATTTAATAATTCTGGATAAATAATTTGAGCATTGTTTTCACAGCAATATTTGTTTGGCTAAATTGCCCAGCTATTGGCTTGATGCTTTATGACGTAATTCCCCTAAAGCCCCTAACCCTGGCCAGGGGAGAGGGATCTGGGAAAACCAAGACCCTTCTCGCTCTTTAGGCTGCCAGGCATCGGCCCCCTTTCCCTGCACATGTGTAATGAGGTAAGTGTGAGTGCAAGACACACCCCATAGAATCACACTTAACTGAAGCTGAAACTGAACTTCATTCTGCCTCAGTTTTCTGTCAAATGCACTTTCTAGTCTGTATTTGTCTGCCAGATATAGCGGATTTTATCAGGGGAATCAGAATTTCTGTGAGGAATTGTATTTTTGGAAAGAATTCTAGCTCACTGTGGCTTCCTTATCTAACTCTTATCTTCCTCTAATATCTACCTTCCATGTTTTCAACATTGCATTGTTTTACTATATAATGTGTGTGGTTTGTTATCATAGCTATGGCTCCTAAGCAAAAATACTGTATTTGCACGAATCTAAGACTTTTTTTTTCCTTCCGGGCTTCTGAAGAAAAGTGGCTTCGTCTTACAACCGGAAGCAAAATCCATGACTTTTTTCTCATTGTGGATTTAAAAAAAGGGGGGTCATCTTAGAATCGGGTTTGTCTTAGATTCGTGCAAATATGGTATTCTCGGAAAGAAATACAGCAGGAAGTTTTTTGGTTTACGTCTCTGAAGCCATGGAGTTGGATACTTCATCAGAAGATGAGGGTGTTGATCCTCCTGCATTGGAAAATGAGGAGACTTCACAGCACACTAAGCAAGACATGTCAGCAATGCACATGAGTGAGATTGCTGATAAGGAAAGTGGAAGGGGTTGGCCATTGATTATGTATAGAAAATGTTTTCTCCACTCCAGCCCTTTTCGATGACCTCAAGGCTAAAAAAAATTTCTGTTGTGGTACAGCAACACAGGACTGTAAAACCATGCCTCGCGACTTTGACTGGAAAGATAAAAGGGAAGTATTCATGCCGACTAATGTACACTGTCCACTGAGAGAGGGTATTTTCTGCAATGAACAAGGGAAAGCTGTGAGGCCGGCTATTGAAGAGGACTACAATGCACACATACGCTACGTAGACAAGGGGGATATTATGGGAATGAGCTATGACACTAGTCGTTGAGGTTGGAAGTGGATGAAAAAACTCTTTGCCCACCACTTGAAGGCCACTGTCCTCACCAGGCAAGTGCAGTTTACGTCTAGCCAGATGACTCATTGGTAGTTTCCGCTGGCTATGATTAAGGAACTTGTCGACCCCCTTCCCCCCCCCCCCCCCAGTGCTCATGGAGGGGGAGGCCCAGCAGCAGGGATGGGACAACTGCGCAGCTTGGAGGCGAAGGACAATAAGCACTGGCCAGTGAAGGGATACCGCCTTAGGTGCGGAGTGTGTTTTGAGAAGGGATTATACATTCGTACCTGTACGGAGTGCAATGCGTGCGAAGTACAGAAATGCACCTTTAACTGCTTTGAGGAGTACCACACAAAATACGTAATATTCTTTACAGATGTATTTCATACATATATATAAATTTTATATATTCTGTAAATTCATTTCCTGAGTAAATCTTTGCCTTCCCGAAGTAAAAAAATTGATTTAGTCTAAACTAGTTCCGAAAATAAGCATTTTTCTAAGGCATTTTTATTTGACCACGGCAATAAAATTTAACACATAACTATATCAAATCTTTAGCTAACTAACACTTTTCATTTGAACGATTTATCTTTAATAGTTGCTGAGATATTGAAATTTATTACCTTAGGAATTAGAGAAATATAAAGAGCCAGGTTTAAATCCACCAGTGAAGGTCTACTCTTGGACATTTAACTCCGTGCTTAAAGGTTAATAGCATATAAACCCATTTTAATGACTTTTTTAAAAATGTTCCCACACTTCATTGAAGGAAAACTTAGAAGCAAGTAGCTTTTATCCCTCAATGAGGAAAACAGATGAAAATTTTAATTTTTATTCAATGACCACCAATAAAGTTAATGGGTAGGTAAATTAAGCAAGAGACAGCCCCACCGGAATCAGATGCCTTACTCCAGCCTCCCCATAGAGGAACAGAAGCTGCAAAAAATTCCTTTTGCCTGTATCCTCACCAAATGCACGATGTCCTATCATGGCGAGAGTGGCCCTACCCAGAGTAATTATCACTACTTCCACAAGTCCAGGTACTCCATTCATCAGAATGTGGATTTCTTGTCTAGGTTGTGGTACAAGTTTTTGCTTATACAATTTCATCAATTTAAAAAAAGTGGCAAACATTTACCCATTTTTCATGTGTATCATAAATATGAAAAGATTTATGCGTGATGTAACTCTTCATTGTCAAAATATTAACGAAAGTGAGCACAAAATTCTACTGCCATGCCAATGCTATACACTCAGAATATATAAAACTAGCAAATTTATATATAATTTCTTTACAACAAATTTCACAATAAAGAATTTGCTACTTTCTGGGTCCCTTCAATTAGGTTATATAGCACTTCTACTGTAGTTTACGCATCAAATGTTATGTCACCTATTAAACAAAAAAAGTCACATCATTCATAGCCATTCATAACGTGACCACCAGTCTCACCTATAACTTCCAAGAGACAGGGCCCCGAGTACCACTTAATGAGGGCCTCTTCAGTCGGGGGCACAGCCAAGTTCTGCCCAATTAACCCACTGCAGGGCACAAATGTGATATCACCTTCACGGAATCCAGCTTGCTTGAGGAATGTGCCAAGCTTAGACACAACTTCCAAAAATCGTTCTTGCGACCAACCAACATTATCCATTTTGTTGACAGCAACTGCCAGCTGATTGACTCCTATTTTAATGAAGTGAATAAAAGGGAATAAAAAACATGCTAGGGATGCATTTTTTGGCATGCCACAGTAATGTTCACCAATCATATTTCATGGGCAAAGGAAACTATATCACATTTCAAATGTATTTCCCACACACTTTTAAATACTTCTTGAAGTAAAAAGTAAACAATGGAAATGCAGAAATTCTCTTCTAATTAAAATTGTACAATGACAACGTTAAAAGTAAAATTTATGATATGTTGAAAGGGTGCTTTAGTAATTACAAGGTGTATTGGAAGGTCATAATTATTCCGTGAATGAATTAACACATAAGTTCAAATAATTTCAAAGTTCATTCATTTCACTTATTTTTGCCATAATGCAACTTATGGTTGAATTCTCTATCAATGAAAGATTTTTAGCACATTCCTAAATGGTAAACTACAGTCAGAGAAACATTTTGTTAGTCCTACCAACATAGAATACACTAATAAACTTAGATTTCATTATAGATTTCAAACTGAGATTCCAATGTACTTTTAAAAAATGGGTCCTTTCATGCACTTCATTGCATGAGCAATTATTTGTTGCGCTCATATATTTTAAGTTAAGCAAACCAGTGACATTGAGATTGTTGAGTTCATCTTCTTTTCTTCTCCGCCTTCTGAACATTACTCAAGTGAGTGGTGAAGAGGAGTGGTAAGGAAAGAAGCTCACCCAGTGACCTAACGAGCAAGGCATGCTCCCTTGTCTGCCCACCACTCTCAAAGCCTGTCTCAAACTCCCCACGAGTAGCATCCACCACTAACAGAGCCACATCTGCCCTCGAAGCACCACTTATCATATTCGGAATGAAGTCGCGGTGCCCAGGGGCATCCAGCAGCACCACTGCCTTCGTTGGTGTGTCAAAGCGATTCTGACCAACATCCATCGTGATACCCCTCGATCTGTATGGAAATGCAACCATACACACATATATGACCATATAAAAAGCCAGAGTATCCACAACACATTCTCCCAAGGAGATGCTAAAATTCTCCCCAGACACACAAAAGACACCCAACAAGGTTGAACACCATAATGTAGAGACATGATATCAACCACCAATGTGATATTTTTCATTGAAAAAAATTGAATCCCGAGTCCACAATAACAAAAAGTAACTATTAGAAAAAACCACCAATTACAAAGATTAAAACCAAGGTATACTTAATACAGGGTGTGCACTAAGTTGCAGAAATAAAATTCCAACATTATTCCCAGTTTTTCATCATTTCTTTCCGTTTTCCCAGTGACTTCACAAATAATTTACAGCTATTTTCATGCATTCAAAAAAGGAGGCAATATAAGTAGGCATTGCCAGTATTTGTTGCTTTACAAGAAGACTATATCTTGATGAACATTGCATAACTTCATAACAAACATATCACTCCTAGTAAGATCTTTTAGTGGATGTCCTTATATTTTTTGGCTTACGTGATTGTTTATGTTATTGTTAGATTCTTTTCTGTCAGTAAGTCTGTTGTCTGTCAAAGTAAAAGAACTTCATGCTGTTTTCAATGATTAGCAAATAAATAATGTTTACGGATTTGTTCAGACTTCATAATGCTGTGGCCAGAAATCTGAAGGCTTATTCCTCAAATACTGGGTATTCGCAGAGCCGCACATAGAACAAAGGCAGTGAGATGTAAGAGACATCATTAACATTAAAGAGAGGAAATTTTCCTTTATGCAAGTAGCAGAATCACCCATTGGAAATTGTCAGAGTCAGGTTTTATGTACAGCGGTGGAAGGTTACAGAAAACCCACCTTTTGTTTATACAGCTGTAAGGTGCTGAGCAACACTGCAAATCAGGAGGAGGTTACTAGCCAATGCACTACCTTCGAAACATCAAGGACAACAATAATTTCAGGGAATAAAAGGCTGGCCCAACAAGTAATTTTAGTTGGCTAAGACCCAATACTTATCAAGGGAGGTAGTCTTCTGAACATTGGAAGGGAATAAAAATACCGTATAAACTCGTGTAAGAGGCGCACCTTTTTTCCCAGAAATCGCAGCCGAAAATGAGCGTGCGCCTCTTACACGAATTTTTTATCTGCCTGCCTTCGAGCCTCGGTCACGATATGAGCGGCAGGCTGCGGGCGGCAGAGCAGTATCGCGGCAGTTGCCACGAAACGAGCGGTGATTCAACCTAAGATAATCAGAAATGGCAGTGCATACTGTCATTGGGCAAAACGTTCTCGGCCGACATTTATGAATCGGAATGAGTAGAACGGCAGAGCAGCACAAGAAAAATTTAATATCTGGGATTGGCGGCGAGCGGAACCTATGCCGTTCACGTCTATTATGGCTGGGTTCGAGCGTTTTCCATGTCAAACATTAGGAACATGAAAACTCAGCGTTGCCTCTCTGTCGCTCGTCCACAGCCGCCGCCCGCCCGCCAGTCGTAACGTGGCCGAGGCATTACTCTCAAGTCCCTGGAGAGCTGAGTGACCTTGGTGCTCAGCGTGAGTCATCAAGGGGGAGGGGATCGTTCGCTCGCTTGTTTACGGGGAACGCAGTCACCTAAAAACATGTAAAAACTTGTTGATTGACAAGGCGAGGGTGTGGGGTGCAATGGGGGGACAGTGATTGGCCGCGCGACAAGTGCAAGCACCAGAATTTTCCACCCCCCTAACTTTCTCATTTTCTGTCATCGGACAACTTTGAGTGACTCCACTGTATGCACCTGCCCTAAGCACAACTGAGAGAATTCTGTGAATATTAACATTTGTGAATACACCAACATAGGTCAGTGTTGTTCCATAATGAACAAGGGAAAAAAGTTGCGGTATTTCACGGCAGCTACAAAACATAAAGTCATCAAAGACGCTTAGGAAGTAGGAAACTGCACTGCCGGACGAAAGCATGACGTGCCGGAATCATGCATTAGAAGATGGAGGAAGGATAAGGTTGCACTATTCCATACCAATAGGGACAGAAGGTCTTTTCGGGGAAAATCTACGAGCTGTGACAAGACATGTGCCGCCATACTGCGACGCCCGTCTCACTAGTAAGTCAGCCGTTTTTATGTAAATCATGCAATTTTTTTATTTTGCCATTCATTGAAGATTTTTGTTGGACCATATTGAAAAAATAAATGCTTTAAATTCTATTGACAGTTATGATTTCTTTCAAAGTTTGATTTTTTCAGGTTTTGATGTCGTATCTACGCCTTATCGTTCGTTTTTGACGTGGCTGACGCTTGGGTATTTTGCATTTAACGTTTTTGCATTCCCGCTTGTCATCGTTTACAGCAAAATATAATTTGTAAAAGTTAACCACATTTTAAAAGGAGACTTACAGTGACTACGACTTGTACATTAGGAAAACGGTGGGGGAAAATGGACTTAAAAATCAGAGCTCGGTGCGACTGTCCGCACTTACCAACTAAACACGAATTGTAGCAAAGTCGGCTTTGTTTTTTTTTAATGAATATCAATTACTCCACTCATTCCAAAGGACAATAAACAATGTAAGC
The DNA here is from genome assembly GCA_963573305.1 of Pyrrhosoma nymphula. Taxonomy (NCBI): domain Eukaryota; kingdom Metazoa; phylum Arthropoda; class Insecta; order Odonata; family Coenagrionidae; genus Pyrrhosoma; species Pyrrhosoma nymphula. The sequence goes on along the minus strand of OY754329.1, from coordinate 150,651,255 downwards.
ATTGTAGGGCTAAGGCTACATACTAGTAGGGGTGAGCCGATAATTAATTCCGATATAAATACTGGCCGATATTCGGATATCGGCATATCGGTATCGGAGCATCAAAATCCGATAATTTTTCCACTATAGCATAACGTTTTCAACAAATTGCTGTATATCTCCAAATTGAATATTTTGCTTCGTCCGCTTGTTTGTTGTTTGCAACCTTCTGAAATAATCTACTAGTTGGCGCTGTATTTTGAAAACAGTACAAAAGCGTAGCCTAATTTTTCATGAGCGCAAGCACGAATATACATATGTATTGCAAAATTAAGCCTCACAATCACGTGTGTGTAACTGATACAAGTGTTGGTCAGAATGTCAGATGTGTGGAAGTATTTTGTTGTGAAACATGATGACCCCAATAAGGCATCTTGTAAACTTTGTAATATACGTGTGTCTCGTGGTGGAAAAAATTCTCGATCGTATACTACGACTAATTTGAGAGTTCATTTGAAAAGCAACCATTTGATCTAATTCCGAGAACTGGAAAAGAAGAGACTAAAAACTGCAAAGAAAAACATCATGACTTCGAAAATAAGTCTTGAAGATATACCTGAAGGAATATCTGAACTTCTGAGTGATGATGAAAAAATGGATAATTCTCGTCCATCTTCGAGTGCTTCAGATTGCTCGTCCTTTGTGTCAGCCGAATCAAATTCGTCAACGCCAAAAAAGATGAAATTTCAACCTTCACTCAGTGAAATTTGGAGGAAACCATACACGGAAGATGATCCTCGCAGGAAGAAAATTACTAACCTAATAGGTCGGATGTTGGCCGAGAACTTTCTTTCGTTCAAATTAATTCAAAGTAACTGTAAGTATTTCGTAAATTGTGATGACACTTTGTTCATTGATTAGTTCTCTATTGCTTTCATATGTAATATTATTTCAGCTTTCATTAATTTGATGAAATATTTGGAGCCTCGATATGCTGTACCCTGCCGCCAGACCTTCTCCCGAAGGATAATCCCATTTTTATACAGCCAAGCATGCGACTTTGTCAAGCACGAGTTGGAGGAGGCTGAAACAGTCGCCTGTACCACGGACTTATGGTCATCGAATTCTGGTGATGATTATTTATCATTGACGGTGCATTTCATCACGAAAGACTTTGTGAAGAAAAATATTTTTTTGGAAGTTGTTCCATTTAGTCCTGTTTATCATACGAGTGAAAATATTTCAGATTTTTTAGTTGAAACACTAGAATCATGGAAAATTAAGAGGGAAACATACATTTATTTCTTAGAGATAATGCATTTAACATGGTTTCGGCATTCAGAATGTGTGGAATCCCGAGTGAAGGTTGTGCTGCGCACACACTGCAATTAGTTGTACGGGAGGCTCTGCTCAATCAAACTTCTATTTCCAATGTTTGTTCCAAAGTGGGGAAGATTGTAGGGCATTTCAGGCATTCCTTGAGTGCAAACAAATTGCGTATTGCCTACCAACAAAACAATAATTTGCCGGTGCATAAACTTGTACAGGACCAAAACACAAGGTGGGATAGTACCTTTCTGATGCTTGAGAGGTTCGTTGAACAAAAGAAAATGATCAATGGGCTTGCCCCTACATTAAACATCAGTGATATACCATCAAGTCAAGAATGGATACTCATAGAAAATGTTGTTCCTTGCTTGAAATTCTTTAGATGTGCTACTCTTGAAATGAGTGAGGAAGGGCCTAGATCATCCATTGCCAATGTCATTCCGCTGATAGGAGGTCTGATTGCAAAATTAAATGCTATGTTTGACAAAGATACAAATCATTCCAAGTCATTTGGTCAATCATTAATAGTAAACTTGAGAAAGAGATTCAAAAACATAGAGAATAGCCATTTTTATTCAGTGGCTACCCTGATGGACCCAAGGTTTAAAGGTTTTGTCTTTTCTTCCCCAGAGTTACTAATAAAAGCTAAAAGAGACGTTATAAGTTTTATGAAAGACTCATTAAAAAAAGATGCCAGTTTGGAAATTTCGAAAACAAAAAAAACTACAGTGGGTTGCCCTTCACAGAGTTTGTACAGTATGATTCTTCCTCAGACAAAAATATCCCTAGACAATCCAGAGGATGAATTAGAGGATTATCTGAAGGAATCATTATTGCCCATTGAATCTGATCCTCTTCATTATTGGAAAAATTGTAAAAAATATGTGCATCTGTCAGAAGTAGCCAAAATAGTTTTAGCTGCACCATCAGGATCTGTTGCATCTGAAAGGTTTTTCAGCACAGCAAATTTAGTATCATCTAAGACAAGGGGAGCGTTGAACCCAAACAAGGTTAAACAACTTGTTTTTTTGGCTAAAAATATGTACTAACATGTAGTATCTCTGAAGTCTTGTTAATGTTTATATTTTGCAAACTTTTAAATAAATGTTTTAAACTTTAACACAATTTTTTATAGCCCTAAATAGCACTTTTCTACCTTTGAGGTATTAAATAAATATACAGGTACCTACATATATATATGATAAAAATATCGGTCCAAATCAGGTTATCGGGACAAAATATCGGGTATCGGTTATCGGGAAAAAAAGGCTATCGGCTCACCCCTACATACTAGTGAATACTTACCTCCGAGGTCCATATATACCTATGAAAAATGCCGCGTAAATTATAAGTGAATATCGCAAGCGGCTTTGATAATGGCCGAAAATTCGAAGTTAGGCCTGCAAACCTTGCAATAGGAGAAAAAAAAGCCCCAAAATTTTTTCTTCAACTTCGACGCATAAAAAGAGGGGTGCGCCTCTTACACGCGTTTATACGGTATTAGCATCTACACTACTTGACGCATTGATTTTTCTACCTTCACATGTAGTCAAGGCATCAGGAATTAACTGCTAGGCCAGAGTCACCAACCATATGAGTTGCCTCATTTTGAGACAGCAATATTATTAAATAAATTTTAATTTTCCTAGTCACTATAATCACAACGAAAGTGCATTCCTATATACACATTGCAGCTGATTGGTAAAATATATTGAATTAACATGCTTGACCACAGGACAGGAATCATGCAGAACTTTAAGAATATGAAGTACTTTAGATAGCTATAACTAAGGCAGTAATGGCAAATATGAGCAATGGAATGCATTCACCGAATTTGTATTGAATTTGAGTATTGTTTATTGTGTAGTATATATGAGTGCTATAGTATTTATGAGTGCAATGCTAGTAGAATTTAAAAAATTAATTCATTACTGTCCTCCACTCTTACCTTTCCTCTCCAGTCTCATCGAGAATCCAGGCATAGACAAAAGACTGCTTGCCAAGCTTCTTGCTCTCCTGTTCGTACTTATGCATGACTCGCTTGTTGACCTGCCCGAGGGCATAGAGGAGGTGTCCCATAAGAGTGCTCTTGCCTGCATCCACGTGCCCCACCACCACCATGTGCAGCAGCTCCTTCTTGCCCTCTCCTTCTCGCTCCTTTGCATACTGAGACACTGCATCCTCTGTGGCACGGCACCTGCAACAGAACAGGCGATGATGATGGGACTGTACACCTTCTTGCCACCTCCTCACACGTAAAGTTCTCCATTTACATAAGCTGAGCATTCATTCTTCCTCTTCATGACAATTAAACTGAGCATTGCTCATAGAGTTGAATAAAAGCAAAGATAACTGTTGTACACAACTAAATTTTTTTCTTTGATAATCATAATTTTTTTCATAAATCAGCTTCAGTGCACTGAACACCAAAAACTCTTTCTTTGTTAAATATGTAACTACTTTCTCCTTTAATAACAACAAACACTACTTTTTAGCAGACACTACTATTATGTTTCCTTATGTTTTTCATGCAACTTATTATGGGGGCCCAAGTATTGCTAAGATGAAAGCCAGTATCCTGATTGAAATTTTTTGGATTCAGGCGGATTTCTATGGCTTCCTTGATTATATGGTCCCAGTAGCGTTGTGAGCGGCAAAGAATTTTTGCATCTCCCCGTCGAATGGCATGATCTTGATTGATGCTATGCTCTGCCACTGCCGACTTCTCTGGTTGCGCTAATCTAAAATGCCTCAGACGACACCTGAGCTTAATTGTTGGACTCGTCAAACGGTCAATTCAGTTCAGTGTATCATCCTACACAGAGAGAGCAACACACCTTGAAAATGGAAAACAAGTCGTTTTCTGAAACGTCAGCCAATATGAAGCCAATCACCTGGTGCAGAGCCCGAGAAGAATTCCTAAATATTATTCACTGGGAAAAACTTAAATCGTATATAAGAATAAATGAGTCTTCTCTAAGAAATTGAAGTGCACACACTCTGTGAGCAAGCTCAAACAAACCACTTTTGGTGATACAGCGAATTAAATATGCATATACACTGACAATCCTTGATTGTCAAAAGTATCACATGATGTCAATACAGTCAACCTTTACGATGCGTTCACTTTACGATGGATTCACTTTACGATCTGCATGGTGGGAATTTCAAAGCGTGCTGATTTTGCACTCTCCCTTTAAAATTTCTCATTTTGACAATTTTTTTGCACCCATAATTGGTTATTCGTCCAGTATTCTACGTCTTATTTGTTAACGGACTGCTTTTTTATCATAGCAACATTTACATAATTAATGATACAATGCAATGATGTAGTTTAACTGATCCATCATCTGGTAATATACTGATTCACTTTACGATGGAATTCCCATTACGATCGGTCCTGTGGAATGGATTACCAATGTAAAGCGGGGGTCTACTGTATAAATCTTCAATACATTGTTGACTTCAAAGTGGTATTCAGAATTTATGCATGCACCTTTACTAATTCCTGTACAAAACTACTCTCCATGCTGCCCGTAACAGGATTAGTAAGGAAAAAACACCTAATAAGAGATCTTGTCCAAGATAACTGGTTATTTTATGAATATCTTCCACATAGTCAAATCTTTGGGGGATTTATGCTTTCAAAATATGAAAAGATTCAACAGAAAGAACTTTTGCAATTTCTGCTGTTTTTTCCCGCTATTCTTTCAGAGGGTTTTCACAATGCCAATTGAATTCAACCATCCTAGGCATCCATACTCACTTGAGAGGCGTGGCACTGTCCCTCTCAACAACCAAGGAGTCTTCTCCAGCACCCAGTCTCTCATTAGGAGCCCCCTCCTCGGGTACCCTCTTGTCTCCTGTAACCACAGGTGACTGAGATCGTGGTGACAACTCCCGGGAGTTAGGCTTAGAGGTCTCCTTCGATTCTAGAAGAAAACAAGAACAGGGTTCATTGAAAAAACTTTGATTCATGTGACAAGGAGATCAATGGACAGTGGACACCCATGATAAATGGACAGAAAAAATTGTTCACCAAATTTCACTTCACATACTCAGTCCAGCTACATTCACAGCAACTTAACAATCTTTTCTCCACAGCTATTTTCACGACCTATAATGGACCAAAATGCTGAAAAGGATGACAAATTACCAGGGAGAGAAGTTACAATAAAAAAATAACCCAAAAGTAAGCAGGTACAGACTCAAAAGGATAGACAAACAAGCATTAACCCTCTGGCAGGCGCACCTTGTGAGTTGACACCAGCAGGCACACGCCGCACCCAGTGCAGCGTAACTGACACAGCAGTCTAACCTGAACATAATTTTTTTTAAGCAATGGGAAACTAATATATGATGTTTGAACATGATCTGGTGACTGGTATGAGGGCTGGTTTTTTTTACAACCAAGAAATACAAAGTATGCCGCATGGAGTACGGCGGTGCGCCCACCAAAGGGTCCCACCTCAAGAAACGCACCAAAACCCGACACCTCAAGTTTGAACACTCAAACGGAACCGACAATGAGATGGTAAGCACACAACGACTTCTACAATGTGCACAAATAAGATAGAGTACAAATAACTAGACTTACAGGCAGCCAAATACTAGTTTTTTTGATAACCAAGAAATACTAAGTATGCCGCACGGAGTGCGGCTGTGCGCCCCCCGAAGGATTAACAGACTAAATTTAAAGGCTTATAAAAAAACTTTTATCAATAGCTCATACTTCTGACCTCGCATTATGAATGTAAAAAATCCTTTTAATCCCTGTAATTATGTATAACATAAGAATTCAATACATTAACTTGTTTATACAACTTTACCAATTGCAAAGCAAATTGATACATATGGTTGAGAACTAGAATGAGAAATGAAGAAACTCTTTGATAAGATCAACAAAATATTACCACGGGATAGCACTATTTAACACACAAAAATCACAAATTTCTCAGGGTATGGAGCATGAGCATAAATGTGAGCAAAACGGGATTTAATTTTTGAGTGTTAGTGCAAAACAGCTTAATTACAGACAACAAATTGAATCTAGAATTAGAACATTGGTACACAAGATTTACATTACAGATTTCACTGCACTATCTCTTTCTAGGTATTCTTGGAAGCTGTAAAAGGCATTTTTTTTACAAAGAAGCTTTTCAACATACATTAAAATAAGTTTTTTGGTAAAAACAATTTTTTAAATTTATCACAAAGTTTATAAAATAGCATTTTTCCTGAAACTTCAGATGTTTCTTGATAGGCTAATAACCATTAATAATCATTACAGAGGTTTTTATCCCTGGTGTAATGGGTGAGGGCATCAAGATTCAACAGGAGAAAGGAGTGGAGTTATGAGAAGAGAATCCAAACGATATCCCCCGTCCTTCTCATCTTCTTTTTGATGTCAACCATGCATTATTATCGATCACTGAAGGTCAAGTGCACCACTGTCGCTATTGTTTAAAAAATGCATGATTTTATGCAGAGAGTTTCACAGTTTAGCATGTACTATTATACTTGACTAAATAACTTATACTTGAATTTATAATTAGCATTACTTGGTGATCAGGAATGCATTCATTAACATTATTTCATGTGGAGAAATTTGGCAAAATATATCAAAGGCCGCACTAGCTCCTGAGACAGATTGTGTTTGGCTTCTGAGGGTCCGCTTATCCAACAACGTAAAATTTAGTAGGAATCAAAGAAACCAAAGTTGAACCAAAATAGAAGAAAATACCTAAATTCCAAGGAGGATGAAGGGTGTACAAAGAGATGGAATTGTGTCTTCTTACCTCGAATTTCAAACCCTTTGGTAATCGTCTTAACAGCAGCGGGGACCACAACAACTGCAACTGGAACTGTAGCCCCATCAGCCCTCACATGAAGCAGACCCCCATCGGCATTGTTGGCCCCTCCCCCTCCACCCTCCTCCTCAATCAGACCAGCCACCTGTTTCTTTGGCGCTAAAAAGAGGGGTCCAAGTGGACAGAGCATGACAAGGGGGCATTCAGGGAGTGAGAAGAGATTCAATGGAGCAGCCACATGACTCATATCCTGGCTCCTAATTGGTGCACACAAGATAATAGGGCATTCCAAATGGCACTTTCAGGAAGTCTAAAAAAACAACAGATGTGGCACCTGTATACATGAAAGGCATCTAGAAATTACAAATGCATTTCAAACGAAAATTTAAACAATAAAATATGAAACACTTAACTCCAGTTGAGAATAACTGATCTATTGCAAAGGATGAACGCAGGGCTAAAACTGAGACCCAATTTGTAAGCACAAGGTAATCATAAATAAAAGAGACTGTCTCCATAATCACAAATCATCTTTTATAAAAATACATTTGAATATTTTAGCTTATCTAATGATTAGGCATCCAATTCCAACAATTTCATCATCTAAAAATATAAATATGTACATGTATCCTTCTAAATGAATTACAGTCAGACAAATTAAAATGAAAACAACAATGTGGACACTGCATACACCTATTCCAATATACTTAAATAATTCAATGAACAAAATAATAATGGGGCAAAATTCAAATAATTTAATTAACATAATGATCAAGTAGGGTAATAACTAGACATTACGAGAAACATTTTGTAACTCACACTACAATGAATTATTTTATTTTATAAAAAATTTAATCAATTCCATCGTTTTATAAAATTTCCATCACATAAAACAACGGGAATGTACAATTTCATTTTTTATCATATTCACACTCTGAATTGATAACTATTTTTAAAAATAAGAAGAATAGGAATATATAAAATATACTTTCCAAAAACTAATTTTTACACTTGTACTGTGGTTTCCTTATTAATACCATAATCTGAACATATGTATGCCCTTGAGTCAATGCTTAAGAAGTGACCTTAGCAGTTTTAACTTGAATTAAATACTTCTGTGACCTGAGCCGCCTGCAAATGTCATCTGGTGACTCTTTATCAAAGAGAAAAGCCATAGTGCTACTGCCATTCACAGAATCTTTCTTCACAGGACATTCTAATTGCTTCAGACACTCCCAATTCTTGCAAAGGATACGTCCAAATGGGGACAGTTTTCTTGAATTAGCATCAAGAAGTCTCATTCCTTCAACTGGCTCACGGACCCAGCCTTCCTCCAAAATTCTCCACTTTATTTCCTTCTTCTCACTGCTTTCACCTTCAGAATGCAAATTCACCTGAGTAGGGTCATCTTGAACCTCAGACTCCTCCACTGAAGAAATACTTTCAACATCCAGTGACTTGAGAGTGCCACACAAATCTATCACATAATCATCACCCTCCTCACTCTCCTCCGACTCTGTTCCAAAACATCTTGAAAGTGAACCTGGTTTGGTCTTCGAAGTTACGAGCAATTGAGGGATAACAAAGGTGCCACCATGCATCCCAACCACCTGATCTGATGACCCCCCTTTCACTCTCGATTCCCCACTGGGAACAACAATTGGAATAGGAACCCTCACATTAGAGTCTTGGCCAGATGAAGGGGTGTTTCGATTGTGAATGACAAGTGAACATAATGATGAGTAGTTGTCGTCGTCATCTTCGGAATCAGAATCTTTCATTTCCATCGCATTGTTTGGAAAATCATCTTTCTCAGAGTAATCACTGCCCATGGCTTTAGGTTGGGTACTCGGAGGCTGAGCCCATCCACAATGACCGCCACTCATCTCATCCTCGGTAGGAGCACTGCGATTACGAATAACAAGGGATTGTAAAGAAGAGAAGTCTTCGTCTTCCGAACTTGAGTTGCTTTGGCACTGAGGCTTTGGAGGGCCTGCAACCTTTGGTTCGACATAAGTTTTCTGTGGAGGGAAAAGTGGAGGCACAGTGAAAGGTGCATGGGGTTTTGGAAGCACTGGACCCTTTTTATTTTGGTTGTGGACCACAAGAGAGCACAGAGATGAAAACTCATCCTCAGAGTCTTCAGAGTCATCTCCAGTTCCAACTTGTAGGTCTGTCCCAGTGTGTGGGCTCCACTCAAAGGCTGGGGGATTCTTCTCTTTTGTAGATGCAACACCCCCACTTTTGCTCTCAACCGAGGATGGACTTGTCCCTTGAGCAGATGTATTGTGGATGACAAGGGATTGGAGGGAAGGAAAAGAGGCATCCTCTTCATCCTCTGAATCTGATGGTGCACTCAGGTGAACTGAGGCTTGTTCAGACAGACCTTGGCCTGAGGAGGGAATCATTCCTCCTCCATGTCCACCCCCAATGGCCTCCTCCTCTTCCCCCCCTCCACCAACAGGTGGCAATGACTGCTGCAAATACCCTGTCGAGGGCAGTCCTGTGACGGGCAAAGTGGACTGGCTGCCTTCTGGCCCCACTGCTACCTCCAATGCAGCGGAATCACTGCCCCTGTCTTTATGACAAACCCCACAACCACCACTCCCAGCCAGTGGCACTACTGTCAGCTCCTCAGAACTGAAGACAGTGCCAGCATTATTATTGCTAACTTGTGGGGAAGAACAAGAATTACAATTTGAACAAACATCTTACCTTACCACACAGCCATTAGTTTAAGCAGGGTTCGGAGCACCAAACAATATTTGAAGACGGAGAATATTCCATTCACCAAGTTGTGTTCCAGAACATAGAAAGCAAGAGAAGCATATTTTATTAAGCATTTACCAAATGCAAAATAAGTTCAATGTACAATTTTTTAATAACCATAATTTTAACTCATAACCCTGATGGTGAATTAAAAAAGCCAGCAAGTCATTCACGTCTTTCATAGGATGAAGTTATCAAATTACTGACCAACCAAAATTCAGAAAACATTCCAAAAATATATGCAAAAGGAGCTTTATTTCTGAATGAGCCTCACATTATACATTGAAACATCTTTTTACATAATTTTATCCAGATTTTACATACTGATTGTTTTTAACTACGGATGGTCGGATCGTATCTTTACATTGGCTGAGATACTGATATCGGATCCAAATATACGACAAGAAATCAGAACCGCATCGGAGATTTTAAAGGGACTGAAGGGCCGGCTGTCTTCGGCTATCGGTGGCTCTCTGCCGAATAAATAAAATGCTATTGATGTACTACATTCCATAATCGGCTTACGCTGTACGTGAATCAAAATCACCTATTATTATCCATCTTTTTATTCTCAGGAATAAAATCTCATAATGTGATATAACAACCTGCAGAAACGCTGAGTTAATGCTGACCAACATCGATATATTTCGCTTCGCGTATGCTTCCGTGTTCTATCGCGTGTTATCGCTTCAATGATATCACAAGAGGTTCAAACGAGATATAGAAAACTTTTTTTAAAACTAAAGAAGATTGACGAAGCTATCCGTTTCCTATATTTTAGGGGTTTCTTTGTTTGTGTCGTTTATGTGCTGTGTTAATTGTTTATGGAAATGTCTTCTGTGGTGTGGGAATATTTTTCTGTGGATGCCGAGAACAATTTGTTAGGAATTTGCTCGCACTGTGGTGTAAAAATATCACGTGGATGTGCAAAGTGAACATCACCGCTATTTAAACATCCGCATACAAAACATGCTTCAATTTATAATGAAAAAGTAATTAAAAGTGATGCTGTCTTCTTCATATCAGAAAACTTGGCCTTTCGTGCCAGTGCCATGTTCTTCTAAAGATGTAGGCTCAACTATGCCGGTAAGCATTTGTATTGAAGAGTCTGACCTTGATGCTTCTGCCGATGTTTCGCCTGCACTCCCAAGCCCGAGTTCTTCGTCATCTTCCATTTCGTCAATCCATTCCCCTTCTTTTAAGCATTGCACTATGCAATTATCGTGTGGACAGTCAACATTAAATCAGTTCATCGATAGCAAAGGAAAGTTCAGTCCAACAGATAGGCGATCAAGAGTTATAACAAATTTGGTGGCAGAAATGATATGCATCGATGGTCTACCTCTCAGTACTGTGGAGAACGAACGAACACATATTTAGAAGATTGAATGAACAGCAAAAAGCAATTCTTTTGGCCTTGTCGGAAATTAGACAGCTACGCGATCCACTTAACCAAATTCAATGGGATCTGCTAGAAGCCATAATAAGTGTTCTGAATACCTTCAATTCTGCTACACTTCAAGTTAGTGCAGCAAATGCTATGGCTTCAGAGGTAAGCAAACACTACTTTTTAGACAAACTAGCTTTGTGTAAGTTTTAATTATGATAAACCCTACTACTACCCTAGACTACAGCTTGGGAAAACTGAACGAGAACTTAAGCTACTACCATCTTTAATCTCTTTTTGTTCCCTTCTAGGTGAGACCTCTAGTCCAGCTGTTGGAACATGAGCTACAGAAACCAGCTCCACTTGGGAATGGATAGCAAGGAATGAAGGATGACATTTTGGCTTCTTTAAAGAGGAGGTTTGGTGTAATTGAAGAGTCAAGGTTATATCAGTATGCTACATTATTGAATCCCCATTTCAAAGCCATGCCTTTCAAAGCAAAGAACATGGAGGAGGATGCTAAGAGGCATCTCTTGATGGTAGCCACACAAGAGGAAGGGATGCATTCTGATATAAGTAGCCTTGGTGAAATTCAGAAAACACCCAGGCTTCACTATTCTTAAATTATTTTTTAACATTTCATTAGCAGCAACAATGATATGCTAAATTTCTATGCGGGGATATCTAAGTTGGGCATTTTATGTTATTAGGAATGCTGTATGCAAAATTTCTACCATATGATACTCTCACTACTCTATTGATAGGGCAATGTAAAATTTGAGTTGGCTATTTTTATTGGTGCTATGCTTCCTAAAATATTCACTTCATAAAACATCAACATTAAAATATGAAGTAGTCTATCAGTAAATTTACAGCACTAATTACTATTGTTTTCAGCTCCCTTGTGTATTTTATTTAATAGAATTAGGGGAGCATTAGTGGCCAATTTTGTCTTAAAGGTACTTATTTTTTATGTCTGTTTGCATTCAGAATTCCCAGCGGGTGACTATGGAGAAAGAAATTCAGGGTAGCAGACCACAGCTCCCACAAAGCACATCCCCACTCTGGGTTCAGTACCACAGTTTATTCACTGAGCATTCAAATACTGGAGGAACTTTCAGAGGTGTTGAGAAACAGTTAGACTTGTACTTCAGTGAACCTACACTGCCTGGTACCAGCGTATGTGAGTACTGGAAGAAAAAAGATTTGCTTCCAACTCTTCAGAATCTAGCGAAGAAGCACCTAAGTATCCCCCCAGCTACTGTTGCTAGTGAACGGGTTTTCAGCACCACTGGGTTAATACATGATACCAAGCGAAATAGATTAGATCCTGACCTAGTTAAAATGTTGGTGTTTTTAAAAAAGAACTTGACAGCAATGAAGGATTATTATTATTGTGGCATCAACATTTACGTTTATGTTAATATTAAAGTTTAACATTTTAAAACTTGATGTTGTTTATTTTCAATAAAGTCTCCAAGGCCTAAATTTTGTTTTCATTTATGAATTGCACCCTTGAATACATCCTAGGATCCAAAAATAAGAACTGAGATCCAGGATCCGAAATGAAGGATCCGGATTTGGATCTGAAAAAAAACCTGGATCTGCCCATCCCTATTTTTAACAATGGCAGAACAATAACAAACTTATTATAGCAATACAAACCTAAATGCATTACGCATGGAGTGATAAGATTGTCTAATAATTTTTTTCCTTCAAATTAAAACCACAATTCAGATCATGAAATAAATTGCCTGATGTGCAACGGTCTAGTACAGAAGTGGTGTCTCAAGTGAGGGCTTGAACTTAATCTTAGAAAATGCATACTTTTTAAAACAAAAAGACATCAACATCACATCTATAACGTGACAGGAGTAGATATGAATGTAGCAGTTGGATGCCAGCTCCTGATCATAATGACTTCAGACCTATGGTGGAAACAACATGCTCCGAACATTTGAAACACTGCATGAAAGATATTGGGATTCAATTAGTGAATAGTGAGAAGGACCTCAAGAAATAAAGTAAAGAGGTGCTATCTCACTCTGATTAGGCCACTACAGTACTCTGTACCTCACTGAGACCCAGGACAGAAAGATTTCATAATTGAGGACAACAAAATTCAAAGAAAAGGCATAATTTTTGTAAACATGTTCACTGCCAATGGTTATTTGAAAAATTTTCTTTCAAAATTTCCGAAATATCATTCTAGTGACACACTGTTCAATAGAACGTATATCTGCTCCTTGGCAGGCATCATAGATATAGCCAGAGGAAAATTTGTTGTAGTCATGGGCATTAATAATAAGCTGCTACTAATTTTAACCCAAAAGCTACAATAGTTAGCTATCTTTCTTTATTTTGAAGATTTGATGAAATTTTGAGTGATTTTCTGCAAACCCAATCTTTTCACCAGTATCAAACTTCAGTTTCTGATAGGATACTTTTCTTGCTCGAAATTCTGATAGGATATTTCTGCAACAGCAAAAAGCATAACACCAATGTGGACTTGGACTGAATTTACAAACATTAATAGTGGTTTTGTTCTACTTGAAGATGACATGTCGATATTCTTTGAGTTAGGTTTTCATTCTCTTCAGCTTAAGGTAAGTAAGACTCTCTTTTAAGCTAATTGTTCCAATTGTAACTTTCTTTCAATATAAGGCATTTTTTGTTAAAATTCTCTAGAGAATCGCAGGAAAATATTGCTATTAATAATAATAACTTTATTTTCCATTAAATGATACAAACCACAGTAGACATACAGTAAGTCCTCGACTTACGTGGATGTTCAGTTCGGTCGGTGACATGCTTGCATTTTCCCTGTGTTTCTGTTGCCGCGGCAGATACACCGGGTGACGACCCACGACTCACTGTCAAGCATGCAATCACGGTGCGATAAGCAGTGACTCATCTGCCAGTCCTCGGTATTAGGAGCGTACATCGGCTATTTATCGTATCATGCCATAAACACGATATGCAGCGCTTTCAAATCTGTCGCTGGTCGCAAGCCTGGCCGGCTCCATAAGAATCTATGTGCTTGACCTTTTATTAGCTGTCGCGGCGACAGAAATGGGAAGAAAACGTAAGCCTGTCACCGGCCTTAAGGCCGAATCACACTAGCGTTCGTCGGAGTGGTTAACTCTTCAACCAATTGGAAGGCAGCGGTTGGCGAGAGCTGGTGCGGGTGTGAGAATAGCCGACTGTCTATTTTTCCGACCGAGAATCGCAATCGCAGCCAATCACCACGTTGTCTGCTGCCGTTGCGCGCATTTATGATTTATCGAAAATCGCCCCCTGGCTCGCTTCTATAGTTCATGAGTGAATCAGAATATGAGGCTGAAAAAGGACAAAGGTGTGTTTTATCTTGAAAAAGAATGTTTGATGGTTGAATAAATTGAGATCACTGCCTTGTTCCTTTCGCCTAGTGACCCAGTGATGCACCCAAATCCTGCTGTCGGGTATGCTGTCATAATATTCTGCAATTATTACGAGCAAAGCGACCAACTTCGACCTTCTCCTTCATTGATTCCTTCGATTAAGCCATAACCTCTCCATTGTCTATTTCAAGTGACAACTGCCCTTCACAAACTGACTCGAAATGTTCACACCTTCTATCAGAACGTTCTCCGAGAGGAGTACAAGGCAGTACACGGGAGCGGCACCAACAACCATACCATGCAATGTGATTGGATGAACCGACACCCGCTCCCGCTAACTGCTCCGATGAACACTAGATTGATTCGGCCTTCACACGGCATCAACATCTTTTTTCGGTGTAGTGCGACCTTCCCGCGTAAGTCAACATGTAGTTAATGATCTACTCCATAGATGATGCCGGTTGTACATCACAGCAAAAAAAAGAACGGGTTCATGCAGCAAACAGACTAACTTGTATTTCCATTGTGACTTGATCATTGGGGTCGTTATTTATCAAGTTTGAGAAAGTTTTCTCATAAAATCATTAAAATCGTTTCAGCTAAATACGTAGGTATTTATTTAGAACTTTTCCAATTATGAACAGGCATTCACAAGAGTATGATAATTTAACAAATTTTCAATTTATTCATGTTTTGTGTAATTATACTTATTTTAGATTTAAATTTCCAGTGAAGTAAAGATTGAATTTGTGTTTCTCTCGGAATTCTTGTGTTATGATAACTGAACGGCCTCTCAAAATATGGCATTTTCTGTAACCGTCGCTGATTGCCGCCAATCGCAGTAAAAGCGGCACTGCTAATGATTCAAAAATGGATAGGTAAGTTGTTGTTTCGACTTATGCGGAAATTTTTGGGACAAATTAACCGCGTAAGTCGAGGACTTACTGCACAGGGAACAAGGCATGAAATACTTTGGGAATATCCACAGATGTGACCAAAAAAACTAACGAAGGGGCAATATATAGGAAGAAAAAAACCAAATGGGTGTATCCATATTGAAATACAGAAGTAGACAAGCAGTTTTGCTTATATTGAAAATACTTTCAGAGCGGTGAAACATTACCAGATTCACACATGAAAACACAGTCCACAACATGGATTAAGGATAAATATAATATCATAAAGATATAATAAAATGCACCTCATATTGTCATAAGAAGGCAAAGTTAAAAAATGTTTATTTTTACAACAAAAACATCACTTTGTCACACTAAGGTCTACAACTCTAAATGACAGCAGTAACTGGACATTTGTAGGAATAAACTTTCCACAGTCACCAGTGTCCATATGGTAGAAAGGTAATGTGGACTTGAAACTGGGTAAAAATGTTGAAAAATAGAAATCTTGTAAAAAACAAAAACCCAAAGACAGAGTGCAAATTCTAAGGCTGTAGCAAACATTTAAGAAAACTCATCCTCAGAGTCATAGAGACTCAAACTGTCACCACGCCTCACCTGCAGAGACTGAAGTGTGGTGACAGAGGTCACATGTGAAGAAAAAAATTAATTAGCAGACACCAGTTTTGATCACAGTAGGGACTGACAAACTACTGGCAAATATACATATCCACAGCAACTTGTTCAAAACTGTCACAAGCGAATAGAAAATGGAACAAAACTATTAGAAGGACAAGGTTTGGAGCAAGGTGTGAAAGAATTTTGTATGTGTGATGTTTGTTTGAGAAGTATTTAAATAGGAAGAAAAGAAGGGCAAGATGGACAGATAGGGGCGTTGAGTTAATGGAAGGCAGAAGTGGGGAGGTGTGAAAGAGAGAGAGAAGGCTGGTGAGAAGATTCCTGCTGTAGTCGCCAGTCAGGCGGACTTTTTGACATCAGGACCTTGAGCACTTATGTGAAATTATGTATTAGCAACATATGTATCACTTATGTATTAGCAACATTCCCCCATGATAATTAAGATACACTACCGGTCATTTTGGCACATTCTCTGCCTTCAAGTATAGTGCAAAACCATGTAGACTAGTTAGGTACAAAAGGATAATGTAACTTTAACCCATATTCAGTCAGAAAAACAACCCATTGTACTTTACTTTTTCAAGAGTTCAATTTTCCAAGAACTCATCCCTTCAAATATTGGTTGTGGGATCCTCAATTTTAACTTAAAAATGATAATGAGTTTAAAGTGAGCCTCCAGTAAACATATAGATGCTATCAATGAGAAAAATTCAAATTGGCCTTATTCCAAGGCTGGCTTTTTTTCAGTCAAGTACAATACATTGGCTCCAAAATTGCACACAAAAAAGCAGGTATATTTTAATGCAATTGACAAATATTAAATACCAAGAGGAAAATAGCATCTCACCTTTCTCTTTCCGCAGATCAGCTTTTGCCATCTTCAAAGCGCCTGCAGCATTGAAATAGAGAAGAGCAAAAAATTGGTTTCATGTTTTTTCACAACATTTAAATTATAGTTTATCCATAACATTTAAATTCCAACTTAGCAGTGACAATAACATAAATTGGATAATAAAACAATTGGGTATTTTCAAAAATTTTAAATTTAGTATACGGATCTTAACTCGCACAAGCTTTCGGAGCGAAAATAGTTTTAAAATTGATTCAATATTAATTGAGATATTTCAGATTAAAATAGTCAAAATTTCAAATTTTTTTATGCGGCTGCGAAACGCAATCTGATTGGCTTGACGTCATTTTTGCTGAGCGTTAGACGGAAGTGAGGGAGAAAGTGAAGAACTGTAGATGAGACCGTATATTTAAAGAATTTTCATTGAAAAAAAAAGACAATGGCGTGCATGGTTTTATGAAAGACACATCAGATAATTTACCCAAAGTGGATATGTTAATGGTAGCCGTTTTTATGGAGAAGGACGACCGATTTAATGCTGCCAAAATTCGTGGAGTAAAGTCAAATAAATACCATACAATAATTTAAGTAATAGCACGGTAATAGTCACGGTAAATTTAGCCCTCGTGAATAATGGCATTTCTAAAGTTGATGTCTGTTAGAATTGTCGGCAATCACATTAAACCAAAATTAACATTTACTATACGTAGCGAATTCAATATTTTTAAACTTTAGGCTGTATGGCTCACTTTGATGAAAACTATGGTGAAAATTGCTAGCTTGTTTAAATTAAACCACTTTTGGTTATAAATATGAGCTTTATTAATTGTTTTTCAAATACACTCTTAATCATAATGATACAGGCAGTCCTCAACTTTCGTACACAATGCGCTCCTGAAGACGTGAACAAAAGTTGAATGTACGAAAGTCGAACAATAGAGTCCCATACTAATTAGGGGTTACGTTCCCGGAGAGTTAAATATACATAGTAAAACCTCATATCAATTGTAAGGAAATTTTATTTTTAATACAAACGTTTAAAATAGATTAATTATACTTAAAACAATACGTAATTACTTTAAAAACTATGCAGTCTTGATAAACCGTTCTAAAAGAATACCATTGTGTACTGAGTAAACATATGCATTTCTATTTTTTCCCTATCAGAAATTAACATTTCATTATCCTATTGTATCATCAAATTAATTTATAGCTATAACCATTATCCCTCAGTGTCTCCCTTAAATGTTTTATTTCTTCAGAGATGAAATCAGCATCCAAAACTCTGCGAGCCCGATCAAATAGGGTCTTGATAACTGATGCCTTTAGCTGTGGGTGGTGGTGGGAACGTGCATTGAGATATCGATCAGTATGGGTCTTTTTCCGATACACACTTATGCCCAAGTTTTCCATCTTTTTTTCTCTCAACCAGAACATCTAGGAATGGTAGGCGACTGTCTTTTTCAATTTCCATCGTAAATTGAATCGATGGATGCTGACTGTTGAGACGTATTTAGAACTTTTCGAGTATCTCCTTACCATGAGGCCATATTATGAATGTATAAAAAAATAAAAAAGTTTAGTTTAATAGCAGAAATCCAAAAGAAACTTAACAAAATTAATATGAACTGCGAAAATCTACGAAAAAAGTTCATTAGAATATCGATAGTTTGAAATGCGTGGAAAATACCCAATTGACAGACGTACTGGAAAAAATTATTTGCTTGCTTTTGCAATAGATAGATAGATAAACATCGTTTTGGAGCAAGATTGAGACTTTAAAGTCACTTCTTCCATCTCATCAAAAACAATTTTTTGCATAAATAAATACAGGAGTGACTCTTTTAGAGCAAGGGATGCGTTCCCATGGATCTGTGCACTAATTGAATGTATTAAACGAGACCATGCTAACACTAAGAAGATATGGATGGGTTTCCAGCAACATACGAATTGGGTAGCAAAATTCCCAGAAACCATATACATATGTATTTGAATTAAAAGCCTTGGAAGTACTTTTTGTTATACAGCATCGTTGAAAAACTATACTCATACACAACGTAATTTGGCATTACCTCTGAGCATGAACATATGTATAAACAGACCACCAAGCAAGTTTGTGCAAATATAAATGATCATCCTTTATTCCAATTGTGTTAGAACTCTATTGAAAGTGCAACTCAGTGATAGGCACAAATATTGTAATATATTGGTACATTTATGCACGGTATAATTAGGTTTTAATATTAGTTATTGCAAATATTTTCTATAACTTTAAACATGAAACATGTATATAAGCAAAATTTACCACGTACACTTAAAATTAGTATCGTATTATGAATACCGTTTTAGCCTTTTACACTTTTGTCCGAGTAAATATGATGTTTTTTATATTAAAAAAATGGAAAATTGATGGTGATTAAACATAAATATCATAAGTAATGAAGAAAAATACTCTTATTCAGTTACCTTATGATGCCCCTTCATTCCTAAGATGGGGATTCCCAGACGTCTTAAGTTATGATGGCAGGAAAGCACTAATGACGCCTATGACATTTACAGAATCGACCCGCTGATCTGTTTACCAATCTTCAATCATTATTAATGTTAACATAAAAAATGGTGGCATTTGATGCAATGTTGTCATTTTAGAACAATTAAGAAATTTAAATTGGTTTCCCCATTTGACTTGTAACTAGAGAACAAGTGCTGAGTGAGTTTTTCTCAGTGATTAAATTCACAGAAAACTCCAATTTCCTGGTTATGTTGCCTCCCCCAAATATTGCCCAATTCATGTCCTAATAGTGCAGTGGCATGACTTACCTGATTCACTTGCTCCAGTGGCATTATTAAGCACCGTGTTGAGGGCTTTCTCAACATTGAAGTCAGAACTCAGGACTGCCTCAATCACAGTCTGCTCAGCAATAGAGTCGCCAACCACATTACGCACCTCCTCTAAACAAGATTGCAGCCGAGCTTGGTCCACATCACTCAAGCCTTTAGGGCTTCTCAACGTGGTACACTTTGGCACATCCCCCATGCCATGTTGGTGGTCCTCTCCTCCCTCCTCCCCCTCATCTTCCTCAGCTATCTCTTCCTCTTGGCCGAGGAAAACTGACATCTGTTGTCTTCGGCTTCGGTCATATATGAACTGTTCAGCTGTGTTTCAGTGAAATATATATATGCATACATTAAAATAGTGTCAACTTCAACTTAGGAATTACAAAACTAGCAATAAGATGAAAATGAAAGTTATAATATGTATTTCTCCTCCAATGTTTTTAGAAATATCCTCAAATAAAATTACCCTAACTTAAACAATTTGTGAGTCACCAATCCATGGAAATTGCTATATTTACCTTTTCACAGGGCATTTAAAGGGCGATTCTAAACTTTTCTCACATCTACACTTCTTGTGGGTCAAACATGATTAGAGAAAATAAATTTCCATTGAATTATTAGAAATTAATAAACAAAGAATACATTTATCTTCACCCACTGTTGCATTACCCATGATCAATTTATTCTTTACGCTACACTAAGGGGAATACCCCAGACAATACAGCAAATAGGTTTCAGAGAAAAATGCCCAGAATAAAAGTTCATGAAGTTTATGCTGTATTGTTTTATCTCGCCTCATGGTCCAATATCTTTATTGTATGATCCACAAAGGTTCATTTACAAATAACACATGATTAATACTTTATTTGTAAATCCGAGCATTTTCTGCTGACAAAATTTCTTTTGCAAAGGAATATGCCACTATTAATAGCCTCAAGGAAAGACTTATTTTTCCTCAATAGAGTATGAATGCCTAGTATGTAGAATACATAGTATGAATGTCAGCAACTATGCTCGCGTCTGGGTTTCCTATACTGAAATGAATTGAACAATGATTTTATGCGGAGAAGGTAATGCTACTTTCAAAGAAAACTCCATGGAGGTGAATATGACCACTTATCACAAGGGAGAAGGAGAAAAAGACATGTCTCATTTCAATGTCTGAACTGACAGACCACCAACAAAGCAAATATTATGATACATAACAGAAAATTTAACAAAGACATGGGGTAAATGGGGTATGTTTTTATTGGGAAATACATATAACCTCTCCAAAAAAATTACATGCAAGCTAGGCAATTCAGGGTGGCTACTGATATCCAATTTTTAAATTCCCCGACTTTTTCCTGATGGATTCACCAATTTCCCTGACCGATCGCCATAAGGTCACCTATTATTGGAATATTTTATTTCTGCTGAATTAAATTTTCGTCAAAACTCAGAAAATGTTAACAGCTGAAATCAATACATTAAAAGCTACAAAGTACATCCTAATGAAAAAACACATCGAGGAGGGTCCATTCTAACCCCGAATGCCTGCCAAGGCGAAGGACACTACTATCTCTCCCCCATCCGCTACCCCAAAGATGCTGAAATTTTTCGAAGATTTTTTCAGAAAAATCTTAAGAAGTCTTCAAGTAAAACTCTGTACAAATATCTCAGTGGACACATTTGTGAAACCAATTAAAATGACTACTTTATGTGAAATTTTTCCTGAAAAAACGTCCGCCATTTAGTGACGTAATAGTACCCAAATATCGACCATCATCTCTTAAACTTGTGCATAGGACAGGAAGAGTACCTTTATCACAAATGGTATTGTTTTTTATTTCATTAAAATCCTTCCACAACTCTACTATCTACTTAACTTTTAAGATTTTAGAAGAAAAATCAAAACCTGTTTTTTGGAATGTTGGTCATGTTTGAGCCTCCGTATACAAGTAATGGCTAGGACCTAAGAAAAATGTCTTACTATTTCATAATAAGCAATCATTTGTGAGTATAAATGCCATGTTTCAAGTCTTTATCTAAAAAAAAGCAATTTTGGATTTCGTCCGGCTATTTTCGATTTACAACCACTGTGCGCCATCGCAGCGGCCATTTTATTGTCTACAAAATTGCAACATTTCTCTACACACAAGGTTTTCCTACAGCAGGTTATTGAATTACGCATACAACAGTTTTGCATCATGGTGAGTCCACTGAACCATTGTGAGCGTTTGGGTGACCCAGGCGAGCGAGCTATATTCCTTCCGCGGCCGTTTATCGTATTTCCGTGTGGCCGTGTATGTTTCCTACGGTAAAATTACAAATTGACATTGTCTAATTCGTCAAGAAAGAGGTAGCGCATCGTGGTAGTTCTGGGAAGTTGAGGATTACTGAAAAGACATTACGAAGGGAAAGTTAATGGCCAATTTACTGGCGGACTCCGGCACAGGTATCACTAAGGTGAGCAAAAAATACAAACAAAAGAAAAGTTGTTGGACTGGATCAAAATCGGATGGCGCGAATGACCTTCAGAAGCGAATAACAATTTGATTCAGGTGAATCAGGGAACAAAAAAATGTAAAAAAGTTAGGTTAAAAAACGTAAGTGCGCCACTGAGAGCGAGGACAACAGGAGTCAATTAGCAACCGCAGCGTCATGTTCAGGAATATCATATTTGAGGTGGTTTGTGACCTGACTAAATTGCTTCGAGAGGGAGCTTAAGGGAGCCATTCAATAATTACGTCGAGCGTGAAAGATGGGGAGGGGAGAAGGGCTCTTCTTACTGTCTCACGAAGGGGGGTATAAGAATCAAAGATGATCTTGCGTAAGACTTTGTTTACACATGAGATCGTAATTGTGTTACCATTTTAATAATCATCGTCTCGTATTTTTAACACTGTAAGCAATTATTTACTATGAACTAGTGGGCTCCAGCTACCTCTCGACCTGAGTCTCAGAAGTAAAAAAAAAACCGCGAGGTAAAATTTTCCGAACAACATATCCTCGGATTCCTTGTGATGAGCGTAATACATTATGATCATGAATTTTAACACTAGTAGGCAAATATCGCAATATGGATATACAAAAGGGATATATTGTACATCTGATTCACAACTAAATAATTAAGATTCACAAATGATAAGATTCACCACTGAATGTCCCACAAATTGATGGGGCTTATTCTATACACGTCAGCGAAGGACATTAGTTTTAGCTGGTGTAATATTTTGGTGAAACAAATGGCGAGAATGACTGGCCGATAAACGTAATGGTAGAAAAATAACGAGAATTTCCTATCTCAGTTTTTCCCTGACTATTACAAGAATTCCCTGACTTTTCCAGAAATTCAAAATTCCCTGACAATTCCAGGTTTTCCCTGACGATCACCACCCAGCAATTTGTAATCTGATAAATTGATTTCACAAATAAATACATACATAAATTAGAAATCACATGAGAAGGATGGACAATTCAAAATACAGAAAATATTGAGTTGGTATTCATTTAACTGTACTATAAAATAAAGAAAATAAAAACATTATAAAAAACATGGTTTTATTAAAAAATGAAGTTAAAATAGTAATGAATTTTTAAGCTGTCACAACTTATCTACAACAGGCAGAACATGATTTTTGTGACTAAAAAAACCATGGGGGTGCAACCAAAAAATGTGACACAAAATACTTTACCATTACTATAGTGGTTATAAGTCTTTAGTATTCCAAGTTGTTCATGACCAAGAATTTCCAGCAAGCGAATCTTGTCTCAACCTTTACAGTATTTTGTTGAAAACTCTTTATTATCACGAGTTGTGATAAGGACTTGTGTGGTGTGTAAGTGGTTGTTAGGTGTGTTTCCGGTGAAAAGTCTTTTGCATCATAAATGTTGATTGCGCCCCCATGGTTTTAATTTTAGTCACAAATAATCACTTTCTGCCTGCTGTACATCAGTTGGGACAGCTTAGTAATTAATTACTACTTTTTAGTAAATTTTTTGAAAAAAACCATGATTTTAAAAAGTTTCATTTATGTATGTATTTATATAATTTTATTGTTTTTAGTTTTAAATAATTTTGCATCAATTTTTCATTCAATAAATGTCATTATTCTATGGATAAATTAATGCAAAATTTACAGTGAAAATTTGGATGAAAAAGAATGGAACATTGTTTTTGTTTAATTAATGTTTAAATTTTGTGATATTTTGTTTAAATCGAGAAAATATTTTACTGTCATTAGATTTCATTGTAATATTGTATTGTCATCGAGGATACACCTGCGTGCCGAATTTGAAGGAAATCTGATGGGTTGTAAGTGGGTGAAAATTCGATTGGCAGATTCCAGCCAAACAGACAGCAACTCAAGTTAACACTTACGTAGACGTCAATTGACATCTTTACAGAACTTTCAAGGACTGCAGATGTCGTCAGTAGATGTTCATCCTGTTTACATTATTCTTCACAAAGCAAGGCGTCAAAATAAGTCTCTCGACTTTCTTGCACACCAAGCTTGGTTCATTTAGTTCATGAAAAATCTGTTAGATGGAGAAATCCATTACTAGAGCCATGCTCAGCCCCACCAAGTTCAGTGCGCTTTCAATGTTTTTTGGTTTAATTTTTTGAAGTCATTCGATAGGTGGCATTAGTGAGGACTTTGAGGCACATTGTTTACAAATGGTGGCTTGTGGGGATTTCCAATTGCTGGTATAGAAAAAGATAGATTGCTCGACTACAAATGGGTTAAAGAGCTTGCTGTGTTCCTGAATGCTCCACAGGGTATTTCGCAACTGTGAGAAAGAACAAAATTTAAGGTGTGAAGGACAGAAGCTTGTGTAAGGCTAATGTAAGTACTCTCTTGTATTTTTCACGTTAACTTATAGCAAGGCATGGTCGATGCTGATGATTACTTATATATCCATAGCAGACCTCTTATTATTTTGACACAATTTGCTTTTTCTTCTCTATGTGATATAAATTTCTTTGACGTGGTCATTGAAAGTATGAATTAGGGGGTGTCCATTAATTACGTGAGGCGATTTTGGCAATTTTTCGACCCCCCCTCCCCCCTTGGTGAGATGTCGTGAGATTTGGCTCGACCCCCACCCCACCCCCCCTTATCTCACGTGAGATTTAAAAAAATGCATATTTTTAGTGTAAATACGTTAATATACGCTTGATTGCATTGGATTTATAAAAAAAACAATATGCTTAATTATTTTTATTTAAGACTACTAAGAACGTAATCTAGAATCACAGTGAGAAAATCGAAAAATAAAATACTTAAATATGAACTACTAAAATTCATAAAAGAATACTCATTCTAATTCAGTCCACGGGGACACATGTGTGGTCTCAAGAGTGACTACTAGAACCAACATGAACATGTGATTTGTTTCCACAAGTTTTACTTAATTTAACCCAGTTTTCTTGCAATTTTACACAGTTTCTTGTGGAAAAAAATTACATGATATTTGCCGACCCCCCCCCCCCCCTACTATCCCCCACATGAGATAGGGTGAGATTAGGCTCGACCCCCTACCCCCCCAAATGCCTCACGTAATTAATGGACGCTCCTTTACCAAATTCAAGTACTCATTAATTACGCTCATTACCCATGCTGATGCGAATGATTTTTTTGTAGTCGTGATCGTTCTAACTATCATTTGATGAATAAAATCATTAGCTTTTTCCTAACTAGCCGTAATTTCCCAAAGTTAAAATTGAAAAAAGGAAAAATAGGTGTGATACAGAGGAATCATCTGATTCAAGTGACTCCTTCATGACAGTGGCACCGTGGTTGGCAGCTTCAAAAAAGGTATCATGCCGAAGTTAGGAGTCTGCTATCCTTAAATTCTAGTATCCATGGCCCTGCTGTTGAGTCATATACCAGCAAGTTCTCCCCTGTGCATGCAGACATGCTTTAAATTGTTTAATTCAAAAAATTACAAAAGTTAGTAATACATGTATTTCTAACCTTTTGTGTTTATAAGTAAAGACAAATATGAGCTTATTAACATTTTCCTTTATTATGTTAAGAAAAAAAGTGTAATATAGCATTTTGCTCAAGGTAGTTTCAATCAAGTCATAAATATTAAATTTCTTGTTTTTCTCAAAATATACTAGGGCAAGGAAATTTTTTTAAAAATCTTGTACAACTCATATATTAACAATTGATACAGAATATTAAAGAAGAAAAATAAAGCTATCAACATATGTAAAAAGTATGTTTTCATGTACTATGAAACCTCCATAATAAATTATAGAAAAAGGCCAAAAATGGCCAGCAGACCTGGGAGAGCATTAATATACATGGCCAGCAGTGAAAGTGTTACACAAGTTGATACTCAACGGCTGAGAAAAAAGTAAGAAATAATATAGTAGTTCTAATCAAACAGAAGAGAAACTGACTTCTCATTTATCATCTTAGATTTTTTTACAATGTGGAAATTGCCCATTTTGTTGCTAACTGATGCATATTATTAAGCTATTTTACTGAAATTGTTCATTTTTTTTAAACAGTAAAATCAAAGAAGAGTTTCAGTTTTTCAATAGGGGGTGTGGGGAAAAACACCAAAAACTTTGAGCATATTTTCCCCTAAGTGAGTTTGAGGAAGACTTTTTCCAGTACTACCTAATTCATTTCATTCAAGTACTCTACCAGCTGATTGGTAGGTTCTTGGACAGTCCCCATTCTGCATCACAACCTCATAGACATAGTCTCGCTTTCCCTCCTAAGGATGGCGTGCTATTAGATCCCTCTTCAATTCTTCATATCTTCTACCTCCTCTTATTTCGTCCAGAATTCCTATCCTCTTCCTTCCTCTTCCACGCTTCCCCAGTGTTCTCCCCTCTATCACTCTCTTCAACATGCCCTCTCCTCTCAAAACCTCCTCCATCCATCTCTTCTGCCTTCTCCGAACCTCTGCCACAAGCTTCCTCTCCTCTCAGACCATATTCAATACCTCCTCCTTCTCCAAACCCACATCTCAAATGCCTCTAGTCTACGCACATCCTGCATTCGCAATGACCAAGTTTTCGACCCATATAGCGCCACACTCCATATTAAAGTTTTCACCAGCCTCTTCTTTAAGTCTCTTCTCAGACCCCCCCCCTCATCAATTCCCTTCTCTTCGAAAATGCTTCTTTAGCAAGTGCAACTCAGCATCTGATGTCCTTACCACTAAATCCATTCTCCTCCAAAATACTACCCAGATACGTAAACTGCTTGACCTGCTCTAACTTCTGCCCTCCCACCCTTATATTCAGCTTCTAACTTCTAGAAAATCTCATTACTTTTGTTTTCTTGTGGTTGATCTTCATCCCAAACTTTTCGCACTACACCTCTAACGCATCCACCATTGACTGTAAACCCTTGGCAGACTGGCTTACCAATGCTTAATAATCTGCAAATCTCACTGATTTTATCAGCTCCCCCCTACCTTTATTCCTATCTCCTCCTCCCCCCAATGCCTCAATTACCATTTCTTCAGAATACACGTTAAAAAGCAACGGCGATAGTGGGCACCCCTGCTGCTCTCCCCGTCCTATCGTGGCCCATCCCGATTCTCCATTGGCTACCCTAACCTGTGCCTTCTGGTTCATACACAAATTCCGAATCAGACGCCTGTCCCTCCAATCGACCCCTAATTTCTTCAACACTACCATTAATTTTGTCCATTCCACCCGATCAAACGCCTTCTCGAAATCTACGAGGCATACAAAAACATCCTGCCCATACTCTATTTCTACTAGCCTCCTCATCACCGCTATAGCATCTCGCGTTCCTGTCCCTCTCCTAAACCTGAACACGTCGTCACCCAGGTATACATTTGTCTTCTTCTCTAGCCTTCTGTTTGCAATCCTCAGAACTACTTTGGCCACGTGGGATATTAAGCTTATTGTCCTATAGTCTTCGCACCTTTTTGCCTTACTCTTCTTTGGTATAGGAATTGGCACAGTCTTCGCGAAGTCTTCCGGCCACACTCCATCCTCATAAATCCTACGAATAAGTGCAAAAAGTTTTCCTCTTCCATTCTTCCCCATGCTCTTTAAAAACTCTGCAGGTCTCTCATCTATTCCTACCACCTTATTCCTTTTCATGTCTCGTAGAGCTCTTTCGATGTCGCTATCTAGGATACCTCGTCCGATGCCATCTCTGTCGATATCATCTTCCCTTTCTATATCTAACCTATTGGGCCTTATTTCTTTGCCATACAGCTCTTCAACATACTCTTACCACCTCTCCTGGATCTCTTTTGTTTATACGATCACCTTTCCCATCTTGTCTGTTATCATTGTAATTCCCGTTCCCTTATTACCACCCATCAGTTCCTTTACTTTCCTATATAATGCATCTGCTCTTCCCTCTTTTTGGTATTTCTCTAACGAGTCGATCTGCTCTCTCCACCACGCCTCTCTTGCTTTCTTTGTTTCTCTTCTAGGCCTATTATTTAATTCTCGGTATTTTCTCTTACCTAGCTCTTGAGTTCACGCTCTTCCATTTCCTTCTCTCCTCCATCTCCCTTATCATCTCTTTCGTGATCCATGGTTTTCTAATTTTAGTTGCACTGACTACACCTACCATTGCCTTCGCCACTTCTACAATTCCATTTTTCAAACTTCTCCATTCATCTTCCACTAATCTAACTTCATGATCCTCACCCATTATCTCATCCACCTTCTCTTTACTTCTTCCAGTACTAATAGACACCATTTTTTAATTTTTATTTGAAATTAGTATCATGTACCTACACTCAAAATTTCAAGACAAACGGCTCATTACTGCACTCATTCCGAGGCTAAATAGAAAGCAGTGATTTGGGTACTTAAAGAGCCAATTGGAACCCCAACCATCTCTCTTGAACTCTAGGATTGTATTTAGGTTAAATAGGTGTAATACGCTGGTCTCTAGCAGTGTGCATAAGTCTACAAGTGTAGATTGTCCCTAATTATAAGAATCAACGTGACATGCTAAATGCAGATACTCAGTAAAAACCATTACATGCACATTGGGTTGGGGTAAAAAAAAGCCTAACTGAAATCTCACTGAAATTTGCTAATTTTGATCATTTAATTTAATGTAAACTATAAAAGGCCTGAGCAAAATTTCCCACTTATAGCCATTGCCCAGGCTGCCAAGGAAATATGCTATTGTTGAAATAGGAGAAAATTGATAATTTTAGTATTTAACACGCAATTGTAAGCAAAAACAAAGCACATAATAAAATTGATTGCAAGAATTAAATACTTCATTATTTCAGCCATCTCATAGTGAATAATTCAACCCTATATCGTGATTACAAGTAATTTAAAAAAGCAAAATGAGAAACCTTTGCACTGATTACAATGCTTTTCTTATAGGAGTAAATAACAGGGGTCCATTTTGGGGCCCTCTGAACTTTCTAATTATAGCCTATATTGTCCCAGTGCACTTAATTACCCACACACAAAATTTCGAAGTAATCGGTTCTGCTATTTTTGCATGGTTGAGTAGGTAACAGACAAACAGACAGACACCATTAGATTTTTCGTACACATAAGATTAAGCTGTGGACTGAATGTTCCCAACTTCTAATTTTGCCGAAGGCTTTCAACACCCACAGCATCTGGCAGCAGAAATAAATGGGAATTAATCTTTGGGGGCAATTCCACAATGAGCAACCAATACACTCCCCCTATACTATACCTCGTATGCCAATTATTCTCAAATTATTGGGCTCAGTAAGACCGTTCAAAACCAATCACTGTGCCAGTCACAATGTGAGGAAGTTAGGGCAGGAAGAGCCCAGGATTATGACAATGTTTCATTCCTTTCTCAAAAAACTCGAGAGTTGTGGACACAGGCCAATTTCTGCCACCAGTCATGCATAATCAGTGATATTTGAAGCATGTAAGCTATTCAGTGCCAATACAACTAAGGGCATTGGCTCGTTCATGAAATATTTCTAATTTTTTAAGTGAAAATTCAAATACTAGGAGATAAACATCCCCCAGAGGAATAAGTTAAGGTAAAGAACGTGAACAGTAGGTAAAAATTGTTTTGTTGTCTCTACTACAGATGTGTCAAAGGTCAAGTTTTAAAAAATAAAACAAAACAAACACGCCCTTTTAAAATCCTTGTGGTTACAGAATATGAATATCGGAAATAAAATCCTGCACTTTACTCCTAGAGCCTCATCACCAGCTGAAAAAATGGTTGAGTTCTGAGTCGATTTTTGTGGCCCTGTGGAACAGTGTTAGTAGCACTGTAGCAACAGCATCGCTCAGGCGAATTACCAATTTGTATCACATAAAAATGACAACGACTTTGAATTCAAAATAGAACATATTCAATTTGAATGAATGTAACTAACACCACCGATTACTTAATTCAGAAGAAGGATTGAGAACTAACATTAATTTGGTTACAACTATCGTCTCGAGTTCTAATTTAACACAAATATTTGCCTTTAAAAATCGTCAATTATGTTACTTCAACTTCAGTGCTTACTAACACCTTTCTTGTTTATATCTAATTAGAATGTCATGGCAGATATTTCGGTAATACTTTCGAAGAACACAGTCTGCGGATTACTCGAATTCACTTCTAGTCCACAAACTCGGAGCTAAATGAGCCCCTTCTATGAATAGGCAACCATTAGCAGCAGTATAAGTTTTCTCAAAATTGACGGTTATTGATAAACAAAGGAATATACAAAAACTTACCAACGCTGGGTGATACGCAGTAATCATCCTCGACAGAATGACCATACACATCGTCGAACCCTTCACATTCTGGAAAAATTAAAGGTGTATATTTTCAACGAATGCCAGCTTCGTACCTTGATAATAGCGTGTTATGGAAACAAATTAGGATACCTTCCGAATAGAAATTTGTAGACCGTACATTCCTATGGCGTGACATTTTAACCTGCGTTATGTTATTCAAATATTATCCATTGTAACAACTGTTGATTTGTTTAGTGTACACTTTTTTCAAAATCTAAGCATCTTCATCATCTTCATTATCTGCTTTCTACACATTTCTCCAATGAACTTCATGCTTCACTACGTCACCTGCTGGGACGACTCGTCTTCTACAAACAAATGAGCTGCTGCAGTGAATGGTAGCGGTAAAATTGAAATCGGTAAATCCGAGCGTTCGTTACAGCAGCTTAAACGTCTTTTTCGCCCACTTATAACAAACGCATCGTCATCAAGCATTTATTTAATATTATTATTCTGTCATTTAACACATTAATATACAATGGCATGGCCTCACACTAAATTGCGTTTCTTTTTCTCCACCATCTTGGAAAAATATGCCGTTTCACTGGTTTCACCCCGTACGTTGCGTAGCAATCGAGCAGTTGCCTCTCTTCGCTATATGTTACTTCTCCCTCACTTTCTTCCCGCCTTCAACTTAAACTCATTCCACTTGCAGTAGCGTATTTTTTAAAGGAATGAAATCTCCCCAGACAGCACAGCCGCTGGTATACAAGTGGTAAATCTCTTGTACAGTTACGAATTGTATAATTTTTGGAAAAAAATTTGTAGTACAATTGTATTCCAGCATCTTTCGAACAAATCAGTGGTAATACTATTGTAATACGGCATCAAAATACCAGGAATATACAATTTGTAAACCCATTGTATTACAATTGTAAGGCCGAAAATAATACAAGGCTTCGTGCGCATCAGGTGTTTATGTACTTCTTTTGTCCAGCATAATGCGTATTGCGTATGATACGTATGTATTATCTTTGTAATGTGTAATCCAAGAATACTAGGTATAATCTTTGCTGTGGACGCTTTATCACGAGCTACAATCGCCAAATCATGGTAAAATCAAGATATTTTGCCATTAATCGCCATTCAACTGCTAAACATTCATCGCATGCTAGCCTGTGGATCATCCTTAGACCGAAAATTTGGCATAAATGGGATGCTTGCAAACAATTCGGAGATCGAGTAAACACTACATTGATAGCTTTACGTAATTAATTTCTGTTGTTCATTATAGTATTGTTATGTTTTTATTGGTATAGTCATCATTTTTCTCCTTTCCACATTCGTACCTATGAATATATACATATGTTTATTCATGTTCGTAACATTTACGCAAGTCCTCCTGAATTTCTTTCGTATTACCTGCGTGGTAATACGAAAGAGATTCTGTTTTGTAAAACTATTGTAATTTGGCTTTGTAATACAAAGTTATTACCGGAAATTTTACGATTGTAATACAATTGGATAAGTTACGTCTTCATTCAAATGTAAACAAACGTGTGTTTTATGGAAATAATCTAGTTTATTCTCATTAATATTGACTTTGTAGTCATTCTATGTGGCAACATAGGTTTCAAATAAATAAAGCCTTGTAACGGTTATCGTATAATTGGATGGTATTTCCTCGAAATATAACGGCATTGACATTTAAAAATTAGTTCTCGAAGTCACTTTGACGCACGGGAATGGCCACATATATAACACTTTCACGTCACCATGGTCTGTGTAATGATATGCCAACCTTATACAGCTTCCACCACCCATCATGGCTTCGTCTGTCCAAGGGTCCTCTTTGATGTGTTGCAGTGATTTAGAAGAGAGTATGCAAGGTAACCAGCCTTTGTAGTGTCCGCACTACTTGGAGCTCTCCCTTCTAATGGTCATGGTGCTATACCAGTCAGTTTTGTAATATTTCCACTAGTATGCCACAAGAGAAACTAGCCCAGTAACACCCAGCGCCTGCTTTTGCCATTCTACTCGAGCTAGAATTCCTACTGAAAGGACTACCTTGAGAGCCAGTGTGCTATTGCCCGTGGGCCACCACTAGGAGGTATTTACAGTGTACTGATATACAGCAATGCTACTTTCCAGCAAAAAAGATAAATAGTTTGAAAAAATAGAAAAATCATTTATTTTACCAAAGAAAATTATATTTTAACAGCAAGAGGTGACCATAAAATCTGGAAAACCCATAACATAGATGCATGTTATCTTACCACAATTTCATTATTACATTTCTTGAAAACAAATAATAAAATGTACAACTATGCCATATCAGTGAATTTTATTATCTGTTATACTACTCATATAAAACTAAACCAAATTTGGCTATCATGGTAGGATACTCAGTTTGATTTAAAAAATATACTCAATCCCCCAGTTCTTCCTTCTCAGCTGGCAGAGAGAAAATTATATAAATTTACAGATTATATCATAAAAGTAAATACCATTAGCTCTGTTGACCACAGAACTCATGATGGGAACTGAGGCATATGTATGCATTTTGGAGCAAACACCACACATGTTATCCCCAAACATAATTTCAAGTTAATTTTTTGCATTCAAAACCACCTGGTCAGATTAAAAAGCTATAATGCATATTTATATACATTAAGGTAGTCTTTACACAGGAAATACCATAAAAGACTACCTAAAGCTTCCTTTTCTTTGTGTACAGTCATGTTTGTGTTTGTAAAATTATTTGTTGGAATTAATAAATATCTATCCAATCTATTCCTCCAAACGTAGCAGAAAGATGTAGAAACTAGGATTCACAAACCAGATGAAGGCACAAATAATTTTAAACACAGGAATTTGAGCAATCAAGATTGTCAAACTATTCTGTGAAAGAAGATTTTTACCAAT
This sequence comes from Pyrrhosoma nymphula, assembly GCA_963573305.1. Taxonomy (NCBI): domain Eukaryota; kingdom Metazoa; phylum Arthropoda; class Insecta; order Odonata; family Coenagrionidae; genus Pyrrhosoma; species Pyrrhosoma nymphula. The sequence goes on along the minus strand of OY754329.1, from coordinate 150,617,760 downwards.
TTCAAGTTCAGCTCACTGCCAAATAACTTAAGATGTCACCCACAAAGAATTTGATAACCTTCAGATTCATTCATTCAATGGTCACCTAGATAATGATCATGAACATCTCAATGGTTAGCACGCAAAGATTACACACACATACTCTCACTCACCCACTCACAGCAGCTCTCCTCTACTCTCCCCTTTCCTTGTTTCTGCTCTTCTTTTTCTTCTTGACCCTTAGAGCTGCTGCACCATCGTCCTCTCCACTCCCTTCTTCCTCGCCTCCCCCCACACCTCTCCTCTTCTTACTCTCCTCAGCCCCGGTAGTGATGATGGCTTGCCCATCCTCCTCTTCATCATTTCCCTTCTCCTTCCTTTTCTTCTTCTTGATCCTGACACTTATTGTAGCTCCCCCATCATCACCATCCTTCCCTTCATCTCCATTTTCCTCATCTACCTCACTCCACCTCCTTGTTGTCTCACTCTTCTCCTCAGCAACTGCACTGCAAAAAACTCCCCTGTTATCCTCCTCTCTATCCCCTTCCTCTCCTCTCTCCCCTCCATCATTCCTTTTACTCTTCTTCTTGGTCCTTTTGCTTAAGGTGGATCTGCCACCATCACTCCCTCCTCCTCCTCCCTCTCCATTCTCCCTGACTTCCTCACTCCCCTCCTCTCCAGTTTCTCCAGAAATTCCCACATCCTCTCCCTCCACCAAATCCTTCCTTTTCTTCTTATTTTTCTTGGTCTTTGGAGGGAATGAGTCTGCCGTGTTGTCCTTAACTGTGTCCCCTTCCTTCTTCCTCTTCCCAACTCCCACAGACTCTGCATTAAGTCCTGCAGACTGATTCCTGTGAATACAGACCACAAGCAACCTCATGAATAGGATAAGAATAATAATAAGAACTAAGATATTACAATTTTCCACAGATAAAGTTTTAATCGACCTGGGTTTCGATGCACTGCATCATCATCAGCACTTGATGATGATGCAGTGCATCAAAACCCGAGTCGATTAAAACTTTATCTGTGGAAAATTGTAATATCTTAGTTCTTATTATGTTCATATTCCACAACATCTCGCCTGATTCCTCCCTTTTTGTCATGAATAGGAAATACATACATTCAAAAAAGGACAGAAAACAAAAAAAAAACATCATAAGTCCAAGAATACACAACAAGAATTTTCTAATCAATAAAGTTAAATATTAATGAAGGGATGAGAACATATTAAAAGGGGATCTGCAAGATTTTTAAAGAGTTGTTTAAAGAAAGAATTGCTTAATTAGCATTATTACAGGAGAGGGAACAAGTTAAGCTAACCTAAAAGTCAGTCAAGTACACTTGTGACACTTGCAGCTGTGACTAATAAGGAATTGACAGCATGCACAGATGACTACCACCACTGCCTACCTAAAAATGATCCAATGGTTCTCTCCCAGCATCGACGAGTAAGTGATAAGTAATGATCCCTCAGTTTTTTAAAATTAGTAAAGAGTGGATTGCTTTACTTATTTCACTACATTGAAATTTCACTATATTGAGTTCCACTTTAGAGACTTTACTGCATGCAGTACTTAAGTTCTTGAAGAAGAAAGATGGATCTGGTTATCACCAGATCTTGCCAATTCATGAGTGCAATGTTAAAATGAATCATTTGGAATCTGAGAATGTATATAAAAAATGAAAGGAAGTAATCCTTATTTTCTCTGATAGGAATATGTAATCAGGTCCAGGCATAGTGAAACCTGCCTCAACCGCCATTTCCCATAAGTGGTCACCTCCCTCTATGGCCAATTCTTTTGGGAACGGAATGAATTTCCCATCAAAGCTAAGTAAATTTTCCCTATCTTCAGCGGTCACCTCCTTCAGAGGCCAACAGTCACTCTATTTCAGGCTAGCAACCACTACTGTCGTGGCCTATGACGAGATAAACTGTAAGGGTATTTCTGTTCCTTTTTCACAAACACATCAGAGGATGCTACTGAAAGCAGTTTAAAGGGCCCCTATGCCCTATTTTTTTTTAGATTTGTAGGAGAAATGTTTTACTCGTTCCTTAAATTTGGTTGGCCATAAACTTCTCTTATGAAGCTAGGAGTTGAGCCAATCGGCCTCCTAGACAGTCACCAGTGAGTATGGTAATCCTCGGTGTGCAGTGTGAGAGAAAGGTCCTCATTCATGGGCCAGCCTAAATTGCTTATCTTATGCTCTAAGAGTGACCTTCTTGGTAACACAGTGTGGGTGCCAGGGCATTACCTGTTTCACGATTCTTTTGGGAATCTTCTGCCATTCTTTTGGCTCACTATTAAAGCTGCAGTGGGGAATCCAGGATACCCAACACATGCTAATGTGTACACTCTAGGCAATCGGACAATGCCAAGTAAGGAACATATCACTTCTTCTCTGAGTTAGTTTCCCTCTGCACTCTGTGTCAAGCCATTAATCGAGGTGCTAAAGCAATTTGTGTCAGTGAAACGAGTAAAATGAGCGAAGGCAAAATCAAAGTTGCCCTGACTCTGGGAGAAAGAAGGAAAATGGTCTCAGAGAGAGAAAAAGCAATTTAGCGAGGGAATCATTGATGCTTTTAATGAAGAAAGGACCCTATTTAATAACGTTCTGAAAACAGTGTGACATTTTAAAGAACTGGGAGGAAAATAAGGACTGCAGAATGAAATGGACGAGAAGGATGAGGGCAGAGAAAGTGAACGAGATTGTACAATGATTTATGTTTGCGTGCGGGAAGAGATATCAAGTCAGTGGACCGATGATATAAGATATGGCTCATCAAATAGTGATGGAACTATTGGTGGATTACTCTGTTGCCAGCAATGGGTGGCTAGATTGTTTTCGAAAATGCCACAATGCATATTCCATTCTGTGCAGTGCATGGAGAAGGCAGAGATGTAAACCCAAAGGATATTGATGATTTGAGGATGTTGATGATCGAGATTAAAACATGGCACGCATATACATAATCAAGTCCCAAAGGCTGAGTTAATGCCTATTTTCATAGTGAATTTCCATTTTGAATTTGTTGCAAAGAACTATCAATTTCTGACCAACTAGCCGAAAATTCAATGGTAACATTAATTTCTATCTATGTCCCAAGAGTAATACACAATTGTTTTATACTATTAAAGTGAATAAAAAATAGTCGCAGCTGCTCTTGCTAAAGTAGAACATAAATTTTAATCTATTTAAGCTGTAAAGGAGCTTGCTAATGAATATCAATGAAATCTGTCACTTTTTATGTAGATCTGTCCATCATTGTATGTATTTGAATTTTTAACACATCAAGGTGCTTATACTCTCCATTATCCCTCACTGACACTGTTGAGATTGAAAAATGAGCTTACAATCACAAAAACTAATGCATGTTAACATAATTATAATTATTCTTCTATCACATCACTTTCACTTAAGTGATTAAAGACTTACAAGGAGAGATTACGTACGTTGCTATGCCTTTTTGAATGCCATATTTTTTATGTTGTTCGGAATGCCAAATGCTGCTGGGAATACGTCGTGGTTTGGTTTAATGACCTTTAGTTTTGACCTAATAAATTATTTTTCATTCGTTATTTTTAGCATGCCGAATGTAAACTCAAGAGAACACTCTCATAGTAACAGTGTAAGATGGCATAGTGGTTAGAGACTTCGTCCCATGTACCAAAGGTTCGAGGTGTGATACCCAATGGTGGAGTTTTTTTTTTCGTCTCGATTCCAATTACTTTAGTTCGTTTTTAAATTATTTTCAACCGCAGCAAGTCTCACCGGACAATGGAACATTTTTTATTATTATCTTTGACCAAACAACCATAACCAAATCTGGAAATAAACGGCAAATCAAATAAATAATAGAAATATAATAAATCACAATATAACAATATATAACCATGATAACATGATAATCAACCCTTGCAAGGATGCCTAATAAAATCAATATTTACATCAGAGGAGTTAAGGACAACGAAAATAAAGAAATAGATAACAATCGGTTATGGGGGACGCTTAGGGGAATGAACAGATAACAATAGGAAGAGAGAAAAGGAAACCCGGAGTCAAAATTTGCATCCTGTGGGATTGGGCGAAAAATCATGAAAAAGAAATCAATTTCGTCGGCCGTTTTAAGCGGACGAGTGTCTAGTGGACGTGAGGAAGCGGTTGCTGTTGGGTGATTCGTGAGAACAGACTGGAGATTGGACGAAGGAGGAGGTGGGAGTACAAAGGAAAAGAGACTTGCCGGAGGTTCGGCGAATGAAAAAGGAGTGAGGGGAAAAATGGACAGCCGCCCATGGATTGAGACAGAAAAGAGAGGAGAACGATAAGTGGACAAAGTTTTTTATTTTGACCGGATTTATATGACATTTAAATAAATACTATACATGAACTGCTTAATCTAACAAAGGGAGATAGATATACATACATAATGTGTAAATTGGGCCCTATATTTGTTGTGATGGATATAAACCCTTAATGGAGAAAAATTTTAGCGCATAACTGACTGTCTTTTTACTTGAGTATAATGAATGAATAACTGTTATTTTATTGTGCATGCAAAGAAAATCTCTCTCTCATTAAGATAAAATAAAAGAATCCAGAAGAGTGTGGTACAGGTTACAAAGTGGAAAGCATCAGGAACCCAAGAGAGAAAGATTTAATCCCCGAGCTCAAGCCAAGTAACCAAGGAAGGAAATTCAATATCTTCCTGTATTTATTAGCCCACAGGATGACCATTGCAAGAACCATTCAGATGCATTTGAAACTAGGCACATTACAATATATGTATATACCACAAGAGAAAAATAAAACAGCATCAGATATATGAAGACAATGTACTATACTATGAGAGGACTCAGGTGTGAGATTCAACTCCTGTAAAGGTAGTAGTAGTGGTATTTATGGTGTAAATATCAGGAGTATTAGGTCAAATAAAAAATTTGAAATTTCCGCCAACGTTTCGGATATTTATTTATCCATCCTCAGGGCTATAATGAAATGATACCTGAAAAATTTTTTCTACAATCCTTTATGATATTTACACCATAAAATATAAGAAGTCGAGAAAACATATCATTTGAAGTAGTAGTATTTCATTTAACGTGCTTTGATGGATAAGGCCATATTGGCCCTGTCTGCCACATGCAGACAGGGGCAAAAGCACTTGGATGAATTGGAGAATCACCCTTCCAAACTTGAGCCAAGCCCAATGATGCTTAACTTTGGTAACTGATCGGGAACCAGTGTTCCTACCGTGGCAGGCCATTGCCCTCCTGTAAAGGGCTCATGTTGTTACAATTACATACTAATAGAGTAAGCCAATTGAAGTACATTCCTGCAGTATAGTCCTAATCAACATAGGGCATAAAGTTCACTAGGTTAATCTCAAATCATGTTTGCATGCAATGATTCTATCCCTTTTATACTCATTAGTGGACACAACCCAAAGTGCCATGGACAATATCCAGAAACAAACATACATAAAAATGCACCACAACTTCACTTTGGATTCTGCCAAACATCTTGGGTAGTAAAAGGATTAAATACAACAATATAGTTTGCATGCCATCATCAAAAGTGAACATGTCACCACAAATGGGTTCCAATTTCGAAATCAACATCCATAACTACCTCTGGTAAGCCACATGCTGTGTAATGAGAATATTTGGTTGACCAGTGATATCATTTCTTTACTCATGAAAACACACTTTTCTGCTAATTGAACACTAACCAAGCTAATTCCTTGCAGAGCATAGGCGCTGTCCTTTCAAACATAGCCAGAAAGAAGCCATTGGTCAGGTCAGTCTCCGGGTGTGAATACAAACAGTGCTTTCCAACTCCTGGGTATGTCTCCTCACAACCTCTATTAGTCCAGCCGCAGAGTGGGTCCTCGTTCAAATACCAATCACTGAGAAACAGAAAACAAATATCCTAATCAGATATTCTCATTTCAGATTTTGGAAGATGACTTACCAAACTGATCTGAAATTGATATATGCTGAGAGAAGCGTTGAGGAATGGATAAGATTTAACCGCAATTTTGTCTCCCTCATCTATCCAAAATTATATATAGCCAGTAAGAGCAAAACTTCAGTAGAAAAAGAAAAGGAAAGGTGATAAAAGAGAATTGAAGATGGAGTGTATCTCTAAGCATGGACAGCATAGAGGGAGATAAGTAAGGATTATCGGTGTTGTGGATTAATAGAGTAACTTGGATAATAAACAGAGAAGAGGTGGGGAGGGAGTGTAAAACCATGGACTAAGGGGAGGAGACCAGTCGCGACCACCATGGCACATCTTTCATATGAAGAAGAGACAATTTCATTACCAGTCATTCAACACTTAAAGAGTGATATTTCATGCTTTTAACACCCTAGGGCATTGCACTGATTTGAGGGAAGCATAGTACACTCGGTCCGTGAGAAAGACGGAGGGACACGAAGAAAATGGAAAATATACATAATCCCTTTCCCCTATGACATTGCAGATCATAATACATAAATTGCCAGCATGAAGTTTGGAATTGCTGGAAGGCAATTACCTTAAAATTTCTCAATATTTTATTTGCACGAATCTAAGACGAACTCCATTCTAAGACAACCCCCATTTCTTGGAACTCCACAAGGGAAAACAATTAATTTTGAAAAGTAATTAATGATTGTAATAAAATACTTAAGAATTCAATTAATCAACATCTGTGCATAAAAAAGCAAAAAAAATAGTAATGTAAACATACAGTGGAAACTCAATGATACGAAGCACGATAATACAAAGTTTCGATTATATGAAGCGAAACTGCCGGTCCCGACCAAAAGCCTTTACTAAATACATGGCGCTATTCGATAATACGAAGTTTCGAAAATACAAAATTTCCCCAAGAAAAAATGAAATCCGTTTTTGCGAACCATGGCGAAAAACTGCGTCAGCAAAACTCTTTTTGTAGATGCAGACACCTAGCAAATCAGCATTGACAAACGTGATGCATCTTAAGTCTGAATGCGTGAATGATAGTGCATTCTTCTCTCCGGCACTTCTAGCTGTTGGCAGTATTTCCATAATGTAAACATTCACTTTATTTAAAACTCACGAGCGGTACCACAGTTATAATCGCTGCCCAAGGTTCATAAAGAACAGGTCATGACACGCTTTTGTCAAATGTAATCTGCCATCTTTAGTCTCCGTCCCGGCGGGAATTTAAATTTTGCGTTCAAATAAACAGAGACCATAGGTACATACATACAAAGATCCATGATTTACTTTCTTATTTAGCGATGCTGAGCTATGAAATTTCATGTATTCATAGGAAATACAATGGTAATAGATAACATGGTTGGACTTTAAGTCTATGGTCTGCGGTTTGACTCCAGAAAAATTGAAAATCCAGCTATGGCTCAAAACTTTGCATTTGAGCACATCGCGTGCATAGACACAAGGAACCAAGATTTACTTTCTTATTTAGCAATGTAGAGCTATGAGGGTTTAAGCATACATACTTAAGCAATACAATGATGATTGATAACATTGTTGTCATTTAAATCTAAGATCCTCGGTTCGACTCCGGAAAAATTGTCAATAAAGCTATGGCGCACAACTTCATACTTGAGCGCATCGCGTGCTTAGACACAAAGAACTACGATTTACTTTCTTATTTAGCGATGTAGAGCTATGAAATTTTAGGCATACATATACAATACAATGGTGATTGATGACATGGCTACGGACCATGGTCCTTTACGGACCTTGTCGCTGCCGTGCGCTCGGGTTGACGGCAGTTCAAATTCATATACTGCGGGGATGGAAAAATGACGTGATAAAATAATGGGAAATAGGACAAGGATACCAACCTATTGTTGCCATTGCCTCAAAAAAATTGTCACGTCCCTACAAGCTTGGCACCAAGTGTTCTCATTGTATTATGATTAATTTCCACGTAGTCACGCCTTGAACTCACCGAGTTGGTTATCCATGTTGATTTCATTTGCTACGAATCACGTTTTGTTGCGTCGCAACATCTTCAGGTGAAGTGTTGGGGCAACTTGAGTAAATTCCACAAAGTTACGCCTCAAAACATTAACCATATTTTATTTTCATGTTCCATACTTCACCGTGTGGCCAATTATACAAGACCACATAGAGATAGAGAGAGGAGATTTTCATAGATTTACCATGAAGTCGTGCCATCATCGGAAAATTAGTAGTAAGTCAGAGCAGGGAAAGAAAATAACTAATTAATGAAATGTAAAACATTAGATCTGGAACATCTCAGCGATGTCCATTTGAGATGACGTTTCTCTTTCACACTTCTTCACGTGGATGTAAAGTTCCCGAAATCATAGAGTAATTCGATAATTACATTTCAACTACGAAGTCATTACATGAGATTCTATGTTATGAGAGTCTATTTATAGACTCCATGGTTTAAGCTTATTTAAGTCTGTAAATAAGGAGTCATTGCATGAAATGATGTGCAACTTATCTCTCAACACCCACGATGCGAATTGACGGCGAAAAGATTAGGCATAGAAAGATATAAAATAATAATTTTATTTCGTACTCGAGTTATTTTTAGCGGAATAGAACTCAAAGCACAAATCATCAAGGTGAAAAGAGACTTGGAAATGAGTTAATGATTCGTTCACGTACTTCAATGAGCGATGAACCATCGCTAAGGACTGGACAGGCGAATTGCCGTAATTGAAAGCAAAGACATTTCCTGGGAGGGAGGTAAATCGTCGTCCTCATAAACTACAGGATTGATATAGATAGCCATTAACGGCGGTCTTCGGTATCATTCTCCACTCCACATTATTTCTCCACCTGACAAAAAAAATCTTGCTCTTTAGAACTGAAAGCTCAGTATAACACGAACTGACGGTGATATGGAAAATATGCCGAATCACGCCCCAATCGTCGTCAATCAATTGCCCTGAGTCCCCTGAATCACTGTTCTGTGTTCGCGCGACTTGGGTTTCCGTGGGCATTTTTTGCCAAGTTTTCTTTAGTAATACAACTGGTTGAAATTGTCTAATTCTTCAAAAAATAGAAAGCGCATCGTGTTTCACATTTTGGAGACGCTGAAGATTGTTGAAAGAGCATCCAAGGAAGACCCAGTGGCTTATTTAGTGGTGGGCTCTGGCATTGGCATCTCCACAGTGCGCGATATAATGAAAAACCAATCCAAGTTATTGGATTATGCTTCAAAATCGGAAGAATTCATCGTTAAGCAGGTCACTGCAAGCGTAGAGGAGGTTGAAAATCATCTGTTCGGGCATCGGGGTGGTCGGTGACCTTGCCTCTTTTCTTCGAGAGAGGGCTGAGTAAGCAGGGAGATAAGGGCCTCAGGAACTCTCGAGGGGCTACCATTAATCGCTGCAGACCAGACACGTGACGAGTTGGCTATAGCTTGTGGTGGAAGGATCGGACTAAGAGACATGCAGGCAGTCGGAAAACCCAGGTGACTCCAGCCTGTGTGTTTATTGCACACGCCCGTGCTCAACAAAATCGTGGTTAAATTACCTTTACATTTTATGAATATGGAAATACAAAACACATTTAGTGGTGTGGGCATTTCTGCTAGAGCAAAAAGAGCTTCTTTAGGCACAGACTGCACAAGACACAATATAATGGGTCAAAACACTTACTTACTGATATTCCATGAAATACATATTTAACAACTGACATGAACATACAATAGGAAATACTACCAATATCAGTAAATTCGTTCTGTTGCCTAAGGATGGGGAAGTTCCAACAGTCCACTAAATAGGAGATTAGCACTTCTTCAACAATAATATCGCAACTTTGATATCACGGACCTTTGATGAGGATTATCAGCTACTTCCTTAAGGGCCCACGCCACCACCCCTTCATTCTCATCTGGTAGCAGAGAACAAGTTGAATAGACAACCCGAGTGGCATTGGGGAATGAAGTCAGTGCATGCAGCAAGAGGCGTCTCTGGAACCCCACCAGATTTCGGAGACGAACACCACTGTCCATTGGGTCGCCTACCTTAGGGCGGCCCACCATCCCTGTGAACCAAAAGAGATTAAATTATAAAATAAATTATGACCATCTCTGAACATTTCTGACACCTTTCCTCAGATCTCCCTTCAAACCCTAGCACACACATACTACCCACAGATGTCACCACTCGTCCCTGAAATTGTTCATTCTTTCCTTATCCCCTCCCTCCTGCTTAATCTCTAACCCCTAACAAACCTTTCTCCACTGTAAACTCTAAGGATCATTAAGTTCGCCATTCAACATATCTATAAAAGGGGCTTTGACAGCTCTTGCCAAAACAAATATTGTGGTTGTTTGTGATGCAATAGACATTGAAATGTATTGGATCATCAAAAACAAGAGTGACATTGTATGTACCAGGTATTTATTTTCATCATGATGAATGTTGCGAATTTCTACAAAAGAATGCCTGATTCCAGCAATCACTTTCCCTAAATTGATTTCAATTTATGGTCAATTTGAACTTTATCTCTGTATGGTACTTCCTGAATCATTCTTCAGGATACACTCTGGAATGATGAGAACATGCTTCACCAAAAAATGATGTCTCCCTCCAGCCCCCTTCCTGTCACTGCAAACTGCACAATCCTTTGTTCTTAAGCCTAAATTACCGGCCTCGGTGGCGGAGGGGTACTATCCTCACCTGCTAACCTGAAGGTCGCAAGTTTGAGTCCCACCTGGGTGGGTTTTTCTCAACTCAGGGCATGGGTGTTTATTGGTGGTGTACGAGTTAAATGTAAGAAAGGACTACACAGTCCTAATTTTGCTTAAACTAAATTTGTCATCAAAGGCTAAGTGAAATGATTCTGGCCATTCAACTGCCCTAAGTGGTCCTGTGAGGATGGCCGACCCACTTAGCCAGCATTATCATCCCTCTTATTCCCTATAGGGATTTCCCTATGCATGAGTTATAGAATCAGTTTTTTTCTATACTGCATATGGCTGACTTGGATTGTTTTTGCTGCATTTTCCAAGTTGTATGCTATCAAACTTCTTAACCTATATATCTGAATGATGAGATGAGATTTTGTTCCTTTTTTTACTGCAAAAACATTATCACACCGTGTTTATTAGCATAGCGCATAAATATGGCACCTTGGTAAAGATCTTATGCAACCCGAAATGTAATTGCGTTGTACATATTTTTCTACTACTGAGAACAACTGTGGTACCTACTCAATGAAAAAGATGAACTACTTTGCTTATGCATTCAAAAATGATTCCAAGAAATTCCCACAGAACAATATCTTCATGAATATTTTTCCACACTTAAGATCGACGTACATAGGTATTGAAAAAAGACAACCAACTTTATTTGCTTTTTAAAGCAGATCAATACAATGGAAATCCATGATAAGAGATGAAATAGGAATTTGTACAATAAAAAAATCTTTGTCTATAAAAAAAAAATTTAGGATCTTCAGCATTCATCAATTTACATAACTAAATGCCATCAATGTTAGCAGAAGTAGACACAATCGTCACATCAATTGTCAGAAGTAGATACTTCAAATCAGCTCAAAGTAACAAACGTTGGGGAAAATTAATGTGCCACAGCAAAAGAAAGTACATATAAATTGCCAAGCTCAAGATGTCAGGTCAGCAATACTGGTAATATTAAACTGTCAACTAATAATACAATAAGGAGAAATAAATACATTATTATTAAAAATGCACCATTTTATGCACTAGATGGCACTGCTAAGGGTTAAACATTTCTTTCTTGATAAGGAGATGAAGCCTATAGGCAGTGCCACTCTCATATTTTCTAAATATTTACGAACTAATTTATCTCAAGCCACACAATAAATTAAGTATGTACTTCACTTTCACCTCTCAGCTGATGATTAACTAGTCTGATAAAAGATATTGTGAAGTTTTTATAAAGGAATTTCTCAATGCTGAATTAGTGACTACACTTCGTTAAAATATTCACTTGGTTTACACAACAGAACAGAGAAGTAAGGAAACAACCGGTGAGTTCACACCACTCACCTGTTCCAGAGCAAGAAGGATCCACCAAAATATATTCAACTCCAGGTACTTCCTCAGCCTTCAGCTGAACAGAATCTCCTAATATTGTCTTTACACATGTGGTACCTGCCTCCTCAACAAAGCTGCAGAGAGTTTTATATCGTTTCGGATCCTTCTCAACAGCATACAAGGTTCTGAAAGAGGGGTTATTAACTTGTTACTTAAGAAGCTGAACTTCTCCACAATGTACTGTGTACTGATATAGGGAAATGCTTTCAGAGAATCCATTAGAGACAAAGGAAGACAGAACTCTAGAAGATTAACTTTACTAAGGTTGGTAAAAGCATGTCTTCAATTGCTCCAACAAGTGCAAGAGACAGCGAGGGTCGTAATGTTTTCCATTGAATTCATTAACTATAGGCCTCTAAATGGTGAAAATCAAGTATTTTGAGTAAATTTTTTTCAAAGAAATGCACCTACTTATTTAATTCACGGATGATACATATATCAATTGAGAGATTCGTCCACTCACCCCTTATTGTTCATCCGAGCAGCCAAGTGAGTTGTCTTCATCCCAGGGGCAGCACACATGTCTAGCACAGTGCTGCCGTGAGGGGGATCCAGGAGGTGGGCAGGTAAACAACTAGCCTGCAAATACATGATACAACCAGATGGTTGGATGGTGGCGAGCTGTTAGTGAGGTCAAAAACCTACTTAGGTTGGTGTGGCCACATTGGTAAGGTAACGTAAGGGTGATGAAGGAATGTGGGTTGGATGCTCCAGTAGTGGAAATATATGAATGGAGCATGTTTCATTGGTTTGGCCATGTTCAGAGAATGGGAGAGAGTCGAATAATGAAACAGATATGATAGTATAGTGAATGGTGCAAGAGGAAGAGGTATACCTTGAAAGTCAAGGATGAATGTGGTAGAGGAGACTCCAAAGAGGTGGAATATTAAGAGTCTTAAGAATAGGAGAGGGTATGAAGCAATGCATAAGTGCAAGAGAAGCAAAAGTGGTTTGGTTTGCAAGGATAGAGCAGAATGGAGGAAATTGTTAACAAGGAGACAGTTTTCTTGGGCTAACAGGAATAACTAAATTCCTTGACTTGAAATTTTTTGGAAAAACATAATAATGCTAAATACTCATACCCCACTGATAAAAGCCCTCAAGAAAATTACACTCTTGGAAAATTGTTCCTCATCAATTAGTTAAAAATGTCATAAGCTCCAATTAATATATGCATTTGAAAGGAAATACACAACTAAGTTCCCTTTTTGGTAGCAGAGTCTGATAGGAGGTTACCTTGTCTTGAAGCAGAATGGAACGATCTCTGTAGAGGGGATGACTGTACAACTCTGTGCCTGGAGGGAAGGCCAGCACATCTGGGATGTGCGGATCCACACGGAAGTGGTCACTTGAAGGGAAGAGGACCCCATCTGCTTGCCGACCCAACAGCCAGCCTTCATTGCGAAAGTAGTCCACTACTTCCTCCACAGTCAAATGAATGGTATTCACACGCACATACCGTGGCAGATTCACTAAAAGGTTAAAGAAAGTTCAAGAGAAAAAAATTAGAGGTAAATAATCTCCTCAATGGGCATCTTGTGCCTCTTCATTCATTTAATGTTACACCAATTGATAGGTAATCTCAGGAGTACCCCTACATATATTTACTCCAAAGCAGGGTCATCTTTCACCTTCCCTGACAGGAACACAATCTATTTCCCTGGAAAAAGCATTTTATTTAGCTCTTCATTACTTCTGCCCCCCTAAATGTCATCCAAAGTTCCTATTCTCTTCCTTCCTCTTCCGCACTTATCCCTCATTCTCTCCTCTATCATTCTCCTCAACATACATCTTTTGGCAATAAATCCAGTTTTGTTACCTCCTTTGTATCCCTACTATCAACTTTCTTTTCTCTCTGACCATCACCAACTCTCACTTGCCGGTCATCCTCACCGCCCAGCTCACTCTTTCCATTATTTTTCCCTTCAACATCTCAAAGGCCTTCAGTCTACACACACAGAAACACAGCTCGCGCTCTTTCTTCATGACGTTCTCAAATCTGGTGAATCAAAAAGACAAGTGGACGGATTATTTCTAGATTTTAAGAAAACTTTCGACATGGTACCTCACAACAAACTTTTATACAAATTACAGTCATGTGGGCTAAACGAAACATTAGTAAACTGGATACGCGACTTCCTGAGTGATCGTAAGCAAAAAGTAGTTCTTAACGGAATTAGCTCTGATGTAGTTAAACTGAAATCAGGTGTCCCACAAGGAAGTGTAATCGGCCCCCTTTTGTTCATTATATACATTAATGACCTATGCTCTCGAATTAGCAATAAAATGCGTTTATTTGCTGACGACGCTGTCATCTATCACAAAATTAGTGATCACTCTGACTTTGAAATTCTATCATTGGATTTTAACAAAGTTCATGTGTGGAGCCAAGAGTGGCGACTCGAACTTAATCTGAGCAAATGCATGGCAGTACATTTCTGGCGGAGGTTGTCCAACTATCCCCATGTATATGCTGTGGATGGTGTTAGCATAAAGGCAACAGATGAAGTAAAATATCTAGGAGTTACGATAACTTCGAACCTATCGTGGGGAACACATATAAGAAATATTTGTGGCAGAGCTCTGAAGAAGCTAGGATTCGTCAAGCATATTGTGGGAAGATTTTTGGATGAAAAAGTAAAAGAGAGGTGCTATTTCGCACTCGTCCGGCCACACCTTGAATATGCAGCAAGCATATGGGATCCGGTGCAGAAAGAATTAATCCGGGAACTTAATAAAATACAAAGGAAAGTTGCGCGATTCGTCAAAAACTGCTACGGGCGTACAGACAGCGTTACACAGATGTTAAACGAATTAGGCTGGGAGCCGCTAAAGACTTGGAGGCTGTGCGCTAGGCTTAGATTGCTTGAGCAATTGAGAATAGATATCTTTAAGAGCGACAAGGAGAACATCATATTAGAACCCCACTATATTTCCAGGTCCAACAGAAATGATAAATTAAGAGAGATATTTTGCTGAACGGATAGGTATGGGAATTCATTTTTCCCCCGAACAATAAGGGACTTTAATAAATGCTAGGCGTAATTTAATTAGAGCGTTTCCTTTTTTATATGTAAACGGCTGGTGTCCTAACACCCCCTGCCACACACCTATTGAGGTGGCTTGCGGGGTAGTTCTTTTTTGTACAAGAACCAAGTTTCCAAGCCACATGATTATGCACTCAATATGAATGGTTTTAACACTAGAAGGTCCGGGGTATGTTGCCTACCTAAAAGGTCCGCGAGCGGTCAATTGTATTCGCTGTATTCGCGCTTTAAGATGCCCCTTTTTATTGTTTTTCTACGTCATGAGCTTTTCTATTACTACATTTTGGCACTTGAACTCGGTTATAGTTGGATTTTAGGCGGATTAGAGTGGTTTTACAGTTCTTAAAATGGAATTGGTCGGAAATAATTTCTTTTTCTTTCGATTTTTTTTTCATTTATTAAAAAAAATTTACATATATCTTCTTTTATAACAAAACTATATGAAAATGTTTTAAAACACTGGTTTTTAAGAAGTGAAAATCATCATACACAGCAAAGTAAGAAAAACATCTCGACAGAAGATTTTCTAGTGAAAAAGTGACTCACAGAGAACATGGCAAATTTGCAGGTGAGCACAAAAGTTGCTAAAGGTAAGTATGATTTGTTTAACATATTTATACTTTGTTTTTATCTACTAGAAGACATTTTACATAAAGCTTTCCGCTACATTACATTTTTTTCGGGAACAGAACAAAAATGAGTACGAAAGTACATGGTTTTTGTTCTTGAGGTAAGTAACAAAGGTTTTTGCTTAGTGTCATATTCTATATGTAAAAAAAAGTACAAGATAAAAAATTGAGAATCTTAACTTTTACATATTATATTAGCACTATTAGGAGACACACAAAAATGAAAATTTTTAGTAACAAAAAGTCGTAACCTCTAAGAGGCAGGTCTTTTGTATTTCTAGGCTTCCTCGCATTTCTTGCAAACCCTAATATCACTTTCACACTTACCACACATACGCTTCTTGCATCTGTTACATGACTTCTTTGTTTTGTTTTGTTTACAGAGCCCAATTTGGCACTGCCTGCGACTACCTGAGTCAGGAGGACCGACGTCTGCTACACGCTGCATTTTTCTACTTTCTACGTTAGTCTTTGACATTTCTTTTGCAACTCCCAAAATGAACGATTTACGTGAAACATTAGAGTTAAAGACTAACTTGTACAATGAATGAGCATTAATCATGGCTAGATCTAGGATGTTATAGAAAACATGCACGTGCCATCGCCATGTGCCAGACCGAACGCTGTATTTACGAGTCATTTGGTCAACCGTATCGACTCCGCATTTGTTCTTATTGTAAAAAAGTACCATCTCTGGCTTTTTTTTTCTGTCACACAGTCAATTTGTACACAGGGGTGCATACTGCTAAGAACTAGGACGTTTTTGTTAAATTAAGATTGATAACCGGCCAAGGTGATTTCTTCGTGCTTATAGATAACAGTGCTAAAACGAGAATCACCACATTTCTTCAAAGTAGGCAGTACTTCTCTTCTATTTCGATTTAGCGTCCCTACAAGGCTAGTTTTTTTCTTCTTGAGTTATTTAGCAAGATTCAAGGAGGTAAAGAAATTGTCCATTGTGACGTTTCTGCCCTTGTTTAGGTAAGGCTCAACAAGTTGTTTGACAATGTTTTCGCCAACACGTTCTGTACTGGGCCTTGCCTCATCTTTGCCTACTTAAGGAATAATATTGAGCACATACCTGTTTTTTGCATCAGTAGCGACTCAAAATTTAATCCCAAACTTATCAGGTTTATTTGCCATGTATTGTAAAAATGGGCACCTGCACTTTGTCGGATACAGTTGATCATCATCAGTAATACTTTCGCCAGGTCTGTAGCATGCTAAGCAATTTTCAAAAAACCTATTCCAAAGATCTGATACCAAGCAAAATTTGTCGGTTTGTTTACGGGCAGCACGGCTGGCCGTCATCAAAACGTAAAAAATCTCATGATTTCCTTGAACCGATTTCTACACATTGTCACAAAAAAAAATGGTTGGCCCCATTGTGTGTGCCACAGATCATTAACATAGGTTGATTGAGCTACACAAGCCTACAAGACATGCATCGGTCCAAGCGTGTGAATATGCACTGCACACTGCCGTGGTAGCGAGCGGTGGGGTGGGGGGATTTTATTCGGGAACTTGAAACAAAGCTTCAACAGTTATGGCCCTCAATCAGCAACAAATGAAAGAAAAACGATTTTTTGAGTATAAAATCCATGATTATGATGTTATTATGATATAACAAGATATTAGGACCCATATTAGGCAGGAAACGTGCCCGATATCAACGGAAATGCTTAAAATGCAATAGCGGTCAATTGACCGCTTGCGGACCTTGTAGTTAGACCCGCTTGTTGCGCCAAAAGTACTCGTTAATTTTACAAAATATTTCACACAGTGGCTTATGCCCCTAAAATATTAAAGTAAAAAAAAAATCAGATCCGCACAAAAATTACTTTTTGAGTGAGGATGATAAGAAAGTTGGGAACGGTCAATTGACCGCTATTGGACCTTCTAGTGATAACGCCCTAATTTAAATTCTTTATGTTTCTGCTCAGAGTCCCCTTCATAATTCCCTTCTCTTTGTAAGTGCTTCCCCAGCTAACAAAATTATGCCCCTTATGTCTTCACTACTAACCTAAACCCCATTATCTGTAAGCATTTTAACACGATAATCTTATATCTTTAACTTGCATATGAATATTTAATTATTCATGATAGTGGGCCCTCCAAAATCAAGACTACATGTACGGTACAAGAGGTTTTCTCAATTTGTTGAAGACTGGATTATCCTGAGATTTCTCAAAAGGAACATTTATGGAGTTATTTCAGGAAATGTGTCTGGTGACTATAATCACTATCCATGGGGTATGAGGTCAATCTGAGGAAAAGTAGATTCTTAAATATGACATTCATAGACCAAGAAAAAAACAATGCTTTATACTCGATCAGTAAAGGAAAATATTTCAAATTAACAAATATTTTGTAACAAAACTATAGCAAAATGTTTGCAGTTATTGTAAATACTAAATGATTTTATTTCTTAATTGATAGCATTAAAACTTAATTTTTTGGGAAAACTTCGATTATTGCCATGATATTTTGAACTAATTATGTGTCAATCGATTACTATATGTCAGCAGCATACAGGCAGTCCCTGAGTTACGTAAGTCGAGACTTACGTAAATCCGTACTTACGTAAGTAGAAACCTTACAAAAAAAGACGAGAATTACTAATGCTACAGATTTGGAAGGATGGTTGCTTACTTTCAAGGAGCACATGTGTAATAATGTTACTAAGAGCTGGCCATCCACGTATTTCTCCGAATCGAACGTAATCTTGAGAGCACGGACTCAGTTACGGAGTAATTTTCGACTTACGACGCTAGTGTTGGAATGCATCTATTACGTAACTCGGGGAATGCCTGTACCTATTGGCACAATAGCCATGTCACTCTATACCCAGTGGGAAGATGGACTCTGGCTAGCAATCGAAATTTTGATTGCATCACAGTGTTGCCTGCAGTCGCAACTTTTCACTTTGAATTCACTCTATTTGTCTCAAATGAGTCTTTCAATATGCATAACTTTTCTTTTGTCAGCCTGTAAATAAATTGTTTTGCTGTATAATGTAAAATAATGATCTTGAAAAGCATCCGCCATTTTGTTATATAACAGATGAAAATATATGAATGTATTACTCAAAGTGAATGTGTATTACAATGCACTCAAGAAAATTAGTATTGTTATACAAATACATAGACTTAAATTCCACAAGTGAACTCCTAGAGGTACTGCAAAAGCTCAAATCCTAGGGTTTTCAGTGAAAATAAAAGGCGGACTTGCAGCAATAAATTTAGAGCGACCATACAGAGTTTCAATTGATGCACTAAGAAAAGCATACATAATTGTTTTCTTTTCATGGTTTTCATTTTCAGCCACTAAGCATGGTGCTGTAATTCGAAAGGAGGAAATGAATTGGTGCAAAAGTAATAGCAATGACCAGGAAGAGAAATTGGAAACGTGTAAGGTGTAAAGAAAGGAAAAGGCAAGAGAAAGAATGGTGAGGTGTGAGGGAGAAATGAGAAAAAGAATGTGAAAAGACACCACAACAGGGTCACACTCTCCACGCTACCCATGGCCCATAAAAAGATCCCCGATAGGATAGTCTTTCATACAACATCATCCACATTAAGCAAATACTGCTTGGCCGAACATGGGGTGGCTGCAAATCAATTTCAGGTCACTCCAATCAAGAGCTTTCCTTGTCCCACAACTAAGACCAAGTGAATAAATGCACAGAATAAGATTTATTTAAGTACATTGAAATTTTTTCATTGCTGATAAAAGTTAACAGCATCCTTTTCCAGTGCGGTGAAAAAAGAACAACATTATAAAAAGTTTGCCTAATGATATTTAACTGCTGAAGTTGCAAATTATATTTTTCCCTGTTTACAACAACTGGTTTTCGAGGCTTTCTGCAGGAAAGTTAGAATTTTCCTTTGAAAATTAATTTTTTATTTAAGAATGCAAGTTGTGTTCAGCAACCGCATCCATCGTATCCTCTCTGGTGAATACAGTTGAAATTAGAACTCCCAGTGATACTCCGTGTGAAATTCACTCCAACATATGTACCACATTCATATCCCACACTACTTAGTGTTTGCCATCTTTAAAAGAGCAAAAAACTTAAGTTGGAAATTCAGCTTTTAGGCATTCAATTTTAGTATCAAGGTAGTCATGTTAACCAAAATATGTAGTTGGTTTAGGAAATAATTTTGGATGATGCGGAAGTGATGCCATCACATGACCCCTTAAAAAACCATCTCCACTACATGCCTGAGGCCTCTCTGGATTAGCTAGGATCTACTGTAATATTAATAAATGAAATGATTGACATTCTACCCCTAATAAACTCAATTTTAGTTGAAATCTCAGTCACCTATCTAGTGACACATAATCAATCACAAAAAACTGCCATAGCTTAGCATAGCAGAAGCTATTGCAGTTTTTTGCATAGTATGAAATTTGAAAAATTATCGTGCGGACATCAACAATCATACCACAACTGCCGTCGAGGAAGAGAAATCAAGCAGTTGGAATGCTCATCTGAGTCTTACA
This sequence comes from Pyrrhosoma nymphula, assembly GCA_963573305.1. NCBI lineage: Eukaryota > Metazoa > Arthropoda > Insecta > Odonata > Coenagrionidae > Pyrrhosoma > Pyrrhosoma nymphula. The sequence continues at coordinate 150,597,532 of OY754329.1, read as the reverse complement.
TAAAGAAATCAAATTTTTTAGATAAAAAGGTTTGTTAAAAACAACCTGCTATTTTATTTCTTACAATATGAATAATTTCAGATGAATCAAAGAAATGGAAGACCAACAGAAGAAAAGGTGTTAGATTATGAGGTAAAATCATGTGTTCATTTTGAATACCTTAAGAGGAGAAGTTGAATATGTATGCTTTTTGGCAGGAAAAACTGACCTTTCTTTGCAAAGAGCAAATGACTTTCTTGCCCTAGATGTTTTTTTAGTAGGAAGAAGCATTTTGCCCCTGAAAATCGGAGGATTTATTACCAGAGGCTTGCTCTTTGTAGAATTGGGTAAATTCAGATTGTGTCTACTGTTAAAGGGTACAGACTTAGATGAATGACGAGCAATGATAAAACATGGGGTAATTGCTGGAGAGAACCCATGCAAAGTTTTTAAATTTAGTGACCCCTGAAAGCCAAAAACTTTTGGTCAAACATTTGCAAAAATAGTGAAACCTGAGAGAGTGAATCCATCAGCTTGAGAGTACGTAGGCAAATCCACAAATGTAAAACCTCCCTCAGGAAATTGATTACAATAGAAGGATTGGTGTAGATGTGGCTATGATTGTGAAGCACACCATCTCAAAGAAGAAGGCAAATCTCATTTACCCTTCATTAAATGCATTAATCAATTCTAGGGACAAATAATGTGGCTTGAGAAAACACTGTTTTGATTTATGCTCAGCTGTGTTGGTTCCTCACTTAGATTCCTGATGCACACACCAAGGATCACAAAACCTAGAATAATTGCTGCACAGCAATTTCCAAAATCCATCCAATCATCAACACTGAAAAAAATACCATGAAAAAGTCACCTTTTGCATAGCCAATGAAAAGGGATTTTAGCTGTGTTTGTAGACATAATGTCAAGGCCTCCCGGAGGACCCTTCCCAACAATCTCCTCCCCCCTCCACCTGTTGATAGCATTTATGGGGTACGATTTCATCCACAAGCCTGATGCCCAAGGAGATTTCTGATGGTGCAGCTGACAGCCAGAAAATCTTCTGTTGCAATATTTGAGTATATAAGGTGCATTGGCCGCCAGTATTTTTAAATTTACAACTACACATAAAATTTCCTTGATTTCCTGACTTTTCCCTGATTTTACTGACCAGTTTTAAATTTCCTGACTTTTCCCCGACTTTACTGACCTGTAGCACCCCTGGATTAGGCTCGTAGTCGAGAATGGACCGTCATTAAGAGGGTCAACCGCTGGTAGTCCCCACGAGAGTGCCTTTAACCAAAGATCGTCTTCCCTTATAACATAAATTCTTCAGTAACTCCAAAGGTAAATTATTCACTCGCATGGCTTTTCTGGTCTTCATTTCTCAAATTGTCCTCTCTACTTTGCCGTCAAGCAACTATGGCCCAAGGTTAACCTCATCTATTGTTCTCTCATCCTCCACATCTAGGTTCAAAAGTCTATTATTGCTGTCATATAGCTCCTTCGTTATTTTTCTACACCAATGCTGGACATCTTCCTGTTCCATTAATATCTTCCCTGTTTTTTCCTTTACCTTTGTTATCGTTTGCCCTCTTTTTTTGCCTCATACGACTATCACTTTAGTGTATAAAGCACCCACTTTCCCCAATTCCTGCAGCTTTTCCATTTACTCAAATTGTGCCTTCCACCAGGTTTCCTTCACCCATCTAGTCACTCGCTGGAGTTTAACTTCTTGTACTTCCTCTTGCATTGGTCGGATTTGATGTTTTTTCACATCCTTCTCTCTTCCATTTTCACTTATCATTTCTTCTGTAACCCACTGCTCCTTTACCCTCCTCGTTTCCTCTGTTACTATTGTTTTCTCTGCCGCACTTACTATACCTGTTTTTATAACCTCCTATCTTTACTCGACAGTTCCCATTTGCTTTGCTTCACCTACGTTCTAGCTCCTGATATTCCCTCTTTTTCAATACTCTTAATGCTTCCACGTTTCACTTCTTCATCCTCCTAATTTAACAAAGCCTTTTGAATCTAAGATTAGAGTTCCCTTCCGACGGAACCTCCGGGCTGTCCGCCCCGTACCTTTTTGAAGCGCACGGGCTGATCGAGTGAAAAACTTTGCCCCTGAGACGATTGAGTGGAAAACTCAACCATCCGCTCCTCGTTGACCTGCCAGCGGATGCTGCTCCTGGTAAGGAATAGGACTGCCTGGCAGCAGCGTCGCTGCGTGGCGCTGATACATGGATTACTGTGCTGTCTCTGCTGGCACTGAAAAATGAGTCCCGGAACCGACCACGCACGAGGTATGGAGCCCAGATGCAAGGACGCCAAAACCCAGTGGGGCACACCCAGCCCGTGGAACACCGCGCTGTGGGTCCTTCAGCCTTAAAACTCCCTGCCCAAACCCCACCGTCAGCTCCCGCTCCCACCCCAAGTAATCCACGCCCCCTTAGGAGAGGAATGAACACCAACACTGGATGCAGACGAGGAGCAAGCAACCTCCGTGCCCAGGCACATCCGCGGAGTGAGCAATAAGTGGCGCCCAAACGCGGGGCCACTGCAACGATCAATGAACTCATCAGCCAAGCTAGTGCAGCGTAACAGGACCAGGTGGAGGAGTCCTCAACATTTCACACCTCTGCTCCGGTTACCACTTACATTAGTACTGCCTGGAAAACCAGTCGGGAAAGCCAAAGGCTTCTCAGCCCCCACCAAATCCACCTCAGAGGCGATAAGGACTAGCCGTCCGGGAGGTTGCTCCGGATACAGGTAGAAGTTTTTGGGGAAGAAATATCTGCATTCATTGACACCTTCCCAGTGTCACACCTGATCACGATGCAAATGGTTCCTCCCGACATCCTGGATGGGGGACAGATCCACGTAGACCACAGTAAGGAGAGGTCATGAGTTAAGTGTCTCCAGGAACATTATGGCCATGCAACACACTCTGGACAGGATATGCTGGTTGCCCTGGGAGTCACCAATGAGATGGATGATGACCTGATACTGAACCACCCCTGGTTACGAGATGTAAATGCAGTTATCGACAACCAGCAAAAAACCATCTCCATTAGGACCAGTGACCACATCATAATGGCTTGGTCCAGGCATCTCATACCACTAGAGCTACCATGGGACATACCCACCCTCCAGCATGGATTCCCTCCAGAGCATGAAGAAGTAGTCCGCCGGATTCTTCAGGACCACCTAAGGATTTTCCTAACCTGTTATGGCACCAGGGAAAGCCCGGATGGTTACGCACGATATCTGCTTGAAGGCCACACTCCCTTCGAGACCTCCAGCTTACTGATACTCCAAAGAAAAGTGGTGGATAATTCAGGAGCAGGTACGAGAAACACTTGAGGGTGGAATTAATGAGCCAAGTATTTCACCACACCCCTCCAGTGTGGTTCTTGCCAACAAGAAGGATGGCACACAGAGGTTCTGCGTGGACTATAGGTGGCTCAAGAGAGTCACTGCAACATTTGCAACAACCCTGAATCCCTTGATAAATTCTTACATCTATCTACATCAAACCTACACCTATCCCTTCCCCAGGGAGGCTATCCAGAATCTCTCCTTGAAAAAAAAATCCTTATAATTCCTATTCCCCAAAATCATCTCCCAGTAATAACCACTATGAGCTTTCCTACTATGTCCAGCAGCACAAGTGAACCTTGCAATGGTAAGCTTTCAGTATGCTTGCTTTGTGGTTAAGTACCTTGCTCTTCCTCAAGATCTGATACATTTATATGATTTTTATTGGATTCAAACTAACAATGCGATTTGTGCAGAGATTGAAGAAAATAGGAGCTTTTTGAACCTGCTCATTTTGCAACCACATAACTGTACAGTAGTACAGACTTACGCCAGGGTAGCTACATATTGGAGATCATGATATTCCAGGACCTTTCCTAGCCTATATTTTCATTTTTCCAGGTGAAAATATCCATTCTTTGGTGTGTATTTCAAAGAAGGCACAAGAATAGAAGAAGCACAGCACAATAATGCACTTACTACATATGGGGAATTTAAGTTTCCTAACAAACAGAGCACCACCATTACCACTCTGGAAGATAATTCGGTTCTTTTCCGATAGCATATTATTCTTGTCTCACCCACAAAAAGAGAATTTCAAACACTGCAAGGTGGTGGACTCATCATCCAAATCTGTTACAGATTACAGGTCACTAGCCTGCCCTGAGTGTTATTTATGCTGCCTACGAAACGGAGGCACGTTATATAACTTTGTATGCATTTGAAACTATTTACCTCGCCCATTCTTGCCATACTTAGGGCCATATTTAATAGCTAAACACAACATATGAGCTCCATTGCCTCATTTAGGTAAGGTGGAAAAACCCATACGTCCACACACCAACAAACAAAGCCTAAAATGGTACTCTTCAATTTTGTTTTCAAAATCAGATAAGACTTGGAAAAGAAAATTTCCATGATAATTTCTCAAGACTTTCCCAGGTTTTCCATGCCCATGGACTTTTCCAGGTATATCACACCTGTAGCAACCCTGTATTAAGATTAAAATAAACAGAAGCATTAAATCCTGAGCTTACGGTGTTGCCCCACCTACCCAATGAAGAACATAGCTATAAAAAAAGTTTATTTTAATGTCAAAATAACATTACATAACAAGGCAGTAAAATTGAGACCAAATGATTAGCAACATTTTAACTGAAACAATGGGAATGCTGAATTGAGGAAATTTACACCATTATTTTAACTACCCCAATAAAAATACTATTTATATGAATAATAAACTTAAAAAGCTTGAAATCATGAGTTGTATTTAAATACTCACTGATAAGGAAAATAATTGTGTGCTTATGCTTATAATTTCAAAAAGTATGTTTACCCAAGTGAAAATGGTCATTGAGTAAATAACAGAATCAATACTTGAATGACCATGAGTGGCCTCAAGTGCAATAAGGCCAGTAATTCTGAATGGCAGTATGAATTGCCCCATCACCATGGCCTTTTAGTTTGGTTGGCCACGAATAGACACTAGATGCCCATTTATGGCCAACTGCTGGTAAGTTTGATATTGCCAAATTTCTATTTCAGGCCTCCCATCAATGTGGCCATGGCCTTTAATTCTTTGATTCTCATTTTTTCCTGGATAAATTCTAGCCTCAAAAATTCATGGCAACAGAGACATTCATCCAACTGCATAAGCTATTGATTTTCATTCTAATAATCATCAATTTCCATTATGTAATGAAAATTAGTAAACCAGGTGAAAATGTTGCACTAAACAAGATGCATGCGTTATTCGCCATGCTTCACACGCACTTTGTCAACATGAGAAAACCAAAAAAAAGGAAATAACCATCAACCACAATGCCATTAATACAGCCGTTTCCCATTTAGTTCACTTTTGTGCTCTTAGGACGATCCTTCTGTTCTTCTTTAAATGCTTTAATGGCATATGAAGCAATAACCATGTTGACAACAACAACAGCTGCAGCGACTGAAAAAACTGTGTTGGCAAAATCCTTAATTCCAAACTGTTGCAATAACACATATTTGACACCATAAAATGCGCCAATTGGTAAAGTGAACATTGCCGCACTGTACAAGAGTAGAGAACCTAGAGCACTAGCAATTTCAGCATTTGACTGTGTGCTAATATTTCTCTCAGGTTGATTACTATGTTGATGGGTGGGCAACACTGATGATGGTATGTTTTCCATTTTATGACAGCTGCTCTTGATTAGCCTCGAGCAAAAACCTCTAGCACTCTGCACTTCTGAACCTGAAAATAAAAAGGTATTTTTATACTAAATTTTACCTTTTTCAACCTCCTTCCACTGATTTCCAACGTCATCGCCCCCGTCATTGCCAATGTTGAAAGATGACTGGTAAGAAAGGACAGTTTTCACTGGCTTGCTTTCTCCCGAAAGACGCTTTTTCCCCCAAGTTAACTCAGTAATGAGCACGCGCGCCAGCCATGGATCAAGCCCCTTTTCCTTCTCGAGGATTTTAGAATTCTCAATGACTGAACTTAGTTCCTTTTCATGCTGAAGAGTTTGGACCACTAACGCATAAAGAGCTTTGATGTTCTGGAAATAAAACGAGCTAAACGGTAATGATACATAACATTGAAATAAAATCAACTTGACTCACAAAGGTACAAAAAACGATGGAGAGATCTCTTCAGCAAAATAAGATTAATTTCATCCAAATAAAACAGTAAGCGCCTGTAAAAATAAAATCTAAGTAGAAACTAAAAGAACATACCGGATGTTTACCGTTATAGACTAGCTCTTTAAGACTCCCTCCCTCTTCTCTGACAAGTTGGGCTATCTTGCTTGCCGTTTTGAATAACCTAGGAACTTTAACCGAATGTCGCTGCGTACCAGTCATGTCCTTTAAAACCAAAATGAAATAATCCAAAAATATTACATGAGGAACAACGTCGGGACACGATCAGTGAAAGGAATTTAAGTATTTATATTCAAGTGACTTAACATTTTACATACACTTAAAATGAATAGATGTGAATCTCATGAGTTTAGGCACACAACATCACAATAGAACTACAATTCATATAATTTGTGCCGCCAAAATGTACTAATAACATACACCCACCTCACCTTCGAGATTTGGTCTGGATACTGCAACCAACAAAATTGTTCACCGTTTGATTCCACAGGCTATAAGGTTTCGACACTATAGTTTTTTCATGGAAAAAAAATTGAGAAATTCACTGAATCAATAAAAGTGATTCATTCAACACAGCTCGTAGTAATTTTCATTTGAAAATCACACCATATTTCCCTAGCACTCTCAAACGCGCCCCTTGCGAAAATCGTTCTTCTTTCGGCCGCTTGATTGGATTTCGTGCTTCAGTTGCTTTGGACGCTTTGGACCAATTTGTGCGCGCTCTGTTCAATAAGCCATGCAGTCAGGATGCAGTCATGCATGCTGTACGTGAATTGAGCGATAGTGCAACAAAAATAATAGATATATTTGTAGGAAATATTTGTAAGTTCCCTGGAATAATACTTACTTTAGAGAATAGATGGAATCATATGACGTGATGGAAATTAAGGCATTATCGAGGTACGCAAATAACATCTAGTGGATTAGTTATGTGGTTAATACTTAAACAAAAGAGTATTTAGAAAGAATTATAGCAATACTGTGATTATTTCTTCTTGTACATGGTAATATCAAATAACATCATATGAAACGGTTATTTCATAGGAAATAACCATTTAAAATAATATTATTGGAATAGCGTATTTCCGCACAATACCCATATGTAGGAAGGATCACGTTTTGTAGAAGGAAACAATTTTTTGTGCACCAGGATGCCTTATAATTTATTTATGCAAATGATGATTGGAGCAAGGCGATGGAAGTGCACTCTACAGAACACTGGAGTGTGAGTCAGGTACGGCGACAAGGGGGGCTGAGGGCCCTGTTAAAAATAAAGTGTCGTCGAAGTGTCTGGAATGCATTGCCACGAAGTGTTGGCGAAGTGTTCTGGAAGGTTCAACGAAGTGTTGACGAGGAGTCAGGGGAGTGTTTTTTGGAACACTGAAGTGTTGGGATATAGGCCCCAAGCAGCAATCGATATCCCTACAACATCCAGACAACGTTGTCGTCGTTAACATATGACATCCGTGCAATATCCATGTTGATCCAATTAGCGTTGTATGGATATCTGTCAAATATACAAAGGACCCGCCAAACAACGTTGTAGCGATGCCCAACAGTGGACATCGAGGTCCATATTACAACATCTCTTAGATATTTTCACAACATCTAATGAGTAGATAATGGGTGTGCTTATTATGGTTATTGTGCTTAACGTTCACGAGCCGGAATATCGTATTACCTCTCCACTGCCTTGCTGCTCTCTCAAAATAAAAAAAATGTTCTGCCTTTAGTCATTTTCAATGTTCTATTGAGAAATGGCAAGTAGCTAGCCATATTGTATTACCACCGAACCTATCCTACCTACCTAACGCTATGCTAAAGAACCGCATGTTTATCGACCTTACGACTCATCGCAACCAACCTCTCATCTCAATCTGAATGAAAGGTGTTTAGAAAGACGTATATATTGTAGTCACTTCCGTGGATAAATGTGACTTTGAGAACTATAATCATTAAATGATAATTCCGTGACAGTTTGAGGAAATTATAACATAAAAGCTTGATAAAAGTTATTTGCCATTAATTAATGCCAGATAACTGTTATCCTATATTTCCACATAGTATGCATATAAATGCAATATTACGGCGAATAAACTCGAAGTGTCGACGAAGTGTTCTCATTCATCTGAATAGGGTGGCGGTGAAGGATCGACATTTGGCGAGGAGATGTCCTGATTCAACAACTAAGTGTCCGGAAACCGTTCATGAAGTGTTGCATTCCACAGTACAAAGCAACAGCGAGGGTTAGAAAAAGGGCTTGACTACCACTTAAATAACATAACCAAATTAACAATACATGCGTGTGCATTCTTTTCAATTTATTTACATCAATTACTTTACAAATATTAACATCAATGATTTTAAAAATATTTACATTCTCAGTGCTCTCAATGGATATTATGTTGAAAGCCTGTGAATGACAACGGGAAGTACTAAGAAACTCCTGTAAGCTGACACGAAGCGCTTCGGCTAGCTTCGGTAAGACTGACTTCTGAAGTTCCAAAAACCGGTCAATGAAGTGTGAACAACTGTGCATTACAAATGTCGGAGAAGTGTAGCGGAAGTTCGGGTCGCGGGGTGTACGGGAAGTGTTGCAAGGTCGAGATTTTTAGGGAGCAACACTTCGTTTCGCCTTTTAACTCTTCGATGCACTTCGTGGACACTTCGTTCAACACTTCATTTTTATCAGGGGGGGCAAATGCCCTGGGCCTGCAGGGGGCCCGGTCCCCTGCGGGCCCGGAGGGGATGAGAGGAGTGTACCGGGAAAAAGGGGCCCGGACCCCTCAATTGCCCATGGGCCCGAGAATTCCGTCACCGGGCCTGGTCAGGGCAATGGAAAAATAATGGGCATTGTAGTCAAGTGATATCCTTAGTTAAGAAACCTAGCTGCTACTATACCCTCGACACAAGTTCAATCCAGCCCTGGTAAAATGGAGAGTAGGGTAAGGGTGTAAATAGCCCACCATGAAAGATAAATGCTCGATTTACACTTGTACTCCTTTAAGTTTTTGATGATCGTTGTTGGCAAATGGGAAATTAGGGAATCTGAGTGCAGAGGATGTGTAAGGAAAAGTAGTGGCTACAACATATGCTGTCTCCCTGGACACAAAGCGCTGTGTAGTGCAGTACAGCACTCATATCCTTTGAGTGAATGGAGATTGTAGGTTGATAGTATGGCTATTGCCCATGGAATATAATATGTAGCATAATGGATAAGAACATATTTTCTTATCCAAATGGGCGTAGTCAGGATTTATGTTAGTGGGGGAGGGTCAGGCCACCCACCTGTAATCATCCTGTCTGGTAGATTCAGAATGACATGTCTCAGCAACAGTTGTTTTAAATTATCTTTCTCCTGATTAATTTACTTAATTACTTTAAATTACTTCCCAAGTGCTATGTTAAAATCGTCAGTCATTTGAAAACGAGAAAGTTAAATAAAAATTAAAATCGTGGAGTTTAAGGGTTTCATCGTAAGTGGATTTTGCAAAGGTGAAGTAATGGGATAATTAGCCCACTTACATCTGGCCAAATTTCATTATGCACAAGGAATGAAATACCAGAACTTAGATAAATCAACAGAAGAGATATTATTCAAGTGTTACAGATATTACTTATATTATTACTGTTGACAAAAAGCTATGGAGTATTGTCTATGCTCTCTCTACATTTCAGATTAAGTAAGTGTAATTAGGTACCTACCAAAATAATAGGTATTTTCAATATTTCAGATGAGCTTGCTGTAAAAGAACACTATGCGCCTGCTCTTTATGGGGGAGGAAAGTTTTATAAGGGAGATAACTTACACTGACTTGATCAGTTATATAATTTTTTTATTAAATTATTATTACTTTATTTCTAATTAAATTAGTATTTTAGGCCCTGGTATTCAAATAATAAGACATTTATTCCACAGTAATCTCCAATATATGCACTCAATAAATAATTGCCGACATCCTTGCTAAATGAATTCTTGAATCAATTCATAATTATTAGTCAGCGTAGATAACTTTTTAAATTTCTTCTCACTCATTTGCTAAAAGTGGTAATTTTTTTAGTAATTTATTCATGGTTATAAAATGAATTTTCTTTATTTGTTGGGGAAGAAAACCAGCATTTCAGTACAAAAAAATCACACACACACTGAATAATGGGTAAAAAATTATAAAATAAAGGAGCAAATTATGACAATCGATCAAAACACGATTCAATTAAAATCAAACTTGCTAGCGTTGTCACATAATTACAATTGTATAAATATTTCAGGATAATATTTCACAGATAATTCTGTAATGGAACTGGACGGAGGTCACAAAAACGTCCCTCACTTCCCTTTCTCCAAACTGTCCAGTCACCCGAATGTTCAAGGAGCAGAAATATTGGACTTCATCTCTGGCCATTTATTAAAACAAAAGCCTACCATTCAGAACATTCTTCATTTCTGCTTGTCAAATCAATCGGGTGGGGTATTACAGAAAGGCGGAGAGTGGTCCTTTAGCTCATGAAAGAATTCCACTTCTCGATACACTTTATCCTGCATCTTTGTGAGCACCGTGAACACAATTTTACAAAGTAAGAATCACTGCACAGCAAGTTTCAGCAACTTATTTTTGAAACCTGGGCAACCACTATGCTCCCACCATTGGCAAATGTGAGGTTCAAAAAAAAATATGTATAAAAAAATGACAAGACCTTCACTTGCACAATGTCTCCATTTCGGTTACTTAATGTCCTTTTTCATTTTCATCCAACTCGATTTCCGTTTGATGACACTCCACTTGTTTTACGTTGTAACTCAAAAATATACATAACAAGGGGAGTTTCATTGGAGCACCGTGGGAGTAGTTATGCAGTCCCTTTATTCTCAAAGGGATTAAATTTGTGGCATCAGAAGTCTTATTGTGTTGGGCTTTCAACTTCTAATGCTCCTCTTCCTCCTCCTCCTTCGTTGAGACTTAGTTTGTGCTGCCTCCAGCATCATTTGGATCATGGGCTCAGGCTGGCATGGCTTTGGATCACATGTCATTGTGCCATTGGCTCCACACCTGTGAAAAATTCATTTGACAAAATTAGAGCACATGAAAAACATCAAAGTTTGGAATCTCTTTGTAATAATTATCTTTGCATAAAATTTTACTTAGGGGGAACTCATCATCACAATTAAATATCTTACTATGCATAATCATCATTTGCACTTTCTTGAAATTATATTTTTTTGCTAGGATACAAATGGCACATACAAATGGCACATGTATGTACTCTAAGGCACTAGCCTGACCTCAACATGGAATATAGTTGGAATAAAATAAGGTGTACTCACTTGCAAAGTAGGCATGGACCAGACGACGTTGGGATCTTTTCATCAATTCCATAAAACTGTCCATCCACTCTGCAACCTCGCTGCGC